>CM048851.1:60587705-63353955 GCA_026545225.1 Cornus controversa | reverse complement strand
TCAAACTTCGGAACAACTGGCTGGACAAATGAACTCTCTGTCATCATCGTTCAAGTAGAACACACGTAGAAGACTGTTGCTTCTAAATAATCAGGCCCCTGTGACGGAGCTCTGATACCAAATGTTAGAGAATATAAGCTGAATAAAGAGTACAGATAAATCTGGAGGAAATCAACTTGACTTTATTGAATGACAAACTTGGCTATTATATAGCCTTAGAGAGCAAATAGAAATAACTGAACAAACGTGAAAATAGCCCACGTCTAAACAACTCCTACAATGTGCTGAGAAGACCAAATCAGCAAATAACATAATCCAAAATAAGAGGTGTTTATAGACGTAGTGATAACTAACCACTAAACTAGTAAGATAGACATAAAAACTAACACAAAGTCCATAAATAAAAGTACTCCTCAGTCGCAAAGTTGAGATCTCAGCCATGAAGTAACTTTCGATTTACACGATTTTACGACTGAAATGTCACAAACTTAATCGAACCTAACTTAACGTGCATATGGGCGTTCGTGTATATACAATTTGAACCGGGATCAATGAAATGGAGGCATGCAAAAAAAAAGCAAAAATCGAAGCCAAGCGAAGAAAAAAAGATTTCATTATCTATTGCTGATTGCAAGATGATTATATCTATACTTATATGTATGTGTCTGTGTGTATATATATATATGCGAAATTAGTATACAAAGTTCAGTCATTAGATTAGTAGATCCATGATTGGGACGAACTCTTTGTGATTTACTGATGTGAAAAGTTGAACTGAAAGACCTTTACAATATTACTCCGTACTCTACTAGGAATCCGATGCCCTGTCCTGCAAAATTTTTTTTTTTTTGGTCTTCGTTGAGAGTTGTTCTGCTTTCATCGGTATGTTATCCACTAGGAAGCACCGATGTTTTGGAAAAATGTTTCGTGACTTATCATACACATGTTTAGGATACGATTTGATACAATGTTCGATGCTTTGAAAAATATTTAATTTTTCAAATAATTTTTTGAATGCCATGAATATAACTGAAATACGTCATGATAAATTTAGAATGAAGCTAAAATATATTTTTGATAAATTTGTAATTTTTTTTGTCTTAAAAGACGGATCAAATTATAATATTAAAAAATTTATATGTTAAAAGATGAGAGTCAAATTATAATAAAAATATAATTTTAAAAGTCTCAACAATAGATTAATAGTCTAAATAGATGAATGTTTATGTTATAAATTAAAAAATAAGTAGTAATACTTATGCCTAAATGATAGATATTTTGCATAAAATCTTTGAATACATTTATTGTATAATAAAAATTAATTAATTAATTATTTATTTTTGACATATTTTTGCTGTATTTGTTTTTTTTTTTTTTTTTAATTTACCGTTTCACCATGTTTGTATCTACCGTATCCATGTTCTCCATATAGTTATACAAGCACGTTAGCCTCCGAAAATTAAAAATGTGAAAATTGAAAATTCAGAGGAAAAACATAAGAGGAGGTGTGGGCCCCAGCACTGGACCCACAGGCCCTCCACCACTTTCGTTCTCCCCCGAGGCCGAATCTTTATCCTAACGTTTTATCCTCTCAACACCGATAATCTGTTCTGCAGTCCACTCTCCAAAATAAAACTAAACAGTAAACACACACACCCTCTCTCTCTCATGGCGTCGACGAGTGCCTTGACTACTCAGTTTTCAAACTTGCATGGGATGAGACCTAACCTCTTGTCGGTCTCCTCCTGTAAGTCATCTATCTCTTTCATATTTTTTTGTGTATGTGATCAATTTCTCGCTCGTTTTGGTTTCTACATGAATTTACCTTTTGATTTTTGGTTGGACCATCAATGTGATTTATGATGTTTTTAGTTTTGAATCTAGAAAAAGTGTACTTACGTATGTGAAGATTGGAACTTTGGTTTGGGGTTTAGGACTCCCATGAGTCGCTTTCACAATATTTCTTTTTTTATGGGTTTATGTTTAATTTTGCCACTGAATTGTCAAAAACCCGATTCAGGGTGTTATTATAAATAATACATTCACACACACACATATATATATATTTATTTATATGAATTTTTGGATGATCTTTTGGCACGAATCAACTTCATATCTGCAGATAGGCGTGAAGTATCTCTTTCCATTGAACTAATATGGGGTATAAAATGCCAGCTATTTTCCCTTAAAAAGTAAAGGCCAACAATACATTTTCTTTGGCTTGCCATTTACTATAGATTGTCTACGACAGAGAACCTTTTATTTTTGCTAGAAGTCAATCTCAGAGCTGTGTTCTTTGTAATTCATAAATTGAGATTCTCTCACACTAGTTTATTTAACCTCCTTTTTTCTGAGGACGTTTGTCTTTCTTCAAGAACAAGTGTGGTTTTTATATCAGTCCCTTGAATTGGCAAGAGCTTATTGATTGGCCTTCATCTTTATGGAAACCTAAGTCCATATCTTTGTCTATTTACAAACTCTCTCTTTTCTGCTGACTGAAAAATCTTAACTGGAAGTTACGATACAATATCTGAAAACCAGAGAAGGCCATAAAATTCGTCGTGAATAGATGGTAGAGGCCTGAAAGTCATGGACCTCAATAGATGGCGCCTACAAAATGCACTGCCTTGGGTTACTAGATTGTTTGTAACTTGGTTGTTGGAAATATTCTATATGATGAACACGTGGTTGGATTTAAAGCCACAAGCATCAAGTGTGAATTTTTCATTTTAAATTTGTTTTGAACTTTGCTTCTTTTGATGGTAGTACATTTTGTCTAATGCCACTCGGCAATTTGATGTTGATGACATTACAAAATGTATTATGCCCTTTGAGCTTAGAGTTTTTTATTTTATTAAATCAGTGATGCTTCCCATTTTTTTCTAACGGTATCTGAACTCCAAAATTGGATGGACCAAGAGGATATCTCATTTGCGATTTGTGGGTTAATGCAGGATCCATTCTTTTCTAAGTTGTAGATAATAATTTTTGTTGGGATTTATGTTGTTGGATCATTTTCTTGGATGTCTAAAGAGCTATTAATAACTTACTCTTTTCCTTCTATTACACAGACAAACTAAATCCAAATGGTAATCAACTCCATATGTGGATTCTATCTCGGTCTGGTTGTCGGATACTTGGGCATAACCGTAGATCTCTTCGAATTTGTGCTCTATTTGGAGGAAAAAAGGAAAATAATGAGAAGGGCGATGATGCACCTTCAAAGGTCAACTAAGTTATTTTTTCTTTTAGTTAGGAGTCTGTATCCAATATTATACTTCTTCTTTTCTATCTGGACAGTAATGATCTCCATCTCTTACAATGTATAGTATGTCATGTTATATTACACATGTTAATTGTTCTATTTATCAGAAATGTGGAGAAAAACGATGTCTTGATGTTCTTTATATCATTATTTATTCTCCTTACTTTGTTCTGCACATAGCCTAGTTTGATACATGTAGACAAATGAATACTGACATAAAAAATGGACTAAAATTTGTTTATAGAGGTGTGACAGTTCACTTTGTAATTAGTTATTTCTGCAACCTTAAGTAACTTTGTTTGTGTTAAATGGAGAAGTCCTTATGAATCCTTAATTGCTTTTGGATGAGTTATCTTCATCTGATGAAAACATTTCTAGACAGTAGATAAGATATTACTAGATTGGTAAAGATAGAGAATAAGATATAAATTGACCTAATTTGAAGTTTCTACCTTTGAGAAATCGCTTCCCGTATGTACAGTACATGAGATTAGAAAACCAGGTAGAGAAGAGTTGAAATTTGGAAATAAAGCATTGATAATACCTATATAGTTTCTTACCAAAGGGCCTATAGCCCAATGGTATAACCCCCCCACCCTCAAAGAGGAGGGGGAGGGGTTAGAGTCCCAGTGTGGGCAAAAGTGTGTGTGAGTACTTACCTGATCAATAAATAAATAAACAAATAGCTATATCATCTTATATTGGGACATCACTGCTTCTCTCTCCCCCTTTTCATGCAGTGGTCAATACCTCTTCAGATTCTATACTGTTTAGTTATCACAGGACTTTCAATCAGCTTCTCTTCTCAAAGTTCGTTTCTTACATATTAATCTCATTGTAGAGAGTGCTATAGTCATATGGATGCAGAATGCTCTGGCTGGTGGTTCATGATTTGTCTGAGGGCCTTTAAAATGTGTTATTTCTAGTGCAGAATACTGAATATCATTCAGTGCATTACATATTTACACCATTTTCTTTTAGTAATTCTCTGTAATTTCTGTAGTCAAAGGCAGAGAAAGGTTTTGAGGAGGGGAAATTTATGGAAAGTTGTCATTTGCTGAATAAGCACTTCCATTGACAAAAACGGGGGGTTTCCGTAAATACTTTCTTTTAGCTATTATAAGTTGATGATTATAAAAGTGATTTCTAGATGATCGTCTCTGTTATGCAAGTGCACATTTTATTTGAGAATATATGTAGATGAAATATCATGTAGATTTCTTATGAAGGATGTTGCCCCTGTTGCTTATATGATACGTACTAGAGAATGACTTGAACTTTTACAATGAAATATTTTATAGAATTCCTATAAATTATATCATTCATTTTCTAAACCAGATTAAACTTTGGTGGGCTTTAGTTAATTAGTCACCTTACTCTATTCCTTAGGCAAAGGCACATAAATGCAATCTGAGTACAGTTAATTACACTTATCACATGTTTTTGTCCTGGCCAAGATTTCATATACACATGTAGAGTGGCAGAAGGGTGACTTATATGTCAGGTTTTCTATTATAACCTTGAAAACCAAAGTTGTCTCAGACAAGCTGTACTGACTTGCACGGGTAATCCTGCACCATGCGCTGAAACTTAAGACACCCAAGAGTATATACTTTAGGTGGCTGTCATACTTCAGATGTGATTTAATGCTTCCCTTGGGCTCAAAGATTGTCTTCATCTTTTAAAATGTGAACTGCAAACCATCCACTTGCAAGTACTCCAAGAAAAAAGAATAATTGCCTGTCAGATACTACCTAATATACTCATTTTTTTTCTCATTTTCTTCTAAATCCTGTAGTAGTGCAGTATGAGCTCCAATTCTTGATAATCCCTCTATATGCTTGCAATTAACTTTATGTAGGTTGTTGTATTCTTAATTTCATAATTGAAGTAGGTGTGAACCTGCATTTGCCCGTTGAGACTAACATTACTTTCATGCCAAATTGATTTTAGGCAGGATTCCTGGGAAACATGCAAAATTTATATGAGACTGTGAAGAAGGCACAAATGGTTGTTCAGGTTGAGGCTGTGCGAGTACAAAAGGAACTTGCTGCGTGCGTGCTATGTTATAATATTCTTACTATCCAAATTTTTGTTTCTAATTTTTGTGTGAATAACTTATTTTGGTATTCTTCGGTTTTGTTCTGTTTTGCAGAGCAGAATTTGATGGTTACTGTGAAGGTGAGCTAATAAAGGTATGCAGTTTGCTCATTTTACTTCAGCATAATTTTTTAATAACATCTGAAGTTAGCTTTGGTGAGGGCAGATTAAGTTTTAGCTCTAATCTGGGCAATAGTTATCTATATGGGAAGCAGACGTGGGAAATGCAGGAAGCACAGTCCACAGTAAATATGTGAAATGTGTAGCAAGGAAATAATTTACGTTATGAACCAAGTAAAAAATGTATACTGCCATATAATCCTCATGGTAAAAACAAAGAATTTATGTTTCATAAATCATCCTAGATTGGGCTTGGAAAAGAACGAAAGAAGCTATCTCCAATTTGATTTGTATGGCTTTCGTAGGTGCTAGATCCCAGCCTTCTCAAGGAGTTTTGCTCCCCAAGAATTTAAACCAGATTAACGTAGTTGTTAAAGGCTCAAGGTGCAAAAAAGCGCTAAGGCCTCCTGGAGCCTGAGGCGTGAAGCGAGGCGCGGGCCTGACTAAAGCTAGGAGCAAGTTGAAAATAAAATAAAATTTGTAGCCAATAATACAAAGCTAGTAGCAATAGTTGCTCAACAGTCTGAAACTACTTTTTAGCTAAAAGCATGAGAACATCAAACCACAAAATAAGAATACGTAATATTCCAATTTTAGGATTTTCAGTGCTTTTTGTGATAATATGCTTTAGCAACTGTTATATGCATTAGAGAAATAAACTACAAAACATAAACAAATTAAGAGTTTATAAATTTTTTTTAAGAAAAGAACAAAAGAAAGAGAGAGAAAAGAACAGAAAGACCATAAAAAGAAAAAAGAAAAGTGAATAGAGAATAAAAAAAAGAGCAATAAGGATGAAAAAAAAGAAACACAAAACAGAGAAGAAGAAGAAGTTGCAGGAGAACTCATCCCACTGTGTAATTTCCAGAAAGTCTTAAATCGACTGATTGTATCAAATCTATCGATCGACCCTTTTTATTTCTTTTACCGTTAGGGATTGTATTATATGGTTAGAGTCTACCGTAACACAAAAATACATCACATGCTAACAAGTAGGAAAAAAAAAAGTGTTTTATGTTAGGCGTGCCTGAGGCGCAACTTGTGCTTGGGGCCTCAGATGCAAAGGCGCGCCCCTGATTGAAGGGCCTGGCCTGACCTTGGTCCAAGCGCAACTACTGAGCCTCAAGCTTGAGGCGCGCCTTTGACAACTATGCCAGAAGCATTTTCAAGAAGTTGTCCCCATATTTGCACAAAACCTCTTTAAGATTTTGAAATAGCATATCCACTTCAGGGAGGCACAAACTATGTTTTGTGACAGCATTAGATTGAATATTGGTTCTCCCTGCCTTTAACTGGCTTCTATGAACTTGACATATTGTATAGTTCCATATTGTTTTGTTCCCTATGCGCTTTGGATGAAATCATTGAGGAAATGGAGTCATCAAAAAATTGAAGGCATCTGTCATCACCATGCTATGGTGTATTATCTCAATCTCTAAAAAACATTATATAATTATTTCAAATGCCAGTTACCATGTGGTGGTTTGATTTGTGGAATGTCTGGTCGTTACCTTGCTTCTGTTGCTTTTTTTTTTTTCTTTCTCAAAAGAGTAGAGCACTTTTTTGTCTCAATGATTTTAGGAGAATGAATGAGATTATTAAAACACAGATAAATTGCTGCATAACCATCAATATTTGATTTTTCCACAGGACTTCATAAAAAATTTAACCGCAGTTTTCTTCAGGTAACACTATCCGGGAACCAGCAACCTATACGCACTGAAATCACTGAGGCTGCAATGGAGTTAGGACCAGAAGTGAGTAAACTAATTTGCTTGATCTTATGACCTTTCTTTAGATTATCAGTTATATTCTTATATCATGATTTTATCCCTTAACCAATGAATATAATGCATGTACAAATATTATATATTGTTCCTAACTGTCAAAATTATTACACGTGTCGTGATTATAGCCTTGTAAATGTATTGTAGTAGGTAAAATGGGGTTGTTTGGATGTATCTTTGGAATTGAAAATGTTCACTGTGTTTTATGTGATACATTAAAATCCTCTGATGCCTTTCTTAGAACTGTTTTGAGAAACAAATACAGTTGTTTTTAGTGCCTTAAAATGAATTCATTCTGCATCATATGAAAGACATGGTGCGTCGATGAGTGGTGACGAGTTGCATTAAAAACCCCTACTACTCAATTCCTTGAGTTGAATAACATTATTATATTTTAAATTTGACATTACAGGTTTTGTTCATGAAAGCATACAGATTGTGTCAATTTAATCGTTTGTGTTTATAATTTAAAAAAACTTAAATAAGTTAATTTGCTAGAAATGCTCTTAGGATGCCTCCACCAATACTGGATACAGGCCATGAAAATATATATTTTTCTATCCCAACCAACAGAAGTATCCATGAAGGAAAGGATGGGTGATCTTGCCCAAATATATAATTAGCCTATTGTTATCGTCCAATTGGTGTTGAGTTGGTCCAATTGGTGTTGAGTTGGGTGCTTTGGCTTCCCCAAATAGGCTAATTATAGTTAAGCATGTGGGACTATCAATATTGCTGGTTTCAGATGCTTCAAGAGAATGATTTTATAATGTTAGTAACATTCCATTATCATTTTTTTCTTTTTGTGCAGAAACTCTCTCTTTTGATTACTGAGGCATACAAGGATGCACATCAGAAGAGTGTCCAAGTGAGAACCTTGTATTTTTGCGAAAGAAATGAAGCTCTTTTTCCATCATTGTTACTGAATTTAATGTTTTGGCATTTTGAATATTTCAGGCCATGAAGGAAAGGATGGGTGATCTTGCCCAAAGCTTAGGAATGCCACCTGGCCTAGGCGAAGGATTCAAGCAATGATATTTCTCTGACACAGCCACACAGGTATCCATGACGGAGCTTCAGTTTTGTGTACTTACCGGGAAGAGCTGCTCAATTCTACCGACTTTGAAAGTCTGATGTCAATTTTAATTCACGGTTAGCTATTTGGTACCTGCGATCTTTGTCCTTCCCACTTAATGAACCTTTGTAACTTGTTCACTGAGAAACCCCAACCTACTGTAAAAGAGAGATTTTGGAAGATTATTCCCCCCTAAAATCAAGGATAACTTCCGAGTTTTGGACATGTTTTTCCAATTTTCAGGAAAACTTAAACAGTGTGGACACACATGCTTTGTAACTGTTTTACATTGCCAAAAAGCTTTGAAGTGATGATCCTCCAGATAAGCATTCCTGGTGCTTTTTTCGAAGATGAAAATTTTTGAACAATTCCAGAAGGGCAAATCTCCAAAGTTGTGTGCAGTTGCATTTTAGAAGATGAAATAATGTAACAATATTAACTCATTTCCTGCTCAAAATCTGAATTCTACAATGAATAGAAACGAGTAATCTTAACAATACAAATACCAATTTGAATGAATAATTCCTGTTGTAGACACTTAACCCACAACTTTTTATGGGAATCCTAACTGATTGAATTGTTTCAACATCTGAACTTCTTAAAACTATATGTCCAACATTTCCTTCCTGTCTGTCTCCACGGGAATTCTTAAGATTTTGGTAATTCTTTGCCGGCCAAGAATGATTGAAAAAGACTAAAAGCTCTCTTGGGCTGAAACAGAGGAACTTCATGCCCAGCCCCTCTAACTGTAGCAAATGTTAGTCCATCGTAGACCTCCGTCCAGCCTCCTACCTGTGAGAGAAATTGCAGTATGAATGATTTTAGCTATTAACTTCTTGCTGAAAGGGAACCATTATTTTCTGTTGAAATTTAGGCGTACCTGGCCACCAGAGTACCATGGATACCACCGGGTCTTAACTGTAAGATTGAGATGGTTTAGGGAAAACCTAGTGGCAGTTACCGGAACTACAGAGTCCGTGTCCCCACTGCATTTTAACGAATAACTCGGTTAGGCACTCTGGTTTTCCTTCATCTATTTTGCTAATTTTGTTGGGTTTGTGTGTGTGTTTTGGCGGTGATGGTTGTGTTGTTGGTGGGGTTGGGTTCTTATTCATTATTAACATTTGATAAAATCACCAAAAAAATAGTAAAAAAAAAAAATGCAAATACCTAACTTTGCTAATTGAACCATCACCACCCTGTTACTTTTTAGGTATTAAACGTAAAAACTAGTGATTAGCTTTATTCTCAAACCATAACAATATAATGCAATTGTAATTGTGATGTATTCAATTTATTAATGTTTTTGTAGATTCAGCTTTATATATGGAGGTCGATTATTTTGGTTTTCCTTAGCATCATCAGAACAGAGTTACTTTTGCATGCTCTATTTTACAGTTGATAATACATGCACTAATTTGATAATTTAACGAAATAATATATGAATTTGATGCCAAATCAGGGATTTATCAGAACTGTACCTGAACACCCAGATTCTGAGACCAGCCACAATTAGCTCCTTGTATGTGGGTAGCATAGAAACTTGAGAGTCGTTCCAATTCTTTATTAGAACATCACTATAAAATCAAAATATTAACGAAAATAATCAGATATAAATCCTCAAACCCTCCCTTCCCCACCTAGATATAAAATATTAGCATGCATTACACGGTTTAGTAATTATAATAACAATTTTGGAATATGTTTAGCATAGTTTTTCATATGGGTTATAGTTTTGTAGTGATTTAGACAAAAAAAAGAGTAGTATAAAAGATCAAGCTTTGTTATGACAGAGAGACAGAAAGAAGACCTGCAAGCAGTCCATCTATATGGAATCCCAGTAGTATTTGCATGCAATGCCTTCTGTACGTCTGGTCGATTATAGTACTTCTCTGCATAATTCTCAGTACAGGGGTCGTATCCGGAAACTCTTCTACGTATAAGACTGTTCTTGAGCCTTACAGGCCGTATAGTACTATTACGTAATGCCATGCAAGATGGCGTATAAATACTGTACTGATCTATGTCTCCAAACTCATGGTTCATAGCATAGTTTACAGCATCATCACATTTTTGTGAACTTTCTCCTGTGAAATTGCAGTATTTGAGGATTGATTTATAGCTTCTGTCAGATATCATTGAATGGCTCCACCAAAATGTAACAGTCCCTATGGTGTCGTAGTAGTTATCTGTTACAGCATTTCCCACCTGTATATATAAATATATATAACTTGATCATTAATCTTCTTCTATATTTTGATTTAAATGTTTAAATTATATCCATAACTTACAATGAATCCTTTAAGATTGATGATTTGATGAGAAGATGCTTTATTGAAATCAAGGATTTTTTTCGCCAACTGTGGAATGTAATGCCCTATATAAAAACCAGCATAAATGTAAAATTCACATTAATCAATTTAGAGCTTATATATGTACACATTCACACTATATAAGGATTGTCTTTTTATTTTTATTTTTGAGTGAATAATTGTTGTTGCTGTATACCTGCATAGCTTTCCCCAGAAATGTAGAATTCTCTATATTTGTATTGTGAAAATCTTGACATCCATCTTATAAGAAAAACTAGAGCATCCTTAGCTGTGTCACAAGATTGGAAACTCTCAAGGGTTTAAATTTTCCAACAACATAACAACAGCATACATATATATATATATAATATTAAAGCAAATCATATGCTCAATTTATACCTGTCCTCTCATCCCCGGAATCCTTGAGATCAGAGCTTATATTCGTATATGAAAAACCCACACCGGCAGGTGATTCGAGGAAGAGAATGTTTGCTTCTGTAAACACAAGATTGAAAGGTATTTCTTTTTAGCTAAAAAAATGATGAAGATAAAACTGTTTCTTATGTTCTAGTAATTGTTTGAAGGGTTTTTTATTTTATTTTATGAGTTTAACACTGATAAAGACAGATTTTTAATAACTGAAAATTTAAGATTAACAAGTCAGATGTATTTATAATCGAAGCAATGAAGGTTATTATATATATATAATGTAGGTAAGATTATGAAAAATAATGATATGATGGTTGTTACCCTTATTCCAGGGGTACTTGTTGAGATAGAGAGAAGAACCGGTTCTGTTAATTCGGAATGGCCCAATTTCCTCTGATGCTCCGTATGCTACCGATGAACAACCTGGTCCTGCAGTACTCCAATTTAAAGAAACAATGATGATTTATTTAACCTTTTCTTGCAGATTCAAAACCACATATTAGAATCACAAATGGATTCTCGCACATTGATCGTGCCAGTGACGACTTTGGGTACGTAACACAACTCTTGAAAGATACGATATCATCAGCTATATATATATATATATATATGTAAGTCCTGTACATGCTTCCACTTTCGTGATGAAGATTGCATCGTGTCTCTTTTATTCGTAATGTATCATGTCATTTCAATTCTCACCACTACTTACTGTATCCATTATTCTTGAGCTGCCCGTTTAGTAATTTTTCATCTTCAAAATTCAAATATAGAAGAAACAATAGCTGGAATATTGGTGGTGCTATTTACTGAAGAAAAAAAGAATATTGGTGGCGCTGAACATACTAGTTTCGATTATATATGGTCTTGTTGCAAATTGTTCTACATTCAGCTAATGCACTTCCAGTAGCAGTTAATATATATTCAACATGATACTGATGTAGCTGTGGTCCAAAGAAGTCAGAAGTCGAGTTTTTCCTTCAAATTTATCTAGAGGCGAGACTGTGATCTATCAGCTAGCGCACTGACGATCACTGAATTGGGAAGGAGTATGCTTTCCTGCTTTCACTTAATTATGACTACTCCACACAATGAAATGAATTGAATAAAAGATTCTCCTGCCATTTACCCAAACATGCTATCCGCTCTGGCAAACGAAGTGAAGAGGTGGGGATTAATCAGTAGGATCTGCTACTGTTGACTCTAGTGGGTATGCTATAGGTGCATCATTAAAATAGAGATGTGCACCCTCCCACCGGGTGGGATAATCTACTGGTTCTTTGACTGGATCAACGGAACTAATATAAGAATAAATATATGGCCACACACAGCCCAAAGAGCTAAGGTAAGGCTTCCAAAAATAATGTAATTGCTAGAACTGTTCTGATTTCATATATATATATATATATATAGTATATGGTAGATGTTGAATGAGTGGTTTTGGAAGGAATAAGTATATGTATGTATGTATGTATGTCTAACCATCCTCCTAAGAATTAAGCACACTGATAATCTGGAATAAGTCACGTAACTAGCTACCGACCAGGCCATTATAATCATTAACAGTTTCTTTCTTTCTTTTTCTTCTGATTAGTCTGCTTTAATTATTAACACACAAGATAGCGACCCATATATATATATATATATATATATATATGCCTTTGTTAATATATATACTTTAATTATACAGTATTGTTCTAGTTTAAATCCCAGACCAATTATAAAACTTTCAGTTTTTTGTCAGAAAAAAGGCTCAAGACACCCCCACTACGTACACACAATCACCATCATGATCTGTTCTCCTAAGCATAAATGCGTGCTTAATTCAAAAAGAAGAATTGAACACTGCAAACTTCTTTTCATCTTTTTGTTTTTGTACCCTCTATCTAAAGTCAAGAGAAAGAGGAAAGAGATGATGCATCTGGATAAAAAGATCCAAACGATATATGGAGCATCTTTATTTGTTGCCAGAACATGAAAACTACGGGACAATTGCAGTGGAAAGTTGTTCAACTTTGTTGTGGTGCGACTGCGCGCATAGCATTATAATTTTAAGATAGAAACATAGGTGTTTATATATATATATATATATAGACAAAAGAATAATGACAAGAAACCACAGTGGCTTTTTTGAGTTCTGCCAAACAGGGAATTAGATCAAGTGCAGAAGGAATAAAACCCTATAAAGACAGAAAAATCACGAGGGCCTAACTGAACTGGGTATTGCAATTTACTTGTACTTTTTTGTAATTGATATTAATTGGGCATTTTAGTGTGGCATGTGGGATGTTGCTAATGTGAGCCGGTGGTAGATGAGAGTGCGTGAAGAAGGCCATGTGAAGACTTTAAGCTAAACTTATATCTGCTGCGTGGATATATACGAGTAGTTAGTATATATGGATTATGGAAGAGGTTGGGGAAATATGGGTGGCACGTGCAAGAGATGAGGACAAGAGTGGGGATCAAGCATACGCATATATTGTCATTTATTAAGAGCCAGAAGTAGATTTCTGCTTATCATTTTCGAATCAATGCAATGGTACTTGACCCACAACACAATCAAATCAAACCCGGCCAATTTTATTTTATTGTTAACCCCCTCTTCATTTGTTTTAAAATTTGTTTTCTTTTATGTACCACCACTTGTCATAAATCAGAAATGAAGTCACTGTTCAAGTCTTTTCCAATGCACCACACCAGTGCAACATGACTAAAAAGTAAAAATGTTGGGTGAGCTGATTAATGTTTGAAAATTTTAATATAATGGTCAACTAATATTGTTTATACATACATATATATATATATATATATGTTACACATAACACACAAAAGTGTACATATATATATAGTAACTGTGGAGTGAATTTTCTTATAGTTCTTTGTTACAATATTGCAGTTCTGTAGTCTCATTAAATATCACATTAATTCTTTAAAAATAGTGTTTATCTTAACTGATATAAAAACCCAGTTCATGATTATGGAGAACAATTAATTAAGGGGTGTAATAACGCTAAACTGACCTCCATTAAGCCAAAGAACAAGAGGCTTCTTCTGAGGATTAGTACCAGCGGCTTCCGTTAACCAGTAGAAGAGAGCTCGGCCGTGCTGCTTGTTGACGGTGACATAGCCGGAAAATTGAGAGAATGACACCGGCGGTTGCCCGGGAAGCGCCGAGATTCTATCAAGCTCTTGTTGTTTGGTTACAGCATCAATGGTGGTGATTACAGAGAAGAGTAAGTACAACAAGAGTAGATTCCACCTTTGGACTGCCATTCCACCCTGCAGAAGGCCGGGTGTTCTCTCTCTCTCTCTATAAAGATAATGTAGTCTTTATATTACTCTTATCTTTTGGGTGCCGCTATAAATAAATACATAGGACTGAGTGAAGATATTGATGCACCAATAATAGGGTTGTAGACTGTAGGAGGCTTTCAAGTCTAATGTTGCTGCATTTCTACTCTCTTGCAGGCTGGACAGTTATGTGGACCTTCTCTTCTCTCTCTCTCTCTCTCTTACTATTGACTGACACAGAGAGAGAGAGAGATGGTCCTACTTGGAAATTCGGGATCTGGAGCAGAAGTAGTACTTAAGAACCCATAAGCAACATCATAAATGCATCACAAAACACACTCTCTCTCTCTCTCTCTATCTCTCTCTCTTCACGTCTCTCGTGGTCCTATGTGAGAAGCTGGTAGTGGTAGACTGGTAGGGCTAAGAGAGAGGAAAAGTTGTGGTGTTTTGGATGCCTTGAATGTAGTACAAGACAAAGTGGGGAGTCACGTAGGAGGCCTGAACCAAAACGGTTGCTCATAAACCAACACTTATATCCTTATCAACTTTTTCTCTTGCTCCCAAAAAAGCTACGAGGATTCATCAAGTATTTGATGCAAGTAAAAATATTTCCATACAGCAAGTGTCCGAATCTTGATAAAAATGTCCAGTTACTGAGATATATATATATATATATATATATATATTGCTAAAGGTTTAATTATTCAACTCAAATTAAAATAGATTATTAGATCTCCAGTCAATAGATTGATCTACATGTCTAATATAGGTATAGGTCAGTTATATGTTTATATACTGGTCCTCTCCTTCCCTCCTTGTCTTAGGAGTTACTTCTAAGCCTTAGGTCTGGAGTTCGAGGATTGGTATGGAAAGGAGTTATATGTTTATATGTGTGTGTATATTTAA
Source organism: Cornus controversa (assembly GCA_026545225.1). Classification (NCBI taxonomy): domain Eukaryota; kingdom Viridiplantae; phylum Streptophyta; class Magnoliopsida; order Cornales; family Cornaceae; genus Cornus; species Cornus controversa. The sequence continues at coordinate 63,338,673 of CM048851.1, read as the reverse complement.
GAATGTATATATAACAGACCCGACTTTGAATATTCTTGTAACCTTGTTACCTAATTAGTAGAAGTTAAGAGGTTGATCAACCTTTCTTTCTTTATTAAGTATTGTTTGCCTTTTTAGTTCACATCAGTTTTATACCAAGTGTCAATGTAGTGGTTAATACTTGTTCACCAATATTTTCAGTCATTAATCAGACCAACCTAAAGTTGCTCACTAGATACTATTACCATGTTAAATTCATGATAGTTTATTTTAGTAAGTGATTTTTTTTTCTTTTTGTAATAACAAATATTAAGAATGAATATGATATTTTTTTTTCCTGTTCATAAATATTACCAAATCTCACAAGAGGACATGCAAGCTTCACATTTTTGGCTTTTCTCTTGTTTGTTTAGAAGCCTTTGTTTGTTCTTATGCTTAACATACCTAATGAAGAAAATTATTATTATTATTATTATTATTATTATTAGATAAATCTTCACACACACGCATACTTAAAGTCGAATCCATCTCAAAAACGAAGAAAGATTATATAAGTTTGTGACTAATAATTCAAATGATATTGTTTTGGTGCACAGACATAAGTGAGTCTGTGTGGCACTCCCGAGAGGTGCACCGAATGCACAAGTCCATGTCTCCACACACACACACATGCATTTCTGTTTAAAATTTGCTTTGTACAGTGATATTCCAATTATATTTTAAGTTGTTTAACTTAATTCATTGGATTAGGTAAGTCACGCGATGGAATTTCAATGGGACCCATGCATTCCTCCAGAAAAAAGTAGTAGTACATGAACTGACAACGTAGAAAGTGATTCAATGCTGAATGGTAAAACCACAAGTAAGTCAGAGTCGACCACATTATACTGCCTTGACTTTTTTATAAGGTCAGATACTTAGATGGGATCTGCCCATGATTTCCGAGATTTTGTTTGTTTCTCATACTGTTAGATTAAATTTATATATATACTTTGAATATGTGTGACACAAATCCCATGCGCATGGAAGTGCATTTGAATATATATATATATATATATATATATATAATCTCTGCCATGCATGAAGAGAAACACAATCACTCAATATTACTCCGTATTTCTTTAATTTCTTCAACATCTGCATTGTGCCCTGGAAGCTTCTTTATCATTCCCCTATATTCTAAACAACATGAAGATTCTTCTTCATTATCAATGGTGGCTTTGGACTTTCTTACTACTTGGTTCGGATTTCAAAATTTCAACCAAGAAATTAAAATAAACAAGTTTTGCTAGCTACTTAATTAGTTACTTAGAAAAGTAGACTGAATTCATTCACTTGCCTGTGTGGATTTGACTCGCGCCAGGTTCTGAAAATAGTTTTCGACACATGTACAGTTTCCAAAAAACGATTGATGTAATGAAATTTTCAAATGCTTTCTTTTTTTTGTGGGATTATTAAAAATACACGAACTTTTGAGTGCTATTTACCATTTTATAGAGTCAGAGTCATAAAAGTTTAAAATAACTCATTTTAGTAATTTTTTATGTCCAAAATGTATTTTTTTTAATAAAATATTCTGCACAAAAAATAGTACATAAATGTACAAAATATTGTACCTCTGGACACAAAAGTGATTCGAAGGGCCAATAGTAATATAACATTTGCATGACCGTATGCAATATTTACTGATGGGTATTTGACTCTGATTGTAGTTTATGTGGCGTGGGCGATTGTGATTCACATGACATGGATGAGAGATGAGCATTGACTACGACTCTTCTATCCCCAGATAGACTTATGTTAGATTATATATTTCCTATTATAGATTATGTATCTTTCCTAATAGGTTTTTTACATATTCTCTTAAACCATCTAGGACTAGAATTTCTTATCTCCTAAGTTTACTTAACTTCCAAGATTATGTGCCTATAAATAGGCTTTTATGTATTGTTTATTAATATCAATGCAATATCAACTCAACCAAATACACAATTCTTTCTCTATTTCTAACATGGTATCAGAGCCTACTAATCTCTGGTAGTCTTCACATTCCGTTGCGTCACCGCCGGAGATGGCACCATCATCTTCATCCCTGACGGACAATCGATGGTCAATCATAGAAAATAACTTTCACCTTATATATATGCAGATAATAAAAGAAAAATATGACAGCCTAATTCAAGTTCAATTCATCGATTTTCACGAGCCATAACATCTGTGTGTCAAAGTCGCTGATTTCAACGAACTCATTTTTTAATTTTCAAATCAGTTTTCGCTCCAATGAGCCACTTTTGATCTTTTTGACTCTTTTGCAGCTTTTTTGTATATGTTTGCAGTCATAATTGGTTACATCACCAGATTGCTTTCGTGAGCCGTATTCAAGATTTGGTCTCCAAACTCAAGTTGGCTTTATCTAACTCACCTTGAGTTGGGGGGAGGACTGTTAGATTATATATTTTCTATTATAGATTATATATCTTTTCCTAGTAGGTTTCTTACACATTCTCTTAAACCATTTAGGATTAAGATTTCTTATCTCATAAGTATACTTAGCCTCCAAGATTATGTGCCTATAAATAGACTTTTATGTATTGTTCATTAATATCAAGAAAAATAAATTCAATACATACAATTCTTCTTGTTAAAAATATAAAAAGAATTGTGTATTTGATTGCATTGATATTAATGAATAATACATAAAAGTCTATTTATAGGCACATAATCTTAGAAGTTAAGTAAATTCAGGAGACAAGAAATTCTAGTCCTAGATGGTTTAAGAAAAGGTGTAAGAAACCTATTAGGAAAAGATATATAATATAATAGGAAATATAATACCCCGTAATTTGAAGATATTTAAATTGGGTTTTTAATCATTTAAATTGTTTATTTTGTGAGATTTTAAATGTTTTAGTTAAATTTGTCAATGCACGTTCTTTTTGTTTAATGTAGATGTTTGATTTGTTGCGAAGTGTTGATTGATTTTAAATGTTTGTAAAATATTTGTTTAAAATGTAAATTTTTCTCTTAAATAAAATACGTGGGTTGTTGGGCTGTATTTCCTTTTATTTTTAATTATTTTTATGTTGGGTTAGACTTTTGGGTTGGGCTATATATATTTATATATAGGTAGGCTAAATATATTTATATTTATTATTTTACTTATTTAGAATTTTTTTAGTAATTCTAGAAAAGAAAAATAATAAACAAAGAGAAAATAAAAGTTAGGGTTCAATAGTTCCTACGCACAGAGAGTTTTTACACACAGACCGGAAGAGAACGGTAGACGTCAGAAAAAGGGAGAAAATGTGATTTTACTCAAAATCGTAAGACAAGTTCAATCGCTTCACTTCCCCTTTGAACTTGTAAACACAGATAAATTTTTGTATTGTTTGACTGTATGTATATACATGTATAACTCTGTGCTAGTATGATTATGCATGCTAACGGAATTTTCGTTTGATTATACATGAATAATTTATGAATTTGGTAGTTTTATAGTGTAAATTCTCATATGTATATAAGTGTATATATGGGTATATTGGCAGGTGTATATATATATAAACATAAATTCGTATATGAATTAAACTCTATTTTTGATGAATTCTAATCTGATTAAATTGTTTATCTTGCTCTCCCGAATAGTTCTTGTAAGTTTGGTTGTGAATTGTTGGGTAATTTGACGGGAATTTGAGTTTGAATTTGAAGAACTCTAGAAACTTGAATTTGGGCCTTTTTTTATTTATGTTATGAATGATGGCGATTTTAGTACCAAACGAGAGTAGAGATCAAAGGAAGCGTTTTGATATAAAATAAAGTGTGTTTTGGTGGCCGGAATGAGGCTGGGAAGACGGACGGTCGCAACTGCCAGTGGCTAGGAAAAAAATATAGGAAAAAATAAATAAATAAACAAGGAAGATGATGAACAGAACACGTGCTCGCCCATGCGCACTGCCGGCGCGTGGGGGCGCATGTGGCAGGCTCCAACCACCGGCGGGGACAGAAAAAGTTTCAGTCCGGTCCCACTCGCCGAGTCCAACCACTAGGCCCAGTTTGGAATATTTAATTTTTTTAAAAATTTTAGACTAAAAAAAAAGGAAAAATATTTTTTTAATTATCAAAAAACTCCAAAATATTCCAGAAAAATAAAATAAAACTTTTAAAAACAAAATATGCAAGAAAACGTAGGTTTAGATACACTTGATGTTTAAGTTGGAATGTAGACTTATTAAGTATTTTTTATTTATATTTTTAATTGTTTATTTAGTTGTTCCTTAATTGCTTCTTTGCTATCATAAACGTAGTTGATTTATTGTTTGATGTTTAAAATAGTATATGGGAGTATGTTAAACTCGTTTAGTTTTAGGATACGTTGTGTTATTTTATTTGTTTAATTAATTAATGTGGCGATAGAATTTTCATGATATTAATTAGCATGTTTTTAAGTATGTTAGATTATTAATTTAAAAGTAATATGGAGGCATGCCAGGATTGTCAAATACTTGATAAGGTATTCAATATTAATAAGGGAGACATGTTAGGATTGCTAAATACCTAATAAGGTATTCAATATTAATAAGTGAAACATGTCAGGATTGCTAAATACCTACTAAAGTATTCAATGTTAATAAGGGAGGCATGTCAGGATTGTCTTATATCAATAGAGTATACATTTAATAAAGTGTTCGGACATGGAAGGATTGCCTTTGGATTGAACTTAAAAAATAGGTTCTATGATTTGTGTGATAACGGATGAGTTGGTATAGTTGGTTTCTATTTTAGGACATGGGTAAATGAGGAAATAATACGTATATATCTATATATTTTATTGTCTCTTATATAGAGGGTATGTTTATTTGTCCTCTGTTGGGTGGTAGTAGAAGAAACTTGCTCGTGGGTTTAATCCACTTTGTTGATATTTCAGGTCCCAGACAGTTTCCACCTCGAGGTTAGAGCGTAAAGTTCAAAGAGCGTGATCGTCATCTATTTCTTATCAGACTTCAACGTAGGGACTTAAATCTTTTTCATAAAGTATTTACTTTTATAATTTTTGGTTAAGAGATTCTTGAGTTACGAGACTTTCAAGTTGTATCGTTTAAACTCGTATTATGTTTATTTAACATTATTATTTATTTTAGTTAGACTTTCCTTTCAGCATTTATAATTATTTTTCTTTTGTCTTTGTATTCTATGCTTGTAAATTATCAGTTGTGGATATTCCTTATGTTTTATGTGTGAGACTGACCACCTCATGCTTGAAATTGTAGGGGATATTTCAGGAAATATATAATCTAATAATCCCCCGCAAGCTTAAAGTGAGTCATATGAAGCCAGCTTGAGTTTGGAGACAAAAATCTTGAATGCAGCTCGTGAAAGTAATTTGGTGATGTAACCAACTGTGACTGCGAACACATACAAAGAAGTTGCAAAAGAGCCGAAAAGACTGAAAGCGGCTCGTTGAAGCGAAAACTGATTTGAAAATCAGAAAATGAGCTCATTGAAATCAGTGACTTTGACACACAGATGTTATGACTCGTGAAAATAATCTGGTGATGTTACCAATACTGGTTGCGAAACACATAGATGCTAGTGGGAGCCGATTAATTGAACTGGTTTTTCTTCTTTTATTATTTGCATTATATATATATATATATATATAACGTGAAAGCTATTTTGATGATTACCCGCCGGGGATATTGAAGTCGATGGTGCCATCATTGGCGGTGAGGGCGATAAACTCTAAAGACTACCAGGAATTGATAAGCTCTGATAGCATGTTAAAAATATAGAAGAATTGTATGTATTGAGTTTATTTATCTTGATATTAATAAATAATACATAAAAGCCTATTTATAGGCAGATAATCTTGGAGGCTAAGTAAACTTATAAGACAAGAAATTCTAATCCTAGATAGTTTAGGAGAAAGTGCAAGAAATCTATTAGAAAAAGATATATAATCTATAATAGAAAATATATAATCTAACAACTTGGGAAGTGAAGGGTTAGTCTCCTACTCGGATACCATCTCATCGGACTTTTATAAATACATGGACGATCCATATTCCAAGTATACAATTAATACCCTCTACATGCCTTTAGAGCTTCCTAAGCCTTTCTGATTTTCTAACTTGACCGTTGAAGCATAGTTGGCCGACACCATACCGGTGTTCATTCCGGTTACCCTTCTCTTGTATTTTCTTTTTAGATTAGTGTTGACCCGGATCGTGCGTCAGTTTGTGCATCATCATTTACCATACATAAAAGTTATTGGATCTTGGACAAAAAAATAAATTACACAATATTCAGGAACCACTTTTGTGCTTGTGGGTACCATTTTTGTGCACAGAGGTCCAATATTTTGTGCATTTGTGTATTATTTTTTGTGTATGTCATTTCACTAACAAGGGTATTTTGGACATAAGAAATTGCAAAATATAATTTTTTCTCATGTCCACAATTAGCATTTTAGTCAAATTTATTTTTGTAGAACTTCATGATTTTGACTCTATGAAATGATAAAATAGCACTCCAAAAGCCCATGTATTTGAAATAATCCATTTTTTTATTTTCTCAATGATAATAAAAAATTAATTTTAAGGATATTACTGCAAATAAGTTATCAGTATCTCCATGAATTCGCAGTCTTCATTGGTACATTTTGCAAAAGCTAGTCTTAAACATAAGGAAAACAAACGTTATTTATTTTCATCTTTTTAAGTTTCACACGCGCGCGCGCACATATATATATATATATATATATATACACACACACACACAATTATCATGTCCCAACGGCTACGGCATTGGATCGACTTTGACCACCCCATATTTACAGGGCTCCATCTACTTGGGCTGTAGTACTTTCCCTTTTGTCCCCATTCAACAAGTATAGATATACATATACATATACATATACATATTGGAGGAGTATAGTGTCTTGTATTCAATAAGAGCAGTTGGGACGTTAGGAAGTGTTACTGTCTTATTAGCTGTGCTCGTGTCTCTAGAAATATTTAAAAATGCTGCGCTCTCTTTCTAGTGACCCAAGTAGTTTCTATTTTATGAGTAGCTCAAGATCTGTTAGGTCGGTATTGGTTGATGATTAGGTTTAATCATGAAACATAGTCAAAGAAGGATGCCCCAAGACCATAAACAAATTAATAACAATAGACAAAATGTTACCTAAAAGGGCCGAGTTCAATAGCTTCAACGCCTCCAAAAGATTCTATCTTGACATATAGACTACTGAATTGAATGAATTCGGCCTACATATACATCACCTACTACCTAATCTAAGGAAGATTTTAAAACAACTTTCCACCCCGTTTGGATAGAGGCAAAACTCAAAACTCAATGCTGTTTAATATTAATCTAGGGTTTTTTCTAAGTTTAACATGTATGGGTCATGATTTTTAATTCTAATTTTTGGATTTTTTTTAATTATAAATGATTAATTTTTCTCCATCCATTCCTTTTTACATCCTCAATTCAAACCTATCAACACTACTCGCCTATAAAATCAAAACCGAATAATAATAATAATAATAATAATGATTCTCAGACTTAATGATGTTTTAAAAAGGTTAATCCATTGTTCCTTTTTTATTGGTTGCGATTAAAACTTTAGTCTTATTCAATAGATAATAGATGCAACGTTAAGATTATCGGTTATATTATTAGATGTGAATGGCTTTGTGCAAAAGAAAATTTACTAACCAATAACTCTATTAGGTGAAGGCCAAGGCTAGAAGCTTAGAATTGTATGTATTTGTTTAATTATGCATAAGGGGACACTCCCAATCTATCCCAACTTCAAAGCGAAACAGAAAGGGGGAAACTTTCAGTAATAAATTGATATTTTCCCCTAGAACGAGGTTGCAATAGCAACATTACCAACAAAACAATAACAATAATAATAATAATAATAATAATAATAATACCCTTTACTAGGTGTACACGATTTGGTTCGGTTTAGTTTGATTCTAAAATAGCTCAAATTATACGGAAACTGAACCAAATCATTTCAAGTATAAAATCGAACTGAACCATAATTCTAACCACAGTTTATCATCAATTTTTTTTTTTTAGTTTTATAAAGGCAAAAAAAATAATAGTTTAGATCTTTTAAAAAAAACTGCTACTAACTTACTACAATAAAAATTACTACTAGTCTACTATTAAGAAGCAAAAAAATATCATAGTTTAAAAATACTGCTACTTGTGAATTCACAAGAGCATATACTATAATATCATATATTTTATAAATTTATATATATATAATTGTGGCCGGGCTGCAATTTTGGAAATCAGGACCGAGTTTGACTAGTCAATTATATATTTTGTTTTTTTTCTAGTAAGGTTAACAGGGCCACAATTTTGAAAATCAGAAACGAGTTTGACTAGTGAACTGTATATTTTGTTTTTATTCGAGTAAGGTTAATAATTATGCAAATCTATGCACATACAAACCAAATTGTCCCTAATAATAATAGTTAGAATTAGGGCATAAGTAAATCATGATTTTTGTGTTTTGATCAATTTAACTTTATTTATTGTGATTTATAACTGCTGGGAGATGTTTATCTTATTTGATTTGATGAAAAAATTATCTAGCTTGTAATGTGTTAAAACTATGACATTATTTTTCCTATCTTACGTGATTGAAATCACCAAAGACAATTTAAGAGGGATGGGATGGGATGGGATGGGATATAATAGAAACACAAACACAGTGGGAAGGATGGTTTGTATCCTTTGGACCATATTTAATTGTTCTGGAGTTTCTCATTAGACTCGGTGCGATTTAATGGTTTATATTAATTATCCTTAGTTCGACGAATTCACAGTCCACTCATTTGCCTTTTAATCTGAAAATGGTCAAAATTCGCTGGGCTGGTTCTTGGATTTGGGTGTATGGGCCATGGAGAATGTGGGCTGCTAGTGCTGGGCAGCCATCCTCTTATAGTACTGGGCCGATTTAGCCCATTACAGGCTCGGTCGGGTCAAAGCCCGATGGGCTCAGACTGGTCTTCGGCTATATTTGCACCCTAAAATTAGACCTATATCATTTTTAGTTGTTTATGATAGGATTTGAATGAATAAGTAATCCATTTGAATCACAATAATATTGGTCATTAATCATTGTGTATGTGTATCTGAAAGCAATGTTTGTATATGTGTATATATATCAGTGTATTTGTGTTTATATATACATATTTGTGTGTATAAACTATTCTATGGACTATGGTTGCTGTTGTACCTTTTTTTTATATTTTTTGTACCTTTTTTTTATATTTTTTGTATACCTATATTGGGATTGTTATTTAGGACTTTCTGAAATTTACATGGTCTCTCCCTCCCTATTCTGTTTCTGTCTACATATTCGATCAGCTACGGATAACGACCCAACACTACCTCTGCGTTAAAAAATGGAATTACACTCCCCGATGTTATTTCCATATCAACCTCCAATCGCAAGTGGCCACTTAACCAGACAAATGAACCAAGCATTTTTAACTCCGTCATATTATCATTTTTGGGGTTTGGGTGTCATATTCTGGTAGGCTTTCTTATACAGTAACTAATTGGTCACAAGCTGTCACTTTGTCATGCAGTTATGAAATGAAGTCAGTATCATGAAACTTGTGACATTGGGTTTTGGGCCCTTTGAATTTTCAAGTCAGAGTTTCAAAAAAAAAAAAAAAAATTAGAGGAAATGTTAGTTTGGCTTCTAACTTCTAAGGGTGCATGAAGCTGCTGAGGATAAATTTAGGAAGAGATTGATGCCTTACTCATAGACGACGAATAAACCAAAGAAATTACAAAGCTGCAAGTGTACTTCTTAATTTGATTCTTTATTTTCTATTTTGTTCATTGATTTTTTGTTTCCATTGTCATACTTAAATAATTAACTTAACTGATGATAGTAAGTCCGTTAGAGGTTATGACATTGCAATGCCGTATGTATGTACCTGTTCATAGCCTTTATATGCATCGTCAGTGCTAAATGTATATGTACATAGACATATTGTATCTTTATATTCATATTAAATTTTGTTGATTCAAATTAATGCTGTATAAATACATATATATATGTGTGTGTGTGTGTGTGTGTGACCAATGTTGTGTGTGTGTGCGTGTGACCAATGTTGTGTGTATGACCGTGTTATGCAGAACGGTTCATCAGGAGCCTTCATGGCCATTGGGTTACCGGAGAAGAAGGAAAATGGTGAGTAGATTGAATGTCAAGTGTCAACAGATTTAGTTGCTGATGAAATTTACTCTAATGCATTGATGATTGATGTTACTTTCAGGAATGTATGAAAATTCAAGAAGCCATGCTCGGGTTTTTATACCCGCTTCAAGCCAACAGACTAATCCGTTCGGGGAAGCACTATACGGAGCTGGATCAGATCTTATCAAAAGTGAATTAGGTGCTTATGGGGAGAGGATCATGGGATCAGGGTCTGCCTATGTGCAAACCAATGTAAGATCACTCCCACTGTTTAATTAGTGTCTCGAGTGACTCTACGTGCTCTTACGTACCTACATATTTAAATATAATCACATTATTGAAATAACACAAGTTTTACGTAGATTGGTAAATTGCCTAGTTCACAAACGAAGAATGACTTTCTTTATTTCAATACTTTGGTTACATATATTTTTTTCTCTTTACTTACCCCTCTCTCTCTCTACAATTATCTCTCTCTTTTCTTTACAATCTCTTTTTTCAGTATCACCTCTATTTATAAAGTCTTAAAATTTAATTTCTTGTTAGACAAGAATTACAATTCTTTAGAGCCCAAGACAACTTGTGCTAAAAGAATTACCAATTAAAATACAACTCTGTATGAAAACGTAATTATATTAAAAATTTGAGCCACAATTCCTAACAAGAATTCCAAAAATGTTCTTCTGCACTTTATCAGAGCAAGTTCCTTCTGTACTTGATTATGTTATATGCATAGCAAGTTCTTCGACATAAAAATTTACTGATGATCACTATTCCTCAATGCCACTTTATTCGTTTGGGATTACAATCTGAATTCTAAATAGCACATTCCTTTGGACTATCATAAATTTGTAGGGATGGACTTTGGATTTCTTCAAAGTGTAGTAAAGAATTCTGACTTAACAACATTGAAATGTATGACAGATTAGCAGATATTTCTCCAACCCCCAATATTATTTTCAAGTGAATGATCAGTATGTGAAGAACAAATTGAAGGTGATCTTGTTTCCATTTCTTCACAGGGTATGTGATAATTGAACTGACTCCTATTCTCTCTTTCAGCGTTCATGTGTGTTCATTTCTTGCCTCTTTCATCATCAATTTCCTTTATTTCCATCTTATAGTTTTTTCTTTTTCTTTTTTTCCTTTGGTTCCAAAACTAAAACTCTCACAAATTTTCAGGGACATTGGATGAGAACAACAGAGCCTGTTGGAGGCGACTTCATGTACAAACCTCCAGTTGATGATATAAATGCACCTGATTTGTACATTCCATTGATGTCATTTAATACTTACGTGGTTCTCGCGGGATTCTTTTTGGGCGTCAATGGAAAGTGAGTTCAAGCTTGGTTATGAATCAATACTTTTTATAAAAAGAATACAATTTAACATCAGGAAGTGGTTTCAAGTGAACCATTTTCAGAGAGATTAATGCAATGTGGGATGATATGTAAAACCATTTCATTGTGAAATCTTTTCTTAAAGAAGTTGAGAAGAAACCAAATCCATCAATTCTGTATGGTCTCCAAAGATGAAGGTGAGGAAATAGTGCAAGCAAGTAGGAAATACATCACAGCTTCATCTATTATATGCAACTGATATTCAATAATAAGTTATTTCTTCATGAAGTGTTTTAAATATTGGAGCCTATACATAGCAGAGTTTGATTCAACGTGCTTTGAGCTTTGAAATCTTCATTCATTCTATATTCAAGCAATGTTTACTGCTGGAAGCAAACTCTCAGAGGAACCGTTTGAAAATTGAGCTTGGAGGCAATCAGAAATCATTCTAGTCTCTAGGGGCTCACTACTTGTTCTTCCATTAAAGTGTCTCTGAAAAGACAATCTCAAGTTCTGAACCAGTTTCTCCAGGAGTGTACTAAAAACCCAGTTGATCGAGAAGTCAATTTGAAGAGTCTAAGCATCTCTCTTGTCAATGCTCTCTCTTATGTTTAAATCTATCTTTCTACAAGTTACAGCAGCTTCTCTTAGTACATTGGGCATCATTTGGCTGAAAGTAAAAATCAATACATATTTGTTATTAATTAGAATTAGATTGAAGATTAACAAACTCCTTAACTATGCTATCTTGTAGGTTTAGCCCAGAGGCTTTGGGTGTGCAGTTTACCAATGGACTGCTCTGCTGGGTGTTGCAAATCCTCCTCCTTGAAGCTACATTGCACTCCTTGGGAGGTGGTGACATACCCTTGCTTGACATTGTCGCCTATGGTGGATACACTTTCACTGCAGCGTCTGTCATTTTGCTTGCTAGGATTTTGTGGAATTACTCTTTCTATGTAGTTGCATTGTGGGAGTGCTTCTGTATGGGGGTTTTCTTGGTGAAGATCATGAAGAGGATATTAATTGCAGAGGTGAGAAGCGTTGAGAAGCATTCAAGCAAGCGGCACTATCTCTTGCTTTTAATGGCGATCGCTCAAATTCCATTGCTATTTTGGCTTGGCAGTGTTGGAGTTTGAGCTCTGGCTTCAATTGAACTCATTTTGTGCATCAATCATTCTTATGAAACTTTTAATGTCTGTTTTGATCTGTTTAAGATGTATCCAATATGATGGATCTATACAAGTTTAGCATCTCAAACGTGCCTAAGTACTTAATCTGATTAACTACATAGGATGGGAAAATTCTGGTGTAATGTGGTTATTTTTGCAAATATAAGGGCATGAACCAACCTTGGTCGTGAAAGAAATTTGTTAAGCTTAGACCAGCAGGAAAATTCTGGTACAACAGAGTTGTAATGTGGTTATTTTGTTAGTTACAAAAGCCTAGAGTTATTTGATCACATACTAACAATTTTTGATTATTTAGATAAGATTTATGAAAGGAAAAAACTTATTACAATCATGAGTTGATAATTTATTAGAACATCTGAGGCACTTAATATGCCTCAGCAATACGAGCTTTGATGCCTTCTTATGAAGGGACAGATAATCCTTTTTTTTGATGTGGAGGATAGATAGTGATTTGATGCCATTCCTGATCTTCTATGCTATTACTCTAGTTCATCTTGTGGTGGGTTTGGTGGTGAAGGGTAAATACATATCTTATCCATCTCGTTATTCCTTAGCATACATGACATTCAATCCATTTGGTTATTCCTTAGGTAAGATGTTTTTCACCTCATTTGATCCATTTGGTTATTTCTAGGGGTGGCAAATTGGGCGGGTTGGGCGGGTTTGGGCCGGGTCAAATATGGGCGGGTTGTGACCCATATTCAACCCATTTGTTGCGGGTCAAATATGGGCTAGTTGAATATGGGTCGGGTCAATCCGTCAACTCATATTTGACCCGACTAGACACGACAGTAGGTAGGCGTCAAACACAAAAATGGAATGCACAAGGTCTATAACCAAACAAAAAAACTATAATTTGCTAATCATACTGATATTATTTATATGGTTTGTTTATTTTTGGGTGTTAGCAATTTTTTTTTATTCAAGAGCTGATTGCGTAAAAGAATATAAGAATTTAATTGCAATCTAGTGTTTAATTACATTTATAAATCTATAGCAAAAGAGTATAGAGTCTCGAGTAACTTAGTTGGCATAAATTTTCTTTAAAAAACATCAAAACATAAGCAAACAATTATAATAAGTATTTCAATTGAAAAAGGTCTTCAACACTAACTCAATTATATCATAATTGGGCAATTTTAAAAATGACCTACCAAATCACAGAAACACATGGAATATAATTAAAATTAAAACATTGAGAAAGGTACTCAAACACAAAAATGGACTTTGTAGATAGAGAAAGGTGACTTTTGAAAATTAAATTATTCTTGTTTTTTAATACAAAATGAACTATGTGTATAGGGGGAGAGAATGTGACTTTTGGATGAGTCTGAGTCTTTTGGAACTAATCAATAAAAATAAAAATACCGTTGAGAAAATAAAATATGTGACCTTTCGATGAGTCATTTTTTTTTTTTGGAATTAATAAAAAAAATCTAAAGAATGATGAATATATATATATATATATATATATATATATATATATAGACAATGCTCCAATGAAAATTGTTGTTGCACTATAAAGTTTGTGTCTAAATTATATATTCTTCTTATTTTTAATTAAGAAATTACAATGGTAAAATCCAACAATAATTACTAAAAAGGAAAAATATTATTTTTTAAAAAATTGAATTCTTACTAAAATATATATTTTTTTTTTTAAAAAACATTATCCAAGATTAGAGAGAGAGGGGAAGAGAGAGAGAGGTGGGATCGAAGAGAGAGAAAGGAAAGAGAGAGAGAAGTGAGATCAAAGAGAGAGAGAGGTTGGATAGAAGAGAGAAATTTTAATTCACATTTTGTTTTATGGGTGGAAGATGGGTTGAATATGGGTACCCATATTCAACCCATCTAACCCGCTAATTAATTGATTTTTATTTATCCAACCCGTTTATGACCCGTATAAGAAAATAAGTCACCCATATCCATTTTTAACTGGGCGGATATGGGCGGGTTGGCGGGTTGACACCCAATTTGCCACCCCTAGTTATTTCTTGGATCAGCAACAGTGGGATGTGATATCGGCCTCATTTAGGTGATTAGTGGGTTGTGATATTAGCCATATGTAACAAGCCATTACCTTGGAGAAGTTTTTGGTTTTCGGTGTGAAACAATGAAATCCCAATTATTTAAGGGGTTTCTACAAGTGTCACCTATCAAATGTGGAGGAGGATATAGTTTGGAGTGCTCCAAAACAAATATGTTAATATTTCTACATAAATCTACAATATTTTGTCTTAGACATTTTCACGCAATTGTAGAGAAGTCTAATTCCTACAGTGATTGCTCTTTCCTAATAGCATCACGTATGCAAATAGCTATTTTGGCTCTCCACTTTAAAAAGAGTGGAGTGTCATGTCAACACTTTTTTAAGAAGTGAGTGCCCTTGTTACGGAGAGTCATGCCTGTGTGTGAGTGTGGAGGTCAATCTCTCCCTCCATTTTATTATTTATTATTTTCTATTATTTTTTCCAAACATTAGATTATATATTGAGAGAGGTAGTATGAGACAAAGAGTTTCTAATTTTATCTTATCTATCAGCAGTGGAGTTCAACGTCACAAACTTTTTCTACAAAGTTAATTATTTTTTTTCTTAACAACTATATTCTCACTGACTATATAAACTAATATTTCCGATAGCTATATTTCCAATGGTTGTATATACCACTCATTATCTCTTATTTCAATCCTCAATTTCATTTTCACTTCTTTAAGTCATCTTTATTAAAGGAAAAAAAACAATGGCTTCATCATCATGATCTGTTCTGATTTCTGAGTCTAATTCTCCACTAAATTCGTCAAATTCTGAAGGGGAAGATGTTTTTGAAAGCCATCAAAAAAAATAAATGCGTTGATGATATTGTTATCATCTGAGAGGATACATGCATTTTTTTCAACCTTGTAAAAGAAATATATTAAACGTGATCGAGAGGAGGCAACCCAACAGTTACTCCAAGAATACTTCACCGAAAACCCTACTTTTCTACCTGAGATGTTTTGTAAATGGTTTCGGATGCGACGATAGTTTTTGTTCGCATTTTGAATGGTGTTGCAACACATGACGAATGGTTCATCTAGAAACCTGTCGTATGGGTTGATCTCTTGTATAAAAGATGACAGTTGCGATATGTACACTTGTTTATGGAATTTCAGCAGATCTTTGTGATGAATACATAAATGTTTTTGAGCGCACTGCGACTAATAACTTGAAATGCTTTTGTGATGTTGTAATTGCAATGTATGCGGAGCCGTAGCACACTAAACGAATAGAACATTGCACGTCTACTTCGAGAAAGGGAGGAAAGAGGATTCCTAAGTATACTTGGCTCTATTGATTGTATGTATTGGGAATGAAAAAACTACCTCCACAGCATGGCATGACATGCACATGGGAAGAAGTCATAAGCATACCCTCATATTGGAGGCAGTTGAATCAAAAAATCTGTGAATCTACCATGTTTTCTTTGGTATGACTGGTTCACACAATGATTTGAATGTCTTGGATCATTCCCTAGTATTCAAAAGCTTGACCAATGGTACAATGCCTTCGGTTAATTATGAAGTGAATGTGCACCGATGTACAATGGGGTATTACCTATTTGATGGTATGCTATATATATGTCATAAGTGGGCAACTTTAATGCAAACCATCATGCACCCAACAAAGATAAATTGTTTACTAAAAAACAAGAAGTTGTTAGGAAGTATGTTGAACGAGCGTTTGGCATGTTGCTGATCAGGTGAGTTATAACGCAACGATCAGTGCATTATTGAGATAAAAAATTTGTGATTAAGATAATGAGAACATGCATTATATTGTACAATATGATCATAGAAGACGAGCAAAAACACATTTTGCATTGAACACATTTGACGGAAGAGTCAATCTTCCTTCCACAATACATGCGGCCAACAATCTTGGCGGCACATTGATGATTGCATTAGCAGGATTCGCAATACAACAATCAATGTTGATCTTAGTAGAGATCTCAAGAAACACTTGTGGAATCAATTTGGTGATGATAATTTTTAAATTGGATGTATGTAATTTTCACATTACTGATGAATAAAACATATTTTTATTATTATTTATTTCGAATATATTTTTTGAGAAGTTTAAAGAAAAGAATATTTAAAAAAATATCCATTACATATATATAAAAAAGTACATTAATACTAACTCAGATATAAATAAAATGTAATTTTCATATCGGTAATCAATGTGGTGCATAGGGTGGCAAATATGGTGTGGGCCCGCACTTTTAATAGCCCCACATCATCATCCATATATATTATACAACGGGCATCACCCAATGGGTTGGGTCAATCCATAAGACCTATTAAACCTTTTTTTTTCTTATATTTAGATGATTTGAATGCAAGTCCGATTGAAATAAAAAGACAAAACCCACCTGATTCATATATATTCTATAACTAATGGCCAAGTTGGTAGACCGCCCAGCTCCCCTAACGGATGTGCTCATGTTTGAGTGACTTGAGTCGCCCTCCCCTAACGGATGTGCCCATAGTATATATATATATATATATATATATATATATATATATATATACACACTATTTTATGAAATTAGAATCTTCAAATTATATAAATCCAAGTTAGCATGGGTTGACTCGTTTGTAAGACCTAGCCCACTAAATGACCCGATGTGTTGAACACTTAAAATAACTCCACTTGAAAGAACCCTCCAACATTTATAAAAGCCTCCAAATCCCATGAATCCAAGTTAGCATGAGTCATCATCATTGTAACTCTGTGACCCTGAATGGAAACTTTTCCAGCTAACTTTTTTACAACTTAAATAATTGAAGATATTGGTTAGAAGATCTTATGACATAATAACAAATGGACTAGACCTAACCAATTCAACCCTAATTTGAAATATATATATATATATATATATATATATATAAAATAAAAATATATAAAAATAAAATTAGAATTCGGGTTAGGCTTGGGTTACTGCACCTCAACCCAAGTTCAACTCTAATTAAGTTAAGGTTGAGATTTTTCAATCCAGACCTAACCTTAATTATAAAAATGGTTACTCAAGTTCGTGAAAAATTAAGTTGAGTTTGAGTTAGTCTGTCCAAGTTACACTCCTACTTCTATGTCATGCTTCTGCTCACTATGCGTGGGTTATTAATCACATCTTTGCACGAATGAAACATAGGTTTAATATGGGTACCTAGTTAACTTGTTAATTAATGAGTTTTTTTATCCAACCCATTTTTTATGCACACAAAAATAAGTTAAATTCATTTATTATTGGACAGATCTGTGTATATTTTGCCACCCCTAAATTTGCAGTTATTTTAAGTATAATAAAATAACTTTATTACTTAATAATAGTTAAAAGTAACAATTTATCTTACTCTCTGGATTCGGCCCAAAACTTTTTGAGTGGGCAAACTCTTTTAGTGGGCCGGGTAACCTAGTTTTACATCCTTACCTAGTTACCTGACCGGAAGAAATGAGGGATTCGGTTTCAAGTAATCCACTAAAACAGCTAAAACCCAGGAGTCAGGACACGCGTGTTCACAAGAATCAGTAATCACAACAGCTTCTCACAACTCTCTCTCCCTCTCTCTGCTTGGAACTTTGGCAATGCGTGGACCGAGTGTTGTAACAGATTAATTTCTTGCTTTCACTGGCAATATCAACATTGGAATGTCAATTTCACTCTGAATCCACTGAAGTAAGATTCCTTTTTCATGCCCTGTCTATATAAATATATGCGCATATGTAGGTTTAGAATCTTTTATAAAATGATATATTCATGAAAAAGTTTCCGACAATTTCATTCTGCAATGTTTTCCGTACTCTTCCATTTTGTGTGTTCTTTGTTACTTAAAAGTAATTTGCTGTATTGGGTTATGTTCTAAGAATTTTTATCAACTCTATAGTCATTTATAGTTTGATTGTGAGAAGTTAACTTGGGTATAGTGATTTATACAGTCTCCTATTTGTTGAATTTAATCTTTTCTCTATAATCCTTTTGTCTTTATATTGGATGGAAGAGAATGATTGCGAATACTAATTAAAGAAATGAAAGAAATTGAGAGAAAATTCTCGAGCTTAGTGATTTTAGGCACCGCTTCACTTGTAGTATTTCGGAAGTGAGTATTTTGATTATTAAGGGAAAAGGAGGGTGAAAGTAAAAGTGGTGTTCGTTAATGACCATGAAAGTACCCTTTTAGAGGCATAAGCGTCATCATCACTACCATTACGACCTCCATTATTGGTTACATTGCTGATAGACTACATTTTATGGCCACCACTTCAACTACTGTAACATTTGCTGCCATTTTTTCTTGTGTAAATTATAATTCTGAAGCAGTTTATTTTTATATCAGGGATGAATTGTAGTTCTCTTTGTTCCCCGTTTAGCACTGCAATTTTGATGCATGGTAAAGGAAGTACTTCAGCTTTTAAATTGGAATTTCTGAAACTCAAGCGACACCAAAGTCTAGGTTCACTTGATTCTTTGAAGGTATGTAATATTTACTCTATATGAGCCAGACTTGGCATACTGATGAGGCTACAAAGATTATCTGATACTTGATTTGTCAGGGAAAAAGTGTATTTAAAAAATCCTCATATAAAGTCACTTGTGGTATATTATGTGTTAGGCTCTTAATTATGTGGGTCAGTGGGTCACAAGAAATTAAGTTAATAAGTGCATTGAGGTGTCCCTGTCTAGCAAAAATAGTTGAGGTTATCGGTTTTGAGTTCCTTGAGTGATTTGCCATAAATGTTAATACGTTGTGATGAGGTTATTTGTATCAAACTCTTTTACTTGTAAATGCTTGGATGTGTGGTGAGGTTATTGGTTTCAAATTCATTGAGTTATTATGTTGCTTACCCTGCTTTTTATCTATTTGGGTCGCCATCTGCTAGGTTTAGCTATGATGCCCTATTCTTTCTTTGAGTATTACGGTTATGTGTAGTCTGGAGCCATCCCTTTCTCCTTTTTGATGTTCTATACTTATTTATATTTGGTTGTGTTGTGTAGTTATCTTCTATTCAAGTTTGTCCACTGGGAGGGTGCAATAGTAAAAATTCTGGCTGTCA
Organism: Cornus controversa; assembly: GCA_026545225.1. Lineage (NCBI taxonomy): Eukaryota > Viridiplantae > Streptophyta > Magnoliopsida > Cornales > Cornaceae > Cornus > Cornus controversa. Next base: position 63,318,839 of record CM048851.1, on the reverse strand, counting down.
TTCTGGCCATTACTGAGGGCAGCCAAATGTTTCATAAAAGAAAGGTTGAATTTGTACTCTCTATAAAGTCCACTATTCGGGAAAGTTCAAGTAATTGGACCATATTGGGGTAATGGTCTAAATTTACTAGAATAGATTTGGTGGAATTTGACAAAGTGATTCTGAGGTGCTAATATGAAATCCTTCATATAGGACCTCATTATTTCCAAACCTTCTTGCTTCTTTAACCAATATTTTCAAAATTTTGGCTGCTTTATGATAATTGATCTTTGAGTTCATGTATACACATTTTGTCTTTTGTCTGAGTGAACTTCTGAATACTTTTTATAAAATCTAACTTATCAAAAACATGTTTTCTAGAAAATTTAATAGAATGATATTGTATCAATTAATCTCAGGATCTGATATTGCTTTCAATTAATCTAAAGCAAGGATATATGCCATTTTGTTGAAGCTCTAGCTGTCCAGACCTTTGGTCAGCCGTCTTGGTCTTCTCATTGACCTCCATATTGTCTGCTCTGCCATAGAGTTACCTAATTGCACTATAATAAGTGGTTGCATTATAATTGTGTAAATGGTAATGTGAGGTGCTGGAAATAATCTAACAAATGAAATTGTTAATTGGTGAGTAGTGCGTTTTGAATTTGATATATTTTCACATAACCACAGAAATCTTGTAAGAATTATGTTTTAAATTGTGTTAATACATATAGTTTCAAGGGAATTGTGATATATAGGCAAGTACCTTGATTTTATAAGTGGTTCTGGTTACTGGCCTGTAAAGCTATATATAGTTAGAACTCTGATTAATTGGAAATATGCATGTTAGGACAAAGTGTTATGGTTTTGGATACATGTACAGTAGCAGATGTTGTTGCATTTGGCATGAATTATGGTTATGGATTGTATGTGGCATTCAAATAATGATATGGTTCAATCATAATGGATCGGGATTGTGATTGCTATTGGTTTTGGTATCAGTTGGGACGGCACATTTGTTGTGTCTGGAGTGTCACTCCTCAGGAAGATCTCATGTGCAATGGTCAGAGGTGACAACCATAAAGATCTTACGTGCTAGGTACCAGGGGTGACCCTCTGAAAGTATCACACTATCACAGGAGAGTAATTCATGGGACACATTGTGGATTTCATATTCAGCAGGGACCACATTTTGGGTTCTTGTTGATGATTCTCCAAGGAAGATCTCTTGCACTTGGTGCAAGGGGTGACCTTAGGGGGAAAAACCCTGACTCTGATTAGGCAATATCCCTGGAGGTTGACTCCAGGGGAATGGTCCAGATTTTGTTCGATGATGCATTTGTGGGGAGATGACCAGGAGAGTCTGTGCCTGTACTAACCTCCAACAGTGACTTGTAAAGAAGATCTGGTACATAGTTGTTTGCCGTTCCTGTGACTAATAGTTATTAAGCATTTTTGAATTCATTTAGTGAGTTTTTGTTCGATGATGCATATTTTGGCGAGATTACCACTGAGAGCCTTTGCCTGTACTAGCTACCATGGGTGACTTGTAAAGAAGATCTGGTGCATAGTTGTTTGCCGTTCCTATGTGACTAATAGTTGTCAACCGGATTCCAAGAGAGACTGGGTCTGGTTTTTCGATTGCTCTCGATCCATGTAATGGAATAGAGTACCATATGTTTCTCGGGAGCACATTCACAAATGGAATTCGTTTCTTGTACAATACAAAATGAGGGGAAGGGGTTAAGTGTTGTCAGAAAGAAAAAGCAGCTAAGAGCTCTTTTCTATTCTGTATGAACCAGCTTTGTGTGACTAATATTTATCAACTGGTTTTGAATAAATTTAGTGAGTCGTGTTGAGCTAAATTGAGTTGAGTTGGGTGGAGTCGAGTGACTCAAGTCAAGTGATGGTCTGGAGTGCATGTATTCTATTTTCTTCCTTATTTTTTGTATGAATTGTGGATGGCTTCTGGTTTGTTAATTTTTTAATTGTGGATTCTATCTTATATATATTTTATTTGGGGAACTTATTTAATGGTTCACATTATCACTCATTGATGCAGTTGAATATCTTATACCTTATAGGATTGTGTTCATTTTTGTGGAACACATAAGTTATATTGATGCAACAAGGTCAGATTTGCTATTGGGTGTATGTTCTCACTTTCTTTTATTTCGTTTCAGATTTTAAGGCTGGAGGGGATGACAGTTCCCACCCGGAATTTACTTATAGGTCTATGAAGTTTCTCAGGGTTTGGGAATCTCTGGGTCTTCTGTTATTTTTGGGTTATAGCAGCAAACCTTGTAGAATATGTCGTATATTGAAATACTTACATTTTTGTTCTAGGGACTCGTGTGTGAAAGATGTGTTTAAATGTTGGGACTTTGTGATATTGATAAGCATATAAATTTTATGGTATGACTTAGCATTATTATTTATATCATTGCCTTACTTTTCTACTAGAGGGAATCAGGTCGTGACATGATCTATTAGGAAAGTGCTACAAGATTATGGTTCATTTAAATTAATTGAATTTAAGATAGACCCTCTTGCCGCTTGAGGAGCCAGTTGAGCACTTTTACTGACTCCAAATTTTCTTATGCCAGCAAATTTAGTTTAAGATACTTTCTGTATTCCTTAAAAAACTGTAACTCTTAAGAAATTAGTAGTTTGTATCTCTCGGTATCTGTTCCTTAGTTGACTGTAATTCTGAAAACTTTCTTAATATTCTATACTTTTGCTTTTGCAGTACGGCGGCATTAAACTCAAACTTCAGTTAGAATCTAAAATCACTTCAGGAAATTTGTTTCAACCCCATGCTTTGGTCATAAGATGCAATTATCCCCAAAATGCTGATTTGCCTCGTTATTACTCAAAGAAGGAGAAGAAGCCCTTCCCTATACCCATAGTGGAGCTAAGGCGAGCTGCCAGGGAGAGGCTCAAGAACAGGAAAGGACAACCTAGAAGACCTATCCCCCCTCCAAAGAAAGGGTTGCTGGTTAAAAGCCTAATTCCGGTGGCATATGATGTGCTGAATGCCAGAGTGACATTGATCAACAATCTCAAGAAGCTCTTAATTGTGGTGCCTGTACATGCTTGCAAGTAATTCTCTTTCTTCATTCCCCTTTTAATTACACTTGGCTAATGGCAATTTATGAGTAATAGATCTCTATACTACGCAATACTTTGTGCAAATAATACTAAATGTTAGGTTTGAACCCAGTTTGCCCGTCCATGGATGACCATGTTATATTATTTAGTTAAAATTGCATCTCCAATTACTACAACTCCACTATAAATTTTTGTCACCTTCCAATAGACATGTGGAAATAGATTAAATGTTATTCATTCTACCATGATGTTACTTCCAAGGTGTTTCCGGTTTTAGTGGGCTTTGTTCTCAATATGTTCCATTGACAAGGTACTGCAATGTATTTACAGGTGGTGTAACGAGATCCATGTAGGACCTGTCGGGCATCCATTCAAGTCATGTAGAGGTCAAGGAGCTTCAATGCGCAGGGGACTTCATGAGTGGACAAAGGCACTTGTTGAAGACATATTGGTGCCAGTAGAAGCCTACCACCTCTATGATCGTCTCGGGAAGCGTATTCCTCATGAGGAGAGATTTTCGGTCCCCAGAATTCCAGCCGTAGTTGAGCTATGCATCCAAGCAGGGGTTGATATACCTGAATTCCCCCATAAAAGGAGGAGAAAGCCAATCATACGAATTGGAAAAAGTGAATTCATTGATGCAGATGAAAGTGAACTACCGGACCCTGATCCTGAAGCTTCAAAGATACCAATATTAACTGAAATACCCAATGCAGAAATAGTACCCCCAACCAGTGCAGAAGATACAGCCTTGCTTTCTGAGGAAACACTCCAAGCGTGGGAAAAAATGAGGGAAGGAGCCAAGAAGCTGATGAAGATGTACCCAGTGAGGGTGTGCGGTTATTGCCCAGAGGTGCATGTGGGCGCTAGTGGACACAAGGCACAGAACTGTGGCGCCCACAAGCATCAGCAGCGGAATGGGCAGCACGGGTGGCAGTCAGCAGTGCTTGATGACTTAATACCGCCAAGATTTGTGTGGCATGTGCCTGATGTGAATGAGCCGCTGTTGAAACGGGAGCTTAGAAACTTCTATGGTCAGGCCCCGGCAGTGGTGGAAATCTGTATGCACGGTGGTGCAGCTGTGCCTGAGAAGTACAGGTCAACCATGAGATTAGATGTGGGCATCCCCACCACGGTTAAAGAAGCTGAAATGGTTGTTTAAGGTTCATTTATTTTCTGTTTGTTTGTTTTTTGGTCGATGTAGGGTGTGCCGTGTATGTAGAATACTGGAATTGAGCATTACTGTCACCTAAAATGAAATTTAAAAGCAATTTTTAAAACACTATTTTATAAATAAATAAATAAATAAAATCAAGTGAAGTGCAAAGTGTAAAAAAAGAGAAGTGCTAATATCACATCGTAATTTTATTCAAAAATTTATTGTTGGAAAATTTTAGTGTCAATATTGGTGTTTGAAATGAACTAGGTTTGATTTATGATGCAATCCGATTTCAATTTTATCGGGTTTAATTAAACTATAATCTTACTTCCTGAAACAAATAACCTTCTTGAAACAAGTCAAGTTTAACCTGAAATTTCACCGCTCTTAGTCTTTTTACAAATCACTTGGTAAACGAAGAAAACTTTGGAGGAGTTTGATTATTTCTTTTTAACTTTCCTCTTTTGTTAATATGTTATAAGGCAGTAAATGAACAGAGTTTGTTCGGGTGCTCGAGATCAGGCGAGCTTGACTTGAGCTCAACAGTTTTTTTGACAAGATTGAACTCTCTTTTGACCAAACACATACAATTTCAGTAACAAGATCGAACTCTCGTTTGACCAAACACGTATACAATCTCACTTTCGTATACATATACATACATACATATATATATATATATATATATATATATATATATATATATAAACAGATTCATAGAAGTTTGGAGAAAATCAACATATTTATATGTATATAAAAACATATTCACGTGTATATATAAGCAATTTCATATATATAATTGTAGATATATATTATATATATGCATATTTGGTGGTTGGAAGAAATCATCAACGTCATCATCTATCGTCTCCTTCCGTCCAGGGTTGGCCCTGGGCTTAGGCGGCCCAGGTGGTCACTTAGGGCTTCCAAAATTTTGAATTTTTTGAGAGTCCCCAATTTTTACTAAGCCCACTAGATGTTATTTAAAAAAAAAATAGTAACTAATAGCCCAGGATGTCTGGGCCAAAATTTAAGAACAAATTGTCAACTAAGTCTCATTTAAAAAATAATGATAATAGTCCAATACACTTTGTTTTGGCCTCATTTTAAAAATAATGATAATAGTCTAATACACTGGTTTGGGCCTCATTTAGGTTTGGGCCTCATTTAAAAAATAATGATAATAGTCTAATACATTGGTTTGGGCCTCATTTTAAAAATAATGATAATAGTCCAATACACTGGTTTGAGCCTCATTTTAAAAAAAAAAATTATAATTTTTTCTTATAAAGGTGTGTTAAATATTTTCTTCTAATTTTTTTATGTGAACTGAATCATGTTATTTATAAAGCACCAAGACCAGAGTTTTTTTTTTTTTCAACATTAATATATTTTATTTGCTTATAATCTCATTTTAATAAAAAATTTGCACTCCTATAAAATTTATTCACGAGTGAAACTTTAGGTAGAAAGGGCCCCATTTGAAAGTCCACCTAGGGCCTCTCAACATTTTTGGAATCTCAAGACCGGCCTTGCTTCTGTCTTCATCGCCATTGATCTCCATCTCCTCACAAATCACGGAGCTGAGGATGGAACCAGTCGAACAAGAGATGAAAGGTGGGGGATGCAGTGTGGCGGCAAAAATGTGAGAATGAGATAAGATTAGGGCTCAGAGGTGGGATTAGAGATGACAATTTGTCCCACCCCGTCCTATTTAAAACTCGTTTGCGGAACTGTTTAAAGAAACGAGACGGATATGAGGTTAGGAAAAATAACTCGTGCGGGTTAGAGGCAGGGACGAGGTAAGACCCTAACTTGAAGGATACTCGCCCCGCCCCGTTTAAGTATATATATATTTATACTTATATATAATATATATAAAGTAAATATTAATATTATATATATCATACAACTATACAAGTTATATTATATTATATATATCATATAGAATAGTCATTGTATTGCATGTACCTAAATGTGTGTTTGGTGTATATGTATCTAAATATCAGATTTATTATTACAAAAAAATTTACATTAAAAAAAAAAGTATAAACGAGGCGGGAAAAATTAAACAGTTACGGGGACGAAGTTTGAGAATTATATTATAAACAGTTACGAAATAGGGACAAAACGAAAAAAGTTAAACGATTGCAAAAATGGGGAAGTCAAAACTCGTCCTGCCCCGCCCCGTTGCCATCCTAGGTGGGTTTGAGAAATGGTTTTCTAGTTATAAATATATATGGGCTTATGTTGGACTTGTGAAGAAAATCATGGATATTTGTGTATGGGCATAATATTTTGATATTTGCTTCATATGTGGACTAAGTATAAGATTTTAATGGGAATCATTTATATGGACTGACCTTATATAAATTTTTTTTTTTTGTAAAATGAAATTATTCACTAGTTTATGGAGTCGAGCTTGAGCTCGTTTATTAAATGAGTTTAAAAATCAAATTTGAGCTTGATTTATTTGTCTCGTGAAAAGTTTCGTTCCGTTCTCAAAACTCTCTATCTAGGTTTCTGTGTTGTGATTTTGTAGACACTGAGAGAAAGAAGTGGAAGAGACATGGCATCAATTAGGGTTTTCGCGAGGGGTTGCAGAGTTCTCACGGTAGTCAGCAGAGTTCTCACGGTAGTCACCAAGAGCTCAACCACCGCTACTCCGAATGTTAGTAGGCAAACCGACATATTGAAGGTTATACCGATATTGCCAACTCTCGAAAAGTTCTTTGGCGTCTCTGAAGTTACTTGTACTGATGAAGTCAGGATGTTGTGGAAATATATTCAGCACAACTTGTTGAAAATTTTAATAAATAAAATTATTTTTGTGGTCTTATGTAGTATATTTTCTAAAATTAGAATGCAATGTAATTATTGATAATTGATAGATTGAGATTGTAATCTAATTTGCAGTATAATATTTATACCGTTGAATTATTTGGTGGAATTTAATCTTAGTCATTGATATTTAAATCATCTCTTGTTGTTGTCATATATAATGATTCATAACTCTATTCAGCCTGACAGAGAGAGGACAACTCTCCATGCAGGTTAAATCCCTTTAAAAATTTCTTACATAAAAAGGTATTTAATGGTTAAATTATCAATAACGTATGATTGCAAAAATTCGTTCTTTAATTATTGTTGTATTCTTAAAATCTACGCGTTGATCGTTGAATCTAAACCGGAAAATGCTAAACGTCATGAAATTTTATCATGAATTGCCTTCATGAATGATGTGGCAAGTGATAATACCATTGACATTCCGTGTATAGGGGAAATTCCACCAATACTAACTCACCATTTAATTGTCACATCATTCAAGATAAAAATTCATGAAATATTTTCATGACATATAGCATTGCTCATCTAAACCCAACACAGCGACCTCCAGAACCCCTTAAACAAGAAAGAGATCTGCATTGATGAGAAATTGAAGACCATCTTAGAAGGGAAAGAGCTTGTTAACTTTCAGATTTGGAGATTGTTGTCCGGGCATTTCATCAAAACTGGGTGATACGCTAGGCCTTTCTGAAACCTATGTTACTATTTTTATACTGTCTTTGGATATCTTTTTTACCCTTCTACCCCTTGCGCTCATCTAAGTTTAAATCAATTATCACCAATTTTGAATCTCCCACTTTGTGGGACTTCTGTTTTAATGGAAACTCTCTTTGGCTTCTATATATAAACATTGTAATGCATTAATCTGCCATTAGTCCTTTCATCCTGCCGCGGCTGCCACCGCCACCACCATCATTTGCACTTTGAAATGATTGATGGGTTATGTTAACTAGTACAAAATCTGAGGACTCTTCTTTACAAATTTTATCAAGCATTTCTCCTCAATAATGCTCATTAACTATATATAATTGTTGATATACAATCAAAATGGATTTGATTCAACCCTTTAAAACTGTTTTGTCACTCTTTCTGTGGAATAGCTTTAATAAGATCAATTCAAGTTCGTCTTTTGGCTTTTCTAGGGAATATTCAAACATGATTCATTGAGCAAATTAACCAGAAAAGACATGAACCAAAACCAATACAGCGTACATTTTTATTACACAAGGAAGAGAATACAAAAGAGAGAAAAAAAATGGCCACAAAAGGCAACAAGCTTCCAAAACTCCAGCTAGCAAAAAATCTTACCTGGCAAAATCTCTCACAACCCGAGAGGATATATAGGTTAAGCAAAGAAACCTCTCACATAAAAAGAATAATGACATTGACAAATCTTCTATTGTTATTTACATAACAAAGGTCAAAGGTCTGATATATTTTATTTGCCTTATAGAACACATTATATCATCTCCTATATATATATATATATATCGACACACTCACACACACAGTTGGTTGGGGAGATTCGGAAAAGAAAATTGAAAATGAGAAAGATAAACTACTCTCTATACACGGTGTCCTTATCATGAGCAAACAGCCTGCACTGCCTGCCTCCTAATGATGTTGTTGGTACACTTGCTTGCCCCAAATGTTGATTCAGTAACATTGATAAAACAAGTCTCTTTCCCAGTGCAGGCCTACCAGAGAAAAACGAGAGTGTTTCTATGGAAAATGCTCTTGTATGGAAAATGGTGTGATATATTTTATTGGTCAGTTACCTTTTGCACGACAGACAAGCCCGTAGCAGACTCACAAGAGCCTTTACTGAAAGACTGACAAGTTCCTTTTGGACCCCCAAAGCTTGCCAATTGGATATTCGACAAGGTTTTCCCACCTTGGCATGACAATTCCAGTGTGCTCCCCTCGTTTGCAGTTCCGCAAACAGCTCCAATGGTGACAGTTTGGAAAGACACTTGTGTTGGGTTTCCACCCATTTCTTCAAACAAAACTAAAGTGTTGTTCTTGTCATTTCTGAGGAATGATCTTGGGATATGGTACCTGATACAATCATTGCAATTCAATGGTAATGCAACTGATTCAATCCAAGAAAAAGTATTAAATTACCATCTCTGACTAGAGCTGCCACAATTTCTAAAACATTTGGTTGAATTATAAGCTCCGCGGTAATCACAAGTGTTGCTACATCCATTATCAGGAGAAAGGAAAGTAGGCCAGTGGCGCCCAATACTTTGCTCATTCACCCAAGCATGCCCCTTGCCCATGCCCTGCAAGTCCACCACAACAGGGTCTGTACCTAATGGAGACTGAAAGGTGGTCTGAGCAGAAACAGAATTTGACCATAGTGAGAATCATAATCTAGATCAAATGAAATCTAATATTAATTGACTCCTCTAATATGATCCTTGAAGCTAGGGGTAAAAATTAATTAAATGGAGGAGTACCTTATACCAAGTCATGGGTTTTGATATGGGAAGTCCATCTGTGGACCATTTAATTGCATCGCCTACTTGACTATCAGAATAGAATTTTTTGGCCTCGCCATTCAGTCCAACCTTCATCCAGAATATGAAAATTAGTAAACTAATTGTCAAAAATCAGACATATATAGAACATATATAGCGTCGACAACAACTCTCTCCACTGCACCAATGAATTACCTTATATGACCACTGGTTTGTGGATAAATCCATAGTAACTTTTTTGTTGCTGTTGCTGATCAACTTAATTGGCCCCCCTACTATTCCAGCAGGCGACAAATCGAAAAATGAACCATAGTTCTGCTCATGTAAAAGTACTAATAAGAAACTAAGATGAGGTGTAAGTGTAAGTGCTAGTGTCGTGTTGAGCTTGTTGTGTCCATGAAAATACATGCCTGAAGTCCAACTGTGGCGCTGAGTAAAGATATAACATTAGTCCCGCGTTCAAGTGTGACAGTTTTCATGAATGTGAAATTGAATGTTCCTCCCGTGCCCCATTGGGATCCTGTTATCACCAAATTAAGAACAACAACCAAATGAGATTTGAACTTCCACATCTTTTGAAAATGTTAATATAATTTCAGAGGAAAATAAAGAAACTGAGACTTAGTGAAGCATCATACATACCAATAAGTTTCTGGTTTACATAGGCATGAAGCACATGGCCTGTTGTGTTCACAAACAGAATTGCATTCTTCCAGATCAATGTGTCATTAATGTCAACCCTGTGTGAGGGTACAAATTAAGTACTGTATATATCATCCTTGATAAACTTCAAATGGAGAAGAGATCAAGTCAACTCAAGAAACAATGGAACATATATATATATATATATATACCTTGTCATGTACCACAAGTAGTCACTAGTATCTACAGTTGTCTCCTTCTGCTCAAGAAGCTTCATTGCATCAAATTGTCCTTGTCCGTGGAGGGTGTCTGACATGGGCTCTGCTGTCCACATCCAGGAAAGGTTGGCAGGTCCATTTTCAGCGCTGTTTGGTACCTTTACCATCACAGTTGTTGGAGTATTAACCTGATCAATCAAAGTAGCAGAAGAATTATATATCATTCCAAGTTTTGATTAAAGAAAGACCACACATGCCACTTAATTTTACCTTTGCAGTATTGTAAATTTCCTTGTTGCATCCATCAAGAATGCTAACAGACCAAGCAGGCACAAAGTATTTGCCATTCTGTTTCAAGTCAATGTTGGCATCCTGTCCTGCATTATTGTTGCTCAAGAAACAGACCTTTTCACCGGTAGCGTTGATAAGGAATGTTGTCAACTGTTAATACATAGGATCATTTCACAACTTAAATTACTACTTTTCTTTTGGATTATAAGAAAGTAATATATATATATATATACACACGCAAGTTACTTATTGTTCCTACGTCAACTTGATTTCGAACTTGCTCGGTTGTTGGTTTGCTGTTTGTGAGAATCTTCTGCACAGACTTAAGAGCAGCATGGAGTTGCGCCAGATGTCCATACTTGGGCTGATTTGGTAACCCTGCAAAGTTTTTAATATTTCATTTAAATTTTCATATACTATAATTTTAGTTCTTGTATTGAAATATGATAGGGTTTCTTTTTATCATGTCTCTTCTTAAAAGGTTTAACCTTTGGAAGAATGATTACCATATTCATTAAGTGGTGCATCATAATCATAGGTAGTTGCAATATATGGACCTCCTGATGAGCGCCCAAAGTTGGTTCCTCCATGATACTGAAATTATTTGCATCAATTGATTGAAGTTAAAATCCTCATTAAGACAGAAATTACAGCGGATCCAATATAACATTGGATGGGACTTTACCATATAATAGTTAGTAAAAACACCACCAGTTTGAAAAAAGCGTGCAACAGAATAAGCCAAATCTTCAGCAGATCTATGAGGGTCTTGGCCACCCCATTCCTTGAACCTATTAGGAGGAAATAGAGCCCATTTAAAGTGCTCCAGCCATTATTGCAATTCAAAACGACCATCAAAGTGTATATATATATATATATATATATATGTGCGTGAGTGTGTGTGTGTGTGTGTGATCCAGATAAAGAAAGGGGGAAAAAAGGATAGACAAAAAGGAGACAGTGTCTTACCATCCAGTCCAGTTCTCAGTCCACATTTTGGGACTTTTTGGGTTGTTTGGCTGAAAATTATGGCAGTAGAACCCATTGCATGTGTCGATCTGCATGATATATATTATGTGTTTAGGTTGTATTAATTAATTAATTGATAAATCAAAATATTAATTAAAAGACTAATAACGTCATAACAATGGTATATATCTATCTATCAAAACCATTTGAAATGTGAAGATGATAAGTATTATATATCTTCTCATAAAAGTGAGAGTGGATTAACGAAAAATTTATACCATTGGTTGTGGTGCATCTTCTTGTTTGCACATGACCCATGGGACACCAATACTGTAGTTTTGGGCCATTTGGGCACACCATTTAACGTATGACTTCCCAGCGTCTCCATAAGGTTTCATGATATTTCCATATTCATTCTCAATCTGTAATTTGTGAATTCCAAAGCTAAATTATTAATCTCAGAGCAAGCAGCTTATATTGATGTCAGTACAAATTAATAATACACAAATAGATATATGGGTGCAATAAGCAATACGGTACCTGTGCGAAAATTATAGGTCCTCCTTGTGGTCCAAAGAGCTTAGCTTGCTTGCACATGCTTACTATCTTCGTAACGAATGTTTGCATTTCACTCTGCAAACAAAAACTAAAATTAGAACACTTGATGTCACTATTCTCTAATACAATGGATCAGAGATGACATAAGAGTACTAATCTCGACCATGTAAATAAGCTAGCTAAAATGATTTTAAAAAAAACACCTTGAAAACTGCATTATCTGTCCTTAGCTGAATTCCTGGCATGTTGTGTAACCAAACAGGGAAACCTCTGATCAAAGCAAAACATCATATATATATATATATACTAGGCGCAACGTTACGCTCAAACTGACAAATGTGAGGATACATAATCGAGTTCCAAATTAATTATTACTTTAGTAAACAAAAAAGTAGTTACCCATAATTCCATTCTGCACATACATAAGGACCAATTCGCAAAACAGCATACAATCCAGCTGCTTGAACTGTCTTGAGAAACATTACGAAGTCTAGGTTCCCGGAGAAATCATACTAAGTCATGATCAGAAATATGTATAACAAAACACATGTTAGGCTACGCTGTTTCGCTTAATTAGCTCATTTTTTTGGAAATTAACTAGTGCCACGTACACTAGAAAATCAATTCTAACCTCTCTGCGTCGAGGCTCATGGTGATCCCAGAAGACATATGTCTCAATCGCATCAATTCCACCTTCCTTTGCCTTTTGAATTAGGTCTGGCCACATCTGCACCCCATATAAAGATTAGCATGAGATTGCTATGATATATATATGCTAGTACAATCAACAATGAAAACTGAGAATGCTAATGCAACAACGCAAAAACCACAATGTCAATTCTTTAACAAACATATATATATATATATATATATATATATATGTGCAGATGCTACTATAGTAATAAAAGTGATAATTGAAAATTTAATTAATATTCAACGCTCATTGCAGATTTTAAAAAATATTTAAAATTAATCATGGATTGAGTAAGGAGCTACAAACAATTAATCAACTAAACGAATTTTCAAGCTGAAAACTGTCATCAGAAAATAGAACTAAATATACACAAAAACTATTGTTGTGTGAAACTAGAAATGATCAAGCAAGAAAGGTTACGTACATGTACTGTGCTGCGAGGATAATGGATTGAACCCGAAAAAATAATTTGCCGTTGGTCATTGAGTATAATGGCATTGGAATCATATGAAACTTGTGTGGTCTTATCAATCCCAGATGCGCATGAACATAGCAAGGCTAAACTTATAATAACCAAAAGAATATCAATCCTACAACTTGTCATTTTTTTTTTCCCCGAGTGATATAAACTTGTGATTTTTTAGTGGCTTAAGCACTTAGACGTGCATTTATAGCCACCTTGATTGCATTCTTGTTTGCAGGAATGATTGTCGGAATGGTTTTTGGAGAAGATGGGTTTGCAATTATGTGTATACATGAAACCACAAAAAACAACGGTGACATATAAATATACTCATAGTAAGTATCTAAACGTGGACAGTTCAACATAATTCAAGGTAAATTGTCGGAGCCAAACACTACTTACATTTGAAGAAGTTTGATATTTTATGACCAACCAATCTCTATTTGATTGCCGAACTATCGTCAAACTTCGTTAGTTGTGAGCCAATCTTTGTTTCAAAGCAAATCCTTTATATTTAACAACCCTTAGACTAGACTAGACTAGGCAGTATACAACCTTCCCTTCAATTAACAAAATATATAACATAAATAAATTAAGCCTGAGCACTAAGCTGTAAAGCAGTACTATATATATATGGAGTGATAGACATGGTTCAAAAAGTTGGGGTTCTAAAGGTAATTTTATCTAAAAAAAATTTACAGTTGACTGAATTTCCCCAAAGGGAGAGAGCATCGGTCAAAATACCACAGCTGTGATAAAAATAAAGAGAAAATATATCAAATAACAGGTGATGTATGTAAATATTTTTGCTATCTTCTCTGTTCTTCATTTTTACAGTTTTGTTCAAAAATTATTTATCATGATAACCAAGCAAGTACCTAGGACCTTACCTTGAATTGACATGAATTTTACTTGTGCTAGTTCATTTTATCAATTACTTTTTCATGTATTTCCTTGCACCCATTCATTTTCTTTCTAGTAGTATTTCTTTCTATACTTTCTTTCTTAAAAATGTATATATAAAAAGAATAGGAACAATTAAATCTATTACTCAATTCTTGAGACCCATTCGATCTACTTAAAAGTGATTTTAGGTTCTCTTAATTCAACTCCACTTTTCTCCTCAAGTTGTGTTTAGAATAATGGAACAAAACAATAAAACTGTGTATTATATTGAATTATATATTTAACAGTACATAAAGAGCCTATTTATTGACATACAATTTTAGAAGGTAAGTAGAATTAGGAGGTAAGTTAAGAGTATTATTGTATATGTATAATCTAACCAGCTTGAATTTGAAGACAAGATCACGAAAGCAGTCTGGTGCAAGAAATCTGGTGAAGATGCCAAAAGTCTTAGCAAATCATAATTGCTGATGGGGCAGTAGGTCAGGCTGACGTGAATTTTGGTAGATTAGATGTATGGGAGTGTGTGTGAACGAGTGAAAACACACCAATAAATCAGTAGATAGGTTTTCACCCATGATGTAGATGAGTTTTCACCCATGATATAGATAGACAAGAATGGAAGCAAGACAGTGGAGGTGTGAAGATCTAGCATGTTGAGGCAGATTGAAGAACGGTAGGCGGTAACGGCACTTGGAAGCTGGTGGAGGCCACTAGCGGCACATGGAAACGCTTTTGAGGACCTTTTTGTAAGACTTTGACAATTGACCGTTAGGAGGCTGATGGTGTCATCCTGGCAATGACAATGATGGACTGAGAAAACTACTATTAACGATCAACAGACTCTGATACCATATTAAGAATAATATAACAAAAACAGTGAATTATTTATTGTATTAAATTGTATATTGACTGGTACATAAAAAAGTACTATTTATTGGCATATAATATTTTTACAATCAAATGGCCTAAAATATTCAGAGAGATTTGGATATTCTCCAATAATTTTTCTCTCCAAGGGTCCATCCAACGGTAAAAAAAAAGTGTCACAATGATCATTTGCATAACTAGCTATCATATTATGGTTTTATAACTAACTTAATCTAAACAAGATGGTGTTATGATATATTTATATTCGTTAGATGGAGTCTTGGAGAGGATACAGAAATAAAAGTTGCTATTGCTACTTCAAAAAAAAAAAGGGGGACAATACTTGGGTCCAACCCTAGGTGAACCAAGTTTGGTTCACCTAGCTGATGTAGCCCAATAAAACTTAAACAAATTTAAAAGATAAAAATAAAATAAAAAAACAACAATGCCCATTACAAACAAGTAAAACCCAAAATATCAGACATGTTTCTTTTTTCCTGAATCGCATCTCTTATTTCTCTCTTTCTCTCTCTATCTCTCTTTCTCTTTCTGCTTGTGGCGTGCTGTCTTCCTCCTCCACTCTCGTCATCGGCCTTTCTCCTCCATTGCCCATGACTTTGATGGCATCCTTTTGTTCCATGAAATTATTTTTGTTCCTCTTTCTCGTCTTAGTTGTTCTCTATCGTCTACCTCATATCATTAGAGACAGTCAAATATTCACTCACCCACGTCTACCACTACCATAGCACCGGATGGCTCAGGGAGCCAATTGGGATCATTTGTTGAATAAGAATTTAAATAGAGCCAATTGGGATCAATTGCTTTTGTTGTTAATAGGTTGATGTCCTTAACAAAAGTTAACTAGCAAACTGGTGTTGAAGTTTAACACCATAGCGATTAATGTAAAATTGTTCAATCAATACATAGTTACTGGCCTGTTGTTCTTGGGTGTACCTTTTAAATCTTTTATTTACTCTTACATTTGCTTGAGACCAGAGAGTTAGAGTGAAAACAATGATTCATTTTGGTGTCATTGGTCTAATACAATTGTTCGCAATGGTAGATTGAGGTGGATTGCTACTTTTGAGTAAATATACATATATGTGTATGTGTGTGTGTGTGTCAAATTAAGTGACGATGATGAATGGAGGTAGAGAAGAACGAGTGACAGTGGAGAGAAAGAGAAGATGCACATATGGAAGACAAAAAATCATAATGACGATCTGACAATACGATCGCAGTTCAGAAAAAAAGAAATATATCAAATCTAATCTTTGGAGTACTCTATAATTTTAAAAAAATTAAAGAATAGAGATGCAATTGGTATAATTTCTATATTCAAGAAGTTTTTGGGGTACTCTATAATTTTTCGTGAAGTACATATAACCAATAAATTATGATAATTATTTTTGTGGTAAGTAACAGTTACAATAGCATTTTCTTCCATGACTAATTGGCAGTTACCTTCTAGAATTGATGCTTGAGAAATTGTCATATGTAATATGTTCTACTCCACTTAATTACTAATGGTTATAACAGCCATGTTATCTTACTTAATGTCATCTGTCACTTGACCAAAAGTGCAATTTTGGATGTAAATTAAATAAAAAAGTATCACTTTTTATACTCGTGCACTTCATTTACTTAATCTAAAAAGGTTAATAATATAATTATCTTTCAATTAAAGAAACTTTTAACCCCACAACTATCCAAAATGTACCCTCATTCTACATTTTTAGAGACAAATCTTCTTCTTCTTTTATTAAAAGAATTAAGTAAATGCAAATTTATAAATGTACCACAAAAACATTGTCTTGACAATATGTTTCTCATCAATAGAAATAGAAGGTTGAGAATTCAAACTCGATTAGTTACAATTGTAAATATCACATTCTAAGAAAAATTACACCCACTTTCTTTGAGGGTGAGGTATAGAATAATTTTACGGACTTCCCCTATTAATTCAAAAATTAATTAACCTTCCTTGAGAATAAGTTGTAATATAATTGTACGGGCTTTTCTTGTTAATTCAAAAATTAATTGACCTCCTTAATGTTTGTACTCCATTTCTTCCTTGCATTAATGGTTAATAAAGTCAAGAAATGAAAATACTGGATTTATTATCTTCACTTTAATCCTACTTTTTAATTAAAATAATATAATAATAATAATAAATAGTAAAAAAAACTAAGAGTCTATTTGGTTCTATTTTCTAATTTTTTTTTTCAAGAATTTAGAAAACAAAAGGAAAAAAATTCCGAAAATTATAAAAGATGGGCATTTTTTGGACAATCAATCAAGTTTCTATAAAATTTTCTATTTTTCATTTTTTTTGAAAAATTGAAAACTTTTATACTTGACAAAAAAATTTTTTGAAAACTTTTATGAGAAAACTAAACCAAACAAGGGTCTTTATTTTACATAAGCTGATCCGTGTAATATACTTTATAACTTTGTTTTTGGACAAAAGGGCCAAAAAAATCCCTTTGCTTTTAAAAAGGTGCAAGAAACTCTCCTATGCTATATTTTGGACCATGTCATTCTCTCACATTTGCAAAAGTGAGCAAATTACCTCTTCTTGTGCATATTATCATTTTTTATGACCGTTATATCATTTCTATTATTATTATAAAAAACAAAAAACAATTGAGAGAAGAGAGTTTTATATATATATATATATATTAAGTTATCAATTTCTGGAAAAAAAAATTAAAAATGCACAATTACGTAATAAAAAATTTCAAATTTTTTTTTGTTTTCCGAAATTTTTTCCATTAGAAATAGAGGGGTTTTTTTTATATTAAGTTTTTCTTTATCTTAATAGAAAAAAGAGGAGCTTTTTTTCCTAGAAAAAAATTCCGGAAACTATTTCCGGAAAAAAAACTAAATATGCACAATAATAATAATTTTTAGATATTTTTTTTCTAAAATTGTTTTATTTTCATAAATTCTCTCTTTCTAATGAAAAAAGTTACAAAACAATTTCCGAAAAACAAAAAATAAAAAAAAATTTATTAAGTAATTGTGCATATTTATTTTTTATCTCCGAAAATTATTTCAGGAATTTTTTTCCCAGAAAAAACTCATCTTTTTTTTATTAAAGTAAAAAAAAAAAATTGATATAAAAAAACCCTTCTTTCTAATGAAAATTTTTCCAGAAAACAAAATAAATTCAAAAATTTTTATTATGTAATTTTGCAATTTTTAGTTTTTTCCAGAATTTTTTTTCAGAAAAAAAACTCCTCTTTATTTTATTAAGGTAAAAAAATTTAATATAAAAAACATTTCTTTTCTTTATTGTTATTTATTTATTATAATAATAAAAAGGTAAAATGGTTATAGAAAATGATAATATGTGCAAGAGAAAGGTAATTTGTTCACTTTTACAAATGTGAATGTGTGATATAATTCAAAATATAATATTTTTTATTCTATATTTAGATATATATATATATATATATATATATTTATAGCCCTTTGCCTTGTTTTTGTTTTCTTTTTCCACACGAGGGTCTGGGAGCTGATTGTAATATACGGGACAATAGTTTGACAGAAAGATTTGCAAATTTCCAAAAATGATTTAAAAAGAAATGTCTTAAAGCTTATAAAAGTCGCTGCAAAAACGATAAGCCCTACAAAATAGCAGAAGATGACTACAGCTGGAGAGTGAAGGGGAGAGAGATCTGTACATTCAATATTTTTAAAGTTTCGTCAATGGAAGTTTCATATCAGCCAAAATTCTACCACTCCTTATTCCATCCATCGATTCCACTTCATCGTCTCTGTAAGTCTCTCACTCAAAGTCTATCCAATTCTCTCCCTCTCTAAAAACTTTTTTTCTTAGTTTTCTTGTACTCCCGTGCCCAGGTACGAAGGAATCGAGGATTTTCTTGGTCTCTTCTATTCAGCCGGTAAGTGTTGATAACTCTTTTATTTATTTTCTTGAATTATTTTGCTCTCATCTTTTAGGGGATTTTTTTTTGCAATCCACACTTATGTATCATGTATGGATATATATATGCACAGACACGTACAGATATATGTTTTTTCATTGTATGACAGTAATAATAAGTTGGATAAGTTGTTGCTTTAAAGGCTAAAAAAGTTAATTTCTTTAATGGAATGATGAGAATGAACTCACAAGTTATTGCTATTGTTGAAACAGTTAAGCCTTGCTGACTAAAATTAATTTTTTGTTCTGAAATGTTTGGGACGTGGCTGGTTTTGAAAGTGGAAGTCACTGCATCAGTATGTTAAAAACGAAATAAAGAGTTAATGAACAAAATGGCAGCAAAGTTGTTGCTTAAAGGCCATTATCTAGTTTGGTTCTACTTACATTGGTGCTTTTGAACTCAAAGTTGCATTTTCACATAATTAATTGCTTAAGAGAAAATTGATGAGGCAAATTTAAAACAATGAGCCAAGTGTTTAAGCAATGACTTAGTAATTAGCATAGAATATTTAGAAAATAAACAAGTATTATTTGTAAATGAATGGCTTATAGCGCTATGGTTCTCCAATTTGGAGAACCATAGACAATACATTTAGATAAAGGAATGTAGTACAACTGTCTAATAGTAGAATCTTAGAAATGCATATATTTCAGCTTTTCGCTGGTGTTGATGATTGTCATGTTGGTGAGATTATCCAATCATTTTCTTTCGTATGCCAACTTTTTTTATCCTATATATTTGTTTGTAAATTTTTTTTTTTTTGGTCAAATGACTTGATAGAGTTCAAAACCTATAAAAAGACTTTTTTTCGAAGAGCTGAATGAAGATAAACTGTCAGTCAATTTGTTGACTGGCCTATAGAGTTTTTCAGGCTGACACCTTTGAAACCCTTGGTCCTGCTGTATATGTGAAGCCGAAATCCTTGCCATGAGATTGTAGATATTTGCTGAAGAACCTCGTAACACGTGGCCAGAGGGATCAGAATGGCTTCTACCAAAATAATGTCTTATTTTCCCTGTTTTTTATTTTATTTTAGATCAAAAGATGCTACTACTTCCAGTGCTATTTTTTTCTCATCTGTGGGTGCTTCTAGATTCTCAGTTTTATTTAGAAGACACCCTTATAGAAACTAATTCTGCAAACTTGGACTGTGGAGTGGATGGACACTTTTGATTGCTACTTTTTCTTTGATGGTATTTTTGCACCATCTTTTCTTTTTCTAAGCTCATTTGGCCTCTGAAAAAGAATAAGTAAATACATATCTTTCTTCTCGTAGACATGAAAAAGAAATATAAGGAATCTTATCTTTGTTTTTTCTCCTTTATTAGGTTGTAAATTTGATTTGAACCATGTTTTCCAAATTAGTTAGTCGTTGGTTCCCTCCTAGAGGTATTGTGAGAAGAAGAAAGATCTTCAGATGGATTTTATAGATTTGGCAAAAGCAAATGACAGGACCCGCATAGATAAGATATGGTAGGTTTTAGAAAAGAAATGAGTCACAAATAGATGAATTGTTCTGCTAGATGAAATTTATGATGCAGTTATGACCATGATAAGAACAATTGTGTGGGAAACAAGTGAATTTCCAGTTACAAGGGTTTATTAGGGATCTACATTAAATTTTTATCTCTGTCTTGTTGATAAACTTACAGAACACATTCAGGATTAGATCCTGATAATGCAGAAAATACACGATCTAGTTTGGTGTCGAATTCCTGCAGAACAAAAATGATGTGAGACCGGACCGACACGGGTGGGGGTGCCGACCGGAACCCTCCGATGATCAAGTCAGTATGGGGAGTTCTATGAAAGAAAATTGTAAATTCAATTCAATATTTTGTGTACCTGATTAGTTGAGGTGACCTCTCATTTATGGAGGTTGTTGATATTGACTACCATAGTAGGAGTCTTCTCATCGTAATCTGATGGGATGGTATCCCTTATTTGATTTAAACTTGATCAGTTTATCTACCCAGATATTAATTATTTCATCATTGTATTTATCATCATTCGTCATCCATCTGACCCTTTGAATTACCTTATCTAATTGTTGAAAGTATTGATCATATTTTCCCTATCAGTTGCCCCCCGTTCCCAAAGATTGCCTGTTGAACTTTGGGAATGCCAAATTCAGTTTCTCCTCAAATACTTCTGTTGTACAAGAAAGCATGCCAATAATTTTTTTACCTAGTAGTCGGGACTAAACCACCCCTGTTGCATCAAAGAAAATTCTCTGCTTCTTTCTTTCTTTCTTCCTTTTTTGTCAGTGGCATGAATTGTTTTCCTGAGCAATGCTCGATATATATATATATATATATATATATATTTTTTTTTTTTTTGACTTCGCTTGACCCTTTAGTGAGAGGGAAAGACTTGTAACGAGGTTGTAGCTTGCTCAATCTTTTTTGTCGGAGGGTGCTTAGCTTGCCCTTGGTGAGGCGTTTGCTCGGCCCTTTAATAAAAGAGTTATTGCTCGACCCTTAGGAGAGTAGTTGTTTGGCTCATCCTTTAACAAGGAGAGGTCTTGTAGCCCCGAGCTTTATTCGGCCCTTTAAGGGAGTTTGTAGTCTCACTCCTTTAATAAGGAGGTTCGTAGATTTACTTCTTCATTAAGAAGATTTGTAGTACCCCCGGGCTTCACTTAGCCCTTGATCGCTCTTTTAATAAAGAGGTTCATAGTAGCCCCGGGCTTCATTTAGCGTTTTGAGGGGGTTCGTAGATTCGCTCACTTAATTAAGATATTCGTAGGGTTTTGTTCCTTTAATTAGGATGGTCGTAGAAGCTGCTCCTTTAGTTAGGATGTTCGTAGAGTTCTGCTGCTCCTTTAGTTAGGATGTTCGTCGAAAATGCTCCTTTGATTAGGATGTTTGTAGTAGCCCTGAGCTTCACTCAACTCTTGAAGGGGTCGTAGCTTCGCTCCTTTAATTAGGAGGTTCGTAGAAACTGCTCCTTTAATTAGGATGTTCGTAGTAGCCCCGAGCTTCACTTAGCCCTTGAAGGGATCGTAGCTTCGCTCCTTTAATTAGGAGATTCATAGTAGTCTCGAGCTTCACTTAGCCCTTGAAGGGGTCGTAGCTTTGCTCCTTTAATTAGGAGATTCGAAGTAGCCCCAAGCTTCACTCAACCCTTGGAGGGGTCGTAGCTTCGCTCCTTTAATTAGGGGATTCGTAGTAGCCCTGAACTTCACTCAGCCCTTAAAGGGGTCGTAACTTTGCTCCTTTAATTAGGAGATTGATAGATTTCCATTATTGGTGACCCTTCAATGAGGGAAGGTGTCGGCTCGCCCTTGAATAAGTGCGAGGTTTCAGCTTGCCCTTGAATAAATGGGAGGCGTCGGCTTGACCCTTTAGTAAGGGGAAGAGTATTCTCGACCCTTTAGTAAGGGGGAGGAATCCTTCCAAGATCTGGGCCAAGATGCCTCCAGTCTTTGAACAATTGAGCAATTGATTTTACTATAACATATATAGCTTAAAGTGAATAAAGTCTCAGCATGTGCATTAAAAATTTCGGTGGATTATAAATTAACATGCACACAAAACAAGATTTAAAAATCTCTATTCTTTTCTATAATTTGGTTCTTAGAAAAACCATAACTTGATACATGTAAAGTATCATTATTATTCAATAGACAATTTGAAATTTTGAACTTTTAAATAAATTCAAAGCAAGACCCAATTGATATAAGATAATAATTTAAAATTTTCAATTGTCTTGTCAAATTGGAGATGCACAGGAGATATGTGGGGTGTATATATATATATATATATATATATAGATATGCAACAACTATAGATGTTGCCATCACACTGGCAACTTTCTAAATACTTTTCTAAAATTATAGCAAGCCAATATGTTCTAGTTCACGAAATCAACTATGATAAACAATATTTATCATATATATTGTACATGTATTCAATCAAATTTTAACTTGACCTCTTTTCAAATAATAGGTCTTTACATACACAGTATATATACATGTTAGACAATGCAATTATTTCATGTAATTATTCAATCGTTCACCAAAATCGAAATAGAAGACAGTATAAACAATATACCTATAGAAATTGAGATAGATCAAAATGTGGCCGCAGGCGTGCTCGTATTTGGTTTCAAGAGAAACTACTAATTAATCACTGTAATATAAAAATTATATTGTAATAATCAATTAAAGCGTCTTGAAAGCAATGGACAAGAACTCATGCCAACAGTATATATGCACAATTACAAATGCGCATAACAGTGGGTTTTTCGGAACAACCACCAAAGGTATGAAAGTTTTTCACACACAATTCAGTATTGAAGCACGGAATTCAAGATAAACAATTCATGATATATCTAATATAATATATCAAAACATGAATTGACCAACTGTTCTCCAAACCAGGGAAGAGCAATCATATGATTCAATTGAAAATTGCCCAAAACTCAAGAATCCACAAGAATAACGGCTGAAAATTGGAATAGGATCAAGTATATCAACGTCTGAGGCCAATATTTTAACGGTTAACATAGCAATTATTTAATGCAACAGCCAGTTGAAGCATGATTGAAAATAAATACTTGATTTTAATCCGTTCAAAAAAACAGTAATATGTGCTCTTATGAATTCACCATCTGAAGAGAGCATCAAAAACTAAAAGAGGGACAAATATCGTAATCAAATAGATAAAACACAGTTGAAGTGGAAGAATTAGAACATGAAATTGGGCAGGCAGAGGATTACAAGAACCAATCTTACATGATCCCAATTAATACTGCCAAGAATGGGGTAGCCAACATTTGATCAAATAACAAAACAAATGCAGAGCGAGAGATAGAGGTACCTCCAGGCCACCAAGTTGATTGTTGCTTTTTTTGATGATGTAGAGAATGCTCTCACTGCTGGTTTGTCAATTGAACCCAGCAGATTGACATGGGGAAGTATGGAGCAATTTAACCCAGCAGATTGGCACAAAGGGAGAACTGTCAATATTGCATGGATCGCTATTTCGGTTGCAAACAGTGGATTGCTGCAGAACACCGCGTTTGGGTCGACGGAGCATGAATGGGTCGCAATGACTAGGTTGCTCTCATGGGTTACTGACGCTACCACCTTTCTCTCACCTTGCCGTCAGCACCTTTGCCGCCATGATGATTTCCCTTTCTGGTGGTTTATGGCCACTACTTCTTCCAAGGATTACTCCAGTAAAGCACACCCATACAGGGAGAGAGAGAGATCGGCTGTATTGATCGGCCAAGAGAATCTAACAAGATTGGGCTTGAAGATCTCGCACAAAATATGGCATAGATCTGTATTTGATTTTCTCAAATATGGCGACAAACGAATCGGTGGTGTGATTGACAGTTGTAGATCCATCCATGGTGATGATCGGTGGTATAGAATCGGGCATGCTATAATCGGTTGAAGATCGTAACACATTCACCATCATTTTTTATCTTGTCACCGTCAACCATGGTCGGTAATAACAAAAGTGAGATATCTCATGAAGGTGATGTTGCTGCTCTTTGGGTGGTGTGTCAGACGATTTTCAAACCAAATCGCTTCCGAATTTAGGAAATTAATCGTTCCCACAGACAGCGCCAGTTGATAATACAGAAAACTTCACAATCCGATTTGGCATCGAAAACCTGCACGACAAAAATGAGGTGAGACCGGACAGACATCGGTGGGGGCCGACCGGAACCCCCCAATGATCAAGTCAGTGTGGGGAGTTCTATGAAAGAAAATTGTAAATTGAATTCAATATTTTATTTGTACCTAATTAGTTGAGGAGACCTCTCATTTATGGAGGTTGTTGACATTGAGTACCATACTAGGAGTCTTCTCATGGTAATCTGATGGGATGGTATCCCTTATTTGATTTAAATTTGATCAGTTTATCTACCCAGATATTAATTACATAGATATTAATTATTTCATCGTTGTATTTATCATCATTCATCATCCATTTGACCCTTTGAATTACCTTATCTAATTGTTGGAAGTATTGATCATATTTTCCCTATCAGATCCCATGGTGTACAATATTTGTTAATGATATGGTTTTAATTGATGGAATTGGAACCAGTGTAGGATTAGTGCTAGTTTAAAGAATTAAAGGTATGGAGAGGATGTCTAAAATCAAGAGGATTTACAACTAGTAGGGTTGAAATTAGACATGAAAATTATGAAATGTAGCTTTGGTAACTAGAAATGCAAGTTGGAATATAGTGAACATCGGTGGTCAAGATATACCAAAAAATGGAGTGCTTTTGGCATACTGTGTGATCGACATATCCTTCTAAAATCGAAAAGTGAAATCTATAAAATAGTTATTATACCAATCATAGTTTTTGGAACATTTTTAATCGTACCTTTTGGAAGAAATGTTGGGTGGGTAAGAAACAAAAAATTCATAAAATGAATGTGGCCAAAATGCAAATATGGTGTAAGCATTACACTTCTTCCTCTCTCTAGTTGTAATGACTCGCTCCACTACATGGTATGATATTGTCCGCTTTGGGCCAAGCCCGACGGTTTTGTTCTTGGGTTTTACCCCAAAATGCCTCACACCATTTGGAGAGAACACACTACATATAAGCACCTCCCCTTCTCCACACCCAGGCGATGTGGGATTGAGCACCCTGTAGCTTGCCAGTGTGGTAGCTAGCCCAGTGTCTCTCGCACCCGCCCACAAGGGTCACCACACTGGTGGTTGAATTAACAAATATAAATTTTGGATTGGGTATATATTTCGATATAATGCCATTCTGGGTCCATTGTTTACACAATTCTCTTATTGGTTCTTGTGATAGTGAAGATGTGCTAATGCCACAGAAGGTCGAAATTTGGAGAATACCCTTGTCCATGTACTGCTATAATTGCGACTTATCTGTTGAATGACTGTTACTGACTTTCAATTTCTGCAGCTGCATGGTTGTAATGGACTTTGTGTTGGGCCCTCTCCATATAAACAGTTAATTTTTAGGAACCCAATAAATTGTAAGTATATTTCTTTCTAACGTATTATATTTCTAACATGCAGTTTTACATTATAATGTTCCTTATCCAGAAACTCTAAATAATTTTGTCACATGATAATGTGCCTCTTCATTTTCTAAATTATATTATTCAATCTGAATTGTGTCTCTCTAAGTCGATTTGGTGTATAACGCTATTACATAAATGAATTGATGATTCATTTCTTTTCTTTGCCTTCTCCAGAATTACTGTCAAGGAAAACAACCATTTCCCTTGGCCCATCTTTCTCATCCTCTCTTGAATGAGTCTATTACTAGTGTCCTTGTTGCAGTATTGTTCTCAATCAATTCAAAGTTCTCGGTTATATCGTTATGCAATAAAGCAACTCAACTCAACAAAACATTTTCCCAACTACTTTGGGCAGTTACATGAATTTTATTTTTTTCATTCTGCTCTAAGGCCATAGCCTCAGTAAAACCATATGCTATCATATCTTCGTATTGCCATAGGGTTCATGTTCATATTGGTCTTCACAATTTTTTTTGGGGTTTGGGACCAACTGTGTATAGATAAGGCTTTAAGAATAGAAGTGGTTGATTGTGTTGTAGTACCTGAGAAATTGATGCCACAAGTGATTATAGTTCATATATAAATTGGTGTTACTTTGTAAAATATATCTAATATTTTCAAATGATTGCCCATGATTTTGTCAAATCATCTGTTTGTTTGACATATATATTCAGGATTTCTTTCCTAAACTGTTGTTATGTTCATAGCTTAGTGTGAGGGTATCTGCAAATACCTTGCATGGTACAATTGGCTATTTTTAGGAATAAGGTACACATCGTAGTGAATGTTTGGTCAGCCACAGAAATCTTACGTTTTGCAATCTTGTAATAAAGTCTTTACTGTGAGGGCAAAGTTTGGAGTCCACTGTGATATAGGTGACAATTATGGTTGCAAAAGAATAATTTTCTTGTGAGACATGGTTTCATAGTGTTTACTGTTTGTTAAGAGTTTACATTTCTTATTCATTTTACAACACATTAAATATTATTTCACCTCGTGTTTGATATTATACAATTTATCTACCTTGAACCGAAATCTGGGCATTTGTATACAAAGTTATTACTTTGCTGAAATCCTCAAAGTGCATGTCACCATGCCAAAGTTTGATAGTACATGATTTTATTGTTACTGATGCGGATACCCACCCAAAACAATCCCTTGAAACCTTCTTACTATTATATATGCTCGATTTCTTTCTTTCCTTTTCTTTTTTACAAGTAAATATACAAATATGATAAAGAAGCCAGAGAACTCTGTATTTATGTTCAATGTGTTGCAATATTCATCTTTTCTTTCTATGAGGTTCCATAATTTATTTGATCTGCCTGCAAAATTCAACTTCTTTTGATCTGTTTGTTTTATCTTTTTCCTTCTATGGACATTACAGGTAGAAATTTATTTGGTCCAAAGAAATATGCATGTGCATCTTGGTGCTCTTTCTGCCCAAAGGAGAAATTGGTTAGACTATCTTATAATGATAGATTGCATAAACAGACTAAACAGTCAAGATACATAGTTGTAAGATCTGAACTTGCTGGCACTGGGACGCCTGATGCTGCCCATCCATTATCAGGTTTCTTTTGACGCGCCTTTAGTAATTTCTCTTTTCAGTATCAACCTTGTAATTCTTGAGGTCTTTATTTTATATCTTTAAGTTGCAGAACTTCAGTTGGGTCCAAAATTTAGAGGAATTTGCTTTTATGCTGTTACTGCTTCTGTTGCCATTTTCTTGTTTGTGCTGATGCTGGTGGCGCATCCTTTTGTGCTCTTATTTGATCGATACCGTAGAGAAACGCATTACCTTATTGCCAAAATTTGGGCATTTTTGACTGTCACTCCGTTTGTCAAGATCAAGTTCGAGGGATTGGAGAATTTACCTGCACCAGATACTGCTGCTGTATATGTGTCCAACCACCAGAGCTTTTTAGACATATACACTCTTCTCACTCTTGGGAGAAGCTTCAAATTTATTAGCAAGACTTCAATTTTCCTCTTTCCTGTTGTTGGATGGGCTATGTTTTTAATGGGTGTTATTCCTTTAAAGCGCATGGACAGCAGAAGCCAATTGGTATTCTTTTCCTATTTTTGCTTTTTAATTACTTCATTCTCCAATGATGCAATTGTGTTCATCAGGTTCCAATGTAATAATATTGTGTTTTCACAATTTTTTTAGCTCTTTTATTCTTCTTCATAAACTTATGGACCTTATGGTCTTGCTCATCAGTTATTAAAATTTGTTTTTTATTGGCTTCAGGAATGTCTTAAACGGTGCATGGATATAGTCAAGAAGGGAGGATCTGTTTTTTTCTTCCCAGAGGGTACTCGGAGTAAAGATGGAATATTAGGAGCTTTCAAGGTGAGATCTGTGTCTGAATTCTTATTTGACATGTGCATGTGTTGCCTTTTTTAAAGTCAATGAGGAAACTTAAAATGAAAACCTAACAACTGTTTGATTGCTGAGAAGAATGGATAAAGAGAGGAAAAGAATTTCTTGCTTCCATCTTCTCAACAACAAAATGTAGCACAGATTTAACTGTACCACAATTATGACCAAAGTTTGTTCTTTAGCCTACTGTAATAATTTCAAATGTTGCATATTATCCAGTGATGAGATCTTGGTAGATTTCTCTATGTGGTAGATCAAGGCTCAAGTATAGGAAACTGGGATTGAACATATTTATAGGGAATCACTTTGCGGAAGTGATACCCTTTCTCCGTTCAACTACACTGAGTCATCCTCTAATGATACCCTTTTGCAGAAATGATACCCTGTAAACTATGGATTCTCAAATGCTTAAATGTGCCTTCCTGCTTTTATTTTTTCACTTTTACTTGGTAGATTCAATTTTATCTTCATTATCGATGAAAATGGTGTGGTGCCAAGGAATTCATAGAACCCCAATGGTTTTCTAATTTGCATCATTTTTTCCTGTTGGTCATTTGTAGAAAGGTGCATTCAGTGTTGCGGCAAAAACCAGAGTACCAGTGGTTCCAATTACTCTTATTGGAACTGGCAAAATCATGCCTGTGGGAAAGGAGGGTATACTAAATAGAGGATCTGTAAAAGTTGTCATTCACAAGCCTATAGAAGGAAATGATCCTGGTATTTTATGCAATGAAGCTAGAAACAAAATTGCTGATGTGCTTATTCATTTGGAGTAAGAAACTCACTGGAACAGTTTCTGTTTGGTTTTCACGTCCAACTATTGAGGCCCTTGTGGTGGATTGAGGAAATATAATTGAAGAGGTATGCTTTTGGTGCTTCCCTTCTTGGCAGCTGGTGTTTCTTTAACACTTCACTAATGTTATTGATTTCTTTTCACTATAAGCCGACTATTTTTTCAATATATGGTAGACTGGTAGTAGTAGAAGTAGTAGTAACAACACTCTGCAACTTCATTTAACTAACAACACTATGCGGTCTGTTAAGACCTGCAATTCCATTGAACTAAAAAGGATGGTTGTGAATATCAGTTGATTTAGTCAGGATCAAAGTTAACCTGAGAAATCTTGTAGTAGATTAAATTGTAGACAGAAATAAATTAATCTCTCTCTCTCTCTCTCTCTCTCTCTCTCTCTCTCTCTCTCACACACACACACACACAAACACATACACGGGCACGTGTGCACATATCACATTTCTTTTCTTTTTCATTCCTTCTTGTTCGTGGCATGTCCAGTTTCACTCATATTTTCTTATTGTTGTTCTTGATAGTGTTTGCTTTCTCCTTTTTAGTCACCACCTTTGTGCTTCTACTAATTATGAAATTTATTTATTTATTTTATTATATTTTTTGTGTGTGTTGTTCCACTTTATCACATGTGATCAATTTATTTCAGATATTGTCCCTTTGTGGACCTCCATATAATTGCCATCCTTCTAGTTGAACTGGAATATTTTCATCATCTAAGAAAGCTTGAGAATGAGAAACTGGATGTTTAGTAGTCTTTTTTTCTCTTCTTCTTTTAGTGCGAAGCAAAACTAATGATGTTAACAGGTGGTCAAAAAAATGTTATCATGCTCTGGTTCTTGCAAGTAACTGGGTTATGCAAAAATTAGACTTTTGTTCACTGTTAATAATACGTTTGTTGACTCGCATGTCTGCCCTTAATTTAGTGCTGATTTTAATGCGTTGACTGGATGGTATTTACTCTCGTGTCGTGTGATGCGAATTCTGTGTTTATTGCTTATTTTTGGCTCCTTAACAATTTTCTTCTTGCGTCACCATCCTTGTCCAATTTGCATTTGACACGCTGCTTTGCTGCAGATCCTTTTTTTTTTTTATGTTTAAGCAGTTTCAGTTGAAGCAGTGGCATTTGGATTTTGTTTGGGTTTGCCTGTGCCTGTAAATGCTTTTAGTTTGCACCAGAGTTGCTGCATTTTGAGATCCTTATTGGTTAGAATTAGCTGAGTTACTGTAATCCCCCCGCCAGGTGCAGGTGGGCAACTAACATGCGCCTCTTGTTCTGTCTAAACATGGCATCAGAGTTTTGATCATACCATACATTCCAACTGATAGGACACAATTATGATAATATAGCTGTGGACAAACTTATTGCCTTGTAATACAGAAATGCCATCAGAATCAAATAGCTACAAATTTGAAGGGTGCTGTTGAAAATTGATTTCTTAAGAGACAGTGAAAGGTTGAAAAGTGAAAAC
The DNA here is from genome assembly GCA_026545225.1 of Cornus controversa. NCBI lineage: Eukaryota > Viridiplantae > Streptophyta > Magnoliopsida > Cornales > Cornaceae > Cornus > Cornus controversa. The sequence continues at coordinate 63,288,003 of CM048851.1, read as the reverse complement.
ACAACCCCAAATTAACGGCCACCTGGCATATGAGCATCACGTGAGCCGATTTGTTGAGTTACCAAAAAAGCTTGGTTCCATGAGCAATCATTAAAACGGAGCAATAATCTTTATTTTAACTTTATGCATATAGAAACATGTTTTAGTCTTGCCTATTTTCTTAACATCAACAACAGAAAAAAGAAACTGAAAGAAATATCAAAGTAAGACACGCATGCACACGTATACCTCATAACTTTGGGGTTGTATATGTCAAAGTATGCTTAAGGTTCAAGCTGGAAAATTATTTTGGATTAAATCTCCCAATTATTGAACAGATGAGAGAATGTTGGGCGGTCAAAATAATCTAAAATAGCAAATTGATAAGACTATGTAAAAGGGGGCAAGTAATTTGAAAACAATAATAATAACACTAGTTTGGAAGAACTAAGACAATATTGAATCGATTTGTTATGTGAAGTCAAGTACAAGTGAGTGCCCTATTAAAGACAAGTAGGAATAGAACTTCAGTATGCCTGCTTTACTGTCAGAATACCAAAAAACTGTCAGCAGCTAGTATGCCTCTACCTAAAAAATAAAGGTTAGCTCTATAAGGAAACATTTAGAAATAACCCAATGGTCAAAGACGTTACCTTCACAAATACAAAAACCTAACAATCGTCATACAAGAGCCCTTTTGATATTTTCTAACATAGCCAGTCATTGAAGATGGGGAATTGCTTAAGCATCCTCCCAAAAGGTTTCAATACAGAACATTTTAGAAATATGAAAAAAAAAACCAAAAATAAAAGGCAAAAACAAAAAATGGGTTGGTAAAGAAGAAAAGCAATTTCTATGATTTCAAATTTAGACTGAACCCCAAAATTGACTTGGGAGGTAACAAGGGCAGCCTACATTCCTGATTCATCATGAGACAAATTTATGCGTTCTCAAGATGTAAATCAACCATTTACCTTCACATTGTATCCCTTAATCAATCTTAACCGACGAGTAGATGAGCCTAGTGAACCAAAAACATGCATAGAAACCAATTGTACCAGTGAGCACGAAAAAGGCGTACGAGACGATCAACATGTAACCAAAGTATAAGATGCCAGAAACTGGCTTTGTGATCTCGAGCTTTGTGAAGAAGTAGAATGCAGCATAGAGGAACAGGTAGAGGGCCGAAGATCCTGATGTCAGGTATGACCTCCACCACCAAAGGTAATCCTCACTGCAAAGCTGGAAATAGCAGAGCACGATTGTGATCTCAGCGCAAGTGACAACTAGAATGAGGAAGACAATGAAGAGGAAACCAAAAATGTAATAGAATTGATGCAACCAGATTGAAGTGAGGATGAAAAAGAGCTCGATAAATACAGCTCCAAATGGAAGAATGCCTCCAATAAGGATAGAGAAAACTGGGTTCATGTACCACGCCTGTTCAGGTATCTGCCTCGGAATTTTGTTAGTTTTCACAGGATCCTCAATTGCTGGCTTCTTAAACCCCACATAACTACCCACAAAAACAAGAGGGACGGAGATGCCGAACCATAAAAATACCAAAGCTATCATGGTACCAAATGGCACTGCCCCTGAAGATTTCTCACCCCAAATTAGAGCATTCAAGACAAAGAAAATAGCAAAGACAGTTGCAGGGAACATGAAAGCCGTTTTAAGAGTGATTTTCTTCCATTCAGTTCCTTTGAACATCTTGTAGAGACGGGCTGCAGAATAACCAGCAAACAGGCCCATGAAGACCCAAAGTAAAAGCATGGCCGTCATCAAACCACCTCGGTTTGAGGGAGAGAGGAAACCAAGAACAGCAAATATCATCATGACAAGTATCATCCCAAAAAACTGAACACCTGTCCCCACATAAACACACAGGAGATCTGAGTTTGTAGGAGTTCTGAAAACATCCCCATGAACCAGTTTCCACCCTGTCTCTTCTTGGGCTTCTTCCTGGGTCTCTAACTGGTTGTACTTGGAGATGTCACGGTATAATGTCCGTAACATTATCATTGCCACCATACCCGAGAGGAAAAGAACTATCATCAATGAATTGACAATTGAAAACCAATGAATTTGATCATCAGCCATTAGAAGGTATGTATCCCACCGAGATGCCCACTTCACATCACTCTCCTATAGTAGAGAAAGGGGCAACACAATCACCAAGGGAAAACATAGAAAATACAAACTAAAAACATTAGCGGCAAAGTTGTTCCTTTCTATTGAGATAAAGGGACTCACTATGAACTCAACATCATATGTGAAGATAATTTCCTTCTTATCTTCAACTTCTTGAGGAGATTCAGAGCTGGTAACCGCACGTTTAGCATGGGGATCACAGGTTGTTAAACGGGTCTTGTCATTCCAGTCACCTTCGAATTCATGTTTAACACTGATTCCACCAAAAATAATCCAAAATTATAACACGGGCATAAACTACCTCTGGAGAGATATCTGCACCAACAGTGCACAAAAGAGAAAAGCGAATATGATGTATGACCTGAATGGTTTGACTTCAAATCCTACAATCCTTGCAGAGTCTGATTGTGTGTCCTTGTGGAACTTGACAGTGAATATTAAGTGGTTGTGGATAAAATATTTTTCCTCCTTGGTCTGCAAAAATTAAATAAAAGAAGTCAAAAAAAATTTCTTGTATAGACATGAGACAAAGTCCAATAGCGCTTAACAATAAGCGCAATGACAAATTTTGGTACTAACTCCAGCATATTGTCCTTTCAGACCAACGTGGAACCCATGTTGATACACAATGGAAGATTCCTGATGTAGCCTTGGTACGGGAACAACTACAGGAAGATTATCCAAAATCCTGTCAAACGCAACCGAAAAATGACATAAATTGCACAATAACTTGAAAGCAGTTGGCAATTTGTGAAAAAAAATTAAAATAGAAGTATAAGATTCCTCAGGAAGTGCCTCACATGTTCACCCGATACTCATCATCTATCTTTTCCTTAAATCCTTTCGCACTTTTCGCGTTAAGTGTTATACGACATATAATATTGCACATTTGAGGTTCTCGCATTTTAAACTACAACAAACAACTTCAGTAAGAAACTCAGTAAAAAAAATATATATATTTAGAAGGCACAAGAGAGCAAATGAATTATCTGAGAAATTTAGCTGACCACATAAGGGGAGTTTTCAATACGATCACCACGCAGAACTTCACCAAGATTTTCGGCACTATCAACTATTTGCCCAGGCTGGCAGTAAGGAACAGAATAGTACGAGTATGGAAGTTGCGTTTTTGTAGAGGTCAGTTTGTTCACTTTCACCTTCAAAAGATCTCCCTGCACCAAATGGACATTAAACTTACTATAGCCTCAAAGAAAAGATCACTATAGCTTAAATGTTAAGTAATAACAAACAAGCAAACACAGAGAGAGTACAGGAATGCATCCATATTACCCATCATTGAGGTGACTAAGCAACGAAATCCATGTCACCGTCACAAGGATATAAAAATATCAAATGATGCACATACCAGATATTTTGTATACTTCAAAATGAGTCTTAAATATGCCTATGTAGATGCTTTTCACTGTGTGTGTTTGTGCATGTATAACTCCATAGATCCAATAAATAAGAGGATTAAGGCATCATCAAGATCGGAATACTCTACAGTTTAAAACACCACAAACCAAAACAAAAAACATGGACCTCGTGAGTTCTTCAACATCCAAATGCAAAATTTCTCTTTTAGCAGTTCATTGACATTGATAACAAAGTTAACAATGCCTGGGCCCAAAGAAATCCAGATAAAATCAAGTCCAGAAAATCCACTCAGAAAACAAAGATATGCCCAAAGAAAAGTAATATTGGCCCGCCAACAGGGTGGGAGAAACTCCAATAAGTAAGCAGATGTCCCTTTACATACTGTTTGGGTGTGTTTTAATCTATATCAATTGCTTGCACGTATTTACAATTGCTCTTTTACTCCATTTAGAGTAGAGACAAATATAACATAATTCAGTTACAAAAATATTTGAAGCACCTAAATCTTCAATAATTTAATTCCACCCAAAAAAGGAGGGGAAAAAAACCCTTGGCAGCAACTATTCCTCACCAGAATTATGAAAGGGCCCATAATATAAGTGAGGGATCACTCTTTCTTTATTGGGAAATTTTTAAAAAAAGATATGAAGTATGGTTCTTTAACCGGAAGAAATCGACTCAAAGCTTTTTCTATCTTCATACTACATAATATTGGACTGGTAAAAGCTATTATGAAAAAAAAAAATAGAAGAGAAAAGATCCAACTTCACTGAACATAGATTGATATCATAAAAAAAAAAAGGAACATAGAAAATCTAGAGTGACCAACAAAGCCACTGCGATAGCTTAGGCAGTGAAAAAGCTCATCACAGAATTTATATCCATGACATTCTCTGAAGGAGTTAGAATAGCTATTTCTAGAATATGAACTCTCTCTTCCATAGATGTTTTTCCTTCCCAACCCACTAAGTAAGGTTTAAGAGTAGCATAACATATGATCATAACCCAACTCGTTTAACAATTCGTTGTTTTTTTTTGTCCATTTAATAATTCATTGTTATTCAGCCAAAAATATCTGAATTTCTACATCACTTAATGCAAGGTTTGTATAGTGAAGGCTTAGAGTGAACCATTAAGCAGCCACACCCAGCAAATAGTACACATAATTGAGAACAAATTATCCAAACCACAGGTAAATACACCAGCAATCTTGATCACATGATCCAACATTAGGAGAGCATTTCAAAAGTTTTAATTTTACTAACCTATAATTAAAAAGACAGCCCAATTGAAAATAATTTCAATAAGAAGAATGGGAACTTTTTTATACCACAGAGAAGGGAGTAACCAAGATCTTGGCTCCCTATACATGTCAGCACAAGCACTAATGTTTGAATGAGTTTCTGGATTGTTTGTAAGCACCCACTGCCCATAACAAAAGGAATTCAGTCCCCTGTATAATATATACATATACATACATATACAGTGGGGGACGAGAGAGAGACATGCCCCCTTTGCCCCGCCCATATATATATACATATATATATATATATGCATAGTTTTTTTTATATGCATATATACCATAAATTCTACAATCTGCCCCCCCTAAAGTTTTCAATTTCTAAAAATATTTCTTAATTTTTTCATTCTTTTCTCTTTTACACTTACATTCCTCTTCTTCAATCAAAAAAATATATAGATTGTTCAAATAAAAAAGTTAGATATGACACTATTATGCATTGCTGTCAAAATATGAATTTTTGTTTCTTGCTTGCTTTTTGATTTGAACAATCTATGTTTGTTATGTTGGTCGATTTTTTTTATCAAGTACACTTGCCCTCAGGACATGCAATTACATACAAGTTGTTATACAAACTATTACAGTAACGAACATTTAGTTTATGATATGCAACTATATATTGTGCACATAAATATATATATAAATACATATATACATATTTATATAAGCTGACAAAATAACAAAAGGTTAAGATTCATCACACCAATTCATCGAATCGAAAACCACAATAGTAAATATATGAATGAATCGCAACGAACTGAACAACGAGAAAATATATTTTCAATAAATAATTACAAAAAAAAAAATCAACTTTATTCGTTGAAGGCCGTAACTGACACAGATCTTACAAAATCACACACGACGTCATTCGAAGACTAGGTCAAACCAGCAAATCAACAAGATCTAACACTAAACTCAACCAAACACATACATGTATAACTTACCTTGTGAAAATCTTCGGGAGCGACACCGGGAAGGTAAAAACAGCGTCCACGAATGAAGAGCAATAGGGACGCAAAGATCCATAGATGAAATGCGAGAGGCCTTCGAATCGCCATGGCATTTACAGTGGGAAAGAATACCAATACCGAAGATCTAGATCCAGAGATGCTCTCCTTCTCTCTCTCTCTCTCTCTAACTTTCTCCCTCTATATAGCTCTCTGTCTCTCTGGTTTGGGATCAAATAGCACGGGAAGAAAGAGAAAGAGCCTGCACCAAATTGGGGGTTACAAAACACAGATTGCTGAAATATAAAAGTGAATATATTCGCCGATGATCGTCCTATAAGTAGTGGGACAAACGGTTGATATTATATAAAAATTACTGACGGTGATTTTTTTCATTTCGATCATATAAGAAAAGGACAAGCTTACTTTGCAGAATTTCACTCAAACCCTTTTCGTTTCTTGAAATGTGATTTTGTCCTCTTAGCTTCATTTTTGTGCGCAATGCGGTCCTTATTTAACCAAACGATCAAATATAGCTGACAAGGGAGACGATACTTCATTTATTATAAATGCATTTATATTTTAATAATAAAAAATATTTCTAATACTTAGATTTATTATTTATGACTTGTGAAAACTAATTTTATTTCATTTTGACAAAAGTTCACTAAAAACCCATCAACTATTAACTTGTTGCAAAATGTATTCTTCAATTATTAATTATTACAATTAAATTCTCTAAGTCACTAGATATCTCTCAACTATTGATTTGTTACAAAATGCATCCCTCAATTATTAATTATTGTAGCTAAATTTTCTAACTTTCAAAAATGTTCAGATTGCACTTATGAAGCTGATTAAATGAGGCGAAATTACATAAAAATTCTTAATAATTAAAGAAAGAAAATTTTTAAAACAAAATAGAATGTAAAATTATATTTTAACCTTAAACTCAATGTAAATCTTTGTTAATGTTCAAAGCTAACAATGTAATTTTGCATTCTATTTTATTTTGAAAAAACAAATTAACTGTTAAGAACTGTTATAGAATTTCATCTCATTTAATCAATCTCAATGGGGGACAATGTGAGCATTTTTCAAAGTTGAAAGACTAAATTGCAATAATTAATAAGTGAGAAGTGCATTTCACAACAAGTTAACTGTTTAAGAGTATTCAGTACACTTTAGCCCTTTAATTTTTAAAAGTGAAGTACAGTTGTCAAGAAAAAGAATGAGAATATCGCTTTCGGATATTTACACTATATGTATCTCAAAGAACCGTGTCACTAATACATGGAGCCACAATATTTCCGTACTTCAAATAATCCGATGTTTCCAACATTTTCCCAACTGAGGCCAGCTCCAACAACAGTTCACTACTTATGTTCCGACAATACATATATATATATATATATTAAATTATTTTTTATTTTCAAATATTAAATTCAAATCTCCACACCATTTGAAGGATGCAAAAATTCTCTCTATTTTGTGAGAAGATCTATATTACACCTGGTATAAATGCATCAAGTAAATTTGGATAATGTATATTATAAACGTGTAATAAATTTTAGAGCGCATATTATACACATACAAATGAAATTCATGAGTTGTATATACACTAGATACATTATAATTTGTAGACTTTTTCCTGTTTTGTAGTGCTGCTAACAAGTAAATTCTTTTGCTTTTTTGTAACACTAATTTAAGAAAGTTTAACAGGGACTTGATAGACCAAGTGATGTTCGAATTCTACTCCATTTTATAGTTGCTGGCAAGTAATTTTTATTTTTTTTAATTTTTTAGAAATTTGAGAAAAAAATGATAGGGACTTGATCTATATATATATATATATATATATAAGTAATCAATGGTCGTTTTTTATTGCTAGCAAGTCAAATTACCTACAAATGGACTACATTTAATTTTCCACTTAACTTGGAAAATTTTTTTAAGTTGCCCAGTGGGTTGGAGGGTCGTGATCATCTATCTATCTAGTTTCCACATCCCATCAATTGAAATTTGATGTTTAAGTGAGTGATAGCTGATCTGCTGCGATGGTGAACCACTGCACTTACTAGAAATACTCGTGTAGTATATAACATCATTGATTAGAAGATTGGCAATGAAAGTTACACTTGCTAGACTTTGAATTCAAGGAACTGCTGCTTTAATTTACACCAATTCAAGACCGTGAGATCACTACTAGTCGTTATTTTATCTTTAAATCTTATAGTATTGTAATTGTTAAATTTTATTTTGTTGGATGGGCTTCAAAGTTGAGCTTCTATTAAGGTAATGTAATAAAATACCATGAATAAGGATCAACATTTCTTCTCACGTGCTATATAAGGTACTAGTTTTGGATCTTTTGGTTTATAAATAAATAAATATATATATATATATATATATGAAATTGAAAAATCACTAACAAGGAAGGTAGCGTCATTTGCATTCATTTTGAGGACGGACAGACAGTTTATTGCACAAGGCCAATAGAAAAAATTGACCCACACATCTTCAAAGTTAGAACATAGACAAAGTGTTCTCCTGTGCTTTATTGAGTGAGTTTCCAAGACTGCACTGAATTGTTTCAGGATCAGGAAAGCTATGATCTTCGGATTAAAGAGCAGCTTCCTTGATGAGGTTCAAAGTTTCTTTCAAGAGTTGAGTTTATGTAACTTTACACTTTCCATCAAAACTATTCTGGTGATTTTACAAGGAAAACGGAAAAACAAAGGGAAATCCATCATGTAAACTACAGGGACATTTCAAAAACCCTTCACATCAAAGAAAACAAAATCAAAACATATAAATTATTGAAATGAACTAGACAACTGATACCTCAGCTCATCACTTTCCATTTTCTTTCATAAGAGGCTTTTATTCATACAACTCAGGGTTTCACACCACCACAAAATCCCAGTTACTTTTCTCTCTCTTCCTTGCCTCCCATTGAATAAAGTGTTGTTGCCCCTAAACAGCATATTTCCAACCGTAATTAAGAAGAAGAGTTCTTCAGAACCCATTCCACCAGAGTCAAAATGGGAAATCCTGTTGCTTTCTTCTCGAACGCAACAGGCCCGGCCATGTCAATATGCATCCATTGGACCTTCTCGTCAACAAACTGAAAAGAAAATAAAGAAGGGACAGTTGCAATATCAGAATTTTTCAGCCTAGTTTTAACCACCATAACTTCTTTATAAAAAGACAAATGATACTGGAAACCAGCATGCAAAGTCCTGTTGCTTTTTTGTAGTTTCCGGATGGTTTCTTTTGTTGTAAACAATGAAGATTGAAGGACCATTGGCTTTGTGGTTCAGTTGCAGCCAGGAATTGCATTATGATGAATGCCTCGGTTTTAGTGTTCTCAGATATTACATTGCATGCACACATCATCGAAGAAAATGTTCATATAAAAGTGAAGTGTTACCAACTGTGAGACCACGTACTCAATTTGAGCAGGGCCACAATATACAAAATAATGCCAAATGTTAGGTCTATATCCACCAGTGGGTAGTATCATGTCTCACTTTCCATAATCATCACATAAAATTTAAAGACAGATATCAGGATCTATCATTTTACATGCATGGTACGACTGGTGTTTCCTTATCTTTTATGCTAGCCATATCTGCTCCTTGTCTAACACTCTTGATCTAACAGTAAAAGCAAGCACATAGAATGATCAATCCTGTACCTGTTTCAGGAAAAGAGCTGCAGTGATGGCACCACCTGGACGAAAAGCAGTATTAACCATATCCGCTATTCCTGATTTCATGAACTCCCAATAACTTTCCTCCAAAGGCAACCTCCAAAGTTTTTCCCCCGCAACCTCTGAAGCTGCAAGTACTTCCTTTGCCAGGTCATCACAGGGTGTAAAAACTCCTGTGTTTCCAGAAGGAATCTTGATGTCATGTACCATTCAGTAATTTGCAGATTAACCACGTACAGGAAAGTCCCAAACCATCCGAAATAATTATGTAATGATATCTTGTGATATTTTTCTGTAACATTTATAATTTTTGTTCCTGTATATAACAATATCTGTGGTGTTTTTTTCCCCCCTGATGTGCCACAAATATGTTCCTGTACTATCCTAAAAACCTCAGACAATTCTCAGCAGGACATTATATCCATATTCCAATTCATCACCGTGACAATGAAGAGAAAACTCATAATGCATATACCTGCAATTGAGGTCCCAAGAGCAACTGCACAGGCCCCAGTTAATGTTGCCAGATCAACTATCTGCAGAACAATTAAACATGGTGTTAGACAAGCCTAAAACCAATATTACTTCAGAAGAAAATTCTTCCAGAAGAGTTACGAAAATGAAGGAATGATGTTTTTCCAGAATAATTTAACAAAGGCATGTCTACATCCCATGGATATTATGAATCGTTGTTGTGTGCACATCTCTATCTCTCTCTCTTCTTTTGTATGTATGTGTGTGTGTGTGTGTGTGTTGTAAATTGACCAAGGATGGCAACAGATTTCGAGAATATCAAATAATTTTCTTTGTTATCAAAGATTTTTGTTATAAGAAAAAAAAAACATAATGACATGAAAGTGAAGTTAGAAATCAAAAATATATAAAGCTTTTAGGAAGTTGATATCCAATTTTCACGCGCGTGTCAACTATTATCAAATAACAACAAGACTATTGCTGCATAAAACAAGCATTATTTATAATTTTAAGAAAAATAATCCTTACCTATGAGGAGGAACTTCCTCCTAACTGCTAATGTGATATGATAAGATTGGAGCAAATTAGTAGATTTCGAATCAGTTGACCCACCTAAAAAAGTAGGTTACTTTTCTTTTCTTTTTTTTTATATTTTTAATATTATAAAAGACACGTGACCCAATGATATCACGACACATCAGGTGTAAGGAGGAGGTTCCTTGTCAGAAGGGGCCATAGCTTGGTGCAATGGTAAAAGGCGAGGACTAAGAGTGAAAATGGGGGTTCGAATCGAGAGCAGCCATTGTGTAAAAAAAAATGTCAAAGTTAGATCTAACTCCAGTCTATACCTCACAGGACCTCGAGTAAGTGGGACCAAGATAATGGCATATTAGAGTAAATTTGTCATCAGAATACTTCGTATATCAAAAGGAAAAATCCACAAAATCCAGGTCCTCTCAAGATAAAAATGTGTACTTGTGGTATGGTATCTGTATAGTACCTTCTCTACACCTTCGTTGCAGGCATATACCAAAGCATCTGCAAGTGTAAGTCTGCCTTCGGCATCAGTGTTGTTTACCTGCATTAGAGATTGAAGCCAATAAAACATTCTTAATTGATAAACTAACATGTAAACAAGAATTTATATAATAATCAAATTTGAGTCACTAGCACCTGGCAAATATCACACTTACAAGAAAAAGAAAGGAGAATAGTAATAGCAAATTAACAAGACTACGTTACTACTTTGCCCCTTATCGACCTATAAGAAAACATAAAAAAGGAAAATTTGTTGAGTTATTGACATTGCTTTAGTATATATATTCGTGCAAGGTAGAAGTGTCAGAATTTTGAAAGAAACGTGAGATGGTAGATGTTTCACAAGTGCCTTTACAGTTTGACAACACTCAAAACAGAACCCACCTAGGTTCAATAGCTGTGTGTTTGGTTTCCAGATCCCCCTGAACAGATTCAAACCAATCTTTCAGAATTTTTTTTTTTTTTTTTGTGTTTTTTCATCAACTTAATCATGAGGAGCTCACTGAAATTTTTTTTTTTTCATAAACATAAACTAGACACTTCAAGCTAAAGTTAGCTTTCCTGGATACCCTTAGCGTATAAAATGATCATATATAGAATTCAACAAGATACAATGAGTCATTAAACCTCCCATAAAGTGAAAAAGGATTTCCTCTTTCTGCAAATTTGAAGCAACTACCTCAATTGTCTTCCCATTTGAAGCTGTGATGATGTCTCCGGGCCTCATACCTGTTCCACTTATCATATTCTCACAAGAGGCAACGATGAAATGAACCTGCAAGTAGCAGACACTTAACTAATAAGCATAAATATGGATTACCAGATTCAGTTGCTCAGCAAAAAAATAAAAAAAATAATAAAAATGAAAAACATGTGAATGGAGTATGTAAGATACAATTCCTGCAACAACAGTGTCAACTACAACAACAAATGGCTCACCTCTACTCCTGGGGGTTTAATTTGACCAAGAGCTTTTGCTGCACCTAGAACTGCTGCTGAGCCTCCCATGTCAAATTTCATGTTTTCAATATGACAACCAGGTCCCGTCTTGATGTTGTAGCCACCACTACAAATATAAAATATAAATATTCAATAACCCATGTAAATGTAGAGCCAGCAAAAGCATATAATAACTGTGAAAACAATTTTATTACTCTTATCACCATAGTAACAGGTAAGGGAAGAGCAATTCTAGCATGAGAGGAAGAAATAAAAAGGTTAAGGTGAGAATTGAAACGACCCACTAATCAGCCTCAGTTATACTTATCATAAGACAAAACCCGTAATATAACTGTCCCTAATCTTTATCTAGGGCTTACTTTATATATCTCACAAGTAAGAGGCACTGCACATACAATGATACCCTGATCTCTTTATTCAAGAAATGGCTGATCTAGAGAAATGGCATTTAGAATGCATATAATCACCTGTCAAACGTCAACCCTTTTCCCACCAAAGCCAGCTTGGTTTTAACAGGCCCATTAGGTGGCTTGTAACATAAATGGATGAAATGAGGAGGATTTGCAGAAGCTGCAGCAACACCAAGGTAGGAACCCATTTTCAATTCTTTGCATTGCTCTGCATTCAAAATTGTTGCAGAAATAACATCGCTGTACATGGAAGCAATTTTTGAAGCCTCTTCTGCCAGTACCCCTGAGGTATAAATTAAAAAGGATTGTCTCGCTTTGTATCAAGCACTGATGTACAAATAGAAGGAAGAATAAAAATTAAGGACCACTGAAATGCAAAAAATGAAATTGAAAGGTAATATATTAATACATTACGCACAATATAAAAAGGGCAATCTGTATTGCAACTAAAGGAAAAAAGAACGATAAAATTATACTAACAAAGACCGCACTACACACCAGGGGTGAGTACATTGGCCGGCGCATTTGCAAGCTCTTTTCCAAAAATTACTCCAGAACAAACATCTTCCACGTACTTGAGCTTCTTCTCTAGCTCAGGTCCAGTTCCGAGACCAAGAATATCCAGAGATTTAAGTGCTGGCTTCTTTGACTCCGATTTAAATCTATTATCTTCATAAGTCCCACTCACAATTCCTAACACAATTCAAACCATTCTACCAAGTTTAAACCGACATTTTGCCACAGACATGCATTCAGTATCAATCTTGACATTTTAAAAAAAAATGAAGTACCACATGCTATCACCGAAGCAATGTTAAGCTTTGATTCAGCAGAAAGACCTTCAGCAGATGCAAGAGCAACAGCAACATTACTTGCTTGAGCAGCCTTTGCTGCTGCAGCAACAGCCTCACCAAGACTGCGATAGGCAGCCATAGATGATGTGCACCGTCCAAGCCCAGTTAAGCCAACCCTTTTTGAGCCAATACCCGGAAGCCTAAGAATTGTCGATTGACCAGATTTTCCAGTAAAATCCTCCTCAGAAGTTACTTCAGACAGCAAACCTCCCAACTGAGAATCTAGCTTTTTTAATATCGCATTTTGAAACTTTGAGTTGCCATCTTTTCCCATGTCTTTCTCCGTAACACCGACTGCAAGTATGTCCCCTTTCCATTCTACTAAATCAATCTCTTTCGCAGCAAAAGAAATCTTTCAAGAAATGTCACAAACGCATAACAAGCATTTTAGTTACCAGTGAGATAAAAAGAAAATATTTACAAATATACACGCGTGCGCAACGCACACATAAATAAATTTCATTTACTTCACATAGTTTATATAACAACACAAATGTGAATGATCGGATTAATATTATGAATTTAAGACATGAACAGAAAAAAAATTCAGTGGGTTCACAGAGGTTGAAAGACATTGTTATCCCAAATAATATAATTAAATGATAAAATTTATGAATTTATACCGAATACCACTAAATTTAGGAGGAAAGAAACTTGTATGTTTTTGGTAAGCAAGTATATCCCATAATCGGATATGGAGTGTTCATAGAACTTTAGTCCGACTAAATAAGAATGATAAAAGAATACGATTTCATGGCATACATAAAAATGAAAAACATACAAAAATAAAAATAAAGAATCAGTTATTTTAGATATGCACGCATATACCACAGGCATGCACACACACACATACATATAAACAGAACTCCATGGTCTAATACAGTAGCTTTTAAGTGAAGATTACAAGGACATCCATGCAGAAGAAACCACATTGTTTAGAGAGAGAGAGAGAGAGAGGGGAGGGGGGGGAGGGAGAGAGACCTTGGGGGCTTCGATTTGAGCAGGCTGAGTGAGGCCGAGAGTGGACCGGGCAAGAGCGTGAGCCATATATGCGCTTCCGATTACGAGAACGCACGTACGATCGAGTGTGAGTGTGACACTGCAAATGAAAATCGCAGCACTGGCCTTGATCACAATTTCAATTGTGAAAACCGAGGAAGAAGATGAGGTTGAATTACTTATCGAGAAAAAAAAATAATGAGGATGAATTGAAGCGAACAGTGTGCAGAGAGGGTGAGATCCAACAATGCTGGCTATTTTATAGCATGCGTCCTTCCGGGAAAATTATAAAGTAGCCCCGGATTCCTTGATTATAGGAATCCACCAATTTCATTTCTCTGAGTTTTTCCTATAATGATGGAAAAATCAAAGATTGCAATTGGTGAGATTTTTATGTAAGAAATTTACGGAACAAACTTCTCCGTAGCCTTGGAACAAACTTCATCTGCTTTAAATTAGTTTGACGAGTGCTAGGATAGTGGCATCTGCTTTAAATTAGTTGGAGACTCACTCTATTTATTGTTGGTAAAAATTTTTTTTTTTTTGGTGTATTAAATATCTTATTTTTTCATTCAATAATATGCATTTCTAGTTTTAAGATATTTACACTATAGTAGCCATGGTTCTTTAATTTTAAAAAAATATATATTCTTTAACTAAATTAATTACCAAATTCATAAAGTATTTTTATATACTAATGATTAACAAATTTTAAAAAATTATATAAGAAATGATTATAATAAGTATATAAATTAATATAAAAAATTATTAATAAATTTTTTTTTTGGATTACAATAACTTTATTTGTTTGTTGGTGGCACTAGTGTAAATATTTTA
The DNA here is from genome assembly GCA_026545225.1 of Cornus controversa. Classification (NCBI taxonomy): domain Eukaryota; kingdom Viridiplantae; phylum Streptophyta; class Magnoliopsida; order Cornales; family Cornaceae; genus Cornus; species Cornus controversa. The sequence continues at coordinate 63,272,959 of CM048851.1, read as the reverse complement.
AAACTAGAAAGGCATTTTCTTGGATGAAAAAGTTGGACATCTATTACACAAAAAGAAACACTAATTACTCTAATTGGTTTCACCAATGAATATCCCTAGCACTCCTCAATTAGTTTTTGGAGAGTATGTGTTTCAAAATATATATTTAATATATATCATTTAATCATTCATTAATAAAAAAAAATTTGGGTTGCTTGTAACTGCTGTCTTGATATTTGTAATTAATTTTGAATTTCTATCATTATCATTATGTCTATATTTATTTGTAACTCCTAACTCTTGAGTTGTTTAATTATAAATAGAGAACATAAATGTGAAGTCTATAACCGAACACATTGACATATTCAGAAGTTAAGACGAGTCCAATGTATAGTGAGTAAAGTTACCAAGTCGAGAAATTTCAGTGACTATATTGAAGTTTCTGATGACCAAGTCCAGAATCTGGGGAGATTTTGATAAAGTTAGAAGCGATCAAACTCAAGATTTCGGAGAGGTTCCAGTGGAGGTTTGACAAGGAAATTTTGAATTTCCGATCATTTTCTGGTAATGAAATTATGAAAATTCTAGGAATTCCATTATGGTAACGTTTTCAACTTTTATGGTCAATATACATTCATATATGTGTGTGTGTGTGTTGAATATAATTTCGTATAATTATATTTTATTTTGGATGTATGATTGGACAGAGATAAATACATACATTCAATAGGACGCCACTCTATGGACATACAAATTATTGAATTTGACTTAGTTAAATTTCGAAGATAGTACTGTTATTTGATATTCTGATTGCACCTAGGAGAGGTTTCAATTATAGCGATTACGCTCCTCTAAGCTTTGTTACAGTGGAGGTTTGACAACGGAATCTTGAATTTTTTATCATTTTTTTGGTTACGAAATTATGAAAAATTCTAGGAATTCCATTATGGTAACATTTTTAACTTATATGGTCAATATACATACATATATACATTGATATATGTGTTTGAATATAATTTCTTAGAATTATATTTTATTTTGGATGTATGATTGGACATAGATTAATACATGGGTTTATAGAGGACGTCACTCCATGGATATATAGATTGTTGAATCTGGCTTAGTTAAATCTCAGAGATAGTGTCATCATTTGATATTATGATTGCACCTAGAAGAGATTTCAACTATCTTCAAGAAGCGATTACATGCCTCTGAGCTTTGATTTGAAATTATTTTTAATTTCTTAATTATAATTTTTGGGACATTATTATTTATCACATATGTGTATTTATGTGATGATCTCATCTTAGAATTGAAATTTGTCACCTTTGATTGTGTGGTTCCAACAATCTAAATGGTTTGTGGGGACGATTATGGGGTAAGAGTGAAAAACCCGCATAGTTACGAGGCAAATATGGGGATAGGCACTCTCACCCCGCCCCGCCTCGTTTATATTTTATATTTATCATATTACCCTTATATATATTATACACATATAAATTTAGCCTTATATAGTTATATGAGAAGTGCTAGGGACAGTCGCTTGCATAGTGGCTACACAAATTGGAAGAAATCAATCACAAAAATTAAATGTTTTCCTATAATAAATGTATTGCTTTTTCATCAATCAATATACACTTCTAACTCTAAAGTATTTACATTGGTGTCATCAACAAACAAATAAAATTATAAACATAAAGTATTCAAATATTTTTATTAATATTTTTTTTATATTGTTGTGCTTTTAAATATTTTTGATAATCTATATACTTATAATCATTTCCTATATAATTTTAAAATTTTTTAATTATGGTTAATTGAAATAAAGAACATATTTTTAAGTATTAAAATATTTTTTATTAATAATTTTTTTTATATTTTCCTACTTTTAAATATTTTTAATAATCTATATACTTATTATAATCATTTCCTATATAATTTTTAAAATTTTGTAATTATGGTTAATTGAATTAATAAAATATTTTTATTTTATATACTTATCATATTTTTCTTTTATAAATAGTTCTATTTATTTGCTGATGGCACCAATGTAAATACTTTAGAGCTAAAAGAGTATATTGATTAATGAAAAAGTAGGACATTTATTACACGAAAGCATTTTTCCACCAATCAGTGAAGCGAGAGTTCGCTTGAGCGACTATCCCCAACACTCCTCATAGTTATATATATATAACATTTACCTGTTCAAATCTTATTGGTGGTGCACATGTAAATTACCAAAAACTCTATCACATAAGAGTGTAAAGATTTAAAAAAAGTTCAATTACAAAAGCACTCCCCTAAAAAAAAAAAAAATCGTCCTCGCCCTACCCTGTTTAATAAACGGTTTTAGATAGAGATGATGGGAGATTTGCTAAATGGGGATGGGGATGGGGATGGGGTTGGTGCGTGTGTCCCTTGGACGTGGGATAAGGGGCCTTTTTGTCATTCTATTTTTTTAAGAATAGTGCTGGAGTGCTAGAGAGTGTTTTTGAAGCACAAATAACACTACTCATTGATGAAAGAGGTTTGCTAGCAACAGTCGCAGATATGATTGGGCTGCTTGTCCTATGCATGTGTGTTTTTTTTTCTTACCCATTACTATTACCCAGATATCTCTCTCTCTTTTTGTTCTCTTTCTCTCTCTCACTTCTTTCTTTCTCTCTCTATAAAATCCAATCCGGCAACATGGAAACTGTTCAATAATTTTTCCGCAACTTGAAAAAAAAAATTGTTAATATATTATTTGTTTATAGTTGTCTACTAGAGAGAGAAAAGGAGGAAAGAGAAACAAATAAGTGAGAGAGAGAGAGAAATAAGGAAGCGAGAGAAAAAAGGAAAAAAAAGAAGAAGAGAGAGATTAGAAAGAGAGAGAAGAGATAGATTAGAGAAATAAAGAAAGAAGAGATATATCTCGGTAATAGTAATGGGTAAGAAAAGAGAAGAAAAAAAAAAACACGTGCATAGGACAAGTGACCCAATTATATATGTGACTGCCAAGCAACAGTTGCACCCGTGACTATTACTACCAAACCTCTCTATTAAATTTGTATATGTATATTAAAAAAAGAGATTTAGATTTTTTATTTGAAAACTGATATTCGCACTTTATATTTAACTTGAGGCATTTCATTATTTATGTTTTGTCCTTTTTTCAAATAAATCTTGTGCTTCGTTTGGTTAGATAGAAAAATAAAAAATGAAAAATATTTTAATATTTTTTGAGTTTACATAGTATGAAAGGAAAATTTTATGGAAAGCATAACCACCTAATTTTCTAATAAATTTTGTACAAAAAACACTGAAATTTTTTTCTTTATTGAAAAAGTTATGTGAACTTACTATTATACTGCCATTTTTATCTTTAAAATAAAATATTTATATGCATATATTTTTCAAATAATAGTCTATATCTCTTTCAATATCATACAAAATTGTTTATTTAAATTCTTATATTGCTTTTAGGTGAACCATTGTATTTTCTTGTAATTTTTATCCTATTCAAATCATGAAATGGTAGTTTCCACAACTTTCTTTAAAAAAATTTATGCTTGCTAAAAAAATAATTTTCCTTCACTTTACTTCACTTCAATTTCCTTAGCTTTCTATCTCTCTTATTGATTTTCATCTAACCAAATGGACATGTGGCTTTATTTAAGAGATGAAAGATAAAATTGTCATTTCAATTATTAAAATTACAAGTTAAAGTGCCAGAGGTCGAATGTGCGGTGCTAATATCAATTCCTTTTGATTAATCCTAGATTTAACTGTGTTGTATTTGTACAACACGTATGACATGAAATTTTTTACAGTAGGGAATCCAGATATATTAGGAGAGACTTTTAACTTAAATTAAATTAAATTTTTAATCTTACATAATCTCTTATATCTATCTGCTTTATATATAAAGGTAATATATAACACCTTAGTTCTGTTTTGTTCAGACAGATAAAAATAAATAAATAAAGGATGGGGGCACTCTTAGGTAGCTTTGGCTATTAATTAATATCTATAATTTCGAGAGATGTTATTTGCGCTCCACAAAACAACTCATGTGCTCCAACTTTGTACTTTGCTAAATTAAATGACGAAAATAACCCTATGTCTTTTTTTTTTTTCTTCTTTTAAATAAATAAGATAAGGATATCAATAACTCAATCTCTACCATGATTTCTCTCTCCTTCTCCTAAGCCCAACCTTCTTATGCTAATCTCGTTAGGCCACCTTTGGCAAGACAAAGTCATCTCCTTCAACAACTCAACCACTCTCATTCCCACTCATCTTATACCACTTCCCCCAATTTACACATTTTCTATCTAATTGAACATTAAATTATATTATTATCAGTTTGGGGGTAAGATTAAGAAATAGTCTCAAATCTTCTTTTGTGTTTGTAACCAGTGATTCAATATAATTAATAAATTAAAAATAAATTGCAGACCACAAAGTTCAAAATTTTCGTCAACAGTAACATCTGAGATAGAGAGAAATATGGAAGAAGGAAGAAATAAAAAGATATTTAAATTATTGGGTATATAAGTACAGACCTTGAGGCTTTTTATTAGGCTTTTTCTTTTGCCTCTCTTAATTTATGTACTTATGTTCAATGTGAATATTGATGCACACCTCATTGGGATCACCTACCATCCTTTCTTTATTTTTTCTTTATGCTATGGGTTAATACCTACTATGTCTCTGGACTCTCTAATTTAGCTGTTTCTAATTGATATTTTATAATTTGTAATTATGGTTGATTTTGATTTGGATGTTTCTTAACAATATTAGAGAGAGATTGTGTTAGGAAGTTGAGATACGTAGAGAGAGACATGAAACTAATAGAGAGATAAAGAGAAGATAAAAAATTAGTTTTCTATTGAAAGAAATAATTTAGGACTATTTTTGTTATTTAATTTATCAAAATACAAAGTTGGAGGGCCAGAGGATTGTATGGGAGCACAAATATCACCTCCCTGATTTGGCTTGCGTTATAAGACTTGCAATTTAATTTGATTATGTGTTGTTTGATAACTGAGGGTCGAGCATTCGCGCAACCCATGCCTTACTTTTCTTTTTCTTTTTTTTAGTTTTATTAAACAACATATAAGTTCCGATATATGGTATATGGACCCAAGTTCAAATTTCACAACAAGAATACTTTACTACTAACTTTTCTTTTATTGTGTATATGGTATACGAACTGTATGCCTACATGTTACTAATATATCAAGGGAAATTAATTTTTTAGAAAATAATAGGTTAGCTTATTATAAATATTTCACTTTCATTTCCTTTAGGTTTTACGAATGTATAACTACTTTAATAAACCAGTTTGATGAAATTTAACATATATAATCAATTATAAAAAATAAATTATAGGCGTCATGTATACCTTTCCACGCGACATGATTGAAAATTCAAATAGATTTTGGACAGCATAGCAGTCATATCACTTGTTGAAAAGTCAAACATCAAAGATCTCTAACCCTATCAAAAGTTTTAAGGCAAGAAAGGTCATAAGAAACCCCTACAAGTCTCGAACACATACTTTTCAAGCACCACTATAAGCTTTGATACCATGTCAGTCCACATAAGCCTCGAATACATCATTCAAGCACCATTACAAGTCCTGACACCAGGTCAGGCCATGTAAAAATCGGAACCAAATTTGACTGATTTTTTGATTTTTCATTGTTTTCGCTATAAATGCGTTTCAAATGATATTTTGAGAGTGAAAAACATGTTTAGAAGGTTGGTTTAAGGTTTTTGAAAGTTTTTAGAACATTTGGAGATGTTTGACTTTTTTTATCAACGGGGCCCCGAGACTCGGTCCGGGCAGGTCTGAAAATTGGAAATTTTTTTAGAAAATAATTATTTTTAAAATTAGACTCAACAAAATGTTTAATGAGTTAAGGAAGTGAATTCAAGATTGTAGGAGCTTTCGGAATCAAAAACAGGGCTCGGAAAGATACGTTAAGTGACTTAAAGCAAAATGGTCATTTGCCCTTGATGAGGTGGTAAATACACTATATGTATATGGCTGGGATAGAACCTATAGATACAAAAATCAGCCATTGAAGAGCTCTCAAGCTCTCCTTCTTCTCCAACATTTCTTTACCACTTTGAGCACTTTGTAGTGAGATTTGGAGCTTGCTCCAAGAGAGAAAACTTCTCCCCTCTCCCTCCTTTTCACTTTAGTGGCTTCAAAGTCCCTATTTGGAGAGTTCTAAAATTTGGGGTGGAGTGAAGTTTGGATTCAAGCTTCATCCAAAAAGGAAAGTGTCTTCTCCATGTCATAATCTACGATTCTACGGAGAGAAATTGCATTTTGGAGGAATTTAAAGTTTGGTGGATTCTAGGGTTTGCTAGGAAGGGCTCCAAACTTGAGGTAGGGGTGTTTCCTCCCTCTTATTTGTCGATTATAGGGTAAAGGAGGAGTTGATGTTGTATAACTTGAGCTAGCATGTATGGATGAGTGGTGGGAGTTGAGTTTATTTGCCTTCCTCTTTTCATATTGTATAATTTATACATGCTAGAGTTGTTAAATTCATGATATGTGATTAATTATATGTTTATACATGAAATGTGTATTAAATGAGAACATATCTTTCCATGAAATGAATTAAATGCATATGTGATTAATGTGCATGAATTATGACATATATGTGGCTATATGAAAATTGTGTAGATGAATGCATGCTAGAGCTAAAGTAACAAGAATATGCATTGAAGAGCATGAGAATTATATGTTTCTTGTAGTACATGTGTTTTGTGAGCATGTATACGAAATGTCGGAGTGTTGTCCAAGTATGATGTACATGGAACTTCGGAGAGGGCCAACCATGTGTTTGGATTGGTGAGAATACTCCTAACGAGATGATTGTCGGAGAGGCCCAATCATACCCTGAGTATAGTAATCTTCGGAGTTACCCAATCACTAGTGCAAAGTATATATAAGATATTGATTGTGCGACCGTCGAAGTTCCTGCATCACACGAGTGTCTTCGAAGTTGACCAACACTTTGGTGTCGTCGGAGTGGACCAACACCACATAGTCGTTGGAGTGGACCAATCATGGCTATGCATCAGATTGTGACCAAAAAGATGTAAATATCTTGAATGCTTATGTGTTTAACTGTTAAGCATGATGTATGGTTTAAATGTATATGGGTTGAATTGTATTGTAAAGTATTGAATGTGAGAACATTGTTATATGTCATGTAGAGTAGTGGCATCGGAATTGCATATCATATAGGTCAGTGTCAGTGTCGAGTCGACACCTAGGTAGGTTGAAACATTTTTATTGAGTCGTTGAGTTGCTCACCCCTCTCCCCAAATCTTTTTACAGATGAGGTGCCAATGGCGGATGGAACGTGAACATCCAAGTGAGTTCTCTTTTTGATTTTGGACATATTTTGGATTTTGTGTATGGACTATATATATGGCTACCCATGCCGACATGTGGCATGTGGACTAGTTCTCTTGAAAAATGTTGTATTTGCATTTGTTTTATCTTGATGTTTTAAATCTCAAATGTAATTGCCACATGTGGTTTATGTATAACTTTTGAGAAACATAATGTCTGGTTTTGAAGAATGAGTATAAAATGCATGGATTATTGTTTTTGAGCTTCAAGTGTATGAAGTTGAGTATAATTGTGATGAATTATCATATTGTGAATGCTCAGGATGTGTAAAAATGATAATTAAGTTATATGATTTTCTATTTAGGATGAGTAGAGGGATAATAATGATAATTGTAATCACTTGGTATATTTATTATAGTAGCAGTGAAGTGATTACGATGCATTGTAATCCCACTTACGATGCATCATGAAATCATCTAGAATCCCACTCAAAACACTCAACTATTTACGATGTATCGTAATGTGTGGCTAGGTGGATTGTTAAGATAAAATTGGAGAATTTAGGGATGTCATGTAACAGGTCGTAATGGATTTTTGAGGTTGAGTCATACGTGGGTAATTGTATGTAGGTAATTATGATTCCGCATTGATTCAGTGATTGAGGTGGCTCATTAGAATTTAATAGACACAATCACCATTGTAATTACAATGGAATGTAATTACTATTCACAACATGCTCCAAAATTGGTCCAGACTTCAATCGGGTATAATTCCTTTATTTTAACTTGGAATTGAGCATGTTTTTTTTTTAATCTAGTATTTTTGGATCCTCTTTTCAATGGACTAAGTATCATTCTAAAATTTCAAATGCATAGAAAGTTGAGTTCTGGAATTGAGAGGTTTATGATTGTGAACTGGGTGGGACCTTCATTGTTCACTCTCGATTCCCGGGAGTCAGAAATCAGGGCATGATAGGCCACGTAAGCCTCGAACATATCTTTCAAGCACAATTACAAGTTCTGACACTATATCAAGCTATGTAACCCTCAAACACACATTTTCAGCACCATTACAAGCCCTTACAATATATCAGGCCACATAAGCCTTGAACACACTTTTTGAGCACCACTATAGGCCCTGATGACATGCCAGACTGCATGTGACTCAAGCATTGCCTAAGCTTTAAAAATGCTCCTCGAACACTAACATGTCTCATCATATGACAAGCAAAACTTGGTAGGATTTTCTGGTTCTAATGTAACCAAGACCTCCATGGGATACTTAGAGGGAATCTGGTTTGGAGGATGAGAAATAAAGAAAGTCTAACTCACCCAATGGGCCTAGTTAATGGGACAGTGAAAACAAGCCGCAACAGAGATCCTTACAATCACCATTAATGCTATGATAAGAGTCATTAATGCTCTTAACCATCGCCGTTGCGATTTAGCCAAAATACATTTAATGTATACAAGAACTAAACATGTTAAGCTAACTAAAAGGCATGGTGAACTAAGAGATTTGACTCCTTAGGTGTCTAAGACAGCATGATTTAAGTTTTTTATAGGTTATAGATAATAACTGACTCGATTTGAATCCATTGGGTATGACCCGAGAAGACCCAACACTATTAATAAGAGAGCCTCAGTAAATGATACTTTTAGATAATGAGGAGGGAACTCTGTCATATGACTATATTCCTACTTTCACATTAGTCCTCATTAATTAGTTTTACTTCTCTTCACAGTTTTATTGAATACCATATTTATTATTATTGTTATGATTTATTGACACCCAATCCCTACATAAATAAATAATTTATATTATCTTTAAGTCACGATATAAGGAAATACATCACAAAAGGTGTTGGGATTCGTAAGGAAATACATGAATTTAACCGATAAGACCATTTCCTACATCATTGCCAAAGCCTTGTTTGGCGATGCAAAGTTGAAATAAGCCTTCCAACGACTTAACTAAAATAATGGGCCCCACAGGCGCTTAGCTTAGTGCATAGGGGAATTTGGAGAAGCTTCTGGCAAAGCAAAAGCAGCCCATGTGTATTGAATTTAAATGTTAAACAGTCATGTGACCGTTGCAAGTATATTGGTAATTTTATTTATTTATTTTTTAAAACAGGTGCTGTTAGAGCCATTTGGCACTGTTCCAAATGGCTCTATTAATAAAAAATGTATTTTTTTCTTCTTTTTTTTCACCTTTATAAATACAACAACTTCTACATCATTCATCTCACAACTGATTATCCATATTTTCTCCTTCTTGAACCCTATAATCCATTATTTTTTCAATCTTAGCTATTTTTTTTTGTTACAAAATCCAATTTCATGGATTATACACCACCACATTTCAACCCTTTATCAAATGATGATTTTTTGTCATTCGACTGATTTTATGAATATTATGGTGGCGATTTCCAATTTACATCTACTCAACCAACACCATTTTATTCACCCAAATTGCCACAATCCAGTAATGTCAGACTTTCTGGAAAACAACCGGTTCCTTGATTGCCCAATTGGTCCACTGCCGAAGATGTGGCTCTGTACAATGCATGGATAAAAGTTAGCAATGATTCGGTGATTGGTGCAGATCAACCGAAGTCGACATTATGGGAAAAATTCTCGTTGAATTTCAAAAACAACTTGGAGCATCAACTGCCCGAAATTACTGCGGTTTGAGTAATCGTTGGTCCACCGTCCAAGGAAAAATTAATAAATTGTTTGGATGCTTGAATGCAGTTGATGAATCAGACTAGTGGCTTCAACAATCATGATATGGTAAGTTAATTATTTTAATTAAATTCTTTACTGTATCATTTTTTAATAAGTAATTATTTTAAATAATTTGGTTCTAACTATTGTGCAATGATTTAATTTAGATTACATCAACTCAACATCTTTATCATTTCACTTTGAATGAGGACTTTAAACTTTATGATTGTTGGAACATTTTAAAAAATTGTTCAAAATGACATACATATTCTTTCGAATAAGGGAAAAACAAATCTAAAATTACGCGTGTGAAGAAAAGGAATACTGAAATCAATATCAACGAGCCTGTTACTTGCTCAAACTCATCAATTCCATCAAGTAATGCAGGGCACGATTCTAGTCCTTGCGAAGGATCGACACAATTCAACATGTCAGAAAATTCACTCGATATTACTGAATCTCAACCATTAAACTGACCAACAAAATGCAAAGCGGCAAAGCAGACCCGAAATAAGAAATAACAACTAGATTTTGGCAACTTACAAGATTCATACTGTGACAATTTTATGCAAGCAACATCCAAACTTGATGATAGAACTGGTTGTATTTTGGAGACAAAACTAAAAGAGATTGAAAGACAACAGGAGTTAGTAAGAAACGAAGTAAGTATCTGAGAAGCGGAGATGATGCTAAAAGATCCAAATTTAGTGCTAATAGAAGCATGGAGAACATGACTTATCAAAAAATCACAAGAGATACTGATGAAGATGGATGCACGCATTGGCCCACCTAGTACTCCATAGGACTTGTTATTTTTGTTTAATCCATAATGGATATTATATCATTTTAACTTACGTTATTTTGTTTAATCCATAATAGATATTGTATCGTTTTAACTTATGTTATTTTTATTTAATTCATAATAAATTTTGTATCATTTTAACTTATATCGTTTAACTTATGTTGTACCATTTGGCCCATCTGCGAAAATGTGGATTCCCTAAGGTTTCTAAGTCCTCTGTTACTTTGTATTTCTAGTTGTTGTACTTAATTGGGCATGTCAACCACCTACAACTATATATAATCTAGTGTTGTTAAGGGTTCAAATACATATTGATATGATTGAGGATAGAAGTTACAATTAAATTATAATACATGTATGGCATGCCTACATATATATATATATATATATATATATATATATATACAGACAATGATATGACCAAGTCTAAAGACTCCTTTTTGGTCAATTAGTGTTTTATCTAATCACTGACAACCACCCACTTGCCCACAATATACAATATCCCAAAAACTATACTATTTGTCTCTCTCTATTAAGTCTGGTTATACACATTTTATTTTTATTTTATTTTATTTTTTTGAGTTGTTCATTGCCCTTTGTTTGGTGTCATTTTTAATTTCATCAATCTCAGGTTTCTTATTTTAGGTACATTATACGACCTTTTATTGTTGGTCCTAATCAATTGTTTTTTTTAGACATAGCCGTTTAATGCAATCAGAGAGTACCTTGGTTGAAAAGTAAGTTTTAAAATGCCAGTTGAGAAGACATTTTTAAGATGCATGTGGATTGTTTCTGGTTGTGAAAATGTCCCCTCTCTCACGCTCTCACCATACCTTGATTTCTTAGTAGATCGACCTCTCAAAAATTAGCATACTAAAATTGCATGTGAGAACCATTTTACATAGTTAATTTACAAGTTAATACAACATCAATGATGATTTTACTTTTATATTATTTTTAAAACAGTTGAAATAATAGTTTAAAAATTGCAAGTTCGAAAACATACTCTCAAAATGATGTTGTAAGCTTTTAGGCTTAGAATTTTGAAGAGTAGTGCTAAATAATAATATTTATATATTATTTAGAATATTTTAAATTATCCGATGCATAAAATAACAAAAAATAATAGCGATAGGAATTATATTTGAAAAATCTTTTACATTTCTTTAAATGTAGACTCTAGAAATATGATGTAAAAGGAGTATTGAATTTTTTTTATTAATTTTGGGGGGCCATATCTTTAAATCTTATTATAAAATATGCAATTAACTATTTATAGAAACCTAAAATTTGAAATTTTACAAAATTTTGGAGGCGTCACATAGGTCCACGTCAAAATTCAAAGGAAGCAAGTTTCTAGTAGGGCTTAAAAAAATTGCTCTCTATTATAAAAAAAGAAGAAGAAGCGAGTGTCATCACAGATAGTTTGAAATTGTTCTAGAAACAAAATCTTGTTTTGAAAACTAGTGAAAGAATTTGTGTTTTCCAAAAACCTGTTTTTTTTTTTTTTCTCGCTCCTCTCTTTTCTTTTCAATTATAAATAATGTTTCTTTTTGTACGTGGTTGTTAAATATTTTTTCTCCTTCTAGGTTTTGATGAACTCGGTTCTCTTAAGTCTTGTTACTAATAATTTTTTAACCTAAAGTTAAACCTAACTTTTTCCTTATTTTGCTATTAATCATTAAACATGACTCATCAGTCATCACTCATGTTCAAGACAAAAATCCAAACCAATCTACAAAGTCTGAACGGTGATAAGCAAAGCGCCAAATCCAACCGGATATAAGCGGTTTAAACTGGTGAAAAACAGGTTGTTCCGGTCACCAACCAACCAATAAATAAAATACCCATCAATCGTTCAGTTTCTCTCTCTTTCACTCATTCGCTCTTTTATTTCTTCCCCACACCTCACTCTCCCTCTCTCTCAAATCTAGAGAGAGAAACAACAAATTCCACTCAGATCATGAACCCTTTCTTCAAGATTCTTCCACGATGGATCAATTCTTGCTCAGGTACGTCTCGGAATCAAACTCATTTTCTCGCATTTTTCTCTTTCAGGAAAACAATGGAGTATTTCGAAAAAACAAAATGTCAGCTTTTTCCATGTAAAAAAAAGAGCATTGAAAAGACAAAGTCCCAGTTCGATCTTTTGAGAGCCCCACACAGAGCTTCGATTTTAGACAATGCACAAAGGAATCTCTCTGTTTCGAGGCTCTTTGATAGCTCATATTCAAATGCTTTCCTCCACAAACTGTCTCTGTGTGAGCTGTACACGTATATTTATATATAAACCTAGCTTTTGGTCAAAAGCTGATTACATTTCATGTTTTTAAATATTTTATGTGATATCTAGGGGCTTTCAACGGATTTGAAGTTTAAATTCTCAGAAAAAAATGGCGGCCTCAGTGATATGCAGAGGTTTAAGAATGTTTTTGAGGGTTTCGTTGTGTGTTTCCAGGATTTGAGTAAACAGTAGTAGTGGGAGAAGTGCAATTTGTGGGGGATTTTGAGGGTAAAAGTCTGAAATCTATGTCAGGAGCTTTGAGAGTGAGGTGTATGAACGGACTTTATGTGGCGGAATTCGGATGGGTTTGAGGGTTTATATAGGTTATTTTGAGGATATGGTTAACCTCTTGAGGTGGCATAACTGTATTGAGAAATTTTGAGGGTCAACAAGCTGAAATCTCTGTCGGGAGTTGTGGGAGTGAGTTGAGTTTTGAATGATTTTGAGGATTTAGATTTGTGATTTTTGGCATTTGACTTGAATTTAAGTCTGATGAAACTGGAAATTTTGGGGGAAGTTTGAGGGGCAGCATTTAGATTTGTCGAGAGTTAAAGGGGCTTTCTTCTGATGTCAGGAGCTCCAAGAGTGAGGTCGATGAATGTGGCCGATTCGGAGGGGAGACCAGTCCTCGGGCCTGCTGGAAACAAGGCACAGAGGTCCGTGAGTGCCCGGAAGCAGGTGACAAAGACACTGAGAAAGATGGAGAAATCGCTTGAGGAGGTTATGGAAGTGGCGGAAGAGAAGAATGCTCTTCCGTCATCTACAGTTGTTGCATCATTATCACCTCCATTTCATTCACTTAGGGTCTCTTCAGTTCTCCGGAGGCAAGAACAGTTGCTACTCTCAAATTTCTCACTCAATGCTTCGTGTTCATCTGATGCTTCTTCGGATTCGTTTCAAAGTCGGGCTTCAACTGGAAGGATATATAGAACAAATAGTATGGTGAGTCGGAGGAGGCATTTGGGCTCAAATCCAAAATTTTTTATTCCTGATGCAGTTTCAGAACCCTCACCAGATAGTGTACAACCCAATAAAAGGTGTGCCTGGGTTACACCAAACACTGGTACGTTATTGTTCCTTTGATATTCACAATATTTTTTTATAATTTTCTCAAGTTATTTGTACCTTACTGGTATTATATTATCACTAGTAATTGTAATGATATGTATGAATTGTTACCTGACACACCCGTTGTCTTGTAAGTCACACTGGTCTTCTTTTATTGGTCAGTTTAATGTACCAATATAAAGATATTACTTAGGAGAGACCTTCAAAAAGTGGAATATTACTTCTCTTACTTGTCTATAACTTAAGTTGTATTTTTTTCTTTTAACTCTTTGTGAAACAAAAGAAAGAAGTATTACTAACTGCTGGGGTGTGGATTGAAATTGATAGTTTTGTGTAAGAACTCACTTGTTCCTAAGAAAATCTTGGTCTAAATTAAACTTTATTCAAGTCGGGCTTGGTATCGGTTGCTTTCGTTTATCTCAAATTCTGAACACCATCTATATTGAATCTCATTTTCTATAATAATGTCCTAAGTATCTAATTGACAACTATTATTTTGGTTTCGTTTTGGAAAACCAGATTATATATAAAGTTAAGTTTTGCTATCTTAGTAGCGGGCCTAGTTTCTTGTTACCCATATTTGCAAAGTAGTAAGTAATTCTTTGTCACCTTAGCAGGCAAGTCAATTGGAACATGAACATAGCCAATATTGCCATTTGTAAGAGTTCTTTGTCTTTTTTATGTAAACTTTCAGTTCTTTGGAAAATCAAACGCTGTATATTTGAAACTGGAGGTTTGGTTTATTGTTGACATATTTGCTTTGGATCTTGCCTAGAAAAAAAATTTAGATGCATTTAGCTGTACTTCAGCCCTCTCCTCTCTTTTCTTTAGTCCTTCTCAAAATCCATTTCTTGTCAATAGTCAACATGCAAGTATGCTCCTTCCTCATTGCCCACTATGTGGGTCCTTTAAGCATATCAACATATGCGTTATAAAACTACCTTATTGGCATGAAGAACCTTAGACCGCAACATTATTTGATTTGCTAATGCTGTATCAATTTATTTTGGGATAGTTGTACATAATTGGTCATCTTCATTGGCTACTAAGCTCTGAGTGGTATTTTCTCTATTGAGATGTTTAATTGCTCAAAATATAACTGTTGCTCTTGTAGTTATTTATTCATGGTTTTATATCAATGTTCAATTTTACCCCAATCGAAGAGGATCACAACTATTAGCAGATTTGCTTCAGTATTTCCACCCAAAATTATTACTATTATTATTATTTTTTGAAAAATGACCCATAGAGTGCACAGAGATTTGGTTTTCACTGGCTCATGGGCCCACGAAATTTTATATCAAGGGCAATGGGTGCTAAACTTTAATACGATTAACTGATTGAGTATAGTTGGTTTTAGTATATAAACCTGTTTTCTTGGTTTAAATTGTGCACGAGGAATTATAAATCCAAATTTATTCTGGTTCATCCTAGCATAGGATATTGGCCAATATCAGCTATGATACATCCTATCACGGGGTATGGCCAAACACATGAATTTTTTTCCATAATTTTATGTAATGCATTGTCCAGTGAAAAACAATCCACCATATTTTACTTGAACCTTTAAATAATGAGTTAGAACATTCTCTTAGAATGGATGCACTATTTTTGCAATTGTAGTGGTGGCTTTTACTATCTGCCTTTTCACTTTTAACTTTGGGTCTAATAATTAAACATTCTAGATTAATTGCTCTTTCTTTTCGTTGTACATTTCAGCTCTTGTTTTTCCTTTTGTGGGTGCAAGCATTGGAAATATACTGTTGGATGTTCAGTATCTAAAAAATAGTATTTATTGTTCAGTCAATAGGTATTCTTTAAATGCGCCAGTAGTTTGTAAAATGTGAAGTTTTATCATCGTAGAGAAGTATACTAATGATGCTTTTGCACCACACCATCCATGCCTCATCTTAGAAGGTCAAATTATCTACGAGTGACCTAGATGACTTGACTACTATGCTTTCAAATTCTATCTGCTCACTGTTTCTGACCTGCTTAAACCAGACCGGTGTTATGCTGCTTTCCACGACGAAGAATGGGGAGTCCCAGTGCATGACGACAAGTATGTGATCACAGTATTGTTTGCATTTTGTCTATCAGCTCTGAAGGCTATCCTCTCCCAATATAGAGATCCAATTGACAGTTTTTTTGGTTTGATTTATATCCTTGACTGCATGCAGGAAATTGTTTGAGCTTCTTGTCTTTTCAGGGGCTTTGGCTGAACTTACATGGCCTGCCATTCTCAGCAAAAGGCATATATTTAGGTACTTTCTGATAAAATTCCTCACCTGTTCTCAATTAACTAACAGATAGTCCTCTGTGCTATCCACTATGTTATCTCCAGTTCCTCTAGTCTCTTTACAAAATTTCTCTGTGCAGGGAAGTCTTTGCAGATTTTGACCCTACTGCTGTTGCAAAATTGAATGAGAAGAAAATTCTAGCATCCGGAAGCATGGCAAGCTCACTATTATCTGAGCTTAAACTGCGTGCCATTATTGAGAATGCACGTCAAATATCCAAGGTAGGTTCTCAATATTTTTCTCTTAACCCTTGAATGGCAGAAGATTCATGTGTTGGCTTGGTAAAATTGTACTTTATTTCTTTAAGAAAGGATGAAAGGGATCCATGTAACTATCCCAAGAAGTTGGAAGAAGGTTTAAGTTGTTGAGTTATTTTTTTTGGGAATAATGACAAAGATAAATCACAAATGGAAGTCTAAATTAAAATCTTGCAACAGAAAGAGATCAGTATAAATCTCTAAAGCAGTATGATCTTCCTGTCCAGATGACATGGTTGGCTAAAGATTCCCTCTCTTTTATTGACCACCTCTTCCATAAAGGCACTGGATGTTCAAAGGTCATTTGATAAGGTAGATTAGGTGGAAAGTAGTTGAATTGTGGTCCTGACTCAGCTGTAATTTGTATGACCGATATAGGACGAACATAAGTCTACCATCTCAATAGACAGTCGTTAATATTTCTTTAATTTCAGGACTCATTCATGCAACCTATTAATTCCTCTTGTTGAGGAAGCATGCCAGCTTGCTAAGTTGGGTAATCAGCTATTAACCAGCAACGATTAACCCAAGTTGGGTAATTATCACTGCAACTAACTTTTTGCAGGTTTTGCTGGTGGCAGGTCATAGACGAATTCGGGTCATTCGACAAGTATATCTGGAGCTTTGTGAACTACAAGCCTATAGTTAGCAGATTCCGCTATCCTCGTCAGGTTCCTGTTAAGAGCCCAAAAGCAGATGTGATAAGCAAGGACCTAGTGAGAAGGGGTTTCCGAAGTGTGGGGCCCACAGTCATCTACTCATTCATGCAAGTAGCAGGTATAACAAATGACCATCTAATTAGTTGCTTCAGATTCCAGGAGTGTATTGCATCAGCAGAAGGGAAGGAGGAGGATGGCATGAAGGATAAGGCTGACGAGAAGAAAACAATGATGGAATCACATGTAGGCAGAGCGATTGATGAATTGAGTTTGCTTTCAGAATGATGGATCTGTTGTCTTGGTTGGTGGCAGACAGGCTTCACATGTTCAATCATTAGTTTATCCACCATATTGACTGATGTCTGGTTACACTTAACATTGGGTAGCTGTGAAGGTGGTTTTTTGTATAATACTTACCATGTTTTTCTATGCATCATACGAACCTAGATTGTAGATTAATAGAAGTGATCTAGAGATTAACCCTTGGCTGTTGTTGATTAGAAAGCCTTCAACTTTGATGTACAATTTTCTGTACAGTGGAAAAGGTTAGTAATTAGAATTTCTTTCTTAAACTAAATTCTCCCTTTGAGCAAATTATCCAGGAGGAGGGGGGTGTAAAAAAAGGGATACTTCTCTCTAACAAGACCATAAAGTTCAGGTAGGGACTGGCTTAAAATTTGGTGGACAGCTAGATATTAAACTGATAGCTGGGCTCTGTCTGTGTCTGGCTATTAATGTGTGAGAAAGGGGGTGGGTGTTATTGACAGCTTTTATCGGTGACTGCTAGTAGATTAGCGATATCATGTTTTGTTTTGTCTCCTTAGAATAGTTCTATGCTTAAAAACTTGTTTCCTGTGTTCAGAGAGCAGGATCGATAAGCTAATGTGGGGTAACCCTGTTTCGAGGTAGAATTTTAAACAGTGACCTTGTCTCTGAAAGTTACATGGGTTTGGATGACTTGATTGTTCCAACTGGGTGGGTGCTTCTCTGCTCTCAATCCTTAACTTGTTGGAAGGGAAACAGATTGCTTTCCCCGCTTTAATGAAGTTGAGAGAGAGAGCATGATATAAAGGTAAAGGAGTGCTCCTCGCGTTCACTATGCTTTAATTTCAAGCTCATTGCTTGTCATTTAGAGGACTGAATTGGCCATGCATATGCATCAATGCAATGCTGAGGGCATATGATTTCAAAATGTAACTTTGTTTCTCTTTATAGCCTAAAATAATGTGAACATACGAAACAATCCTTGTAGAATGCCTTGAAACCTGTCAATGGGCTATGGCCAAATGTAGGGTTGGTAAATTGCCAACCCTACCTGGATCTGCTCCATTGTCAAGACGGAATCAATATTTGGGTCATTAAAATGTTCATATCAGAGTCGGAATCTATATTTGGGCCATCAGATTGTTCATATCCGAGTCCTGAGAACTCAACACCTGCCGACAATTTGTTCTTTTGAATCTCATTTCCCACAAGGTACTGCAATGGGTGTCAAACCAATTACAACATCAACCTAAACTATTAAAATGTAACATATGGCAAATATACATGCCGGTATACTGTAAAACTAGAAGAAATGAAAGAAACATATAAAAAAAGGGAGAAAAGAAAAGAAAAAAAAAAAGAATCAAACCAATACATTCATATAATTTATAAAGACGTGCACATTATCATGGAAGAAAGCCCCCGGAATATTTTTCTTTCCCCAATCCCATGGGGCAGCAATTGCACTTTCAGCAAGGCTTGATTTCGAACCCAATGCTCAACAAAGTTCGAGCTGATTCCATTGCCTTCTCTCCACCAAGGTCCAATGTTTCACCTGTCAATTCACCTTCTGTGTCCACTGACCATTTTGTAACAGGTGTTTTCTTGAGTTGCAAATTGTTCATGGAAGCAGGAGCTGCAGCAGCAACAAGAGGAGCACTTGGTGGACCATGTCTCTTCTTTGGTACTGGCATATCATGATCATGTACACCCTTGTATGTTATTATGACAGCACTTGTGTTATCTACAGCCCTTTCAATGTGCTTTCTGACAGGACACCCAGCTGAAGTGCATCTGTAGTAGTTTCTGAAATTTTGATCAAGAGATATAGTTCAGAACAAAAGAAAAGAATTATTTTTAAAAGATATCAGAGCAAGAATTGTCATAAGAAAAAACCATGCCTGATATACAGCAGAATTGCAAAAATGGATTCATATAGTCTACCCCAAATAGTTGGAATAAAACTATACCATGTTAAGCATTTGCAGTTGTGAAGGGAGTTAAAGAATTCCACACTCAATTTCGTAATTTCCTTTACTTGGACAACCATGAAAGGAAATCAACATTTCCTCAGAAAGATTTAAGGAAATGAACTGGAGGACCAAATGACAACTCAAATATCCACCTAAAGGGTGTTATTTCATGAATCTGTCAGAAATTGGCTAGCCACTACTTAATTAAAAATGAAACAGAGAGAGAGAGGGAGAGAGAGAGAGAGAGAGAGAAGGGAATCAGCCAGCCACACAATTGCAGACAAACTTCCCCACCCCCCAAAGAAAAAAATAAAAAAAAAGAACGTGTTGACACCTCATTTCGTACCAATCGTAAGACTCAAAACCCTCACCTTGGAGTTCGCAATTAATGAAATGAAACAACTCAGTTTCAATTCTTTAAGGCAATCCGAAAATGCATCTAGTCTTGACCAAGTTTCTCTTGATATTGATAAGCCGGTATGACCTAATTCGACTTGAAATGATCCCCTAGGTTCATATGTTTTGACCATTTGACCAACTTATATACATTGACTAGAGAACCTCCGGAAGTCCGAACATTGAGTTGATGCATGACAATTTTGAAAGCATATTTGAGGACCTCAAGAATGATCATAACATACATAAAAAAAAAAGAGCTCCCCATAATGTATAGTAGGCCTCAATATCTTGTTGGGAATTAAACCTCCTTTGTTTGGCACAACGGAAGTATATCATCACATTACAATCATACAAGCATATATGGAGATAACAATCAAACACATTCACACAAAACACAATATTTTACACGGTTCACCCAACTCTAGGGTTACGCCCATGGAGAGAGAGATTTCACTATAATTGAAAAGAGAACATACAAAATGCAGAAATCATGCCTATCACACACTCTCTCACTCTTTCTATTGGCATCTTTCCCCTGGAATTACATCTACTCTCTCCTCTCCTCACAACACTCACCAACCCCTCACATCTTTCCCCTCTCTCTCTCTCTCTACCTTTTCCTTTTAACCCTAATTCTATTTATGTAGTCTCCAAACTCATTCCTTGTTGCACAAGGATTACAATTCCTTAGAGCCCAAGACAACTTGTCCTCCAAGAATTACCTATTAAAATACAACTCTATATAGAAACCTAATTATATTAGGAATGAGCCACAATTCCTAACATATCTTTTTAACTAAAATTTGCCTCACTTATTTCTCTAAAAATACTTGCATTTATTAGACTAAACTATTTTAAATGAAAATAGACTTCCCAAGCTTTTCGACAATGGGTAGCTTGCAAAATTCAAAATTTGAAGGAGTGAAAATGAATTTTCCAAGTTGTAGGTGGGAATTTTTTTTCTCTTTTGGAAAATTAAATTTCAAGAACATAAAGAACACCCAAAAGAGAGAAGTAAAAGTGCTGCTAGACACCTAGCAAGGTGCTGTGCAGCTTGCTGGGTGCTGTAAACACCTCATGAGGTGCCACAAACACCAGAGTTCCAGAATGTCACTCCCAAAATTCCCAATTATAAACCAATCTTTATCAAAACTTCTCAAACAAAATTCTCTTGATCCGGTCAGTCAAATATCATGTGAGAGGGTCCATTAGATTCGAAAAACACCCAAACATATCAGGAAACCAATTTGAGACCAATTTAGGCAAGTCAGGGAGGGAAGAGGGCAAATTTAGGTACTAAATCCTAGCCTGGAATTTAACAAAACCCACACTATATACAGTTTTCATCTTGATCTGACCAACAAAAGATCAAGCAACCATCCAATACACCTCTAAGCCTAGTCTGACAGTAGGCTATATGCTCTACCAAATACATAAAAATACCTCAATCCGTGCCTCTATTCTTGAGCACAAGATCAAATAGATTGGCATTGAAGGAAAGCTTGGTTGATAAGGAACTTGATGTTGGCATTCTCGAATACACTTCAATCATTTTCCAGAAAAGCTTTGGGGGTTTGACAGGACTTCCAGAGGTCATAAAATCAAAGGTTGGTGAATTGGCTACCTTGGATCTCTTAGGTTGTGTCAACCTTTTCATTGCATGCTTGACTTGTGGTGACTATGTGTATAATGTTATACACACCTTGAGATGTGTTCACATTGTTTCCAAGACTGTTGGACATGGTTACTTACTATTAGATGTGTTTTGTAATATAAGACTTATGTTGGTTAGTGTCTAAGATGTGTCGGCCAAGTTATCTGAAAATTTATCAAGTGTCCAAGTTGTTAGCCAAGTGTCCGGAATAGTGAAATTTTGTCCAGAACAGTGAAATTTTATTTTAAATTATGGACACATCCATGAAGTGTTGGATACGTGCCCGACACGGACATGGCACCTTAATAGAATGTATGTGCTTCTTAGAGTTGCAATATTTTTGTATGGTGTCGTATCAATGTCCCATGTCCATATTCATGGTTCTTAGGTTGGATGTGTTCAATAGCTTTTAGATCCTTGGTAACTTCATTATGATTTTTTAAATAACACTACCTTGGGATGTTTCATCTTTGTATTTGGGGCTTTAAAATCCCTAGATGAAATCATCCAGACTTAAAAATTTCAATCTTTTATCAATCTAAAATAAAGTATTTTAATGCTGAAAATTCTCAAAAAAATTTTGACTTCAAATCCTTCATCCGATCCTTCACCCAAAACACGTGAAAGGACTTGCACTATAGGAGGTACTATCAGCTATAACATATCAGCATAATGTACCTACATATAGCATCAAAGATAAAGCAATTATAGCCTGAGCAAGGCAAAATATAAGAATGATAACCTTAAACCCTTGTAATTTACAGTTCAACAAAAAAATGAAAAGAAATCAGATGAAATGCTTCATATAAACAGTTTGTGTCGAAAGATTTGCATGCACCTGGGATGAGGATTTCCCTTCACCATCTTTTGCCCATACTTACGCCACCTATAGCCATCTCCTGAGATTCCCACATCACCAGCAGCATGCACAACAAATTTAGGTTTCTTTCCAGGTTTAAAGAGAGAACCTGTATATGCTGAGTTGCTTTTCTTCACTCTGATTATACAGACAAAGAAATAGAGTTAAAACAATAAATTACGACACTGCATTTTCCAATAAGAAACCAAAAGTATTACATCATACAAGTGCCAAAATTTGAGAACCAACGTCATGGGCAACTTGCCTTCGTTTTGATTCGGGTTCATCAAGATGCTCCTCCTTGATCTGAATCCCAGCATTTTCATCGGAACCATTTGAGTCGTGTCCTTTTGTTTCAGGTAGTGGGGCTGTTTCTTTTATAGGTTCTTTCGAGAAAGTGGATGGATCTGGATTATCAAGTGTTTTAACCGGATCTGCTATACTATTAGGAACAGTAGATAGTGCAAGCCTACTGTCCCTTGTGCAATTGATTTTACGGGGAGGATCATGATTGTGAAGACCTTTACATATGATCTCTATAACAGAGTTAGAGTGATCAGAGCACTCAATCTTTTTGGCACAACAATCAGAATATGTGCATTTGTAATAGCTTCGAGAACCTTGAGGACTTTTCACCTGCTTCTGACCATATTTCCGCCAGTTGTACCCATCGGTGGAAGGCGTCTTCCCAACAGATACAGCAGATATAGTTTTAAGATCAGAAGAATTCTGCTGGTTCACTTCTGGCATACATACATTATTAACGTTTGCTCCTGGTGACAATCTGTGTCTTAGCATTGGATTTGGGGTGGATGAAATGGACTGTGTAACAGAAGCTAGTGATAATTCGGATGAAGAATTTGGGTACCCAGGTGACTGAAGCTGATTCTGTGTATGAGTTTGAGCAGCCTGGGTTACACTTAACAAAGCTTCCTGGTTGGGTAGCTCAACTTGATCCTGAGGGAAACAAAGCAAGTCAGATTAAATTATAGAAATGTAAAATAATGGACACAACTAGATCCCAAAGAACCAGAGTCAGAGCTTGTGAACACATTGGGTACAAGAATATTACACAAAATTTTATTTTTTTTGAAGAACTCAACCTAGCACACATATAACAAACAAATATATATAAAATTATTATAAATACTGACACAGCTAATTCATTGTTATCCTCATGTTGTCACCACAGTGCCACCTGTAGTCAGCAACATAAACCATGATAGAATAATTGACAAGGCAAAAGAACAATTTTTTATGATAAGCTTGAATCTAGAAACCAGTAAGGCACTGCAATAATGATTAAGAAGCTGTCAAAAGTGATACTGAAGAAAGCAGGGTCAGTCCATTGAATACTGAAAAATGTAAAGAAAAACCACCATGAAGAATTGGCAGGACAAAGAAGAACTTGAAATCCCCATCATAAAACAGTAACAAGATCAATGAATTCCTTATCTAATCCTTCTTTAGAAGACAGAAGCAACCGCTTTCTATAGGCTAAAGCAAGTCACAATGGAAGTCTGCCCTAATAAATTCTCATTAGAAGACCAAACCACAGATTTTTATCATGCACCAACTTTCAACTTAAGACAATTTAAATCTAACTAGAAATGTGGAACATTCAAACTTTCTACTAACAAACATTAACTTCAATGAAACAAGGACTTCCATGCAACATGAATAAGGGATAAAACTTTTACTAAAAAATTCCTGCAGATAACTAATTTCTAAAGATTAAACACCACCGAATACTAGAGATGGAATTACAATACTCCTGCAGATAATTTTGAACTTCAAAACAACCAAAGTTCAAAACTATATCAGTGTTTAAAACATGACATGTGTATACCTAGCTCAAGTTAATCTCTCTTAGGTTGTTCCCCAAGAAGGTGCAGCTATAGACTCGTAATTAAAGGGCAATAACCAACTATAAGGGAACAGCATAGTTCAAAGCTCATTTGGCAATTCAGCATTTCGAAAGAGATAATGGATCAATTGAAATCATGAGGGTGACAATTTTCAAATGACATTTCCTTAAAAGTTTTGAACTAGACACGGATTGCTTGGTCTGTGACAATATATATATATATGTGGGTTTCGATTGGGGTGTTTCGGCATGCTTGGGCAGTAGTCAGTGAAGATCGGCATGCATGTATTCATTTGTTACTAACATTGCAGGCAAATGGTTAGAATGTATATGTTGCTATATATTCCGTACCTCGTTAAACAACTGTTGTAGATATTTTGATAGACAAAAAGGCATGTCATGATAAACTTGGACAACAAGCTAAAGCCTTTTGTATTTCATCCGAATATATAATGCAATTCATGTGAAAGAACCTAAGAAGCACGGAAACGGATACGGGACACGGATACGACACGACACAGACACGGCGACATGGCAAATCTTAAAAAATTAGGACACGGACACGGTGGGGACACGGCAAATAATAAATATTTATTTTTATATAATATTTGATGTCGTACTTTAAATAATTAAGAGTAATATTATTTTTCATCAACCTAACAAAGAAAAAATTCACAAATCATAAATCACAAGTACACAATTGAATCTATTCCACAACAACAATAATTATAAGAGAACGATGTCACAAAGTCATAAAACCAAATCAAAACAAGACATTAGAATAAAAACTAGTCTTATCATTTAAACATCATCATTCTAGCTTCCTCCAAATACAAATGCATCATGAGAAAGTTACATGTAAAAGATAGTAGTTGTACCATAAGAGTAAGAAGAGTAAAAAAGAACAAAGATGAAGAGGTGAGATGGGCTATAGTTGAATTGTTAAAACAACATTTCTAGACTTGTGTTTTGCTAGGAAAAAGAAAGAAATAGGCTAAAAAAGGAGAAAAAAACAAAAACAATTAGGGTTTTGTTAGAAAAATAATTAGGGATTAGTGAAAAATAAAGTAAGAATCCATGGAAGAGAGAAGATTCATGAAAACAAGAGGAAAAAGAGAAAAAAAAAAAAATTGGCGTGTCCAACATGTGTCCTCGCCGTGTCTGAAAATTCAAGCCGTGTCGGACGCGTGTCCGCGCCGTGTCCAAAAATTAAAAAAAAAAAAAAAAATCAGACACGTTTTTTGGCGTGTCCGACATGGATTCTTTGCCTTCTTAGGCGTGTCTGTGCTTCCTAGGAAAGAACCATACAAGGTACGCTGAGTGGTCAAAGCAATCAGTTGAGTAGAATATATGCTAATATAATAGTAGCTTATTCTAGGATTTCTTCATATGATTAAATATCACAGCTATGACCGAATATAGTATAGCAATGTGAGCCATTAAGTAAAATTTAAAATGATAATTTTTGTTTCGATGCAACTATGACGGACACTGAGCAGAAAGATCAAGAAACTTTGTTGCAACAAATCAACTCCTTTATCAAATTAAAATTATATACAGTCAATGGACTTGCTTATTTCTCAGCAACCCTTTCATGGTTCACATTCTATTTATCTTTAATCAAACAGTTCTCGATGGTCAAGCATTTGCTCCTATAACCAAAAACCATAACCCGAAATTTCTTTCCCCACAATACACTTCCTTACTTAGCAAGGATAATCAATTTCAATAGTATAAAAGAAAAAAAAATCTAAGAGATTTCTGGTTTAGATCTATATTATATAAATAATAGAACTAAATTATTACATTTATCATGCTCCTTCTCATATTAAGATAGAACAATAAGTTTGTTTCTCCCTCAACCATGAGGATTAACACCACGCTGTATCAAAGAATTATCTACATGCCGTTCAAAAATAATAGAGTGGAAATACTAAAGATATGGGGTGTTTGGCATGAAGATATCCAAAAAGTGAAATGTAACACACCTACACAAATGAACAAAATTGCCAATATCTAAAACCAACACAAAGTAAACTCGAACGAAAGGCACAAATGAGTGTATACATTAAGTTGTGCAGGAGAATGTTCTCTTCGTGGAAATATTATATGAGAAGAAGGTCTAAGAACAAAATTAAGACTGACAATTATGAAGTGACAACAACTAGGGAAAATATATATATATATATATATATGAAGTGACAACTTAGCAAACTCAAGGGATGTGATGTTCATATTGGCATATATAGAGGTGTTTTGAGGAACTGGATTAATTTGTAACATTCTTCTGCCCTAATTTTGCATTAAAAATTATAGGCCAAAATTTCTACAATGACTATTATCTTTTCCAAGAAATTCTACCCCTATCACCTGCAATGTGTCCCCCACTCTGGTTCAAGTGTTCCCTTATTTCTCTATTTCACAACATCAAGTGCCCTCTTTAAGTGCATATATACCTCCAACTCTCAGTGATCCAGTGACTATTAAGCCGATAATTTAAGGAGAATTATGAATGGACTGCCATCCCATTTTAATTCTTTGAGGATTCAAGGCAAAAATCCACAAATTGGCGCACACATTAATTCAGTATCTTCAAAGCTCGAAAAAGCATAACTGAACCTACGGTCTGTGTTTGATCGCTGCAAGCTATCAGACGAGACATAAAATTGTAACTTTTAGAAAGAACTCCATGTTTGCACAACCAAACAGAGCTTCCAGAAACAACGTCAACTCAA
This sequence comes from Cornus controversa, assembly GCA_026545225.1. NCBI lineage: Eukaryota > Viridiplantae > Streptophyta > Magnoliopsida > Cornales > Cornaceae > Cornus > Cornus controversa. The sequence goes on along the minus strand of CM048851.1, from coordinate 63,245,767 downwards.
ATGCCCAGAGCAAAAAATAAAACATGAGAAAACAAACTTCTTCAAGAAAAACGTAAAATGATAATCAAAACCACTACTAGAACAAGTAAAAGGTTTTCATCAACAAGATCACTCATAAGGATTGCCCAAGTTCAAAATTTTGAGATACCAAACGCACAGCTTAAATATATACCACAACAACAAATCATTTTCAAGAAATTCACAGAGACAGACGACACAGGCACAGAAATTCACTAATTTAATCAAACGGATCCAGAACACATACGACCATCAATAACAGATGCATAAAACACAATCGCGCAACTAAACAAATTAAAATGAGTGAGGAGTGAGTGACCACCTAACCTTGAATTCGGCAGCCTCATGTGGCAGAAGCGTATAATCTACCGGCACCTCTGTCAGATCAATGAGAAACTGTCAACTTCAATTCAAATACATATTTTACATAAATACACATATATATATAGGGAGAGAGAACCGAGTGTACCGGAGAGTAGGTGAGAGGAAGTAGCGAAATCGGATTCGAGATCATTCTCTGACAATTGAAGCGAGGAAGTTAAGGCTAGGGTTTCTGATTGCGAACCTCTGAACTCCGCTTCAATCGGTGCTAACGAATTCTCCAACTCACTGAGTTGCGTCCGTTCACCAACTTCACCTTCATCATCAACTTCATCGAACTCTTCATCGTCGTCCTCTTCGTATTCTTCTTCGTCTTCGTGATCATCCTCTTCGTCCGATTTCATGTTATCTGCTCCTTCGAAAGCTTCGAAGCTCTGTTTATTCTCATCCATGGCCGATTAGAACTCACTGAAAGAAGGTAAAGATACTTTTGAACGGTCTTGTACTTATTTAATTTTTAATTAGTGTCCGAATCCGAAACCTTTTTTATCCAACGATTCCAACATTCATTTCGATTTCGGGTTTTCGGTACCACTCTGAATTTATTTATATATAACAGAGAGAGAGAGAGAGAGAGAGAGAGATTGCTTGCTTGCTGCTGGTTACTTTTGTTTATTGCATACGTCTCTCTATCTTTGACTGGTGTTGACTCAGGTGGTATGGAGGAGTAATCAACATCGTTAAATCTACCCTTTACTTCAGATGCGTGGATCACCGCTCTTTTTGTTGACGTTTTGCCTCTGATGGTCAAACCCTATGAGTAAGGAATTAACAACTTCAATTCAATTGTAAACCAAATCAATGGCCACTTGTCAACCACCAGGATTACAATGTTCGTCACCAATACAGTGTAATTGTTACTGCTCTTTATTTCGTCAAATGCATCGAAACCGTGTAGTTCCACTTCCCATTTGAAAACTACACAAACATAACCCATCTATATGTAACATATATGCTGCCATTGAAATCAATTCATCCAACTGCCACATGTCAACATTTGGGAATTACAAAATTCCTTTTGCAATTACAAACCAGTGACCTAAACCATGTACCCACGATTCTTAAATCTAAGTATAAATAGAGGCCTATACAAACCATCTCTTGGGTGTCCAAACTCAGCTAGATCATCCATGCTTGTGAGTCTCCAAATATTGGTGAAGTGAAGTACGTTGCGTTAGGTTCCAACGGTACGGGAGGGATGGTTTTGGAATTTGGGGTTGTGATTTGTTGTCGACTGGGGTTTGCCGTGGCGTGAGGTGGTTGGTTTGAGGGTGTTTGTTGGTTTGATGGGTGGGTGAGTGAGTTTTCTCCTCTTCTGGTTGTGGGTCTCTTGAGTAGTTCAAACCTTTCTTTTCATACCAAATTCACAGAGAAAGAGAGAGAGATTGTAATGAGAGAGACAGAGTGTGGAGAGAGATGCAGAGAGTGTGTGTAAGATGTTGCAGAGAGAAAAATGGGTAGAGAGATTGTGAGGGGTATTCTGGTCATTTAAAAGGGGGTGGGTTAAGAATTTTTGTTTATCAAAATAGGTATTCAACAACCAAAGAGGAGTATTTGCACATTATTTATCAAATATGTGACTCGAGAATTGTCTTAGAGGGGGTGAATAGGGACATTAAGCAAACAATGAAACTTTTTCGGTTTAGTTTATTTTCATAAAAATTAGTTTGAATGAACTTTTGTCAAATACTTAGTGAACTTATGTATTTAACAAGTGAGAATGAGAATGTTCTATCTTAAAAAGCTATTATGCACTGAATAGATACAATAGAAGTGTAAGTGCTCGTGCAAGTGCAACATATCATGTCTGTAGTGTATGAAAATATTGATAGCGCATTTTATCAAACATATGGTATGTAAATTAATTGACAATTAGATAATCAAATAAAAACTCAATCAATTAACAATTAATTAATTCCACAACTCAACCAACATATTTCAAGCATTTATCTCATTCTTCTCGTGTGAATTAAAGTATATAAACTTGTAACACTTATATATAAAACATATCAAATTTAAAATTTTGAAATGATATCAAATAAAGGATTTAAGGATAGGGAAATACAAACCAAATAACACGATAATTTTTATATGGTTTGGCCCCTCTTGCCTACGTCCATGCCTCAAGAGCACCTTTTGAGGTTTTCACTATCGAGCTTCTCTTAAAGGTGGAAAGCAAACCTTTACAATTGCCAACCTCGTGACTTGGACTTCCTTGCTCAATGAAAATCTCACCAAGACTTCTTTGTCAAGCTCATGACTTGGGCTTCTTTGTCAAGTGCACCATTTGGTATTCCTCTCAAATAGGTTGATAAGAAATTAGGTACAATAAGGAATATCCCTCAATGGATAGATTAAACAAATAATAGCTCAATGAAGAATATCCCTCAATGGATAGATACACAAATTATAGCTCACATACCTAGAGTTAGCAATGAAATACTTAATTAAAAGTTTTTCACTATGATTTTGCTACTGTGAATGATATGCAAGTGTTTGGTTCAATAGTGGTGGCTACCAATAGATGAATGATATGAAGATTTAAGCTCTAAGGTAACATCTACCAATAATATATGATCATGAAGGGTTATGGTAGTCTCTCTCACTTTTATAATGCATATACAAGGTGAATTTATAGTCTAAGAACAAATTCTGGTCATTTGGAAGTGGTTGGAAAATATTAAGTGCAGAAACTAGTCGTTGGGCACAAAATTCAATAGTATTGGTCGGCTGATGAATTCATCGGCCGACTGATGACACTGTTTCGACCGGTTGAATGTACTTATCGGCCGGCTAAAACAATGTTTCAGCTTCTTTTGTTTTACACACCCTATTGGAATGAATTCTAACTTCTATCAGTCGGTTGATGGATTCCATCAGGCGATCGAAAGTTCTCAGAAGTAAATCTCTCATAAACTTTTATATTTCAATTTACTTTAAGTTATTCAATGTAAACAAACAAAGTACCCCCCATGTGGATTCAATAAAAATAGTTTCAAAATCAAATTACAAGTGAATCAAAATCTGATTTTTCAATTTTAGTACAAAATGAATTTTCATAACTTTGACATAAAAATTTATCGTGCAATATAAATGACCAAATTAAGTCATTTGGCGCTGAGAAAATTAATATGATCATGATAAATCATAGGGTACAATTGCCGAGACTTTTTATGTCAAGATTCATTGAGAAACTCATATTTATATTTTTGCCCCTAAGATCCAACACTTGGTTAAATTTCTGCACTAAGTTTTCAAAACAGCAACTGTGCATGACAAAGCTATATAAAGTGAGTCAATTGAGTAAAAAGCCTTAGTTAATGTATCTAAGAACCATAAATGATATATCCTAATTCAAATGTAAGTTTTAAAATTTATTTACTCAAGAATTGAGTTTCTTCAAAGCTAATCATAAGCATAAATTTATTCAATCTCAACAAGGGCTTTCAAGATGATTCAATGAAGTTCATGGCTTAATTTTAAGTGTTCAAGGAATCACGATATGATATGAATGATATGCATTGGTCCTATAGTCCATTAGGTCAATAAATGAGCTTTCAAAAGAAATTACTTCAAAAATAACTTTACATAAAATACTAGCACTCACCCAAGACTAGACTACCCAATCTTCAATATCTTGATGCACAATAAGTGTTGTCTTCTTTTTTTGATTCAATAACATTCATCCTTTTGCGATGTCCTTGATATGATCTTTTGGACATAGATGGGCATGATCAATGTGAACTTTAGATTCACTTCAACTTTGCCATTGATCTTAATAATTGATATTTGAATTCCATGATCACGTGACTCCATATATCTTCTTGCTTTCAAGATACTTGAGATAGTTAAATGCTTTGTAAACTGCACACTCATTAGAATCACCCAAAAATATTGGGTTGAAACATTGAGGTCAACAAAATATTTTGAGGTTATATGCATGCACATAACTCGAGAGGTGTTTTGTGCACAAATTTTGTATAGCACAAGTTTTTTTTTTTGGTAAATTACATTGACACCTAATTACACACAACATCTAACTTATACATTTTGTTACACCTAGCTCCACTGAAGTTTGGGTCGTTATGACAAAGACCCACTTCGCCCAAACTTTCATCTTTTCCATCCAAAATTTTGATTGTAGTGACCAAAGTACCATCAAATTAAAAAAAATATTAAATTACAAAAGGACTTAATTTTATAAAGACATAAATACCCATATTATTAATATATTTATATATAAGCTCAAGAAATCAAAACCCAAACTGATTATATATATATACTCCAAACCGTGGGTTGATTTCTAGAGAAACATATATATATATATATATATATATATATATATGATTCGTTGGTAAGTGTATTAATTAAATTACCACACTTTGCAATAGAACGAATTCCTTCCAGAATAGGGTTATTGAAAGGGGTGTCGATCCTCAAGAACTATTGTCTAACTGAGTTGGATATACGAAATTAATTCTAATTGAATTTAATAGAAAAGAGTTGCTGATTTTTATATTATACTTTAACTAATGAAGCAATTAAATTAAAACAAGAGAAACTAAAGAGTATAGAAAATATGAGATGAATTTAGGGTTATTGACTTCACCACTAACTCCATAATTACTGGCCAATTGAACTAACCATGGGGAGTTATACTATGCATAAGTGGTGTCGGTGGCTACAAGCTCACCTCCATCCGTTAAGAAGATAACATATGATTAAGGTTAAGTCATGGACTATCTTCAATTGGCATGAGTCATCTGCCTAGGCATAATCCATCAAAACTTTTAATGATATATTCAGTGATTACCATTATCTAATAACCACTCTCATAATCACAGAAAATAAGAAAGATTGAGTTCAATAATAATAATCAAGTATCTAAGACAAGATAAGAAGAAATCATTGAGACTGAATATATAAGACTTTTATTGCTCAATTCTATAATAAGAATCTTCTAAATTACACAATCTATGCATGAATACAAAAATCTCCAATAATTAGAACAATCAAACCATTAATGTTTTGTTAGGGTTACATCAAAACTCTAGTGGATGAACTAGCCGCTCATGGTAAAAGAGACTGCTTCAACTGTTGATGAAGAATGCGTCATCTTCATGGAATATGCACAAGACCTTGTTCTCCACTGGTTCTCTACTTCAAAGCTCTGCAAATTGCTGTTCAAAAGTCTTCAAAAGTCTCTCCAAGCTATCCCAATACAGCCTTCAATTCACCACTTTATACCCCAAGAGAATAATAATATTCCTTACCCAATTAGGAGATAATTAGGGTTTTTTCGTAGCCCTAAACAGGTGAATTTCTCTACTGACATTTAGCCCGAGTTTTTACCCACTAGAACTCCGATTCATGAAATTTTCATGAAATAATAAAGTGTGCAGAATCAAATTTTGATTAACCCACTCGTGGCACTTTCTCCGTGGCCAAACAATTTACAATATCTGCATACCAAGGCATCAAGTCGTTGTACACTCCAAACAGTTGCTCATAGATAGGCAATTTAGCAAACACGAAATTTACTACGATCTCAGAGAATCGATCTTCTACCACATTCTCTTCCTTCTTTTTTTCTCAACTTTTATTTCAGCTTGAGGCTCACACTCATCCACAAAATCTACGAAGAAAACATCAGTCTGGTCTGGAGGGCTTTCAACAGCATTGAAAATATTGAGTTCGACCTTCATGTTGCCAAATGAGATATCCACGATCCCCGACCTACAGTTTATGCAAGTATATATAGTAGCTAAGAAAGGGCGACCAAGGATGACTTGAATGTACCTCCTTGGCTTGTGTACTGGCTCAGTGTCAAGTATAATAAAATCAACTAGAAAGTAGAACTTGTCCACTTTAATGAGCACATCTTCTACAATCCCTCGTGGTTGCTTTGTTGATCTATCTACAAATTGCAACACCACCGAGGTAGGTTTCAATTCTCCTAAGTCCAACTGCAAGTAGACTGAATAAGGCATCAAGTTTACACTTGTACCCAAATCAAGAAGAGCTTTATCAACATTGTGCTCCCCAATGATGCATGAGATAGTTGGAGCACCAGGATTTTTGTACTTGGAAGGAGTGCAATACTGAATTATAGAACTCACTTGTTATGGCAGCATTATTTTCTTTAGCACGTGACTTTTAGAACACCTCTTCTGAGTGCACAAGTCCTTCAAAAATTTGGCATAAGGAGGGATCTATTTGATGGCATCAAGGAATGACAGATTAATCTTTACTTGTCTAAAAACCTCCATCATGTTATTCAGCTTGTCCCCTTGCTTCCCCAACTACCAGATTAATCTTAAACCTCCATTAATGTTTTGTTAGGATTTTATCTGGTACTCCTTGGAGGTGTATCAGAGCCTTGTAAGTCTTTAGATGATCTAGCGGGTCCTTGGTCCCATCAAAGCTTTTAAGGGTGGGCATTTTGAACTTGTTCAGTAAAGAACAGTTCATTACCCCAACGGATAAAAGGGAGGTTGGTTTGTTGAATCAGATCCTCTATTGCAGCAGTGCATTTTTCCTTCATGGCTTGAGCCATGCTCTCTACCTTGGCTCTGAGATCCTGTATCACTATATCATAATAGGCAGCCTCCCCTGGATGCCATGAGTTTCCATGAGTATATGTCCTAAACCCCAATTCCCCTTGGGCATGAGCTCTCTCTAGCGAGACTAGGTGAATTGGATTCATCCCTTCTCGATCGCTTCTCACTTGGCTCTAGGTCGCGTCATCTGTCGGAACTCTACTGTCTCACCCTCCATCATCCCCTTCTAGATCAACTGGCCTGAGGTGGCTCTGTGATGGCACTGGTGCCACAGGAGGAAGGTGCTACAGGATTGTCGCATTTTGCTGGAGTACCTGGGTCAGACTCTGATTCAAGTTCTGAACCTGGTATTCCAATGCTGCAACACGTTCCTGGTCATTTGGGATTCCGAAGCGTGCCCCAAGGAAGTCTCCTTGACCAGGGGGCTGCATGCCTTCTTCTCTTACTATCGGCATGTTGTGATTGATAGGGTCTGGGACGATGGGCAGATTGTGGCCAGCATGGGAATCCTGTCCAGCTGGAAGATTGTGATCGACAGGGAGATCTTGTCCGATTGGAGGATTGTGACCGGCAAAAGGATCCTATTCGGCTGGAGGATTGTGACCGACAGGGGGATCCTATTTGACTGAAGGATTGTGACCGACAGGGGGATCCTATTCGACTGCAGGATCCTGTCCGACTAGAGGATTGTAACCGGTAGGAAAATTCTGTTCGGCTGTAGTCTCTAGCCTAGATTGTAGGTGCATCATGCTTCGTATATAATTCGTGTAGAACAATTAAGTTTGTGATCGTTCCCACAAACGGCGCCAACTGATGAAATAGAAATCCACCCCTAGACTGGTCAAATGCCAACCTGTAAAAGAGGACAAGAGAAGGGTAATTGAAAGGATATCGGCGTAGTGCCGACCGACTACGCTCCGACGATCAAGTCAGAAATTAGAAGGGCTTTTTAAGCTTGTAAAGGAATTCAGAAGGTATTAATTGTATACTTGGTATCTGAATCGTCTCTGTATTTATAGCGGTCAAATGAAAACGTGTTCTAGTGGGAGAATGATTTTTCAGTCTCCTAGACACATCTAGAGATAGAAAAGTCCTAGTCAAAGTTCATCTCTCACCCACGTCATACGTTTTACAATCGGAATCAAATACTCTATCAATATATTATATATATCTGATTAGATTATTATCGGACTATATCTACCATAATTTATATTCAGTTTATTTAAGTAACGAATTATAAGATTGAATGTTTATCTCTGGACTTATTCTGCAATCAAATATACCCATGTGCTAGCAAGAAATGAGATATGAAAGCAAGTTCAAGGTTACAAAAGCAGTTGGAGAAATTATTAGTAGGCCAAAGGTTATCCGTACGATATTATCCATAACTGATTTTCTTCCACTTGGAGAGATCTGTTTAGGGTTAGGTGAATAATGCCACTTCAATCACTCTCGTTACTACAAGACATTTTTAGATTCATACTCTATATTCATGTCTGAAATTATATTAATATTTGTAGATATCTGTTTTGCTTTTATTTTACGCTTAAATAATAATCCAGATTTATGATTACAAGTTAGTGTACAAAATTAATAGAACTAACCAACTAGCAACCGTGTTTAATTTGTGTGCGTGTGTATTTGAACTCATGTTTTTGAAGTGACTGACTAATATATTGGAAAATATAGTTGCTAAAATGCACGTCATTTGCTTGTCATACTCACGAATAATTTGCTTGTTATTAAAAAATAATCATCAATACAAGAAACTGTGATTGCCAAATAAATAGAAAGAATTGCATTGGAGAGTACTATAAAAACTTATAAGACAATGAGAGTGGTATTCTATCAAAAGGGCTAGAAATGTGTGTATAACATATTTATCTCAATGACTGACTTTGAGAGAGAATTCTTGAGAGAGTTTTGCTTAGTTGGTCACTCAGAACTCTGAAACAATTCTTAAGAATTTAAAAAACAAAAAATAAAATTCAAAGAATTATAACAATTCTCTGAAAGTGCATACATTTTTTTTTAATCAGAAAACGTTATCAGAAACTATTAACTAAGTAGATTTTTGTATAATTTTTTATTTTCAATTTTTAGAAAAGATGGTTATTCTCTGATGTTATGATTTATGATACTTACATTGCAGTCTTTTGAGCTGGACAAAACCAAGCACTAGGTTATTAAATTAATTAATTTCCTAATTTAATTTGGTTATTATGTTCACAAATTTATGAACCAATTATTAACTTTATTATATATATATATATATATATATATATATATATATATATATATTTGGGTAAGTTAAGACTTTCATTAAAGCCAGACAGAAATATACAAGAAACTCAAGACAAAGGGCAAAACCACAAAAGAAGAACCAAACTAAAGCAACAAGGAATCAAAAGCTCAGCAAAGTGCAAACCAGCCGCCACCACTTGAGATAATCAAACAGCCTCTTGACAACCAAAGGTGGCACCGAATGTACAAGCCTTTCCGTTCCTTTGAGCTGGATCTGGTAGGGTGAATGTCGGCACCCAGTAGTGAAGGAGATTCCACTAATTGATTAGTCTAATTATTCTTCTTCTTCGTATTAAAGGAATCGAAAATTGAATAATAAAATAACTAAACTACTCTTGCTTTATAAATAAATAATAAAAAATATAAGGTGCAAAAAATTCCTACTGTATACAAAGTGTGCAAAGATCTCCTCAAGTACAATTAATTTTCCTTGCATTTTTTAAAAATGTGCAAATAAGAATATTTTGTCAATTTAATAATTAAAATATCTAAAATACCCTCACACTCTTTTGTTATGTTTAGATGTCTAAAAAGGACCATCCGAATATCAATTTCTTATTTATTTAAAAAGTGTGTTAATACATCATTAGTTTTCGCTCTCTAAGCTCAACCAGTGTATCTATTTCCAAGCCTATCCAAAATAACAAAATAATTAAAATATATTTTTAATTAATAAAAAATAAATATTTTTTAATCAATTTATTATTTATTTAAAAAATGTGTGAATATCCCGTTCATTTTCATTCGCTAAGCCTAACTAGTGGGTTCATTTTCGGGCTCATTCGAAATAATAAAATATATTTTTAGTTAATATAAAAATAAAAAATAGAAGATATGACATTCAAACATGGCACAAGGGTGTCAAAGGTAGTGAGGGCATTTTGGTCATTTAAAAAGGTATTTTTGAAATTTCAATGATTTTTATTATCATAATTGACGGAGGGAGAGTATTTGCACAAAATTTTCAAATGTTTGAAAGTTGTATGGACATATTACATTGCAAGAATATTTTTTGCACTTTGTCTTAAAAAAAGAAAAAAAAAGGAAAAGTAAAAGCCAAACTACAAACGATAAAAAAAAATACTTTAAGAACTTTAAAAAATTCTGACATCATTAATTTGTAATAAGACTATAAGAGGCAATTTGTTCTTAATTTTAAAATTATATAGATTTATATGTGCATACTAACAGCAGATTCTATGCACTGAACCCTGTGTGTGTGTATTCTGAATACAAGAAGCTGGGCTGTCTTTGTGTCTGTAAACCCTCTCTTTCCATAAGTAAAGTAGTAGACAGCAACAGCTAGACAAAGTACTATTTGCAGCCTTTTCTATATGAAGGCAAGACAAAATTACTATTTGCAGCCTTTTATATATATATATATGTGAAGGAAAGTCTTTCATTCCATGCCTTCAATTCATGGAGTAAGCAATTAACACCACAAACTGCAGTAATTATTGATCCTATCCCCATCCAGTGTTATATATATATATAGCATCGTTTTAGTTCCATGGTCCAGTAATTATATATATATATATATATATATATATGTATATATATGGCTTGCAGTGAAGTCCAACTGAAGCCTATATATATATATATATATATATAGGATAATTTCACCTTCAGTAGCTCTAGGAAATAAGCGCATATATAGCTATATGAGATAATTTCATTAAGCAAATTAAGGATTTGTATAGGACAATTGCACCTTCAGTAGCTCTAGGAAATAAGTCTAGGAAATAAGCGCATATATAGCTCTATATGAGATAATTTCATTAAGCAAATTAAGGATTTGCATGATCACCCAATATATATATATACCAGTCCCAAGCTTCTTGTTAAGATTCATAATTTCTGCAACTTTAATTATCATTATATATTGAAAAAACATGCCTACTCGAATCATGGAACTCAATCAACATGTCTGCACAACAAATTATAAACGAGTTAGGCCAGACCCAAGCCCATGCCTGGACCGTTGGGCCTTGACCAGTTAGCTAGTTATATATATATATATATACCAGTCCCAAGCTTCTTGTTTAATAATTTCTGCAACTTCAATTATCATTATATATTGAAAAAAGATGTCTACTCGAATCATGGAACTCAATCAACATGTCTGCACAACAAATTATAAACGAGTTGGGCCAGACCCAAGCCCATGCCTGGACCCGTTGGGCCTTGACCAGTTAGCTGGTCTGGTCAGGTTGATCAAAAGTTCCAAACCCCCAGCACAGGCAAATTCTGAGGCCCACGAATGCAAGAATAGAATTTGGGCTGCCCTAGTCGGGCGGGCAATTAGGTCTAAAACATTTTCTATTTTCCCTTTCGCTTCTATTAATCATACCACTGCCTTAAAATCAAAGTTAAAGCCCATAGAAAACCTATGCTCTATGCTGGGATTCATTGGATATTCTCCACCACATTAGGCCCTTGCTACTCTGCTTTGCATGGAGCACATAAGAAAAAGTAAAAAATTATGTAAGTTTGATTGTTTCTAAAAAGAATATATATATATGTGTGTGTGAAATGTATAAAATTTATGGTAATATTTTAAAACTATTATATTGTTAAATACCATGATAAATCATGCAATCAAATGAGCTTCTTTTAGAAAAAATAATAATTCAAAACCACCTTCTTCAACAACAAAAAAATTACCCGTTCTTATCAACTTTTGAATCCAAGTTCCAACTTTAACATTACTTACTCAAATGACTACAAAATCATTATTTATGAAAATAGTTATATTTTATTAAGGACAAATTGAGATAATTAATAGAGAGAGAGACATTAAATAGTGGGGTGGACCCAGAAAATTACATCTGTCTGGGGCACACATAAGTACATATATGTCAGTGCGGTGTGGGACTAGTGATGGAAGTTTTATAAAAACACCTAGAGGGGGTGAATAGGTGATTAAACTCGTTTGCTCAATTTTTGAGATTAATTTAATATTAATCAAATTAAAAGTTAATCAACCACACAAAGCAATTAATTAAGAAAAGAAAGAGATGATATCAGATATACGTGGAAAAACTCAAGTAGGAAAAAAATTACGGGTGAAGCTGTAACCTTGGAGAACCAAATCCAGACTATGTCTCAGACTTACTCTTGCAACGCCAAAAATTTAATGTTGAATACCTCAGGTTTACTCTTGCGACTCCACATCTAATTGTTGCAGACTTCAGCAGAAGGGTAACTGGAAGAACACGAACACTCCACGAATATTTTGTCCCATTCGTAGTGTGATTGTCCTCTCCTTCCTCACAAATGAATAGTTGAGAAGAAACCAAACGAACCAATGACTTAATCAATAAGAAATATATGAGGTAGTCTTCAAACGATTGATCAAACAGAGAAAAGTCATAACCCTAATCACTCAGTGTATATATGCTCTCAAAGAAATATAAACAGAAAATTAATGAATGATTTTCTACCCTAAAAGTATCTCAAAATTTTCTCCCTCTCAAAATAATATTTTTTGAAAGCATAATTGAAGATAAAATATAAGAGACTATTTATATATGATGAAGTCCCAATTCTACTTGGAAAACAAGTTATAAGCCCTTTTAGTAGTTTCCCAAAATTTCAAAGAGTTTTAGAAATAAATTTGAACCAAAACAGAAGTTTGCTTATTGAATTAGCAACTTTAACAAAGTTGGACCAATTCGGAAAATACTTGCACCGGCTTGGATTACCTTTTATAAGTTGGACCAGTCCACTTTGAATAAAAATTATCCTTTGAGAAATTGAGATATTTTAGACCGGTCCAAGTTTGAAAACTTTGAAAAAAAATAAGTTAAAACCCTACTTTTCAAAGTTGGACTTCAAAATACAAAGTGCAAAGTGTCTTCACTCACTTACATTGACTATACACACTCTTACTTGATCAACAATATTTATGTACAAAGAATTGAATAAAAAGTTACAACTCAATCAAACATAGTTTTGATATCAAAACTTACCAATTACAAATATATATGTCACAATATACACGTAAATATAATATTAAAATAAGTATTTCGATTGAAAAGACAATCCAATGACACAATAATAAGTAAAAAAGAAGTTTTTTTGATGCCTAATTTTTCAAATACTATACAAGAAAATTGACTCCTAGTGTTGCATTATTTGAAATTAAATTATTTTTACCTAATCATGGATTTCTTCCCTTGTCTTTTCCCACCCACAATAGTTACAATTGCGATTCCTTTGTGCTCTTTCTCGTTTATATATTACCATGTATAGGCCTACAATTCTTTTGTGCTCTTTCTCGTCCCGAAATAGCTCCCTTTTGTGCTCTTTTAGCCCTTTTTTTCTGTCCAAGTGTATAGCTTTTGGATTGTACAACTGCTCATTTTTCTCTTTGGACTTGTTGATTATTGTAGGGCTACAACTCGGCCCAACCCGAACCTAGCCCGAAAATTTTCAGACTTGGGCACTATATATTGAACATATATGGAACATTGAGAAAAGTTGAACCTTAGCTAAGAAAGAGACATGGTAGTACTCTAACCATTAGGCCATTGACTATGTTAATGTTTTTGTTTGATTATAAGTAATATAAGTTAAACGACTTTCTTCTATTTTGTCAAAATATGATTAATTAGTCAAGTGTCTAAAAAATTAATTAGATTAATTAATGAATTTAAACCATTTAATCTGAACATCTAGTTTTATGATATTATATTATTCTTTAGTGTCCCGAGATACATAATATAACATATGACATTTATAAGTAATATAAGTTACATCATTTTCTTTTATTTTGTAAAATTCTGATTAATTAGTCAAGGGTCTAAAAAATCAATTAGATTAACTGATGACTTTAAACCATTTAACCTGAACATCTAGTTTTATGATAGTTGTTTTTTAGTGTCCTGAGATATATAGTATAACATACAACATTTATAAGTAATATAAGTTAGACTATTTTCTTCTATTTTGTCAAATTCTGATTAAATAGTCAAGTGTCTAAAAAATTAATTAGATTAATTAATGAGTTTAAACCATTTAATTCGAATATCTAATTTTATGAAGTTAATTTTTTATTTAGTGTCCTAAGATATATAGTATAACATATAACATATATAAGTAATATAAGTTAGATCATTTTCTTCTATTTGGTTAAATTCCGATTAATTAATCAATTGTCTAAAGAATTAATTAGATTAATTTGTACCACTTTATAAGTTATAATTTTTCAATTTGTACAAATAAGGACAAATGTATGTAAGTACTATAAGTTATACCACTTTCTTCTATTTTGTCAAATTTGGATTAATTAGTCAAGTGTCAAAAAGGTCAATTAGATTAATTGATGAGTTTAAACTATTTAATTTGAACATCTAGTTTTATGATAATAAGTTATTTTTTACTGACCAAGATATCTAGTATAACAAATAATAGTTATAAGTAATATAAGTTAGAACACCATATTTTGTCAAATTTTAGTTAATTAGTATCTAAAAATCAATTAGATTAATTGATAAATTTAAACCATTGAATATGAAATCTAGTTTTATGATAATACGTTATTCTTTACTACCCCCAATACATAGTATAACATATAACAGTTATAAGTAATATAAGTTAGATGACTTTATTCTATTTTGCCAAAATTTGATTAATTAGTCAAGTATCTAAAAAATTAATTATATTAATCAATGAGTTTAAACCATTTAATCTGAACATCTAGTTTTATAATATTTTGTTATTCTTTAGTGTCCCAAGATATATAATATAACATATAACATAGAACATTTATAAGTAATATAAGTTACACCATTTTCTTGTATTTTGTAAAATCCTGATTAATTAGCGAAGTGTCTAAAAAATCAATTAGATTAATTGATGAGTTCAATTCATTTAATCTGAACATCTAGTTTTATGATAATTGTTCTTTAGTGTCCTGAGATATATAGTATACCATATAACATTTATAAGTAATATAAGTTAGACCATTTTCTTCTATTTTGTCAAATTTTGATTAATTAGTCAAGTGTCAAAAATGCCAATTAGATTAATTGATGAGTTTAAATAATTTAATCTGAACATGTAGTTTTATGATAATAAGTTGTTCTTTACTGCCCAAGCTATCTAGTATAACAAATAACAGTTATAAGTAATATAAGTTAGACCACTTTTTTATATTTTGTCAAATTTTGATTAATTAGTTAAGTGTCTAGAATATCAATTAGATTAATTGATGAGTTTAAATCATTTAATTTGAACATCTAGTTTTAAGAAATTAATTTTTTATTTAGTGTCCCAAGATACATAGTCTAACATATAACACTTATAAGTAATATAAGTTAAATCATTTTATTCTATTTTGTCAAATTCTGATTATCTAGTAAGTGTCTAAAATAATTAGATTAATTGATAAGTTTAAACCATTTAATATGAATATATAATTTTATGAACTAAGTTTTTCTTTAGTGTCTTGAGATATAACATATAACATTTATAAGTAATATAAGTTCGACCAATCATTTTATTTTTTTGTTAATAATATTTCAACATTAATATATATTAGAATGTTAAAAATATGCAAAACATGAAAAAGTTAACCAATCATATAAAACTTAATTTATATTAATGTCGCGAGAAATTGATGACGATAGAGTTAACCAATCATATAAAACTTAATATTGTATTAATATAGAGAGAAATGAATGATGATATAAAAATATGTTAATTCAAGCGAAAAAAATGCTGGATCAAGAAAAAGGGGTACTACGAGCCCTCTGCCCCACGTATCTAACCAGCTCGCGTGGTTCACCGGTTCCACCAACTAGACCTTTAGAGTGATTCAGTCGATACAGAGGTGCGCTTAAAGTTGGGGGGGGGGGGTGTTGTCCCTATTGGGCTGTGCTCTTCCCCATAAGGCCCCACCGTCGAGGCATAAGCGTCCTCTTGCTACCCATATGCGAGGCGTCGTCTTAGCCTTCCCTAGTATTTTATCTTCTATACAAAAGACTTCCCTTGTTGGAAACGGAAAAAAAACACATTCATAAAAAAAAAATTCAAATTTCTCATGTATTGCATTTTGATTATTCATATATTTCTCTGCATACAAATAACTTAAATGCGCATAATAATATTTTATTAAACATAAAATTCACATAGATATGTCACGTAACAAAAGTTTCAAAAAATATATATATTCATGTTTCTCATGAACAATGTCTCATGTATTGCATTTTGATTATTCATATATTTCTCTGCATACAAATAACTTGAAGGCGCATAATAATATTTTATTAAACATCAAATTCACATAGATATGTCATGTAAAATAAGTTTCAAAAAATATATATATTAATGTTTCCCATGAACAATGTGATTAGTACATAATAATATAATATTAAAATATAGTAGAAAAATTATTTAACTATTTTTCAAATTTCAAATTCACACAGATGTATCGGGTCGTCTTCTCTCTCATTTGATGTGTGTCTAGCTCTTTTGTTTTTCTTTTTATAGAATATGTATAGGAAACCTAATTAACTGAGAAATAAGAATGTGTTAAAGGGTTTGATAACTTTTCTAATTAGAAATTTTCAAGTCCTAATTTATATTTTAAAATTATTTAATATTATATTATTAATAATATTTTTATATTTATTCTATGGTCATTACATATATATAATATCTATGGGCAAAATACCTATAGGAGTTTATAAAAATCTATATAAAAAAAATGTATACTATTAGACTGACATTTCACAGAAATTCTAACTATGTTCCCAGACATCCTATCGTATTAAATGCCTACTCTTAATAACAAGAGAAAAGAAAGAAAATAAAATGATTTTAATTTTTTTTAAAAAAACCAATTAGTCTGTGCCATGATTTGGTTCAAATGTCAACTGCAAAACAACTAAGAAAAAATCATTGTACTTACCTCCATTTCTACACACTTAAAGAGCTCACTTGCATTATAATTTAAAAAAGAGCAAAGTGTAAAAAAACACCTTATCTATTTTTTATTGGCAAAAAGTATTCCTCATTTATTTTATTTTGGACAAAAAATCCCCTCCAACTAATAAAAATCACATGAGGGGGGTTATTATGACAAAAATGCCCTTTTCATCTATTTCTTTTCATTTTTATTTTTCTTTAAAGAAATTTTGTTTTATTTATCCTCTAATTTTGTAATATTATTTTTTTATTTGAGAATCTGAGATATAAGTGGGTCAATCTCTTTACAATAAAAAAATATCAATAAATTCTATTTTTTTTCTTCATTGAATTGCAATGTTATTAATTTTCAATAATACCATTAATATCATTAATTTTGATAAATACGAGGAATTGTATATTTTGCAAAAACTTTATCATTTATCATTTGTAATTGTATATAACATTAGGAATAAGTGGTTTGCAAATAATTTCAGTTTTTTGTTATTGTTTTATCATTTTATCTTTCATGTTAATCGCAATTTAAAATATAATTTTTATCTCACTTTTTGACCTTGTTTTATAATATTTATTTATTTGAAGTAGTGAACAAGAAGTTATTCAATGTTTTTTTTTCAAAAAAAAAATAATATTACAAAATTAGAGGATAAATAAAACAAAATCTTTTTAAAAAAATAAAATTGAAAATAAATAGATGAGGGGGGCATTTTTCTCCTAATATCCCCCTCATGTGGTTGTCATTAATTGGAGAGGGTATTTTGCCCAAAAAAAAGAGACGAGGAGTGTTTTTTGCCAATGAGAAATA
The DNA here is from genome assembly GCA_026545225.1 of Cornus controversa. Taxonomy (NCBI): domain Eukaryota; kingdom Viridiplantae; phylum Streptophyta; class Magnoliopsida; order Cornales; family Cornaceae; genus Cornus; species Cornus controversa. Next base: position 63,227,767 of record CM048851.1, on the reverse strand, counting down.
GATTAGGGGGATTTTTTTTTGTAGTTAGCTCTTTAAAATTCAGAAATTAAATAGAACATTTACACAGCAACATTTAAATGGAGAATCACCAAATTCCAACTCTTCTGTCAAAGAAGGTGAATGTTGTGGTTTAAAATAGATTCAAGAGTATCAAGTCAGTAGAATTGGTTCCATGTAATTCAAGTCTGAAAAGTAAACATCAGAACCAATTTTTCATTCTTTTCTTTTTTTTACAAAATAACAATTAGTGATCATCAAGGATTGAAGCTCTTATTTGCATTTTTATGAGTTCAAAACCCTACCACAACTCGCACATCACGATTCACTGCCTCTCTCCAATTTCGTGAAGAGCATCAAGGATATGATCTACTATGAGTTATCTTTTCTAGATCATTTCTTAATGTATAATTAAAATATTACCTTAATATGATTTCGTATTGGTTTTCTTGTAGTAATGTTCATGAGATGAGAGCCTCCAAAAAGCAGAGTATGTGTTTGATTATTTGCCTAATTTGAATCCATCGTCCTCTGGGTACTTACGAATAAGTTTCTGTCCACTTTGTGCATCTAATATTCCTTTCCGTCAATATTTAACTACCTCATGATAGTATTAGTGTGTCAACTTGTGGAATTCTTGTTGAGTTGAGTTTGTTGCTAAACTATATATATATATATATAGTGGGAGAAAATGATTTTCATGTGGTAGGTGACATAGATATTATCCCCATTTTGTGTTGCTGACATCCAAGATGAACTTGGTCAGTTTCTACGCGAATCCCTTGATGGCGACCTGATTACATGTTTTTTTCACTGTGATGTCACCATAGAGGGACGACGTTCGCCGTGTAGTTGACTACACAGTTGATAAATTTGGTACAGATGATGGCTTGGAAGGTTTCGGTGCTTCTTTTGTTGGCAATAATGTTCTTCATGTGTGGTTTCAAGATGTGAGGTTTCAAGACAAAGTTGCTGAGTACTTGTTGGTTGTGAAATTATAGATCTTTATTTTTGTTGACCTGCAAATATTGGAAGGCTTGCAATTGGTGTACTAGGTCAGTTATATATAGAACCTGAATTTGAATCTTTGTGGAAATTATTTAATGGTACATTTGGAGTTGTTTTTGAAGTGGATGAACATTGTTATTGTATCAGTGAGAGAGGGTTGTTTTTCTTGCTTCTTGTGGTTTTAAAGTTCATGACAAGTAATGCATAAATTGGCTCACAGGCATCACATGAAAATAGGATGATAAAAAGTGCAAGAACTGAAGATTTTGGGATTCACTGAGTCCATCATTCTGTTATTTCTCTCTCTCTCTCTCTCTCTCTCTCTTTTTCTTTGGTTTTTAAGCTCAAGTTGGACTACAAAACCAATGGGACCTTTTTCCTAAGCTTATAATTTCCCATTCCTGATTTTTTCTCAAGGTGGGATTTAATTTTGAAACTCTGGTGAGATTGCTTAGAAATTTTCAACTAAATAAATCTATGAAGGATTCAGTATTTATCATTCTACACAAACTCCATTGTCCTGTATGTACACAAACAAATATTAAATATTCAACTAAAAAGTAGTTCACTGGCCATTCATGTTGTAAATCATGATTCAAATAATCTTCTTACTCTAGTTACATTTTTCACGAGGATAAAATAAAATAGAACAAAAAAGGACTAACAATACTAATATTTTGAATATTACATTAAAAATAGGATAAATTACATTGATATCTTCAATAAAAAAAATTACACACGGATGAAACATTTGAGATGAAAGTACCTCCCCTCCCCTCCCCTCCCCTAAGGTTTGGCATATGTGATCAATGACACTATTGGCATTTTCTTTTGTTAGAATCGTTAATCAAATTTTTAAAAATGATTATTTTGCTCTTTTCTTCAATAATATTTTATATTAAAAATTAAAATATTGAAGGTTAAATGATATTTTGTGCAAGTTAATGCCTGAAAGACGTTTAACGTATACATGAGATGTTAAAGTAATAACGGCCAAACGTTTCACTCGTGTGTTAACTTAATGTCTGTTAGAGATTTAGACAAGTGTTGTTAAATATATATATATATATATATATATATATATATATATATAATTTATCTAAATATAATGGTGTCTAAATATTAGCAAAATATCATTAATTTTAAATTATAATAAATTTTAATTATATATAATAATAAAAATATTTTAAAACAAAACACTCAAACAGGTTTATGCCAAACATGTTTCTTAATTTTTGTTCCAATTTTTTTGCCAACAATTGAACTTACCAAACATGTATGTTTCTATTTTAAAAAAACTTAAACCAGATTTTTCTTTTCAGGCGTGTTTTTGATTATGTGTAAAAACACACTCATAATAAAACACTTGTTTTGTTTTAATCAAAAACAAAACGCATGTCAAATGAGCTCTAAGTGGACAAAGTAAAAATAAAATTAGAAAGTATAGTTAAAATTAAAACCATCTGAGTGTTGAGTAAACTTGCATCCATGAAAATAGGCAATAAAAAATAAAACCATGTCAAATAAATTAATTTTTCCTTTTTTATTTTGTAAGGCATAGTCGTTGTAAGGAGATTATACCTTCTGAAGATTATCGGTGTTTGGAGAAAATAATTGGATTCTTTTTCCGGTGAAAACTCGACAGAATCTTGAAAGATATATACATACAAACACGTAATATCCATGAATTCACACACACACACACATATATATATATGTATGTATTATCCAGATAGAGAAACGACGGGGGACCTTGGGGCAGCATTTGCTACAGTTGGAGCAGCGGATGAACTTGATGACGTGGCCACGACCATGCCTGTCGCGGCAACCATTCCTTCGCTTGAAAGTCTGCACAAATAGAGAAATACATACAAATTCAGTGAATTGATTGACCGGTGATGAGTGAGAAAAACACTAAGCCCCACCAACTAATTACAAGATTAAATAATGATAACAATTTACAAAATCCTTACAATAATAAATCATAATATTATTCTATAAAAACATAATTAGCAAAACTCTAAAATTACCCAGAATGATCAATGAACATAAAATTGACACAATTTAACAGAGATAAAAAAAAAAAACAACTTTTAATTAAACTTTTCAAGAGGAATTCAATTATTGATAGGTGTATTTTCAAACTCCTAAAGGCTAAAGCAATCTCAAACTCAACACTACCTTTTATATTACAAGTAATTTTTTTTATAAGAAAAGAATATGTGACAAACCAAAAAGATTATGAACAAGGCGCGCCAAAGGAGCTTGGAAAATCCTCCTTATTTAGTTCATATACAATGAGATGAATGAATTGAATTGCAACGCAAACTCTTCAGACTCAAGAGCAAATGTCCTCAACTTCAAATTTGTAAAAAAAAAAAAAAAAAATACATACATACATACATACATGAAGAAGTACATAATAGAAATTTCAAGAAAATTCCAAATTGAAATTTGCGATTAAAATCCTTCATAAAAAACAAAAATTAACAACAAAAAAAAAATTCGAACTGACCAACCGAAAAAGTAACTCAAATGAATATGCAAGATAAGGCAAGGATTTGATCTGATCAATAAAATAGAAAGTAAAGCACATGTGTTCCTACCAGGGGTGGAGCCAGGATTGCAAAGTGGGAAGAGCTAAAAGTCAAAAAATTTAAAAATGAACGCAATAATTTTTATAACAAAGATCTGTTATAAATATTCAAAAATAGACCACAAAAAAAAAATGAGAACGTTCTCATATAAATAAATCAAGTACATTATAGACAGATATAAAAATAGATATAATATTTTCAAGAGATAAAAGAAAAGAAATGATAACTTAAGTTATGAGAGAAAAGAAAAGAAAAGAAAGGAGAGGATAACATGTATTTGTGTTTGGATAAATTATGAAAGAAAAGAAAAGAAATGATAACATTGTTTTTTGGATAAGCTAAAGGAGAAAACAGAAAAGAAACTATTCTAACTAATTTACTGATATACCATGATATCTTAAGTTAGGATTCAAATGTCATAAAAAAGTTTTATTCTAAAATGTTGTGGGCAATTTCGGTATTATGAAATTATCACTTACTAACTATCATTTCTCTCCAAATCTTCTCATTTTTGGAGGAATAAGAAATGAGAGATTTGGAGGGATAAGCTATCCCTCCAAATCTCTCCCAATCCTTTCTTTTCTCTTCACATTAGTTATCCAAACACAAAAATCATTGTCCTTTTTTTTTCTTTTCTCTCCTAATCCTTTCAAATCCATCAATCCAAACAAAGCCTAAGAGAGTCAAATTCATTCACAACTAAATCTATATCAATATGTTCAGCAAGTTCTCTTTCAATAACCATTTTCTCTGTATTAGACACATATTGTGCTTCATCAATCAAAATACAAAATTTTCAATCCTCAACTTCTTCACGAATCTTACGTCTCACCCTATTGCAAAAAATGTACAAAACTTCTTTTTGAACCATTGGAGAGATGTACTTTGCATTTTTTGGAGCATTATCTAAGACCAATTTAGCAACTTTTTCATCAACCTCTGTTTGTTCAACTCTTGTAATTTTTGAAAGAGGCTGCTCCCCTGCTCATAAGAAGTTGAGCCACTTTTTGATTTATCATTTTTCAGTTTATAGAATGAAAACAAAATTTTTATCTTGCAATGTAAGTGTCTCGATAGTCTGAAACAAAAAAGCCCCACACGGCCAAACAAATAATTATGCGATAACAAATAAGTCCCACACGGCCAAACAAATAATTATACAGTAACAAATAAGTTTTACACGGCCAATAACCTATCTTTTCTATTTTCAACGACTTAAAACAATATCCATATATATATATATATCATTTTCTGGGGTTTTATTTTATATGATCTTAAAGCTGTTGGCATTACTATAGCTATGAAATTCAAAAAAACAAAAAACAAAAAAAGTCAATATATATAACATCTGGATAATTTTGCACAAAATGGAATCTATGCCCTCATATTTGTCAAAGAAAACTTTTAAGTTTTAACAATACACTAATTGATATTATTTAGGATGTAACTAATCAGGAAAAAAAAAAAGGAAAGGAATTGACAAATCAGAGAAAAAATAAATCAGATAAATGACATTTGTAGATTGCAACAACATGATCCGAAATAAAATATAAGAAAAACAAGGGTGTACCTTTTTTTGTCAGAGACTCAGTGGTATCATCAGCAACAGCAACCATGTAAAAACCAAGAGAGGGATGGAGAAAAGGTATATCCGTTGACTGCTGTATTGACTTGCTAAAGACGAAGGATTAAGATACCAAAACAAAATCTAGGTTTCTTACTTCTTAGGCTGGGCTGGGCTTGGCTATAGTACTAGTAAACAAATTTTTTTTTTTTGACCTGGGCTATAGCCCAGGTTAGCCTATGCCTAGTTCCGCCTCTGGTTCCTACTTACAAGAAGCAGCTGATTGGAATTTATTGGTAAAAATTTTATAAGTTTATTAGCAATTGATATATTTTAGGAGTCTAGTTGATATAATCGAATTGTGTGCTTCTTAGCTTCTTTATGATGGTCATTGTAAATAAGATAGGAGTATATATATATATCTATACACGCATAATATATCAGTGTTTGCTATTATCACACTTGAGTTTTGTTCATTTTCAAAATAGGAGTGACCTTTATTTTATGTTAGTGGCTTGCTTTATGAAACTTCAACCATCTTTCTTCAAAGGGACTTACGAAAGAATGCCCGGAAGTGTGGCTCATATTCTTAAAGTTGTAATTTATTTGGTTAGGAATTGTCAAGGGTGTTAATTTATTTAGTAATCTTTTGTTAGACACATTTTAAACTTCACATAAATTATAATAATTCTAATTGTAAAAAAAGATACCAAGTGAAAGAGTGTGTGTGATAGACATAATTTTGGTGTGTTATATATATTTTTCTCAATTAGAGTAAAATATTTCTCTCTATGGACGTGGCCCTAGAGTCTATAATGAAATATTTCTCTCCATGAACGTAGCCCTAAAGTTGATGGTGAAATATTTCTCTCTATGGACGATAATCCTAGAGTAGATAGTGAAATGTTTTTCTCTATGGATATAGCCCTAGCCCTAGAGTTGGTGAATCATGTAAAATATTGTGTCCATGCTTGTGTCATTGTTGATGCGAATGATATACTTTCACTGCATGAAAAAACATAGAAAGATGGTTTTGTAAACTATTATAATTTAATAATAAATATATAGTGATTTGATTATCAATAAAAGAGTTTGGGAGTCGATATTAGCGCTCCACATTTGACCTTAGGCACTCCAACTTTTAATTTTAATAAATGAAATGATAAGTTTATCCTTCTTCTCTTAAATAAAGTCATAGGGTCCGTTTGATTAGATAAAAATTAATAGCTAAAAGTGAAAGTGAAAGAAAGAAAAATTAAAATTTTTTCCTAAAAATTAATTTTATAGCATGCATTTGATTAGCATGAATTTTTTTTTTTTTAAAGAAAGTTGTGGGATAAAAATATTTTACTTTAAAGAAATAAAAAGAGGGCATAAGAATTCTTATGTTCACATAACTTTATCAAGAAAGCAATAATTTGAGTGTTTTCGTAGGAAAATTTTAAGAGAAAATTAGGTGGTTATGAAAAGTTATTTTTTTACAAAATTTTCTTTTCCTTGCTATGTAAACTCGTAAAATGTTAAAATAATTTTCAAATATTTTTCCTTACATTTTCTATCTCATCAAACGAAGTATAAGATTTATTTGAAAAGACATTAAATGTGGAGTGTCAATATCAACTTCCAATAGTTTTTATATAACTAGAATAATGAAAGAGAGGTTTTAGATATATGAATGATTTGAAACAATTTAAACATTTAATAATATATATGCATAGAATACATATTTGGAAAGATTTCGTAGTTTATTTTAGTTATGTCTCTATTTCTTAAATTAAAAAATGTAGTGAAATTCAAAACAAGTCTTTTTTAGATACTTTTTAGTTATAGATACTTTTTAGTTTGTATATTACTAATATGAAAAGCATTAGATCCATACAGTTACCGTTTTGAAAGATGGAAGAAGAAAGTTGTTTCCTTCTCCTTCGTGGACCTCCGATGATCTTCTCTAAGAATTCAATGGGCTATAATGAATCCAGCAACACTACAACTACAAGGGGATTAAGAAACATAGCAGAAAAGAGACATCTGTTGGAAACCCGTTTCAGGCAAGATGACGATGTGTTGTTGTAAAGGGACGGCAATAGAGGACGGCAATGAAACGAATTTCATCCAGTACCACAATTTTCACAAATAATCATCAATTTCACAAATGTAACTACTCTAGCATTTGAAGAAGAAAAGAAAAACTCCTCTAGCATCATTTTTTTAGGGTTAAGTGCATTAAACCCTCCTAAACTATCACCAGATTGCAATAAACTCCCCTGAACAACAAATTGCCTCCCTGAACTATAAGAAACATACACTTAAGGACAAACTATTAACTAACATTTAATAGAAAAATTAAATTACTTTTTTGTCCTTAGTTAATATGTATGCTTGTTAGTGAAGTAGACTAATGCCCTGTTTGGTAATACTTTCAATTCCAGATTTCAACTTTCATTTTCATTTTTTTTTGGAAGGCAGTTTTCATTTCTGAAAAAATGAAAGTGATGTCAAAATTTTGATAATCCTTAAGCATAATTTGAAAGCTTCATAATGAAGCTTTCAGTTTTCGATTTCATTTTTCAGTTCAAGTTTTTATTTATGATTTTTTATAAAATACAATAAATAACAATTGCTCAAAAATATAATATAATATAATATAATAAATTAAAATTTTATAAAAAAACAAGAATAAAAAAAGTTAGAAAATACAATAAAAAAAATTAGTTACTCAAAAGATATAAATGTAACAAAATAAAATACAATAAATAAAAAATATAAATATAAATAAATAATATAAATAAAATACAATAAATATAAAATTATAAGTCAATAAGAATAAAAATATTTTATAAAATACAATAAATAAAAAATATATGTATATAAATATAAAGATATATATAATAATAATAAATATAATATATATATATATATATATATAAAGATATATATAAGAAGAAAATACAATTAAATAAGAGCTATATATAAATACAATTATATATAATATAATAAATACAAAATTATAAGTCAATAAGAATAAAAAACTTTTATAAAATATAATATATATATATATATATATATATATATAAGAAGAAAATACAATAAAATAAGATATGTTGTTTATGTTGGTTGTAGAGACTAAGATATAAGGTGTATTTATATATATAATGAGTCATAAGGGTATTTTTGGCATTTTAGATTTGGGGTAGGTCATGTGTGTTAACTAAGGTTAGATTTTAGATGAAAATTTAATGATTTGGGATTTATTGTAGAGAGAGATAATAGTTCAGGGGGTTAAGTGTTCAAATGATAGTTTAGGGGAGTTTTTTGAGTGAGAGAAGATAGTTCAGGCGGGTTTATTACACTTAACCCTTTTTTTTATATTTTTTTTACAAGGCAAGAAAGTTAGATTATCTGCTTTTATCAAAGTTCCACTTGGCATATACTTGTTAAACAAGGGGAGCAAAGCATCAATTGACTATTTTTTTTTTATCAGTTTTATATTTGAAATTTTTTAATATAGAAAATTCAAGTTTTTCTGTAAATTAGAATATTTGAGTTTTTTTTTATCAATTTTATATTTGAAAATTTTTAATATAGAAAATTCAAGTTTTTCGGTAAATTAGAATATTTGAGGTTTTTTTTTTTTATCAATTTTATATTTGAAAATTTTTAATATAGAAAATTCAAGTTTTTCAATAAATTAGAATATTTGAGTTTGGATATTAAATAACAACCAAACATTTCTTTTCGTTAAAAATTAATGGCAAGTTGATGAACTTTTTCTGTAATTTGGAAATTTTAAAATCTTTTTAAACAAGAATTTTCCAAATAATGGAAATTATAGGGACCAAATTTGCACTTGAAAAAATTAAATTGTCTTTTGAGATTGAAGATGTACAAAAACAAAAGTAGAGTCTTGGGCAATTGTGTCAATATATAATTATCTTATCTCCTATAGGTGGTGAGAATCTCCATAAGATGTATGATGTATTGTAGACCTACTCAAATTTATAAAATACAAACCTAAAATAATGACTCCAAAGAAAAAAAATCAGATTGAAATGGACCAAAAGACTTGACCCACCTACTCAAATTTATAAAATACAAACCAAAAATAATGACTCCAAAGAAAAAACCAGATTGAAATGGACCAAAAGACTTGACCCACCTACTCAAATTTATAAAATACAAACCTAAAATAATCACTTCAAAGAAAAAACCAGATTAAAATAGACCAAAAGACTTGACCCACCCATGGTAACAAATTTACAATGGATGGATGCATTCCCAAGACCATCCTAGTCTTTGTTCATCGATTAGTCTACCATGACATGACAATTGGTGGTGGTGGTGGTGGTTGTTATCGTGACTGTGACGGTGAAACGTGTAATTGTGGACCTTGTGGTTGCCATTGTCATTCATTTTCTTCCTTGCATTGATGAGGCGCAATATAAGCATGACTCTGATCAAATAAAGTGCATGTGTGATTATAATAAATATTAAATATAAGTATGCAACACAAACTAGCCGATACAAAATAAAGAATTCTTTTTTTTTTCAATGCATCAATTCAGCGATTTTGCTAAATCAACCTATATAAATCTTTTCAATTTGGATATGTATTGATCAATTAAATCAATGTACAATTGGAATAATTCAAGAAATGCAATACAACTAATGAACTTTTTCTCTTCTAAAAATGAAAATTTTGATATTTCAATTAAGAGGGATCACGTATATTAATATGCATAAATCCTTTCATACGCATATGCAGTAACCAAATTAATTAAATGTGATTATAGATATGAAACAATAAAAACTATGACCATGTAAATATTAAACATACATTATCATAAACCTTTAGAATCAAACACTAACTGTAGTTAATGCAAGTAGTACTTAATCATAATCTATGACTTTGTCAAATATTTCATAAGTTTGAACAATACTATCCATTAAATATAATCATGATATGAATTAAACATTTTTATTTAATAGTTATTAAATACAAAAGAAAATGATATGAATAAGTTATTAAAAAATAAAGGTCCTGCTTTACTTGAGGCTAGAGCTTACTTAATTAAAGGAGTTTCCCCCGTAATAAGTTGAGGTGTTGAAAGTGAGCCCTAACAATTCAGGGACTTTCTCTTTTTCTTTTTCTTTTTTCTTTTTTTGGATCTAGGCACGCCTTTAATAACTACGTTGATAAGTATGTTTAATGTACATGTGTGAGGGAGGAAAAACTAAGAAATAAAATAAGATTTTGGTGGGTTTTCATATATGTGTGTAACTGTAAATAGGGCTAAAAAAATTTCGCTTGGAAGGTCAATTTAGTAATATGAATAAAGAACTAATAATATAAAAGTTAAATTTAAAATATATAAAAATTATAATTAATCTTAAGGTAATCCTAAATTAAGGTCAGCATTTCATTGACAAACTCTTTTCATGTGCTATTTATTTACCTTGGATTTCTAAGCAATGTTTGGACAGAATTTTGATGCTAGACTTTTAATAACTAATGGATAAGTACAGTGTTTCTCTCTTTCAAAGTGTTTAAATAAATAATTGACATATCAGTATGTAGTAACACCAATTTGAACGTTTTATTATTTTTCTTGATGCTATTAAGAGTCTGATAAAAAAGTAGTAGGGTCAGAATTATTAAAAGTATGACAAGCTTTAATGGGTGGCCTTCGGATGGTCAATCTCTCTGAACACTTCTGAGAAATGGTCCAAATCTTCACGAGTATATTGTGAGTAATGGTCTGGAATATTTTTCTTCACTGTATATAGCACTAGCCAACATCTTTTATTATTATATTGTAAAGCATGTCTCCTTAGGAGACTTAAAGTGGCCCACATACCACATTATCTGTATTTATCACCCAAATCAATCACGGCTTGAATCTCATGGCTGCAAGTTAGTATCTTGGAACAATTTTGATTTGTTTATGTCAATAGTAGTATTCTGATTTGTTTATGTTAGTGGTAGTATCTTGATTCATTTACGTTTATGTGTGTGCTAGTAGCCTGATTTGTTTATGTCAGTGGTAGACCCTGATTTGTTTACATTAGTGGTAGTATCTACGAACAATCCTGATTTGTTTACATTAGTGGTATCAAAGCCTGTTTCTAAGCCATGTTTTTCAACATGATGCGTGAATGGAGACATTTAGATATTTATAACAACCTAGTGCCATGATCTCTTTTTTCCATGATTAAATATGGGATATAGACCACAACAATCTGGTTTATATACTGATTTCTGTTATTAGCATTTTGAGTTTGAATGTTCAGGTTCTATAAATACTGTTGTAGTATATTAATAAATCCATTCCCTTTTGATGTATGCTTGTTAAAATTGGTTAAGCAATTTCAATTTTTACATTTAATGAATATTTTATATGCTAATTTTAGACTACATCTATGCGTTTTGGAGGCTTAACTGCGTGATTTAATTTTTATTCTTTCTAGTGCTACATGCGTTATTTAGGTATTGTTTATTCACAGATTATGCATGTTTTATGGCTATAATTTATTATTTGATTATATGCATTATTTATGCCCCCATTAATGTTAACATTTTATAATGGATTATGCTACATTTAGACATCGCATTGTTTTGAGAGAGCCACAACATCTTAAAATAGCGTGGATTAGTAATTTTTCAATATTTTGGCATTCCATTATTACAATTAAATTGTTATAAATGATTGTTTGGCCCCACAAGGAGATGGTCACATTACACAACTTAATTGGAATAAGATAATGAATTGGATATTAAGAGGATAAAATCTCTAGGCTCATAGGTATGTGGTTCTCTTTTCTTGGTATCTAAAATTCATTAGATTTAATCATAAAGTTGATAAGCAAAATCTAATGTGCGATACAATCTTGCCCACAGGTAGGTTTGGATTTTTGTTTACTAAATATGACATTGGTTATCTCAAATTAAAGTTTATTGTTTCAAAGCATTAATGTATGTTCTTGGATATTGCAGTTATGACTACTTCATATGTTAATGATTCTTCTCGTATTCCGATTCTTGATGGTAATAATTATTCAAAATGGAAAGACAAAACCCTTTTGATATTGGGGTGTATGGATCTCGATCTAGCATTCCGTGCGGATAAACCACCTATTACTATGAAGACGATTATCAATATGGAAAAGAATACTTATGAGTGCTGGGAGCGATCTAATCGATTAAGTCTAATGCTCATAAAGTCTCATCTTGGAAAGAGCATTAGAGGTTCCATCCCATCTCGTGATAAGGTTAAGGACTACTTGAAGGCCATTGAAAAGCAATTTGCTAATTTTGACAAGGCATTGGCGAGCACTTTGATGAACAAGTTATCAAACATGAGGCTTAACAGTTCAAGAAATGTGCGTGAGCACATTATGGAGATGAGGGACATTTCTGCTCTACTTAAATCCTTAGAGATTGAAATATTTGAGTCATTCCTTATCCGTTTCATTCTTAACTTCCTCTAGAGAAAAGGTCATTCAAAATATCTTATAACACATATAAAGTATAATGGTCCATCAATAAAACTCTGACTATGTGTGTTCAAAAAGAGTAAAGGCTGAAGCAAGAGAATGTGGATAGTGCACATTTGGTGACATATCCAAAGGGAAAATGGAAGAATGATAAAAGTGTTCTACCGAATAAAAATAATGACAAAGAAACATTCAAGAAATGTGGTGACAAAGATGCAAGTTTCTTTTGCAAGAAAAAGGGACATAAGAAGAAAGATTGCATTAAATATAAGAATTGACTCATAAAGAAATGTAACCTCACATCTCTTGTGTCTTATGAATTCAATTTTATTAATACTCATCAAAATGATTGGTGGATTGATTCGGGTACTATAATTCATGTTGCCAATATCATGAAGGATTTTCTCAACCTAAGAAAACTGATTTGAAGTGAACAAGTTATATATTCAGGAAATGTGATGTGTTTGCACATCGAAGTTGTGGAAACATTTAGACATATTTTAAATAATGGCTTTATTTTGGACCTTGAAAATGTTTTTTTATGTTCCTTCATTTCCTAGAAATTTGATTTCAGTTTCAAAAGTAGCATTATTAAGATTTGAATTTTGCTTTGCTGAAAATAAATTTTCTTTTGTTAAGGACTCTGCCATTATAGGCACTTGAATTTTGGTCAACGATTTATATAAACTACCTTCAGATTTCATATTTGAGCAAAATCTTTTAACTGTACAGAATGATATTAGCATTAAGAGTAAAATAACTGATAAGACCTCTGATACTTTATGGCATATGAGATTGGGACATATCTCTATTGAGAGAATAAAGAGGTTAGTAAATGATAGAGTCCTTGAGGCTTTAGAACTTTCTGACTTTGGTACTTATGTGAACTGGATAATAGAAAAACAGACTAATAAGTCCAATAAAGGTGCCAAAAGGAGTAAAAAAATTCTTGGAATCATACACAGATATTTGTGTACCATTTCCTACCACTTGTCTAAATAGTCAGAGATTTTTTATCTCATTCATTACTAACTATTCACGGTTTATGTATCTCTACCTCATTTTTAATATATCTGAGGTATTGGATGTCTTTAAAGTAGAAAAACAATTGGACAAAATGATCAAAATAGTAAGATCTGATAGGGGTGGAGAATATTATGGTAAGTACATAGATATGGGACAAAGAACGGGTCCATTTACAGATTTTCTTATGGAATAAGGTATTGTCGCTCAGTATGATATGGCAGGCACACCTCAACAAAATGGGATGGTGGAAAGGCGAGACTGTACCCTTACAGATATAGTAATGAATATGCTTAACAACTCTAACCTTCTTTTATTTTTGTGGAGTGAAACTTTAAAGACAGCAGTGTATATCTTAAATAGGGTTCCATCTAAGGCTATCCCCAAGACACCATTTGAGTTATGGAAATGATGAAAACCTAGTTTAAGATATTTGCACATATGAGGCTGTCCAGTTGAAGTAAAAGTTTACAACCCACACCTAAAGAAACTAGACCCTAGGACAGTTAGTGGATGTTTCATTGGCTATGCTGAAAATTTTGAAGGTTACAAATTTTATTGTCTTTCGCATACACCTAGAATTGTTGAAGCCAAAAACGCAAAGTTTATTGAGGATGTTAGCATTAGTGGGAGTAATGTTCCTCGAAGGGTAGAGTGGGAGGAATCGCAGAATTTAGATTCAACACTTGTGAATATAAGTGGACTGATTATTTTTCAAAGAGGTCAAATTGATATTCTTGAGGAACAACCAATTCAACAACCACCACCACATGATGAACAAGCTAACATGGATTTTATAGCTCCAAATCTACAAAATCTATCACCACACAAGAAAGATGCTAACATGGAGCCTACAACTCAAAATCTACCAAATGTAGCTGAGATTGTGGAAATAATGAGATCCTCAAGAAAAAAAATATCAGCAATTCCCGTTAATTACTTTGTGTACCTTACTGAGTCTGACTTTGATGTTGGACCTAAAGACGATCCTATTTCATTTTCACAAGATATGAATAAGAAAAATCTTAAATTCTTGTCTAATACCATGAAAGAAGAGATGGAATCAATGGCTAAGAATCAAGTTTAAAAAATTGTTGAGTTACCTAAGGGAGTCAAAGTCATTGGCTATAAGTGGGTCTACAATACCGAGAAGGACTCAATTGGTAACATTGAACAATATAAAGCCAGACTTGTAGCCAAATGTTTCACTTAAAGGGAAAACATTGATTATTATGATACATTCTCTTCAGTTTCAAAGAATGATTCATTTAGAATTATCATGGCTTTAGTAGCTCATTTTAACTTAGAGTTACATCAAATGGATGTGAAAACATCCTTTTTGAATTGGGATCTTAAGGAAGAAGTGTACATGAAACAACCTGATGGATTTTGCTCCGATAAAGATGGGCATTTAGTTTGTAAGCTAAAGAAATCTATATATGGAATGAAACAAGCCTCCCGTTAACGATATTTGAAGTATCATGACGTTATTTCTTCATATGAATTTACGAAGAACATTGTGGATAGTTGTATATACCTTAAGGTCAGTGGGAGCAAGTACATTTTCTTAATTCTATATGTAGATGATATTTTACTTGCAACTATGATTTGGGTGAGTTACATCAAAGTAAACAATTTCTTTCTCAAAACTTTGAAATAAAGGATATGGGTGAAACCTCTTATGTCATTGGCATAGAGATTTACAGAGACATATCTCAGAGGACATTAGGATTGTCCTATAAAGCCAACATTGAAAATGTTTCAAAGAAATTTAGAATGAATGATTGTAAGGTTAATATAGCTCCTATCTTGAAGGGTGACAATTTTGGTTTGAGTCAATGTCTGAAGAATGATTTGGAAAAAGAAAATTTGAAAAACATTCCCCATGCGTCTGCCGTTGGCAGTTTGATGTATGCACTGGTTTGTACAAGACCTGACATTGCATTTACAGTAGGGATGCATTGAAGATATCAAAGTAATCTATATATAGAACATTGGAATGTTGTAAAGAAAGTCATGAGGTACTTACAAGGAACCAAGGACTACATGTTTACTTATAGACATGTCGAATGTCTGGAAGTGGTTAGATATTCAGACTTGGACTTTGTGGGGTGTCAAAACTCCCAGAAGTTTACTTCAGGATATGTCTTTTTGCTAGCAGGAGATGCTATTTCATAGAAAAGTGCCAAAGGGACGATGGTTGCATCGTTTACTATGAAGCTAGACAGAATTTGTAGTGTGTTTTGAAGCAACCTCACAGGCTGTTTGGTTACAAAATTTTATCACAGGAATTCAGGTTTGGATTCGATATCTAAGCCCTTAAGAATTTATTGTGATAATATGGCTGTAATTTTTTATTCTAAGAATAACAAAAGTGGCAGTCGAAGTAAGCATATCGATATAAAGTATCTTACTGTTAGAGAGAAAATCAAGAAGCTAGAGGTCATTATTGAGCATATTAGTACAGATATGATGATTGTAGATCCCAAGAAGAAGGCAATCTCAATAAAGATGTATTCGAGACATGTAGAGCACATGAAATTGATTAGCTCATTTTATGTTTGATATTATTTTTCTATTAACATAATGTTACTATTAATAAAGATAGTTTTAGTTATTGTGCATTTAAGTGTTTGCCTTTAATACATTGCATGGGGACTTTTGGACCCATAATGACTCATATGAAGTCATTCACAGTGTATGATAAACCATATAAAGTCTTGAGATGGTGGAGTATTGTGATACATGGAAGGGAGTGTCTAATACATAGGGCACAACCGCCATGATTCGTGTGTTGTCTCTCAAATAAAGTTGAATAGTTTCAGTTCATGATCATGGTTAAAATTTTGTTTACCCAGAAAGTTCAAGATGTGTTATCTGTGCCAAGTGGGAGAATGTAAGCATGTCTCCTTAGGAGACTTAAAGTGGCCCACATACCACATCATCTTTGTTACAATATATATATATATATATGAGTCAAAATATATGGGTGATAAATACAAATAACTATCTTATTTAAATATTTCAAATTGGTGTATCTAAATTGATAGAGATATCATCCACTTTCTTGATGGTAGGAAGTTGATAAGGATTGATATGGATAAGAGTCACTGGCTTATCTATATATAGCCTGTGACCAACCATCTGTCATTGTTCATACAAAAAAATAATAGTAGGCTGGAAACTCATAGCCATCCTTCACCATATAACTATATTGTGTGAGGGTCGTGCAGGATTGTTGGTGGGACCATTGGGGATTTACAGTATTGAAAGATGACTAATCAAATCAATCACAGCTTGAATCTCATGGCTAGAAGTCAGTATCTTGGAACAATTCTGATTTGTTTATGTTAGTATGATTTGTTTACGTTTACGTCAGTGTGGTAGTATCCTGATTTGTTTGCGTCAGTAGTGATATCCTAATTTGTTTACGTCAATGGTAGTATTCTGATTTGTTTACGTCAGTGGTAGTATTCTGATTTGTTTACCACAGTGGGAGAAATTATAGAATACCCTAGATGTATCATACCCCCTTATACCTCGGATAAAAACTCTACATTTTCTTTAATATTAGAAAATATCAATTCACAATCCATTAGATCTGTAATGAGAATATGGTACTCTTGAAGTATTCAATACTTTTTCATTTTTCTGGGACCAAATTTAGGCTAGAGCAATGCTACACGTCTCGAATAAATATCCTAAAATATATCTCAAATCTATGTGGCAGGTGACATAGCGCATTATTTTAGGAGATAAAATTAAATGGTGAGTTAGTATTGGTGGGATTCCTCATACACGGAGTCCCAGTGGTCTAATATACATGTTAATGCCTATTTTTAAATTAATTAACTACCATATATATCACCTGTCACATAAATTGAGATATATTTCGGGATATTTATTCTGGACATGTAACATTTTCCTTTAGGCCATTGCTTAATTGTGTTGAGTCCAATTCCACAAAGACTAACCTATGCCATTTTTATTTGTGGACATGTGTTATCATTTTTTCAATCATCCACATAACTCTAATATGTGGTGAAAAGATGATAACATGTTTTGGGATGTTTTTAAATTTATATATACATAACTTGAAACTTGTCAATTCAAATAAAAGGCGATAAGAAAAAATCAAATAAAAGCTTAAATCTTGATATATTACATACTATTATTTCTTTAAAGAAGTTAATATTTGTGCTCTCTAAATATATTCCAACATTCTAACACCTTTTGTTAAAAAAATAAAAGACCAAACTATCCTTATTATTTGTTTCACAAATGGTCAACTATATTTTCTTCTTTTCTTTCATCTTTCCTTCTTATGTCATTCACATATTTACATATCAAGCAGTTTAGTGATGCACAATAACTAAATATAATTAATTGAAGGGCTAAACTTTATCAAGAACTCATGGCAAAAACATTTCAGTTTGGAGAAAGATAAACCAGGGTTTTTCATCATATTCATATTAATGTGACCTAGTCACAGGGGTGCACAAAAATCCATCCAAACCGTAAAACCAAACCGAACCGGACCAGACAGGACAATTCGGTCCCCTTTTTTTGCAGTTCGGTCACGGTTCCCATTTTTAGAACCGTGAAGTAACGGTCCGGTTACGGTTTTAAGTCCGTATTTTATATATATATATAATTTATATTTTATAATATTATAATTTACTAACTAAAGTTACTAAACCCTAAATTCCTCTTTCATTTGTTCATTCCTATTTTCTAATCCTTCTGAGTTTTCTTCAACCGCAACCTCTCCTCCTCCTCTCTCTCGCTGCTCATCCCCACCTCGCCACCGTCGTTCGTCAAAGCTATCGTCAATTGTCCATCCCCTCCCCCTTTTTTCTCTCTCTCTCAATCTCAGTTCACAGAAAATTTGAAACCAGATTTGCAGATCTCACGGGCCCCGGCGGCACTTGTGCTTCACGCACAACCAACAACGGCAACCGAAGATGATATCTCTATTGGGTCTGTATATTTCCTCTCTTTACTCTTCTGTACTCTCTTCTTCTTTGGCTTCATCATCATCTTCTTTTGTGACCGAATAATCCGTTTAAATTATTTTAATCTCAAAGTGTTGTGATTTTAAATAATTCACTCTCTTTGTCTATAAGTGGCACAACCGAATCCTAATGATCTTTTTTGTTTGTTATATTTCTAAAGTGTATTGACTTCTATGTGTTTGATTTACTGTTTTAGATTATTGCCTCATTGAAATCTTGATGGATTTGAAGATTAAGGTGCTGATATATATATATATATCAAAGTCCAAATTAAATATTTTTTAACTTATCATTGCAGGGTGTTGTAAAAACCCACTGGTGTGAGAACATCAATTGTACTGAGAGAATAGTCAAAGGCAATAATATCTAGAACAAAAACTACAGCAACCCTAAAAATGAAACGGACCATTATTTTAGATTAGTGACTTTTTCTTAACCTGGAATGACCTTGGATCAGTATAAATAATTCTGAAAATTTTCTATATGTTTGTTATTAGGATTGGGATTATAGTTGTGCTGTTGTTGTGTATCTCTGATGTTTCTTTTTGTTTGTACAAGAAATAGTAAACCTTAAAAGTCAAGGTGGTCTGGAGTGAAACCTTGCAAAAGTGATTGTGGTGCACAAACTATCTCGATCCATTTTGAACCTATTATTGGAAGTCTAGATTAAATCAGTTTTATTTTTAATTTAGAACCGTAGAATCAGACCGAACCGAATCGATTCTTCACAGTTCAATTTGGTTCGGTTTCATTAGTTTATACGGTTCGACTAAGTTCTATTTTTTAATGAAATCGAACCATACAATTTTAAATATTTTGGAATTAAATCGGATAGTGTGCACCCTAATTAGTCCAAAGATCAAAAGTAAAGATGATCACTGGCCAAGGGCCTAAACAAATGGCCTGCTTGACTTTCTATCACCTCTAATTGGCCTTTCAACAAGTGCATGTACACAACCCAATCTCCGTTCCCCAGTGGACTTGGCATTGGCATCACATACCCAGCATCTCCACCCCACGGAAAATGGTACGACCCAAACGCCGCCTTCCCCCACCCGAAATCCACCTCCGCCACCGGAAACCTTTGCCCCGACGACACCACCACCGCTGGCCCATCATCCTCCTCCCCGCTGCCACAGGCATATATCTTCGCCAACGTCAGCTCCGGACGGTGAGCCTCCACCCAGTCTATCAATCCCAAGAAATGCTCCTTTGTCACTGCACTCTCCAAGCAATCGTGAACCGCTTCTGCCGCCCAACTCAACGGCCTCTCCCTCAGCTCTCCGGCGGTCTTCTCAGCAAACGGGATTGACAACACATTCCCGAAGTAAGTCGCCATTGTCTCCTCCGCCTCCTTGCCATCTTCTCCGCTGAGCCTCCTCCGCCCGTCAACAACAATGCCCATTTTGAACCTCTTACAGCTTCCATGCTCGCCGGCGGCGATCATCTTCCACAAGAAGGCGGTGAAGGCCTCGAGCTTAGTCCTCTGCTGGCCAGCTCCGCTGGCCAGAGCTTGGAGCTCACTGAGCTGCTCAGCTTGGACGTTATAGATGCGGCTTATGAAGTGGTCATGAGCTTGATTGTTGGGGTTAGGAGGTGGCAGAGCGGAGATGGGTATGTACATGGAGTCCATGGAGGGGTCATAACAGCCGGGACGCCGTGGGTTGAGAAGAGAACGCCGGAATGATGGAAGAACAGAGAGTGGTTTGGACTGAGATATCACCGCCCACGATACGAGAAACATGTTGGCCGAATAGGCGTCGGCCACCCGATGGTCGAAAGTGCATGCTACCACTAGCCCTCCGCATTTGAGTTCCGTGGCCTGTCATCATATATAATCTAATTAACAGTAGAAAGTGAAAATTAAAGAAAGTGAAGTGAATGAAAAAAAAATATATTGTATATGTAATTAGTATGAAAATTTTTCGAGCAATACTACACGTTATGAAAATATTTTATGAATTTTTATCTTGAATGATTGGCAATTAAATGGTGAGTTAGTATTAGTGGGATTTCCCCCGTACACGACGGAATCTCAATGGTATTATCACCTGCCACATCATTCATGAAGCCAATTCATGATAAATTTTTATGACGTTTAGCATTTTTCAAATTTTTCTGTGAGTTACTATTTTGTATTTGTTTCTTTCCTAATTTATTTTATAAATAAATGCACCTCCATCCCAAAATTATTTTTGTCTTGGTTGTCCCCATTTAAAAATTATATATTTTCCAAAATAACCTCAAAATTTGGAAAGTTATCTCAAACTAGTACTTACTTTAAATGAGTACTTTAAATTTTATTTTATTTTTTAAAAAAGAAACATTACAGTTTGGAGTTTTAAATAGGGATATCAATTTTGGAAGGGAGCGAGTACATGTTATTTAATTGGATGACAGATGAACTAGTACTGTGAGGAGACAATATTCTTCATTTTGTAAATTAAGGGGGAAAAGAAAGAAAAAATTACATCTAAGTTCTATTTTTTTCTAAAAGAACAAATAAGTCCTGTAACTTTGTTTATATAGGATTCATGAGTCCTACTTTTCAAACTCTTTTACATTTAAGTTCTAAACTACTTAACATTTCATTTATACCCTTACAAAATTAGACTAAAATTTTGCAATTATAATTTTGTAAGCCAAAATTATATATTTGAATATTTAAATATGTCTAAAATAATTTCTATTAATAGTTAGATTTTTTTTCATTAATATATATTTTATTTTAAAAAAATTAGTTTTTTTCAAAATGATAAAATTTTATTCAAATTGTTTCCATAAAAGGAAATTATAATATTTTATTAATTTTGAAAAGAAATTATAATATTTTATTAATTTTTAAATAAAATGTTTTTTTTGTATATGAAAAATTATTGTCGTAAAATCTACAAGAGATTTTTGGAATTAAATTATCAACATAATTGGTCTTTTTTTTCAAAAGAATAAAAGATTATTCAAATTATTTCAATAAAAAGAAATTATAATATTTTATTAATTTTTAAATAGAATTTTTAATATTTGTATATGAAAATTTATTGTAGTAAAATTTTAAAAAAATGGAATTGAATTTTAATTATATTAACTTTAAATCTAATTTGTTAAGGGTATAAGTAGAAAGTTAAGTGGTTTAAATGAAAATAAGTTTTGACTTATTAGTCCTATAACAAAATTTACAAGGCTTATTTGTGTTTTGCATAAAAAAAAAAAAAAGTACTTGTAATATATTTTCCGAAAAGAAATGCATGATAGTTGGATTCCCAATACAAATTTAGCCTTCCCCAAACATCTAATTAATTATACAGAACCTGGACAGAGAGCACTCCTTGCTTCTTCTTAGGAACCAGCTTGTCTTCGATGCTCTCATCAGGATTGTATAAGTTGAGGTCTCGGAGTTGTACATCAGCAAAAGCCTCGTGGAAGACCACCCCACAATTGTTGCAGAAGAGCTCTGGCTCACCCACCGTGTTCTTCACTACCTCCCCTGCAAACGCATAGTAAGACACTAGAGTTTGGGCCAAGGCCTTCTTGAGGACACCCACCATGGACGTGAAGGTGAACGGATTGTCGACCCCTCCGGTGGCGGCTGTGGGTTTCTTGTAGCAGAAGAAAACACCGACGTCCACCGGTGGGAGGAGCAAATCCAGGTTGGAGAGTGGCAGCCAATGCTCTTGCATTGGCAACATTGATGCCACTACTTCCTTCCTCCTCATCTCCACTGAGAAGTCTCCTTTTGCTGCGTTCATATTTTAATTTTCTCTTATTTATGTAATGTGTATGACTGTATGTATCTGTGTGTGTGTGTGTGTGTGAGAGAGAGAGAGAGAGAGAGAGAGAGAGAGAAGGTATCTGCTATGGGTTTTTGATGAAGAGATCAGAGATGGGATAGTATTTATAAGGCCTTAGAGTGGAAAATAAACAGAAAAAAATATTTACCCAAAAAAATATAAATAATAAAAAGCCATAGTGAATCTCAGTCAACTGTTCGTCAATTTGTGGTGGCTGGGAGTAAGCGAGGAGGAAAGTACTATCGTCCAATTTCAACATTCCTTTTAACCCAAAATCGGAAAGGACAAAAATTCAGAAGTGGAATCTCATTCTGGCTCCCTTTTTATTCATATAATTAATCATAGTCCTCGTTATAATTATCATTATTCTCTTAATTTCACATGAATGAAGGGACATAAATTCTATCTTAAATCCTCTATTAAATATCATTTATCCTGTATGTTTAATTTACTAAAGTCATTTTTAACTACATCATCCTATATTATTTTTAGTTCACCTCTCAATCTTTTACTTTCTATTTCAATTAGTTTTTATTGCTTCACTAATGCCTATATCAATTTACTTTCTCTTAATTTGATAGTTAGAGTATACCTGATTGACACCTCACCGATACGGTCACATCTCCTCTGTTTTGTAAAAAAGGTGTGTTAGACCGAATTGCGAATATCTTTACATCATCATAATAATATAAGAGATAGAAATTTCTCGTTCTAAATAGCATTATCCTATATATATATATATGATAGAGTATTTGACTCCAACTGTAAAACTATTGACGTGGAAGATAAAAACAAAGTGACGTGGACAAGAGTCTATCTTTGACCGGCTGGTCTCTATCTCCAAAAAGGACTGGGAAACTAAAAGAACTAGGTCTCCAACCACAATGCAACCTTATTTGATCGTTATAAATACAGAGACGATCCAGATACCAAAGTACGCAATTAATATCCTTTGATCCCTTTCATAGCGAAAAGCCATTTCCGATTTCTGACTTGATCGTCGGAGCGTAGTCAGCCGGTACCACACCGGTGCCTTATCGACTACCTTTCTTTCGTCTTTTTTTACAGGTTGACGTTTGACCAGTTCGGGTAAATTTCTGCTTCATCAATATATATATATATATATATATATAAATCAATTAAGAATTACGTTAATTCTTTTTAAAAGAAAATAATTGGCGTTGTTTAATAAAATATTCATAAACCATCTAACTAAATATTAAAATGACAATAAAATAAAAGTACTCAAAACTAATTAGGCATATTCGTGACTAGCCGGGTCTCTACCTTACCCGTGCCCTACAAGAATCATGAAGTTAAATTTTTTCAACAAACTTAATCTCGAATTCAACACTCTTAAACTTACATTCACCACTTAAAAATCCATATTTCACCACCATTAAGTAATCTTAAAAAACTTAAAATATTTCAATTTAATTTTTTGACAACATAGTTCATTTAGGTTTTACTAACCTTAAATCTACATTCACAATCTGTAAATTCACATTTGTCAACGATGTAAATCTATGTTTCATCACCCTCAAATCTACCATCACCATATTTAAATTCATATTTTAACACCCTTAAATCTTGAAAAACTTAATATATTTCAAGTCATTAAATTAAAATATTTTAAGTTTTTCAAGATTTAATGGTGGTGAAATATGAATTTATAATTGGTGAATGTAAATTTAAAAGTATTGAATTTGAGATTAAGTTTGTTGAAAAAAATTAACTTTATGATTTTATAGTGTTCTCACTTGCACAGTAATAATTTTTGTAAGACACCCAGCTCCTCCTGGCCCGACTTCAATTAATGATGTTTTTCACATAAAGATTACGTTACAGACCTACCGGCAGTGGCAGACTTAAAGTTGAAAGATATAAGATAATTTTTTCTTCACCATTAGAAACCTAGCTCGGGAAAATGGTGTGATATTAAACTGTGAAGGGTTAACAGATGGAACAAATATCCTACGTGAAACTTAACATAAAAAATATCTATCGATTTCATTTTCAATGTTTGTTTCGCTTTCAAAAAAGAAAATGATATATATTTAGACGTAAAAATATCCAAGTGGGATATATATATATATATATATATATATATATATATATTTGGTCCTCACACAATTTGCGGCCTATAGGGCAGGATCTTCAGGTCTTTATGTTTAAAGCCTCTCACGCTTTTGTCATGTTTCTTTACACCTCAGCATTTTTACTTTCTACATGGAAATTCAAACATCAAATGTGTAATCATCAGATAATTATTGCTGAACCACAAAAAGGTTTCTTTAAGACTGACATAAAAGCACAAAAGGCTAAAATAAAATTGAAGCACGTTCTTACGAATTTTTTCAAAACGTGCCAAAGGATTTTTGAGATAGCTACCTACAAGTTAAAACAAAAGCTAGTTCCATAATATCACTCAATATTTACTAAGACTTTATTCCTCATAACTTTTATTCTTCAGTGCTTGGATTTACGGACAAATTCCCCTTTCTCATCAACAAAAACAAATACTTGATTGGTTTGATAGAGAAAAATTAAATAGAGGGAAAGTTGTAGGAGATGGGACATGCAATGCATGGTAGAGACTCTAGAGAGAAGAGTGGGAGAGAGAGAGAGAGAAGGATTTGAGAGTATTTGCAGAGAGAAGAGATGCTGAGGTGTAAATGTCTGAAAAATTATTAAGTAATCTCAAGTCTGCCACATTAGATCTGGTCCTACCCGATAATAGTTTCTCACCTAAAAATTAATGTCAGTGAAGCAGGTAAACCAAATGGCAGCCGGCTAAATTAATCTCAACAAATCCGATCACTAAATTTATTAAAATATTAAAGTAAAAACGTACAATGTAATTACTTAAAAAATAAAAATACCAAATGCTCTTGTTCCAATAAATATAATTAATAATAAACAATCGAAGCACTTCATCAATTAAAAGCATGTGCAATGGAATCGCCTCCGGCTATCCAAATGCACTTGTAGTCCAACAATGGATTGACCAAAAATGTGAGTCAGCCTGTTAGTTGGCTAGGTGATTTGCTGGATTAGGCGAATCACCTAGTTAACCCTATCCACTTAGATCTGCTTTAATGTAGATGACGTTACCAAACGTATTATACTTTTTAAAAAAATGACAGCACAACAAATTTTGAGATTTAATTTTTCAGAAATCAAAAAATGAAATTAGACAGACCAAGTAGTCCTAAGTTGTTGTACTTTTTTTTATCAATAGTTGAAGGGATCAGGAACCGCTACCATAATCGGCACGTATTAGTGTGGTAATTTTTTTATCTGACAATCAACTATTATTTCACAGATCACAAACCAAAATAAAACTAAACAATTAATAACATATTATTATTTGTGATAAAGTACAAAATAATAATAATAATAAACTACAATACTATTTCTCTCCAAACATAAAGAAAAATAATAAATTATAATATTCGTACCTTCGAAATATATACATATATGATTTTCGATTTTTTTTTCTTTTCACTTAAAAGTCTATAACTTTTACTACAAATAATATTTTTTGAAGAAATTAATTTTGTTAAATAGAATATTTCGAGAACTTCAATTTGAGTATAACTTAGGCTATATTTTGACTTAAGACAGAAAATTTATGATTTTTTCAATTCATATCTACACAGTTAAAGTAATTTTTCACAACATTAAAGATATTTTACACACAATTAAAATGTTTCTTCACACACTTTAAACATATATATTTTAAAATATTTATAAAAAAAATTGTGCTTAAATGTTTCTAAAAAAATGGAAAGAAAAAAACATAGAAAATTATTTATTTTCAGTGTGTTAAAAATTATTGCAGGTGTGTGAAAAATTCCTTTAAATATATAGAAGTGTACTTTAAGTGTGTGGAAAGCGATTTTAAGTGTGTGTAAGTGAGGCTTAAAAATGTGAACATCAACTGTTATGATTTATTTGTGTGAAGACATCTTTTAAGTGTGCCTAAATGTTGCTAAAAAATTGGAAGGAAAAACAATAAAATTTATTTATTTTCAGTGTGTGAAAAATTACTATTAAGTGTGTGAAAAAGTACTTTAAATATGTGAAAGAATACCTTAAGTGTGTGTAAGTGAGGCTTAAAATGTGAACATCGAGTGTTATGATTTATTTGTGTTGAAATATTTTTGAAATGTGCCTAAATATTGCTAAAAAATTGAAAATTTTCTTTATTTGTTTTCTACTTGTGAAAAATTACTTTAAGGGTGTGGAAAAGTACTTTTAAGTGTGTTGTAATTTACTTTAAGTATGTGGACATGAGTCTCAATATTGTGAAAATCAAAGCAAAGTGAGATTGATTTATTTTTACCATTTTTACTCAAGATATTACGCATTTTCAGTGATACGATGCATCAAAGTGGGAATTTCGATGTATCGTAATTAAGGCGAGAATTTGGGTTATTTTTCAAAGTATTCCACAACACGTGCTATAATTGGAGAATTAAGAGACGTCATGTAACAAACTCATTAGAATTATTTGAGTTTGCAAAGTACGTGTATATAGCATGTAATTTAAGCTTCCGCACTGATTTACAACATTTCATTAGGGCTTAATGCACAATGTCACCTCCGATTTTCAAGAAACGAAAATCGGGACTTGACCACTTAGTACCAAAGCATGGTACCATAATGAAATTAGAGATGTGAGATGTATCATAGTACAATTAATGATGAGTAATCTTGATATTTAATTTTCACTGTTCACCTCCATTTTCCTCGCTCTTAACCGGATGTCGGAAAAGGGCGTGACATAAAAGATGTTTTCACACAAATAAATTAGAACAATTGATGTTCATATTTTGAAGCCTCTCTTACACACATTTAAAATCGCTTTACACTTCTATATATTTGAATTAATTTTCCACACACCTGTAATAGTTTTCACACACTGAAAATAAATATTTTTTTATGTTTTTTCTTTCCATTTTTTAGAAACATTTAAGCACAATTTTTTTAAAAAAACATTTAAAAAATACATTAAAATGCATATGTTTTAAGTGTGTGGAGAAACATTTTAATTGTATGTAAAATGACTTTAAAGTTGTGAAAAATTACTTTTAAGTGTGTAGACATGAATTGAAACAATCATAACTTTTCTGTTTTAAGTCAAAATTAAATTATACTCAAATTGAAGCTCTCCAAGTATTCTTTTTAACAAAATTAGTTTCATAAAAAAATATTATTTGTACTAAAAGTTATTAACTTTTAAATGAAAAGCATATATACATAGACAAAAGGCACGATCATTATAATTTTGTTTAGGTATTATAGTTTATTAATTTTTTTGGTACTTTTTACAAATAATATTATTTTATTAATTTTTTAGTTTTTTGATTTGTAAAGAATAATTGATTTTGAGATAAATTAAAGGATAAAATGCAAAAAACACCCCTACTATATATAAAATGTGCAAGAAACACCCTTACTATTTGGTATGTGCACATAAATCCCTATAATTTTAAAATTTGGAGCAAATTCCCCCCTATTGCATAAATCTATTGTAAATAGCATTTTACCTTTTTGAAAAATCCCAAATTACCCTTGTTGACTTTTTGGCGCCTGACCCATCATCACGTCTTCTCTCTCTCTCTTCTCTGTCTTCTTCCCTTCTTTTTCCTTTTTCCCATCTCTAATCTCTCACCCTGCGCTCTCTCTCTCTCTCTTATTTCTTTCTCAATCTCTAATTTTTATCTACTTATCCATTTTAGATAAATTTCTAAACCAATACTTCTAGATCCCCAAACATATATTTACAGAGGAATCTATCTATAGAGGGGAGAGAGAGAGAATAGAAATGGCAGAAAATAAATTAATACTAAATAAAGATAATAAAAAATCAAAACTGATAGTCAGAACTGATAGCCATTTACATTTTTCATGGTATGGAACTCACTTCAGACCTGCAACAGAGTCAAAACTGCAGCAATGCCCATTTTTGCAAAAGAAGAACTCTCTCTTTCTGGGTCTGCTTTGCTAATGCACTAACAGCTATGATTCTTCGATCTCGAAAGTGAAAAAGGGTTTGCTCTGTTTTTATGAACATATAAACCCATATATATCGAAATGGGTTTGTAAATATATGAAAGTGGGTTTGCTATGTTTTTACAAATATATATATAAACGCATATATATTATTTATGAAAGAAGAGAGATAGAGAGAGAGAACGGTGAGAGAAAAAAGAAAAAAAAGAGAGAAAAAGAAAAAAAGAGAGAGTGTGTGCTTTTTTTTAATTTAACATTTTATCTCTTTTTTTCTTTTTAAATAAAATAAGGATACTTTGGTCATTTCAATGTCAAAATTCTCTCAATTTTGAAATTTGTCCTTAATTGCACTAAATTAAAAAATGTAGGGGGTTTATCGCACCATAGGGGGTTATTTGCACATTTGGTATATAATAGGGGTGTTTTATGCACTTTACCCTAAATTAAATTCATAAAACCCCCTCTACTATAAAAAAATTCTCATAAAATCTCCTGAATTTTCAAAAACCCCCATCTACTATCAATTTCTCTCATCCCTCCCTAACCCTCCCGCCTCAATAGCAGAGCTAGATGCAGATACAGATCTATATGCGTGATGATCCCAAACCGATTGAATAACCACCATCCCTTCTCTCCCACTTCAAACTTTTCGATTCCTCGGGTACCTCCTCTATAAAGGCATTCCAGCTTTAGAGGCAGGAAGGACAAAATTAAACGACTCCGTCAATTTGATAACGAAATTACCAAAATATCATTCCTTTATTTAATAAAATAAATTTATAAAAAAAAAATTTATTTGTAAATGATGAATGTACCCTTTACGAATGGACAATTTGAGAAAATTAAAAAGTAGAGGGGGGTTTGTTGATTGGATTAAAATCATAAAACCCTCCTCTACTATAAAAAATTCTCATAAAATTTTCATCTACTATAAAAAAAAAATCATAAAATCTCTCTTAATATGAGGGTATTTTAGTCATTTTAATTTCAACAGATGCGTCAAAGGTAATTTAGTCAACAGAT
The DNA here is from genome assembly GCA_026545225.1 of Cornus controversa. Lineage (NCBI taxonomy): Eukaryota > Viridiplantae > Streptophyta > Magnoliopsida > Cornales > Cornaceae > Cornus > Cornus controversa. The sequence continues at coordinate 63,198,240 of CM048851.1, read as the reverse complement.
TTGTTTTATGAATTTAACCCCAAAAAAATTACCGCACTGTTACTACTGCATGCGGCCGATTACGGCTGCTTCGATGGTTTAGTTGTGTAACTTGGATTCAGCGCCCCGTTTGTTTCAATGAATTTTGTACTTTTTTTATTAGGGTTTTGTACTAAATATTATTTTAATATTACAATAGCTTGTATGAGCCATCTTTGAAAAACTTAGCCGCGGCTAGGTTTTTTAGACATTCGCTTTATTACACTTTTGCTTAGTTGTCAAACAATCATTGATCGGTACTGTGATAATTTATGGGTGTAAAGACAAAAGTTTATGCGTGCCGTGTTCTTCTTCTTCTTGAGATTAAAGGAATCGCGCTTGTTCTCTATACTGAAAATAATGCTATATATTCTGTATTCTGAATACAAGAAACTGGGCTGTCTTCTTTCCATAAGTAGTAGATAGCAACATCTTGACAAAATACTCTTTGCAGACTTACACACACACACACACACACACACACACACGAAGGCAGGTCTTACCTCTAAGCTCTTTAGACAATTTCATTATCAATTCATGGAGTAAGCAATTAACACCACAAACTGCAGTAATTATTGATCCTATCCCCATCCGGTGTTATATATATATATATATATATATATATATAGGCTTCAGTTGGACTGCACTATAAGCCAGGGCCGGCCCTGAGATTCCAAAAATGTTGAGAGGCCCTAGGCGGACTTTCAAATGGGGCCCTTTTTACCTAAATTTTTACGTGCGGATAAATTCTATAGGAGTGCAAAATTTTTATTAAAATGAGACAATAAGCAAATAAAATATATTAATGTTGAAAAAAAAATCCTGGTCTTGGTGCTTTATAAATAGCACGATCCAGTTTACATAAAAAAATTAAAAGAAATATTCAACACACTTTAGTCGCAAAAATTAAAATTGAAATTCATATCAAAGTAAATGTGATGTGATCGTCTTGCATTTTGAGCTACAAAATTATTAATTAAAGTGCTCACAATTCCTAAAGGAAAGTCGTTGCATTGCCGTTGTGAAAATAGAAGAATAAAAGAAAAGGAGTTCTAAAAAAAAATGTCTAAGACAAATAGTTATTAGTAATTTTTTTTTTTTTTTTTAAAATGAGGCCCAGACCATTGTATTGGACCATTATCAATATTTTTTAAATGAGACCCACTTTGTTATTGCCCAGACTAGTGTATTGGGAAGGAGTTTTAAAAAAAAAAAAAATGCCTAAGACAAATAGTTAGTAGTAATTTGTTTTTTTTTCTTTTTTAAATGAGGCCCAGACCATTGTATTGGACCATTATCATTTTTTTAAATGAGGCCCACTTAGTTATTGGCCCAGATTAGTGTATTGGACTATTAGTTACTATATATATTTTTTAAATAACATCTAGTGGGCTGGGGGCCCTCAAAAAATTAAAAATTTTTGGGGCCCTAGACGACCGCCTGGGCCGCCTAGGCCCAGGGCCGGCCCTGCTGCAAGCCATAGAAACTATCTCTTTATATGAGATAATTTCATTAAGCAAATTAAGGATTTGCATGATCACCCAATATATATATATATATATATATACCAGTCCCACGCTTCTTGTTTAAGATTTCTGCAACTTTAATTATCATTAGATATTGAAAAAACATGTCTACCAGAATCATGGAACTCAATCATTAATTCAGGCAATGTCATTATAAACGAGTTGGGCCAGACCCGATAATTGAAGCCCATGCCTGGATCCGTTGGGCCTTGACCAGTTAGCTGGTCTGGTCAGGTTGATCAAAAGTTCCAAACCCCCAGCTTAGGCAAATTCTGAGACCCACGAATGCAAGCATAGAATTTGGGCTGGCCTAGTCGGGCGGGCAATTAGGTCTAAAACATTTTCTATTTTCCGTTTCACTTCTCTTAATCATACCACTCTGCCTTAAAATCAAAGTTAAAGCCCATAGAAGACCAATGCTCTATGTTGGGATTCATTGGAGGATACTCTCCAGCACATTAGGCCATTGCTACTCTGCTTTGCTATATAGACAACCTTAAATTTAGCATGGAGCACATAGAAAAAGTTAAAAAATATATAAGTCTGATTATTTCTAAAAAGAATTTATATATATATATATGTGTGTGTGTGAAATGTATAAAATTTATGGTAATATTTTTAATTTAATTATATTATTAAATTCCACGATAAATCATGCAATCAAATGAGCTTCTTTTAGAAAAAATAATAGTTCAGAACCACCTTCTTCAACAACAAAACAATTACTTCTTATCATCTTTTGAATCCAAGTTCCAACTTTACCATTACTTACTCAAATGATTACAAAACCATTATTTATGAAAATAGTTATATTTTATTAAGGACAATTACCCGGAAATAATTAATAGAGATAGACAGTAAATACTGCGGCTGACCTAGAAAGTTAGGTTTGAGGATCCAAAAATTAACGGTATGAATATAAAATTTAATAACATTAAAAATTATATAATTTTTTTTTCTCCGTATTAAAACTTCTAACATATTTTTAATGTAAAGGAAGAACTAAGACAAAATTGCTTATAAATCAAAAAGCAATTTAGGTGCATTCAAAAACACATTTAGTAATTTTTACAATGATATGTACAAAATGGACCAAAAAAATTTAACCCTATCATATATCCCATATATCCAATTTAAGAGGAGACTCGAAACAAGAAATTAATGTTTTGAGTGAAAGAAGAAGAAGAAGAAGAAGAAGTTGAGAAGAGTAGAAGAGATAAATCAAGAAAAATCATAGAAAATATATGCACTGGGCTAAGTCGGAAGAAGTCGAAATGTTTGTCGGTTGATTCTGCTACGACCAAGTGTGAAGTGTGGCCTATAAATGTCTGGATGCATTTTATTTGTTTGGTTTTAATATGGGTGCGATAATGAAGAGAAGTATAAGGATTGTGTTTGTTTACTTTGAACGTATACTATAAAGTGATGGGACTTGATGGTCGTCTTTCTCTCACTAGACTAAAACATATACTAAAACATGGTGGTTACTTTGAACATATACTAAAACGCTTATTTCATAAAGAGAGAATATTAATCCAATAAGATAGAAAAACGAAAGAAGGTGGATGGTACGTGGTATCGGATGGGGGTGCTCTGTAAGAGAGTAGGAATTTTATCACTTATAAAACATTAATTTTTACTATTAGAGAACATTATAAAAAAATAGAGTCTTACTAGTAGTGAAATTCTCCGATACACAAAATTTTTATAGTATATAAAAATTTTCTACCCATGAAGAGAGGGCTCACGTGCAATAGATGGGTTATGAGTATTTTTGTTAAATTAATTAAATAAAGTACAATGGCAATGTGTAATGGTATTTTTGTCAAAACAATCACTTTAATAATAAAAGTTTGTCCTCTGTGAGTCAAAGAGGGTAGTTTGCAAATCTTTATAAACTAAGAGGGGTTTATTGTTCCAAAAAAAAAAAAGGTACAGGAGTATTGTGCAATATTTTGGAATCACAGGGGAGTTTAGTGCACTTTACCCTAATAATTCATAAAACCCTCTGTACTATTCAAATTAATCACATAACCCCCTCATACTACTTAAATTTTGTGAAACTCCTTTCACATTTTCAACATTTCATCAATGTATCCCCAATCAGTCAAATTTACTTCAAACAATAATGAAAAACCAAACTCTTAATATAACCTAAATACCCTTTAAATGACCCAAATATGGTCACAACTTAACCCGACCCAAATCACTATATTTGGGATTATGAGTTGTCTTCTTTTTCTTAGGGATGACAATTTTGTAGGCCCCGCCGGATTCCTGCCTCTAATGGGATGGGTATGGGAACCCTTTTTATTTGTTCCTTAGAAATGGGTATGACAAAGGAAACTAGAAAAAGCCCCGAGTTCGGGATTTGTTAAAAACTCGCTCCACCCCTCCTAGCCTTTATGCTACGTTTGGTATGCAGGAATAAAATGCTTATTCCAACTATTCATTTATTTGGTATGTTCATTCTATTATTAAACCTATGGAATGGGCATTCCATTCCCAATCAGATTAAAAAAAAAAATTCATATTACTAAAAAATCCTTCATCTCGACTACCACCACCAATTCCACTACCACACCGGCTCTACCACCGCCACCGACGCCTCCACCATGACCACCCCACCACCTCCACGTCGCCATCTTCCTACTCCACCACACCACCACTGCAGCCACCGACGCCACATCGCATCGCCACCATCACCACCACCTTCCTCCACCACTACCTCCACCACCACCCCCACCACATCACTGGCACTACCTCCACATCGCCACCACCAGCCCCACTGCACCATTTCCACCTTCCTCCACCGCCACCGCCGCCTTATTACATCACCACCACCTCCACCGCCGCCGCCGCCATCACCACCTCAACTGCCACCCCCACCACACTGCTGGCATCACCTCCACATTGCCACCACCTGCCCCACTGCACCAACTCCACCACCACCTCCACCCCCACCACCTTCACCACCACACTGTCTCCACCACCTCCACATCACCACCTTCTTCCACCGCCACACATTTGTTGATTTAATTTATTTGTCACTAAGAGAAGTATTTTGGAGAATTTGACTTAAAATTTATTTCATTCTTATCTCATTTCATATTTGCAACCAAAGAATAGAAGGAGAATGACCATTCCATTCTATTTTAATTCTTATTCCATTCCCAGCTCCATTTTATTCCATTCCTGCGTACCAAATGCAATATTATATATATATATATATATATATATATATATATATATATATACACGTTAAATTTTAACCTAACCTAACTTTACACATCTCTTATTCTTTAATATATATAAACATATTTACATATATAATATTCTTACCTTAATATATATTGTGATTACATTTTTTAAACTAACCTAACATATCTCTTATTGTCTAACACATAGATGTTGGAGTTATCATAGTAAAGTTGATTGTTCCATAACTCCGACAGGGAATTTGAGTTCCTTCTCTGTCCTATACCCACAATGGGTATAGAAAAACTATTAAAGGCAATGGGTGGGAACGAGTTTAAGCAAACCTATGTTGTACCTCCCTTTTTGTCGTCCCTACTTCTTCTTCTTCTTTCCAGATGTAAATCAGAAACCCTAAGTAACCTGAAGACAGTCAACCTCAAGTAAGCCATAACCTAGGTATTTCGCAGCCAATAATCAAGTAAGACACAAATATGGTAATTCCAAAATCGCTACCCACTAATCAGGTAAGAGGGTGCAACGATTACTGTTAGACATTTTTTTTTCTAATGATATTGATTTCCTATTATCTTGAGATAAGATATTGCAAAAAAAATCCCCCAAATCAAATCTTTATTTCACCCTTTTGTAACATCACCCGTGTTTGTGTGTGTGTGTGTGTGTGTGTGTGTGTATGTATATATACACAAACATATATATATATATATATACATATATATATATATATAGCAGGAAATAATAACCATACACGTGTGTTTGTGTTTGGAATTTAATTTATTGCATGAAACCAAGAACAGAACACTGTAAATCAACTTGAGCACTATATTTACATATATATATATATATATATATATATATATATTTGACTTGCTCCTCATTGCACCTGTTAGATAATATATTTCATATTATGTTACTTTCTTATTATATTACTTTCTTACTATCCTAAACCACCTAGATTTCTTATACATTTTCTTAATTCATCTAGGATTCCTAATTCATCTAGGACTAGGGTTTCTTATCTCCTAAGTAAACTTAGTCTCTAAGATAGTGTGCCTATAAATAGGCTTAATGTATTATTCATTTATATATCAATTCAATATATATATTCTTCCTATATTTCTAACATGGTATCAAAGCCAACCGATCCTTGGTAAATCTTTCTCAATCCATCGTCTTCACCGTCGGGGATGGCACCACTAGGTTTATCCCCGGCAGACAATGGTCAATCGTAGAAAATAGCTTCAGCCAAATCAACACCTAACCAACGCTCTTACACAATTGGTGTAAGAGTTGTTAAATAATTCTTTCTTTTCTTTAGTGGTAATCACGCGCTTTTGTGATTGTATTGTATCTTCACAGTTCCATTACCGCATCTCCGCACGCCTTCAGTGGTGATCACACGCTTTTGTGATTGTGTTGTATCTTCACAGTTTCGTTACTGCGTCTTCGCACGCTTTCCATAGTAATCACATTCCTTTGTGATTGATCACTAATGCGCCTTCAGAAGAAGTCATCATGTTTTTCTATACGCATTCAGAAGTATCAACGAGCTTCCATGCGCCTCATCGCGCTTCCACACGCCTCTAGAAGTCATACCACGCTTTTACGCGCCTCCAGTAGTCATACGCCTCAGCATGCTAGATATTCACAGCTCTACCATCGCTTTCAGATATCCAAACTCAAGTTGGTTTCATATAACCCACCTTGAGTTTGCGGGGGGCTGTTAGATAATATATTTCATATTATGTTACTTTCTTACTATCCTAAATCACCTAGATTTCTTATACCTTTTCTAATCCATCTAGGATTCCTAATTCATCTAGGATTAGGGTTTCTTATCTCCTAAGTAAACTTGATCTCTAAGATAGTGTGCTTATAAATAGGTTTGATGTATTCTTCATTTATATATCAATTCAATATATATATTCTTCCTATATTTCTAACAACACCGGTGTATGAAACTGGAATAATGGTTGTTCTCGTGTTCTTCGCCTTCTCTCCGGTCAATGCATTACTCCTACGTGTAATGGTTCAATGTCTGTTCTTTGGAAGACACCAACAAATCACTCTCTATATACACACAACACACACACACACACACACATATATTGTACTTTGTTATGTATAGTCTTGATTATAAGTTACTCTATGTTTTGTGTGTTTAATTTTTGGTATGTGGGTGTGTAAATCATGAGAAGAAGAGGGTGCACTTTACAGAGGACATGATGAACCTAAGAAGGAATAGTGAGGAGTTCATGAGGCAAAAAAGTGGTAATAACAATTCTTCAGCTTCAGCAAACAGAGTGGCTTTGTACAATAGAGTTATCAGGCATCATTTGGTTTACTAGATGATCAATTCTTATTGCCTTACTTTTTACTTCCTACTTTGTGGCCTTTTCTTTTGTCTGCACAAATCAATGATTTGCCTTCTAGAGAGAGATATGGTCTTTAAGTTTAAAATAATCATTTAAAAGTAATAGTTTTTAATTTTTAAAATTTAGGGCAACTTAGTCATTTCACAATATAACTAATGGATCCTAGAGCTATTTGATTGATTTTGATAGTTCCAGCGTTATCTGTTAGGGGGGAAGTAATATTTTTTAGGTTTTTAATTTAAGGGCAACTTAGTCATTTCACAATATAACTAATGATCCCTATATAATATAATGAGTTTTTATGTCTTTGCTTTGAATATTACTAATATACAGTTAATTTTTAGTATTTTTACTAATATATAATGGGACACCAAAACATAGGGGTTTCGAATGAGGGGCTAAAAAGTACCAACATTTCATTTAGAGGTGTCATGTCGGTGTCGGACACTTTTCGAACACACGTCGAACACTTCTAAAAAGTATTCTGAAATTTTCTTTTTCTGAACACGTGTGGGACACAACTAGGACATGCAGGGGATGCAGCAGGGTATGTTTTGTAATTTTTAAAAGTGCAAAAAAAATCCTGAACATCTTTTTTAAGTTGGATAAAGACTCCTAAACTATTTTTTGAGCATTTTGTGACCCGAGAATTGTCCCTAGAGGGGGGGGGGGTAAATAGGGACTTTAAGCAAATAATGGAACTTTTTCGATTTAGTATATTTTGACAAAAATTAGTTTGAATGAATTTTTGTCAAATACTTGGTGAACTTATGTATTCAACAAGTGGGATTGCAAATACTCTATCTATTATGCACTTAAATGATCTAGTGGATACAACAAGTGTAAGTGTACATGTAAGTACAACGTATCATGCTTGTAATTTATGAAAATGTTGATTGTGCATTTGTTAAATACATGGTATGCAAATTGATTGGAAAATAGATACTCAAATAACTACTCAATCAATTAACAATTTAATTAATTCCACAACTCAACCAATGCACTCCAAGCATTCATCCCATCCTCCTCATATAAATTAAAATATATAAACTCATAACATTGATATATAAAGCATATATAATTTAAACATATGAAATGCTATAAAATAAAGGAGTTTAGGGATAGAGAAATGCAAACCAAGTGACACCATGATTTTTACATGGTTTGGCCCCTCTTGCCTACGTCCATGCCTCAAGAGCACTTCTTGAGGTTTCCACTATAGAGCCTTCCTTAATGGTGGAAAGCATACCTTACACTTGCCAAGTGAATTACTTAGGCTTCCTTGCTCAATGACATCCTCCCCAAGACTTCTTTGCCAAGCTCATGACTTGGGCTTCCTTACTCAATGAACACCTCACCAAGACTTCTTTGCCAAACTCATGACTTGGGCTTCTTTGCCAAGTCCATCACTTGGTCTTCCTCTCAAAGGTAGATAAGAAGTTTGATTACAATGAAGAGTATCCCTCAATGGATAGATTCATAAATGATAGCTCAATGGAGAATATCCCTCAATGGATATATACACAAATTATAGCTCACATACCTAGAGTTAGTAATGAAATACTCAATTGAAAGCTCTTCACTAGGATGTTACCACTATGAATGATATGCAAGTGTTTAGTTCAATAGTGGTGGCTACCAATGGATGGATGATATGAAGATTTTAGTTCTAAGGTAGCATCTACCAATAATATATGATCATGAAGGATTATGGTAGTCTCTCTCACATGTATAATGCATATACAAGGTGTATTTATAGTGCAAGAATGAATTATGGCCGTTTGGAAGTGGTTGGGAAACATTAAGTGCAGAAAACTAGCCATTGGAGTTGGAATCTCCAGGTTTCGGTCGACTGATGAATTCATCGGTCGACTGAGAGTGGTGTTTCGGTCGACTGAAGCAATGCTTCGGTCGGCTGAAACCTCCCCTGTTTTGCACACCCTACTGGAATGAATTTTCAGTTTCTATCAGTCGACTGATGGATTCCTTCAGTCGACCGAAAGACCTCTATTAGTCGACTGATAGGTTCATCACTCGACCGAAAGTCCCCAGGTCAGAATCTGTTCTCAGACTCAGCCAGTTTCTCCTGCACAGTGCACTAATACACTGCACACTTAATTACATTGAAAATATTTAAGTAAATAGAAATATAAACCTTTATATTTCTATTTACTTTAAGTTATTCAATGTCATTAAGTAAAGTACCCCCATTTGGATTCAATAAAAATAGTTTTAAAATCAAATTCTAAGTGAATCAAAATCTGATTTTTCAGTTTTAATACAAAATGAATTTTCACAGCTTTGACATAACAATTTAACGTGCAATATGAATGACCAAAATAAGTCATTTGGGGCTGAGAAAATTCATGTGATCATGATAAATCATGGGGTACAATTACCGGGACTTTTTATGTCAGGATTAATTAAAAAACTCATATTTACGTTTTTGCCCCTAGAATCCAACACTTAGCCAAATTTCTGCGCTAAGTACCGAAACAGTAATTGTGCATGACACGGCTTTATATAGTGATTCATTTGAGTTCAAAGCCTAAGTCAATCTATCTAAGAACCATAAATGATATTTCCTAGTTCAAGTGTAGGCTCTAGAATTTGTTTACTGAAGAATTGAATTCTGTCAAAGCTAAACATAAGCTTAAATTAACTCAATCTTAACGAAGGCCTTCAAGATGATTCAATGAAGTTCATGGCCTAATTCTAAGTGTCTAAGGAACCATGATATGATATGAATGATATGTTTTGGTCCTAAGGTCCACTAGGTCAATAGATGAGCTTTCAAAAGAAGTTACTTCATAAATAACTTTACATTAAATCTAGCACTCACCCAAGACTAGCCTACCCAAGTCTTTTGATCTTTAAATCTTTAAGCTTTTGGGTTCCTTCATCATATGGCTTGGATTCACTTCAACTTCGCCATTGATCTTGATTATTGATCTTTGAGTTCCATGATCATGTGGCTTCGTGTATCTTCTTGTAATTCGTTTTGAAGTCCAATGTCTTTAAGATACTTGAGATAATATAATATTTTATAAACTGCACACTCAAGTAAACTTATTAAATCTACACTATAATAGTTTGTTATCATCAAAATCACCCAAATAACCTTGGGTTAAAACCTTGAGGTCAACACATTTCAGTCTCTCATCTTCTAAAAGTTGACAATTTGACCTCCTAAAAAACTATAATAACTTATATACCTTTTAATATGACTATTAGGCTCTTTTCTCTATTTTTCTCTATAAATATAATGTTTTCTAAATAAAAATCAGAAAAATTAAAAAATAGTTAGATAAAATTTTTAAATAATAAGTTTAGAAAAAAAAAAGGTGAATAAAACTTTATTTAACATAAACCATGTTATTTTGTTTGGTATCTTATATTTAAATTTATTAGTTTGTCAGTAGGAAAATAAGTAATGTGCAAGGTTGTAGTAGTGTGTTTGAACTCAATGACAACATCTTTTTTAGAAAATAGGTTAATTACTCGACAATTAATTGAAGTATTTGTGTAATTTAGTATTTTTTTATTGTTAGATTTATGGTATTGTGAGTATTGAGTAACTTGTTGAATATATATTATTATAATATATTTTATAATCGTATGTCAATCGTATCTATGTCAAATTTGCCCTACATGTACGTGTCTTTGGATAAATAGGAGAGAGAGAAAAAAAGAGAAAATGATAACATTAGTTATGAGAGAAAAAAAAAGAGAAGAGAGGATAATGTGTATTCTATGTTTGGATAAATTACGAGAGAAAAGAAAGGAAATAATTGCATTATTGTTTAGAAAAGGTAAAGGAGAGAAAAGAAAATAAATAATTTTAATCAATTTATTATAATGTCTTTTTGTGTTCATATTAGACGATATACCAAAATGTCTTTTAAATTTTGTTTCTTAAAATGTTAGGGTTATTATGGTATTATGAAAGATTTACTTATTCTTATCATTTTTCTCCAAATCTTCTTACTTTTGAAATGATAACAGACGAAAGATTTAAATAAATAAGTTATCACTTCAAATGACTTCTTATCATTTCTTTTTTTTTACTAATAACAATTCAAATATAAAAAATAATATCATATTTATTTTTATTTAATTTCATCAATTCAAACCGGTCCTAACAATTCAAATATAAAAAATAATATCATATTTATTTTTATTTAATTTCATCAATTCAAACCAGTCCAAGTGTTCTGTCAGTGTCGGTGGTTCTTAAAGGGGTTTTGGAGAGGTGTCGGAGGGCGAAATGTCAAATATACATGAGAGTCTTGTGAATTACTAATACCTAAAGCTTAGGCCACGCTCAGCTAATAGGTCAAATCCCGCATAGTGGATGTAGGTCCTAATTGGGAAGGCTAAGGTCAGGGTTTGGGCCTGACTACAGGCTTGTGGGCCTTTAATGAATTTCATCCAGCAAATGTGGTATCACAAATAATCATCAATTTCACAAATGTAACTACAGTTGCATCGTGTGTGTGTATCACACAATAAACGTGCGCACCTCATTGTCATGACTAGGAATATGATGGCTAATAATGAAGCAGAGAAAAAGATTCCACGGCACCAACCGAATATAAAAAAGGAAAATGATAAACGTCATGAAATTTTATCATGAATTGCCTTCATGAATAATGTGGCAGGTGATAATACTATTGGAATTCCGTGTATGGGAGAATTCCACCAATACTAACTCACCATTTAATTGTCACATCATTCAAGATAAAAATTTATGAAATATTTTCATGACGTGTACCATTGCTCTATAAAAAATATCATAATGAATATCTGACGTATTTCTTTAAGATCAAATAATCTTTTGCAAGACATCCCAAATCATAACAAAAAAAAAAATTATTTGCAATACTTTTACCGATTCACACTATTCTTGCCTTTTCATATGCATTGGTCGTGGGCAATTGTGTCCATATATAATTATCTCATCTCCTCGTGCAGGTGGTAAGAATCTGAATCTGTAGAATGCAAACCTAAGTTCACGTGCAACACGAGACAAAGTAAAAAAAGGAAAACACTACTCTACTTCCTGAGACGTATCATGACTCTCTAATACGTTGGCTGAAGTGCATGACCGAAAGAGTTGACCCACTCAGAGTAACACATTTTCAATGCATGGAGGCATTCCCACGACCATTCTAGTGTTTTTTCATCGAATAGTCTACCATGACAATTGGTGGTGCTCGTGCTTGCCATTGTCACTTCTTTGACGCAATAAAGCGTCAAATGTCTTTTTTTTTATAAAAACTATGACCATGTAAATATTAAACATATAATTGCCACATCATTTAAGATAAAAATTCATGAAATATTTTCATTACGTGTAGCATTGCTCTTTAATAAATCTTATTTTAAAAAAAATTAAATCAAAACATAACTCAAGTGCTACTCAAATTGAAGCTCTCAAAATTTTATATTGAACAAAAATATTTTCATCAAAAAATGTAATTTGTAGGAAAAGTTATATAAGTTTAAGTAAAAAAAATACAATAAATATATAAGTATATATATGTATATGTGTGTATGCACGCATATAGAGAGAAGATTTTGATTTAAAAAAAAAAAAAAAATTTATGCTCTCTGTGGCTTTGGAATTCCTATGCATCAAGCCAAGCAAATATGGATCTCATTATTTTAACTAAGCTGTTGGAGCTTATATTGCAAGTTTGCAACTATGCATCTCCAAACAAGCTTTGGCGATGCTGTTGGAGTTGCTCTCAAGGAATTATTCATAAAGATGGAGTTGCTCTCAAGGAATTATTCACAAAGATAAAGCAGGTAATCAATCCATAATAAGAATAAAAATACTGGTTAACTAACCTTGGTTTATTCTTTCATAATACGTAAGGAGTACAAGTTTAAATTAAAAAGGTTTTACATAAGCAATATATTCATATTAACGTGACTTAGTCCAAAGATCAAAAGTAAAGATGATCACTGGCCAAGGGCCTAAACAAATGACCTGCTTGACTTTCTATCATCTCTAATTGGCCTTTCAACAAGTGCATGTACACAACCCAATCTCCATTCCCCAGTGGACTTGGCATTGGCATCACATACCCAGCATCTCCACCCCACGGAAAATGGTACGACCCAAAGGCCGCCTTCCCCCACCCGAAATCCACCTCCGCCACCGGAAACCTTTGCCCCGACGACACCACCACCGCTGGCCCATCATCCTCCTCCCCGCTGCCACAGGCATATATCTTCGCCAACGTCAGCTCCGGACGGTGAGCCTCCACCCAGTCTATCAATCCCAAGAAATGCTCCTTTGTCACTGCACTCTCCAAGCAATCGTGAACCGCTTCTGCCGCCCAACTCAACGGCCTCTCCCTCAGCTCTCCGGCGGTCTTCTCAGCAAACGGGATTGACAACACATTCCCGAAGTAAGTCGCCATTGTCTCCTCCGCCTCCTTGCCATCTTCTCCGCTGAGCCTCCTCCGCCCGTCAACAACAATGCCCATTTTGAACCTCTTACAGCTTCCATGCTCGCCGGCGGCGATCATCTTCCACAAGAAGGCGGTGAAGGCCTCGAGCTTAGTCCTCTGCTGGCCAGCTCCGCTGGCCAGAGCTTGGAGCTCACTGAGCTGCTCAGCTTGGACGTAATAGATGCGGCTTATGAGGTGGTCATGAGCTTGATTGTTAGGGTTGGGAGGTGGTAGAGCGGAGATGGGTATGTACATGGAGTCCATGGAGGGGTCGTAACAGCCGGGACGCCGTGGGTTGAGAAGAGAACGCTGGAATGATGGAAGAAGAGAGAGTGGTTTGGACTGAGACATCTCCGCCCACGATACGAGAAACATGTTGGCCGAATAGGCGTCGGCCACCCGATGGTCGAAAGTGCATGCTACCACTAGCCCTCCGCATTTGAGTTCCGTGGCCTGTCATCGTATTAAATCCCATGTTATCATCTGGCAGGTAGGTTTTACATTTTATTAAAAAAATAATAATAAAAAGCAAAACTTGTATTGGTCACCCTTTCATATACTGACCTGGACAGAGAGCACTCCTTGCTTCTTCTTAGGAACCAGCTTACCTTCGATGCTCTCATCAGGATTGTATAAGTTGAGGTCTCGGAGTTGTACATCAGCAAAAGCCACCTGGAACACCACCCCACAATTGTTGCACAGGAGCTCTGGCTCACCCACCGTGTTCCTCACCACCTCCCCTGCAAACGCATAGTAGGACACTAGAGTTTGGGCCAAGGACTTCTCGAGGACACCCACCATGGACGTGAAGGTGAATGGGTTGCCGACCCCTCCGGTGGCGGCTGTGGGTTTCTTGTAGCAGAAGAAAACACTGACGTCCACCGGTGGGAGGATCAAATCCAGGTTGGACAGTGGCAGCCAATGCTCTTGCATAGGCAACACTGATGCCACTACTTTCTTCCTTCTCATCTCCACTGAGAAGTCTCCTTTTGTTGCATTCATGCTTAATTTTCTCTTATTTATGTAATGTGTTGGTATCTGCGAGAGAGAGAGAGAGAGAGAGAGAGAGAGAGAGAATCTGCAATGGGTTTGTGATGAAGAGATGGGATAGCATTTATAAGGCGAGAGTGGAAAATAAGACTATTTACCCAAAAAAAAAAGGGAAATGCTAAACGTCATAAAATTTTATCATGAATTGCCTTCATGAATGATGTGGCAAGTGATAATACCATTGACATTCCGTGTATGGGGGGAATCCCACCAATACTAACTCACCATTTAATTGCCACATCATTCAAGATAAAAATTTATGAAATATTTTCATGACGTGTAGTATTACTCCAAAAAAAATTTACAAATAATAAAAAGGACAAGGGTATTTTACACTTTGACCCCTCACTTTTGCATTTATTTCACTTTGACCCCTCACCTTTGCAAAATTACACTGTTCACCCTGTCAGACCTTGTCGGCTGTTGAAAAATTTATTTCGGATAAAAAGACTAAACTGCCCTTATTATATATTCTGTATATTTTGATAGGTGTGACTTGTTGACCATACACC
The DNA here is from genome assembly GCA_026545225.1 of Cornus controversa. Lineage (NCBI taxonomy): Eukaryota > Viridiplantae > Streptophyta > Magnoliopsida > Cornales > Cornaceae > Cornus > Cornus controversa. Next base: position 63,183,082 of record CM048851.1, on the reverse strand, counting down.
TACCAAACACTCCTTTAACCAAATCTTCAATACACTGAACTAAGCAAATTTTGTTTTCTTTCGAAGTCATACAACACACCTTTCTAAATCATCTTGTGGCGATTCAAGTGATACAGTTTCTGGCGATTCAATCTCACACAAACCCTAAAATTCAAATCATATCTATTCCATTGTCATAATGTTTTTAAGTCATACAACACACCTCTCACACAAACCCTAGAACCCAAATCATCTCTATTCCATTACCATATCTGTGACGATTCAAGTCAATCTCACACAAACCCTATAACTCAAATCATCTCTATTCCATTGCCATAATTTTTCTAAGTCATACAACACACCTCTGTTTTGGTGTGTGAAAGCTAAATATTGAAGAGATTCAAAGTTGTTGGGCACGACGAGCGATTATGAGCGATTAAAGGTAAGTTTTTTATTATTATCTTAAATTACTGGTTTATCTGGTTAGGGTTTAGAGTTTGTTCATATTTATGCATCGATTTAAAGGGTTATTTCGTTTCTATTCGACTAGGGTTTTATCAATTTTTTTTTAATTTTTGTTCGATTTATGTTTGATTTGCTGCATTCGACTTCTAATTCATACTTGTTTAGGGGTTGTTCACAGTTATGCATGGATTGAAAGGATTATTTTATTGTCTGTTCGATTACAGTTTTATCGATTTCTGTTCGATTAGAGTTTTTCAATTTTTGTTCGATTTATGTTTGATTGCTGCATTCGACTTCTAATTTATATTTGTTTAGGGTTTGCTCACAGTTATGCATGGATTGAAAGGATTATTTTGTTGTCTATTCGATTATAGTTTTATCGATTTCTGTTTGATTATGATTTTTCAATTTTTGTTCGAATTATGTTTGATTTGTTGCATTGAACTTGTAATTCATATTTGATTTATGTTTAATTCTAGGATTTTTTTAATTTCGTTTGGGCAGTGGCTATGTATATTGCATGACGGACTTTGTTCCCGCTTTAATATACATACCACAATTGCTATGTATATTGATGTTGGTGTTAATTGAATTTGTCACTGTTATGGCTACTTTTTTTCATGATTTACATGTTCACTACAAGTCAACCACCAGAATTATTAGTTTAGTAGACCCTGATAGATAATGTATGTTTGAATTCCTGAAAAACATCAAGAAAGCTGTATTTTCTGATATTGCTGGTGGTATAGGATTTGCAGATTCTGTATACTGTGATGTTCCTGATTCCTTTTCTAAAATGGTGGTTGAGAGTGATTCTGAATTGTTAGACATGTTATATTTGAATAGTGGTGTAACAGATATTAATGTCTATGTTGAATTCAGGAAATTGAGCCCATAGATGTAACATTTGAAACAGTTGAGTCAGATAGTGAATTTAGTCTAGATGAGGATGTTGAAAACAATGAGGTAGTGGGAGAAAATAATCAGGCAGTGGGTGATGAAAACAATGAGGTTGAATATGATAGTGATATAAAAAAAGATGATGTGTATGATTTTAGGGAAGAAAATGTAGAGTGGAAGGCAGAATGTGACACTGATTGTATTGAAACTGATAGTGGTAGCTCAGATGGTAGTGATTGTGATCTTATTGATTCAGATAGTGATGAAGATTACCATGTGGACTGTAATGATGGATTATCAGATTATGAGTCAGGTGATAATTCATTTTGACTTAAGTGTGGAGGTTGGAGTGAGATTAGGAAAGAGAGAGAGATCACAAAGTAAGAATTTTGAGAAAAACATAAAAGGGAAAGCATATCAGAAAGTTAAAGGAGAAAAAATAAAGTTAGAAGAAAGATTGATGTTTGAAAATGTGAATCATTTTAGAGAGGTATTGAGAGATTACACTGTTCAAGAAGGAGTCCAAATTGAGAAGAAAAAAAATGAAAACACAAGGATAACTGTTGTGTGCAAAGCCTTAGGTTGTCCATAGAGGATACATGTCTCCCCACTTCCAGATAAGGTCACCTTTACGATAAAAAAGTTAAGAGAGCCACATAATTGTGTGAGAGGTGATAAAAATCCAAGTGTCAATTCTACATTGATTGCAAGAATATTTCTGAAAAGAATTACACAGAATCCAACTATGACTCCAGAAAATTTGCAAGAGGCAGTTCATCAGAAATTTAATGTTGTAGCATCTTTTATGCAAGCATATAGGGCAAAAAAATGTATGGATGTTTATTGAGGTTAATCATGGGAAATCATACAGTGTACTACCATCCTATAGAAATGAAATTAGGGGGTCAAACCCAGGGAGTGTGGTTACACTTGATCATTATGATCCTAATTTGAATGCAATTCCAAGGTTCAAGAAGATTTTCATTACATTTGATGCTTTTAGAATTAGGTTTATTAAGGACTGCAGACCTTTCATTGGAATGGGTGGCTGTTTCTTGAAAGGGCCATATGAAGAAGTGCTTTTATCAGCTGTGGCCTTGGATGGCAATAATGGCCTGTTACCTATTGCCTATGTTGTGGTGCAAAATGAAAGGAAGGAGACTTGGTTATTTTTTTTAGATAATCTGAGGGACATGCTTGGTGCAAATACACAAACCAGACATTGGACCATTATGTCGGATATGCAGAAGGTATACTAATTATTTTTATTTCCAAATTTAGTTACATTTTATTATATTACTGCTGTTTATTAATTGTATAATATGTTTCTTTAATTCTGTATTTAGGGTCTTGATGTTGCTATTTCTGAAATATTTTCTGAGACAACTCATAGGATATGTTGTAAACACTTGTATAATAGTTTTGGGAAGAAATCCCTGGCATTCTATTAAGGAGATATTTCTGGAGGGCTGCTACATCATGCAATCAGCTTGAATTTAATGATGCAATGAGGCACATATATGGGATATGTCAGAAAACTCATGACCGGCTAATGAAGAGACCTTTGAAAATTTGGAGTAGGGTTGGGTTTAGTGAGGAATCAAAAAGTGACCATATAACAAACAACTTGACAGAGTCCTTCAACAATTGGGTTGGGCACTATAGAGGTAAACCAGTATTGAGTATACTTGAGTGGATTAGAATCAAAATGATGGCGAGGATCCAGAAAATGTATAAGAAAACTTGTTCTTCGCCTGGGACATTAACACCAAATGTTAGAAAAAGATTGAATAAAGTTATTAATGAGGGAAGAAACTGTAGGGTTGTCCTGTTAGGAGGGATTTGTTTGAAATTTATGAAGAACAAGGAGTACCTTGTAGGCATGTAGATGGTGCTATTTCCTGAAAAAGAGAGGATCCAGAGTCTTTCTATGATCCTTATTATAGTAAGGAATCATATCTACTTGCCCATGGTGGGATTATATATCCTTTAAAGAATGAGAAGATGTGGCCACAAACTCTAGGAGTGCAATTGCACCCTCCTCTACCTAAAAGATTGTCTGGCAGACCAAGGAAAAATAGGAGAAGGGAGCAAAGTGAAGGTGCCCTAGGGGCTGGACCAGCTAGAAGATCAACAACTGTCAGATGCAAGTACTGCTTGCAACTTGGTCACAATATAAGGACCTGTCAGAGAGCTCTAACTGCAAAAGAACTTAGGAATGCACAGAATTCAAATGCAGTGAGTACAACTTCAATTTAATTTTATTTTTACAGACAATATTTAAACATTTTATGTAAATAGGATTATATTACTGATTTGTAACAATTCCATGGTGATTTAGGGACAAAATAGGTCTCAAACTCAAGGATCACAAGGAGCAGGACCTTCTTGTGTTACACAACAGGTATTTAATATTGATTTCTTTATTTTGTTAATGTTTTTATAAGCATGATGTGTCTTTCAAACTAATTTTACTTTTTTATTCTATTAGAACTTGCCCAAGTCTCAATCTGGAAGCACAGAGGTGGGCAATGGGGTTGGAAGAGGTAGTGATTTAAGCAGTGTGATTGAAAGAGGTGTGACTGACAAAAGTGGTACTCCATAATTTGTGTTTAAAAGAGGTGTGAATGGAAGAGGGGTGAGTGTTAGAGGTGGTGGTCTAAACAGTGGCGTTGGAAGAGGTATGTCTGCAAGAGGCAGAGGTGGCTCACAAGTAAGTGCCAAAGGTGCCTCACAAGCAAGTGCCAAAGGTGGTTTCCAAGCAAGTGACAGAGGTGGCTCCCAACTAAATGTGAGGCCTAGATTCATAGGGCCAGGGGTAAGTCTTCAATTACCTAATATGTCATGGTTATGGATATAACTGATTAATTTAAAGTGTTATAATACATTTTTGGGATGTTATTGCAGAGTGGTAGCAGTAAGTATTAGAAGATGAGAAAATAGGACTAGAAGGTGGACCACAAAATAGTGAGCAATAGGCTTCTTTTGATGTAATTGTATTTTTGTATGTTGTGGTAGTTTATTTTGTATGCTTCATGGTTTAAAAATTTGAATTTGTATGATGCATAAAAAACATAGAGTTAACTGACATTGATGTTTTATGTTGATACAACTGACATTAATTTTAATGGTTAGTTTTCTGTGGATGTAACTAACATTGACCTTTCATTTAAGGACAACATATATGTGATTGTATATTCTTTAATTAACATATTTCATTTAGGGACAACATATATTGCATACAGGGCAAACATATTTGTTGCTTTAACAAACAACAACACTGTACATCATTTTACATCACTCAAAGCTACAAACAGGGCAAACACGGACAAAAGAATGCATGCAAATACAACAATCTTCAAAAGGCCATTTGTGGCTTCAAGAACTTCTAATCTTGAGCATATAACTTTGTCTTATACTTTGAATTCAGCAACCTCTTCAAATAAATGAACTTGATCATTAGGGAGATGCTCATCACCCACAGCCATATTCATGAGATTAAACCATCCCCAACAATCACATGTTCTACTATCACAAGTACAAAATAATATGCCTTTGTTGTTGTATTCATCCGATTCGGTGCCCTTAATTCTAGCATTATTTCCACAATAACACACCTTGTTCCTGTACCTTAGAAAACTCCTACTCCCTCGCTGATATGAATTTATGCTTCTGTGGGACATCACTACAAAGAGTGAAAAATATAAAGGGGGAGATAGAGATGAAACAGTAAAAGAAATGATATGAGAGCTATTTATAGGCAGTACATGGCCGTTGGAATGGGAGGGGGGAAACTGAAATTCTTTAAAAAGTTGGATATAACTGTTGGTGGGAAAAAGAGACAAAATTGGTGTATTTGATGGGGTAAAGTGAAAAATTAAGTTTGGGGGGTATTCTGGGTATATTTGATCAATTTTTGGATGATGTCAGCCAAAAGATTCTTCGGTGGCCTGAGACAGCGACCGGAGGGGGTCAAACTGCTCATTATTTTATAAAGCAAGGGGTGACAGTATAATTTTGCAAATGTGAGGGGGCCAAAGTGAAATAAAGACAAACCACAGGAGGTCAAAGTATAAATTACCTAAAGGACAATATTTGAGTCCAACCTTATGCTAACCAAGTTGGTTCTCCTGAATTATGTGGCCTAATAAAAGTGTGACACGTGCCTAAAGGAAAAAAAATTAAAAGTGGGTATTACCCATTTCTTATAGGTTAAACCGAATGATAATGTTGGACTCCGAGTCTCCAATCAATGCATCTTAACATTTGTTATTGTTAAACTTTTCACAAATTTGATACAACAAAATCTAAATTATCATATCCAAAAATGACATAGATCTAATCAGATTTAAAACAAACTATCATATACATTTATATGAGTATATATATATACGTACATGGGTATCTTCACTTTCAATATAAAGACAAATAAATTGAGAAGAGACTAGGATGTTATATATATACATACATACATATATATGTGTGTGTGTGTGTATATATCATTATAGAAATATATATTAATTGTTACATAAATACCATAAATATATATATCGTGTATATATATATTCATTGTTACAGAAATATATATACAGTATTGTTATAGAAATACATATGAACATATGTATATTAATTATGAAAGGAAGAGATAAGGATGGGAGAGAAATACAATTTGGATCAAGACGTGAGAGAGAGATATACACATGAGAGAGAGTTTGTTGCAGATGAGAAAGAGTAAGAGAGAGAAATATAAATGAGAGAGATTGTTGCAGATAAGAGAGAATTAATCTGTTAAAAAAATAGATTTTTTTTATTTTTAACTTCTTTTAATATTTTTATAAATTTGCGACACGTGTCACACTTTTATTAAAACACATCACATAGGAGAACCAACTTGGTTTGCATAGGGTTGGACGCAAGTATTATCATAATAAAAAATTATAGTCAATCTCACTCAACAGTTCCTCAATTTGTGGTGGTTGAGAGTAACGCGAGGGGGAAACTACCCTTCAATTTCTCCGTTCCTTTTAACCCAAAATCGCATTACACAAAAATTCAGAAGTGGAATCTCACACTAGTTGGGTCAGGGGCGGAGCCAGGAAATTTACTTTGGGGGGCCAAATTTGTGTTATGTAGTTAAAATTTAAGGGTTCACATATGCAAAATCTCACATGTCAGTGTCCATGTGCCTCAATTGAAAATTTCAATTTCTTTGTAAAGTTTGCTTTATCACTTCAAACTTTAGGTCAATAACCAATTTTCTCTCTTTGAATTAAGGTGGATTAGTGAAAATCATTCTTTTTCTCGCGAAGTAAAAAAAAATAGAATTTGGGATGGTGACATCCCTTGGCTCAACCAATAATACAAGAGCTACAATTAGTGATATATGTATATGTGTGTGTATATATATATGAGAGATAAAGAAAGTGTGGGGGTGGAGGGGCAGTGGTGGTCATTGCGGTGAAAAGAGAGATTGTGGTGTTGGGGCTGTGTTTGGCGATGGTGGTGCGAAGGGAGAACAAAGGAAATATGGTAAATTCATTTTATTAGACTTAAATCAGCAACAAAGGTCAAAAATAAATATAACAACAAGGAGGGTTGTATAGTAAAATCACAAAGGATATTTGAAATCATCACTCTGATAAGGGGTGTGACTTCCATCTGAAAGTAATAATCCTAAACCTCAGGGGAGGTCCGAGGTCCGGGTAATTCACCATTTTTTTAATTAGCCACACTGTGTTGGGTTGGCTCAAATTTCTATTTAAATTAAATTTTGATTATATAAGTTATATCTTATTAAATAATTTCTTAGCAGGTAAGTCTTGGTCTCAAAGAAGAAACGTTCTTGTTAGATAAATTTTGAACTCTAAGGATTTGTAATTCTTGCTTACCAAAAAATTAAGTTTTGAACTATATAAATAGTTACTAATGTTATAGATTGACACTCGCGAGAAAAGAAAAGGCAACACTTTTTTTGAAATTGAAAGATTACTTTCATTGTTTTGAGAGGGCACTTTGTGATAGAGTTCTTGTTTAGAATTTGTGATTTCTTTTTGTGATCGAGGTTGTGTAGTTAAAGGTTGAGAGTTGAGTATTCTTTTGATACAAATCTTCAACTTGTACTCTTACAATTCATAGAGTAAAATCGAGCTCTCCGTGAACGTATGATTGTTTAGCCATATCATATATAATTTTTGCAATAGTTTTTCAAAATACTCTGTGCTTATTTACTTATCATCATATTATAATATTTGATAGTACGTGATTATTGAAAGCTTATTTTCTCAACGCACTGAAATGCAACCCTTCTTTTATTCTCGAACTTAAGACCGTCAGTGTAGATTTAACACGCTAATTAATTAAGCACTACTATATGTAGGGGTAGCAAAATGGGTGCTGACCCGCTAACCCGCTCAAATCTGCCCACTAATAAATGAATTTGGGTGATCTATTTTTCTATATGGGTCATAAATGAGTTGGATAATAATTTATCCACTAATTCAAGGATTATGTGGGTTGAATATGGGTACCATATTCAACCCATATTCCACCCATTATTATATAAAAGACTCAGATGTATAAATGTTGTCTCATTTCATACAATCTCATACTGCCTCACCATTTTCTCTCTCTAAATTATCTCACTCTCTTTATTTTCGCCTCTCTAAATTCTCTTTCTCTCTCCTCTATAGTATGATAAAATATGTTACTTTTAGTTTTTAATTTCACTTCCCATTATAATTATTTTATGTAGTTGGTCGGTGGAATTCAAGTAAACCATTATTATTTAAAAGAATTGTTCTAAAAATACAAGTGTACTTTATTCATATATTCAATCTAGTTCTTGAATCAACAAACTGTAGGTTGTAATTTTCAAACAGTCTCACTCGATTACCACGTGCTCTACCAGACTAGAGATTACTATATTTGTCTATAATGTCCAACAAATATATAAATAAATAAAATGGAATCAAATTTGTTTCCATGTACCATACAGGCACTCCTTTACGCAATGGTTTAACCTTACAGCTGCAAAATTTGCAAAGCAATTTGCCATTTATTAAAGTTGAAGCCAATGTGTCTTACATATATATTACTTGTAGTCTTTATTTATTTGTTGGACATTATCCAGTGAGTATTATAAACAGGTTAGATTTGACAGATTTTTTATACGAGTCATATTTGATCCAATTTAACTAATTTGTGTCACAAGTTTATTTATTATATTATTTATTAAATTTTTTAAAGCATAATTAATGAATGTCAAAAGAGTAGGAGTGTCCAAGTTTAACAAAGACAGTCACAAATTTTTAATCGGGTCAGATTTGCCCCGTTTGTTCAGATCAGATTAACCCGTTTTGTCTGAGTCTGGGGTGGTTTGACTAATCTGGGTCAAGTTAGCCCATTTATTTGGGTTGACCGACCAATCTGGTTGAATTAGATCAAATATGAGATAGCGGGTTGACCCAACCCGTATTTGAACCACCCATATTCAACCCGTTACAAACGGGTTGAATATGGATTACAACCCATATTTGACCCACCCATATTCAACCTGGTCCAAACCTGCCCATTTTGCCATGCCTAGCTACTGTTGTGTCTAGTCGAGTCAAATATGAGTTGACGGATTGAGCCGACCCATATTCAATCTGTTCATATTTGACCCGCTACAAACGGGTTAAATATAGGTCACAACTCATATTCAACCCGTCATATTCGACCCGATCCAAACCTGCCCAACCTGCCCAGTTTGCCAATGCTAAGTATATGTATAGTTTATTTGTTAGCACAAACATTTTGTGAGAACCAAGATATATAAGATGTCTTTCCATACAGTTTGTAAGCACCAATATATATATATATGTACTGCACTTTGGCCATATATTTACGGTAAACTCGCATAATGCATGAATCCGGACGTTGAGATTCATGAATGGACCTTACATGAGAGCGCTAATGGCCACTAATTTTAGCATTTGGGATATGCATTTGCGAAAAAATTGCGTATATACCGAACATTTTTTCGTAATAATTGAAGACTTAGCTGACCCATCCTTGTCATATATATATAGGGAAATGCTAAACGTCATGAAATTTTATCATGAATTGTCTTCATGAATGATGTGGCAGGTAATAATACCAATGAAATTTTGTGTATGGGGGGAATCCCACCAATACTAATTCACTATTTAATTGCCACATCATTCAAGATAAAAATTCATGAAATATTTTCATGACGTGTAGCATTGCTCATATATATATATGTAGGCCACTTCATGAGCAGATAATACGCGTCTAACAAATAATGAAGCTATCTCATGAAAAAATGACATTGACTTTAAAGTCATTTCAGTGTATATATGATAAAAGTACGTACATATATATAATCATTACCAAATTTCTTATGACTTGCTTATGATTTATCTAAACCAATAAAACATGACATTGAATTAGGCCGTTCATATTACCAAATTCCTTATTACTTGTTTTTATTTAGGGTAATGCTACTCAGGCAGAATTCTTAGGCAGAATTCATAGGCAGAAACTTTTAGATCCATTAGATCCATGTGATAGGCCCCACCATATACACTCAACACATGCATCCAATGGATGTAAATGTTTCTGCCTAAAAATTCTGCCTGAGTAGTATTACCCTTTTATTTAACAATTTAAAGAGGACTTCTTTTTATTTTTGAGCCTTTTTCATTTCTTTACAAATTCTTAATTGTGACACTTGATAAGATTTATTTGAGAATTGCACGTACCCAACCACTATCATTTGGGAAATTCTAAACGTCATGAAATTTTATCATGAATTGTCTTCATGAATGATGTTGCAAGTGATAATACCATTTACATTCCGTGTATGGGTGAAATTCCACCAATACTAACTCACCATTTAATTGCCACATCATTCAAGATAAAAATTCATGAAATATTTTCATGACGTGTAGCATTGCTCCTATCATTTTTAGTATTTAAGTCCCATTTGGCAAATACTCAACAAATAAGAAGCAAAGCATTCTTTTTCTTTTTAAAAAAATAATAATAATAATAATTGGTTTCGTAATCTATTTTATATATGAAAAGGTTTCAGTTAGAAATTTCAAGTTGTGATATTAAATGCCTATCAAACTTTTTCTGTATCCAAGCAACAATCTCTTAATAATATGTTACACGGCGGTTATCTTTTTAACAACCAATATAATACAATAATCAAACATATCTTGGAAAATTACAATCCTCTTTAAATTATTTTGCTGGATATAATTAAAAGACTTTTAAGTATCCAATCAATCTCTCCATTGTCAATGGCCATTTGGTATATATACTAGGTAAATGAGGAACATGGTATCATTTGACTAAGTATTTTATATTTGGAATTTTTTTATTAAAAATTCAATATTGATATTTAAGCCCAATTGATACTTGCAGGAATAATTATAAGAATTTTTAAATGAGGAACATGGCATCATTTGACTTAATATTTTATATTTGGAAATTTTTTATTAAAAATTCAAGATTGATATTTATTCCTAAGCAAACTTTTTTTTTTTCTTAATCAATTTTAAGCGGATTTAATGAAAGACCCTGGTACTTTGGGCATGTGCTGGAACAATTGACATTCATTAGAAGTTCATATTTTACGAATCTAGGACTTTTTATTTCCAATGATTTTATAACTTTAGGTGCTATCATTGTTTTATAACCCAATTAAGTGCTTATAATTGAAATATCTTCTTATTTTCAGTTATACATCGTTCTGTTAAATACGTTTGATTAAGTACAGTTAGTTATCACTTGACAGAAAATTTTAGTTGAAAAGGGTTTTGAATTTTAAGTTATAAAGACTTATTTTTCAATTTATTACTAAGTGAAATAAGATTTTAAACTTTAATCCAACTCTTCAAATTTAGAGTAGATTGGTGTATTCAGATTTTCAAAGCATATAACTTTCTAACATGGGATGTTCTATAATTAAACTTCATCGTCACCTTGATAATTAAAATTGAAAACACGTGTTAAACTTAAAGAAGATCACACGTGAAGAGGCGTGTTAAAATATTTATATATTTAAGTTACACCATCTCTGACAACTTGAGCTTTTAGAATAAATGATATTCAACACTTTACTTTTTAATTATTCAATTTTTTCAATATTTAATTTTAGGATTAATGAAAAATACTAGACAAGCATGCTCTGGATGTTTACAGAATCCATAATGAACACTTTCTATGTCTAGCAAGTTGATCAACTTTCTAAAATATTTGAAAATGTTGATAAAGGGTCCCAAATTTGCACTCGAAAATTCTCACTAGTTTTTGTTTTTTTGGTGGTGAAATCCATGATTTGTGTTGTTGAATTCTTCAAACTCCGAGGTTCAATAGCCACTCTTTGTTTGAGATTAAGAGGGGATAATGGGTGATTTTTTATGGGAAAAGGTTTTTGGCAGTGAGTGAATAAATGTATCTGTGAGTCCTTTGTGAACGAGATAATGCCAAATAGTAAAAAAGAAAAAATTAAAAAAAAAAAAAAAAACAACTTATATACCAATCTTATCTCTTTTTAATATGCAAATATGTTGGGATGATTGTGTGTAGCCAGATGATACACTCTACCAAACTGTATGGAAAACATAATTGATGCGAAACAAAGAATGTTGGCTCAATCTAGAACGATTTGCACATAACATTATTGTGGAAATATTTGGCCACGAAATTTAAAAAAGTAAAAATATATATATATATATATATTAGTGTAGTCCTACAAAGCACGGATACTTCAAAAGTAGTGCTATGGCCGTATCGAACACGTATTCGATACGGATAAGGCCAGGATACGGTCGGATACGTATCCGATACGGCTATGAAGTATCTCATTTTTTTTTTTTTTAAATATCAGATACGGCTAGGATACGCGGGGGATATGGCCAGGATATGCGGGATATGTCAGGATACGTTGAGAAAACGTCTGGGATACGGCTGGAATATTTTTCGGGATAAATTTGTAATTTTTTGTTCTATAAAATAGGGTTAAAATTGTAATATTATAAACTTTATAGATAAGAAAATAAGACTCATTTTATAATAAAACAAAAATATTTTTAAAACTCTCGAGTAAGTGAGTCATTGTAAAAAATATTAGAAAAGATAGTAAATTTCTAGATTTTAATTTCTTATATTTTGTATAATTACTTTAACTATATTTATTATATGGTTGAAGAATAAAAATTAATATTTTATGTATAATATTATATTTTTATTTATTTATTTATTTGATATATTCTTGTCGTATTCGTATTTTATTTTTTTGAGATTTATCATATTACCATATCCGTATCATATCGTGTTCGTATCCCGTATTCGTGTTCGTGTTCGTGTCCGCTTCCTTAGTGTAGTCATTAGCATTGTTAGTCTATATGCGGTGGCGAGACGGCAAAACGAGTGGCCTTCGTGCCATTCGTACAAGAGAGATATAAAGTTGGTTTCTTATGGTATCCAAAGACTATTGCGTGTCTTACGTCAAGTGTTTATTTTTGAAAAGACATACATAGTCATACTATATAGCAGACAAATAGCTGATGAAAAGAGTGTGGGGGCCATTGGTGATGGCTTCTTAGATCCCAATCTCATTTTTCTGCGAGGTTCTTATTTATCCAAAGACTATTGTGTGTCTTACACCTAGTGCAAACTTTTCAAAAGACATGCATATACATACTATATGGCAGACAAGTAAAATAGCTCACGAAAGAAAAGAGTGTTGGGGGCAATTGGTGATCCTCTTAGATCTCAATCTCATTTTCCTGTGCTGTTCCTTTCTTGGAGCACCAACAGCAAATTTGACTGATGTAACCTAACGTAACAGCTAAATGCTTTACTACCATATTTATTTTCTGAAGTTCAAAATTTTAGCGGCTTTGATAATAAATATATATATTAATATATTATATTTTAGAGACTTATGTCTATGTTTCTAATTTTTTTTTTTAATCATTGTATCTATGTTCATGTCAGAAAATGTTTGTATATAATTAAACATCAACTTAGGAAGTATGAATATGAATACGTAACACGGGTATTATACGATACGATTATGACGATATAACAAATTTAAAAAAAGAGATACGAGTACGTCATGATACGATAATACAAAAATAACAAATTATATTTTTATATATACAAAAAATAGAGTTATTAACATTTCTTTATAAAATATATTGATTAACAAACAAAATAAGGGTTAAGAATCATATTGCATAATTTGCATAGATAAATTTTATATTAAATTATGATATATATCTCAACATTTCTTTTTAAAATAAATTTTAACTTTTCTTAACGATTATACTATGATATTATTGCACATTTTAATGTTCAAATCTTGTTAGAAATGTGTTGTGAAGTATTTGAGAAGCATCGAATATATGATTAAAATATCTAAAAAGTATCGGATACATGTTAGAAATAAAAATATGTATTTTAAAATTATGAATACGTTTAAAAAATATCGGACACATATATATTAGTATCCAAATAATATAAATATTCAATAAATATTGGATATGGATATATTAGTCTTATAAAAGTATTAGCGATTCCAACAAGTCAACCCATCATTGTCTATTGTACCTAAGCCTATCTCACCCGGCCATCCTTGTTAGTCCTATATGTGTGACTCTCACCCACACCACACCACACCTTACTTAGTTCGCCTTGCACTGTAAGTTAGATACCACTATAATTTATTAATAAATTATTAAATAATATACTTTTAGTCTTCAGTTATACTATGATGTTCTAAATAGTTAAAAGTACCATCTTATTAGTAGTAGTAGTACAAGGGAGCTATGAATTACATATCATTTAGTAATATACTACTGCATTAGTTAGTATATTTTTAATATACCATCTCATAAGTGGTATACTTACTATATGGCAAATTTTAATAATCTCACCTATAATTTAGAGATATATTACTAAATGATTGCATACACTTAGTTCTATTACAAAATTATATATAAATATATATTCCTTGGGAAGAAACTCACACCTACTTTGACTCAAATGAGGACTTGAACTTGGCCTTATACATATTAAAAACATGTCATATATTTTAAGTAACTTTTCCAAGGCGGCTGCCAAGTGAAGCTTGACTTATTTTCTGTTTAAACTGAACCCAATAAGCTCGAATAAAGAGTCAAAAGTTTAAAACCCATTTAAAAGCCTGAAGCGCAGTCCGTCAAGAGCCTCGTTGTTTTTAAGGCCCATGGATGGGCTTCAATTTGGACTTGGACCTGTTTGGGTCCAGTCCATTGACCAGTCAAAGCCGAAAGGTCCGGCCCTGCGTTCTCAAATCACTTTGCAATCTCTTTCAACCGTTGATCACTTACTCGTGCAACACCTGAAAAGGCAGGCAATTCAGAGCCATTCGTGATAGCTTCGCAGCCATCTTTTCCATTCCAAAGAAAATTCGCCCAAATTTTGGGCAATTCAATTTTGCCCAAATTTCGTAGCCACCTTTCGTAAGAGTTGGGTCGAGAAACTATCGCCCAGATAAAGAGCGTTAGAGCCGAGGCTTGCTGTGAGACAGTAACCGATGGCCGGTCAATACTACCAAACATTCCAAAAGCAATGCGCTCCTTATTGTTCAATTTATATAAATAATATGGTACGAGGCTTTCCGACGGCGGCCGCCCGCTGGGGGGGGAAATGAAGAACAATTACACAAAAAATAAAATATGAGATACTTAAACAGTACAATGTATATAAATTTCATACTGCTGTAAAAGTAAGGTCCTTCCAAAGAAGCCATCCTTCCCCTTCCATTTTCCCTCTCACAAACCCGAAGATAAGTCTTGATTATGTTGCCAAAAGACCGTCTTAGAACAAGTTTGTTGCACACCAAATAAACTTAATAAAATTCCCGCCTCGAACATACAAGTAGTTTTGCCTATGGCTATTGCAATGGCCAAATATCTAATTTTTAGGACCGATGTCCTTCAGGGCACAGATCTGCTCTTCTCCCATTGAAGACTGGACTGTCACCACAAGATCCTTTCCTTCAGCAAAGCCATCTTTAATCTACATACAAGAAAATTTGAAACCAAAACTTAGTCCATGAAGGAAATCAAACAAATATGAAGATAATCTTTAGCTGTTCAAAACAAAAGCAAGTCAAAGGCGTGCAATGTTTCTCTATTATATATACCTGGGTGAGCAGATTCTCATCAGTGGGAAGCCTCAAGTCATCTTTGGTGTTTCCATTTTCAGTCAAGAGACTCACCTACATTAGATGCGAAATCAAGTTGCTTAAGGTCATAAGATTTGAGCCGCCTAAATTCAAACAGATAACCACTAAATTCAAATAGACATTGTATGAATAACACGAGGAATTGTTAACTGTCCCCAAAAAATTGCAGGTATCCATTTTAGCACAGATGATCTACCATACACATGAAAATTTAGCTTTCTCAATATTCCAACACAAGTCAAAAAGTCGCATCTACGAAAGATACCACCCCATACCAGAGAAATTTGCACGAGTAAGGGTGAATGGGGTTGAAATCCCCACATCAAAATTCCACCTAACTTAAAAATCAGATACCACATACTCTTTTGACTCTTAGCATTATGTATGGTTGGGGGAAGGTGTACACACAACATTGCTATGAAGCCATATTTCATAGTTAATAAGTAACAAATGACTTACAAAACCATCTTCAGAAATATCAATCAGCTGATAGTCAGTACGAGTGACATGGGGAACCTGAGGAAACATAAATGAATAATTATTCAACAAACAAGTCAATCCATTTCAATGAATCAGCTGGAGAACTGGGGGATGGCATAATAAAAAATAAAATATAAAAATAGTTTAAATAAAAAGAAAAGAAAATAGCATTACATCACAATTATGAGATGAAGGAACAATATCTTCAAGTTTCTTTCCGTTAAAAATATCAATTCCAACAAAGTGGCACTTCGCATGTCCATGCTTGCCTGTTTTCGACGTAGAGACCTCCACAACCTATTTGGAGCATTGTCACCACACAAACAGTTAAAAGACTAGAACACAATTGGTTTCACAATTTTTAAAATCAGTAGCAGAATACAAGAAAGACATAGGAAAGGAAACTATATTTTGCTTTGTTATGTTCCAAGAAAAAGAAACACTACATGACAGAATGATCAACTATTTTAGCGGTCAACCTGTAATACGAGTAAGAATGCGTATTTCCAGAATCTAGCATCATCAAAAGAGAGGTATGGCTAATAGCAATATTCTTTTCCAAGGAGCAATACATTATGTAATTCAGGCAAGTTGTGCAACCTTATAAAATAGTTTCTTGTGTGACATTTTTGCAAATTATTTCAGAAGACACCAAGTCTTGTAAGCAATTATAGCTGGCAAAAATTTAATCCATTTGAAGTTTAAATCCTCCTGTTTTCAACTGGTATAATGAAAAATGCTTAACCTTACCCACAACCTTGCTTACATTTTTTTCCACCCGATAGGTAAGACGGCCTCAGGTGAGGGAGGAGGAGAAGATACCAATTGGGCTAGGCCCTTGGTGGTATATCCTGGGCTAGGCCCTCGCTGGTTGGGTCTACAATATTGTCTGACTCATATCCACAACTTTTCTTCATGTATCAGTGAAGAATTGTTAGATTACAAAATAAAAACAAAATTGCAAGAAATAACATAGTTAAATATAAAAATAAACACTAAAAAAGTCAAAAAGAAGTGTGAAAACCTACACACACACACACACAAAATTAATATTATTCAAGTTTTAACTTTGGTGTACTCAATGTATAAGGCGGCTACAATCTATATCATGTTAATTTGATGGTTCTATAGCAAGTTCAAGCTAAATCGTTCAAAGGCAGGAAAACCACAAGAATGTCAGTAAAAGGTACTAAGAAAACAAATTTTGGGCTTCACTTCCACAAAAGACATGTCTCTGAGACAAAGGAATAAATTGTTGAGTGACTTCAGTCTCACTCAAAGAAACCCCCAACAAGAAAAGGAATACGGAAGTTCACAAATAATCCATGGTTGTCAAAATCCTGATCCAGACCGTAGGATCGTCCCAAATTGCTAAATCGATCCCGAACACATGAAAAATTGCTTGAAAGTAGGATGGGTAAGATTGTAGGATCGCACCTACCGATCCTAGTAAATCGTGTTGTTTTGTTCTTTTTCTTAATTTATTTGGGCCTACAACCCATTCTTCGCAAAGATATTTAAGGTTAAGTATAAAGTCCAACACTTTAGCTAATTGCATTAAAAAGAATTAAAAAAAAAAAGAACAAAGACGCACTTCAAAGGTAGACAATCTTGGTCTGAAATTCGAAGTAGGACTCAAAACTTCAAAATTTTGATCTATTTTGCTCTATTCTTCTTGATATCTTTTTCCTTTTCAAAACAAAAAACAAAGAGAGCTCAGTTTCCCTGCCTATTTTTTGCCTATTCTAAACAAAAAAGATAGAGACTTTGTTTTTTCCCCTTTGTTCTCTCTCTCTTTGTATATCCTTCCAACAAAATTGCTCAAATAATTAGGCACCTAAATTGTTCTTTTCTCTCTCTATTTCTCTTTTCCTTTTTTACTTTTATTTAGGTTTTGCCTTGATTGCTTTTATGAAATTCAATTTGTTTGTTATATAGACGTTCCTGCATAGAGAAAATCAAGAAATTGGTTTCTAAGTGTTTTGTCATGTATCTTACCATCTTGGTATCTTTTAACGAAAATTGATTTTTGCTAGAATGTTGACGATGCTGTGTTTAGCACTATTCTCTATTTATTTTTAATGTATTTTTATTTAGAAAGTTAGTTTAAGTTAACCTTCAATCCTACATAGAATCCTGATCCTTACAACGTTGAAATAATCAAATATTCATCATGCGAGTAACACTCTTAAGGGGTTATTCCCAACAATGAACCCATGTGTCCATCCAATTGAACGAAATTCCCTCGCCTCAACCAGTAATAACCCACAGGCCTCTGTACAAATTATCATAAGATAATTTACACATGTATGTTTGACTATGATAGTATTGATACCCAGAATCTAAACAAAGGAGATTTAATTTCTGTAAGTGAACCCTGCATAACAAATCCCATAGCAAACGCAGAATCAGTAGACCAATCAGACAGCCATATCATATTCCTGGAAAAAAAGTACAAATCAATAGTACACAAATTTTCTTACGTGACCAGAACTGAATCTTCACCTTGTCAATGGACACGATCAGTATGTAGGGAAAAAAAAATCTTATTCATCAAAAACAAATGAGCAAAAAAAGACTAAAAAACACGTGTGCATTAATTCTTACAAAAATAAAGCAAAATACGAAGACAACACATATAACATGTTTATGTTATGTATGAATTACAATAAGAATCAAAGAAACCATCAGAGATCTGGAAAATAAGCACAAACCCATATTAATTTTTGGTAACCGAACACACTAATAAAAAATCAAATTGAAGAAAAAAGACGAACTTAGCGAGTAAATTGAAGGAGGAACAGAGAAAGAGAGAGCTAGAGAGACCTTGCAAGGTCTGTTCTTGATGACGATGTATCCGTTCTTGCGAATGGTTCCAGCCTGCTGTGGATAAGTCTTGGAAGCCCCTGCGTCGGCCTTCGACTCGAAGTGATGCTCCTCGTCCGACATATCTCTCTACGCTGTAGAGCTATCTCTCTCTCAGAAGGTTGAAGAGGATGAGAGGTCGGGGAGAAAATGTTTGAGTCGACTACAAACACTTGTACTGATTAGGGTTTTTAGACTGGAGTGGAGGTGAATTTGGGGCCGTTGGATCAATGATTCTGCATAATGATGCTATATACAGCTCTATGATGGAGTGCAAGACTGTTACACAGCCAGCGAATTCTTTTCAGGAAAGTGATATTGATAGGATTTGTATTTTATCATGTTTTATTTCTTTTAAAGAGTGAATTAGAATTACATGGCACAGGCAAAGTGGTCCGTTCCATTTAGATGACGACGACGATATACTATTTTGATGAAAGGGACATGCATTTTATGGGAAATGCTAAATTTTATAATTTTATTTTATAAATTTTAACTTGAATATATGTTGGAAATGATAATATTATCAAAATTCTGTATATGTGATAAATTCTACTAATACTAACTTACCATTTAATTTTATCTCCTAAAATAATAGACTATATCACCAACCACATAAATTCGAATTAAATTTTGTAATATTTATTCGAGACGTGTAGCATTGCTCCATCTTTATTCCTTCCACAGATATTTCAACATGTGTCATTTTGTGTGCATATTGTTCACTCCATTGTTTGGGAAAGGAATTATCCTAGCTCAAATAAATGGAGTTGTGCACGAATGATTAATGAGGTGTGCTCAACGTTTTTTATTTTTATACTAAAAGTAAAATAAAATATATTTTTAATTTTTTGAATAAAAATAAAAAGTAAAAATAACGTTCATTAAATTTGTTATTTTTATATTTTTAAAAATAAAAAACAGTGTTTAGTAACGAGTAAAGTGCATAAAACTACTCCTATAATTTGAAAAACGTGCAAAAAACAACCATCATATTCAATTTGCCCTTGTAGTTTGTTTTATATGCAAATTAATCCCTTTGATCGATAAAATTATCACTATATTTCAAAATTTTGAGCACAAAAAATATCAAAAAAAAAATTTAATATCAAAATGTAGAAATTACTAAACATATATATTTTTTTGTTTATGTATTTTTAAGGAATAGAAACATAAAAATAAAAAATATTTTTGACAGTGAACGAGGGGTAAGTGCAATATAATAGGAATTATCATAGCTAAAAAATTGTTCTTGTACTACTGTTGTTGTTGTTTTTTTTTTTTTTTCTTTAATTT
The DNA here is from genome assembly GCA_026545225.1 of Cornus controversa. Taxonomy (NCBI): domain Eukaryota; kingdom Viridiplantae; phylum Streptophyta; class Magnoliopsida; order Cornales; family Cornaceae; genus Cornus; species Cornus controversa. The sequence continues at coordinate 63,162,849 of CM048851.1, read as the reverse complement.
TTTTTTTTTTTGGACGTTATCTACTTGGACGAAGAAAAATAACAAATCATCATATATAATTGTCCAAAATATTGCAAGATATGCCCCTCAGCAACTTTGAATAGTTGAAGGGTACACGAATATTTTGTGGGAATGCACCCCCGCAATCTACAGTAGGCTTGGGCTTGCAGAGGCCCACTAGTACCAGATATGAATGGAATGATAGGAAGTGTAGAGTCTGTTCCACTTCGGCTCAATTTTGTGGATTAACTTTGTACTTGAATTTTTTGAAGGATATTTTAATATTTTTATACTTGTTATGTAGTTTTAGAAGGTTATACGGTCTGACAGGTCGGCTCTAAGCTTAGACGGCCTAGGGCCCGCAAATTTTAATCAAACCCAATGCTATTACTAGGCCTCATTTTAAAAAAAAATTATTAACTATTGTTCATTTTACCAAACACAGTGCTACTGGGTCTCGTTTAAAAATAAAATTATTAACTATGGTCCATTTAACCAAACCCAATACCATTGGGTCTCATTTTAAAAAACAAAAAATTTATTATTTATGATCCATTTAATCAAACCCAATACTATTGGGCCTCATTTAAAAAAAAAAAAAAAATTACTTACTAAATGTCCAATTGATCTCTTTGGGTTTGTTTTGCGTTTTCTCTTTTTTTTCTTCTTCTTTCTTTTCGGCTCGTTCTCTCTCATTTTCTTCTTCTTTCTTTACGACAAAATAGTCTCAAGCAACGACTATTTTTTGTGGAGGTTGTGGTCCACTAGAGTTTAGTTTGTATCCTATGTAAGTTTCTCTCATTTATAGTTCTATACTTTTAGTCTTCTATACATTATCTGTTTCACTTTCACCCTAAAATTGGAAGCCTCTTGTATCATACGCCATGGGCAAAAATTATTATTTTGGTCAAAAATCATATGTTTCACTTCATTAGTAATTACAAGTTTTTAAAAAGGAAAAAAAGATGAAACTATATTGTTTAGGCACAAGTGATTGAAAAATTAAAAATAAAATTAGTATGTTTGATTTTTTAAAACTATATATATGACATTTTGTGGAAACTCTTTCTTCGGAACCATACTCTACCAAATATTATAATTTCAAAGAGCAAAATTAAAATTAATAATAATCTTGCATTCAAATTCATTTTTAAAAAGGAACGAATTAACAAAATATTGTAATTTTTCTACAAAAGTACACGAGTATTAAATATTATGTTCATGAGTCTCTCGTGTTGCCTTCATGATTCATCTTTTGTCCTAACTAGTACACAACTAAACATTATTTTTGTTTCTTTCTTTTTTTGGCCTGTACAATCTCAATCCTACTCAACATTCAATGGTTGAACATAATTAATTATTTAAGTGCTTTCATCAAAGCTTTGACATTTATTCTTTTTTATTTTGCTTCTCTTACTAGGCTGTTAGTTGTTTATATATTGATAGTGAGATAAGATGCTTAATTAGAATTCTCTGATTCTAGTTGTGGACTGCCTCACTTAGTCAGCTTGTGCCTTCACGAGTTAGTAATTGAAAGTATAATTATTTAAATATATGTTTTTGGTTATCTGTTGTTTCTCATGCAACCTATGTTGCTTTTTTTTTTTTGCCCTTGATATTTTTAATTTGTTATTATACTAAAATTATTTTATAAAATATTATATAGGTGCATATTTACTCTCTTAGCAAACTTGTCTTGGTTGTGAAAAGAAATTTTGAGTAATGTCTACTAGAAATATGAATCTGGGCATGAAAAAAGAAAAAATGAATGAATGAATTTCAACATAAATAATTTTATGGGGCTATTGTCTCATTTTAATAAATAAATAAAAATGGGCTATTATAAAATTTATGCACGTGTGTTGTGTGAAACCTTATGTATAAGTGATCTCACATTTAAAAGTTTGCCTAAGGCGTCTCAAAATTTTATGAATCTCAAGGCTGACCCTGTGGTCTAAACTCTTTGTAATTGAATTTTTTTTTTTTATCGTAGTGAACACATACAACATCAAAGACGTAGTCTTAAATTTTGAGTGAACCTTTTAAAAATGTAGTAAAACTGTATGCGTGATTGAAATTTTTTTTTTTCCTTCGCGACAAGGGAAATGTGGGCTCTAACCTAATATAGGGATCACAATATAATTTGCTGACATGTGGCTGTGCAATGCAACCCACAAGATTCCAAAAAAAACACACGCAAGAGTATGGATAAGAAATCTTTCTGACAAGCCTCTACCACTCTGTGTTATTGTTGTCTCATAAGTAATTCAGCTTAGGCAATTTGCAAAAGCATTTTACAGATAAATGGAAGTCTTGAATAAAATGATTGTGACCCATAATAATTACTACCACCAATTTGTGCACAAGAGTTTGGTTAGGACATTAGAATTTAAGTTTCAATCTGCTTATTCTTTAACCTTTCATGATGTTGGGAAACTTAGTGTGTGTGATTATTGTATTTGAAATTCTAGACAAATCAATGAATCATTTAGTCAAAGCAAATTCTTCTTTTTTAATTTATGTATTTATTTTCACAGTATGGTAAGTAAGAGAGTACTGGCTGAAACTTATCACATGGATAGAAATGAGAGATGATGAACTCTGTTGGTGGCCAAATTGACCGGCACTACACCAAAAAATATTAGTAACAATTAATGCAGCCTTTTTTGCGGCCTTGTTCTGTTGAGCAAGATATGCCATCAATCCACACATAAATAAATATATACGGAGTACTTATATATGCACACACACGTACATATATATATATATATATATATATATATTGGAGGAAGGAAGGTGATATTTTTCTTTCCATCATCCTTCAGACTATGAAGTCAAAACATCTAACATGGTAGACAACCAAACCAATAAATCTATTAAAAATTATTATGAACATGAAATAACCAGCTAATTCATTAATGCAAGTCTGAATTATATTGAGTAATGAGGAAATGATGCATTTTCCTAGTTTCTATTGTGGTAGAAACCACCCCACTTGAATATTAATTCTCATTAACATGTTCTAAAGGCAGTTTTTAGATAGGTTGGCATTATATCATGATGAGGTAAACATGCAACTGTCAAGAATGTAGCAGGAACCTTCCTTTTATTAAAGATATATATATATCAAGTTCTTGTTTCAAATAATTACAAAGGGCTTACAAATGTTATATGCATAGATACACAAAAATACAAAGTCAACAACTGTAACGCACAGGTTTGAATTTTGGCACAGAGGGCAATTAAGGCGGAAACATTTTCCAAAAATTTGAGATCCTAACATGTACCTGCAAAGTTGTCCATGCTTGGTAAATGCTACATTACATAGTAGTTTTTCAACACAAGAAGGGCACTTCATGGATGGACTAATGGACCAGTTGTGGTCCATTTCACTACAGATTGTGGCTCCTCAGAATTGTCATGGTGACCACAACTACCGCTAGCTTCCGACAAAAAATCTACTCACAAATTCCTCTTCAAATGAGTGCATGAACAAACAAACATTCAACAAAGGGTGCCCATCATTTAGATCCACCATCCACAAGCAATCATCTCTCTCTTAGAGAGACCCAACACCATTAACAATTTATACAAGCTTTTTGAGCGTCTCTGGTTCACATATCTGCATGAGGAAGATGCACAAGTCTTCCTTCCAAAGTATAAACACCTCCTATAGGACAAAACCCACATCCATTAATCTCACTAGCAGTAGATGTTCAATCTAATTTAAGGGGTGCTTATGTTTATATCAAACATAGGAAAATCGGATGTAAGCAAGAGAAGAAAATGAAAATTCGTAAAGACAATACAAACTTTAAAGATCAAACCCCGTGTATACAAATTAAGCTTTTGTGCTACCACCAAGGCCAAGGTAAGGTAGAAGGAAAGATGACACATCCAGAACAGAATCTCACAACTACTATACATTTCCTCCCATGGCAGCAACACAAAATAACTCATTAACATAGAAAAAGAACAGATAACGCGAATTGCAAAGAACTTAATGACGGAAATTCTCTTTTCTTTCACTTTGTTCTTCACTGATGATGTGTAACCGGTTCAATATCCTTGAGAAGTCCAACTACCTGCTGCATACTTGGTCGTTTTGAGGGAAGGTCAGCTGTGCATAGGTATCCTATCTTCAAGGCCTCCACCAGTTGGGTCTCAGGTCCTGTTTCACGAATTTTCGGATCAATAGCTCTTGATCCCTGATTCTTCTTTACTAATACCCTCGCCCAACTCACCAAATTTCCTTCTTTTTCCTCTGGATAATCATCTTCAACAGGCTTCTTCCCAGTAATTAGCTCAAATAGAACAACACCGAATCCATAAACATCAGATTTTGGTGTCGGGGTCCTAGGGGAGCCAGTTTCTGGCTGAAGAAACTCTGGGGGCACATAACCGGGTGACCCACGAGCTATCTCATCTTCTAGACCATTCCCAAAAATCTTAGCAAGTCCAAAATCAGACAATCTTGGCTCCAGATTCAAATCAAGGTAAACACTACTAGCTTTGACATCTCGGTGAATTATTGGAGGTGAGCATCCATGGTGGAGATATGCCAGTGCTCGGGCAGTGCCAACTGCAATCTTGTGTCTGAATCTCCAAGTTGTGAACAACCCTTCAGATCCAACATTTTGGATTCCATTATTGTCATCCTCTTCCCATGTGTCTGTGCTCCAATCTTCTGTAGTTTGAACCCCAAGCGGCAAATCATGAAGCAAATTCTGCAAGTTCCCATTCTCCATGTAGTCATAAATGGCAATACGTTGCTCACCAGCTAAGCAGTATCCAGTCAATGGGACGAGATTAGGGTGTTTGATACGACCAAGATACTCGAGCTCTCTTGCAGCTTCTTGGTCTGTCATGGTGGAACCATGGACCAAAACTTTAACGGCTACATGAATCCCTCCTGGTAAAAATCCCCTATAAACAGGCCCAAATCTTCCTTCAGCCAACAAGGTGCCCCGATCAAAATGTGAAGTGGCAGATAAGAGGTCTGCAAATGTGAAATTCAGCAATGGCTTTTCAAAGATGACTACTGGGACTGATGTTGCGAGCTTAACATCAGCTACCCAAGTAGTAGAATCTGTCTGGAACGAGAAGGGCCCGGAAATATTTTGCTCTTCTTTGTAAGAATTTTGTTTCACTGCCCACATTTTGGTTTTCCTTCTGCAACCAAAGGCTAAAAATAGCAACCCCACAAGCAAACACACCAATGAGAGGCTTAATGCCAAAGCAAGCTTCAGCCCCCTATGTTTAGGACTGTTCCTTCTAAAGAGATCTGGGTTTGCAGCAATTGGACAGCTATTTAAGGACCCAATAAAAGCAGTTTGGAGGGTTTCAGGCGAGAACTCTGAAGCACAAAGGGTTAAGTTATTGAAAGAGAAGTTGAACCTCTCCATCCATGGAAGTTTTTCCAACAGAGATAATGGGATACTTCCACTTAAATTGTTGTACGAAACATCAAGAATTTGGAGGTTTCTGATACTTAATAGAGGAATATGGCTGTTGAGATGGTTTTTGGAAAGATCAAGTGTTTTCAAGCTAGTCAATTCTAAGATTTCAGTGGGAATGGGACCGATGAGATTTGTTTCAGACAAGTTTAGATATTCTAAACCAGGGTGCTTATTGATTTTTGGGAATTCTTGCTTAGAGAATCGATTGTGTGCAAGATTAAGGTGTCTCAGATTCTGGGATTCATTCAAGTTGTAAAAAATATCTCCACTGAGATGATTCTCAGATAAGTCTAGATAAACCAAATGAGACCAATTGAAACTAGAATTGATTTGTACCTGCGAAATGTGACCTTGAAACTGGTTTTGGCTCAAGTCAATAACCTCCAATGGCTCCTGAAAAACACCAATGACAGAACCCTGAAACAGGTTTCTCGAAACATTAAGATAAGTGATCGATATCAGCCCTGAAAAATCTGAAGCTCGACCACGAATCTCATTGCCAGCAAGGTTCAAGGATTTAAGCTTAGGAAATGCAGCAGCAAAACCATCAGGAAGAGTACCAGTGAGTTGATTTGATGAAAGATCAACTGAAACCAAAGAATGACAGTTCAGAACCCCAGATGGTATGCTCCATTCGAACCCATTTCGATCAAGTTTAAGAACTTGCAAACTGACAAGGGAGCTCATAGTTTCAGGGATATTTCCAGAGAAATTGTTGTAAGAGAGGTCCAAGGTTTCGAGTAGACCAAAATTGCCTACGTTGCTTGGGAGGAGCTCAGAAATATTGTTATACGAGAGATTAAGGAACTTGAGTGAACCCAAACTCCAAAAATCTGAAGGCAAGCCAGTGATTTTGTTGTTGCTTAGATCCAAAGATTGAAGGTTTCTGAGTTTGCCAATGGTGGTGTCAGGAATCAATCCAAACAGACCCAAACCAGAGGCTACCAACCCAATAACATTTTCTTGTTTGGCATCACAAAACACTCCTTGCCATGAGCAAACGGGGGCAGAAAAGTTGTAAACTTGAGAGGAGTTAAAACCCATCTTTTGTAAGAAATCAGAGACAAAGTACCCATCTGAATTGGGTTGTTGACAAAGTAAGGTCCTAAAGAACAGTGCTGAAACAAGAATAAAACCGAAAAAGCCGAAACTCATTTGTGGATAAGGGTTTAAACTCAGGAACAAGAGAAAGATGGAGAGAGAGACAGTACCAAAAACCTCCAACGACCTCAAAAACCACTCCCTTTCAGAACCTCAAAACCATTATTCTGAGTCATAAATGGTTCTCAGACCAGTTCATGAGATATCACTTTATGGCTTCTTCAACACCGTTAAAATCCTAACAACTACCAACATCAAGTGGTTTTGATTTTTTGTTTTTGGGGATAAAAGAAAAGATAAATATTGGGTTAGAACTCAACTTCCAACAACCAACTATTTCCTGCTAGTTTGGGGGTGGTCTTGTTGAGCCACCAAACACACGGTAAAAGTCTTCTCAGTCTAAAACTACTGTTTAGGAACAAACGGTTTCGCGAGGACAAATATGAGTTTTTTTGTGGTTTCAAGAGAGAATGTGAGCTTACCTTGTCTGGCCCTGCAGGTCCATGAAAGCCAACAAAGAAAACAACCCAACTGCAGAGTTTTTGTCTCTGTGTTCAAGAACACGAGAAGCTTGATTTATATAAGTACATAATTTTTAATAAAAAACAAGGAGGGTGGCAGAGGAGAGAGAGAGAGAGAGAGAGAGAGAAGGGTATATTGGGAAGAAGAATTGAGAGGGTAGAGTGGTGAGAGGTTGGGCTTCATAAATAAGAGAGATTGAAGGAAATGGTTTCTGGGTTGGTGGATTTATCAGAGTTGCTGTTGATGGAATTCAATGATTCTGCGTCGAGTGTTGTTGACTAAAATGATCTTTTCCTCCAAATTGAAGATGTTTGTCTTGGGTTTCTGATCCTCTATTTAAAATGCAATCAGCTTTTTTTCATAAAGAGTACTGCTATTCGGCTGAGGCTAGCCTATTCATTAAACCGAAAGCATCCATTGCCGTTGATGGTCTGAAGTGGGGCCAGCCTCTAGGCCATCAAAGGCCTTGATGCATTCGGTTGTTCCCTTCAACCTTAAAATTATTCTCCTTTGATAAATCAAGTATGGAGTAAGAATCACCCTTCTAAAGTCAAATATGGAATGATTTCCTATTCATTCTGTTTTGACAAATTGTACTTGTAATTACTAGCATATCTAAATTTGCTTTCTTTTTTTTTTACTTCCAAAAATATTATATTTCTCCAACTGTTTTGACGAATTTTATTCCCTCCTCCATTGCCTATAATTGAGTTTCCAATTTAAAGTTTTGTTACATGTTTTTTGGAATGGAATTTCAAAAACTATAACATATACAATATGGGATATGTGAAAATTTGATGGTATGGAAACAAATTTTTGACAATATATTAGCTGTAAATAGTGAATTAACTTACAATCATTCAATGGTGATGCTCATGAAACAGTCTGCTCTATGTTTTTAAATTCTTACATGTATTATAAAATGTTAAAGTGGCTAATATTAAATATCTAAAAGATTCACAAATTATTTTGGAGTCTACTTATTTAAGGAAAAATTATTACATCATTTAGTGTCATATGATATGTCAATAACAAATTCTCATGCAATTAAATGTATTATTTATTTTTTTTAATGAATGACAGCTCTATACTGTACTGTACATGTACATAGAAAATGTCAATCACAGTGGGTAAAGTAATTTTGTCTTTCAATGTCCCAGTGAAGTGTGAACCACTATTCTAATATATATATATATATATATATATATATATATATATATATATATATGTGTGTGTGTGTGTGTGTGTATTGAAAAGAATAACATCCCCATAAAATATCGTAATTGTTTAACATTGAAAAGTGTACTTTCAATTTTTTAACTCTCTTACATCAAAGTTGCATTCAATACTGACTACTGTTCCAAAGATATATATATATATGTTTTAAAGTGGGTATATATTCATCAAAGTTGTGTTTCATTAATGTTATAATGAACATATAAATGAATCGCTAGTGGAAGTGATCCATTCAATGAATATATACCACTCTGATGTTTTGCGGTTGTCCTACTTTGCTGACTTTTTAGTCATTTAGAGTTTTTCTTCCAGCCTTGTTTTGTTGAGTGTGAATTAAGTAAGTGCACTCATTCGTTTCATTGTTACATTTTCCATGCTCAATAAGAAGTCAAAGATGGACCATAAGTAGTGTCACCAATTTGATGCCCATTTTATCAATCAAATACTACTTCAGCTAAATTAAATGTGCCATATTATCACATATTTGCAAACCAATCTCTAAGTTGTACACGAACCGATAGATTCAAGTTGATATACTACTACAATATCATATTATGGGTTGAATTTAAGGTAGCTCATTGAATTGGTTTGGGTCCCACATTCCTTCCTCCTCATTTTCATTTTCATTTTCATTTTCCTTTTCCTTTCCCTTTCCCTTTCCCTTTCCCTTACTTAATGTCTCCTTCAGCCTCCACAGTGTTTGTGGATGCATAAATCATGGTAGTTATGCTTATTTAAGTCAATGATGGCCTTCAATCTTGGTCAATAAATTAAATTAAAATAAATGATTTTTGGGAACTATTAATACTGTATTTGATATCGAGTTATCAAAGCACATAAATGTCAAAATTACCCCTTCATGGAAGAAAAAGTTGGTCTATAGGGGGGTAACATGGTCTTTATAGTAGTAGAGTTGTCCCTCTCATAAACATAGCGATCAATCAAGCAACATGGGGAGACATGCACACGCGAGAGAGAGAGAGAGAGAGAGAGAGAGAGCAAAAGAAGTGGGAAAGAAGGCTAGTTTGATGATTTGCATTGACTATGGATGAGTAACAAGAAATCAACCGACATCCTTAATTATATCCCACAATACAATACACTATACACTGCTAGTCAGTCTACTGCTACTAGTGCTGAATCATTTTATTTTATATATGGTGGTGCTCTGTCTGTTCATGACACCAAACTTATTCTTCAAACAATCTTTTACCAAACAAATTTCCATAAACTATCTTAACACTAATCATCTCATAATCCAAGTTTCACTCACGGTACACAAAAATTCATCCAAATCAAATAATCGGATCGGATCAGACAAGATAGCTCGATTCAGCTCGATTTTTTATAATTCGGTCCGATCACGGTTCCAAAAACTTTGAATTATAAGATTTCGATTCGATTATGATTTCATCACCATCCAAATCGGTCCAAACTCAACCGAACTGTATGCACCTCTACTTCCACCATTTCACAATAACAATCATCAAATCCCTTTAGTACAATAGTATAGTGTGTGTGTATATATATATATAATCCCCACAAACAGCAACATCAGTGTCAATTATAGCTACTGACTTTCATAGTTTCATGTAATCATCGTGAAACAGTTTCTTTTCAAAATTATTAGCGTATGCCTCCACGCTAATGGAGGTCTGGCAGTGATTAAGCAATATATATGCATGTCACTTGTACAGCAATTAGTAGTTTATTGTTTACTAGTAATAGAAATGATATCAACTCTTGAGTAGATTTTCTCAATAATTTATATATACATGATATCAATTTTTGTTTCAACTTTTACCTAAAAGAAAAGGATAAGCAGAAGCTAAATGAAAAAGTTGGTATCAACCAACTTTCTTTGAAAGCTCTTTTTAGACTCCAAAGCTTTCCCACTTTATCATTTCAAACACTCTCCAAAATGACTTTCAAACTTGAAAAGTTGAAAATCATTTTTTAAAAGTCAATCCAAACAAGACCATATTGTCGTGAACTCGAAGCTTTCCAATGTTTGACTCGTGTGCCCCATATATATATATATATATATATATATATATATATATATATATATTCTCGGTCCAAACCAGTTGAATATCATATCAATTTGTTGGGTTTTGAAGTTGAACAATAAATTCTTTTATTTAAATTTTTTATTCGCATTACTGAATAACATCTTGTTTAATTTGGTTGTCAGAATTTATTAAGCACTTGGAGAGAGAGTATGATTGTTTTGACATGGTTTATCGTTCAACCAATTTTTTAGGTGCTTTTTGTTTTACTTTAAATAAGTATTGATATGAAATTAGATTAAGAATATTACACTACTCCTCGATGGTGATTTTGCTATGTTTTGTTTCTTGGTTGTCTCTTATGTGAAAAAAATTGTATTTGCTGTGTTAGTTGTTTTTTTTTCTCCCATCAAATACACTACGTCTCATAAATTAAAATCTTAACTCCGCACTTGGTGTGATTTGAGATATTTTAAAATCAAATCTAACTCAACCTAACCGTGTACACCTCTGCTTCCACTGTATGATAATAACAATCATCAAATTCCTCTAGTACAGTAATACAGTGTGTGTGTATATATATTTATACATCCCCAAAAACACCAACTTCAGTGTCAATTATGGCTACATACTTTCATAGTTTCATGTGATCATCGTGAAACAGTTTCTTTTCAAAATTCTTTGCATATGCCTCCACGCCAATGGAGATCTGGCAGTGATTAAGCAATATGTATGCTATATGCCACTTGTACAGCACTTTAACAGTTTATTGTTTACTAGTAATAGAAATGATTACCAACTCTTGTGTAGATTTTCTAAAGAATCTATATATAATGTCGTGAACTCAAAGCTATGTGGCCCATATCATTATATGTGTATATATATATATATATATGAATATATATTCGGTCCGAGCCAGCCCATGTGGTTTAAGCTTTAAGACATAATTAATGATCTAAGAAGCAATTATTCCAATGAGAGAAAGCATTGATTGGACTGATTAGGTGTCCCAACAATTGTAACTGCGGATTTCCAATGAGAGAAAAGTATTGAACTATTAATTAATTAAAGTCCAAATACAAAAATAACAAACATTAAAATATTTATCAAGTTTGACCTATTACATCTTCATTTTTTCCTGACCAACAAATTTAGAGATGCCAAACATCTCTATTTTTGAGCAAATTTATACATAAATAGTTAATGATAAATTCAAAAATATTTTAAAAAATTTATAATGATTCGATTTCTGAAAATATATATATATATATATATATAGGACGTGTAGGAATTTTGTGAAATTGTGTTGAATCATCTAAATAAAGAATATAAACTATCACTCTATTTACTAGTAGTAGACAAAATTGCGTTTTGACTTTAAAATCGACATATATATTATATTATTATCAGTTACTCATTGGCGTTGTCCAAACGTATCTAAAAATTTCAAAAATCCATATATATTCAAATTTGGATTCTACTTCATAGTCAATTGTAGATTCGCAACATTAAATCAGTGCCCAAAATATATTATTAGCATACACTATCACCCTTCTTAGCGGGTTAAAATTAAATTAAATATTTAATCTTTCAAACCTTTGACATTAACGAGGTTAGATTCCATATTTAAATTAATTGATTCGAGCACTGTGCATCGTGCCTTTTTCTGATCGGAAACCATTTATTATGAGTATTATTATTATAACACATAAATGGATTATAAACAAACCTTATGCGACAAAATATTCAAACTTCAAGCATATATATATATATAGATATATATTATACTAATAGTCTGAACCATATTCATTAACATTTCTTGGATAACATGTATGCAGTTTGCGCATGCATATTTTTATGTATTCAAAAGATGAAGATGCAGTAAGTCAGTAACTAGGATATGGTCGGCCTTAATTATTATCCTAATGGTGTATATAATTTAAACATCCTCATATTATAAACTTAGCTAATAATTTGACTTAGCCAAAAATATATTTATATAAATAAAAAACGTAGCGGTTAAATCCTCAATGTTCAAATAATGTAAAATTATATAAATTAGGTATTTGTACGCAATACTCGTGTTTGATTGTAAATCCTTTTTTTTTTCTCGGTTTGTAAACCATGCATATAGCAATTTTTATAATAGAGTAATAATAGCGATAGTGATAAAGTTATCACCGAATGTGTAGTGAATAAGTATAAATCTCATTTGCACTATTCAGTGATACTTTTATTATACCTATCATTACTCTATATAGTATTATACCACGAGAAAAAAGGGTGTGGTGGTGGTGACTGTCTAAATTTTTTATCCTTTCATTAAAAAATGAGACCTTGAAAATTTAATAACACATAGTTTAAACCTGTATTTTGATATCGTTATGACTTATGAGACCTACTTGGAAAATCTCCTAACTTTAAAAGCCATAATCATTTCAAAGTATTTGTTTTCAGTGATGCACTTGGAATGCTTTGATTCTAAGTTCTAATAATTATTGTCAACATTCACAACCATCATCATCATCCAGAACATAACTATTTGTCTTTATGGTCACCATTAATATTATGTTGTGCCAATCCTGCACACTACATGTCTGATCAGTTCTAATTAAATTAAGCAAACTCAAAAGATAATAGAAATTTTCTCAGCTGCCCCTCTAATTTTTCTTCTTACTTTTATGTATGTTGTAATTTGTGAAATTTCACAAAAAGTCCTTTAAAATTCTCCCTTTCTAAAAATCTCTTGAATCCTTTATTGCTTTTCTCTCTGAGTCTACTTCTTTTTTCAAATTTCTTTGATTCCGTTCAAGAACTTTTGCATTCCCCTTTTTCAATCCAACCCTAACTTTTTCCCCTTCAAATTACTCTCTTTTTTTTATGCTGCTTCTTTTTTCTCCTTTCCTTCTTCAAATTTATTAGTTCAATTTTATGAATTAAAACATCTATATTTTAAGTTTCTAAATTTTCTATATGCTATGTTTGGTTGCATGAAATTAGAATTGGAATTAGAGAAAAATTTGTTTAAAGTTGAACTATTTTTTCTCGAATTTTAATTCCAAAGCTCCAATTACTAGAAATTAGAAACTTACACATTATATGTTATTTGAATATTGATTGCTGCACTTCTACGTTTTGGCTAGTCATATTAGTTGGAAACAAAAGTTATGATGTTGAATGTGTCTAAAAAATAAATTCATTGAATCATTGATGATATATATATACACATTGATTGAAATAGCCTGAAGCACGCACTTGTATATATTATATAGCAGCAATGTTCGCTCACCTTTTTAACAAAAGCTAAGAGTCACAAACACAAACACGGGTGATGATTGTCTTCAAAGTGCATGCTGTTGCAACTTTTGTATTCTGAAGAGCAACGCCTAGGTGTTGTTGTGGCTCTTGGTTGTACCATCATTAAAATATGGTCACGTTCATCAAAGTTATATGTGATAGCAATCATCAAAATTTACAAGACAAAAGTTCTAAATCCAATCATTTTATTCTCTTTATTTTTAAAGATACCATAAATCATGGATGTTATATTTTAAAATTATAATCTCGTACTCTAGTGTAATTCTTTTTAAACATATTAACATGTTCCGAGTCGAGTTCCAAGGCGAGTTGATTTGAGTTGAGTTCCAAGGCGAGTTGATTTGAAAATCTAAGACAATTGATATGAAGAAATAGGGTATGTTAAACATATAACCTAAATTGAGAGAACTATTAGAGAGAGAAATATAATCTATATTTCATATCTCAAAGGGTGATTACAATTTCAATATATAGTATTCTCAAGAAATAAAATAAGGAAAGCTACAATATATGAAAACATAAATTATGTCCCTGATTAAAATATAATTTTTCAAGCTCCTAATCAAAATCAAGGAAGAGTTTGACTATCAGCTGTCACATAACAACACAACACAATGTAACTTGCAGAGTTGTACCTAACAGACACATGAACCAGTTTTGAATTTGAGGACTTCATTCCTTTGATTAGCTTCGCGTATGAGAGATTAAGTTCATCTTCAGCTATCTGTTAAAGAAATAGTGACTAATGGAGTAAAGCTCCGCAGGATTCAAACCCTTTTGTCTCAAAAAAAAAAAAAAGGAGTTGCATCATAAAGTTCTGCATTAATCAAACAACAAACCTCTCACAGTTTATACAGTTTTCGAACAACATCAATAATATCCTCAAGACCAAGAAATAAAATTTGGAAAAAAATATTCTCAAGACTCTGATTGCTCCTAAAGCAACCCTCGTTACAATCTCAGCTCCACGACAATAATTGCTACAAAAAATATTACAGTAGGCCAATAATTCTGGCTCTCTACTCGGAATTTCTATCATATCCTGAATGGTCGGTTTCCAGAGCTGGACTGATCCATCTTTCCCTTATTTAATTTTGCCTTCTTCGTTGCGATTTCTTGGAATGGATTTGACCCAGCAAAGTCATTCCTGGAGCTCCTTATCTTCTTCCTCTTTCCCCGATCATACTCTTCATCCCTGTTGAATTTGAAAATTACTTGTTCAGACTTCAGAGACACAAAAAGACTGCAGTTTATCTACAGGGCTAACATTAACCAAAATCACTGTAATTCAGATCGATATTTTTCTAAACTGTCAGTATTAGTGGAGATATGATAATCCAGAAGGCATACTTCAACACTTGTTTGTTAACAAATATAACCATTAGTGAAAGACACCAATGATTCACAAGCAAATACATGCTCCCATCCTGTCTGATAACGGGGAAAAAAGGACTAAATCCTGCTATAATGTTGTGTATAAAATTGACAGATGAGACCATAACAGTTCTCCAGCATGAAAGTAGCGAGAATTAGCTCAGTTGGTATCAAGGGCTGGCAAAAGGTGGGAGGTCAGGTGTCAAGAATCCTAGTAATGATGTTCCAAGGTTGGGGATAAGAAGTGGAAGTGTTATGCTAATAATCTGAAGGACCAAAAGAAAGAAAAGATGAGAACTCTATTTCTTTAGCTTCTCGTCCATTTTAGAATCGGGATTACGGAAGCAAATGGGACAAGCTCTTCAGATCTTTCAAGCAATGATAATGGTTTAAAGTAAACAACCGCCAACTCAGTTCGTGGAAACACAAAGTAGAATAGTAAGTTCTGGGTTACGGTTAGGGTTGAGGAATCACACCCAACTTGGAAAAAGGGTAGAAATTTAGTTTGTGAAACAAACACAATGGTTAGAGAAAGCAATAAATCAAGTCAATAGGTTTATATATACTTAGAGCCTTCAACAGAAATCCAAATTTTAAGGAACTCTTAAAGCTATTGATTCTAAATTTACAGCATGGACTTATACTTTGAAGTGTGTTCGTAAGAGTGGCATAATACAAAATGAAGAATATTACTATGACAACCCAAATTATTTCCATAAACGACGAATCTACTTGCTCAGACTTGCATACCATTTAGATTTACCAATGTAATATATTAATAAAATATGTATTTAGCTTTTAAAGCGGTGGGTCAGATTCACCCATGAGTCATGGCTTAGCATGGATATACCCATGGTTGTGATACCCCACCCCCTTGACGTAATCTGACCCCCATCCTATTCCAAGGCTATTAGCAGTGAATGGCCCACCAAATCATTGCTATCAACAGAACTCACATTGTTTTAACATTTAATGAACTCAAACCACAGGAAACAATGTATAACTTGATATAGATCAACTCACCAATCATCTGCAACGTAACCAATACTGACACTCTTGACCTTACTTGATCCTGTAATCTGAGGTGGATGCAATTCTATCCCATCCCAACGGGCAACTGCAATCAATAATATTAGTCAAAAATAATGACAATCAAAAATATTAGTAAAAAATAATGACAATCAAATCAAGCAATTCTATCACATAAATGGCTGAAGGCCAGGGTGTATATGCAAGGTTCAAAGTATTCCTGAAGTTTGAGCGCCACAAAATTATCAGTGAGATGGAAAGAAATTTCCAATTGATCACTCACCAATTGTCTCCTCTAAACCTCTGGTAAGCATACTCATGAAACCCTTCTGCGTCGTATCTCTTCTGCTGTCATTTGAACCATTAGTTCCTCTAGCATCCCACTGGATTCCAACTGAAGCAGAGCTAGAATATTTTTGAGGTTGCTTATCAGTTGCAAGCATAGCACCATTACAATGACCAACTCTCTTACTAAATTCTTCATCAGTGATACTCATCGACAAATCACCATTACAGTTTGCATCATTCTTTACAACAGCACTATCATCTTTCATATTTGAGTTGAATTTCATCTTTTTTCTTCGAGGGGAAGTTGAACCACCATGGCATATTGTCCTGGTTTTCTCAGACGTAGATGGCCCAAGATCTGCAGGGACACAATTCGAATCCAAAAAGTACTCCTGAGTGAGATTCTTGACCTTTAAAGTACGCTGTCGGCTTCGTTTATGGCTTTTTTTCTTCCGTAGGCTCATGGATGCACCAAAAAGGATGTTTGAGCCAAGATGCATGCTCGTAATCTGACACTTGAGGAGCTTCTTTTTTATTTTTTTGGGCGGCTTGCTGCCAACAGCTATCCTGACTGACGAGATAGCTGCTGTGGTTGGCAGGCTTGACAATTCTACAGCTTCAGTGTCCACCATTCTCTGATCAATATCACCAGCCTTTTCACTTTGGGGACCGCTGACAGCACTCTCATTGGGAAAACCTCCAGTCTTGGGGGCAAAAAGAAAAAAGAGAAACAGAAGGAAGAAAGTTGAAGAATTTAAGATTTGACCAAGCAATTAAAATTGAAGTTCAAGGTATTACAAGAATAAAGATACTCACCTGACTATCTTGATTGCATGTCCAATTTAGTGACCTTACAGGGGAAATTTTCTCAGATATTTTCTCACTAGGATCCCGCAATGAAGCTTTATTATCCCTCTGGGCAAATAAAAGAAAGGACATGTTATATAAAAGAAAGTGCAATTCATGCCCCCAGAAAGAAGATGCTGGAGCCTCATCCCAAACTTAAATATCCAGTTACCTTCTGAGACGGGGTCTCCTCTGTGATACAGAAATCTCCAACAGATCCATAGGTGCCATTGCAGTTAGTTGGTATGGCAACCAGGTCACTTGGATCTTTCGTCAGATCTCTCTTGGTACAAGGGTTATGGTGGCCACTGTCGTTGGGTGGTGAAGCAACAGAATCATTCAGATCTTTCTTTGTATTTCTGTCACCAACTTCACCAGCAGTTGTTGTCATCATTGTTTTATCAAGTGAGGCCACGGAATCATTCAGATCTTTCTTTGTATTTCTGTCATTATTTCTGTCACCAACTTCACCATCACCGGCAGTTGTTGTGATCATCGTTTTATCAAGTGTGTCACTAGAGCCCCTAAAAGATGGAGCTGATGCTGGCAAACATTCTCCACCATTTAGGTTCAAAACAGGAAGCTCCTTCTCTGGATCCTTTAATGGTGGCAGATTTGATGAAGATGCTAATGAGTCCTTGTTGCATTCTGACATTACCGGGCCATTAATTTTTTCAACAGATGCTTCTTTCTTCATGGTCTCTTTTGCTGCACCGGCATTTAGTGCACCTCTTTGATCTACGGCAGCAGAAAAAACTGCCCCATTTAACTTTTTCTCACTCGGAATGTTATGAATCATTTCCTTCAAATTCTTGTTAGAACTAGAATGTACTTTATTTCCCATGGCATTCATGGTCAAGTTATCTTTCTGAACAATATTGACAGGCTTCTTTGGAGCAAAATTTCTCCTATCTCGGAAATAGAACAACATATAGGCCTTCTGTTCCAAAACCTTCCTCTCATTAACATGGACAACCTGTTTTGCATCATATTAAATAAATAGGTGAGGGAAGTAATTCCTCAAAAGAATCAAAACAGCCCACGTTTAGAAAGGCAAGGCGGATTTATATTAGTACAAACAAGAACCAGAATACATGTCTTATCCTAACTATTTGAAGTCTGCTTTATGGATCAGAAGATGATTCATCAAAACTTGAGATTATTTCTTCGTTCAACTTATACGAAGCCCTAAGCAGCATGGAAATTTATACGAAGGTGCCACATCAGTGTCGGACACACATCATTGTTCACTAACACTTCATGGACATGTGTCCAACATTTCACATACATGTCCATAATTTAAAAAATATATATATAATTATTTTTTTAACACGAATCACAGACACTTGACCGGCACATTCTGAACACTCTTCAACAGAATTGTCCTATAACACAAATTCCAACAATCCTAGCTAGAAACAATAAGCAAGGCTCAAAGTGTCCAACCATTTTTTTCTTTAAGAAAAATTGAGATCATACACATGATCACCACAAGTCATGCATACAATGACTGTTTTTTCATATAGGACAAAAGATAATTGTAATAGTAAAGTATGAGGCAAGTACCAGTAATATAATAATCTTTATTATATTATTTGTAAAACAAGACTCTAAACTGCCACTAAAATAACTGTAATAATAATCCTTTTTCATATATATCAAGTTGGCTGTTTACTGAAGCAGCTAGGTTATGGATCAAATAAACTATAAAACCAATGCAAACTACATACTGAGTCAGCGTTGCGATTGATGGTCTTTCAAACCAATTTTCAAGGCAATAAGGCAGTTTACGGTCATAGTAGAAAATAAATTAAGCCAACCAACCAAAGGGATTCTAGCCCAATGGTATAACCTCCCCATCCTCAAAGAGAAGGGGAAGGTTTCGAGCCCCGGTGAGGGCAAAAAAGTGTCCCCCAACTAGGGGAAAAAAAATTAAGCCAACCATCAAATCCGGCAACGTGGTAGTGCAAAATCCACCAAGTAAACCAAAGGCCAACCAAGCTAGCTTCAAACTAAGTAAACAACATCTCTAGGCAACTTCTCTTGATATGAAACCGTACCTTCTTTTTTTTTGATAAATCTTGATATGAAACCGTACCTGATGGTCCACCTGAACCATTAACCAAGTAACCAACACAAAATATTACTTTTAGGATTGGACTATAGTCCCATCAAACTTCATGCAAAGGCAACATGGTAATTTAACATCCACCTAGACCACAAAACTTATAGTCCTATCAAACTTCATGAAAAGGCGCTGTGGTACTTTACATCTACTTGGACAACAATTTTGAAGCAACCACTGATTGAAACAACATGATGGTGTAAATTTCAATCCACTACACATCTACCAAGCAGCTAGCTTGAAACAAGTTTAATATATGAACTTATGAGGGCAGCTATCTAACAAGGAAACAATACAGAGTTCTTATCCTAATGTCGTACAAACTTGCAGTTTAGAGTCCTATTAGCCCACACAACAAGGAAATCATCAACTAAGGCAACAAATAAGATAAGGTCCTATGAGTAAATCATATACCAAAACAACCAGTTTAGGCACCAAGTAAACAACCCAAGGCAACAGAGAAAATTGTAGTCATCCTAAACCTTAAGTCGACACAACATGGTAGTTTATGATCTTAATAGACAGTAGAACAAGACATGGGAAATTACAATCTTAGTAGACCATATATAGAGACAATCATTTATCATTTGCAAGGACTTCTCTATTCAAAAGTATTAAATCAATATCCTGTGCTGCCCGCCACGATAGAGACAATGCAACATTTTCATGAAAACCATATAACGCAGTAGTCAAAACCATATATTGATGCAACAACTTGGGAATAGTTTTGCATACCAGCTGAGACAGAATGGACTCGGCGAGTCCGATCAGTATCGGACCTATCAGTGTAGCGGTGGAAATTGGAATCACATGATCGGCTTACTAGGAATATGCCAAGTCTCTATCAAGTCCCTAAGGATTGGCCAAGTCGCAACTTATAGTGTGCAAGGGCGAGAAAATTTAATGTCAATGATAACCGATAACGCTAAGATACAATACAGACCTGCGTCTCTTACACCAAGTCCACATCAACAACCAAGTCTTCGAACCGTCCAAATTAGCCATGAATCAAGGCAGCTAAGTACGAAGCAACATTGCAGCTTATGATCCTTAAAGACCACATTTGATGGAAACATGACATTTTTGGATGATAAAGTTCTCAAAAAGGCAACAACGAAATATGGGGTCTAAAAAAGTAGATCTGTATAACAATGGAACTAAATATGGAACAAGTATATGCACATGGGGGTAACTGCATATTGAACAAAATTGTAGTCTATTGTCTTTCCAAACCATATATGGAAGCAATATGGCAGTTTAAATCCCACCAGGTTTATATGTAGGATTACTCTCTATCAAGGCAACATGATAATTAAGGTTCTAGCGATCAGAAAAAATTAGTGAACACGGGACTAGAAAATGCACTATCCTTTGGTCAATATAGCATTTTAAGGGATAAGTACAGCAATCATGATATAATTTTTTTTTCCTAGATTGGGGACTCACTTTTTTACCCACACCGGGGCTCGAACCCCTCCCTTCCTCTTTAAGGATGGGGAGGTTATACCATTGGGAATCATGATATAATTAATTATCAAAAGAGACATCACAAAAAACTTAGCCCTCACCAAAAATGATGATTGAATTCGAAGCACTGCCACTCACTTAAACATTGAAATGGCTTCGCATTATCACTTGAGTAGCCTCAAAGTTTTGACATAACATTACATCCTGTATAGTTTGCTAATGCTCTGGTCATAATTTTACGTACACCATAGTTGTATTTTTGGTCAATGGAAGCTTTATATAATAGCCAATTCTAGCACCCAGCATTGTGTCTAAACCCAAGGGGAAATGATTAGGTAAGTGACAATACGAGTCATCGCAATGTCAAAACTTGTGGGGGATTTGAAGTACAGGGTCTGAATGATTAATCAAAATTTAAGATAATTATTGAAATCCTAAAAGTTAGAGATCCTAATGGATATTCTGGAAAGACAATTGAAAAACCATAACAGGTATTACACAAAAAATAGAAATTCTCTTCAAAGGAGATAAAAAACAAAAAACCAAACGAAGTTGTTGATCAAAAATGGACTAGAAAGTGTGCCCAAACAACTGCTGAAAAGTACCTGTGAATAATGATAGAATAAAAAAATGAAGTTAATTTTAGTACCTTATTGTCATCAAGGAAGTACCACATGCCACTTGATGTGCGAACAAAGCAGTAATAGTGACCGGTATGGGTACTCCAACCAGCATGAACCAGAACACCATAAAGAGTGTACTTCAGATCTCCATCCTGCCATTTTATGAGAAAATGAGAAAAATCCACCATAAATCTACCAAGCATATAAGAAACATAAAGTTGTCAGGCCCGAGCAATGTCCTTAGAATATTTTGATCCACTAGGCAAATTGCATTGATCTGACAAAAAGAGCTAATTTGATTTATTAGCAATTTTTAGTAGTACTGAATAACAATATATTTGGCTCAGTTCTCAGCCAAAAAAAACCTACCATCTGAGATTCAGCATGCAACTACCATACCACTACCATACAACTACATTACTTGGCAAAAAATTAACAAAATTGGTAGCAATAATTGCCTTTTCCTTTTGACAATGATTAATGCATTTCCTATTGGAAACTTGGGAATCAAATTTTAAGTAGAAAATGTGTTTGAGAAATTATAAATAGATCTGAAAAAAAAAAGAATAGAAACAGAATGCAAAATGATGAGGAAAAATGTCATGGAAACTTGAGAAGAACAACAAAAGAATGCAGATGTAAGTGCATAGAAAGGTATAAGATGGTGAAAACTTTAACTATTCCCCTCAGTCCTTGGTGTTCCCCATTTGATTCCCTTACTCTCATGTAAGAAGAAAAAAAGAACAAAATAGTAGTAATAAAACTATAAAATAATTTTTCACGTCATTTTTCTGTTTAAGTAGCTGTATCATTTCTCAAATAGTAGTTTTTCCCCCAGAGCAAGTAAACTGTGAATTCACCCACTCATAGTCGAAGTCCAAAGCAGGATATGCAGCTCGAATTCAATGAAGCTATGGAAAATGAACGAAAGTAGTACATCTCAACTAAAATTTCAATTTTGTTTGTAACAGGAATTCTGAAATATAAAATACTTTATGATTTAAAAAAAAGAGGGTCATGAAGTCAACCTATATGTTCCGGAAGAAATTAAGCTGGCATTAGTAAAAATTCAACTTACACAAGGACCAGTGACAAAAGGTTTTAGGTCCAATGTAGGACCAAACTCAACTTTCTTGTTGATCTTCTCTCCAGCTACATGTGAACCAAACCGCTTTAGGTGGATAGCAAGAACATAAGGTGCCTCGTAAACTGTTAGCTGTTTGATTGCCTCCACTTTCTGCTTGCACCTCTGGCACTGGTACTGCCTCTCCCCTCCATCTAACTGTTCTTCGGCTGTGAAGTGCACAAGGGCCTTATGCAACGAATCCGCCTTGGCAATTTCAAGACTTAAATCTAAAAATGGATCGAACTTGTTGGAGTAGAAGGAACATTGCATGCATTTCACCTTTAAAAAAAGGAGGGACCATCAGAAATGAAAAGATGTGGGGCTCCAGTCCTAGAAAGTTTCATAGTACCGCGAGCAATCCATTCCAGAACTCCTAAATTATTCTCAATATTCTAAAATAACTTTTAAATTCTGGGTCATTGCAAAAGGCAACATGTTCCACAGGCAATAAATAGTTACCTGACTGCAAAGTCGACCACCAAAGATCTTGTGCACCAGACTTTTCTTGTAAGCACCTGGTGATTCGCTTGGCACTCCTGAAGGTAAGGAACATTTGTGCATTGACTCCAGCAAATTTACCATATACTCATGAGCATCCTCTTGTCTAGCATTTCGGAAGTTTCGAGATATGCCTAATTATATAGTCAAGTGTTCCAAATTCTAGAATAAAAATAACAAAACACCATACTTAATATATAAATATATATATAAAATATACTAACTTAGCCATTGATTCTTAGTGAATCTTTAATCCATCACAAAAGAAAAAAACAATTAATAATTTATTCCTAAAAAGGCAGACTCACTAGGGCATGGCTACTCGCAATGCCCAATATGTGAAAATTTGCAAATATGTAAGGGTAAAATACACTGACATCACATGAGGTTTAGTGAAATTACACATGGTGGAAATTTTGAAAGTGGGGGGGGGGAGGGAGGAGAAGTTGCACTTACAGACGTAAACTTAGTGTGTGAAATTGTCCTTTATACCCTTCATATTTTCATACTACAATAACTGAAATATAAAATGATAATTTCAACCCATCATCACCCCCTCTCTCCTGTCTCTTATTCCCTCTCTGTGTTCTCTATCTCCTCTTCACCTCCCACTACTTCCATCACCATCTCTACTGCCACAAACACCTATCTTCTCTCTTCTCCACCTTTTCCCACAGCTGCCACCTCTCACCGCCATCACCTTCTCCCATTATTGCCACCACCTCTGATTATTTTTCAGGCTTAGCACACACCCTCTTATAAATACATTACAATTATCTCTCTCTCTCTCTCTAACCCAACAGAACAAATCCATCACCCCCTTCTTGCGCATATCTACCATCCACCGTATTCCGTCACCCAATACCTTCTTCCTCCTCTCCAACTCTATACAATCAAACCCTTTTGAGCGCCTTCTAATACAATCTTAGTTATCAATAAATAAATAACTTGATAACTACTTCGTCTGATCTTACCAGTTGATTCATGGAACACCATGTAATTCTCCATCCACAATCTCCACCTCTACAAACAAAATTTTAATCACAAATCCAAAATCAACGTATTACCAAATTCAGACAGTACAAGAGGCCAGTGTTTTTACTCTATACGTGGCATCGAACCATCAACCAAAATGATTAATATTTGATAAATTACATGAGACATATATAAATATATGACCCAGATTGTGTACACACACACACATATATATATGTAAGTATACGTTTATTGTGTGGTAATGGATAATTGAGGTTTGAGATGTGATGGTTGTGGTGGTGGCTCTGGTGGTGAAGGAGAGGTGGAGGTTAATATGGTGGCGATGGGAATGGAGATGGAGTTGGGTTTGAGAGGAGAGAAACGATAGAGAGATGAGCAGATGTTGAACAGGGAGGGTTGGGGTGGGGGTGAAGGGTGGTGGTTGGTGGCAATTTTGGCTTGGATAAGGGTGGTGGTGGATGGCGGTGGTTATGGGGGTTTAGTGGTGGTGCATTGAGTGGTTATGAGGTGTGGGCTTCCAGTTTTTCTTTCCCAAAGCTTAACCCTAGAATTAAAATGTACTGTATTCGAAATAATTAATCAAATAATAATTATCAATCCATCGTTCATTCGTTTTAAAATTGTAAACAAATAAATAAATATAATTCTAAATTTTAGATTTACATATTTAATTGAAATGTAACTAATAGGAAAATTAAGTATAAATTGAGGCTTCATATCTATACATTTTTTAAAATGTAAACTTATAAATTCAATTAAATGTATTTTTTTATAAGTAATAGTAAATGTAATTGATATGAATTTTTTTCAAGATAATTGATGTTAAAATTAGTGTTGTGAAATTTAAAAAATCATTAGAAATTCATAAAAGATAAATTTGCAACTATAATTCAAATGGCTGCAATTTCATTGCATTTACTATATAATATTAAATTTCAATGCATTTTTTAATTCAATTCATTTACTGTGCAAGATCAAAACAACATATTTTTTTATAAAAGAAAGACTTTTCATTTCATAGCATTTTATGGGTAATAATGTCCTTCCGGACAGGTTGAATGCCATTTGGTATGTTGGAACTAACTACATTTTTGACTAAGTCGTTATCATAGCCAAAGTTCATGGGAGCACAGTGTTACTTTTTTCAAAATTTCATGCCAAGTGTAAATTCACTTAACCTTGAGGGAGGTCAGTGTATTTTACCCTATATATATATATATATATATATTTGTGCAGGAGTGGCAGTTGGTATATTTGGCCATTACATAAAAACTTAAGAAAACATCCTTAGTTTCATTGTTATAAAAGAAGAAAAGAAAAAAATAAGTACAAGAAAAGAATGTTGAAAAAGGGAAAGGTGGGGGTAGGGAAATGGTGAATTTTTACAATGGTATCAAGACTTTAGAACTCAAGATCCGCAATTTAAACAAAATATCTTTTCTACAAACCTCCCCTTTTGCAATTCTAGAAGAAATAATAAAAGATTCCCACAGATAAAGCGAACAGTTAAAAAAGAAAAACTATAGAGAATCTTTAACTGAAATTTAAGAAAATGGTCCACCATAAACATTAATAGGATACACCGCAAGTTCGAAACAAGGTCCTTAGGTGCTAAGATTCTCCCAGTTGCTTGAAGAGCACGGCTAACATGTTTCTGGATGGCACATAAAGCACAAAACCCAGCAGTACGACCTTCAAGAATCAATTTGGAACAAAACAATTATAATGAAGAATAACAATATTGTTTTCAACACAAATCAGAGTTCTAAAATTAGGAACTGGCATAGAAGGAATCAACAGAACAAAAAGGCATATGAATAAATCATTGGCCTCTTTACAAATATAATAGATCACTTATCCTCTTTGGGCAGTTAAACAAAACGGAACAAGAGAAAAAGAGACATTAAATTCAATGTGTTTAAATATAAATACGTAGCCCAACATTCTTTCTACACTTTCTCCTTCCCCAAGGACGAAATTTAAGATTATCAAAGATCCTTTTACTATCAACATTCTCTCTTTAACATTCTAACAATTTAAGTACAAACATGCAAGTGTTACTCATATGTCAAAACTTTGTGATGGTTCCTGTAAACATTGTATAAATCAATGCAATTAAATTTTTTTGCAAAATGTATCATAACTAAACCAATTAGTTTTGATTGGTTGATACAAAAATATGAATTTCTAAGGACTTAGGCGCAATCAAAAAATCAAGTTAAATTACGCACTGTTTAGTGGTGAATTAAATAGTTGAATATTTAAAACTAAAAATTGAAGGAAAATTTTTCAGTTAAATTCAAATTTAAATCACCTTTCATTGATTGCTTTAACACTATAGAATCAAGGGGTGTCTGTGTCCATTACACGCGCACGCACACAGCGAGAAAGAGAGAGAGACTCACAAGAAATTTGATGCTTCCCACTTTGTAAATATGCTGCTAAAGGTTCTGTGTATGTGAGACATTGTAGTACTGAATTGAGAAAACAAGTATTGCCAAGATTTTCCAAACCAGCACCCTGCAAATAATTTATACTGTCGTCATAGATAACCTCAACAGTGCAAATAATTTAAGCAACCTGATAAACTCAAATGGAATCAAATTTTGCCAAAGATTCAAAAAAAATAATAATAAATCAATAAAATAAGAAAAAACATACAATGCCAAATTAATCAAACTCATAATACAAAATTCAAATAGATAACTTTGAATCCACATCAATTTTGGCAAAGATTTTAAACCCATCAAATATCATAAGCGCCATTTGGAGAGAAACCATATTGAAAACACCAAATACCAAGAAAGCATCTAGAACTTAAAATCTGCAAATCAAAACGAAAGAGAATGGACAAAAATGACAAGCAAATTAGAGCTCTTGATAACTTGCCATTTACCAAATTGCATTGAGCATTGGTAAAAGATTAAATAAAGAAGTTAAAAAAATGTAAACAGAAGGGGAATCCAACTTTGATAAGAAAATTAAGAACAGAGCGAGCACAACATCAGAGCGACCAACAAATTAGAGCTCTTGATAACTTGCCATTTACCAATGAAATTATATGGAGCATTGGTAAAAGATAAATAAAAAAATTAAGCAGAAAGGGGAATCCGGGGGAATCTAACTTTGATAAGCAAATAAAAAAATGTGAAATGAAATTCCACAACAAAGAACGCAACATCAAGGCTCTAGACTACAACTAGAGATATAAAAAAATATAAGGGAACAAACTCTAATCAACAAAGAGTTACAAAATAGCAATTTGTGTATGGCAATAAGAAACTCAATAAAAAATTTGATGAAAATTAGACACAATTTTGTGTGTGAGTGGGGGTGGGGAGGGGGGACAAAACAAAACAACCACTGATCTTCAGAAAAGTTGGAAGCAAATAGGAATTGAACAAGCAAAAAATTCTGAAACACCCACCAAAAGAAATCCACAAAAACAATATAACTGAATTGTGAAGGCCTCCTTCAACCTTATAGAGATAAATCGTCTCTATTACCTGGCAGAAAGCTCTTCTGACCGCAACTGTGTGAGCTCTAGGGAGAATTATCTTTTATATGCATCTCCTATACTAGCGTATGAACTACAATTGTTCGTATGTGATAATCTATGCATAGTTCTATTATGTGGAATTTATCTCCTGGCATTAGAGAATGAAAATTGAGAAATTCAAATACATACAATGCAGACTTAAATTACACAATGCCCGTTAAACAATAGAGAAAGCATACAAATAGGAACCCCTTTATCACATCAAACTCAAGTCAAAAGATGAAAAAGGACAGTGAAATCTTCGAAGGCTGAAACTAACCCAAAATGACAACACTCATTAAACAACATAACACAATTAACAAGAAACCACTAATTAAAAAAGGAAATGTCAAAATTCAAACTCAACTAAAACATTAGGAATATTTTTACGGCTCTCTTCTCTATAGTTGAGAAAAAGGATGGAGTTGTTTACTTGTTTAGGAACCCCAATTTAAAGATCCTTCAAGAATGAGAATTTAAAGCAATGGGTGCTTTTGCAAGAGACTTCACGGTGCTTCTACTTTCAAGGGAAGCACATACTCCTTGTGATGGAAGTTTGACAAACCTGGCAAGCTCGAGGTGAGGTCTTTTCATGATAACTTTATGGAGTGGATGGATCCTGATTCCCATGGAAGAGTGATTGGTGCATCAAATTGCCTTCCAAAGTTACCATTTTTGTTTGGACTTGGACTTTGGAGGCAACTAGGGGTGAGGGAGAAATGCTATCAAATTGGTCTTCCATGTGTAAAGTGGCAGAAGAGTCTACTAATCACTGTTAGGTCGAGATCTACTAGGGTGATGTGGGTTATGCCGAGTTCAGGTGTGGAGCTCCCAGGTTAATGGATGGGAAATGCCTGAGCAAAAGGGTAAATTGGGCATGGTCAACAGCTACTTTGTGCCTTATGCACTCTCTCTAGAAGAAGCGGCACAAGTGCACCTGCAAGGATGTGGAAATGCCAATCCACAAACTAAAAAGATGATGTTGAATCCATCACAATTTTGGTTTTCTGGGAAGGACCCATAGAGTCATAGACCATTCATTATTTTCTCAATTTCATACAAGATTTGAGTTTTTAGGAAGGAGCTTGGTTGTTAGCTCCTCTATACTTGACGTGCATAAAGATCCCACCACCTCAAACGTCTTTGTATATATATCTAATACTTATAAAAACCAAACTAAAGTTGAACAAGCCACATAATTAAATTATTAAATCCATATAACGAATAATGGACAAAATCAAAATAAATGCAACAGAAATAGGGCTGCAAGTGATCCGAGCTATTCGTGAACAGTTCAGGCTGGGCTCAGCTTATTTAAGGCTCGAATCGGGTTCATTTGTTAAGCAAACGAGTCGAGCTCGAGCTATATTTCTAGGCTCGTATAGTAAACGAGTCAATCCCGAGCACTATTGGGCTCGATTTGTCTAGGCTCGCAAACGTGAACTCACATATGCTTGTAAGCTCGTGAACATATTCATAAACATAGGCTCATGTAAGCTTGTTTACATTTATGGACGAGCTAAACATCTTGAATACGAGCTCAAATCGAGCCTAAACAAATTATTTTATTAAACGAGCCAAGCCCGAGCTTCTCAAGATAATGACGACCCAAGCTCAGCCTTTTCAGCTCATCACGAGACCGAGCTCAGCCCACAAATGAACGAGCCGGGCCCAAATGGCTCAGTTCATTTACAGCCCTAAACAGAAAGGAAGAAAAAAGGGTAAATCCTCAAATATATATATATATAATTAGCACAAAGTGCAAAACACCGAATAAAAAACCAAAAAATGCAATAATAAAATCGACCAAAAGGAGAAAAACCACAATAAAATCCTTAGAACAAAAAACCAAACAGAATTAAACAAGCCCAGATGGAGAACGCCTGTTATACCAACCCAAAAAAAAACCTTAGAAAAGGAAATGGCAAAATAATAATATAAAAACCAGAAAAGGCAGAAAAAGACCATTGCAAGAAACATGGGGGCATAAACCAAAAAAAATCCACCGACTGAAAGAGAATCTGACCAAAATCACATTCGATCAAAACAACAAAAAACTCGAAACTAATAAAATCATCAAAGACATTCAGAAGGAAAAAAATAAAATAAAATACACCCAGTAAACTAAACCAAGCATAAATACCTACTGTAAGCATAAATATGCATAACCAAACTTTAAAATAGCTAAAACCCAATAAAATCTTCAAAGACATCCCAGAAAAAGATAAACTACACAATACCCAGTAGCCTACAGTGAGCAATAGATTAATAGAACGCATAATTTAAAAATAAAAATAAACAATGAATTTAAATACATATGCATGTTCCCCAAACAAAAAATTGCACACTGCCCACTAAATAACTTACAATTCTCCTAAAAGTAATCCGGGAACTGAAATCCGGATCCAACCCAGTTTCGGAAAACTCCAACCCATCTGATTTCTTCCCGGCCAAGGCCGATGGATTACCACCCAGGTTTTGCCCAGGTCTCTGGGGTTCCGAGCTTGGGTTCAGAGTCTCCAACCGAAAATCTCTGCCGCCATTACTAAACCCAGTGAATGGCTTCCTCGCTAGATGGAACTCAATTCGTCTGTGGAAGAGAGATCCGTTTGAGGACGGAGCCGGAGAATCCGAAAGCCCATCTGGCTGTGTATTGGATTCTGAGGTAGTGATCAAAGTATCAGCCATGTGAGATGTCTCTGTAATTGGGTCGAGAGAGGCCTTCAGATTTTGTATGTAAAACCCTCTCTCTCTTTCTCTCCCTAGGTATACATGAGTTTCTCTCTCTATAAGCTTCTGTATCTATTGATTCTATTTTTCTCTCTCTGCAACACGGTTTCGGCTTCTGCAAAAGCGAAAGGATGCCGTAGCATAACCCTATTAAACCCTACAATCAATGCTACATGTATACATGTCTTGTAATTGCACTGGATTATTTCTCCTCTCTCCACATGGCAATATTAATCTACGTCACGTAGGATTAGGAATTGAGCTCATGCCAGCACAGTACGACACGTCATTGGAAAGGGGTATTTACGTCATTTTATTCTTTGCTAATAGCATGCTATTAGTGACTCAGGTTGAGCAAATGCTATAATTTGATTGTCATCGGCTGTCTTGTGCCTTTAAATTCAAAACGTGGCTACAAACTGTTGGTTGATATAGTAGGAATACAATACACATGCACAATTTGTGATTGTTATTGAACATGTAAAAGCGTTATTATTTTAAAAAATTGTGTTTAGACAGCAAGAAATTGTAGCGAACAAACTGTTAGTTTCACCTTTGATTTTAGAAATCGTTTGCTTAGATAAATATTAATAGATTATAAGTTCTAATAACTATATATTTATATAATATAAAATATAAAAAGAATACTATTAATTTTTAATCTATTGTTATAATTAGGGTCTACGAGTATGAGTGTGTGTATCTTATTAATGTTGAAAAAAATTAACAATGAACTGTTAGGGAATCAGAATCTCGAAGAATGGAGCTAAATTTTGGTTCCGCTTTTAATTTTAAAATTAAATAACCGTTAAGAACTATTCAGATTCCACAAAGAAACATAAGAAATTGAACCATGTGCACCCCTAATCATTAGGATAAATATCACTCACACCCCCCTCAGATTTGGCCTTATTTCATACAAATATAATTTCATAAAATTTGGTCACAAACACCTCCTGTAGTTTGTTCGATATATCACTAACACTCATTCCTACCAAAAGTATATCGTGTCAGAACACTTTTTTTAAGATAAAATGACCTTACTGCCCTTTGACCTCTGACCTAACCCCTTTGAATACTAAATTTACTCATTTAATCCTGTGTTATGGACCAAAATACCCCTTTTAACAGTCTTATATATATATATATATATATATATATATATATATATATATATAATGATTTATTTTCATAAATAATAATGTTAACGTAAAACAAAAAAGTAATTAACTTTCTCTTTCTTTTTCTCTATCTATATATATATATATAGGTTATATATATTATATATATAACCTATATATAGATATATTTATTTATTTCCAAAAATAATAATATTAACATAAAATAAAAAGTAATTAAGTTTCTCTTTCGTTATATATATATATATATATATATATATATATATATATATATATATATATACACACACACACACTATAACAAATAACCCATATATATAATTATTTATTTCCATAAATAATAATATTACCATCAAATCACACTTGGACTTCAAAACAAATTTAGGGTTCATGTATTATCGTCTCACTGTGTCATTCCAAATTAGACATGTATTTTATTACTAAAAATAATAATGATCTTACTGAAAATAAAAGACTCTACTGATTATATTACTTAGTTCATCAATTAAATTACCTTCATGTAAAGTTGCTATATCAATTTAGATAGTTCTCACTCTCTCTCCTCTCCCTGTAAACCCTATTCTGCAGCAAAACACTGAGAAAGCAGCATATATAGAAAGAGAAACAACATTTCGAATCCGAAATTAGGGTTTATGATTCTCTCCTATGTTAAGTCTCTAATTCCTCTCTTTTGGTGTTGCTTGAGATAAGCTCCAATTCAGTTCTTCGAATGAAAAGGAACGAGAGGTTGGGGGTTTAGGATTTTACCGGTGACGGAGTGGAGATGGAGGGAAATTCTAGTGGTGGTGGGAAGTATATGGAGTTGTTGTGTAAGACCTTGTAGGTGGAACACAAGCTGTTCTACTTCGATCTCAAGGAGAATCCTCGCAATCGTTATCTCAAGATCTCCGAGAAGACATCAGCCACAAGGTCCGCCATCATTGTCCCTTTCAATGACATCTCTTGGCTCTTGAATCTCTTTAATTACTACATCAATTCTGATGAGCAGGATGTCTTTAGCACATTGTAACTTTTAAATGAAAAGTTAGAGAAGGAGATGAGAGAGAGAACAGTTTCAATGCATATAATCATGAAGGGGGTATTGTGGTCATTTATGTGTTTTGATATTTTTATATTAAAATACATTTAAATATGAAGGGCAATCAGGACACTTCACATATTAAAAAAATGAAAATTTTAACAACTTTTAATAATTACCGTGTTAACTTAAAGGTCATTGATTAAAAGATTTTGAAGGAAAATGATAGAAAGGAAATGAGAGGATAATGGGTTTTGTATTTGGGTACTTTAAATGGAGAGAAATGAGAGAATTGGGAGAGATTTGGAGGAATACTTATCCCTCCCAAACTCTCATAAGTAATACTTTTATAATCACGAAATTACCATTAATAATTAGAAAGAGTAAATTGATATTTCAATCATGTCTCATTCAACATAATTTGTGTAGGGTTCGGTTCGTTCATTGAGATTCATAACCCATTCGCGACGCAAGAACGAGACAATAACTCCATTATCCTCTTCTGTACACTTATTTCTTTGTTTCATCTCAATCATCATAGTCCATTTTTTTTTTGTGTCTCTGTTTGCTATGGTTCCCTCCATTTCATGATTGTTGACCAAAAACCTAATCCTAGAGTGGCTTAATAGAGAAAAAAAATTGATTTTAATATGGCATTTTCTGATTGTGGAAACAATTTCGATAACTAAAAATGTATGATGACATTTTATGATATGAAAGATGAATAACGTAAAAATGTACAATAAAATACTATTTTCTTGCATTTTTTGCTCGATAGTTTTGATAGAAAATTAAATAGTAGCTGGAATTTTTTTTTTCTAATAGGCTATATTTTTTCTTCCTTTGAGGACTTCTTTTTTTTTTTTTTCAAATATCATTTTTAATGATTTTATCCCACTCATATAATATTATGACCATGATAAAAAAACGATGTTAAAGATGGAACCAAAAAAATAACTAGTACTTTGTTTATGTTCAAAGTATCACATATTATGTTGGAAGCATTGTTAAGTCTCAATATTGTTTTTAGAGATTTAAACCAAGTATGTCATACATTTTCTAATTAATCCGAAAAAACCTAATCGCATATTAACCAAAAAGGGAAAAAAATAAAAAAATTTATAATTCAGTTGATCTTATAAGAAAAGCTAAAGTAGATGGACACAAAAATTGTCATGACAGTGCTAAATCATGGACCATCCAAAACCCATATCAATCTGAGCCCACATGAACTTTTTACTAGTATGTATATATATAGCTTTTCTAACAATTTTTAATATTATGTATAAAGGTGATTATCTCATAGTAAAACATGAATGTGATGGATGTGTGGATATGTGTGATGCTAATATATAAATTAAGAATTTTATTTTATTATATGTGTTTCTACTGTTTATATATTGAAATTACTTTGAAGATTGTTCTTATAGATAATTAGTCAAACAACTTGCATTTTTGTTCAATGTTCAAATCTCATTGCATATTTGACATTATAAAAAGAAACAAGTAGTTGGTCAAAGCTTTGTTGTTCCTCACATAACTAGGACTAGGAGTATAAATGCACTTCTTACCATTACCTCTGGTGTCATTTTTACCATTTTATATTTTTGTAGAGTAAAAAGAAAACTTACATTGATATAACTGATCACAAGCACGCTGTTAACATTACTGTAACATACTCTCAACTTCCTATTTTCCACGATGTTGGTTCTACCATGCTTGCACTCGTGTTAAATATATTATTTTAGTATTTGTTTTTTCTTCATTACTTTTCTATTATTGTTGCTTTTGGTCATTATTGATCAATTTTAACTACTTTGAATTTTGTAATTTTAGATGGACAGACAAAAAAATGAGGTACTAAATTTTCATTTTATGTGGAAACAAATATCTATTTTATGTAAGAACAAATACGACGTAAAATTGCAACTCCAGTCACTACCATTGGCGTGTATTGATTTATGCATCGAAAACGAAGAAATTATGTAGATAAACCTATTACACAGTCTGAAACTGAAAGGCAAATAATGCGTGATAAACTAATGAACAAGTTTAGGGTAGGTAAAAATTGTCGTAACATTACTCGTATGGACCAGAAGCTTTTCAAAATTTATGTATCATGCTTACGAGAGATGGTGGTCTTCGACCCACAAAACGTACAAGTGTTGAGGAGTAAGTTGCCAAGTTTCTTCACATTATATCGCACAATATGAGGAATCGGACAATGTCATTTTTTTTTGTCGCTCTAGTGAAACCATAAGCCCTCATTTTCATAGTATGTTAAAAGTAATAATCTCGTTGGAAGAGCAGTTCCTCAATCAACCTAATGGGTTGGAGGTCCCCCTAGAAATACTCAATAATGATAGGTTTCATCCATATTTCAAGATAAATTTGAGTATTAATTGTACTCATCAATACTTAATTATTAATTTTTTTTTACAAACTGTTATATTTAAATTTTTATATAATAATTTTATCTCAAAATTGCATCGGGGCAATTGATGGAACACACACTCGTGTGAAAGTATCTTATGAAGATACACCAAGATATCGTGGTAGGAAGAATTATCCAACAATAAATGTATTAGTTGCTTGTTCATTTGACATGAAATTTACCTATGTCTTACCTGGATAGGAGGGTAATGTGTCTTACCTGGATAGGAGGGTAATGTGTCAGACTCAAGAGTTATCAAGAGTGCACTAGAAATACGAGGAGATAAGTTAATACTTCCTCGAGGTAAATTTTGTTAACATTAACTAAAATATTTAAGATTTTTTTTATTAACATGAAGCCAATACTAATTATTGTTGTTCTTAATAGGAAAATATTATCTTGTTGATGCGGGTTTTCCATTAAAGGTTGGATTTGTCACGCCTTATAAAGGTGTATGCTACCATTTAAAAAAATATGTCTCGCATCGACCGAAAAATTCTCGAGAGTTATTCAACATTCGACATGCATCACTGCGTAATGTTATTGAAAGAATTTTCAGTGTGTTAAATAAATAATTTCCTATCATAGGAAATAGTACTGAACCATATGATGTTAAAACTCAAGTTGATATCATTTTAGCATGTTGCATCCTACACAACTATTTAATGGGCATGAATCTTGATGAAAGCCTTGTTAATGAAGTGGACCAGAAGCTTTTAAATGAAACTCGAAATGAAATGTCATACCCCATATTTTTATGAAAAATTCGAGATATGAAAAACAAATAAAAATAAAAGAAAGAGAAATCTAAAGTTTCTAAATAGTCCTTTAAATACATAGAATCCTGTACAACATTCTATTACATTGGAAGGAAATATTAAATATATTTCTTCAGTACAAATCCTCAAATTAATACAATCTCTCAAATACTGGACAATAAATAAATTCTAATGGTCTCACTGTTATCTCTAAAACCGGTACTATCAAATCCCATATTATCCCAGTATCAGCGACCTAACCTGCAAAATCTAGGGGGGATGAGTTCAAAGCTCAACAAGGATATGTTGACCAATCTTTCATTGTAACATCAAGTTGACTTTTGCATCATAATCTCAAAATACAAAATAATTTATATTTCACTAAATAATACAATCAAATATAACAATTTAATCACATTGCATTTAACTTTAATAAATTTAAATGCACAAAACATATCAGCAATTGCACGTAAACATCCACACTTCATACACATAAAATGACAAAATTTAAATCCACAATTATCAACAAGTACATATTTAATTGCACAAAATATAATCAAACACACACATACACGTCCACAAATGGTGCACATAAAATAATACAAGAATTACATTGCACCATCAATAACACGTAAAAATCCACAATCCAACTACATTTAACATTCACAATTTAAATTGCACAACATAATTTCAGATAAAGCAATTTAAATCACCATGTCCATAGTCATCAGTATATATATACACATACATATATTCGTACACATAATAAATATAATTATATAAATACATTTTATTGCAAGTAAGTATTTAATAAATGCAAACACATCCAATTTATATATATGTGTGTGTGTGTGTGTGTGTGTGTATTTATACATATAAATTTATACACAATAATTCACGTATGCACAAATATATTTATAAACACACGAAAATTAAATATACGAATAGGAGAAAAGATCAAGCATCAACTTGTCTCGGGTTTATTATCCGAAAGCCCATGAATCCATTGCTGTTCGGTCCATCCTGTAGTTGCCCAAATGATTTTGGCCTACTATCAAAGCCCAACATTTCTTTTATTAGTACTAAGCCTATATTTAATTATAGCCCACACAACAATTTAACCTCAGCCCAATTTAAATTACAATCCATAGTAGTCCATCACTATCTCCAGCCCATCTCAACCCAATCAAATTTAAAGGCCCAATACACAGTGAGCCCAATTCTTTGTCTAGGCCCAAATTAACAAACCAAATCCTATCCAAATAAGATCAATTTGAAAACTAAACATTAAGCCCAAATTCATGGTTATAGGAATTAAGTCCACTATTATTGCACCCAATCTTTAAACACCCAAATCAAGCCTCACCATGCACTACCTTCAAATTGGCAGTAACTCACCAAACTGCCACCATGGAGCACTACTGTCAGAGCCTTAGCTATAACCACCTATAAACGCTAACAAGAAGACCCACCTTCCGTAACGGACCATCATGGAAGCCATAGTAGCCCGCGTTGCACCCATGTTTGAAGGCCCACCACCCACGATTCCTCACTACCAACCATGAGTATCGGTAAGCCAAACAACCCATTTCCATGCCATAGAAGACCACCTCAAACTCACCTACCACAGCCACGCTCGGATAACCCAGACACAAATCGAAACCACTACCCACTACAGCCGCAAGCTTATGCCAACCCCATGCGAACCACCATCATTCTGGGCCAAGCTTTCACCTACACGCCACTGCCAAAGCGCCACCTCTCAGCCAAACCTCCACCGTGACCCCAGCTACCTTCATCAACCAACTTCTATGGCCACCTAACCCATCCGTGAATGAAAACCCATCTCTCTCTCTCAAACATTATTTTTTCTCTCTCTAAAGATCCTTTCCTTCAATTAATGGAGCCCCCTTTACAAAACCCTAAACTCAAAGAGATAGCCAACCCTACTTCTCTCTCTCT
This sequence comes from Cornus controversa, assembly GCA_026545225.1. Classification (NCBI taxonomy): domain Eukaryota; kingdom Viridiplantae; phylum Streptophyta; class Magnoliopsida; order Cornales; family Cornaceae; genus Cornus; species Cornus controversa. The sequence goes on along the minus strand of CM048851.1, from coordinate 63,125,232 downwards.
CTAATATATATATATATATATATATATATATACACACACACACACACAGGGTATTACATGAAGAGGGTGGTCCAATGGAAAGAAGTGTATATCATGGTTTGGGGGAATTCTTGAGAGATTCAGTAACTTCCCATGTGTGGCATGAGTATATAACTAATCAAGTGTCATATTTGATATGTTTATTTTTTTAAAATAACTTAAAACTTATTTATTTTTATTTAAGTTTTCTTTAACTTCTTTTATATCAAGAGTGTTAAATTTGATTTGGATATGTAGAATGCTAATACCTTATTATAAACTCCTACCTTGCATACACTTCTTATCTAGTTTCTTTAACTTCTTTTTTTCATTTCTTTGTATTATACTTGTTGTTATGTAGACATGAGAATGAGCAAGCAATCAAGCATATGTGGTGGGACGAAGAGGGATAAAGTTGTTTGGACTACACAAATGCTTCATATATTTGTTGATGCATTACATAGTCAATATCTCAAGGGAAATAGAGTTAATGACACTTTTACATCAAAAGCTTATAGTGAGATTATTGAATAATTGAAAGAAAAATTAGGCATCAACATCAACAAAGATAGTGTCAAGAATAAATTGAAAACAATCAAGACTCGTTTTAACGAGTGTTTTGACTTCATCAAGAATGGTTTGAGTGGGTTTGCTTGGAGTGAAAAGAAACAAAAATGTGGAACCCTGAGGATGAAGTTTGGAATTCTTTAATTGAGGTTGGTTTTCTAAGTGAGATTATTTTATTTTTTGTTCTTTTAAGAGATGAATTATTTATGTTTTTTTCCATCTTGAAATAATGGTAATGTATTTTTTTGTATGTTTTAGCAACAGAAAAAACAAGCAGCTGAGAAATGGAGGACTACACCGATTTTCAATTATGATAGATTGTTGGATTTATTTGTCAAGGATTGGGCAAATGGGTTTAATGAAGCAACTGCTATGGAGAGGTATAATGAATGGGTGCCAACTCCTAATGAGAATCTTACGGAGACCATTAATGGTATTGATCACTTGATTTCACAGAATGAAATAAGTTTGGATAATATGTGTTTTATGGATAATAACTTTGAAAATATGAATATGGTGTCTCCAGAAACACCTTCTTGTGTACTTCCCATACTACTTATTATTCAAAAGCAAAAAGAAAAAAAAAAGGAATTCTTCGAGCATAAACCAAGATAATGAAATGATTGAAACAGCGAGAGATGTTGTTGAAGCTTTTAAATTGGGAAATGAACTTCATAAAACGTTCAACAACCTTTATGAGAAGTGTAACCAAAAGGAAAAATATGAAGAAGAAATTTGAAATGAGTTGGCGGCAATTGGGATAGAGGAGCATGAGGCTTTCATTTTCTTAGCTAAGCATGACCATCCTGATAGAATGACACAATTTCTTGGTTTTTCATTTATGCTTTGCAAAAGATTCTTGGAGAAATTGATGTCTGCTAATTTTGGACGATGACTATGATTTTAGATATATTGTCTTTTGGGAATGTGAATTGTTGATAACTTTAACTTGGCAATATTTTGGGACACTTAGTGGAACTTTCTATTATGTCTAAGTTGGGTTATGTTATGTTTCTTTTTTATTATGAAGCTTTTGGGATGTAAACTTTGGAACAATATGTTTATGTCATTTCAATGTTTGTCTTGAGACATTATAATGTGTTTTCTTTTGTGGAATGTTTGCGTAATTGCAAATATCTTGAATGTGGATATTGAAAGAGATTATGCTTCGGTAATGCACTTGCAACCTTCAAGCTTCTTACTGGTGTATAGTTATATTGTGTTGGCTATAATGCATTAGTTGGATCGAAATGGATGTATAATGTTTCTCTTTTAATTATTCCTCTTAAATGTATTATTTAGTTTAATCTTATCAAATTCTGGTTAAGCACAAGCAACACATTTGGATCCTTTGTGGGGCAGATCATCTCAACTAGGTATTGAGAAACACAAAAAATAATGGACTACTCCTCTGTGTTATATACGGAGATATGAAGTTTTATTATATATGTCATCTAATTCAATTAATTTTTGCTATTATATGTCAGTTATCATTATTATTGGAGTATGATTCAATTAAAGTTCTCTGGAGCTACTTGTTAGGATAAACGAATTTATAAATAAGCACTCACAGATAGAAAATGACCATTTTGGAGTAATGACATAAAGATGTTTACAGGAGTAGGTGAACAAATTACCCTAATGTATATATGTTTCATGAATGAAACACCAATTTCCTACTTTGTGTTTGACTAGCGTGCTTGCTATATAATACATCTAAAACAGACAAGTATTAGGTTGGTGTTTTACTCATTTTGTGTTGCATATTTTAATTGTTTCAATTTATTGCTTCTTATAGGGTTTGGAGAGAAGAAATGCTTGTTGGAAATTCTGGACAGTAATTAATCGGTAATATAGATTAATTTAGTAAATGACTAAAACTATGGTGTATTGAATTAATAATATACAAATTTGAAGGATAGATATAGAATATATTAGATAATTAATATGTCCAAAATGATACGATAGTAATTTGGTTGTTATCATTTCATTTCATTTCTTTTCTTTTTTTCATCTTATCGAAACAAGAATGTTATAATTTTATTTCTTTTCACTCATATTTTTCCAAACATAAATGGAAGTTATTGCTATCATCTCATTTTCTTTCTTTTCTCTCATAGCTAACGTTATCCTCTCATTTATTTTCTCTCATGTTTATCCAAACGGAGCCTTAGTGTAACTTTTAAATGAAATCAAAATTTTTGGTTTTTAAAAATGCATTGTGAGTAGAGATTCTATATTTTAAGTAACTAATTTCTTAAATAATTTTTTTTTTTTTTATAAAAGCAATTTCACCCCCTTCTTTTACAAAATTGTTATTATCAAATATGGTAACAATCTATTAAAGGAAATAGTAATAAAAGTGTTTTAAAAAATATTGTTACCAAACAAATTAAAAGTACTTTAATTGTTAAAAAATATTGTACTTTACATAATTTATCACCAAATATTTAACATCACGAAACTCAATTGGTAAGTGTTCTGAACCATCGGATCTCCGAATATTGAAAAAAAAAAAACCTGAAAATTAAGCAAATACACACACCACAGTATTGTCTTTCGAACACTCAACCATTCTTGAGAGAGTGAGAGAAAATGTCTATCAACTTATTTTTGGGAGAGGAGAGAACATGTCATCTTGCTAATGTTTGACTTCAACGTATTCTAAAGTTATCTATCTCTTTTTTTTCTTTTTCTTTTTAAATAACATATTCTAAATTATGGTAGTTGAATCCTCCTGTATTGATACGTATATTTTCACACAAATTATGAAATGCCATCTCTCTATCCTTGTCTTTTTTTCATAACAAACTATTGAAGGTGAAAGGCATGACCTGACCTAGTAGTATTAAAGGTTCAACTCTTATTAGAAACGAAAATGTTTGAGTGATTTAGTAGTCATGGTGTAAATAATAATAATAATAATAATAATAATAAAATAACTATCAGTAAAAAAAAAAAAAACTAATATTAAAATATGACGAGTAATTAAGAATTTTATATTTATTGAAATTCTACCAATAGTAAACTGAAATAATCAATTTATGAATGGTATTCAATAATTTTTCTCCCCTGACACATTACATGACAGTAAATTGAAATAATCAATTTATGAGATTGTGAACTTGTTGATCCTTGTAAAAGTTTCTACAATCAGTCAAAAAAATGTGAAAAATGAAAGGCAGTGTGGGCCCATGAAAAATGAGAGCAACATTTTGTGTTTATTCAAGTTTATGAGTTGGGCTTTGACTTAATGGAGGCCAGGGCATCAAATTAATGGGCCTGGACAGGCCGAGCACAGTAACACAACTCGGACTCCAATAACCCTAAACCCTCCTAACCATGGTTCGCAACGTCACAGATATGAACATGGTGTAACAAATTGGGGATCATATCGACCATAACGTAACTAATTCGGTATCGCTGTCATTAATTTTATTTGACTTTGAAAGTAGGTGAAAAAAACAAAAAAAAAATGCATTCGTACACAATTTTTTACTACAAAATCCAATAAAATATTGGGTTTTAACGAATTTTAATGATTTCTGTTAAAATTTTAAAGATGATTTTATACAAGTAATAAATTTTACTTGAATTTTAAGTTATTATTGTCAGTACAACCTTAATAATTTAATTTTTTTACTAAATTAATGAGAAAAATAGACATTAAGATGGCACATTAATAGATTAATAGATCCAAGATTTGAAAGATTTAAGAGGGAAACTTGTAAATAATCTAGTATAGAAGCACAATATTATGTTAGATTTAGTTATTTAGGTGAAGAAAAAAAATGAAGAAACAAATAATGAAAAGATTTAAAAAATCACCGATTAAGGTTTGTGAAGATATATTTGATTCAAGATATAAGGTTGGATCTTGAATTTTTTTGACATTTGATGCTCAAATCTAAGTTATATGTGAGTTTGGGAGTGAGAGAATGCCAGTAGAGTGAAGAAGGATGGTGAAAAAGAAAAAAAACTACTCGGGGTTCATTGACAACGGAAAGTAATTCTTGCTTTATGCTGTCAGTCCTAAAAAAAACAAAATCAAAATCTAAAATCACGTTTAATAAAATAATTTTGCTTTTCACTTTTAGAAAGTACTTTCATATTTAGTGAAGAGAAAGGGAGGTTTTCTCACTTTCTATGTTTTCTCTACTGTAGTTGGAAACACTTCTTTTCACTACAGTGAAAGACTCAACTTAAAATTAAGAGAAATGATACATCATCCGATTAAAATGTCCGATTTTTTATTCGAGTCCTACGTGACATAGCCACATCAGATCATCATGTTAGCGCGGGAGAGGATGAAACATTTAGGATTTGGGAAGCGTATAAGTTAATCACGTTATCCTATACATTAGAGAAATTCTAATTGGATGTGAAAAAGAATAAATATAAAATATAATATACTAATATATATTAACACTGTCTTTGCTAACCCTCTCATATTCTTCTTCTTCTCATATTATATTTCTCTATCTCCGATGGCTATTTACTCTCGTTCCTCTCTCTGATTCTGGGTTCGCAAAATCAAACAAAGCATTTTGTCTTTTGAAGATCTTCTATTTTCTCGTAAAACCAAAGAGATTTTTTGTTGGTTTGTAAAATTGAACATAGCATTTGTCTTCTGTTAGTTCGTAAAATCAAAGGAGTCTACTACTGGTTCCTAAAATCAAAGAAAAAAAAACATATAAACAGAGCTCTCGATGTATCATTTCTCTAAAATTAATGTTATTGGAGTCTCATTTATAATATGGATTCTGTGTCTCACGTAGACCCTCTTTCTAGCTCCCGTGATGACGAACCATTCACAAATTGACGACTGCACCGATAACTTTTATAGTCATAGCCGACTCAGCTTACCATTGCATCAAGACTTCCTCACCAATGGTTCTAAATTGGCGAGCCGAATGCAACTTAGACAAGTCCACGAAGCATGTTCATGAATCCTAACATGCATGAAGGGACAACTTACTCCGTATCCACAACTTGATTCAACAAAGTCATGTGTTTATTGACAGGAATCGATTTAGGAGAATCATATTTTGCAATTTTTGTTTTTATATGAGATGACGACTTCACTTAAATCACACAGGAAATCATATTTTGCAATTTTTGTTCTTACATAAGATGAGGACTTCACTTAAATCACACAGGAAATCATAGTTTGCAATTTTTGTTTTTATATAAGATGACGACTTCACTTAAATCACACAGGTACTACTTTTCTAAAAACTTTATAGGTAGGCTAACTGTCACCTTCATATATCATGCAGGTAATATTTTTATAATGAACGAAAAGATTATGACCACTAAATAAAAAAAATAATAATTATATATGACTAACTAATAAACTATCCAATCTGAGCAAAATTAAATCATTTTCAGTTATTTTTCTACTGTTCGTCATCTAATCCTGCCAAATTTTGTTTGAAAAAAGGAAAAAAGAAAAAATGCTTTTCTAAAAGCCGAAGTCAAGTTTTAATGTACTAATCTCACCTGAAGTTTCAGCTAAATTAGTTACTATTATTAGGCAATTAATTTGTATGCTTAATTCTCTTTTATGAATTATGAATGAGTTTTGATATCTGATTTTAGGAGAATTGAACGAATGGTCTCAGAGCCAAGTCATAATCATATATACATACATATATTGTAGGTAAGCCACTCATATTTAGAACACTCAATCCTTGTTGCTTGAACCCTGTAATTGTAAAGAAAGCCAGTGTGTGTGTGTGTGTGTGTGTGTGTGTATATATATATGAAAGAGTTCGTCACTTTGAATTCAAGGTAACTTCAACTGATGGGTATCACATAGTTGAACTGAAAGCCACTCCTTTCAATTGATCTGCAAATCAGAAAATGACATTTCATAATTTTTTAATTAAGCGTGTTAAAAAAAAAAAAAAACACCATTGCTTAAGCTTTTTGAACAATCCTAAACTTAAAGTTGAAAGGTTATTTATCTCCTGTATTCAACTATTTTTCTTTAAGCTTGTTTGTTTCGATGGAAATGAGAGGAAAAGAAAAAGAATAATTTGGAGAGAAACCTTATGATGTGTTTGTTTTGAAAAAATAGAAACAAATAAAAGTATTATGAAGGAGAACGAGAACGAAAGGTTCAGTAATCTCTTGTACAATGATTTTCTCATCCTTTTAAAAATGTATTAAAATGAAAGGAAAGAATAGGAGAGTTAGCAAATTACCAATTTTGTCTCTATTTTTTTTTTTTTTTATTACAACTGAATTTCAGTTTTGCCGTTATTACTCACAAAACAAAATAATCATTTCTTTTTTTTTCTCTTCACTATCCTTTTTTTAAGCACAATATAAAGTTAATACTATTTTTTACTTTCTTTTTTTCATTAATCAGTCAAACAAGCTAGTGGTAGTTAACACTATTCTTTTATTTTCTCTCATATATAACTAATGTTATACATCTTTACTTTTCTTGTCTCTCCTCTTATCCCAAACACAGCCTTAGTTCCAAAATCAAATAAGGTACAAGTAATAACTTAGAGAGGATGAATTCACAAGTCAAATGAAATATAATAGAAGTGAGGAACTCTCAAAACAACATTGTAGATGCAAAAGATCGCTTTTAACATAAAATCAAGCAATTAATAAGCAAATAATACTCCACAATAACAGATATTGAAGTAGACGCATAGAATTTATATGATTCGGTACAATTCGGCCTACGTCCATAGATGAGAGGAGACTTTCGTATATATTTCATGAGATATTACAAACACTCCGTATATATATATATATATATATATATATATATATATTTCTTTCTACCCTAGCTATGGCCACTTATAGAACTTCTTATTTAAGCCTGCATCAATATTTTCCTTGTATATTTTTAAAAGGAAAAGGAAAAAAACATTAACAATGATAGTTCCAAAACACCACACAAATGTAAAAATAATTTTATATCTTCCAATAAATTATTTTTATAAATTTTGAAAATGAAAAAAATGTTAAAAACATGGTCTTCTATGTTTTTTTTTATCAAGTAAGAGTAGAAACACACACATTGGCTGACTCCACGTTTCTTTGGGAAGTCAGAGCCTTTATGCCGCTAGGCCAATTAATCTTTGGCTACAAACCCCTGTTTTGCCAAATCTAATTGAATTTTTTTTTGGTAGTATTGTATTTGGATAATCTATTTGCCAATTTGAGATGTATATATATATTAGGGGTGACAAATTAGGTGCAAATCCGCCAACCCGTCCATATCCGCCCACTTTTTAATGGATATGAGTGAACTGTTTTAAAATACAGGTCAAAAATGGGTTGAAAAACTTAAAACCATTTTTATAGAGGTTTAAATGGGTTGAATATGGGTACCCATATTCATCCCATATTTCACCCATGTTATAAGAGACCCAAAAGTATTTTTGGAAAGAAAAAATTTATATACATAATATATTAAGACAAGTAGAATTCTCTCACTATATATCGCTATCCTCTCTCTCTCTCTAAGGTTCTCTCTATGTCACGATCTTCTCTCTCTATATATATCATCTCTTTCTCTCTCTTCGAGTCTCTTTCCTAAGATTTTCTCTCTCTCAATTAATCGTTGTATCAAAGCCTTTTAAATTCAATATTTTTTTATCGGTTAGTTGTTAGATTCTGAATTTGTACTACGTTTCTATAATAATCGGAGATAGACATTGTTAAATAGTTCATGAATGTGGTACTGGTACACATAGACTATCCATACAACCAACAAGTGTTTCAATTGAGGCCATGTTTCATAGTAAAATCAATTGGTGTTTCAAATGTTTTGACTTTCATTTTTTTGGACTTTGGGTAGTGGTGGTTGGATCACTCACTAAGTATATTATATTTTTTTTTGACTTGTTGCTTACAATAAAAATCAAATGAGATGCACATATATACAAATTAGCTGGGTCGGGTCATGTCTTATAAAATAGGTTGGGTTGGGTTTGATTCTATAAAATGGGTCGGGTCATGTCCAACAAAATGCGACGGGCAAAAAAACACATTATAAATTATTATTACTCCCTTTTGTTACATATTAGCCCCGATAATATATATTTATTTTTTATTTATGAAAAAATAGTTTTTTGGGTAAACAGATCAGGTTGAATAAATGGATCTGATTTCTACATAATGAGTCGAGTTGGATCATATAAAATTAGACAACCCAAAAAAATACATTATAAATTATTATTTCTCAATGATAGTTCCAAAACACCACACAAATGTAAAAATAATTTTATATCTTCCAATAAATTATTTTTATAAATTTTGAAAATGAAAAAAATGTTAAAAACATGGTCTTCTATGTTTTTTTTTATCAAGTAAGAGTAGAAACACACACATTGGCTGACTCCACGTTTCTTTGGGAAGTCAGAGCCTTTATGCCGCTAGGCCAATTAATCTTTGGCTACAAACCCCTGTTTTGCCAAATCTAATTGAATTTTTTTTTGGTAGTATTGTATTTGGATAATCTATTTGCCAATTTGAGATGTATATATATATTAGGGGTGACAAATTAGGTGCAAATCCGCCAACCCGTCCATATCCGCCCACTTTTTAATGGATATGAGTGAACTGTTTTAAAATACAGGTCAAAAATGGGTTGAAAAACTTAAAACCATTTTTATAGAGGTTTAAATGGGTTGAATATGGGTACCCATATTCATCCCATATTTCACCCATGTTATAAGAGACCCAAAAGTATTTTTGGAAAGAAAAAATTTATATACATAATATATTAAGACAAGTAGAATTCTCTCACTATATATCGCTATCCTCTCTCTCTCTCTAAGGTTCTCTCTATGTCACGATCTTCTCTCTCTATATATATCATCTCTTTCTCTCTCTTCGAGTCTCTTTCCTAAGATTTTCTCTCTCTCAATTAATCGTTGTATCAAAGCCTTTTAAATTCAATATTTTTTTATCGGTTAGTTGTTAGATTCTGAATTTGTACTACGTTTCTATAATAATCGGAGATAGACATTGTTAAATAGTTCATGAATGTGGTACTGGTACACATAGACTATCCATACAACCAACAAGTGTTTCAATTGAGGCCATGTTTCATAGTAAAATCAATTGGTGTTTCAAATGTTTTGACTTTCATTTTTTTGGACTTTGGGTAGTGGTGGTTGGATCACTCACTAAGTATATTATATTTTTTTTTGACTTGTTGCTTACAATAAAAATCAAATGAGATGCACATATATACAAATTAGCTGGGTCGGGTCATGTCTTATAAAATAGGTTGGGTTGGGTTTGATTCTATAAAATGGGTCGGGTCATGTCCAACAAAATGCGACGGGCAAAAAAACACATTATAAATTATTATTACTCCCTTTTGTTACATATTAGCCCCGATAATATATATTTATTTTTTATTTATGAAAAAATAGTTTTTTGGGTAAACAGATCAGGTTGAATAAATGGATCTGATTTCTACATAATGAGTCGAGTTGGATCATATAAAATTAGACAACCCAAAAAAATACATTATAAATTATTATTTCTCTCTTTTGTTACATATTAGCCCTGATAATATACATTTATTTTTTATTTTTGATAAAATTAGTTTTTTGTTAATGGGTCGAGTCGGGTCATGTAAACGGATTGGGTTTTTTAAATGGGTCAAATTCTTGTACACCGATTGAATTTTATATAAACGGATCAATCCATGCCAAATTGAATTTTTAGCTTCGAATTTCTTATAATAGTATAGAATTTAAAGAATTCTCGAAAAAAGTAGTTGAATTTAAGCGATCAAATAGATTTTTTCATTTCAACCTGCTCAGTTAATATGCGTTTGTATTTTTATCCGTCTATTTTTTTTATTTGAATTAGATAACGAAATTAGCTCAAATTAAAAATAATTTTTACATTTTTAAAATTTAAAAACGGTTCACTAGATTGACGGGTTGACCTAATCCATATTCAACTTAGTCCAAATCCGTTCAATCCGCCCAATTTGTCCATCCTAATATACATACGGGGAATTGGACTTGAGAGTAGTGTTAGTAGTGTTTCATTTCTTTGATATAAAAGATGTAAATAGAAAGTGAAATATCTTTTAAATTTAAAATTCAAAGAAGTAGAGTTAAATGAGATAATTAGGTGACTAAAATTTGACCGGGAGGAGAAGAATTCCAGAGAGCGGATTCTTTAGCCTAGGAGAGATGGTATAGATACTTGTGGAAAAAGGGCGAAAGACGTAAGAGAAGTTGTTGCTCAGACAATAGGAAAAGCTACAATAAGGTCAACTTTAGTAAGTATTATTGAGCTGTCTACTTTTTATTTATTTATTTCTGATCAGGCATGAATGTTCATTCAAAGAAATCGTACAAATATTGAACAATCAAAGTTTCATATTAAAATTCATTCACTTTTAAAGTACTCTGATACGAATCATACCATATTGTACAGTGAAACGATTTTAACTTGGACAAAATGACTATGTGACACATGCATTATTTTCATACTCAAAATATGATATCTTGAGGAAGAGCCGCACGTGACAACAATTACAAGACCAAGCAAGTAAAACTTTTTTTTTTTATTTTTTTTATTTTACGGTTGTGTCCTTTACATACATATACATATTAACAAAAAGAAATTATTTGACGTACAAAAACATGAAGAAAAAAAAAGAATTATTACAAATACATAGACTTTTGAAGTGTTATTTACTATTTTATGAAGTCAAAGTTATGAAATTTTAAAAAATTGATTTGACTAAAATGCACATAGAAAAATTATGTTTTGCAATTTTTCATGCCCAAACTGCTCTCTTTAGTGAAATGTTATACACAAAAAGTAGTATATAAATGCACAAAACATTGTGCATCTGGATACAAAAGTAGTACCCACATGCACAAAAATGATTCCTAAGCATAAACAATTTGTAATTTTTTTTTTTCTCGAAAGTCCAATAGCATTTGTGCTATTTGTGCAGGTGAATTTGACTTACATGTATGTACCACTTTTGTGAACATAGGTAGGTAAATTGTTTTATACATTTATGTATTACATTTTGTTCACGTTAATTTACTAAAAAGGACAATTTGGACATAAGAAATTGTAAAACATGTAATAGAAGCCTAACTAATGATAAATAAGAAAAAAAACAAATAGAGCAACGGAACGTCAATAAGTAGGAAAACCGAGCTGACATTATGTGATGCAACAGAACCCTAATTAATGTTACCAAATCATGATTTGAAGGGCTACCAAACTTGACCAATCTCTCAAATCTGAATTTGCGTGACATTTAGGTTCATTAACTCCATTTCAAATTTGTCTAATTAACAAACACCCCCCACAAGACGCGTTTTCTCTGTAGGGTAAGACTCGAGAAAGTTGACTTGATAGAATATGTCCATAACCAACCACAAATATTTAGGGACATGCCCTCCTAGTCCTAGAGGGTACCTATACTATTCCCTCTAACAACTTCCACCTTTAGGATGTTCTCCAGATTCATTTGGTGATTACCATCCAACGGCCCAAATAAAAGGAGGCTATACTCTACAAGTGGACCCTACCACAAAACCATTGGTTTTGTTAAAGCTAGAGCTATGTCCCTTCCGGACTATAGGAACACCATAATAGGCTGGGAGAATCGTTGAAATAGAAGGGAGAGAAACACGAAAAAGGCAAAGGAAGACAGAATGAGAGAAGGTAAGATCAAACTAGTCCTTTTTTTTTTTTTTTTTTTCCATTTTAAAATCCAACCGCTCCAATTCTCCAATTCCTCTTTACCAAATCCCACTAGATTAAAAACCCATCACTGAAATCATTCAATCCTCAATACCCAGATCGCAGTTTCGATCCAATTCCTCTACATCTGATTCATTTCCCCTGTTTTTGGTTTGTCTGCGACAAGAACGCATCGAATTTAAGGCATGTCTGTTTGAGAATATGGCCTTGTCCATGCTTCTCTAACTTCCTGTCCTCTCTCTCTCTCTCTTTTCAGTTTTATTTTGATCCGCTCTGTCAAAATATTTAAACCTTAATAACAGATTCTGTTCCTCTAACAATCACTCTCCTGAAATTACAATCATTTCTCTCCTATAAAAAAAAACCTCTGATTTCTCTGAGGTGTTCTCGTGTTAAAAATTCGAATTTGAATTCATTTCCCCTGTTTTCCTGGCCTCCCACCTTCAAATTCCCAAATTGGAGGAAATTAGATAATGGGAATTCAGAAAGACAGGGTGAGATTCAATGTCGGAGGCAGGATCTTTGAAACAACGGCGACAACCCTCGCCATTGCCGGTCGCCATTCGCTCTTCGGAGCCATGTTTGACGACAATTGGAACCTCCGAACCAATAGCACCGACGAGCACTTCATTGATCGGAGCCCGGACTGCTTCGCCGTCCTCCTCGACCTACTCCGAACAGGGGAGCTCTATATTCCCTCCCACATACCCGAAAAACTCCTCTACAGAGAAGCCTTGTTCTATGGCCTTCTTGACCACGTCCGGTCCGCAAAGTGGGGCCAATTCGACAGTAACAGACTCAGACTCTCCCAGTCCATATCGGGCCGAGCACCGGGCGACGGGACGGCCATTCGAGCCGGGCCGGACGGTGGGTGCTGTGTGGCGCATGGTAGTATGGTCCACGTCTATGATTGGATGCTGGAAGAACACCCTCCAATTAATCTTGATTACCAAAGAGTGAATGATGTTGGTTGGATTGATTCAGAGGGCATTGTGATTAGTGCCTCCGAGAGGCTAGGGCGGGGCGACGGTGGGATGGCTCTGTTCAGTGCATCAACAGGGGACCTCAGGCACAGATTTCAGGTAACACATGAAAATCAAGTGAAGAGCTACACAGGTGGTGCTATGAGTTTTAGCTCAGATTACAAATTATTTTCTAGTTGTAAAGGTAGGAGCAATGAGTATGGGATTGGTGTTTGGGACCAAGTGACTGGGAAGCAGATTGATTTTTACTATGAACCACCTGGTTGGTCACTAGGTGAAGCTGACAAGCTTCAATGGTTACATGGTACCAATTGTTTGTTGGTTGCTACTTTGTTTCCTAGGAAGGACAACTGTTACATTAGTTTGTTGGATTTTAGAGAGAAAAACATGGTTTGGTCTTGGTGTGACATAGGGTCTCCAATAACTGTGGACGAGAAGCGAGTTCGTGATGCCATAGCAATGGAGGAGAGTAGTTCTATATGTGTGGTGAATGAGTATGAGGATTTAGGGTTCATGGATTTGAGGAGTACCGGTGTCGGGGTTAGATGGAGCTCAAGAAGTCGTTTGATGAAGGGGAAGATGCCCGACGAGCCGTGTTACCCTAAATTGGCATTGCATGGAGGGCAGCTCTTTTCCTCCATGAATGACAGTATTTCAGTATTTTGTGGTCCTGACTGTGTGTTGACATCTAGGCTAAGACGGAGTTATGGAGGTTCAATTTGTGATTTTTCGATTGGCGGTGACCGGCTTTTTGCTCTTCACAGTGAGGAAAATGTGTTTGATATATGGGAGACACCACCTCCTCCAATTACATAATAATTCTGCTTTATAATTGTCTTGCTTTTGCAGTTGTGTGTGTCTTCTTCTTCCATTTTGATCTTGAAAGTTTTTTTCTTTTCTCTTTCTTTAGACTGTAGAAGATGATGAAATTACAGTTGATGCTTATAGGTTTAGAAAAATTCTTCCGTATCAATTCAGAGTTGTGGATTTGTACAGGTTTTCTTTCTCATAATGACAAAAAGTAATGAAACTGATTGCTTAACAACCATCATTTGAAATCTTGTACTGCATGCATTTAATCAACTATTATCAAGGGTCTACTTCCATAAATTATACTATAATTTTCTTGTTTCTTTGTGACTAGACAAAGAAGCCTCATCTTCGTTTATTATAACTTTATAAAGTTGATTCCTATCTCTTTAGGTTTAATGCATTCACTGGTCTCAGTAAAATTTTAAATTCCCCAAAGAGAAGGAAAGAGAGCTTCTGATGAGATATATATATATATATATATATATATATATATATATATTCACTGCTCCTGCTTGTGAAAGTTACAACTGCTCTTGCAGGAGAGATGCTCTTTGAAGTGGTTCTTAGTTATTATTGCTTCAGTTTCAGTTCAGTTTCGATGTCAGTAGGGTAGATATGTAAGACAACCACATGCTTCAAAATTATGAGCTTTTCTAGGTAACATAAACCTGTTTATGATCATCAAAACCCACATTAACAAATCCAACTAATTAATTGCCTTTAGTCTGCGTCATTCATAAAACCTGGAACTAGCATCCCCTTTTGTTTAAAGATTCCTCTGCTTTTGTTCAATGGTTTAGTACTACTACTACTATTATCCAACAAAACTTGCATCTATTTATTTTCAGTTTTAAAATGTTAAATCAGACTGCAGTTCCATTAGATTATATGCTCAAACCCCTACAGTGGGAACAAATCCCAATTTCATTAGCCCCACAAAGATGTAATACTCCACTCATTTAGTGTCACCCACACTGATTTTCAACAAAAATCAGGAAAAAAGGAGAGAGATCAAGCAACTGTTTATCATAAACATTATTTATTTATTAATAACAGTAATAAATGGGGTCACAGTAACAGTAACAGTAACAGTAATATGTATATATTTATATGAAAAGATACTCTGTGAGGAGGTTCATAATAAGTGCTTCCAACTTCCAACTAAACTATATTAATACATAAGCTGCGAATTCTGACATCTTGTTGAAGATTGCCCAAAAAAATAAAAATAAAAATTGATAGTATAAATTAGATCACATATGGCCATTATATTATATTGCAGAAATAGATCTTGTTCATTTAATGAAAACCCAGCTCCTCAGGATTATTTTGACTTTATAGAATACAATAGGGAGGTATGTATCCCTTGGAAAATCAAAATCATCAGAAAGAAAAGCTCAGTGTTATGGACTTCTAGGAAATTTCCTTCAATAGTTTTCCTCTACTCAGATACGTAGTAGTTAACGAATATGAACATGATTGAGAACATGTAATAAATTGCAATGGCATACCACTAATTTAACCCAAAAAATAACAAGCTAGCAAGAGAAAAGAAAGAACTGAAAAGGCTATGGCCCCTACAAGGCACACCAACAAATCAAGCATAATCAGGCATTACTTTTTTAAGGAACGCGATGGGCTGGGATTCTTCAGGGGCAACTGTGTCGAAGGAGACATAATTTTGCTCTTTACTGTAAACATGGCACATCGTCAATATGGTCTTCATTAGACGCCAATTCCAACTAGCCTCGTTCAGATACTGTCGGTGGCATGGAAAAGCAGATGAATGAAAACACCAAGTCTTGTCAGTAATCTTATGCGGAATTTCAGACACCTCGATGAAGTTATTACATTAGTCATTATCTTATGGGTGTATCTTTTTTCTTTTTCCAAACTTGTTTGGGGTGGGGGGGGGGGGAGTGGTGCTTTAGACTTTAGTGGCTCTACTTCAAAGAACAGTTTTTGTTACAGAAAATAAAAAGGAGTGATTCCCATAAATGATGGTAGTATCAAACACTCCCTAAAAAGTAATTTCTATTTAATGACAACACGAGGATTTATATAAAATAGCTATGGCTTGAACAAGATGAAATAGAGAAACAGATTAGTCATACCTTCCCCCAATTCTCTCGGAGAGACTGATGAGCTGCCCGCAAATTATAGCTTGGTATCCTTGAAGAGATATGATGGGGGATGTGGACATTAATATCATGACAGAGGATCTCTATCCTGTCCAGAAGAAAGAAAGAAAGTTAGAATTTTTTAAGTTCACATATAATAACAGTAAGCAATTATTTCATATGACAAGAATCATTTTCTGTAAATTCTTAATGCACAATTGACACTTGTAGCATTTTTTATCATGCTGATTTGCTTTATCTAATCAACAATTAAGAGTACAGAACCAGTAGCAGACTAAGGAAGACGCTGTACTAATTACAGAGTCTAGAAATACTCGATGAATCAAAGAATGCAACTCAAAACATGTTTAAAGGTTTAAGAAGGTTCAAACTATATTGTTCGTGAGATGGGTCTATCCAAACACCCAAGCAAGGAGTTGAGCAAAATAGACTAGTTGCCTTTTCAAGAAAAGAACCAAAGAAAGATCCTCTAAAATATCATGGCCATCCAATAAAGCTATCACACTTGTTACTTTGACTTCAAAAGTGCATCTGGAAAACAGAAAAGAGCAATTAAAATAGAAGAGATCCATTACCAGCGAGGATAGTCGCAATGAACTGTCCCACTTAGCTGGGCCTGAGCTGCATTCCACTCATCCGAAGATCTAAAAGGTATGTGGGGTGCAGTATGATGGACCATTGTGAAAGTACTCATCTACACAATCAAAAGAAACAAAAACTCTTAGATACATAAATAAGAATTCGTAACATGAATCATGAAGTTATCTACATAAATAAGAATTTGTAATATGAATCATGACGTTATCTGGTCTAAACTTCTTAGGGAGGCAACAAACAGAATGGACAAAACCAAATTGACAGGTCTAGTTAGACAAGGCCGATTGCTTTTATCTCCCATAACAGTAGTTTCCACAAGAAACTTAAAAAATATCAATAATACATTTGAGTTGGGGGAAACTACTGTTATGGGAGATAAAAGCACATGGCAGTTTTCTATGGTGCTCCCCTCTCTTTTTTCTATCCCGTCGCCAAAGTGATCCTACCTTTCCCATATGCTTGACAAACCAAAAAAGGGCCTAGCGTGGATTGATTTGTCTGAAATACTAGCTCTGACTAGAAAGAAGCCAGAATGATCCCATTTTATCCAATTGAAACCAGACTCTGATACTTTATGATTGATCCCATTGTTCAGCACAAACCATTTCCAGAACCTGGGTCTCAGACTCTCAGCCTCCCAGAGAATTTTACAATATCTGGATCTGGTTTACGCCTGAATATGGCATATTTATCCCACTCCTGCCCTTCTTTGACCTGAACCAACCTAAATTCCATTTGTTTGGCATTCTAAGCATACACCGCCACTTATGGAGTTAATCAGAAAACTTTACTACAGAGTAAACCAAGAGTATTTGCAAATATTCACAACACCCACAGAGTCATAATTTATTGAATTGTATGTGCTCTCCTGAAGTTGAGTGCAAGGCACAACATAAGATGCAAGCCTGAACAAAGTCGAACACATATGTTGTAGAAATGTATATTAAATATACTTGTAGTTTAAACTATCCAGAATATGCAACAGAGTAGAAAAGTTAAAAAAACGAGAATGCCTGCTATACCATTAAGGGGTCAGTTAAATCAATATATATATCACTTTGAAATGCCATTACCCAATGTGGATCCCATTATACAAAGGTATTAAGAAGGGTGAATTGGGATAGACCTAACTTTTGGCATTACTAGCACAAAGTGGCTACCCTCAATTTGCATATGTATTCAACTAAATCACATACCATTCACATGTGCAATAATAAAAGGCTACAATCATATAGATTTTAGACACATTACATTATTATAAAATTCAGAATCAAACACTAGAAACATATAATTTAAGCAGTCAACCATAAGCCTACGAACCCCGAATAAAAAATAGGGTAAAGTGCAAAAAAATCACTGAACTATGTCTAATTTGCAAATAAGCCCCCTGAACTATATTTTATACACAATACCCCCTAAACTATCACATTTTGTTACAAAATGCCCCCCATGCCTCTCATGTGATGGGATATTTTCATTAAATGACCATAATGCACTTTCTCATTGAATTACACATAACCAATTTTCTTATTAAAATAAATTACGGAAAAAAATCATACTATTTTGATGACATTCTCCATCAAATTTGCATAAATTTACCTATAATTCTTGAAATTAATTGTTTTAATAAAAATGTTAAGTAGAAAATTTTAAAACAATTTAAGTATTTTTTAAATTTTTCATGAATATACTGCGTGAAAAAGAAGGTATTTTTTTATTTAAGTCATTTCTTAATTTATCATGAATATATTGTATGAAAATTTTACGTAAAAAATTTTAAACAAGGTATAATAAGTTTTATTATAAATAGTAAAGT
Organism: Cornus controversa; assembly: GCA_026545225.1. Taxonomy (NCBI): domain Eukaryota; kingdom Viridiplantae; phylum Streptophyta; class Magnoliopsida; order Cornales; family Cornaceae; genus Cornus; species Cornus controversa. Next base: position 63,106,567 of record CM048851.1, on the reverse strand, counting down.
TTTAATAATAAGTTAATCATTTTAGAAAATGGCTAAATTTGGTGTAGTTACAACTCTATATTTTTTTTTCTTATTGTTATGATAAATTGATACCAATAATAAAATTAATTTTTAGATAAGAGAAAAGATAATAAAGATAATTTAATAAGAAATGGGTAAAATTGTCTTTTGTGATGGGTATGTCCTTAATTGCAACAATTCATTAGTTCAAGGGGCAATTTGTAGTTCAGGGGGGTTCTTTGCACTTTACCCTAAAAAATATTTGCTATGACTTAACTATATGTATTATTGCATAAGGACCATCTAGGAAGCATGTACACGCCTAAGAAGGCAAAGAATCCGTGTCGGACACGGATATGCGTCGGACACGTGTTGGACACGCCAAAAAACGTGTCTGATTTTTTTTTTTTTTTTTTTGAATTTTCGAACATGGCGCAGACTCGCATCCGACAGGCTTGAATTTTCAGACATTGCGCGGACACGCCACGGACACATGTTGGACACGCCAATTTTTTTTTTCTTCTCTTTTTCCTCTTATTTTCATGAATCTTCTCTCTTCCATGGATTCTTACTTTATTTTTCACTAATCCCTAATTATTTTTCTAACAAAACCCTAATTGTTTTTGCTTTTTTCTCCTTTTTTAGCCTCTTTCTTTCTTTTTCCTAGCAAAACACAAGTCTAGAAATATTGTTTTAACAATTCAACTATAGCCCATCTCATCTCTTCACCTTTGTTCTTTTTTACTCTTCTTTCTCTTACTGTACAACTGCTATCTTTTACATGTGACTTTCTCATGATGCATTTGTATTTGGAGTAAGCTAGAATGATGATATTTAAATGATAAGACTAGTTTTTATTCTAATGTCTCGTTTTGATTTGGTTTTATGACTTTGTGACATCGTTCTCTTATAATTATTGTTGTTGTGGAGTAGATTCAATTGTGTACTTGTGATTTATGATTTGTGAATTTTTTCTTTGTTAGGTTGATGAAAATTGAAAAATAATATTACTCTTAATTATTTAAAGTGCGACATCAAATATTATATAAAAATAAATATTTATTATTTGCCGTGTCCCCGCCGTGTCCGTGTCCTAATTTTTTAGGATTTGCCGTGTCGCCGTGTCCGTGTCGTGTCGTATCCGTTTCCGTGCTTCTTAGAGGACCATAATCTATTATAGCATAGAGCATGTCAATCAATGAACATTTAGAAGAAAATAAAAGAAAAAGATACGATTAAATGATTAAAAGTAGGCACACTTTTCTCAAATTGAAGCCTACTAAAAACTGTGCGCCAGAGGGTTATATGTGCGGCTAATGAAGGCGCTTCACCTGCCATAGAATGGGACAACATGGCTGAGTCTTGATGAGATTTGGATCTTTTTGGGGCCTAGGTGCACCTTTAACAACTATGGTGGTGATTACTTTTGAAAGGTGATTCCAACTTATACCTTCCTGCCATATAATTCTCACAGACCACTATGTTTTCAGAAAGCAGATTCGTGTGATTGGCTTGATTGATACCTTGAATATTGAAAATTTATAAAATCATTCAAATATTCTGAGTGACTTATAGTTTGTCCAAGTACGTACAGAACTATTCACAAGAGATGAGGAACTAGTATTACCCAAAAGTGATAGCCCAACCATGGCATTAACCAGAACTTGATCCATCCCACAATTCCAGTCTTGTAGATAATCAATGGCCATCCAATTGCCATGAATGCAAAAATGCAAGCCAAGCTTATCTTCACCCTTTTAACTTCATTTTGTTTGAATTTCTTTAAATCAAAGTGCCAGATCAACCTGTTAGGATTCTTAATAAAGTTAATATACATTTATCAAATAGGAACAGATAAAGCTGGAACCACTCATAATAATTTTATGCATTAAGAAGCAAAGAGACATTGTAATTCTCATAATAATGCTTCATTCATCAAATCATACCAGTGACCTATAGACATCCAAGGCCTGAATGGGCCATATCCAAATATAATTGCCTTCCGCAGAACTGGGGATGAATTAAACTCCTCTTTCAAGACAGGGTGCCAAGCAGTGTCCTCGTGTAACCTAGAAGTAGAAAAGGGATGAGAAGATGAAGCTATATAAGTAAAGATAAATAGAAGGAAACAGAAAAATGTAATGGAAATAGGAAAACAGCATGAAAACCCCTTCTCTTCCCCATCCCCTCCTAATACAAATTATAAGAAATGCACATAAGCGCATGTAACTGTACATGTATATATACCTGATGCATGAATAAAAGTGAGGTTCCAAAAATAGCAGAAAAGACAAAAAATAGAGATCGTTTGTATAATAACGGAAGATATCATTTCCAGTATTTCATTTAAGTTCAATTATCCCTAAAAACACACCAAGTTTCAAAATTGAGAACAAAAAAGATAATACAAACCTCTAAAAATAAATGAGGAAAGAAGAGAAAGAAACCCTGATCAGGGTCATGACCACCACAAGGGGAAGTGGAAGTAAAACATAGCAACGAAAATGTAAATGGAAAACATAGCTCAAAAAGTAGCATGGGCCATGGACAAAAGAGGGGATTTGGAATCAGAACAAAGGACTTCTGTATATAAAGTTGTGTATCATTATTAAAATAAAAAGGCTTCAAGGATATTAAAAAATAGAAGTAGTTATGAGAAGCACATTTCTCCTAAGCTTTTCCAATGTTTCCAAAGTGGCTCAGAAAGTTGACTAACATTTTCACTGACATTCTAGAATAATTCTGATTCCCAATTATTTCTCTAAAAACTTTTAAGACGTTTTATCCCATTTTTCAAAACAAGATTCCAGAAAATAGGTTTCCCCTGTGAAACCAAGTTTCCCAGCAACTATAATTACAGTAATGCTAGGGGTTCAAACAACCACTAACCAAGACGGGGGATTTAAAGAAAAATCATTCTAGCAATTTCATGAAGAACTAACATAAAATTGAGTTGGCTTGACTAAAACCAAGAAAGTAGTAATCAATCTAAACAAGGGAGATTAAGGTATATAACTATGTGAAATTCACGTGAAAAACAATTTTCTATACTTTATGTAAAAGTAGACTAAAATTAAAGTGAGCATGTTAAAAGCTAGTATAAATCTTTTGATATTAGTTGAAACAATTTGGGCCCACCAAAAATTTTGTGAACACTGTGTTAGGCAACCAATTCGGACTCAGTCATGTGGGCAAGGTGTGTCTATCAGTTACACACCTAAGGACTATTTCTAGTCAACTTGGAGTAGCTGTGTATCTTTCACAGAATTTGATTATTTTAAATTGCAGTCACACCAGGAGTCCATTGAAACTGGTGGTCCATAAATTGGAGTTGAATAAGATATCCTAAGGGCAATATGGTTGCCATAGCATGGGTGATGGCTTTCTATGCAAAAGGAATATAGCTCGAGCCATGCTACGTCATTCAGCAAGCAAATTGAGGGATAACCAGGGGTTTGACTTTAAGCTCTAATTGGGTGTTTTAAGTTCCAAATGCCAAAAAATTGCAAGAAGACATTAGCACTGCATGTAGCTTTTGAGCACAAAGACATGTTGCCTCTAATCAGTGCTAATTAATCACTTGCTTAGCAAGCAGCTTGAGCTATTATGGCACCATGAATCCTCTGACTGCTTGCCATGGGTATTGGCCTAATTAGGCCATGCCACGGAGATCACATAGTGCTGTTGGCACAATAAGGAGGCAACACCCTTCATTTCCAATCCAATTGGGGAAAAAAAAACCAAAATGAATTTGGTATCTTTGGTGAAATGTGCTTGGCCCATTGATAGGTCAGCATGTTGTAACAGGTCGGGTGCTTGCCTTCTAACCCAAAAGCCTAAGCTATTGGGTAGTGCTGCATACCTACCCTTATATGCCCAAGTCTTCCCCATCCTGATCCGATGTGGGACAAGTTAGTCCCTCTAACATTCTCCCGCCCTCGTTGTGGTCAGGCTACCTTGCCTACTTGGGGCAGACCCAGACTCCCCCAGCTGGGCGCTTGGTGTGACACCGGACCAAGGACTGGGTGCATACCCTCTAACAATGTGCTACGGATCATAGGTGTTCCTTACTCGCCATTCTCAAGGGCATGCTGACAAATGCACAACAGGCACACCGTGACCCTCTTAACTCAGATGTATGCAGTTTGCTACGTGTGCTTTGGATGAATATTAGCTGCCATTATCTGGAATGGGCAATCTTCCTCTGAGCCATCCAAAGATGTTAAGGTGTCCCATTAATACAATTACCTAATGTGAAAGGTGCAAAATACTACGAAAGCCCAAAAAAAAAAAAAATAGCTGTATACTTTGTGAATTTATTTCTACCAAATATTTTATTCCCTGGAATCCATTAACTATTCTGAATCAAGAATGATCCCCATGGACAGATGCAATCACCCACAAAATTCTACTTTTGGTATGCATTGGTTCTTGTCTAATTATATATCTTCCTCACTTTTTCCTTGGAAAAAAAGAGTATGGCATTCCAACCACTAGAAGAAGCCTTGTAACAATAAAGTTCCTTCTAATAAAAGGGATTAACAAGATATAATCCTCTACAAAGAGTTCATCAGAGTAGGCTTTATAACTACTTAATCTACAGCACCTCACCTTTCAACTAATTATGGTACATCTTGATTAAATAAAAAAACAGTTAAAATCAATAAGGCACACCCATTTTATTAGTTATTTATTAAGGAATCAGGGAGAGGGAAGATGAGAGACAGAAATGCCTTTGACAAGATTACTCCTTGCATTGGAGCAGTGGTCAGAAATGCTAACATCTGGACTAAAGAGTTCTTCAAATGATACTTCATGGTCAAAAAATAATGTGAGTAACAAAATCTAATATAAAACAGCAAAAAAACAATTTATACTCATACAAGTAAGTGACCGATAGGGGTATCATACATACATGTTTGTTTTTGCATGGTGCCGATCATGTTTGAAACGCCATGGCTCATAGGGGTATATTAGGGGCAAAAATGCCAGAGTCCCAACGATGTCTTCCACTAATTTGTTCTTTGAGAATGATTTGTGCGCACAATCATGTCCTATAACAAAGAACTTAACGAACGGGGGAAAAAGAAGGGAGAAAAAAAAAAGCGTTGGCTGGAGTGCATTGCTTATTAAAAAGGCTAAAGGAAGGTAAAAGCAAAGGACGACAATATGATGTAAAGAGAAGTTGTATAAAAAACTAACCCCTGTGACCGCAGTGCCTGTCCATGCCCAAGCCAGAGGAAGTAGATACCATGGGGCTTTGGAGATCATGAAGAGCCCCAGTACATAGGAAGTGGCAGATATTAATATTGACTTCCACGCTTTCACATCATCAATCTCAAACACCTTAAAACAAAATTTTAGGACGAATGTGAGCATCAGAAATGCCATAAAGAAATGTTCTTGATAATTTCTTGTCAGAATGAATATTTAATCGTTCAGCATTATAGCTGTTTGGTCTATTTGATTGGTGTTGCTTATAACTAATATGATATTTATAATCAAACAATATAATGGATCCCATTTGGTTCTCCTTGCGATGACAAATGACTTACTAACTCGCTAGTCCAAGAATTGCTTTCGTGTGGCAGGAGTCATAGGTTCAAATCCAAAAGTAGGTGTAACATTTAGATACCAGAGTCTATTGTGTCTAATAAGATTGTCTACCCCCACCTTGTTTTATTTATTTCATATCTTCTCTATTTCATTAATGAGTTAAAAAAAAAATTGTTTTCATTGTATGAAATGGATTAAGGTCAATTCAGTAACATTTTGCAAAGTATTTTTTGCTTTGAAATCAACAAAAAGGATTAAGATCTGAATGCCAAGGCAGTCAAAGACGCCTCCCAAGAAAGCCAAAAACTAAAGATAATGGCCTCTCACGTCCAGGAGACTAGGCACAACACTAAAATGAACCTCTCACGTGCCAAGGATAAGAAACAACCATAAATCCCATTAGGCTTTTTTTTCTGCCCCTCTTCTCAAATAGAAGCCAACTCATGGCACTGAGTCCCTCAACCTCCCATCCCATGTGGGAGGAGGAGTAGATTAATGCAAATACTCTAAAAAAATGGGCAAAGCACCACTGGTATGTTCCTCAACAACTTGTGTAGCTTTCCAGTCCTCTTTGAGTCTTTGTGTGTGATAGATTCTTTCATCAGACACAAAGTATCTTATCATTATGAACCATCCGTTAAAGAGCAATAACTCAATTGTCAAATTTATCCTGATCAATAATATTAATCATGTGCTATGTCTTTTCATTCTTTAATTACATATTGAAAATCTATTTAACTAAAACAAATCTCCAACCATGCATCAATTAACCACTTGATCAATGTTTGGCCTGGAAATCCTCATAGAAAATGGAAGATAATCTAATTCAGGTAACCACTGTTAAGAGCACGCAAGAAGATCAAGAAATAATTTCACAATTTCAGCGTTTGTAGAAATTACCTTTCTCGGGAATGACTCAATGATATCCTTCAATGTGACATTTTCTGGAAGTGGTTCTCCAATTTGCTTAAAACCATAGCTTTCAGATAATTGTTTCCTATGCTCCACACCATCTGCTGGAGATGGTGCAACTGGAATTGCCACAGCTTGTACAACATTGGTCTTCCGCAGAGGATCTAAATATCTTTGGTGTTTGATACTTATCTGGGGAATTTCCCACTTCAAATAATATAAGCCTGTCGACAAGTGTATTCATTACAGGGTACCCTATAGATGCATGTGACCAATACCATGCGTGTATAAGTCCTAAGAGACATTTTCAATGACATAGGACAATAACACATTCAGCACATAAGTATGTGATGTGAACGTTTATAACATTAGGGCCATTGCTTACTGAAATGGTAAAAAAACCTCAGGATGTGTGTTAAAGTTTAAGGAGAACCACTTTGAATAGATAATACCCAATGTTAAGTCTGTACTAGTCCATCCCTCCCAACATCTCACTTTGGCAGTTTGGCTGGAAATAGCACTAGGTAACAGCGCTTTTGCAGAATTCACTGTATACAATTCTTAGTAAAGAGCGAGTTGCCAAACCCTTAAGTCAAGAGTTCGAGGATTGGTAAAGAGTGAAGAGGGAAAAAAAAAATCTTAGTTTTATGTTTATTTTTAAATGGTGTCTCAGTGGGAACCAAAAGTAAGACATAAAGCTTATGCCCACATCAATGCACCAATTTAATGATAGTAATAACAACTAGCCATAACTTTGAAACTAAAAATATGATGAAGTCAAGAATCAATGAAAAAGGATCACTAAAGGAAGTATTGGGCACCTAAGTTAAGGCTCAACCTTTTATTTTAATAGTTAGGATGAGAATGCACTTTCTTAATGGAAGTGTTAGACACCCGAGTTACAGCATAACTTTCTATTCTACCGTTATGAGGATAATGCTTCCTCTAAATTTTATTGTAGCTAAAATTAGATGAACTCATCAAATTTGAAATACAAAACTAAGAAAAAAATGCATTAAAATATCAAATTATGTTATCACTTTCTGACAAGTACCAACTTTTATATACACATTTAGTTTGCCTCCTTAATTCCACTAGGCAGCCCGGTTCTCCCTCTTCCCCCAAAAGGGGGGAGGGGGTTGAAAATGAAAGTCTTTTTTGAAAGTTACAGAGCATTTAAAAACAAAGAGTGTGAATAACTCCAGCTGATAATATTCAATGTGCACCTTATAAGAAAACCCAGAATCCCCATTTGAACCATAAAAGAAATAAAAAGAAAACAATAGACCGAAAATTCAGATGATAATACAAAATCATAGGGCCGTTTAGTGTGTTTGTGTTTAAGAGAGAGAGAGAGAGAGTTGCATACCTGGAGGTTTGAGTGGGGTAAATTTATGCCTCTGAATTGGCCTTTGATGGGGGCCCTGAAACCAAATAACAATGCATACTAACATGTAACAGTTATAAAGAAAGGCTACCATAGATATATATATATATATATAGAGAGAGAGAGAGAGAGAGAGAGAGAGTTACCATGAAAAGGAAGCTTGAATCTGCAAGTCTGCAAGCCATTTTGAGCAGAAGTGCACAAATTCCAATTCAAAAGGCCCCCTGAAAATGAGGGTGAAAGGGGTACGTTAACCCCCTTCGGCAGTGGACAGTGTACAGATAGAGAAGGTGGAAGACAAAGGCAAACAGGACCTTACAACATACTCCTCACTCGCCCTTTATGGGGGTAAGAATAGTGTGGATAGAATTTGTAGTATTAGCACACACCACCACCGAGTCTACCGCAACCATATGTACTGTTTAATTGTTTATGCATGTTTATTATTGTTTTTCAATTACAGCCCATAAAAAACACACCAAAGTAATTTTAAGACCACCCAAAGGTGCCTAGGTCCAAAAAAAAATTAAAAAAAAAGTAATATCAATAGAAAGTCAAATTGCCTTTAATCAACGAAAAAGAAAACAAAAAAAAAACTTTGGAGGCTTGTGATTCCGTGACATGCTCTTGATTGCTAGAGCTGTATTTCACCATAATTTTTGTCTCATTCAACAAAATAGATTTAGCTTATAGAATAATCTATGTCATAAATTATGGATGGGTCACATCAACAATTGAATTGACGTGATTAGTTACAATATGTGGTTAGTTGAGTCGTACGGTGTAGTGCTTAGTGAACCACCGACATTTTTATTATTTTGATGAAAATTTTTATAATTTAATTCAAATAAACAATTTTATTTTTTGTTTGAGTCCACAATGGTTGGCTATGGTGTTATGCAAGCCAGCCTCAGGACCAGCATTCAAGAGCTGACCCATCTTTTGCCAGCCTCGTACCAACACAATTGTTGGTCATATTATGGCCAGTGGGCTAAATAAACAACCATACCGGTTCCTTTAAAAACATTTTTTAATTTAAAAAAAAAAAAGTAAATGAGTCAAATTAGTCAATCTGAAATTGTAGATGTTAGTAGAAGTAGACTCAACAATAGTTGTCGTGTTTGAAATCAGTTACTAATGTATTTATAATTTATATTCTTATATTTAGTTGTGTAAAATTTTACAGAGTATATCAATCAGTAACTTTCAAATGTAAAAATTGGCCAATGTCCAACATATTCTTAATTTATGTTATTTATTTCTATGGATTTGGTTATGTTTATTATTGTTTACCTTGGCATACTTTATTTTGCAACATCTTATTCCTATCTTCTGATAAGATAGTTGTTCATAAAAATGGATTCTGCCATTGAATTGCTTTCACACAATTCAACCATGTGTTTTAGATGGCCCATGACTTCTAGTTCTTGTCTGTGTTACACATGAACCACTGAATTAATAGTGGAAAATTAGGTAAATAATGTAAAACGTGTTCAATTTTTAGTTTTTTTTTTTTTTTTTAAGGCCTAGGTATGGTCCTTTTTTTTTTTTTTTGGTATGTGGGGGCAAGGTTTGGTCTTTTGGTTGACTGGTGTTCTGTTTCTCTTTGCGGATTGATCTCCTTGGCTTGAACATGTTTTTTTCACTTAATAAAATTATCTCATTTGAGAAGAAAAAAAAAGAGAGATAGAAATTGACGTCCACATAAATTTGAATGGAAATTGACATCCACCAACCGAGTATTGACCTGTAGATGATGACGTAATATTAGAACTTGTAATTTATAATTTTTAAAATTTTAAAAACAAAATTATGTCTCCAGTGGTGGATTAAGTGGATACTGTGAATGTGTATGTGAATTTAGGTGTAAATGTTAGGGGTGTGAAGGTAAGTGGATGTATATATGAATGTAGTGGATAAATCATAACCATTAAATCTACGATAGAGAAAATTATTTTAGACCATAGATAGACATAAATTTTTTTAAACATAAGATTAGTTTGTTAAGCATTTTTTACCATTAGATCGTGATTTTTTTTTAAGGGAGATTCAAGCACAATGCTTAAATATAATATATATGTGTACACACACACACTAGTAAAAGAGCACATTTAATGCAAGTGAATAAAAAGTGAATTTATATTTTGAATTAAATTATTATATAAATAGTTAATTAGTAACTTTTAAAAAATACTTATTAAATTAATAATAAAAATTGATTTATTCAGTTCAAATATAATTATTAGTAGTGTATGACATTTATATAAACACTTCTTTGCATATTATTCTATATCGTAGCTAATATAAGATATTAATTTTGATATTTATGTACACATCCATAAATTATTAATTTTAATTTTATTTTATAAAATATATTAATTTTAATAATAGTCTTTAAAAACATATAGAAAAGGAATTTGAGAAAGACACATCTTGTAGGATTGTTATCTTTAAGAATAAATAAATAGTTATTTATTCAAAATCAAATATTTAAGAGTATATTAGTTAGAAAATAATATAAAATTAGTCATTATTAGTTATTTAATGTAGGAAATAAAAAATGGTAACATTGTTATCTTTGCTTTAAAACTAATAAAGATTAGCTATTTAATTCAAATAGAATTCTTAAGAGTCAATTAGTTACAAAATAATATAAAATTAATATTTATTAATTATTTAATATAGAAAAAAATTGGATATAAATTATAAAGATAAAAATAAAGAGGTGAGATTAGATTAGATCAATAGATTAAATAAGATTAAGTAGATATATACCATGAAAAATGTATATGTATATTTGACTCCAGAAAAAGAAAAGGAAAAAAAAAGCTTTGATACATAAATTTCAACATAATTTGCATGCTTAGTATTTATGTTAATTTGAGAATACTTTAAATAACTAACATAAATAAATGCTATGAAACTCTAGCATAGATTTAGAATAAAAAAAACAAAATTATTATTTAGGAAAGAGTTTGAAATTGAATAGAATTAAAAGAAAATGTTTGAATAGAATAGAATTACAAGAAAAATAAAATCATATAGCATTGCTTAAGGAAGAGTTAGAAACACAATAGAATTAGGGAATAAGTTAAAAAATGCGTTATAAATAATAAATAAATAAATGAATATATGCTAGTCGGACATGAGATCCTATAACATAATTAATGTGAGATCGTCTAATATAATTCAAAATGATTTAATAATATTGTATATAGAATAATTAATTAATAATACTATGGATAGTATTATGAATAAAATATAGTAAATAGATATAGATATATTTTTTGTCTCTTTGAACAATATCACATAAAAAAAATAAAAATAAAGATTATAGAGAAGTGTTTGTGTTTAACTTTATTTTTTAAATTAAATTTTATTAGTAGTTGATATATTTATTGGAATAAATAAGATATAAAAGATTAAAAATAATTTGAAACTCTCTGTAATAAACACTGGGCAAAAGTGCAAAAAAACCTCCCTGAAGTTTCCTCAAGTGAGCATAACACCCGGGTATACTTACAAAGTGAGCAAATAAGTCCTCAAACTTTCAAAAAAGTGAACAAGATGCCCCATTGAGATCATTTTCAGCCAAATTTTGAAATACAATTCTTAAACTACCTTTTATATATAACATTTACAATTTGAAAAAAATAAAAAATGCCAAAAACTCAAAGAAATGAAATTAATGCAAGGACGATGGTGGTGGTAATAATATTTTAAATTATACAAAGAATATTACTTGAACTAGCATTATTTTAAATTTTGATATTTTTTCTTTAAAAAAAATTACTTACTTTATTAAATTTAAAATAATAATAAGTGTATTTATAGAAAAATTGAAATAAAAAAGTATTTATTAGCAAAGACTCGGATGGCATGAGTCTGCCTACATCAAATTATTTTGATGGTGGTGGTAATAATATTTTACATTATACAAGGAATATTACTTGAGCTAGCATTATTTTAAAATTTGTTATTTTTTGTTAACAAAAAATTTACTTACTACATTAAATTTAAAATAATAATAAGTGTATTTATAGAAAATTTGAAATAAAAAAGTATTTATTAGCAAAGACTTGGATGGAAAAGGTCTGCCTACATCAAATTATTTTAAATTTAAAAAAGTAAGAAAAAAATTTCAATTTTTCTATAAATACACTTATTATTATTGTTTTAAATTTATTAAAGTAAGTAAAATTTTTATTTCAAATTTTCTATAAATACACTTATTATCACTATTTTAAATTTATTAAAGTAAGTAATTTTTAAAAAAAAATTAAAATAATGCTAACTCAACTAATATTCCTTGTATAATGTAAAATATTATTACCACCACCATCATCCTTACATTAATTTCATTAGTTTGGGGTTTTGCCATTTTTTGGGGTTTTGCCATTTTTTTATTTTTTTTTTCATTTTTTAAATGTAATATATCCTTAGTTTAGGAATTGTGTTTCAAAAGTTGGCTGAAAATGGTCTCAAGAGAGTATTTTGTTCACTTTTTGAAAGTTTGAGGACTTATTTGCTCACTTTGTAAGTACAGGAGTATTATGCTCACTTGAAAAAACCTCGGGAGGTTTTTTACACTTTTGCCTAAGGACTGTACAATTTGTGTTGAAATGATCAAAATTATTATCATAATGGAAAAGTTAGAAACATAATATAATTAGAAAAAGGTAAATTATTATTTAGTAAATAGTTATAAATATAATGGAATTATAAAAAAAGGTAAATTTATATTATCAAAATGCATTATAAAAAAATAATAATATACTGAAACTCTTTGTACATTTAATAATAGGTAATATTGAGTTTAATAAGTATCTAAAAAATATAAAACACATTGATGTATCTAAATAATTTAAAATTAACAAATAACCTTAAAGAAAAGAATAAAAATAAATATAAGTTAAGAGAGTTTCTATTAATCTAAATAAATTTATTTTTTTAATAAAATAGATTTAACAAATTTGTAAAAAATTAAAATTTTTCTTTATTGGTTATATGGTTTTATGCTTTTAATCTACGATGTCATAAATATTGAATAAAAACATAAAAAAAACTATAACATAAAGTAAAAGTGAAAAATAGATAATAGCTTGAAGAAACATTTCATACCTTTTTTCGTACAGTAAATTACTAAAACAAAACCAAGTGAAAATATAAGGAGAACTTGGGATGAAAATTATTTAATCCTGCCAAATAATTTTTTAAAAAAATAATTAATCAAAAAGTACCCATAAACTTACATCAATAACTACTCCGTCATCTAGCTATGACTTCCAACAAATTTAAAAAAATAAATATAAGATAAATATAAAGTAAATTTGATTCAACAAACCCTATTATTATTTTGTACTACTCTGTAGATGGCTCTGTGTTGCCAGACCACTATTATATGCGTTAAAAGAATTGTACAAATTAAGTTTCAATCACTATTACTCTATATTTGCCAACTATTAAGAATGTGTACCCGATCTTTGCATATAGATTTATACTCATTATTTTTTATTTTTTTACAAACAGTTACTTCTCTATGCAATTAAAAGTCAAAACACGTGAATCCTCAAGCAAAGACGCACTTTTATTTAAGTAAGAAATCAATAACTAAATATTTTAAATATGATTATTTTATAATGGCAAAAAAATCAAGGGTCTTTATAATATATAAATGCATTAAAGAAATATACACATAACGTCCTTCAACCTATTCAATCATCTTCCATGTGAAAGTCAAATTGTAACAGCCAAAAGATTAAAGTAAATCAATTTCAAAAATAAAGAAAAAAAAAATAAACCTTTCATTACCCACAGCAACAGTGGACCATTAAATAAATCAAAATTAGACCTAAATTCCAACAAATTTAAAGAACAAATATAAAGTAAATTCTATTGGACAAACCCTATTATTATCTTCTAAAAAAATAGAGAAACTAATTATTTACTACTCTGTTGATGTGTTGCCTAATCCAATAAATTATGTGATAAAATAAAATGGGTATGGCTGGTATCCTCTTGCAAGTAATATTATGATTAGATATAATGAAAACTCTTTTTAATATAATATTGTTGTGTGTATCCTTCCCCAAGTAATATTAGAGTTAGATATAATGGAAACTCTTTCTAATATAATATTATAATTCTATCGTGTGAGAAAATAAAATGAATATGGTGGGTCTCCTGCCGCAAGTAATATTAGGATTATATTTAATGAAAACTATTTTTAATATAATATTATTGTGGGTTTCCTACCACAAGTAATATTAGGATTAGATATAATGAAAACTCTTTTTAATATAATATTATAATTATATTTTTCTTAATTAAAAAAAATGGTTGGAAACTCTTTGTACTTTACTAACAGTATAGATTGAGATGTAGATATAGATATATATTACAGGGTTTTTAACCGTATTACATGATAGCTTCAATTCAGATAATAATTAACAAAACGAACATGGATAATGATAATTCAATATGTTAATAATTTGATTCGACCAAATATAATATATAATATGCTATATATGTATCATCTATCATTCAATTGGTACGTAGTTGATGAAAACATTAATAAAGAATGATGTTTGCATAGTATTTAGTCAGTTTTAGAATTATTAATTATTTCAAATTTTGGTCATTTTTTAAATTCTATTTATTCTCCAATTAATATTTAATCCGATAATCCGTCAACCATACGAATTTGATAATCTGTTAAATTAACCAATCAAATATGAATAATGATGAATTCAATATGTTAATAATTTAATCCAACCAAATATAATATATAATATGCTATATATGCATTATTTATATGAAAACATTAATAAAGAATGTTGTTTACATAGTGTTTTGTCAGTTCTATAATTCTTAATTATATCAGATTTTCATAATTTTTTAAATTCTATTTATCCTCCAATTGATTCTTTTACTTATTATTATTTTTTATTTAATTAAAAATCAAATATTTAATTTATTCTTTCTTTTTGACCATTTTTTGTGCCATTCTCTTTTTTTTTCATTATATTCTATTTTATTTTTAAAAAATTAACAAAAATTAAATTTATTTAATGGAATGAGTTTTCCAATCGGATGTTTGATAAATTACAAAATCGTATTCAATAATAGACAATCTACTATCAGATTTGTTGACAGGTGTATAGACTAAATCAACATCGTTGGACAAGTGTGGATAATATATATATATATTGTGACTATGGTGTTTGAGGATAATTATTATCAACATTTGCTGGCATATTGGCGTATTTGTAAGTACGGCTGTCAATTAGCATGGTTCATATCCGGTTTGTTTAGTTAACGGATTGAATATTTCAATCTATACTCTAATTATTCGAATTCAAATCGAAATTGGATCATATAAACGTTTAACTGACTTTCACAGTAAACAACGCATAATATGATTTTGGAACTTAGATATCTAATTGGTACACTTAAATGTTAGGTATTTGATTTTTTATTAAAGTAAAAAATAATAAAGAGAGCCAAAATATAGAGGGATGAAGAATAAGAAAATAATGATAAAAATATTTTAGTATGAAAAATGATATAATTAATAACAAAAAATGGTATTTTTTAGTATAAAAATACCTTTTTCTTTTAAAGAAAATGACACAAATGTTCATAAACTAATTAATACATCATCCCTTATTTTATAATCCCACAACTACCCTTTATACTGTAAAGTTAAACTATTTTTTACCTTTTTTAGTTTCTTTAGTATGTTTTTTCTTTTTTAGGTCTTATCAAAAGAGATAAATTTTTTTACCTTTTTTACTTTCTTTACTACTTTTTTTTTTTTAATCTTGTCAAAAGAGATAATTTGTTTATAGTTTTTTTTGTCTTCTCAAAATGGATAATTTATTCAACAACAAAAAAAAATAATTTTTGATTTCTTCCGATAGAGATAAAAAAAATTTCGAACTTATAAAAAAATATAATTTATTCAATAACGATAAATTTTATTTTTTTTTGGGTACTCCCAATGTAGATAGTTTATTCAACAAGAATAAAAAGATATAATTTATTCAATAACGATAATTTTTTTTTTTGGTACTCTCAATGTAGATAGTTTATTCAACAAGAATAAAAAGATATAATTTATTCAATAACGATAATTTTTTTTTTTTGGTACTCTCAATGTAGATAGTTTATTCAACAAGAATAAAAAATTTTATATACTTTTTTTTTTGAGTTGTGTCAAGAGAGAATTTATTTAACATGGATAATTATATTTTGAATACTTTTTAATTTTAAATTTCTACCAAAAGAAATAATTTATTTAACAGAGATATTTTTTTTTATCTCACGACAAAAGATATAATTTATTCAACAGATATATATATATATATATATATATATATTGGTCTTGTCAAAAGAAATAATTTATTAACATAAATAACTTTTTTTGGGTTTCGTAAAAAGAGAGATTTTTTTTTTTGGATTATTTGTTTTTCGAGTATTTTTTTGGATCCGATCAAAAGAGACCAAAAACAATAAAGATAAGAGACAAAGAGAATGTCTGAAAGGGTAGTTTAGAATTTTGAAAAAAAATTAATCATTCACATGTGTAGTAACGGTTAGAAGTGACATTTCTTTTAAGATAGGAGTGCAAACCTAAAAAATGGGAGTGCGAATATTGTCTCCTAAAAATTAACGCTAATTACTTATTATATATATATATATATATTCAGTGAATTGTAAATTGAATAGAGTGAAATAAAGGCTAATTACCTAATATATATATACGAGAGAGATAAATGAATTTTATATACCTATTAAATATTAGGGAAGCAATATCCGCACTCCCATTTTCTACATTTACACTCCCATATTAAAAACAATGACATTTCTAGCCCTAACTTTACAAGTGGATGATTATTATTTTTTCAAATTACACAAATACCCTTTTAAATATCCCATCTCTCTCTCTTGGTTTCTTTTGATAGAATAAAACAAATACCAAAAAAAAAAACTAAAAAAAATGTTATATCTTTTGACATGATAAAAATAATAATAAAAAATTATCTATGTTGAATAAACCCAAAAAAATACACTAAAAATATATTATCTCTGTTAAATAAATTATCTCTTTTGACAAGAACAGAAAAAAAAAGTACCCAAAATTTTTTTTATCTTTATTGAATAAATTATCTCCTTTCACATGATAAAAAAAAAAGTACATTATGCAAAAAGAAAAAAGGACCCAATTTTTTTTTTTATCTTAATTCTCTTTTGATAGGGCCCAAAAAAAAGTTATCTCTCTTGAATAAATTATCTCCTTAAACAAGACCTAAAAAAAAGGTTATCTATGTGACTAAATTAAATTTTTTTATAGGACAAAAAAAAAAAATACCCAAGAAAAAATTTATCTCTTTTGACAGAAACAAAAAAAAAAGTACTCAGGCTTCGTTTGTTTCGATATAAAATATTTACTGAAATTTTGCGGTGCTTGGTGACATCAACCAAGCTAGCTATTCAATATTTTTATAGATTAATTGCATCAATCCAGACATTTTAGTGTGAAAATATTTTACAGGTAGAAGATTTTTCCTTTAAAAATATGCAATCAAACAACGAAATTTTTTAGAAAAAAATTTTCATCAAAACAAACGGAGCCTAAAGGAAGTAAAGAATGTAAAAAGAGTTAACGTTTATAATATAAAGGGTAGTTATGGTATTATAAAATTGGAGATGATACATTAATGAGTTTAGGACAGTCTTGTCATTTCATTTAAAAGAAAAAAGCAAGTGGAGTACAATCGGAGCAAAGAGGAGTGCGAATATTGCCTCCCTAAATATTATATATATATATATATATATATATATATATATATATTTTGGAGTAAGTTGTAAAAGAGGGAGAGAAATTAATGAAGAGATAGATGATGATTTTAATAAGAAGTAGGAATGGAATAACCATTCCATAACTTAAAAAGATGAATGATTTTGTTGGAATGAGCATTCTAAGGGAATAACTATGAATAACCATTATATTTTTAATGTAACACAACAAACAAGAGAAATGGAATCAGAGGTAAAATGACCATTCCATTATAGCTCCATTCCTGCGTACCAAACTAGTCCTAATATATAAAGATAGACCACTTTTTATGTAGATGTGAATATATGATATATAAAGAAAATTGTGAAATTTACAAAAATAAGATACAGAAATAAGAACTGACTTTCTATATTAGATATGATGTAGAAAGTGAATTGTGAAATTTACAAATGCGACAATCAATGTATAGAGTCTTTATATTTTGATTTTTTTTAGTCAGGTTAAATAGCAAAACTCTGTAAATATTATATATTATAGTATTAGATAATATATTTATAGTATATTGTATATTATATTATATTATATCGTATTGAATTATTATTGGACCCCTAATCTATATCCGGTTTATTTAGCTAACGGATTATTGAATTTATTTAGCTAATGGATTATCGAATTTGAATCACTGACGGATTATCTGATTGAATGTTCTAATTCATATCTTAATTATTAGCTCGAATTCATATCAAAATTGGATGCATGGACAGGCCTACTTATAAGTGTCCAATCATTTCACTCTCTTTCAACCACGAACAAATCTTCGAAAGACAATACTTCTACCATAAATTTGGACTCCAAAGAAAATGTTGGGTTTTATTCTTTAAATTTAACTATCTCAAAATCTTTCGATACCACTCAGGGCGGCTTAACATAATTCGAGGCTTTAGGTGAAAAATATAAGGGTAGCCTTTTAACGTGTAATATATTAATATCAAATATTAGTTAATAATGTTTATATAAAAATCATTAATATTAGTTAATAATGTTTATATAAAAATTATTCTTATTAAAATTAAAAGTTTTAAAATAAATTAAAGAGGGGGAGTTCTTATTCAACTCTCCCTTCCGTATTTGACACCTGAAGCACTATTTAAGTTTCAAAAATGCCCTCAACAATTCAATTATTATCCCATTTGTGATACACATTTCGTCGTCCGACGTGGCTCTGCAAGTCGGTTGGTGATCAGTTTCTGAGCTTATCGAGTCTTACAGCTCTACCATTTTACGCGTAAGAGAACCCAAAAAAAGAAAATAATGATACAATTAGTAGTAACCTTCGAACATCAGACAACAACAAACGGATTTTAGAGAGAGTAAATACGGAATTTCACCGTTTTTCCAAGCTTCCTCTGAACTGCTTCTCTTTCCTCCCACCGAAAGCGAAGTCTCAACTGTAAGTTAATATCATTCCTCATATGATCATATCCAACTTTTCATTTTCAGGTAATACTATATTGAATACACATATTCATGTATATCCACACATATCTCATATATGTATGTTTATAAATACATACGAGCTTTGATTAGTATCGCTTGAATTGGAGCCTTGCTGTGTGGTTTGGCGTTCTAGGGTTTTGGAATTTGAGGACCGCGTCGACCACTGATATCACATGGCATTGTTTCGCAAATTGTTTTTCCGGAAGCCACCTGATGGACTTTTGGAGATCAGCGAGAGAGTTTACGGTACATTCTCTGTTCATTTCTCTCTTTTTCTTTTGGTATGAGAATGTGTATTTAAGTCATAATTTGAAGCCTAGCTATGGAATTGCCTCACAATTTACTACTTCTTAAACAAGTTATGTTACAATAGTAAATTCATTGAGGTTTGTGTTATTAATTAATTTTGAATTACAAATAACTGTAATTTCACCTAGTAATAAATCTCGAATTCTAAACTATACTTTTAAAAGGAGTAAAGAAATAGAAAATTATAAGCAGGGGAACTTTACTAATGTTGATTATAAGAGATGGTACACTTTAGAACTCTGAATAAGATGCTTTAACAATGTTGATTATGAGAGATGGTACACTTTAGAACTCTGAATAAGATGCTTAGAATGTATTGTTTTTAAAAACATGTTCCACGCTCTTGGAAATGGAGAAAATGAAAACAAATCACAAAAAGCTTTGGCAGGTTCTTTTTGAGAAAATTTCTTGAAAGAATGTCCCAGTAACTATGTATAATCGCTTATTTTGTGTCATCAAGAACTCTGGGTTGACTAAAAACTAAACACAAAAGGCCCAGTTCACTGTTTTCATCTTGAAAATGAAAACTGAAAATGAAAGGGAGTTCTTAAATCAACGTCAGATGGGTGTTGAAAGACTGTATTTGCAGTGCCACTCACTCTAAAATGCAATATGTTGGCAAATTTTGGATGCAACTCTCAGCAACTTATTGGGTGATAGTACACATCTTATGTTTGGGCTTTGGTTTTAATTTGGATTGATTTGGGAGATGGGAAACACAGTCTTGGCATTGAGTTGCAACTTGTAAGTCATGTGTTTCACATTATTAGCAATGATTAAATCGTTCAACTTTCATTACTGAATTTTGCACGTCTTGTGTGCATGCAGTATTTGATTGCTGCTTCACTACCGATGCTTGGGAAGAAGAAGATTACAAAGTCTATGTAGGAGGCATAATTGGTCAACTACGGGATCACTACCCCGACGCTTCAATCTTGGTGTTCAACTTTCGTGAGGAAGCGACACACAGCCAGATTGCTAACGTTTTGTCTGAGTATGATATGACCATAATGGATTACCCTCGGCAATACGAGGGTTGCCCACTGCTCTCAATGGAAGTGCTCCACCATTTTCTAAGATCAAGTGAAAGCTGGCTGTCACTTGGGCAGCAAAATGTTCTTTTAATGCACTGTGAACGAGGTGGTTGGCTGGTTTTGTCTTTCATGTTGGCTGCACTTTTGATTTATAGGAAGCAGTACACTGGGGAACAAAGGACCTTAGACATGATTTACAAGCAGGCCCCTCGTGAACTTTTGCACTTGCTGTCACCTCTGAATCCACTCCCTTCTCAAATAAGGTATTTACAGTACGTTTCAAGGAGAAATGTGGTATCGGAATGGCCTCCTTTGGTTAGGGATCTCACCTTGGACTGCATCATTATCCGATTAATTCCTAATTTTGATGGGGAGGGGGGTTGCCGCCCAGTATTTCGGATATATGGACAGGAGTCGCAGGATCCTTCTCTTGTTAACGATCGAACTCCCAAAGTTTTGTATTCAACTCCAAAAAGGAGCAAGACTGTTCGGCACTACAAGCAGGTAAACACTGAATGTTCTTAGAATCTTTATTATTCTTGTTGGACTAAAAAAGAACGATGTTTTTGGCATCATATGGCTTGTCTGAGAAAACCAACCTCATTTCATATCTCAGTGCTCTTTCCATCAGGAAATCCTCATTTTTGTTCCTGGACTAGAAAAATCATTGATTGTTCACCCCATATAACTTGTTCTCAGATTGGAACTTTTTCACTTTCCACTATTGGGATTTGGGAGCACTGATGGTTGCTCAGTATCATGTGCAAAGATCAATTGGTCGACATAGTGACAAGTGTTTTCCCTTATTCAATGATCTTTCCTGCAAACATATGGGAATATCTGATGTAGTGATTGAGGTCTGGAGTTTGATATATAATTTTTTTCTGTATTTGTACTTAAAAAAAAAAAATACTTACCAAAAATATATATATATATATATATTTGGTATTTTGTTCCATAATATATCAAAGCTTCAAACTAGCCTCAAGGTATTGTTGAGGTCATTTTGCATTTAGTGTTGGATACTCTGGGCCTCATGATGCAGCTGCGTTTAGAATAACCTGTGTTATGTTATTTTGTCATCCAGTAGTCCACCAATACTCTCAACCTATTTACTTCACGTTACCTGAGATTGCAACTTTTTATATTTTTATATTTTTATTTTGAGGGGGCAATAGTTTTGCTAGGAAACGACAGTGAAGGATTAAGCATACACAGTGCCCTGTCTTTCAACAGGAGAATTTTGAACAAAAATGAAATCATAAAGTATATTCCCAAACAATCCACTTTATCTTTCCTTCTTTGAGCCCCTCAAGGTAGTATCACACTTGCTCCATTCAATTATCACACTAGGGAGATCTCTTACTTGCAGCCTTAGCAGTGAGTGGGGACATTTAACTGTTTAACATGGATTTCAAGTTTAGATAAAAATCTGGTTGGGTATAAATCAGGGTAACTTGAACCTGATATATTGGTAAAATGATGCCTGACCAGAAAAGCAAGACAAAAGAGTACTTAAGGTGGAGTCTCCTGGCTCTATGCTGAATCTTTGTACAATAAAATAAGCTGAGAGGTTGCATTTTTATATTACTATATGCTTCATCAAAATAGATTTTTTTGGAAAGGCAAGTTTTCTTTTTCTTCTATGTTATTCTAAATGTTTGTTGCTTATGTCCCATTATATACAATTCGAATTTAGCCATCTAAAAAATATACCACCGTCTGGCAGGCAGAATGTGAACTAGTTAAGATTGATATCAACTGCTGTATTCAAGGTGATGTTGTGCTTGAGTGTATTAGCTTGAATGATGACATGGAGCGGGAGGAGATGATGTTCCGAGTCATGTTCAACACAGCCTTCATTAGGTCAAATATTTTAATTCTTAATCGCGATGAAATTGACATATTGTGGGATGCTAAGGATCAATTTCCAAAGGAGTTCAGGGCGGAGGTATGCTCCTGTCACATTTGATTGGACATAAGTCATTTCATCAGTCTTTTACATCTAACATGAAGCATTTTCTTCTCTTTCAAATTATCATTTGGATGAAGGTTCTTTTCTCAGACATGGATGCTGCTGCTTCCATAATTCCTACGGAATTGTCTTTTCTTGAGGAGGAAGGCCTTCCAGTGGAGGCATTTGCTAAAGTTCAAGAGATCTTTAGCAATGTAGATTGGCTAGTTCCAAAGACAGATGCTGCACTAAATGTGCTCCAACAAATAGCTGCATCAAATATTGCTCAAGAGAAGTTGGATTCTTCTCATCAGAGTGTGGATACTAGCAATTTATTGCATGAAGTAAGCCCTGAAAATTTCCAGGAGAAACAGAGTTCTACAGCTCTGGAAAACAATATTAAGAACTCTGCAAACTTGGTTTTGCAGGATCAGTCAGTGACCTCAGCTGAAGTGTCACCAAATGCAGATTTGAGCAAAGAGAAGGCTAAGCCGGAATATGTGGAACCTGGAAGTGTGCTAATTTCGCCTCCAACACCTCTGCCACCACCTCCATCACGACCTACATTGATAGATTGTGCTACAGAACCATTTGCTTCTCCTCCACCTCCGCCAACACTACTACTTCACCAACCTTCAACCTCAAAACCAGTGGATTCACTTACAAGACAGCCTGACAGCTTTCTGGAAGGAGGTCAGTCTTCATTGGTTCCTTCCTCACCTGCAACTGAAACTTTATCTTCAGGTACCTCTGCCAACAATTTTTTGTCCAGTCCTCCTCCTCCTACTACAGCCCTTGTGATTTCTTCAGCAACTGCAGCTCTTCCATTAGAGCCTTCAACGGAGAAACCAGGTATTGGAACTAGACCACCCCCACCCCCACCTCCTTCAACTCCGGCTTTGAAAGATTCAGGTGTTTTCACTGGGAAACTTTCACCCCCAACTCCTTTTTCTCCTACAATTCAGCCTTTAAAGGACAATAAAGCTATTAGAACTGGACCTCCTCCAGCTTCGTCTTTAAGGGAGAATCGAGCCATTAGCAATGGTCCTCCACCCCCACCTCCTCCTACTCCACCTTTGAAGGAGAATTCAGATATCAAAGCTGGAACTCCCCCACCCCCACCCCCACCTCCTCCCCCAACTCCACTTGCTCCTCATACTCCACCTTTGAAGGAAAATTCAGCTATCAGAACTGGCCCACCTTCACCCCCACCACCTCCTCCTACTCCACCTTTGAAGGAGAGTTCAGATATCAGAGCTGGAACTCCCCCAACCCCACCTCCTCCCCCAGTTCCACTTCCTCCTCGGACTCCACCTTTGAAGGAGAATTCAGCTATCAGAACTGGCCCACCCCGACCTCCACCCCCACCTGCTCCTTTTTCTGGCCAAGCTGCAATGCCTACAATCTCATCTTCAGTGCCCCCGCCACCACCTCCACCTGCTCCCAGTTCTTCCATCAAGTATCTTGACCCTGCATCTCAGAATTCTGTAAAAGGGGATATAAAGGTGGATGCTGTTCCACAACAATCGCTTTCAGCAGGTAGTAAGGGAGATCATAGTTTGTCTATATCTCCATCTCATGTACCTCCGTCTCCTGCTCCTCCTTTCAGTTATCCACCCAGTGTAAAGGGACGTTTGTCACGTACCATAAGTCCAAGGAATCATCAATCAAAAAAACTAAAGCCATTGCATTGGTTAAAATTATCTAGAGCAGTGCAAGGAAGCTTGTGGGCAGAGGCACAAAAATCTGGTGAAGCTTCCAAGTACGTATTGCTTTGTTGAAGGAGGTATTTTATGTCTTTTGATGTATCTTTTTTCCAAATCTATTCAGTCAGATACACCTTTATCTTTTGTTATCTGTGCTCACTAGGGCACCGGAGATTGATATGTCAGAACTTGAGAGTCTTTTCTCGGTAGCAGTTCCAAATTCAGATCAAAGGGGAGGCGGGAAATCAAATTCTCGTGCTTCACTTGGGCATAAATCTGAAAAAGTGCAACTGGTAAATTAAGTTTTCACCTCAAGTGGTGCATTATCAGTTCTATTGATTTCTTATTTGATCTTTTCATAAGTAAAGACAAACACAAACCCGTGTCCCCGCTGGTAGTTGACCCTGCACCTCTCCCTTTGGTGATGGGAGAACTCAAGCTTACAGCTGGTGGAATTTTTTGTTATTTTATGCTGTCAACTCCTCTTTGCATCGTATTGTCTTGTACTCTTATTAGTTGACCCTGCACCTCTCCCTTTGGTGGTAGGAGGACTCAAGCCTACTGCTGGTGGAAATTTTTGTTATTTTATGTTGTCAACTTCTATTTGCATCGTATTGTCTTGTATTCTTGTTACTTCAAAGATTTCTTAGGAAATTGTCAAGAAGTTTACTGTTTTGGACATCATCAGGCATATAGCAACTTCTACTTAGTTTTTTTGCCAATTTTTTTTTTTTAAATTATTATTTGTATCTTTCTGCCAGCTGTTAGGTTATGTACGTCTCTTGTACATCCGAAAAGGGTGAAGGTGCGGATTCAAGTTCCAATTGCCACGTGGGTGTGCACCTTAACAAAAATATGTTAAGAACAGATTTTTGGGTCTCAAATCTGATTAATAAAAATATTATCTTCAAATCACTCTGATGGTTAGTTGACAAAATCTTGTTAAAGAAGGACCATTGTGCCGTTAAAAAAATCAGTGAAAATGTAGATAACATTAAAATGACTAATTTGGAAGAAGTGCTTTTAAGAATCTAGTGCATTTAATTCATAATGTCAAATAAATCATTTATGCGTCTCTTTTGGTGTCAACACACAGGCACCACTTTCATTTGATGCTGTTTTGGACATTAACACGTGCCTATTGCCTAGTCTTTGAACAGTCGAGTGTCAGCTTCTGCAGGAGAAACCCAAATTGAAAGCCCTTAAAAGAACATAATTAGTGAGGAATGGAGTGATATAGGAAAGTTGATGAGAATAGGAAGGTTAGATTGGCATTCTCAGAGCCATCAGCAAAGGGAAAGGAGAAAGAATTAAAAAGAGTAATAGCGGAAAGCAAGTGTTGTCTATAGAGGTAGCCACTGTCATGTGATGCTTTTTTAGTTGTTAATTTGCATTTTGCCAAAAGAACCATCTTATTGTATTTGTGGGGATTTGATTTATACACTATTTAGTTCTTAAGAATATTTTTTTCTTAATATTCTATATTTTTTCATGAATATTAGGCTCAGTCACGGTGTATTTTCAGTGTTCTGTAGCTGCCCAATTATTATTAGGTATTATCTTCCTCATTTGTTTAGTATTATGATTCTTAATTCGATTGAAGACCCTCATCGTTCTTGCGTGCCTATGCCTTGCTATCCAATTCATTTAGGATCACCACCTGAATTGTTATTCTGTTTATTAGTGACATGCTCTTTCTATTTTCTTGTTTGGTGGTATAGAAGTTCTCATACTATCAAACTCTGTACTCAGTATGTTCTTGCTTCTTGCAGATTGAACACAGGCGGGCATATAATTGTGAAATCATGCTTTCAAAGGTGAAAATACCATTACATGAGTTAATGGTAAGCTAAATGATGCTGTTTTTACTTGCAATCTGTTGATTTTGTACTTCCGTTTGTACTTCAATCTACCTAGAAGTCAAACTCTACAAAATCATTATCCAGTACTTACATGTTCCAACATCCACTATATCTGGGGTCATATATATAGTTTCTAATCATAGGTCATTAATTCACTCTTCCTCTACCTCATTTCTCATTCTCTCATCTATAATCTACATACTCGTCCTTGCATCCTGTTAGATTTCACTCCTATCCGATGCATGGTTTATTTCTTCTTATGTCCTTTATATTGGGTATCATTCTAGGAGCAGGTTTCTGCTACTTTGATCTTTTTATGGAAGCATTTTCATCTCATATGTTATCATTAATCAAACAAGATTAAGACAAGGCCTGGTTTAAAGCTGTTCTTTGTCATCAATTTTAATGGGGCCATATCTATATTTTTTAATCATAGGTCATTGTTGAAGTACTTAAATATTAAAGTTACACCCTCTCTAATAGCTTAAGCTTTTAGAGTAGATGGTTGTTAACATGGTATTAGAGCCAAAGGTTTCGAGTTCAAACCTCACCGTCACCCTGATAATTAAAATTGAAACACGTCTTGGACCAAAAGAAAGGCCACACGTGAGGGGGCGTGTTGAAGTAACTTAGATATTAAAGTTACACCCTCTCTAACAGTTTAAGCTTTTAGAGTAGATGGTTGTTAACAGTCATTAATTCACTCTTCCTCTGCCTCATTTCTCATTCTCTCGTCTATAATCTACATACTCGTCCTTGAATCCTTTTAGATTTCACTCCTCTCCGATGCATGGTTTATTTCTTCTTCCGTCCTTTGTATTGGGTATCACTCTAGGAGCAGGTTTCCGCTACTTTGATCTTGTTATGGAAGCATTTTTATCTCATATGTCATTATTAATCAAACAAGATTAAGATAAGGCCTGGTTTAAAGCTGTTCTTTGTCATCAATTTTAACCATTTGTTCTTCTATGTTCTTTAATTTTATTAAAATATGCTTTCCTGAGTTTTCGTCAAAAACCTGTTAGATTACAGAATTTATCCTTACTTACCTGCAAGATGCTAGTCTTGTCAATTGAAACTGTCATTATCGAACAACATTCATAATTATACCTGTTAATTTAGTAGTCTGGTTTGTTCATCCATGGTAAATGTTAAAATAGTATGCATGATTGTGAGGCCTTGATGGGAGTCCACTACAATTGAAATTCACCTATTTTTTCCGTTTTTTTCACTAGCATGCATTAATTGCTAAGTCCTGCTTTGTTCACCATTCTAACCTGCTTATTTCAAGCTTCTTGTAGCTCCATTACACGTGTTGTGTTGTATCTATTTGAAACTCTTTCCTTATCTAAACCCAACATATTACAAGGAATTGGAGTGCATTCTGGATGTATATGGTAATGTAGAACTTTATCTGAGGGTGGGTATGACGCGAAAGTAAGGTTGCTTCATTGTGACCTGGAGGTCCCTGGTTCGTAACCTCTCTGCATGCGGAGGTAAGGATGCATAAATCTAACTCTCTTCAGAGTTCAGACCCGCAGGGGCTAGGGATGGCAATGGGGCAAGTTTGGGGCAGGGGCCCCTTCCCCGTTCCCACCCTGTCTCTGCCCAAAATTGTTTAGCAAACCCACCCCACCTTCGTTTTAAGTTCCCCCGCCCCACCCCGTTTAAACTCACTCATATTTTTTTCCTTAATTTTTCACTCAAATTTTAAGAAGTCATATTTAAAAATATAAATCAAATAAACATTCTTTCAACCAAATTATCCAACTAACATTAACATTTAAAGATTGAAAGTTTCTAACATGCCAAAGTAAACTATCCAAATTACATTCTTCTAATGATTTGACTAATGGGGAGATTAGGATTTTTAAGGTGCACACACACACACACATATATATATTAAGGGTAAAATGACAAATTCTTAATATAAACGGGGAGGGGTGGGGTGACTTTCCCCCGCCCCACACCCGTGCGGGTTTTGACTCCTAAACCCCTTCTTTTCCCAAGACCCTTAAACGGAGCACAAAGTCGTTTTAAACGGGGCAGGATAGGGTGGGGTATTTTGCCATCCCTAGTAGTGGCTGGAGCCTCGTGCACTGGGCTGCCCTTTTTTTGTAAAACTTTATCTCTCATTTAACTTATTATTATTTTTGTAAGTATTTAACTTGACATTCAACTCAACTTAACAAAGCCGTTTTCCAACTGTTTGAGTTCAGCTACAAGACTGCTATTCTGCTCTATCAAGGGCTATAACCTCAGTTAAACCATATGCTATCATCTTTCCTTATCTCAACGATGTTGGTTTTGGTCTTCCTCTTCCTCTAGCATTACCCTCAATGTGGACCGCTTCATTAACCGGCACAGTTATTGTCTTTACTCCACATGGCCAAACCATCTTAATTGATTCTCTCATTTTATATCCCATTAGTGTTACTGTCTCACGATAAGATATTTTGCTATAGTTGTCTGATTTTTTAGGCTTCAGGAAATTTTAGTTGCTATTTTCTTCCTTACCAATTCATCATCATCATCATCATCATGCTTGCCTTAATCCCATATGAATGGGTCGGCCACATAATTTACTTTTTAAAATCATTTCTAGTAACCCCAAGGGGTTGGCTCAAGTGGATAAAGAACTTGGCCATAGTGCCTAGCAAGCATTAGGTTTAAGGATCAAGTCTTCTTGGGTGCAAACAATTCTTTGGGGGTATGTGTGTGTACCAACTAGGAGAAAAAAAATCATTTCTAATAACTTTGTCCCATGTTAATTTTGGACCTTTTGGTCGCCCTTTGTCTCTTACCTTCTATGCAAATTAGTCTTCCTCTTCTTCCTCACCAATTTATTCTAAATAATTCCAGTCCCTTTCGTCTCTTTTCATTGTATGACATGTTCCCAGTTTGCTCTTTTTTTTTTTCTTTCTTTGTTTCATTCATTCTCTCTCTTTCTTTTTGGATCACATAGATATGCCTGATTTTTCAGTAAGAGGCTTAATTTTAATCATTTATCGATTATGTCATCTTGTGGAACAATGACAGAGTTCAGTGCTTGCCTTGGAAGATTCGGCATTAGATGGTGATCAGGTTGATAATCTTATAAAGTTCTGTCCAACGAAAGAGGAGATGGAACTGCTCAAGGTAGGAGACATATTGTTGAATTGATTATGACATTGGATAGCGTATACGATGTCAATAAAGTTCATTACAGTTTCTCCAAATAATCCATAATGTACAATTTTTCTGCTCCTTTGAGTAATAATTACACTAGCTTTTCCATGTTCAGGGCTACAAGGGAGAGAAGGAAAAGCTAGGAAAATGTGAACAGGTCCATGCTATTAAATTCTTGCTTTCTTAATTTAGTATGCTAGTCTCTCTCTCGTGGAGGTGCTCAATCATTATTAATAAGCATCCAACATTTTATGACATTGGTTCAGTTGAGGATTCCTTCTGATTTTCTGTTACAGTTCTTCTTGGAGTTGATGCAAGTACCACGAATAGAATCTAAGCTCAGAGTTTTCTCATTTAAGATCCAGTTCTGTTCCCAGGTTAGAAGATAGTATCTTCATCAGTCTGCTTGCTACAAACTCAGGATTTTGTAATATCACTTAGTTGAAGTAGTTTTTTTTCCTTTCAGGTTTCTGATCTTAGAAAGAGCCTTAATGTAGTAAATTCAGCAGCAGAACAGGCAAGCTATACTTGACATCTTGACTCAATTTTCCCTTTTTTTTTTGGTGGAAATGAATATTGACTTCTCATTGATCTAGTTAATAATATATTTTCCAGATCAGGAGTTCTGTCAAATTAAAAAGAGTTATGCAGACAATTCTTTCACTAGGAAATGCTTTGAACCAGGGAACAGCTAGGGGTGAGTTAATATATAATTGGCTTGGTATCTTTATGAATCCGTATGTGCTTCTCAAAATATGCATTCAATAGGTTTCAATTTTTTCAATTACCAATGGTTTCTTCTTTTTTTTTTTCCTTTTTTTTTTGGATGGGCACAGGGATTCTTCTTTCCTATTTTGTCTTCTTTTGTGGTTGAACACCTTTTCTGTTTTTTCATTTCCCATACAAGTATGATAAACTTGCATGCTGTCTTGTCAATGGTGCGAGTGGTGCAAAAGATGTTCAATCTTACCAGTTTTGTTGAGTCTCTTATTTTGGCATAAGAAGCCTTTTTCAGATCACTGTTGCTTCCCCAAAACCTCTATACACGGCATAATCATCATGATCATACAAATTGTACACAATCCTGCTGTATGGTCTGATTTTCACTTCACCATCATCCTCGAACCAGAATTATGATTCTTCACAGCTTGAGTTCCACATATGAAGTGATGTCAATAAAACCTGCCACATTGATAGGAGTTACTGCTATATTGTGGCTTTACTGATTGACTGTTACGGCAACTTAGTTGAATCTTGCACTTGACTGCCTCCATATTGTTACTTAACCTTAATCAGTATTTCTAACAAATACCTCCTTTTTCTTGCTCCTCCCCACCACTAGAGCACCTGGTAGCCAGAAACAACAGTCCATAAGGTGTGTAAATTCAATACATCCTAAATACACTTCTTAAATATTTAAAGCACTGTTGTGATGTTGTGGCCCACGACCTGGTTTTGACCCCAAAAATGGGCTTTGTGTGGCCCTAAGCCACCAAAATTTTTGACCTTTTTTTTCGCTTGCGGGTCTTGGACCCTGTTTAGGGTTTGGAGTGGGATAAGAGAAAACACCAAAAATCGCAGGAAAGTGAGTGAGAGCTAGAGCTAGGGTTTGGGGGTTGAAACTTGTAATCTCCTGATTTTCGCATAGGGAAAAGTTTTGCTGGATCTTCACCATGGACGTAGCCCAGGTTTTGGGTGAACCACATCGCTGTGTTCTGTTTGTGATGCATGTTTATTGTTCTGTTAGTTTTTCGATTTATTCTTGGTTGCATCGTTTGTCGTGACAACTGTATTGTTAGTCCTTTTGTGTAATTCTTAAGTTCCAGTGTAATTTTCAGCTGTCCTGTTTCTTTGATGAAGTTTTTGTGATTGTTGATACATGATATGGACATAAAGCACAAAAATTTTTCTCATCCTCTTTATGGTGTCCTCTCAACTTGTGATCTTGGATTTGCCTCTTCTTTATTAGCGATTGGTCACCAAGCTGAAACAGTACCCCACTCAAAGCAACCAGTGGCGGTATCTTCTCTTTGGGTATGTTGTTGTACTTGAGAATCCATTTGATAGTGATCAACCAAACAATAAACTCTTGAGCTTGATTCTTATTCCCAATCTTTTCGACTCTATACGTGGAGCACCGTTATGAATTGGATTCTTAATTAATCCTCCAACTCTCCATCGCCATCATGGTAGGATCCTCTATTTGTATTAAGTGCTGGCTTAGGGATTTAGCTTCTCTCTTTGTTTTTGTTATTTACCTTGTCTGTCAGAGTAAGACGACCTTTTACTGCTATACTCAATCTATATAAAGAGCCTTGAATCTCTTATGCCAACAAGTGAAGGCGGGGCCTTAAGCCCAATAAAGCGAATACTAGATACTGATGAAAGAAGGAGAGGAAAAAGTTATGGGAGCACATGTATTGGTTGTCCAATTACCTACTTTGGCGTAGAACAAGCTAGAAGTCCCAGTTCTAGAAACATATAAAAAAAATTCTCTTATTTTTCAAGTCTGATGCCTAAATTACAGGGAAAACATACAGTTCCCCATTCAAAACCTTTAATCAGATCTTAACAGATACTTTTCTCTTACATAGAAGATTATAGGAGTTCTAAAATCAATGGAACAGGCTTACCCTTAAAATATGGTACAGCAATCTTATATATTTTTTAGTAAGTGAAACATGAAAAGCACCATTACATGAGCAGTACATAAAAAAGATGCTTGAAGATACAGAATGAACAAACAAAAAAAGAAGTCAGAATTGCAAGGGCGTTTCCTTCTTGGGTTGCTCGGGAGTCCAGCGTGTCTAGCAACACGATAGGTATCAGGCCTTCATCAGAGGGCATGCGATGGAATTATATAATGGCCTGCTATTGTATCAAATATTTGGTTGTGTGATCAGTTTTCCATTTGCATGCATCTATGAAAATTTCATCTACTCATGCCATACCTATCGAAGAAACTTTCCGAATTCTCGTTATTATGATTAACCATTGCATGTTAGTGAAAAAATTACTTTGCATACGATCTTCACTTCAGATTTTTCGGTACTTGTTCTGACAATTGTTTTAATATTCTTCTTTGTCAATCGGCTCTACATGATGCCCTAAATTTTATTCTATTTCCTGGTCATTTATTGTATCTACCTGGTTATAATCGTAATTTATCCCGCCTAATCATTATACATTACATTACATATTTTTTTATGAAATGATTTTAGGTAGTCTGAAAACTTATCAATCTGCCAAATGTAATTTTGTACATATCCGGTGATTTATCTTCATATCTGAATTTTTAACATAAAGTACACCATCTTATATGCATTCCAACCTGTACTAACATCTTGATCATAGTTCCTTTTTACTATAATTTTCTGATTATATATTTTTTTTCGTGGATAATGTAAGATGCTTTCTTGTGGGTCGTATCATTTGTCTCATGGTGATTTAAAAGTTGAAGCTGCAGCTTTTCTATCCCCATTAACATGAGGTTCCAGGTCACTTTCCCATTGGTTTTATAGTTGACATGGACTTGAATAGTCTGAATTCTGTAGGTTTCATGTACCCCATCAGTGTAGTAGGTGAAATTGAGTTATTAATCTTTTCATGCTCCACATTGCCTGGTGCTTTGACATGTTTCTTGTCATAGCTCCTTGCCTACATTCTCATGCAAGGGACTTCACTTGTTAGACTTGCAATATGTTATTCCTTTCCTTTGGCACTCTTAATCTTGACCTTATGGCTGATTTCTTCATAATATTCCCTTCTAGGCTCTGCTATTGGGTTCAGATTGGATAGCCTCCTCAAACTCACTGATACACGTGCCCTGAACAACAAGATGACTCTCATGCATTATCTTTGCAAGGTAAAATAGGCACTTAGTGAATACTCCTTATATGAGACTGTTCTATAGTAGTCAATGATATTAATAACTTAAATTCATTGCATGAAATTATGAATGCCTATAGCATGCTTCTATGGTGCATTAGTAAAGGGCGCACACATGCAAATTGTATTTTTCCCCTATAAACTTGTGTAGCATACAGTTCTGTGTTTCTTTGAACATAAATTACACGAGATGTGATTATGCATGTATATGGCACACATCGCTGGTGCATGAATGTACAGGACGTGAGCAAATTGCATGTTTTATTTATTTTTTTTATTTTGTGAACTTGTTTAGCATAAACTAACACATCTGTGTGATAGATCATAAAGAAATATTTATGTACAATGTGTGGATGAAATGTAACAGGTGAGATGAATGAATTGGAGTTAACTAATGAAAAAACTAGAAATGATTGTATTTATAAAGTAACAAAGTGATGTAAAGCAGAGGAACCAATTCTCCCAAAGCTGCAGCTATCAGGAGAAGCTACTCCACTTTACTTAGCTCTCCCCCCAAGACTGGCGTTCGAGGCACGCGGGCCCCACAACGCACGTTGGCAGCTGTGGGTTGGACACCCACGCATGGCACGTTGGCTCATCTCTCCCGAATCCTCAAGGGTGAGACTCGAACCTAAGACCAGGGATCTAATACCAATTGATGAAAAGCAGAGCAACCAACTCTCCCAAAAGCAACAGCTGCCAACGTGCGCTGTGGGGCCCGCGTGCCTCAAACGCCAGTCTTGTGGGGAGGGCTAAGCAGAGTGGAGTAGCTTCTCCTGATAGCTGCGGCTTTTTGGAGAGTTGGTTGCTCTGCTTTACATCAATTGGTATCAGAGCCCAGGTCTTGGGTTTGAGTCTCACCCTTGAGGATTCGGGGGAGATGGCCAACGTGCCACGCATGAGTGTCCAACTCGCAACTGCCAACGTGCCACGCATGGGTGTCCAACCCGCAGCTGCCAACGTGCGTTGTGGGACTCGCGTGCCTCGAATGACCCTCTTGTGGGTAGGGATGGCAACGGAGCGGGTTTTGACTTCCCCGTCTCCGCAACTATTTAACTTTTCCGCCCCCGCCCTGCAACCGTTTACAAAATCATCCCCATCCCCGAAACTGTTTAATTTTCCCCAACCCGTCCCCGCCCCGTTTATACTTTTTTTTTATGCAAATTTTTTTATAATAATAAATTTGATACTTAGATACATATACACCAAGTAATTTCAAACATTGCTACACCACTGTATTCTTAATTCTTAGTCTCTTACTTGTCCATAATATAGTGAAAATCAAAGGAAAAGTGGTGCAAATTCCAAGTACTGTGACGTAAAAATTGTGAAGTTTGAACTAGAGTAGTTCACAAATTCGAAAGTATATATAAATTCCAAGTACTGTGACGTAGAATGTTTCCTTTATATATTATATATATACTTAAACGGGGCGGGGCGGGTTGTCAAATTCGCACGGGTTATTTTCCCTAACCCCATCCCCACCCCGTTTCCTTAAACGGTTCCGTAAACGGGTTTTAAACGGGGTTGGGCAGGGCGGGGCAAATTGCCGTCCCTACTTGTGGGGAGGGCGAAGTAGAGTGGAGTAGCTTCTCCTAACAACTGTGGCTTTTGGGAGAGTTGGTTGCTCTGCTTTACATCACAAAGTTGCACAAATTGAGGATAACTGATAATATTTGTTGAGAAGGTGAGATGAATGAATTGGAAGTCAACTCATGAAAAAACTAGAAATGATTTTATTTATAGAGTAACAAAGTTACACAAATTGAGGATAACTGAGAATATTTGTTGAGATGGCCTGTTCATGTGCAACTTAGACCAATAAATTCACTGCAAAAGTTGATTGGAAGGCACTACATAAAGGGGGGAGGTGGGCTGGAAGGCCAAACCTTTTATGGTCAAGATTACAAGAATTACATTATAGCATGTCAATCAATTGGAGAGATGACTACATATGGTAAAATGATGATAAATATTCCTTTAGCTGACCCCAAAATTTGATAATGAGGATTTTAAAGGAATTTTTTGGGTTGAGACTCTTGTCATGGCTCTAAAGAGTGAGGAGATGGTTATAGATTGCCTCGCGCTTTCAAAATTTAGCTGTAGTCTCTACAGTTATGAATTGCTTATCATATTGAGAATCAGTTACTAGGGGCCATTGCTTGGTCCATTGGTAAAAGCGCAAGCTGCCAAGTATGAGATTGCTGACTTTGTGTAAAACACTGTAAATAATGCAAAATGTTAAAGTCCACTTTCTGCCCTCGATTATAGGAGATCACACTAGGTAGTGGCTTTTACAGGGAATTAGTTTCTTATTTTCATATCTTGTTCCCATCAAAGCATCTTTAGATTCTTGTTAAAACAATATGCGAAGGGAACCTAGTAGTTGAGAAATGGAACACATGTAATTTCTGTTTACTTGACAATTTATGTGCCAAATACTCATTTAATGCAGCATTGAAAATTAGTTTAAAAGAATGTGTCTGATAAAATGTGACAAGATCATTTAAAAGCTAATGGAACTATATATTATCTTAAAAATCAAAGTTTGTCTGAAAGATATAGCTAGAGTAATATAGTGCAAAAGTAATCACCAATCATTACTTTAAGTGGCATCTCCTCCATCTCCCAAATAGAAAGTTGAGGTTTCAATCCTGAATGTGACATAGTGGGTGTCTGTGACTGTGTTACTTATCGAGGGGAAAAGAAAAGGTGCAAAACTTTAGCTATGTGCTTTATTTACAACTATAAATCATATTGCATGTAAATTGAATAGGGTTCTGTGGAATTCAAATTCTTTTGTGCAATAATTATGTTTGATTATAAGAACTCTATATTGAAGATTTTATTTATGGTGGATGCAACTGAAAGAAGAGTTTCTAGATGTGTTCATTTAATTCTTGTGAACTTTGGACAGTTGGTAAACATTTAATTCCTAAACTGAATAGATTGTTTGGTTTTTCTCAATATTGATGAACAAATAAAGTATTCTCTTATAACTCATTTTTCAACACTTACAGCAAGATTTTTTTTTCTTGTATTATAGTATGTGTCATAACTCATAAGTTTTTGAAAATTGCATGGTTGCCATGCTGGTGGCTTCCCACCACTCCTAGTTACACAAAATTTACAATTTTTTCTACCTCTTGGTCATTCTGTCTGAATGATTCTCTAGGTGCTTGCTGATAAACTGCCAGAACTTCTTGACTTTTCAAAAGATCTTCCAAGCTTGGAACCCGCATCAAAGGTACTATAGTTATGAATTTGCAAGGATCATGTTAAAGTCATTATAGAGTGCCTAATTGACATATTTTTTGGTTGCCTAATTTCTATCCAGATACAATTGAAATTCTTGGCAGAGGAAATGCAAGCCATTAGCAAAGGACTTGAGAAAGTTGTGCAAGAATTATCCTTAGCCGAAAATGATGGTCCTGTGTCTCTAGAGTTCTGCAAGGTACATTATGGTTTTATGCATATTTAATAACTATAGTTTAAAAAATCTATCAATAAGAAAAGGGTAAAAGTAATAAAATTACATACCTGTGCACAGAATTTGTTTATACTTGTCTCCCATTTGTTAATATCACTGGCAACACTGCATAGATGTTTTAAGATAAATGTTAGCGGTAAAGTGCTTGGGCTCTCCGGTGCATAAAAGGCTGGGCTGCGGTTTTGGAACCCAGGCCCGAGCCTGCCAGACTTTGACTGTTCAACAGTCCGGGCCGGACGTGAAGGCATTTTAAGAATCCAATGATGGAGAACCAACTATGGCTCGGGAGCTTGAAGTGCATGTGTTTCTCCTCTACTATTGGAGACGTGGGAAAGATAGATAGAATTAGGAATTTTTGTTTATTTTAGAGTATTATTATTATTATTTTAGTAATGTCTTAAATTAGTTTGAAAGCAAACTTTTCAAAGAGAGAATATCAAAGTCGGTGGCTTGAATAAGTTCTTAAATCAAAATTTTGTCCCTGCTTATAGTTGGTGGACCAAATAAAAGAAAGATTAATATGAGGGAAGGAAAATGTTGGACCAAATAAAACAAAGAAAAATATGAGAGAAGGAAATGACTTTGAACTTAAACAGCCTAGTGGGATCAAATGGCTAAATGATCCATTAAAACAATCAATTATTCTGAAGCGGCTAGAAGAGTCAGTATAGTGTGTAAATGAGAAGAATTTTCTACATAATTTGTCTTACTGGGACATTTAAGTGGGTACTGTCTTTGTAATAATTTGTCTTACTGGGACATTTAAGTGGGTACTGTCTTTGTAATAATTTGTCTTACTGGCACATTTAAGTGGGTAATGTCTTTGTTCTACAATATTATGTATGCTTCAGGCCATAACGTAAACACAAAAATAATATTATATGGCTACATAATAGGAAAATTAGAATCAGGAATAGTCTTGGGACCCCTGAAGTGAACCTTAGTCACAAGTATTCTACCTCTTGGGATTTTTTGGGGAACCAGATGAATTTGGTATTTTGGGATCATAAGTTTATAGGATCAAAGGATCTAAACTGCGATTTTGACAACCATCGTGCCTAAGTTTTCTGTAGAACAATTATATTATTTATATTGTTCACCTTTTCATTTCTCTATCTATACATGACTTGCATTTTTTTTTTCACTAATCAGATTTTGAAGGAGTTTCTTTGTTTTGCTGAAGCTGAAGTTAGGTCTTTGGCTTCACTGTATTCTGGGGTGGTATGTCTCAACTTTTTCTTTGTGGAGTATTATTCGAGGCCTCATGGTGGAGTTCCCCATTTGGTGTAGTTTCTTATTTGACATTTCTCTGATACTGGACTTCTTTACAGGGTAGAAATGTGGACGCCTTGATTCTTTACTTTGGGGAAGATCCATCTCGCTGCCCATTTGAACAAGGTAGTTGTTTGTTATAGTTGTATTACAAAGATACTGACAATCATAGTGACGTTATGATGGGAAAAAAAGGAAAAACTGCAATGCTCATCAGTTTAATAAATTTATGAGGTCAATAATGAATATGACAATAGTGGTGTTTCCTTGTGTTTTCTCTGCGGTTGCAAGATAGATGATGTTTGTTTAAACTTGTCAATCCAATTACAATCCATACATGAACCATGGTGACATAAATGTTTGAGAGTTGCTGTGCTTATATATTCAGTTTAGTGCGAGCATGACACCTTCTATGCATGCATTTCAATTCTTAGCCCCAAAGTTGTTTCTAGTGGCTAGTTTACTCTGAAGTGAGTGCTCAAAGTTTGAGCGGTTTTTGGCATTTCAGTAAGCCTTCATTCTAATATAATTAAGTGAAAACTTGAAGTTGCATTTGTGGTATGATCAAACAAGAAGTGAGCAGGATTTGATAGCTAGCAACTGGAGCAAATTTCAGAAATGTTGCCTGCATGTAGGACGAAGTTTGATAACTGTGAAAGAGAACTTCTTGGTTCTATCTGTCATTTGTATGGAGATTGGAGAATGTTCAACCAATGGAGTTCTACGTAATATAGAAACTAAGATAGTGTGAGGTGTCTGAATTGGCAACATCAGCAAAACCATGGACAAACTCAGGTGCAGGTCTATGGAAAAGTCGATGAAAAAAACTGGGTGTGTGTTCAGAACTCAGAAGGCAGTGATGTTGACAGACGTGATTTTTTATTCCTTCCTTTAGTCTAGTGAGGCCTGTTGTCTTCTTAAGCGTGTTTCTCTAGTGAGGCTTGTTCTCCTTAATTTATAAGCGAACTTCACAATATACACTGCATTACTTCGTACTTTTTGGTTTCCAATATCATTTACTGCTCTGTATGTTTTTGTTTCTAAAATCACATCCATTAAAGTTTTTAATTTTGATACTTATAAACCAACAATCCTAAGTCAGTAGGTTTGAACTAGGTGATGATGCATGAGAAATTCTAAGTTCAAGCCCGAAGATAAAGGTCTTAAAAAGAAAAATTCATACTTATTATTGTAGATTTCATTATCAACATTGAGTAGTTAGCAGACAGCATAAACCTTGGGAACTGTTCTTTTGTGTGTCTAATTAGTCTAGGCTTAATGCCTACAGCCCTACAGTCAAATGTGAGTTACTGAACTTGGAAGTTGGAACTTGTCTCCAGTTTTTCTGACCATAGTTACAGCTCCTCCTAACACGTCAATGTATCCTTTTGATGCTTCTTTCTAGATCCACTTTACAATCTCAACTTTAGGAGTTTAATTATACAGATTATAATGACCAATGCATATAAATGTGCTTTCGTTATTGTTATGTAAAAAAGAAACACAAAGGAAAGCAGGATATCTTTGAAGATAAGATTTTTATTTGTGTTCTCTCTTCTGCTTAAACTTGACCTTTTATCTCATTCTATCTAATTAATGAACATTTAAACTTTAGATGCCAAGATACAGTTTTGTCCCTATATATGCATATAGACACACACACACACACGCTCACACTCTACATTTCTGTTTTCTTCATAATTTGCTGCTGCTATCTCATATATTTGCGAATTCCTCTTGCAGTTATTTCAACACTATTCAACTTCATGAAAATGTTCAATCGTGCTCATGAGGAAAATTGCAAGCAGCTTGAGCTTCAGAAAAAGAAAGCAGAGAAGGTTGCTGAAAGTGAGAAGTCGAAGATACATTCTTCACATGACTCTGAAAGCTCATTGCATACTCAACTCAAGAGTATCAAATTATTTGACACTAACATATCCCCGTGAGCTAGTTTCCCTACCATGAATAAAGAATATCATATGCTGCAGCTAGCAAAAACATACCAAACACCAAGGAAATGGAAAATGATCTTGTGATTGGGAGAAGGATGTATATATGGTTGCTAGTTGAGGCATAGGTGTAGAGTTGTAAAAAGACTCAATTTGCAGCAAGCTAGAGGATCGAACTTCTGTTTCAAGAGGTACACCTTTTCTTCTCTCTCCTATTTAATAGCTTGCTTGGTGAGGATTATCTCTCTCTCTCTTCTACCCAATTTATTTACCTAAACTATTATGTTTTGGAGCAGGAGCAGGGAGTTGGTGCAGTCCTGTTCGCTGTAGGCAACTTGTAAAATATACTTTCAGAATGTAAGATATATTTGAAATGGAAAAAACTGTTCTTTGCCCTTTTCTATTCTAGCTTTTACTGTGATTTCTATTTCACATCTTAGTTTTTTATTTATGTAATTAATCCTATTTAATTGCTCTGTACATTATAATCTTCTTCTTCCTTTTTAC
Source organism: Cornus controversa (assembly GCA_026545225.1). Taxonomy (NCBI): domain Eukaryota; kingdom Viridiplantae; phylum Streptophyta; class Magnoliopsida; order Cornales; family Cornaceae; genus Cornus; species Cornus controversa. The sequence continues at coordinate 63,066,274 of CM048851.1, read as the reverse complement.
CTATCAATAAAAAAATTACTTCTTCCTTTTTTTCTCCTTGGTGGCAGTCAGCTAAGAGCAATATCTTCTTGTCTTTTTTCTTTTTCTTTTTTTTTTTTACTTTTAGGTGAGCAATTAGTTATAAGAAAGATATTGTATTATATATTAATAGAATTTACTGGTATTCCACGGGATTCTCCAGCAGCTTGTTATTTTGGTCTTCTGCATCAAATGGCGGTGGTGATATATCATATATCATGTTCTTTTTCCCTATTTCCCTTTCTTTTCTTTTTTTTAGGCCAGGGTGTGGGGTGGCTGGCGGCTTTTCTTCCACCGAATTATAGATGTTTATCGTGATAAACTCTAGGGGATTTATATTTTGAAAAATATTTACGTTGTTACAACCTAGATATACCAACAAAGAGGGGAATGGGATACTGGTTGTTCTCTAGTGATTTGGTGATACTAGTATCATCATTATTGCTATCATCTTTGTCTTAATCGTATATGAATGGGGTCGGCCATGTGAACTCTCTGTCAATTCACTTATTATATTTAATTTTTTTAAATTATTTTTAATAACTTCATCCCATATCATTTTTGGTCGTTCTCACCGTCTCTTACCTTCTATTTACAATCAGTCTTTTTCGTTTTACCGGCTTGTTACTGGGTCTCTAATGTATTCTAATTTATGGCTGTTAAATTATCTTTTCCTAATTCACTGTCTTGTCTTGTATACATGTTATGTTGACTTAAATCCTTGTTCCCATTACTTGTCTTATGATCTGTAATGTCATTAAATTCCTAATTCAACTACAGTTATACTTGATTGATCCATAAATGGAATAATAACAATATGCGATATCTGTCAATATATATATATATATATATATATATATATATATATTGTATTTTGTCATGCATTACAACAATACAACTACAATTATGCTTGCTAAATATTGTAATCGTCATGTGATAATTAGTTATATCTGGCCTGATAAGTTGCAAACAAAATCGGTTGTAAGAGAGAACCTAATCCCTTTTTTAAATGAATTTGTTAATAAACAAACAAACATGTTTTAATTTGACTAAATGTTCATTGACCATCATGGGTTAACTTAACTATATTGCTAGTGCCCATCTATCTTCATATATTAAAAAAGAAAATTGTTAGATGAAGAGGCAGTTGTTAGGTCTCCAACTCTTCTTACTCATATTGTAAAAGATGAAGGTTGACTATCTACCGTTTTACTAAAGTAGATTGTTGAATTTTTTTTATGTATATAAATGTATCTGTATATATACACACGCATATAGTTATATAAACATTGCCAACCAACTTTCAATTAAGGTTGTTCTTAAACAAATATAAAACTCAAATGGAATATTTTGAAGTAATTCATAGTAAGATATCCAGATCAAAAACTCTAAACAACTCTGGTACTTGTGGACCCAAGATCCAAAACCGACCCAATTTACGGTATTACTATTCACTATTCAGCAATGGTCACGTGCCGTCAACGGAATCAATGAATTATTGCTGGAAATTGGAATAGTTAATAGAAGTTTCATCTATTATGTATTTTTTTAACAGATGAATACAGAAATTGAGAAAAATGATTCTCTTCTACAAGTACAATCCCAATGTCAAGTGTAATCCCAAAAGCTGACATTCACCAAAAATACAAAATGTTTGGCAGAGTTTGCTTCAGACCCCTTACCCCTGCGAATCATGAAAAGTTGGTGTGGTGTGAATTTGTGATACGACACGGGACGGTAATACAATAAATTTTTAAAATAACATAAATACACGAGTATGATTATGATATGTAAGGTAATACAATAAATATTCAAAAAATAAGACAAACATATCAAGGATACACCGAAAAAAGTAAATAAATAAAAATATATTAGTATACATAAAAAAAAATTAACTTTTTTTCAGATTCTCAATAATACCATACACATTCTAGAAGATGTCTCTATTTTTCTTATATTCTTCTATTTTTCTTCTTTTTATTTTTCTCACACTCTCTCACTTATTTGAGAAGTGAGAATAAAACTTAGGCTAAAGAATGGAAAATACGCTTTTGTTGGGTTTTTAAGTCTAATTTTTATTTTTATCTCATTAGATTTTAGAATTTGAGTTGAGCCCCATGATTTTAAAAATATATATTTATAAATTGGCGATGTCAGTGTTCGAAACGTGTTCTGATTGTATCTTTGCATATTCAGTGTTTTTTTGTATCTTGTCTTTGTTGTATTCGTTTTAAAAAAATAATTATTTAAAAATGTGAATTCTTTAGAAATGTTTCTGGCGTATTTGTGTGACACTACCACGACATTATAAATAGAAAAAAAAAATTGAAGTGCCTTTCTTGCTTTGACTCCCGGAAAAATAGACTCCGAGTTTTAGATTCATCTGAAATGAGTATATGTGCTTTTCTTACTGTCAAAGTAATGGTGTACTAATGAGAGTAGCAAAGATCAGTTTATTACAGGCATACAGTCTAAAATCTAAATTATATGCTATTCTGTGAAAGCCTAGCGGATGGTATTGCCACGTATGGTCCTTCAAATTCTATTACAGTAAATTTTTTTGGTCTCGCTTTTAGAAATCAAAATCTAATAAAAAAAAAAAAAACCCCTCTCTTATCCCTATCAATGCTTCATTGACATACTGTATATATTCATACATATGTGTGTATTAATTAATACTTTATTTATATCAAAACTAGTTTGGTGAGTTTTTATAGCTCCACTGTGATTTGCATCGTCACTGATTTTACTGTTCATACTGTCAAAATAGGGTATCACTTGTGAATTTGTACTATATAATATATATGTATATATATAGATATAGATATAAAAAGTGATGAATATTTGTGAGCGAAGAAGAAAATAAGGAAGCTTGTGTCGGTGAGAGTGGTGGAGGCTAACTTTTGTCGCAATCTATGTACAGGCCTTAGGTATGATTTGGCCTCACATGCTGAGGGGGATAGAAAAAAGTGGTGGGGCCGACTTTAAAAGTTTTTGTTTGGGCCTGGACCACGTGATCTCAAGCACCTCCTCCATCCATCAAACAGGCGACGAACCAATTCCATTACATTTACATCACCTTCTCTGCTTTTTACAATTTGGATTTGGCATTCTATGCATTCCTTGTGCATTAAATAAATAAATAAATAAATAAAATCAATATGCTAATTTTCTTGTTTTTAATAATATTTTCACATGTTCAAATAAAAGATCTGATTTGCATTGTTTGGGGATAAAATAAATGATGTATTTTTTTTATTATCAAAAACATGTCTGGTAAATTTGAAATTTGTTCATTCATCATAGTAACCAAAATTAGTCTCAAATATCTTGAATTTTAATCAAAAAGGAACTTGGCTTTTATGAACGATGAGTTTTTAATTAAATTTGAAGTAAATTTTTTTTTTTTTGTGAAAATTAGAGTGATATCATGATTTTTGTGAAAGTCAGACTTCATTGTAATTTTTTTTCCTTTTCATTGAAGTCACAATAAATGGGACATGTGCACTGTTTTTATACATGAGAGTTACAATATACAATATAATATAATGAAGTAAAAGTGAAATTGAAACAAATTGCATCTTACTCAAATGTATAATGAAGATGATGTACTAACAACAAGTATGGATTGAATGACAAAAGTCAATCCAGAATTGCCATTCTATCCACACTTCATAACAATAGCATTAGGACTGCAATTAACTTTGATGTTAACTGAAAATTGATGGAGAGAAACAGGTTTCAAATTTAATTGTTTTACTGTATTTAATTATGAACCTCAACTTTGTCCTAGCTGAAAAGTAAGAAAGGAATCTAATAATCATCCATGCTTGTTTTTTTATATGTAAGTTGTGATTTCATCATTCTAATTATGTTCAAACTAATCATGCAGACCAAAAAGCACTAAATACTGTTCTTGTTTTGATCTAATCATGCAACCCATTTAGAACTAAACATAACAAAAGGAATGAAAAATATAAGTATGCCCAACTTTAAACTATTTAATCATAATTCAGATTGCTACATCTATTATTTTCAAGCTCAAAATAACAGATGGCCCACTTACTTAGTTATTGGGAATTTGGGATGATGCTGCATCATCCACTGTGTTGTATTCTCTTTCAAGATATATATATATATATATATATATATATATATATTAAGGGAGATGATATTTCTTGAATCACATAATTTTTTTAAGAATGTCGCTCTTGCGTTTTGCGTGCGTAGAGTGCTCTCACTCCACGCACGCGAACTCAACATAAATACGATTATCAAAGGTCTGGAGCTGCAACATTGGTAGTGGCTATTGCAAGCAGTAGAAAATTAAATTAATAGTTCAAGTTTTAATCAAGATTCATGATTGCAACATTGCACCCACTAATAACACCCATAAAAGTATCAACTACAGTTATCAAAATTTACTATCAGTCATCATCATCATTCATTCAATCTATATAAACTAAGAGTTTGTAGATTTACAAGATTTTGATGTCCAAATTAAAAGAATGATATTTAATTATTTGTTTTAACTTGTTATTTGAATCTAACGAGAAATAGAGTTCTAGTTATCTTCAATTACTTTAAAAAGATATGAATATATTTCATGGAAGGAAAAAAAAAGGATCGCAAAACGAAAGGAGGAGGAGTTTTTTAGTAGTTAAATCAATAAATAAGAGCGCAGATTAGGGTTGGAGCGCAAGATGATATTTTATTAAAATGTGACCGTTTTTTAAAAAGTGTTAAATCTTTAAATCCATATCATATGCATTCCCTAACCTCTCAACTTTCCTACATAATGATTCTCAAATTGCTCCTTAAATTAACACTCAGTGGATACCACCCCCACCACAAGGGCCACAACAATCAATAGCATGGTAGAAATATGTATTAGCATCTCATCAACTTATGCTCTAAAGCTAAGGAGTAAGGACATTAATTATGGTTAAAGTCTCTTCTTCCAAAAAGGAAAAAGAATGCAACTCTGTTGAGATCAATTTTATTTTATTTTCTCAATAAACATATACATTAATTGGAAAATAGTCAATGTGCCATCATGAAGATGATAATTTCTTGTATAGTTAAATCTAACCAATTACATTTGTTGATCAAACAATCACAGAAAACAAAGCCTATATATATATTTGGTACTAAGAGGCGCAACATTTTCTAATCTTTTTTCAACTTTAATGTCTTGGGATCTTTAGAGCCAATTTAGGGACAGTTCGTCCATTACTTGGCGGAATAACTACGACAAGTTGCATTCTCTCTCCTCTCTATACGTGTGTATAAAAACACACACACATATATATATGTGTGTGTGTGTGTGTGATTAAATATGCAACTTTGGCAGCAGACAAAATTGATTAAATAAAAGAAAGAAGCCATAACATAACCCAGAACTGGGTAATCTCTCTCTATATCTTCCTCTAATAAAGAGACTGTAGCGGTGCATGTGAAACTAATGACTTTGGGGAGGATACCTCGGTAACAGAACACTAGTTTCCAAGAAGAAAAGAGATCAAGTGAGGAATAAATCCATAATTAAAGATCACTAATCCTTTAAGTAATACTAAATCAAATCATTCATCCCCACATTACCCACTTCAGATTTATCTACTTTTTCTCTCTCTCTGACATACTTGCAACACAAAGTGCGTATATATGTATGTATAGACATACATATACTATCATATATATGTAGGTAAGGAACAAATAAATAAAGGGAGCAAAGCAAAAAGGGCAAAGAGTGAGCGACATCCAAATCCCTCTCTCTCTCTCGTCTTTATGTTTTCATCACACCAGTCGTCATTCCTTCAGCTTAAAGCCTCAATCCATTAACAACCATTGCTGTGACCCCATTTGTACTCATTTGGAGAGAGAAATTAGATTGAGAGAGAAACAGAGTAAAAAAGGGGGCATGGATGTGGGCAGCAGAAGGGGCGCAACAAGAAATGGTATAGTTGCAGGGTCTGTTTGGGAGAGCAGAATGAAGATTGATGAAGTCAAAGGAGGTATCAAAGTTTTCAATGCTGAAGAGAATTCAGAAGAAAATGGTGATAACAGTACTGCTCTCCAAGTGGACAAAAAGGTGAGACCAAAACAGAGTCCAATTGGGGTTAGTGGGAAGAGAAAGACATGGAAGTCTGAGAGTTCTGAAGGGTTTGAGAGAAACCCAATTCAGATTGCAAGGCAAAGATCTGAAGTGAATAATAAGACAATGGATGAGCAGCTTAAGGAGTTGAGTGTATCTGCTGATTCAATCAAGAAACCCCCAATTCAGATGAAGAAGACGAGATCTGAGGTGGGTAAGGAGCTCAGTGCGTCTGTTGATGGAATTCAGAGAAGCCCAATTCAGAAAATGAAGACAAGATCTGAGGTGGGTAAGGAGCTCAGTGTGTCTGTTGATGGAATTGTGAGAAGCCCAATTCAGAAAATGAAGACGAGATCTGAAGAGGCTAAGGAGCTCAATGTGTCTGCTGATGGAATTCAAAGAAACCCAATTCAGAGTAGGAAGCCAAAATCTGAATCATGTGAGGAGGTTGGTGAATTTGGTGATGGAATTAAGAAGAATTCAATTCAGTTGAGGAAAGTGAAATCAGAGTCGAATAAGCCTCTGGATGAATCCATTGATGGAAATCAGAGGAATTCATGTCAATTGAGGAAGATGAAATCGGAGTCGAATAAGGCTTTGGACGAGTCTGGTAAAAAGAGTCTAGATAGCTTGGGGGATGGAAGTGGGAGGAATTCAGTTGAGGAAAGGAAGGCCAAACTGAAGTCTAATAACGGTGCTGATGTGTCTGTTGAGGGAATTGAGAAGAGTCTAGATGTAATTGAGAAGACTAAATCTGATGAAATTTGTAAAGAGCTTGATGTGTGTCAAGAAAAGGTCATTTCTAGTAGTTTGAGTAATGTGAGTCAGGTCAAATCTGCTCCACAATTGGTGGTAACTGATGATGATGATGATGATGATGATGGTGATGAAGAAGACTGGGAGGAAGAGGTGGATGAGGAAATTGAGACTGAGGTAGAGAAGAGGAGCTTTGATATCAAGGAAATTAACATACCAGATCAAAAACCCAATCAGGTTGTGAATGAAGAGAAACAGTTCGATCAACTCCAAGAAAAACCAAAACCCATCTCACCAATGGTGAGAAAACAGCCTCCTCCTCCTCCTATTGTGAAGAACACCAGAATCCATCCAATTCCCTTCAAAACTACTACTCCTATCGTGAAGAACACCAGAATCCATCCAAATCCCCTCAAAACTACACCAAGTAAGTGTGTGCTGCTTCAAAATTTCACCTCTTATAGAACTTTTGACCTTTCTATTTATGGTTTCTGTGTTTGAATCTGATTGTTTCTTTAATTTGACTGCATTTTAGCTCCCATTTCCAATGAATTCCATGCAATTCCTAAAACCCATAACAGATTACAGAGTTTAGGTGAGTTTTCATCACTGGGTTGATTCAATTATTCTTTTTTTTAGCAACTTTTTGAGTATAATCTCCGAATTTTAAGCATTCATTTTTTGATGATTTGTTAAATTTCCAGTTGATCTAGTGATGTGGAGAGATGTATCGAGATCGGCATTCGTCTTTGGAATTGGAACATTCATCACAATTTCATTCTCTTACACCAAAGATCTCAATATCAGGTCAGAAGCAACAATCCAACAATAATATTGTTGCTCATTTTAGGTTTAATAAATGTAATTTACCCTTAGCTAATATCTTTAATACTAATTGCTATTACAGTTTGATTACTGTAATTTCCTACCTGGGTCTTGTCTATCTTGCTCTAATCTTCCTATACAGATCCATCGTATGCAGGTAATAATATAATAAACTGATTCTATAAATTGGTTTTGTTTCAAAATCTTATTTGACTTGTCTCTTTGTAATTTTCTTTATATTTTTGGATAAAAAATTTATTAAATCAGGGGAGTTATAGATATAGATGATAATGATACAATCCAGGACTATGTGGTGGGTGAAGAAGAAGCAGCTTGGTTACTAGAATTGGTCCTTCCATATTTGAATGAGTTCCTCTTGAAACTCAAAGCTCTTTTCTCTGGAGATCCTGCCACTACAATGAAGGTCAAATTCCTTTTGTTTTTCTTTTGTAATCTTTCTTTTTTTTTTTTAACTTCTTTCATCTTCTGGAAATTACTAAAACATATATGACAACTGGCAGCTGGCAGTGCTGCTGTTTGTTTTGGCTCGGTGTGGCAGCTCCATAACTATTTGGAAGATGGCCAAATTGGGTGAGTTTCCTGCAAACTTATATTATATATATATATACAATGATCCCAAGTATCATTGGATCAAATGCAAAAGTTTTGAAATTAAATCCAATAAGTTCATGCTACTTGAATCGTTTTTTTATTTCACAATTTAACTAAACAGCAAAAACATTATAGACTTCTTTGAAGGGTAACTTTTCCTAGTCAAATCAGAGTTTAATAAGTAGCCGTGGGGGGTAAAAAGAGCACCATTTTGGGTAGTTTTCTCTTCTTCTTCTTTCTTTCTTTCTTTCTTTCTTCTTCTTTTTTTTTTTCTTTGTCACCAAACAGACAAATCTGCTAACCTTTCTGAAAGATTGCTCCACTGACGCATGGTTGTGCTCAACTGTATCAGGCTTTTTTGGAGTTTTCACCGTACCAAAAATCTGCTCTTCCTATTCCACCCAGTTGACAGCATACGGTAAAGTTCACATACTCAAATTTTATTGCCTATATATATATATACATGTATATTGAGGTATGATACTATACCTTTGAAGTGTGCAGACCTCAGCACACCTGAGTCAAATCACTAACATTAGATGCTGTACAGTGGCAGAATGGTGGGTCATCTTCTGGTGACCAAAATTTGGGACACATAGTAAAGTGCAATACATGTGTCTGATTAATCCACATAACGGCTCTTTTGGTTCTTGGATGGTATTAGCATGGAGTGGATTTGATTGGTCCCACAAAATAAATATATACATTAGCTCCCTATCTATCACCATCATTTTTTTATTTATTATTATTTCATATGTCATCAATCTAATTTACTGGTGAACCTAACGGATAGAATACAAATTAAATGCCGTTACTTTAGAATGGATGGAGTATTAGTATTTAGTAGTAGCCAAGATAGTTTGGGCCTTGGTCAGTGTGAATGGGCCTGCATTAATTACCTTATTGCATCGGGTAAGTCCAAGATAGAAAAAATCCTAACAATTGGGAAAAATTGAAGGTACATTTTGGGTTCGACGCTTTGAAGATGCTTGGGAGTCATGCTCTCACAAGAAAGCCGTAGCATTTGCCATCTTTACCGTCGTATGGAATCTATCTTCGGTCGTTGCTCGTATATGGGCAGGTAGGGACACTTTTGTCATTTTACGCTGGGGTGTGTGTGTGTGTGTGTAAATGAATAAAAAAAATTGGATAATAATGTAATGCAATATGGATGCAGTGTTTATGCTATTTGTGGGCTTTAGATATTATCAGCAGTCCTTGATGAGAGTGAGAGATGATTGGGTGGAAGAAGAAGAAGAAGAAGCAGCTGAAGAAGAAGAAGCTTGTTGGCAAAGAAAGAGTAGAGGACAGAGACAAGGTCGTGGGCCCACTATAGTGGAAATAAAGAAAGCCAAAAAAGGATCCTAAGAAATATATATATATATATATATATATATGTTGGGCCACGTACTCGTCTTATAGCTAACAAGAGTGCATGCCACTACATCATCCATCTATCTGCTGCTTCTTATATGATATATGATATGATATAATAATTGAGTATGTAATAAGAATTAGTCTGTTTTCATTTAATAATTCTTTTATTTTTAAATCTTTGTTTTCCAATTATGTGTATATTTGTTTGTTTAGTCACAAGTCACATCATGTCTCTATCAGTAACAAATCTTTAGACCTTCCGAGGCCACCTTTGCTAATTTATTTTCTTTATTTAGAGTGTCCTAAAAAATCATTATTAAAATGCATGTACCGGATACAAAAAGGAGGACATGCATGCTTAATTTTAGGTACTATGTATATGTGTGTAAAGTTTAAAATCGAATACATTTACCATATTTGTGTAAAGTTAGTTATTGCCTTTAAACTCAGTGTCCACACACACACACATATATTACATAGATTGATGTAAACATTTATCGAGTACTAATATTGTCGGTACATTATCTAGCAAAGTGCAGCGTTATTGTCATTCTTCTTCTTCGTCGTCTTGTGAGAAGTTTCACTGGAGTTTCTCCCGATAAAGATGGTATCATGGAATAAAGGTAGCTTGAAAGAGCCACTCTCTCTCTCTCTCTCTCTCTCTCTCTCATTTGAGATGTCTCTGTAGCAAATAAAGAAGCTCCTAAAGTTATATATGTACGAGTGCCTTTCCTTAGAAGTTAGAACTACTCTATATATATATATATATATATGAGAATACAAACTACCTACCAATTTGGCTATTCTAATCACCTTTTAGTCTCGAAGAGAGAGAGAGTCCATTCTTTTCTTCCAATAACATCATCTTCCATTGGACTACAGGGAATATGTAGAGTTGGATTAAAGTTTAAAGTCTCCTTTTCATTTTTTAAGTAAAATGAACAATTTTATTCAAAATAGAGCGTAGTACTAATCTTTTAACATAATTGTGGAGCGTGCAACTACTTTTGATATTACGTGTCTATTTTTTTTAAAGAGATTTGGCTCTCGGAGCTTTTCAAAAAAGAAGTACAAGAATCAGTCAAGCAAACATTAGATTTAAGAATCAAATCATCTTTGCTGCAAACAATTTTTTGGAGGTGGTATGCCTACCAACTAGAAAAAAAATCTTATAAATACTCCGCCTCAATTTAATTTGATAATATCTCACTATATATATATATATTCTTGTTGTTCAACCCATCACTCTTGTACAATTTTTTACCGGGGTTTGAGTTGGTCAATTTGGGTGTTGCTGGGGTTGTGACTACATCGCTAATCTGCTAGGTGAGTGAAATTTTCCATTTAGAACTTCATGGTATAAATTGTACTATGCTCTTAACCTACTCATGTAAGTTCCGTAAACAGTGGTATCTCGTGATTTTAGATAATTTTTAAGTGGGATTTTTTCAATTATGCAAATTATGTATATGAAAAAGACTGCTACATGAGATTATTGAGATATCTCTTAATACAAACACACACGCACACATATATATTTACTAGTTTAAAGCATGTGCGATGCAGTTGGATAAAAAATAAATTAAAATTTTATTATAACACTTAAAACATTCAAAACTATCATAACACATCCAAACACATTAATTAAAACATTCAAAACTATTTTCATTATATAACATTGATAATATAAACTCACTTGTTTAAAAAATTAAAACTATAAGTTAACTATTATTCACATGGAAGAAATCAAGTATAAACTATAAGAAATTAAAAGGTATAATTCTAACCATTCTTAAACAATCTATTACTATTCTTTTGAAAATTCTCCAACACTTTATCTTTTTTATATTTCTGAGTTCTTCTTCAAATAAATCATTCCCAAGCGATACTTCTTTGATAGCTGTCATCGAAACACTATTTTTGATTACGTCATTTTTACTGCTGTCTATCTTAATCATAAAAATAAACGATTTTTCTTTGTAACTTGTTACTTTGTCGTAAAATTCATTAATCTCTTTGTCCTACAAAAATAACAAATTTATTTTAGTAATATTGATGCATTTCAAATTAATTGATTTATCCATAAATTTTATGAACGAATGAAAAAGTATTACCTAACTTTTTAACTGTATTAGCTCATCTAATGAATAATTTATTAATGGTTGAGAATCATCAAATATTATTAGATATGTATTATTTGTTATATATTTGACTCGAAATTGTATCATAAATCTGTATAAATGAGTATACTTCATTGATACATAATAATAAAGAGTGACATGTCATGTTGTAAATTTTTAAAAAAAAAATAGAATATTTAAATATATAATAATACCTTTGAAAGCATATAACGTCTTTTGTTTTGCAATCAGTACAACTGAGTCCATCCTTTCGTACTTTAACTTTCTTCTTGCATTGCTTAGATGCATTGTACCATGATTCGAATGCATTTTTAATCTCTATAATTCTTGCTTCAAAAAAGTAATGTACTTTCTGCAAATTGAGTGACAAATTTTATTTTTATAACAAAAATTAATTATAATCATGTGATATAAAAAAAAAATTAAATGAATATATAAATAATAATAATAATTTAATACCTTGAATGCCATTGCGGATTTTTCAATTATGTCTTCAAGTGAAAGTTTTTCAGCCTCTTCGAATAATTGATATTTTGAACATGAAATAAGAGATCTATGTCTTTGTCATTTACGTTTTATTTAAACTTGTCAAAGCATAATAAATTATTGGAACAATATGTTGTTGATATGTTCAAATTCACACCCACACAATCATTAATTAGACCTTATTATCGGTTTCATGAATAAAGAAAGTTATAATTTTTGTTTATTTTCTGTTTGATTTTTTAACTATTGATAGTGGATTAATTAGCTTCCACCAACCATGTCCTACCAGTCATGATATTCTTTAAGTAAAATAAATAATTAAATTTAGGGGTGCACAAAGAACCGGTGGAATCGGAATCGGAACCATACCTGAAGTATCGAAAATTATGAATACGCTTATGAAGTATCGAAAATGTATCTGTGAGTATAGTATCAACATTCAATACGTACACGATATTGTAAAAGTATATATGTTTTCTAGGCAAATTGTGAAAGCGGGGTATTTCTTAGAGTGACATAAGATACAGAAAAGAAAAGGAAATGATGAGAGGGCAAGGGAGATAAGTTAGGTAAGAGAATAAATGAGAGAGTATCAATACTGTAGAATCTTGAGGTAGTCCCAACTTGTTATGTCACTTGGCATGACTATTTATAATATTCCTAACATGTGTCATTGTACGGATGTCCACCACACGTCAGCACATTTATGTGCCATGTGTCATTCTATCCAAATGTCACGTGCCCCTTTATTATTCTCCCAGTCAAGAAGTGAGCGTGTCATCCTCCTTAGTCATGGGTTTAACTCCTTTTTCATTTCTCCATGTCTTGACAATCCCTTTTCTCACCTGCTTTTCTCATGGCACGACATGCGCTATACTCAAAGCTTTCCTCGAACTGTGTGATGGAGCCTCGCATCTTCGTAACATGTCAAGTCAATACATAGTGTTTTTCCTTTCACAATCCTATGTTGATTTACATGTTATCTTCTCTTATACCTTAAATAATTTACCAAGCCTGCACTCAATACTGAATGCTTGTCTATTCATGTGAAATCTTTGGGAGCTTCATATAAAAGGAAAGATTCAAGGGAAAACGCTAAAAAATAATTTATTAAAGGACATCAGAGAGCATTTTTTCATCAAGTGTCTCGTGGGCGTGATAAATTATTAGATAGTCCTGAGACCATTAGTCTTGGGCTAATCACCATTTAGCACACAAGCAAAACATCAATTTTATGTCTGCTCCATTTTAGCTTTTTGCTTGTGTCAGGTAGGGATGGCAACGGGACAGGTACGACACAGGTTTGCCTAAATCCGTCCTCGTCCTCCTACCTTCAACATTATATTCAAACCTGCCACTGGTTTGAAATATGACTGAATTTCAAAACCTATCCCCATCCCGTTGGGAGAAACCCCACCCCGTCCCGTTTAAAATTTCAAAAGGGGTGGAAAGAAACGGGGTGAGGCGGGGCCCTTCCCCACAAAATTGTAACCACATCAAACATCAATAAAAATTGATTTTTTCAAAAAATACGAGCCTAGTGAGTAGTACCAAGTTTGATACTATTAAATTCAAAATACTATAACTCTGTTTAAGAAGTAAAATGACAAGATTCCACAATTAAATAGCCTATTACAGAAAATATATTTCACAACTAAATAACTTAGTAACAAGTTTAATCCAACAGGTAAAGAAGTGTTAATCCAACAAAAAGATAAAATAAAAACATAAGTCTTAATACAACCAAAAGTAAAATTATATATATATATATATATATATATATTTATAATAATAAAATATATAGGCGGGGCGAAGTGGGTTATTATACAGTCCCGAATCCGCCTCGTACCCGCGATGAGTTTTGATTTTATTTCTCAAATTTGCTCCTATAAAAAAAAATGACTCCCATACCCGTCTTAAAAGGAACGGACAGGACGAAACGAAAATCTGACGAAACGAATAAAATTGTCATCCCTAGTGTCAAGTGGTGCCCCACCAATGGTCGAGGTGCTACCTAATAATTTCGCCATAGGTGTCCCCCCCCCCCCCCCATGTGGCCGCCATTAGGCACCACCTATGAAGCACGGATACTTCCCCGGAGGCGCCGTGGCCGTATCGGATACGTATCCGATACGGATACGGCCGGACACGTATCGGATACTTCCGGGAAGTATCCATTTTTTTTTAAATAATTTTTTTATTTTCGGATACGGCAGGATACGGCACGGATACGGCCAGGATACTTCTCGGATACGTTTGATTTTTTTTTTTTTTTTTTGTTAATTTTTTTTTAAAGATGGTAACCATATTGTAATATTAAAATTTAAAAAGCTTAATTAAAATGTGGGGTTTAATTTGTAATAAATCAAAAGATCTTTAATGTTGAAAAAAAAAAATCATTTAAGTTAAAACTTAATTTGTGTTCTATTAATTTTTTTGTATAATATATAAAATATATATATATATATTTGCCGTATCCCGCCGTACCCGTATCCTATTTTTTTGAGATTTGCCGTATCGCCGTATCCGTATCGTGTCGTATCCGTATCCCGTATCCGTATTCGTGCTTCATAGGACACCACTATGCGGCACACCACTTGGGTGCCATTACTAATCTCCTAATCATGCCTCGCGTGTGTGTGTGTGTTCAAAGTGGTTTTCTTTGTTTTAACGTGGCCGCCATTAGGCACCACTATGCGGCACACCACTTGGGTGCTATTACTAAGCTCCTAATCATGCCTCGTGTGTGTGTTCAAAGTCTTTTTCTTTGTTTTATTAATTTTTGACAATCCAACAACTTTACGTGTTTCGTAAGTTTGCATGAACTTTTGCCATCAATGTACCTTACGGTTGCGCCAATACCCACTCTCTCAAATAGTTGATTACTTCGAATAAGTTTTTTTTTTTTGTATTTTAAATGTTAAAATTTTGTTTTTGTGATGCGTGACCAATCAATTAAAATTGGAGAATCTGACCAATTCGAACATTGTTGTCCAACTTTTTTTATTATTAATTATTTAAAAAATTATATAATTCACGCATAGCTTTTCCTAAAATTTGCATTTAAGTAGTTCATTTTGACACAATTGTTTTTTAAAATTTATGTTAGACTTGCCTCAAGGAAGTATTATTAAATTTTCCTTTTAAGAGTTCGTTTTGTTCTCTGAGATGGTTGCTTTAGCCCAAAGAGAGAGGGTAGATAGAGATTGCTTAAGGGAGTGCTTCCTGATAAGGTGTTGAATTTTGATGTGGAATGATATTCTGGCTTCTTTTGTGTTTGATGATGGAAAGAAAAATGTTTGATCAAGTATATACATATATCATTTCTTTCTTTCCATTTAATTTTTTACAACGACAAATCGAGGTATTGTTAATGGGATGGGCTAATATTAAATATAAATTTAATAACAAAATTTCTTAAGAAATTTTTTTATAACATAATAATCTAGACCGTATTGGATTTGATGTAATCAAGATCCAATGAAAAATTTTCACTGGATAAGCTAATACTAGTAATAATTTCTTTTTTTAGCTCGACTAAAATTGAATATAGTAATAATTTTTTTTTTGGTAAATGCCACTTACACCCTCTTAGATTAAGCAATATCCTGACCAGACCCCTCTAATTTCAATATTCTCCATTACACTCCCGTAACATTCGTTAATTTTTTTCTCTTGCTGATATCAGTAAATTCCATTTGCTTGGTGACGTGACACTAACAGAAAGAAAAAATTAATAAATAAACTTAAAATTCAGAGAGAGTGTATATATATATATATATATATATATATATATATATATATATTTTTGGTGTGTGGACTTGAGCCTACCCCTGCATCCCCTCCTGATTTTTTTTCTTGTCTCTTGTCTTTTCTTTTAATTGACTACTTTTCCTCGCCTGTTTTTTTGTTTTCAGAACTCTTATAAAAAACTATTTTATTTGGTTTTTTGTTTTATAAATAGCAACACTGGAAAGCCATATTCTCTGAGTTCACTGTGGTTATGCTTAAAAAAAAAAAAGGGAAAAAAATTCTCTTATAAATAAAATATTTGAAAACAAATTCTTATAAATATACAAGTTAAATTGACCATTCTCTCCTGAGCTTTTATCAAAAAGATAATTTTGCCCTTGTATTATAATATCACATAATATTTCAAATATGGTAAAATACAATGACAAAGTTTGCCGTAATTGGACCGATCTCCCATGAGGTTTGCTGTAATTGCAGTGGCCTCCCCTGTTATGATTTTAGATAATATTTTATGATGATTTTATCATTATACCCCCAAATAATTTAATACAAAAATGAAAAAAAATCTAATTTCTAATATGATATGTACGCTTTTACGCACACGACACCACCAACCCGATCATTTTCTTCAACCTATACCTGTGACTGACGACAAAATCCAACAACTAGGTCCACATATCTGATCCTATCTATGTATTTGTATATATATCACCATGATCAAAGATATTTGAAAATGATTTGTGTGATAGAATTTTTGTCGATTGATTAGATATATTGGAGAAAAATCGAAGATCAATGGTGGTCAAGGGCAATGATAGTGTTGGTGTAGCAAGTGTACAAAAGAGGATTGAACATAGAGAGAAAATATAATGTGGGCAAAAATGTTATTTTGGAAATCAAATTTTTTTCAGAGGACGTCAATGCAATTATAGCAAACTCTAAGGGAGGTCATTGTATTTTATTCTATTTGAAATATAATATGATATCATAATGCAAGGGCAAATTTGTCTTTTCAGACTTAAAATTTACTCCGACCACCAGAAAATAAATTTAGAAGAGGAGACTTAAAATTTACTTTGAACATCAGAAAAATGAATTTAGGAGAGAAGACTTAAAATTTACTTCGACTATCGAAAAAATGAATTTAAGAGAGGAGACTTAAAATTTACTCGGACCACTGAAAAAATGAATTTAGGAGAAAAATAAATTTAGAAGAAGTAAAAGAAATAAAAGTCAAACAATTTTTACAAGTGTAATTTGACCAAACCTCTGGAGAGGTCAATGAATTTAATCCTAAAATATTCCAAACTTTTCATAAAAAATTATTTTATTTGGAGTTGGACAAAGATGTTTAAATATTTGTCAAAATATTCAAAACTCTTTATAAAAAATTCTTTTGTCAATTACTCTCACCTCCTTCTCAAATTTGAGCTAATTATCCAATGATGAAACTTTTGTAAAAATAAATTTTAACACCTCTTGTGTCAAAATATTTAAACATCTTTATAAAAAATTCTCTTGTGAATTACTCTCACCTCCTCCTGAAATTTGAGCTAATTATCCACGTATAAAACTTTTGTAAAAATAACTTTTAACACCTCTTGTTAGAGTCAACGGGCAAAGCAGTTAAAACATTTAATGTTCATTTACTAATTTGCCCTTCATTTATTAAATCATATTAAAAAAGAAAGAAATAACTCCTCTGTTCAAGTTCACCATTCAAGCCCTGTATCGCTACCAAGGCATTGCCTCGGCCATTAAATTCCGACACCTGAACTGGCAGAATCAGTGGTAATTTTGGCATCACGATTGTCAGATGTCCTCTTGAGAGTGTGTTCGAGGTAGACTAGTACTTATCGTATTTCGACTTGGGACTTGTTTTCTGATTGTTTTAGCCAACCAAGAGGTGCAATTGCAAATGCAATTGTGAAGCCGTTAAAAAAGACTCCATGACTACACCATATTGTCGGAAAGGTTTTATGTGTATATAAATGCATGCATAACAAAATTTGGGTATCTTTACTTTTTCTCTCTCTCTCTCTCTAAAGTTCTCATCTCTCCCTAGTTACAAGTCAATTCAAAGGAGGAAAAGAACCATTCTAAATGCATGATGGAAAACAAAAATTTATATTTGTAATATGTGAATTATTATATTATATTATAGATATATGTGAGTGAATCCAGAACAGTGTAGTATACATTATATAATATAATAGTTGATTGATGTGAACCATGTGCAGAGAGAGTGGGTTGATAATGATTAATGATATTGTGGTGGAGGAAAAATGGTGGTGGCGGCAATATTTTCAGAGGGAGAGATTTATGAGATGCTTTTACAGGGCTTCTTGCTACAGAGAAATTGCCCTAGACAGCGTATTGAGGGAAATCCCACTAAGCGGCAAAAATGTAATTTAAGAATGAATAAGGCTAAATGGCAAATTTGATATTTTATAAACAACTCTTTAACGGAATTGACCGTCTTTTAACCGTAAGGTTGACGACGAAAGTTTTTTCAAAAGTTTAATTTACGGATAGGGCGAAGTCGGGGTAATTTACCCAAAATTCTTTTATTTGGGAAACGTTTCTTCACTTACTCCTCCATTCCTCTCTTCTTCTTCTTCTTCTCGGCTCACGACATTTACCAGGTCATCGACGACAACTACCAGGTTCGTCTCTCTCACCCTCTATCTTTCTCACTGTTAAATTCTTACTCTCAAGCTCACTGTATATGGTAGTAATGATTTAAGAACCCTAGAAATTTTGCCAAACCGAGTCACTCTCCCTCAACCTTTGTCTCTTCACTGTGTTTGATTCTTTTTTTCTCACTGTGATCGAAACCTTAGAAATTGGGACAAATCAAAACCCTAGAAATTGGGCCAAATCTAACCCCTAGAAATATGGATCAGCACACACACACACACACACACACACATATCTACACATGCAGTTGATTATTGACAAAATATGACTCCTGATGTTACCGAGGTTGATGATTTGCATTCAACTGTTAGAGGTGATGGTGGGTTTGGATCCTCTCCTGATGTTCGGGCAATTGCGAAGCCCAGCCTTCCAGATCTGTCAGAACCCAATTAAAAGAAAGAAAGAGAACCAATCCCATTTTTAATATCCTTTACTTATGAACTTCAGATTGAAGCTCTGCCAATGGCTACCTGTGATTCACATGTGATTTATTGTTATGAGACATAGTAATGTCACCTAAATATACAGAACATGTTTACATATATGTTGGTTGGTAAGCTGTTGATGGGTTTGCTTTGATTACATGAATTTAGATTTTTTTTTAATGGCGTTAACTTTTCATTTATATAAACACACACACACACACTTCAAAACTTATTAAACCAACATATATGAATGAAAATTGCTTTGGTTAGACTCCTCCAGAATTGACAAACCTATAAGGCTTTGTATGAAAATTTGTTGGGTTATCTAAGAATTAGATTTTTAAAAAATTCTAAATTCAACAAACAGGCTTCTTTGCTTCTCTGGGGAAAAAAATGTTTTAGATTTTTGAGTTCTTGAACTACATGCCTTAAATCTCTGCATTCAAGTCCTCTTTCCTTTTGTTTGAACAGAGAACAGTTCATCCCGCTGAAGGGTGACTTGTTATTATTATATGTGAGGACTATATGAATTCATACATGAATTTATGTGAGTATTTTTTATGTTAAGGACTTGAGAAAAGCCAAAACAGTGAACTGTTTCTCTTTGTAGGCATGTGGCATGTTTTACAAATTTGTTGATAGGTTATTATTATATAGGGTGAAGTACAAAAAACAACCCTATAGTATAAATATTGTGTGAATTTCACCCCTCCTGTTCTAAAAACACCCCTAAACTATTGATTTTGTTCGAATAGGTCCATTCCGTCAATCTCCCATTAAAGGAGTGATAAAATTACCTAAATACCCATGTAAGGAAATTAAAAAAATAAATAAAAAATAACATTAAAAGTGAAATGACCCTAAAGAACATCATATCACATCTTAACATCATCTACTGTTTTCTTCATCCTCATTTTTCCACCTTTGATGAAAATGACTCCAAGGCCGCCACCGCCACTCACAACTGGCGACCACCACCACCTTCTTGAGAAGCCCCCGCTATCATTCTATGATTTAATTCACATATTCCTCTCTCTTCCTTCTCTTCTCTTCCTCATCTAAACCCAACAATGGCAATATTTTCTACAAATTCCAACCCCCAATCTCATTCCGACAATACCCTCGTTACTTTCTCAGAATCCCCATCATTGTGTACCAAACCCACCACACAAACCCTAATAACCACTTTGCCTCACCTCATAAGCATTTGCCGATGACCCATTTCAGGTTAATCAACAACTTCGATCAAGTTGTGTGTTTAGAGACAAAGAAAGGACTGAAAGGGATGGTAGAGGAATCGAATCATACCCAAAATCCGTGGGTGAGGAGTGAGTACAGAGCAACCCTCAAGAATTGAGGTTGACACCACCCCAATAATACATCTGGTAACGGAAGGAATTTGAATGGTCAAAGTTTAATGGAGTGATGAGAAATATACACACACACACACACACCAAGACAGAAGTACTTGTCAGGTAATTTCTCAAAGGGAGTCCTGTCATTGTAAATAAACCTGCAATATCATCAAGAGATAGCATCAAATTACAAAATTCACAAGCAACACTTTCTTAATTAACTCCCAAATTAAATTACAAGAGTAGTACACAAAACAGATGATTACCAGAAAAAAAAAAAAAAGAAGAGAGAAGAAAAAGTACTCGCAATCATGACAGATATAGGCCTGATATATATGTTTATATGCCCAGGGGCATTTTGGGAACTTAAAAGGGCAAGCTTGACTATTTTTTTTTCCTAGTTGGGGACTCACACGCTTTTTTGCCCACAGGGGCTCGGACCCCTTCCCTCCTCTTTGTGGATGGGGAGGTTATACCATTGGATTACAAACCTTTTGGTGGCAAGCTTGACTATTTCATTTAAGCCTACTCACGTGCCCAACACGTGGCCAATTTAACGGGCAAAAGTTAATGGTAGCTTGATAGAAGGGGGTAAGTTGCACATTTTTCTCAAATGTGTTGGAGTTATATACACATGGAACTAGATGGGTGCAATAAACGCACAACTATAATACAAGGAAGGGTGTTTTCTGCATTTCACCCTTATTATATGCGAGGACTATATGAATTCATACATAGATTCATGTGAGTATATATATATATTTGTTAAGGCTTGAAAAAAGTCAAAACAGTGGAGTGGGTCTTCATTATTTTATGCTGCAGATATACATTACCAAACATGTTACTTGTTTACTGATTACAAAATTCAAGAAACAAATTAAAGTTACCAAATGCTGATTCTGTTTTTAGACAGATACTCCTAGAAATAGAAATTGGAAATGAGGAACACATAAATGTAAACCGTACCAAATGACCCATTGGTTTTTGTTATATTCACAGCAGCGCTGGAAAGTTCTAGAGAGTCAGTACCTCTCCTTGCCAAGAATATCGTTGCCCACCACCCGCAGTTTTGGTAACCCCTCCGTCTGTGTCTTCTTTTCCATATGCAATTCGACGATATAAATATACACACACATATATGCATGTGTATAACTGGATATAGAGACACACTTGCATGTACACACACACATGTAAGAATTCAGTGTCGTGTGTAATTTTAGGGTTTGATTTTTGATACTTCTAATTCCAATTTCTAAATAAATAATCTTCATGCTGATGAATGTTAATGCAATGTGTTTGTGTCATCTGTGTCTTCTTCTCCATATGCAATTCGGCGATATAAATACACACACACACACACACACACACACACACACGAATATGTACGTGTATAATGGTATATAGAGACTCACTTGTGCGAGCGAGCGCACAAACACACATATGTAAGAATTCAGTGTCATTTAGTTTTAGGGCTTGAATTTTGATACTTCTAATTCCAAATCCTAAATAAATAATCTTCATGCTGTTGAACGTTAATGCAATGTGTTTGTACGGAATCTATAATCATACATGGTCTCTCTCTCTCTCTCTCTTAGTGTTCTCACTTCTTTCTACGCAAGTGGAACGATTGCTGGCTTTGCTCGACGTTCAGCTTAGTTGCTCGACGATGGCCTCCTATCGGCCTATTGTTGACCACATACCCGTGGGTACATCTTTCGACATCTTTCTCTTTCTTCTCTTCAAATTAAAAACCCTAAAATTACTCTTTCTAAAAACTCTTTAATTCCTTTTTTTTTACTCTTCTTCTTCAAATTTCTTTGAAACGCGTCAAAATTTTGCATTCCCCTTCTTTAATCAAAACCTAATTTTTTAAATGTGAGCGTATGTGTAATATAAAGTTATGTTATGCTGCTCTTGGAAACTGAACACATTAACGCACCTTGTCTGGACTTTAAAGTAGTATGGAACTTGGGAAGGTAATAATGGGTCTTTAGAAGATCTTATTCTCTGATTTTCTGTTTTGGTACTGATATTGTTGTTGTCGTTTCTTAATCAATGTGGGTATAGATGTATGGGTGGTTCAACTTCCTGTCTTTCAGTGTAACCATAGATTTTCTTCCATCTCTTTATTACAAGTTTCGGTAAATACTTTTCTTCTCAATCAAGCAGTCAGATTGTATGTCCTTCCCATAATTCACAGAATATTATTTGGGTTCTTTTCCTTCAAGTTGATGAAGTTAGTGCTGGTCTTGTTATTGTTGCTCTATTCCATTGCAGCATTGTCTTCTAGTCTAGACCTCTTCTATACATATATATATGTCTCTTCTATATATATATATATATGTCTATTTTGAAATTTCAATGAAATGAACATATACTATTTCGACACTAATGCTTTAGGATTTGACTGTATCTAGACATACAATGCTTTAGGATGCATATTCATTTTTGTGTTACCTTTCAATCATTGCTTGAAAAAGAAGAGGAAGGGTTACTAACAATCATTTCAAGTTTTCAACAACTTTTAATTAACTCTACTTTGTTCTTTTTTTTTTTTAATTTCTTGTATCCTTTTCAAGCTACTCTGCTACGTTTCATTTTTCATATAACAGGGAAAAAAAAAGGATAATGATACCTCTGTATTGCTGTGAAATATGATAGAATTTTAATATACGATTAATTTAACAAAACCGAAGTCATGGGAAAGGGAAATAATAAATTGAAATGCTGTAACAGTGCCTCCAATTTCTACTCGTTAAAGGGTTCCATGTTTCTTTTCTTTCCTTCATCTCACGACTTATCAGCAACTAAATGCAGCATAGTACATTGGAGAGATTGATTTAATCTTTTGAAAATTTAGGAGACAACTAGTTGTTCATGTGGTGTTGATTTTATTTTTAATCGTTATTCTGTTGTTTGATTTGGCTGTCAGGATTCATTAATCACTCGGAGAGTGAGTATGATTGCTTTAGCACGGTTCATAGTTCAACCAGTATCTCAGTAGGCTTAGGTAATTCTTTATTCTACTCTAGATGAGTATTGATATGAAGTTAGATTAAGAATACTATCATGATGATGCTCCATTCTTCCTGACTTTTTATTTTCTTCTGTCTTCATCTTTTCTATTTTTTTTTTTTCTTATACTACTTGATTAGCATATTATTTTGCAATCACTTTATTTTGCAATGACTAATTGTTAGTTGATTTTTTTTAATCATGTTCACTGTGACCCTGAAATGAAACCCTGGCTTTGTTAGTACTCTCTTTCTCACTAGTGGCCTTACTTAACAATTAGGTATTGGCCATGGCCAAATTCATACTAGCTTGTTTAAAATTAAATCTGGTGTAACTGTGGATTTGTAACCCCATGAAAACTCTGGGATTCTACCATGGTCAATTGGTACTATTTTTTTTTTTTGACAAGTAAGATTGTATTAGAAAGCATTTAAATGGGGAACACAACCTGCAAAAGCAACACAAGGCCAAATAGCGCCCTAGACTCTCAAAGAGTCCAAAAATTCAACTATCTCCCCCATGGATTTACAGTTTCTCCCAAGAACCCAACAAAAAAGAGAGCTAATAAGAGAGAACTTCAACGCCCCAATAGGAGTCTCCTCTCCGTCAAAGGATCTCCTATTCCGTTCTGTCCATAGACATCACAAAACAAACAAGGATGCTACCTTCCAAAAGGCACGGGCTTGGGCACCCCACTATACCACCTCTCCAAGTCTCAATCATACATCTAGAGGACCTAGGCATAACCCACTCGACCTCGAACAAACCCAACAATAAGCCCCAGCTGTCCCGGGCTACAGGGCAATGCAACTGAAGATGATCCATCGTCTCCTCATCTCTCTTGCATATGCAACATCAATTGACAACAACCTGTCTCCTCCTTCTCAGGTTATCCAGAGTCAGAATCCTCCCCAAAACTGTCATCCACATGAAAAAAACCACCTTGAGGGGGGCCTTGGAACGCCAAACAGCCTTCCACGGGAAAGCAAGCCCTGGAGCCTCCAAAAGACACCTGTAGAGAGAGTGAACATCAAAGAGGCCCTAAGGAGAGGGAACCCACACATGGAAATCAAGAGCACCCTCCATGACCTCCTGGCGATACAACTCCAAGAACCCAATGGTGTCCTCCAACTCTCAATCCTGAAAATGTCTCAAAAAATCGCACATTCCAAGTCGTCCTCCCGCTATCAAGCTGATAACAGTCAACCACTAAGGCATATCTATCCAAGGTAATCTTGAAAAGTTTGGGATATGTGCAAGCCAGAGAATGGTTGCCACACCAGATGTCCTCCCAGAATCGGATTCCCCTACCATCCCTGACTCTGTGTTTAGAGAATTCATCCCACCCCTTCTGGATGAATTTTCAAACACCAACTCTACCTGGGACCCTCACCTCGAGAGAGCACCAACCTCCTCTCTCCTCTCCAAATCTGCTAGC
Organism: Cornus controversa; assembly: GCA_026545225.1. Lineage (NCBI taxonomy): Eukaryota > Viridiplantae > Streptophyta > Magnoliopsida > Cornales > Cornaceae > Cornus > Cornus controversa. Next base: position 63,041,279 of record CM048851.1, on the reverse strand, counting down.
AATCACCCTCCTCCAAAGTCTGTGCCTCTCCACCCCAAACCTCCACAACAACTTCCTTAAAAGGGTCTTGTTGAAAGGCTACTGATCCCCAAGCCTACCAACTGGATCGAACTACAAACCTGCTCCCAGGTGCTCTTCATTAAGGTGACACTCCCACCTTTCAACAGATACTGCTTCTTCCATCTTGCCAGCCTCCTCTCAAACCTCTCCACCACTGATCCCATCCACCCACTCTCCTTGAAGCCGCCTGCAAAGGCAACCCCAGATACAAAATGGGTAAAGAGCCAACACTACACCCTACAATGTTTACAAAGGTGGATATTCTCAAATATCTCATTTGGGACTCGTCAGTGTTATATCATCAGCAAACAACAGGTGGGAAATCTCCAACGGACTAGAAGAGTTCTTACCCACCCTAAGCCCTCCTCATTAGCCTGCTGAACTCAATCTACTTTCTCCATCTCTCCTCGAATCCCATCCTCTCCAGCATATAGAGCAGAAAGCGCCAACTCACATGATCATAAGCCTTCTTAATGTCAAACTTGCATAAGATCCTTGGAATCCTGTTACACAACTTGAATCTCAACACACTCGCCTGCAATAAGGACCGAGTCCAAGATCTGGCGGCCTCCAACGAAGGCATTTTACGAATCCAAAATGACCCCATCCATGATCTCCCTCAATCTCAAAGCTAGGACCTTAGCTAGTTTGTAAATGCATCCCACCAAACTAATAGGTCTCAAGTCCCTAATATCAAATGCCCCCCCTTTCTTGGGGATAAGAGCAATGAAAGTGGTGCTTAAACATTTCTCAAACCGACCTTGAGAATGAAATGCATGACAAGTTCCCATCACCTCTCCCTTAACCACCTCCCAACTCTCAAGAAGGAATCTTATATTGAAACCATCCAGACCCGAGGCTTTATTCCCATTGCAGCTCTTCAACACCTTCAATACTCTCTCTTTGGAAAAGGGCCTCTCCAAACCATCTCTATCCGACTCAGAGGTCGAATCGAACTGCAAAGCCCAACAAAGGTCTCCAACTAGAAGTCTCTGTATACAACTTATGATGAAAAGAAGCAATCCCCCTACACACCTCCTCCTCCTTGGACAACACCTCTCCATCACCCGGATCCTCTCAATGTGGTTGCTCCTCCGATGGGCATTCGCAAGCCTATGTAAGAACCTTGTATTTCTATCACCCTCCTTGAGCCTCAGACATTCCGCAAAATGATGCGGAACTGCATGAGCACACCTTCCCTCTCCTCCTCTTTCTACCCTCTTCCCCCCCCCCCCTCCCACCCCTAGGGGTGGCAATGGGGCGGGTTCGCCTATACCCTACTCCGCCCCGTTAACATAATACATATACCATACCCGTAAAAAACCCGAAACGGGTTATTAGTAGTCCTACCATAAACGCCCCGCTGGAACAATCACCGCCCCGCCCCGCCCCGCTAACATTTTTTTTTTTATGGTTGGGTTGTTAAAATAATATGTTGCTGTGAAGAATCGAACCTCATCCCTTGAGCACACACTTCAATATTAGTTAAACACTCCTACCACCACTCCATCATTGCCTTTTGTTCATATAAGACGCAACAATAATATTTATCTACAATATTGAAAGTTAAAGATATTTATTAAAATAAGTTTAAAACATTAATTAAATTACAATAATATTTTCTTTCTCATTTTGAATATAACAAACAAGCGTTATAAATTATATTATGAACTAAATCAATTACACAATTTTCACTATCTTGAAATCAAATAAAAACATTAATCTCACTCAAATAATAGAGCATCGATAATAAACATTAAGTATACATCTCATTGAATTAACATATTTTTTATATCATCGTCAATATCTCTCGACATTAATACACTATTAACATTCTAATATATATTAATGTTGAAGTATTATTGACAAAAAATAAAGGAGTGGTATAACTTATATTAATTTAACTAATATGTTATACTATATATCTCGGGACACTAAAGAAAAAATTAATTTCATAAAATTAGATATTCAGATTAAATGGTTTAAACTTATCAATTAATCTAATTGAGTTTTTAGACACATGACTAACTAATTAGAATTTGAGAAAATATAAGAAAATGGTCTACCTTATATTACTTATAACTGTTATATGTTATACTATATATCTTGGGACACTAAAGAACAACTTAATATCATAAAACTAGATGTTCAAAATAAATGGATTAAACTCATCAATTAATGTAATTGAGTTTTTAGACACTTGACTAATTAATCAGAATTTGACAAAATAGAAGTAAATGGTCTAACTTATATTACTTATAACTGTTATATGTTATATTATATATCTCGGGATACTAAAGAAGAAAATTGTCTAACTGTGTGTGGATAATATATGTGATTTTTAATTGTAAATTTTCTTTTTATGCCCATAGTTGACATAAGAAATGAGGTTCCGAACCTCTCTCTCCCTTTTCTCAGGAGGAGTTCTTTTCTTACTTTCCACCTTCCAACTCGCATCAATTGAATGAAACATTCCCACGGCCTGATCACCCTCACCTCCATAAGTCACTCCAAGGAGATTGCCCATATGCCCAGCATTTTCCCTCAACCACACCTCTCTTGTCTTCCCTATTTTCCCCACCCTCCCCTCCCTCAATAGCAAGTGTCAAATCCCTCTCCCTCTTGGGTCCCACTACTGCCAAAGGAACCAACAACCTTCCATCACACCCCTCCCACAACACTATCTCCATGTCGCCATCTGCAGAGTCACCCTGGGCCAGTCCCACTCTTCTATGTTAGAAACTGACGATGTACTGCAGGCCAAAAGAGTGCGGAATTCCCTTTCAGAGTCTTCTCCACTCTCTTCCGCCCCAACATCCATAAAGCGGTTCAACCCTTTCAACACCTTATGTAATCGGAGCTCTTTAACCAGGACTGCAGCTGGTTCATCACTTAATTGGAAATGCACCTCATGTCCCACACACCGTGGCTGCATCACAATCATCTCCATTGGTATGAGAGTCATCTGCAACATAGGCTAAAACCCCTGTGCACCCAGTATGATCAAGTTTCCTCCCCACTCTCCTCCTTCGAGCAACGTTCTAACTCCACCTTAGTCATTGGCATTAACCTCTGAGTATTCAGCAGCAAACACACTTCGTTCTCCCCACTGAGCTCCTCAGCACCCCACAAGAAAAATAAGAACAAGGAGTAGGAGGAGGAGTAGAGTGAGAGGTTCTCTGAATAACCGGAACTGAGGACTTACCAAGATCATGGACATTCCTGTTAAGTTCACCTAAATTCTGTTTCTTTGTCTGTGACCACCTCTTTCCGTTTGGGTGCTTTTTAGCATTTTGTGAATGGCCCAACCTTTGAGACCCAACCTCAGTTTGATCCCCAGTTCTTGTGCTTTGGACTGTCTTCATGTGATTCAACCCACTGCTAGAAGAATGAGAACTCGCTCCCTTTGTGGCCCAGAAGAGTGATGAAAAGAGCTTCTCTCCAACCCACCGTGACAAGACATGACATTCTGCTCTTGATTTGGGCCAAATTGGAGTGGCCCAAATCTGTTTCATAAGACAGGCCCTGTATTGTGAGGCCCCATTCCTCTCAGACATGGCCCATGACAATGAATACGCTCTCTCCCACCACGACCAACTTTGTAAAACTCCTCTTGGTTTGGGCCATAATTGAACGGGCCGAATCTGTTACGATAAGCAGGCCCAACACCTTGTTGGTCCATAAAAATGTTATTGGACTGTTCTCTCAGCCCAAGGCGTTCTACCCAGGCAAATGTCTGTCCAACCCAAAATCCGGATTGGAATAAGTGGCCACCCCTCCATCCCATGATTTCCCATTTGAAAATGAGAGTGGGTGCCAGCTGCACCCCACTCAAATCCCATCTCACTCTTACTCCAACCATGTGTCCCTGCTCCTCCTCTCTTCCTCTCATGCATCTGCCGCACGTGAACCCCAATATTCCTTCTACCTTTGTCTACCTGCAACTCCACACACTTGGACTGTTCAAACTTCACACTAGTCGTAGATTTCGACATAAAGCCACCTCTTCTCTACATCTGCAACCACTCCTTTATAAAAGTGTGCTCATCCCTCCCGTTGAGACTAGCCTTGGGAGGAACAAGTTCATCATGCACCAGTATCGATGCTGGGTTGACGCCACAAGCATTTCCAATGGCTTCGAACAGAACATAGCACCACAAGTGAAGCGGAAGAGCAAACACAATCACTCTCTTCTCCTTCTCCACCCAACTCTGAATGACCAAATGTCCAAGTGAAGTTCTGCATCTCCCCCATGTTCTTTTCCCTTCCATCAAATAATCGCCTCAACATGGAAGGGCAATCGGAAAAGCAAAAGTGTGTCCGACAATGGAGAAACCGAAACACGGGTAAAGATCTTCCAAGCCCTAGAAGCCCACTCTTCAATCTTTGCCAAATCCCCAACTTCCCAATCAAACTTTCCCACCAAACAACTTTGAATGACATCTCTTCTTTGCCAAATGACTTTGTTGTCAAAAAAGAAATCAAAACCCCTCTTCGAAGTTGACGTCTAAACAACTTTATTTTTTGGAAGATTGGGGATTGTCGCCACCTGAACGAACAATCGATGGCCAGATCCCTCAAAGAGAGCAGAGCGGGACCTTAAAATTCACTCCGAGAAAAACGAAAAATTAGAATTGAAAGAAGGATACGATTCAGCTTTGCTTGTTCATTCCTAGTTAGAAAAAAAGTTGAAAAATGTTTCTTTTATCTGGTTAATCTGTGCTGTGATTATAATATTTTTCTTTCCTTCTGCACTCTATTCGAATCTCCTCTGTGCATATCTTATTCAGTGCATGAACATTGAATTGTATTAATGTGTGTTTTTTTATTGCATGGATGGCATTTCAGATGAGTCTTGTGACCGATTCTCCGGTACACTCGTCAAGCAGTGACGACTTTGCTGCATTTCTTGATGTGGAGTTAGATTCTACTTCTGACACATCACCTGACCAAGAAGTTGAGGATGACTATGACTCTAATGTAGAGAGGTATTTCTGGTTGTTTAATTATTGTGTCTAAATATTATTTGAACCTATGGAGCTGTTTAGGATTAATATTTGTACTAGGGGAATTTAGTTTTTGGGTTGTGTTTTATGTGGTTCAATTTGCGGCTCAAAACATCATCTTGGATACATGTCTTGGTAGGCAGCTGAACTGCTCGATAACAGCCTCTTGTTTTGTTCTTGGGTGAGATACACTGATGAATTATAAATAGGCCTACAAACAAAGAAAACTCGTGAAAGAATAAGAAGACCGTGGATCAATTAAGGGGCTGTTTGGTAACGCTGTTAGATTTCATTTTATGATTTCTGAAAAATGGAATCTGAAAACCTGTTGTGCTGTTATTTTTGTCAAAAGCAGAATACGTTTGGTAACGTTATTTGCTATTGAAATTTTGAAAGCAGAAAATTGAAAATAGGTTTGGTAATCCAAAATTAATTTTAAAAAAAAATTAGTAACATCTTTGACTAAAAATTGTGTTTGAATAATATGGTTCCAACTCATTTTAACCAACATAAATGTGATATTACATATTTTATGTATATTCTTTCCTCTGAAATTATATTTGTTAGGACTTTATTTTAGTTTATTTAATTAATTAATGCATTTCCATGTTTTTGGTAATTGTCATAAATTCTAGCTATTTACGGGTTTGATGTCCAAATTGTAGTCTAAATTGGCAGTCCAAGCTCCTGACAAATGCGCACGGGTCCAAGATTGCATGTGTGTGTATATATGTATATATATTTATATATTAGTATATATATTCTATGTATAAATTTTCTTATCTATTTAATACATACTCTTTTTATTTTCTATTATATTTTTATATTCTATATATTTGTATTTATATATAATTCGTATTTTATTGTATTTTCTTCTTATATATATCTTTATATTTATATATAATATTATTATTATACATACATATATTATTATTATATATATCATAATATTTATATATATATATATTATTTTATAAAAGTTTTTTTATTCTTATTTACTTATAATTTTGTATTTGTTGTATTTTATTTATATTCTATATATTTTTTTATTTATTATATTTATATTTTTTGAGCAACCAATTTATTTATTTATTGTATTTAATTTTTTTATAAAATTTTAATTTATTGTATTTTATTTTATTATATTTATATTTTTGAGCAACCAAATTATTTATTTATTTTATTTTATAAAAAAAATTTGAAATGAAAACTCAAAGCTTCGTTATGAAGCTTTCAAATTATGCACAAGGGTTTTCAAAATTTTAACATTACTTTCATTTTTTCAAAATTGAAAACTGCGTTACCAAACATTATTTTTGCTGCAACTTCCAAAAAAATGAAGATGAAAACTGAAAATTGGAAACTGAAGTGTTACCAAACAGGGCCTAAACAAATCAAACACGGGACTTTATTTATGCATCATAGTCTAAAGGTTAATATAGGTACTAGTACTACTGTAGAACCTATTGATCTATTGATATAGCAGGTGACATTTGGATATCAAGTATATACTTTATAGTATATATATAGCGCAAAACAAGAATGTGAGTAATTAAATCAATCAATGAATCATCGTCGTTTTTTTTTTCCTTACAAGCGAGTAAGATTTCATTAAAAGACGCTCAAGAGGGGAGCGCTCCCACGAGAATACACAAAAAGCCTTCAAGGCCAATTATAATTTCAAACTATCAATAAATTCCACCATATCCCCCATGGATTTACAATTCCGCCCATTAACCCAAAAGAATAAAGAACCGAGAATACTATACTTGAGAGACCAAATAGGAGTCTCCTCTCCCTTGAAGGATCTCCTATTCCTCTCGCGCCACAAGCCCCACCATAATCATAGGGGAGTGGCCCTCCAAGCGTCTTTGACTTGGCCAACCACTGGACACCCTCTCCAAGCCTCAATTGTGTTCATTGTGGTCCGTGGAACCCGGAGACACCCAGAACATCCCGAACATAGCCAAAAACATAGACCAAACATCCCTCGCTACTATACAATGAAGAAGGAGATGGTTCACCGATTCCTCTACCTTCTTACACAAGCAGCACCAATTCACCAAAATATGCTTCCTCCTTTTAAGATTGTCAATGGTGAGTATCCTATTAAGGGCTGCTGTCCAAGTAAAGAAAGCCACCTTTAATGGGGCTTTCGATCTCCAAACGGCCTTCCAAGGTAGATCCCGCAATCCCCAAAAGGCTATGGTAGAAATAGCGAACTCCAAAAGCCCTCTCGAGGAGCCCAACCAAACCATCTCATCCCAAACCCTCCACAACCTGACTCTATAGCAATGCAAGAAATTCTAATACCTCTGCAAGTTCCCAATTATGGAACTCCTTCCGAAACTGTACATCCCAAGTAATCCTACCGCTATCAGGCCGATAACAGTCGGCAACCAAGGCATGCCTATTCATAGTAATCCTGAAGAGTCGAGGGAACCTACGAGCCAATACAATGTCCCCACACCAGGGATCCTCCCAAAACCTGACAAGCCTCCCACTCCTAACCCTGAAACGAATGCGTTTGGAAAACTCATCCCAACCCTTTCAGATAAGTTTCCAAATCCCCACGCTTGCAGGAGATCTCATATCTCTAGACAACCACCCACCAACTTCCTCCCCACTTCGACAAACAATGACCCTCCTCCACAATCTGGATCTCTCTCCCAAATCTCCAAAGCCACTTACCCAACAAAGCCTTATTGAACAATTCCAACTTCCTAATTCCCAATCTCCCTACCAGAATAGGGGAACACACTCTCCCAGTTCACCAAAATGGTATTTGAACTCATCTCCCATACCACCCCACAAAAACTTCCTCTAAATCATCTCTAGCCTCTAAACCACTGATTTAGGCATCGGGAAAAGAGACATAAAGTAGGTAGGAAGATTTGAAAGGGTACTCTTCATGAGAGTTACACGTCCCTCTTTCGAAAGATATTTCTTCTTCCATCTTGCAAGCCTCCTCTCAAAGCGCTCTACCACGGGGTCCCAATTTGCCAAATGTATGTCCTCCTTAACGAAACTCCTAACGGCAATCCCAGATAAGAGATCGGAAAAGAACCAACCCAACAACCAAGAATATCAGCAAAATCATGAATCTCCTCTACCACCCCCCACCGGAATCAACTCACTCTTCCCAATGTTGATCTTCAAACCCGAAATAACTTGGAAGTAGGCTAACACACATCTCAAGTATCTCAGTTGGTCCTCCACCGCATTACAAAAGACAATAATGTTGTCCGCAAAGAGCAAGTGAGAGACCACCAACTGATTAGGGTCTCTGCCCATCAAAAACCCTTTAATGTAACCTGCCTTTCCACCCTCCTCATCAATCTACTAAAGGCCTCCATAATAATGATAAACAAAGGAGAGAGCGGATCTCCCTGCCGCAGGTCTCGAGAACTAGAAAAGAACTCAAGAACTAGAAAAGAACCCCGTTGGTGAGCCATTCACCAAGATTGAAAATCGAACTGTCGAGATACAATAATAAATCCATCTCCTCCATCTAAGGCCAAACCCCATCCTTTTTAGCATATACATCAAGAAGTTCCAATTCACAGGATCATAAGCTTTCTCAATATTCAGCTTGTAAACAATTCCCGGTACCCCACTTCTGATTCTGGACTCCACACACTCACTAGCAACCAAAATCGAATCCAATATCTGGCGACCTCCAACGAACGCATTCTGAGTGTCCAATATCACCTCATCCATAATCCTCCTTAAACGAATAGCTAAAACTTTAGCGAGAAGCTTATAAACGGCACCCACTAAACTAATCGGTCTAAAATCCTTAACATCAATAGCTCCACCCTTCTTAGGAATAAGGGCAATAAAGGATGCATTGAGACTCCTCTCAAACTTACCCTCTGTATGAAAGAGATTGAAAACTTCCATCACCTTTGCCTTGACCACCTCCCAATTCTGTTGGAGAAAAGCCATCGTGAAACCATCCGGCCCTGGGGCTTTATCCCCGTCACAACTCCTCAAAACCTCAACCACCTCCTCTCCATACACTTTTGGTAATTTAAAAAAAAAAACTCCCTATCAGAAGTCCACTCAATTGTGAGCATAAATCATGGATTATGACCTTCTAAAGAAGTTTGACAGGCAAGTTTAATCAACTGGTCCATCAAAAATGAATTTAGACCTTAAACTTTTGTTGCAACCACTCCACCCTTCAATTGTCACACAAAACAAAGTTTTCCCAAAGCAAGCAAGAGTAATTTCATTTAATGAAGCACAAATATGAATACAATCAACAATAGTAGACTCCCTTAACACAATAGGGACAACATTCAAACACATATGAATACTCTCCATACAAAGTTTGATGCATCAAAATGTAGAATTGAGTTTAAATTTCCAGAGAACAATAAAAGAAAATTGAGATTACCCAAAAGTAAAAAGTCAATATAATTCCCAAAATCAGCCACCACGCACCCATCTGAAGCACCCTTCTCACAACCTAACCACAACCACCACTCCAAGACGGCGGCTCATCCACCAATCTCATCCTCAGAACCGACACACAAGCATTAACCCTAGCCCTCAAAGAGAACCCAGTTCAACGGACACTTGACTTCGTCGACAGAGTACAAAAACAATTGAAAAGAAGAAAGTGAGAGAGGAGAAGATTTCGTTCCCCAGGGTAGCTTCAGCAAGAGAGATGTGTGACCTCCTCTGTCGACAACTTTGGCGAGAGAAATTGGAAGAGAATTGGGTTTAGGGCATATATATTTGATATATATATATATATATATATATATATGTTGAGAAACAAGTCCCCAATCACGAACCACCAAATATTATGATGTGATGATAAGTAAACAACTACGAAGAAATTTGCAAGAACACACCAAGAATTATACATGGTTCGGCTAAACAAGCCTGCCTATATCCGCGGAGAGCCCGATTTCACTATATAGATTGTAATAGTACAAGTTGAAAATTGTATCAAGAGTACGCTCAACTCTCAACCTTTAACCCTTAGACACCCAATCTCACTTAAAAGGAAATCACAAATTCTAAATAAGAATGAGAGTATTACCTCTACGCAATAGTTGTCCTCTCAAAACAATGAGAATGACCTCTCAAATACAATGAGAGTATTGCATCTTTTCTTCTCACTTGTCTCAACCTATAACATAGGTTACTATTTAAAAAGCCCAAAACCCAATTCCGTGGTGGACATGGATTACAATTCCTTAGAGCCATAGACTTGCCTAACAAGAACTTTCCTTCCTTGAGACCAAGACATGTCTGCTAAGAAATTACCTAATAAGATACAACTCTATAATAGAAAGCTAATCACAATAGGAACTATTTTCTGTATTATTAATATTCAATTAATAATTCCTATTTAAAAACATTGTATATATTTTGTTTGTTATGTGGAAATTATTCTAATTAGGTGACAAATGATTTGTCTAAGTAGCTGTACTTTCCGTAGATTCTTTTGAGCTGAGTCCTTAAAAGCATAAGATACAGGGGACGGGTAAACCACTTCTAGATGCTATCATTAATTTCCCAGGCATATATCCACAGCCTTCAAAAGCACTCAACCATCTTGTGCATTCTTTCTTACATATGTTACATGATGAGGGATAGATTGACAAGTTGACTTTATTTGATACTAACATTCTCTGCATGTGTTAGGTAACTATTTTGTTTCTTGAAATATTATTAGTGTTTTTTGAATATTTAAATGTTTTAGGATTAAAAGGCGTAAGGTGGTGTTGGAAAGTGTAGGAGATCTTCAAGGTTCATCTTCACCTGGAAATCCAGAAAAATGTTTAGGTGATTTTTTCTAATTCAGTTGTATATCTATTACTTTAGTTCATATATCAGTGTATATTCTTACCATGTTTGGTGGGTACTTGTTCTTCCTTAACTATTGACTTGTAGATTCACCAGGAAATTTTTTATGTTATTTGAACGGCATAATAACTTCATGGTGTTGATAGATACCCCGTTTTGGTTGTTGACCACGTTGTTTTGGTGATTTTTCATTGTTATTATTTCCTTTTTTTTCAATTTTGTGGTTATTGCCTGATATTTATGTGCAATGATGGATTAGAACTGTTACCCTAATCTCTGATGTAGAGGTTTGAATAGGTTTTGATTGCCCAATTAATTGATTGTAACTAATTTTTTAATTTTAACATTAATAATAAAAATTCAAAAATAAACTAACTAAATAGCATGTCAATCGAATCATTACTCTTGTTTAAAATCATATAAAAACAAGTAAAAAAAAAAAGCAATTACAAGATGAACATTCTGATTTTTATGTGGAAAATCCAAAGGGAAACACCACTGGGGCTAGAACAGGCAGATCAAATGCACTATGAGAAAGTGATGCTACAACTAGGTTTACCAGTTTCCCTAATCCTAAATAATTCTTAGTTACCTCTTGGCACAGACTAGTGCCAAATTTTGCATTCGAGTCTCTAGGACATTGCTTCGTCATCTCATGCAACAATGAAGTATGAAAGAAAGAAATCTATCAGAGAATTGTTAGATTGCACTTTGATATGCTCTATAATTGCAAGCAATCTCTAAACATATATGGAGACTCTATGTATATTCAAAGATTGCTTGTGTTGTGACAAACAGCAGCGACAACCGCGAACCAAGCAAAATCATGAAATATGACAGAAAACGAAACAAGCACCACACAGAACACAAGTATTTACGTGGTTTGGCGACATGCCTACGTCCACGGCGAAATCCGGCGAAAGTTTTCACTATTCGAAAATCAGGAGATAATAAGTTTCAACCCCAAACCCTAGCTCTTGCTCTCTTTCTGTCTTTCTACGTTTTCAGTGTTTTCTCTTGTAATCCCACTCCAAACCCTAGATGCCCTAATCTAAGTCCAAAACCCGCAAGTGAAAAACGGGTCATAAAAATTTTCCCAATGTGTTGTGACCCAGACCGAGACAAAATTTGGGCCACAACATAATAGCTTGCACTAGGTTTTATGAGCATGTGTGGTCTTTATATAGAGTTTAGATTTAGAAGCTGCTTATAGGAACTAGAATAAAAAGAGATTCAATTCTATTTAGAAATTGAATTTCATTGGTCTTGATCGATTGAGCCAAGTATCTATCAATCGACACATGGTCAATAGCTTTTGATGGATCTATCAATTGGTCGAAGACTCGAAGTGCCCTATCTTTCTAGCGTTAAGAAAAGTTCCAAAAACATGTTAATGCACTTCAAAAAGGATTTTTATGAATCCGAACATGAAGTGTGTGAAACCCTAATTGAATGAATGCATGAAAAATGAAACTTAATGGTGAGTACATGGATGAGTATTGATTTTTCCATTTCGCTATTGATTGTAGCTTTGACTACCAAATATGCCCTTGGACTAAGGTAACACAACTAATTCTAACTAACTTTTAAAAACTTTCTAAAATTTATATAAAATTATAGACTTAAGCTTTTATAACTAAATTAACCAACATAAGTCCTATTGATCTAACATGCATCATTGATTGACTAACATGATAGCTTATACTGTTAAATATGTAAATCTCATTTCTTCTGGATAGTTTTTTCAATAGGCTGGGCTCCTCTGATACCTATTCCTCTATTGAGGCTTGAACTGTTAAATATGTAAATCTCATTTCTTATGGATAGTTTTTCCAATAGGCTGGGCTCCTCTAATACCTATTCCTCTATTGAGGCTTGAACCAAAGTTGCTAGAATCAGGATTTGGCGAGGTGCAGATGATTTTATTGAAGTTCATAGGATTCTATAAACGAGGAAAAAGAAATACAGAAGATATATGTATTAAGTAAAGAATTCTTTAAAGTAGACACAGCTAAAAATGCATAAAAATGTTGAGATATTATCACTAACATATGGAACATGTATGTATTCACAAGTTGACCCAAATAATTTGACTATGTAGCTCAACATTTCTTTTTTTGTTTTTTCTCCTAAGCCCTAGAATGCTATAGCCCATCCCCCCTCTCTTAAACCCAACCCAAAATAAAAGAAAATAAAAAGTCCAACCCTCACTAATAAAATAAAAAACCCAAAAAAAATTATATATATAAAAATAAACAAAACATTTAACAAAACTACTACATACTTATGTAAAACAACCAAAGCATTTAATACTACAAAATTAGCATCTAAATTAAACATAAATAAACACATTGACAAAATTAAATTAAAGCATTTAAAACACTCACAAATCAGCAATCTAAATAAATAAATGACCCATTTAAATAACCTCAAAATAACGGGGTAGTACATGTCTTGAGTTTGACCCTTTGTCAATTTGGAATTCAGAAGGTGCTTGGCTTTATTCTAAGCACCTTGCATCAGATGCTTTCTTGGTTTGAAAATATTGCCAATATCAATGTCTCATTATAGATGCTTACAAGCAGAATTTTGAAGGTAAAGGCAAATAAGTCTTAATAAGGTTATATTTCTTGATGCATATAGTTTGCTTGCCCGCACCATATCAGAGATGTCGAATTTTTTGAAGTGTGTTTAATGGAGACATCAGACATGCATGCGTACATGTGGTGTGCAGCTCTCTCTTCATCCTCTTATTATGTTGAACTATTTCTTTGATTTCTTTTCAGTAATTGTGTTTAACTGTTCATTATCCAAAAAGTATCTGTAGATTTCTGTTATTTCTCTGTTTTGTGACAAGAACTAGGTTTTGAGATACATCTGCATGCATGCACCATTTAGGTTCACATTCATCTAGAGTTTGTGTGTGGCTGGACACCATTTCCCTAACTTGTTATTTGTGTGCAGAAGTGTCTGAAGAGAAGGAAATGTGTGCACATCCTGGTTTTATTGGAGGAATGTGCATACGGTGTGGCAAGAAAATGGATGATGCTTCTGGTGTCGCATTTGGGTATATCTATAAGGTTGCTCTCTTTGAATCAAGTTAGTCATGGAATTGTGATTTGTTGGATTTATATAGTTTTTAAATTTTTTTTATTTCACCAATTTGAAAGGAATAAGTGGATTTTCTTCTTTGATTCAATATGTTGAGCAATGTACTTTCAATCAGCAATGACCTATTAAAAAATGTTACAGATTTTTCATTTTGAAAATCGTAAACTATTTTTACTAGTTAGAAAGGAGAGTTTCAAATCAGTTTTTAGAGATTTCAGGACATCCATCTAAACATATGAAGTATTTCAACAGAATGTGACTACTCTGGGCATAAGTAGGAAATTCTACGTAGCTATTCTCTATTGATTTAATTTGTACTTTATATAAGTGCATTTGTTTTTGCAGGATTTAAGGCTCGCTAATGATGAAATTGCTCGATTACGCAACAGAGACCTGAAGAATTTACTACGTCATAAAAAGCTTTACTTGGTTCTTGATTTAGATCACACACTGCTTAATTCAACTCGATTCCTAGATGTAACACCAGAAGAAGAATATTTAAAGAGCCAGATAGATTCTTTGCAAGGTATGATATGTTTATGTGCTTTTGCTTTAGTAGTAAAATTTGCGAGACACTGTATCACTGCTGTAACGTTATTCACTGAATATTATGGCTAAAATTCTGGTATCTTCATAATCTTTTATAGATGTCATAATCTTCATAAGCTTTCTACCTCTCCCTTTCTTTTGGGATTGAGTTGTGGGTGTTTAAGATATTCCCTAGCTTGATCTAGCTCTCTGCTTTCCCTTCTTATAAATTTCAGCCTTTCTTTCATAGCTGATTGCATTAATAATCTTATCAGCAATGATATGATTTCTCACTTTATAACTAAGCTAATTATCATGTCCTTGTGAATGAATTCTGATTCTTCGATTTTTAGTCAATATTTGCTATTATTCATGCTCTTGTTGTGGAACTCAAGTTGTGTAAAATCAAGGGGTTGGGAAAATGAGTTATACCAATTCCACTAATTACTACAAAGATTAAAATTCAAGCTCACCTGTCCACTTTGTATGACTATACATCCATGAGGGGCATTTTGTCATTCGATATTGGGCTAAATGGATCTGTTTGGTATTATAAGTTTTACTCTCTTTCTCACGTTCAACCACCAGTATGGAAAAAAGTCATTATTTCGGAAGAGAGAACTATTTAAGATGATTAATTAGTGAATCTCCTACAGAAATGAAATTACTAAACTAATGGAGTGAAGAAAATGAAGGAAGTAATTATGAAAATGCTTATAAATGACTCTGTTGGTGTTATTTCTATAAATGCTTTAAGTGATTGAAACGTAGCACTGGAAATGCAGTGAAAAATAGTATGGCTTGTTTCCTTTCTGCGCTCCAATGCTCCTATGTTTTATGCGCTTCCTTTTGTCGGTGTTGTAATCTACATTTTCAACATGATAATACTGCAAACAAAATTGATTTCTGTTTTGCTAAAAGCTCCAATGTTCTATGCATATCCTTTTGTGGATATTGTACTCTATGCTAATATAGTATCGCAAACAAGTTTTTAAGACATTTCTTTTGCACCACAGAACCCTGGAGCTTATTTTAGGTTTTTAATGGATTGGTTACCCATCAGTTTGTTTAAACTTTTATCTTGGTGGTGTTGCGCTAGTATGGAAAATGTGTAATTTCTGTCAATTCTTTTCTGGGCAGTTCTTTTGTCCCAGAGAGTCTTTGGTACTTATGTTTAAGCTTTTATCTTGGTGTTGTCATGCTAATATGGGAAATGCACAATTCTTTTTTATTTTATGTGGTCATGTTTATTGTAATCACTTGTAATCTCACAATTTTGACTGTGAACATGTTCCTTTATGGAATCCAAATTCTGAAACGGTTGATGTTTCAAAAGGTAGCCTGTTCAGATTAGACTCCATGCACATGTTGACCAAGTTGCGGCCTTTTGTTCGTACCTTCCTAAAAGAAGCAAACAACTTGTTTGAGATGTCCATATACACAATGGGTGAACGGTCCTATGCAATGGAAATGGCAAAGTTGCTTGATCCTGAAAAGGTGTATTTCCATTCTAGAGTCATTGCAAAAGATGATTGCACACAGACACAAAAGAAAGGTCTTGATGTGGTGCTGGGTCAAGAAAGTGCCGTGCTGATCCTTGATGATACAGAGCCAGTAAGTAAATCTGTATCAGCTAAACTTTATGTATGCTTAAATATTTAGTTGTTGGCTTGTTTATCTGTATCATGCGGTTCATATTCTTGCATTTGTAGTTATTAGCAAAGAATGTTGCATTGGAATCTGGCTATTCGCTTGTCAGTTGCCTTTTTTTTCTGTGTTCAAATTTTTGACTGTTTATTGTGTTTGCCTGCAATTGTTCTTCCTGACAAGGATGCTACGAAATGCTTTAAACAAGATAGTGTGTGACACTTGTTCGATTCATTATTGTTTCATTTAAGTTTTGAGTGGTATTCAGTTCTAGCCGTTTGAGTAGTATTCAGTACACACTATAGGATTCTTCAAGTAGTTTGGCATCCTTCCATATTACTTGGTCACATCTGTTTGTATGGAGATCATTTCCTGTTTTTAAACTCATATTGTGGATGTTGACCTCCTTAAATAGGTAGAGGCGATTGCATAGTGAGTGTTAAAAGCTTTGGCTGCAAGCACGAGAATTGCGGGTTTGACTCTAAGAACAGCCATTTTGTACAAACAAAGCCAAAGTCTGTCTGTACCCCAGTCCACCCTCCCAGTGCTCTCGATTAACGGGGACTACTGGATAATGGTCCATTTTTACCTCTTTTAATGGTCTGAACTTTAAGTGTACTGGGTAGCTGCTAAATTTTGTCCAAAGAATTGGGTGGACTTCTTTAAATGGCTGAACACTAGTGTACTGGATGGCTGCTAAAATTTTGCCCAATGAATTGGGTGAAAATTTCCGCCACTTATCTCTCTCTCTCTCTCTCTCTCTAATTTTTTTGGTTGTGTTAAAGAACATTTTGGGTGTTTGGGTCTGGTAAAGGAGATGTAGGTATCAGAATATGATAATGGTGGTCCACAGGAGACTGGCTAGGGTGAAAGCCGATGCAACCTTTGAGAAGAGAGTGTGGCACTGATGGAGAAAATCTTGGAGAATCATGTGGCCCTATATGTTACTTGATGTTTGCTTGAATATTATCCAAAATATACATTTCCCTAGTATCTGCAGACTTTTAAATCTGGCATTGATGGCTCATGTATTTTTACTATAATATAATTACATATCCTACTGGTAAACACTCGGGCTCTCAAGTGTGAGAACATGAGTTTGAACCCTGGGAGCAGCCTTTTTGGTCTGTCCTCAATTATTGTGGACCACAGTGGGTAGTGACCCTTATAAATACCACTACTTTTCCACCTGCAGGTTATTTACTTGGTAACACATTTGGAGTCAATCTATACCAGTTACAAAGCTAAAAATATTCGGGGTCCTTTATTTTAGGTTTGGGTGGAGCACAAGGAGAATCTGATACTGATGGAAAGATATCATTTCTTTGCATCGAGTTATCGACAATTTGGCTTCAATTCAAAGTCTCCTTCTGAGCTAAAAAATGATGAAAGTGAGGCTGATGGAGCCCTTAGTACTGTTCTTAAAGTTCTAAAGCGCGTCCACAGTATGTTCTTTGACCCGGTATGTCCTGTTTCTGCTTCTTTTTTGACTTGTTTTGAAAATGTTTTCACTCGATTCTACTAATTGGGTAGCTTATTGCAGGAGCTTGGGGACAATCTCGAGAACAGAGACGTAAGGCAGGTAAATGTTTCTTACGATAGCTAGAATTGCTCTCTTGCATTTTATTATTATTATTTTTATTTTTTTTGTTTGCTTTTTGGTTCAAGAGTTCCATGATTTTTTTTTTGGGTGCTTGTCTGATTGGGGGCAGTTTTGAGTTTCAGACTGATCATTCGTTGAGGGTTGGGTTGTTAATGGTTTGCATGAGTTGATGCGCATATACATACATGTATCATACACGTGTGTGCTTGCAGTTGCTCTTGATTGAAGCACAGAGCACTATCTGTCTGTCTTGCCCCTCTAGTATCTACATGCATTAATATGTCACTGTGAAGGCATTGGAACTGAATATTGACCATAGGATAAGACTGTAATTCAATTAGAATTTGTTATCCTTCATGGCAACTAAATTAAGGTTTTACAATTTTAGCAGGCAGTTCAGTTGTTGCAGTGTTGAATCCAGTATTCCACCAACCGTTTCTCTCAGCTTTTCCCACCATTTGTTGTTGCAGTGTTAAACTGACTACTGTTGGTGTTCTGCAAAATTTATTGGCTTTTTAGAAATGTTGAAGTTTTATTTTTTATTGTTTATATATATATTTTTTATGATCTTTTCAAAACTATCATTATTTTGCAGAACACTTGACATAGGTCTACTAGTCATTTGCATGAGCACTTCATATCAGAAGGTTTTGTCATTGTGTTCATTAATAGATGAAGCAAAGCCAATTTTCTTTTGGTTCGTGATGATAATTTGTTGTATGCCCAAATTTATCATGATTCGGCAACTATTACACATATAGCGAATTGTCTTTTGACATGTGATTACTCTTTTGAATTGGTGAATCTTCAAATATAAGACTTCTATAATTGATCAAACTGAGTAACGAAAAAATGTGTGATCTTACCGAAAAAATTATCTGATGATTTCTGGTAGGTGTTGAAAACAGTGCGGAAGGAAGTTCTAGATGGGTGTAAACTTGTCTTCAGTCGGGTTTTTCCAACTAAATTCCAGGCTGAAAATCACCACCTATGGAAGATGGCAGAGCAGTTGGGAGCTATATGCACTACAGAACTCGATCCATCAGTGACGCACGTGGTGTCTACTGACACTGGAACGGAGAAGTCCCGTTGGGCGGTCCAAGAGAAGAAGCTTCTTGTCCATCCAGGGTGGATAGAAGCTTCGAACTATTTATGGCAAAGACAACCTGAAGAGAATTTCCCTGTTAAGCAGATGAAGAGCTAAATGGGTGTAAAGTTGGTTTCTACGGATTTTTTTACACAGAGGAGCCAATTTGCAGAGTTCTCTATCACTTATTCTTTTATTTTGGCAATGTGATAGGTTAAAACTGATCACAACAAATAGAAATGTAGATGTCATCCAAACATTTTATAACAATGTGAATATCTAGTTGAACCTTCTAAAACTTCATTTTTGCTTTTATTTCCATGTTGATGGCATTTATTTAATGTATGAATTTTAGAGAAAAATGTTCCCTTGGCCTTTTATCTTTGGAAAAAGGATGCAAAGTCTGTGGTTCAAAATGCAGGTATGTATTTGAGAGTATAGATTGGTTATTCTTGGCTCTCTCCACTCTGTCGTTTGTGGTTTTTTCAGTTCTCTTTTTCCACTTGTTTCTGATCCAAACCATATATTAAGTGATTGGTGTGAACTTAAGAGTGACAGACAGATTAATGAAAATTTCTTGTTAAAATTGCAATAATGATAAAAGCAAAATGAGATTGATCAGCTTTATTACAATAATGAAAAATTGTAAATTTAGATTGAATTTGATCCAGTGAGGTGAAACATTTATGAGTTTTGTTCTTAGTTCAGTTGGGGGATTATTTGTAATGAAGTTTTTACATTTTACCCGCAATGGAAAACTATGGTGCCAGAGATGATTTAAGAATATATTAATTAATAATCAAAACATCCACCAAACCACCTTCGGTTGTGATTTAAGAATATATTATAACAAAACATGCTCTATTTTATGTGTGTGTGTGTGTGTATAAATAAGTTTGACATTTAGTTAGTGATCATTGACCAATAGTTGCCTTTATATATATATATATATAGACACACACACACACACTAAGGGGTTTAAAAAAAAAAAAAACCTTTTCTTTTTGCAATTAATTAATCTCTATTTATATTAGCAAAGGATCTCTTAAAGTAGTGAGTATTAACATTGCATTTCTTCTTTTACAAACACAACATGTAAAATGAACATGACATATTTTTTATACTTAATACATTGCATTATTACAGCCAAGTGACCAACCTTGCATGACAAACACGTGAGTCAGCAATGATCAAAGAAAACAAATAAACAAACAGTGCAACCGCCAACAAATAATGGGACCCAAATCTACCTTTACAAAAAGAGGTGACCAATTGAGATTCAGAAGCCAAGCCAAGCCAACCTGACCCGGAACAAACCTCCCTCTGTGCTTAGGATGTGATGTTAAATTAAAGGCTTAAAGCCCTCGCCCTCCGTCCGTATAATATAATATAATATATGCTTTCTTTTTATAATTATTCAAGGTTTGATTGCAGGGAAACAACTTCATTGTTTGACGGATGCCAGGATTGTTCGAGCAGAGAAATAATGACAATTTTACCACTGAAAATTAAACTTTTTTGTATTCATGATATGATGCCGATGGTACGTAGGTGATTAGCAGGAGAAGGATCATATTTGTGAGTTGGTGATCAATATCTATCTATGAATATTCATAGAGGATCGCCGGCAGCTCAAGTGGTCCTGACCAAGTGTCATCTCATATTTGTTCGACTCTTCATTCTCAGGTTAAAAAAATATCTATCTATCTATCTGTAGTCTGTACCCTATCTTACCCAATAAAAATCCCTCTACTTCAATAGTTATCTCCTTAAACACACGCACACCGTACACGTGTCCTTTAAATGCGGCAAACCAGTAATGAGGTCAAAATGGTAATAACACAATCTCCTAAGGACGGTCCCACATATATACTACAAATCAAACATTCCCAGCGGCACACCAGCCCCACGCGTGTCATGTCCATTGCACTTGTACAGAAAATCCAAAAAGAGTCGCCTACGTCCACGCACTCACCATATCGACTCGCGACCTCAATAGACGCACCACAACCGTTGGATCATCGCCCAATTGCAAAGGATAACAAAGTAATTTACTCCTAAAACCGACTATATATTCAGGAGTTCTGCTTCAATCATCCACTTGTTTCTGCAAACCCTGGAAAACGAAGGAGTTGGTCATTCGTTACTGCAGACTTAGGGCCGACCCTTCACTTCAGGGAATGCGGAAAAATGACGAGACCTTCGCCGTCTAACTCCGACTCCGTTGGGAGGGCCAAGAAAGCCATCGCCAGCCGGAATTGCCACCGGAAACACGTGGAGGACGGGTGATATATTCTTCCGCCTCCACCACCATTACCGCGTTTTTCAGTACTGTAAGTTAATCCGATTCTTCTGTCTAAATTTTATCAATATCAAATGGCGAAAGGCAGCAGTGAGAAATGTAACGGCCATAGCGTGCTTCATGGGAAGTACGAACTCGGTCGCCAATTAGGCCACGGCACGTTCGCCAAGGTGTACCACGCTCGCAACTTGCAGACAGGCAAGAACGTCGCGATGAAAGTAGTTGGAAAAGAGAAGGTGATCAAGGTTGGAATGATGGAGCAAGTCAAGCGAGAAATATCGGTCATGAAGATGGTGAAGCATCCGAACATAGTGGAGCTTCACGAGGTCATGGCCAGCAAATCCAAAATCTACTTCGCCATGGAGCTCGTCCGCGGCGGCGAATTATTCAGCAAGATCGCTAAGGGACGCCTCCATGAGGACGTAGCAAGGAATTACTTCCAGCAGCTAATCTCAGCTGTGGATTTCTGCCACAGCCGCGGCGTGTACCACCGCGATCTCAAGCCGGAGAACCTCTTGTTGGACGACGATGGAAATCTGAAGGTCACCGATTTCGGACTCAGCGCGTTATCGGTTCACCTGAGGCAGGACGGACTGTTGCACACCACGTGCGGTACGCCGGCGTATGTGGCGCCGGATGTAATCGGAAATAAAGGATACGATGGAGCGAAGGCCGATATCTGGTCCTGCGGAGTTATTCTCTTTGTTCTCTTAGCTGGTTTTTTACCGTTTCAGGAGGATAACGTTGTTGCGATGTATCGGAAGATCTACAGAGGAGACTTCAAGTGTCCGTCGTGGTTTTCGTCGGAAGCTCGAAGACTTATCACGAAATTGTTAGACCCGAATCCGGATAGTCGGATTACCATCGCGAAAATTATGGATTCGTCATGGTTCAAGATGTCATTGCCAAAGTCTTTGACAACGAAAGAAGAGCACGAGTTCGAAGGCGTAGTTGTTGAAGACGATTGGAAGAGGAAGGAAACAGAGACATTGAATGCGTTTCATATAATTTCGTTATCGGAGGGGTTCGATTTGTCGCCCATGTTCGAGGAGAAGAAGAGGGAAGAGAATGAGCAGATGAGGTTTGCTACGACGAGGCCTGCAAGCAGCGTGATATCGAGACTGGAGGAGGTGGCGAAGGCGGGGAAGTTCAGCGTCAAGAAGAGCGACTCCGTCGTGAGATTGCAAGGGCAGGAGAGGGGTCGGAAAGGAAAGTTGGGAATCGAGGCGGATATCTTGGCTGTGACGCCGGCGTTTCTGGTGGTGGAGGTGAAGAAGTCAAGTGGTGACACTCTGGAGTACAATCGGTTCTGCAACAAGCAGCTCCGACCGGCGCTCAAGGACATCGTGTGGACGTCATCGGCCGGAGACTCGACTACGCCTGCTTGAAAAGGTTGACGGCTCGTGAAATCTGAATTCAAGGTCGTGAATTGGAGTTTCATTATTTGGTTGTTATTGTTTGATTGCTTTTAGGCTACAATAGTTTGAATCTCTGTTATGTGATTATTCTTTTTGTGCGAGTCACTGTGTATTTAGATTGTGAATCTGGAATGGAATGTGAATCGAAAGTTTCACGGTAGTTACGTTTATACTTAGTATTATTTTTTTCTGATATAGTGAGAGCTTTTTGTTACGTATTCATTCGTAGCATAAAGTTAACATACAAGTATTATCCATTAATACATAAATAAATAAATATCTCAAACAATGAAGCAAAATTTCCCTTCCGTAAAATGAGAGACAAATCAATCCAAACAAGAAAGAAAACATTAAATTCTTAGTCATGCTGACATGTACAGAAAAATTGATTGTATAATCAACTCTCTATAAATAATAAGGATAATACTTACTTACACATCGGTGTGTAAGTGAGTCTTCCAAACTGCTGATGTGTTTCAATAAAAAATATACACATCAACTTAATTACAAAATTAAATTTAAAATACAATAAATAAGTATAATAAATAAAGTTTAAAATGCAATAAATGAGTATAATAAATGAGATTGACTTCATTTATTAAACTTATTTATTACACTTTAAAACTGATGTATTCATTTTTTATTAGAACACATCAGTGGTAAGGAGGCTCACCTTCACCTACACACTGGTGAGTAGATAAGTATTGTCCAAATAATAATAATATATGGTGTTTTTTCGAGCAAATGGCATTCAAAGAGATGACATTCATTCCCATGGCACTTGAAAGCACTAGCCTGTTTCTGTAACTTTGTGATTTAAAAAAGTGCAATAAACTCTTATATATTATATTTTGAATCATATCACACTCTCATATTTGCAATAGTGAGCAAACTATTCATTTTTGCAGATATTTTTCTTTTTCTATAACTATTTTACTATTTTTATTATTATAAAAAATTAGAGAGAAAAGGGATTTTTTATATCAAGTTTTTTTTTTACCTTAATAAAAAAAAGGAATTTTTTTTCTAAAAAAAAATTTCAAAACTAAAAATGCACAATTACATAAAAAATAATTTTGAAATTTTTTTTTTGAAAATTGTTTTCAAAAAATTTTTCATTAAAAAGAGGAGTTTTTTTATATTAAATTTTTCTTTATCTTGATAAAAAAAATTCTGAAAATAATTTTCAGAAAAAAAACTAAATATGCACAATAATAAAAAATTTTGAATTCTTTTTTTGTTTTTTCAAAAATTGTTTTATTTTTATAAATTCTCTATTGTTAATGAAAAAAGTTACAGAACTAATTTCCAGAAGACAAAAAAATCAAAATTTTTTATTAAATAATTGTGCATATTTATTTATTTATTTAAAAAAAAATAGAAAAAAACTCCTTTTTTTGTGTTAAGGTAAAAAAAAAAACACTTAATATAAAAAAATCTATATTCTTTATTTTTTATAATAATAAAAAATATAAAATGATCATAAAAAAAAAGAAATTTGTAAAATAAAATACTTCGCTTATTTTTACAAAAAAAAAAGTATAATATGATTTATAATATGTTTAATCACGATGTTTTTATTTTTCATTTTTACCTTTCAAAAAAAGTAAACACCGGGAATATAAGATGATTGCAAATTGTCCTAACCGTCCCATATTGTTATTGGTTTTAGTGAGTGAATTGGTGACGAGTGTGAGACGTCCATATCATCTTGTCAGTGATGGCATGGATGAGTCATATTCCAACCCATGTGATTAGTGCGCCTACTTGGTTAGACAAAGCTGGGCTCTTTTAATTCTTGCCAAAAAGACAAAAATAGTAGTCGGACATTTTGGTCTTGTACGAAATCGGTTCAAAATTCTAAATCATAGAATAGAATAGGTTGAAATCAACTATGAACCACAGAAAACTATTTTTTTTTTATTTTTATTTAAAAAAATATTCTTCATGTAACAATCTTTTTTTAAGATATTCATCTATAGTATTATTATTTATGAATCCACATGGAGAATCTTGAGGTCACTTTGTGTGGTTGGGTTCTGGTGATAATGATGGATAAGATTTTTCATGAATGCACACACTTTTTTTATGTTTTTTTGTTTTTCTCAATTATTATTGTTTCACAAGAAGCCCAAAATTTTGCACACACGTCACAATTCCTTCTAAGACAATCATTCTTCCTAATTTACCCCTGCCTCCTTTTTTAGGTTTTGACACTATCCCTCTGTGGAGGAGATATTTATCTAATTTTTATTGGTTCTCTAAGGTGTTTTGTACATGTAGAAAACGTCTATCGTAAACTAGTACTAGTTTGATTAATTAATTAATTAATTAAAGAAGATACTACGTAGTAGAAAAAGAAACCTAGTACTATATTAGATCATATGAGATTAGAGTTACTAGGAAAAAATCTTACTATTAACTGAATTAAATTTATCTAACTACGACTAATAGAAACATTTTTCTATAACTAACTTCATGCGTGCAAAAAACCTACTCCTAATGTTTTAAACAATTGTTGTAAACATGCCAACATAACATAAGACGGCATTAATCTTAATAGGAAAACAATACCTCCTCGTACAAATCTAGTACCGTAGGAACATTAGATTATTGATTTAGCTCAGACCATAATTTATTAACTAAACAAACATTTCATATCTGAGGCGGTGATTACTTTATTTATTTTTTTAACATATCTTGGTATTAATTGGGCGGGCCTAGCAAAATTGACCGTTAATACAAACACACGTGTGTTTGCCATCAAATCAAGTGTGTAAATACCAAATAGCAATTCAAGTTGCATATATAATAAGACGATAATAATTGAAACACACCTGCTATGATTTGATAGTCCATTCTAACCACCATTATGCATTTTTTATTTTACTTGTATGCAATTATGCTTTACAATTTCGGATTACAATAATGAAGGAATCTTACTTTTAAATGTTAAGTGTCATAATCATCGTTAAAGTAGAAATGATGTGAAATAGAATAAGCTAAGCAAATGCATGAAATTTTTTGGCATATCAATTTAAGAGTGATTGCAATAGCATTGGGTCGGAAGACATGAAGAAAATGCATTTGAAATACTGTAGTGAACAGTCCATCATTCAAACTGTTACTGAATACAAAATTTTCTTCCATTATAACGTTTAGCGCCCACAAATACAATTAAATTACCACATTGTATGAAATGATGAATCAATATAACGTTAAGCGCCCACAAATACAAATACAAATACAATTAGCACATTGTATGAAATGATGAATTAAACTCCTATCTCAAATAGCCAGAAAGCAGTGTCCGTCTTGAAAAAAAAAAAAAAACAGAATTGTGCTTGTATGTTATTCTTTATATCTCAATGACTTCATTCACGGGCAAAAACACACATAAGATACTTGTACTTCTCCCCAAACAGAGGCAGCTAAAACATTAACAGAAGATGGTCAAGATATATGATGCTATAAGGTTATGCGAAAAAAAGTTTTATCAGGCATGCATTCCAATATGTTCAATAAACACTGGTTCCTCCATTTTGCACACAATGGTTTCATTATCTAAAATGAACACCACTTCCCACAAAAAGATCATTTTCAACTATACCACTCGCTTGTAAATAGCTCAATTACTTATTTCGCCATCCTCTGCTGTGCAAACCATTCCTCTCTTTTCCAATCCATTTCTATCTCAAAAATACCTAATTTAAATAGATAATATTTCATTTGTTCCTACAACATATAAACATATAATAGCCATACATATATAACAGTTACTGCACAATTATATGTTAGTAATTAAGTCACACACTCCTCAATTCATTAGACATGTCAAGGGGAACAAAGGTGGGAAGCCAAAAAAGGATCAATCCCATCCAATATGTTAGTAATTAAGTCGTGGACTCCTCAACTCATTAGCCATACCCAGGGGAACAAAGGTGGGAAGCTAAAAAAGGATCAATCCCATCCAATGATGTATATTGTATGTATAATTTTAGGTTAACAATGTTAAACCTTCATGATTTATTAGCAATATTTTGTTAATCAATCAGAATATTCTTAGGCTATAATTATGATCTATTTCTTTATTTAGCTGATTGTAATTTGTATATAAAGAGCTCTCATTGAGAATAGGAAATACACAAATTATTTTTCTAATATGATATCAGCCTAATACCGATCCTCTCTTCTCTCCCTACTCTCTTTGGCAACCCTCTATCCCTCCGACCAACCCCTGCGACTTCTCTTCTCCTTCTTGTGGCATCCTCTCTTCCTGCCACCTATTCAAATATGTCTACCAGCGGCTCCACCACTGTTGCCACCACGCTTACTGCTGTCCCAACCCTCTCTATTCCCACTATCACCAATCTTGTCACGGTTAAACTCACAGAAGACAATTTCCTTCTTTGGTCTCATCAAATGGAGGCTTTTCTTTATGGCCAAAACTTCCTACGTCTTATTGATGGCTCCTACCCCTGCCCTATTGACGAACCAGATTGCTCTACTTGGCTCCAAGCTGACAAAACCCTTGTTAGTATTATCTCAACCACCTTCTCTGAACCTATCTTAGCCTCTATTATTGGGTGCAAATCCTCCGCTGTCATTTGGACGCTCATTCAGGATCACTTCTCTCAGAAATCTGTTGCCAATTCCTCTCTCTATAGGAAACAACTTACCAATTTTGAGCATCACCCCTGACCCATTTTTGAGTATCTTCAAGAAGCCAAATCTATTTCTGATGCTCTCGCTACTATTGGCGAGTCGGTCTCGAACAAAGATCTAGTTAATGTCGTCCTCAAGGGCCTCGGTTCCAAGTTTGACATGTTAGCCACTGCCATTGAGAGCTTTGACTCACTGCCCTAGTTTTTTGCTCTGTCTGCTCGCCTATTGAACTATGAGGCCTGACACAAAACCTCTTCTCATCCTGCCCCTTCAGCCTTCCTAGCATCTCAGACTTCTCAGTTTTCAAGTTCTACTACATGAAATAATTTTTCCAACAAAGGTTGCAAAAACCATGGTCATCTGTCCCACAACCGTTCCAATACCTCAGGTATCCTTTGCCTGGTTCCTGCACCATCATCCATGTCTCAATGCCAGCTATGCTTTGGGATTCGTCATTCTGCGCGCAACTGCTTCCGGCTCTCATCATTTGCGCCTCGAGTCCCACGTTCACTGAATACTGCTTTTGCTGGTTTCCAAATTGCTCCACCTCAGTCGACTCCGATTGCCCAGCATTCACAGTGGTCATCATCTGATCCTAGCTGGTATCCTGACACCGGTGCCTTTACCCACATAACGGGCAACCCCGCTCTTCTCCAGCAGTGCACACCTTATAGTGCCCCTAACACCGTTCAACTTGGCAATGGTGATCTACTCCCTATTACCTATACGGGTAACATGGCACTACCACTCGACTCATCTTCTTTTTACCTTAATAATGTCTCTGTCATTCCTTCCATGCGTAAAAAATTGCTCTTCATTGTTCAATTCTGTACTGATAATAATGTGTTATGTGATTTTGATGTTTATCACTTCTATATCTTTGATCTAACCACTGGTTCTCTCCTCTATCAGGGCTTATGTAAGGATGGTCTCTACAAATTACCTGCCCTTCCGCCTCGCCTACACGCCTTGTCTGCCTCCCACAGTTCATCTTCCTTCTGGCATAATCGTCTTTGTCATCCATCTGCTAAAGTTATTTCTTACTTGGGGTCCAATAAATTGTTATCTTTTACTTTTCAATTTAAATCCTCATTTTGTCAAGGATGTGCTTTGGGTAAATCCACACGCCTCCCCTTTCCCATATCTAATGAAATAAAAATATCTTTTCCCTTTACTTTGATTCATTCTAATGTATGGCAATCTCCAGTACTTTCTATTTTTGGCTATAAATACTGTGTGTTGTTCATTGATCACTACACTCGTTTTACTTGGCTTTACTTTATGAAACATAAATCTGAAGTTCTACATCATTCTAAAAATTTCCTAGCCTACAACCAAACTCAATTTTTCACCCATGTCCAACAATTCCAGAGTGATGGTGGTGGGGAATATGACAGTGGTCCTTTTAAAACCCTTTGTTCTTCCTTTGGTGTTCACCGCTATCTTTTATGCCCTCACACTCCTGAACAAAATGGCCTCGCTGAACACAGACACCGCCATATTGCTGACATAGCCCATACCCTCCTCATCACTAGTCATGTTTCTCTTTGCCATTGGCCTGACACGGTCTCCACCGCTGTTCACCTTATCAATTGCCTTCCTTCCCCTAAACTTTAGTGGTCCTCACCCTTCTCCCATCTCTATGGTCATAATCCCTCCTACTTTGATCTGCATGTGTTTGGTTGTGCTTGTTATCCCCATTTAGGTGCTAATTTGACTAATAAACTTTTGCCAAGAACTATTGAATGTGTCTTTTTACGCTACAGCTCGCAGCACAAAGGCTATTGTTGTCTGGATCACAAAATCGGCAGAGTCTACATTTCTCGACATGTTCGCTTCAACGAACAACATTTTCCATTTACCTCTCCTACCAGCACTTCATCAGAACCATCATTATGGGCCTTTGTTCCTTTACTACCTCCCGCTCCTAAGGTCTTTCTATAGTCTGCCATCTAGATCAACTCTCCAACTCTTCCTACTTCTCAGAGTTCTTCGGTTCCTCTTCAGCAACCTTTTCCATACCATTTTCAACGTTGGGCCACTCAGCTCTTGGCACCTCCTACTATCACTGTTGCCAACTCTATGGCTCCTTCTTTTACCATTCCCCCATTGCATCCGATGGTTACTCGTCATCAGGATGGCACCTGTCGACCTCTTGTCCGGACAGATGGTACAATCAGATATCCTTTATCCCGAGCTCTTCTCACTCAGTTTTCATTCTCTACTGACGAACTCACCTACTACACATAGGCTGTTTGTGTTCCTGAATGGCGACAGGCCATGACCAGTGAGTTTAATGCCTTATTGAAGAACAACACTTGGGTGCTGGTCCCTCCTGCTCCCAATCAACATGTAGTAGGATACAAGTGGGTCTTCAAACTCAAATGCAAGGCAGATGGTTCCATTGAGTGCCACAAAGCTCATCTAGTTGCCAAAGGCTTCCATCAACAAGCTCACGTTGACTTCGATGAGACATTCAGTCCTGTAATCAAACCTATCACTGTCCTTACTGTACTTAGTCTTGCCCTATCATTTGGCTGGACTATACGCCAACTTGATGTAAAGAATGTCTTTCTTCATGGCCTCTTGGATGAAACTGTCTACATAACTCAACCACCTGGCTTCATCGACCCTACTTGCCCTAATCATGTCTACCATCTACACAAGACTATTTATGGACTCAAATAAGTGCCTCGAGCTTGGTTTCAACGTCTCAACATCTTTCTCTTACAATATGGTTTTACCCAGTGTTGTGCTGACCACTCTTTGTTTCTTTATCGCTCCTACTCTGCTATAATGCTTCTTCTATTATATGTTGATGACATTATTCTCAATGGCAATCAATCATTTCTAATTTCCTCCTTCATCACCACTATTGGCAAAGAGTTGGAGCTCAGTGATCTTGGTTCTCTATCCTACTTTCTAGGACTTGAAACAACCTTCTCCACCACTGGCTTACACCTCTCTCAGACCTAGTATACTGTTGATCTTCTTACACGCTTCTCTATGACAGACTGCAAGCCTTGTAACACCCTAGTTTGTGCTAAGACTCTACTATCGTCCCACAACGGGGATCTCCTACCGGATCCCACCAAGTATCGTCGACTTGTTGGCTTCTTGCAGTACCTCACTTTCACCAAGCTTGACATTGCCTATGTTGTTCATCATGTTGCTTAGTTTATGAGTCAACCTCGGTCTCTTCACCTCATCGCAACCAAAAGGGTCCTTCGTTATCTAAAAGTGATACTGGATTTTGGTCTCCTCTTTCAGCGCTCTGCTAGTCCCTTAACCCTCAAAAAAGCCTATTCTGATGCTGATTGGGCCGGCTGTACTGACTCTAACCACTCTACCACTGGCTTCTGTGTTTTCTTGGGATCTAATCTTACCTCCTGGACTGCCAAGAAACATCCTACTGTCTCTCGTTCCAGCGCCGAAGCCAAATACTGGTCTCTTGCTCATGTTTGTGCCGAATCCACATGGGTGCTTCATCTTCTTCAGGAATTATAGTTTCCCATCTCCACGCCCATCACCTTACTATGTGATAATCTCAGCACTACCTATATGGCTTCAAATCCGGTGTTCCACGCTCGTACTAAGCACATTGAATTGGATTATCACTTCATACGAGAGCGCATACTTACTGGCACACATTGTATCCAATTTATTCCCTCTACCGATCAGCTTACGGACATCTTCACCAAATGGCTTCACAAGACTCGCTTTCATCTCCTCCGATCCAACCTTGTCTCTACCAGACAGTCGAGTTTGCGGGGGAGTGTTAAACCTCCATAATTTATTAGCAATATTTTGTCAATCAACCAAAATATTCTTAGGCTATAATTATAATCTATTTCTTTATTTAGCTGATTGTAATTGATTGTAATTTGTATAATTTTAGGTTATAATTATGATCTATTTCTTTATTTAGCTGATGGTAATTCGTATATAGAGAGCTCTCCTTTAGAGCAGAAAATACACAGAAATTATTTTTCTAACAAACAAGCCCTACATGACCATATAAGTACTGTTAATTTACTTATTCATGTCATGGTAGCTTCCCTGCGCCATTTCTTACATGCTAGTGCTAAATTGCTAATCCAGTAAACACAACAAAATTATTTATCTAGAATTTTTTTTTTTCCTTTTTGCCTGGCAGGTAAGTTTTAAATTTTCATTACCAAGAATAATATACAACACAAGCCCAATCGCAATTGTTTATTTTACCTATGAAATTCGTGAAAAGCCACTTAAAAAAGTTCCTACTATGATCAAGAGCACTGGGATGGATATCTACTTTTAGACTTGAAGACATTATTTACCATGTGATTGTCTGCATAACCAAGTATTTTCTCATTCTTGACACTTGACAGTCTGCACTTTTACAAAACTGTACCAAGCAATGAATTCTATTTACGATAAAATATTTCTAGAAAAATTCATTGTTATCCATAACAGCAGTGAAAAGAGCTATACATGCAGTCTTTTGCTGTTGGTGGAACATCCTCAGCTATGATCCCATATGCCTAGAGGTCATTTCTTGGTGAAAAAACATATTGAAATTCATGAATTAGGACTGAACCATACCTGTTCTCTCATCTTAGCTGCCTGAAACATCATTTCATGCCTTCACATTGTGTCATAGGTAGAAGCAGATGTCAAGATTCAACTCTCCATGAGTCAACTTTGTGAGAGTAGCGAATGTGGGCATCAGCAAGAAGTGGGCTTGCGCAGTTTGTTGCCAGTCAAAACGTTCAACAAAACTGGGACATCTGAGAAGTGATTACAGACTCATTCACAGTTCAATTAACGCAGCATTATACAGCACCTTGGGTCATTTTCCAATCTTCCTAGTATTGTATATAGTTCCAGAAATGTTCCATCAATTTGCTGTTCTCACTGAATTAGAGCAGGTTCTCCCAAGTAATACCTTTCTACTTGAAGAAATTTAAATCCTTACTCTGCATGTATGATTTATAACAGTATTCCTCAGAGAGAGAATAATTAAAAATCATTAAAGACAATTACCTAGTGTTGGCACACACCTATGGAGGGAGCGGAAGAAACTGAAGACAGGTTAACCTTCAAATTGTTCTACACTCTTCTCAAATGTGCTATCCTGCATGCATCATTGTCAGTTCAAGATTTTCATTATCAAAGCAATCACCCTTATCAAGAAAAACATCATAAAATTAAAAATGGATGGAATTTATATTTGCCACTAATTTCACTTATGTAGACTGCTAACTCTCAAATCAGAAGTGTGGTACAATTCTCACAAACAAAATTAACAAAAGCTTGCTCAATAATCCAAAACAAAATTACAAAATGCCTTCCTCAAAATATCCAAAATAAAATTAAAAAGAAAACAGAGAATCCTGTCAAATTATTTGCACACCAAAATGCCCTAAGACCGAATTTCTTTGCATTGGCCGATTCAATGCCCACCAAGTCATTTTCCTCAAATTTGTTCTCATCCACACCATCTTCGTCGTTCTTTCCCGAACGGAGTTGCAACACCACCACCTCAAATTTATCCTCACTAGGACCGTCATTTTGTCCCAAATCAAGTTGCAATTCCCGTTGCATCCCAACATCATCTTTGATCATGTGTTGGGCACTTACCGGTATGAAATAGGTATTTGATACTGTTTGAAACTCAAGCTTTCCTATTTATTCGTGATCATCCTCAGTTTTTCTTCCATAGTAAATCTGATGAGAAGTGAGTAGCATTAAAAGAAAAAACATAAAGAAACAACATAGCTGATGAAATTCAACACAGTATTTTTTTCTTTCCGGTGAATAAATATATATTAGAAGGAGAAGGAATGTACAAGAATAGAGGGAAAAACCCACTGGCTACAAAAAGCAGCAAAGAAACATGCCTAAGCAGCTACAAACATGCCAAGAAAATCAAGCTACAGTAGTCTTTATGGAGGATGGGAGGTTACAAGCACGTCCCACAAGTCTGCTAGCCTGGAGTTCACGACTTTGATCAACAGTAGTCTGCACCGTATGGAATCCTTGATTGTGGCAATCACTTTGGCAGGAGAAGAGGAGTTGTATGTATATTGGATAGATAATTATAAAAAAAATAAAAAAATAAAAAAAAAGAGGAAAAAGTGCAAGATAAATAGAAGAAAGATGAAGTTTGGCTCTTGTAATACCAGCTTAATGTCCATTACATCATTAGTCTTTCTAATATCATAGAGAAATGGTATTTAAATTCCTTGCTCAACTCTTGCAATTCGCTTCCGCTTATTATGAAGTCCAAGAACTTTACTCATCTTAAAAATCCATTAAGACATGAACCAAGTGAGGTGTAAGAGATCCAAGCCCATAATTCATCAAGGTCTCAGACATTTCTCAAGGAAGCTAGGCAGACACTTCATTTGCAGCTAATAGAGAGGAAATCTGGTTCTAATTAATTTATAAAAAAATGCTTTCCTGAAATACATTCATTTTAAAATTTAGAGCTTCCACAATCAGAAATATATCAACTTAATCTAACCACTAGGTATCCTACTATTTTGTTTCTTTTCAACTTGTCATGCACAATTAACACAGAAGGGGTTATTAGAATAATTTTTTACTTCTTTTTGTCAACTAGAACACTACTATAACTCAGAAAAGAACACCCCTCCCATAGTAAACGTACAACACTTGAAGAAGAAACAGCGAGTTTCAATCTATCCAGGGAAGGGACTTCATTAGAATCCCAAAAAGAATTGCCTTCAACAAAGTGCAGAGATACTCGGCAGACATTGAGATTTCCTACAAACTGCACTATGTACAACAATTGCATTTTCTAGGCGATTCAATAATTCTATCTGCAATCTGCGGGAATATCTCTCAAGAAGATTTTCCTTCTTCTGACAGTTATTTTGCTTATATCAACAAAAGAGTAACAATTGGATTAATTTAAAATGGAGAAAAAGATGATTTAGGAACTCATGTCATAAAACTATTCAAAACAAGTTTTTGTTGGCAAGGTAAGTCCGATGTATATGTATAAGAGAGACTGTACAAACAAGCAAGACCGATTAAAATCAGTCATGAGGACAATACAACATAGTGAAACAATTCAAGCTAACCAAGCAAAGATTACTTTTGTTGAGGGGTTGGACGACGTAAATGATCTCATCGGACTAGCAACTTTTAACTAATTTATTCTAATTACAAATTTAGGTGACTACTGTTCCATAAGAATAAGGCATTAAGAGGACATGCCTGGATACCAGTTGTAAAAAAGAAAACAGATATGGTCCAAGTTATATTGTTCCATAGCATTTGAAAGCAATCAAGGAATTATGCTCATACAAAATCTATCATAGACAAAGTGATCTGCATTCAAATGATAGGTAGAAACATGAATTGATTTCATTACTCCGTCAAAGTTTCCTAAGTAAATAATCTCAAAGTTGTCACTAAAATCCATGGGATATTTAAAAAGGCTAGTCTAGTGTACGAAGCTCCCACTACTGCTGGGTAATCCATGGAATATTTATTGCTAATAAATAGACGAGACTACAAAAAATGCAATTACATTATCAGAAACCTTATTAATTACTTCCATCACAACTCCCATGGCAAAGCTGGATATGTAATTTTTCTCATAAAAAAAATGGCATGTGCGTGTGAACAATGTGGAGCAGGGAGGCTATGTAACAATTGATAGTGGTCTTTAATTTATCCCTTCCTGTTTCTTCCATTATCAGATGTCTAGCCTAAGTTTCATTGAGGTTTCCATATATATTTACCAGTTTAAATTAAAGTATGAAACAATTGAAGTACTACAATTTCTAACAAGTTAACATTTGCACCAAGCTCTACACAGAAGTCAGTTAATTCTCTTCTAAAATATCTACATCAACCGATATCAACAAACAATGTAGAAAATATTACATATCGATGATCTATAACACAATGCAGTGAGATCTCCAAACATGTGAGGAGTATTAAGGGGGCATGTTTAAATAGATTAGAGCCACATTAAATTTTTGGCCCCTGAAACAAGACATGCCCGCCAGTTGCATGGTAAGAGCCAACACATACACGATAAAGCATGGACAACTGCCTAGACATTTTTTTTCCCGGAAATCCAAGCAACATATATTTCACATACACGACAAGTTGCATTGTGCCATACCATTCATATAACAATATGTATTTTCAATTAAATTAACAAAATAGCAAATATTCTATTCAATTTTCAGCATAGCCTACATGTGATCTAACATCTTGTGTTTTTTTTGGTAGGGTAAGTGATTGTATTGATAGATATAAATGTACAGAGAGCTCCAAAAAGATAGGGAGCAACAACCAAGCAGCAGACCATCAAAGTAATGGTAAACTTCCTAGAACATGAGCAAATTAAGCTTCAAAACCACAAAGGGCAGCATGAGTCAGTTTGTAGCAGCAAAATGGCATCAATAGCTAGAAGTGAATGAGATGGTGAATGACAAGGAGCATTAGCTTCCATCTGTAGCTGCATCTGGAGGTTTCCTAGGTGGCCTGATGAATGAACTAGGGAGATGCCATTGTGCTGCAACTGATCGGGCTGCTTTGCTATCCTTAAATGAGAAAGAGTGGAGTCTAAACCTGACAGTTTCTGAGATTCTTCTGATTACAGCTTGGGTGTTCAATGATTTGCCACTGAAAATTCTGGAGTTCCTTTCTCTCCAAATTGTGTATACACAGGCAGCAAGGATAAGTTTGTGGGAGAGGTTAATTACTGGATGGTTCCAATTAGAGGAGGCCCATGACAGAAGTGGTTGCCATCCAGTTACATTGCATTGAAAGTTCAAAAAAACTTGGAAATGTTTCCATATCTACTTCTCTTGATAACATCATTCACCTGTGAAGCCCAGCAGAGACATCTGCAGGGCCTAATATGTCTAAAAATTAATGCTGATCCCTTTCCACACTTCAGTGTACATATCTACCCAGATTCTTTAACTTTCAAAATATATAAAGATAAGCCTAGACAAAACAATACTCCATTAGTGCTCTCCCACCCCATGACACACAAAAGACACTAAAAACAATGATTTATCTATATATTTTGAATTAAAGTGGGCTTAATGGAACTACCAGACCAAATATTAAATGAGAAAAAGTAATTCCATGAATCACAAAGAAGCAAGACACATTGACTAGCTAGGGCTACTACACGTATCTAAATTATTATAACATCAATCAAATAGAAAATTTAAGAACCCATTCAGGTTGAACGAATCTCCTTCAAGCCAATCACATGGCAGGTGTTGGTTGATGAACAATTTTCGACTAACATATTCACTTTAATTCTTCTAATATTACAAAAGGTAAGTTACTACATGCATTTAAATATTATGAAGAAAGAGACATACAACACATGAACGAACCATTGTTTTGGAAACCATATGATGGGAGTCCAAGGATAAACCTCCTATTAAAATGTCTGGGCAAATCTTTTTTAACCAATGGTGGTACAAAAAACATTAGAATCTGACATTCTTGTAGAAATATGAGACATGAAACACAAAACAAACGGTTAAAAAAAAAAACAGAACCGCTATCGCCAAAGATTCCGAACAATAATATAAAACATTATTCATTGTATTCCAATAGTTGTAGGGTTTTCGTATATTGGTTGGTTTATCAACATTCATTCCACCTCTTTAGTTCAAGTTACAAAAAGGATACACAACCTACACATAAGGGAGTGTTAGCCGTGTCAAGAATGTGTGTTGACAAAAAGCTATTTTTCACCAAAAGTAAGATCATTATCTTGCTTGCAAAGACGAAAGTTGACTCTCGAAAGTTGTCTTTTGCAAAGACGAAATTTGATATCATCTGCTCCTCTATAACAACCTAACCACTAGCCACAAGAAGAGAGCTACAAGCTAGTAGCTAATAGGATAGGAAGCTACCTCAGAACCGAGCTACTAGCTAGCAGCCAGGAGAGGAAATATCCAAAATTTTATATAGTAACTTCGCCTATGTCTTTCCTAGTGTCTTATTTTTAATCATTCAATCCCAAACCTACAAAAAGAAGGGCTGAGTTGGGTAACTTGACAACTATCTTGAAACCCTTGTCAAGGCTATATGAATATGATTTCAATATTTGATTTAAAGACAATTTGGAAGAAAAAAAAATTCATATAACCAACCCCAAATAATTATGAGAGAACTTTATTGGGTTGAGTTGTTTCCAAAAATAGAGTCTATAATCTGCATTACTTTGTTCCATTGATCCTAGGCTTTTGGCATATTGGCTGCATTTGAAACAAAATCTCATGAAATCTATCTTGTCATGGATAACTATAAAAGACAATGCTTCAATAAACTATCATATTCCCTAATCCTACAAAACATAGCTTCTAACATTTCAACTCTAGAGGAAAAGAGAAATTCTCAAAACCATATAATTTAGCAGATTTACTAAATTGGTCATTCTTGAGAAACCGTAATTTCAATTGAAACAACCTAAAGCTAGTGGTAACGAAAGAAAAGGAATCAATTTCCAAGAGAATCATATTTCTCCATTACACTCCATCTAAGGTCATAACCTCATTCAAATGACATGTTATCAAATATTTCCGTACAATCACTGCCCATTTAAGTTTTGACCTTCCTTTTCCACTTGCAATACCTTTAATGTAGACCACACCACTCTTTCTCGATGCTGTAGTTATTTGCTAGACATAACAAACCATCATATTGTTTTTCCCATACTTTATCTTTTATGAGTGCTACTTCAGCAGTCTTATAAATGTGTTCACCTCTAATTTTTATCCTTTTGTGTCTTACATTCAATCTCAACATTTGCATTGTGGTCGTACCTATGAAAATGCAAACATAAAAATATCAAAGAGATAGTAATTATTACTTTCTCGTATCTTCTAGTCTTACAAGAAAGCTTATATGGGTATTCGAGAGTGAAATAAATCTAAAGCTCAGGATTTTGCCAATCCCTCATGCATAATGGACCACCTGTCCATGTTAATCAAAAAATGTGTTGGCCAAGGAAAGTTTGGTTTTGCCTCAATGAAACTAGATCACTATAAGATTTGCTTGAAGCAGATGTTAATAACTCATATTTAAAAAGGAAAGGCATCCCACCTTCAATTACTGTATCCATGAATCAGTATATGTTTAATTGATCAACAAAAACAGCAATGAGTACGATGATCGCGATGATGTCATTAGAAAATAATCTGGCACCACACCTTCCAGTTTGGTATCCATCAATAGGTATATGTTTGATACAATAACAACAAAAACAACTCATACCAATGATGATGATGATATCATTAGAACAGAAATCTGACTTCAGACCTGACAGAAATCTGACTTCAGACCTGGCCTTCATCCAACTACAAGGTTTTACATCTTAAGCTAATAATAGTATGTCTAGAAAAAAATGATATTGTTTTAACAAAAGAAGTTCATTGAGAAACAAACTTACAAAGGACCAAATAACTATATATGTATATATATAATATATATGTAGATGTTGGAAATTAGAATTTATTTCCTTTCCTTCTATTTTTCCTTATGTTAAGGCTTAACTTTATTTTCATTTATTTTTCCTTATGTTAAGGCTCGACTTTATTTCCATTTATTTTTCATTATGTTAAGGCTTGATGTACTCCTTTTGTGTATATATATAAAGAGTGGCTGGTCTCATTTATAGCTAAGTCAATTACATATATTTTACTTTTTGGTATTAGAGCCTAATTTCTCTCTAAGTTGTGACCAGCCCTAGACCACAATCCTCTCTTCCCGACTCTCTTTTCTTTTGCTGCAACTCCCTAGGTACAATTAAACCCTAGGGCAGTCGCCTAGTGTGTGCAACAATGTAGGGAGGATCTCTTCTCAGGTTTGGACCCCCATTTTGGGGTATTCCCATATCATCTGAAATGTGCTAAGGGTTTCTAGGTGTATTTGTGACTTGTTTGGGTTTTTGGTTTGTTTGGTAGCATTAGTCTTCATATTTGTCACGTCTTCGATAGTTTTGTTGGTATGTATTGGGCTGCCGGTGTGTACGGTAGCATTGTTCTTCGCCTTTGGTGTAACTCCGGCAGTTTTGTTGATATGTATTCAACTGCCGGTGTGTTCGGTAGCATTGTTTTTTTGCCTTCATCGTGTCTTTAGCAGTTTTATTGGTATATGTTGAAGAATTTATATATTTAAGTTACACCCTCTCTAATAGCTTAAGCTTTTGGAGTAGATCGTTGTTACCATGGTATCAAAGCCAAAAGGTCTCTTGTTTTACGTCACCGTCACCCTGATAATTAAAATTGAAACACATGATGGTCCAAAAGAAAGCCACACATGAGGGGGTGTGTTGAAGGATTTATATATTTAATTTACACCCTTTCTAACAGCTTAAACTTTTGGAGTAAATGGTTGTTAATAGTATATTATGAGCTGTTGGTGTGTTCGATAGCAATGTTCTTCGCCTTCGTCGTGTCTCCGATAGTTTTTTTCTCTTCCTAGGTTTAGACCTCTATTTTGGGGTATCCCTTTAGCATCTAAAATGTGCTAAGGGTCTCTCGGTGCTATTTGTGACTTGTTTGGGCTGTTGGTGTATTTGGTAGCATTGTTCTTCGCCTTCGCTATATCTCTGACAGTTTTATTATCTTGTTTTTGGTCGGTTCTTTGATGTGACAGATTTGGGTTCTTTTCGTTACTTCCTTGGCATTGAGGTTTCTCGCTCTCGCCATGTGATATCTTTTTCTCAGTCATATATAGTCAAGCCAGGCTTGGTTAATATCTTCCCTCCAATTTGAGGGGGAGTGTTAGAAATTGAAATTTATTTCCTTTCCTTTTATTTTTCCCTATGTTAAGGCTCGACTTTATTTCCTTTTATTTTTTCTTATGTTAAGGCTTGATGTACTCCTTATGTGTATATATATAAAGAATAACTAGTCTCATTTATAGCCAAGTCAATTGCACATATTTTACTTTTGTAGACTTTCTAGATTAAGTTAGGATCTATATGCAGGCTTCAAATTAAGTTACTAATACCTTTTATTTGTGAAACTATAGAAGTAAAATTGATGAACTAGTGGGGTTTGTATGCTTAGAACATTGTAATCTCAGAACAACTTTTACAGGGATTGTTGTTGACTAGTCTCTCCCTAGCAGATGTATTCAAATTCCTTAATGCGAGCCATGCATGTTGGGATTGTTGGGTTCTGAGGTGTTGTGGTAGTATTTTGATCTGTTTATTGTTGGATTTTGTGGTAGTCCTAATCTTTTGTATAGCTTAGCTTGTCTAGCTGGCTTTTGGCAACCTTTGGGCCTTTGTTTTTCTCAGGCTATTTGCTGCTATTTTAGGGGGTTGTGGGATTGGTAGTTGGTTTCTCCTCCTTTCTTTTGTAAGTTCTCCATATCTATATACACGCATCTTTTTTACCCAAAAAAAAAAAAAAACATCTCGATTTATTTGAGTGATGAGGTGGAAAGGTTAAACTCTTTAACAGGTGTTTTGGTAATCATTATCTACCGTTTTATTCTTTTCTTTTGCCTGTTTTCTAATCAAAAAAATTTTAATTGTGATGTCTACTTTGGTGGAGATCAACTATCTTATGATAAGTAAAGTTTCTGCTTCTTTTTCTAATTCAACAAGATTTGATCTCAACTTGTTGGGCTCGACCTTATGAATTCTTCTTCAACATGCACTTTTTAACACTTTATACTCAATCAAATGTAAGGCAATCATGTTCTTTATCACATTAATCTTCTTCAATATGCTCGACCTCATAAATTCTTCTTTTTGCATCTCTTTGTCCTTTTGCCATATTTAATTTGGATCAAATGACTCCTTTCTGTAGG
The DNA here is from genome assembly GCA_026545225.1 of Cornus controversa. Lineage (NCBI taxonomy): Eukaryota > Viridiplantae > Streptophyta > Magnoliopsida > Cornales > Cornaceae > Cornus > Cornus controversa. The sequence goes on along the minus strand of CM048851.1, from coordinate 63,000,202 downwards.
TAAATTAATTTGTTTATGATGCAAGTGGTCAAGCAATTATTACAATAAAGGAGCAGCAAAGGCTCTTTGCTAAAGGTTCTGAATTTGTTGCCAAAGTTTTTTCTTGGACTTATTGATATTTTTAGGCTAGTTGCTAAAAACTTTGAAGTTTGAATATCACTTTTATTCTTATATATAGATACTAGAGTGTTTTCCCTTCATTTATCAAGGGTATTATTGATTGGTGTTGATAAAATAAAATAGATTTGAAGAGAGAAATTAAACAAGAAGATCAGAAAAATATAACATGGTTCGGCCACTACGGCCTACATCCACGACACACAAAGCCCAAAGGGCTACATTACTTTTATTGTATTCTCTCTTAGTTTTGTTTACAATGACCACCTTTATTTATAGGTGAAAGCATACATGCGATAAATATGAAAAATACATTAATGGAAGATTCTTGAAATCAATCACATAAATCACTCCAATAATATATTCTCCAACACTCCCCCTCAAGTTTGTACACGAAGATTTTAACTCAAGTGTCCAACTTGAAACTAAATACGAAGTTTTCGGGGGATCTGAGTCGAGTTGATCATAAGATTCGAGATGAGTTGATCCTGAGATCCGAGATGAATTGATCCGAAGATTCGAGATGAGTTAATCCTGAGATTCGAGACTAGTTGATCTGAAGATCCGAGACGAGTTGATCCTGAGATTTGAGACAAGTTGATCTGAAGATCCGAGATGAATCTAGAGTAGGGTATGATAACCTGCTTTGATACCATGTTGATAAAATAAAATAAAATTGAAGAGAGAAATTAAACAATAAGATCAAAAGAATACAACGTGATTCGACTACTACGGCCTTCATCCACGACACACAAAGCCCAAAGGGCTACATCACTTTTATTATATTCTCTCTTAGTTTTATTTACAATGACCACCTCTATTTATAGGTGAAAGCATACACGTGATAAATATGAAAAATATATTAATGGAAGATTCCTAAAATCAATCTCATAAATCACTCTAATAATATATTCTCCAACAATTGGCAAATCTTCTCAAACCACCCCTACCCCATTCCCCCTCGGGAAAAAAAAAAAAAAAAACTTAATTAGCCCACCCATGCCAACCAATCTAAGCCTTAATATGAACTGAATCAAGTTTTGCTTTAGCCACTTAATTTTTTCAACAAAAAAAAAATCATTTATGCTATTATAAGAGGTTTATTTTTTTGGTAAATGGGTAAGTAGTATAGAACAAGAAGGAATGTACAAAATGACTTCCAGAGAGTCAAACAAGGCATGCAATGCCTGAGAACAAAGCTACTTTTAAAATGCAGTCAACAAAATAATTGACTAAGACATCAAAGTAAATTAAACATTAGACATTGCTAGGCACTATGAGTCCATGAGCCATCTTTGAGCAACTACCATTGTGCTTCCCTGACATTGTATAATCCTTGCCTTTATTACATTAAACACATGTTTAAAGTCTCTATGATCACTTTGTGGCATACGGTTTCTGGTTCATAAATTAACGTAGAATAATGCTATATCTTAGTAATCTTGAACTCTTCACCCCCCTCGTGAATGTACAAGTCACCTCTTTGAGGTGGTGAGGGTTCATCCCCCCACCCCACCCCACCACCACCAACAACCAAAAAAAAAATAATCAAGATCGATATTCTTGAAGTCTACATATTAAGATTCTTATTCTTGGACTTGAGCAACATTTTGCATTTGAGGATATCTCTTAGGATACTTGGAGTTTCGCGATGCCCATTATATTGTTGGAAATTAGATTTGATAAGCTTTCCAACCATCTTTTGTTTGCTAAATTTGGAGTTTGTTTGACCCCTAAACTATATATGCAAAGTTAAAGTTGTTGCAGATCGAGACTGCTCTACACTACTTATGATTTTTGGGATAGATCTTTTAGAATACTTGGAGTTTGGAGCTAATTCTTTTCCATTGGAACATAGACTCAAATACCTTTTCAGGGATGGGTTATTAGCCTATCTTCCGAGTTCGTTTGGTTTGGCAATGAAGTGTTCAAAGTCAGGTTACCTACTGGGGGAAAAAGACGCGTATTTGAACGAGAGGAGTTTTTCATCAAATATGGTGGTTTTGACTTTTGTTCGTGTGATGTTGCAGGGCTTTTTCAATTCAGAAAGTTCCATAGAGTGTTCTCGTATTGACGATCTACGAATCGTCCAAAGGTTTGAAATTCTGATGCAGAACAGATAGCTGATGAGCGTGGGACCCGTTTGGGGAATTTTATTAGGTGTTAAGACGGATTTGGATTGCTTTGATTTTTGGTAATTAGTAATTTTTAGTAACTAGGATTCTTACATTATTTATAGAGAAACTTTATTATTTTTGGCAGTTTCCTTATGCTGCTAGCTTTCCTTTTGTTTTTAGATTTCCTTGTGCTATTAGGATTAGGATTTTACAAGTTTTCTTTTATTTTTAGGTTTCTTGTACTGTTAGGATTAGGACTTCTCTATTATAAATACATGTACTGCAAAGAGCAGGTCACACATTCAATTATCAATACAAAATTAGATTTCTCTGCAACTTTTGTTTGCGTTTATCTTAACTTTGTGGATTCAAAGTTACCCTTATTCGTGCGCGAACAATTTCATAGCTTCCGCTTCGTTAGTTGGTATCAGAGCCTTGATTTACCCTGGTCTGATGGCAGCAGATGGTGATGGCTGCAACAGCTCTGGCGACGAAGATCGTGGAGTGCAGGCCTTTTGGACAGCCATGCAAGCTCGGGAACAACAGTTTGGACAGATGGAACGCATGTTGTAGGATCTCCAACAAGCTGTCGCTAGACTTGGGATTGGTGGCAACTAGGCTCGTGAACCAGTTCGGGTTCGCGCTGACGATGTTCCTCGCTGCCAACCGAACATGGGTTATGTTCCTGTACCTCCACGTAGGCTTCTAGCCTATATGGAGTATTCCAGTGGTGAAGAATTCAAGGGATTTGATCGGTGTAATCGTGGTAGACAGGACAGAAACCGAAGGGACCCAAAAAATTATGACTCTAAGATGAAGATGGATATACCGAGTTACAATGGACATCTTCACATCGAAGATTTCCTTGACTGGCTTACTAATGTCGAACAATTTTTTAAGTATACGAATATACCTGAAGAGAAGCAGGTTAAGCTTGTGGCATACAAGCTTGAAGGGGGCGCTTTGGCCTAGTGGGAACAGACGCAGACTAACAGAGGAGGCAAGGAAAACAACCTATCCAAACCTGGCACAAGATGAAGCAGTTGTTAAGGGCTAGATTTCTGCCACCAGACTACGATCAGATGTTGTATCATCAACTCCAGAACTACAGGCAGGGAAATCGATCTATCAGTGAGTATACAGAGGAGTTTAACACGCTGAGTTCACGAAATAATCTATCAGAAACAGATTGCCAGCAGGTGGCAAGGTATACTGGGGGTTACGATGGGCGATCCAGGATCATATTACCATTTACACAGTCTGGAATTTATCAAAAGTTATCAATCTAGCTTATAAGATTGAGGCGCGATTGGCACGACCACCCTTGCGTTATTAGGAGTCAAACAAATCATACTCTGATTCTACACGCACTTCATAGAATAAAGAGAAACAAGTTGCTACTTCACAACAACAATCACAGCGGACCCAACAATAACAGTGTTCCTCAAGCGCTGTTAGTGGTAGTAAGGGACAAGAACGATAACCTACGGGATCTGATTTGAATAAGGGTAGGAATGATAACCCTTATGCGTGTCCTGGGCTAGATAAATATTTTCGTTGCCAACAACCTGGTCATCGCTCCAATGAGTGTCCTAACCGGAGACAAGTGAATGTAGTAGAGGCTGAAGATGGCAAGTCAGACGTCAAGGAAGATGAACCAAATTATGATACTCTAGATGAGTATGATGGTGCTGAATTTATTGGATGTGACGATGGTGATCGGATAAACTGTGTAGTTCAGAGGTTGTTGTTTGCGCCAAGGCAAGAAACCGATAAACAACAACACAATATCTTTCGTACCAGATGCACAGTCAACTAGAAAGTTTGTGATGTGATTATGGATAGTGGTACCAGCGAGAATATTGTGTCGAAGGCCTTAGTCAAGAAACTGCAATTGAAAACTGAGAAACATCCATCCCCTTATAAGATTGGGTGGATCAAGAAGGGTGCCGAGACTAAGGTGATTGAAATCTGCAGTATTCCGTTCTCCATTGGCAAGTACTACCAAGATGAGACAATTTCTAATGTAGTTGAGATGGATGCATGTCATTTGTTATTAAGGCATCCTTGGCAGTATGATATTGATGCGACTCACAAAGGGAAAGACAACACATATCTATTTTGGTGGCATGACTGAAAGATTGTGTTGGTACCTATAGGGGAAGAGCCTCCCAAGGGTTCTAAAGTGGATGTGCGTTATTTTCTTACTGTCCCTAGGGAGCAGTTCACCAATGCAATGAAGGAGTCGGGCGAAGTTATGGCACTCGTGGTTAAGAATGAAGGGGCGAAAGAAGATTCATCCATTCCTGAAGTGCTGCGACCACTACTGGCAAAATTTCAAGATTTGATTCCAGAAGAGCTGCTAGATGGCCTGCCACCCATGTGGGATATACAACATCATATAGATTTGGTGCCTAGAGTGAGTTTACCAAATTTATTACATTATTGCATGAGTCCAACGGAGAGTGCAGAGTTATAAAGCCAGGTCAAAGAATTAGTTTGTAAGGGGCTAATCAGAGAAAGTATGAGTCCTTGTGCAGTTCCTACTTTGCTGACACCAAAGAAAGATGCTACTTGGCGGATGTGTGTTGACAGTCGCGCAATCAATAGAATTACAGTGAAATACAGGTTTCCAATTCCGCAGTTACATGATATGCTAGACATGTTGGAGGGTTCACAAGTCTTCTCCAAAATTGATTTGCAGAGTGGGTATCATCAAATTCGGATTAGACCCAGCGATGAGTGAAAAACTGTCTTCAAAACGAATGAGGAGCTATATGAGTGGTTCGTTATGCCATTCGGGTTGTCTAACGCGCTGAGTACATTCATGAGATTGATGAGCCAAGTTTTGAAATCATTTATTGGCAGTTTTGTGGTTGTCTATTTCGATGATATTCTGATTTACAGTCGTAGTAAAGCAAAACATATGGAGCATCTGCGGGAAGTCTTGCAAGTTTTGTGTGCTAGCAAGTTGTATGCCAACTTAAAGAAGTGTTGTTTTCTTCCAGACAGATTGTTATTTTTGGGGTTTATTATAGAAGCTGACGGTATTCAGGTTGATGAAAAAAAGGTTCGTGTTATCCGAGATTGGCCTACAGCAAGGACTGTAAATCATGTTCGCAGTTTTCATGGATTAGCGAACTTTTACCACAGGTTCATCAAAAATTTCAATAGCATTGTGGCTCCCATTACTGAGTGTATGAAGAAGGGGAAATTTCAATAGGGTCATGAGCAGGAGGTGGCCTTTGTTGTGATTAAAGAGAAATTGTTCACTGCTCCAGTACTAGCTTTGCCAAGTTTTGAGAAGGTGTTTGAAGTTGAGTGTGATGCTTTTGTCATTGGCATAGGGGCTATAATTTCTCAAGAGGGCAAACTAGTTGAATTTTTCAATGAGAAACTTAGTGAGGCAAGGCATAAATGGACCATATATGAACTGGAGCTTTATGTTGTGATTCGCGCCCTGAAGCATTGGGAACATTATTTAATTTAGAGGGAGTTCATGATGTGCAGTGATCATCAAGCCCTGAAATTTATAAACACGCAGAGCAGCTTGAACCGCATGCATTCTAGGTGAATTTTTTTTCTACAGAAATTTACCTTTGTGCTGAAACATAAGTCGGGGCAGTAGAATAAAGTTGCTGATGCGTTGAGTCATCGAGCTGCTTTATTGATAACCTTGAGTTCTAAGTTGTTGGTTTTGATTGCTTGAAAGAGTTGTATGAGACTGATGAGGATTTTCAGGCAATTTGGGTCAAGTGCAGTTCACGACAACCTGCAGCAGAATTCCATATTCAAGTGGTTATTTGTTTCGCGAAAACTAACTTTGTATTCCAAAATCATCTCTACGAGAACAGATCATTCGTGAGCTGCATAGTAGTGGTTTGGGTGGACACTTGGGCCAAGATAAGACAGTTGCACTAGCAGAGGAGCGTTATTACTAGCCACAATTGAAGCGTTATGTTAGCAGATTTATGCAGAGGTGTCCAGTGTGCCAAATAGCTAAGGGTCAAGCTAGATTTTTGAAGATGGCACACTTTATTCCATGTTAGAAAACCTCGGATGCGACCCATGTGTCTAATCTGTTCTTTCGAGAAATTGTGCGTTTGCATGGAGTCCCAAAGTCGCTTGCTTCAGATCGAGATGTCAAGTTCCTTAGCCACTTTTGGAGGACTTTGTGGAAGAAATTTGATACTTCTTTAAAGTACAACAGCACTAGTCATCCGTAAACAGATGGGCAGACGGCAGTGGTGAACAGAATATTGGGAAACATGGTTCGGTGTATTTCTGGTGATAAACTGAAACAATAGGATTCAGCTCTTTCTCAGATTGAGTTCACTTTCAATAACATGTTAAATAGGTCCACTGGAAAGACGCTGATTGAGATTGTCTATACCAAAGCACCGAAGCATGCCTTAAATTTGGTTCCATTGCCCAAGCTTCCTGGAGTGAGTATTGCAGCAGAAAACATGGCTAAGAGGGTACAGAAAATTCAAGCCTAGGTCAAGCACAATCTAGAACAGTCCAATGCCAAGTATAAAGCTGCAGCCAATAAGCATCGACAAGCTAAAGTGTTCAACGTAGGTGACTTGGTGATGGTGTAATTGCGCAAGACTAGATTTCCAAATTGGAACATATGGAAAGCTAACAAAGCAAAAATATAGACCGTGTCGCATCACACAAAAAATTAATGACAATGCGTATGTGGTGGAGCTTCCTGATGATATGTCCATTTCTAATACTTTCAATGTGGCAGACTTGTTCGAGTATCATCCTCCTGATGAGTCACTTTATTCGCAGTCCAACTCGAGGACGAGTTCTTCTAAAGTGGAGGGGATTGATGCATAACAGATAGCTGATGAGCGTGGGACCCGTTTGAAAAATTTTATTAGGTGTTAAAACGAATTTGGATTGCTTTGATTTATGGTAATTAGTAATTTTTAGTAACTAGGTTTCTTACCTTATTTATAGAGAAACTTTATTATTTTTGGCAGTTTCCTCATGCTGCTAGCTTTCCTTTTATTTTTAGATTTTCTTGTGCTATTAGGAATAGGATTTCTACAAGTTTTCTTTTATGTTTAGGTTTCTTGTACTGTTAGGATTAGGACTTTTCTATTATAAATACATGTACTGCAAAGAGCAGATCACACATTTAATTATCAATACAAAATTAGATTTCTCTGCAACTTTTGTTTGTGTTCATCTTAACTTTGTGGATTCAAAGTTACCCTTGTTCGTGCGCGAACAATTTCATAGCTCCGCTTCGTCAAATTCACTCTCTTAATGATTCACAAAAACAAGTGGGGAAACACAATTTTTTTTTGTTTCCATTGTTATAACCATTTTTTCAACAACTGGTTCAAAGCCTACCCCACTTAGTTTTTGAATCACGGTTTCGATTGAGCACTAAAACACGTTTTCTCATGGATCAAAGTTTCACATGTCACTTTCGTTTGAATGAATTGTTTATGTGATGTGGTTGACCCATCTTTGATGTAATTAATTTGTTCATGGTGGCACTTGTAAAGGACAATTGATTTAAAAATTCCTGCAAATGGGCAAATCGTTTGGTTTTCATATAGCCATTTATTTATTTATTTTTGATGTAAAATTTCATGTAAAATATTTTTTGTAATATTCTGTTGGAGTTCTTCACCAAAGGCCATGCACAAGAGAAAATCAATTGGATCGAAGAAATTGGAAGAGAAATGGAACCGGACAACAGCAGTGTGCGCTACTTCGTGAGTGTCGGTGCATACAGCTGCACACAAGCGTTGTCGCATGTGGTGGTGCCATAGACTTGACTTACTGGAGGAGGTGATGGGCTAGTTTTTCTATGTATGGATCGACCCATTGGTTGTTTTGCAATTTCTTGGAATCCAAGACATGATGGAGTTCTACGTTCTTGAAGATAACTAAGAGATCACCTTATTCTTGAAGTCTACTTGGAGACCAACCACTTAACCGATAAGGATTGACAACTAGACATCATGGAGGGTAATCTACAAATGGATAAAGCATGGACAACTAACTTTTTTAGAGGCCAAGCAACAAATGGATAAACATTATCCATTAGAGAGTTTATTTTTAATGGGTCATGTCATGAGAGTTTTATCTTATCTTTATTGCCATGTGATGTTTATCCTATTATTGTTGGATTATAATTGTTCATGCATATTTAATCCATGAAAATTGGTGGTTAGAATTTATTTTTCATTAGATAATGGGAGAAATTGGTTGGGAATTGGATTCCTAATTTTATTGGATTGCTTTCCTATTAAAATAAGAGATTTATTAAATATTGTTTCCTAGATGATCATTGAAATAATTTTCTAGTTGATTATGAAAATAGTTTTCTACTTGATCATGGAAATAATTTCCTATTTTATCATGAAAAGATTTCCAATTACATAATTTTTTTAAAATGAAAGAGTTTCCAATTTTGGAAGTTTTATAAAAAGGATGATTTACCCTTCTAAAAAATTTACGGAGAGTTTCTATTTTAAAAATTATGAAGTTCCTATAAATGGAAAAAGTTTCCTATTTTAAAAATTACCTTAAAACTTTTACTTTAAAACAGGAAAGCATTTATCAAGTGGGGCCACTTCTCTCTAAATTTAATGGAAGATAAATTATGACAGTTTATTTATTCATGCATGAGATGTATGATATGTTTTATCTATCATACTTGTTTATGCATGAGATGTATTGTTGGAGAATATCATTATTTAAGTCTTGAAAGAATATTTGATTGAAGTGATTCATGGGAGTGATTTTAGGAATCCTATCAATATATTTTTCATATTTATCATATGCGTATTCTTTCACCTGTAAATAAAGGTGATTATTGGAAACAAACTAAGAGAGAATACAATAAAAGTGATGTAGCCCTTTGGGCTTTGTGTGTCATGGATGTAAGTCGTAGACTCGTAGTGGCCGAACCATGTTATATTCTTCTGATCTTCTTGTTTAATTTCTTCTTCAATTTTCTTTTATTTTATCAACATAGGATTAGAGCAGGTTTAACATATATTAGTCTAAACTCATCTCCGATCTTATAATCAACTCGTCTCCGATCTTTGGATCAACTCATATCGGATCTGAGGATCAACTCGTCCCGGAACTTAGAATCAACTTATCTCGGATCTTCGGATCAACTTGTCTCCAGTTCTCAACAACTTCTTATTTAGTTTCAAGTTGGACACTTGAGGAAATCTCTATGTACCAACTTGAGAGGAGGTGTTGGAGAATATCATTATTTAAGCCTTGATAGAATATTTGATTGGAGTGATTCAGGGGAGTAATTTTAGGAATCCTCCATCAATATATTTTTCATATTTATCACATGTGTATTCTTTCACCTACAAATAGAGGTGATTATTGGAAACAAAACTAAGAGAGAATACAATAAAAGTGATGTAGCCATTTGGGCTTTGTGTGTCGTGGATGTAGGTCGTAGTGGCCGAACCACGTTATATTCTTTTGATCTTGTTTAATTTCTCTCTTCAATTTTATTTTATTTTATCTGCATGTATGATACGTTATATCTATGATATTTGTTTATGCATAAGATGTATGATACGCTATATCTATGATATAGATGTATGTCAAGACATGTAAAATCCTCAAAAGTTAAAAAATCAAGTGGGAGGGGGGTTTCCAATACAAAGCACCACGACCTTCATCATCAATCATAGTAACGTATTTTAAAATGTTTCTCCCGCTGAGTTTGTTTTAAACACGAATTACAAGTATAGTTTCCTTGTGATCTAAAATCAATAATATTTTCTCCGCCAAAAAGATAATATTTTTTATTATTAAAGAAGATAATGTTATACATTTAATTTAAATCCTGAAGACCTCTGTGGGTGGATTTGACGTGGGTGGATTTGAGGCACTGAGCGAGTTTCATAGGGGTCAATTTGAACACTAAATTTTTGCCGCTGTAATGGCACTAGGATAACCCTCGACTTCCTCTGCCTTAGTCTCAGCCAACACGCTTGATATTTAGGACACACACCAATCACTCCCACACACAAAAGAAGGTTATGTAGGAAAGAAAGAAACAAAGCACGCACAGTTTACAGAAGTATTATGACTCCCAACCTTATATTATTATTTGCATAAGAACAATACAAGGAAATATGGCCAAGGCTTGCAGTAAACGTACAAAGGCACACCGATGCCTTTTCTTCCAAAGTGTAAAGCTCTCAACAATGCTTTCACTCTAGAATTCATCTCCCTCATTACAATGCCCAATAAGGCTATTTATAATCACTCACAAAATTGCCTATTCAGCCCACTAAGTTAGTGGATGACACCTCCATCCACCAAGGGTTGTGTTGGAACCTATCAACATTTGCCACCTTGCATTGGTGGTTGCTAGCACAAATCCACTCTCCCTCATCTTTAGCATCATGTGAAGAATGTGCTAGACTTTTGCGTGTTGGCAAGCAGAGAGGTTCCCACCTTACAGAATTGATTGCTAGTCTTTCCTACCTTCCCACCTGTGTTACCTGGACTCGTAGGTGCCGGCCAGAGTACCCCTGTCGACACGACACAGATTCGGACACGGGATATGAGTCGGACTCGTCATCTTGGCTACTGGACACGGCTGATGTAAAAACATACAAAAGGATGTCTGAGTTGATGCTTCTGAAGGATTAGGAATTTTTTTTCATGTTTTATTTATGAAATCGACTGCTATTTACGGTGTTAGGAAGCTTCTGATTCAAAAATGGTGTCTGGTTCGAAATCATCGTCTTTGAAAGGTTGAAGACGACTTTGGGAATATGCGCTAGCTTTTTGCAATTTTTGGAATCGAGCATGTTTTCACGCTGCTACTTGACTGTTTGACCGAAATGAATTTAATGCTCTGATGCCTGCCACCTGTCTATTAGCCTATTTGGATGTGAAAAGTTATAAACGGATGTCAAGAGATATATACTTTTGGCCTTTTGTTAAAAGTAATGGTTTACACTTTACAGCTGTAAATCATTATCTACAGCTGCTGATAAAAGTTACAGTTGTTCTGTCCTTTCATTTAACTTTTTAAGTAATATATATCGTGTATATGTACAACTTTGACTTACCTTTAAATGATCTTTGATTTGCAAATGAGCTAAACTAATAAAGTAATAAAATAAGAATAAATTTTCTTATAAAAAATACAGCTGAAATATATATATATTTTTTATTTCTGTTAGAAAACTGATGTCTTGTGCATACAAAAGCTAATAATTTTTTTTCTTTAGCCCTATCCAAGTACCCGTGTCTAAATATTGGACACTTTTTAGCCGAGTCCCCGTACCCAATATATTTTTAGATAGACGAATCCGACTTCTAGACACGCACCCGCACCCGACACCCGCACCCGAGTCCGGGTAACATAGCTTCCCACAATATAGCTATATATATGAAAGTGGGCAGTAACACTTTAGCCCACTTGATTTTGCTGGAGCCTTCCATTACTTGCCAAGTGTCATAGTAGTTAGGGTTGGCAAAATTCAACACGATTTGAAATCGACACGAAGTTAGCGGGTTTGGGTTAAACGGGTTCGGGTCGTAAATGGGTTGACACGATTATGACATGGAAAAAACGTGTCGGGTTCGGGTTCAACTTGCTTAACCCGCCTAACCCGTTTAATTTGATGGGTCGGGTCGGGCCAATGCGGGTTGCATCGACCCGTGTAACCCGTTTAGCATTAATATTTATTAATTTATTTTAAAATATAAAAAATATAAAGTTTAATATTGTAAATTTGTTTTAGAATATTAAAAACATGTAAACATATATTTTCACACTATTTGTGCTGACGTGTATTATATATATATATATATTATCTTCTAATATGTTATATATAGTATAAATGTTCATTTATTTCATTCTTAAATCTATTAGTATTCATTGATTCATTTAGTAATAAAACAACTACTAACTTTTTTAATAAAGACATGGACATGAAATTTATAAATGAATAATTATTTATGCTAAATGGTCTCCAAAAAATCAATAAAATTCACTAAATTAATTAAAATTAACTAAAACTCATTTATATCAAATTCATATGATAATCAATTTTTTTTATGTTATATAGATGTGGGCTTGATTGTGTCATACTTGACCATAAGAGTGATGATTACTGAAGAGAATAATATATTTTCTTTTCCTCCTTATTATTTAATTTTGAGAAGGAGATGCGGATGTATACCAGATTATTAGGGTGCAATCGTGCAGATAATATATGGTGGATATATACATACATATATATATATATGGAGGATATATATATAATTATATTTAGGTGGAGATATAAATATATAATTATGTGTATATGGTGGATATATATATATATATATATATATATATATATGAATGATGGCCATAATTGTTCTTTAGTTTCTCGAGATATATGGTATAAAATATAGCAGTTATAAGTAATATAAGTTAAACCATTTTCTTATATTTCCTCAAATTCTGATTAATTAGTTAAATGTCTAAAAAATCAATAAGAATAATTGATGAGTTTAAACCATTTAATATGAATATCTAGTTTTATGAAATTAAGTTTTCTTTATTGTTCTAAGATATATAGTATAGCATATAATATTTAAAGTAATATAAGTTAGACCACTCTTTTATTTTTTGTCAATAATACTTCAACATTAATATATATGAAAAAAATATATTAATTCAATGAGATATATACTTAATGTTTGTTCTAAATGCTTTATTATTTGTGTGGTATTCATATTTTTATTTGATTTCAAGATAGTGAAAATTGTATTTTTGATTTAATTACTTAGTTAATATAATTAATAACGTTTGTTTGTTATATTCAAAATGAGGAAAAAATATTATTGTAATTTAATTAATGTTTCAAACTTTCATTATTGTAGATTAAATATTATTGTTGTGGCATATGTAAACAAAAGTCATTGGTGGACTAGTGACAAAAGCATTTAACTATCTTGGAAGTTGTACACAGCTTAGGTTTGATTTCTCACAACAATACTCTTTTTAATAAAAGACCCACCTACAACAGGTTACACGAGTCGTGTTCGTGTCGTGTCACTTGTTTAATAAATGGGTCGTGTCGTGTTCAAGCTACACAACCCACCTATAAACGGGTTACACGAGTCGTGTCGTGTCACCCGTTTAATAAGTGGGTCGTGTTCATGTTCAAGCTATGTGGCATGATTAGTAATCGTGTCGTGTTCGGGTTGACCCATTTATCATAATACCCCTGTCTCGATACTACCTGAACATGACCAGCGAACCCGAATTGTCACCCCTAATAGTAGTTGCCCACACTAGCCATGTGTTGTCAGCCTTCAGAATGTGCCACTTGTTCGCCAAGTGTCAACCAATGCTGGGTCCCTTGCCACGTGGTTAATGCCATTGTCTACATTTTGACCGAGTACAAACCATGTCAATGAGTTTGCCACTGCTTTGATCTGTTGATGCACCAAGCCTACACCATAAGCCAATTTGTGCCCACTGTGTCGTGCCCACGGGGGCTAGCCAAGGCACATATGAATGCCAACCTTCCTTACGAGTTAGTCATGCCTTGACCTGTTGGTGTATGGTCTGAGCCATGCCCACCAATTTTATGTTCGTGCCCACCGTGCTGCGCCCACGGGGGCTTGAGCCACTATCAAGAGACACTATGCATATATCTGAGCCACCACCTTACCCAAGGGCAAGTTTGCACGCCCATGGGTCTCTATGCACGTGGCATGCCAACCATGTACACGGCTTAGGGCGCACCAGACTGTGCCAACCGCCAATGGTATTTTTGCTACTGAACCTTCAAGTGCCACCACCTTTGGGATTCTAGGCATGTTTAGTGTGCTCACAATGTTTGCCTTGTGCTATGTTTGCCAAGGTCTAGCCAAGTGGATTCGGGTGCTAGAAGGTGAACCATGCCCCTCGATATATGCAAAACGAACATTCAGTCTTCATATTTACAAAGATGCCACTGTTGCACGATGTGGCATGTTAACAGCCATCAACGCCCACGAAATGCTGCCAAGGGCCTAACCATGGGCATGCCATGGCATGGCCTGGTGCGGGATAGAATGTTAAAGGGTCTAATAGCGGGCCACCACATTCGTAGGTTAAGGGTGTCATAATCCCGCATCGACTGGGGAAGGTGAAGGTAAAGTTCTTGTATGTATGTTCGCACCCTTCTGTGACATAATGCGTTTTAAAGTCGTGATGGTTGTGAACCCATCAAAACTTTGCAGTTAAGCGTGCTTATGCGAGAATAATATCAGGATGGGTGACCTCCTGGGAAGTCTTTGGTTCAGGGGAGTCAAAAGCGGACAATATTGTGTCGGGTAAGGTAGGGCCTTACATATGGTATCAGAGCCAAAGCCCAGCTGGAAGTGTGCCTATGGGAACGTTGGGCCTCCAAGGGTGTGGATTGTGATGACCTCTGTGGGCCTGTGTATGTGGGCTGGTCCGAGGCATTAGACGAGCTACCACATTGGTAGGCTACGGGTGTCGTGATCACATATCGCCTGGGGAAGGTGAAGGTAAAATATTTATATGTACGTTCTCACCCTTCTATGACACAATGCATTTTAAAGTCGTGAACCCATCAGAACTTCGCAGTTAATCATGATTATGCCAGAGTAGTACCAGGATGGGCGACCTCCTGGGAAGTCTCTGGTTCATGTGAGTCAAAATCGAACAATATTGGTCTTAGAAAGGCTGAAGGAAATCAAAAATCATTTATATTTGGCATGAGATGCCTAAATGATGGGCTTTCCGCTAGTCGTGGAAGCATAGATACCTTGCCGACATCATGTTATTACAAGGACTACTGGACTAGTATTATGATTTATGATGTACTTTTCATATTTAAAATGTCAAATCCATTTAACCCACTTGCTATTATTTTTTAACAAACAAGTTGATTGGACCTAACTGTGTTGACTGGAAGTGCAATCTCAATAATGTGTTCACTGTTGAGTGTCCTGATCTTCACCATTCAAATTCTCCTAAAAAGCTAAGGAGAAGAGGGCAGAGAAATGAGGTAGATTAGTCAAACCAAAAAGGAAAGTGTTCCCTTTGTGGGAAAATGGGCACTAAAAGAGGAATTGTGCTAAATATTTGATAAAGGACATGAATATTTTTGTAATTAAGGCATGTTATGTGGTATAATATACCGATTCCTTGTATTTAGATTTGGGAGCCTCTAATCATGTTTGCAATTCATTGCAAGGTTTCAGGAAACCATTAAATTTTATTCGCGATCTTACAGTTTAGTCGTGGGAGTTTAGTGTTAAATGATTGTCTATTTGCATCAGTCAAAAAGAGAAATCTTATTTTAGCTTTTTACTTTGTTAAACAAAATTATTCATTTTATTTGAAATTAAAGTTTTCTTTTGAATGCATGGTTCTTAGTGTCATAGTGGTTTTGGTTTTTAGCTTCGAATTGGAACATAAGATTAGACATGTCCATCTGTGTGTATATATATTTGTGTGAATATGAATATGCAAAGACAAAATAGGTATCATTATATATATATATATATTCGTGTAGGTATATTTGTATGCTATGGTCTCAAGGATTATGAATATATATATAGATACATCTATATAGGAGCAGTACTAAGTGAAGTATTGAATTTCTACCATGGATAGAACATCAGTTTGGGCCCAAGTTTTCTCTTAGCTTCCATTGTGTAATAGTGAGAAGCGTGAATCTTTAAGTATGACTTAATGATGATGTTGTGAAAAACCTAAAGTATTGGTGGTAGTGTGGCAATGTGACTGGAATTATGGCCTGAATATGTCAGTATCTAGTTATGGTAGTAAATGGAGAACACCATAGTCGAATAATGGTCCATCCCTAGACATCTCTCAAACCTCTTCCATGAATTTTTGGACCTCAATTCTCTTCCTTGTCCATCTCCCTCTGGACTCTATTTCTTGGTTTCCTTGAAAATCCTCATCATTTTCATTAAACATACCTCAGCTTCTTTGCTTCTCTACCTCCCTCAATGCTTTGGACTAAAGTCATTTGGTTCAAGTCACACATCCCAAGGGTCAGCCTCATCTTTGACTAGCCTTTCGAGAGAAGCTTCCAACTCTTGACAACTTTTCAATGTTCATCCTTCAAATTCCTAACCATTGTTTTCTTTGTGATAGTAATGCTAAATCCTAATCCCACCTCATCTTTCAATGTCCCTATTCAAATCTCATTTGGGCTTACTTCTAAGAGTTTTTTTGCCCACACCGGGCTCGAACCCCTCCCCTCCTCTTTGAGGATGGGGAGGTTATACCATTGGGCTACAAGCCCTTTGGTACTTCCAAGAGTTTTGTGGCATTTACATTCTCCCTCCCGATTGGAAGTCGATTGTATCTTGGGTTTCTCAAGTTTGTGGTTCCTCTAACAAGCTCAATCAAATTATATTAACAAAGCTTGTTCTCAGCTACTGTGTTTATCTTGTGTGGAGGGAAACAAATCATAAAATTTTCAGTGGAAGGGCTTCCTCTCACTTATCAGTTATAGCAGCCACAAAGGACATGGTGAGGCGCAACCTCTTAGTGTTAAAGTGTAAAGATGCTTCTTCGTCCAGGTGAAGGCTGCTCTCTCATCTCTTCTCAGCAGCTGCATCACTCCTCGCTCAATCAACAACAGAGGTATGGGCTAGAGATGCTCTCATGTTGGTTTATAGTTCTTTTGTTTCTTTGCGCTTCTTTGTTTCGTGGACTATCCAGTCTTTATCCCCTTGAGGTTGTTTTCAGCTCTTGTTCTTTGTTTGTTTGGGCCTAATCCGTTCTCCATGCCCTTGTTTTGCTGCGTTGCAGGTCCTTTTGCTGCTCATGCTGTGCTTATTGCCTTCTTAGTTTGTGGCCTCTTGGAGGCGGCCTATATTCCTCTTCTTGTACATGCTTTTCTTTAAAATTTTAATATACTTCCACTGACCTACTGGGAAAAAAAAACTAATATGATAGGAGGCAACACAAGTGTTCATAGGTCTAGATGTGTTTGTTCATGAAGAATCATCACCAGGTACAGTACTGCATAGCTGTATTAAATAAATCAATACTTCCTTACCCAAAAAAATCAAAAGTTCCTCTCTTAATGCTTACTATATGATGGATACTTTGCCAAAATCTTTGCCGCCATTGGTAGTTTAGATCATGAGATATAATGCTAAGAACCATTTTACAAGTGCCACTTCAATCTTAAAGGACTAAATATAGCGCCAAAACCAGTCAAATATCTCAAATGGTAGTCACCCAAATTGCTCCGAGAAAGGTTTCCTAGTCCAAATATGAAGGTGCATGATTAAAAATATTCCCAAAGCTGAGATTCTTAACCGCCCTCCAAGGGCCATGTGATATATGTGAAAAAACTGAGGCACTAACTGTGATTTCTGGCTTTCAAAAAGAAGTTGTATGTCAAATCAAGTCTTTTGGTCTATATATAACAAATTAAGTGTGTAATCTTATATTTAATCATGATGACGTGGATTTGAAATAGCATGAAGAGGGAATGTCCATATAGATTCAATAATACCAAAGACATGAATAGAACCATATACGGGTTGGGTTGCAAGTTCAAATAAAAAAGAATTATCCTTTCTGTCCCAGTAATTTTATTGCCAATATACTCTTGATCCTTCTCTAAAACTTAATCTTCTATAAAATAATTAATATCCAATTCTAGTTTCAAAAAACACTTGCTAGAATAGCAACAAAAAGAACAAAAAATAAAAGGATCGGCACTGACATAAAGAGATCAAAATATATGACTAAACAAGATATATTACATTTTTATGCACAATATGATAAATCAAACCACATAGTGCAGCAAACATATACAAACTAAATAATACAAAAGGAAACCAAGTGATATTACCTGGGTAATTAAGTTTCTACAAAAGAAGTTATGTATTGTGTCCAGCACCAAGCAACAATTGCTGTCAGAACAATCAGCAGATGTATATATAAGATCGTATGTGTAATTGAGGAAAAGCATTGGCAAAGAAGTAGTAGTTCTCAAAAAAACAATAAATAAAAGTCTCCATTAATCTACTGAATGAAGCAACTTTCTAACCTGTATATGGGAAATTTTCTTCTTTGGTCATGGCTTTGATTTAATACATGTATGCCCAGAAACGGAAACAACCAAATCTTCCCAAAAAAAATTCACTTTTTAAGTAAACAAGTGCTCCCATGGATGGTCGGTTGGTCGCATGCATAGTCATATATTTCCAAGAGGGTCTTCTTCTCCTTCCGCATAGAGTCCATCATAAATAACATAACCAAACCGAGGAGAGAAAATTGAAAGGAAGCTGTACCGTTCAAGCAATTGAAAAATAATAGAAAATTACAGACATAGATATAATTACTTGTTCTTCAAAGCCTGTTTTGAATATATTTTTCATATATACATGGAATACTTTTTTGAAAATATATTTGTAATATTTACTCTTCCGAAACCTGCTTTGAATTCAAAAAATAGAAACCCAATCCAAGCGATATTTAGGACGAGAAAATAGAGGAAAATTAAGAGAGGAGAACAGATCTAGAAGCAAAGCTAATAACCGAAGATATACATAGTTATATACATAATCCCCAAAAAGATGCAGTTTTCAGTTAGATCAGAACAGTAAACGGGCGTACCTTCCAAACCCACTTGGTTCTCTCCAACAAAAAACTTCTTCAAAGCTTTTTCGGTAAGGTAAACATCTCCAAAGCTCCATCACAAGTACAAAGTAATACACTTACCGGGGGAAAAAAAGTACATAATATAATATTTTTATAATGGATTAAGCAAAAAATAGAGAGAAAAACAAGCAATTTATCAAACAATATACAAAAAAACTAGAACTAAAACCGAAGAGAGAACTGGGTAGTTCAATCTTACCTCTCACCATGAGCTTCATTGCCTTGTTTCATTGGTACTAACCCACAGAGCAAGCACCAAAAAGGGTAACGAGTACTTTACATGAGACTGGGGGTACTCTAGAGAGATAGAGAGAGGATATGGATAAAACACAGTGTTGGTGTGCGTGTCGTGTCAATGAAAAGTCGTGTCCAAGTGTCCCTTCTGGCCGCTCATACATCTCTCTTGTCATTTTGGATGGTAAATGAAAGAAAGTTGAGAGAAAAATGAGGAACAGGTGTTGGTGGTGCATTGGAGAAGAAAAGGCACAGTGTCAAAATGGAGCAGGCTAAGCACTACCTAGAATAGAATACACTAGAATTTAGCTGACAGAAGAGAAGTGAGCACACGCAAACCACAAAGGTATACTCTTTTTATACAATTGCCTGCGTGTGCTCACTCTCTTCTGTCAACCTTTCCTTCCTGTCCCTCTCTCCTCTCTTTGATCACTATTAGATTAGATGAACCCAACCCAAACAACAACAACAAAAAAAACAAAAATTCTAGATCAAACTGCTCACTATATATATATAATATTATATATATATACTCATATATATGACTTGAGTCAGATCTGAAACCAGAGACATACCCATTTATGGAAAGAACATTCAAAATCCCCCCATATATGAACCCAACTACAATCACTCGTACCCTTACAAGTAAGTCAGGAATTAGGGTTTTATGTGTGCAATCACACAAAGCTAATTAAAGAAACTCTCATCTTTCTTGTCTTTTTGTTGCCCATTTCCTCCTTTTGTTTCCCATATCTTCATGCAGTTCAGACCACCCATGTCATTGTCGGATTCTCACCGCCGGTGATGGAAGAGAGAGAGAGAGAGAGAGAGAGAGAGAGTGTGTGTTTTTAGAGAGAGAAACTTATGAGGTAGTTTGGCAGATGAGTTTGCTTTTCCCATTACTTGTTTGGTTTCGTTATTGGAGAAACAGGTGATGGATAGTATGTTACAGCAGTTAGCTGCTCAAGGACAAAAGAAGACACACACGGTGGTCAAGTCGGTATTTGGGGCTTACGGGAAAGAAGATTTCTGTATAGAGAGAGAAAAGGGCGTTGTAAAAGG
This sequence comes from Cornus controversa, assembly GCA_026545225.1. NCBI lineage: Eukaryota > Viridiplantae > Streptophyta > Magnoliopsida > Cornales > Cornaceae > Cornus > Cornus controversa. Next base: position 62,979,982 of record CM048851.1, on the reverse strand, counting down.
AAGGACTCATGGTTGGTTGGTACTATTTTGGGCTACGTGGACCCACGTATTGACTTAGGATGGTGAGATGAGGGGTTTGGGAATATGATTTGACTGCCATCGATGACTTATGGCCGTTAGATGGATCATAATGAAGTGGGTTCCACTTCTCGGTGGTAAGGACTATGGGAAGTTGTGCCGATAGGACTGCGTCATACCGGGGAGACAAGATAAAGACGCCCATTTATACAGGACTAAGAAAATCATATATTCATAACCCCACTAATTTGTGCACGATAATTGCACACTCTTTTTTTTTATACATAAATATTTTTATTTTTATTTTTATTTTTTTCTTAACTTGAATACTATGTACATTTTTGTTAGGATAAAATATGACTTTATCTGATTACACACTAGTATCAAAAGTCATAGACATTTACTAGACGGTGTATCTTTAGAGAAAGTTTATAATACTTTGAAGTATTTTGCCATATGATATTCCTCCATAGAATAATTTTTATTTTTCAAAAAAAAATTGTACATTTTTATATTATCATTGTATAAAAGGGGTACCTCGTAGCAAAATATTTTCTGGGGTATTGTAAACTTTCTCGTATCTCTAAATGTTATAAAATATCTTTTTCACCCTTAATATTTAGTTACTTTTAAATGCATTAATCTTTTAATGTGAAATACATATCTTGCCCATCATATATATATTGTGGAGTATTTTATACATATATCAAGGGCAACTTTGTTAGTGTCTTATGTAACTGCCGTGTGTAATTAGACTAAATATCATGAGAGGTCAGTGTATTTTACCCTTTTTATTTTATCATTTTTTTTTCGTCTCTTATACTCGGTTGATTAATTCTTTCTGCACCTCGGCTCGAACCCCTCTTCTCTTCTTTGAGGTTGGGGAAATTATACTATTGGGCTACAAGCCCTTTGGCAATGTGACATGCACTTCAATTTTGTCTTTAATTTGATTTTTCTAACCATAAAAAGCGTAATGACATAATTACCTTTGAAAGTAAAGTACACGAGTTATTTTGTAATAATGGTAGAATTTCGGACATTTTTTGAAAGATAGTTATATTATTTCTTAAAAAGAGAAAAAGTAAGTGAACGTAAGAGTATGAAAGTGAATTGTGAATATCACTTCACTATAGAAAAAACATATATCATTTCACTATATTATATTGACAAGTATGAGTATTGATCTAATGTTACATTTGGTACGTATGAATGAAATGAAATATAAGTGAGAATGAAATGAAATGATCATTTTCATTATACTATTTGGTTACAAATATGAAATGATTCGGGAATGAAATGATCATCACCAGTAATCTAGTGTTTGGTTGAACCAATTTAAAATCTAGAATGAAATGAATTTCAAATCAAATTCTCCAAAATACCCCCCCTCAGTGAAAAATAAATTAAACAAACAAAATAACATTCTTATATGAAAAAAATTAAAATAAATGATAGTGGTGGTAGAAGGTGACAGTGGTGTAGGCAACGGTGGCGATTGTGGAAGGCAGCGAGGGTGGCTGGAAGGTGAAGACAATGGTGGAAGGCGACATTGGTGTAGGTGGAAGGTTACGGTGGCAGCGGTGGAATGCAGTGGTGTTGGCAATGGAGGAAAGTAGTGGAGGTGGTAGTGGCAGTTGCGATGGTGGTTGTTTTTGGACTTGGAACGTGATTTTTTTTTAGCATGATCTTTTTTATAATAAAAAAATACTTGAAAATCAAATGACCATTTCATTGGCTAAGATGTGGAATAAATTTTCATTCTTTTTTATTTCAAGGGAATAACTTGGAATGATCATTCTCACTCTAATTTTTCTACCAAACAAAAGAATTGGTGGAATGGGCATTCCATTCTTACATATCAAACACAACATAAAAGTTATTTTGGGCCGTGTTACGTTAATTTTTTTAAAGAGTTTTGACTGTTATAAGCGTTTTGAAGAAACTGATGATTTTATGTTTTAATAAAACTTTTCAAATACACATATTATTGCCCTGACAATAACTCAAGAGGGGTGAATGAATTGAGTCTTTTGGCAAGATGTGTTTGGTTTGCACTTTTCTCCAAATACTAAGTGTGCTAACAACATACTAACTATTTTATCTCTAAGGCTTAAAGCACTAACAGAGAGCAAACAGAGTATGCAATGAATGGAACAATGATAATACAAGCATACATAAAGTAAAGAGATAAGGTTAGAGAAATGCAAACACAACACAAGGATTTTTTTTGTAGTTCAGACCTCTTTCCTATATCCACGACTTGAGAGACTTCATCCCTCAAGATTTCACGAGCTCTCCACTATTCAGTTCTCTTTAACTAGGTGAGAACAAATACTTTTACAGCGCTAAGTGCACCACTTAGGGTTGTAAATGAAGTGAGCTGAGCTGAACCAAGCTTGAGTCTGCTCGGGCTCGGGCTTGTTTGTTCGTGGCTCAGCTCGAGCTCGTGACGAGTTCAAAATGTTGAGCTCAGGCTCAGCTCATTATTATTTTAAAAAGCTCTAGCTCGACTTGTTTAATAAAAAAAAAATTATTCGGACTCGATTTGAGCTCATGTTCAAAATCATTTTAACTTGTTCATGAACGTAAACGGTCCTACACAAACCTATGTTCATGAGCTTACGAGCTCTATACGAATTTAAAGTTACATATATCTTTGCTTTTGTATTTTAGTAATTTTCATTGTTAGATCTCTCTTATATAATACACACACACACTGAAGTGTGAACCAGATAAAAGACTCTCGTATTCTAATCCTTTCAATTTTTATTTATTTTTTATTTTTTTATTTGCATTTCATAAAATATATATCTTATATATATATATAGATATATAATTGTTAGAAACCGTAAAAACCTAATTTTATCATATTCCATTGATTTCATCACTGTCATGTGGAAACAACATTAGGTATTTAGATTTTTTAGGGATTATATATATAGATTTATATATATTTTTGAATTTTGTTGCTCTAAATTGAATACATACATATATATAAGTGTATATACTTATATATATTGCCTATTGTTATTATTTTTTCTTTCTTTTAAATTTGTTTTTGTCTCTAAATGTTATGGTTTTTTAATCAACTATAGTTTATTGATGGTGAGATTTGTTGGTAGTGGCAGTGTAGAAGCCCCCGGAGAATATAGAAGTGAGGATGAAGACTCCTACTTTGAAACCCTAATTTTAGGTGATGATTCTAGAGAGAGGGAGAGATAGACATTAAAAGGTTAAAGGGATAAAATAGTCTTTTCAAATAACTGATATTTTGGAATAAAAAATAATAAAATATTAAGGGTATATTAGACATTTTATAGATAAAGTAACAGCGTTAGAGACGGAAATATCACTTGGGATTTATGTGATATGTATAAGTAAAGTTTATCTCTATGTACACAAGTGCAAACCTCAGGGGGTGTCAATGATATTTACCCTTATTTTAATTATTCTATCTCTACTTCTACTCATTCTGTGCATGGCCCCATGATTGTATATTTGTATGTATAAGCCCTCACTCTTGCTTCAATATATAGTCAACTCGTATACAGTGAAATTTGGTTGCTCATATATTCTGTAAGGGTGAGTTCCTTTAGCCTACCCTATAACCCATAGATCTTTTTCGATTATTTTATGCAAATCCTACATTGTGTGTATTCATCTATAAGAATACAAAAATAAAACTTTGTTTTCCATTACACCTATGATTTTAAATATTTGAGCATGATGATTTCATGACATCCTCATTGTCATGTAAGTTATAAATTATTAAGTCATATATTTTTTTTTATCACACACTCACTTATTTGATTCCTAAAAGACATAATCTTAGGCTAATATGTTTTCAATCCAGGTTTAAAATCAGTCATCTCAAGATTAGATATAATAATCTCCTTGAAACCAATTTATACATAATCTTAGTCTAAAAAAATCATATTTCCTAGAAAACGTATTTCCTAAAAAAATTAATATTTCTTAAAGGTTATATTTTTCAAAATCATTTACTTTTTAATAGTCGATCATGTTTTCCTAAAAACAAAGTTTCTTAAAACAAAAGTTTTCTAAAAAGTCATGTTTTTTAAAACACAAGTTTTTCTAAAAATAAAGTTTCTTAAAACTTAGGTTTTAATTTCTAAATATCACTTTCATAAAGTTACTTTCCTAAAAATATTTTTTTCCTAAAAAAACCCACACTTTCTAAAATCTTGTTCTTAATACATGGCATTCCTAAAACATCAAAGTTTTTTAGAACATAAACTTTCCTAAATATCATGTTTCTTAAAACATATATTTTCTAAAAGTCGTATCATTCTTAAAAATAATATCTTTCCAAAAATTATATTTTCTTAAAATCAAAGTTTCTTCAAATATGCTTCCTAAAATAATAATTTCTTAAAGGTCATGTTTTTCAAGTATCATATATTCTTAAACATACTTTCCTGAAAGTCGTACTTTTTAGGCCGAAGTGCAATAAACCCTCATTTGGTTTCAAAATAGTGTACAATACCCCCTTCTCATTCTTTTGAGTGCAACAAATATCCATTAGCTTACAAATTGGTGCAATTTGCCCTTATTTGGATTAAAAATTAACTTAAAATGACAAAAATACCTTCACAAATAAAAAAAATAAAAAACCGATTAATTTACTAAAATATACCAAAAAAAATTACCGAAATAAAAAAGAACTTTAATTTGTCGAAAAAATTTACCCAAAAAAAAAAGAACTTTAATTCGTCAATTTTTTTCGGTATTTTTGACAAATTAAAATACCAAAAAAATTACAAAAAAGTTCTTTTCAAAAAATACCAAAATAAATTTACCAAAAAAAAAATTGGTGAATTAAAGTTCTTTTTCAGTAAATTAATCAATTTTTTATTTTTATTTTTATTCTTTTATTTGTGAGGGTATTTTTGTAATTTGAAGTCAATTTTAATCCAAATAGAGGCAAATTGCACCAATTTATAAGTTGAAGGGTGTTTGTTGCACCTAAAAAAATGAGAGGGGGTATTGTACACCGTTTTGAAACCAGTGGGGGGTTTATTGCACTTTGGCCTACTCTTTAAAATCATATTTTTTTTCTTCAAAATAATGCTTTCTAAAAGTCATATCTTTCTTAAATAAACCTTTTCTAAAAGCTATTTTTCTAAAATATGATCATATAATTTCATTGTAGTTGAAGCCTACTTTTTCATAGAGAATTAATTGGTTCTAGATTCTCATTAGGCCTAGATCATAGGAGTTGAAATTCAAACTTTAGGTCTCATAAGTTCTTAAAAATTAACTTTCTTATAAGTTTTTCAATTAACATTGATTCTTCCACATTGATTTCATTAAAAATCATAAAGTTCATCTAAAGTCTATAAACCCTAGAATTCTTAAATTTTTGGTATAGGTTCCTTAGCAATCTAAAATTTCATTTTTCAAGTCTAAGTTTCATAAAACTCTAGAAGTTAACTTTCAACTCAAGGTTTCATAAAAGCCACTTATTCCAAATACAAATATTCTTCAATTTTAATTCACATAAAAAATAGGTCTAGGTAATTCGTAAATACCTAGAGGAAAACCTTTCCAAGTCTATTTAAACTTTCAAATTTCATAATAATTAGGATGCGGTTCATAAAATTCATTCAAGACATATCGAAACCTAAGATTCTTAAATTTTAGGTCTTGGTTTCTTAAAACCTTAAAAGTCATGAAAACTCTAAATTTCTTAAAATTTAGGTTGCTATAGTTCAAATTCTTAGGACGTTCATATTCTAAATTCCCCTTAAAGTCCACTTCTAGAATATTCACATTCTAGAGTTTCCAAGTTCATTTAACATGTGTTTTTTCCTAAAATCAGCATTTCAACTTCTAATCATCTTTTCCAAATTCAAGTCTTGAATTATTTTTTTCAAAACCTCAACCCATGACTTTCCTAAAAGTCCTTTTTCAAATCAAAATTATCTTTCATAACTCAAAGCTCTTTCCAAATACTTGTTTAAAATAAATTCATTTTTAAACTTCAACACATGATTTTTCTAAAAAAAAATCATCTTTTTCAAATACAAGATTAATTTTCTTAGACAAAAACTCCAAGTCTAATACATGACTTCCTAAAAATTATTCTTTTCAATTCAAATTCCATCTTTCAAGTATACTTGTCACATGATTTTCTTAAAAATCATTATCCAAGTCCTATTCCAAGTCTTCGAAATAAAGACTTTTTTCAAAACTTTTTCATATAAAGGTCGTAAACATCCTTTCAAGGATATGTCCAAACCATATTCTTTCGAAACAAGTTACCTAAATCACCCTTTTCATAAAAAGAAAAATTTCCATGTTCAACTCTCTACTTGAATCCTAGTCTCCATATAAACTAGGTGACCTAATTAGGAAATAAGTTAGATGATCCCAATTAGGAAACCCTAGTTTTTATAATTAAGTAACAATGACCAAATACATGCACATCAATCTAACTTGACCCTTAAAGTCATCAAGTCACTCAAATACCAATAGAATCTCAATTAGGTTTTCTATAATAAGGCCTAACCTATAAAATCATCAACTTTTGATAAGTCATCATTTTCTTCAAATCAAATTCTCAAAGATACTTTTCACTATTCATATGCTAAATTCTATTTTCCAAATAAACATCATGTTTTTAAACAAAAGAACTCTTAAGTTCCCTTTTTCAAACTCAAGTTTTAAGAAGGAACTTTTATGTTTTAAAAGCACTCTTTTCAAATTAAATACTTTTTTTCAAAGTATCTTCCCAAAGAACTCTACAGTTCCTTTTTTCAAACATTTCATTCTATTATTAAAGCAAGTTTTCAAAAGCTCTTATGTACTTTTAATATAAAAGGTCTAGTTCATCATTTTAGAACTACGAGCGTCCATTCTTGATTAGTCTCAAGATACGTAGGCGCCTAGGCTGCCTCACCCAGGCTTGATCAAATCAAGCTTTAAATTCACTTTTTTAAGTTTCTAGAACTCTTGGTTAAAACATAGCTTTTCAAATAACTTTCCTTTACAGAATTATATCCACCTATAAAAGTAAAGATCTTATCACCTATTGATATGGTCTAACTTTTTAAGGTAATATTTAAGGTATCTTTGGATGCTACATTCTAAATCCATAGCACACAAATGAACGCAATAAGGGAGATATAAAGGTAACTATGCGAGTCATGAATGTTATGGAGTGCCTAACACCTTTTCTCACACATAAACAAACTCCCGAATCCAATCACGTGGACTAGATGATTGTCAACTAAAATACATTTATGGTATCCCTAGACCACATGTGTCTAAATTGTATAACATTTTTTTAAGTCATTGACATCCTTACGTAACTTAGCACATCTCGAATCCAATGTTAGGTGCCGACTCTATACACATGTCAATTGGCCCTATAAACCGGCTTTAGCCACTCCGTCGCATAAATCCATTTTTCACTATAGGGTGTAACCATATGCCGAATACACTTATCCTTTTTTGCATTTTTTCTCATTTTTTTTGGGGAAGTAGTGGGTGGAAAATCCAGGCACAACATATATTTTAAGTAAAAGGCTATTGAGAGAATAAAGTAGAGAACATAAAAAAATATTTTCAGAATGAAGAGGGAGGAGAGATTCATATCAGATTTCGATGAGCATGTTGCTGGTCACAAAGCGTCACAGTGGGGGACGTTGGGAATGCTCAAGTCAAACTTACCATCACTACCTGGATATGGCTACTAATCGTCGTCAGTGCTGTTAATGGTGGTCTTTTGGTAGGTTTTCGATGGGTTGCAATGGTAAGTGGTGAGAGATGATTTAACACCAAAAAATGTGTCACGCCTCGATTTTCGATATCCAAAAATAGGGGTGATTGAATTACACATCATCACCTCACATTAATAATCTCACTCTGATATCATGCTCTGATAGCAATTTGTCACGCCCCGATTTTCAAGTCATCGGAGATTCTGTCTTCGAGCCCGAATCCCGAGAGTGAGTCTGTCCATTAAACCCTAATAAATCATCTCAACCTTCAATTACCGCAGAAGCTTAATCACATACATACACATATATATATGTACACTCAATATTAACTAATCCCAATGGGCCCCACACTTGACCACACATACCTGTCCAAACATATCTCAAATTACCAATTCAGCCATGGATTACAATAAATCATAATGGTGATTATGATGCATCGTGATCTACAATACATCGTAGACGTATCGTAACTTCATGCGAAAAGTTTTATTTTTCACTCACTTTCTTTACATTTTTACGATTCATCATCATTAGGTTTTCAATGTATCGCCGAATTACGATATATCATAATAGGTATTACGATGCATCATAACCTCTCGAATGAAAATTCTACAAAATTTCACAAGTGATCACCAACCTATACCACATATCCAAACACATCATAAATTCTTAGATTCATCCATACAACATTACAACATAAATGAAATGCAATAAAGTTAAACATTTTATACATTTGATCCAAATCTTGCATTCCATTCATATAATTATCCAAATTCATATTAAGAGATCTACTTGACTATTCAAGTCCCGTCCATCACCAGTGTTTTATCTGTAAAAAGGTTTGGGGGAGACATGGGTGAGCAAAACAACTAGCTCAATAGGAATGCCCCAACCCGCCTAGGCATCGACCTGACACCGACCTACATGATATGCAATCATGATGTCACAACGCTACATGGCATATTCAATGCTTTCATGTCAAATTAACGCAAATGAAATTCAATAAGTATGTATTTAATCTATTCACCATGTTTAACAGTTAAACACATAAGCATTAAGACATTTACATATTTTGCGGTCATAATTCAATACATAGACATGATTGGTTAACTCCGATGATTATGTAGTGTTGGATAACTCCAACGACACTATAGTGTTGGGGAACTCCGACGACACTCGCATGATTGGGTAACTCCAATGATTATACATTTATGACAATATATTGGTCTTGCCCTTGTGATTGGACAACTCCAATTTGAAGTATGATTGGGCATCTCCGACGATTATCCCATTGTGGATATTTTTACCACTCTCAATACATGGTTGGGCAACTCCGACTTCCATGTAAGACACACTTGGACAATCCTCCGATATATACACATACATGCACTTTAAGCACATAAATCACATAACATACTTTTTGTGTTTATCAAATACACATTATTGCTACATTTTAATTCTAGCATACATTACATCTATACATCCTCTATATAGTCACATATATGCTCCAAAACATGCATATCATTTACATATGCATACAATTCATTACACTTCACAACGTACTCACATTATCATGCATTTAACATGTATAATCACTCATTTATTATATACCACAATATGCATAACATACACATGTGTAAATCATAAGGAAGAGAAGAGTACAATATACAACCCTAACACTCTCTCATACATGCCAAACTCAACCCAACTCAACCAATACATTTTCAATCTCACCAAAACCTTAGAATCGATAAGTAAGAAGGAATAAACACTTCTACCTCGAATTTGAAGACTTTCTAGCAAATCTCTAAAATTTCACCAAGTTCTATCTTGTCGAAATCTACGTTTGTCTGATTCAAATCGAAGCCCTTGTCATGTAGAACAAGTTGTTTTTCACTGGCACATTCCAAATCCAAGCTTAACACCTCCTAAATGAAGATAAAATGAAGAGAGATGAAGAGGGAGAGGGATTAGGAGAGGGAGAAGGAAAAAAGCTATGGCCGGCTATTTTTTGATGTCTCAAATGGCTGAGATTCTCAACCTTAGATATTTATAATATCTAGGGCGCAAAATGACAGAAACACCCTAGGGCCAATTAACATACCCTCCCGATCTCCGTTTTCGATTTGGAAAGCGGTTATAACTCTGAAATCATTTCCTTAACTCTTTAAACATTTTATTTGGTTCAAAACCAAAAAGAATTATTTTCTAAAAATTTTCTGGATTTTCGAGCTCACCCGACCTACGTTTCGGGACCTACCAACCCAAAATTCTTAAAAATTTTCAAATGCTCCCAAAACTTCCCAGAACCTCTAAACAAATTTCTAAATATATTTTTCATATTTTAAACATGTTAAACATCATTTAAAATGCGTTAATAGTAAAAATAATCAATAAAAAGGAAAATCGGTCAAAATTAGACCTGATCCCTACAAAAGGTCTTGGGACATATATTAGAGGATAGACAGCACCATCCAACATATTAAGCTCTTCGGTCGGATGAAAAGCTCCAAACCCGTTATAGTTGGTATTAGAGTCAAACTCAATCATTGATTCACTGTCATGCCACATTCCTGCCAAGGAGGTGTCCGGGTCCTACCTGGTGAGTAGGGTGGTTTGACTACAACGAGGGTATTATGAGTTCGGATGTGGGAGAATGTTAGATGTTCTTATCCCACATTAGATCTGAATCAATCATATCCAACAACTTAAGCTTTTGAATTGAATGACAAGCATCCAACCCGTTACTCCTAGACCTAGTAGTTCCAAATTAGACCATTAGATTATTCTTCTTTACTACCAGGTTCATCCCATAAGATATATCATCCCTCAACTATCTATATTCATTTTGTGTCTTTCTATGTACAATAATTCAATTAAATTATGGTATATCCACTATACAATGGAAAAGTTCCAAAAATAAAATGTATATAATGGCAAGACCTTTTCAAGTTTCAAGCCTTCATATGTCTAAATCATCATTGACAAAAGATTAATACGACATGGACCCTTTTTTGTTTCCCCTCTTGTTTTCTTTTTCTTGCAAGAGAGATTTTCATTAATAAGACCACCATGGAAATGGACAACTTATGATAATTGAATATACACACACATGAAACTTTGATATCTAACCACCATAAAAAATAACTTATGACAACCATTTTTATTGTCAAATTGATTAAAAAACAAAAACAAGTTGTAAAAATACGTTTGGGAATATTTCTTATGTTTTGCAATATTGCATTTGCTTCATAAAAATGTCCAAATCTAGAAAAAAAAAAGTTGGTTCTACCACTGCACTTGAAAAACTATAACAATAATTTTTTAAAAAGTCAATATAATATTTATATCATACTTTTTCAATCTTTCAAAAAAAAATTTCTTTTTTATTTTATCTTTTGCTTGCTTTAAAACATTGTGCAAGAAATTTAGTTATTAAAATATATATATATATATTTGAAATAAATCAATAATGCTCCGTTTGGTTGGAGGGATAAAAAAATAGATGGAAGCGACAGGGGGAGGGATGGATGATGCATCCTTAGGGAAGGAAAGATGTCTCTCTCACTTTTTGTTTGGTTGAATGAAAGGGATAATAGAAAGTGGTGATATTTTTTATTTTTTAGTTGGAAGGAAGGGAATGAGGGTTTTTATATATATTTTTTTATCAATATACCCTTATCACACATGTGAGAGAATTTTGGTAGGAATTAATAAGTGATTTTGTAAGTAATTAGAGGTTAAAATTGGTATTACATATTCATGGGGTAAATTTTCTTTCTTTTCATCCTCTCTTCCACCTAATTTTGGACGGATAAAAATCTTTCCAAAAACATGATCAGTTACTTCCTCCCTCTCTTCCTTTCCTTCCAACCAAACAAGAAAAGCTTATTTTATCTCTCCTGTCTTCCTCTTTCTTCAATCCTTCCTTCCAATGAAACATAACATAAGGCTTTATTTGGCAACCATTTTTGTTTCGTATTTTGGTAGCGAAGCAAAATACCGCAACACGTTTGATAACTTTTGGTGCCATGCATGTGAATAGTACCACATTTGTTGTCGAAAGAAGGTCCAAATATGAAACAAAAAATAGGTGTTTTTTTAATGTTTTCGCCCTATAGCAAAAATACTGTAGCGGTGAAAAATATAAAAACGTTAAAAAGAAATAAAAAAAATCCTAGATGACCTTTTTAACTACCCATTTTGTTTTTCAATCTTGCAACATTTTTTACGAAACATATTTCATGTGTTTGCTTTTAAAAATTTTGCAACAAATTTTACTTAACCAAATATACTTTCAATCACTATTGAACACACTTTAAAACAAAAAAATGTTGTTTTTGAGACTCAAAACTGTCACCAAACATGCCCTAAGTGATCCATAACACAAAATAGAAGCAGTCGCCAATACGCCCATAGTATGGAGGAGCATATATAATGCGTTCATGGGAATGCAGTGAGAGTACAAAGTGACTGTCTCGTGACATTCAAATTGAACTTTTTAACACTGTACCAACTACCAATTTTATGAAAATCTTTATTAAAATGTTACAATGTGCTACAACATTGTCGACATAATGAGAGATGTTGCTCCTGTTGAATTGCGGCTATTGCAGTTTGAGTCATTTCGCACTAAGAAAAAGTGGAGTGAGATTTGGCGCATGTTTCAGCAAGTTTGAAACCAACTTCTCACATAGTGCCACACCATAATTACTTTTAAAGATGCCAACTTCACATGGTGCACTGGAAGTTGAAACTTTTTGAAACTAATATAATATATTAGTTTCAACTTCCAGTGCACCATGTGAAGTTGGCATATAAATATACATATATGTATGTATGTATATTGTAAATGTCTCGAGTAAGAAAAATTAGTATATATATCAAATAGACATGTAGGAAGGAGTGAATCATAAAAAAAAATGAAAAATGTGCAAGAAAAATTAAAGGTAACTACATAAGTTAAGGGGAGGAATTCCTAGAATCACACTTCCTGGACGAGGTTCTTTCTTTATAGCACTAGATCTTCTGGAGTCTTATTTGTCTCCAAGACGTTTTGAAAGTGAATCATATTTTATTAATATGATATGTATCGAGTGTGATGTATATATAACATATATAAACAAATTAGTGTAAATCTGTTTTTGAAAGATGTTTTCAGTATTATTGGACTTTTTAGTCTATGCAAGTTCAGTGAAATTTACCTTAATAAAAACATCAGACAATACCTTACAAGTTCACTGACTCAAAATAACATAACAAGAATCCTTATAAATTTATAAAGCATGTATAACTTTCAGTTGTTGAGCATGGGATAAAAGTACATCAACGGCAGTTCAAGATAATTTGAGACCTTCGAAAATTACAAAAGTGACTTTTTAACATGTAATATACTAATGTCAAATTCTAGTTAATAATATTTATTTAAAAATCATTCTTGTTGAAATTACTATATCTAATTGGACCATTTTCTACTAATATATCTCTTAACTTTTTATCAATATTTTTTCATTGTCCAAATGCATAGATATTTGTGGGGATATAATATGATTTTTGATTAGGATCATTCATTTTTTTTTACTTCGTTTACTTTCTTCTAATTTTTTTTATTTTCTTCATAAGGAATTTTATTATCATTATGAATCTAAACCACTAATATATATTTTTCATTATCGTATAACTTTCTAATACTTTTAGATGATTTGGTTGTTCATTGTTGAATTTTCAACTAAATGTTTTGTTGTTTGACTATTAATTATAACAAAAAAAAGTTGAAATGGGAGAATAAGAAAAAAACGTGAGTAATAGGAAAAAAAGAATATAAAAACTAATAGGAGAAGATAGAAAGTTTTATAATCCCAATTTTTCACAATTATTGGTTAGGTATATATTCAACCATTCATAAAAAAAAAACGTGGAATAGAGAGAGATAGAGAGAAAAAATAGGGAGATGGTGAGATAAGAATAAAAATTAGGAGTTTTAAAATGTATTAAATTATTTGGGCCCACTATTAAATATTGGGGGCTAAAACAAGAAGTTTAGAAAATTATTTTGGCTCACTATTAAATCTATACTATTGGTTGGAGCCTAACAATATAAGGAAACAATTTTTTAGTAAGTCTAATAATTTTAGAAAATTAAATTTTAGTAAGTTTCATTAAGACAATAAAAAAAAATTGAAGGCTTTCTATTAGCTGGGGCCTTAGGCGACCGCCTAAATTGCCAAATGCATCAGTCCGGTGTGACGACATGAACAATTGGGTGTCTTAGAAGCCATTAAAAACCTCTTTTACTTTTAGAGGTCATTCTCTTTAAACAACAATCAGAATTAAGGCAATTGTTACTGTAGTTGTAAAACTTGGATTGCCAAATGTGTCCCTACTACTTAGGAGTGCAATTTTGATGACCAATTCTATTTTTTATGGACCCGAAAAACTATTTTTATAATTAAAATTGAGTTTGGGGTAAAAAATCACAACTAAACTTAATTAGAGTTGGAATTATGTTGATGTGTCAGCCTGAGACTAATCCGAACCCAAATATATATGAATTGTAATTTTATTTTTTTATATATTTTTATTTTAAATATACTATATATATATATCAAATTATGATCGGGTTGGTTTAGTTAGTGACCCATTTGTTATTATGTCATACAATGTCCTTGCCAATATCTTTAATTATTTCAATTGTGAAATACTTAAGGTTGTTCATCTTTTTAGACTTTACATGATGTGCAATCCAAGTACAAAAGAATGAGAAAGTAATCTACAAGTGCATAAAGTTATTCTGGTACAAGATGTTTATATGATATAGTTAGAGTGACAATTCAAAATTTTAGCTTGAGTTACAAGCTCGAATTTAACATGAATTAAAAAATTTATGAATGAGTTGGACTTGGGTTGAAGGCTGAGTTAGGTTCTCATGTTTCATATGTTGGGTTGAACTTGAGTTGTATGTTGACCCCAACTCGCCTTAGTTGCACCCTTATAAACTACCATCACAATAAAAGTTATCTTTTATTTACTGATAAAATAATGGTAAAACTAAATTATTAGATATGAGAATATTGGTTTGAATACAAGGACAGTCATTTTATTAAAAAAAAATGACAAGTTTTGTTTATTCATTTATGCAATTTTGATGAGCCCGTTTTGATTTGCGCAAATCTATTCTTGATCGAAAATGACCCAAAAATCAATACTCACAAGTTATACTTTGAACCCGTCACAAGTCATTTTTTAGTGAAAATCCATTATATAAGGTCTCGTAATTATATTTTTTTGGAATTTTGTTGGAGGTCGAAACAGATTGGGATTGATTTGAAATATGATAGTTATCTTGGTTTAGTTGTTAGGAACTTATTTCTATTTTATTTGGTAAATTTTAGAGAGCGTCAAATTGGAATTTTGTAAGATTCCATATGTTTTATATAATTCTTTTACCTTTTTAAATAACATGGTAATATTCAACATATTATCATTCATTATTCATCCATAATAAATTAGTTTCTTTTCTCTAAATTTTGTGAGTTGAAAGTTGTTGATTCGTCATGAACTTTAATAACTCTTCCTCCATCCCTTAACCAAAGTCACATTTGATAATTGCATATTTTAGGAAATGATTTTGTTTTTTCTTCCTAGATTGAGAAGGGAACAATAAAAGGATAATGTTTTAAATTGGTACAATTGATTGAATTATAAATGCAAGTGGCGAAGGACTGTGATTGGATGGGGTTTCACCTAGTACAATTCACTGAATTTTAAAAGCAAGTGGCAAAGGACTGTGATTCAATGGCTTCAAACTAGTAGTACAATTCATTGAATTAATAAAGCAGGTGGAAAATAATTATGAGTCAATGAAAGTAAAGTGAGCTAGTGGTGGACATTTCTCTCTATCAATTCGATTGTCCTAGTATCATGTGCTTAAACCTTTCTATCATGATTTATGTATCATGATCATCATCATTATAATGAATGTGAACCCCTTCTAATCAAGCTTTTAGCCATGATTAGACATTTTAAATATTTTTTCTAATTGACTTTACCTTTAATCCTTTATATTTGGCACTTATGCATACATTTTAATACAGAGTGGTATGTATTGAAACTTAAAAGCCTGTTTGGATTGATGGAAACAAGAAGAAAATAAAATGGGAGGACTTGGAAACAATTTATCTCATTTTAATTCCCGTGATTCATGTGATGAAATGAAATGATAATTTTTTCCTTTCTTTTCCCTCCCTTTTACTTCACCAAAATAAAGCTACTCAATCAAATTTATCTCATTTTAATCCACGTGACGAAATGACCAAAACAAAGCAACTCAATCCAATTTATCTCATTTTAATCCATGTGATGAAATGAGAACAAGTGGTTCCATTAAAAAATATCATACTATGAATAATGAAAAAATTGATGAAGAGTCATTTTGGAAACGAGTGAACACAGATGTACAATTATATTTAGTCCTTAACTAAAAGGAAATCAGTCCAGCCCAGTAGATGAATTAAGAAGCTCGTTCGACCTTAGCCCAATTCCAGGCCCGCTAGAATTTACCCTGCTAATACAGGACTATGAAACTGTGTAACCATCATATATTGCACCGTTCTTACAACTTGAACTACAATCTCTCTCTCTCTCTCCCTCTCCCTCTCCCTCTCTGAGCATGACGTTAGAAGCCTACGCATCACAAAACCCTGATAAAGTCTATGTTGACGTCCTCGCTGAAGCTAGACAAGCTTGTTATAAGGTACTTCTCCATTTTTTTTTGTCATTGTTTGTGTATTCATGTTTTTGTCTGAGCGTATATATTATACATATACATATATTATAATAGAAGGCTCAAAATCTGCAATACTTATTGGATTTTTCCAAACCTTAAAGGCTCGTGACGCTTTCTACTCTTGTTTGGAGAGGGAATCAAACAAAAAGCCTACCGAAATCGCATCGGTCGGACTGCTTTATCCCGTGGATTGCAAGAAACATAGGGATGAATTTGTCAAACAATGTCGACCCACTTGGGTAAATTTCTGAATTTGAAAATTAATTTAGGTTTGATATTCATTTCATCATTTTAATGGTGGGTTTTGATTTTTTAGAATGATGCTTGTATATATTTGAATTTCTAGGTGAAGCATTTCGATAGGCAGTACTGTGCTAAGAAAAGGGTTCACAGGCTTTTGGATGACAATGAGTCCAGAAGAGGTCCGTTGTCACTTCCGCAGTCTTATACTTTCAAGCCTACTAATTGATATTGATATATAGATATATTGGTGTTTTTGGGTTAGCTGGATCATCAAGAAACTTTGTATTTTTGTTGAAGGAATTGATAGATATGAGTTTTGTGGCCTTAGAGTATAAATATCATTGCCTTGGCACTAGATTAGTTATCCTCCGTTGGTTCAAATGTGGGATTTTGAATTTCCAACAGTGGTGATGGTTATATATATTTTACTGTATTGCTTCTCACTGTTCCAATTTCTAATGAATTGGCTGTGAAGATTTCCATATTGAAAGTTGCCTTCTAAGGTTTGGAAGTGGGCAATCCTTCTAGGAGTACTTAATAGTAATATATATACTGATCAGGTTAATTGATCTATCTCGACAGGGGTGTGAAGCTTGGCCATATGGAAGAGGGGAATGAAATCTTTTATTGGTTATCAGGCTAACCTATAGGGTGTCCCTTGTAGCAAACATTTCCAATTATCAATTAAGATCAAGGAGTTTTATTTATTTATTATTATTATTATTTTGAATACATGAGTTCTTGATGGCTTATAAGCTTGCTGCATCATGAATTTACTAATATTATGGAATTTGTCATTAGTATTACTAAAATTCAGCTCAAGTACATTGGAATTGGTGAAATGTATTTCGAGCATGAAGAAACAAAAATTTTAATCTTGGTGGTGTTTTTTTAACTTGAATGATCATGTAGTTTGTATATTATGCACATTATTTATTTCTTCAGTGATCTCCACTTTCTAAGTACTTAGGATGGTTTCCTTTGATGTGTGCATGCTTGTTTGTGCATTAGTTCTATCACTCTCTTCAATGTATGCACAGAGATGGGATAGATAACTATAAAGAAATTTCCCATCACATGCTTTCTTATGTTTTATGTTCGTATGTCAAAATTAATTTATGAGTCCAAACCAATGGTGACACAAATTGAGATATGACAGAGTTTGTCAGGTGTGATATTCAACATGGTATGCAATGTATTGGGGTATTTACCATAGGCCCATAGTCCTGTCTTACTCCACATAGTCTTGACAAGTGATGAGTGAAACAAGATTCCGCATTACTTTGAGTTGTTCAACTTAGTTAATCAAAATCCAGGGGCGGCTCAACATAATTTGAGGCCTTAGGTGAAAAATATAAGAGTGGCCCTTTAACACGTAATATTTTAATATCAAATATTAGTTAATAATGTTTCAATAAAAATTATTCTTATTGAAATTATTATATTTAATTAGATCATTTTCTACTAATAAATCTCTTAATTTTTTAACAATATTTTTTCAGTGCATAGATATTTGTGGGTAGGGACGGAGCTAGGAATTCTGTTTAGGGGGGCACAATGTAATAAACACAAAAATTTAATATTGATAGATAATATACAAAATAAATTTTTTTTTAAGGGCAGTTTTATAATTTAACATACTATATATACAAAATGGAAAATTATTTTTGTTTTTAGAGGGGTCACTTTTAAAATTTAAAAAAATCATAAATGCAGAATGATAATTTTAAAGAGTTGAGGGGGGGCACATTTAAATTTTTTTAAAAGTATACATAACATATTGAAAATTTTAAAAAGTTGAGGGGGGGCACGTGCCCCTCCTGGGCCTTCATTGGCTCCGTCCCTATTTGTGGGAATAGAATATGATTTTTGGATAAGATCTTCATTTTTTTTATTTGGTTCACTTTCTTTCATTTTTTTTTTCATGTTCTTCATAAAGAATTTTCTTATCACTCATTTGATTATCATTATGAATCTAAGTCGCTAATATATATTTCTTTCATTATTGTATTATTTTCTAATTCTTTTAGATGACTTGGTTGTTCATTTGTTGATTTTTCACCTAAATTTCTTGTTGTTTTATTATTAATTATAACAAAAAAATGTTGTAATGAGAGAAGAGAAAACATGAGAAATAGGAAAAAAATATATAAAAGTTAATAGGAGAAGATGGAAAGATTTATAATTCCTAATTTTTTATAATTATCTATTAAGTATATATTCAACTATTCATAAAAATAAAAAAAACGTGAAATGAGGAGTGACAGGGAGAAAAAAGAGGAAGGTTTTGAGATAATGATAGAAATTAGAAGTTTTAGAATGAATTAAATTATTTGGGCCTATTATTAAATCTTTACTATTGGTTGAGGCCTAAAACAAAAATTTTAGAAAGTCTAATAATATTAGGATTTTTTTTTTAAGGAACTCTTATTAAGGAAATAAAATAATTTGGAGGCCTTCTATTAGCTGGGGCCTTAGGCGACCTCCTAAGGGTCCAGCTGGCCCTGTCAAAATCCCATATATAGGATGGAGAAAGGGAAAGAGAAGGAGAAGAAGAGTAGTTCTCTTCACATAAAGGGCAAAAGATGGTAACAATGCTTAAAAGACTTGTGTCAAAGAGTCAAAGTACCATATAAAAGCCAAGATGAGCTAAGACAAATTGGACATTATGCTACAATTTTCAAATGACATTTTCCTTTGCTTCACTAATAAGCTTAGGGCTTCTAATGAAGTAGGGATCCATGTGTTGGAATGGAATCTCTTGAAATTTAACATTTCTATTTTGCTTTCATGACTTAAGTTTTGTATTCTAGATGTGATCCATGTGTTGTCTCCATATTATGTGTATAGTATCTTCATGTTCATATTATCTTATTAAGACATGGACATAGCGAGTAATAAATATATATATATTTTTATATATATGATTTTATATTATAACACTAATATTGTTTTTCATCAAATTAAGAATAAAAATGAAAACAACTAATGAAGTTGGAACAACAGTTGTCTCTTTAGAAAGAAAAAAGAAGAGAGACTGGGCTAAGTCCTTTTATAATATTTGTTGTTACCTAAATCTATAACTAAACAAAAGATCATAGTTTTATAAAGAATGAATGAAAAAAAGAAAAAGAAAAAAGAGAGATGGGAGAATTGGTTGAAGTAGAATTTCTAAAGCCTTTCTAAAACTAGGGCTTTGTTAAAGAAAAGGGAAGATAATTCTATTATGAGATAATTATATTTGTGATACGAAGAAGAGGACAGGAAAAAAAAAAAAAAGATGATTTATTAAAGAAGAAGGCTAGCTTCTCGACAATCAGTTGTAGCAAGTTCGAAACTTGGTTGCGGAAGAGAGCAAGTTTCTTACCATTTTCTCTGTGATCTTTTACAGTTTCAAACAAGTAACAAGTATAAAAAGATCAAGTAAATATAATTGCTTGATAAATTCCATAAAAAACATTATTTTTATATATTGACCTCTATGTTATTGAAACTTTTCAAAAAATTCCACATACTTTATATTTTAACCTTTTATTTATTTATTTATTTAATTAGACAAGCGTGTCGGCGTGTCCGTCACGTGCCCACAACGTGTTCAAAGAGGTAAAATATCTAGACACGTTTTTTGACATGTCCAACACGTGCCGGATCATGTCTGACACGTGTCCGACATGGACACTTGACCATTTGGACATGTTTGTGCTTCCTAAATCAAAACTAACGAGCATAGGGTATGTGAGACGTACAGTAGACAACTCTTGGAGTTTCAATGGGAGAGTTTGTTCGGGAAGCTAACAAGTGTAAGCCTTCCTTTATAATTTATCACGAATTTTACTGAAAGGTTGACAAATTTGTTAATAGAACTTTGATCAACATAGCTACAACCATCAGTATCTCTATAAAGCATTTGTTTTCAGTTTACTACAAGATGCTTCTTTTTCAATCAACATTAATTTCATTCAATGCAAATGAGCCACTGATGCAATCTTAGATGCTTCTGCACCATGCACAAACATGCCCATTAAGCTTCGATTTGTCTAGACAAACAACATTCTCCTAGGTGTTTAAAGAGAGAGATTAAACAGTTCTGACAATTTAGGTCTACCTCCATGTCCTTGTGTTCAAATAACATTAACACATACGTACAGCTCACATGAGCATGCACAAGTCCATGTAATATAGTTTTCAATTCTTTTTTTGCATTGATTTTCTGATATTTGGAGTGATTCATGGTACTCTGTTTCAATGAGTCGTCACTCATTTCATCTGGTTGTTTAACCATTTTAAATTCATTGCTTGATACTAACCAATGTAGAAGTGCAGTTTCCTTTGAGGAATTTTCTTTCTATTCTGAATCCACTTAAGTTACCTACTCATATCATTACTCTAAATGAAGCCTTGCCCAACTTTTGGTGGGTATGCAAATATCTTAGGCCAATTCATGGTATCTGGGGATGGACATTTTGTTCAATAAACTGTTGGTGGGACTAACTATGTTCGTGTTGATATGAATATGACTGAAGGTTCCTTATCTAATACAAACCCACAGCATCTATAACAAGGTCTTGGTACCATTGGTACAGAACCATTGTTAGAGTTGTGTTTTGGCTCTATGAAACTTGAAGCTCTTTTTTTTTTGATAAATGAAACTTGAAGCTCTAAGCATGTAGATTTAATATAATCGTTGGATTCACTTCTAGCATTTAGATAAGGTTTCCTACTTTTCTTCACCTTCAATGTTCATTGTTTTTGATGTATTATAGTAGGTCAATACGTTTTTCATTATTTGCAAACTAGAATAATTGCTTCTATATTCTTTAGCATTGGTAGATTGTCATTTATGGTCGAAAATATTTTCTATAATAGTTCATTGTTTAAGATATAGGACGGATGGTATTGCATTGCTATGACAATCTGTTTTTATGACTGGTAGTGGACTCCATGTCTCAGAATAGTCCATGTCATGTGCCTATTTATATATATATAAATATTACATCTTATAATTCTTGGATCTGTAAGATTAAGCTTTGAGTTTATGGCCACAATTTTTTGATTTCAGAGTCAGTGTGAGTGTGTGTGTTTGTGAATATATAAAGGTCTTAGTGCTCATGTCGTGCAGTGTGATGAGACAATCAAGATATATTCTTGATACCATTGATTTAAACAATTCTCTGAATGTTTTTGTGTACTAAAGTTGCTCTATTTTACCTACTTTAATTTCTTTCCTTTTATGGTGTGTTTTAATTCTAGAATGTCAAGAATATGATACTGCATCTTCACCAAAAATGTCAATTTAGTAGTATATCAGTTTAAAAATGTAGGTTCATCTTCACCAAAAATGTTGAAACTGCATTACCTCTTGCGAAGTTACAAATTACTTGGTTATATATTGACAAGGATTGTGAATTGAACATTAAGGATATATATCAATCAAATACTAGTTAAAGAGATGGACACATTAGATAGATAGATGGAAATAATATTTTCAACTCTTGAACGAGGAACCATTCTAATGTCTAATTTATATGTGGTGAACATAATATGAGAATGATTAATAGGACCAACAAAAGGATGGGTATGAATTGTAGATGATGATATTACTAAGTAGGATTGGAATAAGATGTATCAAAAGGAGATAGGTTAGTGGTGTCAAATTCTAATGTGAAAAAAGAAAAAAAGAAAAAAAAAAAACTAAGTTACAAGAGGAAATGTTATTGGACAATGAATTGGTCAGCTTTTTTACACGGAGGAAAGCGCTGGGAGTTGAAAAGAAACCGTAGATGATAGGAGCGAATAAAAAGGATATATTATTGTGTGAGGGAGAGATTAGCAACAGTGCCAAAATTTGCTTTTAGGTGGTATGGGTACAGAAAACAAGGCCAACCAAAATTAATATGAAATAAAGTAATTAAAAAAATTATATTTAATAGCAGACAGTGCGTGTAATTAGGGGGGACAAAGAATTGGAATTAGAACTAGAATTAGAATTGTAATTAAACTGAACTAATCTGTTCACTGCGATTTTGGTTCCAAATTTTAAAAAGTGTGATTTCGATTCTAAATTATAAAAACCGTTCACTACGATTCTGGTCCCGATTCTAAATTTATGAACCGGAACAGTTGGATATATATATATAGGCATTCTTTCTTCTTTTTGGTCTATTTTTCTATGTTTTATACAACTCCTTTCCAGTTTCATGAAGCTTTTTATATGTTTTTCTTTCTCTATATTTCGTGGTTATGCAGATTTATATAAAACTTTTATGTTTTATATATTAGTATTACTAAATAGAAGGAAGAATATCTCTTTCTTTTTGCTATATTTTTTTTTTGTTAGAAATTGTGTCTCAAATTTCCATTATAAATTAATTTCTATTTTAGAGTTGTAATTTATTTAGTAATTTATTGTTACCAACGTCTTGGGGTTCAAGGAATAAGTTTAGAGACTTTATAAATAGAGAAAAGGGTTCAAAGGAAAGAGAGAAAAATGAAATATATCAAGCTGTCACGTTCCGATTTTTGACACTCGATTAAAAGCGAGGGAAATGGAGGTGTTTATTGTATGTGAGCCGTCATTCAAACCTAAGCATAACCATAATCATGCATATAATACATGTGTGTGTGTGTATGTATATATATATATATCAACTCATACAAGTGGGTCCCTCGTTAGGGTATATATGTACTTAAGCTGCAACATCAAATTTCATAAATAGCTGCTCATCGATCAATTATAGTTGTGATCAATCGTAGATGTATCGTAGGACCCACTGTAACATAGTGGAATTGATCTCCATTTTAACTTTAGAAGTTTGATTAATCGTAATGGGGATTACGATCTATTTTAGAATAGATCTACGATCAATCGTAATGAGTTGGTGAGTGCTGTGAGAAAAGGAGATAATATGTGTAATTTCGGAGAAAAGATGCCTAGTAAAATTGAGAGTGTGTGGTAGACAGACTTTTTGCGTGTTGTATTATCTCTTTTCAATTATAGTAAAATCTCTCACTCCATGAACGTAGTCCTTGAGATGCTTGTGTGATTGTTGATGTAATGATATGTTTTCGCTGTATCGAACAAAGAGACATTTATTTCCAACATTTTTCTAATTCTATTTTTTTTTCAATATTTGTATCTTTTTGTTAGATAACAAAGGTTGGAACAAGAGAGATTGTGAAGAGTTTTTTTATTTTTATTTTAACGGCATTGGTATGCAAAAAAAAGAATAGGTATCCTTAGAGAACTGAAACCTTGAAGAATGAAACTGAATTGAATTCAATGATTTTGGTTTCGGTTGTAAAATTAAATAATTTTTGGAATCAATTCATCTTCTTCCAAAATTTGTGAGAAATTGAATCGTGTGCACCGTTACGTGTAATAGAATAAAATAGAATGAAAAAAAAAAAGTATTTTGTATGATGGACGCTATTCAGTTGACGAGAGTGCCGAGATGATAGTGAGGTGGTAATTGTGAATGTTCATTCCTGTTTCTGCTTCCATTTATTAATTTTTTTATTTTTATTTTGTTTATATGGTATCCAAGGTGATACAAGAGAAAACCAAGGAAAATGGAGAATTTGGTGGGATCAGAGTCCGTAGTCGCTTCCCACTCATCATTGTCACTCCTCAACTTCAAATAATGTATTTTGACCTAACAATAAGAATAAAAAGTATTAATAATAATACAAAATAATGTTGACCAATAATTACTTCAATTAATTAAAACAAAGATAGAGACACCACCTGATTCATAATAGTTTCCAATGCAACCCCCGGGAATGTGTAGCTGATAACCACCCTCTCTAAAATTATAATATTGACCGGACAACTCTTTTCTTTCCACGTTGTTAGAAACACGATGCGGTAGTTGAAATATCTTTTTTAATTAAACGTTAAGTGTGGTGATAGTTAAGAAGTATGGACATTTATAAGAACACGCCACACATATTGGATTCTTTCTTCACATTTGGAATATTTCCTACACTCTTATTTTATATAAAACAAACACACAACCGATGGCAATATTATGAATTTACATCAACCACATGTCATATTATGTATATAGAAAAAAATATAATTATATTAAACAATGCTACACGTGTTGAATAAATATCTCAAAATATATTTTGAATTTATGTAGTAGGTGACAACGCATTATTTTTATTTTAGGAGATAAAATTAAATGGTAAGTGAGTATTAATAAAATTTTCTCCATACACGAAGTCTTGGTGCCTGTCACATAAATTCGAGATATATTTCAAAATACTTATTCGAAACATGTAGCAATAATTTGATATTCGAATAACTTCATCTTCTAACTTACATAATTTTTAGTATAAGAATTTTTAGAATTTCTTAGGGTGACAGCTGTAAACACCCATGATGCAAAATATATAAGCGGAAGCAAGACAGAAAATACAGAAGTTTGTTATAGAATGGGATACATATATGTATTCAAATACTTATGTAAAGTAAAAATATGAATATATAAATACATATGATTAAATAAGGTTTAATTAAATATTGGAGATACAGAAAAAATATTGGAGAGGTTCTAAAACAAGAATATTGGATTGGCAATGGACATGGCCAATGGGGTGGACCAACGCAACTCAAAGGAAAGAAACATATGTGTGCCCCCACTCTAATCCAGTAGAAATTATTAAATAGGCCTGATCCGTGTATAAAAAATTTCTGGACCCAAACAGACTACTGATTTGGAATAACCTGTTTATGATATTCCTTTTCTTGTTCCGAGTTAAAACCCAACCAAGAAACACAGAGCAACATCTATACACTTGTACACATATTATATTACGTATAATAGTTAAGAACAACAAGGCAAAAACCAACTGAGAAGCTGCCAAATATGTTTCAGTCCATTAGATTAGATCCATAATTTCCGAAACTATTTTCAGTTGGTGATGATATTAATAATTTAAACATACCATCATGACAGCGCTTAAAAATGCATGGTCCCATTACACACACACACACACACACATTCAGTCCAACTTACATTAGATACTAATAATACTAATACAAATACAAATAGTAGTAGTGATTCTGTTAGCTTAAGTTTAAGCCAAGTCTACGTAAATACGGCGTCGTAATACGCTTTCAGGGCGGAAGAGACCCTTATTTTGGTAGACTTGACTGACGGCCGTTGAAAGCCGAAATTTTCGTCAAATTCTCCGTTATTCACTCCATCTCATGCACTTAACGACCTAGAGAGAGTAGTGGTCAACGCGTGATCCGATTCAGGGCTTTGAAACGGACATGTCTCCTCCGCCGTTGCCCATCGTGGCTGACTGGACGGTCAACGCGGAGATGCTAGGAGATGGTGGACCAGCCTCTCCGTTGGATGCGAGTAGTGGGTGGTTGTTCGTCCTGGAATGAGAGGTGGCGGTGGATATGGCGGTGGCAAGAGAAATGGGCATGAGGCAGAGACCCTTCCCTTGTAGGTACTGCATGGCGGATCCCATATCCTCTTCCATCAGTTTGGCCACTTGCTGCTCCGTCATCGTCATGCTATCGTTTGATGACGCCGTCTGTGCCCCGTTACTGCTCCGTCCTCCAACCCCACCATTTGTCTGATTACAGTCACCACCTCCCTACAAGACAAGAAAAACATATACAATAATACATTATATATATATATATTATTATTATTATACATTTCTCATATGATATGCATACAAAGAGATAGAAAAGCCAAAGGAACTGAAAAGAGAGTTGTCCCTGAGAAAACTTTAGGAGAGGGAAAGGGATGGGTATCTCGAAAGTAGGCACGCGTGCTCCTTTTTTGTTTTGTCGTTTTCTGCTGATTGGGAATTCGGGACTGTGATGAGAGAGACAGAAAGAGAGGTGGGGTTAGTTGGGACTTGGGAGGTTTCTTCAAGAATTTGTATGTCTTTTTAAATTTATTTATTTAATGGAAAGCTTAATAGGCTAATGAATAATGAATGGGCTTGTCTAGAGAGAAGAAGGTATATTAAGTTGACCAAAGTACCACACCGAGTGTAACAGTAGGTACATTAGCACAATACTAGATATATACATGTACACATATCACATGCGTGTAGTGTGTATTATTATATACACATGTTTGGGCTTTACCTCAGAGGAGATATCAGCGACTAGGGGGGCAACAGCTGCAGCACCGCCCAATCTGCTCATACTCAGAACCTGAACACAGACATGAGACATCCATCATATATAATAAAGCAATGGAATTTTAGAATTTCATACGAGTATACCACTCACTATTTATTTAATAATAATTAAGCCCCCTAAAAGATTCACTTCTATAAAATTGTCAATCAGGGAGCCTTCGTTTTCGTTTATATAACATACATAATATATACACACACACTAATTAACACAAAACATTTCAGAGGGAGATGAAGGGTACTTTGACTTGGAGCTGAAGGAATTTAACATAATCGATGATCTCATCCAGCATTGAAGCCTTGTCGGTCTGTCATTGCAAAACCCACAAACAGGTTATAACTTTAAGATATTCATATGAATTAAAATTTATAAACTTATTATATAACAATTACTCGTGTAATAAAGCTAAATTATCCCTAAAACACATCATATCCTGCTAAACACGACCGCACTCAGTGTCCAGAAGATAACGAGAAAGATAGTGTTCTGAACACCCTGGCTACTTACTGTTTAGTCACTATTTTCTTTTTCTTTTTCTTTTTTAAAAAATAAAAAATAAAAATCATTGGCCTTGTAATTGAGAGTTCCAATGCTCAATCAATTTGTGGTGTTTATGTCATATTCTCAACTTCAATACATGTATATATATTCTATAATATAATTTTACATGTTAAAAAATTGACAAAGTTAAAAGAGTGATCTAGAATTTCAAACAATAATTTCAGAATTACAGTATGGCAAATCACCTTATTGGCATTGGGAACTAGCTCCTGCAAAGCTTTCATTCTCTCTGCAATTCTCTCTCTGCGTAACTGCCCACAGTACACCAATAAACCCCAATCTCAGAATTATAAAAAAACAAACTGAAACTAAAACAAAAAAAACAAAAACACGAAAGAAAAAAAAAAAGGATAGCAGCAAGACGAGTGACACATGGCGTACTCTTTCAGCTATGCTGTGAGGGTCAGTAGCCTGACCTCTCCGCGCCCTCACCCTCTGTCTCGGCTGCGCCGCTGCTCCTCCACCAGAACCACTCGACGGAGCTTGGTTTGTCACCGGCGCCGGAGCTCCGAAGTTCTGCGATCCAGCCTGTAATCAATCAAAAATAGTCCCAAAATAATAACTAAATACACCTATCCATAGATACATCATAACTACACATGTATATACATACATAAATATACATATATATACACAGAAGAGTATAGGATGTGAAAATGGTGAGTTTGGTTGGATACCTGAGCCGTCCCGTTCAGAGATCCGGTAAAGCCGTTGAATAGAGCTTGTGCAGAAGCATCTCCTCCCTGTAACTATGGTCATAAGTAGTCGACATTTTATCAATTTAATCATATATTCTACCAATTTATCTGTTTCTATAATTTCTCTCGCTACAGAGAACTCACCAGATTAGCAGATTTGAAGTTGTCGCCGCTACCTAGACACGGAAGCATTGGTAAAAGGCCAGAATCACCGGTGCCAGAGGATCCCGTCGGCGACCTCAATCCACCTCCGCCGCCGGGGACGCCTCTAGAGAGGAGTAACTGTTGCTGAAGCAACAACGACTTCGCAGCCGGCGAATTCGGTCCGCCGCCGCTGATCTGGTGTTCCCGGAGCTTCGAAGCCAACAAAACCGACTCATCAAATTGAAACTGATGATGTTGACCATTCTCTGGATTCAACGGCCTCTGTTCGTCCGATAATTCTCGAGAATTTCGTGAACAGATAGACGAGAGGTCCCAAGGGGACTTAGGGTTTGGTGCGGCGGAGAGGTCCGGCCAAGAACACGAAGGGAGCGAAGAAAGCATTTGCTCCAGGAAGTCGTCGTGAGAAGACGCCGGATTGAATTGAGAAGCCTGAACTTGAATCTGAGGGTTGGCGATTTGTGATTGACCGTTTTGGAGGTCTTGAAGGGACATCTGAGATTGCTTTAAGATTGACTTCATTGCTTGCATTTCTTCACTGGAAGGCTGCATAGCTTCACAAACAATTGAAAGACACAAGCACTTGAGAGATACACACAGTTATATATTATATAACTCTATATTTAGAGAGAGAAAATAATTTCATACCTGAAATTAAGGGATTCTAGAGAGAGAGAGTCGTGAGAGGAACTTGTTTGAAGTGTCTCTTTCTCTTCTTTTCTCTTGACCTACAAACTTTGCTTCAATTATAATGATGCTTCGTTGAAAAATGATAATATGAATCGGCTTGAATTTAACGATAGAAACCCAACGTCAATTCAACACGTTTCGCTTCAAATGTTTATGAGTTCTCTCTTTTCTCTGTGTATAGACAACAATTATATACAGTATATGAGTATATATAGTAATTCTAAAGTTTCACTCCCTTTCAACCGCGTGGGATTTACGTAACTAGCTAGATTAAGCTAATTAGCAATGGCATAACCTTGTTTGATATGAGTGACATTCACGAGCCAAGATGCAAGAGACATCAACTTTGGTCTGCAGGTCTCGCTATTTCAGCCTCATTGTCAAGATTACCCTTTATGATTTATTTATGCTTTATTTTTATTTTTTGATAAATATGATTTATCTATGTTTTATGATTTATTTTTAGAAAAATTTATATTTCATTCACCATAATTAAAAAAAAATGAATAATCACAAAATTTTAAACTAAATTGCTTTTTAGTGACCATTTGATGATAGTTTTGTTAAATTATTTTATGTAGTTACTAAAAATAATTAATTAATTAATTAAACATATTCAACATAATATTTCTTACGTTCTATTATGAATACCTAATATAGGATTAGAAACTGAAATCATAATTTAACCCAACTTTACATAGAAATATATATATATAAAGTTAGAGTTTTGATTGTATTTTATGGAGATACACAGTTGAGGTCGATAGTTCAAAATTATAGAAATCCTCATGATATATTCATCATATTTAAAGGTACATAAGTGTCATATGAGAAAAAGTTAAAAATATGTAATAATGGATAAGTACCATATGAGAGAGTTAAAAATATGTAATAATGGATAAGTGCCATATAAGGAAAAATTAAAAAAATAAATGATTTGGAGTCATATATAAAATCTAGATTCACCATATTTATATTATTAGGATTTGATATGCATAGGATATGCAATGGTGTGTGTATGCAATGTTTTCAGTTGGGAGAGAGAGAGTTGGGGGAAGAGTGTTTTTGTAATTGAGTCTAAAATGGTCACTAAAGAGTAATATTGCAACGACTTGATAACCCCAAGAGATAGGGTCCTAATCCATTTCATACATAATGTGAAAAGTAGAACATCACTTCTTCCCATATAATTTCCTTTAATACAAACAAAATATAGCATCAGCACCATTTTATTAAGGAAAAATTAGATTTTTGTGACCAATTCTAAACAAAATTACTCTAAAATGACCATAAAGTATGAAAAAGATGAATAGTCACCAAAATTGAAACTTAATTGCTGATGAGTAACCATTTGAGGGTAATTTAATAAAAAAATAATTCATGCTTATTAAACATTCTAAAAATAATTTTTAGATAACAAAATTGTCATTCAATATAAAAATAACTCATTGAATTCATTTTTCTCTCTCTTCCTCTTCCTTGTCCATCACTCCCTTTTTTCTTTTTAGTTTGTTAGTTTACCAATTAAAAAGATAGGGTTTCTTTATCATCCTTAATATCTTTTTCGCATTCTCCCTGCCATGGCCTCAAAACATACCACAGAGGATAATAAGTTACCTAATAAGTTTGAGACACATTAAGAGTTGCTTAAATTTGCTTACGAATTGTTTGAGATAATGAAAAATGAGATTTTTTTTTTACAAAGAGATCAAATTTTTTATTAGATCAACAAGACAAACATCATTTGTATTCAATTCACGCTAACTCTAGGTACAAATCTATGACACTTCGAGTTTGTTAAAAAACAATTCATATTTATTGGTTTTTTTATATTTCACCTTTTTTGGCCATTGTGAATTATTATTGAAATGTTTATATATCTAGTTTGGATTTGCACATCCTTTTCCATTTCATGTCATTTTCAAAACTTTCGTAGCGTTAAAATTATATATGCTCTTGGTATTGTTCTTAAATCTAATTTAGCCGTTCATATTTCTTTCTAATTAGGGCATGTAATTTTTATATTTCACCTTTTTTTTCAATTATTAAATAATTTATCTAAGAAATGATATTTACGTAATAAGTGATCAAATGGTCACTCATTAACAATTAAGTTTTAATTTTGGTGATTATTCATCTTTTTCATACTTCATGGTCACTTTAGAGTAATTTTGTTTAGGATTGGTCACCAAAATCTAATTTTTCCTTTAATGAACATTTCATCAAATGTACATTCCTCAATACATAAGCATCAGCTATAAATTTCAAAAACAATATCACCAAATTAAAATTCTTCATCCTTGTTACAAGAGTTCTTAATAAAAAGTCGCTACACTAACGAAAGTAAATAAACTCATAGCCAAGCTAGTCTCCATCTGCATTATGTGTCTCCTTCACGTACTAATCAGCAAGTACTTGAAATATATTATGGGGTGAGTTCACAAGCTCATCAAGAGAATCGCCAAGCACTTTCATTGCTCAACAAATTGACTTGTCTTATATATATATATATATATATATATATATATATAAAACCATATTCAGTTCTGTAAAATCTATTTAAACTAATTTTTCCTAAATTTAAATCACCCAGAATTCAAAACTGTTTGAAGAACCATCAACCTTCATGCCATTAGTGAACCAATCTTTAAATCACCTCAAAGTAGAATCAACTCATGATAGTCCTTTTATATAATCGGAAGTTTCTATGCATTCAAATTCCACACAACTTGGTGAGTAATCTTCAAATTTACGCAGCCTTCAGACCATGTTTCAATCATGGCTTGGATTCTCATCCCTTGCACATGTTGTGCACAATTTTCATACTTAAACATAATCATATAATTTAAGCTTAACATAGATCCAATGATTATATAAGAATCTATATAAAAATGATATATATCTATGAATATAGTTTTAGATATGGTAACTATTCATCTTTTAGTAATTTTATGGTCACTATAAAATAATTATCTTTAATTTTGGTCACTTAAAGCTAATTTTCTCTTATTTGTATGTTCTATGTTTTTCTTTTTCTTTGAGTGTTTTTTTCTTTACTCAATCCCTCAACACTCCATGGATCGACAATCTTCATTCTACCACCCCATTCAACCAATCTCAAAATTCTGAATTATCATGGTAAATCAATCATGATTTTCACTCTTTATTTATATTTTTTCAATCTGAAAATTCATCTCAACCCCAATCTGAATGCTCATCTCAACACCAATACTCTATTTTCCATTACCCACCTCATCCCCAATACTCTAATTTCCAATACCCGCCTCCTTCCCAATACCCATCTCAATTCCAACCTTCTCAATCCCGACCTTGTTGAAGGAAATCTAAGCCCAATTGGTCCATCTAAGAATATGAAGCACTATGTAAAGAGTGGATTCAAGTTGGGGGAGATCCAATAACGGGTATGAATCAATAACGGGGCATGTTTCAAGAAAAAATCCAAGCTAATTTTCTAACTCAACCGGGCAGCATGTAGCATCGAAATGAGGTTGGTTTGTCGAATCGTTTCACACAAATTAGGAAAGTAGTCAACAAAATTAGTGGATACTACAAACTGGTCGAAGACCAATATGTTGATGGCTACGACAATTATGATACTGTAAGTCTTACTATATAGAATTCTTTAAAAAAAAATTATATTTTAATTTACAACCTGTCTAATTCTAATTAATGTTTATTTTTTATAGCTCGCAACTCAAAAGCACTGTACCAAAGCCAAGAAGATGGGCCATTTAAGTTGGAGCATTGCTAGAATCTTCTTCGGAATTCTAAAAAATGACTCCACAATAACAGTGAAAAAAATTAGAAAAACAAGGCAAATCCAAATACAAAGAAAAGAGTTGTGAATCTCAATATGAATGAGCCTAGAGATTGCTTCAAAACGGCTCCATTAGCCCTAGATTCGATCTCAACCGATTCATCCAATCCTTCAACTGAGTATCAACATCAAGTTCGGTATACCTTGGCGACGATGACCCACCGGCCGTTGATAAAGGTTCACATGGCATTCCACAACCCCCTAGACGAAAGGCAGCCAAGAAGGAATAAAGGTTCACAATCGCAAAACTTATTTGTTACAAAATTTCAAGGTTTTCTCGAGCAAACTAAGTTTATAAATGACTTTGCATTCGAATATCATAATTTGAAACTGAAAGCAAAAATTGATTTGAGCTTAGAGCAAAAACGTACAAAACAACCTGAGATAGAGGTACAAAAAGAAATTAAAAAGATTGAGATTGAGGCGCAACAACAAATTAAAGCAATGGAGATTCAATAGAAGTATATTGATTTTAAGGAGGAGCAAGTTGATTGGGAACGAGAAATTATGAATAAAAATTCAAATGATGCTCCAACACCAGCGATAAAAGCATGCAATATTATCAGCAATATTGGTGGATAAAGTAGCTGTTGCTTAAATTTTACCCTAATAAATGTTGTTTTGGATATTTATATTTTTTTCTTCATTCGATCTGGATATTTATTCAAGAAGTTATTTCAAAGAGGAGGGCAGCCAAGTTATTTATCTTCCAGTGTTTGTAATATATATATATATATATATATATATATGAAATATGGTTTAACAATAACTTGGAATGATGTTTCTAGATTAATTTTCAAAAATAAATTTAATGTCACAATTAAACCGAGTGAATCTGAATGGTGCTTGTTATACACACAATAAAATTTATCGCGCATGTTGTACACGAATGGTCTAAATACACCGGGTGTATTGCAGATGTTGTACTCCTTATAGCAGGTGTGTAAAAAGAGTTTGTTCTAACTTCTTATATGTTATTTATGACACACTTTGCCAAAGAAAAGGCCCTAAAATGTATGATCCTTTATTATGAAGAACTTGAACAAAAAATAGATGCATTTGACTTGAGAAAATAGAGCAAAATTTCATAAGTTTTCATTAAATGCAATTATAAATGATCCTAATAATCAAAATATTTGAATAAAGGAAAGCCAGTGGGAAAAAAGGAGGCTCTACACGGCACAAATTTTTTTTTCTAATTGATTAAACCTAGTTTGAAGCTTTTTACAGTAAACATTTGATCAATTCAGAGAATGATGACCAACTAATTTGTCAAATTCCTTGGATCATGTATTCTATGCACAGTAAGCAAGGATTATTTGGGTTAAAAGCTTTAGTTTTTCCCAATTTGTTTCATACTTGGATTATTAATAATGCATATACGGAGTATGAGTGAGTACAAAACAGGTTCATTGAATGTATGGAAGGATTAAAGGAAGTCCTCTGAAACTTTAAGAGATTATCAGATTGATCTTTTCCTTGGGAGTTATTATTCATGTATAGCTTTGAAGCTGAAAATTAATGTATAGAACTTGTAATTGAGTTAACCTAGTGAGGTTTCCTATAGGACTTTGGCTAATCTTTTCTTGCAGGAACTCAACAATATGCAATTCTATCATATGTTCTCTCTGTTAGAGCTTTTTGTCTCTCTATTTTTCCCTTTCCTTTCTGTTATTTTTCTTCCCGGAGCTTTAGACTATTTCCATCTTTCACTTGCTACACTCATGCCAGGTGAATATATATATATATATATATATATATATATATATATATTATCCTGGCAATAAAAGGAGGTACAAAACAGAGGCACCAGCGCCAAAAGAACAGACAGAGGCACTAAGGCCACAACTACAAACAGGAAGGGAAGGGAAATCTCAGACTCAACAGCTTGAAGAAGCCAGCTTGGCCAAGAGGTGCATCTATTTTTTTATTGTGGTTGATTCTTTTGGCTTTCATGATAGTCAGAGAAGTTCACATATATTATATTATATATATATATATATATATATATATAGTGGTATTTCTGATAAAAAGTTGTAAGTTTTTGAGCAATTTTGCAAAACATAATGCTTTCATTTAGAGTCGAACTCAAGACCTCCCGCTTACTAAACGGGTGCTCTACCCAACTGAGCTATGAAAGCGTTTTGATTGTGAGATTCGGTTTTCTTTCTTTGATCTATAACTCTTTCCCACTCTATACATATTTCCCCGGGTAGCAATATTAAACCCTAATAGAACAAAAAAATGACCAACTTGTGTTTAGGCAAAAGTGGAGGTTCATGCGTGTAAGAGTTTATTCAATTTAAAGTTGATGTCTCATCAATCATCATGATGCTATGTTAAGAAATCTACACATGAAATGAGCGCAATTACTTGATATTTTGACCAGAAACAACTAATTGCTTCATTCGGTCAACTAATAGGTCCCAATGCATTTATTACTACATAGGAACTAATTTTATATCTTGCCTTTTCTTTAGTTCTAGTAACTTAATTAGTTGGATACAAAAGCTAATATTATTTTTGACACTCTATGTAGAGACAAACCATTTCCACACAGACTGCCATTTTTTTTTTATTTTTTAAGATAAACATCACAAGGGATTTAGTTCATTTGAATTTAAACTATT
The DNA here is from genome assembly GCA_026545225.1 of Cornus controversa. NCBI lineage: Eukaryota > Viridiplantae > Streptophyta > Magnoliopsida > Cornales > Cornaceae > Cornus > Cornus controversa. Next base: position 62,944,435 of record CM048851.1, on the reverse strand, counting down.
CATGTTAAGTTCTATCATCACATTTTCTATTTCACATCAAAATTGAAGAAGAATATAATATGTTTTATATAAGTTTTCAAGTTGTAGATATATCATCTAAAAGTGGACTAGTTAATTAAAATTTAAAATTATAAAGATGGGATGGTATTGGGTATTCTAGAGGTACCTTAAATTGTTCGAGAAATTATTAATATTGGTACAAACACTCGCCTTTAAAAAATTGTTTGCACTGAAAAGGACTTGACCTTACAACCCCTTGGAGGCATATAATCATTTTTAAAATCTCAACATTTCTTTTTTGATTTTGCCATGGAGGTGGGATTCATAATTCAACTCCATTCAATTAGAAAATGTTTTAATTTTATTAATTAAATCAATTGTTTAATATCTCATCAAGATTGAAAAATAAAAATGAGTATATTACAAATAATACTCACTCGATCAACAACATGATTGTCATCAAATGGTCAAAAGTAAATTTGTTTGATTATACAATTAATCATGAATGGAATTTTTTTTTTTTAACGGAGCACTGCAATTCACTTTGTGACCCAATACCATAAAAACCCAACCCATACATGACCCGGCCCAAATGAGTTAGACACTGTCTCCTATCATCTTATTACACGTGCTCTCTCAAAAGGACGAGTTTCACACAGCATCCATGAACCCCATCATTTCCATAGCAAGCACATGGATATATCGTCTATATATACAAGGCGCTACTCATCATCTTCTACCTCTGCCTGTGACCTTGCTTCTCATGCTGTTACAATGTAAACGCAGGCAGACAGAAGCAGCTTTATGCGAAACCTATTATTCCATTTTCTCTCTGTTCTGTTTCTGTAGCTCTGTAAAACCCTAGCCTTTAAATCCTTTGCTGTTAATCCCAAAAATTCTTCGATTTGCTGCACAATCCACTGTTCATAAGTTCAAAATTTTGAAGCTTTCACAGTTGAAGGTTAGATCTCGAAATCTCGTGTTCATTTCCTGTATTGATTGCGTGAACTTTAGAATTTGATGATTTTTATGATCTGGTATTGCTTGTAACTCTGTGCTGATTTAGGTCGGTTTGGTATTTTGGGTTGCAGATTTAGGATTTTTGGGTTGCTTATGATCTGTTTTCGAATTAGGTTGTTGTGGTTTAATGTTGTTTGGTTCGAATTTGTCAAAAAAATGTCGATTATGCCGAAGAGCGAGTCGATTCAGATCAGGGAAGTCTGGAATAGTAATCTTGAAGATGAGTTTGCTTTGATTAGCGATATCATAGATGATTATTCCTACATAGCCATGGATACTGAGTTTCCGGGTATTGTTCTTCGGCCCATAGGAAATTTCAAGAGCGCCAATGAATATAATTTTCATACTTTGAAGGCCAACGTTGATCTTTTGAAGTTAATTCAGTTGGGTCTTACATTTTCTGATGAAAAAGGTAATCTTCCTACTTGTGGGACTGACAAATACTGTGTTTGGCAATTCAATTTTCGCGAATTCAATCCCAATGAGGATGTCTATGCCAATGACTCGGTAGAGCTCTTAAGCCAGAGTGGTATTGATTTTAAGAAGAATAATGAAAAGGGCATTGATGCTCATCGATTTAGCGAGCTACTTATGTCTTCAGGAATTGTGCTGAATGATAATGTGCATTGGGTTACTTTCCATAGTGGGTATGATTTTGGGTACTTGCTCAAGATACTTACTTGCCAGAATCTTCCTGATACCCAAGTGGGCTACTTCAATCTGATCAGAATGTATTTCCCTACGCTTTATGATATCAAGCATCTGATGAGGTTCTGCAACAGTCTTCATGGTGGGCTGAACAAGCTCGCTGAGCTTTTGGATGTTGAGAGGATTGGCATCTGTCATCAAGCTGGTTCTGATAGTTTGCTTACTTGTTGTACGTTCATGAAGTTGAAAGAGAATTTCTTTAATGGCTCACCTGAGAAATATGCTGGTGTGTTGTATGGTCTTGGAGTTGAGAATGGACAGAATAGTCATTGAAAGAAAAATGTTAAGTTTTATAAAAAAATAAAATAAGAATATGTTTGTTAGAGTACATGTGTGTGTTGAATTGCCTTCTCTTTGTGTTCATGTACGGAATTTTTTCTTCCACTAACTTTTCCTTTTACTATAATGAGTCTGGATTCATTTTCAGTCTTTTTTCTGGAATTGTATCTTTCTCAGTATGACCTATGACCAAGACCAGATGTGTTTTTAATAGCTTGCACATACTGTTGTCGGTAAAGTTACTATTGCTTCTTGAACCGTTTCCCGCCAAAGCTTTCTGTAGTTGCTCCCCTTTGCCTCTCTTTTTGGTCTCTGTTAAATTGCCAAGGAATCTGAAGTTTTAAATCCTAAATTTTCTATAGTTAGGGCTTTTGAGAACTAAAGGCTTCATTCAATACAAAATCAACAGAAATGGCATCAACCACATGGAGAATATATGAAAAGAAATAGCGTCAGTGACTCGCTATTAATTATTATCTTTTATAAGGGTGGTTGAAATTGCAGAAGTTGATGGAAGGATTAGAAGATAGTATTCTTGCCACTCTTAACGATTTCATTATTTATATACCACGGCCTCAACTGATTGTCTTCTTGAAAACGAGTGCAGTTCAACTCTAGGATCAGTTGAAGTGACCTCCCCTTCTCCCTTTCTTTTCATTATGAGTGTTAATCTTCTCACGACCTATATGACGAGGCTTTTTCCTTTTTGTTGCATTAGAAATGTAGACATTGTAGTGTATTGGCAATATGTCAACATCATGGAAGATAGGATTCTGAGTTTTGTGATGTTTTTGTATTGAGATATTTTCAAGTCGATAGGGCTACTTTTCTGACTTTGTAGGAGTTGAATGTCATAGGTTGGACATGTGCAGTTTTTACATTGAGCTCAGTAAACAAGGTTACTTTCAATTTTATTACATGATATATGGTGCAAGGATGCTATACAGAGATGGCTTTGTTTAACTTGGTCTGCATCTCAAGGTATGCGACTTAAACTTTCTAGAATGATTACCTTTTCTTATAATGGTAGATGTTTGATGTGTTTGAACTTGTGAACTAGCTTCTTCATTTTTGCTTCTTATATAAGAATCTTACCTGGTAAATTTAGGAATCAGAGGCTTTGCAATGACGGATTACCTCGAGTTTGTTTCACTTAGATACAATTAAGCAGTGCAATTCTATTTTATGTAGAATGATTTTTAATTCTCATTTCATATGTGCTTCTATGAGGCTTGAACTGTATAAGTTCAGTTCTCAGCTCGAGCCATTCTTGTTTATTGTTCACCTTCTATACCAGGGATGATAATCAGGCAAGAACCCAAACTTAAAATTGTAAGTGGTTTGTTTCTACATAGGTTCTGCATGTCTATATATGCAATTATGGTGAAGTTTTCAAACCTGATAACCACGTTCAAGTCATGTACCTGTACTTTCCTAGAGTCAACTGGAAGATGATTAGTTCCTTGTAGTGTTTGTATTTCATAATATTGTAGTTTTCGTTTTAGCACATTGTTATCAATGTTTTAACTTGTAAGTGCCTTGTCATAGTAAGAAATTCTAGATGACACTTACAAAAAAAGTAAAAAAAATTCTAGATGGCAGAATAATTCAGGGGACACATTTCAGTTAATATTCATTTATGAACATGTATTAAATTTTTTTTTACTACTAGGTTAACTGTAGAGGTTGAGACCATCAGCCAAGCTCCGAGTCAATCATATGATTTGTGTCAAGAAGAGAACCAATATATACCACCAAAACAATTATTGCCTAAAGTTATGACCTGCATTTAGGCCATTAACAATCAATGTCAGCTGCTGGGTTTTAATATGGTTAAGTTGAACCATGTTCAAACTCAATTGAGGTCTGGGACATGTATTAGTGCTTTAGAACAGCCGCAGGTTTTTAATTTGGTTAGGTTAAATCCATGTTAAAGTCTTAGGACTGTAAGAGTTGGAGACCTTGGGGTTGCTTGATTTTAGGACTTTAATTCGTAATAGAGCTAAAGCACCTATAGTTGGATTTTGAAATGGATCAGGTAAAGCATACATTTGCGGCATGGACAGGATCTTCATTATTTATTTGACCAGCTTGTATCGGGAGAATGATTGCTTGATTTTATTTTATTTTTTTGTGTGTTGGGGTTTTTTTTTCTTGGGTTGGGGTGGGGGAAGGTTGTGTTTGAAATTGCAGGTACATGCCTTATATTTATTTGATCCCCAGTCTGCATCTTTGCACGTCTATGTGATCCTAGGCTGACTTCTCAGAAGCGCGACAAGGGCGGAGAAAATCCGTTGGGAATGTACTGAACAAGAAAAAATGGTGTTGTGGGAATGCATGCTTCATGTTGTTTGATGTCAATTGGGAATTTGATATGAGAAGGGACTTACTTACAGTTATACCGAATTGGTGGTGTGACTGGTTTCTAGTGTTGTGGACATGCTCATCAGCTTATGAGTAATGACATGTAAATTTGTATGGAAATTATATTTTTGAAGAAAATTGTTGTGAAGTAGTGAGATATGCATGTAGTAGTGCCACATCTTTTTGCAACTATCATTTGTGACTTCTCTGTTTCCATGCCAAATCCAGATTTAGCAGCTTATCAAAAAATAAAAAATCCATGTTATTTTTCTTACCATTTTAATAGTTTTGAACTTACCCAATTCTTTAATATTACCCTAAATGTGAAGTAATAACTTGAGGATAATATAATTTCAATATGTATTAATTAATAAGAAATTGTTAATTTATTGATATTAGTCCTTTGGAGTGTCAAATATATTCATGTCCTAATTGCCAAAAGAATGCGTTTAAACGTTATAGATTGAGATTTATATGTAATTCTTTGTTTCTTTTTTTATTTGTATGCATTCGTGTTCCAATCGTAACCAATAATTTGTGAAAATTGAATGCATTTGGATTGAAATTTTTTGAATAATACAGAGTTGGTAGTTGGTTTTAGTAAAAGAGAGGTCTGAAGCACACGAACTTTTCTATAAATAGAAATAGAAATAGAAAATGAAAGGCTTGTTAAAAAAAAAAAAAACAACTACAAGGTAGAAGAAGGTCTGTTGCTAGCTTGTCAAACAAGTTTTATTATTATTGCTGACTTGTTAAACAAATTTGACTATCTTATTTTGTAAGCAGAAGGAAACACTGAAAAATGACTCGAAGACATAATGATTTCTTAGTTTAATCCATGTTTTTTAATAACAAAATAAATTATTTTTTTCTATTTCTACTCACGTAATGTATCATACATTTCCTATTATTTCATCTCAAGTATATTTTTATATCATACATTTCCAGTATTTCATCTCAACTATATTTTTCCAATTATGATTTCCCTCCCTTTATGTTCTTAATTATTCAAACACAAGCTCTTCCATAACTAGTGCAACAATCTTATTTCATTTCTCTCTCTAATCTAAATACACTAATTATATACTGTAGTATTATTATTAAATTGGGTTGGTTTTTTATTTTATTTTATTTTATTGGATTAACATGACAAAGTTAAAATCCTTATTTAACGGTCATGGTTGATTTTTGAAAAATGCAACATCTCTCGAATAAATATTTTGAAATATATTTTGAATTTATGTGACAGGTAATATGGTGGTTAGTTAATCTAAAAATAGACCTCAACATGTATGTTAGACCACAAAACTGTGTGTATGAAAAAAATTTCACAAATAATAACTCACTATTTAATTTTAGGATAAAATGCACTCACATCCCCTCAGGTTTGCCCTATATACACTTATATACAAAGTTTGCTTAAACTTACACTTATTTACACTCCTGAGGTTTGGAGTTTGATCGCACACAAACCCCAATTCAAATCCATCGGTCAAAAAATTATTTGAAATGTTTGTTTTACCCCTCACTAACTGAAAAGACATTTTAACCTTACTTTTCACGTTAAAATATCATATTGCTCCCATTTTTTTTTTTCATTTGACAAAACTACCCTTATTACCTTATTGCTTTTCTCCCTCCTCTTTTACTCTCAAAGCTCACTTTATCTAATTCTTTCTCTCTCTCTCCTTTTTTTTTTTTATTTCTTTCTCTCTCTCCTTACTTTGTCTCTTTTTCTCTCTCCTTCCCGAATCACTCTCTCTACATCTAACCCCCCTCTCTTCTTTATTTTATCTATTTCTACCAAATTTTTTTTTTTTCTCTTTCACCATTGTTATGGCAGCGCACCTGAAAAATGGCAATGATAGCATGTCTTTGGTGGTGGTCGTGGTGTCTCGGCAATAGTAAAGAGATGACAACAGAGGAGACCTATATAAAGAGTGTTACAAAAGTACAGAAGTTTATGAGAAAGTTAAAAGAGGATATTTTACATTTTGCCTTTTAACTTCAAAAATTAAAAAAAAAAGTAGTGATGACATTGATAAAATTGAAAAGTAAGTACTGGAAAAAAAAAAAAAAATCATCCAAGATTAATAATAAAGAAAATTTTAGCCTCAAAATTTTGAATTTATTCATATTGAATTTTATTTTTCAATGACAACTAATATTGGGTCATATACATAATACAGAAATAATATAAATTATTTGCTAAATTGAATCACCATAATACATTAGACTCCTTTCTTTATTTTACAATTCTTTTTTATAACTAAAAAATAAAACAAAAGAATTCAAATAATTTTGTTTCCTTTTCACTGAATTCATGGAACACTAATATAGTAATATATCGGTTGAAGGGTTAATTTAATCATTTTATTTTAATAGATTTTTTAAATATAATATAGTTATTATATTGATGGGTAAAATTGTAAATTTTCATGCAAATTGTTGATGCAATTTTCTTCAGGGTGTGAGTGTAAATTTAAACAAATTTTATACATGAGTATATTTAAGCCAAACCTCAAAATGTGTGAATGTATTTTGCCTTTAATTTTATCTCTTAAAATAAAGCATAATTCGCATAGATTATATTTATCGAAATATTTATTTGTGACAGTGTAGCATTGCTCTTGATTCCCCGGGGTTTAAATTTACGATCCTTATTTACGTTCTCGCAACTTATTAATTACTCAAAGCCCTCAGAAGAAACCCTTTCTCTCTCTCTCATGGAAGACGACGACGACGAATTCGGAGATCTCTACAGTGACGTCCTCCGACCTCTCACATCGTTCTCTGCTTCTCAGCCACCTCCGATACAATCCACACCACCGAATCTCAGCCGTCCGATCGATATCAACATCCAGAGCGACCATGAAAGGATTACGTCCGGAGCTCCCAATTCTAAATTCACTTTCAATTTCTCTAGCTTAAGCCCAAACTATGACCTAGTTTCCGATTCTGGGAAGACGGCTCCGAAGTTGGTTCTCTCCGGAATTTCGGATTCACATCGGAATTTGAATGTCGATGACAAGTTGGAAAATAAAGAACTGGACAAGAAGGAGGATTTAGCTGGGGTTGGGAATAATTGGGCATCCGATTCGATCGGATTCGATTCTAGGGTTTTGGAGAGTGGTGGTGATGTAAAACTGCAGAAAAGGGCTTTTGAAGATCCAAATTATGTGGACGAGTCTGGTATTGATATTGTTGTGGACGAGGGAGATGATAAAGATGATTTTTGGGTGGAAAAAGATGAAAATTTGGCAGGTAAACGTGAGAATTTTGACGCAAAAGAGGTTGATACCGGGATTGGAGATTTGGGTTCAGCGCAGATGATCCCGGGTTTATCGATTCCCGGGGTTTCAGATGCGGTGGATTATCAGAGTGATGTCCATTTTGCGACTCGGGATGATGCTACTGGCGAGGGGGATGATTGGGACAGTGATAGTGAAGATGATTTGCAAATTGTACTGAACGATAATAATCATGGGCCGATGGCAATGGACGGAACTGGAGTGATTGGAACTGATGACGAGGATGAAGACGGAGACCCTTTGGTTATAGTTGCTGATAGCGACCCGAATCATCAGCTAATTAATGAGCAAGAGTGGGGCGAAGATGCAGCTCAGGGGACAGATGGTGAGAGAAAGGAGTTGGGTGATGCTGCCAAAGTGAATGTTGTGGTTGTTGCGCCAAAGATTGGCTACAGCAATCATGGGTATCATCCATTTCATTCTCAGTTTAAGGTCAGTGATGTCGTACATGTGGGGTTTTGTGTTTTCCCCTTGTTTGATGAGAATTGGAAATGTAAGTTGGATTGTAGTTGTTGTACTAAAAATATGGTATGTGTTTCATCAGTGTTGTGGAAACTACTCCTCATAGAGTTGATCAATGTCCTTGTATATGCTATTCCATATGTTATTTGGAAATATATGAATAAAAGGAATGGTCAGAAACAATGGGATTTACTTCGTATTGACGCCGTTTCTCTCATAAATGGAATTAAATTATATGTGCCAATGTGATAACATGATGTGCCTAATTTATGTAGGTCGACGATCATAATCCATTATAAAACCAACTTGTTTAAGGTTCTTTTACCAGCCCGTGGCATCTGATATGCAAAACCAAGCGGCCTGCATTGTTCTAAAACATTAATTTATATTTTCCACGAAGTGCAAAATCAGTTTCCATCAGTTTCAGTTACCAGGCCTACAAACACATCTCAGAAATTGTTCCCTCTATCCATTCACATACTGCTCTAGGTAATTCTGAATCAGTAAAAGAGTTCCACAAAATGTAGGTAGCAGGGTGTAGTTTCTCTGTGCGTGACTTTAAATGCTTGAAATTAGCAATCAGCTTTACTAATAATTGTCCTCTCTCTAGTCTCTACTGATACTTCTGTGGCAGTATGACCTGAAAGAATGTGGTACCATGGATTTCTTCGAGGCATATAGGAACTTCCTTGGTTGCTGGCATCTCAACAGTGTGGAGGGTTGAAGGTAGTTTGACAATCAACGTAAAACTATGTCATGACCAATATGAACATGAATCATATGAATACACGAGTAAATACTAAGGCGTTTCCCTTAAGCGATGCGTTGCATTAGCTTCCGAATGCTTCAAAAAATGGGAAGGGGCGCCGCATCGGCACCTGGGTGCGGTAAAAAATCAACAAGGGTTCTTGCGTTTTTTTGGACGAGCGCAGGTAAAGAAGTTAGCCTAAGATACTAGGCTAAGGATAGGGACTTGGAATATAGGAACTTTGCCGGGTAAGGGAATGGAGTTAGTAGACACTATGATTAGAAGAAAGATTAATATTTTATGTCTACAAGAAACTAAGTGGGTAAAGGAAAAAGCTAGAGAAATTGAAGGATATAAATTATACTATACCGGAAAGACTAGACATAGAAATGGAGTAGGGATAATCATAGAGAAAAATTTAAAAGATGATATAATAATAGTTATTAGAAAAGAAGATAGGATCATATTAGTAAAACTCGTATGAGGAGGAAATATAGTTAATATAATTAGCGCGTATGCACCCCAAGTAGGGCTAGATGACAATATTAAAACACTTTTTTGGAACATATGAACGAGTTGATGCAAGGGATACCCGAAGGAGAAAAAGTGTATATAGGAGGAGACTTTAATGGCCATGTAGGAAAAGAGAGTAGAGGATATGAAATGGTACATGGTGGGCATGGATTTGGAGATAGAAATCATGTCGGGGAGACTAACTTAGATTTTGCGGTACATATAATCTTAAAATTAGGAATACATTTTCTATAAAGAGAGATGAACACTTAATAACCTTTAAAAGCGGTTCAAACATGAGCCAAATTGATTTCTTTTTAACTAGAAAGGTAGATAGACTAGCAAGCAAAGATTGTAAGGTTATTTCCGGAGAGAGTTTAACCTCACAACATAGTCTCCTTGTTTTAGATGTATGTATAAAAAGGCAACCAAAAAGGAGAAAAAGAACCATAAACCCAAGGACTAGGTAGTGGAATTTAAGAGGAGAGAAAATGAATTTATTTAAAAATAGTATGTTAAAAGAAGTAACATGGAATGTAGAAGATGAAACAAACTTAATGAAGAATAAGATGGCTACATATATAAAAAGAATAGCAAAAGAAGTTCTAGGAGAATCAAAAGGAATGAGACCGTCATTTAAAGAAACTTGGTGGTGGAATGAAAAAGTTCAAAAAATCGTAAAAAACAAAACGGGAATGCTATAAAGTTTGGCAAAAAACTAGGAATGGTGAAACCTTTAACAAATATAAAAAAGTAAATAAAGAAGTTAAGAAAGTAGTAAGTAAGGCAAAGCATAGAGCATATGAAGATTTTTATTCTAAACTAGGTACAAAAGATGGAGAGAATAATATATATAAACTTGCCAAGCTAAGGAAGAGAAAAACTAGAGATTTTAGCCATATTAAATGTATTAAGAGTGAAGATTCATGAGTTTTAGTAATAAACGATGAAATTAAAGAAAGATAGAAAAGCTATTTTGAGAAATTGCCTAATGAAAACCATATAAAAAGTTTAGGATTAGAGGAAAATGTTAGAGAAATTATATTTTTCCGTAGGGTCAAGGAGTGGGAGGTTAGGAATGCCTTAAGGAAGATGAAATTGAGGACTTTAGGACCCGATGACATTCCTATTGAGGTGTGGAAGTGTCTAGGAGAAGTTGGCTTGTTTTGGTTAACAAAATTGTTTAATAAAATTATAACAACTAAGAGGATGCCAGATGAGTGGCGCCAAAGTTTTTTTGTACCTATATATAAAAATAAAGGGGACGTACAAAGTTGTAATAATTATCGTGGTATTAAATTAATGAGTCACACTATGAAACTTTGGGAGAGAGTAATCGAACAATGCCTAAGATGAGAGACGGAAGTGTTGGAAAATCAATTTGGATTCATGCTGGGTAGGTCCACAATGGAGGCTATTCACTTATTGAGGAGACTAATGGAAAGATATAGAGAGAAGAAAAGAGATCTCTATATTATTTTTATTGATTTGGAGAAAGCCTATGATAGGGTACCTAGAGACCTAATATGGAGGGTTTTAGAAAAGAAAGGAGTTACAAAGGGATACAGCGACACAATAAAGGACATATATGATGGGTGTGTAACTATAGTTAGAACGCCTGTAGGGAAAACAAGCGAATTCCCAATCACGGTAGGCTTACACCAAGGGTCAACATTAAGTCCATACCTTTTTGCTTTAGTGATGGATGAGCTGACAAGACACATCCAAAATTATATTCCGTGATGTATGTTGTTTGCTGATGATATTATTTTACTTGATGATTCTAGAGAAGGAGTTAATGCCAAATTGGAGATTTGGAGAGAAGCTTTAGAACTAAAAGGGTTTAAGATAAGTCGAAATAAAACTGAATATATGGAGTGTAACTTTAGTAAATCTAGAAGGACAAATGAGGATGCAGTGAGGATTGAGAATCAAGAGGTTCAAAAAAGTGAACATTTTCACTATTTAGACTCAATTATTCAAAATGAGGGAGAAATTGGATTTGACGTTAATCATAGAATAAAGGCAGGATGGGTTAAATGGAGGGGTGCTTCTAGCATATTGTGCTATAGGTGTATTCCCTTACGATTGAAAGGAGAGTTTTATCGAATAGTTATTAGACCAGTCATACTTTATTGTACCGAATGTTGGGCAGTTAGGCAACAACATCTGCATAAAGTGAGTGTTGCAGAAATGCGAATGTTGAGATGGATGTGCGGGAAGACTAGAAAGGATAGAATTAGAAATGAATACATTCGGGAGATGGTTGGAGTAGCACCAATTAGAGATAAAATGAGAGAGAATCGGTTAAGATGGTTTGGACATGTGCAAAGAAGACCTTTAAATGTGTCGATCAGGAAAAGTGACATAGTCCAAATTGAGAGCAATGCTAGGGAAAGAGGAAGACCAAAGCTAACATGGGTAGAGTTTTTAAAGAAAAATATAATAACATGTGGATTAATTGAGGAGATGACCTTAAATAGAGCGGAATGGAAACATCGGATTCGTGTAGCCGACGCCAAGTAATTGGGAAAAGGCTTGGTTGTTGTTGTTGTTTATGTAAATCTGTTTACTAGTCACCAATCCTGCATTTTGCTGGGCTCATAAACCAATTTAAGAATGGAATAGAATGAAGGATTATCTTATTGAAGACACTCTAGTGACAAGGATAGATACCAGAACTATGCCTAGATTATTTGACTCGACCTAGCACAAGGGACAGCTGGTTAAATTAATTTTATCTTTCTTAATTAATTGCATTAATGAAGATTCAGCGATCTAAACTTTATTAATTTCCTTCCACTGTTTGATAGTTGTTCCCCCTAATATTAATATATTGCAAATTGGGTTCTATGATTTTTTTATTCCTCTTCTTTTTCAACTGCATACTTCAAAAGGTCATGACAATACTTTGAGATACTGGTCCTCCTTCCGATGTTGATATTTCATTTTGATTTCCGATGTCACCTTGGTGAGGATGCCTCCCGCGCCATTAAGACACGGCCTATTGCTTTACTCATGCTTGTCCATATTGCTTAAATCATCTGATTTACATGTGAATGAAACAAGAGTAGGTTGTTCATGGTTGTTTGTGTCTCTTCGTGCTTCCATCACCAGTAAGCTGTTCCCCAATAATTGTCCTATGTTTATACTTTTATAAAAAGATATGTGCATGTATAATTCATCCATTTTCCCCTGTTGTATAGTTAACATTGCTTTTATCTTTGTGACATTGCTTTTGTCTTTTGTTTAAATTTGCTAGAAGTTGAGTAGATGTTCAATCCTCAGACGTAACTAGAATTGATAAAATGATGTCTATAGACTCTATACCATACATTTTTTTATAAGTGATAGAATTATATTTATAATTTTAACATGGCATTGATGGCAACTATTGTCTTGAAATTTTGGATTTTGATGAAATAGAATGTTCGCAGTTCAATCATTTAGACATTTGATAGATTTTCTTTTTGATACTTGTAGCTGTAAAATTTTGTTGTATTATTGCAGCAGGCTTACTGCATGTCCTCTGTGCTTTTATGTTGAGTGTTAACTTTATCAACTTCTCTCTCTCTCTCTTTTTTTATAAAATCATGTAGTATGTGAGACCTGGTGCGGAGCCAATGCCTGGATCATCTCCTGCCGGCCCTGGAGGAGCCCCAGGTCAAGTTCGTCCACCGGTTAACATGGGCCCTATAGCTGGTCGTGGCAGAGGTGATTGGCGACCAATAGGAAGAAGTGCTTCTTCCTTGCAGAAAAATTTTCATCAAGGTTTTGGGATGCCTGTTTGGGGCAACAACACATCGGGGCGTGGCAGTGGCAGTGGCAGTGGCCTGGAATTTACACTTCCATCGCACAAGTAACCTCCATACCACTGTATATTATGGGTTTTGTGTTCATTTACTAAATTACACTTTGTTATAATGTTAATTTCACATGTTATTCAATTGATCATATAACTTTTTCTTTAAAAAAGAAATCTACTAGGTTATTGGTGCTGTTTTATAATGTTCTTTCTAAATCTATGTTATTATTTTTGTGATAAGTAAAATTCTATGTTATTATCTATGTTACATGGGCTCGGGTATGTGTGTCGGGTATGGGTATGTATCCACGCATCGGAGGTATCAAATCCCTAGATATAGGGACACATGGACACTGCTAATATTTTTTTTATTTAATATTTTTATTTTATTTTTTAGAAAAAAATAATGATTTTTTTAACATATTTCTTATAGGCATGTCACTCATTTTGAAGTAATTATATAATTAAAATGAATTATTGGATATGATTTTTAGATGCATATCCAACCAAAAGTATCGGACACATATCTCATACTCATGTCAGAGCAACATGTGTCCGACACGGGTACTTCACTACTTTTGGAGAGTCCATGTAACATAGGTTATTATGTCAGAATAGTATTCACATGCTGATGGGATAAGTTGATGAGATATATATATATATATATATATTTCTAAATTTATTGAATTGTGGCAATAGTTCATCGATCATGTGAAAAAAAAATTAATCTAAATATTTATAAGTAATTCTGCTCGAGATTACAATGTGTATTTGGGAAATTTTGACTCTTTATCTCCTGGTAGGACCTTCCCGTCTTACATGCTTGAGTGTGGCTGTTCCAATAATATATTTCTTTTTAGATATTGTGTCTGAGAAATAGCTATACATAATTAAATAAATTCAGTGTTGTCTTGTTACAGGTCTTCATTTATCCTTCTAATTGCTTAAAAGAAGTCCTTTAAGTCCACTCTAGTGGACACAATGACTTTAAATGCATGTGGTCTCTGTGTTTCCGTTATGGAGCCTATTTGTTTACAGTATGCTGATATGATCGAGGACATGTGTGACGGTGCCATAACTAGTGTGACTGTGTGATAATGAATAGTGGGCGGAGGGACAAGTAACTTTTTAGTAATAATACACTTACAAAAAGGGTCAATATTGGGTCCTTATCTTTTTAGTTAGTAATAATAAGCTAACTCAGCTCAACAAGTCAATAAAGCGTTTTCCCAACTACTCGGGGTCGGTTACATGAATCTTATTTTTCCATTTTGCTCTTATATTTTTAGGATTCATGTTCACATTGACACAAACTTTTATGCTGGACTGGCTGTCAAACTACCTAACATAACCCTCGTCCTTTTTCTTGGCATGGAACTGGCTGTGTAAAGATAAGCGTTAAACATGACACAGGTGGAGTTAGGCTTACAGTGAAATAAGGAAAATTTTACCAGACAACTATGAGGCCAGCTATTTTTTACAGTTTAGTATGTTGGTATTAAGAAACATCATGTTAAAATAAATAAATGGTACAAATTACAAGAAAAGGTAGAATAAGAAACAAATCCATTGTGGGAAATTAGAAGTAGCATCAATTGAAGATCAAATGAGGAAACAAAGTCGTCTTTTTTCTTTGGCATTAATTTTGCTGGAGGAGTGATACCTCCTTGGTCTTTCTTTGTTCTTGGGCTGCGCTGAGCGTCCCTCAATGGACTTTACCTTTCAAAAAAAATATCCCTATCTGTCATTTGACTGTCAAATTATTCTCATGCTAGCATTTAACACTTGCATATGCTTTTGGCTGGTATTATGATAGGAAAGAAGCGATCGGCCTATGTTGATCTCACTAATATGGGTGCTGAGAGGGGTATACTAGATGCAAATATAAGAAGTGACCACCTTGATAAGCAAACCCATGTTCTCCCGCTTCACAGTCGAGCTTTTACTATTGTTTTTTTCCTTAAGTAGCTTTTTTCTAAAAAAAAAAGTATTCTTCTCAAATCTTTCACTCTCCACTTCTTGTTCTCTGTAGCTTACTGGTTAAATATGGTCTCCTCTACCAACTTCCAATGCTTATTTCATTAATAGATTGTCTTGACCAATGTGTGATGGTCTACTTGGTTTCAACTAATCAATTGCAAGTGACCTTTGGCACATTGCATTAAGTTCATGTAGTTCTGGGTATTCTAGAACAGCAAAGCTGCAGAAACAGGCAGTGTTTCTGTTTCTGGAATTCTTTGCCTACATTAGTTGGGATACTAAATTTTGTCTTTCTATCATAGTATTGTAGTTTCATGTGTGAACTGTGACGAAATCAAATTTTGATTTGGTTTTTTCCTCATAATAATTTTTTGACGACCTCTACCATTCTCAGGACTATATTTGATGTCGAGATTGATAGTTTTGAGGAAAAACAATGGAGGCTCCCTGGTATAGAGATGTCGGATTTTTTTAACTTTGGTTTGAATGAGGAGAGCTGGAAAGATTATTGCAAACAGCTGGTTAGTTGCCTTTTATTGTATTATTTTTAATATAGTTGAATCTTGGAAGTCAATAAGGGGCTGAATTTGAATTCTGCAGGCACAACTTCGTCTTGAGGCAACCATGCAAAGCAAAATTCGTGTTTATGAAAGTGGGAGAAGAGAACAGGTTCTGTGGCCTTTTCAGTTTTCACATCTTATGTATGTGTTGCTTGTATAACCTTTTTTTCTTTTGTATTGAAGAAAAATGATTTTATGCTTAACTGATCTTATATCAGGAGTATGATCCGGATCTGCCCCCAGAACTAGCTGCAGCAGCAGGTTTTCGCGATGTTCCATTTGAAAATATAAATATTGGAAGGACAGATGCAGGACAAAGTGACTTAGCAAAAGGATCTGCGCATGTGCGGCCAACATTAGTATGTATTAGCTGTTGATATTTTTTCTGTGAAGGTTATTAACATTAATTCAGATTTTGCTTGCCAATTTATCTTTTGATTTCTCTATTTTGCTAGATATATATATATATATATTTCATTTAATGTCGATAATTTACAGATTTAGTGTAACTAAACAAAATGCTATTCTTTAGATATATAGAGTTTATTTGGTATATCAGTTTCTGGGCTCACTGGTTTATTTGATTTCCTACTAGCCCACTGGGAGAGCAATACAAGTGGAAAGTGGTTATGGTGAACGTCTCCCATCCATTGATACCCGGCCACCACGAATCCGTGATTCAGATGCAATCATTGAGGTAAGTGGTCAATCCTGTCCTTCAGCAAATTAACCTCTATTTTATTGATCTGATGCAAATCTTTTAATTGCATATGCAATACAAATTCACTGATGTTGTTTGGCAAACAGATAGTTTTGCAGGATTCCATGGATGATAATTCCTTCCCAGAAAATGATGTTGCAGATCGACCAGAAAATGATCCTGCAAGAGAGGATGCCGGAGGAGATCATGTAATTGTTCAATGTCTTCCACATATTTATAATGGTAGGAAGGGAGAGCTGGTTGGACAAAGAGCACCATTCATGAATTCTGTTTGTGATAACATGATTGGAACAGTACCTTTACATCCAGAAGCACCCAGTCAGTGTCATCTTGATTCTAAGGAGGTAGACCCTGGCAGAAATCTTGGCATCCCTCATGAGAAGAGGTATGAAATAATGTTTTATGAAATTCCATGTACTTTAACGAGCACGAAGTTTTTAAGTCGTTTAACTGTTGTGGTGACTGGCCTGACAGTTCTTTGTCATACTTGACTCATGGAAGTTGGGTGGTTAAAGTAGCAGTCTCCTGGATTTTTTAATTATTTTTTATTATTGTTATTCTTTTCTTTTTCTTTTGTTTTTTCTATGTGGAGGGTGGGAGGAGAGAAGTTGTATCATCAATTTGTGTTATATGTGCAGTACTGAGTAGAAATGAAAATGGTTGTTGAAAGAAAGTTTTGCATGTAGGAATTTTTTTTTGTGTGACAAGTGACCTTGTTTACTATGGAATCATTTTCCTTGCACATGTATCAAAAACTCCTGACATGGAAATGTGATATAAAGATTAAGAAAACATTTGTGAGAAATAGGTATAGAGTATGTTTAATTTGCGGAGAAGGAAAGAGAGAAATATGTTGCAAATTATGGAGAACATAATGACACTTGGATTTATTGAAGTTTCCTGTTGTAATTTGTAGATTCATTGATTAACGGTTCTAAACTTTTGTGTTCCAGTATTTGAAGCTTTAGTTGATGAGATTCTTCGTTGTCTTGTTGGCACTTGTTTATATATAGCATTCAAGATGTGATGTGATAGTTTCCGTAGCAATATCTTTCTTAAATTCATTGCTGATATTTTCTTTACATTATAGGTAAGACATGGCATGCAAATGAGCTGAGTTGAGCCATGTTATGAAGTGTTGGCCTCAGCTGGTTGACCTTTGGTCATGCTTAAGCTTGTCTTGAGCATAGACCAATTTTGTTCGAGCAAGCATGAACTGAAAAAGATTTTTTTTTTTTTCCTATTATTTTCTGGAAACCAATACAAATTAGAAAAAAGGAGTAACTGAAAATAAATCTGTTCGATTAAACAATATGAACTCCTTGATAAAAGGGATTTAATTAACTAGTAAATCATACTATTAACAAATAAGAAATCTAGGTCAAACATTTAGAAGAGAATAAAAGGGAATTGACCTTGCTCCATGAACAAAAGGGATCAACGGAGATTTAGGAATGGTATATGCATTGGGCTAAGGTGACCATTCGTTATATTGGTTTCATTGTCCATGAAGTTTGTTAGATTGAAGAAAACACTGCCCATACATGGAAGTGGGATAAAAGAAGTGGAGAATCTGGAGATTCTTCTAAGGTATGATGTGATAAATGCATACCCAGCAAATTAAAGGGGAAGATGAGATTGTTGTAACAAAATCATGCTTTATGTTGCTCAATGATAGGAGTTCAGGAAACAAGCACAAGCAGAATGCAACTGAAATCGGATGTTGAGATGGAATGACATAACAGGAAAAGATTGAACTAAAAATAAATGAATTTGTAAAAAGTGCAGCTGCACCGAATATTTGAGATGGTTTGGCCGAATGCAATGAAGAGTGCACCATAAAGAGGATGTGTATATATTTATTTATTTATTTTTTAAATTAGGGAATGCCAGAAAAGACATCAGTTGAGGTTGTGAAAGTGGCACGAAAGTGTATGATATTAATAGAAAGCTGGAAACACGTACTGGATAAAGTGGTATGACAAGATGTTTTTGTGCAACCCTGAATTGTTAGGAAGAGGATCTGTTGTGCATGGTGTTTCACAATTCATTTTCAGGAATTCTTGCTGTATAATTTCAATGGGACATTATATTTGCACTCCCAAAAAATATTTTGTTCACTCCACTTTATTTTTTGATGAAGGAAATGACACAATTACCCCCTCAAAGTGGAGTTAGTATTTTTTTGAGGCAATTGTGGAGTGTGTGTGTTTTTGAATGACAATTGTGTCATACACTTTCTTCCTTTCATTTATTTTAAAAAAATATAAAACAAGTTGAGTATGAGAGTACTTGTGGAGTGCAATTATCATTTCCTAATGCCAACCTTGCTAGGTCCAGAAGGGAAGACTTCCATGGATGCAGTTAATTTATTGTTTTTAGAATAATATACTATATCATTTTCCATGGGATGATAATGCCAATACTATCCTAGCCTTTCACGTGGAACATCCAGAAATTGAAAAGTAGCTTGAGTGGTATTTCTTGCTGCTTCCAAAGAGGAAATTCCAAGATTCAAGTTCTGGTCAGGACACAGCTGTGTGTGCTGTACTTGCAACAAATATTATGCTTTTTTTGTGATTTAGATTTGTGATCTTTGGTTAATTGATTTGTGTGTTGTACTGGCAGATATTCTTTTCCACACTTGTTACAATTATTCTAACTGGTTTATCGTATCTTGGTTATAGTTTTTAATCTGTTATTAACTTTTATTGGTTTTAGGTTGAATTAAGTTCCATTTAGTGATTTGAATTTTTTTGACTTGGTGACGTTGCATCTGAAGTTCTTTAAAATCTTATACTTCTCTGTTCTTTCTTAGGTGGTCAAAAGGAAGAGCAAATGATAAATCCCCCAATATGACCCCTAGTGAAGAGACACAGGACAAAAGCATGTTTGATAATCAAAAGGAAGGATCAGTTGAAAGCATTGGTGGTAAACACAGTCCTCTTTTATCTCCCATCTCTGATGGGACTGCTGGAGAGCTGGGTGTTGAACACGGTGATGGTATGCACGATGAACTTGTTCTGGCTGATGGAACCTCTACAATGGAAAAAGAGGAAATAGCTTTGATTAAAGCAACCAATACCCTCAAAGATGAAGATTCAATGCATTCTGTGAAAAAACAAAATCTAAGTTCTCGAATTGAACAACCTTATCTTCAAGGAATAGATGATGGAGAGGACTTAAAGGCTGCAAGAAGTAGTGAAAACAGCAAAGCAAGATCAGGAAGCAGCAGGGATTATCAGCAGTTACGTGATGCTGTTGAGGAGGAAGTTGTTCAAGATGGACGTTCTACACACATGTTGAACATCAAGAGAGCCCTTGCTGAAGATGAGCAACATGTCCGAAGAAAGGGCCGTGGTGAGAGACACGAAATTGAAAGACACCGCATGGTAGTAGAAGTAAGGGATGATTCTTATTCTCATAGAGACCGGGATCCAATTTTGGCCCACAAGTTGCATGCAAAAACTGATGGTATTGACAGGCAAAATGAGAGGGATAATTCTGATGGAGCCTGGCAATGGAGAGATGATGATCCATATGGAAGGCAGACTAAAACTGAAGACCTGAGGAAGCGGGAGCATGGTGATGAAATGGGATCTAGGCACCAGACTAAGGTTCGAGAAAGTGAGAGGGGTGACAGAGATGAACGTCTTCAATTGAGGAAACAGTTGGATAATAGTAGTTGGAGGGGTCATCATGATAAAGACATGGGATCACGATACAGGGAGAGGGATGATAATTTGAGGAGTCGATACGAGAAGATGAATGATCTTCATGGCAAAAGAAGGGAAGAAGAAAAATATCTAAGGAGGGATCATGCTGAAAAAGGAGAATTATTGCATGGCCATAGCGAGAATACCACTCACCGAAAGCGAAAAAGGGATGATGTTATGGATCAATGGAAGCGAGATGACCATGCAAGAATAATGGATGATGATCATCGTTCTGTTAGGCACAAAGAAGAGGGCTGGTTTCAGAGAGAGAGGGATGAGAAGCAGAGGGATCGGGATGAATGGCATATGCCCAAACAATTGAATGAAGTTAGTTCATCAAAGCGAGAAAGAGATGGAGGACGGGGAGGAATAAGGAGTGGGAGAGCTACAGAAGACAAAGTATGGGTCAGCAGCCATGGTAGAGTGAAGGATGAGAATAAAGGTTCTGATAGAGACTCCCAATTTAAAGACACAGGGAAGCAGAGTGAGCAGCTTAAGAGAAGGGATCGAGTTGAAAACGGAAGTTCACAGCATAGGGGACATGAGGATGTCTATGGACGTGGAAAACAACTCAGTAACGATGAGAGAAGATCAAGGCCGGAAAAGACTAGCACTCATAATGATCGTGTTTCCAGTGCTTCTGATAACCATAGGGCATACCAAAAAGAGAATGCAAAGAAAAGTAAAGAATCTGAGGGTGGTGATCATAACTCCTTTGGCCCTTCCAAGAGAAACCTAGAGGACCACAGTGGTCAGATAAGTGACACGGTATGTTACATCTCTTAATACAGTAACATAACATTTGAAGGGAAAAGCCTCCTTGATGAGTTGAATTTCTTGAAATAATTAATACTTAAAAGAAAAAAGAGGTTTCATTAAACTTGTTACTCAATATGTGGTGTATGGCGCTGATTGTGACAAAAACAAACCTGTTCTAGATCCCTTTACTTAAAAGGCTTGGTTAAAAATATTCCTTTGCAGGTTGTTTTATATAAAAAAAAAAGGGAGGGAGAGAGAGTTTGTTGTAGTTCTTTGATTCTGAAACTTTGGTGGCTGACAGACATTAATTCAAGGCTCGTAAATGCATGATTGCCCAGTTCTTTTGTTACTTTGGTGCCACGTTACTGCATTACTTTGTACTATACCTCTGTGACAATGATAAATGGCATGTATATTCCACGACCTCATAGATAGGCCAGCAGCTGGGAAATGAGTTGGTTCATTACTTAGGCTAGCATAGTTGTCTTGTCAGCAATACCTTTTCTTGGGGGCTAATCAATATGTTGACAGCAACAATATCAAGGTAATATTTTCCTCAAGTAAGGAGACCCTATACATTATATAAATTTATGATTTGCAGATTACAAGTGATCTGATCTCCAATGAATTTGTGATCTTTGAACTTCATCCACCTCATCAGTGCGGTCTTCTTTGCTTTTGCATGATCCCACTTGCCATTGTTTGATTCAAGGTTCACAAATGGGGTTCTAAACCCAGCTTAACTGAGTTGCATACATGTTTGTGAGACAATATCTTCTCTGAGTTAGTGGTTACTTGTGAGGACAACAGGTCATCCAACCAACTGTTGCTCCAAAGAAGAAAATATGGGGGGAAAAGAATGGCGGGGTAGTCCTTATCTTTGATAATCTAGACTCTTTGCAACGTTAGTATCTAAAACAGATAGTCTGGACAATTGTTAATCATTCAACTTGGATGTGGTTAGTCTACTTTCTGGGACCAATGAGTTTTTATGCTCTTTTTTCTTCTTCCACGACTTTGTTGTTGTTCATACTCTTGACTATGCACTTTCTTGTGGATCTGGCTTGAAAATCTTAAATGGTTGAGCTCTTTTTCATGATTAGTTTTGCCTTTGTTTAGGTAATCTGTAAAGGAACTAGTGAGCAGGGAAATCACAAGAATGAGATCCCAGTGAACCATCACTTTTCCAGAAAACATAGAGAGGATGCTTCATCAGATGATGAACACCAAGATTCAAGGAGGGGACGATCGAAACTGGAACGCTGGACATGCCATAAAGAGAGGGATACCAGTATCAGTGCTACGTCATCATCTTCCTTAAAGGTTAAAGAGATTGACAGGTATAATGATGCTGGGTCTTCCTTGGCCAGCAAGCTTCCAGATAGATCTTCCAAAATGGTGGAATCCATTTATAATCAGCATCCTTTCAGTGATGAGAAAGATGTTGGTAATCCAGAGATTAGGAATGTCAATGTGAAGCGAATGGAGGACAAACAATTGAACACGGTTGAGAAGTTGAAGAAGCGAAGTGAGCGCTTTAAGCTTCCAATGCCAAGTGAGAAGGATGCACTGGCAATTAAAAAGATGGAGAGTGAACAATTGCCTCCAGCCCAAAGCGACACCCATGCAGATTCAGACATCAAACAGGAGCGTCCCGCTCGGAAACGAAGGTGGGTCAGTAACTAATTATGATGTTGAGGAATTGGCTTCATTGGGTGTATTTCTCAGGATTCTGAAGGAGTTTCTGCATGGCCCTTGGCCTGATTCTTCATAACATTTGACAGCCTATCATTGCGCAATTTCGAAACATACCCTATATATACATCTGCAATAGTCATATGATCTTGTAACCATGCTGCCACCATGTGTTTTTTCAGATTGTGTATATACCAGCGAATGTAACATTGTACTGGCCATTGAGGGTGGCACAGAATTTAATTTTTTTCCTTCAAGTAACATTAATTCTTAATGTATTACTCATAGAGATTGTATCCTGGGTGCCATGGAGGTCATGTAAGGACCTGGCCGCGCCGCCTAAAGGATCTGAATTAAATGAAGGCTGACACTAGCAGTTGAGGCACTTGTTTGATGCTGACTTCTTCAAATTGTGACAGCTGAGGTTCTGCAAAAACTAATACAAGCAATGGGCATCAGAAGTCAGAAGGGAAACAAGCTTTGAACCTTGAGAAGGCATCTTGATCGAGGTTGACATGAATGGATGATCTGCTTTTTGATTGTATATATTTTGTATCTCGAAAAGTTCTCATGATTGTTTTGTTTTCTTCATTGGGCGCAAAGCCAGAAGTGGGTTTTGTTGGATGCTCCTTGTGTGTTTGGGAACAGATAAGAGTTACAATATTAATCAAAGGAAATGAGAATAGTTATTCAAGGGGAGGTTGGTTTTAGGCAATGAGGTGCGCTTATCTTCTCTCCCCATAGCACGCTTTGGATGTGTCAATTTTGTTACTGTTGAATAGGATGCATATAGAGATTCGGATTTTAAAGAGAAGTGTGTGATATATGTATGCTGTTGGAATATTACCAAGTTGGGTCACTTGGGTGTGCGAATTTTATTTTATTTGCCAGGAAAAAATAAAAAAGGTGGAAAAGAAATCAACTCAAAAGATATGTGCACGTATTGTGTTGATGCTTCAATTCTGAGCGCAGGAAACTTTTTCAGAGATTAGAGATTAATTCAAAATTTACACTTGTAACTTTGTCATCATTTGCCTAAGCAAAATTAAATTTCAATATAACACACTTGTAATCATTTATTCATTTTAATTTTACTTTTCAACTAAAATAATATAATAAAGGTTAAAAAACAAAGGATAAAATTACACTTGTTGAAAATCTGCAACCCATTGTAGTTTTTGAATCAATCTATAAGAGGTGAAATTACTGGCTACCTGGCATATGGACTGGGTACTACATTGACAGTATTTGGAGTATTCAATAATTTCTTCTGTCTCGAGCGCTTATAGGTGTACATTGCCGTCGTATGAGATTAATTCTTAAATTATTCTTTATATCTTAAGCATGTAAAATTAACCATTAAAAATATAAATAATTTCAAAATGGATATAAGTAATTATTATTATTATTATTATTTTAAAGAGATTGATCCGACACAAATTCATTTATTTTTTTAGTATTTGAAATCATAAGGATGGTTTTGGTAAGTTTAATCAATTTTTTTTTTCAATTTCATGTTATCTAATCTAACAAAATAATATTTTCTCACAATTTTGTTACAAACTTTTCATATTAACCAAATGCATCATAAAAATTTAGGACTACTTGGTTCAATTTTCTATAACATTTCTCAAAAATTCAAAAAACAAAAAATTACTTTCAGAAAATTATAAAAGACACTAAGTAACAAACGTAGCAGACCTGATTTTCCTTTTTACTCACTTTACTTTTTTCACTTTCACTTTTCATTAATTTGTTTCCGTTTAACTAAACCGACCCTCCACGTCTTGGAACATTTCTGACTTTCACAATGACTGAAGTACCATTATGAGAGGTGGAATTTAGGGCAATATATATATAGAGGGCCATAGAGCTAAAACTAGGGCTTGCGAATGAGGCTCGACACAGAGAGATGGGAAGTTTCTAAGGGCGGTTGCCCCTCTCTGTAAAAAGAGAAGATCCCTAAATCAGATCATTCTCAGAGCCGATGATTTCCAATGACCCAAAGTCAACAACCCTTCTTATATATATATATATATATATATACACACATGGGCAAAGTGCAAAAAAAAAAAACCCCTGTTATTACCCTTCTCTCTCTATCTCTTTCTCTCTCTCTCTCTCTCAAACTGTATCTGTGAGGCTGTGATGATATTTCGAAGAAAATCAGGCGATTGAGGGCTAGACCGCATGTTGGCGGGGCAACCATGAGGGTCTGTGAGAGATTTGATTCTTTATTAGACATTTCTCTCACTAGGCAACTTTGTTGCAGCCATGGCGGTAGCATGTCACCTTGTTTGATCAAAGCCGGATCTGAGCCTCTTCCCTCTTTCTCTCTCTCTCTCTCTCTTTTTCTCTCTAGATTTATATTTCTGATTTTTTAATTTTATTTATGTGGTACATGACAGGTACATAAATGTGGGGGTTGCAATGAGGGCTGCCCAAAGAATCGGTGTAATAGTAAGGAACCGTTTTAAGAATCGAATCGTTCAGTTGGTTCTGATTTCGGTTCTAGTAAAGGACTGAAACGGTTAGAAATATATATATATATGATAATAATTTTTAGTGTTTTATGTAAATATATATATAAAAAGTATAAAATATATAATATATAGATAAATACTAATAGATTATAAGTTTTAATGTTCTATATATTTATATAATATAAGATATATAAATAAATATTAATAATTTTTAATTTATTGTTATAATTAGAGGGGCACAAGTATGAGTTTATATCTTAAAAAAAAAAAAGTTGACAAAGAATTGTTAGGAAATCGGAATCGAACCGTACTCAATCGTTTTGGTTCCAAAATTAAAAAATCGTTGAGAACAGTTTCGGTTTCATCAAAAACACTGAGTGCACCTCTTGCTGTAATAGAAAATTTTCGTTTGTTTACGAATGCGTTTAGACTTTTTTTGTAAGAATTACTTAATAAATTTTAGGCAAAAGTGCAAAAAACTCTTCGAGCTCTCCCCAAGTGAGCATATGATGATTTCTTAAGACTATTTTTAGTCAATTTTTGAAACACAATTCTTAAACTACCCCTTGTATATTACATTTAAAAATTAAAAAAATATCAAAATTTAAAACTAATGAGATTAATGCAAGGATGATGATGGTAGTAATAATATTTTACAGTATAAAAGAAATATTAGTTAAACTAGTATTATTTTAAATTTTGATTTTTTTTTATAAAAAAAGTTACTTACTTTAATAAATTTAAAATAATAATAATAAATGTATTTATAGAAAAATTGAAATAAAAAATTTACTTAATTTATTAAATTTAAAATAATTTGATGTAGGTAGACTCATTCCATCCGAGTCTTTGCTAATAATATTTTTTTATTTTAATTTTTTTATAAATACACTTATTATTATTATTTTAAATTTATTAAAGTAAGTAAAAAAAATTTTAGGAAAAAAAATCAAATTTTAAAATAATGCTAGCTCAAGTACTATACCTTGTATAATGTAAAATATTATTATCACCATCATTAGTTTGAATTTTTGGTTTTTTTCAGGGTATTATGCTGGAGAAAGCTCATGTGAGTTTTTTTGCACTTTTGCCTGAAGTTTATTAAAATGGGTAAAAGTATTACTATAAAACATGTATAGAGTACCAAATTTATTCGCTTAGATATCTTATTTTTTACTTGAAAAAAAAAAAATTTATTCTTTTATCTTTTATATTAATATATAGTTCTGACAAAGTAAATATAATTATATAGTTAAATTATTCATCATAATATTTAACAAAATACTTAAATATCTAGTATTATATGATACTTAAATATCTAGTAGTTTTTATAATGCATACTAGGTAAAAACATGTTTCTTCCAGAAAGAACTTAGAGTCCATATATGCCTTACGATTAAAGATTTATTTATATTATTTGCAGATAAGTTCGATATATAAACGTCCACGTGATAATCATATACCATTTCCACTTCTATGACATTATGATTAAGAGAAGATTAAGCAGTTAGTTTGCAAAATGTAAATTTGTTAATGATGACACGTTCGACGAAATGCCTCTATGAATATAGTTTATTCGAGAACCATATCTCAACGAAGTCGCTAGTGATGTCTTATCAGAGGAAAAAAGGAAAATGGCATTAGTGACTAGTAATGAATATCTCTTGGGATGATGACATCAATAGAGCATTAGGTCTGAAAAACTGAAATACTATTGAATGTGATTTGGAGTAAATGAGGGATAATTACAGGAAAGACAAAATCAAGGCTATGTTGTGATTTTAATTTCATTGGCTTACTCCATATGTTAAATTATCTCTAGTTACATAAAGTAAAGTAATTTAACCATGCATGTACGTATATGTATATGTATATGTATATGTATATGTATATGTATAAAGGTTGCTATTTCACGTGGTCTAAAATTGAATTAAGTTGTTTCTGGTACTTAAGCATGGGTTTTGGTTTTGTAATAATTTATGTGTTCATATGTATCATAGTATTATTATCGCAATAATCAATGTTCAATGGAGGCTAATCGAGCTGGCTAGAGAATTACTAAAAGTTTTAGAGATACTATGATTTTTTTTTTTTTTTCCAGATAAACATTACCTAGAATGATTCTGATATTGGGTTCGGGCCAAAAAATTACCTGATTTAATTTTGACCTGACGAACTCTTTCTTGAATTCAATGATTTACTAATGTTAAAACTCAATCAGAAATCCAGTAACACTTGGTTTTGAAGTGGGCTCAATGTATATGCTCATTTACATTTGAGCATTATTATAGGGACTCACTTCTTAGACTAACTAAATTTGTATCGTTGAATTAGTGGAATCCACTCATGACTTTGTTTTATTATGTTTAACAAGAAAAAGATGTGTCTGAATCTAAATTACAGAATTAAGGTATGCGAGTTTAGAAAAAAAATTTGTCACATAGAATTTATTCTCAATATTACAAAGTCGTTTAAAATATATTTTTCTTTTACATTGATAGTACAATTAAATTTTCTTTATTTGGCACCCACTAATTATAACTCAACTCTACTTATCTATCGAGTAAAGGAAAAATAAGATCAAAAATTTTCAACTAATGCTTCAAATTTCATATTTGAGGTATAATGGGATAAATTAACATGACATTTTGATATACTCTATCTAATATGTCAAAAAACGGTTCATTTATTGTAATTATAAAATATATTTTAAAATAATAATAAAAATTTATAAATTAAAATAAATAAAAAAATACATTAAACATACCACTTTTTTTTAATACGTTAAATTTAATATACTTAATGATATGCCAAATGATGTAGACATTTGGAGAATGGAATAAAGAAGTTTATCACATGAAAAGCAGTTGTTGTAAATAAAGACACTAGTAGAATTACCAAATGTGACTCTTCCATTCATAACATCAACTTAAACATACGATTTTTATTAATAGCGAAAAGATAGATTAGACAGCTTCAGAGTCATAGTAAGCCAACGAAATTATTATTTCTGACAAGGAGAAGAGAGTAATTTAGTCAAAATTTTCATTCCATAAATATTTAAACAAACTTCTAAGAGATATTTACCTAACTTTTTCATATCTTAAACATTATCCGAAGAACGCTCCCAAGTGATTGTTAACGTAAGCGATGAATAAGATTGAGGGTTCATGTGAGGTGAGAACACCCTTTTCATACTAATAAAAAATATACTAAAATACACCACTGATTTTTTTTAAAATTTGATTTAATTATATTCGGTATTAAATTAACGAATTTTATTACAATAACATTTCTCGAGATTTGCTCCATTAAACAAAGATCCTCTCTATCCAAAATCTTTTAGTTTTGTAAATAAAAATTATGATACATTACACTGACCTCCTATGAGGTTTGGAATAAATTACACTGACCTTCCTTGAGGTTTGACATAATTACACCCGGTATCAAACTAATTGATTTTGCTACAATAATTTTCTCTGTAACATAAATGAACTAGCCGACGTTAACTTTTTGGTGAAATGTCTATTCTACCCTTAATATTATATTGATATAAAAATTAAAATATTTATATACATAAAATGACACTTTATCCCAAACCCTCAAGGGAGGTCATTTTAATTTATCATAAATTTTTTAAAAATATTAACAAAATTTTGGATGGAGGAAAGTCTTCATTTAAGAGAGTAAAATTTATTATAACAAAATTTATTAATTTGATACTAGATGTAATTAGGCCAAATTTTAACCAACCACCGATTGTCTATTTTACCCTAAAAAAAATTTATATTACATTTAAGCTTGAATCTGACGGTCTAAAATGTCTTTCGCTATTAACGGCTCACAATCACTTCATCTAACGGTTACGGTGGCGAGTGCGCGATAGTGCCGTAGGCACGGGTATACACTAGTGTATATATATATATATATATATATATATATATATATATATATATATATAGGAGACAATCTGATATCAATTTCTAATGGGGCCCAGCCTACTTCATACTCAGAATACAGACTTGATGTCAATTTAGCAACAGAAACCTCGGCAAATCTGTAGTATCATCGAACGTGCACAAGCATTAGGATAACATTAACAAGGGAGAAGATTAAGAAGCCCAGCCCCCCATTTGTGCTCTGTGATGAAGGAGATACAACACAACTGAAAAGAGTCGATAGACATTCAGATCCATCTGTCGGTGTAGGCGACAGTAACAGTGGCAGATGAGAGGGGAAATGGAGAAACAATCATGGGTTTGCACATGCCTCACTCAGCTCTCTCTCTGCTTTGCTCTCTATCTTGCCCTCAACATGGGTCATCCTCAGAACCCTCCTATAAATCACAACACAAGTGAGAGCAGCACGCCTATTGATATTTACTTCATCAGCGTTAGTGGGGGGTCTAGACCTCTTCAAGAACAGACCCGTCTCCTCAAACAAGTCAGTTTCTCATTCTCTTCATTGGTTTCTTTTGTATTTCAAGAAAAGTTTGTCTTTTCCTAATGTTTTCCCTTTGGGGGGTTTTTCTTTCTCGTTACTTTTGTTGCTTGTGAGTGATCATGTTTGATTGAAGAAATTTATTTTTGTTCTTATATTTGGATTGGAACTTTGATTTCTGTTGGTGGGTATGGCTTAAATGAATGCTTTTGAACTTGATAATCTCTTTTATGAAACTGTGATAAATGTTGATAGTTATATTCTATTTGTTGGGTTCCAAATCCACTCTACAAGCTTTATTTCCAACTATTTGGGCACAGGTACATGGATCCATCTTCTTCAATCGGGCTCTTTGTGAAGCCTTGTCCTCACTTTGACCTTTTTTTTTTTCTCGCCCCCTAATTGTTTCAACCCTTCCTTGACTTCCTTCTGTCCTGTTGTTAGTCTCCTTCAATTGTTTTTAATGTAATTGCATGGATAAATTTAGACAAACAGAATTTTTATACTGAATTATCGTCCAGAATGATTTGACAGTGATAATTTTGAAATTAAACAGCACATTGACAGTTCTTTTGTTTCAAGTAAATTGGACAAAATGAGACATGTCATTTTGTTTGAAAACTTTTACATGAATTTTTTTAGTTTTTCAGTTCGTGTAGCATCATTACTATATTGGAAGGTTTGTTGCTTATTTGTTCCCTTTCACGTTCATATACATACTTTGGTTTTTCAATCTTCTCCATTAGCAGGCTTGGCCACTTAATTCTCTTTTCCACTTACGGCTTGGTTATATATTTCCTTTTGCGTCCATATAAATTCACTGCAATTCTGGTGTTTCGTCTTCTTCATTTACGGGCTTGATTAATTCTCCCACTTTATTTCCTTTTCCGTATTCTTTAATAGTGAGCATGGTTTTATTGAATTATATTTTATACCTGGTTTTGCTCTTTACTGTCTTACTTTTCTATTCTCTGTATTGATTCGAATTTGTTGTTGATGAAGATGAAGAAGGTAGTAAAGACACACAATGCGAGGTTTGTAATCAACATCAGTGAACTTGGAGAAGATGATCCACTTGTGCAAAATGTAAGACCTCTGTTTTCACCAAGAGTTCAATTTGGAGGGCCTTTCCCTTTTGCCATATAAAATTAATGTGACCGTTATACTCAATTTCATTGTTGAGATTTGTTAGTTGTGCAAAATTTGATATAAATACAATTTACAAATATTAATAGATGCAGAGACGCTTTAGTGTTTTGATTAAATAGTTGAAGTTATGCATGGTTGATCCTTGAAAAAATGTTAGAAGTTAATATCTTCCCAGATTCTTGTGAAATCTTTCACAACAAGGTATCAAAAAACAAGACACTATGAATTCTTTTTTTCTGATTTACAATTGCTTTCTTGCATTTTTGTACCATGGGAACTGATTTTCAGCTAGAAAAATGATTTCATTTGGAACAACGAATCGGAACTTCTACCTCTTCCCATGGGGGGGCTAATTGAGATTAATGTTTCACTGGGTTATGACCG
Organism: Cornus controversa; assembly: GCA_026545225.1. NCBI lineage: Eukaryota > Viridiplantae > Streptophyta > Magnoliopsida > Cornales > Cornaceae > Cornus > Cornus controversa. Next base: position 62,913,338 of record CM048851.1, on the reverse strand, counting down.
GAAAAAAGAAAAAGATAAAAGGAAAAAGAAAGAGAAACAAACACTTTTTTGGTTTGTAACTGCTTTAGCTAATTTAGTTCTCACTAATCTCAACAAATAGCAACATCTAACACAGCTTCTTTTACAGGCTACATTGCATTTTCAGTCTCCAAAAGTTCCCTGGTAGACCATCCTCTTTAAAATAGTTCTCTGATTTTGGTATTTCTATTTTGTAGAGGTTGATTCAGAAACCTTGGGTTTCATGGTTTTTTAAGAATAAAAATTTTCCAATCTATCTCTTCAGCTGATAATCCTGAACTTGTAGGTACACAACTAGAGCTTTGAAAGGACAAGGAGCAGATTATTTCCTCAAGCAGATCAAAATCCCTTACGGAAAAACGTTGGATGTTATTGCTGTCGATACTGGGTTACTTCAGGTCTGTCCTTTTTTTCTTTTTTGTGTCGTCCAAAATTTTCTGGTTTTTCAATTTGCAATATTATTAAAATCTGGAAAAGGAAATGTTCTTAGTCTCCCTTTTGGTAGTTGCAGTATGTCTGCTTAGGCTGGCTGTAGTTGCAATTTTGCTGAAGCCATGTTCTATCTTGGTATGAATCATCTTGCTTCGAGTGTCTTGTTTCTACCCCAAAGTACATATAAAAGATAATCAAGCCAATATAAGTTCCTTATATGTTCTTTAAAAGATTATACTATTTTATTTATTTTTAAATATAAAGCATGTGAATCATCTTTTCCATGTTATGCCACACCTTGAATACCTCACACTACCGGTGAGGCTGGTCCTAGTTTCGTATCATGGTTGAATCTATGCGATGGTGGGACTATGTTATTGCTTAAATCAATGGGATTATGATTTTCTGTGAATCAATGTTTAGAATTTGAATAGTCTTGTTGGTTTGCTAATCAGCTCATCCATATTAATAGGAAGCTTTACTTGTTTATTTTAGTTTATTTGGTTTGTAAAAGGTTTTGGGCATATGTTTTGATGCTAGCAGCTGGGTTTGTTGTTTCAGTTATTCTCTTAAATTTGATTACATAATGGCTGCCTCACACAAACAATTTCATCTCTTCTTCCTTTTAACAAACTTCGAGTTGGGACTCTTGAGGTCCATTATAAGTTTAGAGAATGGGGTGGCTTTCAATATAGTAGAGGTAAAGTGGGTTTTGTGGGGACATATTCAAATTGAAGGGTGCTGATAGATCTTTTGTAGGATCAATACCATCCACTTAACTGAAAAATAATGCAGCATTTATGAAATAACTGGTGCTTTTAGTGATTGAATCTAGCCATTTTCTCTAACTCTGGACGAGAATAGTTCTCACACACTAATACATATCTTCATTAGGACTTTTTCTGTAGTTATCCTTCCTTATTTCGTTCTTGCCAAATGAGTACTGTCGTTTGAGAAATAAATATACTAAACTTTGTAGTAAGAGTATTTTAATTCTTCTTAGTTTGGAGCATTTTGAAACTTAAACAAATTTATGATTTAGGATCTCTCAAATGGCAGTGGAAACGATCAGTTACATTGGCTGACAAGCGAGCTCGAAGCAAGCAGTAGTAACTGGTAAAATCAAATTGCATTAGTAAAAAATACACTAATCATGAGAAAGTTTCCCTCAGTTCATCTTTGCAGTCTTCCACCTTGACAGTGCTTTACATGCTAGTCATCTCAAGCACTAACTAACTGCCTTCTTTTCCTCTTTGTGAATCCAGGCAAATTGTTGTTGGATTCCACCCGCTGATAGCTTGTGATGAGAACTTTGAACAAATGGAAGCAAAACAAAATTTGAAGCCTTTACATGATATACTTGTGAAATATGGAGTTGTAAGTAAAAATTCTCACGCCCAATTCGGTTCTGAAACTTTTTTTGGTCAAAATCAAATAAAATCTGGAAGTTGGAGAAACTCAATCTAAGGATTGTCGTTTTTGTTGACAAGTCTCTCTAAATTAGTCAGTAGGAATTATGAAATGGCTCAACTTTCATGGAGATCTAAACCTTTGTATCTGAGTCCTCGAAAAAACTAACTTCTGATTTGTGCACTCTCTTTAGAATGCGTACCTGAGTGGACAGGCTTGTGCTCACTATATACATAAAGGGATTACAGTGCACATCAGCAATTCAAGTCCTATGGAGAAAGGACCTTATTTTACATCTATTAATCAAAGTTTAGTTTTAAACAAGTGAGTACTTCTCTCAATTTCCAGTGAAACTTTCCAGTAGCACTTGGAGCTGCAGCCTTGTCTATATTTATTTTTTCTCTTTTTGGTTTCACCAGTGGAACATTCAATGGATTCCTTCTGCACAGAGTCAGCTCCCTAGAGATTGTGAGGATCAACCTTTTTCTACAATTGAAATACGTTTCATAGAGCTTTTGCTATCATAAACTGATTCATCTTTCTGTGACAGGTGATGTACTTCGTTACCTTGAATGGGGACATCGTGCACAAAATTTTACTCCAACCAAGGGGTAGGGAGGTCATGTAAGTCTCACATTAGGAGGATCAAGTGGTGTTCATTATTTAAAGTCACTTCCCCACAATTCTTTTAGTTATTTAAAGGTAATTTGTTATATACGCATTTGTTTTTTATTTATTTATTATTATTATTATTGTAGCAGTGAGCTTCAGCTTAATTTTTCCTTGCTTTCAAATGTATACTTTTGACATTAGTTAGTAATTAGTGATGATTTGGTTTGAGCTCTTCCTGAAGTGTTGAAATGATCACCGCCTTCAATTCAATTCAATTCTACTGGAGCTCCTTGGAAGGCCTCTCTGTCCTGCTTTGTTTCTGTTAGTATAATACATATGTAACATATGTAACATGTGTCCCTATAATCTCTCCCCCATAATCTCTCCCTTTATTCTCTCTCCATCCCATTATTCTCTCCTTGACTCACTCTCTGTATCACCTATATATATAACCCATTGTATTGTAGATGAATATAATATTGTTGATGAATATATACGAGATATATCTTCTTTATCTTTTTCCTCTCTAATCGTAACATGGTATCAGAGCCATAATCGATTTCACTGTTTCTCATTGTTTGATACTATTCATCAACAATATTATAATCATTGTCACTATCCAACCTTACAAAACATCACCTTCAAACATACAGACCTAATACAAAAAGTGACAGCCGCCCCCCAATACAGACCCATCTGTTCACCATCACCACACCCAATATCAATACAGACCCATCTGTTCACCATCACCACACCCAATATCAATACAGACCGTGTTCCTACACCCAATACAGACCCACAAACGCCATCTACAATACAGACCGTGTTCACCATTGCTACTCTCAAAACAGACCCACAAACTCCATCTACAACTTACATATCAGACACTGTGAACCATAGTCAATCCATCAACAACCAGTTTAACCCATCTGTAACCACGTAAAAACTCATCGCACCAACAACCTTCATCACAGCCGCAACCCAAAATCCACCATCTGCAATTCCATCCTAAGTTTCTGCAAACCCAAGTCACCACCAGAAACCTCCATCACCAGTAGACTCAACTTGCTATTGTTCAACCACCATCTCCAATCAAAATAAACCACCATCATCACCAGCAACCTTCATCACCAGAAGACCCAACCAGCCATTGTTCAACCATCATCTGCAATCGCCGCATCTCCAGCATCGTGGCTCTGTCACATGCGACGACACCAGCCGCTGCTCCTCACGCTACTACTCCTCCGGCGGTAAAGCCGCCATCCTCCTCTCCTGTTGCCCTTCTCTGGCGGATTCTCTATCGTCACCACATACAGACCCACACCAGACCCCTCTGCGACGCCACCAGTCGCCATCACATCACCTCCACCATCTGCGACGCCACCAGTTGCCGCCGCAACACTTCCACCATCAGTCGCTTGTGAAGCCACCAGTTGCCGCCGCAACACTTCCACCATCAGTCGCTTGTGAAGCCACCAGTTGTCGCCCCAACACTTCCACCACCAGTCACTGCTTCGTGGTCCTCCGCCACCCGCAACACCATCAGTTGCCGCTTCGTGGCTCTTCACCACCTGCGACGCCAGCCACTATTCGTGGTCTCAGTCCGGTCCTACCGGTAAGATCCAGAAGCCACCACTATCACATCCAGAATATCTCTCTATCAGATCCAGAAGCCAACTCAAATAAAACCATTGTTCCACCCATCATCACCACCATCAACCTCCATCACCAGCCGCAACCACACTCCATCACCAGACGTCACCCATATTGTTCCCAAACACAAGACCCAACCTCACTCTCTCCGTAACGCCAGAGTTGTCATTGTTGCCTGCGTCATCAACAACAAGTCTATTCCGACTGTGGTGTGAAAAAAAAAAAAAAAAAAAGAAATTGTTTTCAAGTTTTGCATCCATGGAACGCTCCGATGTATCGCAACCTATTAATATTATTCTTGATGGCCCCAATTACTCCTCCTGGGCTCCGGCAATGACAAGCTTCTTGAAGGGCCGTAAGCTTTGGCGTCTTATCATTGGTACTATTACTGAACCCAAGAAAGAAGAATCTGAAGTCAACGACAAATATGCAGAACGACTTGATGATTGGGATAGCAAAAATCATCAAGTTATCACATGGTTCCGTAATACCTCCATTTCCTCTATTGGCCTCCAATTTGGTCGTTTCGATACCGCCAAAGCAGTCTGGGACTTTCTTCAGAATAGGTACACCACTACTGATCTGGCTCATCAATTTCAACTCCAAAGGACTCTTCATTGTACTATTCAAAAGCCTGGTCAATCTATCCATAGCTTTCTTTCTGAAATGTATGCTATTTGGGATCAGTTAACTCTTTCAGAACCTACATGGGATTGTTCTACGGATACCCAGAAGTTCACTACTTACAGAGATCAGCAACGACTAATAACATTTCTCATGGCTCTCACTGATAAATTTGAATCCGTTCGAGCCGCTCTTCTACACAGGCATCCACTTCCCACTATAGAAAGTGCTGTCTCTGAGCTTCTATCAGAGGAAACTCGTCTTGGTACTCTTCCATCTCAGAATCTCCCATCACAGACTACTGATACAGTTCTTGCTACACCCTACCATAGGGTCAGTCAATCCTCGTCTAAATCTTCTTCTCAACTAGGTTGTACTTACTGTCATGATCTTCATCATGCCCTTTTGAACTGCCCCATCAGGGTCTGCAAATTTTGTCACAAGAAAGGCCCTGGTCATTATCAGAGAGATTGCTTTAAGCATCCTTACAAAACCACCTCTCGTAATGCTAAACCTAAGTCTAGTCTCTCATCTGTCACGGCTGTTACAACTGAAGGATCTTCTTTGCCAGACTCCACATCATCTGTCTCTACCAATGATTTAAGGGATCTGCTCCAACAACTCCTCTCTACTTCTGGTACTCACTCTACTGCTATGTCTGTTACTTCAGGTAACTCTTCTTGGTTTTTTGATTCCGCCTGTTGTAATCACATGACTTCTGATTCCACCATATTCATCTCCCAAAATTCTACTACTCGCACTCCTCTTATTACCACTGCTGATGGATCTCATATGAAAGTAAATCATACAGGAAAAGTATCCACCCCCAATGTCACACTCTCTGAGACCTTTCACATACCTGAACTTACTCTTAATCTTATCTCAGTTGGTCAAATATGTGAACTTGGACTTAATGTTCTTTTTTCTTCTTCTGGTTGTTCTGTACAGGATCCTCAAACAGGACAGATCCTTGGGATAGGCCGTAAAGTTGGAAGACTATTTGAGCTCGTCAATCTTCATCTTCCTTCTCATCATTCTTCTATTGCTGCATCCACCTCTACAACTCCTTCTTTCAACCTTTGGCATTCCAGACTAGGGCATGTTTCTGTTGGGCGCCTTCGCTCTTTAGTGACCACTGGTCTATTAGGGTCTGTCAAAAATGATGATGTCACTTGTTTACATTGTCAACTTGGAAAACAACCAGCTTTATCTTTTAATAAAAGTGACTCTGTTTCAACTGCTCCTTTCGATTTAGTCCATTCTGATGTTTGGGGACCTTCTCCTCGTTCCACAATGGGGGGGTCAAAATATTTTGTTATCTTTATAGATGATTATTCTCGGTTTACCTGGCTCTACCTAATGAATAATCGCTCTGAGTTACCTCAACTTTACTATGATTTTGCCAACATGGTCAACACCCAATTTTCAAGATCTATCAAAATTTTTCGTGCCGATAATGCCATGGAATACAAGGAAACTAATTTTCTCAAGTTTCTTCGTCAACATGGTACCGTCTCTCATTATTCTTGTCCTGGCACTTCTCAACAAAATGGGAGAGCTGAACGTAAACATAGACATATCTTGGATACTGTTCGCACTCTTCTTATTTCTAGTTCATGTCCTGAAAAATTCTGGGGGGAAGCAGCTCTTACTGCTATTTATACCATCAATCGTGTTCCCATGCCTATCCTCCAAAATCAATCTCCTTATGAGCGTCTATATGGTGTTACCCCTTCTTACAATCTTCTCAAGGTTTTTGGTTGTACTTGTTTTGTCCTCCTTCAACCACATGAACGCACCAAGTTAGAACCTCGTGCTCGTCTTTGCTGTTTCTTAGGCTATGGGATTGAACACAAGGGTTATCGTTGTTGGGATCCTATCTCTAAACGATTACGTATTTCTCGTCATGTCATCTTTTGGGAACATAAGATGTTCTCATCTCTCTCTAAGTTTCATATCTCTTCTCCATCTACATCGTTCTTCTTTAGTGATCCCACTGTTGACCTCTTTCCTTCTGACATAGACACCGACCACCCACCGACCGTAGATCAACTATCAGCTTCACCAAATACTCTTCCTATCTCCCCAGATCTTCCACTTCCCTCTGAGCTCCCACATACAGTCTCTCCTGATGGGTCTGCTCCTACTGATGATTCTGTTGCTGAATCCTCTACATATGATATCCTTCCCACTGAGCCATCTGATGGTACTCGTCATTCAGATCGGGTAAGATCCACACCAGGCTACCTTCGTGACTATCATTGTTTCTCCACTATTTTATCTCATCATGAACCTCAATCTTATCGAGAGGCTAGTTCTAATCCTCATTGGCAGCAAGCTATGACAGATGAATTACATGCTCTCGACCAATCTCATACATGGGACATGGTTGATCTACCTTCTGGAAAAACTGTTGTTGGTTGTAAATGGGTCTACAAAATTAAGACTCATTCTGATGGCTCTGTGGAAAGATACAAAGCTCGTCTGGTTGCTAAAGGTTATACACAGGAATATGGTATTGATTATGAGGAGACTTTTGCTCCTGTCGCCCGATTGACTTCTGTTCGCAGTTTACTTGCAGTTGCTGCTGTTCGTAAGTGGGTTCTTTTCCAAATGGATGTCAAAAATGCATTTCTCAATGGGGATCTTGCAGAAGAAGTTTATATGAAACCTCCTCCTGGATATAATCACTCTCCTCATCAAGTCTGCAAACTTCGTCGTGCTCTATATGGTCTTAAACAAGCTCCTCGAGCTTGGTTTGCAAAATTTAGCTCTGTTATTGGCAATTTCGGATTTACACCTAGCTCTTATGATTCTGGCCTCTTCATTCGCAAGGCTGCATCTGGTATTACTCTTCTACTTCTCTATGTTGATGATATGATCATTACCGGAGATGATCTTGACGGCATTTCTACTCTCAAACAATCTCTTAGTCATCATTTTGAGATGAAAGATCTTGGACACTTGAGCTACTTTTTGGGTCTTGAGATTCATTCTGATTCCAATGGTTATTATATCTCACAAGCCAAGTATGCCTCCGACATTCTTGCTCGAGCTGCTCTCACTGATTGTAAAACATCTTCTACCCCTCTAGAAACTAACATTCGTCTCACTCCTCTAGATGGTACTCTGCTTAGTGATGCAACATTGTATCGACAATTGGTTGGCAGTCTTGTCTATCTTACAGTTACTCGCCCTGACATTGCTTATGCAGTTCACATTGTCAGTCAATTCCTATCAGCTCCAAGATCTACCCATTATGATGCCGTTCTTCGCATTCTTCGATACATCAAAGGTACTATGTTTCAAGGGCTTCATTTTTCCGCTCATTCTTCTCTTGTTCTTCGTGCCTACTCTGATGCTGATTGGGCAGGAGATCCCACTGATCGTCGCTCCACTACCGGATATTGCTTCTTCTTGGGTGATTCTCTTATTTCTTGGCGCAGCAAGAAACAATCTATCACTTCACGCTCTAGTACAGAGGCTGAATATCGTGCTCTTGCTGATACTACTCAAGAACTTCTTTGGCTTCGATGGTTACTTGAGGACATGGGTATTTCCCATTCCACTGCTACAACACTCTGTTGTGATAATCAAAGTGCCATCCAGATTGCTCACAATGACGTCTTTCATGAACGTACCAAACATATTGAAATTGATTGCCATTTTGTTCGACAACATGTAGTTCAAGGCACAATTCATCTACTCTCTGTCACTTCTGCTGATCAGACAGCCGACATTTTCACCAAAGCCCATCCACCAGGACGTTTTTATGATTTGGTTTCCAAACTTAAGTTGTTTTCCTCTTTACCTACTTAAGTTTGAGGGGGGATGTTAGTATAATACATATGTAACATATGTAACATGTGTCCCTATAATCTCTCCCCCATAATCTCTCCCTTTATTCTCTCTCCATCCCATTATTCTCTCCTTGACTCACTCTCTGTATCACCTATATATATAACCCATTGTATTGTAGATGAATATAATATTGTTGATGAATATATACGAGATATATCTTCTTTATCTTTTTCCTCTCTAATCGTAACAGTTTCTAACCAGGAAAGTTTTATTGTAATCTTCCTAATGATCTGCTTCTTGTTGGGTGTTTGAAAGGAAGCTGTTTTGACTGTTTACTCATGGGGAATATGAAGTGTGTGTGTTTGGACTGGCATTTTCAGAATCAAGTCTTTCAATTTTTTATCACATCTTTTTCATTCTAACTTCTTTTTAGATGCATAGGTGAATGTTTACTTCTTAAAGAAAGGTCTATTTCTTTTGCTTTTCAGTTGGAGATTTGAAGGTTTTCTCTTTAGTAAATGCCTCCAGCTCTTATTTGGGTTTTTTTTTTGGTATGAGTTGTTTAAACCAATAGTTAGACTCGTATAAGTTCCATTAAGTAACTGAGTTTGTGTTCAAACAATCCTTATAAGGTGGTTTATTAAACAAATTGAGCTTGAATAATTGTAAGTTTGACTCATGAACTAATATGAAAAGTATGTATTTGAAAACAAATAAAGCTTGAATAATTGCTAATTTTGAAAAGTTTCATATGTAATCACTGATAAAGAAAAGAATGAAATTTAATAATAAAAAAATTCAGTGCAATAAAATCTAACAAAGATTTGAAAATAATATAATTTCATTAACTTGTAAACTTGAGATAATTAGTCAAACTTAACAATTTTGAACTTGATTTACTTATAAATAAATAAAAAACAATTTTAAACTTGATTTTGATCATTTATTTGCTTGCAACACTTTTCATTCATAGAGGTTCCAATGAAATGTCCAGAATACCCTTAATCGTGCCACAGGATGGTTCTAAGGGTGGTTGCCCCTCTCTGTATACGATGATCCCTAAGCCAGTATCATCCAGAGCCGATGATTTCATTTCCATCTAAAATCAACAACCCTTTGTATATATGTGTGTGTTTGTGTATAGGGTATTTCGAACCTGCTGCTGCTGCTTCTTCTTGACCATCTCAAACTGTATATCTAAGAGACTGTGATGATAATTTGTTTTCTCAGTAAATCGGGCATTGAGAATCCGACCTGCTTATTGGCTGGGCGACCCGAAAGGCCTGTAAAAGTAGTATTGTGCTTCTCTCTCTCACAGGCAACTACTGTTCTGTTGCAGCATAGCGGAGTCACATTTCTCATCTGGTCAAAGGCAGATCTGAGCTTCACCATTTTTACTTTTTATTTAATTTGCCACGAAAAAGTAAAAGGTGGAAAAGAAATCAACTCAAAAGATATGTGCACGTATTGTATTGTGTTGATGCTTCAATTCTGTGCACAGGAAACTTATTTAAACTAATCTATTCATCTAACTAATCGAATATTGAGAAGTCTATTTATGGTAAATAACTAATGTTATTGATTTCTACATAATCCATATCTCAAATGCTCCTAGCAAGTGTATTTTTTTCTGAAACTCCTCTTTCACTACCTAAAGTATCCATCTCAAACTCCTTCTCTAACTCATCAATCGACTATTCTCTCTCATAGTCTCATCAATCGACAAGCAAATGAAGGAGATCCATCAATGTCGTGGGAATAAAGCATTTAAATTATTGCAATCTCATTGAGGCTACCCAATGATTTGTGAATTAAAATTTCTCTTATATATATATATAGATACATGTATATATACCTGAATCTTTCTTTGCCATTGGAAATTTTGGAAGATTTTGGGCGGTGTTTGGCAAGTGAGACTTCGATTCCTTTACAGTTGAAGATCCAAGAGTGTCGTGTGAAATTGTGGGGAAAATGGGTGGACTAGTCTAGGGTTTTGAAGAAGGAACAGATGAGGGTACAATCCATTGCATGTAATTGGGAATTTGAAGGTTATGATGCAGTGATGCATTCAGAGAGAGTGCCAATATTAGGGTGCGAAAGAGAGAGGAGAGAGAATGGGTAGAGAGAAAGAGAACGAGTGATTGAGGAATAAATATTGAGTGCTCCGGGAGCACGATCGGCAACATGTGCTGTGCGCTCCATCGTGCGTGATACGCTAGGTGCACCTTGCTTCGGATGCACTGACAGAATGAATTTAGTTGTCACATTTTTTTAGGAGAAAATATGATCTGTTTGGAGAGATTTTTTTGAAATTTCTTTTACGATTAATACAATTTGAACTTCACAAATTTATCTTTAATAATTAATGTCAATAGGACAAGTTTTACAAAATAAAATGGGACAAAATTAACTACTAAATATTGTTACTTCAAATAATTTTACACTTCCTTTCAAAAGTAAGTTTTTGAACTTCCTTTGAATGAGTTTTTTAGAAGTTCAACTTTAATTAGAAATTCATTTTTCTTATTTCACCAAACATTAACATTTTTTTGAAAATGACTTATTGGCCTTGAAGCCTGTTTCAATCCTCCATAAAGTTCCTCCAAACAAGCACTGTCTTTTAGCAACACTAATATTTTTTATTAAATTTCATAAAAAAAGTGAGTATATTACACATTTCACACCTACACGCTTTCATTATAGCTATCACGCACGAGAGATTATTAGGCACTCCTGAAATCATGCTCCTAGGTCAATAGCAACGCGCCACACACATGTGACGACGATAAGTGTTAGGGGACATGCGCATGTTGCTATTGGGCCGACACCATGATCCTAGGAGTATCTAATAATCTCTCGAGAGATTATTAGGCAATCCCGAAATTATAATCCTAGGTCAATAGCAACGCGCCACACACATGTGATGACGATAAGTGTTGGGGGACATGCACATGTTGCTATTGGGCCGACACCATGATTCTAGGAGTACCTAATAATCTCTCATGCGTGATAGCTATAATAAAAAAGTGTTTCCGTATGAGAATATGTCAAAAGATATATATATTTCAAATTAAAGATTTTTCTATTTAAAAGTAATAAAATATTAAGGATAACAAGAATATTTCATAATATTTAAGAGTACACCATAAAGAGTTGAATGTATTTTATTCATAAAAAATGTAAGGTAAAAAAAAGGAAAAACTACACTTAAATAAAGTTAGGAAGCCTAAATTACAAAATAATCTATTTTAAAAGTTTATTTTTCACTTTGGTTGAATTAAACAAAATAATTACATATGCATTGAAAATTATTATTCAAGTCTAAAATGTCATTCAATCTCTTATTCCAACCCACACTAAACTCCATTTGGTTTCTATCCGACCAAAGGAGTGTTAATAAATTATTGATCGTTGATCATCTCTCATCACAAAAATATGGTCTCTTATTTTACTTTAGTGAACTATTTTTTTTATTTTTAAAATAAAAAAATTAGTGAACTAATTTTTGAATTGTACGGCAAATTCAAGTGACAATGGTTCTTACTTTTGAGGTTTTCTAAATGTGATGAACAGTTTCATTAGTCATTTTTTTAAGTTGTCATTATCAACTATCTAATTCATATTTGCTTGTGTAAATATATTCTTAATTTGATTTAGTGAACAAACATATTCTATGTAGAATGACTCATAACTCATTTGCTGATAAAACTCAAATTTTGTTTGGATTTGCAACATTCTTGGAATTTATAGGAGTTTACTTGTGAAATTGGAATTTTTCTTATCTTTGTGTCGCATGTTTTAATATAATATTTCTTTTAGATGCTCATATTTTTAAAGTTATTCAAACACATTTGGAAAATCTACTTCATTCTCTTCCAGATATAGTTAATGTGTTGTGATACCACACGTGTATCCACTTGCATTAATATAAAAGGGAAAAGAAGTTAGCTGACATTCAGAGTTATATCAAGCAGTCTAATTTTGACTACTTTACGACATAATAATATACTCACAAGTGCTTATATAACATATATTTTGCTTTACTTTATGGGTTTGTTTACTTTTACTGAATTACTTTTATATTCCTGTAATTTTTCAGAAACCAAATGATGTTCCGGGTATTTTCTTAATTCCTTGAGTTAATGAATTATTTGATTTAAGAAGGATAATTTGATATTTTGGAATAAGAGATTGAAGGGCATTTTGGACTGAATAATAATTTTAATGCATATGTAATTATTTTGCTTAATTCAATCAAAGTGAAAAATAAAATTTTAAAATAGACCATTTTGTAATTTAGACCTCTTAACTTTATTTAAGTGTAATTTTTCCTAAAAAAAATTTAAAAAAAAAGTGGGAAGGAACTTTATCATCCATGACGGAGAGGTTAGTTTTCCCTTTAAATATTGGAAGGTTAAATTTGAAATGTACTAGGAAAGGATATGCACGTGAATATTCAAAAGAAAATTTGTAGTGCATGTTAAATTAAGGTAAATATCACTAACATCCCCTGATGTTTGATGCATTAACACGTGACTACAATTTTGTGAATTTTCGTCACTAACACCCTATGTGGTTTGTGCCGTATATCACATACTTCGCCTCCTAACAAAAGCATACCGTGTTAGAGTACTTTTTGACAATGAAATGACCATGCTGCCCTTTTATTTCTGACTTAATCCATTTGAATACTACATTTACCCATTTAACTATGTCTAATGGACCAAAATATCCCTTTAAATATACTTATATATATATATAATTATTTATTTCCATAAATAATAATTTTAACATAAAACAAAAAATAATTAAATTTCTATTTCTTTTTCTATATCTATCTATATATATACAATATAATATAATATATATATAACCTATATATAAAATTATTTATTTTTATAAATAATAATGTTAACCAATTATTGTCAGTAATATTTACCCTTAAATTAACCAATTGTTGCGAGGCACGGTGATTTTTATATATATATTTTAAAAAATAAGTAAAAAAGTACAAAAAAAATTAGATGAGTATATAGAGCCACAATATTGGATAGCACCCTCATTCATTTGCCCCAAAAACTCTTCAAAAAGCGGGAAAGCAATTACCAAAGACCAATTGGTCAAGCGGTATGAGCTCTGGCTTTTCAAATGGGAGGTTCAGGGTTCAAGCCTCGGTGGAGGCAGTGTGTATGAGTATTGCTTTAACTTCCAAAAAAAAAAAAAATATTAGATAGCACAGAACACTCAAAAATAAAATAAGAAAACAACGCAACGCGCTGGCCGTCTCTGTGTAACCAATCAATTGAAGACGCGTACATTTTTATTTTTGAAATATCATTAAAAGAAAAAAAATATTAAATTAGATTAGTATATATAAGAACTTTTTATTTCAAATTATTTTCTATAAAATCAAAAGTTGTTAATGCTAGAATTCGTATATATAAAGAATCGGGTAGCGAGTAACCTCTCCAAAGCTACAAGTACAGATAGCGTAGAACACGGCACAGATACCGTAATTCTCAAGTCTCCGACTAACTTCGTTTCGTGTCTATGAGAGAGAGAGAGATCAAGATGGTGGGTGTGAAAGAAGAAGCTCACAGCGCAAGAGTGCGGTGTGTTCCGGTGGAACGAAAAGCTTCGCAAGAACCGAATCTGCGGATGCGAAGGTCTGTTCGTCTACTTCATCACCAGCAAATTCACTATCATCAACCCTAACAATGGCGATACCTATATCGAAGTCGAAGTGGACAGGTTACGGAGAGCAATTCGATTCGATCTCATAGGGTTGCTCTCTCACAATTCGATCAAGTCACTACCTCACACCGTTCTCTCCACCACCAAACAGTTCTTACCGGAGACAATTGTACCTTTAGGCGATGAAATCTCAGACTAGCTTCTCAAGCATTTCAATTTTTGCCCCAATAATTTTCTTGGCCCGAATTTGCCGAGAATTGTTATTGTGGCCATTACACCGACATCGATCTCAATCAAATAATAAAATAGAAATTAAAAAGAGTGTTTCACAGACAAATAATAAAAGAAAAAATAAAAATAAAAAAAATAAATAAAGAAGAAATTAAAAAAAGAGTTCTACATTCAAATAATAAAAGAAGAGAGACCACCTCCATCCCTGTAACATAAAATGAGCAATGAATTTTAAAATATATTATAATTTTTCACGTTATATTATATTACTATAATTTTTAAGTGAGAGAAAATGTCTTATATTAGAAAAGTTGCACTGAAAAAGAAGAGCAAAGAGAAACTACTAACGTGGTATAATAGGAAAGATGAGTATAATAGTAATTTAAAATAAAAGTTGCACTGAAGAAGAAGAGCAAAGAGAAACTACTAACGTGGTATAATAGGAAACATGAGTATAATAGTAATTTAAAATATAATATTTCGCGAGAAACTAAAATTTTCATGTGCTTTTTGCTGTAATTGTTTTGAAAAAAATTTATTACATGCTAAAAACTTAGGCCTTGCTTGGTTTGCAACTCCCAAACAGAACAAAAAAACTAAAAACTCTATTTTTGTTCTACTTGAATCTATTTTTTAGAAACAATTTTTAAGAAATTGAGTTCTAATAGTTATAGTTTTTAGAGAACTACAAAAAGTTGTTTTTGCCAATTTTCGAAGAAAATACGTAGAACAAAAGTTCATTTAAAAAAAGACGTCAAACAGGGAGAACATTAGTTCATTTGAAGGTAGGTTTGGATGCTCAAGTGACTATTGGAAATGCTTTGGTTGATGCAGGGCATGACAGAGAAGCATTAGATATGCTTAGAATGATGGATTGATGTTATGATGAGACCAAACTCTACGTAGAAGATCCTAATGTGATGCCCATTCAATTGACTTTGAAAACTGCTCTTATATATTTCATCATTAGTCACTCTTAATAGACTCAACAAATTTGAGAGACATAATCCTACTTTAGTGCAACACTAACTTCCACTGATAGATATATACATATTATAGTGGAAGAAATGGTGGCTTGTTTCAATGGTGATATATACTCATCATAATGGAAGAAATGGTGGCTAGTTGCAATGATTTTCATAACTTGTAAAATAGTGACTAACAAGTGGACGAGGGAAAACAAAAAAACAAAAATCACAATGTTATGCAAGCCAATTCTTTCACAAGGGGCTCAATCTCATTGTTATGCAAGTAATCTGTATGATGTTAGAATGTGATGCTGAATTTAAAGTAAGTGATGTTCTATAAAATAATGTCAAAATGTTAAATCAGTATGAAAAGAGCTTCAGTTTTAGTATAAGAATGAGTATGGAAACTGAAATTTTTGTTTTCAATTCATTGATTAAGAAGTAATTCATGTACCTCTTTTATTCTATTTAAATTTAACCCAAGTCATGTACTTCTCATGGTTTATATGAACTTGTGATATTGTAATGGTGCAATTGTTATTAAATTAAGAATACTAACTTAAAAGTAATGTACCTCCAAAACTTATTAACAAATATTCAACTAGTAGAGTTAAAAAAAAATGTTTATTACATTAGTCAACATCTTATAAATAAAAGAGTGATGTGTAATATTTTTTATTTTCTTAGTTAGAAAATTATTTTTAGTAGAAACAACCAAGCAAATTGATGAATTTTTGTTATCTGAAAGCTGTTTTATAATTTTTCTAAATTGAAAATATGATAAAAACAATTAAATTGAAAATAAATCTGTTAATTTGGTATTGAATTTGAGTCATGCTAATCAGTCCAATAAAATTTCATCACGATCGAACGATTGAAACTCCCTTTCCCAGCATTGGTCAATTACCGCAGCAGTAGGGTTAAAATAGGAAACGTGAATTACAGCTGGGGCAATATATAAAGAGGGCAGTCGATCAAGAATTAGGGCTTACGAATGAGGCTCGGCACAGGGAGATGGGGAGTTTTTGAGGGTAGTTGCCCCTCTCTGTAAAAGAGGCGATACCCTATCGTACTCAGAGCCGATGATTTCTAATGACTCAAAATCAACAACCCTTCTTATCTGAGACTGGGACTATCTAATAGTTCTCCTTCTCACATACATACATACATATATATATATAATAATAAATATGAAGTGGCTGTAAATGCCCTTCTCTCTCTCTCTTTCTCTCTCTCTCTCTCTCTCTCTCAAACTGTATCTGTGAGGCTGTGATGATATTTCGAAGAAAATCGGACAATTGAGGGCTAGACCGCATGTTGGCGGGGCAACTCTGAGGGTCTGTGAGACATTTGCTTCTTTATTAGACATTTCTCTCACTAGGCAACTTTGTTGCAGTCATGGCGGTAGTATGTCACCTTGTTTGATCAAAGCCGGATCTGAGCCTCTTCATTCTCTCTCTAGAGCTAGTATTTGGGTTTTTCTAATTGCTGATTCTTTAATTTTGTTTATGTGGCTCAGAGTGAAAATTTTATTTCGTTTGTTTAAAAATCTAGTTAATAGGTTTATCAGAAATTGCAAAAAAAAAAAAACTTTTGTTTATGCAATGTTATGCAGAAACTTTTGGTTGGTTGCTGTGAAATGTTTTTCTGGAGCCCGTAAAAATTGTGTTTGCCCGAGGAATGAGCGTGTGCACTGGAAC
The DNA here is from genome assembly GCA_026545225.1 of Cornus controversa. NCBI lineage: Eukaryota > Viridiplantae > Streptophyta > Magnoliopsida > Cornales > Cornaceae > Cornus > Cornus controversa. The sequence continues at coordinate 62,896,195 of CM048851.1, read as the reverse complement.
TTGCATTACTTAATGGTATCTTTCATAATTGTTTTCAAATATATTCATACTACTTTTCTTTATTAATTAACAATACAAACTGTGTGAGAGATTAATATTATTATTTCTTTTATTTATTTAACTAATGATTTTATTTTTGTCGTTTTCCTTCTATTATACCAAACACAACTTAAAGATAATTGGCATCCTTGTGGTCATCACCTAACTGGGAGTGCTGATGGGATTTGTTAACAAAGAAGTCTTGTGATATCTTACCTTGTGAGACACCTGAATCTGAAATGGTAAAGCTTACAAGTCTTGTGCCATATTTCCCAAAACACATGATATTCAGCCAAAAAGCCCTAGATGCTCTACTTGTGTGGATAATAGCCAGCCAAAGCTTTTGTTGGTACCATCCCCTGTTAAAGCTTCAGGTCTATACTTTTCTCAATATATACTCATTAATTAAACAAAGGATCCTAAGTTGTATGAGGTCTGAAATCAAGGATAACACTCGAAATTCTTCCCCTGGCATGTTCAAAATCAAAAACAATTTATTATAAGTAAACAAGTAAGTGCTTCTCTGAATCTCAGATTTAATATGACTTGTGAAGATTAAAAAAGTGGGGATAAAAAATTATGATAATTGGGTTGCTCAAATAACTCTATTGTGGTATGAGCAAATCCTGAAGTATTTGCTATGTTAGAAATTGGAATACAACTGAAAGAAAAGCCCAAGGAACCTAACCAAATATTAGGGAGTAGAAAAAAAAAAAAAAAAGAGGCTACAGGTCCTGCCAAACTAATCAGTTACAATATCCCAGTGGAAATAGACTGATCATTATGATTTCTATCCCATTGAAAGTAAACTAAGCAACAGTATTGCCACTAGAGAAAGAGCTACATTAGCAATGTTCTTGGGACTGCTTGAACCTGGTTTCTCAGCTGGTGTAGGTGTAGCAGCACCAGCACCAGGCGTTGGAGCTGGGGTGGAGACATTGGACACAGCAGGAAGAGGTGGGTCAACAATGTCCGCGACATCAAGGGCTGGTGCAGGGGCGACTGCTGGTGGCTGTACTTCTGGTGGAGCCAACCCGAGCAGAGAACCTGGTTGTATTGGTAAGATGGAATATGATACATTGGCTTTCAAGTCGGAACATGGGCTTCCTGCAGTACCAATAATAGCACCATGTTATTTCTCAAACATTACTGCATTCTATACGTTAAGTGGAGAACTAGAATTAGCTATTATTATTTCATATAAATATCACTCAATTCTTGAACCAGAAGAAGCCAAGGGATTTCACTAGGGGGACCAAAACCCCAATTGAAAGATATAAATTGTGACACTTACTCATATATGCAGTGGCAGTTGCTGGAAATTCAGTTACAACCCCATCAACACCAATTTCTGTATATGTGGCAAGCTCCACCATAGGATCCGAGAAGAAATCAAACGCGAGAGCGATAAATTCATTCCTCAAAACAGAGACATATACTGATACATTCCCTTTATGCATACTGCCAACGACACTGGTGAAATTTGTGGTGAAGGATTGAGAAGTTGCGATGATGGAGGATCTTTGGACAGTGACTGCATCGGCATACTTCTTGATTTCATCCACTGACTGAGTGGTAACAGCACTTATTTTCTCTTTTATGTACATTACTCTTTGGTAAGTTGAGACATTCTTAAATACAGACAGCACTGAACTGTCGTCTGATTGGATCATAACTTTCTGAGTTGATTGTTTGTCAAAGGTGGCATTGCTTAAGGCAGTGGCAACAGCATCTGTTATGCTAAGACTCTTCTTCGATGCTAGGTAGGCAGCATTCTGAGAAAGAAAGAATGGTTTTGTGTTATAGTTTCACAGGAAGATGAAAATTGATAGTTGTATAGACGATTGGTAAACATTTGGCATTCAGTTTGTTAAAACTGGTATATAAGGATGCATATGACTCTGTACTGTGCTCATGTTGAACTTAAATTGTTATAAAGAGTATGTGAAGCTCATGTTGAACTTAAATTGTTATAAAGAGTATGTGAAGAGGAAAACAGAAGAGAAGAACTTAGTAACTTACTTCTATATTGATCAAAATTCCAGTAACTGCCTTTGTCTTGGCGAGTTCTAAGAATGCTGAAAGAGTCATGAAGTTACCCTTGTTCTTGTTTGCAGGGTTTCTTTGCATGCCACCATTCGGTAAAGGACTGGTTAATTGAGCTGAAATGAGAAAGTTCAGTGTAAGTGGAATGTTTAAAGGTTAAAGTAACTAAATCCATAGGTGAAAAGGTTTTCTCATTTGAAGTTTACGCTTTAGGGTTGTAATTTCTCTCCAGGTGAGTTCAAATGAAAAAATTCCACTGCCGTTCTGAATTTCAGGAATTGTGGTGGATCTTGACATGAAAGTACTCAACGCGGTAGTATGTCTTGTAAGGTCTGCTGAACCCAAACAGAAGGCAACTCCATCTTTCGACATTTGAACTGAGCAATCAATTATGTCTGCCCCATCATCTATGGCTTGCTGATAAGCAAGATCTGTGCAGCCAGCATATAGTCCACTAGCTCCATTGTTAGATATGATCAAAGGTTTTCCTGCAAACACAGATTTTTAGTGCCATAAAATAACTTTTAAGTCTTTATATTGATTTTTCCCTATATATTATATTGTAGAGTAGTGTACTATGAAGAGAAATTAATATTAATTTCTTACCTTTGATAGGCATAGTGACATTCTTGTTTTGAGCAATGCATGCTGCATCAGAAAGAGCAGATTGAGGTTAAGAAGAGCTAGACTCCAACATGGTTGAATAGACATGCACAAACATTCTAGTTTGATGGTCAACTTATTAAGACTTGCTTTTTGATATCTGTCTTCAGTGACATAGCAAAATGTTTGGGGTCTTGGATTGTTCTGTTCTCTCTTGTATTCTTCTATTGTTTTCTCCCATTGTTTTGTACAACACATTGGAACATGGTTACATGACACATAAAGAGAGAGAATGGTAAGTCTCACCAATGGATTCAGATGCAGTGGAAGGGAAATCTGAAAGCAACCCATCAACAGAAAACTGGGAGTTGTCAATAAACTGCAGGTACTCAGCCGTAGGATCATAGCTATAATTGTAACTTGCAGGAATGTCATTTGCAAAACTAGAAGCATAAACTTCTAGACCTTCTTTATGAGCATCGGCAACAAGACTAGTGGCATTCTCCAAGTAGAGGTTGATGTCCACAGGCCATATGTATTCTTTTGGGACGAGAATTCCTGATGCAAACGACTTGATCATGGAAAGATTCTTTATTGTTGAGTCATATGTTTGGTTGGTTGTGGGCTCAACTGCATCTTTCTTTAGGATCCGGAAGATGAGCTTTGTCCGGGCTTTATTTATTTTTCCACTCATGCTCTTCAAGAAACCAATCTCTGGAGATGAAATGTAATTTACAGCAGTACTTCTCAAAGTCTTTTCAACATATGATGCTACACTTAGTTTGTGTTGGGTATAGAATGTGTCATACTGCAATCGACAGCAGAAGAAGGAACAAACATATAAATGAGTGAATGAAGGTAAAAACCAATGTTTGTTTGTTCGTGGTAGATAATTGTCAGGGCTGAGCATACATGAGTAAAAAAGATCAGAAGTGGAAACAGGTGAATATGTTGTCAAAAACAGAGATAGAGAAGAGAAGAGAAGGTACCTGAACATTCAACCAAAATTGAGGGGCCTTAAGTGATGCTGCATCTTGAACAGTGGATAACGGCAGTACACCATCAAAAAAACTTGATCTACTGAATATGTTTTGTGTCACTGCAGGAGAAGAAAGCAAGACGGCAGATATAAATTGTCCTTGAAATTGTTTGAACCACACAATATGAGACTTTCAGCAGCCTACTTTTGTTTTTGAGATTGTAAGTAGTAAAGTTGCAAGATTTCAAGCAACCAAATAGATGGACGGTTGGTTGTTGAACAAAATTTTGATGAAAGGAACCAAAGGAAAATGTAATTGATTATAGACTTACAAAATACATTTTTGAACAGCTCTCTGGATGTAAAATCCAATGCAAACCACCCGCGAACATCCTTTCCGTTGACCTCGTAGGTTTGTTGTCTTTTTGGGAAGGCAAGTGCTATAGTTGTTGAATTTTCGAGTGTTAAACTTGTCTGGCATATACCTTGGCTATCTTTTGTAAGTTGTAGATCGCAGAAGACAATCACATTGGACAAGCTTGTTGATATAGCAAATTGGAATGCAAACTGGCTGGAATCAGGGAAAAGCCCTGAGTACCCGCCACGGGCTATTACAACAGGCTCACCACCTGCAGTTGAATTGGAAAATAAAACAATTAAATTCCTGTAATTTGAAATATATATATATATATATAAACTAGATATGTTTACCATTTAGAGTCAACCATGTCTTCGAAGTTTTTTTGCTTGAAGAATTCTGTGCTAGCACGGAATGGATCAACAAGAAAACAAAAAACAATCGTCTGATCATTCTTCTCTCCTAATCCTGTCTTCAAATATATAACAATATGGAAATATTAACAGCAATAGAAGGAAATAACGAAAACAAAAAATACCATGGATATGAATCCATATTCAATATTGATTTTCAATTGTTTTCTGTGTGTTAGGATTAAATTGGATCATACACACAACTTCAAATAGACTGTACTTTCACTTCACATTAACAAAATCAAAGAATAGACAACATAAAAGCAAAATTAACGAAACCCAATAAGACTTACTTTAATGTTGATGGGTTGGATTGAAGAAAAAACATGTCCTATCAAAATTCACAAGAACAAAAGATCTAGGAACTCTCACCAAGGGACAGTAACGGAAGAGCAAGAGAGAGAGAGAGGTTCTTACACATTTCTCGCATTAATAGCTGGTTAAGATTTCACTTGTTAGAAGTTATGGACCGGAATTTTCATTAAATATGGGCTTATTATGTTTGTTCCTTTATTATAGGGACAAAGTTTGTTTATATATGTATATATGGCGGGAGGAGGTTAAGGTAAAAAAACTAATGTGTCTCTTAACGGTTGCTTGAAAACCATAATTAGATATTTGTCACTGTGTTCAAGGAATACATTAATAATACATCCGGTATAAATACAACGGATGAATCTAAACTATACATGTACAACACGCACAATATATTTTTTACTCATGTATAACATGTATGATTCAGATTTATCGAATATATTATAAATCTTCTCGTATTTAAGGGGACAATGGTTGTGATCATCCTCACCTACGGTTGGGATGAAATCATGAAAGCCCTTTAGGATTGCACGATTGTTGGGTCCCATATGAGCCCGAAGCCATGTCTAGTTTCTAAAATCTTATGCTATATAGCATCTTCCTAGAAGTGATTGTGTGAAACCAAGGAATTAGAGACACTTTGGATTACCAAAAAAAGAAAAACGAAATTGCTGGTATATCATAATGATAATTCTATATTGCAAAAAGATGTTAAATATCATTTTAGTAATATGTTTCACACGTATGAAAGTATGAATAAGGATTAGGGTTAGAAAAGAGGGACATATATAATAAACTTTGTCTGGTACGTTAACAAATGTACGTTACCACTTACTAATAAACCAATAAAATTAATGAAACCGAGAATGAAATCCATCTTAACCGTTACACTATTTTATGAAATTACAACCTAATCGGTCATTAATCTCCAAGATTAGACCAGTTTGAATGGATTGTGCCCCGCAACCTCGATGTATACGACACATTAGCTATTTAGTAATCTAACTGATCCACAAATTTTATTTCTAAAACTCCAATTCATGCTGCCTTGAACATAAAGAAAAAAGAAAAAAGAAGTGTTGAGAATCACCTAGAAATTTAAAATATTTATCTTAATGCCTTGCTTGCACATGTAGAAATCCCATTCAGTATATATATGTCTTCTTCCCATCGAATTAAGGTTCGGACTTTCCCATTGTGAGTCTGAACTAGTTAGGATTCTGCATTCAATATGTGCACAATAAATAAATCTAGATTATGAATTCAGACGTTATCATCTATGCATATATGGCTTCTTTTTCTTTTAGGAAAAACTTTCTTCATATATATATTTGAATATTGTCATGCATGCTAATATTTCAGTTGTATGTTACTATCCAAATAATGTGTAGATATTTAGTGCACCCGGCGCATATGCACTGAATGAATTGCTGCGCTACACATGCGGTAAGACCCACCGCACGTGTAGCGCTTGGTGTACAGTGCGCCGGACGCAACCAATACATTTTCCCAAATAATATATGTTAATTTGGAGGTGATAATCAAAAGACATACCCTTCCTGATATATATATATATATATATATATATATATATATAAAAGGCTGAGTAGTATATATTCATTTCAATATATTATTATAGTGAAGAATTATTAGTTTGGATTTATGTACCAACAAATTCCCTACTTCTATAACGAGAGTACTTCTAAAAGAGCAGATGATCAATTAATTCTACAAGACCATGAGTTTTACGTACCTTTTGTATATACATTGAAACTTTCTTCTACTTCATTTCATGGTAGAAACTTAATGTTTTGGGTGGCTTGTTTGTCAGGGTATTATTAATCCTGTTAAAATGCCAACTTATATATATGGATATGAGATTATGGTCTATTTCTCCATATATATATATATATATATATATATATATATATATATATATATATTCTATCAAGTCCGAGTGACTTGTTATATATAATTTTCTATTTTTTCTATTGAGTACATTTGTTTTGCTTTCTAGCCTCACTTATAGGTGTTCTAAAATTTCTTACACAGCCAAAGAATTTAACAACCTGCGAATTACTAAAAAAAAATTACTAACTAAAGGTTGAATTCGTTTTTTAGTGTTTGTCAGATTGTTGTTTGCGTTTTAACTATGATATCAATTGAAAAAGATATATTGGAAAAACTTAATTGGAACACTTTAAGTGATAATTTTGTAGCTTAAAATGCAAAATTGTCACATTTACTTTGATATGAAGTTGAATTTTAATTTTTGTGACTAAAGTGTGTTGAATATTTCTTTTTAATTTTTTGATATACTCTAAATTGTGCTATTTATAAAGCATCAAGACTGGATTTTTTTTTTTGCTTTCAACATAAATATATTTTATGTACTTATCGTCTCATTTTAATAAAAAATTTGCGTTATTATAAAATTTATGCGTGTGAGAAATCTTATATATAAGGGGCCTAGTATTTGAAAGTTTGCTTAGGGCCCCTCAAAATTTTGTGAATCTCAAGGCCGATTCTGTAAATAAGTACCATATGAGAGAAAGTTAAAAAAATGAATGATTTGGAATTGTATATAAAATCTAGATTCACCATATTTATATTATTAGTATTTGATATACACTGTATATAAATGTGTGTGGGTGTGTATATGCAATATTTTCAATTGGGGGAGAGAGATGGAGGAAGGGTAATTTTGTAATTGAGTTTAAAATGGTCACTAAAGAGTAGGAGTTCACAAAATATCCATGAATCTTATCCAATCTGGGCAAATCCAATAACTAACAAATCGATGGTGGATTGAAAAATAAGAATTCGTTAGGAATGGATCGGATAACGGATTGGAGGGTCAGAAATCCAATCCTATCCGTGAATCCGATCCATTAGACATATTTTATATTTAAATTTTATATATATATATATATATATATATATATTAACTTTATAACCTAAACCTAAAAACACTCATTTGCTTTAATTAGTATTTTAAATTTATGTTGTTAATTAAATTAAAGTTTGTAAATTATAGTGTTCCATCTTAATGACTAGTGTTTTGTGTAGTTTAAATAGTATTATAAATTTATGTTGTTCAAGTCAGCAAGTGGTCAAGTTCAAAATTTACAATGTTGGTGTTACCGAATACCATAATGTTGGTGTTATTATTAGGCCATTAGTGTTGGTGTTACTGAAAAGTTGTTAGTTTGAATTTGGAGATTGGTTGATCATGTTCCTTGTAGAGATTGAGAAATACTAGAATGTTCATTTATGTTTGCATCATATCACTTCCATTAATACCATAATTTGAAATTTGCTCCTCCTAGTCATTCTAAATTTGATATTGGGCTACTGATCATGGTTAAGAAAAAAAAAAAATTGGACTGTTTAGAACAAACCTAATTCATTTAATCCGATCAGATCCAATTCGTTATTTCACGGATCCGATCCGATCGAATCCGTCCCGTGGTCAATAAACTAAAACAAAATTATTGATTTTTTTTTTTGTTGGAAGTAAAAACTTTTGAAATGTAAACATTGAATATATAATTATTTTTTATTTAATTATATTCGTGTCCTAGTAATCTGACCAAGCAGAGGTTAGTGGAGTTACCAAAAACAACCTAAAAGTAACCTCCACCAATATCCAAACGATCACCCAACAAACACAAGGGATCTTTATTCATCGAAAAAAAGAAAAAACATAGGGATTTTCGGATGACGATATGTGATAGAGCCAAATGGTTCGACGTTGACCATGACAGGTAGGCGGTTGCAACAAACACAGATGTTCCTATCATACTGGATTGCAATCCTGCCAGCGTAGTTCAATACAATACACACTGGTTAAGGTTAAACATGAAACGATCAACTCATTACTGCGAATTTATTTTTCCTCTCCTTCGTATCCATCCCTTTTCATCGTCGAGTTTTAGAGAGAGAGAGAGAGAGAGAGAGATGAAGATCACGGCACTTCTGGTTCTGAAATGCAACCCGGAGGGGTCGGATCCGGTGATACTCGCGAACTCGTCTGACGTGAGCCATTTTGGTTACTTCCAGAGGTCGAGCGTGAAGGAGTTCATCGTCTTTGTTGGTCGGACCGTCGCCAAACGGACCCCACCCGGCCAACGCCAATCTGTTCAACACGAAGGTCTGATTTCTTTTCTGAATTAGGGTATTGGATCTCGTAGTTATCATGTTCTCGAGTTGAATAGTTGAGTCATTTATTATTATTATATTTATGACCTTAATTTAGGATTGATTGTACAATCAGTTGGGTAAATTTTGTTTAGCATCTTTGTTATGATTAAGCTCGGTGAATAATGAACAAGCTCAAATTTTGGTAATTTCGTAGAATTAGCATTTGGAATTGGATTTGAATCCCCAAAATCGATTGGGAAAATTATTTATTAAGAAATTCGGTTGTGAATTCATGGAATTTGGCCAAATTGGTAAAAAAAATTTATGAAAGACTTAGATAATTGGCCTTTGTAGGATATTGAACTTCCATTAGAGTAAAATTGGGAAATTTTTGGATTGGAAAATTCGGTTGTGAAATAGGAGATTTCCGTGAATCAAGGAAGGCTTTGTTGAATAATGTGGAAAATTGGGTGTTTTTGTTCTTTTTCAATTTGAATGGGAACTTGGACTAATTTTTTGAATATTTAGTTGATAATATTGAGATTTAACAAAATGTTTCCAGTAATCAAACAGATTTGAAAATTATGTAATCTGAAATTTTTTTGGATTGATTAGGCCTAAATTACCTCTAAATTTACTACTGATAAATCATGAATAGACTTTGGTGTTTAAGTGTAATGTTTATTTGCAAAGGTCTGTTTATTTGGTCACTGTTTAGAGTTTCGTTGCTTCTGTTTAGGTTTTCTGAATTGGACAAAATTGGGCTTTGAAGTGCTATGATTCACAGTTTTCAAATTAGAGAAGACTGACCTTAATTTTGTCGAAAATTGAATTGGCTAGACTCATGCAGTCCTCATGTTAGATGCTTGAAGATTGTGTTTTGGTAGAAATCGGTTTTAAATTTTGGTATCTCTCTGCAAGAATTTTTGTGAATTGCAAAGTTCTTTTGTTTTATGTTCATAGAGTACAAGGTGCATTCTTACAATAGAAATGGTCTTTGTGCGTTGGGATTTATGGATGATCACTACCCTGTTCGAAGTGCATTTTCACTGCTTAACCAGGTAAACCACTTCTATTCACTTTATTCAATTTTCTGGGAGCAAATTCATACTCATACCAAATCTTGTGTGTGTTAAGTGATCTCATATTTTTGTTTGTTTTCGTTAGTTAGTTATGTACTTTTAGAGGATGCTTGACAATTTGTTTACAACCCATTGATATAAGTTTTAGTATGTATAACCAGGAACTTCTGAGTGGATGTATTTTATTTACTTGTTATGCTACCTACTTTATATCTTGAAGCTATAAATTTGTTTATCTGATCTTCTTTTAATAAATTTTAACTAAATATTATGCTAAAAATTTGAGATCATGCATACGGTTGCAGTAGCAACAATTGAAGATAAAATTAAAAAAAAATGATTAAGATGTTTTACCTCGTGTAACGAATACCAATGAGAATCTATATCAATAATGATAATGGTAATGGAGGGGAAAAGAAAACTAATATGGGTTGGGACAAGAAATATATGATAGTATTTGATTTTTTATATGACAGTATTTGATTTGGTGAAATGGAGAAATATGTTTTTTCTAGCTGACACCCAGTAGCTGGGAGAAGGTCTTGTTGATTTGAGTTTCTAGGATAAGAGGTTGAAGAACTGGAAACAAGATAGAAGAGGGTGCATAAATGATAACTTATCTCACTTTTACTATGGTTACTTGAAACAAATTTTTTTGTCAAACAACGAATTTATATTCCTTTAAGTGAGAGGTGAAATATTCTATTGAAAAGTATATAATAATAAAATGGAGAGCATAAATGGCTGAGCTAAAGTATGTGAGAATATTCTTTATCTTTTCTGCCTTAAGATTCTAATGCTCTACTGCTTTTTCTTTTTCTTTTTTTAAGTTTCTATCAAAATATGTTAATAAAAAAAATTGTGGTTGTGTTTAAATGGATGGATCTGAAATTGAGGGAGTTAGTGTTAAAATTACAGATGGATAGGAAGGTTGATAATTAGAGTTGAATAGAGAAAACCCAAGGACAACAATGGAGTAGAGGATCTAGTTGTTAGTGAGATTTTTTTATTAGGATCCTCGCAAATCTTGAATTCTCCTTGAAATATGATTTTTGCAAATCTCGAATTCTCCTTGGTATGGCTTTCAAATTTATCCATGCACCTCCTTGTATTTTAAATCTACTGCTTTTTCCTTTTTAAAGTTTCTATCAGAATATACTTGATGAAACAGAAATTGTCGTGATCCAGTTCAAAGATTCGTTCCTGCAAAATATATGAGATATAACCGCGCCAGCGGGGTGCCGATCGGGTACACTCCGACGATCAAGTTAGTACTTGTAATTGTATAAACAGAAACGTAATTCTATATTAAATTGTGGTGTCGGAGAGTACTCGGCCGGCACCCCGTCGGTGCGGTTATATCTGCACTATTTTGCAAGAACAAAGCTTTGAACCGGATCGCAACAATTTCTACTTCATCAATTGGCGCCGTCTGTGGGAACGATTTGTTTTTTGAAAAATTACGATTTGGACACGGATCATGAAGATGTTTGCATCATCAATACTACTTTTTCTTTTTTAAAGTTTCTATCAGAATATACTTGATAAAACATAAATTGTCGCGATCTAGTTCAAAGCTTCGTTCCTGCAAAATATAGGAGATATAACCGCGCCGGTGGGGTGCCGACCGGGTACACTCCGACGATCAAGTTAGTACTTGTAATTGTATAAACAGAAACATAATTTTGTATTAAATTGTGGCGTCAGAGAGTACCTGGCCGACACCCCGTCGGCGCGGTTATATCTCCTCTATTTTGCAAAAACAAAGCTCTGAACCGGATCACGACAATTTCTGCTTCATCAGTTGGCGCCGTTTGTGGGAACGATTTGTTTTTTGAAAAATTACAATTTGGACGCGGATCATGAAGATTTTTGCATCATCAATGCTAATAAAAAAATTGTGGTTGTGTTTAAATGGATGGATCTGAAATTGAGGGAGTTAGGGTTCAAATTACAGATGGATAGGAAGGTTGATAATTGGAGTTGAATAGAGAAAACCCAAGGACAACAATAGAGTAGAGGATCTAGTTCTTAGTGAGATTTTTTTATTAGGATCCTTGCAAATCTTGAATTCTCCTTGAAATATGATTCTTGCAAATCTCGAATCCTCCTTGGTATGGCTTTCAAATTTATCCATGCACCTCCTTGTAATTTAAATCTAAGCTGTCAAATCTAAATTGATGCTATTCTCCTTAATTGATTAAACTCAAATATGTTCATTTAAAGCCCTCAATCTTAATGCAACCTAAAGGATTTCTTTTGTTTCCATAATTATTTATTGTGTAATCATCATAATTTCTTGTTTTTGTAGAACTGTGTAATTACCATTTGTATGGACAATTGTTATAGGGTAAAAGGCTTTGTTGAGTTAAACTGAGGTTAATGAAGATATTTTAGACTCGTACAATAGAAAATTACTGTGGCAAGTTGTCCCCACACACTAAATTCTTGATGGACTTGATTTCTCCTCTGTGATCATATATATATTCCACACACCACCCCCCCCCCCCCCCCCCCCCCCCCCCCCCCCCCCGCGCGGGAGAGGCCAATTGTTTATAAAAATTTGCTTTCAAGTAACACTAGAACTGTCGTCGTATTGATTAGAACTGAACTGTTTGTCAGGTGCTAGATGAGTACCTAAAGAGTTTTGGTGATTCATGGAAAACTGTGCAAGCTGATAATACTCAACCGTGGCCTTATCTGAATGAAGCTCTAACTAAATTTCAGGTATTCATCAATGTTCTTCATATTTGTGTTGTCATGTGTCATAAGAGACCATATTGGTCTAAACTTTCTCATTTCAGTTTTTGACTTTATGCTGAAGAACTGAAGCACTTTTTTCTTCTGTTTTCCCTTTTCAACTCTTCAGGACCCTGCTGAGGCTGACAAATTATTAAAAATTCAGAGGGAATTGGATGAAACCAAAATTATTCTCGTGAGTGTTGAGTTATATAGTATTTTCCTCTTTCATCTTAGTTTAGTTTTGCTGCTTATGCCATCACAAATCCATGCTGTTAATGTTTCAGTTTATGTCGGATTATATATGTTCCTTTTTATGTAAATATACTTTTCCCTTTTCTTTTTTCTAACTTTTAAATCAGTATTATCGGACGATATTGAGCACATGAGGTTGTTTTAATGGTTTTCACTTAAATTTTTTGATATTAAATGATGAAGTTGTTAAAAGTTATCCAGGAGCATTATGGTAAATAGTCGTTTGTGATCAAGGTCATGCGGATCGAGATTCTACGTAGGATCGATGGAGGGTCCATAGGATCAGGATCAGGATCGTGGGATCAGATCGAGGATTCCAAGAGTCTATAAAATTAGTATAAATATAACTTAAACTAACTTTATTAATAAAACTATTTTCAAATAAATAGAAAATTATTCTAAACACGATATCATCAACATTTTGAAAAAAATCAATTAACATTAAAAGATACTAAGAGAATGAGACACATGACAGACACTTGAACCAATTTCTTGATTTCCTCTATGCAAGAATGTCAAAATAAGGGACAAGCAGAATTTCACAGAAGCAATCAAGGCGAAGCCTAAACAAAGAGAAAAAAGGAACAGAGAAATAGAGAGAGGAACAATGTAGTTGCCTAATTATCTGAGCAAACACTATTTTTTTTTTTGTTAAGAAGAACAAAACAGAGAGAGAGAACAGAGGGGGGAAAAACAAAGTCTCTCTTTTTTGTTTAGAATGGGCAAATAATAGGCGAGGAAACTGACCTCTTTGTTTTTTGTTTTGAAAAAGATGGAAAAAAATATCAAGAAGAATAGAGGAAATTTTTGAAGTTTTGAGTCATACATTTGAAGTTCAGAGCTTGATCTTGTTTTCCTTTGAAGTTGGGCTTTGTCCTTTCATTCATTCTTTTTTTTGTTCTTTTTAAATGCAATTAAGCGCAAGTGTTGGACTTTATACTTAAAAACCTTAAATTTCTTTGCCAATAATGGGTTGTAGGCCCAAATAAATCCAGAAAAGGATCAAAACAACACGATTTAGTCGGATCCATAGGATCTTATGATCTTACATGATTCTACGATCCTAACTTCGATCCTATTGCGATCATACTTCCAAGCCATTTTTCATGCAATCCGGATCGATTTAGCTATTTGGGATCGTATTATCATAAGATCCTATGATCTAGAATGGGATTTTAACAACCATGTTTGTGATGTTGAATTTTGAATGTTGCTTCTTTACAGAAAACTAATGAATATATGCATGCTACTCTAAACAATTATTGATAGATACATATAATTGTGTGTATGTGACACTTTAAGTTATTGATATTATTACATTCCAATTCCTTTCCGATACTTTCCAAGGAAAATCTCGAATTGGATACCAAAATTGGATAACTCTAAAATTGATGAGTTAGAGTGAGCTTGCCCATGCGGTTATGCACTCTTCGAATAGGAATCCATTGTTTGAAAGATCCTGTCTTTCGGGCTTTGGTTGGTCTCCAAGATCCTTTCGATGAGCTATGTTGTGTTGAAGGGATATCTATATAATCCGATCGATTGCATATATCTATTATAAGGGAACCAGCATGTCGACCTGCTTTAATATTTAAACTGGTTTTGCTTTGTTTCCATAATATTCAAAGACTGATTACTGTGGCCTCTTTGATTAATTGAGTGGTTAATATCATTCAAATCAAATATGTCCTCTTGTTCTTTTTTTTTTTTTCTTTCTGAAAAAGTTCTCCTGGTGATTCATACATGGTTAGAATCTATAGTGATGCTATCAATTGTTTGCTCAAAGCCTTAAATTCAAAATTGGTTTTGATCCAGTTTATGTTGAAAAATGGAGATGCCTTAAGTTCTCATAACAAACTAAAATGGACCATTACCACCATTACATGTTATAGTTGTCCGTGAAAGATGAAGAAAGGATCTCAAGAGAGATAAAAAGTAAAGAAAAATTTATTTTTAAAAAGCCTATGTTTGGCTGTAAGGGACTTGATAGTAATTAAAAATTTGTTAGAATGTGCTGCTTGACTCTTAAGAAACTGAATCAATTTGTTTTGAAGCAAATTTAGTAAAAAATATGTTGGTTATGTCCTTCAGTTTATGCTTATATGTTCTGACTTACGCGGATAAAATCATTGGTTAATACTTGTGCATGAATTTACATGAAAAGATAGCTCCCAGATCTTATGGGGATTTGATAGCATTAGACCAGTTAATGTGTTGCAATGTGATATTAGCTCATAATGCATCTCTCTTTCTGGGGGATAATTTTGGTCATATTTTTTTCAGTCCATTGTTTCATTCTGAGATATAAGGTTATGAGTGCTTCTACATGGAGGTTCAGTGGTTTTCTTGATGAAGCCTAAAGTGGTAAACCAGTTGGTTCGACGAAGCTTTTCTATATCTGAAGGGACGACCACAATTAATCAGATGTGGTTGCTCTCCTGACAATGTCCTTGATCCTTTTATCTTCTTCTTCTAGTTATTTTTCCCTGTCTCGGTTGCTAATTCCTTCTGGAGTATTTCAATTCCCTGTCGCTTCCTTTGCACATTTTCATGTCCATGGATGGTTTTCTATCATAAACTTCTCCAGAACAAAGAACAGTGAATGCAAACCACTATTAGCCGTAGTGAGTTTGTGACAATTGAAGCATATGCTTATCCAATGCAGCACCATTAACAGCACCACCAACGATTTCACTGATATGGGCAAGCAATTCTCACAGGCAATATGTCACACACATCAAGTCTTCAAAACCTCCCCCAATGATATACATATTTAACATCGATGGCCTGACTAATTCTTTGTTAGCTTTTCTCGTGTGTAATGTTATTCTCACTCTTCCAAGAAATTGGATTGATGAGAGGGAATCTGAGTTGCTTTTGGACAATGACCCAGTTCTGAGATTCACACCTTTTGAATCCACACGCAACCGAGTTTCATCCCTGCAATCCCTTGGAATCAATGGCCTTGCACTTTATCGATTGATTACAAAACGCCCAGATGTATTAACAGCTAAAGAAATGGACTCATTGACATGTTTTTTTTTTGTGTTGATTTAGAAGGAAAGATCGAATCTTCCTAGCTCGAGTGCCTGTTAATGGCCACAGAACCCAGATGCCAAGCTTTTCGTGTATATTTAGTTGATGTATAATTATAATTATATATATATGCATGCGTTTGTAGAGAGAGAGAGATCCAATTCTATTTTATAAAGAGGGAGAGTTGAGAGAGAGGGCATTAAGAGAAAATTAGGTGTTACTGAGAGGCCAAAAGTGTCTTCTAGAGGGAGAGCACAGTGTTCGCAATGTGAGGGTAGGCTTTTGAGTCCTGTCAGGATGGCTTGGGCATGGAGCTGATTTCCAGTGGTGATATGGCAGAGGTTGGCGGAGGCAGTGAGGGTGGTGGAGAGGGTGTAGTGGTCTGGTCAGAGGTGGTGGGATGAATGAATTTGGTGGAAGAGTTGGAGGGAGTCCGTGTAATGGTGTGAGCGAGTGAGCTCTGCAAGGAGGCAGTTGAGGGTTCTATAGTATATGTTAAAAGTTACGTTTGGGCGGGTTGGAAGTGGGTATCCACTCTCAACCTGCTAATTATACCATTCTGTCAACTGACTCATTTATGCCCCTCTTATTTAAATCACTCAATCAAAACTCATTAATTAGTGGGTGGGTTGAAGTAGAATTTGCCACCCCTACTTATACTTGACATTATCTTATTTTAACAATTATTTGCTGCATCCAATCAATCTACTTATGTACCTGTTCCTCATTTTGTTCTTTTATGTTGATACGTTTTTCTACCTTTGATACAGCATAAAACTATTGATAGTGTCCTTGAACGTGGTGAGAAGCTGGACAGTTTAGTCAACAAGAGTTCAGATCTTAGTGCAGCTTCACAGGTACATACCCGTGCTTTGGTCCTAGCATATTTCACTTGCCAACATACATCTCTTAGATCTGCATATTTGTGTTGGGCCAAGATCATTGCTAAACTTACTCATTCCTAATGCGAGAACCTGCTGGTGGTTGTTGAAACTTGAAACAGATGTTCTACAAGCAGGCAAAAAAGACCAACCAATGCTGTACGATATTGTGAGCTTCTGAAGGGAGGGCACTGTATTATCGTAGAATTCACTTGTTCTGGTGTTACATATGGTGGATCAAAAAATGGTGATTGTTGTTTATATCATTATCCATTGTTTGCTTGGCAGAATTCTATGGATTTACGGTCTTGTATGGTTGCTGTTTGAATGAAGAAAGGAAAAATGATCGATATTGGCAATGCTCTTTTTAAAATGCTTATATGCTTCTTGTTCACAAAGTTTAAGACAATATCATGTTAACATGTTTCTTTGAAATTGTTACACTGCTATTATCTGATATTTGATAATGCCCTAAAACACACTTCTGCAGTAAGATTTGCTTATCAATTCTTGTACACGAGTCCTTTTGGTTCACAGATCTTTGAAACCGTAAAAAAAACAAAAAAAAAACAATCCCAATGAAATCATTATTCTGTCTTCTTACCATTAGCAAAGGCAGGCAAACAAACAGTTTTATTGAAGAGAACTGATATTTTTTCTTCTATCTTCTTCCAGTCTATGTTCATATATGTTCTTATAGGATCATCCACTTCTAGTGATAATCACCATAAGCCTGGCAGGTGGTTTATTTAACTAGTTTTGTGGAACATTTATTGTACATTAATGACTGGAATTACAGAGCAAAGCAAGTGAATAAGTGATATTTCACTTACGAACATATTCAATTATGCAATATTAAGGTTCGTTAATTCAATATTGTAGCCTTCTTCTTTTTTATGGTTAAAGTAATGCAACTTGTACCAATTTCATCCCCAAGAAATCACGAGTAAAGGTAATTCAAAATTTGTAGTCAGTTGTGGATGGTGTTTCCTTCAAAACCTATCTTTCTTGTCAAAAATAGATTTGATAACTCCCATTAAATGAGTTTCATATATATATATAAAGTGTTTTTCAATTTTTTGTCATTAATTTTCTTGATTGCCTTTGTTTTTGAAAAATAGGATTGCTTTCATTCGTATATTTTGACAAGAGTTGAAAGGAAAAGGGAAATTAAAATCATGGAACACATTAGGGCCGTTTGGTAATCGTTTATGTTTAGTATTTATTGTTTATAAAAATAAGTTTTTAGGATAAACATGTTTGATAATTTTTGTTTTATTTATAAATTGTCAAAATGCTTTTAAAACAACACTGTTTCTCTAAGCCCTCAAAACCTAAACACCAAAATAATATTTATTGTTTATATTTATTAAAAAAAAACAAAACTTTTTTTTCTTTTTTTATCTAAAATGGTGATTATATTATTTTAATTAAAAATTGAAACTAAAAGTAAGAAAATGAAAAGAAAAAAAATTATAAAAGGCTATTGTTTGATACAACGATAAAAATATTATAATTATCAAATGTGGATAGAATTAAAGAGCATCAATTGCCTTTAGAAAAAAATATTGGGTACAATATGAATTATTACTAATATACTTGATAATAAGAAATAGTTACTTAGAGGCACCCATGCTAAAAAAAAAAACCTTATTTGAGGAAAATTAAATAAAGAAGTCTCAACAATCTCCTTGTCAAACAAATAAGAATGATATTTTGTACTCATATCATTCATTCATTTTTAGTGTTGAATGGAAAATAGAAATCAAAAAAATAAAAAAGAAAATAGTAGCATAAGAAGTTCAAGAGAAAGAGTATGCCCTCCAAATCTCTCTCTCACTCTATACAAATTGGAAAACTTTCAACTTTTCTATAGTTATATATATATATATTGTTTCGTTGGTAGGGGTGCACAAAGAACCGGTGCAACCATAAAGAACTTTAGCTGAACCGAACTGAACCGTTCACTACAGTTCAAGTTTCGGTTCTAACTCTAAATTTTAGGAACCGGAACTGGAACCGTTGAATATATATATATATATAATTAAACAATGAAGTTATTATAACTATTATAAGGTTAAATACAACTCCTATAATAACCGAATTGAACCGAACTCATTTATTCCGGTTTCAAAATTAAGGAACCGTTGGGAACGGTTCTGGTTCAGGTTCTCCCCACAATTGTAAGGAACCGAATCGTGTACATCCCTCTACTTGTTAGAGCCTTCTGGATTGTAGGTCATTATAGTTTTTCAGTATAATTTGTAGTGTGTTGATATATATGTAACCTAATATTATTTATTTCTTTTTAATGTATATTTCTTGCTCTATTATTGCTGTATAGATTTGTTGTACCATGAACTTAACTTTTTATGCAGTTTATTGTGTTGATTTTTTTAAAAAAAAAAAACAGTTTAAGGTTAACAAACATGTTTTCCTGTTTATGATTTTTAAAATAAGTTTGTGGGTATCAATATATGACTTAAGAGGAAGGTTGACAAGTCAACCTATGCCACCATGGCAACCATATCACAAGCGAAAGAGGCCCACATCAAAAGGGCTCGAGCACCACGGTTTGAACTTCGAGACCCATTCCCTGAATATCATGGCCTAAGCCCATTGCTCAAGCACCACTGCCTAAGTCTCGAAAACCCACTGCTCGAGTACTATAGCTTAAGCCTCGAGACTTATCCCTCGAGCACAAACACCAAAGCCTCGAGACCTATCTCTCGAGCACAGACACTAAAGCCTCGAGACCTATCTCTCGAGCACAGACATTAAAGTCTCGAGACCTATCTCTCGAGCACAAACGCCAAAGCCTCGAGACCTATCTCTCGAGCACGGACACCAAAGCCTCGAGACCTGTCTATCGAGCGCGGACACCAAAGCCTCGAGGCCTATCTCTCGAGCACAGACACCAAAGCCTCGAGACCTATCTCTCAAGCACAAATGCCAAAGCCTCAAGACCTATCTCTCGAGCACGGACACCAAAGCCTGGAGACCTATCTCTTGAGCACAGTTACCAAAGCCTCGAGGCTTATCTCTCCAGCACAGCCACCAAAGCCTCGAGGCCCATCTCTCCAGCACAGTCACCAAAGCCTCGAGGCCTATCTCTCGAGCACAACCATGTAAGCCTTGAGATCTATCTCTCAAACACTACCAACTTGAACAACGAAGATTTGTTTTTCGAGCATCACCCACAAACATTAAGTGTACTGACACATTACCTAACTGAACAAACAAGCCCTACAGCACTACAAGGGTATGGATTGGTAGGTCCCACCCCTTGTAGCCACGTAATAGGGTTATAATGGGATACACAGAAGGGTCTTGGATTAGATGATGAATAATAAAAAAAGCCCAACTAAATCAAGGGGCCTAGTTATTGGAATAGTGAGCAATGCTTTGCCATAGCAACACCATCACCATTAATGCTCTGACAAAAGAGTAATTAATGGAGCCAACTACCGCCGCTAAAGGATGTCTGAAAGCATTCAATACAAAGGAAGGAAGTGACACTTTAGGTGCTTAGGATACTTATAACCTAAGTACCCCTAACCCTAGGATCGGGTCGATCCACCTATGACCCATCAAGGGTGACCCGGGGCCAATGACTTTCTACAAATAGAGAACTCTGTGATAATGGCAAGGCAGGTCCTACCCTCACTATCTTCCCCATTAACTAGCTCTAATTGTTTCCCCTCTAGTCTAGATACTCTCTGACTCCCTCATAGATGTGGACTACCCCATTTATTATCTACGTTACTATTATTAATAAAGGACCCTTATAAAGCCAAACGTTTTTTCGTTATCAAACAACACTCATGTTTATGGATAAACAAAATCGTAACATAAACACTATTTATATAAACACTTAAACAATAAACCCTAAACATAAACAGTTACCAAACGAGCCCTCAATTATGCAATATACTACACCAAAGATCATATCTTAAAAAACTAACACCACCACGAATAACACAAAGTTGAGTTATTATTTCTTCACTTGGCAACATCACTATTCATTGTTCGTACTGTTTGCACACAAGTGCTCATTTTGCCTAATAATCATTGTCATGTTTAACATTTCCTTTTCCAACATTGAAACACACCCTTTCTCAAGGCACACTGACACTACAACCTATACATTTCATCTTCACTAAATACGTTCATTCCAATTTTAATTTAATCAAAAAAATTATAAAATCTAATGATGTCATTGTTGGAAAATATATATGGGTTGAATATGCTACTCAGAGAATCATAACATCATCTACAAACTTCATTATATATAATTATTATAGTATCTTTGAATACAAGTAAATATACTTCTAGAATGTACAAGAAACCTCACTTTCATGCATTCTAAAATTTTTAATACACTTTTATGAGATTATATAAATATAAGATATATATCACTCTAAAATCATATAACATATGCACGATAGAAATTACATGTTATATAAGGCCAATGATATTTAACACTATATAAACTATCATATAAAATCACATATAAATAACCTGAAATTTGATGATCGAGGCTTGAATTAAATTCAATCTACTTAAGACAATTATTGCCCCTCAATGGTGTTGAACGGACCCTTGGCGACTGTCTCCTAGGATACAACGATATTTCTCTCAATTGGTAGCAATACTTCAAACCAACTGAGCTTCTGCGAACCACCTATGTGTTAGTACTCTCTTGGACTTGACTCACTTTACCTTTGGATTTAGACACAAACATGACTCACTTTACCTTTGGGTTCAGACACAAACACAATGACTCACTAGTAAATTGGATTACTTTGTAGGGAGTGATAGAATAGTACGTTGGGAGAGAAGAGGAAGTCTGAATTGTATATATTTACAAAAGAGAATTGAGGGACCTATTAATAGGCACAGTGGTACCCTTTCATAAGTATCCGAATAGTCATAGGACATGTCCTTTGTTGCAAAAGGTTGCAACTTGTATTGTTTCAACTTTAAACAATAATACTTGTGTCTATTTGATACTAACAGACACTTTTGGTGTTTATTCAGTGTAAATCACACTATTTCACCTTAAACCTACACTAATAGTGTTTATTTGTTACGAATTAATATTTACGTATTTGTTAAATAATATAATATTCAATTTTCATTCAATTTTTTTAACAATCCCCCACATGAATGAAAATTAGCCTCAAATGCAAAAAAGACTCGATTGATACTAGAGAGAGTACAATTAGAAAGTTATTGCATCGGGATAGATAGTTTTTAGCCTTGAATCTTTCCTAGTGTAATACTATCGGATTTACTTGGTTAACTAGTGAATTAAAGTCTTGAACTATTCATCTATTTGTGTAAAACCACACAATAGTATACATATAATACCTTTCCGCACAAAGTTGGTTCTTTCGGTTGTGTTCATTTCGGCTCTGAACAAATCCTAGTATTCATGAGTGCTCTAGAGAACTTATCCTTGTCATTATCATAGAAACGGGTCACTTCATATTCATATAGGTGATTCTTTATTAAGAGTATCCTACCATACTCCACTTGGATTTCTCAGATATAAGAATCACTAAAAGCTTTTGCTTAACCTGATACCCACGACAAGCAACATTGTGTTATCATAGGAATAGGTAGAAGATAAAATCTTCCAGTGCTACTGGTGAGTCACTCAAAATTTCAGTTGTCTCTTTGAATCTAGATCTTGGAATCTCCAATCAGCTAGATATGGTTTCCATTAAGGTGACTCGGTAGATATAAGTGATAAGTGCACAAAACATGTTATTTTATATATCAAAATAAGTCTTTAATTACTCTTTTACTTTATTTAAATATTCTTATCTTTGCATTTTGTGTTTTATAGGGGTTGATTTCCAAATAAGAAGAAAAGCAGCAGAAAAGGCCTAAAAAGGATTTATATAGCCAAAGATAAACATCAGAAGAATTGTAGAAGAGATGGTATTCTATGCAATCTACTTCACAAGAGGTCTCAAGTTCAAAACTTTGCAAAAAACTTTTTACGTCTGCAGTCCAGAATTCAAATTAAAGATATGGAGATCAAATATTAGATATTTAAATTCAAAATTTTGTATTTTGAATTTTTGTTTTTGAATTTTGTATTTCAAATTTGTATTTTGAATTTTGTATTTTAAAATTTTCCCACCTAAACCATTCCCCTCTAACTCTATAAATAAGGGGTCTTAGGGGATGGTGAATAGAGTTAGAAATTGTAGAAAAAAATAAAGTGTAGTTGTAAATATATTTTTTTGTATTTATTTTCTTTTTCTTATAAACACAATTCTCAAGGGAGTGATGAAGCCACCATGGCTGAAGTATAGGTAAGTTGTTTTATTTTCTTGTCTACTTTTTCCTTCCAAGAGCATTCTTCTACTCTTCTATTCTGGATTTTATTTTCTAAAATTAGAGGAAGGATTTTTCGTGTTTGCCAAATAATGGTAATTCGAAGAATGCCTACCTCTGTTTACCTAGCCAATGTGCATCAGATTAAGTAAAGAAATGTCTCTCTTATATATAATCAAGTCATTCTTTTTTATTCTATATTTTCCTTCATCTTTCTAAGTTCTAATTGGATTGGTGAAGTGTATTGATTATTGGAGGAAAAACTATATAAGAATATTAGAAAATTTATTTATGTGGATTCATGGTGGTGGATTCCCTTCCCTTGAGATTTATTTTATTATTATAGTTTCATTTATTCATTATAATTCCAAAATAAAAAATGTTTTTTTTAAAAATAATTTTTATTCCATAAGTTAGTGTGTGAATTTGAGCTCATTCGAAATCTCACTTGAGAGTGGTTCGACCCTGCTTACTACTATACAGTTTTTAGTAAAGTTTTTGCAGGTTTTATTATTTTTTGTACGAAGTGTAGAAAAGCAACGACAAACATCCATTAATCTACACTCGTCAATAAGTTTTACGTCTATTCTCCTCGATGACTTCTTCACTTACTTTCTAATTTTAACCTTCACTCGTGTAGATCCACCTGGTTGTACTTATGCTCTATAAAGACTTCCCCTTTTGAGAGTGGTGAATTCTTGATATTAACAATCCTAAATCACAATCTTATTTTGGTAGTAGAAGATGTATGGAATCTTCTTCTCGGAGCAAATATGATAAATAATGTTTACTTATCACTCTCTGGTTTAACTACTAAGTTTAAAATACTCTTTTAGATTGTATATATTATGTCGTGTGCAATTCATTCTTAATCTGACTAAGTTATCTTAAGTGTCTCTAGCATGCACGCGTCACATTTAATTAAATTCCTTAGTTATTTTAATGTATGAATCTAGCACACACTTTTATTTAACTTAGAACTTTGATTGTTCCATATAATTACTTATTCACAAGAATGTAATATACTCTTTTGTTATACACATTTAGATTCTATCCTTATTCACTTATAGGAATTGAAACCCCACATTTAAAATATTTTCCATAAAGTGTCTTATTCTTAATAAGAACTCTCACAATTATGTTTTACTCAAATTACAACTATTTGCATAACATAAAACACAAATTAAATGGAGTACTTTCTCATATTGTTACACAATGAAAAGAAATAACTAATAATATTATTGTGGATACATAGTTATTACACTGTATTTATATTGTGATTATATTACATATTCCTTAGGTACTCTTGGGTACAACAATCATCACATTCATTTTGAACATTCCTTCATTCAAGTACCCTCTACCTATAAACACTCCATTCTTAGTTATAACAAATCTATTTGAGATGAAGACCAGTTTGAACCCATTCTTACTTAGTAAGCTTCCAAAAATCAGATTCTTTCGAATATCTAGCACGTGAAGCACATTATTTAGAACAAGTTATTTCCTTGAGGTCATTCAGAGTTTAATCTTCCCTTATCCTTCTACTTTAGCAGTCGATGAGTTGCCCATATAAAGTTATTATCCATTATTAACTTGTTGATAGGTGGTGAACATTTTCCTTTCTGAACAAACATGACGAGTAGCCCCAGTGTCTACCCACCACTTTCTAGTATTGCCAACCATATTTACTTCAGAAATAACAGCTAAAAGATTTAACTCTAACACGCTAGTTGTTAACTTTCCTTCCTCGGTTATATGGACTTCACTAGTCTTCTTATGCTCTTCTTCTATCTTTCGATGTCAGCAGGTATTTAACTCGATGTCCTTTCTTCCCATAGACATAGCACTTGCTTTCAAACCTCTTAGGGTTACCTTGAGTTATACCTTGGCTAGAATATTTCCTTTTATTGTTCCTTCTCTTTTCTTCCACAACATTTGCTTTTACCTCAAATGAAGTATTATCGGTTTTGATTTCCAAACCACAATTATCTTCTTCAATCCTCTATCTGACTATTAAGTCCTCAAGCCCCATTTCCTTGCATTTATGCTTTAGATAATTCCTGAAGTCTTTCCAAGGCGTTAGTAAATTTTCAATTATGGCAGTCACTTGAAAAGACTCACTTAAATCCATATTCTCATTAAGGATTTTATGTATAATCAATTGGAGCTCCTGAACTTGGCTAATCACAGGTTTAAAGTCAACCATCTTGTAATCAAGAAATCTGCCAACTATGAATTTCTTCAAGCCGACATCCTCTATTTTGTATTTCTTGTCTAGTGACTCCTATAACTCTTTAGCCGTCTTGATTGGACTGTACACATTGTAAAGTGTGTTATCCAATTCATTGATAATATAATTTTTGCCCAAAAAATCTCCATGGTTCCATGCATCTATAGCAGTAATTGTGGTTACGTCAGTCTCGCCTTCTTTTAATACTGGTACAGTCTCTTTCAGATACTTTTCCAGACTAAGGGTAGTAAGGTAAAACAACATCTTTTGTTGCCACCTTTTAAAATCAACCCCATTAAATCTTTCGGACTTTTTCCCATGACTGATAAGAACACTAGGCACATTTGTAGTGGCCATTTAGTATGAAGTTTACAGACTACTCACAATTAATGACAAATATATATATATATATATATAACATGCCTTTATTTATTGAACTCAATAATTAAATACACATTCACACAATAATTTATCAAGCATGTAAATAAATGTACTTAACAACCAACTATAGTAGCATGTCATAAAGCCACGTTTACGCACTAAACACTCCATTCTTAGTTAGAACAAATCTATCTGAGATGAAGATCAGTTTGAACACATTCTTACTTAGTAAGCTTCCAGAAACCAGATTCTTTCGAATATCTGGCACATGAAGCACATTGTTTAGAACGAGTTTTTTCCCCGAGAACTGGTTTGATAAATTTGAAGCAAACAATATATATATTTGATAAATTGGTTTTGACACTACAAAAATTAACACATTTCCAAAAGTAATTCGTCACTTTTTTTTTTGGTCTAAGCTTTAGGTCACTGTCATGGTATACTAACGGTAATTTTTTTCCTTTCTATATTAATACTATTTCTTTCATTTCACCAAACTTTGGGTAAATTACACTGACCTCTCCTCAGGTTTGACCTAATTACACACAATATCAAACTTATATATTTTGTTACACCGTGCTCCCCTAACATTTGCTCCGTTATAACAAAGACCCCCCTCCATCTAAAATTTCACCTTTTTTGTCCAAAAATTTGGTTGTAGTGACCAAAATGCCCATAAATAAATGAAAAAGACGTTTTTAACCCTTTAATATATATATATATAATATTAGGTAATACATACATATATATATATATATGAACCAAGAGTATATATACATATATATTAGGTATATATACATATATTACCTAATATATATGTACACGCACACAGACAACACAAACAGAGGTTCTCTCGAAGGTTTGGAGAAGACGATGATCGGATCGAACATCAACAACCCACAATCGTCGTTGCAGGCGATTGTTGTGGTAGCTGACAATGGCGTTTGGTGGAATCACCTCACCGATCGTTATCTAAAACGCAAACCCTAGAGCTTGAATTACGACACATCTGCTACCGCTCTGGGGTTCCGACATCGTTGCCGTCGCAGCCAGTGTTGTATATATGAGGTTTGACAGCGCGACTTCCTCAACTCATGTGCCAAATACCACACCCCCACCATCTGGTTCGCTGATAACGACGTGTTGTCCCTTCGCTTCTTTTTCTATACATACATATAAATGTAATAAGATATTGATGGTGGTGGTGGTGGTGATGATGAAATTTATCTTTCTTTTTTCATGTATGGATTAAGTAGATTGGGTGGTGGTGGTAGGTGGTTGTATGGGTGTTGGTTAGAGGTGGTGGCCTTGGTAGATTGGGTGGTGGCGGCGGTTGTGGGAGTGTTGCAGGCTTTTCCGACAACGGGTCGGTGGCCATGGTGGGAGGAGGTGGTGTGATTAATTGCTGTATGTGCAGAAGAGAGAGAGAGAGGGGGAAGAAGAGAAAAAAAAGTGTTTTTTTTATACATTGGCAAATTGATAATTTCATATATTCAGATATTTGATCAATTTTAATAATAAAAGGGGGGTAAAATAGTAAAATCACTCTATTTTTAACATCTGTTTTGCCAAATCCGTTAGAGGGGAGGTGAGTGCAACAAAATGCATTACTTTGATGCTTCATGTAATTAGGTCAACTTTTAAAATCAGTCCCATTAAATCTTTTGGGCTTTTTCTCGTAAAAAAAAGATAGAAACACTAGGCACATTTGTAATGACCATTTAGTCTGAAGTTTACAGACTACTCGCAATTAATGACAAATATATGCATATATATATATTATATAACATGCCTTTATTTGTTGAACTCAATAATTAAATACACATTCACACAATAATCTACCAAGTGCGTAAATAATTTACTTAACAACCAACTATAGTAACATATCATAAAATCACGTTTACGCACTAAACACTCCATTTTTAGTTAGAACAAATCTATTCGAGATGAAGACCATTTTGAACACATTCTTACTTAGTAAGCTTCCAGAAATCAGATTCATGAAACACATTGTTTAAATCAAGTTCTTTCCTCGAAAAATGGTTACATAAATTTGAAACAAACAATATATATATTTGATAAATTGGTTTTGACACTACAAATATTAACAAAATTTTAAAAGTAATTCGTCACTTTTTTTTTTGGTCAAAGCTTTAGGCCACTGTTGTGGTACACTGACAGTGATTTTTTTCCTTTCTATATTAATACTGTTCCTTTCGTTTCACCAAACTTTATTCGGGGAATGAACCAAACCTGTACAAAATTTTTTTCTCCTCAAGTATGAGTTTTGACAGAATAAACATTGACTTTTAGAACCAGCGAAGGAGAGTGAGTGCATTTCTATGTAGAAAATTGTTTGAAAAGGTGAATGGGTTTTGGTTGGTAAACATTTGATTTGATTACACCTCGTAAGTGCGAAGAAGGCACCGACTGACTTCTTCCAAGTAAGATTCTAAATCATCAGATCTCATACTACTCTAGAGAGAGAAAGAGATGTCAAGGCGGTCGGGGACTTGTTTGAGGTGTTGTTTGGTGATATTCGCAGTGGTCTCGGCTTTTTGCGTCTCTGGTCCTGCTTTCTATTGGAAGTTCAACAAGGGATTGAGGTTGGCTGGAACTTCACCTTCTTGCACTCCTTGCATTTGTGATTGCCCTCCTCCTCTCTCCCTTTTCACAATCGCTCCTGGTATGTGCCTTTATATATATATAATGTTTGTCATTTGTTTCTGGGTTTGTTTTAAAGTATTGTACCTGTTGGATTTTATGTTGAGTGGAGCAAATTAAAGGATACCCATTTTTTATTTCTAGGTTCCGACTAATGCTTCTTACTAATTGTTGATTCTGAGGTAGAGTGTAGCCAATTTAGGTTATTGTTTCTTTTCTTTAATTGTGATCTTTATCTGTTTTCTATTTCCTGAGTTTTTTTATGCGAAATTAAGGGCATCCATTTCACCCTTAAGATTTTGATTCATTAATTTGATTGATTTTTTTTTATATTTGGTATCTCTTTTGCCAAGGGTACTGGAAATTGAATGAATTTAAGGGGAATTCTCCTATGGGGGACTCCTGTCTTGCTGTCTTACTTATATTCTGTATTGTTGTCTTATACATGTGCCTCATGGAAGCTGTTTGTAAATTACCAAGATCTGATATGATAAATTGGTCTCTCTCCTGCTTATTCACTACTCTCTCTCTCTCTGTGTTGATTTTGAATATCTGAAATTTAGATTAATTTTTTAATTATTTTTCAGTACTGGAACCGTTTTAGAAGGTTCTAAACTGGTTGAAATTGTTGAATTCAGAAGTTTGAATGACCATGATTTATAGGCAAATGACTCAATTTGAGAATCTTATTGAATATTTCATCTTCAACATACTAGCGTTCAGTTTGATATAAAGATTTCCATAAGTTCACTAGCAAAGATGAATGCCACTTTGTTTATGATGCATATGAGGCAATGAAGTAAAGTCCTCAAAATTTCTAGCATATTTTCTCAGAAATTCTTGAGAATTGTTAGGGTTGTCAGTGACAGTTGCTATGACTAAAAAAAAAGATACTCATGCCTTCCCTTTCTTCTCACAAACACTAAGACAACACCTCACCACCTCCACCCTTGTATCTGTTTGTATGAGTGTGCTCTGGCCTTATTTATTTGATAAGACTAACTTCCTTTTCTGTTAAGAAAAATACTTGCTTCTTGACGCATGTGAATGAACTTCCTCCTTACAGCTGACACTCATGATATGATTGGATCATATTATTAGATTTGGTGTATTAACTCACTCAAAAGTTGATTATTTTCCATTCTCTTTTTGATTTATTATTTAATATATTATAAAAAGGGCACGTGCTCCAATAATATCATAACACGTCAGTTGTAAGGAGGAGGTTCCTCCTTACGTGCAAAGAGGCAAGTATTTTTCTTCTGTTAAAGTACATTTTAATCATAGAAAAGTCACACATGGGCTAGCAATGTAAACATTACAATGTTAATTCCATAAACTGGAAATTCACATCATTTGTTTGAGCTTAAAGTTGATATGAAATTTAGAAACCTCTCTACTTTTTTCTTTTGTGCTCATTGTCATGGATTGTTTCTATCCTATAGTGTAATGTCTTTTATATTGTTTCTTTCAAGAAACTATTTTTGACTTTTGAAATTGCTGGAAATAATGGAGCTTTCTTGTTATTGGTTCCTTGTGGTTTCTAACTTACTGCCTGTTACAAAGTGCCCTTTGAATTAAGCTTTTATCTTGTGGCAAGATAGGGAGTTCATTTGTACTAACACTTCTCATTTTTTAATTCCTTCTTTTGCAGGCTTGGTCAATCTCTCCATTACAGGTTAGAGTTCATCCTACAAACTTATCATAGTGAAGAACTTCATACATGCTATTCCTTGCATTTGTCACTGCAATCTTTATGTTTTACAATGATTGACTGGAAAGTGATAGTATTATCTGGTTCCTGTTTTCGGCCTTTTTGATGGTTTTTAAAAAAGAAGTATCGCTAGGATGTCTGAAGTCTCTTTTATCTTATTTACATATGGTTGAAAATTGCATGCAGATTATTTTACTTTCACACCCAGTAGCTGCACTTTGAAGGGTTAAAACATTAATACACCAAATGAGCTTTATGCTCTCTCTCTTAATATATGGATGATGTTTTCTTCATAGTTAGTTTTAACTTAAATATCTTAGACTAAAGGTGATCTTAGGGTAATGGGTATGTGCTTACACATGCTCTAATATCACATGGTTGTTGTTATTGTTTTTTATTAGATTTTTTTGAATCTGCAAAATTGCTAGTTTGCTAAAGAAAATTGTTCTAAACTAACATGGTCTGTATAGTTCTTAACTGCATCAATGTTGATTACATTAAAATCCATGTTGTTTGGAGATGATTTGTTCACTAGAAGCTCAATAGCATGTTTTGGCAAGCTTCTAAATTTTTCTTTGTTCGCATGTGAAATCATGATCAACTAACATGTAAATGATATTTTATGGTGATTGTGATGGTGATGATAGACTGTGGAAGAGATGACCCTGATCTGAAGGAGGAGGTGGAGAAGCAGTTTGTGGACTTGTTGTCAGAGGAGATGAAGCTGCAAGAGACTGTTGGCCAGGAGTACACACACCACATGAACATCACATTTGGAGAAGCAAGAAGAATAGCTTTCCAGTATCAGAGAGAGGCCGAAAAATGCAATACTGCCACAGAAACTTGTGAGCAGGCTAGGGAGCGTTCAGAAGCATTGTTGATCAAGGAAAGGAAGGTAACTTCCTTGTGGGAGCGAAGGGCCCGTCAACAGGGTTGGGAAGGGGAATAAATGTTGCAGTTAAAATTTTTGTTTAAAGCATATAAATCTCTCTCTCATCTTGTTGTATTTCTTTCCGTGGCCTCAAATGGCTTACATCAATAAATTTTCATACACAATATGAACTTTTCTTGATAGATGGTTTTCTTTTGACTCGAGTCATTTTTCCTTCACCCCAATTCTATTGTTCTGGGAAAGAGACATGGCTTTGTTTTGGTAGAATGTTTTCGGTTTGTGGATTTAACGAGAGAGAAGAAAAATAATGTAAAAGAAACCATTTTCTCTTTGTTTTTTTTTTTCTTTTCTAAATCTTAATGGTTTTTGGAACATTTTTATTTTCAACTTTCAGCTAAGTATTTTCCTTCTCTCTCTTTTTTTTTTTTTTTACTAGTGGTGTGTTTGGTTGAGTGAAAGAATGAAGGGACTTTAGGGAGGAGGGGGAGGAAGGAGTTGTCCTCAATAGGTAGAAGGGAGAGGGAAAAGAAAGGGATGAGAGAAAGGAGATTCTTCCACTAGTGTGTGCGGTGGGCTAGAGCTGTACCCCACCTGCTAGTGTGTGCCATCACATGCTGTTCCCCGCCACGCGGTAATTATCACATCACATGGTGAGCTTCATTCTAATTTTAGGGTTGATTTTGCACTTATATTAATGATTAAGAAGCTATAAGAATCAAAGTCACATTATCAAGCCTTCACATTATTGCTACCACTCAAAACCATCTCTCCACTATCGATTAGCAAATAAAAACAATTCTCAATCCGATTTCTTGGCAAAAAAACATATATGCAAATGGTTTTATTTATGGATAATGATTGTTTCACTTGCTCTAATCGACAAGACTAAAAGAGAATTTCTTATTCATTAGATGAATTAAATAAAGGTAAAAATTTCTTTGGTTATATAATTAGGTCCGAATAAAATTGTCTTCTACTGATTACTTCAGATATGCATGAGTTTGGCCAGCCAATAATTATGATGATTATTATTTTATTATTACTAATTAATTAAAACATCATGTGACCACACATGAATTAGAGATTCCATCAATATTATAATACTCTAGCAATGGAAGTCACAGTTTTCTCAACATCCAAACAGCAGTGATATATTATACATACATGCATACAATGGTGGTTTGATATGGTTTCCGTCGACTATAAAAATAGTCAAATACCAGATGCGTGCCAAAAGGTTCCAACCATGACCACTACGCGGTTTCAACGTTAATGAATTGAAAATTGATAACACAGCTGTACCTTGATGGATTGAAAATTTGTAGAAACTCTCAACACAGCTGTGACACTATTCATTACATAATAGTAGTATCATATTCATATCAGATCTAGATAGCCAAATTCACCTAACATATCAATTTTCTTTTCCTTCAAACTTCAGATCACAAACTGCACTTTTTTCTGTACGCAGATGAGTACTAAACAGTGTTTGTTTTTTGTGTGAAATCTGAGCAGTCCATCTTAGAAAACTATTTTTTTCTAGGTCGGCTCTCGGATGATATTTCTGGCCTAAATCTGGAAATATAACTAAATCTAGGGAGTTGGGTAGTTTTTCCAAAGATGGAAAATTCAAGAAGCAGGACCGTGGATAAGAGAGGGTATGAAGAGAGTGTGGAGGATCAAGATGGTATGATGCCCCAGTCGAAGAAGCCGAAGTTGCCGGGTTTGGCTAGGTTTGTTCCTTAATTCATAATGATAAAATTGTTTTTGTCTCTCCATTTTCTCGTTTTTGTTCATAGTTATTCTCAGAGTGGATTTATTTCCCCTTAATTATTGGTTATGGTACTAGGAATTTGATAACTTCTTATTTATCTATGTCTATGTCTATACATATTATGTATAGTAGCTGTGATTCTTCTTATGAAGTTCAAGAATCAATTTCATTAATTGGGAACCAAACTGGGTTTGAGCAATTGCCAAGTGAATGAGTTGATGAAGCTGGTTCTTGACTAAATTCAATACACTATGATATATTCTATAGTTATGGTTGATCATTTTCTTCCTATACCCTCTCAAAATGAGCATAGTGTTGGCATGGATTAATTTAGTAGAGTAAATATTCTATTTGCTAGTGACACTGATTCTTCTTGAATTTGGTGGCTGTCATCACCCCTCCCCGAAAAATATGGACAATAAATCATATGGTTATGATACGATGGTAGTCTAGTTCTCCTCTGACACCTTAAATGTTGGGAAAGTCATTACCAAGAGATTATTAAACTGGAAATAGTGTACACCTTACTGCAATAATTTCATGCCAATAGACCCAACACGGACTAAAAGGGCAAACCCAGTACACGAGCCTGCTATCATTGCGGGGTCTGGAGAGGGTTAGATGTACGTAGCCTTATCTTCTCATGCGAAGAGGCTATTTCCTTGAGCTCTTATTCACATGGAGTTCCCAATGCCACATGAAATTGTGGACGGATACAGTTAGCATAAGATGGTGCAAATGACTGGGAAATTGGGGCAAACTCTTTCGACTTAATTGACCAAATTGAATGTATTTGGGCCTTTGTTAGAGTTTCAATCAACTTAAACTTCTAGAAGTTTTGATTCAATGTTGAACTTCACTGCTTTCTGCATTACATTGCTCTTATCTGTTTAATACTCTCTATGCAAGTTTTCAACATCAATCTTTCTTAGTAATCTATTGTGGTTTAATTTTCTCAGTGTGATTGTGGAAGCTTTGAAAGTGGATAGTTTGCAAAGACTATGTTCATCTTTGGAGCCTCTTTTCCGCAGAATCGTAAGTTGATAATGTGAACTCATTTTCTGTGGACTTACTTATGGCTGTAGCTATCAGAGAATAACTTAAGTTATTATATCATCATCATTGTCCCCTCACGTTTGCCATACTTCCGTCCATGAGTGGGCAAATATCAGGTAGGAAGTGAGATTTGAATCCTGACTTAGATACTATGTATAGGAAAGTTGCATCTTAGCATATATCATCAACACATATAGAAATTTACATTGCATGATTGTGACTGTCTAACCGTTAAATATTTAAATTTTCATCTTCACACTTCTCCCATGATTCTTTTACACTTGTACACAAGGAAGTTGTAGCTAAACCAAAAACATTTGGGCTGTCTTTACAGTCATATATATCAGTTTTGGTTTGTTTGTGAAGATCCTTTTCTTTTTCGATCTGTTATAATCTTGAATCATGTGTAAATTATTGTTTAGCGTGTAGTGAGGTTTCCCATTTTTGTTTATGTTGCATTATTTTTATTTATTGAACAGGTAAGTGAAGAAGTCGAGCGTGCTTTGACAAAATTAGGCCATGCTAAGCTGGCTGGGAGGTGTGTTCCTATATTTTTGTTTAGAGCCAGCAATTAGTATTTATATTTGTTCCTGTCATTGATCTCTGTATAGGTGATATAGAGTTTGACGGAGTGAAACAAGATTTTTGTGACTTTGCTCATTTATACTTTTAACACAGATTGAGTTAATTAGTAAGTCAGAAACCTTGGAAGTTGGTTGATGAAATTTAAGGAAAATCTGCTTTATTAAGAAACTTTATATGTTCACATAATTAACATTCTACAATATGTCACATAATTAAAGCTTTGCTCATCCTTCTTTTTTTTGGCCCATTGGAATACAACTACAGCTCATGAAGGGGGTGAAAGACCCATATCCAGAAATAGATTTGTTCCTTTCCTTCTTTTTCTGTGATTTTTTCCCTTTTTTTTTTTCCGGGTGGGGGGCGAAGGAAACTTGAGTGCCTAAACCCTTCCCTTGACAGCAACTGAAAATCAGATCCTCTGCATGCTACTTGAAGTTCACTAATGCATCTAGCTTTTAGTATCAATCGGTTAACATTTTTGTGAATTGTGAGTTTATGACTCAATCTTCCTCTGACAGGTCTTCACCACTGAGAATACAAGGTCCAGAAGGAAAGACTTTGCAGCTTCATTTCAAGACAAGGATGCCACCTCACCTATTCACTGGGGCAAAGGTGGAAGGAGAGCAAGGAGCAGCAATCCATGTTGTCTTGCTAGATGCCAGCACAGGCAATGTTGTGCAAACTGGACCAGAATCAGCAGCCAAACTGAATGTGGTGGTTCTTGAAGGCGACTTCAGTGAGGAAGCTGACAATGATTGGACCAAAGAGCATTTTGAGAGCCATGAAGTAAAGGAGCGTGAGGGTAAAAGGCCACTTCTGACTGGGGATCGACAGGTAATCCTCAAGGATGGGGTAGGAACTCTTGGAGATCTTACTTTCACTGACAATTCAAGCTGGATAAGGAGCAGAAAATTTAGGATTGGTATGAAGGTTGCTCCTGGATACTGTGAGGAGACCCGTGTTCGTGAGGCTAAAACAGAGGCTTTCGCAGTTAAAGATCACAGGGGTGAATGTAAGTTCTCCAATAATGGCTACTTGCTTTTTTATGTTTGGTATGTGGCAGTCTTTTATTGCATTTTGCAGTGACAGACAAATCAAAGTTGTAGAAGCCACCCGACACACCCCTTGCTTCTCATTGGGATACACATTCTTGATTTGTATCACTTCGAGCAACAACCATGGACTGTCATTAGTCAAGAGAATAAACGTTCTGTTCCAATGCTCATGGCACAAGTATGAAGCCAGTATTATCTGGTCATGCCTTTTAGCCTGTAGGGATACATTTTTCCTACAATTGTTAAAGTTGTCAACCTGCTGTTAATTCACATCTGGCCACATCATATTAATTCAGGGGTGCTGTTCTTGTTAAATCAGAAAAAAAGCAGAAAAGTTCTGTTACTAAGATGCCTCTCCTTTATTGCTGAAATGAAGACAAGGCCTATATGCAACCAAGCAAATTAACATTTCTTCATCAAGTGCTGAGACACATGAAACAAGTGGAGTGGTAACACGGAGCTATTAATTTGCTTCAAGAAGCTGTTGAATTTAACTACAAAGCCTTGATATTGCTGATTTAGTACACAGAAATATTCACCTTAAATGAGCAAATCAAACACAATAGAATGTGGATAGCAAGAGCAGGAATATGTTATTGGTAATTTGATAAAAGCTTCTAAACAATCTATTAAACCAATAGCAAAAAATCATGTATTTGAGTTTTTGCAGATTAGTAATGACTTCTAAGACAAATTATTCCTCAAATTTCCAAAAAACTGATATACCAATCATCAAAGTGTAGTGTAAGGACCTATTACATACGAGTTAAGATTCTTGAACTTTTCAATCTAATCCGTTTTTGATAACTGACCCATTTCAAATTTAAATTCATAGTTGGGCAAATTAATATTCTCTCTCTTTTTCTGATTTTTCAATATTAAAATCAATCCACTTTGGCCATCTGTTCAGGTTTACTGAACTTGAATTTCTATATCACCCCTCATACTCATTTACTACAAAGCACATCTGACCTTCTGGTATGCATCTGTTTGGTTTCTGGTAAGGTACAGGTCATAGGCACATGTTAATCTGAGTTCTGCATCATCCATACAATTAATAGAAAATTCATCTATTGCCAGGCATTATGGTTAATTTAAATATTTTTTGAACTTTTTTTTTGTTATTTTCAGTGTACAAGAAACATTATCCACCAGCTTTGTGTGATGAAGTTTGGCGATTGGATAGAATAGCAAAGGATGGAGCACTTCATAAAAAACTGATAAAGTCTGAAATCATAACCGTCGAAGATTTCCTCAGGGTTCTTGTTAGGGATCCACAGAGATTAAGAAATGTAAGTACTTCCTAATTTTTTATAACTTTCCTTTTTATTTTAATTGTTGGTGTTTGAAGAATATTATTTTCTTAGCCTTTATATTAATTCTTTCTCATAGAAGTTTTTCTTCTTCATTTTTCTCTTATGTGATGTTCACTGTGTAGATTCTCGGGAGTGGTATGTCCAATAGGATGTGGGAGAATACAGTCGAGCATGCCAAGACGTGTGTTTTAGGAGAGAAGCTCTATGTTTACTATGCAGATGGAACTCATGGCACCGGTGCTGTCTTTAACGATATATATGAGCTAAGAGGCCTTATTGCAGATGGGCAGTTCTTCCCTTTGGAATCGCTTACCCACAATCAAAAGGTCAGAGGTTCCCTCTTTTCAGATTCAGATCATTATATCTCTTCTGTGATTAAGCAAATTACACTAGATTGACTTTTACATTTCTCTCAAGCATTGTCTAATTTCCTGAAGATACTGGAAAAGAAATGAAAAGAACATGGAGTCTTCTAACATGTTTCTGTTAGATTAATATATTTTATGATACACGGACTCTTCAAAAGTAGGTGAAGTACCCATTATTATTTTATTTTGGAAAAATATTAAATAATATACCGGTCTACCTTTGCCTTGGTGGCTTTGGGTTTTAATTCCCAAGCCATAGATCAAGGTTTCGGGACTAGTAGAGAGAAGAAAAAATAATAATTTTAATAATAATAATAATTAGCAGTATCCCTATGTCTTTTAATCTAGGAATTTGACACGTCTAATGCTTGGATACCTATCAGCACTCGAAACACATATCCAAGTCCAACAATGTTATCCGACTCTCACAGTACTCGCTCTTTCATCATTCAAGTGCCAAAAGCACATTTGCATAATTCAGTCCACCACAAGGGATTTACATTAGATGTATTAGATCAATTAGGATGGAAAACACCGGGCCGACTGGAAGTCATAATACAAATTATAAGTAAAATCAATGTAGCACAAGGTGTGGAGTTATTATTATTTTTTTTTATAAAAGAAATATTTAATATTTGATTCTCTCTCTCTCTGTTACCTCATTTTTGTGATAGGATGTCTAATTGTATACATACAATCACTACTCCTTTTCCGCATTGGAGACGGTCTTTTAGGATGCGGTTGGTAGAGGATCAACTGCTTGTAGCACAACTCCTTAGCATATGTCACTAACAATTAAAATGAGTTAAATTCTATCAGCAGAGGCCATTGTTTGGTGTAGTGGTAAAAGTTCAGGCTGAAGCCTGTACCAAGTCCATTCTCCGTGACACCCTCAACTAAAAGGAACCTACACTGAGCAATGGCCTTTTAGTATAAACTATTTTATACTTCTGGTACTCTACTTGGTAATTGTTGAAGTATACATCTGACAATGATTTGACTTGACCTTATATAAAGCCACACTAGCCGACTCAATTTGGTTTGGTGTCTACAGATTTCAGTCGATTTGCTGGTGAAGAGAGCATATGACAATTGGAATCAAGTTGTTGAATATGATGGTAAAGTTTTGAGTTCTCTTAGTAAGAAGGGAACAAGAGCCTCAGATGTACCTATCGCTGACCATAGCCATGTCATAGATCATTATTCTACAGCAGCACAGAACAAGCAGCAGTATGTCTCCTCTGAACTGAACCCACAATGCCAAAACAAAAATAACAACCCATCAGTCGGTCAGTTGGTTGAATACCCATTCATAAGGTCTGATTCAATGGCGGGAATGATGTTCAATACCCCACAAGCAGCATTACCTGGAAGCACAGATTACGGGTCAGTTGGAATGTCCACACTGGGTGGTTCAGGTTCTTATCCTCCAGGAGAATGGTCTAGGCCAAGGAACGGGCAGGGGCTAGAAGATTTTTACTCGGAGGAAATTCGGCTTAGGAGTTCAGAGATGTTGGAGAGTGATGACATGCAGAGACTGCTAAAGACGTTTGGCATGGGCGTTGGAGTTGGAGTTGGAGTTGGAATGGGGTCTGGTTTTGGCCATTCTGATGATTCTTGTTACTCTTACGATGTTCCATATGAGAATCAGGTGGACCGGACATATGGGCAGGAGCTTGGGCGAAGTTCAGGAAAGGCTGTTGTGGGATGGCTAAAGCTGAAAGCCGCTCTGAGATGGGGGATATTTGTAAGAAAGAAAGCTGCAGAGAGGAGAGCTCAGCTTGTTGAACTTGACTAAGATGATCACTTGGGTCAATTTTGGCCTTGGGGTTCACTGAAAGAACATGCTTTTAGTGCCTTCCTAATTCTGTTTGACTGCTTAGAAATCATGGGAAAGAAAAATAACAGGAATTGAAACCCGTATTAAAAGATGTCCAGTTTTCTTTTCTTTTCCTCTGACTTGTTGATATTGGCCATCAAAGTTAAGTGACAGAAAAGAGAACAGAAACAAAAAAAATATGCATGTAACATGCATCAATGTTGAAGGTTTTGTCTCCCCTTCTTGACACAACAGAATTGTTGCTTGTATTTTTCTTTCATTTATTTGGTAAAAAACAAGTTATCTCTCTCTCTCTCTCTCTCTCTCTCGTCTCTGGTTATTTTGATTTATAATTTTCTTTCTTGTTTTCCTAATAATAAAGGATTAGATTATGTATATTTTTGGGCTTAGTTATTATAATTAGTTAATATTAGAGATTTTAAGAGCAGCACATGATCCATGTATTCATATGAAATGTTTTGTCAAGGATGGGACAGATCAAAACTCAATTATATATCACAATATCTATAACTGTTTATCATGTTATTTATAATTTGATTCTGAAGCCATTTATGTGATTCACTACATCCTCCTCCACATGAATATTACTGACGGACGGATAAATTTCTGTGGGTGTATCAGGGGTTTGTTAATCCCTTCTCTTCTTTGAAAGCATTGGCCACTGAGAGGATTCTTTTGTTGCCATGGTCGTATTTTTAATTCTTTGTTTCGTTTTGCGAAAATTTTTATCATTTATTCATCATTTCCGATTGCTATGGATTATGGAATAATAAATCCAAAT
This sequence comes from Cornus controversa, assembly GCA_026545225.1. NCBI lineage: Eukaryota > Viridiplantae > Streptophyta > Magnoliopsida > Cornales > Cornaceae > Cornus > Cornus controversa. Next base: position 62,856,296 of record CM048851.1, on the reverse strand, counting down.
GTCCCTCTTAGAAAGCAGGATACTTCTACAAAGCATCATACTTCTACAAGAGTAATGTAGTCCATATCTGTAGATGCAAAAAATCACTCTACGAGTAGAATGGAATAGTTTTAGTAGGAACTCACCCCACCCAGAGAATATCAATATATATTCGTCTATACAAACGTATTACAGATTTTTATCCCATAATCATGGAATTTGATTACATTACCTATTAGATGTCGTGTGTAGCATACTTATAACATTAGTGACCTCTACATGGTTTGCTTCTATTGGTGGGATTTTTCCCTCCACAGTATCCAATACCGATATATATATATACAATTTATTGATAATTTATCATGAATTTAATGTACAATTTATTGATAATTTATCATGAATTTAATGTACAATTTTTAGTGAATACAGTTTATTGATAATTTATCATGAATTTAATGTACAATTTTTATTTGAAGGATTTTACTCCACGTGTGTACTGTGAAATCATGTTTTGAAATTGTTTTATTTCTCTTTCTACCTTTACACTAGTAAAAAGAAAATAGTAAAAAGAAACAAAAGGAAAATAGTAAAAAGAAGCATTACATTCACAATACAAAACAATAGTTAAAATATATCAAGGTATCCCATAAGTTTTTGTGTTTGATAAGGAATTCTTTGACCCATTTGGCCCACAAAGAAGTTAGAGAAGGTTGAATGATCTGCAATATATATCTGACAATGGCAACTCTATTCCAAAAAATTGGATGTTATTCAAAATTTAAATCGGTAACAAATGCTGCTCCATTTGACTTTGGCTCCACCTCTATCCAAGGAGACCAGTAAACTTGGATGGAAAAAAAATTGACTTGATAAGCTGAGTTTTCCCACCAAAGGATAAGAATTTATTTGTCCATGACTTGGCCTTGGCAGTGATTCTATCCAGTAGCTGCTTGCAGTCCTCATTTTTGAGCCTTGTAGTGATCGGAGGGACCCCTAGGTACCTTATTGGCAGGGATCCTTTGGGACACTTCAGGATGTTCAGAATTTGGGACTCTATTTATTGGTCTATTAAGGGCTCGCATCTGGCGGAGGCAATATCATGTGGTAGTCTTGTATCTATTTATTGATGATGAAATACTAAAAGATGATGGCTAGTTATGATATTCTTGAAGACTATATATATTGCCTAAGTCAATTTATTTTATTTTTCTTTTCCAAATAAAATTCATGATTAGTGTTTAAATTTTATTTATATTAAACTCTATGTACCATATATAATAGAGATAACCACAATTATATTGAATATAATTTTCATAGTTTCTTGGGTTTCCATAACAGATTTTTTTTTTTAAATAATGTCTATTATTGTCATTTTACATTATTAGTGTTTAATAGAAATTAAATTTTGGTAAGTTTCCTAATATAATAGTGGAGAACTTTATTTTAATTAACAGTCTTAGGATTAAATCCGAAGGCTAGTGTTAAAAGTGTGTAGACTACTCCCTACTCACCAGGGAGCATTTGAACACTACTGTATATATATATATATATATATATATATATATATATATATATATATATATTTCTTAGATACTTTGACCACGCATCCAATGTTTCTCAAGATACTTCAATACATGTTTAACAAGTTTTGAACATTAAAATATAATTTTTTCAACAATAATATCATATTATAATTGTTAAGAATATATATTTAACAAATTTTGAACATTAAAATATAAATTTTTCAACAATAATATCATAGTATAATTGTTAAGAAAAGTTTAAAATTTATTCATGCAAATTATATAATATGACTCTTAATTCTTATTTTGTTTGTTAATCATAATATTTTATAAAAAAATGTTAATAATTTAATTTTTAGTATATATAAAAATAAATTATTATTTTTATATTACCGTGTCCTGTGGTACCCAAATCTTAGTTTTTTAGATTTGCCGTCGCTTCCTAGCTTCCCTCTATATCTTTGGAACCAACTGAGCATTGACATTATAAAAGATTATACCATTTGCAGGTGCTTATAGTAGCTCTCTATAATTCAAGTCTGTTAGTAGCAAATGTCAACACACTTCTCTTATAGAAATACTTTTTTCGAAATTGAACTTTTGGTTTTCCAATACAAAGTTTAACAAATTCATTGACATAATTTCTGCTATTTGTTTCTGTAAGCAATCAATGTATCTCATATTATGTATGATTCCAACTTTGGAAAATCATCAGTTCTAGCATGGTAGAAGCTTAATACAAGAACAATGATGCAACTATTTTCAAGATTAGAATTTCTGCGGCTAACCCAGAGTCCTTAAAGTCGAGTTAATGGAAAAATGTTCTTCACTGTAAAGCACACTTATCCAGTACAACTTTGCTTCCTACTTACAGTATGTGACAAAAGTGTCACCATTTTAATTAACAAGAAGAAACTTTGATATAAACTTGAGAACAAGAAAATAGATGAATCTCACTAGGTGTCAGAATTTTATGCATGAAAAGGGAGTGGTAAACACCATATGAGTATCTAGTAGACCAATCTGTAATATTTTTCAGTCACATGCCAACACTAATGATAGGGGTGGCAAATTGGGTGTCAACCCGTCAACCCGCCCATATCCGCCCAGTTAAAAATGGATATGGGTGACTTATTTTCTTATACGGGTCATAAACGGGTTGGATAAATATAAACCAATTAATTAGCGGGTTAGATGGGTTGAATATGGGTGCCAATATTCAACCCATCTTTCACCCATAAAACAAAATGTGAATTAAAGTTTCTCTCTTCTATCCAACCTCTCTCTCTCTTTGATCTCACTTCTCTCTCTCTCTTCCCTTTCTCTCTCTTCGATCCCACCTCTCTCTCTCTTCCCCTTTCTCTCTCTATACTTGGACAATATATATACATTTTTTTAAAAAGTATTTTAGTAAGAATTCAATTTTTTTAAAAATAATATTTTTCCTTTTTAGTAATTATTGTCGGATTTTACCATTGTAATTTCTTAATTAAAAATAAGAAGAATATATAATTTAGACACAAACTTTATAGTGCAACAACAATTTTCATTGGAGCATTCTATATATATATATATATATATATTCATCATTCTTTAGATTTTTTTTATTAATTCCAAAAAAAAAATGACTCATCGAAAGGTCACATATTTTATTTTCTCAACGGTATTTTTATTTTTATTGATTAGTTCCAAAAGACTCAGACTCATCCAAAAGTCACATTCTCTCCCCCTATGTACAGAGTTCATTTTGTATTAAAAAACAAGAATAATTGAATTTTCAAAAGTCACCTTTGTCTATCTACAGAGTCCATTTTTGTGTTTGAGTACCTTTCTCAATGTTTTAATTTTAATTATATTCCATGTGTTTCTGTGATTTGGTAGGTCATTTTTAAAATTGCCCAATTATGAAGATATAATTGAGTTAGTGTTGAAGACCTTTTTCAATTCAAATACTTATTATAATTGTTTGCTTATGTTTTGGTGTTTTTTAAAAAAAATTTATGCTGACTAAGTTACTCGAGATTCTATACTCTTTTTTCTCTTTTGCTATAGATTCATAAATGTAATTAAACACTAGATTGCAATTAAATTCTTATATTCTTTTACGCAATCAGCTCTTGGATAAAAAAAATAAAAAAAATTTACTAACACCTAAAAATAAACAAACCATATAAATAATATCAGTATGATTAGCAAATTATAGTTTTTTTGTTTGGTTATAGACCTTGTGCATTTCATTTTTGTGTTTGACTCCTACCTACTGTTGTGTCTAGTCGGGTCAAATATGGGTTGACGGGTTGACCCGACCCATATTCAACCCGTTCATATTTGACCCGCAACAAACGGGTTGAATATGGATCACAACTCATATTCAACCCACCCATATTTCACCCGGCCCAAACCCGCCCAACCCGCCCAATTTGCCACCCCTAACTAATGATAGGTTAAAGCTATCAGCAACAAGATTTAAGTCTTATCACCCCTAAGCATATACATATGTGTTGTGTGTGTATATATATATATATATATATATAAGAAACTCCAAATGCATTTTATTTGGTAAGGGAAGCATTACAGAACAAAAAGAAAAGAATTCCCTCGAGTTTGAGATATTTTGATGGCATTGTTCCACCAAGAAGACAAAGATGTTGTTGACACATTTAAAAATTAAGTAGAAACCAACATGGCATTAGCAACTGCAACCGTGAAAATTTGAACTTTGGAAACAGGGGATAACATTTTTTTGAGGATACACAAACAAATACAGAAGAAATTACATTTGGCAGGAACTCCTCGTGGAATAAACTTATGTAGCCCCCCCCGGCCCTTTCTCTTCTCTACATATTAGCACCTACAGAGTTTCATATACTTGACCCAAAAGAATATGTATCATATCCAAATTCTCCGTCCATTAACCTTGTCCCCTGTTCCTGCACCAAATACTCTTGCATCTTTCATAAAATGCTCAGTATGAAAACAAAAAAGAAAATGGTATAAATAAAAGGATGCTACAAGGAATTTGCATTATGGTCAGGTTTCCTTGCAATTAGATGATTATATTCAGCTGCGCCAATACTCAGAAAAGCAAAAAAGGCAAAATATTCAAGTAGACACAATAAGATGAATATTTTTTTTTCATATTTTTCATATATCATTCATAAAAAGGAAGATTACTCCGATGAAGAAGAAAAAATCATAAATTCCCTCCAAATGGCCATAAAAAAACCTGCAACATTGTAACTGACATTTATATTCACTACTTTCAGTAAAGTAGTTGATGGTTTTGAGTATTTTTTAATTCAGTTCCTTTCCTTTCTTAAAATGGTAGAGATATAAGGGTGCAACATTGTAACTGACATTTATATTCGTTACTTTCAGTAAAGTTGTTGAAGGTTTCGAGTATTTTTTAACCCAGTTCCTTTCCTTTATTAAAATGGTACAGATGTTTAAGTAACTAACACTGGCATTCACCCACATGGTACACAAATTTGAATCCTCAAATTTCAGTATGTCACTAGGAACTGAAGTATATGCACAAGGAAATGATGACAAGATATCCTCAACAACGGGAGCTGAAGAAAGAGAAAACACAAACACTCTTTTCAGAAAAAAAGAGAGAAGGCAACACCCTCACCCCCCTTCTCAAAATGACAAAAAAGTCAGAGTCGGGTGCTATTAAAGATCTCTGACAGGTAAGAATGCAATATGAATATGAATATGAAAAGTGCTATTGTTTTTCCATTGGGCTAAACAGACATTTTATGGTTGAATATGTAGCATCCTTATGGCACTATAAACTTGAGCCTATAAGGGAAATTTTCCACCAATAATAAACCATAACTTACTTTTTAGGAGAATAAACATTATGTAAATGCATGTAGATTCATTACTCCATCCAAGGAAGAAAAAAGCACGTTAAACTTCAGTATCTAAATACACTTCTTGTATAGGAGAATACAGTTCACAAGTTAAAATCCTAAAAGGAAGAGGATTGATGAAAATGATATGTGGGTTATTAGATTTGATCATATAAGAATCAAATAAAAAACATTGTATGTCCAGGCATCATGCTTAAAGAAATGTGACAAGAGGAGCAAGTTCAAATGTTCAAATCTGTGGTAGGTATAATTTCAATATTATTTATGTTTCTCTATAGCTCTCAAGATTCATATTATTTTTCAGATTTTTTCTACGAAGATTTAGATATTCCCACATCACGTCAATCATTCCTCAGGATGTACATAAAACCCTTCCTTGAGTCTCCTTGTATTCCTCATTTGCTCCCAATATATACACATTTATATACAAGGCTTCTGACATTTTGTTAAAGCACATTTAGCATCAGACAAGGCTTTCATTCCTCATCATTTCTGTTATCTGAATATCATGACCTAGGCCTCTTGAACCTATTTTTTATTCGAAATGATTCAAACTCAATGAAGATATCCCTCTAAGAGGGCTTTTTTTTCTATGGATGTCATGTTCCTATGATCTCATTTGTTATCAATCATGTAGAATAAAGTTGCTAGTTATTGAAGCATTGCAACAAGAAAGTGTCAACTTCACTATAAACTAGAAAAGTATTTCAATTAGATATCACTAATATATCTTACAGTTGCGGAAAATTTGACAATACACAAATTTGTGATTTTTCAGCTTATAGAGAATTTGTGAAGTTTGGGAGTCACTTTTGCTCAGAGGGGAGACATGGGCAGTGTTTAATCTCCAAACAAATTCAAAAACACCAAATTTTTTACTTAATTTTAATGCTTTAGTGATCTTGAGATCATAAATGCATATATAGAAACTAAGTGGTAATTTAGGGAAACTGTAACAGACTATGCTAGATATATTGTCATACCCGTTTGATCATTGCATTCATTAGAACATCCAAGGAATCATAACTTTGAGTAACAAAAGCACCCTGGCCGGGCCTCATCTTTGAGTCCATAGTTGATTTCTCAACCTCGCAATGCTGCATGAGAGTTGAAGTGCTGCTATTTGACTGGCCAACAAAAGACACATCCATCTTTCTGCTGCAGTTATTTCGGTCCAAACTCTGGCTCAAGTGACCCACAACCCCACTGGCAGGAACCATAGATTTTAAGGAGCTGAAAATATGATTTGAGTTGTGGGTGTAATCCTGTTTATGTTCTTCCCACCTTTGATTTGATGCTTGGTTCATATTCTGAACAATATCACCAACCAAACCTGCTTGGAATTGCATCTCTCCTCTTGAATCCTCCAGAGGTGCAGAAACTGTACAGGTAGAAGAAAAATCAAGCGGGCTGTTCTGGATATGAGTACCACTTGAGGAAGCATTTTCTCTCAAGCTATTAGACAACAACTGATTATGATTGAAACCTTCAGTCGGTGGCAAAGAATTTGATGGAAATTTTGATATTTGGATGGCATTCTGCCAGTTCTCATTAAATCTACCGTGATCCAGAAAGTTAGAAGAACCACTGACACCAATGTCAGCAGGTCCCGACACAAAAGAAGCCATATTGAAATAAGACTGATCTCCAAATCCTCCCCCACTTTGTATTTGTTGTGAGTTCCCTTGTAGCATCAAAGGATTGCTAGCGGCACCAGGTAAAGAGTTGCTTGAGCTACCAATAGCAGTTCGGGTGTTTGTGAATGTACTAGCAGCAGCAAAATTAGTTGGATTATTAATGGAATTGAACTCTTCAATGCCGGTAGTGCAATTATTCTGTTGCAACTGGTCAAGTTCCAGTGATGGAGGGATCCCTTGAAATGAACTTGTATTTTGATTATCAGGTGAAACAAGAGGCTGGAACTTCTCAAGGGTATGGATGGAGTTGCTAAAGTTTTGGGCATGACTCGGTTGGATCATTGCAGCGGAAGTGAGGTTACGAAGGCTCACAGCAGCAGGGGTATTGAATCTACCAAGCATTCCACCTGCTGGATACGATGACAAGGCAGTGTTTGGAAGCCTTCCTGACCCAGCCAATGTTCGAAAATCTCCAAGGCCATCTAGAGACCCAATCCGCATATAAGAGGAATCCTTACCTCCTAATGCAGCAACCATGTTAGCTTGCTGGCTTGCCACAGAACTGATTCTTTTCAGGTAAAGCCTATATTTCTGCAACACATTGCAAAACAATAACCTTCAAGGTTACCATCATGACAATATTCTCTGAATTTCAAATAAATCCCTAAATAAGTTGACTCATCATTATAGGAATTTTATTACGTATACTAGTAATCTCAGCTAAGTTATGCCTCAACTATTTGGAAATGGCAACTCGAACTATTAATGGAACTCCAAAATTATATGGATGGAGGCTAATTCACACTTCATATAAAAGGGTAATTTCAGTCTCCACTCCCTAATTTATGAGGAGATTCATTCTTCATCAAATAGTTGGTTTCATTTTATTTTTATTTTTATTTTTTTGATTGGTTGGGATGAGGTCCATGTAGCAGCTGCCTATTGGAATACTGCAAGAATGACATGCAGTGGTTTGTATCCAAAATCTGTTGTCTTTCCATCAATTAAAATAGTTATTGAATCATTCTAAAGTATTATTGCCAAATTCTTCACCTGCTGATTTTATATACTTGATAATATTTACACCGTATATATAATTTTTTTCCCTAATTATTTACAATGTATATTCCCACAATCAAAATTATTCATGTGATTACAACATTCCCAATTCCAAAATATTCGCTAAAACATGAAATTCTTAAAACCACAATGGACGTAAGGGAGGAAAATGGAACCTGGAGATGGCTTGCCACATTTTCCCTAGTAAGCCCATCAGTGTTCATCAGGTCAAGAATCCTCTTAGGAACAGCTTCTGTATTAGAAACAAGGAAGAGGGAAGAAAAGAAGGCTATTAAATAGAATAACCAAATATGAAATACAGAATACCAAATTATTTTCCTGAAGGACTCACTTTCAATGCCCAATTGGTTCACAGCCGCAACAAACTTCCTGTGAAGCTCTATTGACCAAACAACCCTAGGCTTCTTCTGGGTTGATGGGTCCTCATTCTCGTGTCCATTCTCTTCACTCTCTTCTTCCTCATCCTTCCTTTTTCTATTGAATTTACCATTCTGATCTGCATTACCTGTCAGTGGAGGCCCTTGTCCACCTTCTCCACTTCCCTGGTGAGCTGTGTCTTGACTAGTGCTTTGGTGCTTTGTGTCAAACTTCTTTCTCCTGATTACATGTTGCCATATGTTTCTGAGCTCTTCTATTCTAACTGGTTTCACCAAGTAGTCACAAGCACCATGAGTTATCCCTTTCATTACGAGTTTGGAATCACCGTTTGCTGACAACACTGGGGACCATTACAAGATAGTAAAACAAAAGTTAAAATCTATCCGTGCCTTAAACCTAAATGAATTGTCATATATTGGCCAAAGTCTATATTCTAAGAGATTATTAGGGATGACTTCAACTAAGTTTCTGTCTTCATGTTCAAAAATTTAACCTCAAAAACACAACACATGGAAAAGCATTTAGACCTGAAGCAGATATATTTCATCGTACTCTACTGTAAAATCATTAATGACAAAAAAGAAGGGCAAAAGAAAGAAAAGATAACTCTGTATAAGAGATCAGGGAAGGGGTTTCGCTTACTGATGACAGGTAGATCCATTTCAAGACCAACAAGCTCCAGGAGCTTAAAACCATCCATGTCTGGCATATGGACATCACTGATAACCAGGTCAAATCTATTTCTGTTTTCTCTCAACATCTTCAATGCTGTTCTCGCCTGACTGGTCGTTGTAACTGCAGAAGTCAAAAATCGTTTTGAGAAGGTGACTTTTCATTAGAGCAAAGTCCACAATATAATCAATATTCAATCTAAGTGAATGCAATCCCTTGACGGATCTTCTGATTGAGTCAACAGAAACTCTGTAGACCCAGTTTTCACGTCAACAGTCATTTGAACTAGAAGATGAGGCCACATCAATACAAACATTTAAACAACCATTTATCAGAAATTTGCAGAACAACAAAGATAAAACACAAAATCACAGTAAGCATACATTTAGAGCCATATTTGTACAAAATTAAATCACAGATTAATGGAATTAAGGAAGGAAATTGGGATCCAGTTTTCATATATCTAACAATTTCCAAGAAGTAAGACATTGGATAATGATGACAAGGAATCCAAATCATGTACGGAATCAAATCAACAGACCTATTCAGAATTGATGGAACAGAACACCTATGGTGACAACTACTCAACAGAATTTATGTTTAAATCCCAAGAAAACCCAATTGTGCCAAAAATTCAACAAACAAAAATAACCCATCTTTGATCAATCATTGACAAATGCTTATAAAGTGAAGAGATGCAAAGCAGATAGGAATCAAACCCTGATACTGGCATTTCCGGAGCAGACCATCCAATAGCATCAAACAAGTGGGGTCATCGTCGACTGCAAGAACACGCATACCTACCGGAAATTTATCATTGTTCCCATCTTCATTCCGCAAACTTCCTCTGATTTCTTCTACAGTCATCTTTAGAACAACAATTTCGAAGACCGAGATGAGCACAGAGCATAAAAACAGCGATCACAATTCACAGAGGAAAATTTTGGGTTTTGAGCATTGAAAACTGTTATCTTGGAGCTTTCCCAACAAACTCAAAGGGCAAAGAACTCGAATGAAAGCAGATTCTTGGAAGAGTGTGTCTAGAGAGAGAGACTGGTTGTAGCAAGTAAAGCTGTACAAGTTGACAGTGATGGTGATGGGCAGAACAGAACGGCTTCGACCCAACAATCCAGCAAATCGTGAATAATTTTACTAATTACAAGCCTCTTTCTCAATAAAAATATCTCCTCTCTGTGGGCTTTTTTCTTCTTCTCGCAGAATAGAAAAAACTTTTTCAAATATAAAACTCTTATAAAATTAATATGCACCTGTCTATATATATACACTAGGGTATTACCCGTGCCTACGGCACTATAAAACAAAAAATTATTAGACTGCAATAGAAGTTAATTTCATATAATCAATGTGTCAATAAACAAATATTCCCAAAACACCAGTTGCATTAAATGAAACTCTTTTACGTGTCTTACGCAATGGACTCTTGATCCTCATTGTTAGGTAGTTGATTCCACTGTTCATCGTCTCCTAACAGTTCTGACCAATCGAATGATAATGGATCGTATGCATCTATACCAGTAAAAGACCCTTCTGGATTTTCAAAGTTATCCAATTCAACTGGATATCCTAGCTGTTCATCCTCTTCTAGATTCACAAAATTCATGTTCTCTTCTCCATATTGAACCCATCGCTGCTCCGATGGATTCAGAAGAGAAGATGAATAACAGAAGGAAGGCTTAGGGTTTTGTCGCAACGAAGAAGAAAGCAGAATAAGAATTCTCGCGTATGTACGTATACACCTATATAAGTATATCGGCGCCCCGAGAAATTCGAATCCCTGTCACCCCAACAATCCTGAAAAACACGGCTAACATCCCAAAAAGTACGATCTCTTTTTCCCAACAACTTTTTGACTTTTTCAAAAAAGTTTTTAAATTAAATTTTCTTTTTTTGCCTGATAAATATGTATATACATGTATATTTATATACATCTCTTGCACGTCATTTTCAATGTCCACTCTCTATTTCTTTTTCATTATTGGACCGACACAACATTCAATTGTCATTGAGGTTGGAGTGATTTTAGGTGTAGGAAGTGATTGTTTAAATTTAAATTTAAGTTGGAGTGATTTTGAATTTGATTTAGATTCAGGTGTAAAAAAATTGAATTTGAATTTGAATTTGACGTAAATATTTAAAAGTAAAGAAATGATTGATTTGATAAAAAGTAAAAGTAAAAAAATAAAATAAAAGCCAAAAAAAATAAAATAATTCAGGTGAGAGTGAATTTATCAAATCTTAATAAATATTTTTATTAATTAGAATAGAGCTTGTATCAAGTCTCTTGTATCAATTATTCAAATTAATTCAGGTGAGAGTGAATTTAAATTTCAATTTAAATTACTACTTTTTTTTGTCGCTGATATTTACATTTTTTACAATTTGAATTTGAATTCAGGTGTAAAAAATTTGAAAGTATGTGATGTGAAAAATTTAAAAATAAACTAAAAGTAAAGACTCAATCCTTACAGAATAAAACTTCATATGTGATTTTGTTCATTATAAGACTATCCTCACATAATAAAAAGCATCAGAACTTTCGGTCATGGAATTTTAACATGTAAGGAGCTACAACAATTGTTCATTGGCAGTGTGTGTGTGTGTGTGAGAGAGAGAGAGAGAGTTGTTTTCCATTACATGTGCAGGTTCTACTCCAATGTATAAATAATATATAAATAGTATACATCTCCAAGTAGTATCCTATGTTGACAACAAAAGACCCTATTACGTGTCCAACAGTAACCCATTCTTCCTGGTCACAAAGGATGGCCATAATGCTTGAAATAGTCCCTCCAATGGAGAACATGCTTCTTTGATGTACTGAGGCTTGTTCCATACCTCACCGGATTCATCACATCGTCTGAAGCATATTTCATCTTCTCTTCCAAAGACAAATTGAAAAATCCTTCTAAGGCCTCCAGCATTTCCTCCATTAAAGAGACCTTCATCCCGTGATTAAGAATCTGTTCATTTTTATTTTGGTAAATTATTGAAGTAATATTAACAAATTTAAGAAATAATTATTAAAAAAATCTAAAACAAATTAAAACAAAATTACTTAGTTTAAGAATAATATATATATAGTTTCAAAAAATCACCTTGAAGAATCCCCAGTTGGCATAGGCAGAAGCGATGGCCTGAATAGTGATGAATCTAGACTCAGTGGCCTGAATGACTGATTGTTAATGGACTTTTCGTTAATGGCAAAGCATAATCTGAAGGCAGTGTGCACAAGTTAGGCATAATGAGAAGACATTGAGCCAAGAACTAAGAGCCATGAAAATTGTTAATTACTAATTCCAAAAAATATTTACAACTTCTATAAAACTTAGTTCATCATAAGTAACAAATGAAGAGGCAAAAAAACAGAGCAGATCTGAAACAAAAAAATAACAAAATTTTCAACATATTAAAAAATTAAAATAATCAATATAACAAAAGTCTAAATTGTCCCAAAAGCCCCCTTCGTTCACACCACCACTACCTGCCATCTCCTTTTTCCACCCCTCTCTCTCTCTCTCTTAGGTATATCCCTCATCTCTCTATAATTTAGAGATATAGATAACATGTATATCGTTCTGTTATTGCTAATCTATGTAATGATTTGTTTGATTACTTGACAGATTTGCTAATCTTCCCAAAATCCATAGAGATCTACAGATCCCCTTTTCATTTCACGACATCGATTCACTATCAACCACCATCTATTCGCATCCATTGCAGAGCTCTGCTTCCACTCTCCACAACCGTAACTAAATCATTCAACAACAAATCACAATAGTTATAACAACGATTGAGATTCTAGAATTGAAACTCACCTTTACAATGGGAGATCTTGAGCAACCACTCGATCACCTTTCGATCGACGCCGATCCTCTACTTGTCGCCGTTGCTTAGGGTGCTGGTGGTTGGCTTCTTCTTCCAGCTCGTCGGGTTCAACGGGTTCGGCCGAATCTAGCAAGTTGGGTTCGGCCGAAGTGGAGCAAGTTGGGGTCGGCCTGATCTAGTCATTCAGGTCGTCGCCGGACCAGAGTGGAGCACGTGGTGAAGGTTTCGCCGCCATTGATGGTGTGTTCGAAGGAGGTCATGGAGAGAGAGAGAGTGAGATAGGGGGGGAAGAGAATGATGGTGTCTGAAATGAGAGAGAGAGAGAGAGAGAGATTTACGGATATAATGATGGGAATGTTATTTTAGGGGTAATTGATAAATGTTTAAATTTGAATTTAGGTGGGAATAAATTATGACCGTTGATTGAAAATAGGAAGAGTAATTTTAGACCGTAGATAAGGATATATATTTTGAACCGTTAGATGAAATTTTTAAGCATTTGTGACCATTAGATGGTAAATTTATTTTGGGGGGAAATTCAAAGTCAATGCTGAAATGTTATATAGATATATATATATGGTTATAAATAATAGTACAGCTTTTTTTATATAGCCTTCTTCTAGGAACCTTTTCCTCTCTCCCTCTCATGTGCAGCCAGAAGCATGCAAATTTGGAAGTGGAAGACCATCAGAAGTGATACTATGTGTCTATTGTCCACCAGTAATTTCATACACCATGAAGCTTTGCAATCTGGAGCGTTCACTTGGCATAAAGTTAGTGATTTTTGGAACAAGATTGTCGTCTTGTATCCAAAATCAAATTCACATCCTGAGCACACAGATTATGTTCAATAATCCGATGGCTGAGATTACTTTTGATGATGGATGTTTGACCATATTATAATATAACTCTGGAGTGGTGACCAGTCAATATGTAAGTATTTAACTCAATGATTAGAATGTTGTTTTGAAAATATTATGACCCGAATTGATAAAATGAAGCGACTGGTAAAACCGTAAAAGTAATTTTATAGGATCACTTCACAAAGGAGAAAGCGAGTGGAAGTTATCAAATGAGCGTGGAATGTGTTTCTTATTGAAATAAAAAGAAAAAACAGAAGATAATTTTATAGGGGTAATATTTTCAAATGAGAAACAGTGGGACAAGTTAGCAGGAAAATCTATACAGAATCTGGTAATAAAAGAGGGGCTTAATGGTAATCATCTTCACATTTTTCTTTTCTTTTTATAGGAAGCTAACCATTCCTTTTTTTTTTTTTTTTTTTTATTAGGAAGGTGCGTAATTTAAGGCTCATTTTAAAAAAAAAAAAAGAGTAAATGATGTTCTCACCCTGAGTCACCCAACTTCCGCCATTAAATCTAAGAAGTTGACATCCCTCAGTCCTACTCCTTCCATCAAATAATTCGAAATGTAAACACAACATAAATTTATAACAAAATATTCTGGTAACATACAGAAAAGTAGATTAAAAGAAAATAAAATAAAATTTTCAATATTACATTTGATTAAAATGAAAAAAATTATTATTTTATAATTTAGAATGCTTGGAAAATAACTATTAAAATTTTCCTACGTTTTATTTTTATTTTTTTATTTTGTAAAAAATGACCATACAATAGAGACAAACAAATGTAACCAGATTAAGTAATGCACAACCATTCGTAGAAAGAGGATGTGAAAAACTAATCTATTATTTTCTTCTTTTAAATAAAAAAAATAGTAAAGCAAACACACTCGCCAACTATATTTGTTACTATCGGAGCTCAAACACACAATCTTGCCATTGAAGAGGAAGAGCTTATATCATCTACACTATGAGAAAGTGTATAATATATACAATAGAGTATTTTCTACGTCGAATTCTATACTAGTGTAAGCTTTTTATTTATTTTTTCTATTATCAAAGAGAAATAAAGAGTTTACATTGGTTGAGAGTATTACCTAAAAAGTATTAATGAGTGAAAATGTTTTTCTGTATTCTAATCGAGTGACATTTTGGAATAATCTTGTGACATTTTAAGTGGCATGTCAAACATTTGTATTATAAGACTATAACGACTTTGACATCTAAAGAAAAGAGTAAATCTATTTTAACCCCAGCTTCCTTAACCTCTGCACATCATTTATATATTAAATCTATTTTAACCCCAGCTTCCTTAACCTCTGCACATCATTTATATATTGTCTACGTTAACATGTCACGGTAATATCAGATGATTACTCGCTCTATATATATATATATATATATATATATATATATATATATATGTATGAACAAGCCAGTGTGTTTTCTCATACTCCACAAGAGAGGGCACTGTTGGCCCTCTTGGTAGAATAATCCAGGTGAGCAATGTCAGTAGGAGAAGTACCAGTACCAAAGTACAAGTTTAATGCATATAGAGACTTTACCAAAGAAAATGTTGCATATATTATAGACAGGCTAGCTCACACCACAACCCTATATAGGTGGCAGATACCCACAACGTTTCGACACATGATTGGCTTCAAATGGGACCCATGAGATTCCACGCAAAGAAATGCAGCCTTTTTGTGACAATGACACCTCGCTCCATCGTAGGTTTTCTCAAGGTGGGCCATTTTAAGAATGCCTTGTTGGACTATAATTAATTAATACAATTGATCACAAAATGTGCGGGCTACATCCTACATACATAAAAAGTGTAGTTGTTGTAATAATATGAGTTATCAATGCTCTCTGTTCCGATGATTAATAATTATATACCGTACAAGATAATGATACATATATTTAGGCATAAGCCCCACTCCAGCTAATGTGGCTCTATTTTACAAACTCACATTTTTTGTATACCCTTACGATCGATCTATATGTAATACAGAGAGAAGGGGACGTAACATGTAAATCACAAGAGAAATAGATGATCAATTTAACGAAATCATACCCACTAATGAATTTTTTTAGTAGTTTCTGACAAAGTTCGTGTATGTGAGAAACAATCTAATTTAATAATTACGAGGAAGAGTTTGAGTTACCAAACTTTAAGTGATTAGATTTTATCTCTTTAGAGTTGCATCAAACATACCAATCAACTCTATAAAAAACTACCTTAAATTAACGTTGAATTGATCTTAAAGCAATATTATGATTTATGTAATAAAAAATGTTCTTTAGGTCAAAGAGTTGTGCCTTTTTTCCCTTCTAGCACAACACGAACACATCAATCAACCCACACACAGAGGCTTAAGTCTATATTTGGCAGCCGCAGCAAAATAGGAATTGTAACGTTTGAACGCTTCCTTGTTATTTATATATCACCTGCGAAACCAAACAGAGCATAATAAAATCATATTATAAACAACAAAAGTGAAGAACATGACCTATATCACAATTCACAAGCAATGGCAGCTACGGGCCTACGGCTAACTTTTTGGGATACTTTGTTGAGGAAAGGACTTTAAGAAAACATAATAATAATAATACGAGGTATAGATATTGCATTACATATAGTAATATACAGTAGTATATAATGTTATATACAGTATGCAGTATGCAATTGGTGTTCCAATTTTTCCATCAAAATTAAAGAAGAAAAAATTCAAATCCACTGATAAATTGTTAAAAATATATAATATTAACTACATTTTGACGAAGAAATCTACAATTTGACGGCCTTACTCATTCATAGGTTATATATGCAATTTGTTAACTTATCTCAATGATTGGTATGTTAACGGGACACTATATAAATTATATATGTATTGATTTTGGTCAACTTTCACTGCGCTTAAAAGATTAATGATGAGAATTGACAACTTTATGATTGAAGTTTTTCAACTTTTTAAGTGAAATGACTTATAATCATATACTAATCAAATTCTCCAAATTTACTTGGCCAAAGTTGTATCATGTGACATGGTATGTTGGTGAGTCTGGTGACTAGTGGAAGTGTAAGCAAAAATAAACAAAGAAAAAACATTCAATTCCAACTCTTATTATTTTTTAGAAAATTTGAGTTTACAATAAATTTTATATCTACAAGGTAGAATAAGAGAAACTCTCAATCACATATTTTAATCAAACAAAATTAAAGAAATATAGTACAATCCTATCTTATTTAAAAAAAAACTGCAAGTTCTACTAAAATAAAAAAATCCGAAAAATTCTCAAATAAAACAATGGATAACAAATTAACTCAGTATTTCTAAAATTAATTGAATCGTAATGATAAAATTTTTAAGTATTTTTGAAATTAAATCAATTGGACAACAACTTGATCCATACAAAAATCACAAAAGGAAAAAAAAAACTAGAAAAAAGGGAGGAGAGAGAGAGAGTAAAACATCACTTGTCAAAATGCATTATGTCATAAAGTCTACCTAATATTGTCTTCCACTAGTATATTTTATTTTGTAGTTAATCAAGTTACTGAATCTTGCGCCAGTTCATACACATTTTTCTTTGTTATTGAAGAAGTAGTACAGTACAATATTACATCAAACCCAAATAACAATTATACTTTTATAATGGTAACCCATGTGAATACCATGAAGCTCTTGTTGGGAATTTGTCTTCCTCATTGTGACATATATATATATATATATATATATATATAGAGAGAGAGAGAGAGAGAGAGAGAGAGAGAGAGAGAGAGAGCTGAAAAAGAGAGAGAGAGCTGAAAAAAAGTGTACAGTGTCCCCAATCCTACCAATACCCCAAATGGGTCCCAATTAAATCGCTTAAAAATTTTGATTAATCAAATAACCAAAATAATCCAAGGGTCTGGTTGTTGACAGACAGAGAGAGAGAATGATGTATATATTGCTAGGTGGTTGTTGGCTTGGGATGCATACATACATTAATTAAGAATTGGTTCATTCTATTTTAAAACATGACATTTTTTTATATATCAACTACTTTACTACCATTTAAGTGGTTATGTATTTGCGTTATAAATTATTTTGAACAGTTTCACATTCTGAATAACAAAGAGGGCCCAACAACATTATATATTCTGAGAATAATACATAAATTTGCAGGCACTGGCACTATGTGCAAAACAGGAGAAGACATATCCCTCTCAATCCGCTGAAGGATTCTTTTAGCAGCATTTGGAGCTCTCCCTTTTTTTTTTCCTTAGTTTTTGTCAGAACAAACACTAATTTAGAAATGGGGATTTATGAAAAGACACACTACCTGTTACTCAGAACACAAGTACATAACTGTTGAGTTTGAGTTTGAGTTTTACACACACATCTGTACATACTTCATATACGCTTGCTTGCTTGTAAGGTTGTTAATTTAGTGGATCAAGAGAGAAGTACTCTTGATTACAAACAAACCAAATTCAACTTTAGGTAAATTCAATCCAAATTCAACTAAAATATTATTTATAATATTCTTATTATTTCATATGGGATTAAATCATTAGAAAAGACTTTAAAAATATAGATATCAAAGAAACATGACGAGTAATAAAATAAAACACTAGAAGAGAGTTTCATATGACATATTCATATGTGATAAGAGGTAAGGATGATTATAATGTTTGATTGAATTTGAACTCGGATTCAAACTCATAACTCGATATTAATAATCATTTGGATTCGGATCTAACTCCGCTCCGTTAAGTACTAACAACTTGGATTGGTTAAGTTCAAGCCAGAGTTCTCACTGGCATCCAAGCAAGAAAAAGATTCTGAAAAAAGCAACTGATAAATGACACAAGTTAGATGAAAATTAAAATACAATATAAACAGTAGCATGAATGTTTCATTGCGCAATAATATTCCAAATTGTTTCCAGAGTTCAGGCAACCAAATGGCTGTGCTCCTTGCTAGCTTCTACACCAGAGTTGTGATTTTTAACTCAATGCTCAATGCAGTACATGCTTCAATAGTAGCACTAATTTCTGACCAAGTGGAGATAATTCACAACAAATCCTTACTTGCTGTATCGCATTTCTACACCTATACATATATGGGTTGGTAAAAAAGTATACATCTTCGATATAGGCAATAATGCAAACAGGTTAGGGTTCCCTCAGTACATGATAGTCATGATTGGCACACAAGTCCACTACACACAAAGCTCAGAACCTCTAGATCCTCTACTAAATAATATGTGCTCCTCTTCCAACTTGGTTTCCTCTCCGAAAACGGAAACCCAAGTCTCCGCAATCTTTTCCAATTTTCCATCCACAATCTCTACTAAAGTGAAGGCTCGCACTGTGCCTTCTGCCTTGGGTGTGAAAACTGGGCTTCCGTTGTTCGTGCAGCTTTTGCAGTTGGTTCCATGTTCATCCCCTAACCTTTTAACCCTGGGAACAATAGCCCCATTTAGGTATATAGTCTTGTCAGCCCCAACCACAATCATTTTTCGAAGTCCATTTCCAAATGCCAGCTCTTTATGCATGTGACCAAACACAACCAACGGGATAGAGAAGTTGGTTGTCCCTTTCAACTGGGAAATGGCATGTGCCAAGTCTGTACCAAAAATCAATTGTGTAAACATCATAATTTTGAAAGATTTAAACAAATGCACAAAAGAAGGATCTTGTTTGTCTCCCCCTGCAATGGACTAGTGGCCCTTAATTCCAGAAGGTTACCAATCAACATGCCACACGGCACAACAGCATAGTGGCATCTACCATCCTTCCCTGATAGGGCTCACTGATAGGTAACCTATTGAAATGGGGGTCCATACCAAGGAGTCCAACCACAAGGGGCATTAACCTGGATCACCATGGTCACCAGCTCCAAACACCCAGTCTTTTCCACAGATATCATCTATATTAGAACCTAGACCTGCACATATGTGACTGCATTTTTAAAACGAATTTACCATTTTGCCTTTGAACACAAGTAGCTACAATGAATTCTATTTTGGCAAGAGGGACACACCTGTGGGACCATTATGAGCAAGAAATATAACTGAATGGTCCTCCGGTGCCCCGAAAGCAGCTTCATATATTCTCTTCGCACTTCCATCCATGTCATGGACCTCATATCTAAGAGAATATTCCAAATGAGTTGCATCATAAGCCACAATAACAAGAACATGAACAACATTGATATCTGAGAATCTCATCCACACATTAAGGAAAACTTTAGCTTCGACTTTTGTCCTAACTGATATCATACAAAGAGATTCAAGTATCCATCAAACAAATGTAACCGTGCGAGAGTGCAGATTCAATCCATAAGGAACATCATCAAGGCTCCGTTTGTTTCAATGTAAAATATTTTTATGAAAACTCTTTTACATGTAAACTATTTTTTTGGAAAACATTTTCTGATATTTGGCACAAATGCTAAAAACGTTTTCCAAAACAATGAAATCAGGTGGTTGTTTGCATGTTACATAAAAAGGTTTTTATTCCAAACCGTTGGATTTGTGTTGGTACAATCTTGACCCTTAAATCAATAGCATATATATGCCCAATTAGGGCTTTTATTGGAGGCAGACAATGGAACTCATTATAATATGTAGTTTCTCTCTCTAAAATTTTCTTCAAAAAGATTGGATCTGATCGTTTTTTCAAGTACAGATCTGATTTCTTCACCTTCCTGCTCTCTTTTCTTCTCATAGTAAACATCTTTCTGCTTTTTAGAGATAGAACTACAGATTATAATGAGTTAAATTTAGGTTGACAGTGGTGAAAGTGGACAACAGTGGTTGACGAACTTGACTGTGGCAAACGGCTCTCAATCTCCAACAAGCAAACGATGGTCGACGGTACAAAGTGGCTTATGATGGTTGTCTGAATTTTGCAGAGGTTGCTTTGTTGATGAAAAATAGTTCCATAAACCCTAAATTTAATGGCGGCGGTTATGTAGAAGGGGGGAAGATGTGATTTTTCCGAAAACGAAAAGTCGTTGATGTCGATAGTCAATGATTGCCGGCAATAGAGAGCATACAATATGAAATGTCAGGATGCTCTTTGTACGCATTGAAGACCCAAAATTGGAAAATAACTTGCAGAGATTTTTTCATAAATCATTTTTGGCTTTCTCGCATAAAATATTTTGCTTGTAAAACATTTTACCAACTTTAAAAACACTAGAAATTGATAAAAAAATATTTTCCAGAAAACATTTCTTTGAAACAAACACAGCCTAAAATCAAACACAGATGATCTAATCTAATGTAGTAGTCTGTAAAATCAAATATCTTAGAAATTATTTCCATAAATCATTTTTTGCTTTCTCGCGTAAAATATTTTGCTTGTAAAACATTTTACCAACTTTAAAAACACTAGAAAATGATACAAATATTTTCCGGAAAACATTTTACGTTGAAACAAACACAGCCTAAAATCAAACACAGATGATCTAATCTAATGAAGTAATCTGCCAAGTTATCACAAGATAAACTGAAGGGATTTAAGAAAAACAAAGAAGAAATAGTTACTGACAAAAAATGAAAGGAAACCAGGTCCAGAACCCAATTAAATATACGAGTCCGCCATGGTGCCACCATTTAATATCCAAATGAGATCAAGCAGAAAATTATTACTCATTCTAAGAGAACTTCCTTTTAGCACAACTAACCTCGCAGCCAAAAGCCTTTTCCGAAACAACTGCTCACCCCCACAAGAAAATGGCCTTCCACCAACAATACTCAGCTTTAACATAGGGAAGTCCAAACGCCGGTAACCTACATGCTCCTCACCAAGACTGACAACCACAAAAGGTGCTGTTATTTACCACCTCAATTCTTGTCAATTATGATAGTCAAGCATGTTTAATACACTCAAGAAAGATGCACTTTTTTCCCCCTTTTGTTATTACTGTAGTACAGATCAAGTCCAGCAATCGTTGAATCATTCCTATTCTGAAACAGCAGAAATGAACATACAGTGGGAAGAAATAATTATGAATTGTCCCAGTAGGATGACTGACTGAGATTCCCTTAACCTGCCCTTCTTTTCCATATTTAATTTATCTCAATTTTTGGTAAAGTATGGAAAATTAATTATAAAAAACTATGTACAATGAAGTATGAAGCACAAAGAACCATTTACTCCATTTCCCTGCACTAGCTGCCTTTCTGATTTGTATGCCTGTCTTTAGTTTGAAAACAATACTTTGAATTTTCTACTTAAAAAGAAAAAAGTCTAGCACACAAAAATCTTACCCCCAATTCCACTCTTGATGTTCTATATGACCTTCCTATGCCGTCCTATTTGCTAAACGAAAAACTTTAACACCAGCAATAAAGAAGAAAAAAAAGAGAGGAGATTGCAGACATTACCAAACACAAAGTAGCAATTTATAATGGTGGATGCTTTTTTAAATCTAAATGGACACAGAATTGCCAGAAAAATAAACATTTAGGCATAAATAAATACAAAGTATGATACCAAAAGAAATTAACCAGAAATTTGAAATTAAATCCTTTCATGTATTTATAAAGAAGAAAGATGCTAGATATGCTCACCATTCCAGCTGAAGTTGGACACGGTCCTTCTTCCTATAATTCAAATCAATGATATAATTAGAACAAGAAACAATGGATTAGAAATTAAAAATTACATCTTCGAACTTTCCAACATAAAACTAACTACTTTGGAAATCTACTATAAATCTGAAGAGAGGGAGAGAGAGAGAGATCGGTCTTAGAAATTGGTTCCACTTAAGGATGACTTCATTCAAAACCTCTCAAAATCAAAATTTTGTTACTTGAGCTGTACTTTATTCATTTTTCGTTTGATGATAAGGTTGTGGTTCAGTTTTATGCATTTCATGTTTTACAGTCGAAGATATTTTTGTAATATCAGGGATTTCTAGACATAAGATTTGGTAGAGTCCCAGGATTCTAATTTGACATGACGTTTCCAATTTTATTCATAATCCTAATAGGACTGTACTACTTAAAATTCAATAGAGATAAAAATTTATTGAAGCTGCCCTGGAACTGTGTGATGCATTTCTAGTCCTAGAAATGATGCCTAATAAGTAATAAGGGGTCATAATAAAGAAATTTAGGATCTTCTTCTACTTACTGCTGCTTCTCTTTAACTTTCCACTCTTTAGCATCCTTAAGAGGCCAAAACAAACCTCGGAAAGAAGGAAACCCCTTCTTATCCTTAATCCTATCAAACAAGTCCTAAAATTTCCCTCTTTCAATCAACAACTCCTGCACCCTAGAACAACCATATCTAACCTTTTCTGTTCATAGGTACCGTTCATGCTCTCCTAAACTTTGCCTTTTCTGCTCAACTTTGAAGTTTCAATATTAGAGTCATAATCCTAGTAGGAGCATACTCCTTCAAATTCAATAGAGATAAAAATTATTGAAGGTACCCTAGAGTTGCATGTGCATTTATAATCCTAGATGTGATGCCTAATAAGGGGTCATAAGAAAGAATTTTAGAAACAACTTTTACTTCCTGCTGCTTCTCTTTAATTTTTCTGCTCTTTAGCACCCCTAAAAGCCCAAAACAAACCTCGCAAACCCCTTTCCTACCCTAAAAATTCCTAATACAAGCCCTAACATTTCCTTCTTTAAATCAATCTACTCCTGCAACCTAGAACTATAAAGCCTTTTTCCCTTTCATGGTTAGTATCCATGCTCCCCTATACTTTGCTTTTTCCTACTCAACTAAAAGCCCCAGAACGTATCCCTTAAAACAATTTTACAAAACCTAAAACTCCATACCTTCCCTAACTTCTCAACAGATATAATCAATTATAATTAACCCTAAAAACCCCTCTAACACCGCCCCAAAGAAAGAGAGGACGAAGCACTGCCCAGCCCTCCCGTCATTTTTCATTTTATTTCTTATATATCTCTTGAAAACTAGCATATGAGAAAAGTATGTGGTCTATCCCTTTCGAAACCTTTTACAAATGTTTGAGCAAAAAGGGTTATACTAAAATGCACACCCCAATTTGTGCTAGAAGAGTATATGTGATGAGAACGCTCAACACAGAACACTATGGTATTAATTCGAAAAACCATGGAAAAAATAAATACGTATTGAAATACTTGAACACCAAATGAAATAGGAACTATAATAGAGTGCAAAATCCCATACAAATGGAAGCCAAATTATTAAAGGATATTGCCTAATCTAATCAAATCCGTGTAGATTAATCTAAATATTATAACTTTCCTACTTGAATAGAGTTGAACCTACCTTTCGGCAAATTGTTGAGTACTCCAAGCATCATGGTTTCCCAAGATAATCGCTTTAGCAAATTTAAGGTCAGCAATGCTTCTAACAAGGTCAACATTCTCATTACCAAAATCACCTGGAGAAAGGCCACCAGAAATAAACCAATACAACACCCCAAAAAAAAAGCACAATTTACTTCAACAATGCCATTACATCAAGTGGATAAACAGCACAGAGAAAAGGACTTGCCTGTAAATAGCACCAAATCTGGCTGCATTTGCACATAAAATCATATTAGATAGGTAGAAGAAATATAAAGCAAAATATTGAGCAACAAACTTTAAATATATATCTAAATATATTGAGCAACACGATGCTTAAGATTCTAATGAAATTAAGCACTTCTGCAAGAAGTGATTGGCATAAAGTTAAGTGAAATTGTTACACAGTTGGTCCCACCAATGTAGGGTTATAGAAGAGGTGGATTCGTAACATCTAGTACAATTGGAATGAATTGCTATCCTTAACTAGAGCTTGATTTTTTTTACTCGAAATAAAATTAGTTGGATAATAATTAACCTGTAAATAAAATATAATCACTTCCAACTTTATTGGAAAACTAGAAAAGAGAAAAGAAGACTATGATATCCAACTTCTATATTCAACTAATGTGTTACACAGCGTTTCAATTTTTAGGAAATTGCAACACGAGCACCACACAAACCCATACAGTTGACGCAAATGACATTCAGAATTCAATTAACTTCCATCTACCACCCATATCCAATCATCTTTCGTGTCAGAATGATAATATATATATATTTTTTGAAGTTGTGAGAACTGAGAAGTGATCCAACAAATATCAATTAATTAATTAATCAAGGTTATTGCTCATATTTTCGGGATGGAAAACACCTTTTTGTCCAAACATGGCGTAAGCACGCATATATTTTTGTCCAAACATTAGGTAAGCACGGATATATTTGTAAGTTGTCACTAGTGTAATCAAATTTGAAATAATAGATTTACATCTTGTTGGAAATAATACGAAATACAGCTATTCTTTTGAAATAGTAAGTTATATTCCTACGTTTACACTTTAGTATTTATAACCTGAAAAGTGAGCTTCCTGTAGAAAGAGATATAACTTTCACCAAAGTTATATATTTTCTAAACAGAAACCTTTTTTCAATTTAAACACCTAACACCAAAGGTATATAACCTTTAAGTAAAATGTATTTTCTAGAAAAACACATTTTTAAATTTAAACATCAATGTATGTATGAAATAGATGAATATGACCTAACAAAAAATACTTTGAAAATACATAATATAAATTTCCAACACATCTATCAGAAAAATAATACAAAAGCATATATAAAAACATACATAAATTCTCAAAACAAATGTTCATTTTATTATTAATTACTACAGATCCGAATTTAACAAACTTCAAAAGCACACAACAAAAACATAGAAAAATGTAATACGATACCAGAAGCAGAGATTGATACCTTCAACAATCGAAGAGCCTTTGTATCTTCTTGAAGATTCCAATCATCATGCTACAAAATTCCGAAATTATTTAAAACATTAGTAATATATACGTATAGTTGCGCACGTTTTAACCAAAAGCTATGTTTAAAAACGGTTTTAGGTGAAATGACAGAGAGAGCTCACAACGTCTCCGACGACTGCGATTCGAACATTACTCGCCATTGACAAGCGATTATTGAGCTTCGACGACGAAGGAGATAGAGAGAGAGGGGAACCGAAGATACAACACAGAGTCGGCGCGTGCGATAACGTGCTGATGAACATAAATGATCGATAGATATGATCCTCTGAATGAAGGTTCAGCAGATCGACACTGTGAACTTCAATGTTTTGAAGCGTGGGTTAACATCAACTGCATGCGTGATCAGTGATAGACGTTATACAAACCGTCTGATTTGAATAATTCTTAGATCCGAAGGTCCCAACGGTTTTGAGTAAATAGATACTTCTCAATTATGATCAAATCGTACCTTCCAAAAAAAAAAACGTATGATCAGATCGTGTGGTGATTGGGCGCATAATATTAACGACAAATTACTAACCACGAAAAAGTTTGTCTTTATTACTCATTAATTAAACTTTTAAAAAAACTCAATCTAACATTTTTTGAAATTCCATTGACTTAATTCTGATCCCTCATACCATTAATTTATAAATTGAAATTTCAAAAAATATTATTCATTTTGCACAATTTATTAATTGAATGATGTATTTTAAGATAATATTTTAATATCTTAAGATTTGCGAAATTATTGAATTACATACACTAAATTCTTTTTATACTAATAAATGAATTAAAAATAAAATAAAAAATTAGGATGACAAAGAAAGAAAAACAATTTGCTATCTATCTATGCTCTCTAAGTGTTAATAATCATCATTTCTACTTTCGAAAAAAATAAAATAATATTTTTGTGTCAGCGATGGGATGAGGGATTTTGATGTCGGTGGTGGGATGAGAGGTTTTGGTACCAACGGTGGGAGGAGGGATTTCGGTATCGGTGGTGGGATGAGGGGTTTGGTGTCAGTGGTGGGAGGAAGAGGTGTTATCGACGGTGGAAGAGATGGTGGTGTCAGCAGCGACAGAGAAAGTTAGGGGCTGTACATGTATATATGTAATAATAATTGTATATATATGGAAGTTATATGTATATGTTTAAATATGGGGTTTCTTTTAATTAAATATTAATAAAAGGTGTAAAATGAGTAATGTTTATTATAGGAAGGGTAATTTTGAAATTTTAATTTATGAATTATGCTACGTTTGGTACGCAACAATGGAATGGAATGGAATGTCA
This sequence comes from Cornus controversa, assembly GCA_026545225.1. Taxonomy (NCBI): domain Eukaryota; kingdom Viridiplantae; phylum Streptophyta; class Magnoliopsida; order Cornales; family Cornaceae; genus Cornus; species Cornus controversa. The sequence continues at coordinate 62,829,328 of CM048851.1, read as the reverse complement.
ATATTACTTTTTTTGATCCATTCCTTTGTTTGGTAAGAAAAATAAAAGTGGGAATGATCATTCTGCGTCATTCATTTGGAATGAAAAAAATGAAAATTCATTCCACTACTCAACCTATGAAATGGTCATTCCATTCCCAATAAACATTATAAAAAAAAAATTAGTTACTAAAAATAATGTAATCATCATTCCATTCTTGCATCATTTCATGTTTGAAACCAAACAATAGAATGTGAATAATCATTTCATTTCATTCTCATTCTCATTCAATTCTCACTTTAATGGAATGTTCATTCCATTCCATTATTGCGTACCAAATGTAGCATAATGGTATGGGTGGTCAGAGTTAAGTAAATAAAATCTCATGGGAGGTTGACTGAATTTTTTTAAAAAGTTTAATTTGTGGGTAATAAAGGCAAACCTCAAGAGAGGTCAGAGTAATTTGCCCAAAAATTAACTAATGCAATCAGGGAGAATCGAAACGTGTCCAATGATGCAAATCAAAAGCCAATGTATCACAGCTTAAAGTCAATATATGATTTTTTTATTGGGCAAATTACATTTTGACCCTCCTGAAATTTGTCCATACGTCAACCTGACCCCTTCACGTTTACGAATCTTCATTTCCACCCCCTATTAGTAGTTTTTGGTTAACTTTGGTCAACAACATACTGAAATGACTAAACTACCCTACTTATACACTATACTTGTCCAAATTATATTTACTCCGCCTCCTAAACACCCATCTATCACGTATATTTTGACCTCATCACCCAAACACCACCATAACCTGCGGTAACAGCAACCACCTAAACACCACCACCACCACAACCTGCAGGAACAACAACCACCATTCCCACCACACAACCAAATTACCGTTCATCTTTTTCTTCACAAAAATCTCAAATCACTGTTCATCTAGACAACAAAAGACCAACCCAACCACCACCATTTGCCTCCAACGCCACCACCACTCTCTGCCAAAGACCAACCCAACTACCACCATTTGCAATAAAATCCCCATAGCCACCCACCACTAACAAAGTCACCTATTGGAGCCCTAATTTGAGTTTGCAATTTCAAAATCCTAATTTGGTTATCCAAAATGAGAGGTGATTGTTTGGTTTTTATTTTCCCCAAATCACATCTCTTGACTTGGTTAGACTACAAGTAGAATCAATACACCAATGAAGAACTACTCCTTCACTGCTTTATACATCGAGTCCAGTGATTCGTCACCTCGGTCACAAGAAATCAAATTCGAAAACCCTTCGTCGTGGGAGGAATAACCACCGTCCAACAACTACAAAGTCAAATTTATGTGCAGTTACGGTGGCAAAATCCACCCTAGACCTCGCGACAAACAATTAACATACGTCGGCGGTGAAACGAAATCTTAACCATCGATCGCAACATCAAATTCTCTGAAATCATCTCAAAACTCTTGACTCTTTGTGACTCCGACGTTTGTTTCAAGTACAAGTTACCTGGCAAAGATCTCGACGCGTTGATATCGGTCATCAATGAAGACGATCTCGACCACATGATGCACGAGTACGATCGATTGTATCGGGCTTCGACGAAGCCAATAAGGATAAGATTATTTCTGTTTGCGGTGAATACGTCGGCTGTGATGCCGTCGAGTTTTGGATTGAATGAGGGGAAGTCAGTGTAATACCCCCTCCAACACATGGTATGATATTGTCCGCTTTGGGACTGAGCCCGCACGATTTTATTCTTGGGTTTTACCCCAAAATGCCTCATACCATTTGAAGAGAATATACTACATATAAGCACATCCCCTTTTCCACACCCAGGCAATGTGGGATTGAGCACCCTGTACCCTGTCAGTGTGGTAGCTTAGCCCAGTGTCTATCTTCGCACCCGCCCACTCACACCCATCCACAAGGGTTACTACAATCCACCCCCCTACGAGGCCCGACGTCCTCGTCGGCACACTTTCGGCTGGGTTCAGGCTCTGATACCAACTATAATACCCCGCTCCAACACATGGTCTAATATTGTCCGCTTTGGGCCTGAGCCCGCACGGTTTTACTCTTGGGTTTTACCCTAAAAGGCCTCATACCATTTGAAGAGAATATGCTACATATAAGCACATCCCCTTTTTCACACCCAGGCGATGTGGGATTGAGCACCCTGTACCCTGTCAGTGTGGTAGCTCAGCCCAGTGTCTATCTTCGCACCCGCCCACTCACACCCATCCACAAGGGTTACTACAGTCAGATTGGGAGCAGTTTGTGGATGCTTTGAATTTTGTTCAGGTGCAGTCGTCAACTCCACCGTCAACGGTGGCGCCGCCTCCGAATTATAAGCTTGCGGAGAAGTGAGTTCATATTCTCTTTCTATTATGTATATATGTATACATAAACCTATGTTTCTTTTATTAATGGGCATGAGAGGATCAAACTGATAAACTCTATTAGAGGGAAAATTGGCACAAATAGGCGCAAAAGTGTAGAAGGACAATCTGAGCATTTTTTGGCTACTATTTGCATAATGTAAGTAATTTGACTGTTGATAATGACATGAGGGACTAAAGTGATGTATAATTTTAAACTTCAAGGGTGTAAAAGTTGATACGCAAATGTGAGGGGGTCAGATTGACGTATGGACATACCTCAGAGGGTCAAAATGTAATTTGCCTTTTTTTATTTTTGTTCAAAAAATTAACACACTTAAAATATTGCCCATAATCTCAACATTTCCTTTCATAAGTCAGTATATTTTTTTATAATCAAGTCAATACATGTATTTGTAAACATGATTGTGACAAAAATGTCCCAAGTGAACAGTGCCTTCATAAGGACAAAAATTTTTTCTTCTGAGGCAAACTAAAACTATGTAATTAAAATTTGAAAAATTTATAAATTAATTGTAATATAATTTTTTATAATATTATTCTTAGTATATTTATTGAGGAAAATATAATCCAAAAAATGAGAAACATGCAACTGCAATAAATAGAGATGAAAATTTGACATGAGAAAGAAACTACATAAAGAAGAGAAAACAATAAGTTATATGTAAAAAGAGAAGTGGTAAAGAAAAAATATTATTAAAACATTAATTTTCCTTTAGCAAGTGTTTCAATTTTCAAAAACTTCATTTAAAAAATGAATATTTTTTATTTTATTTTGGAAAAGTGGACGTCTGAGTTTTCTTGTCAAGGTAAAAAAAAATTTCAATGATTAAAAAGGAGAAATGTATTATTGTAACTAAATAAAATCTCAATAGTTTTAATAAAACACGATTATTAAAAAAAAGTAGAAAAGTATTTTAATAACTTATACAATGTGTAATTACAAAATTTGTCATTTAATAAGTGACAACTAAAAATATTAGCATAATTTTATCATTATTGTTACTAGTATTTTTGTCATCTTCGTATCTTAACACTTTAGCTTTATTTCTTCTCTGTGCTCTAAGACTCATAGATGGAGATTGATATTTAATTGAGATAAAAATAAATAAAAAATTGTACACACCATCTAACAAAATTTTCTAACAAGGAAAGTTCATGTATCTTTATTAAAAATATGGAGACGTTAGTTTAATTTCTCTTTTTAAGTTATATAATCAATATTACACATGTGTATGTATATATAAAAATTTAAACGTAGCAATGATATGTTATAGTAAGGTCTACCCTAAAAATGAACCTATGTTTCACAAGATTAATGGACTTCAAAAGTAATATAAAAAGGGTTCAAGTTAAAAATTCTATAAATTTTGAAAAAAATAATAAGTTATATTTATTTTCAAATTCACTATTTTTGGAATAATAAATAAGTGTTTTGAAGAAAAAAAATTAGGGGAGGGGAGGGTAGGGGGTGACGACTGAATCTTTTTTTATAAGTTTTTGGAGTAAAAGTTGAATTTATTTACAAAATAACTATTTTTTGTAGGATATATACAAAAAAAAAAAAAAAATTCGAGGGGGCTCCGCCCCCTGTGCCTTCATCTGATAAGAACACAAGTCATTTCGTTCTTATTTCTTGTTGTTAAACAAGTTGTGTTTGTTTTTTCTTGGGTGAATTACTCTGACTTCTCCTAAGGTTTGACATTTTCACCCTTATGCTATGTTTGGTTGGAAGGAAGGATTGAAAAGGGAAGGATGAGAGGGGAGATAGATGATGTTTCTCATGTTTGGTTAAAGGGAAGGGAATAGATGGAGGAAGTAAGGAGAAATGATGTATCCCTTCTTATTTTTTGCTCTATTTGATTGGAAGGAAGGATGAAAGAGATGAGGGATCGAAGAACCTTATTGTGTGTGGTTGGAAGGAAGGAAAGAGAGGGATGAAACATTCTTCCTTTCTTTGGATCTTTTTATCCGCCCAAAATTGTGCAGAAAGAGAGGAATGAATGGTAGAGTAATTACCTACAAATATATAATTTTAAATTTATTATTTAAAAAAAACACAATTTTTCAAAATTGGATAGAAGATAGAATACAAATATATTATTCCAATTTTTTTATTTTTTTTAATTATGTATAATGAGGGTATATTGGTAAAAATATATATAAAAAATCTCATGTGCTTCCTTCCAACCAAATAAAAAAAAGGTATCACCTCATGCACCCTTTCTGTTATCCCTTCCATTCAACCAAACAAAAAGTTAGGGAGACATCTTTCCTTCCCTCGTCCATCCCTCCTCCTCTCACTTCCATTTATTTTTTCATCCTTCCAATCAAACGAAGTTGATTATTCCATCCATCATTTCTATTGTCTCTTTCATTCAACCAAACAAAAAGTGAGGGAGACACATTCTCTTTCTTAGGAATGTTTTATCCATCCTTCCCTCTCTCCCTTCTATCCAATTTTTCATCCCTCTAACCAAATGGAGTATTAGATTGACCCTTGAAGTTTGAAAAAAATAGCAGATACCCTTAGTTGTTAAGGGACTGTTAAAACGGTTAGCATTATTTACTCCAATGCCAAAATTGCCCTTCTATGTAATAAATTTACACAATTACCATGCTTATCATAAGAAATGACGAATTCGACTATTTATGAAAGGACAAAAATACCCTCTATATTCCTCTCAATTTTCAATTTGTACCATATTTCTTTCCCAGTTTTCTTCAATCTATTTCTTTAAAATCCTTTTTTATCTATCTATTAAATCTATTTCCTCTCTCCACTTCAACACTCACCAACACCACCTCTTATGTGTGTGTTTATAGACCGAACATAATTTTTTTATGATTTATATCATCATTATCATCCTTACCTCAATCTAATATGAATAGAGTCGAACACATGAATTCCCTCCAATTGAGTGAGAATTCATAAAAAAAAAATTGACATATGTTTTATAGTCAGTTGTTTACCTGACACTAACCCACTTTTTTCACATTCGATCTTGGCTACTGATAATGGTATATATATATATATTACATGATAAAGTACGAAAAACACCCCTACGATATACAGTTTGTTCACGATGATCTCCTACTTTTTAAAATGAGCAGCGTCAGTCCCTAATTTTACAAAAATGTGCATATACCCTCCTCTGACCACTTTTAAACATAAAGCAAATATTAATTTTGTTCCAATTTTGCCATTTTAAGATGTCCAAAATTCCCCCTAAATTATCAATTAACATAACAAGCGATACTTGATTCATCCCCAATTTTGAGGATATGTAAAACCTTAAAGACATGTATTCGTATTATTACATCAAACAAAACCATTGAAAGATGAGAAAAAACAAAACAACACAACACAGGAGCAACAGTTATAATCAAGGGGCAAAAAAAGGTCAAGCCAAGATGAGATCAAAGAGGGTGGCCTGGTCGACTTTGACGAAATCGGTGTCAAAGGTTTTGATAGCATCATTGGAAGTCTTGTCACCAGACTTGGGGGTCTCGTAGATGATCTTGGATGCTAATTACGTTCGAAAGAGAAATGATGGCCTCTGACACAATTGTATTTAGGGTTGTAACTCAGACGGGTTGGAGGTACAACTGAGTCTAACTCGACATATGAAATGTCAAATCTTAACCTGACCTTCAACTCTAACTACTCAATCAGAGCCCAATCCATCCTTGAATTTTGAAACTCGGGTTTGTAACTCAAGTTGAGATTTCATATTAGAAAAGTTGGGTTAATTCGGTTTATCCATTTACGCCAATCTTCACATTGAATATTTAAAGTAACTTTTAGTTAATTTCATATTAGCTTACTCCTAAGCATAATTTTTTCAAAAAAAAACTTAATGCAAAATTTTTAAGAAATTACTAACAAATTCTAAAAAAATTAATTCTCCAAAATGTTACCATATAATAAATTAAGATAAACAAAAGAAGTTGAAAAGAAAAAAAAGTGATCATAATTTGAATATTATATATAATATATTTAAAATAAAAAAAACATGTATAAAAATAATATTATAATTTTGTTTCAAATTGGGCTAAGGTTATTGGCACCTCAGTCCAAACCCAACCCTAATTAAGTTCGGATTGAAAATTTTTAACTCAAGCCTAAATCTAGTTGTAAAAATAGTTGTCTAAGCTCATAAAAAATGGGTTGGGTTTGAGTTGACCCATCCAAATTGCACCCCTAGTCGTCTTTGGTCATGTGTTTGATGGTCTGCGACTCCAATGTCATAAGATGGCCATTGGTACGACGTCGACTTATCTAAATTGGTGGTCTATAGGTGGAGGAAACCCCCGTTGTCGTAATGCAACCTCTGTTGCCAAAGAATTGTGTTGTTAAGCGACGTCGGTGCTCCTCCTTCACTGCTCCCAACGGTAATTTGTGTGACATATAAATTTGTAATTGGCATATTTCGGTGATCAAAACCTGAATGATCGAGTTGTAAGTTTCATGATATTTTATGTAACCAATCATCGACATCTTCGAGCTGACACTCAAGTGCATAGAAGCCGACAAATCAGTTAGAACACCATATAGTACAGGTAAGTATGTGAGGACACTCTGCACTTTTTAGTTCCGAGCCTATTTTGAAAAACCAGGGGTTAAATGAAAAGTTTAGGGTTTTTCAAAGTAGAACCGGTCCCCAATATTTAGGACCGGTCCAACTTTTCTCGGTAAGATAGGTTCTGCAGGTTTTCAAAAAGTCCCACCGGTCCTATTTATTTGGCACCGGTCCAACTTAGCCTATTCCAAATAGGAAATAAATTTTGACGAAAATTCTGATTCCTATTGGGTTTGAAACTTCTAGGAAAGTTCTATTTTGATATTTAACTTCTTTTCCAAGTAGAATTAGGACTTCCTTGCCTATATATATGTATCCATATTTTCTCTACAATGGTGTGAAAAAGAAGCCCTGAAATATTAGTTTTAAAGAGAGAAAGTATATACATAATAATTAGGGTTTATATATTTTTAAGAACACACATCCATACTACACGAGTGATTTTAGGATGGTGTTCTACTTCTGATTAGCTGCTCAGAGACTGCATCAAATCTATTTGCTGATCAGAACATTGGATTGAAGGTTCTTCGCTTGCTTGCTTGCTGAGGAAGAAAGGTGACCAGATTGCACTACGAAGGGAACAAAATACTTGCTGAGTATTTTGGTTCTTCCAGCAACCTTTCTGTAAGGGTGGTGACGTTAGCCGGAAGTCTGCAGCAGTTGGACGTGTTGTCGCAATCATAAGCCTGAGGTGTTCCGCATCAGATCCTTGACAGAGTGAAGAGGGGTGTGAGACTGAGACAGAGTCTGTTGTACTTTGCTTCATCATAGTGAATTGGTTCCCTGAGGCATGCCGCCTCCCTCCGTGATTTTTCCCGCCTTGGGTTTCCACGTATATCTGGTGCATTCTTTTCTTTACTTGCACTTTACTTATTTGCTTGCTTTAATTGTTTAATTAATTGAACTTAAAATTAAATTAATTAAAAATTAAGCAAATGAGCAAGTGATCCTATTCACCCCCCCTCTAGGTTCTAAAATACTTTTCGCAACCGCTTCCGCACCGCGCAACTCACAATTGGTATCAGAGCAGTGTTCTCTAATTTGTGAGTAGTTCCTTGCGAAGTATTTTTAAAATCAAAATTTATTTTTGTTTTCAAAAATTATCATGGAATCTAGTATGAAAGAGGGTGGATCGATTCAGCGAACTCCTTTGTTTGATGGTTCAAATTATACTTTCTGGAAGTCTCGCATGAAAGCCTTTTTAAAATCTCAAGGAGAGAGAGTTTGGATGGCTGTAGAGAATGGCTATAAAATTCCTACCATTACAACTGGAGATGGTGATGCTGTTGTGACTGTAGAAAAGGATAAGGCAACATGGTCTAATGCTGAACATGAAGATGCAAATAATAACAACAAGGGTTTATATGCTATATTTAATTCTGTTGTTCCTTCTGAATTTGCTAGAATTTCTGCGTGTTCCACTTCGAAAGAAGCATGGAATATTTTACAGGTAACTCATGAGGGTACCACCAAGGTAAGGAGATCTAAGCTACAAATGCTTGCCACTAAATTTGAAACAATTAGAATGGATGAAGATGAGATGTTTTCTGATTTTTATTCTAGGCTTAATGATATTGTTCAAAGTAGTGCTAACCTTGGAGAGAAAATTCCTTCTTTTCAGATTATTAGAAAAATCATGAGATCATTGCCTGATAGGTTCCAAGCTAAGTTGGAAGCCTTAGATGAAAGCAGAGATGTAGATTCTATGGAGGTGGCTGAGTTAGTTGGATCAATTCAAACTTTTGAGATGAAATATCCAAAGCTTCAGAAATCAAAAAGTTTGGCTTTAAAAACATCAAAGACTTCAAAGTCTTCAAGTTTGTCAAATTGTTCAAATTCTTCAAAATCTGAAGTTGAAAAAATTGAAAGGTTTGAATATGATTCAGATAATGATGTTGCACTCCTTGCTAGAAAATTTAGAAAGATTCTTGAATATGAAAAAGGTAAAAATTTGAGAAAAGGAAATCCTTCTAAATTCCGAAATCAAAGCTCATCATCCAAAGGTAAGGAAAGGAAAGAGAAAGAAGAGGACTCTAAGGAAATTGAGGTTACGTGTTGGACATGTGGTGGTAAAGGACACACATCTAATCAATGTCCAAGTCCTAAGAAAAATAGCTTTAGTGCAAAGAAAATTTCAAACAAGAAAGTTATGAAAGCTATTATTTCTGAGTCTGAATCTTCTAACTCTGATAGTGATTCTTCTGTTGAGAATGATTCTTTGGTTTTTGTTGCTTTATTGAATGATGATACTGCTAATGATTCTTCTTCTGATGTAGGTGAAATAGAGATGTACACTACTCTCAGTCAAGTATGGTCTGACGATTCAGAAGTTGAGCAGTCTGATGAAGAACCATGTGAAAGCAAGCTGCCAGAACTTTTTGAGAAATTGCTGGAAGCTTATAATAAAAAATCTGAGAAGCTGAAGCAAGAAAGATCTGAGAAAGAGACTTTGAAGAAAAAGAATGAAGATCAAGTGAAGTTGATTGAAGAAAGTAAAGCTAAAATTCTGAATCTTCAAGGCAAAGCCAAGTTTCTTGAAAACGAGGTAAGTCAAGCTATTTCTGCTAAAGATGTTCTTATTGCTAGAATTAATTTTCTCGAGCCTGAATTGAAAAAATCACAAGAGAAATTAATTGCTTTTACTTCTGGACAGATTAAGCTTGATAGCATGATTAGTGTTGGTAAGCCTGTAGGAGATAAAACTGGATTAGGTTTTGTTGGGTCATCGTCTAAGGGAAAAACTATTTTTGTTAAACCCAAGAATTTGATTGTGTCAGAACCCAAACCTAAGTCTCAAGTTGAGTCTGTGCATGCTAATGTTGTGTCCAATGTGCTTTATTGTTCTTTTTGTGATAAGACTGGACATAGTCAACACTATTGCTATAAAAAGAGAAGACATTCTAATCCTGATTTTCATGTACATAATTCTTTTGCTAAGAATAGGGTTCATGCTAAAAAGCCACATTATTGGAACAAACCCAAAAAGTCTCAAGGTAAAAAGAATTCAAATAAAAAGAAGAATGTTTTTGTTTCTCCACAATTCTCTCCTGATAAATTGCATGTTAAAACCATCTGGATGAAAAAGGAAGATTTGGAGAAGTTTGTGCCTGTTGATACTATGGGATTTATTCCTAATAGGTCTTTGGGTGCAAAACCCCCTAACTAAGTCTTTTAGGACTTTGATGGTCATGGATTGAGCTTCTGTTCATTATTTGTTTTCCATTGGACCATGTTTTTTTTTGGTTAGGTTTTGTTTATTTTTAGTAATAATCATATGAGATTATGATAATTATATTTTTCTGAGAAATGATGTGATTTCCTTATATTTCTTTTTAATTTCACTTTAATTTGTGAATGCATAATTGGGACACTCAGCTTGTCAATGAATGAAGTACTTGATTTTATGATCTAAACATTGATGACCAATATGCTTTATTTATTTCTTTTTAGAGGTAAATCTTCTGAGTCCATACAATTTGTGCACTAGTCCAACTCTGAGAGAATTGATTAAAAACTAATGTGAAGTTGACTAGAATATATTGTATGAGTAGCATTGAAAGCTTAAATGATCAATTTTTTATTCAGCATGAAAAGAAAAAGAAAATAGGAAATTTGCTGAATATCTAAGACAAAAGGAAAAAGGCTACCTTCGGAATGTGTTCGTAGCTTCCACTACAATGTAAATCTCCAATGAGATATCTTTAAAAATTTAAAGAGTTGTTTTGAGGAAAATAGCTGGCTGCCCGTAAGAGTGAAAGCCACCGTCTTAGAAAAAAAAATATATATATATATAAATGATGGATCTTGTGGAGTTATATTTGCTTATTATCTAATATGTTTTAGATGATGAATCAAAGGAATTTGATTAATTTTTGATGAAGTTGGATTGCACACACACACATGGATTTATTAGATGAATTTCTAAATTTTTATAAATATTTGTGTGTTGGAAGTTGTGTCATGATCATGAACTTGAGAATGAATTTTAAAGACAATCTATGGGTTTTAAAATTCTGCATTTATAACTAATTGAAATTGTTCAGAAATTTTAGAACTCATGTTATTCTCTGAAAAATGTGTTTTGATTATTCTCATGAGATTATTCATGTTTTAGTGTTATTTTTTTTCTCTTGAAAAATTTCAAAAAATTCAAAAATATGTTTATTTTGATTTTGTGTTTATTTTTCACTCCTTATGTTCTAAATTGCTAAATCAGATTAAAAATATGTGTTTTTGGTGAATTAAAGGTCCAAAGTGTAATTTTTCATAATTCACAAAGTTGGACCGGTCCCCATTATTGAGCACCGGTCGCACTTCTGCAGGTTCTGAGGAACAGAAAGAAGTTGGACCGGTCCCCAAATATGAGGACCGGTCGCACTTAGCGAATGTCCAGAATGTTGATTCTGCGCGTGCGCGTGTTTTGGCTTAAAACCCCTCACTTATTCTCACTCACATACACTCATATCTCTAACTCTCAAACTCTCTTAAAAACACTCCAACTCACACACATTTCTCTTCATCTAAATTTCTTTGTGATTGATTGATATTGGAGGTTGGGATTGAACTTTTGGAGTTTGGGTTGATTGAGTATTGATTTGGGAGAAATTGTGCAAATAAATTGTTTTGAAAATTGAGGTTTAAAGACTTGCACACAAAGTGTTCGACAAAAAGTCTCAATGGAACTCTTGACTATATTTTTGATCCCATTCATTGTGGTGTTAATGGCACGCAAACGGGGACGAAATGATGCGTCCACAAGTGCAGATAATCGAATTGTGTTTACTAGAAACATGTTTGAAGATGATTTTAACTACAACACTTTCATAAACATCATTGGATGTCGAGCTATGAGGATAGAAAGGAAAGTGAATCTTGTGGCGATTAAACAAGAATGGGAATTGGATTTTGTGCAATATTTTGAGGATAATGGTTGGGAGTCTCTATGTGATCTTCGGGAGATTGTCAAGCCGGACATGGTTCGATATTTCTATGGTAATATCATTACATCGAGCCTGGATGACCTCACTTTTGTGACCAAATGTTATGGTGTTCGGGTTGAGGTTACCAAGGATATAATTGCCAATATATTGGGAGTCCCAGAGATTGAAAATGGCTTAGTTTTGCCATATCAAATTGAGGATCCAAACCGACCAACCATGGATGACATGATTAGGGAGTTATGCATACCCAATGCCCCTAGACTTGTTGATAGGTTGCCTTCACTTTATATCACACACAATGTGTCGGCATTAAATTTGGTGGTCTCCTACAACCTTGATCCTCATGATCATAAAGGTAATTTGATCAAGAGTCGAGCCGAGCTACTATATCATATTGTTCGAGAGGATCCCATCAATCTTCCTGCAACAATCATGCGTACCATGATTCTCGCTACTCGACACTCTAGGTCATCATCAGCCTTACCCTTCCCACAGATTATCATGGCTATTCTGAGAGGTGCAAGGGTTCCTATTCCTGATGGAGCAGATGTTGAAATACCGAAAGGGATAATTGATGCTACCTCAATTACTCGTTCAGTCAACAAGAAAGAGAAGGATAGGAAAGCTTATGAGCTCAGTCAAGGAGCTGGTCAGGCTGTGTCTGGGGGTCGTGGAGTTTTCCAACTTCCTGCTACTGACACACCTGTGACAGCCAATCAGATGAACCAAGTTCTCAGGTTCATTCAGCAAGGGTTCGATCGTTTACATACTAGGATGACAAGCTTGACCCTGCTGCTTCTGATGAGGCTGCTGATGATGCAGATGATGATTAGACTTTAGGTCTTAATATATTTTTGTTCTAGACTATGGTTGATTTCTTTATCTTTGATGTCTAGATTATTTATTTTGGTTTATTCCATCAACTGATATGTTTTGGATATTTATTTGATCAGTGATGATGATTATGTTTGTCTCTATGTGCTTCATGATTTATCTGTTTATCTAAATCTCTTTGCTAGTTCTTTGTCAATTTGTTCCAAAAAGGGGGAGATGATATGCATAGGATGTGATATGAGGTTCTTTGACAAAGGGGGAGATATATTTATCAGATATTTTTTTTAAGGGGGAGATATATATGATTATATTTCTTTATTAAGCTTTTCACAAGTTGTGTTGTTTAAGAGATGTGCAGGTACAACAGGTTTTTACTAACCGTCTTGAACACACAAGTAAAGCTTCTGATGATCAGTTCTATATTTCTTGTATTTGGGCAAATTTGTAATCTAATTTTTCCAATGGGTTAGGTTATTGATTGTCTAAGTGGTTTTGTCACGAAATTGCCAAAGGGGGAGATTGTGACATATAAATTTGTAATTGACATATTTTGGTGATCAAAACCTGAATGATCGAGTTGTAAGTTTCATGATATTTTATGTAACCAATCATCGACATCTTTGAGCTGACACTCAAGTGCATAGAAGCCGACAAATCAGTTAGAACACCATATAGTACAGGTAAGTATGTGAGGACACTCTGCACTTTTTAGTTCCGAGCCTATTTTGAAAAACCAGGGGTTAAATGAAAAGTTTAGAGTTTTTCAAAGTAGGACCGGTCCCCAATATTTAGGACCGGTCCAACTTTTCTCGGTAAGATAGGTTCTGCAGGTTTTCAAAAAGTCCCACCGGTCCTATTTATTTGGCACCGGTCCAACTTAGCCTATTCCAAATAGGAAATAAATTTTGACGAAAATTCTGATTCCTATTGGGTTTGAAACTTCTAGGAAAGTTCTATTTTGATATTTAACTTCTTTTCCAAGTAGAATTAGGACTTCCTTGCCTATATATATGTATCCATATTTTCTCTACAATGGTGTGAAAAAGAAGTCCTGAAATATTAGTTTTAAAGAGAGAAAGTATATACATAATAATTAGGGTTTATATATTTTTAAGAACACACATCCATACTACACGAGTGATTTTAGGATGGTGTTCTACTTCTGATTAGCTGCTCAGAGACTGCATCAAATCTATTTGTTGATCAGAACATTGGATTGAAGGTTCTTCGCTTGCTTGCTTGCTGAGGAAGAAAGGTGACCAGATTGCACTACGAAGGGAACAAAATACTTGCTGAGTATTTTGGTTCTTCCAGCAACCTTTCTGTAAGGGTGGTGACGTTAGCCGGAAGTCTGCAGCAGTTGGACGTGTTGTCGCAATCATAAGCCTGAGGTGTTCCGCATCAGATCCTTGACAGAGTGAAGAGGGGTGTGAGACTGAGACAGAGTCTGTTGTACTTTGCTTCATCATAGTGAATTGGTTCCCTGAAGCATGCCGCCTCCCTCCGTGATTTTTCCCGCCTTGGGTTTCCACGTATATCTGGTGCATTCTTTTCTTTACTTGCACTTTACTTATTTGCTTGCTTTAATTGTTTAATTAATTGGACTTAAAATTGAATTAATTAAAAATTAAGCAAACGAGCAAGTGATCCTATTCACCCCCCCTCTAGGTTCTAAAATACTTTTCGCAACCGCTTCCGCACCGCGCAACTCACAATTTGTGTTAGTTTTTTGATTCCATCCAACGAGGAGTGGTTTGAGTTATTCCGATAATGGGTAAAGTTGAGAAAACACCCATATGTTATGCATATTGTGCGTATTGGCCCCTCCCGTTCTTAAAACACTCCCAAAGTTTATTTTTCGGGTGAATAAGTCCATTCTGTCACTACATCGTTAACAGAATGATGAATTTACCAAAATACCCATCTGACAAAATTAAAAAAAAAAGTTTTTAGTGAAATTGAACTATTCATCTCTCTATATTATTTGTTTCCTTATTTATATTTTTCTTCTTGATCACAATTGTTCTGTCTCATTGTCTTTCTTATCAAATCACACGAATGATTTAGGCTATAAATTCACCCACACACTCATATATATATATATATATATATATACATACATATATACACACTCCCATATATATATACATACACATATATATACATGTCTCTCCATCGACATCGGTTGATGGAGAAAAGGGTGAGGGTCGTTCTCGGTTCAAAGACAACGAGGCTTTGAGATGAACGACCGACAATAATGGTTGACCGACGACCATGGACGACACCAGTGAAGATCGACGATTGTTTCATTATTCTGACGAGATACGATAATGGCTGTGACGAGATCAATGGTGTTCGACTAAGGTTTCGGTGACATAGGGTCTTTGGCTTGGGTTGAAAGGCTTATTGAATGATGGGGTCTATTTGGGTTGTACATCAATAATGTTTGGGTTGTGAAACCAGTAGTGTGGGTGGTTTCAAATTCACAACAACAGATTTATGGGTTTCTTTCTGTGTACAACCAGTTTGTCAAAGAAAGGGGATAACAGAATTTTGAAACAATTTTCTTATCTACAATATATGATTTGTTTTTTAAATCAGGAGGGCGGCCTTTGGCATAACTAATGACCTCGGTAGTGGTGGCAATAGGTAACGGCCCTGGGCTGTGGTGGAGAGAGATCTGCAGAACTTGGAGATGACATATACGTATGTGTGTGTCTATCTATATATATATACGTGTGTATAGGCAGGGAATTTTCTAAACAAGAAAAGGTAATTTTATCTTGGGTGAAGTGCAAATAACCCCATGTATGCATACAGTGCATATAACTCCCTGTATGTTTATAAGAGTCCTTAAAGTTCATTTTGGGTGCGAATAAGGGTTAGATGTCAATTTGCTGCTAACAGAATGCTGAAAAGACCAAAATGCCCTTTTCTATTGAATTAAAACATAAGTAAAAAATACATTCCATGTAAAATGACCAAAATGGGCAAGTCTCGTGTTACGCAAAATTCTACCCGGTTGAATCAAAATGCACGAGAAATCAGAAAACACATTCCACAAGACCATCTTTCTTTGTAAGCCATTTTCTTGACTTTATCATTCCTTTCACTACTAGGTAACAAATATCCATAAACAGATGGACTACCAAACTCTTCTTATTAATCCATAACCTCATATTTCTCATTTTTCTACTCTTCCTACACAGACTCATTTACTGTGTGCGTATATAAACCCACAATAGTACGTTTATGTACGTGATATATATATATATATATATATATATATATATATATATATATATATATATACTGTATAAGTTGTTGACACAACTGGCGTGCTGACTTTGGACTCCTCCACATTCACATCCACATCATACTTCCTTTCTAAAAATATGGAACCCTCCCCATCAAAATGTTGATGGGGCTTCATGAGCTAGGTAATCTTGGACCACCACCCAACCTCTTTTCTAATTTCTTGCCATTTAAAATTTTGTATAGAGAATTCAATGTCACTTGTTAGTAATATTTAATTATATTTTTTCAATTATTTCACTTTTAGACTTTTAGTTAATATTGGATATGGTTTATAATGTGATTAGCTAATCATATGCTTCTGATATTATTCTTGTTTTAATATTCTCCACAAAATTAATGTTGATGATAATATTATCACCTAAGAAAGTTCCATTTTCATTGCCCGCGGTAGAGAGAGATTAACCAGTAGAGAGATAAATATAGGCGCTAGAGAGAGAAAGAAGACGTTGGAGGAGAGGGAGAGGGGAGGGATTTAATTAAAAAAACTTTGAGGGCAATTTCGGAATAAGAAAAGGATATTCTCAACATTTTAAGACTTAACCATGGCACATGACCAACTAACGGTCTTATTTTAACGGATCACTAACGGAAGGTCCTTAGTTGCAACATTATTTGAAACAAGTAGTGTTTATATACACAAAGTAAAGGATAAGAGTGTTTTTTGCACATTTTTTATACTTCAGGAGTGTTTTTTGTACTTTATCCTTTTATCTTTAAAGATAAAGTCCATCTCACATGCTCCCACATGACCAATTTAATGGCTAATCTTTAACAGATCATTAACAGAAGGTAGCAACCTGCACAATTTTTTTCAAATCTATTGGGATTATATGCACAATTGAAAGTGGAGGGATGGTAAACACACAAAATTTATATAACAGAGGTGTTTTTTTGAACTTAATCCTTCCGATAATAATTCCCACAGGATAGCTTAGGGATTTTTTGAACTTAGCTCTATTTTATATACAATACATTACCCCTGAAAATCTGTAAAAAGCTCCCTTTATATGCATTTGGGATAATTATACAGTGTTATGATTTGCAAGCACTGCCATTTGTTCCTCACTTGTGTTTAGCGGTGTTTGGATCTTCAATAAACTGAGGGGCAAATTTGTCCATCCAAAATTTATTGAAATTGCAAGACATCAGCTATTGTGATTTTTAGTGTGCGGATAAGAATGTAATTTTGCAGTGATTATTTGACAAGGTCTGAACGATAATTTAAAACATTTTAAGAGTAAAAAGTCCAAATTTCAAAAAGTTTAGAGTAATTCATCCTTTTTATTATTATTATTTTTTTAAAACTCTTTTACCATGAAACAGTCACTCTTATTTTTATGGGATTTGAACGGTTATTTGAGAAGGGGGTTACCATATTATAATTCTTGGTTTAAACACACGCGTCACACACACACACACACACACACACACACACACACATATATATATATATATATATATATATATATAGAAATTGGGGCGAAAACTAAACCAAAAAAAGGAGTCAATCAAGTGACCACCTATCACTTGTTCTATCATCTCCACATTAATTAAATTTTAAGGTCAATTGCATACCTAAATTCCAATATTTAAGTTCTTACCTTAAAATCTAAATTTTAAAATAAAAATTAAAGGAAAACTGTTTGAAGTGTGAACTAAATATGTTATTTGATTTCAATTTAAAGGCTCATTAAAGAAAATTAAATTTTAGGACTCGAATTTCGTAACATGCAAAATTTTGAAAATAGCCCCACTCAAAATTTGAAAATATCCTATAATTTCTTTTTTCTTCAATGTCACCTTCCTCAACATTATTTCTGAGTCTGTTACATGTGTAGTGTTTAAACAGAGATACATAGGTGATCAGAACTCGAATTTTTTATTTTTTTTTTCTATAAATCTTATTAACCATAAATAGTGTTTTAAAGCAAGCATGCACTGATATTGTTGAACATGGCTTAGACATCTTGAAAATGACAGCAACCTTGTCCTATCTTTAGACAACCAGCAAATGAGGTTGCTTGTTTAATTTACATGTCTAGGTGCAACCTTTTACTTCTTCTGCTTATCTAGTCCGACAAGCATTTGGACTGTTAGCATTTTCAAAGAGTTGACCAAGTCTATGCTAGCTGTAAGCTTGTAACTTGGTTGATCAGTAATCAAATATGTACGTTGTTGATCAATAGAACCATCCTCTCAATCTACCAAAGACAATTCCAAGCTGACATTGTTGAAACTAAAATTTATAAAGCAAATTTATTGTATCGTCCGATCAAGCAACTCATGAATTAATGTCTCCTCTGGAGGTTAATTACTATATAAGTACTTATATATATCTAAATGATCTGTTACTCAGAGTTGGTGGTGAGAAAAAAATAATTTAAGTGTAAAAAATGTAACTCCTAAAAATCATTGCAATCATATTTAATGGTTACCAAATAACTTATTTGATCAGTAATTAAATATGTTGTTAAATAGAACCACCCTCTTTAGTAAAGACAATTCAAGCAGACATCGTTGAAATTAAAACTCATAAACCAAATTTATGATATCATCCCATCAATCAAGCAGCTCAGGAATGCATGGCTCCTCTGGAGATTAGTATATATAACTATATAAGTAGTTGTATAGCTCCAAACTGTTCGTTCTAACAATCAATGTACATTGTGTACCCCTTCTCCTCCATGGCTTCCAAAACCTTCCTCTTCCTCTTATTCTCTCTCTTATTTCTTCATAATCTCCACTTCTCCGCCGGGCAAGATGCCGTTAAGGCTGCTTACTGGTTTCCGGAGAGCGAATTTGCTGCCTCCAATATAGAATCCACTCTTTTCACACATCTTTTTTGTGCATTTGCCAATCTTTCCAAAACCTATCAGCTCACAATTCCGGCCTCAAATAATGCCTCTTTCGCTCAATTCACCAAAACCGTCCAAGTCAAAAATCCTTCTGTTAAAACCCTTCTATCCATAGGTGGAGGAAATGCTGATAAGACCATTTTTTCTTCAATGGCTAGCCAACCCAATTCGCGTAAAACTTTTATTGATTCCTCAATAAAATTAGCTAGGTCTTATGGGTTTTATGGCCTAGACCTTGATTGGGAGTACCCAGAAGTGGCCTCAGATATGACCAACCTAGGGAAGCTCCTTGATGAGTGGCGGTCTGCGGTGGCTACTGAGGCAACAAACTCCGGAAAGCCACCACTGCTTCTAAGTGCAGCCGTTTTTTATCAACCAAGCTATTATGGACCCAATTATCCTATTCAATCTGTAGCAAGGAGCTTGGATTGGATTAATGTAATGGCCTATGACTTCTATGGTCCATTATGGTCTAAAGAAGTGACCAATCCACCTGCTGCACTATATGACCCTACAGGTCAGGTTAGTGGTAGTTATGGGATTGGGGCTTGGATTCAGGCTGGTTTCCCTGCTAAGAAGTTGGTACTTGGTTTACCATTTTACGGCTACGCATGGCGTCTTGTGAACTCTAATAACCATGGTTTCTTGGCACCAGCTAATGGACCGGTTGGTTCAGGTGATGGGTCAATGGGTTACAACCAGATCATAGTCTTCATATCCCAGAATAAGGCTACAACTGTGTACAATGCCACTGTTGTTTCAAATTACTGCTATGCTGGAACCACATGGATAGGCTATGATGATACTCAGACTATCTCCACTAAGGTTTCATATGCTAAACAACAAGGATTGCTTGGTTACTTCGCGTGGCATGTTGGAGTTGATAACAACTGGGCTCTTTCTCAACTAGGTTAGTTAATCTCTCTCCATCTGCACCATTTATATTTAATTTAATTGGAAGTTTAGCTGGTTCAAATGGAATCCACACACACACATATATATATATGTCAATAGATGTGTATGCATATATATAGATGTGTATACACATCTATTGACATATATGTGTATATATATATACACATCTAGTGTGGCACTTGGTTAATATTTGATGCTACCATTTGGCATTAGTGGACTGTGCTCCATATCTCCATTTGAGATAAAGTGCCATTTCAATGGCCACTAAAACATGATAGGTAGTGTAAAACTCATCTGATATGAAAATGAATAATTTTCTAAAGTTGTTTGTTTGCAATAAATATAATGTTTCTTTCTAGTTAAGTTGGCCCATATCTCATATATGACTATATATCATTTGGCATTAGTGGACTGTGCTCCATGCTTCCATTTATGATATAGTGCATGTCATTTCAATGGCCAATATATATATAGAACATGATATCTAGTCACATTTAAAAATGCAACCAACCAAGTATTGAATTGTTTAATATATATATATATATATATATATATATATATAATTCTTTTTATTGAAGTTAATTTCAGTCAGTACGTGACCAAATATAAGGATGCATTTCTGTTATTGTGCTTCTAGTTCATCATTGTTCTAATGTTTTTGGTTCTGTTGTTTTTGCAGCTAAAAATACGTGGGGAGCATAAAAACTCAATATTGCTGTTGACAGGAGCAATATATAAATAGGTGTGAGGATTAAGTGGGATAAATAAAACATGGTTAATTCATAAGAGGTTATATATCATATACTTACGTAACAACCATTATGGATTTCTAATAATATCATGTTCATGTTCGGTTGGTTAAATATTTCAATTTCATCTTGGTTTGGTGAACCATATCAATATCCTTGTCTTTGATGCAAAACCTTAGTGGGTCAACCCAAAATCTGATTCCTCGTTAAATGGGCCGTTAGGAACCCGAACCATGCCAATTTAATGACCCAAATCCATTTTCAAAAACAGGGGCACAATGTGAGTTACTAGATTTTGATCCCTTGTTCACTATCGTAAAAATTCATGATGAATTCCTGTAAATGTAACTCTTGACCAATGAAATTGCGGTCTAATTCTATGATAGACCTTGCTTGTATCCATCTCTAATGCTACTAAAATAAATGGTCTCCTTTGGTTTGGTCTGTTCATCTAATTAACGTGACTAATTATCTCCCAAATCAATATACTATGGATAAATGTTTGACTGAAACAAACCAACCTATTCCCACGTAACGTAAAAGATAGTAAACTTCAATAAATTTATAAGAGTTTTAAGTGTAATTTTATATTAAGTTGTTTGATATTTATAAAAATTAAAGAGGACCAAAACCGTTGCAGTTTTAGCATAAGAGTCCTCCAATTGGGCTCAAAAAGAAAGATGAGTGTGTGGCACAATCTTATCTTAACAAAATCTCTCAGAGCTAAACTAATTACTGATAAACATCAAGTCATAAATGGTCAAAAAATAAACACATCTTTGTAAAGAATCATAAGAAGAAATTTATTTTTTGATAGATTTGACATAGTACTTTTATTAAACCTAAAGAAAAATAATAATATAAAATAGAAATGCAAACATACTCATAAGCAAAACCCAGAAGCACCAATAAGGAGATCAAAAACTCACAATTGGGGTGGATAGACCAAAATAAGGAAGGACCAAAACTAGTGTTTTTTGAATTATATGAAGTAATAAGCAAACAATGAATTCATGAGTATTTGAACTCGAGTATCTAGAAAAAAGCATAATATTTGATAGAAGTAGTCGCTTATTATTTTATGAAACATGACATAACTTAACTATAAGCCCAATTTCTTTTATCTCTAATGTTGAATATTTATTTTTATTTTTGTGATGTGAACTAGATAATGCTATTCATAAAACATTGCACAGCCATTTAGAAAAAAATAAAATAAATAAACATTGCAGAGCCATTAAGGCATCAAAATGGAACTTATACAAAACCTTGATACAAAAAAGAAAAAGAAAAAGAAAGTGGAATCCTAGTATCATCTTGGTTTGGTGAACCATATCAATGTCCTTGATACAAAACTTTAGTGGGTCAACTCAAAATCTGGTTCCTCGTTAGATGATGGTCCGTTAGGAACCCAATTCAATGACCCAAATCTATTTTCATAAACAGGGGCCCAGTGTGAGTTACTATAGTTGTAATTGTAACACTTGACCAATGAAATTGCCATCTAATTCTATCATAGACGTTGCTTGTATCCATCGGATCATCTATAAAGCTACTAAAATAAATGGTCTCTTTTGGTTTGTTTGTCTAACGTGACTAGTCAAATCAATATAACGGTAAAAGTTTGACTCAAACAAGTCCATTCCCATGTAAAAGATGACAAATTTCACTCAATTAGTAAGGATTTTAAATATAATCTATTATACAAAATCACATAGATATATGGCAATAAAAGAGTAAATCATCCATTATTTCCAAATTGTTGGTGTTTGATAGTTATAAAAATTCGAGAGTTGACCAAAGCCCTTGCAGTTTCAGCATAAAAATCATATTGGGTAAAAAAAAGGAAGATGTGTGGCACAATCACCAAAACCCTTTAGTTTCAAATTAGATGCTATTGAAGTTATACATGTGGTAGGTAGTTAGAACATTATTAAATGTGCCTTGTGTTAACAATATTTAAAAAAAAAATAATAATAATAAATTACTATGATTTAATTATATATAATGGGTGGTTATTATGTTACATTAAAACCTTTTATGTAACTTTAATACCTATATTGATAGAACCAAAATGACTTACATTTCCAAAACTTTTATAAAGAGACTTTCTATTATACATGGATAGCGTATATACAAGCGTTCCTACATGTACAGCCAGTCTAACAAGGCACGTTGATTTAAAGTTTAGAGTGTGCAGAAATTGAAAAGTTTGACTTGAAGCTTTCAAACAAAATACGACCCGTGACTTAATTGGCTTTAAATCGATTCATTTCCACGAAATTGAAAGGAACTTGCATGGAAAGATGAGTGTGTGGCACAATCTTATCTTAACAAAATCTCTCAGAGCTAAACTAATTACTGATAAACATCAAGTCATAAATGGTCAAAAAATAAACACATCTTTGTAAAGAATCATAAGAAGAAATTTATTTTTTGATAGATTTGACATAGTACTTTTATTAAACCTAAAGAAAAAAATAATATAAAATAGAAATGCAAACAAGCCCATGAGCAAAACCCAGAAGCACCAATAAGTAGATAAAAAAACTCACAATTCGAGTGGATAGACCAAAATAAGGAAGGACATAACATGTGGTAAAATCACTAACAACCCAAAAATAAGAAAAACAAATTGGATCTCTTTGTTATGAAAGTGAGTTCTCATTCATTTTATTCGTCTACTTGCTTCTCATTCTCCCATTGATGTCAAATTGGAGTGCTGATGCTCCAATTCTGTTTGTTAATTAGAATGGAGTCTCTTGTTTCTCTCAATCCAAATATAGTAAACAGTAGCACATAGAAGCAGACATTTAGGGCTCGTTTGGATTGATGGATCTCTTTGTTATTCAGAGTTTTTGGTGAAACTAGAACCGTTCCTAATAATTCCTTAATTTTGGAACCAAAATCAAATTCGATAAAGTTTGGTTCTGTTCCGGTTCTCCAACGGTTCTTTATCAACTTTTTTTTATTTTATTTATTTATTTTTAAAACATTGGCAAGATGCACCCTCATACTTGTGCATTCCTAGTTATAAAAATAGATTAGAAGGTATTAGTATTTATTTATATATGTTATATTATATAAATATATAGAACATTAAAACTTAAAAACTAAATGTATTTATCTATATATTATATATTTTATACTTTATATATAAATAGAACACTAGAATTTAGAAGTTATTAGTATTTATTTATATATTATAAATTTTATACTTTATATATATATATATATATATATAGAACACTAGAACTTAGAAGTTATTATTATTATTATTCATTTATATTATATATATATATATATATATATATATATATATATTTTTTTTTTTTTCTAACTGTTTCGATTCCGGTTCCTTGATTTGGAATCGAAATCATAGTTAACGGTTTCTAAAATTTGAAATTATCAGTTCAACTACGGTTCGTGTTCCACCAGTTATTTGTGTACCCCTAGATAATAAGATCATTTTTATCAATATAGTGATCAAACTTACAAAAATAATTGATACCAATTGATTAATTAAGTTTAATGTTTATAATAGCCTTCTTTTTCTCCATAGATCTCTAATCATTTCTTCGTCTTCTCTCTCCATATATATATTATGTTTCCTTCATGAAATAGAGGTTCAACATAAATAAATAAAGTAATCATATATTTTTATTTTTTTTCCCTAGAATTTGAGAATTTTATGAGATTAACAGTCTACAATATCAGCACATCAATCCATGACCATGATCTAATTTAGTCAAACTAAACTTGTAAAAATCTAGGATTGTATATACTCACCCCATATTACCTTCAAAACCACCTTAAAACACCTCAAAATTCAACTCAAAACACCCTCACAACATACCCAAATTTAAAGTTTATAAATCTTTGAACCTCCATTAGTCACAAATCATCTCAAGATCATAGGCCTATCTAATCTCGGTCATTAACACAACTCCAAATCCCATGTTTTTCATAATCCGCATATCTAATCTCGGTCATTAACACAACTCCAAATCCCATGTTTTTCATAATCCGCATATGATTTCATAATTCGAAATTATGGGGCTCATGGTTTGTAATTACTCACCTACTGTTATATATACATAAATACATATACATATATATAACTGAACGTGTTCTTGAGATTGTTCTGGTAGTTTAAAGTTTCAGATCTATACTATAAATATGAATCTATGGTTCGTCTATTTATATATATCTATATTTATATGTATTCTATAATATATATCCATATGCCTATATGCACACTTAGGTATGTATACATAAATTATCAAAGTCAACAATCAATCCTCCTATCAACACCCAGTTTGCAGCATCCATGTAAACATTTCAACACTGATCCTAGTGTTTTGATTCTTAATAATTAAATAACAATTGAACGTGACACCATCGTTTCACTAGCATTTTATTTACTCTAAACATGTAACCCTTACACATGTTTCACATTAAAAAATTCATTTTATTTACTCTAAACATGCATGTAACCCTTACACATGTTTCACATAAAGAAATTCTACATATTATCAAGGGATAAAAATTCTAATATTCGGGATAGGGTTGGAGAAGACAAAAGGTATTTGGAATTTCTGAATAAAAGAAGGGTATTTTGAACATTAAAGTTAAAACGTCACTTATTAGCAATTATTTTTCAAGTTTGGTCACTGTAAAGCAAATTTTTTTAATTTTAATCACTAAAATATAATTTTTCTAAAAATAAACCTCTTAATAGATATTGAGCAAGCATAGGGCATATAACAAAGAGTTTCCATTTCTATCAATCCGGTTATAGTATTGGATATCAGATGGATCAAGACAAATTCGGAGTTATCAAAGATAGGTTGTTAGAACTCGACATTTTTAGTCTCTTTTTTTTTTTTTTTTCCTATACCGCGAAGAGGTGAACATGCCCTCAGACATCTTGAAAATAAGTTCTAGCCTTGTTCTTGTTCCTATCCTTAGACAACCACCAACTGAAGTTTCTTGTTTTATTTTCATTATTCAAAACAATTAATCAAAGCAATATCGTTTCGTTGGCAATATGTAGAACCTAGAACCTCATCAAAATATTTTTAGCTAATTAATTGATATTCAAAATTAAAAAATATGGACCTAATGCTGATTAACAATGTAATCATATCTTCATATCTTCTTTCTATATCTTTAGGATAGTCAGTTAAGTTATTTCCACCCATTCTTTTTTTAGAATCCATTTATCGGTCAATGAATAAGAGAAGAAAGTAACAGTAATCAGTAACCTTTTTCCTTCGACAAACCTTTTTCTACTGAGCTTGTTTGTTGTTTCCACCCATTCTTTTTTTAGAATGTGAATATATAAGAGAAGAAAGACAATCAGACAACTTGAAACTTGGGAAAAAAATTTAGAATAGTACATCAATTTTTAACAATTTTCTTCTTTTTTCAAGTGATTTTTATTTTGTAACTTGAATCTTATTATAAGTTTTTTGATTTAATGTATACTCTCTCCGCTTTATATATGGATCATTTCTAATAGTATATTGAACTATATATTTTATAATAGAAAGAGAGTTTTTTATTTCTAAATCTGATGGTCATGTCTCGCTTTTAATTTATTATTTAACTCAATTTTTTTTTTTAAAAGTATAATATCATAAAAAAGGAAAAAAGAAAGTGGCATATTAATTTTTTCCGGATGAAAGTAAACCTCCTAATCCCTTTTCAGGTTGCTGACTTTACAACTTTTGGCCATCTTTCTCTCGAGATAATTACTAATAAACATAAATGGTAAAAAATAAACAGAACATTGTAAAGAATCAAAGAAAATTTTATTTTTGATAGATTTGATATACTTTTATTAAACCTAAAGAAAAATAATAATATAAAATAGAAATGCAAACATGCTCATAAGCAAAACCCAGAAGCACCAATAAGGAGATCAAAAACTCACAATTGGGGTGGATAGACCAAAATAAGGAAGGACATAATAAGGAAGGACCAAAACTAGTGTTTTTTGAATTATATGAAGTAGTAAGCAAACAGTGAATTCATGAGTATTTGAACTCGAGTATCTAGAAAAAAGTATAATATTTGATGGAAGACTGGTTATTATTTCATGAAACATGACATAACTTAATTATAAGTCTAATTTCTTTTATCTCTAATGTTGAATATTTATTTTTATTTTTTTGATGTGAACTAGATAATGCTATTCATAAAACATTGCACAGCCATTTAGGAAAAAATAAAATAAATAAACATTGCAGAGCCATTAAGGCATCAAAATGGAACTTATACGAAACCTTGATACAAAAAAGAAAAAGAAAAAGAAAGTGGAATCCTAGTCTCATCTTGGTTTGGTGAACCATATCAAGGTCCTTGATACAAAACTTTAGTGGGTCAACCCAAAATCTGGTTCCTCGTTAGATGATGGTCCGTTAGGAACCCAGTTCAATGACCCAAATCTATTTTCATGAACAGGGGCCCAGTGTGAGTTACTATAGTTGTAATTGTAACACTTGACCAATGAAATTGCCATCTATTCTATCATAGACGTCGCTTGTATCCATCGGATCATATTCATCTATAAAGCTACTAAAATAAATGGTCTCTTTTGGTCTGTTTGTCTAACGTGACAAGTCAAATCAATATAACGGTAAAAGTTTGACTCAGACAAGTCCATTCCCATGTAAAAGATGACAAATTTCACTCAATTGGTAAGGATTTTAAATATAATCTATTATACAAAATCACAGAGATATATGACAATAAAAGAGTAAATCATCCATTATTTCCAAATTGTTGGTGTTTGATATTTATAAAAATTCAAGAGTTGACCAAAGCCCTTGCAGTTTCAGCATAAAAATCATATTGGGTAAAAAAAAGGAAGATGTGTGGCACAATCACCAAAACTCTTTAGTTTCAAATTAGATGCTATTGAAGTTATACATGTGGTAGGTAGTTAGAACATTATTAAATGTGCCTTGTGTTAACAATATTTTTAAAAAAATAAATTATAGTAATAAATTACTATGATTTAATTATATATAATGGGTGGTTATTATGTTACATTAAAACCTTTTATATGTAACTTTAATACCTATATTGATAGAACCAAAATGACTTACATTTCCAAAACTTTTATAAATTAAGAGACTTTCTATTATACATGGATGGCGTATATACAAGCGTTCCTACATGTACAGCCAGTCTAACAAGGCACGTTGATTTAAAGTTTAGAGTGTGAAAAATTGAAAAGTTTGGCAAGTGCTCTTTGACTTGAAGCCTTCAAACAAAATACGACCCGTGACTTAATTGGCTTTAAATCGATTCATTTCCACGAAATTGAAAGGAACTTGCATGGAAATTCCTGGGCACCTTTATTCATATATGAATGTGTGTGTGTGGTCTGTGGATAGAGAACGTGCAAGAGAGGGAGAGACTTTTCAACTCATGCCATGTAAATAAGCTTCCACGATAATGGAATAATTGAGGATGAGAATGCCAGTTTCAATCACGTTATGTATACGAAAGGTACGTTAATTGTAGAAGAGTTTACATGTGATGTGGGTCACGCATAGAAATAGAACACCTGTGATTGATTATTGTGGGGAAGAGAGGAATTCTATCTTTAGAGCTTTTTCCTTGTTTCCATTTGAAGATCAACCACAACGAAAAAAGAGAGACAAAAGAGGAATTGACATGACATGTGCTGCCTATCTAGAAAGCAAACAAAAAAAAATTGATCGTAAAGGAGTCCCCAAGATATAGTTTGAGATATGCTATAGAGCATGAGCTACCTATCTTCAATGTTGTTCAAAATCATCACCACCCTCCTCCTCCTTCCTTTATGTGTGAAATGTTCAGAGGCACATACCTGGATCAAAGCCGGTTACTGGTACTCCGGTAGTGAATCCCCTGTTCCTGACATAAATTCTGCTCTGTTCACCCATCTCGTATGCGCTTTTGCATTTATCAACTCTTCAACCTATGAACTCTATATCTCCCCCAAAGATGAACCATACTTCTCCACCTTCACCGACATCGTCAAGAAAAAGAACCCATCCATTATAACACTTCTATCCATCAGGGCAAACTCTTCATACTTTTTTACCATGGTTAGTCAATCTTCCCAAAGAAGTTCTTTCATTCAATCTTCGATAACAACAGCCAGGCTTTACGGCTTTCAAGGCCTGGATATTATCGGTGTTGGACCAAGCACAAGCACCAACATGACCAACGTAGGAACTCTCCTTGATGAATGGCGAGCCGCTATAAATTCCGAGTCAAAAAAACCTAGCCGATCCCGACTGGTCTTGACAATGGGAGGTCATTACTCGCCTGAGGTGGATTCCATGAGTTATCCAGTAGAATCAATTGAGAGGAACTTGGACTGGTTACATATCAAATCATTTGATTATCATTTGCCTGGGAGGGAAACTTCTACAGGTGCTCATGCTGCTTTATATGATCCCTCGAGCCACAAAAATACTGATTATGGTATAAAGGAGTGGATCAATAGAGGACTACAGCCTAGCAAGCTGGTTTTGGGCTTAGCATACCATGGTTATGCATGGACACTTATGACTCCCAAAGATAATGGAATTGGTGCACCAGCCAAAGGTCTGGCCATTACACTAGATGGATCCATGAGCTACAAGTACATCAACCACTACATTAGAAGCTACGGGGCTACTTCAGTGTACAATGCAACTTATGTAGTGAATTACTGCACCATTGAATCGTTCTGGATTGGTTTCGATGATGTGGAGGCCATCAGAACTAAGGTTTCTTACGCAAAGGGCAAAGGGCTTCTTGGTTATAGTGCATGGCAAGTTCCCAACGATGACAACTGGGTGCTTTCTATGGCAGGTAAGAAATATGTTTATCATTTGCGTAATTTTCCATTTCAAAATCTCTCTCGCCGCTCCATATTAATCTGTCCCTTGAAACATATGAAAAACACAAGTTAGTCATCATTACTCAAACAGTCGGTTTAAATCAAAAGAAAATTCACGCCATTATTTCAATACCCTAGTGAACTCGTCGTACTGACCTCCTGAGAATTCACGGCATCCTATATATTCTCCCCACTAGAATATCAGATAAGTTGAAAAAAGTGAATGCAAAAATTTGCAAACATCCTATGAAAAATTCTAATTTAACTACCTTTGCAGCTCAAGAAGAAGAAGAAGTAAACAAAGATCATCAAAACAAGCAACAGCTATTAGCAATTATGTTGCCTACAATTGCTCTAATCACTCTTCTACTAGGCACCATGATGTGTTACTTGCGAAGGAGAGGGTTCAAGTGGAAAGGTAAACTTTACAAATGCTAAAGAGTTCATTATTACTACTCACACACTAAATGCAGACTATTTCAGATAAAAAGACGATATTAACAGTTGTCATTTTTTGTCGTTTTATTAACAGGGAAATCTAGTAGAAGCAGAAAATCATCGACTCCTAATCTGCAAGTATTCAGTTATACTAGAATCAAAGCGTCAACTCCTAATCTGCAAGTATTCAGTTATGCTAGAATCAAAGCGGCTACGAATAACTTCAGAAATAAGCTCGGACAGGGTGGATTTGGACCTGTTTACAAGGTAAAATTAGATAATCTACCTGTTTGTTAATTCTTCTGTGTAAAAATCATTGATCACAAGTTTCAGTATTTCAAGTGTGCGATGTGGTTTGAGTCGCAAGAAAAAGAGCCAGAGCTGTTATCTTAAAACATAAAATCTCACATGTCTACTTAAATTCCTTCAATCAGTGCATCACTCTCTAAGATGCTCTCTTATCTTCTTAATTCTAACCCCTGACAATCTTTGGAGGGAATGAAATTATTTTGTTTATTTCAATTGAACGTACAAGTCAATGACTATTAAACATCTTCATGCATTTTCTTTCAACACATCATTTTGTCCTTACCGTGAAGCAATTTGTTGGTCAGAGGGAAAACCATGCTCACTATCCCAATTCCCCATTGCATTACTATTAAGTTTTACATCTCAACCAACCACAAATTTCTTAAGACTGCATGTATTTGTGTTATTGCTCAGAAAAATCTCATCTAAGAACTTCTCTTCTTCATGATTTCAGTTAAAGCATAAATACATCAGATGCATCTAGAAACATTACAATGCCCTGTTGCTCGTGCCATTTAACCCAAGCTCAATAGATCTAGCATTGGACAACTTCTGACGCACATCTATGAACCAAGTGCAGATAGGTTCCATTAGGTGGCAAATGAACCAAGCCGATCTGAACTTTAGACTGTTCGAGCTCGCTCATTCATTTGTGGGCTCAGCTCGGGATGGTGACGAGCTCAGGCTCGGCCATTACTATTTTGAAAAGCTCGGGCTTAGCTTGTTTAATAAAACAAATTGAGTTTAAGAACATTATGAACACAAGTTCAAACCGAGCTTGAACACGAACAAGAGATTAAGCTCGATTCATTTCATTAAATGAATCAATCTCATCAGTATAATCCCCATCCGTGAAACTTGCAGTAAATATATAACATAGCCTCGCAAGATAAGCCTTAACAAATCACATGAGAAAACATGAGCATGCTTATACAATCTTATAAAGCAAGCCTAAACGAGCCTAAGTTCATGAACATAAATAAGTATACACGATCTCATGTTCACGTGCGTATACAAGGCGAGCCCAGTGTTGTTCGGGATCAGTTTGTTTGTTGAACGAGTTTAAAAATCAGGCTCAAACTCAACTTTTGCTTAATGAACAAGCCCAAGTCCAGTTTTAAGCAAGCCAAGCACAAGCCATTTATGAAGAGCTCGGTTCATTTGCAGTCCTAGGTTTCATGTACTAAAAAGGAGTGAAAGCTAAATGTATCTTGACCAAAAACTATGTTAATATCCACCATTCTCTTATTTTTCTAATAACACCATTTTGTTGTGGGGTGCCCACTATCACCATAGATCTGTGTCTTTTACTTTTCGAAACTATCATTTTGTGAGAATCCACCCCACCTCTCTCACTTCTGAAATTATTTACATAATGACGACCTTGTACATAACTTAAAACCAGTGGAGACATAAAATTCACCTACAGTTTCCTGCATAATTCATAGTCCAGTTCCCCAACAAAGATGAGAACATACATGTGGCTGTGAGGAAGAACTCGTATTGGTCAGTATATATTAGTACATTGCAACTCAAATAGACTCCACACGAATCATATATGTGAACACACAAATTACTGTAAATATTTTTTTGACATATATAATATATACATTACCTTCAGGCTTCAGGAGAATGAGGATATCTGTGTTGCAAAGTCAAACCAACAATCAACAATTTCTGCCCCAAGCCATACTAATAGAACATCTATGATATATACATCATCATCATATACGTATAAATGTGTTTTTGCATACATATGTGTGTACAAATAGACATGTACAAATAAGTATGTACCTGCGTATGTATATATACATACATCACTCAGAAGCAATTTGACAGCCAAAGAAAGTGATAAACATTCTTTTCCTCTTTCTCTAGGGAATTTCACTGATTTCTTTCCAACAACTCCTAATTTTTTTTCATTTCTATTTTTTCACTA
Source organism: Cornus controversa (assembly GCA_026545225.1). NCBI lineage: Eukaryota > Viridiplantae > Streptophyta > Magnoliopsida > Cornales > Cornaceae > Cornus > Cornus controversa. Next base: position 62,797,181 of record CM048851.1, on the reverse strand, counting down.
ATCAAATGATTCAATAATAAATGATCTCGCAATACATATACTCATTTTTCTTACTATATAACCTGATTAGAATTCCATAAAATAATGAAACTAGAAACCTTCACAAAGCTCTGATCCATTCCAAGACTTCGGCCACAAATTACTAATTCAGGGCAATGCTTTGAGTCAGTAAACAGACCGTCCCACTGAAATGGCCCATGTCCTAGGGGAATGAGCTGTGCCATTGAGTCCCAAACTTTACTGAAAAACAAAACTCAGGCTCTAAATCAACTTTGAGTCTGCACTCTGCAATAACTAAAAAACAGCGTGAGCACACAGCTCGGCACATAATTCAGAATCTTTACATGTATATAATGCCTCCAAACCACCACTCCCACTTCACATGCACCTAAACAGACGCGCGCGCACACTTGATGCAGAAAATTCATTCCCTTGGAAAGCATCTAGAGAATTCCCTTATGCTTCAAACAATTTAAAGATCTTAAAGATGTGGCATTCTAGGACCCATGCTATTTCTTTGCTGTTCATAACGTGTATACTATGTGTGTAGGCATTACTTACAGCTATATGACTGTCAACTATATATATATAAGGAACAAACTGTTGTGTGGTGGTAGTATTGCATTTGTGGAAACAATCATGCACCTCTGTATACCTAATTGAATATACTATGGGTGTGGTTTTGCTAGGGTAAACTACTGGATGGACAAGAAATAGCAGTGAAAAGACTTTCAGAAACTTCTAAACAAGGACTGGAGGAGTTTGAAAATGAGGTTACACTAACAGCAAAACTACAACATGTCAATCTAGTTAGACTTTTGGGATTTTGCACCAAAAGGGAAGAAAAATTGCTGATCTATGAGTACATGGCGAATAACAGCTTGGATTCCTACCTTTATGGTATGCAACTTTTATAAATCCTACCTGTCATTTTGTAAAAAATAACTGTAATGTTTATAACTTCCTCCCATACATCTTGCTTTGGCAAAATGATAAATGTACCCTTCATGAAAATATGTTGCACAATCACTCATCATAATAAGAATTAGAGTACCACTCCATGTTTCTTCTGCGCATAAGGGTTCAAACAAGAGGTGCATGAAACCACAGTGCAACTTGAGCTTGTAGTGGTTTAACTCAATTCTCCACAGGTTACTATTACAAGATCAAGGTAATTATTCATAAATCTTATTTCATGTAGATCCAGTCAGACGGCTGCTGTTAGATTGGGAGAAACGAGTTCATATCATTGAAGGGATTACTCAAGGGCTTCTATATCTCCAAGAATACTCAAGGTTGACAATAATTCACAGAGATCTGAAAGCCAGCAACATTTTACTGGACAATGATATGAAACCCAAAATATCTGATTTTGGTATAGCTAGAATATTCCAAAAAGATGAACTAGAAGCAAGCACAGACCGAATTGTTGGAACATAGTAAGTAAATTGCCTCCCAAATCTCTCACAAGCATGTGTTTTATCATCAAATACTAAGCTTTCTGATGCTTCCTGCAATGCAGCGGTTGTGTTCCTCCCGAGTATGTAAAAAGAGGTATATACTCAACAAAATACGATGTTTACAGCTTTGGAGTTCTACTCTTGCAAATAATAAGTGGCAAGAAGAATACATGTCTATACGGCCCTTACAAAAATTTAAATCTTCTAGAATACGTAAGTTACTTTGACAAGCCTTTCTATCATGGTTGTGACATGAAATTTGTAATGTGAACTAAAGAAGACTGTTTCTGAACTATTTCAGGCATATGAACTCTGGAAAGATGGTGAAGGCATGGAATTTATGGATCCATCACTGGATGATACATCTTCTACATGTAAACTCTTGAGATGCATGCAGGTGGCTCTGTTGTGTGTCCAAGAAAAATGCGTAGATAGGCCATCCATGTTGGAAGTTTCTTCAATGCTCAAAAACAAAACTGACACTGTGCCTACTCCAGAAAGGCCTGCTTTTTCGATAAATAAAGATGAAGATGAAAACAAGTTCAGATTGCAGGAAGAAATTCGTTCAGTTGACATAGCAACAATCACCCAACTTATACCCCGATGAAAGTTCTAGCTTTCATGAGGTATGTCATTCTTCCATATTTTGTGTCCTTCCCAGTGTTGGTCTAACTTGCTAAGATAATACTTACCTTCTTAACCTGATGATAGATAATATAAATTGCATCACCAGAAGAAATGCTTTTATATGATCCAACTTTTTTATCAGATTACAAAAATAGAACACGGTGAATTCATGGGATTATAGAAAAGTGACCGAAAAGTGAAGGAAAAGTGTATCAAGTTTACATGGACATCTCAGGATGACTTAATGAGATGGCACACACACAATGAGACCTAATAAAATGATGGGAAAAGTGAAACAGATGAAGAGAGGCTTTTAGCATTGTGAAAAAGCAATAATCAAGGGTAAAATTTATTATAAACCAGCCACAAATAGCCAATCTAGAGCTATAATTGGGATAATAATTTACACATTCAAAACAGTAAAGACAAAGAAGCAACGTTTTTATGCTTTTGTCTGTTCACTTTAATACTGAGGTTATGTTACAAATCCAAACAAACATAGTACATCCCAGTGCATTTAAAACTTAGAACTTGATTGACTTGAGTTAATCTAGATTAAGTCTCTTATCATATATGTTGTCTTACAATAGTTTAAAATTTTGTTTTAAAATTAATAGGACATAAGAATCTAGTGATTTTAAAAAAATATACTGCCACTCTAGTATTCTACATGAATTTAACCTTAAAAAATCCAAGATCCATTTTAAGCTTGGAGGGGATTGAGTTGCAACTTTCTTAATTGGAAACTAATTGCTCACAACTTATCAAAAAAAAAACTAATTGCTCACAGATGGTTGTTGTTATATTGGGAAATACAATGGCTTCTATATATCCAAGAATACTAAGTAACAATAATTAAAGGTCCAGTGCACAAGGCTCCCGCTTGAGCGGGGTCTGGGAGAGGTAGATGTCGGCTAGCCTTACCCCCATTTTTGGAGAGACTACTTCCAAGTCTCGAACCTGAGACCTATCGCTTTTTGGGCGAAGGCACTTACCATCACACCAAGGTGCGACCTCTACTAAGTAACAATAATTCATAGAGATTTAAGAGATAGTAACATTTTACCAGATAACAAGAAGCAGCCCAAGATATATATATGGTTAAATTTTTTGAAAAAGATAAAAATGAAGCAAAACGGACTGGATTGTCAGAATATAGTACATAAACTGCTTCTCTAAGCTTAAAAATCGGGAAATGTTGTAAGAACCGTGGCCATTTTTGGCCGGTTTTCCTTTATTTTCATTTATTGTCATATAAATGCTTTAAATGATTGTTTATGTGTTTTAAACATAGAATACATGTTTTGGGAACTTATTTAAGGTTTTGGGAAGTTTTCGAAGCGTTTGGCAAAAGTTGACTTTTTCAGGTCCAGTTGACCCGAGACGCAGACCCAGTGGGCCTAGAAAATCCGAAAGTGTCGGAATGACTTCAAATTTGTCAAGTAGCTTAAATAAAATATTTTACGCGCAACGAAGTCGATTTCGTGTCAATCGGAGTTACGGAACTCAAAAATTGAGCCCGAGAAGGTTTATCAAAAAGGTAGTGACACTTTTGTAATTAAGTGTAGGTCAAAATTCTATAAATAGCAAAGTTAGAGAATTCTCATTTCTCCCTTCCTCCATTAGCCGTGAGAGAGCTTATATATATATATATATATATATATATATATATATATATATATCATCTTCCTCTTCCATTGAATTAGAGGGGCTTAAGGTGAGAATTAAAAGACACCGAAGAAGAGAGAAACGGTCTACACATTGAGGGCTCGAGATTGGTCCGAACAAAATTAATTTCGGACAAGGTTGAGTTTGGTGAGAATTTAGCTTAGAATTGAGGTAGGAGTGTTCTCTCCATCTTATCATTAATACCTTAGGAATTGATGTGAGTTGTATTAGTTAGCATGTTTAGAATTGCTAGAAGATGAGTCTTGCATCTTTAATTGGGCCAATTCTCATTAATTGATGATATTATTGAATTCATGTGTATTAAATGTGTATCAAAGTGAATTAAGATGAGAATTGTGTTTACATGTCTATATGTTATCAATTGTTGATAAATGTTACCTTATAACATGAGTTATAGTTGTAAAGAGACTATGTTGTACATGATGTATTTTATATCTTTGATAAAATGTATGAAAATGATCCTTTCTCCAAATGTTGCATTATTAGATGCACGGAATTACATGTTTTAGCATGGGAATTAAGTGGTTTATAATGCACTTGAGCTATGGAATTGTTACATTGTTATATGCATGGAATTACATGTTTTAGCATGAAAATTAAGTGGCATATGATGCGCTTGGAATTGTATGTGTTGTCATACTTGAAATCTATGTGATTGGTTGTTGATTTTGGGAGTAGGTCAGAAATAAAAAAGGCCCCGAGCCCGGAACTTGGCTAAAGGGTTTTGTCTAGACCTTCAAGTAGAATAATTAGGAAGATTGCTTAAAAAGTTTTTGACTCGCGACCTACGACTACTCCCACCCTTTTGTGATTTCGAACCTTATGTGACTTAGTGTTTAAATCTTGTTATTGTAATGTGATGTTCATGTTGATGCACGCGTGATCCTCTACTTTGAATGAGTATTGTTGAACTTATAATCCATTAAGTGTTGAATTAAGTTTTCCTTGAGCATGTGCATTGACGTATGCCATATAGCGGGTAAAAATGCTATGTTAGCATCTCACGAGTATTGGAGGTATGCCATATAGTATAGGGATGTCATGCTTACATTCATGTAGGTCACATCGAGTCGATGCATAAGTTGGTTTGGGTATCTCTACTGGGCGTAGTTGTATGCTCACCCCCCTCCCCCCAACCATTTTTACAGATAAGGCATCGGTCGTTGATTGAGCTTGAGCTGCACGGGTCGTGGGAAATACCCCTTGATATTATTGTTTACTTATGTTTCCGTATGCCGTGTGTTAGGCAATTCATTGGTTTTGTAACCCAATTATGAGACTTGGACCTATGTTTTCAAGGTTTTAGCTATTCTGAGTACAAATTAGGGATTTGGATACCTTATATTATTTTTCGGACTTGATCCATTATTAATGATGTAATTGAACTCTGGATATGAATTTTCATGTTTTATTCATATGTTTAGTTTACGTTGGGGTATATATATTTGATGCATGTTTGGATACAAATGGAAATGGATGCCTTAGAAACAACTTGACCAAAACAGGTCACTTCAGTCGAGGCATTACGATGGATCGTAACCCCTGTTACGATGCATCATAATGCTATGATGTATCGTATGGATTAGGTCGATACATCGAAATAAGTGAATGAAATTGAGCTCCAAAACAGTAGGTTTTGTATGCATCAAAATGAACATTACGATGCATCGTAATAAATAGCTGAGAATAGAATTCATGTACACATATGACCTAGTGATGGAACCACATGCATGTGATGACTTGTATAAGCATGCTTATACTCTTAGATGTATGATTATGATTATGCTTCTGCGGTTTTGAGATTTTGAATGAATATACGATTTAAGAGATGGATCACTTGTAATGATCACTCGTATTGATTCCGAACTCTTAATCGGGTGTTAGATTTGGGTGCGTGGCAACTAGGTATCAAGATATGGTATCACGGTGAGATGGTTGATGTGAGGTGATGATGTGTATCATGATCACCCTCGATTTCCAGGAGTCGGAGATCGGGTCGTGACAACTTGGTATTAGAGCGACCGGGTTTGAATACCTTGGACGAAGGGTTAGGGTTGGACCATATGTGTACTAAGGATTATGTTTAAGATTTAAGAATGTGATCTTGCATAAAATATGCTTACGTGCTTATATGTTAGTATTACATGCTAAATTATGGAATGAATTGGTATCTTGTTGATTAAGCACGTTGAGGTTGATTGGTTGACTTTATATATCTTATGACTAAAGTGTCTTCTTGTTACCAATGTAGCAAGATGCCACCGAAACGTGCACGAGGGTGAGGTGCAAATGTCCCACAAGTGCCAATTGATGGAGCACAATTTATGAGAAAGATGGTTGAGATCATACGACAAATCGCATGGGAAACACATGAGGAGGAGGTGCAAGTGCAACATCGAGCGGGTCTTACCCGTATGATGATTGCAATGAGAGAGTAAAACAAGTATAGTCCACCAAAGTATGCAGGCGGGTCCGATCGCTTTGAGGCAGAGGATTGGATTGACAAGACATTCAAGCTATTGGTTGCACTTGAGATTAAGGAGGACCTACGGGTTAGCATTGCCACACTTCACCTCTCGGGAGAGGCGGAGTGTTAGTGGAAATTTATTGGGAACACTAGCAATGCTGAGGCGATGGATTGGGAAGTGTTCAAGGGACTGTTTTTCAAGAAGTATTTTCCTACACCGGTGAAGGATCGGTTGAAGCAAGAATTCATCGACCTCACCCAAGTTGACATGAGTGTGATCGAGTACGAGACCAAGTTCACTTCTTTGACTCGTTTCGCCCCGGAGATGGTGGCGGATGAGGAGATGAAAACAAAGCGCTTTGTGAGAGGGCTTAAGACCTCTATAAGAAGGCGGGTATCGATCTTGGATTTGAAGATCTACGCCGCAGTTGTAGAGAGGGCTTTGATTGCTGAAGAGGATGACTGGGATGTTCAAAGGACCCGGGATTCCAAGGGACAGACTATGAGTGCAGAGCCTTTTTCTGATAGTCAGGCAAGGAAGAGACACAGGGTAGTACTTCATTTTCTCAGGGACAACAGATCCGTTCTGCACCATCAGTAACCTTACCCACTGGATCTTCACGACCTACAATGGTATGCCACTAGTGCCATTAGCCTGGTCATTATCGGATTGAGTGTCCTCAGAGGTAGACAGTGGTCCCAGGAGGAGAGCAGACCTGTTTCTATTGTCGCCAGCCTAGTCACCTTAGAGCGAATTGCCCCCAGAGACAGGACTTTGTCTCTTACAGAGTAGGACCGGGTCACAGCAATGAGTCAGTCTGGTCCTAAGGCTTTGCCACCATCTCAGCCAGTTCAGTCTACACATGGTTCTCGAGGGATGAGAGGGGCCACTGCTAGTGTATCTAGCCAGCAATTTGGACAACCAGGTATTGGCCAGCAGGGTCAGAGAGCACAGGGTTGTGCATTCACACTCATAGTTGTTAAAGGCTTAAGGTGCACTAAGGCGCTAAGGCTTCCTAGAACCTGAGGCGCGGGCCTGACTAAAGTGAGGCGCAAGTGAATTTTTTTAAAAAAATATTACATTTTGTAGTGAGTGAAACAATGTAGAACAACTACAATTGAGAGAAAATAAAAATAATATTTATGGCAATTAATAACAAATGGCACAGAAAAACAGATTTCGAAGTAAGTGAAATAGGTTCTACAAGTGCGCCTCGAGCCTCAAGCGCGCCTTGCGCCTCACGCCTCATCTACGCCTCGCGCCTCAGTGCTTGAGGCGCGGGCCTCTTTCAAAGCGCCTCGCCTGGGCATACCCTAGGCACAGAGGCTACGCCTTGCTGCGCCCCGCGCCTTTGACAACTATGTTCACACTTACACAAACAGATGCCCCAGCAGGACCGTCAGTTATCCGAGGTATTTTTTTGGTTTCTAGCTCGTGGGCTAGGGTATTAGTCGATTCGGGTGCATCTCATTCATTCATATCTAACGCATTTGCATTTGCTTTGGGTTTGGAGGTGTCTTTATTAGATACAGTTTTATCTGTCAATACACCGGTTGGAGGTAGAGTCACTATAGGTAGTGTTTGTCAGTCTTGCAAGATCAAGATTTAGAGATGTCGATTGGTATTCGACTTTATTATTCTAGACATGGCTAGTTTTGACGTCGTTCTGGGTATGGATTGGTTGTCTACCTTTAGAGCCACAGGGTGGTACTTCATTTTCTCAGGGACAGCAGATCCGCTCTGCACCATCAGTAACCTTACCCACTGGATCTTCACGACCTACAGTGGTATGCCACCAGTGCCATCAACCTGGTCATTATTGGACTGAGTGTCCTTAGAGGCAGACAGTGGTCCCAAGAGGAGAGCGGACTTGTGTCTATTGTCACCAGCCTGGTCACCTCAGAGCGGATTGCCCCCAGAGACAAGGCTTTGTCTCTTATAGAGTAGGACCAGGTCACAGCAGCGTTATGCTCAGTTCACAACGAGTCAGTCTAGTCCTAGGGCTTTGCCACCACCTCAGCCAGTTCAGTCTACACATGGTTCTCGAGGGATGAGAGGGGCCACTGCTAGTGCATCTAGCCAGCAGTCTGGGCACCCGGGTACTGGCCAGCAGGGTCAGAGAGCACAGGGTCGTGCATTCACACTTACACAAACAGATGCCCCAGCAAGACCGTCAATTGTCCGAGGTATTTTCTCGGTTTTTAGCTCGTGCACTAGGGTATTGGTCGATTTGGGTGCATCTCATTCATTCATATCTGACGCATTTACATTTACTTTGGGTTTGGAGGTGTCTTCATTAGATACAGTTTTATCTGTTGATACACCGGTTGGAGGTAAAGTCACTATGGGTAGAGTTTGTCGGTCTTGCAAGATCAAGATTTCGGGATGTCGATTGGTATTCGACTTTGTTCTTCTAGACATGACTAGTTTTGACGTCATTCTAGGTATGGATTAGTTATCTACCTTCAGAGCCACTATCATTGTTATCGTAGGCGGGTGGCAATGTTCACACCAGAGGGTGATCGTTGTTTGCTTTGTGGGAGACCGAGATAACTTCTGCACATCCTTGTTGCATAGTTCCGGTAGCCGGAATGGAGCGGATTACTTCTTAGCTAGTTTGTTAGCCGAGGAAGGGGATGTGAAGCATTGGGAATTTCCTTTCGTGGTCGGTGACTTTGAAGATGTGTTTCCGGAGGATTTGACAGTGTTGCCACCGCAACGGGAGGTTGTGTTTACGATTGATCTTGCTCCCGGTACCGCGCCTATCTCTATAGCACCATACCGGATGGCACCGACAAAATTGAAAGAATTGAAAGGTCAATTGCAAGATTTGTTAGACAAGGGATTTGTACGACCGAGTACATCAACTTAGAGAGCTCCTGTACTTTTTGCTAAAAATAAGGATGGATCCTTGCGAATTGCGATTGTGTATTGATTACCGAAAGTTGAACCGAGCAACAATCAAGAACAAGTATCCATTGCCAAAGATAGATGACTTGTTTGATCAATTAAAGGGTTCGAAATGCTTCTCGAAGATCAACTTAAGGTCGGGATATTACCAGTTAAGAGTAAAGGATGAGGATATACCGAAGACCGCTTTTCGCACTCGATATGGACACTATGAGTTCCTAGTTATGCCATGTGGGTTGACAAATGCACCGGCAGCTTTCATAGACTTGATGAATCGAGTCTTTAGTACTTACTTGGACAAATTTGTTGTGGTGTTTATGGATGACATCCTAGTGTACTCATCATCGGAGGAGGAACATGAGAAATACTTCAAATGGTGTTACAACTTTTGAGGGAACATCGATTGTATGCCAAGTATGAAAAATGTGAATTTTGACTAACGGGGGTGAAGTTCCTTAGGCATGTGGTGTCGAGAGGAAGAGTCTCCGTGGATCTCTTAAAGATTGAAGCTGTGATGAGTTGGGAAAGACCGAAAAGTGTGTTTGAAATCAGTAGTTTCTTGGGCTTCACCGGGTGCTACAAACGCTTTGTGATGGATTTCTCACTATTGGTGGCACCTATGACCCGACTCACTCGGAAAGAGGTAAAGTTTATGTGGAATGAAGCGTCTGAACACGCATTCATGGAGTTGAAGAGTCAATTGACTTCCGCTCAAATCTTGATTATTCTCAAATGTGGTTTGGGGTACGTGATATATTGTGATGTTTCTCGAGACGGTTTAGGTTGTGTTTTGATGCAAACCGAGAGGGTAGTAGCATATGGATCCCGACAGTTGAAGACACACGAGCAAAATTACCCGACCCATGATTTGGAGTTAGCGGCTGTAATTTTTGCATTGAAAGTGTGGAGGCATTACTTACACAGGAAAAAGTTCAAAGTGTTCTCCGATCACAAGAGTTTGAAGTACCTTTTCTCACAAACTGACTTGAATGTGAGGCAAAGGAGATGGGTGAAGTATATGAAGGATTATGACTTTGACCTACAACACCACCCGAAAAAAGCTAATGTGGTAGCCAATGCCTTGAGTAGAAAATCACATGGTAGTTTGGCGAGCGTTACAATCCGTGAATGGAAGATGTTGGAGGATATCTCAGAAATGGGTTGTACTTTGCGATGATGGAGAAGCAGCCACGTTGTTCACACTTATTGCTCAACCAACACTAGTGAGTAGGGTGATTGAGGAACAACGGCGGGATAGTGAGATGGAAACCATTTGTACTCGGATTTCAAGCAACGAATTGGTAGAGGGTTGGACAGTCCATTCCGATGGAGGCTTGAGGTTCAAAGCGAAGATGGTAGTACCATTGCCTTGTAGGGATGATGTACTTAAAGAGTTTCATCACTCTAGACTTGAGGTACACCTCGATGGTATCAAAATGTACCATAATGTGCATCGGCAATATTGGTGGAAAGGAATAAAGAAAGATGTTGCTCAGTTTGTGGCGAAGTGTCTTACTTGTCAACAAGTAAAAGCAGAACATCAAAGACCGACGAGTTTGTTACAACCGTTACCGGTAGTAATGTGGAAGTGGGAACATGTCACCATGGACTTTGTGACGGGACTACCGAGGTTGAGGAATGGCCACAACGCGGTATCGGTTGTTGTTAACAGGTTGACCAAAGTGGCTCATTTCCTTCCTATTCGGGTAACTGATGATGTGGATGCACTGAGTCGGTTGTACATTGAGCCGATACTGAGACTTCATGGCATACCAGTTTCAATTGTGTCGGATAGAGACCCACGGTATATGTCACAGTTTTGGTAGAGTTTTTAGACAGCTCTTGACACCAATCTCCATTTTAGTACAATTTTTCATTCTCAGACGGATGGTCAGTCTAAGAGGACTATTCAAATTCTTGAGGATATGCTTCAGGCTTATACTTTGGATTTTCGTGATAACTGGGAGGCTTACTTACAATTGGTGAAATTTGCTTACAACAATAGGTATCAAGCTAGTATTGAAATGACACCGTTTGAGGCTTTGTATGGTAAACCTTGTAGGTCGCTTGTATGTTGAACCGAAGTTGGTGCGACAGTGGCTTTGGGACCCGACATAGTCCAAGAGACCACAGAAAAGATCAAGTTGATAAGACAACAGTTGATTATAGCTCAAAGTCGTCAAAAGAGCTATGCCGACAAAAGGCAGCGCCCTTTGGCTTTTGAGGTGGGAGTAGGGGTGCACAAAGAACCGTGGGAACCGAAACCTGAACCGGAACCAAGGGGAACCATACCGGAACTGTACCGAACCGTGGCTACGGTTCCGATTCCAGTTCCTAAAATTAGGAACCGTTACCAATGGTTCCGGTTTCAATTCCAAGACCAGTAGAATCGTACCGAACCAGAACCGTTGGGGGTAACGGTTCTTTGGAACCGAAACCGGAACCGTTTTATATTAAATGTGTGTGTATATATATATATAATATAATAACTATATATAATATATATATATATATACATTACATATAATAATTATATATAATGTATATACATTATATATAATAATTATATTATCATATAATAAGGGTTAGAACCGTGAGGAACCGAACCGCGGTTCTTGGTTCGGTTCCAGTTCCGAAAATTAGGAACCGTTGGTAACGATTCCGGTTCCGGTTCCACCAAGAATCGTGGGGAACCGTACCGTGTGCACCCATAGGTGGGAGACCACGTTTCCAAAAGGTCTCGCAATCGAAGGGTTTGATGCGGTTTGGGCATAGTGGCAAGTTATTGCCACAGTCAAATTGGTCCATTTGAGATTCTAGAACGTATTGGTGAGGTTGCTTACCGCTTGGCATTCCCACCACAAATGTCAAGTTAAGTGAAGTTGTTACGCAGCTGGTCCCACCAATGTAGGGTTCTAGCAGAGGTGGATTGGTAACATGTAGTACAATTGGAATGGATTGGCTATCCTTAACTCGAGCTTCATTTTTTTTATTCGAAATAAAATTAGTTGGATAATAATTAACCTATAAATAAAATATAATCACTACCCAGTACCCACTTTATTGGAAAACTAGAAAGAGAAAAGAACACTGATAAAGCGACATGTTACACAACCTTTCAATTTGTAGGAAATTGCAACACGAGGCACCACCATTCACAAACACATACAGTTGACCCAAATTACATTCATAATTCAATTAACTTCCATCTACCACCCATATTCAATAATCTTTCGTGTCAGAATGATAATATATATATATATATATATATATATATATATATTATTTTATTTTAATTTTTGAATTTGTGAGAAATGAGAAGTCATCCAACAAATATCCTTAAAAAATTAGTTAATTTGTCCAAACATGACATAATGATTTTATATATATATTATAGGGTAAAATGCGAAAAATACCTTTACGATATACTGTTTGTTCACGATGACCACCTACTTTTTAAAATGAGTAGTGTCAGTCCCCAATTTTGCAAAAATGTGCATATACCCTCCTTTTTTAGTAACCCTTGTCGGCGGGTGTGAGTGGGCGGGTGCAAAGACAGACACTGAGCTGAGCTACCACACTGACAGGGTACAGGGTGCTCAATCCCACATCGCCTGGGTGTGAAAAAAGGGATGTGTTTATATGTAGTATGTTTTCTTCAAATGGTATGAGAACTTTTGGAGTAAAACCCAAGAGTAAAATCATGCGAGCTTAGGCCCAAAGCGGACAATATCATACCATGTGTTGGAGCGGGGTATTACACCTTTGACCACTTTTAAACAAAAAACAAATATTTTATTCCAATTTTGCCCTTTTAAGATGCCCAAAATGCCCCCTAAATTATCGATTAACATCACAAGTAATACTTGATTCATCCCTAAAAATATTCTCACACTAAAGCACACCTGAATATTCATTTGCTATACAATATGTTCATAATTTCCAAATCATAATTAATGACTTTATCGATATATAAATATGAATAAAGAGAAAGTACCACCAGTTTTGAGGATATGTAAAAACCCTAAACACATATATTCGTATTATCACATCAAACAAAACCATCGAACATATGAGAAAAATCAAAGCAACACAACATAACACAGGAGCAACAGTTATAATCAAGGGGCAAAAAGAGGTCAAACCAAGATGAGATCGAAAAGGGTAGCCTGGTCGACTTTGACGAAGTCGGTGTCAAAGGTTTTGATAACATCGTCGAAAGTCATGTCATCGGACTTGGGGGTCTCATCAATGATCTTGGACGCTGATTACGTTCGAAAGAGAAATGATGGCATCGACACAATTGTATTTAGCACTACAATTCGAGTGGTTTGGAGGTACAACTCAGTCCAACTCGACATATGAAATGTTAAACCCTAATCCGACCTTCAACTTTAACTACTCAATTCGAGTTCAACCCACTCTTAAATTTTTAAACTCGAATTTGTAACTCAGGTTGATGTTTTGGGTTAGAAAGTTAGGTTAATTCGGGTTATTCATTTACATCAATCTCCACATTGAAAATTTAAAATGACTTTTAGTTAATTTCATATTAGGTTAATCCTAAGCACAATTTTTTTATAAAAAAAAACTTAATGCAAAATTTTAAAAAAACTACAAACAAATTCTAAGAAAATTAATTCTTTAATGTGTTACTATACAATAAATTAAGATTTAAACAAAAGAAGTTGAAAAAAGAAATGTGATCATAATTTGAATATTATATATAATCTATTTAAAATAAAAAAATATGTATAAAAATAATATTATAATTCGGGTTTGGGTTGGCCTCAGGTTGTTGGCACCTCAACCGAAACCCAACCTTAATTAGATTTGGATTGAGATTTTTCAACTTAAGCTCAACCCCCCTAATTGTAAATATGGTTGCCCAAGTCCATGAAAAATCAAGTTGTTGACCCATCTAAGTTGCACCCCTACTCATCTTTGATGATGTGCTTGATGGTCTGCGACTCCAATGTCACAAGATGGCTACTGGTAGGACGTCGACTTGTCCGAATTGCTGGTCTGTAGGTGGAGGAAGCTCTCGTCCTCGTAGTGGTTCCTCTGTTGCCAAAGAATTGTGTTGTTGTGTTGTTAAGCCACGTTGGTAGACCTGTCAATGGATCGGATTTTGATCCGAATCCGATCCAATAATTAGGATATGGATTGGACATTTAATTCGATAATCCGTTAGCAATCCGAATCCGATAATTCGTTAGCTAAACAAATCGAATATGGATTATGGTCGATCTGATCTGAAATAATTTAATATATAATTTATTTAAATATATTATCTAATGTTATAAGATATAATATTTACATACTATTTAAATATTTTTTTTCATTATTTCCTTCTTATTCTTACTTCTCTCTATTTTGTCTTTCATTATAGTTTTTTTTTCTTTAATAAAAAGTCAAATACTTACATTTCTACTACTTTTTTCTTTATATTTTATTTTTCTTCCCTATTTTTTCCCTACTCATTATTTGTTAATTTCTTTTGAAATTATTATTTTTTTAAAAAAAATTATATTTTTTTCGGATCAGATATCCGATTAATAACAAATTGGATATGAATTTAATTATATATAATCTGTCGGGTTTTTGAATAGGATTGGATCGTCTATATTTCTTATTAGGTTCAGATCGGATCAGGCCTGATCCGGTCCGAATTTGATCCGTTTACAGGTCTACACATTGGTGCTCCTCCTCTGCTGCTCTCGATGGTGATTTGTGTTAGTTTTTTGACTCCGTCCGATGAGGAGTGGTTGAGTTGTTCCGATAATAATTCTCGCAAGATGACTTAGAAATTTTTTTCACTTTACTCTATTTAATATACAATACATTACCCCTGAAAATCTTTAAAAAGCTCCATTTATATGCATTTGGGATAATTATACAGTGTTATGGCTTGGAATAGTCTGATGCATCGGTTTCCATTTCTTTCAACTTGGATAATTATATATATACTTGCCCCCAAATCAAATCAAATTATATACATTAAGCATAATCTATCTTTTATTTCCTCTATTTTCTTCCACCACATAAGAAAGCAAAAACAAAATTAAAACAAGTGTGAAGAACAAACCAGGCTGAAAAAAAAAAAAGAAAGGGGAATCCTCATACTGCTCCTGATTGCATTTGTGTGACTGAAGATTAAAACCAGCCTTTTTACATTGATGATTTGCAAGCACTGCCATTTGTTCGCAGCGGTGTTTGGATCTTCAATAAACTGAGGGGCAAATTTGTCCATCCAAAATTTATTGAAAGGGGCAAGACATCGACTATTGTAATTTTTAATGTGCAAATAAGAATGTAATTTTGCACTGATTATTTAACTCGGACTGAACAATAATTTAGAACATTTTAAGAGCAAAAAGTTCTAATTTCAGGAAGTTTAGAATAATTCATCCTTTTTTTCTTCCCTCTTTTACCACGAAACAGTCACTCTTATTTTTATCGGATTTGAACGGTTATTTGAGAAGGAGGTTACCAAATTATAATTCTTGGTTTAAACGCACGCGCCACACACACACACACACACACACACATATATATATATATATATATATATATATATTAATTCAGATATTGGGGCGAAAACTAAACCAAAAAAAGGAGTCAATCAAGTGACCACCTATTATTTGTTCTATCATCTCCACATTAATTAAATTTTAAGGTCAATTGCATACCTAAATTCCAATATTTAAATTCTTATCTTAAAATCTAGATTTTAAAATTAAAATTGAAGGAAAACTATTTGAAGTGTGAACTAATATGTTATTTGATTTCAATTTAATGGCTCATTAAATAAAATTCAAATTTTAGTACGCAAATTTCGTAAATATATATGCGCATGCACATGCAAAATTTTGAAAATGGCCCCACTCAATTTTTGAAAATACCCTATTATTTCTATTTTCTTCAATGTCATCTCCTCAATATTATTTTTGAGTCCGTCACATGTGTAGTATTTAAAAAGAGATACATAGCTATTCAGAACTTGAATTTTTTTTTCCTCTCTTTTTTTTCTTTTTCTATAAACCTTATAAATCATGAAGAGTGTTTTAAAGCAAGCATGCACTGATGTTGTTGAACATGCCTTAGACATCTTGAAAATGACAGCAACCTTTACCATAATCAAATTATGATAAAATCTAGTCTTGTTCCTATCTTTAGACAACCAACAAATGAAGTTGCTTGTTTAATTTACATGTCTAAGTGCAACCTTTTACTTCTTCTACTTATCTAGTCCGACAAGCATTTGGACTGTTAGCATTTTCAAAGAGTTGACCAAGTCTCTGGTAGCTGTAAGCTTGTAACTAAGATTTATAAAGCAAATTTATTGTATCATCCGATCAAGCAACTCCTGAATTAATGGCTCCTCGATCTGGAGGTTAATTACTATATATATATATATATAGCTCCAAAGTATTTGTTTTAACAACCCATATACATCGATCATGAACCTCTTCTCCTCAATGGCTTCCAAAACCTTCCTCTTCCTCTTATTCTCTCTCCTATTTCTTCAGAATCTCCACTTCTCCACCGGGCAAGATGCCGTTAAGGCTGCTTACTGGTTTCCGGAGAGTGAATTTGCTGCCTCCGATATAGATTCCACCCTTTTCACTCATCTTTTTTGTGCATTTGCCAATCTTTCCAAAACCTATCAGCTCACAATTCCGGCCTCAAATAATGCCTCTTTCGCTCAATTCACCAAAACCGTCCAAGTCAAAAATCCTTCTGTTAAAACCCTTTTATCCATAGGTGGAGGAAATGCTGATAAGACCATTTTTTCTTCAATGGCTAGCCAACTCAATTCGCGTAAAAATTTCATTGATTCTTCAATAAAATTAGCTAGGGCTTATGGGTTTCATGGCCTGGACCTTGATTGGGAGTACCCAGAAGTGGCATCAGATATGGCCAACCTAGGGAAGCTCCTTGATGATCGAGTGGCGGTCCGCGGTGGCTACGGAGGCAACAAACTCTGGAAGGCCACCACTGCTTCTAACTGCAGCCGTTTTTTATCAACCAAGCTATTATGGACCCAATTATCCTATTCAATCTGTAGCAAGGAGCTTAGATTGGATTAATGTAATGGCCTATGACTTCCATGCTCCAAGTAATTCTCCAGTGACCAATGCACCTGCTCCACTATATGACCCTACAAGTCAGTTTAGTGGTAGTTATGGGATTGGGGCTTGGATTCAGGCTGGTTTCCCTGCTAAGAAGTTGGTATTTGGTTTGCCATTTTACGGTCATCAATGGCGTCTTGTGAACCCTAATAACCATGGTCTTTAAGCACCAGCTAGTGGATCGGCTGGTCCAGAAATTGGTTACAACCAGATCATCAAGGTGTTCATATCCCTGAATAAGGCCACAACGGTGTACAATGCCACTCTTGTTTCAGATTATTGCTATGCTGGAACAACATGGATAGGCTATGATGATACTCAGACCATCTCCACCAAGGTTTCATATGCTAAACAAAAAGGATTGCTTGGTTACTTCGCGTGGCATGTTGCAGTTGATAACAACTGGGCTCTTTCTCAGCAAGGTTAGTTTTTCTCCAACTACACCATTTATAAATTTGAAGTTTAGCTAGCTTAGCTAGTTTCAAATGGAATACATATACACGGGTCAACATATATATATATATAGTGTTTCTTTCTAGATAATTGTGGCCCTTGGTCATATCTCATGCCTGTCATTTGGCATTAGTGGACTCTGCTCCATAGCCTCTCTTTTAGATAGGTTGTCGTATATTTCAATGACCAATTGAACATGATAGCTAGTGCAAATTTATTAATGCAACCAACCAAGCATTGGAATGTTTAATAGATTACGTAACGTTTTTTATTGAAGTTTTAAGCAGTGACCAGGTTATAAGGAGATTTTGATATATATATATATATATTTCTTTTATTATGCTTCTAGCTCTTCACAGTTCTAATGTTATTGGTTCTGTTTTCTTTGCAGCTAAACGTGCGTGGGGAGCATAAAAACTCAATATTGCTGTTGATAAGAGCAATATATGGATGGGTGTGAGGATTAACTCCAATAAATAAAACATGGTTCAGGAGAGATTATATGTAACAACTATTATGGATTTCTAATAATATCAGCTTCTTTGGTATATAAAAAAATTAGTTTGCCCATTATAAGACCAATCATTTTTTTTTTTTTGCAAGTAGCTCACATACATTCAAAAATGAAAAGAAAATAATCAAATTAATACGTGAAGCTCTTCTATCTTTCCTTTCCATCTCTCCTCACCTTTCCCCATTCCTTCCATCCAATCTTTTTTAAACAAACACGCGGAATCTTTATTTTCTTCTTCATTGTGACTTCTAAAACGTGTGGTAATTTTAATAACAAAACATTGCATAGCCATTTAGGGAAAAATAAAATAAATAAACATTGCAGAGCCATTAAGGCATCAAAATGGAACTTAGTTCCTTGTCTTTGATAGTTTAGTAACAACGGACAGACCATGCCCACACTATGAAAGAAGTTGTGTGTTCCCTTTGTGCACGTGAGATAGAGAGATTGCATCTTTATAATGGTGAACTATAAAATGCTCTATTAAGTTTAACATCACTATCGTAAATCTAAAATTTTTATAAATGGTATCTTTTGATTCGTTTATTTGTCTAACATGACTGATCAAATCAAACTCAATCCCATGTAAAAGATGACAATTTCACTCAATTAATAAGAATTTTAAATATAATCTTATATACAAAATTACAGATATATGACAATGAAAGAGTAAATCATCCATTATTTTCAAATTGTTCTTTTCCCTTTGTTAAGGTGTTTGATATTTATAAAAATTCAAGAGTTGACCAAAACCCTTGCAGTTTGAGCATAGAAGTCATATATTGGGTAAAAAAAAGGAAGATGTGTGGCACAATCACCAAAACCCTTTTAACTTGCACTGTTTTCAAATTAGATGTTATTGGAGTTATACATGGGGTAGGTAGTTAGAACATCGTTAAATGTGCCTTGTGTTAATAAAAATAAATTATAGTAATAAATTACTATGATTTAATTATATATAATGGGTGGTTATTATGTTACATTAAAACCTTTTATTTAACTTTAATACCTATATTGATACTACCAAAATGACTTACATTTTCAAAACTTTTATAAAGCGACTTTCTACTATACGTGGAATAGAAGTGTTCGTACATGAACTATCATTCTCCCTGTCTCTACTCGTATATAACTCTATTATATACAATATATACATATGTGTGTCACTATTTTATACTGTGTTTAGGATAACTTTGAAGACAACACTATTATAATACGAGCAATACTACACGTCTCGAATAAATATCATGAATTTTAACTCGAATCTATGTGGCATGTGATATAGTCCATTATTTTAGGAGATAAAATTAAATGGTAAGTTATTATTGGTGGGATTCCCCCCATACACGGAATTCATATGATATTATCACCTGTCACATATATTCGAGTTAAAATTTGTTAAATAAAATTGTGACGTTTAGCATTTCTCTTATAATATTGTCTCTATCTCTGAACTTGTTCAAAAAAACTACTGACAAACATCAATTGTATAGAACAATGCATGTCTTTCATTATCCAAATCAGGTCTTTCTAATTTACTTATTTGTTATTTGTATCTTTTTTATTTCTATTATCAAGTTAATTTTCTATTGTAGAGATTATTTGTATTCAATGACTTATAATGACATATTCATGTTGACGTATCATTCAATGATGCATCACTCATTTTTATGTATTATGCATTGTTATTCAATAATATGTTATTCATTGTGATAATTAGGCACGTATGAATTTTTTTTTTGAAAAGAAATCATTTTTGATATAAAAACACCACATCACCATTTTGTTTTAATTAAATTAGGTAGGAAACTAAGACATTGTGAGTAGTTATATAAATGATGATGTGGCACATTTTTATTCTTATATGCAAGCTTGAAAAACCTACTAGAGAAAAATAATTGGAGAGAATTCTTGCACCGTAACATAAGTTGGTAAAGTGGAGAAGTTATCCCTAGGTCGAAAAATCACAAAAAGATAAAAATAAAATAAATTGTTTGACTCAATTATCAAAAAAAATAAAAAATAAAATTTTGAAGCCATAATGGTAAAAAAAGAAAACAAAAAGAAAGAAACGGAAAAAAGTAGGTTTTGATTTAGATCATGTCATGAAGCGGCATATTGTTTGTTTATTGAATCAAAGTGAAGCCCCTAATCCCTTTTTTACTTGTTGACTTGACCTCTTTTGGAGTACGCTTACAATACTTCGACTGAATTTGAATCGTACATTTACAACACGCGCAATAACACATACGATTCAGATTCATCCTATGTAAATACACCGGGTGTATTGTAGATTTTCTTCCAATTCTGGCCATCTTTTTCTCGAGACAATTACTACTCCTAAACATCAATGGTCAAAAATAAACATAACTTTGTCAAGAATCATAAGAAAAAATTTATTTTTGATATAATTTTATTAAACCTAAGGAAAAATAATAATATTCAATATAAATGCACAAATGCCCAGGAGCAAAACCCAAAAGCACCAATAAGTAGATAGAAAACTCACTACTCACAAAAAATAATAATAATAATAATAA
Source organism: Cornus controversa (assembly GCA_026545225.1). NCBI lineage: Eukaryota > Viridiplantae > Streptophyta > Magnoliopsida > Cornales > Cornaceae > Cornus > Cornus controversa. Next base: position 62,776,385 of record CM048851.1, on the reverse strand, counting down.
TTTGGGTGCAATTAATTATTAATAAAAAATATTAGAGGATAGGAATAGACTTGTTAATAAACCTATTGCCTACTGTCCATGACGAATGATTATTCATTTCTCTTCTGAATCTTCCTATTCTTATATCAAGTTTCAAATAGTTAATTTATCTAAAGCGACAACTATTGCCACATCTTTAGAGCCCTAAAACCCACTAAAGAAAAAAAAAAATCATATATGCACATGCATTAATTGTAAGATGAACATATATGTCCAGAAATGATCTATTGCTCACCAGTGAGTAAGAAATTCTTTCACACCATGTATGGTAACCATTCGATATGATTGTAATGATTTTTTACACTTAAATCATATCCAATGGTTACTATGTTTGATGTGTAGAAAATTTTTTGCTCACCGGTAAGCAAGAGATCATTACTCCATATATGTCTAAATATATATATATACACTTTCTTTTCTGTAATCTTTTTATGTCTTTTGAAGCTTTGATATTTGAGAGGTGAGAGATTGGAAAAGATGAAATAGGAAGTGAGAATCTCTAGATAAAGAGGAGGGCATTTTGGATATTAAAATTAAATGGTCATTTGTTAACCATTACGATATTTTTTAAGATTGATCATTATTTACCTTTTAAATTTGAATATAATATAAAGACTAGGTAAGGCGATTGAGATAGTCAACACAAGGTATACAGTGCGTCTAAATGAAGACTCTTCTCTGTACCGTACACTCGTCATCAAAGAGGTTTTTCAACATTTCGCGAAAGAAATAGGTTCTTCGTTGTATCTTCACATTCTTCACAATTAGTCATATTTGTATTGATTGCATCATCTCGGTTGTTTAGGCAGAAGGAGAGGAGGGATTCACTGGTCCAGGTTAGAGCACTTTCCCCATGCATGGGATTCCTTTAAAACGCCATTTCTAAGATTAGACGACTCAGCTGCCGGTCAATGTAAAATAAATTTTTTTAATTTTGGTCACCAGAGTCTAATTTTTTCAAAGCAAAATAGCTCTTGACCCAAATTGGTACAGCAAGTCTAACAAGGCACGTTGATTTAAAGTTTAGCAGGTGAAGAAATTGAAAAGTTTGGCAAGTGCTCTTTGACTTCAGGCCTTCCAACAAAATACGACGTGATTTAATTGGCTTTAAATCGATTCATTTCCACGAAATTGAAAGGAACTTGAATGGAAATTCCTTGACACCTTTATTCATATATGAGCGTGTGTATAGAGAACGAGTGAGAGAGAGAGAGAGCGAGAGAGAGAGAGAGAGACTTTTCAACTCATGCCATGTAAATAAGCTTCCACAATAATGGAATAATTGTGGATGAGAATGCCAGTTTCAATCACGTTACGTATACGAAAGGTACGTTGTAGTAGAGTTTACATTTGATGTGGGTCACGCATAGAAATAAAACACCCGTGATTGATTATTTTCAGGAAGAGAGGAATTCTATCTCAAGAGGTTTTTCCTTGTTAGTTGTTTCCATTTGAAGAGCAACCACAGTGAAGAGAGAGAGAGAGAGAAAAGAGGAATTGACATGACATGTTCCCTGTATACTACTCTAATATGCATAAATACAGTACAATATATACACTTACGTGGCACGTTCTAAGTACTTAAGAAAGTTGCCTAAATTATTACCAATCTAGAAAGCAAAAAAAAAAAAAAATGATCGTGAAGGAGTCCCCAAGATATAGTTTGAGATATGCTGTAGAGCATGAGCTGCCTATCTTCAATGTTGTTCAAAATCATCACCACCCTCCTTCTCCTCCTCCTCCTCCTCCTTCCTTTATGTGTGAAATGTTCAGAGGCACATACCTGGATCAAAGCCGGTTACTGGTACTCCGGTAGTGAATCCCCTGTTCCTGACATAAATTCTGCTCTGTTCACCCATCTCGTATGCGCTTTTGCATTTATCAACTCTTCAACCTATGAACTCTATATCTCCCCCAAAGATGAACCATACTTCTCCACCTTCACCGACATCGTCAAGAAAAAGAACCCATCCATTATAACACTTCTATCCATCTGGGCAAACTCTTCATACTTTTTTACCATGGTTAGTCAATCTTCCCAAAGAAGTTCTTTCATTCAATCTTCGATAACAACAGCCAGGCTTTATGGCTTTCAAGGCCTGGATCTTCTCGGTGTTGGACCAACCACAAGCACCAACAAGACCAGCGTAGGAACTCTCCTTGATGAATGGCGAGCTGCTATAAATTCCGAGTCAAAAAAATCTAGCCGATCCCGACTGGTCTTGACAATGGAAGGTCATTACTCGCCTGAGGTGGATTCCATGAGTTATCCAGTAGAATCAATTGAGAGGAACTTGGACTGGTTACATATCCTATCATTTGATTATCATTTGCCTGGGAGGGAAAATTCTACAGGTGCTCATGCAGCTTTATATGACCCCTCGAGCCACAAAAATACTGATTATGGTATAAAGGAGTGGATCAATAGAGGACTACTGCCTAGCAAGCTGGTTTTGGGCTTAGCATACCATGGTTATGCATGGACACTTATGAATCCCAAAGATAATGGAATTGGTGCACCAGCCAAAGGTCTGGCCATTACACTAGATGGATCCATGAGCTACAAGTACATCAACCACTACATTAGAAGCTACGGGGCTACTTCAGTGTACAATGCAACTTATGTAGTGAATTACTGCACCATTGAATCGTTCTGGATTGGTTTCGATGATGTGGAGGCCATCAGAACTAAGGTTTCTTACGCAAAGGACAAAGGGCTTATTGGTTATATTGTATGGCAAGTTCCCAACGATGACAACTGGGCCCTTTCTAGGGCAGGTAAGAAATATGTTTATCATTTGTGTAATCTACATGGCCCCTCCTCTTTTCCTTTGCAACTTGCCATTTGAAAATCTCTCTCACAGCTCCATATTAATCTGTTCCTTGAAACATAGGAAAAACACAAGTTAGTCATCATTACACAAAACAGCCAGTTTAAAGCAAAAGAAAATTCACACCATTCTTTCAATACCCTAGTGAACTCGTCGTACTGACCTCATGAGAATTCACGGCATCCTGTTCTCCCCACTAGAATATCAGATTAGTTGATAAAAGTGAATGCAATAATTTGCAAACATTCTACGAAAAATTCTAATTTAACTACCTTTGCAGCTCAAGAAGAAGAAGTAAACAAAGATCATCAAAACAAGCAATGGCTATTAGCAATTATGTTGCCTACAATTGCTCTAATCACTCTTCTACTAGGCACCACGATGTGTTACTTGCGAAGGAGAGGTTTCAAGTGGAAAGGTAAACTTTACAAATGCTAAAGAGTTCATTATTACTACTCACACACTAAATGCAGAGTATTTCAGATAAAAAGACGATATTAACAGTAGTCATTTCTTGTCATTTTACTAACAGGGATATCAAATAGAAGAAGAAAATCATCAACTCCTAATCTGCAAGCATTCAGTTATGCTAGAATCAAAGCGGCTACGAATAACTTCAGAAATAAGCTCGGACAGGGTGGATTTGGACCTGTTTATAAGGTAAAATTAGATAATCTACCTGTTTGTTAATTCTTTTGTGTGTAAAAATCTTAGATCACAAGCTTCAGTATTTCAAGTGTGTAAAATCTTTATGTTCACATGTTGACTTAAAATCCTTCAATCAGTGCATCACTCACTCTCTAAGATGCTCTCTTATCTACTTAATTCTAACCCCTGAAAGTCTTTGGAGGGAATGAAATTATTTTGTTTATTTCGAGTGGACCTACAAGTTAATGACCATTAAACATCCTCATGCATTTTCTTCCAATACATCATTTTGTCGCTACCTTGAAGCAATTTTTGGTTAGAGGGAAAACCATACAGACTTGGAGACTTCCTCAGTATCCCAATTCCCCATTGCATTACTATCAAGTTTTACATCTCAACCAACCACAAATTTCTTAAGACTGCATGTTTTTGTGTTATTGCTCAGAAAAATCTCATCTAAGAACCTTTCTTCTTCATGATTTCAGTTAAACCATAAATACATCAGATGCATCTAGAAACATTACAATGCCCATTGCTTGTACCATTGAACCCAAGCTCAATAGATCTAGCATTGGACAACTTCTGATGCACATCTATGAACCAAGTGCAGATAGGTTCCATTGGGTGGCAAATGAACAAAGCCGATCTGAGCTTTAGATTGTTCGAGCTCGCTCATTCATTTGTGGGCTCAGTTGGGATGGTGACGAGCCCAAAAGGATGAGTTCAGGCTCGGCCATTACTATTTTGAAAAGCTTGGGCTTGGCTTGTTTAATAAAACGAATCGAGCTTAAGAACATTATGAACAAAAGTTCAAACCGTGAACACGAACATGAGATTAAGCTTGATTTATCTAATTAAATGAATCAATCTCATCAGTATAATCCCCATCCATGAAACTTGAACTAAATATATAACATAGTCTTGTTACTCTCGTAAGATAAGCCTTAACAAATCACATGAGAAAACACGAGCATCCTTATACAATCTTATAAAGCAAGACTAAACGAGCCTATGTTCATGAACATAAACAAATCTACCCGATCTCATGTTCATGAGCATATACGAGCTGAGCCCAGCGTTGTTCGGGATTGGTTTGTTTGTTAAACGAGTTTAAAAATCAGGCTCAAACTCAGCTTTTGCTTAATGAACGAGCTCAAGTCCAATTTTAAGCAAGCCAAGGCCGAGCCATTTATGAAGAGCTCGGTTCATTTGCAGTCCTAGGTTTCATGAACTAAAAAGGAGTGAAAGCTAAATGCATCTTGACCAAAAACTATGTTAATCTCCACCATTCTCTTATTTTTCTAATTACTCCATTTTGTTGTGGGGTGCCCACTATCACCATAGATTTGTGTCTTCTACTTTTCGAAACTGTCATATTGTGAGAATCCACCCCACCTCTCTCACTTCTGAAATTATTTACATAATGACGATCTTGTACAGAACTTAAAACCAGTTGAGACATAAAATTCACCTACAGTTTCCTGCATAATTCAGAGTCCAGTTCCTCAACCAAGATGAGAACATACATGTGGCTGTGGTATATATTAGTACATTGCAACTCAAATAGACTCCACATGAATCATATATGTGAACACACAAATTACTGTAAATATTTTTTGGACATATATATATATACATTACCTTCAGGCTTCAGGACAATGAGGATATCTGTGTTGCAAGGTCAAACCAACAATCAACAATTTCTGCCCCAAGCCATACTAATAGAACATCTATGATATATACATCATCATCATATACGTATAAATGTGTTTTTGCATACATATGTGTGTACAAATAGACATGTACAAATAAGTATGTAGCTGCATATGTATATATACATACATCACTAGGAAGCAATTTGACAGCCAAAGAAACTGATAAACATTCTTTTCCTCTTTCTCTAGGGAATTTCACTGATTTCTTTCCAACAACTCCTAATTTTTTTTCATTTATATTTTTCCACTAATCAAACAATTCAATAATAAATGATCTCGCAATACATATACTCATTTTTCTTACTATATAACCTGATTAGAATTACATAAAATAATGGAACTAGAAACCTTCACAAAGCCCTGATCCATTCCAAGACTTCGGCCACAAATTACTAATTCAGGGCAATGCTTTGAGTCAGTAAACCTAGAACATCCCACTGAAATAGCCCATGTCCTAGGGGCATGAGCTGTGCCATTGAATCCCAAACTTTACTGAAAAACAAAACTCAGGCTCTAAATCAACTTTGAGTCTGCACTCTGCAATAACTAAAAAACCGCGTGAGCACACAGCTCGGCACATAATTCAGAATCTTTACATGTATAAAATGCCTCCAAACCACCACTCCCACTTCACATGCACCTAAACAGAAGCACACACAGAGACGCAAGGAATTTGATGCAGACAATTCAATCCCTTGGAAAGCATCTAGAGAATTCCTTTATGCTTCAAATAATTTAAAGATCTTAACGATGTGGCATTCTAGGACCCGTGCTATTTCTTTGCTGTTCAAAAAGTGTACACTATGCGTGTAGGCATTACTTACAGCTATATGATTGTCAACTATATATATATAAGGAACAAACTGTTGTGCAGTGGTAGTATTGCATTTGTGGAAACAATCATGCACCGTTGTATACCTAATTGAATATACTATGGGTGTGGTTTTGCTAGGGTAAACTACTGGATGGACAAGAAATAGCAGTGAAAAGACTTTCAGAAACTTCTAAACAAGGACTGGAGGAGTTTGAAAATGAGGTTACACTAACAGCAAAACTACAACATGTCAATCTAGTTAGACTTTTGGGATTTTGCACCGAAAGGGAAGAAAAATTGCTGATCTATGAGTACATGGCGAATAACAGCTTGGATTCCTACCTTTATGGTATGCAACTTTTATAAATCCTACCTCTGTCATTTTGTAAAAAATAACTGTAATGTTTATAACTTCCTCCCATACATCTTGCTTTGGCAAAATGATAAATGTACCCTTCATGAAATTATGTTGCACAATCACTCATCATAATAAGAATTAGAGTACCACTCCATATTTCTTCTGCGCATAAGGGTTCAAACAAGAGGTGCATGAAACCACAGTGCAACTTGAGCTTGTAGGGGTTTAACTCAATTCTCCACAGGTTACTATTACAAGATCAAGGTAATTATTCATAAATCTTATTTCATGTAGATCCAGTCAGACGGCTGCTGTTAGATTGGGAGAAACGAGTTCATATCATTGAAGGGATTACTCAAGGGCTTCTATATCTCCAAGAATACTCAAGGTTGACAATAATTCACAGAGATCTGAAAGCTAGCAACATTTTACTGGACAATGATATGAAACCCAAAATATCTGATTTTGGTATAGCTAGAATATTCCAAAAAGATGAACTAGAAGCAAGCACAGACCGAATTGTTGGAACATAGTATGTAAATTGACTCCCAAATCTCTCACAAGCATGTGTTTTATCATCAAATACTAAGCTTTCTGATGCTTCCTGCAATGCAGCGGTTGTGTTCCTCCCGAGTATGTAAAAAGAGGTATATACTCAACAAAATACGATGTTTACAGCTTTGGAGTTCTACTCTTGCAAATAATAAGTGGCAAGAAGAATACATGTCTATATGGCCCTTGCAAAAATTTAAATCTTCTAGAATATGTAAGTTACTTTGACAAGCCTTTCTATCATGGTTGTGACATGAAATTTGTAATGTGAACTAAAGAAGACTGTTTCTGAACTATTTCAGGCATATGAACTCTGGAAAGACGGTGAAGGCATGGAATTTATGGATCCATCACTGGATGATGCATCTTCTACATGTAAACTCTTGAGATGCATGCAGGTGGCTCTATTGTGTGTCCAAGAAAAATGGGTAGATAGGCCGTCCATGTTGGAAGTTTCTTCAATGCTCAAAAACAAAACTGACACTGTGCCTACTCCAGAAAGGCCTGCTTTTTCGATAAATAAAGATGAAGATGAAAACAAGTTCAGATTGCAGGAAGAAATTCGTTCAGTTGACATAGCAACAATCACCCAACTTATACCCCGATGAAAGTTCTAGCTTTCATGAGGTATGTCATTCTTCCACATTTTGTGTCCTTCCCGGTGTTAGTCTAACTTGCTAAGATAGTACTTACCTTCTTAACCTGAGGATAGATAATATAAATTGCATCACGAAGAAATGCTTTTATATGATCCAACTTTTTGATCAGATTACAAAAATGGAACACGGTGAATGCATGGGATTATAGAAAAGTGATCGATAAGTGAAGGAAAAGTGTATCAAGTTTACACGGACATCTCAGGATGACTTAATGAGATGGCACACACACAATGAGACATAATAAAATGATGGGAAAAGTGAAACAGATGAAGAGAGGCTTGTAGCATTGTGAAAAAGTAATAATCAACGGTAAAACTTAATAAGAATTTATTATAAACCAGCCACAAATAGCCAATCTAGAGCTATAATTCGGATAATAATTTACACATTCAAAACAGTAAAGATAAAGAAGCAACGTTTTTATGCTTTTGTCAATTCACTTTAATACTGAGGTTATGTTACTAATCCAACCAAACAGAGTACATCCCAGTGCATTTAAAACTCAGAACTTGATTGACTTGAGTTAATCTAGATTAAGTCTCTTATCATATATGTTGTCTTACAATAGTTTTAAAAATTAATAGGACATAAGAATCTAGTGATTTTAAAAAAATATACTGCCACGCTAGTATTCTACACGAATTTAACCTTAAAAAATCCAAGATCCATTTTAAGCTTGGAGGATATTGAGTTGCAACTTTCTTAATTGGAAACTAATTGCTCACAACTTATAAAAAAAAAAACCAATACTCACAAATTTGATGTCGATTTGATCAGATGGTTGTTGTTATATTGGGAAATACATGTTCATGTCATTGAAAGGGTAACCCAATGGCTTCTTATATATCCAAGAATACTAAGTAACAATAATTCAGAGATTTAAGAGATAGTAACATTTCACCAGATAACAAGAAGAAGCCCAAGATATATATAACTTTGGTATGGCTAAATTTTTTGAAAAAGATAAAAATGAAGCAAAACGGGTTGGATTGTCAGAATATAGTACATAAACTGCTTTCTAAGCTTAAAAATCGGGAAATGTTGCCTCTCAAATCTATCACATCCACATGCTATTGTTAAAACATTTCGCATTTAGTAACTCATGCAATGCAGGTGTTGAGGCGCTCCCAAATATGTAAAAACGAGGGATATGGGATATGCTCCACCAAGATACAACACTTACGACTTTGGTGGTTCTACTGTGGCCTATCACGAAGCAAGAAGAATACATACATGCCTTCACGTTTAATGTGAAAAATTAAATTTTCTAGAATTTGTAAATTACTTTGGCAAGTCCATCTATCATGGTTGTGATTTAAAACTTCCAAATGAGTTTTCAAAGATGGACGATCTTAAATTATATAAGTCAGGCATATTAGCTGTGAAAGACGGTAAAGGCATCAAGTTTATGGATCCACCATTGAACGATACATCTTCGTCATGTAATCTCATGAGATGCACATAAAACAGGGTACTACCAGCTTTTGAGATTATGAAAAAGTGATGATATTTAACCACTCTTTTCAATATGTTGTATGTTTGATGTTTTATACATAGGGTTTTAGAGTATATAGAAACGGGTCTACAGTAGATTTTGATTTGGTTTCGGTGGAAAAAAATGTTTATTATGATGTGCATGAAAATACAATGATCACCAAGATATTCTACAATGTACTTGTATTGTAATCTTAATGTGTAACGCGTTAACCATTCATAGAAAAATAACATAGTCCATCATCGGAATCAAAGTATTAATAGGAATTATGAGGTGGTGTTGTTGATACGCAGATATCCAATCTGGTTTTCTTATAGGCAAATTCACAAACATGTTGTGCACGACAAAACAGACATCCTGCTGACCTTAAATCAAAGATGGTGACGGCACTGGCTTGTAGAGGACTTCAAAGGCATCACATTGTGGACCAGATCGAGCCGCTGTGTTGGCTTTGTTGGCCCTTTCGTTCCCACATGGCTTTGGTATGTATGGTCGAGTCAATTGATAAGGCGGGCTTGACAATCTCCTCACCTACGTGTCTCATTCCATCATTTTCACCCTCTCTACATATAAAGCCATCTAGAGAAATTTGACTATTATTTTTTCTTTTTAAGTTCAAGAAAATGCCAACCTAAATTCAAAGAATGGATATATATATTATTTTTTTTGAAAAATAATAATTAGGCAAAATTGTTAATTCTATATTTTTAATATATAAAATATATATGGTGAGTGTATGTAGTGGTACTTATCACATGTATCCAATAAAGATAAAAATATAGATTCACCGATGGTCCTAATTTTTTTTATCCAATCACATAAATTTAATCAACGTATTATACGGATTTATGAATTGAAGTTGGACTAAGAAGCTAGGGCCAACCCAAGTGGGTTTAATAATATTAGAGTACAACATGACATATTATAAGTATTTACGTCACAGGCCTATGATGCCTATCTCTATCTCCCACTTGTCACTCCAGTATCTTTACTGTTCACAGCTAACATACATCAACGAAAGACAGTCATAAGAGCCGAAACAATACGTTCAAATTACTGAAAAGCAGTGATATTTATATCGTTAAAATATATCAGTACCCCAATATCATGGCTCTTTAGTGGTTAGCTAGCGTCCACCAATGCAAGACACTCATAAGAGCTGAAATGATCTTTTAAATAAAATAAATTAGTACACCTCTCTCTCTCTCTCTCTCTCACACACACACACAATTCGATATCTCTTGCCAATTTTTGATCAACTTTTGTGTTGTCTAAACCTCACTTACATGATTGATCCCTTTTACGTATTCTATCCAAAGTACATAAATACGTACCAATCAATTCGAGCATCCAAACTGAAACCATAAAGACATGCAAAAACATAAGTCAAATACTGAGTACAACAATGTAGTCAGTCTTGTTTGTGATATGATCCCACCAATGTCATTTCGGTGCAAATGAGAGGATCCACGGTTTTTAAACTTTGGACCAGACCCTCTCCAATACATATATATCTCCTTGCTGTACGAAAACGACGTGATTTCAGAAAATGCATTATTATTAGTTCAAAAATGCAACACTTAACAAGTATCACATTTTTGAAGTAATTATTGTATTCTCAAACAATGTAATTTATGGACAGGAAAGAGAGAGTCCCATTCCTAAATTTCAGGATGAGATGAGAAGGGTTTATACTCCATGTCTTTTCAATTATAATTTATATTGAATAAGTCACAATGGACGGCTTCCCAGAAAAAAGGAAAATAAACCTAACCCTTTGTACTAAGTCAAGACAACTTTTTCCATTTGTACCATTCAAGAGCCCCCAAAAAATAGCCTCCATATTTAACCCTTGGAATCTAAACCCCATGTGCCATAAAGATAAACACAACCATCCAGAACTTCATATTAGACAAAGACTTTGACATCTCTCTCTCTCTCTCTCTCTCTGTATATATATATATATATACACACACACAAAAAAGCTATAGTATAATTGCAGGCAGTTTCATATCCCAAAAGAAGTATGGAAGGCCTCAAAGCTTACTTTCTCTACCTCTGTGTCATTTTGAGTCTTACCACTAACTGTGCCATGGCCTCATCTCAGGCAATCAAAGGGGCTTATTGGCCTTCATGGGACTCAAATTTTCCGCCATCGGCTATCGACACTTCCTTGTTCACCCACATCTACTACGCATTCCTAACACCTAACAATGTCACGTTTGAGTTTGATATATCGAATTCAATAGCTACAATGCTCTTGAACTTCACATCAACCCTTCATGCGAAGAATCCACCGGCGAAAACCCTATTCTCCATCGGAGGAGGAAGTGAAAAAGCCCGGTTGATCTTGGCGCGCATGGCATCAACTCCTTCCTTACGTAAGATTTTCATTGATTCAACTATAGGAGTGGCAAGAAAATTCGGTTTTGATGGGATTGACCTTGACTGGGAAGTTCCTCAAAGCCCAAAAGAGATGGAACACTTGGCCCACCTACTAAAAGAATGGCGGGCCGAGGTCCAAAAGGAGGCTAAGGCCTCAAACAAATCTCCGCTCTTGCTCACCGCAGCCGTGTACTTCTCGGCGGACTTCTTCCTCTCCGATGTCTACCGGGCTTACCCGGTGGCTTCGCTTAGTAAGAACTTGGACTTGATCAATGCAATGTGCTACGATTACCATGGTTCATGGGACACTTCCATGACGGGGGCCCAAGCTGCATTGTTTGATTCAAAGAGTAATATAAGCACAAGTTACGGGCTTGGGTCATGGATCAAGGCTGGAGTCCATCGGAGTAAGTTGATCATGGGCCTGCCACTCTACGGGAGGACGTGGCAGCTCAAGGACCCTAGATCACACGGTATCAGGGCGCCTGCCGTTGGTGTCGGCCCGGGAGACGACGGAACATTAACATACTCCCAAGTGGAGAAGTTCAATAAGGAGAATAATGCCACCGTGGTGTATGATGTGGACAGCGTGTCCGTGTACTCTTTTGCGGGGACATCATGGATTGGATACGATGATGCCAGATCAACAACAGTGAAGATTGGATTTGCTCAGGCCCATCGGCTTGGTGGTTATTTCTTTTGGGCCGTCAATGGTGATCATGAGTGGAAAATTTCAAAACAAGGTAAACAATAAGTTAGCTTCAATTACTTTTGTGTCCAATTATTTTTGTGTTGATGAGTTAAATATATGTATATATATATATATGCATATGCATGCATGTACACTTTATACATACAGTGTATAATTTCATTTCATATCTTTCATTAATTAATGTTTTTCCTAATACTTTTGGATTGTGATTGATGTTGTGCAGCTTCCAAGGTTTGGATTCATTGAGAAATGGAATGAAGCATTTTCAACAGCATTTGCCTTCATCAGTTTCCAAGCTAATCTGTCATTTTTCAATGTTTCTGCTTTTGTTGATAGATAGTTTGTTATTTGTTATAGCCTCTATTTTTGTTGACTATGTTCCCTGATTGAAGGGGTATGCATTTCTTTGTGTAGTATTAAGCTCCTACTCTTTTTGTTCTCTCAATACTCTGTTAAATATTGTAGCATAAAAATAACTGCATGGTAAGTAATGCTCTGCTTCTTGTGTGTCCACAAAATGAAACTGCATAGTTTGGGTATCATTTATGTTAGCAAACAATCAATTGAGAGGGAGAGAGAGAGAGAGAGAGAAACTCAAAGTCAACATGCTATTAGCTGTAGCTTTTACCATTGCACTAATTTATGACCCACTAGAGATTGTTAGAGAGAGAGAGCACTCTCAAGACTCAAACTCAAAGCCACAAGTCTCAAACTCAGAACTCAAAATCAACATGCTATTTGCTGGAGCTTTTACCATTGCACTAATATATGATTCATTAGAGAATGTCCTAGCACCAAAAATCAGGAATTATTTGCCATGCTAAAAAGACAATAAGGTCATCATCCAACCAATTGAGAATCATAAGGTAACATTGAACAACAGCCAGGAAAGAACATAAAACACTTGCAATGTAACATAATGATACATGGCATACAAATGGGTTTCTATCACTCAATCATGAACGAACTAACATGACAATGTAATATCAAAACAAAGAAAGTAACATTCAGAATCAGAATCTAAAATAGAGCATAGAGCATATATTTTCCAATCCTCTGTCTTTGCACGTTGGCATATCTCTATACAGTCTTAACTTTCCAACCACTTTTCTATAATGCAGTATCTTTCTTTTCTATGTCAAAAATGAATGGACTTTCCTTGAACAGTTAACAAAGGTGGAGAGAGAGAGAATGTAATCTCAATAAAGTCTGTCGGTCTAGAAGTTTGGCGATTGTATCCACACATTCTTGCAAACAGGTCAATTACAACAAAGTCGGTTATGGTTGCAGATCTGATTTCCAACACTCCATTTTGTTCAGATGCCAAGTGAGGCAACTACAATCGCAAAAAGAAAACAAAATAGAAGAAACGAATAGGAAAGAAAGAAAAGAAAATTGGGGATATTACGTATCAATTATTACCTTGTCTGATCAGCCATTCAATTAAGAGTTATTCCGAGGCTAGCTGTGTTTTTTCACTCATCCATTCAACAAAATTGTCTAGAATCAAAGGCCAAGCTTCACTTAGATCATAATTTTGAAGGTCTGGGAAACTTATCTGTGAAAGAGAGAACAGAAAAAATAAACAATTTATGAATGCAATTGAAAATGGCTCAAAGTAAAGCAAATCATTCATCCAAGCAAATAATTTCATCAGAACCTAGTGCCATATACACATTTCTGCCAATAACATATCATCTGGCACATAAGCATGTCAATTAGAGCTATTTCAAAATAAACAACTCAAGACATAGAACCTTTATGGCCAAACACAAACATATCACTTCAGCAGTATGAACAGGAGACTTTCCCTGTATTATCCTTCCCTCTTTTGTGCAGTCTTTGCATGGGAATCTGTCAAGTATCTGTTTGATGTGATTGAACAGCAGTATTGTAGAAAATAACATGTGTATGGCTCTATTTTTTCTTTTTCTTTTAAAAGGTTTCCTCTCTTCTCATGGATGAAGATGTAATTAGAAGGTGAAGTGACAACATCCCCCAGGGATGCATGGGTTTTTCCTTTTATTTCTGGACCTTCTGGTGGTCTCAACAATCCCAAAAAAGCAAGCAAAAGATGACTTTAGCAGTTCTAGAAGTGCACTGACAAATAAAAACCTAATGGGCACTTGGTGGATGAAAGAGACAATCACAACTACTTATGACCAGTGTTCCTTTCTATTTCTGCAGATGTTCAACGTAAGTTACAAGCTTATAACATCAACTATACTAGGGGTTTGTCTTACCTTCCATCCTACACTTGCATCCAAATACAAAAGCATGATTTATAATTTGAAAGAGTTGTGGCAAAAAATAAATAGATTGACAAGAGGATCTTTAGCCAAGCAACATAACTTCATCATACAGGGACCACTGTACAGGCTATACAAATCCTCATCCTATTTTATCTAATTTCATCAATCAGTCTAATCTAAAGCTGAAAAGAAAGAATAGACACAAAAAAGAAGGATTCTAAGTTATGTGGTATTATTAATAATCAGGATACCTCGTTGCAAAATCGCAGAAAGCTTGTCCACTGATCCACATTTATCACCTTATAATCACTCTGGACCTATTAAAATTAAGTCAAAATGTCACAATCATATCGTGCAATAAATTTAAAATATAAAGATTTTTATCAGGATCCAAATGGATGATTATGCTTGCCAAGATGGCAAGTGCTTGGACAATCAGCAACAAGGTAGCCTCATACAATAAATGAGATATAAGAGGTTGCCCACCTTTAAATACTCGGTGAATTCATCAACCTGGGGCCTGAATTGGGATCCTAAAACAAGATTTAGCAATTCACAGATGCTCTCAATGTCTATATTCTTCTGCTTCTCTTCTGAAAGAGTTCAACAATGATTAACCATTAATAATTGAAAAATAATTAAACTCAAGGGAAAACATTATATTGTCATGAAACAAGAGGCTTCACTTCTTTTAAGTTAAAGAACATTCCTGCCAAGTCTAAGCTTACCTGTTAGGCAGTACCGAAATGAATAAGAATAAAAATCCTCAAAATTTTGAGGCATCCTGACCTTTTCAAAAGACAAGAAAAATATTACTTGTGTCGCCATTAAGAAGCCTCATTGTCATGCACAAGAAAAATTCCATGACTATATCATAAGAAAGCAGAAAGTACCTCTTTCTCCAGTTCTGAGAGTGCTTTCTTTAGTTTCTTGATAGAGTCAACTTGAAGGGCTTTCAGGCCTTTTCGCCACTCATCCTGATTAGAATACATTGTGTAATTTAAAATAACATGAAAAAATTTAAATGCCCTATCTGTTGATCTTAAGAATGTCTACCAACAAGACTTTTGACTGTCTACCAACATAATTCAATAGACAGGTACACAAGTTGAGGCAAAGAACTCATTCTTCAGTAGTCCCCTATAGTAATGCAAAATTTAGAATGATATTTTTTCCTTTTTTTTATATATTTCCGGTAAGCACACATGTCCAGACCGGGACTGCACCTCCCCCATTTGGGAGTGGCTGGAGATACTACTCCAGCTGGTAGTAATGCAAAAGCAAAAATGATTATGACGTAAAGAGGAAAACAATGACTGTAGTATATTTCCTGTAAGGACACATGTTCAAAAATGATTGCAGTATAAAATAATCAATCAATAAAAGACTTAATGAAATAAATGTAAAGAGGAAAACAAATGAATATCTAGACAGAAAATAAATGATATCACATCAATCACAATAAAGACCAATAACTACCATTGACGGGTGTGAAAAAGTCTCCAAATTTGAACGTAAGATTATAACTTTTCTCCAGAAGTTAAAATCCCATAAATTGACATGAATCACAATAAAGACCTTAAAGGTCTATTGATCTGTTTATACAATACATATACAAAGAAAGTACAGGAGCATCATGGAAATATGTATACATATGCATATCTTTATTTGAGGCAAGAAACAACACCCACTTACATAAGAGCAAAGATATTTTGACCATTTATATAAAAGCACACCAAATAATTTACATTTAAAAAATCATAAAGTAATTTAGCCAGATGGCAATCAATTTAAATAATAAGCTAATAAATACTATATGCTGCTGATGATGATGTCATTTGACACACACCCTAATCATAGTAAAATGAACATAGCCGTGGCTTACCAGAGTAAAGTACCCCTGCTTTTCAGCATTCATTTTCCTGGTATACGTGGACGATCAGTTCTTATTGCAGACTTAAGAGAGAGATTAAAATTTAAAACTGGGATCAGTGATATCCCAAGTTAACAACAAAACATACCAGGCAAGCATCAATATCCTGACATCCATGTGATCTACTCCCACATCTGAACAAAGTGCTTCAATTCCTTCTGGACTGTGCAAGCAAACGAAAGCATAAGAAATTTATATTCATAGATGTAACATACAGTTACGGAAGTTGTATCAACCTCGGTGTCCAACCTATTTCTACATGCAACATTGTCAACGCCTGTAGGGTATCATCGCTCAATAAAATGGAAAGATAAGAACCTAAGAATGACTATGGCTTCTACTTAAAGCAACTAATTTGTTCATGAGAGCTTAATACCAAACATCTTGAACCTAAAACTTCTCCTAAAAAGTAAATTTGAAGTTTCTGAAGTTGCCCCAAAGGTACCAAAGGCAAGACAAATACACTTTTAGAGTCATGACTCTGCTAAGTCAAGGCAGCTGAGCACCTTGGTCATGGTGAGAGGCACTTCGGGTGCTTGCCTCAGTAGCATATTTTACAAATAATATTATTTTTAGTTTCATTACCCAAAAACAAATGAATTTTTATATATAGTTTGGTCTTGCATTGATGAAATTTCTGTCAAAAGGATATTGCATGATATGTAGTTGCCTACTGACACCCATCCCCACGTTATATTATAGTAAAACAGAAGCCTGGGTTCCCAATTGCTGCCACAAGTTACATTCTTATGGAAAAGGTTTTGAGGCCTAAAAAATATCACATACCATTCATATTATTAACATTGCTCCTTTGCTCCCTGCTGTCGTCTCTTGTACATTTCGTCTTCCAAAAGGTTTCTAGCTTGATCTATCCATTTGACTTCCCAGATTTTATTAGAAACCCAACTGCTTCTGTTGCAAATTTGTGCCTACAATGTAATGGAGAATGGATGCGAGAAAGATACCTTTATTTCCAGTCTCCTATTTATTTTATTGAATATTGTATTGAGTATTGAATTTAAGGGGAAAAAGGAAATTCTCTAACATAGAAAAATATTTGAAGTGTCTTTCTTGCTTCGACCCCTAGAAAGATATAGAAAAATATAAGGAAAAGGAAATATATCGAAGAAGACATTAAAATAAAATGAAAAAGTAAATTAAGAAAACTTGATATTGTAGTAGTTTAGTATACATAGAAATTAGAAGAATCTATAAGTCTATATAAGATGTTTATAGAGCAGTGTTCGTTATTTCAAACCGTAGTAACAAAGACTACATACTTCCTATTCCCTATTTTTTAAGAATTGAACCCTTAGCGCCAGCCTTTTTATTTGATGCCTTGCCAGCATTTTACCATTGTGCTACAATAGCTTTATCCCTTCTTATTTTTTTCATCTCTCTCTCTCTCTCTCTCTCTCTCATTTTTCCCCACAAAACTACTATTGCTAAATTTAATTTATTAGAAATTGCAATCATAAATACCTTCATAAGATGTGAAGTTATTTTCATTTTTCCCCTCTTGATTATATGTGGGCACCCTACAGAAGACAAGTAAAACTTGGAAACCAACCATTCATCTGCATTACTTCTATTAGCGTCCCAATATGCCAGAGAAACAAAATCTAGATCATGTTACCCAATTGACAAAAAGAATATTGATGAATAAATTACAAGCAAAATGCAACAACAAAATATAGAGTGGCTACTATTGTGGAATTCCGTACAATTTACTTTTTTGGTCAGTCAAGCAAACACCAATAAAATGACAAAGATTGTGTACTAAAATAAAATATACTTACTCAATCATGCCTAACGACCTGTTTGCATATGAATTGAAAAGGTTATCTCCACATTCCACCTTTTTCGATGTAGCTTTTTGTGAGGCTGGAAAACACAACGTCATGTGATGAAATGTTAGGTGAAGTAAGACAATATTAGTATAATACAATCAAATTATGTTTAACACAATATTCTCCATAAATAATTTTCTTTAAAAAAAACAAAAAAAAAAAATCTCAAAGTAAAATTTTCTTTACAATCAAATTAATGTATATTACAATATTCTCCATAAATAATTTTCTTTAAAAAAAACAAAAAGAATCTCAAAGTAAAATTTTCTTTACAACTCAGCTCAACCAAGGTTCGTGGAGATAGATGTATCTATTCAACCCAAAAAGGCACAGAGAATGCAATCTCCAGAGAAATCATTTCAGTATAATAAAACTGATAATTACAAATAATAACATATTCTTATTGCACATGCAATCAGAATTTGTAGCATTAAACAGAGTAAATATAATATTGTACTTGCACATGTAATTAATAGAATTCAGAAGTCAAATCCAATTTAAGAACATGGGCCTAATTCATATCAATACTTATTGAAGACCCAAGAACAAGGCAATGCATACATAAGCCTCAAATCAACATTTCTTGTTAACAATAGCACAAACTTCAAAAACCATCTGAACAACCAATATCTTTTCTTTAAACGCATTGAAATTCAGAACATAGTTCAACAACAAGACCCAACTAAACACAACCCTTGAATAAAAAAGAAGACAATCCCCATAGAAAAAGAACAATCTTGATAACAGCACAGTTTAATTCTCTAAAGCCAAGAAAAACCCATACCACTGAAAACTATATACACTTTTATGTGTGTCTATATATAAGAAAGATTGTTTACCAGAACGAGCCTGATCAACACGAGATAATTTGACGGAATCTGAATTAGGAGGGTTCGATTTTCTCTTGTTCCACCCATTGTGCGTGACTGTAGCCTTTACGATTAAAAACTACTACGTTGAGTTCAGACTTCAGAGAGTGATGAGTGATTCGATGGTATGAATATCTCGGAGAGAGAGATTATAGTTTATACATATATGGCATTGTATGGGGTTTGATTGATGGATTGGAGACAGAGAAGGGAAAGTTCTGTTCACGTGTAGTTGTTTCCCTCTTCTGTACCTGACGGTGTTTGTTTGTTCCAATGCATCCCGTACCGTTTGCGGTCCAACTTGAACTACCCGTGTGCTAGAGAGTCTGGTCGGGTCCGGATTCCGATGAAAAAGTGATAAGGATATAAATGTACGGATACGTAATATTATCTAATAATTTAAAATTTTGAATCATTGATAAGTGTCGTATATGTTACTAGGGATACACACGGTACCGTTTCTCACAGTTCTTGGTGGAACCGGAACCTGAACCGTTATCAACAGTTCCTAATTTTCAAAATCGGAACCGTTAAAGGTTGGAACCGTGAGGAACCGAACCGCGGTTCTCGGTTCGGTTCCTGTTCCGAACCGCAGTTCCTTAGTTTTTTTTTTTTTTTCAATGAAGCTTGAAAATACAAAAAATATATATATATTCATTAAATAAATGTGAGACCTACAATCTGAAAATGACACCCTATATATATATAATTATTATATTATATATATATATATACATATACATTACATATAATAATTATATATAATGTAAATATATTGTATATAATAATTATATACAATATATATACATTATATATAATTATTATATTATATATATATATACACATATTTAATCTAACACTCACCCGAGTGGGGTCTAGGTCTGAGTCCTTACTAGGTACTCCCGTAATTAGGGAGGACGGGTAGGCAGGATGGTCAACCATTATGAAAGCATTGTGAGTTCAGATGGAAGAAAATATTAGAGGGTCTTATCCTACATCGGATTCGGATGAAAAAGTGATTGGGTGTAAATGAACGAGTATGTAACACTATTCAATAATTTAAACTTTTGAATCATTGATAAGCGTCCAACCTATTACATCATACATAGTTCTACCCGAACCTATACTTAAAAAATTACTGAATTTTTTTTCACTATTTTTATGATAATTATAGACTGAGAATAGCTTGATTTTTGTAGTTGGGTTCATTAAAAACCCATTTTACCCTAAGGAGCCTGTTCAGACTAAGAATAGTCATTATTGTCATCATTCTCATCTTTTATTCCATATGTATTTAGTTTATAACATGAATTCTCTTCTCATTTTATTTTATTATGAATCATTCCACCAATTATATCTAATTGTTTAAAAAAATTATAATTTTTTTATATTATTAACTGATCATTTCTGGTTTCTCCTATTATTCATCTCAACAATACTATTTTAATTACGGACAATATAGGTTCTACATGTATCTGTATTTGGAATACATTGGGTGTTTTATATGTATTTTGCAAGACTCTAAAATCTCTACTAATTTTCTAGAATTCTCTTTCTTACAAACTTTCTCTTCTTGAAAGATGATGGTACAAGACCTCCTGTCTTAGAATTTTTGAAAATACAAGACTACTCGGATGTTTTTTGAATCTACTTGAAAAAATGAAGTGAAGATACGATACATCCTTCAACTAAAGCAGAAATTATCTAAAAAATGCAGTGCAAAACTATGTTTAGCATATGGGGTTATATTCATTTTGATCCTTTTAAGGTTTTGAGTGGGATCATATTGGTGTGGTATTTGTTTTATTTTTTTCACGAGGACTAATGTGACCGTTTTGTCTCAATTAGAGGTGTAAATAGATAGTTGATTCTTTTCACTAGAGAATACAATGATGCTCTTTTTATTTTTTATTTTTAAAGATTCAAATAGTGCTGTTATAAGTTGTACATGTAAAAAGATAGGATTACATGGCTTTTACCTTTTTGAATGTGATGTTATGTTATGTTATGTTTGTTTGAGGTTTTTAATTTTTAATAACACTTTCGACTTATACATGTATTACAAATTCAGATAGCTTATTAGTCACATAAACTTATCTTCATGACTTTTTTATCTTTTTCGATTACCAAACTTGTTTTGTGTTTCTTCCAAAAATTCATCATCACACATGCATATTAATTGAAAAAATACGCGTTACCAAACATACCCCTTCGCACATAAAACCGAAAGCCTAGTTAGCATACAACACTGCCACAGATGCAAAAATAAGGAAACAATAACTTGAACTTCCAAAAAATAATTCTTCCTCTAAGAAACAACGCCGTGTTTCAAGATTCTCCAAGTCTGTGTAACCAATCATTTGAAGCCACGTAAGAGAAAAAAGAACACTAAATTTAAATTAGTAGATATGGATAAAACTTAAAAGTTTAGATAGTGTAGAAACACTTCACACGTACCGTAATTCTCAAGTCTCCGAACAACTTCGTCTCTATAAATACGAGTCCTTGGACTCAACTGTAGGGTTCGAACTTGGAAGAGCCATATGTTACACAGTGAGAGAGAGTAGAGAGAGAGAGAGAGAGAGAGAGAGAGAGAGAGATGGTGATTGTGAAGGAAGAAGCTCATAGCAAAAGAGTGCGTATGTTCCGGTGGAACGAAAAGCTTCGCAAGAACCGAATCTCCGAGTCCGAAGGTCTGTTCGTCTACTTCATCACCAGCAAATTCACTACCATCAACCCGAACAATGGAGATACCAATATCGAAGTCGAAGAGAATAGGTTACAGAGAGCAATCCGATTCGATCTCACGGGGTTGCTCTCTCAGGATTCGATCAAGTCAATGCCTCACACCGTTCTCTCCGCCACCAAACAGTTCTTACCGGAGACCATTGTACCTTTAGGCGATGAAATCTCAGACTATCTTCTCCACCATTTCAATTTTTGCCCCAATAATTTTCTTGGCCCCAATTTGCCGAGAATTGTGATTGTGGCCGAGATTTATCGAATCCGAAACGTTGATCACACCGACATCGATCTCAATATTTCGCCTACAGCGCGGATGTTACCTCCTATTCCCCCTACGCGGGGATACGACGAACCCGACTATGACTCTGAGTCGCTTTCAGATTATGAAGTAGATTACGATACGGAGGAAGCAGAGGATGACCCGAGTGATAGTTACAGCAAAGACGTGGAATTCTATTTGCACATTGTAAGAAAATTTTTGGGCGAAAAGGGGTATTTTCCGACGAGAGCCATTGCCATTGACGAACCAAGAGGGCTTGTTGAAGTTGAGCCAGTGCGGTTGTTGCATGCTGAGGAGGAGTTTAATGGCGGTGATAAATGCTTGATTTGTCTTGATGAATTAACGTCTGCAACGGAGATCACTAGACTGTGTTGCTCGCATGTTTTTCATACGAGTTGCATTTTTGGGTGGTTGTGGAGTAACAATTCGTGCCCAACTTGTCGAAAGCCATGGCCTTTGGTGGATTTCCTCTGTCCACTATTCGAGAGTTGGGTGTGAGTTTGAAAATTGGTTTTGGATTTCCTCTGTCCACTATTCGAGAGTTGTTTAATCCGAATTGGAATTTTATTTATATTTTAAATACACTATATATTTTAAATTATGGTCAGATTGATTTGTTAAGTGCTTTGTCATAGGATTTACTGGTAAATATTTTTAATTATTTTAATTGTAAAAAAGTGGTAGATGGTTTGCATTCTAAACATATATTGGAATAAAAAAGAAATCTACAAATTATGTCAACCCGCATTTTATCTAAACTTTTGGCTCTAATTTAATGTCGAATTAAAAGTTTAAGGATGAATTGTGTTCAAGTTGATTACATTGGGTAGATGGTAATACCACTTGCACTTTTTTCACAAGAATGGCTTAGGTCATCACTATGACTTGGCCAAAAGTAATTTTTTAAATTTAAATTTCAGTCAACCACGTATTTTAACCAACTATAAATTTTGAATTCACAATCGCTTCTCTAGATTTTTACTATCCACACAATTAAATAATCTTTCACAATTAAATTAATCTAAAATTTTATGTACATACATATATATGTTAAAAAAATTTATACTTTTTTAACTTGAAAATTTCATAATTTTTTCGTTTTAAGTCAAAAAATAACCTAAGTGGTACTCAAATTAAATTTTTAGAAATTATCTTTCTAACCTAAAAGATTTCATCAAAAATTCAATTTATAGTGAAAGTTATTGAAATTTAAGTGAATGATATATATATATATATATGGCACAAACTTTCATAAGTGTAAGGGCAAAAAAATAAAAATAAAAACTAATTGCTTGGGCGAAACACTTAGTCAATCTGACATAAGGCCTATAAATCAAACCATGCCATTATTGGTGAAGTTTGTCTCACCAAACATGCATCTGGCCAAGTTGTTGCTGATGGAGTTATGTTTTACTATGATATGCATATTGGAATGGGCGTTGATACTTGGTAGGCAACAACTACATAACGTGCATAATCCTTTTCGCAGAAGCTAAGGACAACAACCATAATGCATCGGATCTAAATACAGCCTTTTGTATAATACCTACATTGACATTCTCTCAAGTTTGATCCAATTATACACAAGTACTATATTTGTAAAATAATTACACTCACCTTCTTTCATCACGTTGAAATGATCATTATGTCTCTATTATTTGAAAATGGTTGTTCCTTACCATTTCAATAAATTGGAAGAAATTTTACAATATTTGAACAAGAGGGATATGAGTATAACTTTTTTACAAACATAAAACATGTGTGTAATTAGAGCAAACCACAAGAGAGATCAATGCATTTTATCCTATCTTTAAATTTCATCACGTTTGAAATTCACTCCATGCCCGATACATTGTAGTCTTCTCCATTGAGAGAACAAATTATAAAAAATTAAATTTTTTTTTTCATTAGCAAGGAGCTTACACTCGTTTTGCCCTTTAGGGACTTGAATCATCTCCTCTCATATTGAGAGAGAGAGAATATACCACTAAACTACAATTTTGGTGATAAAAATTAAATTTTTTTTTTGGATAACGAAACTATAAATAATATTATTTGTAAGATATTATACTGAAGCAAGCTCATGAAGTGCCTCCCACTATGTCTCACTGGTTTGGTTGCTTTTGTTCAATGCATACAAGTTGTAGATTGTATGGAAGAATCAGGTTTGGTATTGGAGGAGCTAACTAATATGTGTCCAACTATTTTGTGGCTTTCAGTATTTATTTATTTTTAAATTTCATTTTAGTATGCCATTTTTAGAGATCTACAATACCCATCTTATGAGGTCTGAGTAATAGGATATGAAATGCATGAATTAATTGTACAAAATGGTCTGTAACAATTCCATGTGACTTAGATTATGACCTTTATTGTGATAGATGAACATGATTTGATTTACCAAGGGTTCTCTATTTGTTTGAAAATATTTATATTTTTATGAAAATTAATGCTTTGTTGAAAATTTGCATTGATTAATTGTGTAATTTTGGAGCATATTTCTATACGTGAGTTTTTTAGCAAATATGTTGGACATTCACCTTCACCTACCCAAAAAAATATGATAAGACGTTTAATTTTTGTATTTTTTAAGATTACATGTGAAGCTGATTAAATAAATTAATTTGTAAGGTACAATTTATCTATATATTCTATAGAGTTAAAAATTGATCATATATATATATATATTTGAAAATTCAAGCAATCGTATATATACGAAACTGTATTTACAAGGAGGCCCCACTAATAAAACAGGGAACCCAAAACAAATGAACCAGCAGCAAAAGGAGCTGGAACTAAAAGAGAAAGTAGCCCACTTACTAGGCCCATTTAACTATGCCCAACAACTGAGTAAATACAGAGAGAACAAGTAGCCCAATAGATTAGGCCCAACAGACTTGCTCAATTGGAATATCTGTTGATAACGGCTAGTGAACTGACCGTTAGCAACGGCTAGTCCCAGCAGTTCCGGTGACCTAGATTTTGCAATTCGAGATCGAGCAGGCGAGAGACTCCATTCGCGCAGAAAAGCATTTGGAAGAGATAGAGATTGAAGATTCTCGGAAATGGAAGATGTAATTTGCTTCAGGACTGAGTTTAAGGAAGAAGTTGAATTCTCTCTCTCTCTCTCCAGACATGATACACTGTTGCTGAAAGTGCAACTTTGTAGATCAAGCTTCCGGTATTGTTGCCCTTCCAGTGTTCGCTGGCCCAAGAGACAAAAAGTTCCCATTTGCTATTCTGGGTGTAGAAACGACATTTGCTTTGAATAAAGCTCCAAATTGGGCGAGACAAAAAAGAGGAGGGAGTGGTTTTTTGAATTGGATGAGCAAAGTGGGCAAGATCAAGTTAGGAATTTGAAGGTAAGCCATGTTCCTCTTGTCGAGAGTTGGCAACTTCAATTGAACAGCTAATCAGAGAAAGGATTATCTCAGAATGAGACTTTGAATTTCCATACTAGGTTAAACCATGGGACAGAAAGGAAAGGACCTGAAAGGTAACAAATAGTGCATTTCATCAAGTATTTTCCAGAAGGGGAGACTACCACCCATAGGATTGAGCCTCTCTGTCTTGGTGCTGTGGTGGTGGAAGAGAAAGGGGTTCTGGTATAAGTTGTGTGAGAGAAGTTGGGAAGCACCATGCACCCGATTGGTGAATTGACTAACCATAGTGTCTGCTATTAGTCCCCCCCATTAGAGGTGATTGTTGGCATACGCATGGGTTTCTATCACTCAATCACGAACGAACTAAAAAAATCACCTCACATGCCTCCAACATGACAATCTAATATTAGGCCCACGAGAACTCCTCAAAAAACCCACTTGGAAGCTCAGACTATCAAAACAAAGAAAGTAAAGTTCAGAATGTAAAATAAAGCATATATTTTCCAATTCTCTGTCCTTGCTCGTTGGTATAGCTCTATACACTATACAGTCTTACCTTTCCAACCACTTTCCTATAATGCAGTATGTTTCTTTTTTACCTCAAAATGAATGGATTTTTTCTTCAACAGTCAACAAAGTGGAGAGAGACAGAGGAACCAAATAAACCCAAAAAAGAAAAAAAATCATAAAATGTCAACATTGCGAAAACAATGACATAAGTGAGGACTCCAGCAAAGTAATCTCAATAAAGTCTGTCCCTCTAGAAGTTTAGCGATATTGTATCCACACATTCTTGCAAACAGGTCAATCACAACAAAGTTGGTTACAGTTGCAGATCCAATTTCCAACACTCGATTTTGTTCGTTCAGATTCCAAGTGAGGCAACTACAATCCCCAAAAGAAAACAAAATAGAAGAAAGGAAAAGGAAAGAAAGAAAAGAAAAATGGGGATATTTACGTATCAATTATTACCTTGTCTTATCAGCCTTTCAATTAAGAGTTATTCTGAGGCTAGCTGTGCTTTTTCCCTCATCCAGTCAACAAAATTGTCTAGAATCAAAGGCCAAGCTTCACTTAGATCATAATTTTGAAGGTCTGGGAAACTTACCTGTGAAAGAGAGAATAGAAACTATTAACAATTTATGAATGCAGTTGAAAATGGCTCAAAGAATGGCAAATCATACATCCAAGCAAATAATTTCATCAGAATGTGTTGCCATATACACATTTCTACGAATAACATATCATCTATGGCCATAAGCATGTCAATTAGAGCTATTTCAAAATATGCAACTCAAGATATGGAACTGTTATGGCCAAAACAAAAAACATATCACTTCAGCAATATGAACAAGAGACTTTCCCTGTATTATCCTTCCCTCTTCTGTGCAGTCTTTGCATGGGAATCTGGTCAAGTATCTGTTTGATGTGATTGAACAGCAGTATTGTAGAAAATAACATGTGTATGACTGTTTTTTTTCCTTTCCTTTTTTAAGGTTCCCTCTCTTTTCATGGATCAAGATGTAATTAGAAGGTGAAGTGACAACATCCCCCAGGGATGCATGGGTTTTTCCTTTATTACTAGTGGTTTCAACAATCCAAAAAAGCAAATGATGATTTTAGCAGTTCTAAAAGTGCACTGACAAATTAAAAACCTAATGGGAACTTTGTCAACAAAAGAGACAATCACAACTACTTATGAACAATGTTCCTTTCTATTTGTGCAGCAGATGATCAACAAAAGTTACAAAATTAAAACATCAACTATACTAGGGGTTTGTCTTATCTTCCATCCTACACTTGCATCCAAATACAAAAGCATGATTTATAATTTGAAAGAGTTCTGTAAAACAATAAATAGAGAAAACAAGAGGATTGTTAGCCAAGCAACACAACCTCATCAAATGGGGACCACTGTACAGGTCATACAAATCCTCTTCCTATTTTATCTGATTTTATCAATTGATCTAATCTAAAGCTGAAAAGAAAAAATAGATACGAAAAATAAGGATTCTAAATTATATAATAATATTAAAATCAGGATACCTCACTGCAAAATCGCAGAAAGCCTATCCACTGATCCATGTTTATCACCTTATAATCATTCTGGACCTATTAAAATCAAGTCAAAATGTCACAATCATACCATGCAATAAAATTTCATATATAAAGATTTTCATCAGGATCCAAAAGGATGATTATGCTCTCCAAATGTATGTAAAAAGAAGATGGCAAGTGCTTGGACAATCCGCAACAAGGTAGCCTCATACAATAAATGAGATATAAGAGGTTACCCACCTTTAGATACTCAGTGAATTCATCAACCTGGGGCCTGAATTGGGATCCTAAAACAATATTTAGCAATTCACAGATGCTCTCAATGTCTATATACTTCTGCAGCTCTTCTGAAAAAGTTCAACAATGACTAACCAATTTTAATAAATGACTAACAATTAAAACTCAAGGAAAAATATTATATTGTCAGGAAACAAAATGCTTCACTTCTTTGAAGTTAAAGAACATGCCTGCCAAGTCTAAGCTTACCTGTTAGGCAGTACCGAAATGCATAAGCATAAAAATCCTCAAAATTTTGAGGCATCCTCACCTTTTCAAAAGACAAGAAAAATATTACTTGTGTCGCCATTAGGAACTAAGAAGCCTTCATTGTCATGCACAGGACAAGTTCGATTACTATACCATAAGAAAGCAGAAAGGTACCTCTTTCTCCAATTCTGAGAGTGCTTTCTTTAATTTCTTAATAGAGTCCACTCGAAGGGCTTTCAGGCCTTTTTGCCACTCATCCTGATAAGAATACATTGTGTAAGTTAAAATAATATGAAAAAAAATTAAGTGCCCTAGCTGTTGATCTTAAGACTGTCTAACAACAGCATACTTCAATAGACAGGTACACAAGTTGACGCAAAGAACTCATCCATCAATAGTCCCCTATAGTAATGCAAACTTTAGAATGAATTTTTATTTTTTTTAATTTCCAAAAAGTTTATGTAAGCACACATGTCCAAACCGGGACTGCACCTCCCCCCTATGGGGGTGGCTGGAGATACCACTCCAGCTGGTATTAATGCAAACACAAAAATGATTGCAGTATAAAAAAATCAATCAATAAAAGACTTAATGAAGTAAATGTAAAGAGAGAAACAATGAATCTCTAGATAGAAAATAAATGATATCACATCAGAATTAGACAGGAAGTTGTCGTCATCCTCGTTGCCTTTACTCCGTACAAACGGGGGAGAACATGAATCACAATAAACACCTTAAAGGCCTATTGATCTGTTATAGGAGTATCATGGAACTATGTATAAATATGTATATCTTTATTTGAGGCAAGAAACAACACCCACTTGCATAATAGCAAAGATATTTTGGCCATTAATTTTACAGCAAACCAAATAATTTACATTGGAAAATTTATAAAGAAATTTAGCTAGAATGCAATCAATTTTAAATAATAATATAATAGATATTAATAGAGTGGCTCGCGTTACACACTTGGCGAGCTACTCTATTAACATGCCCTACTCATAGTCAAATGAACATAACCATGGCTTACCAGAGTAAAGTAGCCCTGCTTTTCAGCATTCATTTTCCTGGTATACGTGGACGATCAGTTCTTATTGTAGACTTAAGAGAGAGATTAAAATTACTTGGATTGATCAGTGATATTTCAAGTCAACAACAAAACATACCAGGCAAACATCAATATCCTGACATCCGTATGATCCACTCCCACATCTGAACAAAGTGCTTCAATTCCGTCTGGACTGTACAAGCAAACATAAGCATAATAAATTTTATATTCCTAGCTGTAACATATAGTTAGGAAGTTGTATCAACCTCATAAAACGTCTGTCAACTCACTGTCAACCTACTTCTACAATCAACATCATCAGGGCTTGTAGGGTATCATCGCTTAATAAAATGGACACATAAGAACCTACGTATGACTGGTTTCTACTTAAAGCAGCTAATTTGTTCATGAGAGCTTAATATTGTAACATCTCGAACATAAAAATTCTCCTAAAAAGTAAATTTGAAGTTTCTGCAGTTGCCCAAAACACACCAAATACAAATATTTACACTATTAGAGTCAAGACTCCTCTAAGTCAAGGCAACTGAGCACCTTGGTAGTGGTGGAGGTGCTTGCCTCAGTAGCATATTTTACAAATAATATTATTTATAGTTTCATTACCCAAAAAAATGAATTTTTATTTATAACTTGGTCTTGCAATGATGAAACTTCTGTCAAAAGGATATTTGCACGTTATGTAGTTGCCTACCGACACCCATCCCAATTTGTATATTATAGTAAAACAGAAGCCTGGGGTTCCCAAGTGCTGGACACATGTTACATTCTTAAGGAAAAGGTGTTGAGACCCAAGCAATATCACATACCTTTCGTTGTTATTAACATCGCTCCTTTGCTTCCTGCTGTCTTCTCTTGACATTTCTTTTTCCAAAAGGTTTCTAGCTCAATCTATCCATTTGACTTCCCAGATTTTATTAGAAACTAAACTGCTTCTCTTTTTATTTTGTTCCTACAATGTAATGGAGAATGGATGCAAAAAGGATACTTTCTTTTCCAGTCTCATATTTATTTTATTGAATATTGTATTGAGAATTGAATTTAAGTAAAAAAATAGGAAATTCTATATTTTTCTAACATAAAAAATATATATAGAAAAAATTTGAAGTGTCTTTCTTGCTTCGACCCCTGGAAAGATAGAATCCAGGGTTTAGATTCATCTTACGAAAGGAAATATAACAAAGAAGAAACTAAAAGAAAATGAAAAAGTAAATTAAGAAAATCTGATATTGTAATAGTTTAGGGTGCATAGAAATTAGAAGAATCTATAAGTTTATATAAGATATCTATAGAGCAGCGTTTGTTATTTCAAACTGTAGGAACAAAGACTGCATTCTTATTTAATCAGGAAAAAAAAGACTACATTCCTCGTATTCTTTATTTTTTAAGAATTGAACCCTTAACGTCAGCCCCTTTTATTTGATGCCTTGCCAGCATTTTACCATTGTGCTACAATAGCTTTATCCCTTCTTTTTTTTTTTATCTCTCTCTCTCTCTCTCTCATATTTCCCACAAGCTACTATTGCTAAATCAAATTTATTAGAAATTGCAATCATAAATACATTCATAAGATGTGAAGTTATTTTCAATTTTCCCCTCTTGAGTATATGTGGGGACTATACAGAAGACAAATAAAATTTGGGAACCAACCATTCATTTACATTACTTCTATTAGTATCCCAATATGTCAGAGAAACAAAAACCAGGTCATTTTTCCCAATTAACAACAAGAATATTGATGAATATGTTACAACTTACAAGAAAAATCCAATGACAAAACAGAGTGACTACTATTGTGGAATTCCATAAAATTTAGTTTTTTGGTCAGTGATGCAAATACCAATAAAATGAAAAAATTGTATATTAAAATAAAATATACTTACTCAATCATGCCCAACGACCTGTTTGCATATGAATAGAAAAGGTTATCTCCACATTCCACCTTTTTTGATCTACCTTTTTTTGAGGCTGGAAAACCTAATATCATATGATGAAACGTTAGGTAATGTGAGACAATATTAGTACAACACAATCAATTTATGTTTAACATAGAACTTTTTCTCCATAAATAATTTTTTTTTTTAGAAAAAAAAAAACAAAGAATCTCAAAGTAAAATGTTGCTTTACAGCTCTGCTCAACCAAAGTTCATAGAGATAGATGTATCTATTCAACCTAAAAGGCCACAGAGAAGGCAATCTCCAGAGAAAACAGTTCAGTATAGTAAAACTGATAATTACAAATAACAACCACATTATTGGACATGCAATCAGGGTTTGTAGCACCAAAAGTGGTTACGCTGACCATTGAATAAGTTTCTTCAATTTTGCACATCCTCATTGCCTGGTTGGCTTTGTGTACCATAATCATTAACTTACTTTGATGATAGTATTACATCATAGTAAATAGCTTATCCATTTAGGTAAAAACTAAACCACTGTTTAAGTCACCAAAAATTTTGGCATAGGATTTTGAGGTCACTAAATAATATTTGTGCAATAAAGTTGGTTTGAAAACTGTATGGGTCTTCTCCATTTCCAGCCCATGTAAACATCAATGACAGTTGAGCAGATAAAATAAAGCTACAAGTACAATTTGGAAACAACAACATATTAGGGACAGTTTGGAAATTTCAGAATAGGGTTCTGATATAGTAATAGCAATTCTACAATGGTATCAGGAAGTATATAAGATCCATGTTGTGCTTGCCAAAAAGCAAGAGGAGCATGAGTTAAGGTTGTGAGAATATATACATATATATTCACTGCTGCCTGCCTTAAATTCATGTGAGTATATCATTACATAGAGCAAACTGGAGAAAGAAATCTGCAAAGCCGCCCAAGTTATTATTATGGATTGTTTAGCTTGACATGGGCTATCTAAAAATAAAAAATAAAAAATCATTACCCATTAAAACAACATCTTCATCATATAGACCTTGTACATTATTAGATTTTCATACTCAGACATAAAGGCATTTACATAATTCAACTCTCACCAATGAGCATCCTGCGAAGCTAAAGAAATAAAGCACCTGAAAGAAGCTTCTGCTCATTGTAAAGAACTTAATACAATTCTCTGATAACTATAATAACTAACAAAGGCCTCCACTTTTTCAGTCCACCAGCTTTCTCCAACAGTCAAAAACAATGTTACTTATAAGGAGTCTTCAGCTTATCTTCTCTTCATGACATATATCATCTGGATAACCATAGGCCTTCAATTGACAGGCTATGTACTTTGTAGTTTCAAAAAATAACCACTCATCTGCTTCTCACGAAGCCAAGACATCCAGATAAAAGGAAATGAAAAATTGTATTAATCATCTATCAATCCATAATGAAAGTCTAAAGCTAGCGTTATTCACCACCTATACACCATCAATGAGCAAAAAACTAATGCCATTCCTCAAGACACCTGAAGCTATGATTCAACATCAAATAGTGGAAAGCTTGGGCCTCTATTCTCCTCCACTAAGTTTTTTTTGGCAGTTTCCTTATCCATGGTTAAGATCCAAAAGAAGGGTATGTAGCAGAGTTTCGAAAACCATAAATGTATTTTGAAAGAAAAGAACAAATCAAAATTCAAAACCATCCCTAACAATTCATAACCTACCTTCAGACCCTCTCAAATATTCAAACTCAAAAGGAGAGATCCATATCAAAGAACCAAAAGGAAATTATGCTTACATTAATAACTATATCAACATATTATTATCGAAAACCAAAACTTGAAAACCCTTCTATTGGCATCCATATCTTTCTTTACAAGATTTCAAAATAGAAACCCCATATCTTTCTTTACAAGATTTCAAAATAAAAACCGATTGAAGTGATTCATATTGGATAACCAGAAAAAAAATGAACACGTAAACCATCAAACTAATGCCTTTCCCTCAAAATTCGAAATTTTTATCAGCCTTCAACAAAAAAAGACAAGGAAAAATAAAAGAGAAATCATAATATCTATAATAGCATTCAGAAATCAAATCCAATTCAAGAAAATGGGCGTAGTTAATATCAATCGGTATTGAAGAGACAAGAACAGAGTAATGCATGCATAAGCCTCAAAAAAACATTTTTTGTTAACAATAGCACAAACTTCAAAAACCATATGAACAACCAATATCTTTTCTTTAAACGCATTGAAAGTCATAACACAGTTCAACAACAAGACCCAACTAATTAAACCTAACCCTTAAAGAAAAAGGAAGACAATCCCTATAGAAAAAGAACAATCTTGATAACAGCACAGTTTAATTCTCAAAGGCCAAGAAAAACCTATACTACTGAAAACTAAATACACTTTTATGTGTCTATATATATATATAAGAAAGATTGTTTACCAGAAGGAGCGTGATCAACATGAGATAATTTGACGGAATCTGAATTGGGCGGGTTCAATTTTCTCTTAGCTCGACCCATTGTGCGTGACTGTAGCCTTTACGATTAAAAACTACAATGACAAAGGTTCCACCCACGTTGAGTTCAGACTTCAGAGAGTGATGAGTGATTCAGTGGTATGAATATCTCGGAGAAAGAGAAATAGTTATAAATTCAGGGTTGGGAACTTGGGCTCCGTTTTTGGCATGCATATATAAAAATATATATAGGCATTGTATGGGGTTCGATTGAGACAGAGAAGGGAAAGTTCTGTTCACGTGTAGTTGTTTCCTTCCTCTGTACCTCACGCCTGACCGTGTTTGTTTGTTGTAAATTTGTAATGTAACCCGTTCCGTTTCGGCCCAACTTTACCTACCCGTGCATAGTTCCACCCCAAATCATTTGCTTAAGCCCAATGTTAACATTTCTAAGCCCAATTCATTAAAAGAGTAACGGTTGGTCTCTAGTCACAAAAAGACGTTAAAAAATAATAATAAAAAGATCACTGAATTCCCAATTGATATTCCTCCTCGTATATTTGAGGTAAGATTTTTGCAGGGTGGCACGTTTTGGGCGGGTCATAAACGGGCAATAATTTTTTTTTAGCCTAACAAATAGGTTGAGCATTAAATGGACGTGCACCAACCTGCATACATTTTTAATATGATATATATATATATATATATATATTATGATGTACTATAAATGTCACATTTGAGTGTCTACTATTAAAGAATAGAAATTTTTTGGAATTAATCTTATAAAGACATGAATTGACTCAAAAATAAAAAATAAAAAAAAATTACAATTGAGATTAAAGTCACTCTCAAAAATCCAATTCAAGATGTGGTAAACAAATTTGGAGTACTATTTTAGCCAAATCCAATTGAAGATATGGTAAACAAATTTGGAGTATTATTTTAGCATAAACTCTCAAACCCCAACTGTTATCAAGTCAATCAAAACTTTATTTAATTTACCAATAAATGTCTCTCTTGTGTATATGATACACACACGTACATATGTGTGGAATTACAAATGGTGGTGGTTGTCACGTGAGTCACTGCCAAGGGAGTATACCAAGTCTCCATGAATGACAAATGGCGAGTTATCAATTTATATAGTTCAGATTACTTGGATTGTTTTAATTCTTGTCTCATTTATTTACAAATGGCAGCCAAAGACAATGCAAAGATTTTATTAAATTGCATGGTAACCGTGATGAACGAAATGACGGGCCCACTAGCCACGTGAAATGACATATATATATACACAGAGAGAGAAGTGTTTAGTTTATGAGTTTATGGAATCATTTAATTTTCTTTTTCGGGATGTCTCATTCATCACTCTCTCTTCCTTCCATCTACTTTTCTTCCTGTTGGAAATTAATCCTCCTTCGTTCGGCACAACAAAAGTATATCATCACATCAACAGTCACACAAACATATATGAAAATAACAATTAAACACATCTACACACAAGACAATATTTTACATGGTTTATCTAACTCTAGGGCTATATCCATGGAGAGAGAAAGAGATTTCACTATATTGAGAAGATAATATACAACACGCGAAAAGCATGCTTACCATACACACTCTTTTACTCTCTCTTAGCATCTTCCCCCTAGAATTACATATACTCTCTCCTCTCCTCACAGCACTCACCAACCCCTTACATCTTTCCTCTCTCTCTCTTTTTCCCTTTAACCCTTTATATATTTATAGAGTCTCCAAAACTAATTCCTTCTTGAACAATAATTCTCATACATTATCTAACAAAAAGTTACAACTTCAATCACAACTCTAAAATCGATGTATACAACTTTCTCCCCAAATCTCCAGCCTTCCAAAACGGAAAAGAAAACTATCGCAACTGAATTTGAGCCACAAATCCAACAATCTCCATTTTGGCTCAAATTCCATCAACGCATTCCTCCATAGCTCCACCTTGATTGAAGATTCATCCACCTCGAACCGAACTCCATCACATCATCCCCATTGGTGTTTAATTGCTCACGCATGGTAACCCATTAGTCAATCATCATCATCTCTACCCCCACACCCTCTTATTTTCTCACTCACTGTTTTTCTGGGCTGAAAACAACAAACATCCTTTCTTCATACCATAATCTTGCCCCATCTTGAAAATGAGCATCCTCCAGCTTGTTCCAAGACTTGTTCCTCATGGGCTTCACACTATCATCATTATCATATCTTCATCAACTCTGATTATATCTCCATAACTCTTCACGATCAACCTTCTGCTCTGATGCACCACCAATCTTCAGCTCTGATTTTCAAGACCAACCACAAGCTCTAACCCACCATTAGCTCTGATACCATTTGTTGGGAATTAATCCCCTTTTCATTCGGTATAGCGGAAGCATATCATTACATCAATAATCACACAAGCATATATGGAAATAACAATTAAACACATCTACGCACAAGACAATATTATACATGGTTCACCCAACTCTAGTGCTACGTCCATGGAGAGAGATATTTCACTATATTGAAAAGATAATATACAATACGTGAAAAGCATGCCTACCACACACACTTTTTCACTCTCTCTTATCATATTTGAAATACCCCCTACAAATTTTACGCATGAGGTGGTCAGTGTCACATGTAAAACATAAGGGATATCTACAACTGATAGCAAACAAGCATAGAATACAATAACAAAAAGAAAAAAAAGAATTTTAAATGCTGACAAGAATGCCTAACTGAAATAAATAATATTATTAAATATACAAAATGCGAGTCTTACAACTTGGAAGTCCCGTAACTCAAAAACCCCTTAACCAAAAATTATAAAAGTAAATACTTGTGAAAAGATCTAAATCTCTACACTGAAGTCTGGTAAGGAATAGATGACTGTCACGCTCTATAAACTTCATGCTCTAACCATGAAATGGAAACTGACTAAGACCTGAAATATCAACAAAGTGGATTAAACCCACGAGCAAGTTCCCTCTACTACCACCCAATTAGAGAACCAGTAAGATACCTTCTATACGAGGATAATAAAAATATATAGATATAATTATACCGTTTAGTCATTTAATCTCCTGTCTCAGAAATAATTAAAACTATATTCTGAACCAACCTATCCATTATCACAATAAAGGTAGAACAAATTTATAAGTTCAAACCATATGCAATTCTAACATGCCTGACACACTAATTTTTATCTAATTAGTTACTAGGCAATCCTACCATGCCTTTCTCCATATTTTACAAATATCTTACTAAGTATTAGGCAAATCTAACTTACCTCCACCAATCATCCTTCTACAGAGTCTCAAACTTATGTTTATATACAATTAAACATAACTCACCAACTCATAAACATATCCCCCAATTAATCATGTGACCCAAGAATAAAGCAGCCCCACACACTACACTAACTCTTCTATTATCACCATGTAAGTGCAGACTAGTTTTAAGTTTACATAAAAGGCAATCCTAACATACCCGAATATAACATACCCAATATCTTATTAGGTATTAGGCAATCCTGACATGCCTAAAAATTCTGACATGTCGAAAAATATAATGTATAGATACCTTATTAGGTATTAGGCAATCCTGACATGTCTTGGCAATTCTGACATACCATGAATAGATACCTTATTAGGTATTAGGCAATCCTGACATGCCTTGGCAATCCTAACATGCCAAAAATATAATGCATAGATACCCTATTAGGTATTAGGCAATCATGACATGCCGAAAATATAATGAATAGATACCTTATTAGGTATTAGGCAATCCTGACATATTGAAAATATAATGTATAGATACCTTATTAGGTATTAGGCAATCATGACATGCCTTGGTAATCCTGACATGCCTAAAAATATAATGTATAGATACTTTATTAGGTATTAGGCAATCTTGACATGTCAAAAATATAATGAATAGATACCTTATTAGGTATTAGGCAATCCTGACATGCCTAGAAATTCTGACATGCCAAAAAATATAATGTATAGATACCTTATTAGGTATTAGGCAATCCTGACATGCCT
Source organism: Cornus controversa (assembly GCA_026545225.1). Taxonomy (NCBI): domain Eukaryota; kingdom Viridiplantae; phylum Streptophyta; class Magnoliopsida; order Cornales; family Cornaceae; genus Cornus; species Cornus controversa. Next base: position 62,738,836 of record CM048851.1, on the reverse strand, counting down.
TGGCAATTTTGACATGCCGAACATATAATGAATAGATATCTTATTAGGTATTAGGCAATTCTGACATGCCTTGTGATAAGTGCACAAAACATGTTATTTTATATCTCAAAATAAGTCTTTAATTACTCTTTTACTTTATTTAAATATTCTTATCTTTGCATTTTGTGTTTTATAGGGGTTGATTTCCAAATAAAAAGAAAAGCAGCAAAAGAGGGCTAAAAAGGATATATATAGCCAAAGACGAACACAAGAAGAATTGTAGGAGAGATGGTATTCTGTGCAATCTACTTCACAAGAGGTCTCAAGTTCAAAACTTTGCAAAATATTTTTTTACACGGCCACGTCTGCAGTCCAGAATTGAAATTAAAAATATGGAGATCAAATTTTAGATATTTAAATTCAAAATTTTGTATTTTGTATTTTGTATTTTTGTTTTTAAATTTTGTATTTTAAAATTTTTCCACCTAAACCATTCCATTCTAACTTTATGAATATGGGGTCTTAGGGGATAGTGAAGGGAGTTAGAAAAGAGTTAAAAAATTGTAGAGAAATTATAGAAAAAAATAGTGTAATTATTTTATTGATTCAATGATGAGTAGTAGTTTCATTTCTATTTGTTTGTTTTCTATTAATATGCAAGCGTAAACATCATTCTCAAAGGAGTGATGAAGCCACCATGGCTGAAGTATAAGTAAGTTGTTTTATTTTCTTGTCTACTTTTTCCTCCCAAGAGCATTTTTCTACTCTTCTATTCTGGATTTTATTTTCTAAAATTAGAGGGAGGATTCTTCGTGTTTGTCAAATAATGGTAATTCGAAGAATGCCTACCTCTGTTTACCTAGCCAATGTGTATCATATTAAGTAAAGAAATATCTCTCTCATATATAATCAAGTCATTCTTTTTTATTCCATATTTTCCTTCATCTTTTCAAGTTCTAATTGGATTGGTGAAGTGTATTGATTATTGGAGGAAAAACTAGATAAGAATATAAAAAAAAAAACTTTATTTATATGGATCCATGGTGGTGAATTCTCTTTCCTTGAGACTTGTCCCATCATTTGATCTAAGACATTTAATATTAGTTTTTATTATTAAATAAAAAATCAGAATTTTATTTTTTAAATATTCATTTTTCATCTCAAAAGATTTAGGTTTTGAATTTTAGACTTGTTACTGATTCTCATTTGAGAGTGGTTCGACACTGCTTACTACTATACAGTTTTTAGTAAAGTTTTTGCAGGTTTTATTATTATTTTTGTACGAAGTATAGAAAAGTAACGACAAACATCCAATAATCTACACCCGTCACCTTGGCAATCCTAACATGCCAAAAATATAATGCATAGATACCCTATTAGGTATTAGTCAATCCTGAAATGCAAAAAATATAATGAATAGATACCTTATTAGGTATTAGGCAATCCAGACATTTCGAAAATATAATGTATAGATACCTTATTAGGTATTAGGCAATCATGACATGCCTTGGCAATCCTGACATGCCGAAAAATATAATGTATAGATACCTTATTAGGTATTAGGCAATCCTGACATGCCGAAAATATAATGAATAGATACCTTATTAGGTATTAGGCAATCATGACATGCCTTGGCAATCCTGACATGCCGAAAAATATAATGTATAGATACCTTATTAGGTATTAGGCAATCCTGACATGCCGAAAATATAATGAATAGATACCTTATTAGGTATTAGGCAATCCTGACATACTTTGACAATTATGACATACCGAAAATATAATGAATAGATACCTTATTAGCTATTAGACAATCTTAACATGCATTGGCAATCCTGACAGGCAAAAAATATAATGTATAGATACCTTATTAGGTATTAGACAATCCTGACATGCTTAAAATATAATGAATAGATACCTTATTAGGAATTAGGCAATCCTGACATACCAAAAATATAATGTATAGATACCTTATTAGGTATTAGAAAATTCTGGCATGCCGAAAAATATAATGTATAGATACCTTATTAGATATTAGGCAATCCTGACATGCCTTGGCAATTTTGACATGCCGAAAATATAATGAATGGATACCTTATTAGGAATTAGGCAATCTTAACATGCCTAGCAAAATACTCTTAAATAATAATCTAACACATTTAACAACATGCTAATTAAAGTTATGAAAGTCCTATCATCACATTTATTGATAAACAGTTAAATATGACACAACATACCATAAAAGTAATCAAAGTTTAACATAATCCCAAAATTGATCTACACATCATATAATTAATCATGAACATTTAAGAAAGCATAGAAATAATTAAAGGACAACAAATAATTAATTAAAAAAAACCTCACAATAAAGTCTACACCTCCATTTAAACATCAAGTGTGTCTAAACCTAGGTTTCTGTGCATATTCTGTCTCTAAAAGGCTTATTAAAATTTTTGAGAATTTTTTATAATTTAAAAATATTTTTCAAAATAAAAGAAAATAAAATTCCAATTTTGAAGCATACTTTTTGTACTAATTCTACAACAAGAGGAACTTATTTCGTCTTGAAATTTAAAACCCAAGTGTATTTTGCCCCTAAAATATTAATTTAAATTTTTGAAAAATTTTTAGAATTTTTTGGTATTTTAAAAAATATTTTTCCTAATTTTCTATATTTAAAAATGATTTAAATTTTTTTAAAAAATATTAAAATATTTCAGACTGGGCCCAAATTGGCCCAGTGGGTGGGCCTGACGAGTGGGATCCTACGGGAAATTTCCCGATCCCCGGCTGGTGGTGCACACGCCGGCGACGCGCGTGGCCCCTTTTTTTTTTTTTTTCCTTTCTTTTTCTTCCTACTTTTCCTTGTAACTTTTCTAGCAAATATGAACTTCATACGACTACCATTTTTCTAGCCATTTTCTGGCCTTCTCCGGCCACCAAAACTCACATATGAATATACCATTCAATTCCTCTCGGTCTAAGCTATGCATTGATACCAAGATCACCACCAATTATTGCCTAAATCAAAAATGCCCAATTTCAAGTTTTAGGATTCTAAAATTTCAAACCCAAATTCCCGTTAAACCACCCAACGATTTTCCACCAAATTTACAGGAACTATTCGGGAGAGCAAGAACAATAGTTTAATCAGAACAAAAATCTTCAAAAACGATATTTATATTCAACCCAAATCTCATGTGTGTGTGTATGTATGTGTATATATATATATACACACACACACACACATATATATGTATGAAATCAAACAATTTAATTAATTATTTATATTTACAAGTTTAAAGGAGAAGTGAAGAGATTGAACTTGCCTTGTGATTTTGAGCAAAATTACATTTTCTCCCTTTTTCTGGCGTCTACTATTTTCTACATGTGCGTAGAAATTACTGAACTCTAGTTTCTTTTTTCTTATTTAATTTTCTTTCTAGAAACTAAAAAAACTTCTAAATAATTAAACTAATAAATATAAAATATTTAACCCACCTATATATAAATATAGATATATATATATATAGTCCAACCCAATAGTCTAGCCCAATCTGCTAAAAATTACTAATAAAAGAATATGCAGCCCAAAAACTCACATATTTTTATTTAAAATAAAACTACATTAAAACAAATAATTTACACATAATTAAAAATAAATCAACATTTAGCAACAATTTAAACATACATGTTAAACAATTAAAAACAGGCATCGACTAAATTAACTAGAACATTTAAAAAAAATTAAAACCCAATTAAATAACAAAAAAATCCAATTTAAATATCCTCAAATTAAGGGGTATTACAGTCTTCCCACAGGAATTACATATTCTTTCTCCTCTCCTCACATCACATCACTCACCAACCCCTTACATCTTTCCTCTCTTTTTTTTTTTTTCCCTTTAACCCTACATCTATTTATAGAGTCTCCAAAACCAATTCCTTCTTGAATAAGGATTCTCATACCTTGTCTAACAAAAAGTTATTAATTCAATCACAACTCTAAAATAGATGTATACAAGTTTTTTTTTCCAAATCTTCATCCTTACTCCACAAGTCTTTAGGCTTCCAAAACGGAAAAGAAAACTGCCGCAACTAAATTTGAGCCACAGACCCAACACTTTCTTCCTACCAAACGAAGCATTACAGGAGAGAGAGAGAGAGAGAGAGAGTTAGAATCGTTTACAGAGAAATTGGTGAGTGTTTAAAGAGAGAAAATAAAAGACGGAGTGTCAGGGATTCTACCCCAATTATATTTGGATGACTTTTAGAAAAAAAGTTATATTTGAGTGTGTTAGAGCAGTTACCCACTCTCAACTCACTAATAACTTGCTAATTACACGAGTCTCTTTTATTAATTGACCTGACCTGTTTATGATCCATTTATTTAAATCACTCACTTATAAATTCGTCCCATAATCATTAATTAACGGACGAATTCGTGAGTTTTAGACTGAATATGCCAGCCCTAGATGTTTGGAAGCAAAAGCTGCCTCAAATTGTCATTCTCAATACTGGGGGCCCATGTTATTGTAGTAGCAAGTTTGTTGTTCTCCCTAAAACCACATTTTTCAAAATGCAATTTATTTATCATCTTTTTTTACTATTCTATAATAATTATAGATTGAGAATAGATTAATTTTTGTAGTTAGCTTCATTGGAAACCTATCTTAATGAGTCTGGTCTGTTCAGACAAAGAATAGTTCTTGTTATCAACATTCTCACCTTTTATTACATGTGAATGGATTGAGTACATGAATTTTCTTTTCTCATTTTATTTTATTACAAATCATTTCTTCAAACGCAAGACTATGAGGTTAATCCTTCTAGAAATTTTTAGCATTGATTAAATTGGCAAGCACCGTAGGTATATGTGCAGAAATGGAATTTATGTGTACACATAGAATTCGCATACCACGAAGAAAGCGGTTAATTTTTAGGTTTTCACTTTTCCGGCATGTGATTCTCTCTCTTCCACTCACAGCTTGTCAATTCTATGTGTATTAATTGAACTAAAATCACGGAAAAGTCGATTCAATATCCAAGCTAAAGGAACTTTGCAGGAATTTTATATGAAATTTGGATTTGGAATGAGGTCTGAATTTTGAATAGAACCAAGGAATTTTATATAATATTTGGATTTGAAATGAGGTCTGAATTTGGAATAGAACCAAATCCAAAAGAGATAATTTGACTGTATGTTTGACCAAATTTGAGAAGTTCTCATTACAAATTTTTTTCTATTAACTAAAAAAGAATAAAAAAAAGTTTAGGTTGACCTGATTTGAGATTCCACATCTCAAAAAACATATATGATGTTGTTGAAACCTTGATTGGAAGGAAACTTGTATAAATCACAGTACATCCATCTTGTAGTACCAAAAAAATATATATATATTCCCCGAGCCATGAATTAGACTTTTCCATGTTAATTTACAATCAAGTTTTTTGGTCCTTTGAAAGAAGATTTTTTTCAATTTTTGTCGGACACTTTCCAAGTAATCAGACACTTTCTGATTTTTAGCTACTTTTTTTTTTTTTAACACATTTTAGTAATGCATTGGCAAAAATAAGTTTTTCTCATCCTAAAAATGCTTGAAGGCTGAGATGATGATGATAATGATAACAGTAGCGATTATTTTATTTACTTTATATGGTTATTTTCTTTGTTGGATCCACATTTTATTTTTCTTTCTTCTCTTTAACAGTCTCAAAACCCTTGTTACTTGTTAGCAGTTCCTGAACTTCACAAATAGAAATAGATTTTTATTTTAAGTTTTTATTACAAAAAAAGTGTGGTCCAAACAAAGACATATAAGAATGACAGCTCAACCAAAATTTCAAAATTTTAAATTCATATTTTTTTATTTGTGTATGCTTAAAATGACGGATTAACATAGTAAATCTCATGTATTAGTAACCCCTCAACCATTTGATACGGTGAATATTACCGGGAGACTCACTCATCCAATGATTAATTTTTATGGCGCTACACGTGGAGGTCTTTCACTTCCATTCCTTGGTAACAAACTTGTCACCTAATCCATAATTGCATTTTAATTAATACAGTTATAGAATAAAAATAATCAATGTTTATATACAGTTGACAAGTACATACAGCTAACCGGAGCTTTTGGGTAGCCGCAAAGCAAAAATAAACCACCTAAGTTTAAGGACCGAAACGTTACCGGTCAACTGCGGTCAAGAATAAACGGGTGATCACGGGTTGACGGTTGCCAGGGGCATACGGACGCCCATTCGTTGGTTAGTTTTCCCTCCAAATTGAGGGAGTTCGTTATAAAGGGCAGATCCCCAATTCTCTGCTTTAATATTCTGTTCTTTCAAACGTATGTACTACTAAGAAAAAGAAAAGAAAAAAAATTTACAGAAAAAGAGAGAGAAGAGGGAGAAACAGACAAACTAGGGAGAGAGACAGAGAGAGGACTCTCTTTCTTTCTTCCTTGAATTTTTTCTTCTCTGAACACCTTAGCCTCCAACATCTCCATGGAGCATATCAAGAATGAGCAAGTGGACCTGGTAAGCACACATTATCCAAAAACTTCTATTTTAATCAGAATTTAGGTCTATGTTCCAATCATAATTTAAAATTGAATAAACTGTAAATCTCACCTAGAAAAAAGAAGAAAGAAATGCGATATGAAAAAAAAAAAAAAAAAAGACTTATATTGTAATAGTTGCAAACTATATTATATACTTTACAAAATTTAACCTACAGTGTAATAGGTGCAAAAATTTGTAAATACTATTATTATATTGATATAATTTACTGCCTTCAAATTCAATATATATTATATAAATTTAGATAATTTATTGCTTTAAATATAAATATGTTTAATAAACATATTACATATTATATTCATATATTTATAGTATATATATACAACAAAGAGGGTATTTTGGAGTTTTCAATATTACTTTGTTAGATAATGACTGTTTTTAATGGTCGGTAGACGAAATGGATCACTATGCAATATTATATGAAATCTTAGGAGTTATATTCGCATACTTATATACAAAGGTGCTTGGTGTTTTACCTTATATATATATATATTTTTATTTTTTATTTTTTTTGTTTCTTAGTAAAACTAACATGAAATGAAGTAATAAGAATTGATTTTTAAAAATTAAATGTAGTAGCTTATTATAAAAAAGAGTGAAAAAGAAAATTTATTCAGAGGGATAAAGGCAAGAATGCTGATGTAATTAAGCTTATTGATTTTTAAATTTTTGAATTTTGCTTTTAACTGATTCTCTGTACATTTGTTTAATTCATGAAGTCTATCTCAACCTTCATTTCCAACTTGTCTAATATTATTTTTTTAATTAATTTCACATGATTAGCCTTTTCAATTGCTTGCAATTTCTATCTTCGAACTCTTTTTGTAGCTAAAACTTTTCACTATATAGAATCTATACTGATGCAAGCAATTATAAAGGACCTCATTTATTTTGATTATTATCCTTAAATTGGTAGCAATAACTAATGACCTTTTGAATGGGTGTGTAGGAGCATATACCTGTTGAGGAAGTATTCGAGGAGCTGAAATGTACGAGGGAGGGTTTGACATCAGATGAAGCACAAAAGAGACTCGAGATCTTTGGTCTTAACAAGCTCGAGGAGAAAAAGGCACACACACACACATATATATATATATATATATATATTGTAATTTCCTTTTGATATGTAAAACTTCTTGGACAATAAATTCACCTTTTGTTTTTAAAAATTCTAAAACAGGACAGCAAAGTTCTCAAGTTTTTGGGTTTCATGTGGAATCCCCTGTCATGGGTCATGGAATGCGCTGCTATTATGGCCATAGTTTTGGCAAATGGAGGGGTAATCACAACTCTCTCTCTCTCTATGTATATGTATGTACTTACTTATATATGTATTGATTTACAAGGCTAACCATGCAAGGAGATTTGAATAATGCAGGGGAAGCCTCCAGACTGGCAAGACTTTGTTGGTATTGTTGTACTGCTGATTATCAACTCCACCATCAGCTTCATTGAAGAAAATAATGCAGGTAATGCTGCTGCTGCCCTTATGGCAGGTCTTGCTCCAAAAACCAAGGTATCATTGTCCTACATTCCTATTCATGTCCATATATATAGCTTAGATTAGTGAGTGAGTCTACTAAATTCAAACAGTAATATATATATATATATATTAATTGTTTTTGTGAATATATTGAAGGTGTTGAGAGACGGAAAATGGAGTGAACAGGATGCATCAATATTGGTTCCAGGAGATTTGATTAGTGTTAAGTTGGGAGATATCATCCCGGCAGATGCTCGTCTCCTAGAAGGAGACCCACTCAAGATTGATCAATCAGCCCTAACAGGTGAGTCCCTACCGGTGACAAAGAACCCTGGTGATGGAGTTTACTCTGGTTCTACCTGTAAGCAGGGTGAGATTGAGGCCGTGGTTATTGCCACTGGTGTCCACACCTTCTTTGGCAAAGCTGCCCACCTTGTTGACAGCACCAACCAAGTGGGTCACTTCCAAAAGGTACTGTTATCCTTTGTACGTGTGCAATGCATTTATTTATTGCCATTGACATGTATGTATGTAGTTCATGTCTCTTATTAAAGTGAAAAAGTTGGTAAAGTAGGTGTTTGTTGGATGATGATTTTGCATGATCAGGTGTTGACTGCCATTGGTAACTTCTGCATATGCTCAATTGGGGCGGGCATGTTGGTGGAGGTCTTTGTGATGTATCTAATTCAACATAGAAAATACAGAGAAGGCATTGACAATCTGCTTGTGCTTCTAATTGGAGGGATCCCAATTGCCATGCCAACAGTGTTGTCTGTGACAATGGCTATTGGGTCTCACCGATTGTCGCAGCAAGGTGCCATCACCAAAAGAATGACTGCTATTGAAGAGATGGCCGGTATGGATGTCCTTTGCAGTGATAAGACAGGGACTCTTACACTCAATAAGCTCACTGTTGACAAGAACTTGGTTGAGGTTGGTAACCCCAAATAAACTAACTAATTTATCCAGGCATGCAAATAATTAAAGAAGTGGCCACCCTCTCTCTCTCTCTCTCTAATTAAATCTAATTAAGGTGTACTCATGATTGCAGGTGTTCCCAAGAAATCTCGACAAAGACGCTGTTATCTTGCTTGCTGCTATGGCTTCTAGGGTTGAAAATCAGGATGCTATTGATGCTTCAATAGTTGGGATGTTGGGTGACCCAAAGGAGGTATTTGAGTACTGGATCCTCGATCTTTGTCAATGAACTGATGTGATGTTCCATATATGTTAGCAAACATTTGAAGTTATTAACTTCTCCTATTCTACTTTCTTGTGAGGCGCCTTTTAGGCAAGATCAGGTATCACAGAGGTGCATTTCCTACCCTTCAACCCAGTTGAAAAGCGCACTGCAATTACCTACATTGACGCTAATGGCGATTGGCATAGAGCTAGTAAAGGTGCTCCTGAACAAGTAAGATACTCCCTCCCTCCACTTCTGCAATATATATATACACACACACACACACGACATTTCGTTTCCAATATCGATCTAAATAACTCATTATCGTAACAGATTATTGATCTATGTGACCTGAAAGGCGAAACGAGGAAGAAGGCCCATGAAATCATTGACAAGTTTGCTAATAGCGGACTTCGTTCTTTAGGTGTTGCACGACAGGTTAGTTCGTTACTTACTTTAAGAGTTTGTTAAAAGTACTTGTCCAAGAAACCTTTAAATTACTTAGTATATGGTGTGACATTTTCTCACTCAAGTGCATTTGATTTTTTTTTCTTTTTCTCCACAAGGACCGGATATATTATATTTAATTGCTTGTTATCTTTGTAGACAATACCAGAGAAAGACAAGGAGAGCGCTGGTGGACCATGGGAATTTGTGGGTCTGTTGCCCCTATTTGACCCCCCAAGGCATGATAGTGCAGAGACCATTCGCAGGGCTCTTGAACTTGGTGTCAATGTTAAGATGATCACTGGTGACCAACTTGCCATTGGAAAAGAAACTGGGCGTAGGCTTGGCATGGGCACTAACATGTATCCATCATCCTCCCTTCTCGGCCAGAGCAAGGATGAGTCAATAGCTGCCATTCCTGTCGATGAGCTTATTGAGAAGGCTGATGGCTTTGCCGGTGTCTTCCCTGGTAATCCATTTTGCTTGGATTAAACTAAAACAAACAATGCATACATGGTTAAATGGTACTAATTAATTAAAATAAAAGGTTGATTTCTAATCCAAACTAAGCCGAGTAATATTGCAGAGCACAAGTACGAGATTGTTAAAAAGCTGCAAGAGAGAAAGCACATATGTGGAATGACGGGAGATGGTGTGAATGATGCCCCGGCACTTAAGAGGGCAGACATTGGCATTGCAGTGGCAGATGCAACTGATGCAGCCAGGAGTGCTTCTGACATAGTTTTGACGGAACCAGGACTTAGTGTGATTGTGAGCGCTGTGTTGACAAGTAGAGCCATCTTTCAGAGGATGAAGAACTACACCATCTACGCTGTTTCAATCACAATCCGTATTGTGCTGGGTTTCTTGTTAATTGCTCTTATCTGGAAGTTTGATTTCTCACCATTCATGGTCCTGATTATTGCCATCCTAAATGATGGAACCATTATGACCATATCTAAGGACAGGGTGAAGCCATCTCCCTTGCCGGACTCATGGAAGCTCAAGGAAATCTTTGCCACCGGCGTTGTCCTTGGAACCTATCTTGCTGTCGTGACTGTGATCTTCTTCTGGCTCGCATCTGACACTGAATTCTTTTCAGTGAGTTAATGACACTCTTTAACTGTCCGGTAAAATCAAATCGAAAACAGTTACTAATAAATTTAATTTTGCAGAAAACTTTTGGTGTTAGAGATATCAGGGAAAACAAAGATGAGCTGACAGCAGCTCTTTACCTGCAAGTGAGTATCGTGAGTCAAGCACTCATCTTCGTCACCAGGTCACGAAGCTGGTCCTTCGTCGAATGCCCTGGTCTCTTGCTTGTTGTTGCTTTCCTTGCAGCCCAATTGGTAAGTCTTGTGGGAGTTTTGCTGCAATTTTTTTTTTTTATGAAATTAAGTCTTAATTTGTTGCAGCTTCTTTTGATTAAGTACTTAATTATTAGTCACATTAATTACCTTTGACAAAGTCTAGTAATTGCTCAATATAGGTTGCTACAGTTATTGCTGTCTATGCAAACTGGTCCTTTGCTCGTATCCAAGGTGTCGGGTGGGGATGGGCCGGAGTGATCTGGATCTTCAGCATTGTTACCTACTTCCCTCTTGATGTCCTCAAGTTCATCATCCGTTACGCATTGAGTGGCAAGGCCTGGGATAATATGATTGAGAACAAGGTTTGTATACAGACTATATATATATATATATATATATGATTTTTTTTCATTTCATTTCATTTTTTGACTCACCTTCTTTCTTTCTTGTAAATTTTTTTAGACTGCTTTCACAACCAAGAAGGATTATGGTAAGGGAGAGAGGGAGGCACAATGGGCCATGGATCAGCGTACAATTCATGGTCTTCAGACCGAGGAAGGCACGTCTAATGAAAAGATCAACTACCATGAGTTGACTGAGATTGCTGAGCAGGCTAAGAAACGCGCTGAAGTTGCCAGGTTAGAACATGATTAGCAATATTAATTCTATATGGACTGAAAAATAGATAAATAAATAGATGAGTGACAACATATACATAAAGTTGATCAGCCAGGACATGCTTGATTTTTGTGTACGACAAGTTCCTAAAGTAACACACTTGTTGCAGGCTAAGGGAACTCCATACTCTCAAGGGACATGTCGAATCAGTGGTGAAGCTGAAGGGACTAGACATTGAAACCATCCAACAACACTACACTGTCTAAGCTAAAGGGATCAGACAATATTGAACTCATCTTTCAGTCAACTATTCTTTGTCAACAGAAAATAGAGGTGGTGGGAATGTTAGATGAAAATTTTCTTATACATGAGATGATGTTAGAGAAAATGGCCGGATCGCAAGGATGAAATGGATTAAATCTTTTAAGTGTTTAATATATATGGAAAATATTACATTGTCGTCTTTTATGATGATATATCGCTTTATCTATGTAGTATCTCCCACTTTTCCTCCAAATTCTTTCAATTATGTTGAAGTTCTTCGGTTTCAGTTTTGAGTTCTAGAGAGCAGAGCATTTGGTTCGCCCAAGTTATCAACTGTCTGAAACCGGAGGAGTGCTGTATATATTGAGAGTTGGGATATATAGGTTGAACTTAGAAAAATTGTATATAGTGATTTTAGATTTGTAAGATGATTTGAATATCAATTCTAGATACCCCTTTGTTGGTATTTTTAAGATTTGTGAATTTTTTTATTTTGTTAGTATTGATTTTCATTATTGAAAATTTGAAACATGTATAGGAAATTTTTAAAAAAAAAATTAAGTGGGTACATCCATACCCACTCGGAACTCAATAACTCCACCCCTGAATTGAGATGAGCAAAAAATATCACTTTCTTCCTCCTTTAAAGAATATTTACAGTTATATGAAATTGTGATAATGTTGATATGGCCGGTTGGATAGGTCAGTATACAAATATGATCAACACTTACACTGCTGATATATTGATTTCAGCTCAATTGTTTAAAACCCAACAAGAATATCACCAAAATTATGGATTGGAAGAGGAGTTCATCTAGTGAGAAGTATGTGTTAAAAATTATGATGGGGGAGAATAGTGTAAAGGACGTGGATTCAAATAACTAGAAGTTGTTTCAATGCTCGTTCTTTAATTGAAGATATTACTTATAGCAGTAGAAAAAAAAAGGATAGATTTACTTTCATCATCTTGACAATGGTACTTTCAAAAGCACTCTTGCCAGCTTTGGTTGATTAGAAGGACTAAATGCAAAAGAGAAAGTCACTCTCTTGGATTTGGGGCACCAACCGCATTTCTAAATTTGCTTTTTTAGATTTAAATTTTGTGTAGCCACATCATTATTTTAGTTAACCACATCATCATATTAGATTCTCAATATTTTAATAAATCTTATTTTAAAAAAAAATTAAGTTGGAACATACCCTAAGTGTTACTCAAATTGAAGCTCTCAAAATTTTATTTATAACAAAAATAGTTTCATCAAAAAATTCAATTTGTAGTAAAAGTTATATAAGTTTAAGTGAAGAAAACACAACAAATATATATATATATATATATATATATATGCATGCGTGCAAACACAGATATTTAAATTTAACGTGGTCCATTTTGCTTAGCTAAAACTCACGCCAAATTCTTCTAACCATTAAGCTAGGCAAGTTACATGCCCCATTATTTAACTAAGGGCAGCAGCAATGGGATCGCCAGAGCCCATTCTGGCAATCCAAACGCTACTGTGGCCCAACATTGGGATGGCTAAAATGGTGGGCCAAGTTTTTGGTTAGCTAAGTGGTTCGCCGGATTGGGCGAACCACTTAGCTACCCTATTCATATTGGGCCTGCTTTAATGCAGGCCCATATTTCTTTTAAAAAATTTCACTTATCAAAACGACGTCGTTTCGATAAGTGATTTTAATAATAATAAAAAAAACACGCGGCGCCCTAACAGGGCGCCACGTGTTTCACTTATCGAAACGACGTCGTTTCGATAAGTGACCTAAAAAAATAAAACACGCGGCGCCTTGTTAGGGCGCCGCGTGTCCTGCAACGGTCATAAGACCGTTGCAGGCCCAAACAGGCCAGAAAAGTGTTTTTTGACCGTTTTTTGCCTTTTTTTTTATATAAAATTTAAGCTCTGCCAAAGAGCCGTTAAGGCACTGTTTGGCAGAGCCAAATAGTGCCTAAAACGGCTCTTTTGGCTTTAAAATAATATATATATATATTTTTTTACTTTTTTCATCTTTTTTCAGTCCTATAAATACACCACCCCTACATTCACTAAATTCACAACCAAAAATTCATATTTTCTCCTCCTAAGTCTAGAATCATTTTTATTTTCTCAATCTTTAGTTAATTGTATTTTTAGATTTTCTATTTTCATGGATCCAACACCACCAAATTTCAACTTCAACCCTTTATCAAATGATGATTTTTTTATCATTTCTATTTTCATGGATCCAACACCACCAAATCTTTGGAGGCTACCGCCTCCAATATTAAAGTAGCCTTATAGGTGCGACCCTTGTGTGTGCCATGCCACGCCACTGGGCAATTTTTCCATTCCCAATGTATACAATCGATAGAACCAAGCATACCTAGGAATCCTCTAGCCTCCCCTTCTTAAAGGAGTCGTGCGATGTCAGTTTCGTTTGGTTCGCGCATGTACTGCTGCTCATACACAGCAACAACAGCAGTACAAAATGCCTTCAAACAACTTATTGCAGTAGTCTCACCGATTTTAATATACTCGTCAAATGAATCGGCTGGTCCACCATATGCGAGAATGCGTATTGCAGTTGTCATCTTCTGTATAGAAGACAACCCCAAACGGCCAGAAGCGTTTCTTTTTTGGATGAAGAAATCGTCATAAGATTGAACATCATTCAAGATACGAAGAAATAGTTCTCGACGCATCCTGAATCGTCTATGAAATTGCTCAGGTGTATATAAGTAATTCTCGTCAAAGTAGTCTTTCATTAGCTGACGGTGGCTTCCTTCTCGGTCACGATGAATAAACCGCCGCCTCTGAGCTGGTTGAAATACTTGCGATATAATCTCCGGCGTACAACAACTCAGAATTTCTTTGTAGGTAGATACATGATCTTCAAGCAATTTGTCAAGATCTATTGATGAGGAGGATGACGAAGAATGTGGAGAATTAGAATCTGACAAAAGTCGTGATGACGAAGCCATTGAAAGTTTGAAGTTGAAAGAGATGGTAAATGAACTTTTGGAAGATTGAAAGTAGTGGTAATTTTATAAATGAGCAAATGAGTGTTTATATAAGAAAAAAAATATAGCCGTTGGGAATATAGCCGTTGAAAATATAGCCGTTAGTAAATAAATAAAAAAATATTTAATAATTTTAAATTTAAATTTTTTTTAAAAAAAATTATTAAAAAATTATTATTTTTGGTTAGCGGAAATCTGGAGAACTTGTTGTGGAGCCAAAATTTGGAGATCCTGACATGATGATGTGGCTGGCTAAAATGCTGAGGTGGCTAGCTAAAATTCAAATTTGGAGATCCAAATTTAGCCATCCCATAGTGGATGCTCTAAGCCGTTAGAGCCCATATATGTACTTTACATTGCCAAACAGGGCTTTGGCGATGCTATGGTAGATGCTCTAATATATCCATTTGTTTGGACAAGAATTTTTCCACACAAAAATTTTATACATTTGGTTAGCGAGAACTAGCAAAAAAGGAAAAGAAAAGGAAAAAAATTAAAATTTTGAGAGTTTGGTTAGCGGGAAACAACATGAAAGGAAAATTTTTTAGGAAACTAAGTTTCCCGCATGTAGTCAATTTTTTTCCCAAAACCATTCCTGCAAAAAACATTTGAAAATTTTGGTTTCTCACAAAATTAGTGCGATTATATTCTAAATTACTATTATACCCATGTTTCCTATTATGCCACGTTAGTTGTTCTACCCCTTGAACCCTTGATTTCCTCTACATGATGATGAATGCTTTTTTTTTTTACCATTCTTCCTTCTCCTTCTTTGAGGGTATTTCTAACTGGGTTCAAAATACCGTCGAACCAGGGGAAGAAATAAATTCGTAGCCTTCTCAGGGAGGTAGTCTTTTTTCTTTTATTATTTGACTGTGGAACTCTCTTTTTTGTTTATACTTTATTTTTACCTAATTATGGTATATATATATATTGTCTTTTTTTCTTTTCTTTTCTTTTTTCACTCTCTATCTGTGGTACCCAACCAATTGGTTTATCATTGAGTTATATATATTCATAGTTTTGATGACATGAACTTAAAACTTCTTTTACTTACATTTAACAACAACAAAAAAAAGTTTAAATCGCTAATGAATTCTACCTAAGAAAAATATTATGAAGCCTTATTTTAAAAATAAACAAATTTAAAAATAAATACAAATAATTATATTTATTATTTTTTTTAAAATCATCATTTTACTATTTCTTTGCTAAAAATGAATATAAATAATTGTGCATAGAATTATCTAATAGAAATTCATTTATTTTTTTAGTATTTGATATCATAAAGGTAGTTTTGGTAGGTAAAATTATTTTCTTTTCATTTTCATGCTATGCCAACAAAACAATATTTTTCAACAACTTTCTTTTAAAATTTTCATGCTAACCAAATGCATGTGGGAAAGTTAGTTTTCTTTTCATTCACTTCACTTTTCTTTTCATTTTTTATTTCTTTTCTTTTCTACTTTGATTATGTCTTAACCAAACGGAACCTTACAGAGAAAACTCAAACTTTTAAGCCTATTATATTTTTTAATACTAAAGTTATTGTTACTCATTTTAAATAATATATTTATTTAAGAAAGTTGACATAGTGATTAGGGGTGCACACGGTACAGTTCCTTATAGTTTTGGTGGAATCGGAACCAAAATCATTTCCAACGGTTCCTTAATTTTGGAACCAATTATGTTCGGTTCCGGTTCTTGCGGTTCCGGTTCCTCAATGGTTCTTTGTCAACTTTTTTTTTTTTTAAACATTAGCAAGATACACACTCATACTTGTGTACCCCTAGTTATAACAATAGATTAGAAGCTATTAGTATTTATTTATATATCTTATATTACATAAATATATAGAACATTAGAACTTAGAAGCTAAATGTATTTATTTATATATTATATATTTTATACTTTATATATAAATAGAACACTAGAATATAGAATGTATTAGTATTTATTTATATATTATATATTTTATACTTTGTATATTATATATTTATATAGAACACTAGAACTTAGAAGTTATAATTATTCATTTATATATTATGTTTTTTTTTTTTTTCTAACGGTTCCAGTTCAATCCGATTCCTTGACTTGGAACCGAAACCGGAACCGTAGTGAACGGTTCTTAGAATTTGGAATCAGAACTGAAACCGTAGTGAATGATTCGATTTGATTCAGGTACGATTCTGATTTCAGTTCTACCGGTTCTTTATGTACCCCTAATAGTAATGGCTTTTGAAAATATATATGAATTATCGTTTTTCAATTGTTTGTATTACAAGTCATGTTTTCTATTATATTTAATTTTTTAAAGTCATTATGAATGGTAGATTTTCAAGTATGCCACACCCAATTAAGGAGATATTTGGAAAATGGAACAATTAGACTTTCAAGTGTGCCAAATATATAATGTTCACAAAGCTTAATCAATTTGAGCCATGGGTGCCTCAGGCTAGGGTTACTTAATAAATGAGTTTAAATCAAATTTGAACTTGGCTCATTTTGTAAATAAATGAACTTGTACTTTCACTTAGCCAGTTGAGTCCCTGCTTTTCGTATATGCTTCTTTACAGCCTCATGTATGAATTTTTATCACGATATTAGATATGATATGTATTAACATTGGTATTAGTCAGGAAACAGTAATATTTTATTTGCTTGACATATATATATATACATATATATATATATATACATATATATATATATATATGGGAGCGCACTCCTCTTTTCTACAATTGCATTCTATCTACTTTTTTTCTTTTAAAAAAAATTATGAGATGATCCATAAACAAATTAATACATCATCCCTTATTTAATAATACCACAACTACCCTTTATACTATCAAGTTAAACTATTTTTTACCTTCTTTAGTTTTTTTGGGTCCTATACTCCTATCAAAAAAATAATTTTTTTTACCTTTTTTACTTTCTTTAGTACTTTTTTTTTGTCTTGTCAAAATGAATAATTTATTCAACAAAAATATATTTTTTTCTTCTTCCAATAGAGATAATTTCTTTTTTTTATAACCTATCAAAATATATAATTTATTAAATAACAATAACTTTTTTTTGGGTACTCTCAATGTAGATCGTTTATTCAACAAGAATAATTTTTTTTATGCACTTTTTTTTTTGGTCCTCTCAAGAGAAAATTTATTCAACAAGGATAACAATTTTTTGGATACTTTTTAATTTTTAATTCCTACCAAAAGAAATAATTTATTCAATTGAGATATTTTTTTTATCTCATGCCAAAAGATATAATTTCTTTAACAAATATATATCTATATATATTTTGATTTTGTCAAAAGAAATAATTTATTCAACATAAATAACTTTTTTTGGGTCTTGTAAAAAGAGAAAAAAAAATTTGATTAATTTTTTCGGAGTATTTTTTTGTATCCGATAAAAAAGACAAAAAACTTTAAAGATAATAAACAAATAGGATGTCTGAAAATGTAGTTAAGTATTTAAAAAGAAAAGTTAATCATTCACATGTGAAATGAAGGTTATGAGTGACATTTCTCTTTAAATGGGAGTGCAAACGTATAAAATGGGAATGTGAATATCGCCTCTCTCTATATATATATATATTGATAAAATGTCTAAATGAAGCTTATATATTACAATTGATCCTGTAATCAATAATCGTGGAACAAAATACATTTCTTACCAAAATACGTGTGTCCTGCCTTAAGATTAGGCAACTTAGAGGCACCTTTCGGCGCCTTATATGGAACTGGTTTGCATGTTATCTCATAGGGTGAAAGGATTTGAATGGATTATGGATGATGAACGTACCTACAAGTATCCACCATTTTTCTAGCTTTTTGCATGTTTTTTAATATGAAAAGAGGAGTTGTTGGAAATATTGTGGTGACTTTAGAGAGCCCATGACACGTGTCTGCAATTCAAAGCCCCATCGATGCTTCATCATCCTTACAAGCTAGCTAGGTTGGTATGTTTGCAGGGGGCACAAGTGGGGGTAAGGTTTATGTGTGGAGTTCGTGCTAAGAAAATAGCTTTTTTCTGCACCAGAGTTTTTATATCAATCTGATCAAATTAACCGGTTGAACCACATTTACATCATGTTGCAAAACTTTGTTTATTGGTTGAACCATTGTTGGATGTTTAGGTTTTTTGGTGCTTTCAACAAACAATTTTATATAGATAATGCAAACTAACCTAATTGTTTACTGATTAAGCCAGCAAGCTAGTTCAGTCAGGCGGAGCTGTTCTAGCATGGCATGTTGAATGAGTGATTGCCCTCCTCCTCCGACCCTTACCGTCCAACCTGAGAGCGGACTGATTTGGATAAAAGTTATACTTGCAACTCACTTTAACATTGAATAACATCGAAGAGATTAATCCCAAAAAAAGACAAGAGAAACAAACTGTCATCTAATGGATTTAGGTTAGCATATCAATTATAGTTAGTATACTAAAAATCAATTTTATTTGTTAATATTAACATTTAAAAGTAAGTTTAATTAAGTGGGATATGTTAACACAAGCAAAGTCGAATCGTTAATGTGATTCGAACCAAGCTCTTACCTTGCAAATTGAAACCATCAGAATTTTTTTGTATCGCTCTGGAATGGAATTTGCCTGTTGATTGTCTCTGACCACCCCCGCATCCACCAGATCTAGATTTCTCCCTGCCGATGAACGGTTGGGGAAAGATGATCCACCGGATTGTTATACCACCGTCTATGATGCGTTTCGTTATTTTGGATCTTTGCCTTATCTTGGGCCGGTTGTTGTTTTGGCCACATATGTTGTGGCAGTTGGATTTGCATGGGCTTGTTGTGTAGCCAACAGTCTTTTGTCCCGAATGGGCTTCTCTTTGCCCACAAAATAAAATTGATATACAAACTTTTTGTCTATATGGGTAAATTACATTTTGACTTTCCTGAAGTTTGTCCATACGTCAACTTGACCTCCCACGTTTATGTATCTTTATTTTCACTCATGAAATTTGAAATTATATATCATTTAAGTCTCTCGTGTCATTGTTAACGGTCAGACTATTTACATCATATAAACAGTAGCCAAAAAATATCTAAAAATATTTACATCAAGTAGTTGAATTGCTCTGCGCCCTGTCAATTGTAGAGTTCTTTTCACATTCAGATTCGTCAGCTGGAACTCATGCTTGTCAGGATGGTCGTCGATGACCGAATTGCCGACCTGCCACACTTGGTTCACCATCGTCATGTTCTTAGCCAATATCAACATCGCGAAGACCCTCATGACGTTGTTGGAATACTCGGCAATGGCGTTTGGCACGTCGAACGAAAGCTTTGACTGCACGATCAATTTGTAAGTGCTGATGTTGTAGGTCTTCACGGCGTCATCGTGTTTTTTGCCAATGTTAGTGTCACGAAGATCCTCATGACGTTGCCAGAATACTCGGCAGTGGTGTTTGGCACGTCTAACGAAAGCTTCAACTGCATGATCGATTTGTAGGAGCTGATGTTGTAGGTCTTCACAGTTAACGTGCCGTTCGATTCCCTGAGCGCCACCACTGCCTGTGCGCTGACCATTTCGATGCCGGTGGGGTTTATCCCCCACGCGATCCAGCCGGAGGTGCAACTAAGGCAATGGAGAGAGAGGATTTGGAGGAATCATAGGTCCAATGGAGATACGAGCTCAGATATGACAGATTTATATGACTCTTGATGTGATAGAGGGGTATTTGGGAGACAGAGTAAATAAAACTTGAATAAGTTCAGTGTATAAGTAGGATAATTTAATCATTTTACCATTTTGTTAACCAAAATCAACTAAAAATTACTAACAGAATAAAAATGAAAATTTGTCATGTCGACACATGTATATACATGAGGAGGTCAAAATGTGTACCACACAATTCAACTTTCAAAGGCCTTACTTCGTTTCATCTCCATATAATTTTGGGGAGCCCAACCCAGTCAATTTTACAGACATTCACGGCCAAGATCATGCCACGTAGCTTCGCATTTCCTTTCCCGCCAATTTCCTTTCCCGCATACAGATAGTATGATACGCACAATAAAACTATAATAAAGCACCTCTCTCTCTTGCTCTCACTCATGGCGCCTCAAAACCTCACCGAATACGAGCGTAGAAGACTGGAGAATGTCAAGCGTAATGGTGAAATGCTCGCTTCTCTCAAGATCCATTCCAGGGTCAATGAACTCTCCGCTGCAACAAAGCGCCAAAGGTCTCTCTCTATATTACCCTTTCTAATGAAAATCAATTAGCATATATATATATATATATATGTATGTATTTATGTAGGTATATATGTTTATTTATCAACTAATTTCTCGTACTTATATGGCAGAGTACAAACCAAATCTTACAAAGTTATCCCCGACAAGAAACCGAAAACTGAAACCCCGATTGTGATTCGGAGGTCTCTTCGGACCCGAGGGATGCTGCCGGATTCCTCGACTGCTGGCGGCCTCAAAGACGACTTCGAACTCGAAGAAGCCGTAAGTAAAACCCTCAAATCACAAACCACACTAAAGAAGTCCCCTCGCGAATTGGGTCCTCTTTGTATGAGAGATGCTTATAGGTGTACCACCTCTGATCGAAGACTGATCGAAACAATTTTGGGTTCTTCAAAAAAGTCCCAATTATGTTATAGTGATAGTTCAGTCAAAGGGGTTGATGAGGGTTCTACTGATTTGATTGTGGGATTGCGTGAAAATGAGAATTTAGGTTACCCAGTTAGGGCAAGTGATTCTATTGATCTGGAGTCGCTGAAATTGGAAGAGGAGAATATAGCACGGGTTGTGCCAGGGCGAATATTGGCTGTTCGGTTCTTTCCGTCTGCGGATATGAAAATGGTTGTTGTGGGGAACAACTTTGGCGATGTTGGACTTTGGAATGTTGATTCTAGAGAGGAGGATGGAGATGGGATTTATCTATACAGCCCTCATTCCGGGCCAGTTGCAGGGATTGCAATTCAACCGTTTTCACTGTCAAAGGTACTATTTTTGAATTTATGCATGGAAATTAAAGTTTAAAGTCTACAACTTGCTTGTCTAATTTGAAATATAAAATCTTATGCTTTTGTCTTGGGATGCACTAAAATTTTTTAGTTTGGACTTTGGGCTTGTGACATATTACATGTATAAAAATGAGCTATTACTTGATTTTTTTTTCTATTTTTAGATATTCTGTGGCGGCCCATATACTTTACCGGACCTTTAACTGCCATAAAAAAATTAATTTGGAATTATTTGATTTCTAACTATAGAAAATAGGAAATCAGAAAAAGGTTTAAGAACCCAGGAATCTCGCCTATTTGGAAGACTGAACTACTCCGAGCCATGTGATGCTTTAATGTGGGTAATATCTTCCAAACTTGCCAGATTACTCAATTGAAATATCACTACTCTAGAAAATATAATAAAACCCATTAAAGTTATCACTTGTTAAGCTGTTATGCCTAAAAAATTGCCTTCATGTCTCATTTGTTAATGTTCTGACGTCACATGTAGACTTCCAGGATGCTGAACTACCACAAATTTTTAAGAGTTTGATTTAGCATTAGAATAAAAAATGTCTAAAAACCCAAAAGATATCACTCCTTATGGAATAAACTTTTCCTGTGTCTCACTTTGCTGGTGTTTTAATTTCACCTGCATGAATTGGGAACATGGGTTGTTAGATTTCTTATGTTCCTTTCCTCGTGGTCTTACATCTCTTTATGTGTGAATTTCTGGTACTTTGATAAATTTTTATGAATAGAAAATAAGCTTTGAGAAGCTACTCATCACCGGGCGTTCCGAGAACCAAATTTCAGTGACCCATTTGACATTTATGTTTTGGATTTTATAGAAGTAATATCTTAACTCATTCGAAAGCCCGCCCAACCCATTCTACCCCTAAAATGAAAAAGTAAAATGGATGAAGAGTTCTATTATTCATTGCAAATAAATTTAGATACTGGATCAGTGATACATCAAGCATTTATATATGGTGCCATCATTCTGTATATATGTCCATTCTATATATTCATCTCATTTAGAAGTCACTAAATTTGGCTTCTTCTTTTTTATAACATTTTAATATCCTCTGCATTAACTATATTGGTAATACATGACTTCAATTGGCTTCTTCATTCCTGAACTTCTTTTCTGAAAATTACTCAATACACAGTTCAAGTATATTACTGGTAATTATGGTGAACTGGTTTTCTTATATTGTATGCTTAGTCATGCTTGTGAATATGTTTGCAGATGTTTACTTCATGCTATGATGGATTTATTCGATTGATGGATGTTGAGAAGGAGAAATTTGATCTGGTATATTCCAGTGATTACGCCATATTTTCTATTTCTCACCAGCCGAATGATGTGAATTCCTTGTATTTTAGTGAAGGTTATGGAAGACTCGGTATTTGGGATGCAAGGGCAGGAAAATCTTTAACCTCATGGATTTTGCATGAAAATAGGATCAACACAATAGATTTTAACCCAGAAAACACTAACATTATGGCTACAAGTTCTTCAGATAGGACTGCCTGCGTTTGGGACTTGAGAAATATTAATGCAGATAAGCCAAAACCTTTGAAGACGGTTGGCCATAAAAGGGTTGTGCATTCTGCTTACTTTTCACCTTCTGGAAGTTGTCTTGCAACAAGAAGGTGCGTAATGCCATATGGACCACTTCATTTAATTGTTGAAGCTTAGTGAAAATTGAGGAAAAAAGAATGCATGCCGAAATACCAGTTCTTTGTATATCCAAAAGAAACTCAAACTTGGTATTGCTTCTTTAAGATGCTAGACTAGATGCACAAGGAATTTGCTTGGAGTGAAACTGAAGTATGATTTCAAGTAGTGGTTCACCTTGAAAGTTTGTGTATTGCAAGTATATTATCACAAAATCTGAAGTAAGACAGATGAAACTAAAACTGAAGTTTACTTAAAACAAGTAATTCGTGTTATAGATCTTTAAAGCTATAACTTTGATTACATTGTTGCACCTTCTTCTAACTGCATTTTGGTTTATATTTTCTCTTGATTCGAAGTTAGTTTGCTATTCTTTAATCCAAAATATCTAATTGAGGTATTAGTTTCTTGTGAGAGACTTGTATATCGATCTTCTGCCTTTTGAGCATGAACATATTAGAATTATCATTTCTGATGAAGCAAAAATTCACCCCGAACTGATCAAACACCAACCTGTAAAAAAAGGACAAGAGAAGGGTAATCGAGAGGGCACCGGCGTGGTGCCGGCCGACTACGCTCCGACGATCAAGTCAGAAATCGAAAGAGCTTTCTTAGCTATAAAGGAACTCAGGGGGTATTAATTGCGTACCTGGTATACGGACCGTCTCTGTATTTATAGCGGTCAAGTGAGACTACATCCTACTAGGAGACTGGCTCTTGGAGACAAAGAAGTCCTCTTAACGTAGACTTCTTATCCACGTCAGCTTGAACCCAATCCCCACGTAGTACGTTTCATAATTGGACTCAAATACTCTATCAATTTCCATTTTAGCAAAGATTATGTTGCTTATGCCAGCAAAACTTGTTCGAGTTCAAAATATCTTACATATCACTCCAAAATGAATAGATAAATAAATAAATAAAAGGGCTAAAGTAACTTATGCAATTCTGAATTGCTTTTTTTTTTGTTTCACTCGTGATTACATTTAATGTTTCAATTGCTTTGTGCAGTGTTAATGACAAAGTTCGTTTACTAAGTGGAGCTAATTATGAGGATACATCTATGATATATCATCATAACCAGACAGGCAGATGGCTCTCTTATTTCAGGTATGGCTTTTCAACTTGAATCAATCTGCTTAATGTACTGTGATAAAAGTGATTAGTTCTTTCCATTAATCTTTTGGTGAACGTGTCTACCTTGTCTAGGGTGGTTTTTGATATCTTTTAACACATTTACTTCACACAAGATATAACTTATGCTAATTGCCAAGAACATTTATATTTAAATCACATCCAATATTCTCTCTCTCTCTCTCTCTCTCTCTCTCTTATTTCAATGGTTAATTCAATGTAAACTACAATCTCAATTTGAGATGAGCCATAAAATATCACTTTCTTCTTCCTTTAAAGAAATTTACAGTCATTTGAAATTGTGATAATGTTGATGTGATTGGATAGGTTAGTACATAAACATGTTCATCACTTACACTGCTGATATACTGATTTTGGCTCAATTGTTTAAAACCCAACAAGAATATCACCAAAATTATGAATTGGAAGAGTTCATCTAGTGAGAAGTATGTGTTAAAAAATAAGATTGGGGGGGGGGGGGGGGGGGGGGAAGGAGGAATAGTGTAAAGGACATGGATTCAAATAACTAGAAGTTGTTTTAATGCTCGTTCTTTAATTGAATATATTACTTTTAGCAGTAGTAAAAAAAAAAACAGGAAGGATAGATTTACTTTCATCTTGACAATGGTACTCTCAAAAGTACTCTTGCCAGCTTTGATTAATTAGAAGGACTAATACAAAAGAGAAAGCCACTCTCTTGGTTTTGGGCCCGTAATATCTCCATTTGCTTGGACAGGAATTTTTCCACACAAAACTTTTATAGAGAAATCAGAAAACTCAAACTTTTAGTCCGTCGATGTTTTTTTAATACTAACATTATTTTTTCCCATTTTAAATAATATATTTATTTAAGAAAGTTGATTTAAAGACGACTTGTGAAAAAGTACATGAATTCTCATTTTTCATCCCTTTGTATTACAAGTCATGTTTCCTAATATATTTAAATTTTTAAAGTCATTTCAATATGCCATTGACCTCATATAAGACAATAAATGGTAGTATATGACGGAAAAAAATACAAGTATGCCATACCTGAGGAGATATTTGGTAAATGGAACAGCTTGATTTTCAAGTGTGCCAAATGTATAATGTTCACAAGCTTAATCAATATGAGCCATGGGTGCCTCATGCTTGGCTTACTTAATAAATGAGTTTAAATCAAGTTTGAACCTGGCACATTTTGTAAATTAATGAACTTGAACCTTCACTTAGCCGGTCCAGTCCCTGCTTTCCATATATTCTTCTTTACAGCCTTATGTATGAATTTCTCATGATGATATTAGATATGATATCTATTAACATTGGTACTAATGATGAAGCAGTAATATTTTATTTGCTTAACATGGTAATATGCTACTGAAATGTCTAAATGAAGCTTATATATTACAGTTGATCCTGAAATTGATAATCTTGGAACAAAATTGATTCAGCAAAAAAAAGAGTCAGGATTCAAGAAACTTATACCTTAATACCTTGAGGCTTATGTCCCACCTAATGAGGGGTAAAATACCTTGCTTCTCGCTTTTGCTTTAAAAAACTATGATTGTGGTTATCTGTCTTTTCGTATTCTGAACTCTACAATAGGAAAATCATGTCTTGAGTGGAAAAAAATTGTACTTCAAAATGGAATAACTTTGCTATGAACAATTGATGAAGTTGTACTGACCTCCATGCCATACCTAAATACATGTGTCCTGCCTTAAGATTAGGCAACTTAGAGGCTCCTTTATGCACCTTCTATGGAACTGGTTTGCATGTTATCTCTAGGTTGAAAGGCTTTGAATGAATGATGAACCTACAAGTATCCACCTTTTTGTGGTGCTGGGCTGGGCAATAAATTCAGTTATTTTTGGCCAGTGTTAGTATTTATTTGAAATAAGAAAATGGAGATCAAAAGAGTGGAAAATGAAATTATTAACCTACTTTTGTGTGTGATTTGTTTTTTCAGTTGTGTCATGGTATTGTATTGCATGATATCTGACTTTATCCTTGGCAGTTAGCATACAGATTTATGCCAGTGTATGGTGTAACGCTGGTGTTAATGTTTTCTTTTTGATGATTTGGAACATATTCAAATCTTTTATACAAGATTTGCAAGTTTTTTAAATTGTGGTCTTTAGTGATCCTAATGTTGCAATTGTTTCATTTTACAATTTAAGGGAATATGACTGGGAAAAGTGTGTACTTCTTTTAGTTGTGGGCCTTCTAGCATGGGGCCTTTATGATGAGCCTCATAGCATTGCTTTAAAAAGAGTTGAAGCTTTTGTTCATGTCGAACAGTTATAGAAGAACTTTGGTGTTTTCTATTCTGAGTTTCTTATCAGCTCTGTCACTGAGACTACTTGGATTGATAAGCTGATGGACATGTATTTTTTATCTCATGCTACACATTGCCATTTTGCATTAAATTAGTATTCTACCATAAATTGGGTATGCTTATGAGATGAAAACAGACTACTAACAAGTTGATATTTCCTTCCCTTTTTGTTTGTTTGTTTGTGTGTGTGTTTTCCCCACATTTGATCTTGGAAGCAGGCCAATATGGGGTTGGGATGATTCATATATCTACATTGGCAATATGAAAAGAGGAGTTGATGTTATCTCTGTAACTCAAAGAAATATTGTCGCGACTTTAGAGAGCCCACACGTGTCTGCGATTCAAAGCTGCATTGATGCTCATCCTTGCAAGGTTGGTATGCTTGCAGGGGGTACAGGTGGAGGCCAGGTTTATGTGTGGAGTTCATGCTAAGAAAATAGCTTCTTTCTGCACCAGAGTTTTTGTATCTGATCAAATTAACCAGTTAAGCCACAATTACATCATGTTGTATTATCTTTGGTTGGCTTCATTTAAATTTTGTGCAGTGAAAACGAACTTTTGTCGTTGGTTGAATGACTCGCCTTACACTGTGTAGATACTTCACTTTAGACACTCTTTATTCGGTGTTCACGATTTTCAAAATGTATCTACAAAGTTAGGGAATATAAGTTGTCAACAACCTCTTTCCCGGCTACGTGGGGTTGTCCATGTTTGGATGTTTAGGTTCTTTGGTGCCATCAAGTTTGGTACACTACCATTTTAATATTGCAATTTGATCCATTTTGATATGGGACGGATAAATTAAATGCAGAAAATGTCATTAATATGAACCACAAGTAATGCTATACAAGATTAAGTTCATTAACTTCTGAATTCGTGTACAAAATACTCTGACAGAAACAAGTTGAAAAAAAAACTTCGATAGGATACTTGGGTACTTCCACACCATACGAGTTGGATTCAAACCATACCCCACTCGGCCAGTAAACTATTATGAAGATTATGTTCTCTCAGTTATAGATCTCCTTTACTACCCAGTTAGAGCATGCGACAACAACATTAGTACATTTTCTTCAAATATAAATAATCTAGCATGTTGGTGCACTGATTTGGATAACGCCACCACACACTCACATCACATGGATAGCATGAATTGAGAGCTAACAAAAATCAGCCATCTTTTTCACCCCTTGCATATTTATGTTTGATCCTAGAGTGTCATTTTGCATTTTGCTGTGTGACACAATATTGGACGGGTGGGAGGGATTATATCAATTGGCCAGCGATTTCAATTCTTTTTTCATTCAAAAAAATGATTTCTGATGGAACTCCAATCCATTGTCTCAATTCACACCCCAGGGCCATCACATTCTACATTTAACCCATGGCCCGGCTTCATGGAATGATTCATTATAGCAATGACCATCTACTGATCTACAATTATAATATAGATATTAGATATGCTTGCGTTCATATGCAGTTGATTTACATTTTCATTCTTGTATAGAGATTTACAAATATTTACATGCACAAATGTCTGAGCTAATGATCCTTCACCTTCACCTTCACGCTCATGGACTATAGGATATCTTGTTTTTACCTAATTTCAGGCAAGTATTCTTAGTGTTGGAACGCATTTCAAAATTATATTTTTTCTCTCTTTATCGATTGCAAAATTAAATGGTCATAACTATTTGATTAAATATATCATTTAATTATCCATCAATAAATAAGGAGACTTTTGGATTAATTATAACTCGTCTCTTAAGATTTCGTAATTAATCTATTATTTATACTTGTTGTAATTCATGTTTATTGGGTTTCCATCATTATTTCTATATTTAATCACTCATAAATAACTTAACTCCTGACTCCTGGGTTATTTGATTAAATATATTATTTAATCACCCATAAATAGATACCATAAATATGGAGCCTATAAAAGGGGTGGTAAGCCTAATCAGTACACATTAACAAATGAGATGAGTCCAATGCATGGTGATTGAAGTTACCAAGTTCAAAGAAATTTTGGTACCTCTATTGAAGTTTTTGATAACCAAGTCTAGAATCTTGCCAGATTATGATGAAATTATAGATGATTAAACTCAAAATTTCGGAGAGGTTCCGATAGAGGCTTGACAAAAAATTTGGAATTTCAATCAGTTTTCTAGTAACGAAATTTTGGGAATTCTAGAAATTTCATTTTGATAATGTTTCTAACTTTTACGGTCAATATATATATATATATATATATATATATATATATATATATATATATATATATTCCAAATATAATTTTTTAAAATTATATTTTATTTTGCACATATGATTGAACGAAGATGAATGCATGGGTTCATAAAGAGTGTTACTCTATATACAAACAAATTGTTGAATCTGGCTTAGTTGAATCTCGAATATAGTGCTACCATTTGATATTTCGATTGCACCTAAAATAAGCTTCAAGAAACGATTACGCGTCTCTAAGCGTTAGATGATATTTTTTTTTTATACATTGTTAGAGATAATGGGTCACAAGGATTAAATAGATTAATTAAATCTTTAAAGTGTTTAATATATGTGTAAAATACTACGGCCCTGTTTGGATTGACTTTTGAAAAGTGGCTTTCGGCTTTTCAAGCTCAAAAGCCATTTTGGAGAGTGTTTGGATTGGTAAAGCTGAAAAGTTTTGGAATTCAAAAAGAGCGTTCAAAGGAAACTAATGGGTACCAGCTTCCTCATTTAGCTTCTGATTTTCTTTTTCTTCTACGTATAAGCTGAAACAAAAGTTCTGTCAAACAGGGCCTACGTCTTCCTTTACGACGATAAAAGGTAAATTCTTTTAGTTTGTTAGTATTGATTTTCACTTTTGAAAGGATACGGTGGTCCATAGGGAAGGGCTTCCCTCCTCCTTTCATTTCCTATACATTTTTCCTCTAATACTTTCCAAGGCTTTTCTTTTTTTTTTCCTTTCTCTTGTGTTCTTGCCATTTTTTCTCCCTACCAAACACAATGTCATAATTTGCACAAGAATTAATCAAAATACAAAAATTATAACGTTAAACTAGCTAAGCTAATCTCGTGGAGAGTAACTAAAAGTTATAGTTGTAACCTAAAAAGCATGAATACAGATACGGAAGATACGGAATACGAGTACGGTAATACGACAAATTTTTTTAAAAAAAGATACGAGTACGGATAGGATACGACAATATAATAAATTATATTTTTATATATGCAAAAAACGAGTTATTAATATTTCTTTATAAAATATTATCATTAACAAACAAAATAAGAGTTAAGAGTCATTGTATAATTAGCATGGTGAATTTTGTACTAAATCATAATATGTATCTCAACACTTCTTTTTTAAATGAATTTTAAACTTTTCTTAACAATTATAATATGATATTATTGTTGAAATTTTCATGTTCAAAACTTGTTAAAAAGTGTTTTGAAATATTTAAGAAGTATCGAATATGTGGTCAAAGTATTTGAGAAGTATCGAATACGTGTTAGAAATAAAAATAAAAAAATTTAAAATTATGGATACGTTTAGGAAGTATCGGACACGTATCTGGGAGTATCCAAGGAGTATCGGTATCGGATATGGATACGTTACTCTTGTCGAAGTATGTGTGCTTCCTATATTGCAACTCATCTTAACATTGAAGATATTAGTCCAAAAAAAAGAAGAGAAAAGAAACAAACCGTCATATAATGGATTCAGCTTAGCATATCAATTATAGTTAGGGTTAAGTGCATAACCCCTCCCCCACCCCGCGTTATATAGAAAATGTGCCGGAAACACCTCTGTTATTTGGTATGCGCATATAAATCCCTATAATTTTAAATTTTGGAACAAATTGCCCCTATTGCAATTAATGATGTCAAATTTTTTTTTTTAAATTCAAAAGTACCTGTTGACCCAAAGATTTTAACCTAAGGGTTATCTTGTAATTTTGATGATTACAAACTATTAATGGTGTTAGGTACTAACATTTATATTAAGTGATTGCTTAGAACAATGATCTTTTCAATATAACTATCACAATAAGGATAAAACATTGAAGATGATATGATCAAAATAATCCATTCTATTAAGAAGAAGTTGACATATCAAGCTTGAAGAATCATGCTAAACAAAGAAGAATTAGGGCAGTTAAGAATTGGTGAGAGCTTATGTAAACTTGTAAAGTTATATTTGATTATCTTGCTTGAAGATCATCTTCTTAAAATAAGGCTCTAAGACCATATCCATATCATTATTACATTTCTTATTGGTTCTTAGCCTCTTAGAAATATCCTTGAATCACATCTTACAAATCCTTAATAGTTTAGGCTCAGTTAGACTTTAAAAATTTGTTTCTTTCATGTTGAGCATAAATCAGTTGACTTATCCATTCTCATAAGTCGACTTATTATTACAGATCTTTTTAGCCTTTCCAAAATGACAAAATAGTCGACTTATTATGTGAATAAGTTTACTCTTGTCAGAATAAGTCAAATATACTTATCAATCGACTTATTCAATTACATAAGTCGACTTATTCAGTGAAGAATATCAGTTTTTGCTTTTTAAAGATGAACCAACCGACTGTTCCTAAATGAATAGTCGATTACTTCTACGAGATTCAAATCTGAACTGCTAGTTTGGCGCATTTAATGAGTTCCAGACACCTCTAATAGTCATATTTTTGAAATATAATATGTATATAAGTCTTGGTCTGTATTTAATAAATAAAGCTACCATATATACAAGCACTAATCATCATATACTCATCTCACTCTCTGTCAACTAAGATTTGAGCTTCAAACTTGAGATTCATTTATTGTTATAGTTGTGAGCTTATATTTGAGAATTTATTTTTGAAAGATATCATCTTTTGTACTACAAATCTTCTTGTCATTTATTGTAAATGGTTGATTGAACCCTAGAAGACTAGGTGGATGACTTCACTTAGCAAGAGAAAAAAAGAGTTCGTGAGCTCTATTGTAAATGTTTGCTCTCCACCTGAAAGGAGAAGCTTTAGTAGATTTAGAAAATTTCAAGAGGGATCTTGAGTTGTAAAGTAGGGCAATTTGAACCACGCTATATCTTGCATTACTTGTGTTTGATTTTCTCTATCTCTTTCTCCTATCTATTGTGCACTTTATCTATTCTCTTTATCTTATAATTGCATAAATTTTATTTACTTATTGCACTTGGAATTGTGAATAAATTGTCACAGTTTGCTATTGACCCTATTCATTCTCCCTTATAGGGTCAACTATTGGGTAACAATACCCTTTTTGTCATTTCATGTTTTGCTTTTTTTAAGGTAAAGTGCAAAAAACACCTACTATATATACAAATTGTGCACGGAACACCCTTGTAGTGTAGTACGTGCATATAACCCCCAAACATTTGAAAATTTTGTGCAAATACCCCCTCTATCAATTATGATAAAAAAAAATCATTGAAAATTTCAAAATATATTTTTTAAATGACCAAAATGCCACTCACAACCTTTGACACCCTTGTGCCATGTTTGGATGTCATATTTTCCTTTTTTTTTTATAATTTTTATACTACCTAAAAATATATTTTATTATTTCGAATGTGCTTGAAAATGAACCCACTGGTTGGGCTTGGCAAATGAAAACGAATGGGGTATTCACACATTTTTTAAATAAATGAGAAATTGATAATTTTATTAATTAAAAATATATTTTAATTATTTTATTATTTCGGATAGGCCTGAAAATGAATATACTAGTTGGGCTCGGCGAGTGAAAACTAAGGATGTATTCACCCACTTTTTAAATAAATAAGAAATTGATATTCGGATGAACCATTTTTTGACATCCAAACATAGCACAAGGGTGTGAGAGTATTTTAGACATTTTAATTGTTAAATTGACAAAATGTTCTTATTTGCACATTTTTAAAAATTCAAGGGGATTAATTGAACGTCAGGGGAGTATTTGCATACTTTGTATATATCATGGTTTTTTTTTTTTGGCACTTTACCTTTATTTATTTATAAAGTTAGGGTTCTTTAGTCATTTCAATATTCAAATTGAAGATTTGTCCTTAATTGCACAAACAAAAAGTAAGGGATTTTTTGAACAACATGGGAGTATTTACACATTTCGTATATAACGGAAGGTTTTTTTGCATTTAACCCTTATGTTGCGTTTGGTACGCAATAATAGAATGAAATGAACATTCTATTAAAGTGAGAATGGAATGAGAATGAGAATAAAATGGAATGGTCATTCCTATTCTATTGTTTGGTTTCAAACATGAAATGATGCAGGAATTGAATGATGATTATATTATTTTTAGTAACTAGATTTTATTTTTTAATGTTTATTGGGAATGAAATGATCATTCCATAGATTTAGTAGTGAAATGAATTTTCATTTCGAATGAATGACGCGGAATGATTATTCCCACTTTAATTTTTCTTATCAAACAAATGAATGGATCCAAAAAGATAATATTGATATTTCATTCCATTCCATTGTTGTGTACCAAACATATCATTATAATTATTATACTAAGAATAAATTTGATTAGCTAATGTTAGCATTTAAAAGAGAGTTTAATGAGCTTAATTAAATGGGATATGCTAGCACTTAGTCAAAGAACAATACTTGCACACGGATAATGGAGTTGCTATACAATTTTTTTGTATTTATTTTTCACAGTGGGTATACACACAATTCAAACTTTATTTTCTTTTTCACGGTTGGTGCACATAGTTCGGTTCTTTACGGTTCCTCATGGAACTAGAACAATTCTTAATAATTTATCAATTTTAGAACTAGAACCGGAACCGTTGAAATATATAATCATTAGAAATCGGATCTGCTTCAGTTTCAACCGAAACTACGACTGTTTTGAATATTCTAAATTATTATTAATTTTTTTTTAGCAAATCAAGAGTACCTTTGGATTCCTACCATAATGCAGAACACGGCATAATTAAGAGCTTAATTCAATGGAGGTGGAAGAAATTGCCAACACACAGACTTCAAATACACTGCTACAACCTTCCCCTTGTTCACACGTGTGAATTGATGCACGTCAGCACGTGGATGACATTTTTACAGAGCAACATTTGATCATATTTATATTATAAATAGAAGACATTACAAACCAATCACAAAGGAAGATAGCACAACCAGTGACCAAAGCTGTTGTAAAGTTAAAATTTTCAATATATATATATATATATTTCTAATGGTTTTAGTTTTGATTACTAATCAGGAATTGTAATAACGATTTTTAGAAAATAAAACTGAAACGTAGTCAACGATTCAATTTAATTTAGATACATTTGTATACAGTTCTGACCTATCAATTATTTGTGCACTTCTAACCGCGCATATATCTACTTTAAAAAATTTGTGCACTCCTAAGAGCGCATATATCTACTTTAAAAAATTGGACTCATAAAGCTAAGTTTAAATAATTACACACATAATTTGATTTAACTTGCAAAAATCCTCACGTACCAACTTTTATCTCGAATAATAGGGTTTGAGCTCCAGACTTTCTACCTGACAAGGTAGAGCCGCAGAGGAGATAAAAGTTGCTTTGGGCCAGGCTTTACCACGCTTCATCTCCGTATAATTTTGGACAACCCCCAACCCAGTGCAATTTTCCAAGCGCTTGATTCCAAACAATTTTGCA
Source organism: Cornus controversa (assembly GCA_026545225.1). NCBI lineage: Eukaryota > Viridiplantae > Streptophyta > Magnoliopsida > Cornales > Cornaceae > Cornus > Cornus controversa. Next base: position 62,704,156 of record CM048851.1, on the reverse strand, counting down.
GAGCCCAACCCAGAGCAGTTTTCCAAGTATTCACGGCCAATATCATGCCACGTAGATTCCCATTTCGTTCCCGCCAATTTCCTTTCCCGCATATATATCAATACGATACGCGGAATAAAACTACAATAAAAAAGGAACTCTCTCTCTCCCTCCGTCCCTCCCTGCAACTGTGTTTCTCTCATGGCGCCTCAAAAACTCACCGAATACGAGCGTCAAAGACTGGAGAATATCAAGCGTAATGGTGAAATGCTCGCTTCTCTCAAGATCCATTCCAGAGTCGAGGCTCTCTCCGCTGCGACAAAGCGTCAAAGGTCTCTCTCTATATTACCCTTTTTAATGAGAATCGATTAGCATATATATATATATATATATGTATTTATTTCTGTATATATGTTTCTTTATCAACTAATTTCTCGTACTTGTATGGCAGAGTACAAAACATATCTTACAAAGTTATCTCCGAGAAGAAACCGAAAACTGAAACCCCAATTGTGATTCGGCGGTCTCTTCGGACCCGTGGGATGCCACCGGATTCCTCGACTTCCGGCGGCCTCAAAGACGACTTCGAACCCGAAGAAGCCCCAAGTAAAACCCTCAAATCACAAACCACACCAAAGAAGTCCCCTCGTGAATTGGGTCCTCTTAGTATGAGAGATGCGTATAGGGGTACCACCTCTGATCGAAGACTAATCGAAACAATGTTGGGTTTTTCGAAGAAGTCCCAATTATTTTATAGTGATAGTTCAGTCAGAGGGGTTGATGAAGGTTCTAGTGATTTGATTGTGGGATTGCCTGAAAATGAGAATTTGGGTTACCCAGTTAGGGTAAGTGGTTCTATTGATCTGGAGTCGCTGAAATTGGAAGAGGAGAGTATAGCACGGGTTGTGCCAGGACGAATATTTACTGTTCGGTTCTTTCCGTCTGCGGATATGAAAATGGTTGTTGTGGGGAACAAATTTGGGGATGTTGGACTTTGGAATGTTGATTCTAGTGCGGACGATGGAGATGGGATTTATCTATACAGCCCTCACTCCGGGCCAGTTGCAGGGATTGCAATTCAACCATTTTCACTGTCAAAGGTACCATTTTTTCATTTCTGCTTGGAAGCTAGAGTTTAAAGTCTACATCTTGCTTGTCTATTTTGAAATCTAAAAGCTTATGCTTTTGTCTCGGGATGTCTTAAAAAAATTTGGCTTGGACTCGTGACATATTGCATGTATAAAAATTATCAACAGCTATTACTCCTTATGCGTGATTTTTTTTTCTATTTTTTGATATTTTGTGGGGACCCATATACTTTACCAGACCTTGAACTGCCATAAAATAATTAATTTGGAATTATTTGATTTCTGACTATAGAAAACAGGAAATCAGAAAAAGATTTAAGATTTGATTTGGAAGACTGAACTTCTTCAACCCATGTGGGTAATATCTTCCAAATTGGTGAGATTCCTCGGTTGAAATATCACTACTCTAGAAAATATAATAAAACCCATAAAAGTTATCTCTTGCTAAGCTGTCATGCCTAAAAAATTGCCTTCATGTCTCATTTGTTAATGTTCTGATGTCATATGTAGACTTCCAGGATGCTGAACTACCATAAAATTTTATCAATTCTGATTTAGCATTAGAATAAAAAATATCTAAAAACCCAAAAGATATTACTTCTTATGGATGAAACTTTTCCTTTGTTTCATTTTGCACCTTCACGAATCGGGAACATGGGTTGTTAATTTCATATATTCCTTGCCTCCTCGTCTTACATCTCTTTATGTGTGAATTTGCGGTGCTTTGATTAACCTGTATAAATAGAAAATAAGCTTTGAGAAGCTACTCATCAGTGGGCGTTCCAACAACCAAATGTCAGTGACCCATTTGAAATTTATGTTTTGGATTTATATAGAAGTAATATCTTAACCCATTCGAAAGCCCACCCAACCCATTCTACACCAAAAATGAAAAGGAAAAATAGAAGAAAAAGAGTTCTATTATTCATTGCAAATAAAGTTAGATACTGGATCATTCTGTATATATGTCCATTTTATATATTCATCTCATGTAGATGTAACTAGATTTGGCTTCTTTTTTTATTAACATCATCTGCATTAATATATTGGCAGTACATGATTTCAATTGGCTTCTGCATTCCTGTACTTCTTTTCTGAAAATTACTCAATACACAGTTTAAGTATATTACTGGTATTAGTTATGGTGGATTGGTTTTCTTATATTGTATGCTTAGTCATGCTTGTGAATGTGTTGCAGATGTTTACTTCATGCTACGATGGATTTATTCGATTGATGGATGTTGAGAAGGAGAAATTTGATCTGGTTTATTCCAGTGATTATGCCATATTTTCTATTTCTCACCAGCCGAATGACATGAATTCCTTATATTTTAGTGAGGGTTATGGAGGACTCGGGATTTGGGATGCAAGGGCAGGAAAATCTTTAACCTCGTGGATTTTGCATGAAAATAAGATCAACACAATAGATTTTAACCCAGAAAACACTAATATTATGGCTACAAGTTGTTCAGATGGGACTGCCTCCATTTGGGACTTGAGAAATATTGATGCAGATAAGCCAAAACCTTTGAAGATGGTTGTCCATAAAAGGGCTGTGCATTCTGCTTACTTTTCACCTTCTGGAAGTTGTCTTGCAACCACAAGGTGCGTAATGCTATATGGACCCCATCGTTTAATTGTTGAAGCTTAGTGAAAATTGAGGAATAAAGAATGCATGCTGAAATACCAGTTCTTTGTACATCCAAAATAAACTCAAACATGGTAATGCTTCTTTAAGATGCTAGACTAGATGCACAAGGAAATTGTTTGGAGTGTAACTGAACTATGATTCAACTAATGGTTCACCTTGAGAGTTTTTGTATTGCAAGTGTATTGTCACAAAATCTATGGTAAGAATTCATTAAAAGGTGCTCAAGCGGGGAGCTCTCCCGAGAAGATACAAAAAGCCGAACACGGCCAACTATATGCTTAAGCTATCAATGAAGTCTACAACTTCACCACCCGATTTACAATTTTTTCCGTTTACCCAAAAAAATAAAGAACTCAATATATTATATTTGAGAGACCAAATAGGAGATTCCACGTCCTCAAAGCGCCTCCTATTCCTCTCATGCCACAAACCCCACCATAAACAAAAGGGAGTGACCCTCTAAGCTTCTCTGGTTTGGTTATCCATTGTACACCCTCTCCAAGCCTCGATTATATCCGTTGTGGAACTGGGAAACACCCAGACCATACCAAACGAAGCCAAGAACATATACCAAACATCCCTCGCCACTAGACAATGTAGAAGATGATTCATCGTTTCCTCCGACCTTTTGCACATGCAACACCAATTTACCATAATTTGACCTCTTCTCCTTAGGTTATCTATAGTAAGAATCTTGCCTAAGATGACTGTTCAAGTAAAGAAGGCCACCTTCATGGGAGCCTTTGTTTTCCAAATTGCCTTCCAAGGGAAGATGGGACCCGTGAAATCCAAGAGATTTCTATAAAAGGAATGAACCTCAAAGGTTCCCCTTTTGGAACCCATCCATACCATCTCGTCCATCCCCTCCCCCTCAATCACCTGACTGTACAACAGGGCTAAAAACTCTGTTACCTCTGTGAGCTCCCAATCATGGAATGCCCTATGTGTTTGGAGAACTCATCCCAACTTTTCCGAATGCATTTCCAGACCCTCACCCCCATAGGGAGGTTCATCTCCGTAGACCACCAACCACAAACTCTTTTCCCACTCCGACTAGCAACAACCCTCCATAATCTGTATCTCTCACCTCTGAAACGCCAAAGCCATTTACCAAACAACGCTTTATTGAACAATTCTAACCTTCTAATTCCTAATCCCCCTTTGTGAATCGAGGAACACACCTTCCTCTAGCTCACCAGGTGAAATTTGAACTCATCCCGTAAATCATTTCACAGAAACTTACTTTGAATCCTCTTTAACCTCTTGACTACTGACATCGGCATCGAAAATAAGGACATGTAGTATGTAGGAAGATTCGAAAGGGTGCTCTTCATGAGGGTGATGCGCCCCCCTTTCGAAAGATATTACTTCTTCAAACCGGCAAGCCTCCTCTCAAACCGCTCTATAACTGTATCCCAAATTAAAGCCATCCTTGACGAAGCTCCCAATGGCATTCGCAATTAAGAGGTCGAAAAAGACCCAACTCTGCAACCAAAAATACGAGCAAACTTGTGAATTTCCTCTACTGCCCCAATTGGCACCAACTCGCTCTTTCCGATATTAATTTTTAGGCTAGGCACTACCTGAAAACAATGTATTTCAAATGCCTCAATTGATCCTCCCTCGCATCATAAAAGATAATGGTATTGTCTGCATATAAAAGATGTGACACCAATAAATAATTAGGTTCTCTCCCTACTAAGATTCCTCTGATAATCCCTAGATCCTCCGCCCTCTTTATCATCTTACTGAATGCTTCCATAACGATGATAAACAGGAAAGGAGAGAGTGGATCACTCTGCCTCAGGCCTCGAGAACTGGGAAAGAAACCAACTGGGGATCCATTCACCAAAACTGAGAACCGAACTGTCGAGATACAATGATGGATCCATCTTCTCCATTTAGGCCCAAACCCCATCCTCTCTAATATATACATCAATAACTCCCAGCTCACATGATTGTATGCCTTTTCAATGTTCTAACTTATAAACAATTTTGGGCATGCCGCTTCTAATCCTTGCCTCCACAAACTCACTAACAATCAAAATTGAATCCAGGATCTGTTTGCCTCCCACAAAAGAATTCTGAGTGTCTGAGATCACCACATCCCAAGCCCTGTTCAATTGATTAGCTAGAATTTTGGCAAAAAGCTTGTAGATTGCTCCCACCAAGCTTATTGGCCTAAAATCCTTAGCATCAATAGCTCCACCCTTTTTTGGGATAAGGGCGATAAAGGATGCATTAAGGCTCATCTCAAAGTACCCTGTTGAGTGAAACTCATTAAGGGCCTCCATCACTTCAATTTTAACCACTTCCTAGTTCTGATGCATGAAAGCCATCGTGAAGCTATCAGGCCCAAGAGCTTTGTCCCCGACACAGCTCCTCAAAGCCTCCACCGCCTCCTCCTCCTCAAAGGGCCTCTCCACCCAAACACTCTCCTCCTCTGAAATTCTTGCGAACTCAAGACCACCAAGCAGAGGCCTGTGCCTAGTGGTTTCTTTATAAAGTTGCTGATAACAAGTTACAATCTTTCTCTGAATGTCTTCTGCTTTAGTTAACAAATTTCCATCAATGCGGATCCTGTCTATATGATTTCCCCTTCTCTGAGCATTCGCAAGTCTATAGAAGAATTTCGTATCAAACTTCTGTCCTCCACCCTCGCTCCCCTAACTACTGCCAAGGGAATGTCAGCCTCTAGCTCCTCATTGCACTCCTATACTGGCGGAGAAAGGAATAAAGGTTCAAGAACAGACTCTGTTTCGACCTCTTCTTCATTGTTACTATTCGAAAGATCTCTCCTTGTCCCTTCCGCAGTTCTGCAGTGACCATTGCATTTCTAGTCATCTCCTTCCCCCAAGCTGCTCGGACCTGCTTAAGCTTGCCGCAAGTAAACTTTCAATTCCAGCCACCTCTATAGCATAAGCTGAAGCCTCATCCTTACTCTTTCTTGGATTATCAATCCCTCTATACAACCTCAACTCTTCTAGCAAAGCAATTGTTGTTTCTGTCCTCAAGCTCATCCTGACCCCCTTGCCAATACACAAAATCAATTCATCCTTGTCCTTGCTACTACATATATGGACATCCTCAACATTATCATTCATTATATTGCAGGCCACTGTTCTGCTATTTTCTGCAGTTTCCAAAATGACTGCGTCTCTCACATTTCGCCCACATCCAAATTCCGTACTCTTCGATGCACCCATACCCACCAGAAAAGATGAGGAAGAAGGAAGGTCAGAATTAGAACAACTTGCCTTAGAGTTTGCTGATTTTCCGGTGAATGATTTCCTCTTCGTCTCCGACCTCGATCCTTTTTTCATAACCCATTTTTGCTTCTTAGTCTTTGACCACTTTAATCTCTTATTAATCTCTTATTGAGTCTTTCGTCCTGGATAGCAACCTGTTTCTCATGCCCAAACCCATCTGTTTGAAACGACGTTCTTCCTCGTCCCTTTTCGACACCTCTTTAGCTCTTGAAAGTTCCTTTTTGCGTCTCAGTTTTGCCCACCGTCTTTTCTATCTGTTTATCTCTTCTACGAGTAAAATCTAATGGCACATTGGGCCTTTCATTTATTCCAGCAAAAAAAGTTTTATCTTGGGCCTTTATTTCCTTTCTAATCTTTGAGCCCAGATCCTCATAACTGTTTGGGCCAATTTTAATTGCGAGCCCATTGTCATGTCTAGGCCCGTTTGTTGGCCCATGTGATTTTGAATTTGAAATTATGTTTGCTCGTTTGAATCCCAGACCTTCTGTACGCTTTCCATGTGCCATATGAGTTGTAACCTAACCAGCTTTATCCTTATCCTCTGCAGCGACACGATGCGGGTACTGAACCTTCCATCCACCACTCGCCTTACTCACGTGTCTTTCCAATCGTCCCTGTCTTCTCTCTTTGTTTTCCTTCTGTGCCGCAAACCTACCGCTCGCTTTTTCGGCTGACTCAGTACGTCTTCGCCGCCACTCATCCTCCGTGATAAGCCGGTTGATATCTCTCCCTACCAGCGATTCATGCCTTGGAACCAACTCTGGTGCGATTTGTTCCGAAAGAATCACTTTGTACGCCACCCAATCATCTTTGACCAGTACAAATTGCGAAATGATACCATCGTCTTTAACTGTGGCTACAATATTTTCCGTATCAACCAAGTCGTTCGCCTCAACACTTCGAAAACCTCCACACAGATCTCTGACGGCAACGAAAAGCTTGTAGCACCAGAGATGTAACTGTAGACCATAAATCACAATTCTTCTTTCCTTTCTCTTTTTCAGTAAGCCAGCATGACCCACCCTATAGTTCTATACGTCAAGAAGCAGCAAAGCTTCACCCCATTGTCTCTTTCCCTCTTTCAGAACTCTCTCAGCTTCCCTCTTCGACGGAAACCTAAAGAGCAAGAGGGAATTCGGCAGCGCTGTAATCTTCATGCCGCTAGCCACTTTTTAGTATCTCTTGGCCCACTCTTCAATCCTTTCTAAGCTTCCCACCTCTCTGTCAAACTTTCCAACCAAACAAGTATGAAGCATCACTCTCCTCCTCTTGGTATTCCTGTCAACCACTCGAAACACATGCCCTCTCTCTGTTGCCACTCCTTCCACTTCGCCGGAGATGGACAAACTAGGAAGCCTTGCCACGTCCAAAAAGGATCCTCTCTCTCCTTCGAAGCAGCGATTCATCTCAAGGAAAAAGAACTCCTGAGCCCTAAAATGTCTTCTCCATGAAATAACTCATCTTTTTTTTTTTCTCCAATCCGGGTAGGACGGAATTCTAATTTCTTATCTGTTGATTTTATTCATTTGGATGCACATAATATGTTATGGAGGTGTAACGTTGTCTTTTGATGAAACTATAACTGAAGTTTACTTAAAACAAGTAATTCATGTTATAGATCTTTGGGTAAAGTGCAAAAAACACCTTCACTATATACCAAATGTGCAAAAACCCCCACTGTTTACAAAATGTGCAAATAAGGATATTATGTCAATTTAACAATTAAAATGTCTAAAACATCCTTACACTCTAGTGCCATGTTTGGATGTCCAAAAAGGGCTCATCCAAATATTAATTTCTTATTTATTTAAAAAATGTGCGAATACTCCCTTTATTTACTTCACTCGTCGAGCTCATTTGAAATAATAAAATAATAAAAATATATTTTTAGTTAATATAAAAAAAAAAGGAAATATTGCATCCAAACATGGCACAAGGGTTTTAAAGGCTGTGAGGGGCATTTTGGTCATTTAAAAAGGAAATTTTGACGGAGGGGGGTGTTTGCACATATTGTAAAAATGTAGGGGGGTTATATGCACATAATAAACTGTAAGGGGGTTTTCTGCATATTTTGTATATAGCGGGTGTGTTTTTTGCACTTTACCCTATATCTTTAAAGCTATAACTTTGACTACATTGTTGCACCTTTCTTCTAACTGCATCTGGTTATTTTTCTCTTGATTTGAAGTTAGTTTGCTATTCTTTAATCCAAAATATCTAAATGAGGTATTAGTTTCTTGTGAGGGACTTGTATATCGATCTTCTGTCTTTTGAGCATGAACATATTAGAATTATCATTTCAATTTTAGCATAGATTATGTTGCTTATGCCAGCAAAACTTGTTCGAGTTCAAAATATCTTACATATCACTCCAAAAAAGAAAAAGAAAAAGAAAAAAATAGATAAATAAATAAAAGGGCTAAAGTAACTAATGCTATTCTGAATTGCTTGTTTTTTTGTTTCATTCGTGATTTCATTTAATGTTTCAATCTCTTTATGCAGTTTTGATGACAAAGTTGGTTTACTAAGTGGACCTAATTATGAGGATATATCTATGATATATCATCATAACCAGACAGGCAGATGGATCTCTTCATTCAGGTATGGCTTTTCCTGGAAATGTTGATTTGACTATCTTTTGTTTAAACAATCTGCTTGATGTACTATGGTAAAACTGATTTGTTCTTTCCATTAATTTTTTGGTGAACGTGTCTACCTTATCTAGGTTGGTGTTCGATTTATTTTAACACATTTACTTCACAAAAGATAAAACTTATGCTAAAAACCTTTATATTTAAATCACATCCAATATTTTTTTGTTCTCTCTCTCTCTCTCTCTTTTGTTTCAATGGTTAATTCAATGTAAACTACAATCTCAATTTGAGATGAGCATGAAATATTGCTTTCTTCTTCCTTTAAAGAATATTTACAGTCGTTTGAAATTCTGATAATAGTAATGTGGTTGGATAGGTCAGTATATAAATATGTTCAACACTTACACTGCCAATATACTGATTTCAGCTTAATTGTTTAAAACCCACAAGAATATCACCAAAATTATGGATTGGAAGAGTTAATCTAGTGAGAAGTATGTGTTAAAATTTAAGATGGGGGAGAGAAGAGTGTAAAGGTCCTAAAGGACATGGATTCAAATATTTAGAAGTTGTTTGAATACTCGTTCTTTAATTGAATATATTACTTTTAGCAATAGTAAAAAAATACAGGAAGGATAGATTTACTTTCATCTTGACAATGCTACTTTCAAAAGCACTCTTGCCAGCTTTGGTTGATTAGGACTAAATACAAAAGAGAAAGCCACTCTCTTGTATTTGGGCCAGTAATATCTCCATTTGCTTGGACAGGAATTTTTCCCCACAACTTTTGTAGAGAAAACTCAAGACTTTTAGCTCTGTTAAATTTTTTTAATACTAGAGCTATTTTTTCCCATGTTCAATAATATATTTAAGAAAGTTGATTTAATGATGACTTGTGAAATATAAATGAATTCTCGTTTTTCATCCCTAAGTATTACAAGTCATGTTTCCTATTATATTTAACTTTTTAAAGTCATTTCAATATGTCATTGATCTCATTTAAAGACAGTCGATGGTACTATATAAGGGGAAAAAATTAGAAGTATGCCATACCTAAGGAGATATTTGGAAAATGGAGAAGTTAGATTTTCAAGTGTGCTAAATATATAATGTTCACAAGCTTTATCAATTTGAGCCATGGGTGCCTCTGGCTTGGCTTACTTAATGAGTTTAAATCAAGTTTGAACTTGGCTCATTTTGTAAATAAATGAACTTGAACTTAGCTGGTCCAGTCCCTGCTTTTCTTATATGATTCTGTACTGCCTTATATATGAATTTCTTATGATGATATTAGATATGATATCTATTGATATTGGTATTAGTGATGAAACAATAATATTTTATTTGCTTAACATGGTAATATGCTGCTGAAATGTCTAAATGAAGCTTGTATATTACAGTTGATCCTGTAATCAATAATCTTGGTTTTGAATTGATTCAGCAAAAAAAAAAAAGTCGAAATTCAAGAAACTTATACCTCAATACATTGAGGCTTATGGACCACCTTATGAGGGGTAAAATACCTTTCTTCTCGATTTTGCTTTAAAAAACTGGGTTGCATGTTATCTCATTCGGTGAAAGGCTTTGAATGGATGATGAACCTACAAGTATCCACCTTTTTTGTGGTGCTGGGCGGGGCAAAAAATTCAGTTATTTTTGGCCAGTGTTAGTATTTATTGTAAATGTTGGAATTCGCCTTTTAATTTGTTCACATAATTTCGGGTCTCGTGATTAGTAGGCCACAGTTAATTAGGCTTTTAATTTATTTGAATTTATTTTATTCTTTTTTTTGTAACCCTAGTTAGTAAATACAAATACAAGTGCCTGCACTCAATTAGAGGCAAGCAATTACATAGTTTATTTTTCTTCTTTTGTAAAAAAGAAAATGGAGATCAAAAGAATGGAAAATGAATTATTAAATTATATACTTTTGTGTTTGTTTTTCTAAGTTGTGATTTGTTCTTGGAAGCAGAGCAATATGGGGTTGGGATGATTCGTATATCTACATTGGCAATATGAAAAGAGGAGTTGATGTTATCTCTGCAGCTCAAAGAAATATTGTCACGACTTTAGAGAGCCCACACGTGTCTGCGATTCAATGCCGCTTTGATGCTCATCCTTGCAAGGTTGGAATGCTTGCAGGGGCCACAAGTGGGGGTCAGGTTTATGTGTGGAGTTCATGCTAAGAAATTAGCTTCTTTCTGCAGCGGAGTTTTTCTATCTGATCAAATTGGCCGGTTGAGCCACTATTACATCATGTCGTATTATCTTTGGTTGGTTTCATGCCAGTGTTGTCCAGTAAAAAGAACTTTTGGTATTGGTTGAACCATTATCAGATGTTATTTAGGGATAATTTGATTTTTGTCTAGTTATAGAGCCAATACTATAAATACATCAAATACCAAAAATTATTGTAATATTTTTCTAACGTAACAAAAAATAATTACAAATATATCAATATGTACTATTTTGGTCCAAAATGCCTCAAACACCTTTTTGGTCCAAAATGCCACCAACCATCACATTCCCCACCCACCACCACCACCACCATAGTGTCCATCCCTGCAACCACCACCATCCCACACCACGACCACATTTGCCACCACCATCCCCACAACACAACCACATCTACCGGCGGCGACAGCAACCACCATCCCCACCCCACTACCACCAGTGGTGCTGTCACTAACAGAATTAGTGTATACCCATTAACACAACCACCACTGTCGTCACCACCTCCTCCCACCGCCACCCCTACAACCACCAACACAGTTCCTACCACCACCTTCTCCGCCGCCACCCCTACAACCACCACCACAGTCCCCACAACCACAGTGCCCACCACCACAATACCCAAATGTTTCACACAAACCAGCTGTAATCTCAAATCGAAGACCCAAATGTATCACACAAACAAGCTATGTTGTTACACACACACACACACACACATATATATATGAAATCAATAGTAACTGTGAATCATTTACCCAAAAAAAATCGTAACTGTGAATTCGAGGCCTTTGCAGAGCAAACCAATCGAATTGGAGCTTGAACGATTGTGTTGGTTGTCAAGGGTTTGTGCAATTTTTATAAATCCACTCACAATTTATCGATGATGAAGATCGAAGTGAAGTTGGTTGGTGTATATACATATATACACAAATTTAAAACAAGAGATGCGAAGGCAGTGCGACGATGATGAATTTCTGGGTTGTGTGAATCTATTTAACGCACCAAAACCATGAGGGTCCATATTGTCAGCGGCTGCGGCGACCTTTTCAATTGGAATCGGTTGCTTTGACGGCCGGCCTCTGAGCACTTTGTCTGTGTATCTGTCTATCTTTGTGTGTATAGATAGAGAAGGAATTAGAGTTTGGATTCTCAGAGATCTGTGGAGAGAGAGAAAGGTGGTGGCGGATGTGGTTGTGGTATGGGATGGTGGTGGCTGTAGGGGTGGGCACAATGGCGGTGGTGGTGGTTGTAGGGGTGGGTGGGGACTATGGTGGTAGTGGGGGCATTTTGGACCAAAAAGGTGTTGGGGGCATTTTGGATCAAAATAGTATATATTGATGTATTTGTAATTACTTTTTGTTAAGTTAAAAATTTTTGCAATAATTTTTGGTATTGGCTCTATAACTAGACAAAAATCAAATTATCCCAAATAGTACACTACCATTTTAATATTGCAATTTGATCCATCAGATGATACCGAAAGTATAAATTAGATGTAGAATGCAATTTGAGCACAGCTGTCACTTGGCATTTTAAAGTTTTGGGGGACTCTTTCTCTGCATTAAGTTTTTCTCTTCAATTGCAACTACTTGACAGACTAAATATAAGATTAAAGATTCTTTTGATATATCTTTTGCTTATGCTTTGAGCTATTATTTTTATTTGGCTTATGTGATAGTATTTAGGAAGAGGGTCAGAAGAGGTTTTTTTTTTTTGTCTATTTAACAAAACATTTGATGAAAAAAAATAATACCATCGTAATTCCGTATATTTGAAAATCTCATCATACAAACTCTGTATTAGTGAAATTCGTAAATTGACGGTACCTCCATGTACTCGATAGATGAAACAAGTTAACCAAAAAAAAATTTACTTGGATAAAAGAAGATAAAAATCTTTACCATACTTCCATACCATACAAGTAGGATTCAAACCACACCCCACTCGGCCAGTAAACTATTATGAAGATTATGTTCTGAGAGATTAGATCTCCTTTACTACCCAGTTAGAGCATGAGGCGAAATGCGACCTTTGGGCTTATACTTCGACCACTCCATTACTTACCTTTTCTTCAAATATAAATAATGCAAACTAACCTAATTGCTTACAAATAAAACCATCAAGTTCAGTCAGGCAGAGCTCTTCTAGCATGTTGGTGCTCTGATTTGGATAAAGCCACCATACAATCACATATATAGCATGAATTAAGAGCCATAAAAAATCAGCCATCTTTTACACCCCTTGCATGCTTATGTTTGATCAAAGACTATCATTTTGCTGTGTAACACAACATTCAGACAGTTGCACGGGTGGGAGGGACTATATCAATTGGCCAGCGATCTCAATTCTTTTTTCATTCAAAAAATGATTTCTGATGATACTCCAGTCCATGGTCTCAATTCACATCCCAGTGCCATCACATTCTACATTTAGCCCATGACTCAGGTTCATGGAACGAGTCATGATAGCAGTAACCATCTACTGATCTACATTTATAATATAGATATGCTTGCATTCATATGCAATTGATTTACATTTTCTTGCACAGAGATTACAAATATTTACATGCACATATGTCTGAGCAAATCATCCTTCACCTTCACGCTTCTGGACGATAGGAAATCTTGTTTTCACCTAATCTCAGGCAAGTATCCTTGATGCTTTAAGTACCACAGTGCCCCTTCAGCTGCATGCTCGGCTGCATCTTTCTTTGTTGTCCGAGGTTCTCCATAACACTCCAAAATCATATTGGAGGCTTCTTCAATTTCCACTACTACCTTGAAAGTGAATCTGCATAAGATTTGAGTTCAACATTCAAAGGATACTCAGAATCTTTAGCGGAGTACTATTAACTAGTCTGTCATAATAAGTTGTAGAATTTCAGCATCTGATTGGAAGGAGCATTGCCTAGGAAACAGGAATAATTCAAGTGGAACAAAACTATAACACAAATTATGATTAACCACAAAATGGGGAAGCAAACTGAAATATAAATGGCAATAGTTTTCTTTATCAGAGATCAGAAAAACAAAAAAAGGAAAAAAAATTGTTCAGTTGACAATTTTCTTAACACCTTATATGAAAACGGCCAACAAAATTGCACTAATTTCAGAAACACTCCTTTTAATTCTCTGAAAATAGTTCTCTATTTCAGAGAATAGAACCGAACAAGGCCAAAGTTTCTAAATTGTAACATATGTCATGAAGTCTTGGAAAAGTTCAGGTGAATTCAGCACGCAACCTTGACTAATACTTCCTTTTCAGCCTCCAAAATGGCATTTATACTTCACCCTAGAATTTTGTGTTAATTGTTTCATGTAGATGATCTTCCAAAAAGTTGCTTGGAAATATTGAACTAGAAATATATTGCATTATATTGCACAGAAGCTTAGTAATAAGTTCCGTTCACTTAATTTCTTTTTCTTTTTCGTTATATTATGGTTAGGCAAGGTATTAATTTAGGAAATTAACTCAAAAGTCACATTGCATGTATCCCACTACTTTCAAGAGAGAGTAACAGTTAAGAACAATTTTCAACACAGTGGGTGAAATATTCACCAGGATAATGAACTTACTCTTTCAAGTGGCATGGTCCCATCTCTTTCGAACATTCAAACAAAGGAGGTTTCCAACAATTAGCAGCGCAGGTTTCGTACAAACGTGACTTTGCCGATCCCTTGCGTGAACCACCTAAAATTATTAGTTATGGTAAGCAAAAGATGAGATGGAAACTCCATACCAAGAATATAAAGTTAGCCCAACAAAACCTGTGGTTGGTGAGTCAGAGTTGCAGTTATCATTTTCAATGGTCTTGGTATGCTGCCACACTGGTGCCTTGGATGGAGATGGGGGCTGTCTTACGGAATTCATGCTGTTAGTATGAATTCTTGTAGACTCTTCTTCCATGTGGTCGACTTTGAGGTTATAACGACTTCTAGAAGGTTCCTGCAACTTAATTTTATGAATTCCAATGGAATCTGGAACAATAACATCTGTTGGTATTTCATCGTATCCAATTAGTTTGGCTTCCATCTTGTGGCTTGACTTTAAAACCTCTTCCAATGATATAGATTTCGGTTTGTAACCTTGAGCCTGCATATCCACAGTCAATGAGCATCTAAAATATGGTTGAAAAGTAAGGAAAAGAAGATTGGAGGATATGAATCTGACAGGCAAATTACATCCCCCCCCCCCCTTTAAAACAAAAAAAAAAAGGAAAATTAGCTGGATATCAGAGCATATTGCACTTATAAATTTATACAAGAGATTAATCATGCATATCTGTGACAGCCACCTATCTAGGTCAGATTCCTAAAGGGGAAGCCAATTCATCTACCAATCCAAAATGTAGAGAACTGATGTTGATGACTAAATAATAAATATTTCACTGATTCAGCAATCACACACAATGGCACAAGCCATGCAAAATAGCAGCTCAGCATAATAGGCTAATGCAAGCATACAAATTATTTTAAATTTTGAACCCACGGAAGTTCAACTTCCATAGGAAGTTCAGAACTATTCTACACCTAAAATTCTGAGTTGGGAAGTTTGGTTCAATATTTAAGGCATTACATTGTTTGTTAACTTGGAGAAGCCTCCAATCACGTATCACCAAATATTACGATGTGATGATAAGTAAACAAGTACGAAGAAATTTGCAAGAACACACCAAGAATTATACGTGATTCAGTTAAACAAGCTTGTGTCCACGGAGAGCCTGATTTCACTATATAAATTGTAATAGTACAAGTTGAAAGATTGTATTAAGAGTACGCTTAACTCTCAACCCTTAACCCTTATACACCCAATCTCACTTTAAAGGAAATCACAAATTCAAAACAAGAATTCTCTCTCTAAGTGTCCTCTCAATAACAATGAGAGTATTACCTCTACGCAAGAGTTGCCCTCTCAAAACAATGAGAGTGACCTCTCAAATACAATGATAGTATTGCCTCTTTTCTTCTCATGAGTCTCAACCTAGAACATAGGTAACTATTTATAGAGCCCCAAACCCAATTCCTTGGTGGACAAGGATTACAATTCCTTAGAACCCAAGACTTGCCTAACAAGAACTTTTCTTCTTTGAGACCAAGACTTGTCTACTCAGAAACTACCTAATAAGATACAACTCTATAATAGAAACCTAATCACAATAGGAATTTGAGCCAACCCAACAGTTTCTTTTCAAAAAGTAACAATCATATATGTTAAAAAACCAACAGAGGGACACCCATGTGCATGGAAAGTATACAGGAGCAAGTGAGCAACAAGCTATGCCCCTTCCGGAAAGGTCAAGTCACCTATAAATTCTATAAAAGAAGAAACACCCAAAACTGAAAGTTGTAAAACATGTTATTCTTTTAATCTGAACATTGGAGGTTCTGTAATTTCTGAAGTATGCCATTATGCTCTCTCCAAACGCACCATGGACAAAAAAAAAGGAGCTTCATCAAACGTCACCATCACTCAACCTGCTAACAGGATAACCTCTTGCCCAAGAAGCCATAAAATGAACCACTGAACAACGGACAATACCTCAGAAGATCTCTAGCAACATCATGAAGATGATGATTTTTACAATAAATAAGATAAGAATTATTGTAGAAAAAATAAACCTCTCCCCTCCAACTTCCTCCCTCCTCCTCCTCTGTAGATTGTGATTAAGAGATGAGTAAATGCTCAATAACTGCCAGGAGCCAGGGGTACAAATGCTGACAATAACATCTGAGCAGTCAAAAGGTGGCATAAAATAATTTTTGTTTCCTCCCTAATGAATCCCAATATATTTTTTTATCTTTATTTTCTTTTCTTTCATTCATTTTTTTGGTTGTTTTGAGCTTATCTTGTTTGGTGCATTTATTATCTTACTGCTGCTTATTCACATGCACATTTATTACTTTAAATTTACTGTACATTTTTTGTGATTGTATTATCTTTATGCAGTTCTTGAAAGAAGTAGTTGGGGGATGCATAAATGTATTGGTTAAACAGGTATCCCATAAATATAGCCAAGACTCTTGTACATTTATTACAGTTAAGATAATTTCTTTTACTATTATAGAGAACAGTTAGTGTTAACTGCTACCTTTAGTTTCATTCAACCTTGACCCGTTCTTTTCCAGGAATCTTCATTGAACATCGAGTAAAAAGACATCTGCAACTCATATGATGCCCAACATCTCTTAAAATCTTAGTAGAGTTTTAAATACTGTCTTTAATATATGGCCTTAAGTGAAAACTTCACTATTTTCCCTGCAAATATTACAATTATAATCAACAGTGATGGTTCGGAACAGCCTTCATAGTAATTAAAACTAACCTTCATCTAAAAGGAATTTTTCGGTTAACTTTTTTAAGCTTGAAACAAATTGCAAAAACTAGGAGCGTCAGCAGGTTTGGTACTCTGCACACGTGAAAATGACAAAGTACCACTAAAGTCTAGGCTTGCGTGGTATGTCCACCTTCCCAACTGGAGGTTGAGGGTTCAAGCCCCAGTGGGGGATGTGTGTGTCTTACCTATCAAAAAAATAAAAAAAACACAAAAAAGACAAAGTAAATACATGTTAGAGATGGATCTAAGGTAAGATGAAGGGTCAGTTGTATTAGGTATAATGGTGGCCCTACTGGGGATGGGTGGGGTAACTGTAATATGGGTTCATCTATCATTGGAGGCGGTGACAGTACCACTAGTGGAGGTGGTAGTGATTAGTTATTAGAACGATTGCGTCAGGAATGTGTTTTTCCAAACCATGGTACACTTTTGTTTCAAACACCAAGTCTAACAATCTAAAAGATGTTCTACTATTTCTACTCTTAGTTTTCTTCCTTATAAGAATAAATCTAAAGCAAATTAAAAAAGAAAAGGAATCTAGTCATATAGTGTTTTAGCGGAAGATTTAAGGGAAGGGCCCCGGCACATCAATAACACAACTTATTTAGGTCTAAATAAGTTATATCATTTAACCAATGGGCCATTAGCACAATGGTATAACCTCTCCTCCCGCAAAGGGGAGGTGAGGTGGGTGTTGTGAAATGTGCGTGTAAGCACTTACCTAACAAGACAAAAAAAATTATATCATATGGATGTCTCAAACACTAAAAAAGTCTCCTCATACCATATTGATATCTCCTCAGACCATAATAATGTTTTCTTAGACCATCGCAACCACTTCCAAACCGCGCTACTCACAACATGGTGATCTTATTGATGGTAGTGGCACTTTCTTATGGTGATTCTATGGTGTCGGGTAAAATTTTTGTTCTTGCTTCTACCAGTACATTTTTCTATTTTTCTTTTTCATATTTTTTTCCAGTTCCCTATACATGAAAAAGTATGCATTCAAGGTACATTGATATCAACATGCATTTTCTTTTACAGTTTTACTTACCTATTCACGTTGAAGTATTTTATTTATTTATTATTGAAGAGTAATCCAGGAAGGAATACTGAAAATCAAGAGTTTACCATGTGTCATCCAAATAGTTACTTTTCAATGCGTTTTTCTTTTATAACTTTCCCAGCCCCCTCCCCAAAACCTTTTGATCATTTTCCTTAAATTGTAATGGCAAAAATTTGAACATCAACATAGTGCCTGACACATCAGGTCATTGTTAGGCAAGCACACACTTCAAAATTTCAAAACTGAAGTTCTGACTGCTCCCAACCAGGCCAGGTTTGGAGTCCATTCATATCAAACTGGACTGAGAGAACCTCCAGCGAATTTCATGGAACTTAGAGCAGATGGAGTTAGTTGAGACAATCCAGCTTCAGAAGATCGTGGTTTAGCAGGAACTTCAAGGGTAATTTCATCCTTGGTTTAGCAAGGAATCCAACGGACACCTATTTCTGGTTATATTTTTGGTAGTTTCATCATTCTCTTCTAAAAATATTTAAATACTGCAACCACCATAGTTTCTCATAGTAGTAACAGCAGGAAATTGAAGAACATAAAAGTGAGCATGCAACTTATTTACCTTCAACCTCGCAAATATTCGTTGAGCAGCCATTCTTTTGGCAGATTTTCTGTTGAGGTTTGTAGCAGAAGCAGTTGCACAAAAATCTTCTCCACTCACTTTTGATTCAACTAAGAATGTTCCATCCTTCTTTGAAGTTGGAAACTGCAGATCTAAATTACAGGATTGACAAAGTTCCTGAAGTTCCCTTACAGGATTAAGTTGCAAGTTGGAAAAGCTCTTTACTGGATCCAAAAAGGAGAGCATTATCTTCCAAACATGGTTCAAATCAAATCCTGTATCAAGAAGAATGGCACCAACACAAGACTCCACCAAGTCACCTAGAGCCTGAACCAACAGAGTGAAATCACATATTACTCGAAAACAAAATTTTGAAATTAAAATGATGAATCATTCCATGCCATTCAAAGATGCACAATAATCAAATTAAATGTTCTTCCTCACTGCCCACGCAAAATGACTCCTAGTATTAATATCCTCTGTAACTGAGTAACTGACACAATCTTTTGTAACTGTAGACAATAGGATTAATAAATGATTTTATTTCTAAAACCATTACAGCTTCCTTTGCAAGGATGATCCTGTCATATGTACCAACTTTTTGAAAGTAACAAAGACGCATCCCAATGGGGGTTTGAAGTTTGAACCCTGCTGAGGTAGATAACATTCAAGATAGAAACTTTGTGTTGACTGGTTGATGCGGGACACAAAGGGCTAATAATATATGGATATCAACTGACCACGAACCAGAGAGAAAGAAAGGGACGAGAATGAGAATATGAGATAAGGCTAGAAGAAGGAGGTGAGAAAACAGATGATGGAGATGAGAAGACAGATTGAAATAGGCTAGAGAGACTGAGGGATTGAGAAGAGCAAGAGCAAGAGCAAGAGGGAGAAGAAAAGATACAGAGCAGTTCACAAACACACAAAGTATATTCAATCATCAAAAAACTAAATTGTTTAGTTACACAGAAACCTTTATATAGGCAAAACATAATTAAACCCTAAGAAATCCTAAAATAGTAAAATACTAAAATACCCCTTAAAACTAAAACAATGACAAAATAATAAAATTAACCCTAAATTAAATTAAATCCCTAATTTCATTTGTCTCTGCCCCTTCTCCAAAAGTAGAGGCGTGACACATTTGGCTCATCCACGAAAATCATAACTCGTCCTGCATCATTGGTTATTAATTTGTTTCCTATGAGAAGAAACTTACATTTTTATTGTAATTTGGATGCATACAAACATCAGGATATACCAAAAACCAAAGTTAAATGATATAATTCACAGTGACTACCTTTGGACACTTTGGTCCTTCAGCCTCCGATGCATGAGTTCTAATGAAGTTGGCATACTCATCCATAGACTCACGGAGGCCACTAGAATTGCAGATAATAAATTTGTGGAAGGACCGACGTACTGCAATGTCAGCAAAGGAGTTATTGTTTACAGACACAGATCTCAAATCTGTTAACTGACCAGGCTTCAGTTTTGGATATACAGAAAACAGATAGGATGTGATTAAATAATCCAACACAGCATCTCCAAGAAACTCCAGTCTCTGTTAATGCCATAAAATTTGTTATAAAATGTTGTATTAGAAAGGCAAATGCTTTAAGGAAAAAGTTTGATTCATGCAGAGTAAAAATAGAGCGCATACCTGATAGCAACCTCCACAATGATTGTTGTAAGAAGGATGAACAAACGCCTGTACAAGCAAGCCTTTATGGAGAAAACGATACTCTAACAAATTTTCCAGGGAAGCAATATCTATGTGCGCAGTAAGTGTCACAAACATTGCACTTGCAGAGCAGATATTGTTAACTTGTGATGCCTCAAAATCCACTTGTATGCCAATCCATTTAAGAAATGCTGTTGCTGCTTTGAAGCCACTGTCAACTATGAATGCTCCAATAAGAGCTTCAACCACATCTGCTATGGTTTTCTTATACAACCAATGGTGACTCTTATTGCATCTAACATCAGAAATTGCACCATTTGTCACACCGCTTTCATGTGGAGAATGTATAACAGTTTCTGTTTCCTTACTACATATTGCTGAGCAAGGACGGCCCAAGGCAAAGAATTGGCAGGGATCAAATGATTGATCACGTATGTATACCTGAAACAAGGACACATTCCATGCATTTTAATAATCAATTTTGAAAACAATGCAAGAGCACTGCATCCACAGTTCTATCACATTTTTATATGTTTAAAGATGACTTGCTAGATGCCTTATACTCATGTCACAAAAAGACTTTCATTTTTGCTCTTGATCATTAACAAAATCATTAAATTTTTCTTCTAGAGGAATACTTGAAACCTCTTGGTTAAGTATCTTCAAATTCAATTGAAAGCCTTGCCATCATGGCACACAAGAAAGTCTGAAAAAGTTAAGGTAATTGGAATAAAATGAGATCAATGTGTCAAATTTTAATCAGATCAAATGGAAATTGAAGCAGCTGAGGAACTATGGTTTTTTAGTATATCTTAATTAGCATTATTTTGGTTGCTAAGGATCATACCAAAATAACAATAATAAAAATAAATAAATTATAATAATAGCAACAACAGTAGACCACCAGTTACCTGTAAATTGCTCATTATAGCCAACTTGAATAAATTGGAATTATTTACAATGTTAGAACGTTTTCTGGTAAGTTGTCCTTCATCAAGGGTATCGTGTAAAAGCAAAAGGTGCCGGCCAACTGCAAACTTGAGGAAAGCATCGCCTAGCACTTCAAGCCTTTCAAGCGAAAAGCACTCATTGCATTTCTCTGTTGTAAGTGCTTCGAGAACCTAATACAGGATTTCACAGCTGTTATGAGCATACTAAGTTCATTTTTATAAATCTATAATAACAAAAACATTTGCAGAACTTGAGTAGTGGAACAAATGACTTAGTTTGAGAGTTGATAAACAGTTAATAGAAAGATCACTTGAACATGGTAAGAAGAGTGAAAAAAGCATTACACGATAGGCAGTAACTCTAGCTCCCTCAGGAAACGAAGCACAGAATCTCTGCTTCAATTCTATTGCCACAAGCAAGCTTTCTAGGCGATGCATAATTGACGGTAATAAAGACAATGAACTTCCGATATCTTTAGAAAAGCCAATTATCTTCAACTGACAAATCTCAGGGGGTAATTCGATAAAGTGCTCCTCTTTTTCACGCGAATCTGCTATTAAACAGTTATAAGCACACAAACCAATATTTAAAAGAGATTCTCCGGAAAACATTCAATTAGACGAGCAACCTCCATTTCAGAACTTAGGCCGACAATTAAGACAAATAAGACTATGAAAACATTCAATTTATCACGTGCATTGGTATTCCTTGTGAAGCACTGCATCAAAATACTAAAAAACTAGCATAACAAGCTGTAAAGTAACATTGCAATTTAATACGTTGTTAACAGTCTAAATAAAACATTTGACTTGCAAATAGTAACACTCACTATGATATATACAAGGTTAACTTGGTTTGCAGTTCAGTGAAAACCTGAAGATACAAATAAACTAATTGTTACCTGATTTCCCCTTCTTCCGTAGTAAATTGTCCAAACAAAAAAGCTGTTTTGCTTTCAGAAGAGGCTGATTAGGGTATGAAAGATGAATCCCAAAGCTGATTTACAAAATTAGAAAGAAGGAAAAAAAAAGGTGACCATTAAAAACAGCATAACAAAGATACCAGTATTACATTGAATAAGTTAAAGAATATCCAAATTAGTATTAATGACTATATAAAAGTTAACACATTGTGGTTAGTCATTTGCATTTACAATTACCAATTATTGGCACAAACAGATTGCATTAGTAAATACATAATCACAATTTTAACATCACAAGTTTGCAATAGTACTTGTGTGATTAGATAAGAGGAAAACATGAAGAGGAGAAAGGGCTTAAGTTCTGTTTAAATATTTTAAGATAAAGTGAAATAAAGATTAAGGTCACTAGGGATATATCATGCTGAAAGAGGACGGCAGAATCTGATTTGTACTTGTTCAACTTTTGGCAAAAGTAAAAATAAATAAATAAAAACTCAAAATAAACCAAAATAAGGGCATAATGCATTGCAGACCAAGATAGGAAGGCCAAATAGATGGAAGAAACTATGAGATGCAAACCAAACGGCACTAGTCTAGGCCCTAGGGTTGAACGGGAGCGAAGGAAATATAAACAATAACCAGATACATAACAACTACACTCAGACTTAGTAAACACCATGTTACAACTTTAAGGTTGAAAAGGGATGGCATGCTGCATGAGCCTTTCATAAATTCTGGTTTGACCCTACCAGTAAAATGCCTGCAATGATTCCTAAAAGACTACGTAAGCATTTTTTTTCGAAAGTTCAATACTATGTAAGCATTGTTCTAATGGAATGCAAATTTCGGACTGCCATTGATACATTTCCTTTGTCAATAAACATATCAGAAAAGAACATACTATTTGCATTCTAATTAAAACACCATGAACAAGAAGGATACTCAATTCAACTCAACAAAGCCTTTTCCCCAACTACTTGGGGTTGGCTACATGAATCCTATTTCTCCATTCTGCTCTATCTAAAGCCATACCCTCAGTCAAACCAAATGTTATCATACCCTTCCTTACTAAATCTACCCATGTTATACCAGATGCACTCCTCTATTTAACTGATTCTAGCTTGATTCTATAATTAAAATCATCAACAATTTCTCCCTTGTTATGAACAATTGAGTCTAAATAGTACTTACCAGATAAAAAAAAAAATATTGAGTCTAAATAACACTTTTCTACTTCTTGATCCTCAATCTTCATTATAACCCTATTTGTTTTTCTAGATTTATTAAAGTTACACTTGCTATATTTAGTTTAATTTCTACTTATCTTAAACCCTTTTAACTCTAGATCTTTCCCCCAAACCTCTAATTTAGCATTTACTCCTTCAAATCAGAATTAACAAAAATAAAATAAAATAGAAAGGTAAAAAATGATGACTTGGAAACTAGTGTTAATATGACCAGTGATATGCAGGGCTGCCTTTTAAGATGAAGATAAGTTAGATATCTTCATTGATATTTGTGGACACTTGTTGAAAAAATAAAAACATTAAGAACATGGACAAAAAAAAACTCTTTTGAGTAACCATGTAGCTAACTTTCTTAAAGGCTAAATAATAAATACTATAAGAATACGAGAAAACGTAGCTGCAGTCAGGACTGCGTGATTGCCACATCAGGGCTATTGGATCATGTGGGTTCCACGTGAGGCCCATGGGATCCAACGGCTGAGCTGCAGCTAGCACTCTTCTAAGAATATATTAAATAAAAATAACCTTTAGTAAATAAGCATATTCAATGAAATCCGAGAAAGTTGCAAGTTAAATCCATACCAATATCCAAGGGAATGATATAAGATTACAACAACAACGAAAAAAAAAGGAAAAGAAAAGAGGGGAGAAGATGCCAACATGAGATTTAATGTGAGTTCCGAGGTCCCAGACCAAAGAAGGCGCTCAGCAATATCCTATTAATCTGTGTTGTTGAAAGGGGCGGACTGGGAATACAGTGACTTGAGTCTGCTGGGGTATGAAATAAAATTGACATAAAACCAGAAGGTTTGAGGACTTTTTTCATTTAGCAATGATTAAATCAGTGGGAAAAGCTCAAGTATTTCAACATCCAAGTGCATAAACTTCTAAGATCAGCAGAACTGTATTGAATATATACTGAAATTATAGCTATACTTGCGTGAATATTACCTATACACAGAGAAACATGCTGCATTGACAGTGATAAAATAAAATAAAATAAGAGATGAAGTTACCTACATTTTAGTATAGTGCTCTATATGATTTGTTGAATCTTTACATGGGCTGTACCCATTCTTCTCCAGAAGAACATCAGAAATAAAGAAAAAAGTACCCTTGCATGGAGTATATACTAAACTATTTACAACATCATCCACGCTTTTGGGACCATTAGCAAGTTGCAAGTGATTGTTCACATGCAGAATGACGCCTCCAGCTTCCTCTGGATTCCTGAAAATTGGCGATGATAAGCATCTTCTGACAAGCTTCCAGTCTACAGTCATTGTGTTTTCATTTTCATGCAGAATGACAGGAAGCAAAAGGTAGAAGGTTGATGAGCTTGAGTTACACAAATTATTCTTCTCCAAAGAAACAAATTCAGGAATGAGATCTGCTCTATCAAGGATGGCCTTGAGGCACACATGTTGAAAATTTTGTGCCTGTAGAATCTGTGAAAATACAAACAATGAATATTGACAAGTCAAGTAGCATATTTGATGTTTATTTTAAATATAATTGTTTACCTCATCTTTGTTAAAATTTGCAATTCCTGAAGGGACAAGCTCAGTCATAACTGTTCTACCACGAGCCAAACAAAGATCGAGTTTCATCCGCTCAGCGTCTGCTGGGAGAGGTGCTTTCACAAAAAGACCAAACTTCTTATAAAGCCTATCCACTGGATGAGGAATAAACCTTATAAAATAAGAGTTGAGACAAACAGGATTCCCCAAATTAGTCCATGATTCTTTAAGTGCAGCAGGAACAAGCATCTCATGTAGTTCTCTTCTTGAATCCTCATCTGCCAATAAACAGAATCAAATAGAATCACAATTCAGCCTAAAGAATAAAAAAGGCAACGGGTTCCAATATCTTCTATTGCTATTCCCTTACCATCACAGCTGTCTGAATCAGAAGAGTCTTGTACTGATCCCTCATTTTCATCATCTTGATCTGGCAAGAGGTAGTCAGTCAAAGCACCTAGTTCATGCAGTTCTTTGCAGGCTTTCAAGCAGGCATCTTTCTTAGCTGCTTCTGTTGAAGATTGTGGTGAACTCAAAATTTGATGAACTGGAGCATTGGAAGGGAGAATTATGTTGCAGATTGTTCCTTCTACATCATCAAAGTAATAAAACTCTGGCTTGGGGTTGAAGTATCTGAGAAAGAGAGAACACATCCCATTAGACGTCAGGAAGCACACAAAATTCTTCGTGTACCTTCTTAACAAGAACTCATAAGTAAAAGATAATCAAAAGTAGCAATCAGTATATAAGATAAGACCATACTCATCGTGTGGAAGTTTTGAACAATAATGGTGGAGTAATGAAATGCTAGATCCAGAACTGATGATGGCACCAGTTGAATCTACTTTATAGGTTCTTTCTTCAAAATCAGCAAATGTTGTGCTAGACGATCTAGATGCAATTTCCTCGTTCATTTGCTTTTCCTCCTTTTTAAACTTTTCTATCAATTTCAGCTCCTTCTGGTTGCCGCTGCAATGTTTGAAAGACAAAAAAAGTTTATCCTGTTCGAAAACAAACCATATTATTGGATTCACATACAGCTTGTGATTTAGAAAAGCACCTGTCCACCAAAAATGCATACTCAGATTGAGGCATGCGTGCACGGCCCCTAGACTGTATAAAACTAGAGACAGTTTCTGGAAGATCAAACCGTATTACAAGGCAGCATGTTTGAATATCAAGCCCTTCCTCGCCGACTTTAGTTGCAACTAATAAATTCAGCTGCCAAATCAAACGACTACAGAAATAAGTTTCAGTTATAACCTGTAAAGAGCTAATTGTAACACATCATAAACCATCAGAGCCTCTTGTAAACCATTTATGCCAGTCACATGGAAGTGCATGGGAACACTATCCTACAAGTGAAATGAAAATGTTATCGGAACATATGTTCCTTAGAATATTGATCTGTTGATGATTAATCTCAATTGCTAAACTCAACACCGTTCGCTTATTAATCTCCTTGGCTGCTTCTTTCTCTTGGCCGCTTCACCAGCTTGATGTGAAGAATATTTTTCTTCATGGGGGGACCTTGATGAGGTCATCTACATGGGTCCTCCACTTGGCTTTCGTGGTGAGGTCTATGCTGGGAAAGTTTGTCATCTCCGGAAGTTTCTGTATGGGTTGAAGCAGTCACAACGAGTCTGGTTCTCTAGATTCAGTGAGGTTGTCATTGGATTTATCAGGTGTCATTCTGATCATACTTGTTTCATTAGACGGGATTCCTCTGGCAAGAGTGTGATCTTGCTTGTGTACGTTGATGATATTATTATTACTGGAGATGATTCGGTTGGGATTACACAGGGCATTTGATGTGAAAGACCTTGGTCAACTTCGATATTTTATGGGCATTGAAGTAGCCAGGTCTTGTCATGAGATTTCTCTCTCATAGAGAGAGTATATTATGGATCTACTTGAGGATACTGGGATGGTTGGGTGCAGACTAGTCTCATCTCCTATGGTTCTTAATTTGAAGCTTGTAGCTGATTATGGTGATCCTTTGAAAGATCCGTCTATGTATCAGCGTTTGGTGGGTCATCTCATTTACTTAGCTAATACCAGACCGGATATATCATTTGTTGTTGGGAGAATTAGTCAATTTATGCATAGACTTTATCAGTTCCATTTGGATGTAGTGTATCACATTTTGCGGTATCTCAAGTCTTCCCTGGACTTGGTTATTTTATACAGCAGGACCTCAGTTTGGAGGATTGCAGGGCTACACTGATTCGAATTATGGAGGAACTTGTGATGGCCGCTCTACTATTGGCTTTTGTACTTTTTGTGGGAGTAATCTCATCTCCTAGAAAAGTAAAAAGCAAGTTGTTTCACGAGCCATAACATTGGGTACTATTGAGATTATATGGCTTCGCTCTATTCCTAGGGAGTTGGGATTTCCTGAGAAGACTTCTTCTATTTTGTATTGTGACAAGAAGTCGGCTATTCAACTTGCTTCTGATTCGGTTCTTCGTGAGAAGACAAAGCACGTTGAGATAGACGCTTATTTTCTCAGAGAGAAGGTTTGTCACGGGATCATCACTTTGTCCTTTGTTTCTTTGAGAGAATAGGATGTTCTTACTAAACATGTTAGTCCTTCGCACTTCTATTAGCAAGCTCAGCTTGGTTGATATCTACGTGCCAGTTTGAGGGGGAGTGTTGGAATGTCGTCATTCATTTCTTTATTTCTGCACTTTATTATGCTTTTTTTTACGTCTTAATTGATGTAATTGACCATTAAGGGTAATTTGGTCGTCCCGGTGATTTTTCTCATTAATATAAATACATGACCTCTGTCTGGTATTGACATAGGTTACAATTACACAATTCTAGTCTCTCCACCCACAAGTGTGAGCACTTTGATTTACTCTGTACCCGTGAGAGTTGTTGTAAGGGTTTGCTCTCCACCTGTGAAGGAAATCTAATAGTGGATTTGAGAATCCTCGAGAGGTGCTCTTGAGGCATGGACGTAGGCAAAGGGGTTGAACCATGTAACATGCTCATGTTCTTAGTGTTGCATCTCTCTTCCCTTATCTCTTTATAATTGTGCATTGTTAAATTCATTGTTATATTTCCATCTTTGAACAAATCATTTAATTGGATTATATTGCATTCATCCTCATTTAACTATAATAATTATTTGTGCATTGTTGGTTATTATTTGTCTTAAATAGATTATCATTTGCATACATTAATTAACCAAATTAATTCGTATTGTCTGACAAAGATCCAATCCCCCAGGTAACAGGAATAACTTTAGTTTGAAAAGAAAAATGACAAGAAAAGAGAAAAGGAAGAAGACGATAACGACAACGACCACATCTATCCGTGCCATAGTTTTATAGGGAATTTCTACTGATAGTATGGTGATTTCATCTTCAAAAAAATACCAAGATACTTTTCAATCTTGAAAAAATCATTCGACTTTTAACTTCATATAGAATGTACCATACAGAAAGGGAAGTAGAGGCAGTAATTTTTCCAGTGTGACGTCACTGTGCTTACCAATAAGTCAAGATCCCTTCATGAGCAATATATAGTTCTAACAAGTATAACTTTGGTCCATGTGCTGTTCAATTCGTCTTATCATATAAAAATCTTATGAAAGAAAAAGTGAACTATATCTGATATTTTAAAAGATCAACTGGGGGGAGGAGGGGAGACGAAGAAGAAGAATAAGAAGACATCAAGATATCCCATAGCAGGAAAAAATCACTTTGCAACACCTTATAATGTATATAGCATTACCTCACCAGACCGAAACTTCTCAAGAATAGCATTCATGGTTTTCCGTGACATTCTCTTTAGTCCAGAGTGGACTCCTACAAGGAAATCACACTTCCAAGATGACAGAAACTTAAGCTTCTGAAGTATGTATGACAAGGATCTCGCAATTACAATCCTATTTACAAAAATTATACACTTCATATTTGGTTGTAACCTGAAATACAACAAAAGAGAGTTTTTAGCAAGCAAATTCAACAAATAAAGTAAACCGTGATGATGTATGAAGTTATTAGAAAAATAACCCACATATATTAAATACATAACATATATGCTGAAATTTCTTCAGCTTTTAGAAGTTTATTGCACAGGGCAGCAAAAGATAGATGACCTCAAGATCTAGTATTTAAAGATAAGGATAACAACAATAAACAGTATGGAAAACAAAGGCAGCCTATTTCCACATATTTGAGCATTGTATTTAGAATTCCTGCAATGCTAATGTTTCAGTTTGCTTCAATCATCAAACATTGCTTACAAACTTGAGGCTTCCCATATAGTTTCGGAGTTGAGCAGGATAACCCAAAGGCTAGGTAGCCCAAATCAAATATTGGAGAGCTGGAGCAACTCAACATTTGGCTGGCACTAAGCTTTCTTCTGAGACTAAATCTAAATTTGGTGGGGCTCAGGCCTGAACCAGAAATCAATTCCTTACTAGCTCATACTATAATATACATTACGTAATTTTTTCCTTTTTCTTTTTCTTTTTGTTTTGTTTTGTTATTAACAAAGCACCATAATTAGCAGTACATAGTGAAATGAATGGACACATTTTTCTTACCGCAAATCCGATGTTCAAGGAGAGACGAGATTTTACTATAACAACTGATATCGAGATGTAGACAGGCCCTTGGCAAGAACATCAGCAAGCTGATCAATAGAAGGAACAAACTGAACACGATGAGTACTAGCAAGAATATGCTTCTGTATAAAGTTATAGTCGAGCTCAATGTGTTTGGTATGAGCATGGATGACCGGATTAGACACCATATAAGTTGTGCTAAGGTTATCACAAAACAAGGTAGTGGGTCAAGAGAGAGGGAACTGTAACTCATAGAGAAGCTAAGAAACCCAAGATCTATCAGCACAAACATCAGCAAGAGAGTGATACTCAACTTCAGCAGATGAGCGAGAAACTGTTTGTTGTTTCTTAGCACTCCAAGAGATAAGATTGGAGCCTAGAAACACACAAAAACCAGTAGTAGATTGGTAATAACATGGAAGAACTGCACATCCCATCTTTGCAATTTTTTTTTTTTTGGGCATTTTTGCATCAATCTAGTTCCGATATTGCTTTCGTCTGGCATCGCACTGGTTTGCTTCTTTGGCGTTTCTTCTCGTTTTGATTTGATCAACATCTTGTCTTGGATTTTTGTTTTCTTTGGAAATCTATTGGTGTTCGTTTATCTGTTGTTTTGCGTAATGGCTGGTGAAAGAGATGATTCTCTACAATCAATTAGTGTAAGATTGAATGGCAACAATTACTCGTATTAGAGTTATGTAATGAGAAATTTTTTGAAAGGGAAAAAAATGTGAGGTTATGTCAGCGGTATGGTGAGCAAACCTGCAAATACTAAAAATGAAAAATATGCAAATTTGTTGGATAGTTGGGAAGCAAACAACTCGAAATATTACTTGGATTAATAATTTTGTTGAGCACTCCATTGGTACGCAATTGGCAAAATATGAAACAGCAAAACAAGTCTGGGATCACTTGGCAAGATTAAACACACAATCCAACTTTGCCAAACAATATCAGTTAGAAGCCGATATCCAAGCAGTACAGTAAAAGGATATGAGTATTCAGGAGTTTTACTCCACCATGTCTGATCTTTAGGACCAACTGGCTCTCACGAAGTCAGCGTCCCTCCAGTGCCATGTTGACTACCTTGCTCGTAGAGAGGAACAATGTCTTGTTCAGTTTTTGATGGCCCTAAGTGATGATTTTGAGGGACTTCGGGGAAATATTATGCATCGTAATCCCCATCCCCCTATTGATGCAATTGTAAGTGAACTTTTGGCTGAAGAGACACAACTCAAGACTCAGGCAGGAAAGTGCCCTCTCCCAGTGCCTAGCCAATCTGTTTTGGCTGTCCCTACTAAGCCATCTTTGAGCAATCAGACGAGGCTCTTTTCGAAGGTTGGTTTCGATGAATGTAGTTTTTGTAAGCAGAAAGGTCATTGGAAGACCCAATGTCCAAAATTGTTTAATAAAGCACAACCACCATAGCAGCAATGGCGGCAACCCCCACCTCAACCGCAATGGCGTTCGGGAGGGTAGTCCCAACAGCGAGTTTATAGGCCTCCACAGCCAACCACTGCAGCATTTGTACCTGAAGTTGCATCTTCTTTGGATCCCAACATGGACGCTCTTGCAGAATAGTTTCAGCAGTTCTTTGCCACACAGCCACATCCATATGCCATGTCCACTCCATCTTCAATAAGTATGTCATCTCCTAACCATTCAAGTATGACTACACCTTTGTGGGTTTTAGACTCTGGCGCCTCTCATCACATGTCACCTGATTCATCATCCTTTATATCTATATGTCACTCTACTTCACCTACGTTTGTCATGACTGCTGATGGCACTCCCATGCCCTTGGCAGGAGTTGGTTCCATTCGTACACCTCATTTATCATTTTCTAAAGTCTATTGCATTCCCAACCTTGCAATGAATCTCATTTCAGTGGGTCAATTATGTGATTCTGGTTATTTTATTCACTTTTCTTCCACTTCTTGTCATGTGCAGGATCCTCAATCCCAGAAGTTGATTGGGACAAGTCGTAGGCAGGGGAGCTTATATGTTTTGAACGAGCTGTGAGTTCCAGATGTAGCTACTTCAGGTGTTGATTTGTCTTCCTTTCGTTTAGATTCCTCTTCTTCTAGTTTTTACTTGTGACATTCTAGTCTTGGGCATGTTTCGGCTCCTCATATAAAATATTTGGTTTCTAGAGGATCTTTGGGTACATTGCAATCTCATGATATTCTGATTGTAGTGGTTGTAAACTGGTTAAATTCTCTGCCCTATCTTTTAATCGAAGTATTTCTTATTTTGTTGCGCCATTTGATTTGATTCATTCTGATGTGTGGGGCCTTTCCCCTGTCGCAACAAAAGGGGGGTCGAGTTATTATGTTTCTTCCATTGATGATTACACTCGATATTGTTGGGTTTATCTACTGAAACGTCGTTCTAAATTCATAAACATTTATACTGCTTTTCGGTCACTTATTAGAACTCAATATTCTGCAGTTATCAAGTGTTTTTGTTGTGATTTGGGTGGGGAGTGTACTTCTATAGCCTTTTTAGAGTTGCTTCGCTTTGATGGTACTGTGCACCAATCCTCTTGTACTGACACTCCTCAACAAAATGGGGTTGCCGAAAGGAAGCATCGACACATTGTTGAGACAACTCGTTCTCTTCTCTTGTCCGCTAGTGTCCCTAGTGAATTTTGGGGAGAAGCTGTTCTCACAGTTGTTCACTTGATCAATAAAATTCCCACATCTCACACTTCAGGTCTCTCCCCTTATGAAAAGTTGTATGGTCATGCTCCCGACTACTCATTTTTACGAGTTTTTGGTTGCACATGTTTTGTTCTTCATCCCAATGTTGAGCGTAATAAGGTATCATCACGCTCTGCCATTTGTGTCTTTCTTGGTTATGGTGAAGGTCAAAAGGGTTATCGATGTTTTGATCCTGTTGCTAATAAATTATATGTCTCCCGTTATATTTTATTCCTTGAGCATATTCCTTTCTTTTCTATTCCTGCCAACTCTCCTAACATGACCAAGTTAGCCCTTATCCGCATTGACCCTTTCTCTGTTGATGCAAGTGAAATTCTCCCATCTACTGTTTCATCATCTGCAGACGATGCACCACCTCCTACCACCCATTCTCCCCTTCCTATTCAGCTTAGCAGCTACTATTGGTGTAACCCGTGACATTTCTGATGCTCCATTCTCTACAGATGATGATCCTCTATCCCCTCCTACGACCACCTAAGTTCCTCCTGTGATTGTGGATCTTCCTCCTTCTCGCTTCCCCAAGCGTACTCGTAAGTCCACTCAGTCACCAAATTTTGCTTATTCTTGTTATTCTAGTTCATTTACTTCCTTATTAGCATCTATTCACACTCTTTGTGAGCCTACCTACTATACAAAGGGAGTTCTTGATCCCCTTTGGCAGCAGGCTATGGCTGAGGAACTTTTTGCTTTGCATCGAACGGATACTTGGAATTTGGTGTCGCTCCCGCCTAGTAAGAGCACAATTGGTTCTCGTTGGGTTTATAAAATTAAAACTAAATCAGATGGCTCCGTTGAGCGGTATAAAGCCAGGTTGGTTGCCAAGGGTTTTGCCTAGCAGTATGGTTTGGATTATAAGAAGACTTTTGCTCTAGTTGCCAAGATGACCATTGTTCGTGCTCTCATTGCAATGGCCTTTGTCTGTCAATGGCATATTTCTCAAATGGATGTTAAAAATGCTTTTTTGAATAGAGATCTTCAAGAGGAAGTTTACATGGTACCTTCTCCTGGTGTCCCTCATAATCCTGGAGAAGTTTGCAGGCTTAAAAAGGCCTTATATGGTCTTAAACAAACCCCTCGAGCCTGGTTTTAAAAGTTCTCTATGGTGGTTAATTCCCTTGGTTTTTGCTCTAGTGCTTGTGATTCGGCTCTATTTATTAAGTTTACTTCTGCTGACTGTATTCTTCATTCACTCTATGTAGATGACATGATTATTACAGGTGATGATGTTGATGGAATTGCAGCATTAAAGACCGAATTAGCTAATCAGTTTGACATGAAGGATTTGGGCCCTCTACAGTACTTCTTGGGTATTGAGGTAGGCTTTTCACCTAAGGGTTATCTTCTTTCTCAGTCTAAGTACACAACGGACATTCTTCAGCGAGCTCGTCTTACGGATACTCGGACTATTGATACTCCTATCGAGCTTAATGCTCGCTATGCTCCTACAGATGGTATTCCTTTGTTTGATCCCACATTGTATCAGACTATTGTTGGTAGCTTAATCTATCTCACTATTACTCACCCTGACATTGCATATATTGTCCACATTGTTAGTCAGTTCTGTGAGAATTGCAAAGAAAGAGAAGAAGAGAAAAAGGGCTAGGGTTTCTATTAGTAAAGATAATAAGAGAATACACATAAAGGGGTTTATATAGCCTAATAAGAAAGTGTGAAAAGACTATCCTACCCTCACACCTAAAAATATAATGAAAATAACAATCTAATATAATGAAAATAACAATTTAATATCTAAATAACAATCTAATATCTAATAAGTTCATTGCCTCCCCCTCTACAGTTCATTGGACTGCTGTTCTTCGCATTTTGCGTTATCTTCGGAGTACTCTCTGTCAGAGTCTTTTATTTCCTTCGACTAGGGATGGCAATTTTGTCCGCCCCGCCGGGTTTCCGCCCCGTCCCGCCCCGTATAGGACGGGTATGGGAGTCAATTTTTTTCCGTAGGGGCGGGTATGGTAAAAAAATTCAAAACCCGCCGCGGGTACGGGGCGGGTACGGGATTCTATAAGTATCCGTCCCGTACCCGCCCCGCCTATATATTTTATTATTATAAATATATTTATATGTATATATATATATATATTATATATATATACAAATTAAGCCTTCTTAATTGTTGTATCTAGACCATGTTTTCATTTTATTTTTTGGTTGTATTAAGACTTATGTTTTCGTTTTATCTTTTGGTTGCATTAAGACTTCTTTAATTGTTGGATCAAACTTGTTACTAAGTTATTTAGTTGTGGAATGTATTTTTTGTAATAGGCTATTTAATTGTGGAATCTTGTCATTTTACTTCTTAAACAGGGGTTATACTACTTTGAATTTTATAGTATCAAACTTGGTACTAGCCACTAGGCTCGTATCTTTTGAAAAAATTAATTTTTGTTAATATTTGATATGGTTACAATTTTGTGGGGAGGGGCCTCGCCTTGCCCTGTCTCATTCCGCCCCTTTTAAAATTTTAAACGGGGCGGGGCGGGGCGGGGACGGGGTGAGGTTTCTTCCAACGGGGCGGGGATGGGTTTTGAAATTCCGTCCCGTTCCAAACCCGCGGCGGGTATGGGAATTGTGTTGAAGGTGGCGGGGCGGGGACGGGTTTAGGCAAACCCGTGCCGTACCCGCCCCGTTGCCATCCCTACCTTCGACGTCCTCTTTGGAGCTTTGTGCATACTCTGATGCTGATTGGGTTGGTGATCCGACTGATCGTAAGTCTACTACAGGTTTTTGCATCTTCTTAGGTGACTCTCATTTCTTGGAAGAGCAAGAAGCAGACAGTTGTCTCTCGATCTTCCATAGAGGCTGAGTACCGTGCTATGGCATCTACTACAAATGAGGTTGTGTGGTTGCGTTGGTCATTAGCAGATATGGGTGTCACTCTTTCTACTCCTACCCTTCTTTACTGCAATAATAAGAGTGCTATTCAGATTACTCACAATTCAGTCTTCCATGAGTGGACCAAGCACATTGAGATCGATTGTCGTACCACTCAGCATCATCTCTAGCGTGGGACGATTACTTTGCCTTTTGTATCATCTTCTATGCAGATTGCTTTACGAAATCTCAAACCGTTCAGAACTTTCGTTTTTTTGTTGGCAAACTCTCGATACTTCTTGTTGCTGCATCGTGAGTTTGAGGGGGATATTAGATATTAGATTGTTATTTTCATTGTATTTTTAGTTGTGAGGGTAGAATAGTCTTTTCACACTTTCTTATTTGGCTATATAAACCCTTTTATGTGTATTCTCTTATTATCTTTTACTAATAGAAACCCTAGCCCCCTTTTTCTCTTCTTTTCTCTCTTTGCAATTCTCACAATCATCACATCATGTAATATTTGGCGGTTCGTGATTGGGGGCTTGTTTCTCAATAGAAGCACATACCGTGACGTCTTTCTATGCAAACCATCATGGTCAACCAACGAAACAGTCTGTTGATTTCCAGAAAAAACATGGCATTTAACCAACGAAATATTCTACAATTTTTCAGACAAATTGTTATGTTGTGGCCCGAATTTTGTCTTGGCCTGAGTCGTGTTGCAACCTAGTTTCGACAAAAAAATCATGACCCGTTTTTTGCTTGCGGGCCTTGGACCCTAATTAGGACT
This sequence comes from Cornus controversa, assembly GCA_026545225.1. Lineage (NCBI taxonomy): Eukaryota > Viridiplantae > Streptophyta > Magnoliopsida > Cornales > Cornaceae > Cornus > Cornus controversa. The sequence goes on along the minus strand of CM048851.1, from coordinate 62,668,109 downwards.
CTCTTGTAGCCCGATATATAAGAGCATTTAGGGTTTGGAGTGGGATTGAGAGAAAACACTAAAAATTGAGAAAGAGAGTGAGAGAGCGAGAGATAGGGTTTAGGGGGTTGAAACTTGTAATCTCCTGATTTTCGCATAGTGAAAACTTTCGGCAAAGGATCTTCGCAGTGGACGTAGGCACATCGCTGAACCACGTAAATTTTTGTATTTTATGTGTGGTGTTTGTTTTGTTTTATATCGTGTTTCATGATTGTGCCTGGTTCATGGCTATTTGTCGTAACACAAATCGTGGTAATTAGCCCTCAAATTCTCATCCTCTACCAATTGAGATTGGCAGAGGAGACAATTTTATTCTGAGGCCAATAGATTCAAAATATATCAAATACGCAATTTTAATGTCAGTTCAAATAACCACAAGGCATGATATTTCCAGAATACCATATTGCCATCAAGTGTAGTTTTAGTTGCTAAATAATCTTCTTTTAGAAGTAGAGTTATGTCAATTCAAATAATCACAAGGCATGATATTTCCAGAATACCATATTGCCATCAAGTGTAGTTTTACTTGCTAAAGGATCTTCTTTTAGAAGTAGAGTTATCAAGGCTAAAGGGTAACCACTAAAAATTGATTTGTGGTAGTAGATCCCACTTTTCACCATTTGCAAGCTCTTTGGACAAGAGTTTCCAGAGGGCAGCGCTCAGATGAGTCACCTATAGTTTACCCCCCCACCACCCCCCTCCCTTCCTCAATAATCGTTCTCTGATATCACCTTGAAACTTATTCCTCTAACTTGAAGTGACAGGGAAGATCATTGTCATCACCGGTACCAAAAGGCTTTAAAGGGAAATAAACCACCACAAATCACTTTTCTCTTTTATTAAGTAGCATTACTTTCCAATTAGTAGATTACTAATAAAAGGGAGAAAATGGAGATGATGTTAATTGTTCTCTGATTCTCGGTATTGTAAATAGAGGAATATTCCTGGTATTTTGTCTGATTGGCATATACCTCTAAAATTGAAAGGAAATTTCTATAAAATAGCTACTAGACCAGCACACTTTTATAAGTCGGAATGTCAGGCGGCTAAGAATCAATGTAATAAAAGGAGCGTGGTTGAAATACAAATTTTAGGTTGATGTGTGGAAAAACAAAAAAAGAAAATAGAAATGAAGACATTTGTGAGACGGTTAAAAGTAGTAGCAAGTAGAGATATAATGAGTGAAAATTTGACTTAGATAATATGACCATGTATACGAAAACCAATAATTGCACCAACGGGAAAAAAGTGATGTGTTCCAGATTAAAGTTAATGCTAGAGGGAGAGGAAGAGTTAAAATTAATGTGAATTGAGATAGAAAAAGATATGACAACATGTGATTTGACTGAGATTATGGCCTTAGATCGAGCAGAGTGGCAAAAGAGGATTACAGTGGTCAAATACTTGAGAAAAGGCTTTTGTTGAGCTGAGTATAAATTCACATAATTTGAAGAATAGTAACTTATAACATAGTATATTACTATATTAGGAAAAAATAAACTTATCAAATAGTATATAGAAAAACAAGTAACTAGCTAGGCAATAAAATATAAGCAAACACCATATCCGGTAATATGGTACAAGGGAAACATGCATGAAAGTTTCTCACAATTTAATCATAGTTGACAATAAGTACTAAATTACCAACCTAAAATTGGAAAGAATTCCAATAAGTCGTAAAAGCTTTCCTGAGAAAAATGGCTCCTTTAAAATCTCCACACAGGATAAATCAGCTTCAATGCCATCTACAGGAACAGCAGAATTTATATAGTTTATTTTAGAGAAAAATAGACCATTTTCATTCAGAATTGTGTTACAAATATTTCACGGGACATACAATATATATATATATATATATATATATCATAGAAGTACTAACTGAATAGTGGTCTAATCATCCACACAGTTTAAGCATACAGTATACTTTTAAACATATGGTAATGATCCTGAGAATGAAAATAATGACTAAAAGACCATGGGCTGCAACAAGGAAGCTTTTAACACATAATAATACCTTTATTGCATTCATCAGAAAACATTGAGGCAGCCTGATTCAGATATCTATCACACAAAGAGTCATCACCACCGTTTCCTTCTGCCTCTATCAATTGGTTTCTTTCAGAGTGATCTCCCTTTAAAAGGATGCGACTAGCCTTTGACAAGAGCAAAATGGTAAGTTGAAAACTTCCAGTGACCTCCCATCAAAAAACACATGCAGTAACCTATTCTATAGAGACTAAAATCAGAAGCATCTTTAAGACAGCCTTTCCTTGTGAGTAAGTGGAATTAAATTAAATGAACAAATTATGGAAGATCTCTGACAAAAACTTCCAGCGGAGAAAGTACAGCTTGCAAAATTTCGAAACAACCTCAAGAAGCAATTCAATGAATAAAAATACTCATCAGTTGGCAAAGGCAAACTTGTGACCCCGCCTCAGCAAATCTGACAAAGGCCCAAGAGGAAGAACAAATATATGAAAATAAATAAGACTAAAGATGACCACACAATTAGGAGGTTGGTGGGACTGAAGACAACAATCATAGAAATTTAGTCATTAACACATAAATAAAATAAAACTCTACTTATCATCATAAAAATAACAATTATAATAATAAAGAGAAAAGGAAACTCTTCAGAGCCCGGTTTGAGCAAGCCCCCTTGATTCGGTAACAACAGTCAGTTATGAAATAGTGGTTTGTATTGGGAGTTAATTTAGGGATGTGATAGGGAGTTAATTAAGGGATGTGATAGAGATTTGATCCGATATTATTTTCATCATCTATGCCTATATTAGAGGTATCGTCTATGCCTACATTACAGGCATAGGATCAGTGATTCGATTTACTTTCCATTTATGTAGAGGTATCATCTATGCCTACAGTAGAGGCATTGGATCAGTGATTTGATTTACTTTCCATTTATGCAATTCTCAGCATGTAAGATAAATAGGAGTATGGCTAATAAGAGTCATAAGACTTTAAGCTGATTCCAACCTTTCATATTCAACTTGGTATCAGAGCCAAGCTCACGACCCACCCCACCACTGCTTCATCTCTCTCTACTTCATTTTCTCTTAGTTCATCCTCCTCTTTCTGTCTTCTTTAAATTTTAGTCACCAACAACTAGACTCCACCCAAGCAAACCAAACCCTTCGGGGGTATTCCTTCTTCCCTCCATCACCTCATGTGATAGAGGGGTCTCTCTCTAAACTAACGACGGGCTCAGTTGTTATGTGCCGTTGACGAATCGCCCGGCCTTCTTTTTTCCATGCTCTGTTGACTTCCGTAAACGGTCAGTACATGCCGTTGACAAATAGTCCGGCCCTTTTCAGTCTTGCAACAGAGCCTTTTCTGGCTTCACGACCTGCCGATAGGGTTGTTTTCAGCCCTTATGACTTGTGGACAGCAATATTTGAGATCTGCGATTTGGTGGGATTTTGTGATTTGGTCCTATAGCATCATGATCTGAGAAATGGCATCCGTTGAGATTAAGGATAACATATCCTATGGGCATAGCTCCCCAATCCAAAGGATCACTACAGCTTTATTGGATGGAAAAAATTTTCCACCTTGGACAAGATCAGTGACACTTTATTTAGGGAGTCGAGGTAAAACTGGTTTTTTATTGGACACTGTTAAAAAACCAGCAGCTATTGATTCCACATTTAATCAGTGGGACATTGATAATTGTACCATTCTTGGGTGGTTATTCAACTCTATGGAGCAGTGCATTTATAATATGTTCATGTATCACGAAACTGTAGACACTTTATGGACTGCTCTCACTAAAGACTTATGCCCATGCCCGTAATGACGCTCGGATCCATGAGTTGTACTGAGATATCGCATGGGCTACCCAAGATGATCTCAATCTATCAGTTGCAGATTATTTTGCCTTCCTTTAGTAACGTTGGGAGGAGCTTGCTCACTATGAGTCCCTTGAGGATATCTTTGCAGAGGCTGCAAAGTTTATTATGGCCAGACACGAGCGGCATCAGACTTATCAGTTCCTTATGGGTCTCTGTCCAGATTTTGAGGCCCTTCGCACTCAAATTCTGAACACTACATTGTTACCCTCTCTTTTCGAGGCCTTTGCTATTATTGATGGGGATGATCATCGACGTCAGGTTACACCTTTGACGGCTCCTGTTACACTTCCTGCACCTGATGTTGATCAGGTGGCATTAGCCAGTACTTCTCGACCGTCTGGTAGTCATAGTCGTGGTCGTGGCGGTAGTAACCGTAGACAAGGGAGTTTCACCATCTGTGCACACTGTGGGAAGACTGGTCATGCTAAGGACAAGTGTTTTCAACTCTACCCACAACTCAAAGCTAGCACCACTGCAGCGACTTATTCTATTGCTGCTATTGCCAAGTCTTCTGGTGCCCATGAGCCACCTGCTCCTCCGCCTGGATATATTGATATGTGTCAGTTTCATACACAGATTGGGTCTATTATCCGAGATCATTTATCACAGGCAATTCTCCCTTCAACTACATCTGCTGCAGCTCACTCAGGTAGTACCCTTCCTTCCGCTAAATCTGTTACAACTCACTCAAGTACCCCATCTGCATTCCATGCCTCCCAGTCTAGAGTTGTTTCTCCAACTTGGGTCATTGATTCTGGTGCTTCCGACCACATGACGGGTGAGTCTCGGTATTTTTCAGACAAGGTAGCATCCTCCACCTACGGGCAGGTATGCCTTGCTGATGGTTCTCTTACACCGATCCTCAGCAAGGGTATTGTTCCTTTATCTCCTTTATATTTACAGTTTGTTCTTCATACTCCTCACCTTTCCATTAACTTATTATTTGTTAGCTGCTTGACTCGTTCCTTGGCCTGCTCACTGACTTTCTTTCCTGATCACTGTGTTTTTCAGGACCTAGCTACGAAGAGGATTTTTGGCAGGGGGTATGAGTGAGACGGGCTGTACATCTTTGGGACACCTCCAACTCTTGCACATGCTTCTGTATTACCAGACCATGGAAGACATTCTTTTACGGCCCAGACACTTGATTTATGGGATTCTCGTTTAGGACATGCTAATTTTCAGCATTTGTTATCTTTATATCCTGCCTTACAGACAATTTGTAGAACTCATTAGTTTCGGTGCATTATGTGAGCTCTCTAAACACACACGCACTTCTTATATTTCGCACATGAGTCATAATCCTTGTTTATTTATCTTATTCATTCGGATGTATAGGGACTTCCCCATGTTAATTCTTACTCTGATCACAAATATTATGTGACTTTTATTGATGATTGCTCTCTTGTACTTTGGTTTATTTACTTAGATCACAGATGCTCTGAGGTATTGTCTACTTTTATTTCTTTCTTGCAAATGATTAAAAACCAATTCTATACTGTTGTTAAAACCCTTTGGTCAAATAATTTTTTTTGGGGGGGGAAGAAGGGGAGGTGTGGCTGATGGTTTTCGATCTTACCTTAATCAACTAGGGATTCTTCATCAGTTGATGTGCCCTTATACACCATAACAGAATGGGGTGGCAGAACGTAAAAACCATCATCTCATGAGTGTTGTCCGGTGCCCCTTACGTGGTATGCATGTCCCTTAGTCTTATTGGAATATGGCAATCCTCACTGCAGCCTTTTTGACTAACCAAACTCCTAGTCAGACTTTAGGGGGTAAGGTCCCGTTGCATGTTTTGCAACCAGATAGCACCCTTTTCCCAATTACTCCTCGTATTTTTTGGTGCACCTGTTTTGTTAGGACCGGTGTCCTACTCGTACAAAGCTTGACGACAAAACTATTCATTGTGTTTTTCTGGGTTATTCGACTATGTCGAAAGGATATCGATGTTATGACCCTAGCACTTATCGAATATTTCACTCTCCTGATGTCACTTTTTTCGAAGATGTTCCCTTCTTTGGCACATCTTGTTTCTGCTCCACCGGAGACTTCCTTATCTCCAGCTCAACCTGCACCAGTTTTCCCTCTACATCTCAGCCTGAGGCTCATCCCGAGCTTCGCGTTTACACTCGTCGCCCACAGGACCCCCTTCTTGCCACCGTCCTATTCTGGTACAGGAATTCCTAATCCTGCTATTCCCAGTTCTACTTCTGATTTTGATTTGCCAATTGCACTCCACAAAGGTACACGGACTTGTGTGACTAATCACCCTATTGCCTAGTTTGTTTTTTATCAAGGACTTTCACACACTTACAGGGCCTACCTTGTTTCCACTTCTACTATTTTCATTCCTTGAACTGTATCTGAGGCTTTGCGAGATACATACTGGACAACTGCTATGGCTACTGAGATGGATGCCTTGCAGAAATATAAGACTTGGAAGTTTGTTAATTTACCACCAGGAGAGCAGACTGTGGCTGTAAATGGGTATTTACAATCAAGAATCAGGCAGATGGTACTGTTGATTGCTACAAAGCTAGGCTTCTTGCGAAGGGCTTCACACAGACCCCAAGAAAGGACTTCAATGCCACTTTTGCTCCAGTGGCCAAGCTGATTATTGTTCGCCTTCTTATTTCCTTAAAGGCTTGCTACTCTTAGCCTCTTCACCAGTTGGATGTGAAGAACGCCTTTCTTCATGGGGATCTGACAGAGAATTTATACTCCTGATTTTCAACTTCAGGGGGAGTACTCTAGGAAGCCTTCTAAAATCCCTATATGGGTTGAAGCAGTCACCTCAGGCATGGTTTCACCGATTCAGTGAAGTAGTTATTTCTATGGGGTTCACTCGGTGTCACTCGGATCACACATGTTTCTTCCGTCACAGTCAAGATGACAGTTGTGTCATTATTATGGTATATGTTGATGACATTGTCATCACTGGAAATGATGCTCGTTGCATTGACAAGGTAAAATCAGACCTTGAGCAAGCTTTTGAGGTTAAGGACTCGGGTCCGCTTCATTTTTTTCTGGGTATTGATGTTGCACACTCCAGGCATGGCATTTCGCTCTCCCAGCAGAAGTATGCACTAGACCTCCTACAGGACACTGGTATGCTTGGGTGTCGTCCTGCTTCCTCTCCTATAGGTCCGACACATCGTCTTCATGCCGAGTCCGAAGACCTTCCAGATCCATCTGCTTATCAGCGCCTTGTTGGTCGCTTGATTTATCTGACGAACACTATGCTTGATCTCACATTTGTAGTTAGTGTTGTCAGTCAGTTTCTGTACTTTTCACGGGGGTAATCTAATTTCCTGGAAAAGTAAGAAACAAAGCATTGTGTCTCGTTCTTCTGCAGAGACAGAGTGTCGTGCCATGGCTCAAGGCACTTGCGAGAGCATCTGGCTTCATTCCCTATTGACTGAGTTGGGATTCCCTATCGCTAGTTCATCGACACTCTTCTGTGATAACCAGAGTTTGCTATTATGCTTGCATCTAACTCTGCTATTCATGAAAGAACCAAGCATATTGAAGTTGATATTCACTTTCTCAGGGAGAAAGTGCACTCTGGAGTTATCCACACTTCCTTCGTCTCCTCTACCAATCAGCTTGTTGATATGTTCACAAAGTCAGTGGAACTGTCTGCTCTCCGATTTGGTATTGGCAAGTTGGGCTTCATTGATATCTTTGCTCCAACTTGAGAGAGAGTGTTAGGAGTTAATTTAGGGATTTGATAGGGAGTTAATTAAGGGATTTGATAGAGATTTGATCTGATATTATTTTCATCATCCATGACTACATTAGAGGCATAGGATTAGTGATTTGATTTACTTTCCATTTATGTAATTCTCAGCATGTAATATAAATAAGAGTATGGCTAATAAGACTTTAAGCTGATTACAACCTTTCATATTCAACTGTTTGGTTGCTTTTCTCATTCTTGAGGACTTTTTGGCTGGTAGGCTTTATAGCAGACTTGCCTTGCTAACAGGGGATATGAAATAAATAAATGTACTTGCATTCACTTAGAAACTCTATGCCTATGATGGGAATGCCTCCTCACAAGTACAAAGGATAGAAGTCGGTCTACTTTGGAAAAAATCTATAGTGCAAACCCATTTAAAAGCATACCGGCACTGAAGTTCCTTTTAAAATGTTTTCCTTCTTACAAAGATGGGGAAAAGTTTTGATGAGTCATTATTCTTCACAAAGTCTAATAACTTCTCTATTGATGATTTCAATCATGAAGTTATTCTAGATTTAGTTCAATACATATAACTCTTTATATGTGCCCATATATCACCTAGAAATTTACTATTCCAATGGTTAACACACAATTACATAAATGTATCAGCGGTATATATGTTAGTCTCCAAATGAAATGTTCATCTCTTCACTTATGACTAAGAAGAAAATAAAGTTTGAGGAACAATAACCGATAAAAATTTGTCCTATCTTTTATGATTCGATAAATCATAAAAATATATATATATATATATATATCCCAATAACTTAACCTTAGGACATAATTAATATACACAAGTATGAAGAAAATGAAATAATAAAATTCATAATTAAATAAAACAATAGAGTAAAATAAATTTAGCTTTTGAGGGCATATATGTCTAAGCAATTCCCAGAAACTTTGTGATAATCATCCAAACACCTCACATACGTCTCATTCGACATTATCACATCCATAATAACTTCTAAAAGAATGAAAGAACATAACATCAATGCTTGAAAGACTCGTCATCGAACACGATACAGAAATAGCAAGCCTGACATCCTAAAGAACATTTTTCTTTTTGGGTGGGTTTCATCCCCAAAAAAAAAAAATTAATGGCATTCAGATATTTGCTTCACGTTAAGTTCAGAAAATATAATAATAATAATAATTGCAACGGCAGCAAAAATGCACGAACATGGAGATCCCCATGAAAGCAATCACACACGAACACAAGATATAACGTGGTTCTGCCAAAACCGGCCTACATTCACAGATGAGAAGAGATTCCACTATAATTCCGTAAAGATATTACAACAGTAAAGTACCAACACCTTGTATATGTCTTTTCACCATGTACCACTCCACAAGCCTGTCTCCTTGCTATCAGTGCCACCAATGTTTTTCCCACTCTACCAACCCATAAACTACCTCTATCCATCAGCTTTCTCATCAGACTACATCTCTCTCAATCTCATAAGTCTCAACCCATTACCTATGTACCTATTTATAGAGTTATATACTCAATTCCTTGTTGAATAAGGATTACGATTCCTTAGAGCCCAAGCAAGGGCGGACCCAGAAAGTTTGATTTGGAGGGGTCATATTAATTGTACGGAAAAAAAATTAAATGAATAAATTTATAATATATATTTTCTTACAATATAAGTCTTAACATAAATTCATAATACCAAAAACAAAATCTAAGAAAAGATTCACCCATCAATGAAGAATATTGCATAACACAATGTTAAGTGCACATGAATGGCATAAATATGTAAAAATAATTAGAAACCTAGAAAGGATAAAATAAGTATAGTTTTAAATTATGGTGTCAAATGACAAATGATATTGGAAATTAGCCTAAATATATTTGAAATGTAATGGTATTGGAAATTTCGTCCCAAGTATATTTGAAATCAGTTACAATCGTGAATTTTTTTTTAAAACGTTAGTAAATTAATCAAATTTAACCAATAAAATATTAAATTGATTGTAAGCAGATTTTAATCAATTAAACATCTTAATTATGACTGTTTGATAACTTATTAATGCAAATATACACAAACTAATATGAATTTGAATTTGAATTTGTTAAAGAGAGAAGGGTGGTGTAGATAGAATTTATCTCACTTGGCTTAACAAAATAAAGAAGACCCAAAACAAGGTCTCATCAAGTTCCTATTGTGATTCTTCATAAAAAATTTGGGGGGGCAAATGTCAATTTCTTTTTATATATTTTTAAAATTAATTTTTTATATACACATGTATAAGGTGTCACAAAAAACTTGGGGGTGTCATAGCCCCCTTGCTCTCCACAGTGATCCACCCCTAAGCCCAAGACTCACCTAACAAGAAACTCCTTAACAAAATACAACGCTAAAACAGAAACCTAACTAAACTGGGAATTTGAGACACAATTCCTAACAATAATAATTGATAAGCGCCGAATGTTCTACATTCAAGCCCTTAAAGTTGCATATAATAGTTCTTTAGTAACACTTATTTAGTGTTTTTAATGCTAGTTTTGAGTTTATGTGATTTTCAGGTACAAAAGTGTAGTTCCCGTTAAACCATTACAAATTGGGTCATTGTTGACGCTTACATGGAGAAGAGATGGAGCTTGATCCATTGAGCAATTTTATATTGAAGATCAAAGTCAAATGGACTAAAGAAGAGGCTCGAGAGTGCCAAAAAGGTACACGTGCGCCTTTTAAAGGTGATCGTGCGCCTTTGCACCAGAAGTTGTGTACAACTCCTATTTGGTTCAGGATTTCAACCCTAATTCAAAGATTCTGCTAGGCAGCTTTGGAGAGCAACGAAGGGGGCGATTTTAGAGCTATTTTTCAGAGAATAAGAGGCATGAATAGGGTGTTTTCATCATTGATCAAGTTTCCAACCAAAAGCATGAGCAGCTAAATCTCCTTATAGGGAATTGATGTAACCCTAACTTTCTTCTTTAATGGTTTTATTGTAATTTGATTTGGGGATCATTTTATGTATGTAAGAATTGCATGATTATAGCAAAATACAATAGTTGTACTATTGTATGGAATTTTAATGATTTAAATTCAATCTTAATAGAGTTTTATTCTTGTCTTAAATGAAATTGTATTTTGATTGATCTTCTATTTCCGTCTTTATTTTCTGTGATTATGAAGAGGGAATTCATGCAATTGGGACTTATTGACCATTCAAATTAGTTTAGTTTAAAAGTAGATAGGTAGATAATCCATGCTAACTTAAAATGAGTTATGCTTAATTCAATTTGAATGAATTTTCTTAATGGTTTTGTTGTATACTTGTAGCCACACAACTCATATTTACATAGATTAATTTCCCCGAATTAAATAAAATTGACCATTGTCAAGAAATTGTGGTGAAGTCAAATTCCCTAGATTCCCTTCTCTGGACTTTCTCAATTTAATTAGTTTATAAGTAGTTTTATTTAAATTGCAATTAGTTAAAATTATCAAACAATCTTCTTAATTAAATTAGAATTGAACCTGACAACTAAGTAACACAACCGATCTTACTTACGCAAGTCCTTGAGGTTCGACAACCCTTTCAATAGCCCTATCCTACAAGGATTCATCTTATTGCGAAGTGGTAATTTTTAATTAACACACTAAACCATGATCAATTTTTGGCGCCATTGCAATAATAATAATACTTACTGTAAATAGAGCATCTATATTACAATTAAAACAGTACATAAACAAATAAATAATGAAAAGATTTGAATAACCAGCTAAATAAATCGAATTCTATAAATGCTTACCTGTAATGTTCCCCAAAAGCCAAGCATCTCCAGACAAAATATCAGATTATTGTGCAGTTTGTGAAGCATTTTTTTTATGTTCTGAAGACGACTATGCTCATCAGTCTTCAGGCTTAACGTTGAGACACACTGTTGGACCACAAAATAGCGAAAAGTAAACGTCTGTTTGAATGAACAAATTTTATTATTTGAACAATATTACGACAACATACATTTTGTTTTATCTCCTCAAGTTTCCTATAGCAAATCATACGAAGGCAAGATGAGCTGTTTATAACTGGTCCATATTTATATACTTTAACTATAGGAGATGCCACAAATTGTTCCAACTCGTCCTTATCTTCGACGGAGTACACCTATGAAATGAGGAAGAGAATTAATAACAAATTAAATTATATCAGCATAAACAAAAAAGTCACATTGACTAAATATTTGGTAGCTTAAACAACTCACCTTAGCATGAAGTAAGGTTTCCAGACTATTGACAGAACCACCTGATACAGTAACATAGCAACATGACTTCTCCAAAATCAAACAAAAGAAACATAAATTACCAAATCTCCTAGGCATGAACTATGCAACAAGAACAGTTCACGCATGATGGAAAGATATATCTCCTTTTTTTTTTTGGTAATTTAAATAAAAAGATATATCAACCAAAAGTAAACTAGTTATGAAAATTTGAACTACATAACAGAAACAGAATATCTAAAATTCAAAGATTTATCATTCATCAAGAAGATGGTAACCAAGACAAAGGTCATAAAACAAGAAAAGTTCTCTTATAAAGATAATTATCCATTAAATATGTTTGGCATACGTGTACTAAGTTCCAATCTAACAACCCCAAGAGGGAAAAAAAAAAGTTTCAAACAAATTGATTTAGAAAGGGTGTTATCTATCATAATGTCAAATGTAATGCTTAAACTTTAGTTGATAAGCATTTCAAAAAATTAATTTCTGCATTATAGTATTACACAAAACAAAAGACATGACCAGGTGGAGTCAGCGATGGAGGATATTTACTATAGGAATCAAGACAAGTCAACTTGAGATTTCCATTGGACACAGATGAAGAAGATCTTCCCAAATAGATATACCAACACAAAAGAGGATATTTACTATAGGGTTGTCAGTAAAACCAACTGTAAGAGAAACAAGTGAATTTTCAAATATTGTGGGCTTCCATTAGGGATCAAGTGACCAATATTAAACCTTTATCTTTTTATCTGGATCATGGATTAATTACAAAACACATACAAAATGAGATTCCATGGTTTATACTATTTGTTGATAACATTGTTTTGATTGATGAAACTAAAAGAAGGGGTAGCTGCTAAATTAGAGGTCTCAAGAGAGTCTCCATAATCAAGAAAGTTTTAGATAAATATGACAAAAACTGAAGTTATGAAATAGCTTTAACAAAACTTGGAAATCCAAGTGAAGAGTGGTGAAAATTGAAGGCCAAGAGATACCAAAAGGTGAACATTTCCATTGTATAGGCTCAACTATTTAAAGAGATGGAGAGATTGGAGATTATACTACTCAAGGAATTATGAGAGTATGGGTTAAAAGTATGAGTACTAGCATATTGTGTGTTCAACATATATCTCTAAAATTTAAAAAGAAAATTCCAGAAAGTAGTCATTAGATCATCTATACTTTATGGCAAAGAATGCTGGATGTACATAAAATGAGAGTGTTTGAATTGTGGATGCTGAGATGGGAACAAATAAAAATTTACTACATTCATAAAATGGTTAAAGTAGCACCTGTTGAAGATAAAATGATGGTTTATCCATACGCAGTGAAAACTAGTAACTGTATCAATGGGAAAGAGTGATGTGGCCTCCTAATTGAAGGTAATGCTCAGAAAGGAAAAGGAAAAAATTAACATAGATTGAGGGGTTTATGGCCTTAATAGAGCAAAAATGGCAACTGACCCCAAATAGTTGGGATTCGGGAAACACTTTGTTGACTTGAAATGAATTGAGTTGAGTCGTGCCGTTCCCATCAACTCAAAAATGGATAGTCAGGAAATATAGGGGAAACAAAAAAGAAGTTTGGAAACGAGTCAAACCTTTAAGAGACATGAACTAAAATCTTTGTACAATAAACCCATACATATTAAGTGCACTAATTTGAGGTCTATACACCCAACCACATACACTCGAGGACACTATTGTAGAATCAAGAAGCAAATGCTAACAAAAATAGGAAGTCGTCAAAGCATTGTCAGATAATTTATTGCTATAAGAAAATAAACATATATGATTCTAAAAGTCCATAAGATCCTGACTGATAAAAACTTGATAACAATTAATTAAGGTCAGAGGGGCCTCAAATTGGGGAATGCCCTATCAACAAAGAAATATAACAATTAATAGTAAACAAATGACAGGCAACAAATGTTAAAAATGGACTTTTCCATAGATAAAGATTAAAAAATATTACAAGATTACATAAAGAAAAAGCAATTTTAAAATAAATTTGGAAGCAAAGGTTATTGCTAGGTTATATCATAAAAACCCGAGGAGCTAAGCATGAGATCATGGGTTGAGTATAGAGAATAAGCCATGTCGCCAAGACACATACTTCAACATATTTTCTTGCAAAAACATAGAAATGCACAAGTGTTGAATAGCAATTTGGGTTTAGCTCATTTATGATAGTTTATATTTTTCAGATTTGCAGCATCAAACACCTTACAGTTGTTGATTTTTCTTTTTTTGGCAAGTGATCGCTGGATACTGACAGCCATATTAGTATCCTAGTTACATTTTAGTCCTAAACTTCTACCAGCCTTCAAAATAAATGATCAAATCTATAAGTCCAAAAAGAAGTGTACATAAATAAGTGCACACAAACAAGGACACACATATAATTGCATTACCTTTTCCTAACTTTGGAGATGCAGTCATGCCAAATATACGAGGAAGTTTTATGACATCAGTCTTATAGAAAACCTACATAATTTCCAACATAATCTACATGTCAAAAATCAGAAAATGGCAATCAAAATGACACATGTAGGATAAGTAATAATCTCCCCCCCCCCCCCCCCCCGTCTCTCTCTCTCTCACACACACACACGCACACGCACACGCACACAAATAAAAAGCATTATTTTGAGTAGTTTATTACCTTCATGATTTCTGCATAAGGATGATTGCTTTCAAGCTGTGCGTGATGGCACTCATCAAATATCAAAAGTGCAATTAGCTCAATCCTAATGAAGCGGTGGCTTAAATTATGCAGTAATATCTGAGGGGTCATAACAAGAACCTGCCCAGGAAAGAACAAATCCAGGATGACTTACTAGCAATGATAACTGCAAATTTTCACAGAAAGGAGAGATTTTCTTCTATTCTTTAACTATGAAACTTGAAGAAATAAAGATGATGGAAATTTTTGTTTCTAACATATGACAAAACTATATAATTAGGAAAATAAGAAAATCCTAGACAAGGTTTTGGAACTTCCTACAGTGAACTCACCTAGGGAGCGAATACAACTTATCAAAATCCTGACATGCAGGTAATATATCAAAACTATTAAAAGGAACTTTTTACATGACTTTTAGAAGGTAAAATACAACCAATATGACTAACCTCATATTTTTCCATCTCTTTTACCCAGTCACGATGGCTCTTCAAACTCTTAGAACTCCCACAATAGGTCTCAACTTTAAAATCAATGGAGTCTTGTATGACTTTGGCTTGCTACACACAAAAGAGGGGGGGAAATCATGATTCCTAACATTTCAAACCGATTACCAAGAACATGGCTTCATAAGTAAATGAAAAGTACCCCAAAATAAACTTGATCATCCCTTTTAAATCCACTAAATAGATCCATAACAGAAGTAACATCAGCCAAAAAAAAAGGACAACAAGTAGCCAAGTTACATAGAACTATAGAAGGAAGACAAACAACAATATGAAGAAGAACCAGCATATTATTCTGGATAGTTCATGGATCAATGTAGATATTACTAATAATGGTGCTTTTAATGCCACTTCGTTATAAACCCAATGATTCCCTTATATCATATATCACCTGAGGAAAAACCATAAAAAGGAAGTGAATATCATTGCAATGCACAAACATGGTTTGACTTACGTGTTTTAATTATATTGAAGAAATCCATAATAATGAAATTATGCAGCCAACTTAGCATAAAAGCATTTGATGAATAAAAGAAAGACCTAACATACCCAATATGACAACCTAAGGAGATGCAATTATATTATTAAAAAGAAATAACAGAAGACTCCCTACTTATCAACAAAATAAAAAAATAACAGAAGGCTCCCTGTAGACTTAAGCGACTAAAAGTAATAACTGAAGCCACTTGGACAAGTGTAAGTGCCATGTTAATGCTATCCTCCTACAAATCCCACATCACGAAATAGTAGATTTTTAAACAATTTACATAGTACATTCTAGATTTCTGGTGCCACGTGAAGGAGATAGGTGATGTGAATAGGGAATATTTTATATGTTCCTATTTAATATTGTCATCGGTTCTCTAAGCTGCCTTCAGGAATTTGAAAACTACAAAATCAATACATGTAAAGAAATGAAGGACCAGCATTTTCATATACAACCACTAATTCATCTAAAGCTTTATCTGAGGCCATGTTGCCCGTAATTGGCATAATTTGGGGGCATTTGTACAAAAATATTTGTCATGTAAAGAATTATGAAACAAAGACTAGATTTAGCATAAACTATAAAGCAAACAAATTATCCTTCACTGGACATGAACCCAATTATGAAACAAAGACTAGATTTAGCATAAACTATAAAGCAAACAAATTATCCTTCACTGGACATGAACCCAAACTTAGACAGCCCCCATTTGAATCCAACAAATTATCCTTCACTCGATGGTTATTTCAGATAATAAACTTTATAAAGCAAATCAAGCACGTAGTTTTTTAACTAACTTAACCACTTACCCGCATTATTGCAAGGCAATTTGTGAATAAGATAAATTACAAAACCAATCAATAACAGTATCTGAAATTAAAAAAAAAATAAAAATCACCTGCTGAACCAGAGCTACTGTTGGTGCTAAAAAGACACATATGTTTTTCTGAGGTTTCTTGATCAAGTGACCCATCTCGTAGATAAGCAGCACAGCAATGTGGGTCTTCCCACATCCCGTTTCGAGACAAACAATAATATTCTCGTCAACAGCTTTCTTGCAGAGATCTGTCTGATACCTGAGAAAAAACGAAATGAAAAAATTAACTACATTTTGCTTCCTTTGGTCGCCAGGAAAAATGTAGGAAAGTATATCAAAACCATTAAATTGTTGATTATCCAATACTTGGTACATCATATGTTTACTCAATTAAACATTATACAGCCATATGACATGGTTAGAGTTGAGTTTTTTACTCTCTTTTTTCTTATCTTTTTTCACTTTCTGTAAACAAACAAAAAGTATTCGAGAAAATAGTCTTTATGTTATTTTTCTCGGTTTTCCCAGCAACCAAAGGGACGGTAAAACTACATCGGAAGAGATAAAACTAACTAAAGAAACACAGAAAGCCCACATAACAAAATCAAAATGCAATTAGAAAACATCCAGAACCAACTTTATGTTAAGATGTAAGTTAGAAATTTCTCTTCTTTTATATTCCTTCGTTTTATCAACAGTCAAAACAGAACCTAAATTTTGATTAATCCATGCCCCTCCGTTTTCCAGGGGCATGCAGAGAGCAGGTTTTGAGACTTACTGGCAAACAACTCGAAATTCGAAAAAGAAAAATAAGAAAAAAAAGTAAATCCCCACAACAAAATGCAGCTGAAAAACGTTCCGACCCAAATTTAACTCTTCTTGAGAATTCAAGATTTTGTTTTCTTCCATTTTCTTCGTGAGCAAACAATTGAAAGAAAAGAAAAGGGAAATCGACAAGGAAAATGCGACTACATGAACTACGGAAACAACAAAAGCCATACTTTCTAGCTATTTGTCTCGGGTCTTTCGAAGTCCTCCAATCTCCACCACTCGATTCCTCGTCACCGTTCAGCGAGAGAGTTGAAAATTGCTCACTGACCGAAACGGCCTGAGAGATGTCATTTTTAGGGTCACTGCCGTCCATGGCAGCGATCACGGCGGTGGTAAGCGGAGTTCCAGAGACACTTGCTTTTCTCGACTTGTATGAATTTAAGTAGCGACAGACAGACAATATATATATATAGAGAGAGAGAGAGAGAGAGAGAGATGGAGACTTTTCTTGCGAAGTGGGTTTAAGAATTAAGGCAGCAGTCCTGACGACTTGACGAGGTATGGAATCTTGGACATATATTATTACTATTTAGTCTATTTCTATATATCTGTATGTATGAGTGTGTGTATGTGGCGGGTGCTATATATATATATATATATATATATATATATATATATATATATATATATATATTAATATGAAACAAAGCGGGTGCTATTCTCGCTCCCCGATTCGTATATAGGCTATATAGCCAGCCCCCATGGCACTCCAACTTGTCACTGAAATGAAATTAGCAAGCGCCCTTGTAAAATAGTAGTATGATTGATGCTTGGGTTATTTTTTTTGGGGAGATTTACCCTTGAGATTTTGGCTTATTATTGTGGCTGAAACTATTTAAATAAAGTATGATCACCTCGTTCGAAGTTTGACATACTTTTTCGGACATCCCTAATTTTATTGAACGGTTAAATTGGTCAGTGAAATATTTTTAAATGACAAAACTACCTTTACTAAATTAAAAATACTTAAATGGTGTATACTAAAATAAAATTTTAAAATGTCAGATAGGCCCCTCATGAAATCTTGATCTTTGTTTCCATTTAGCAACATTGTATCACGCATGTACACAACTTACAGTAAATGTTTCCATTTACTCAACTTCCGGAAAAAAAAAAAAAAAAACTGTTTTCATTTACTCCTATTTCTATATTACTTGTGTAATCTACCGCAGACACACCACCTCCTCCTCCCTCCGCCACCATCCTCTTCTCCTCAATTCCAACTATAAGGATTTTTGGCCGCGGAGGAAATCCAAACCCTATTAAAATCAATCCCAAATTCTAAAAAGTTTGATCTTGTTTTTCATTCTCGGCCAAATTTCAATACGAGTTTTGAAATTCTCTCACTTTTTTCAATTGGATTTTTGTAAATTGAACAAGTACTAATGAAATAGGAGAGAGATAGGATGATTGGGTTTAAGTGTTGATATCAGTAATTTAGTTTATTAAATTTGAGGGCAAAATGGTACTTTGTGGCTGTTGTTAAAACAATTAACGTTTTTAACTCTAACAGAGGGTGTGAGATTAATTTGTCAAATAGTTTCATTGTGGTAATAAGGCAAAACATTAGGAGAGGTCTTGCTAGGGTGAAATCCAACTAATGAAAATTCATCATTCTATGAAAGTTGTCCCACCTATTTAAAAAAATTGTTGACAATAACCTAGAATTAGGGATGCACAAAAAATTCGTCAATCCAATCCAATCCATGTGGATCGAATCAGATTGGATGACTAACGGATCGATTGTGAATTTAGAAAATAAAAATCTGTAGGCCACGGATCGAATTACCGATTGGGAGGTCCTCCGTGAATCCGATCCGTGGCAATCTATTAGAATTTATAATATTTATCTTATATATATAATTATATATTTTTTATATATAATAATATCTTATAAATTTTAATAATAATATTACAATATCTTATATCTTTTAGGCTAAAAAATTGTTATTGGGTCTTAATTAAAAAATAATTATATTGGATTGTTTAGATTAAACTCAATCTATCAATCCGATCAGACCCAATCCGTTATTTCACAGATCGAATCGAATTGAGTCTCTCCCACGAATCGGATCGGATTGCATATTCACCAATCTGTAGACGGTAGATCGAATTAAAATTATGCTTAATCCGATCTGTAGTCACCCCTACATAGAATGGTGGATTTTCATTGGTTAGACATACTATGTCAAGAGAAGATCTATAATAAGTCGGACATACCACGTCATTGATATACCTAACCATGAAAATTCACCATTCTATGAAAGTTGTCCCACCTATTTAAAAAAATTGTTGATAATAACATAGAATGGTGGATTTTCATTAGTTGGAAATATCAATGACATGGTATGCCTGACTTATATTACTATCTATAAATTTTTTTTTTATTAAAAATGCCTGCACTCAATTTTTAAAAATACCTCATTATATATTTTTGTCCCCACCGATTGTTTTTGGATCCAAAAGTTAGTAAAGGAATCCGCTCTCTTTCTCCTTTTTTCACTTTCTACCATCTCATGTCCATAGTCATCGATTCTCTCTCATTCTCTCGTTTTCTCACTCAATTTTTGAAAATATTCTATTATATATTCTTGCTCTCATTGTTATTTTTAGTTACAAAATGAAGTAAAGTAATTGGTTCTCTCTCTCTCATTTCTTCACTATCTACTGACGCACATCAATGGTAATTTAGGAAGCACAAGTACGCCTAAAAGGTAAAAGAAATTGTATCAACATCGACACGTATTGGACACGACTCAACAGGCAACAAAATGTGTTCAAAATATATATACTTTTTTAATTTTCGAACATGCTGCAAACACGGCATAGACATGCCATAGACACGTGCTCAACATGCATGTGGCATTGTTAAGAAGTTTTAAGAATGTTTTAAAAAGAAAGACCGGTTAAAGTGTAAATAAAATGATTTCATTGAACATTTTTAATAATACGGTGGTCATTACACAAAATATTTAAAACTTTTGGTTTTAAAAAATTATTATTATTGTTGTTGTGGAGTGGATTCAATTATATAATTCTTTAAACGATAAACTAATAATTTTTTTAGATTATTAATTATTATAATTTGTGAATTTTTCATCGTGGGTTTAACGAAAATATTATCAATTAAAATTATTTTTTTATATTTATCATTTTATTTTTAAAAAAAATTCTCTTCAATTTTTTTTATATTCTTCAATGACATCCCCTCTCACTGCTAATGTTGTGTTTGGTACGCAGGAATGAAATGGAATGGAGTACTCATTCCACTGTTTTGGACCCTTTCTTTTGTTTAGTAAGGAAACATTAAAGTTGGAACCTTGGAACAGTCATTCTCACAAAAACTATTCCAAATCATTCTACTTCTTAACCTATAAAATGACCATTTCATTCTCAAGTAAAATCTAAAAAAAAAAAACACACATTCCCAAAAAAACCCTCACACTACCATTGGCGCTGCCACTGTCACTGTCACAACCGCCGCCACCTTCCACAATCTCCATCACTGCTACCTTCCACCACCACCATTAACACCGACGCCTTCCACCAACGCACCATACCGTCGTCACCTTCCACTATCACCATCGTCACTGCATTCCTCCACCACCACCATCGTTACCTTTGTCACCTTCCATCGCTGCCGCCGCCACCTTCCACCACCACTAGGAAAGGTAAGAATGTTATTTTGTAAATTAAATTTTATTTGTCATTGGGAGGGGTATTTTAGAGAATTCGATTTAAAATGCGTTTCATTCTATGTTTTAATTTGGTCCAACCAAACACTAGAATGGTGATGATCATTTATATTTGCAACTAAATAGTAAGATGTTCTTTTTCATTCTCACCAACATTTTATTTCATTGATGCGTACCAAATGTAGTCTAAAAGATTTATCACGAGAGTTTGCTATTAGTTTTCAACCAATCACTACAACTGTGATTTTTTAATTATTTTTAAATAATATCACAAAGTTTAGGGATAGGTAGAGCCCATCAAAAAATTAATTTCACTATTATAGTAATTGGTTGAAAAAAAGTAGTGATGATTGAAAACTTGAGCGCGACTGTCGCCAACACTCGTCAAATTTAGGTGGTTATTAATTGACAAGTTCTTTGGATTTTAACAATTTCATGATGTAAATGTACGTAAGCATGATACGTATATGTTGCTGTGAGAACGAATTGCTAATACCACCATCCATTTGAAGAAGTCATTTATATAATTATACTTTTTATTTTTTAAATTTCTATTCAACACAAGGTGAAGATTTGTAGACGCACTAATAATTTCATGATATTGATTTTTTCTTTCTATTCATTCTATATATTATGATTAGTGTCTATTGGTGATAAATATAAGATGAAGATTTCTAGACACACTAATAAGAAGAAGATGATTAATTTGTATAGAGAGTGAGATAGAAAGACAGACAGAAAATAACACAAGGTGAATTTATTAAAAATGATTTTTAATATCATAGGAGTAATTGATTGTCATAGAAAATAATGATCCACCTAATTTATATAAAATTGAAGGAAAAATGATGTTGCAGATTGACTCAAATTGTGAGACAAACATGATTTAACTCGACAAACGCTTGCAAAAAATTGTTTAATGCTACTTCAACTAATAAGGTTGATTCTTTCCTTTAATCTCTCTCTCATCCCGGTTTTTAAGTAGAAGGACACTTTTGGTAATTCAGTTAAAAATTAAAAGCAAATTCGAGCGCCTGAAGCAATATTGGGAGCGCTAATAGAGAGTCGAGTCTTCAAGAAAGGTTTTCTAGGCATCCAACTTTTTCTTGTGACTCGTATAAAACCACTTTGCATAAAAAGAGTAACGTATAATCAACGCCATCAAGCTTAATAGACAATAAACATTTTTGGAGGAGGACAAGAATCAAATTATCTATTGAATTTAATCCTTCAGCAAGCAAACTCATCCAATGTAAAGAAAGGTTTATTCTAAACGGTACGTGCGGAAGTATTGCTTTCCAGTTCATAAATTCTGATATGCTTCTCATCTACAACCTTATCACTTTTCAGTTCATAAATTCTGAGATGCTTCTCATCTACAGCCTTGATCGTGAAATATCGATTGCTTGCTGAAACCTATGAATTGTGTGAAAGTAGGATACTCCAAATTTGGGAAGTTTTATAAAATATTCTTGGTGAAAAAAAAAATGAGAATGAAAGATTTTTACTGAATTGAATTGGGTCTATATTTTTTTGGGTTGAAGTTTGATACAGGCGATGTACTAGGACCCCATCCAAAACACAAAAATCCTATAATCCTATAATATAAGAATATTGTATAAGACAATATACTGTCAAATATATTATACTAAATTATGCAAAATAATTTACATATAACATTACAATATTTATGAAGTTCAAAGAATATAATGCATGTAATAATATGATTTGCAAGTTCTTTTGTCCGAATTCATTGATAATAAATAAATTTTAGTTCTTTATTTATTTATTTTTACATAGAAATGTCCCTTCCGTAACTCAACAATGAAATGGGGACATCATCACTCAATTCCTGAATCATAAATGAAGCAACTAAGGAGCTTGTGATAACCGCAAAATTCAGCAACAATTATATTCATTGCAACCGAATATTGACCACAAAATAATGTAATAGAAACAGCTAATTAGTACCAAGTGTTAACCTGACCTTTGACAAAAAAATCGCCAAACATCACAATCAGAGTTGTGAACGGAAAATTCAACTAAAATGATCAAAAGTGGGAATGTTGTTTTATTGCCAAAAAGCTCACTGTTTTGAAAGTGGTGGGAATGATTTCCACAAACAAAATAAGAAACTAAAGGAAATTCAAATATATATATATAACATTGCTCACAGATATTGATAATAGATGTTCATAACCATGTCATAGTAGTTTGAGACACCTGCTTCATTGAAAAATCCACGATTCCACACTTCCCAACACCTTGGATTGACAAGACCAACATCAAGCAGTAGCACATAGACAAAAAGCATTGCAATCCAAAAGCTAGTGTTGTCCTTGTTGAATGGAATTCAACCTCATCAAGGCAAACTAAACACAAACTCAACTAGGTCATAGAAGGTACCCTCCGTGTCCATTCCATATTGAGATGAAAATGTAATAAAATCCAATAAACCCATTCCAAAAAACCAAAAGATAGCCCCATTGACTTGTTCGACATGTAAAACTTTTTAAAGATAAGTACATAAATTATAACAAAAAAAAAAAAAGAGCAAGTACAAGAATTCTTGGCCAAATCATCCAAATTTAATAGAAGATAGCCCAGATACTAGCCAAGTTTGAGCAAAGGTCACGCGATATTTGTTTGCAAAGTCAAAAAAAAAAAAAAAGCAACATACAAAGAGTTGATGCAGAGTTCAACTGATGATAAAGGCTGTTCCTCATATACTTGCAAAAAATTTGAAGTTAATCTCAGTACTTACAAAAATTTGGAAGTTAATCTCAAGTATAACTTGACTAATCTAGAATCTGGACACCATTGAAATGGACCCACTCCTATAATCATTAACCAAATAAAACTACAATGATTAAAGAATGTTGAAAAATTGAAACCTCAAATTTCACGTGGCGTAACAGCAGAGTCAGGCCTCACACGATTCAGCCGAACAGTTCCAAGAATGTATTCGGGGAGTTCTGCCTCTTCTTTTCCCTGCAAAAGGAGCCATCGTCATTATCTAGTTATGTATGTCATGCATGTATTTGTGATTAACAAATTAGAAACAACTCAAACTAGATCACTAATGCAAAACCAAAAACATCTGCATGTCTTTTTCTCAAACACAAAAATCTCCATTATCAACTCGAAATACTAAAAGGGGGGTTCAAAAGAGAAGGCAGTTTTAACAAGTTAGTTCAAGGATCATTGTAACAAATAATTTCTACTAATTTTTTATAAATATCATGCTCTTATAAAGTAGTTCTAATTACTTCAGATACCCTGTTATACTCTATTGCAATTAAAATTCCAGTTTTTTCAACGAGTTTCCATTGAGCATGAGTTTTAAATTGCAAGGTTGCATAAAAGCTTTTTTTTGTCTGGGGCTCCCACACTAGATCTAATTTGTTTTATGTTGCTAATATTTCACATTTATAATCAAACCTTTCAACCTGAAGGTACTCATGTAACTGTTTTATTCTAATAATCAATTCAATCTATAGCTATAAGTAAAAATTTATGCTTCGCTTATTGACAGTGAAACAAATTGAACAATTGATCCCACTCCTCTATGTCTTACCAAGAATCATACTAGTAGTCTAGTATGCTGAACTAAAGTTGAACATCTAAAACTTAGAGAAATTGGGCCAAACACTTGTGCAATAAAACAGCTGCGTATTGTAATTCAGTGATATGAACAAGTTTAAATTTAGCCAGTGAATGAAAAGTGGGATTTAACCTTTATTTTTGGCAAGTTTTTTTTTTTTTTCAAGGATAGACAATAAGAATCAAACTGTAACACACCCCTCCCCCCCTCTAGATGCTATATTGGCATTTTACTATTAAGCTATAATTTACAACACCGGAATAGTTTTATCCTTTATCGCATTACTCCACTGTTCCTTGACTAGTGCTTTTATTTTGATGATTTCTGTATATCTCTAACCTTAAATTACTCCACTGTTCCTTGCTTAGTGTTTTTATTGCAGTACTCCACTGTTCCTTGCCTAGTGCTTTTATTTTGATGATTCTTGTATATCTCTAACCCGAATATGTTCCTCAAAGTATTAATATATAAAGTTACTCTAAGAATATATAGGATGTTAGTAATGTGACGTTTCTTTCTGTTCTTTTCTTTCTTTTTCTTTTTTGGGTAAGAAAATTATCCATTAAATTAGAGCATTATGGAGAAGGTGAAGTTTAGGCCTGTAGGTGTGTGATTGTAACATAACTATCAAGTTATGAAGAATTTCACGAGAACGCAACAAGAGCAATTGTTCTGTGGAATAGAAATAAGCTGTAACAAAACATGTATACAAAATGAAATGAAGAGAAAGGAGTCTAGAGGTGGCATCAATTGAGGACAAGCTGAGGAAAGTCACCTGAAACGGTTTCACTATGAGCAACAATAGTGAAGAATGCACCAGTAAGGAGGATGGGAGTTACTGGTACAACTTGAAGGCATCACAATGAAAAAGGCCAGAAAGAATGTGAGAGTTGAATGGCAAATGGAATAATGATCTATAGGAGGATAAGGCTCTGGACAGAGCTGAATGGCAAATGGAATGAAAGAATTATTAGGACCAAAATTAGCAAGTATTTAAGCTTTGCTGGATTAATTGGAGTCTTAAATTCATGGCCTATGCATGTTATGCTCTATTTGTAGGATATACCGATATTTTGACCAAATCAGATTTTGAAGAATAATGATCACTTGTATACTGAACTCTCATCGAGTCCAACCTTACTTATTGAATTCCCTGTTCAGTGGCTCAAATGCATTTATCACCCGAGTCTTCAAAAATTTTCTAGCACCAGTAAGAAGTATGTAGAAAACTAAAATCCTCATAAATGTAAAATACAAAGATAGTATTCTTTGGTAACTATAAAATATATTTTTTTATTAAAATTGAAATTTCAACTTGTGGCAATATTTGGTTTCTTATAAGAAATTAGTTATAGTTCTAACTCCTTAAGGAATAATCTTAAGGAACAGCTGGGGTAGCTAGATAAATTAATATGAGAGGATGAAAGTTTTAGATAAGCTGGGAATTTTCAGATACTGTCCTCTTTCTATGTGACCCACATGTAAAAAGTTTATTGTTTGGGCTTGAATCAAGAAGACTGACCACATTATTTATTGAAATTCCAAAAAAATCCATGTCATGGTAGAACTAGAAAATAAGCTATTGAAAACTAAGAAAACCTAATGAATCTCAAGTCAACGCCAGAAGAAGTGCACAAGACCAACCCAGATGATGGTATTGCTTCCACAGAATATTAAAACAAGCACAAACCTCTATTAAAATTGCAAGATCAACAACAATACTTGTCACATATCCAAGGACAAGACCAATGACACTTCTTGCTACGGATGATGAACCAATATCCACATCAATCTGCATGACAGAGGTGAGAGGTTTTAAGAAGTATCTCAGTAAATTGAATGAACAAAAATAACAAGCAGTTAAATAACCAAAAGTTTAGAAAATCAGCATTCAACTTTTAAGTAATTGTAGCCGTGGGAATTAGGCCTGAGAAAACATGGTAAAATGCATTTCAAAGCTAAAATCAACCCAAAGAAACTTGACACAGAATGCAATAAATGCACCACAAATTGTTGATAAATATTAAAAAAAAGAAAAATCGATATTGCACCAGCTTCAAAAACTTTGCCAAATAAAAACATAGCATGGATATGAACAATTTACTGAGCTGGGCTAAGATATGACAAGAAGAGAAGGGCTTGCCTCTAAGAGTACAAAACTTATAAGTGCTCTAGAACTTTCAGTAGATCAGAAAATTATATCTTTATGTCAAACCCATCACTCTTAAAGATATAAGATCCAAACATTTCCAATTTTAATTTTCATAGCAAAATGGATAAATTATACTCTCAAAAGTTACAACCGTATAAAAAATTGTGGACTTTCTCGATTCCAAACAAATTTCAATATAAAGAAAAAGTAGGATAACAACCCAAAGGTTTGCATGAAATAGTTTTAAAACATCTGGCCAATCTAGGATTTTGTACCTGAGATAAAAGTTATCCAACTGAGATTAAAGTAGAGGCAATACTAATATATAACCATCATTGACAACATTTGCAACAATTGTTGCATCCTTTTGTACACACTTGCAGTTCCACACCAACTTAAACTGTCAATGTTGGACATATGATGGAGACGTGGCAAAACCTTATAAAGTGAATAAAAGGCAGGAAAAAGACGCTTCTAAGATTCAAGCCTTGGCGCATGCTAGATGTTGCGGGCTCCACTTTGGAGCAAGCATACCGGAGTTTGATTTTATTGAATCTTATTTTTAGGTTTTCATTTGAATAACTTGCAATTTAAATTTTTAAATGTTTTCTCTTGTTCTCAAATGTGAGGATATTTTTGTAACTTCTGGATTTACCGGACATAGAATGTAGTTGTGGACTGTGGGTCACCTCTAGGGTCAAATTGTGGTAGAGGAATAACTAAACAAGTGCCCATAACATAAAACAAGGGTGGAGAAAAAAGGTAGGAGTATCTAATATGAATATACATGGGTCTAGAGCACCATCAAAGCATCTGTATACTACATTTAAACATATATACACGTATAAAGAAGTACATATATAGAAATGTATTACATTGTTTTGATAACCATATATTTTGTGCTATTATATGTTCATACTGCTAAGAAATTTGTTTATCACCTAGAACTATACAAGTGTAGAAACAATTATGCAATTTGCAAAATTAATTTTGCCCATCATAAGACTTTCCTTTAGAATTGAATTCGTTACAGGTCCAAGTCACCTTTAACAGCAAAATCAGAAAAAAATAATTTTTTTTCCTTTTCAAATCAAAAAAATCACCCACTCTTCCTTGGGATTTACCTCTTAAAGTTTGATTGTATTAACAAGTCAGGCAGCTCTAAATACTTCCATTAAATTGTCATCTCGACTCTCTCTATTGAATAATAAGAGTAAATAACATGTACAGAAAAAAATAGTGTATATCAATATAAGTACTAGTTTTTTTTTTCCGTAAGTAATTAATATAACTACTACTTCTGGTAGGAATACGACTATAAAATAGGAAACTTTTTGGGGGTTTTAAGAGAACAGTTTTTTTTTTTAAGAGAAGAAAACCGAAAATAGCATGAGAATCCGTTTGGTTGACGGTTTCTGAAAATACTTTTTTTGAAAATAGAGTTAAAGATAAGGTTTGTTTTCATATAACATTTTTTTATTGATAAGGTTTGTTTTCATATAACATTTTTTTTTATAGTTTTCTAAAAACTTTTCAAGGACCACTTATTACTAAAGACTATTCTAGACATTTTCAATACCGCAAAAAAGGACCAATAAGAAAACTTGACCAAATGCGATCCAAGGACAACTTTTACGACCCAAGTCCAACATATAAAAAACCCTAGAGTCCTAAACCAAATAAAACATACATAATGCTATACTAGCAGCTCAGTGATTTCTTTTTAAAAAAAACATAAATCAGACTCAACCAATATATCCATGGAGCATCTCATATAACCTTCCCATTTTTTCCTTTTCCTTGGACCTGTTCAGCATCAACAACTTTCCAAAACAAACCATTTTTGTTTTTTATGGAATCCATGGTGCTGCAAGACTCAATCAGTATATTCATAGTTCATCTCATATAAAAGCATTTTATTTTCACTAAACAAAAATGTGTTCTGTTCCAGCCAATTCAGGAACATCATCATCATCCTTGCCTTTATCCCGTAAAAACGGAGTCGGCCATAAGGATTCTCTTTTTCCACTCTTTTCTATCATAGGTCATATCATCTACTGGATTCCATGTTAGTTTTGGTCTAACTCTTTGTCTCTTACCCTCTATGCAAATCAATCTTCCTCTTCTCACTGAAGCATCTATATGTCAGCGTTGAAGGTGCCCATACCACCTAAGTCTACTCTCTCTTATTTCTCGCTAATAAGTGACACGCCTAGTCTCTCCCTAATTTTTTCATTTTTAATCTTATCTTTCCTAGTTACTCCTAACATCTATCTTAACATTCTCATTTTTCCCACATGCATACGTTGTTCTTGTTTCTTTTTTAGAGCCCAACATTCCGCCCACATATAGCATAGCCGGTCTAATTATTGTCCTTATACTTTCCCATTTAGTTTATTTTAGTTCAGAAACTTCCCAATCCTCGTCAAGATCCTTGTCAAGATAACGAAGTGCTGCACCTCATTTTAAGATAATACCAACTCCCATAATCATGACCATTCTTGTTACATATTCTGAAATTTAATTGTACTTGATGGCAGAGAATTAAAAACTAGATTTAATAACAGCATCACAAATTGTAGATATCGGGTATAATTGCTTGGCGTAATGGTAAAAGCTCAAATGGTCAAGAGCTAGAAAACAGGTTTCAGTGCAAGGACAACAAGTTTGTGTAATTGACACTAAAAATTAGGTCTCTACTGAATTGACCCTTCCTAACACCCCGAATCGGTAGGACTAGAAATTGTTATTGGGCTATGACCTCCTGTTATTCTTTTTGCATCACATATTTTGGATATTCTATAAACTATAATTCTATTAGTTCTGCCATTTCTCAATATTGGGAAATGTCAAGGGATACCTAACAATATAGCAGGATATTTTAATTGCCTTTTTAAAAAAAAAATCCAGTTCCTAATCTAACATAAACTAACACGTAATATACATTTTGGATTTTATTTAGTATCGATAAGAAAGAGGTACGAAGGTCAAAAAGAAAAAGGTAATGCATCAAAAGGAGAGGAAGATACATGACTGATCTACCATTCATTTTAGTTTGCTAAAAATAAAATGCATCAACATCAATTTCTTATTAGCTGTAATGCAGTTCCAACATTATAAGTACCACAAAATATTTTGTAGCGATTGTCATCATATCTAATTTAAGGGCAACAAAAGTGAGATTTTATTACCTCCAAAAAATTGTCTTGCCTAAGGTATCTGCAGGTTACTGCTTTCCCTAATAGGCAAGCTTTTGTTCCAACTGCACGCTTAACCATCCAATATCCCTGTCAAAAACAATAGTTGCTGAGTATGATGGAAACATTAAACAATTTAAGTGAGGTAAGTTAGACATGATCATGATACCGTAAAAACAATTCATACCTCAGCAATACTTGGAATTAGTTTAAATCTTGAATTGCGAAATGCATCTGTCCCATCAACAAATTTACCCAAC
Source organism: Cornus controversa (assembly GCA_026545225.1). NCBI lineage: Eukaryota > Viridiplantae > Streptophyta > Magnoliopsida > Cornales > Cornaceae > Cornus > Cornus controversa. The sequence continues at coordinate 62,637,979 of CM048851.1, read as the reverse complement.
AACGAATTCTTTTTTAAAGGCCTGTCAGCGGCATAGTAAAGAACTAGGTTGTAGTTAGGTTTTGCTGGAACCTGAAACAGTAAAACCACCGAAATTTCTTCCCTGAAACCTTGAATTTAATTTGGTAGCATAGAAAAAATGAAGAAGATAGAACTGATGATATTTCACATCGTTAATAGTAAAAACGTTTAAGCTAAAAAAAAGTCCGAGTTCAACCAGAAGTTTTCCATCGTCCGCACAATCAATATATAAAAGCATAGCTGGTAGGAATAACAATTTCGAAAATGCAAGTGACTAAATAGCTTAATAATGAAAAATGTTCAACACTTCCAGCATCATTTAAATTTTCTGTATAAACTTAACTCGTTTTTAAAATCAGACCAGCTTCCAACCAGATTCCAACACCTGCGGGAATTCTTCAAAAGAAAAGACAGTACGCTCATGTACTCAACGTGCACAGGATAATAACTAAGCTCTAGATTGTTTTAGATTTCCATTTAAACGTTCACTGACTTCCATAACTGCACCTACTTTTTTGGTTCCCAACACCACTCTAAAAACTCTTCAATTGTCAATCATAAACTTACTATTATTTTTTCTGAATAATTACATGACGTTTTAAGAAGTAGACTAAAACAACCAGCTATCATATAAAAACACTTCACAACCACTTACAGGATAAAGAATAGAACTGATAAACCCTTGCTCAAAACAAGCTTACATGATTAAATACAAATTCAGAGAAGGGGGATCAAACAACATTCTTATACACACCTGGAGATTGATGATGAGGATGAATGGAAGCTTTTTTCCGGCTTCTGACTGGATTGAACAAACAATATTAGAGAAAAACAATCACATTTAGAGACATGAAAACATTATTCTAAAACCCACATCTTCTCAAATAAAAAAGGATATATTTTCAAGTCCGATGGAAACATCTCTCATGGTGCCATATAATCTCAAGGATGCATATATTTTCAAGTACTTAACAAAACCACAATAATCTTACACAAATCAATTTAAAAATAATATGAAAACAAGTAGAGCACTTTTTAGAGCTCAATAGCGACGTAGTTAGTTCCAACTTAGTGTCAGATACTTTTTGTGTTTGGATGCTCCCAACGATCCAAAAATCTGTCAGCTTCTACAGTGCTACATGAAGTTAGTCCTGTCAGCCATTGGATTTGAGACTTCTCTAAATCCAACGCTGAGGGGTGCACTCACAGTAAGAGCACCCCCATGATAGCTTTTCCATATCATAATCGATCGAGCAGAGCTTCTGTTTATGAGTACAACTTGAGCAAATTTGTAATACTATAAAGCAGAATTTTACATGAAATGGCATATGGTAAAGTTGTGTCACAATTTCCCTATTACTCCCTCCGTCCCAAAATAAGTGTCCACCTTTCCATTTTTGCTGTCCCAAAATAATTGTCCCATTTCAAAATCCAATGCACCATCATTTTAACATTCCTAATTTACCCTCCATTGTGGACCCACCATAGAAAAAAGTTGAGTTCCTAAAAAGGGAAAATTTGAGAATTCATTCACTTCCCTTGAAATAAAAAAACATTAACAATACACTCTTAAAAAGTTGAGTTCCCAAAAAGGGAGTCTTTTTTTGGGACAGAGGGAGTATATGAAATGAGCAGATTTGGAAGAAAATCTATCTGTTACCTGAACAAGAGAACTGGGATGCAATGCAACTTCAGTGATGCTTTTTTCAACATTAAACCAGTCAACGGCTAAGAGTTTAAGAAGGGGATCCCCTCCTGTTACCTGAAAATAGGTTAAATATAAATTAGTCAATGTATTAATCTTGTATTACCAGAAGAATAGGATGCAAACTTGTATTGTAAATTTGTAGTCTATTGTAACTATTAACAAATTTGGACCACTATTCACTATCTCCAATTCTGTCACAGTTGACAAGCTTTCTGAGCGTTCTAGTTGGTTCATACTGCTTGTAAACTTGTACAGTAGTCAATGTATTAAATATAAATTAGTATTACCAGAAGAATAGGATGCAAACTTGTATTGTAAATTTGTAGTCTATTGTAACTTTTAACAAATTTGGATCCCACTATTCACTATCTCCAATTCTGTCGCAGTTGACAAGCTTTCTGAGTGTTCTAGTTAGTTCATACTGCTTGATCATACAGCGAATGAAGACAGCAAAGAAAGGAAGCAGAAAGTTGGGTCAAGAGATTTAGCTCTCTCAATTCAATTATTTATAATAAATATCAGAATTCACCAAAAAAAAGGAAAAAACTCCAAGTGACCCAAAAATTCAAAAACTACACTCAAAGAAAAAACACCAACCTTCGAATTATCTTTCAAATATGTTTTCCCTCGGATCATGAATCCCGTACCGCTTGGGGATGTCCAACAGTTATTGTCAGACTCATCCTTCCCATGGCACAGGGAAGCACAAAAATGGCTTGGATCAAGAATGATTGGAGGTACATTTGTATCTAGTTCGTTATTTGCACCTGGAGATGTACCCAAAAAAGAAGCTAAAATCTTTAAATTAATAACAGGATAAGTATAAAAGAAAAAAAGAGGTCACTGTATTACATAAAGCTTTACATTATTAACATGGTCAGAATAAAAAATACAGTATGCTACCTGGAAAGTGTTCATATCATATGAGAAAAATAATAATGACAATCATAAGATGTTGAATCAGATTATTATGGTCACCAGCATATGGATAAGATTTTTTCCAGATTTGTAAAAGAAAAAAAAAGAGTTCTATATGGAATAGGGGGAATAATTCAGAATTTGTCAGAGTAAACTATTAGAATGACAAATCCCGTATTCCATGCAAGGACCGTCATGTTTGGATGTAGGAAAGTCGGTACATTTCAAACAGTAGTATTCCACCCCAGAAGAAACTCCTTTTGACACATATGCTCGACATCAGTGTGAAGAAAACAGTCAGTAAAAGCATACACATGAAATAAACATCTCCTCGTGATGAAAATGCACAAGTTGCAATACTGGTAGATATTTAAGTGTTTAGCAAAGAGGAGAAGACCTGAAGTTCGCCTCAAAGCCAAGCCTGCAATGGCCCATGACACATTCTTCAACTTCACTTTTTTGTTCTGATAAAGTGGAAAGAACACGTTGAAATTCCTAAGGCCTTTGATACGATAGTCTTTAGTATGTTCAATCAAAAACCAATAGTTCCAATTTCCAACCAAAAAAAAGGCAGAAAAGTGCAAACCTTACTATCGAGCTCTATCTCGTTTTCACTGTCATCATCTTCTGATGATGAATCAGCAGCAATTGCATCATAAAACTCATCCGCCACCTCCGCATCCTCATATTCACTATTGGATGCAGAAACATCAGAAATTTTTGAATGGACAACTGTGGTCAAAGACTCAAATGTGAGTGCAGGATTAGCTCCAATATACGCCTTTAAACCTGCACAATCAAGAACCATGAGAACATCACACCAGTTAATTGACATTTTAAGAACAATTTTGCCACGATACAAATGACAAGGCTTGCGAAAATTTTCAAGCAATCGTTGTGATCTGGCATTAATACAATTACTCCTTAAATTAATTAGACCTACAAAGCATATCCCAGGAATGCTATAATTTATATAGTTCTCAGAATTGCTAACCGAAAATAAAAATAATATATATATTTACCCGGTTTCCATCATAGAAAATAACAAAGTTAACACTCCTGTCAGTCTGACTCATGCGATCTTATTTGAATCATTGAGAAACCTGTGTTCCATCCTTTTACATTTTGTCCTGGTTTTCCTTGTAAAGTTCGAAGTTGGGAAATATTTTGTGCATGTTAGTATATTGTTACAATAGTAAAAATTGTCCAAAATAAAATAGAAGCTTTACTCTCACTTCTCGTGTCTTCCATTTTATCCTTCAAATTTATTCCCTATCACTCTTATGAGTCTTATCGTCATAAAATAAATTCCAATACTACTATTTAACTTCTGATGGCAGTGTTCAAGGAAATCCAAATCAATTCTATTCGGAAGCATTTATAGAGGGTAAAATTTACCCATTCCCAAGTTAACAGGCTCAAGTTATGCAATAAAACAGAAATCATGGAGCATCGGGAAGAACTTAGGAGGCATCCTCCATGGCTCTTGAGAATTGTATTGCCAAGGAGATTCTGAAGCTGTAATATGATAGGTGAAAAGAGAAAAAGGAAAAGCAGATAATCTAGTCGCTTTACAGGAGTGATTTAGAGCTAAAGGGCTTCAAATGCAGACTTTGTTTAATCTCCACATCAAACAAAGAGCAAGATTTATTGGCAAAAAGAGGAGCCTTACCGAGGATTTTTTGAAGGGCATTTTAACTGCCCATATGATAAAATTTGAGGATATTCAGTTTCTTAAATACATTTAATTCATTAAGTGGATGTTGGGAAACTCAAGGGTTTGTGCTCTAATAAATGAAGGACTAATGATCCCTTTTTTGGTATTTTCCAAGTATATTAATACGTCTATTTATCAAACTTGATTCCTTTCCATTGAAGTACCAATAAGTAAAAAATAAACCAGATGCATCACATCCTTGTTACAAATGTCATATTGACCAAACAAATTCAGTCTTAAAGAGGTTTAAATGGTCCTGAGATCACTGGAGGTGGTTTTAGCCAATCTGGTGTCTACCATGTGTATGAATAATCTAGAAAGTAGCACGTCATTCATGAAGATAGTTGGGCTCACCTATCCCTGGTCTCCTCAAAACTGCCTTTTTTTACCAGTTTATATGGAAGTTCACGTAAGAAAAGACGAGTATAACCAACCTGACACTTGGTTCAACAATGCATAAGGAAGAGTCTTTTCGAACTTTGAGCATTGATTATTCTTCCATCTACTCCAGCCAACAGACTGCAACTCCAGTGTTAGTGTCACAAGGCAGCTCGCAGCAGTTGAACCATGGGATGTGTTTAAACTTCTGATCTCCCAGGTAGAAGCTAAAATGAAAATTTCATAAAGGTCAAGACTCAAGAGCAACCAAATTCAGGGGGAAAAAAGAGCAACCAACAAATTAACGAAAAAATACAGACACGTGCTGGTTGGGAAATTAAATGTTAAGAATTTGAGGAAGTATTTCACACAGCAGAACATGAATTATCAGAGCTGTTGAACCATTTAAGGAAGCACTGAATATGATGTTAACTAGATGATATATTTGAAAAAGGTATAAAATATTCAGTGACTTCAAAGCATTTGATCAGTGAACACAAAAAAAAAAAAAAAAAAGAGTGAATTTTAAAGAACAGCAAGCGAAACAAATACGTTTTTATTTGTTAGATACGTCCTCAAAGGAATTCCTATCTTACTATCTGGGATTCTGGATCATCAAGGAATTCCTATTCTCAATGATTGAAATGACTACCATGCACCACCGCATTAGCAATTACTTTAGGCTGCATAAGAAATTAATGTTACTAACCTAGTGGTTTTATTGGCCACCTTATGCTTTGTTTGCTAAGAGAGATGGAGGGACAGGATAGCAGGAAGGATGGAAGAAGCATCCCTATAAAAGGGAGTGTGCTCATCTCTCCTACTGTTTAGTTGAGTGGAAGGGAAGAAGAGAGGTGATATTATTATTTTACCATTAAATCATTAATTATTTAAATTGATACACTTAAATGCGGGTGTTGAAGTCTTTTTGATTTTATCCAACAAATATTCATTTTTTGTTCTCTCCTCTTCCTCCCACTTTTGGATGGAAGCAAAATGGTGAGTCTGGATGGATGCTTCATCCCTCTTCCCAACCTTCCCCTCTTTCTCTAACAAACAGTGGAATCTTGTTTCATCCCTCCCTCTTCCTTCACTCCAACCAAATGTGTGTTTAGACTAAAATGACAAAACCATATTCATGTAACCAACTCCAAGTAGTTAATGCTTTATCAGATCAAACCAAATTAAGGCAGTTTCTTGTAATATACAAGGAACAGCCAATCCCTACCAAGGGTTAAGCTCTCTCCCCTTTTCACTCTCTTGCAAAAAGAATGCTTTAAAAAGGTGAAAACCAGATGCTCAAGATCCAAAACAATTGGACAAACCTAGAGAGGAAGTTTTTGATGTCCCCTCGAATTGAACACAAGACCTACAGGTCATACCCAGAGGCTTTAGGCAAACTAGGCTACCACGTGGAGGTTAAATTTAGTCTTTTTCCTTTAACACAAGAATATAGAATTATGTTATTAGATTCGTATATTGAAAGAGGGAAATTTAAACTATATTTCAAGGGGCTGAAAAGCTAAGCATGCCACTAAAAGCAATTATAAACAAAGAATACTTCAGGAAAAAAGAAAAAAGAGTTTCAGCAAAGGGAAATTCTTACGGTTAATTTTTATACGTCGGTACCCGGATTTTGGAGGTCGCTTCTTATGTACAGCTGGAAATTGCAATATTGCTGCATCAATAAATGCATAACAACTTTCAGTAAAGAGAACAGGTAAAATTGTTGTATTTGTTGTATTCATAGAGGAGATAGTTTATGAGTTCTAACAATGAAAACACCAAAACTTGTCATCTTTCTAGAAAATGTAAGTACACCTGGAAAGAAAAGATAATAGATAAATGTATTGCGATTGAAGTGACAACCACAACTAAGGCCAAAAAGTTTCAAAGAAAGCACCAAGGACTATAGTTTGCTTCCACTACTAATGTGAAAGGCACTATTGTAGCCTCTCTCAGAAACTCTGAGCTTGAGGCAGAAAGATCCTTTTATTTCCCTTTTGCTTTTTACCATGGCCACGGAGGCCTTGAATAGAATGAATGGTAGAATAGTGAATGTATACAAAGAGGCTTTTCAATAGGAGCTGTTGGTGGAATTCCCATCTCAATATCACATAATATCATTAAGCAGTGAATGTGATCCATTTATCTTCTATGGAGTGGGGAGGAACAGTCGAGATACGTTCGATATATTTTCTTGTGCTTTGAGGCAATGCCAAATTTGTAAGTGATTCATAAAAATGAGCTGATTTCAAGTAGGAGAGGGGGGGAATTGAGTTGTCAGTCTAAGAATTTGGGGTGTATAGTGCGTTCCCCTATCTTACTCCTAACTTGGACCTCTCTCTAGGTTGATCTTTTAAGACCACCTAGGTGTAGGATGCAGCAGTTACGCAATTAAAGACTGGAGAGGGGATTGTCGAGATATGCTCTGAGAGAAGACCAGCTTTGGGAAGTGGCATATAGGAAGTTTGGGAGTGATAAAGGGGATTGGATTTCTAGAAAGACAAGGAATCCATATAGAGTGACATTGTAGAAATTGATCAGGAAGGAATGAAAGAAGTTATCTTATGTAAGATCAGGAATGGCTAATGGCAAAAGGATGAGGTTCTAGTAGAATTGTTGTGCATATATGTTCCCTTCAGAAAGTTTTTTCCTGACCTTCAGAATATTGCTGTAATGAGGGAGCATATATATCAGACTTCAAGAGGATTCCTCGAAGGTGTAGAAAGAGATGTTCTCTAGAGCAGTCGGGATTAAGAGTTGGAACTTATAGATGAGTTCCTTCAGATGCTTTTCAGCACCTATATATGCAGGAAGGAGATCCCTAGAGATAAAAGACTGCAGGAAATGGCATCTCAGAAAGAACCTTACTATGGGGTACAGTGTTGGAAAAGGTGGAGAATTTGAGTTGTCCCGGTAAGTATTTGTTTAATTATATTCAATGATTCCCCTTTTGGAAGGAAAATATAACTTTCAGCTATTGAGTTTTCTTTTTGTTCTTTCAACAAAAAAATCCCAGACTGACTTTGCTTTAAAAGAGCAATCAGAGGGCACCCCCCAAAAAAGAAGGAAAACAATCAACTTTGCACCTTAAGCCAAAGCCGCAGCAGCTTCACCCAAAACTCAGAAACTGCCTCAAGGTAAGAAAGACACCACATAAAGAGTGAACCTACTGCCTATCAAATCCTACTATTACCCCTCTATATTGAAACCTCAAATAAGATTGACACCCTCAACTCTTGCAGGTTAAAGTCTCCATCACAAGTATGAAAAGCAAAGGGCAACGAGTATTTCCTCGGCTCAATCTCCTAGAGGATCTGAAAAGGCCAAAGGAAGAGCCTAAATAAGATCTAGAATGAACATGAAGAGATTAACCAAGACATTTCCACTCCAATCGGTGCCCAAAGACCTACTAAGCAAATAAAGAAAAAAAATTCATACTAGATGTTGTATGGGAACTCCCAAGATAGTTGTTCCTTGGTCATCCCTCATGCCAACAACCAACTAAATTGAAGCATCACTACTGCTTAATGCTGATTGGAGTATTTCGATGCTTTGTTGGCAACTGCCTTACGATACTTTGGGCAATAAAATGCCTAAGGATGAACATGGTGTTCAGATTGAGATTTTTTCAACTTTCGGAATGATAAGGGCTAAGTTTACCATGAACACAAACAGGCCATGACACATTCTTAAAGGATGAGACAACGGAAAACTTTCCAGTGTGTCATGGAACCCATCACACATATGCACATAGAATAACAGGAATTTGTAAACCAGTGATTAAACTGAAATCTCTTACTGTATGTTCCATCTTGTCCGCGAAACCACTGCCTAGAGAAGACAAAATCTCTCTTAGAATGCCATCTGCACAACATATCAAGAGTGAATTATTACCAAAAGAATCAATAAGAAGTTCCTACAAAGACCACGTAAAGAAAAACCCAACTTTCAAAAGGGAAAAGCTATGATGATGGTGCCCTCATCGCTGTTGGATCAAAAAGCTGTGACGTCGGCCATGTGTACCAATGGCGATTAGGGTGCAAACTCACTGCACGTCCTCATGACAGAATAACTCTTTACACGAGTTGGTTCATTCTCATTCAAATGCTCTCTAAAATCATCAGAAGGGAGGGAAAACAATACACATCTATATATATATAAAATACATTATAAAAACAAAATGCACCATGTAATTATGGTAACATAGTGATTCTCAAATTTCAAAATAAGCAAGTCTTGGAACATGCATATATTTTAAGTTGAATTGCATGTGAGCTCACAGAAGTTACAGAGAATTCAGAAATTTTTTCCCTTCTTCATTTTCCACTTATACGTATACCACAGACTGCCAAATTGCCAATAGAATCCAAAATGATAGGAAATTAGCAGTGGGATTTTTTTGACCAAGGCGTTCAAGTTTCTGAAGATAAAGCTTTCAAGATAACTCTTTCAACAGACCCCACCACTACAAAATACATTGCAAAAGGAGGTATTGGGAGAGAAATATTTGCCTTTTCAGTTCCATCTTAATGTCAGTACTAGGAAGCTTGGCAAAAACTTTGAATTAATAAAGAATGTCATCTTTACAGCTACTCTTCCCTTTGTGAAACGATCATTCACAAGGAGCAAGATATAATGGGGAAAAGGACTAGGAGGAAATATCCATGAAGAGAGAATTTGTAGTTCTATTTTCTTTTTCTTTGCCATTATTATAATTTAAAAAGAAAATAGCACTCTTGGCAGCGTCCATAATTGCCAAAGAAATAAAGATTCAATTTGGTATTACACAGTTTGCTATCACATGGGTACAATCTAAATCATCTAGAGAAAAAATTGGCCAAATTCAATCCAAAAAGAACAAAACTTCATAAAAATGGGCATTAATTGAATAAGAAAGAGATTAATATAAGAACTGGATGCAATTGATTAGCGTATTGGGTTATTAAATGGTATTTGAGGTTAAGCTAATAAATGCTGCATAAGAAGTGGGAGGCCCACCCTTGCTCATTTGAAGGGGCACGTGTATAGGAACACGAGCAAAAGGTCAAAGCAAGAAGTTAATGGAAAAAAACCACTCTTCCTTCCACCAACACTTAGTTTAATGTAGGGGTGATCAGGACTCGAATGAGACTCGGGCTTCCTATTAGATGGGGCTATGCAAGTAGGTTGCAGGGGCTTTTTTCAAAATATTAGTTTTGAAGTGGGAATGAGCAGAGGCCGCAGTTCCAGCAAGAACACGAGGGTCCGATCCCTTAAATATGAATTTTCAAGAAGTCTTCATGACTGTTGATAGAGAGCAGCGGTTGCAAAAGAAGTTAGATTCTCAGACGCCAGTGTTCTTTAAGCACCCTGTTTTGTGTGCACCTCGCAGGAAAGGTAACTGGAGGTGGTTAAGCCATTTCTAATTTGTTGTATCCCTCTGCAGCATTTGGGGGTCAGATGACTCCTTGAGGAAAATTCTGTCAAAGGGGGATCACAGATATACAATCTTTACATACAGACATGAAGGCGGGGATCCACTGACTTCTCTTGAAAAGCTATCTAGCACATCAAGGTACTTTCTATGGTTAGATAGTTGTGTGCGAAAATATTTGACCATCAACATCCTGGTGAAGAAAGGAAAAGTAAACGTTCCTCTCAATTGATTTTTTATGTGCTGAAAATGTGGATGAAACAATGAAGCATTTGTAGCTACATTGCACAGTGGCTCAGGAGAGTGGCCCCTTCTCTCTCTCTTTGGTACTTTGAAACTTATCGGGCCATGCCACGCTTGACGACAGAGACATTGCGGCATTGGCAAGGCTGTAGAGCAAGGAAAAGGGTTAAAAATATTTTGGCAGGTGCAGCCATTATGCTAGTTATGGTGTGAATAAAAAGTGTGTAAAAAAATCTTTGGAAGGGTGGAAATTCCAATATTCAGACTTCAACTAAAGCATTTTATTCTTAGTTCCCCAAGTTTTTGGCTTTCGCGGAAGATCAGTTCCAGAATCATTTGCTCTTTTACTGAGTGATATAGGTTTTTAGTTTCAGATTTTTATTAGTTCTTTGTGTATACTTAGCTGGTACATGGGTTCCATGGTTGTGCTCCATTGGCACTCATTAAAGAATTACTTTTATCTATGAACTTATAATTTTAATTGCAAATCCAATTCACTGAAATTAGATCTTAGGTATAGTTATTGTTCAAGTGATTTGCTATCAAAAAGCAATGTTCTACCAGTACTCATATTAAAGCATCGGTTTAGATTTTGTAAAGAAATAAGTTAGTTTAGTCAATATAGAAAATAAGGATGCTATACCATTTTACAAACTACTGGGGAATCTCTGGCCATTGAATCAAATAAAACTCTAACAAGAGCCTTGTCATGGACATACTTCTTCAACAGCTACTCCTTTTTCTCTCCTTGTACCGTCTGTTTTAAATGATGAAACTTGAAAGTCACCATACTGACTTAAAGAGGACTGGAACTTATCACAGAAGAGGGATGGGTTTCAACACCCTCCATATGTTCCAAGGTAAGCAGGTAAAATTCCTACCAGTTCCAGCTTGGCTGCTTTCTATGCATTTTAAATCACCCATTTGTTACATTTCACCTATTTCCCGTCTAGAAAAAAAAAAAAAAGGAAGAAGTTGGAAAATTCCACCTTAGAATTTGTTTAAGGGAAATTAGATTTTAGTGACCAAATCTAAACAAAATTGATCTTAAGTGAACATAAAGTCAAGAAAAGATGAATAGTGACCAAATTAAAAAGTTCAATGCCAGTAAGTGACCATTGATGATTTATTCCATAAATGCCCATTAAAAAAATCATTTTATTACAAAAACTAAAAATTGCTAATCTATCGGATCACCAGTTCAAATTTCCATTCTTCATTTTCTTCTGTCCCCCTCCAACCTTATTTCTCTCTACAACTTTCTATATATGTATATATATGTATGTATGCATGTATGTATGTTTATTGAACTATCCTGGCAAGAACAATTCACGGTCACATATATATATATATATATATATATATATATATATATATATTGGCCATTAATACATTCTCAAGAGAATGGAATGTTGATTAAGTATCGGATTGGTCACTGTCTTGGTTTAAAATTTGAAGGCTGTAACTGAGCATATCATCAACTGAATTGCTTGATATTTTGGACATGAATGTGAGGTTCAATTCTGGCCACACGTAATATGATCCCAAAGCCAAATCACATCCTTTGGAGCACTTTGATTCCAAAATTACATCCTTTGGAACCCAATAAAATGATTTTTTTAAGATGGGCATTTATGGAATAAATCATCAAATGGTCACTTACTGGCATTTAACTTTTTTATTTGGTCACTATTCATCTTTTCTATACTTTATGGTCATTAAAGAGTAATTTTGTTTAGATTTGGTCACTAAAATATAATTTTCCCTTTGTTTAACTACTTATTTATAGTAAATTGACAGATCTTATAGCCCTCAATCAGTAACAATAGGATACTAAATAATACTATTATTTAATATTACCCAAAAAGCCCTCACATGGAATATGATCATTCAAGAACCCAAAAAAAACAAAAAAAAAAAAGATTTTGACCCTTTCTTGTTAAAACGCTCTTCATTATTACAATTTACAGCACCTTTAGATAAAAATTTGTCATCTGAGACCACAACAGTACGAAGGCAAGAAGTCTCAACTAAATTTTCCTATTATCATTGGAACAACACACTAAGAAATATAGCGATAGACAGAGGAGGACATGACTTAATTAGTCTAACAAGGCACTGTAAGAGAACCACCTAGAAACCGAAATGAAGAAAGAAGAAACATACTAAAAAAATAAAGTCAACAACATTCTGCCAAAAGTAAAATGGCATTTTTTTAGTAAACATAGGAGAAGCATCTTTTACAAACACATGCCAATTTGGAACTCCAAAAATCTGAAAGATTTTTAATATTGAGTAACATCAACAAAAATCTATATTTTTTAAAATAATTAACAGTGTTATCTAGTTAGACAATATAAACCATCTCAAGAAGGCAAGGCTTAAAATGAAGATAAAAATAAAATAGTAAACTGAACTCCATGGTTACCGAGGCAACTAATTTATGTACAAAAATGAGAAATGCAGAACTAATTTTTCCCCCATGTGAAACAAGTCCTTGGATTACAAATAATCATTTGAGCACATGACTAACAACTTTATCAAACTGAACCACATTAACTACCAGAAACAGAAAATCGTGCTCATCAACTTTACCTAGTCAAATACCTTGGATCAAACATCCCATAGACAACATCATAATGGCCATTTAAGGAATCAAGTAACTCCAAGTCACCGGTCAATGTATCCCACCTGCAAAGATACTTATTAGATTGAATTTAGTAGTATAATGTTGTACCAAGAACACAATCTTAGCAGCTTACTCATATCTCTGATGTCGATCAAGGTTCAGAACTACCTCAAAAACAGTATCTGCACTTGCACTGACAACAGCAACAGCCTTCACAAGTACACCTTTACCACTCTACAAAAAGTAATATACTTTTAAAGCAGAACTAATTATTTATATTTCAAGCACTCTAAATTTCACAACCTATTTCATTTACATTAAAAGATATATCAGTAAAAAAAATTAACATATATATATATATTTATAAATGAAGAAAAAGAAGAATATAGCTACAGGACAGGAATATGCAAAAAATATTTTAATTTAGGTTTAATTAAAACAATTTGTGGTATACTGATGGGATGATTGAACTGTAGTTGGGTAACATGAAACTGCTGTAATAGATATGTTAGGTGTTTTGGCAGAACTATCATCACAATGGTAGCTATGGTGTAGTAGGGGAGTGAAGAGGGAGTGGGAGAGAGAGGGTTTGCGATAAACTTACATACATAGCAAATGAAGTGGGAAACAGAAGGGAGGAGGGGTGCAGAGATGGAAAGGGTAATGTTCATTATTTTAAGTACTTTTAGAAAGTATATCCACCAAACATCTTTACTATTTTGAATTCTTTTCCAATGATTTACTTCTGTAAAGACTTTCCTGTTGAACGACTTTTAGGTGTTAGAAGCTCCTCCAAACACTACCTAGGGAATACTGATGAGTAAAGTTAGATAGACAGCTTCCTCTTTGTGCTTCATTCTTTTAGGTTAAAAAAAAAAATTGGGGAATAAAGAAAATGATATTTTCAAGGGAGACAAAGATCCTCCTTAAAAGGAGACTACAAACTCTTCCTTGAGTTCCTTTTCACGTGTATTTTCAGAGAAGGGAGAGTGTAGTGGTATTCTTTGTTATTGTTATTTATCAATTCCCCCTCATTAACTTTGTTTTACGCAGAGGTTGTCTTAACCACCATTTGCACCTCTCTTTCTTTACTTATAGTAATATGTCATTCCTAAATGCTTTTAATACAAAAGAAAGGATAACATTAGCAATGAGAGAAAACAAAAGAAAGGAAAGGAAAGGATAGTTTTAAACTTTTATCGTGTTTGGTTGATTAGTAAAGGAAAAGAAAGGAAAGGATAGTTAACATGTTTGGGGAAAGAAAGGAAAGGAAACAATTTAAAAAATTTACCATTATACCCTTTTATATTTAAAAGAACAAATTTTAGCTTTTATCAAAACAAGGGCAAAGTTGGTATTAACAAAGTTTCATTAAAAAATGTTGCCTTTCCTTCCATTTCTTCCCATTTTTGGAAGGATAACAAAAGCTACTATTCACCCTTAATTTATCCCTCCAAATCCTTCCATTTCCTTTCCTTTCCTTTAAAAATTTCATACCAAACACACAAAACCCTAACCCTCCAAATACTTTCTTTTCTTTTCCTTCTATTTCTTTCCTACCAAACTGACCCTAAAACATGTCAAATTAGTATTATTGTGTAAAATATAATCAAATTTTTGGACATGCATAAACATTGATCTTGAATTTAGGCAAAAGAAATTTTGGTCTCCAAATAGTTTATTATACAAAAATAAAACAAAGATATCAAAAAACTATGACGAAGCCAATACATGTTGAAGTTTAATCACTAGCAAGTACCTTAGAGTTGGCCACATCCTCAAGGATTCTAACTCCTGAAACAAAACCCCCAAAAAAATAAATAAAATAAAATAAACAAGTCATGGGCAAGGGAATATGTTGATTTTTCAAATGAGACCATTTTTTATAATTTGCTATATATACATACATATATATATATATATATATATATATATATATATATATATAAAACTCAAAAAGAAAAACTTTTTCTATCAAACTACCACGCAAGCACTATGAAGCAATAATTTCACTTGATTTAAGTTTCTAGTAAAATTAGTGATCCCACTCTATACATAGTCACAAAGACTTCATGATATCAGTTAACAGTTCAATCCAACAATGAGAGTAGTTGGGTCACTCAAGTTCTGATTTAAAATGACTTGTATCGTTGTTCTGAAATAACTAATGAATGTCTACATGCTTAAAAGAAGGACAACAGTTAAATTATGAATGACAGTTTGGGACAAAACAACAAATGTATCTGAATTTGATGCCCCAGAAGAGGGAAGTGTAATTTTTCAAAATTTCACTTTATAATAATATACATAACAAGCCAGAAGGAAGCACAGACCCAGACACGACACGGCGATACGGCTCGAAAAAACAGGACACACAAGGATACGTAAAAAATAAAAAAATATTATTATACTAAAAAAAATTAACTTTTTTCAATAATACCATAACATTCTAGGGGATGTCTCCACTTTTTCTTCTATTCTTCTATTTCTCCTCTTTTTCTTCTTCTTCCTCTTCTTCTCACTTTCTCTCTCATTGATTTGGCTTACATGTTGTTGTTGGGCTTTTAAACCTAATTTTTATTTTTACATTTTTACTCCATTAGATTTTAAAATTCGAGCTGAGCCTTTTAAAATATTCACAAATTAACCCCGTTGTGTCCTGACACGTGTCCCAACCATGTCTTTGCGCATCTAGCCGTGTCCGTCTCAAAAAAATAATCATTTAAAAATGTGGACACTTCTGGCCGTGTCACCGGCGGGTCCGTGTCAATGTCCGTGCTTCCTATGTCATAAGCAAATAATGTGAAATCAAGAATTTTCTTGCTCAAAGAATAACTTCATCACTTTGTTTTATAATCAGTCACCATTTCATACTAAATAAATATTTATTCAGCAAAAAGCTACACCTTGGGAATTCAATATCTTGTATCACGGACTCAAGGTCCAATAGCCTGACCCTCTCCAAATCACATTCTATCATCGGTGCACCCCCCCCCCCCCCCCCAACTTCCCCTTGATTCATTCGCCAGGTTCACACGCCTAATCAAAGTCAAAGTACGTGTGGTCCATTTGTAAAGAACATCTCTTTTTGTTAATAAAAAAATTAGCTATAAGAAATTTTGTTGGCCAGATTTTTTTTGTAAGGAAAAAAAAAAAGGTTAAAAGAACATGAATTTATATATCAAAAAACCATCTAAGAGCCTCCACATCAATTTTAGATCAAAGGTAAAATATATATTTATTCACATCCACCCTGTGGTTACAGAAAATTTCTCACAGTTCAACTAAAAACTGAGCAATAAAAAATAAATTAGTGCATTTGAGTTCCGATTGAGTATAATGCGTGCACCCAAAATTTATGCTTCGAAACAGAACACTTGCACCAATGTGTACTTTTCTCCCATTCCCATTATATATCTATAACTTAGCTTCAATATGGGGCATAAAATCAGTTGATCACCAAAAGGCTACATCACTAGCTGCTAGGAAGCACGGACACACCTAAAAGGTCGAAGAATCCGTGTCGGACACGTATCGGACACCGACACGCGTCGGACACGCCCCGACACGTGTCGGACACGCCAAAATACGTGTCCTAATTTTTTTATTTTTGGACACACCACAGACACGGAATAGACACGCCATGGACACGTGTCCGACACGCGTGTCATATCATTAGGGAGTTTTTAGAAAGTTTTAAAAAGAAAGATAGTTTAAAATGTAAATGTGATGACTTCTTTGAAGTTTTTTAATAAAATATGGCAGTCATAACATATAATATTTCAATTTTTTTTTTAGAAAACAACTTTTATCATTATTGTGGAGTAGATTCAATTGTGTAGTTCTTTAAATGAAAACCTAATTGTTTTTATAGCTCATTCATTATTATGATTTGTGAAATTTTCATTGTTAGGTTGATCTCATATATATAAAAGGATATATTTATTAGTTGCGTGTCCCCGCCGTGTCCGTATCCTAGTTTTTTGGGATCTGCCGTGTCGCTGTGTCCGTGTTGTGTCGTATCCGTGTCCCGTATCCGTATCCGTGCTTCTTAGACTAGCTGCCTAGAAAGAGTTTGGTTTTCAATTATCTCAAGAAATCCTGTAAAATTGAAAGAGAATCCTCAAGGCTCTAAATCAATATTTGATAACACAGCAAAACCACCACAGAACACCAAAAGGAGGCACAGCCCATGTACAATCAATTTTTAAGAACAAAAGCTTTGCAACCCAATAAGTAACAGACACAAAAAATTTCTCTTCAACTTATGAATCAATCGCCCAATTTCTTGGGAATTACGCTGTTCGCCTCTCTCCAAACACACCACAAAAGTCAGAAAGGGCACAGAATTACATGCCTTGTATTTTTCCCAGTTAATTCCTTCTCCTCTCCAAATATTAAGCAAGTCAACTGCTGACCTAGGTAATATCCATCAACCCAAGCAAATACAGCAACATTTGACCAAACAGTAAAACACCCATCCACTCTACATTAAAAAGCAAATGATCCACTGCCACAGCAGCCTCTTTACTCATACAACACCAATTAGGAAGAACTTATTCTCCTCTTCACTAAATTACAAATCGTCAAAAACTTACCATGTACAGCAAATCATAGAAAATGCCAACTTGGAAGGTGCTTTAGTGCCCGTAGTCCTGTACACCATTCCAATGAACATAACCTCAGTATTGCCGGTGTAATACAATTTGATTTCAAAGTTCAAACCTCACATTCCCCTTACCATCTCATCCCATCTTTCTTAAGCAATCCACACTTTACAAAGTGTTTCATAATTTCACCACTAACTCGATCTCCTAGTTAAAGACCAATCTCCAAAATCAAATTGTCCCATGTCACTTCACTTCTATAATATGTGAAATTATCTGCCACCACCCATTGGAAAGGACTCCCAAAAGCATCAAATGGATATGATATAGGCTACGCATCATCATCATCATCAAAGCCAACTGCTGACAAAAGAAGCCGGTCAATCTCGGACACTAAATCTCACCATGACCAAAAAGTTGGCAGACAGAATCATTGTCTTTTTCTTAACTAGGGTTTCCACAATCTCTACATGTATTTAGTGACTGATTTCTACGTATTTCGTTCAAGATCAGATTCAGCACGACACCTATCCTTAATTGACAAATTACTCAATGCATATACATGTATATGATAACTGTTCTTTAATTATTTCTATAAGATTAATATTTTTACAAAAATTCTGAGATTATGTCGATAAACAAAAGAACTTCATGCAAAGAAACCAACACACAACATATGCATAAAGTTCATGGCCGATTTGGAGTTTTTTACAAAGAGTTCACTATTAACCTTTTTCTTTTTACTGATAATTGTAAATCTGCAGCCTCACTTAAGTCCTGCCTCAAACACAAGACTAGGACAACATATTCCCCTTAAAGTAATTCCCTTATATCCATCTCTCCAAACACGAGCTACCCCCACCCACACACACACACACAATTGAACATGAAAAAAAGAAAGAAAAAAAAAAGTGAGAAGAACTCAATAAGATAAATCAGTGGATTCACAGCAAAGGTAAAACTTATTAAGAGATCACCTAGTGATTGTTGGCAACGAAAAAAGTGAATAGTCGAAACGATACCATTTATTGCACAGACACATTTCCATTCATGTACATCAATCACATCTCCAGAATCTCCCTCAAAGTACCCATCTGATCTAACATTAACATCCAAGCCTGAGGATTGGCGCAAAAGAGTCTCCGGACCTATGTATGATATAACAAAAAGTGTATCAATAAAATTGATTCATGTTTGATACAATATAACAATGGTAGATAATATTCTTCGTAAAGAATAACAGATGCTTTTTGTTTCCCCCTGAATGTGGTGTTTTATTAGAAAAAATACAATGATGTTCAAGTGAAAACCAAGGGCTTACCCTAAGATGACATCAAAGGAAATTAAACTAACCATTTTCAATACAAAGAAAACAAAAACAAGAGAAAGGCCTTGTTTGATAACCTGATTCAGCACTTAAAGCTGAACACGGTAAGCGATTTTTAAAAATAATTTAAGTTACTTAAAATTTTTGTTAGGTTGTTTAACGCTGAATGCAGAACACGCTCAGCGATCGTGATTTTAAAATTATTTGTTATTGACAATTTTGTCCTCGTATATACGAGTAAATCTCCTACCGTTTAAAGATACATGTCATATTCAACATTCAACTTCTTCCACGATTCCTACTATCGTGATTTTAAAATTATTTGTTATTGACAATTTTGTCCTCATATATGCGAGTGAATCTCCTACCGTCTGAAGATATCATGCCGTATTCAATATTCAACTTCTTCCACGATTCCTCCTCTACAACTTCTGTACAAAAAGAATTCTCCAAAACCGTATGTTTTCACATAACTAATCTCACCAAACTAAAATTAGATTATTTCTTAAATTAGGGAAAAGTTTGTACGTATGCCGCACTCAACTTCTTCCACAATTCCTCCCCTACGACTTGTGTAAAAAAAATCTCCAATAGCATAAAGTTTGTACGTATTTATACTATTATTTCATAAAAGATAGAGTTAGGGTAAATTTGCTGCGTATAAAATAATTGTTGCATATTTATCTTAGTAGATTATTTCATTTATATTTTGTTCATTTCACTTTTTGCTCTTTGATGAATTATACCCTTTTATAGTATCACCTCCACAAAAATATCATGGATATTGATTATCTCTACAACTCTATCTTATATTCTAGAACCCTCCATATATATATATATATATATATATATATATATATATTATGAACTACATTTTATATAAATCTATTCTATCACAAATTAAAATATTAAACATTAACAACAATAATTCAAGTAATTCAACAAAAATAGTGCATAAAAATAATATTATAAAATAATTTAAAAAATTCTAAAATTATCAAATATGAGAGATGAATAAAAATTAACAAAAAATACTATAAAAGCAAAACACTAACAAGATGAAGGGAGAAGACTCATCTATAAATAATAAAATAGCCCCCAAAAAAAACTTTTGAAATACAATTTAGACTCGTCCAATGAACCGATCCCCAATGAAAAATTTGTTTGAGTGAAATTAGTTGTTGTATCAATGCTTTTACATTGTGTGTGTGTGTGTGTGTATACTATATATCTTTTATAAAAATGTTACAAGTAAGGATATTGAGGGCAACAATGTAATCTGTACAATTTTCAGATTTCAGTTTTTGTATTTAGCAAACAATCTTAATGAATTCAGCGCTGAAAATTAAGACGGTATCAAACAAGTTTTCAAATTAATACATTTAGCACTTAAAATTCAATACTTGAAATTTTCAGTGCTTAATTTTCAGTTTTATCAAACGCAGCCAAAGATAAATAAATAATAAAAAGGCTTTAAAATTTCGCCATACTATACTTATCTATATGGCTTCTGGTAGACAAAAGCAAGCAAGTTAAGTTCTTGTTGTTGCTTTAATTTTCAAAGAAGTGTGTTTTTTCCTCGTAGAGATATCAAAAAAGTGCTGGTTGTTGGAACAATATATAAAGCACTTCTTATATGTGAGAGACTTTTCTATTTGTTTAGAAACAATAGTTGTCAAAGCGCTTTTAACACTAACTTCACAAGAGTGCCCCTCCTGAAGTGCTTTTATGCATTTTGCAATCAATGAACATACTTCTCCAATAGGTTTTATCTTTATGTGCAAATGCAATAAAAAAGCACCAAATTTGAGCTTAGGCCAAAAGAGCCATGTGGCCAAAATCTCAATATAAAAATAAAAAAAATAAAACATCGATTTTGGGGCCACCAAACACTCGTGTATAAAATTTCCAAATTGAAAAAACTTCAGGACTACAGAACTGCAACCATTAACAGAGACTAAGAATCAGCATAGAAACATAGGCATGGTGCATAAACAAAATAAATGTAACAAAAACAATAAGCTTGCGTAATAAGAATCAATACGCAACATAGGATACTAATTTTGTAGCTTGAATCGCTAATGCGGAAAGTTGCCCTAGGTGCAAAAGTTACGTACCATTGAAGTATTTCATAACATATTTGAACTATTCATTCAAAATGATCAACAACAAAAGAACGATACTGATTTGCATCATTTGAGCATAAGCTATTCTTTTGCTTACTTTGCACTCTATAGTGCACCCTATGCATATGATACATACTTCATTGTATTCTTTCTATGCATTCGATTATTTCTCTTCAGTTATCTTTATCCATTAAAACTTTTCTCACATTTCCAAGTGGCATCATATGTTATATATATGTCATATGTTATATTATATGACAAACCAAGTAGACCAAAACCAGTCATCCCAGAATATATTACAAATTTAGAATAAATATAAAGTGCAGTATTTTGTCCAAAGAACATCTAAAACAATAGGAGGATGAAAAAAAAAGAAGAAGAATGCACAACTCTTTAGGATCCCAAATATTTATCTGCTAAGATTATATTTAAATGGCAATATGTGTTAGTGATTGCAACCAAACTAAATTAATGTTTGGTTTCAAGTTAGTAGTAGCTAGGTTATAGGGGATGTTAATTCTTGCTCAGCTCTTCTTTTTCTACTTTTCCTATTGCCACCCAAAATTCTGCTAATATATCTTCTCAAAGAACAGCAACACAGCCACCAAACCCTATCCATTGTAACAGACCTAAACTACAAACCATTCTGCATCCCTTCTATCTTCACAAACCCTCCATAAGAAATTCTATAACTTGGTCCTGTAAGTAGTGATTTTAGACAATATTATTCCATAGTTCTTAGTAATTTTTATTGATTAAATGGTTGTGTATTCAAGCTAGCTTTACTATTTATAGACCAAATTTAGTAATATTGATGATTTCACAATGCTTCAAGATAGAGCTGTGAACTTCATTGACATGACATTTAGTGACAATTTGACAATTAGTACACAACATCCTAAAAAATTCAAAATTTAAAACTATTATCAAACCATAATACCTTGCCCGATTCTTATTAACTTCTTTAAACCACGTGCATACCGCCTTACCCTAGGTCGATGCCCTTCAAGATTGATCCTTCCACAAAGAAAAAATAAGAATTGATTAGATAATAGTTGACCAAAAAGGCAACAAACATAAAAAAGTACAGGAAACTATCTGGATAAACGGCAACTAATGCACCCAATAGGATCGCATAACCGATAACAAACACCTTTAAGCAGCATAAAATTACATGTATAACACATGCATGGTTAGGGTGAAGGTGTGAAACATCAAATAAAATTACACAAAGAAAACCAGATATCAGGTATCAAATATAAAAATATTCATGACAAACCACTCCAGACCCTCGCCGTTGACTAGTCTTTTCTCTCCCTCTCTCTTTTCTTTTTTTCCTTCACTAGGTAGGAGGTGAGGGTGTAATCTGTTTAATGGTCTTGTCCCCTCAATCCTTGCGAAACCACCATCTACTAAACAAGACCACAGAACGTGACAACTGACATAAGCATTTCTCAGATCCAGAGAGAGCATACTCATTCTCCATGTTCAATTTGTTTCTTGCGCTAGCACCTCTTGAAAGCTCATATTCAGCCTGTTGATAAATAATGTGAGATTAAGATATATGGAAAAAAAATAAAAACATAAAAAGTACTATAGAAGTAGGTGAATCCCTGGTTCCGATAGAATATGATAACCAGGCAATTACAAAACAAAATTACATTATTGCATCACAAGGACCACAAAAATGTTATGATTTAATCTGATGGAAGAAAATTTTTACAAGAAAAACAAAAGAGAATGATTTAACAAGAATAGAATGCCACAATCATACAAGTTAAATACGAACACATTGATCATGACAACCATAGTAGATAGATTCTGTAGAAATCTTCACTGTATTAGTGATAATACATTGCCAACTTTTTTTATACCTGTTGTTTGGCATGATCAAATGCCTCCATCCATTTTTGAGCTTCTCCAGCTGAAGCACAAGCAATCTTGCAGCAATAGAAAATCAAGTAGATGTGAAAGGTTATTACATATGAAAAAGGAAATTACAATTTTCAACGGAGATATATGGGGGGTGGGGGTGAGATTCCACATTAATGATAAAACATAAGGTCCAAACAAGAATTCATTTAAAACATATGATGGTCTAAAAAAACAGTCAAACAAGTGAATTCATGTGTTCTATAAAGATTTCAAGGCAACGATAGTCATAAGACATCAAAATTCAGCAGAATATCAAAGTAATTAAATGCAATTCTGTACTTCCCCTTACGCAATTGATAAATTCAATTCTACAGAACACAAAAGGAATAAAAGGTTAACATCAAATTCTAGCAAAATTTACAAGGAAAAAATAAAATAAAATTACCACTTACTTCTCCCTTCTTTGTCTCGTCCAGCCGATTGTAAAACCGTAGAACATAGACATCCTAGGAAAGATGTGAGGACAAAAGTTAAATTTAATGATCCTCTGCAGTTAAGTAAAATGCTCAAGATACTAGAAACCAAATTTGCTATTCACTAGAAAGAGGGATCAATTTTTAAACAAAATGACACGAAATTAATGTGAATGGAGATAAAAATTATAAAATATTGAGAGTAAAGAAAAGGGGGTAAAGTAGCCTTCTAAATTAATGTGAATGCAGATAAAAATTAGAAGAAAAAAGGAACTCAAAAGCCTTACACCGTGATTCACCTTCCGGCGTCCTAACTCTTCCACCATCAGTGTGTGTCCGACAACGCCCCTCCTAATGGGTTTCTGCGTCATGAAATGTTAAGGATAAGCATAAGTTTCCAAATCCATGTTCAAAAGGATAAGCATAAGTTTCCAAAGCTATGTTCAAAGACCATTCCTACTACTAAAGCAGACAAATAATATTATACAACATTTGACAAGAAAAAGGTAAAAAAGGTATTTACAACGAATGTCCAAGTTGAGCACATTATACATTAAAATGAAGACAGTTGTACCACCTTGACATATAAAAGTAGCCATAATAACACATAGTCAAGGACCACTTTTTTTTAGCTTAAGCTTATAGCTAGAGAAAAAGAAAATATAGAATGACATGACATACACTCCTCTTATTATTCAGGTTATAATATGACATGATATACACTCGTTATTAATTCACCTGAAGGCTGAACCCATCCAACAAATAGATAAAAGAATACTTTTAGACAACTAAATATAACAATGAAAAAATTGCAATTTCCTCTCCTTTTTTTGTGCATCCTTGTTTCGTAACAATTTGAGCTTTAAATTAAGAATTTTCCGTAAAAACAAAATCATAATCCTCTGCTTGATGGATGAGAAAAGCAAGACAAGAACAGAAAAGAAAAGATAAATATTTAAAGATCATATGCTTTGTGCTGTTTATTGGAATCAAATCTAAACAAAAAGAGGCCTTCGCTCTCGGCGAAAACATAAAACTCAAAAGTCTGACTTCTTCCTATGCTTTACCAGAAAGCAAATCAATCAAAAATAAATATTCTGAATCTGGTATTTCATATTGCCTACAGAAATAGTGAAGGTTTGAATTTAGTGCAGCATTTTTGTTACCTTACCTAAAGAAGATAAAAAACATATTAATCTATTCTAACTTTTCGCACTCACCTCTGCAATAGACCTTTCATGACTTTGTGTGTGTGTCTGCACACACACATGGATATATATAAAATTTAGTGCACCTTTTTTTAGTCACATTATATATACATGACTGTAAAAACCATGTATTCAATAATTGTGATTTCTTTTATTCTCTCAGACTTTATTTGTAAGATATATAATCAATATGTATATATACACAGAGAGAGAGAGGGAGGGAGAGAAATTAGTTGAGTAATTCTTACAATCCCAGGGTTTTCGTGAGGATCGCGTTTGTACATCTCGGCATATTTGCCACGAATGAAGAGGAAGCGAAGGTGACAGAACTCGTGACCGATTGAATTGACGCCCAAATGAAAAACCCAACCGAAGTAGTCGGACACTCCTCTCTCGTCCGATCCGCTCTCCGACGATCCTCCACTCTCCGACGATCCTCCTTCGCTCTTCTCCTTATTAAGCACCGACGAGAACATATTCTTTTACCTTTCTCAGTCACTTTCTCTCTCTAGAAAAGAAAAGAGGATGGATCAAGCAAGATCTGAACGAAATTGGAGAGAGAATCTGTTTGGAGAAATTTTCCTTTTTATATTTTTTTACCTTGCAAGAAACACTCACACACACTCACTGTCCCGGTAACGAGAGGAAGGAAGTACTCCAATCCTACCAATTCTTGGTGTTTCGTAAATTTTTTAAAATACTCGTCCAATTTTTAAAGGTTTTTGGTTGGTGTTTGGCCAGCGAAGCAGACCTGTGTGAAGAGGCTAAGCGGGTATGGGTTATGTTGACGCAGTAGATTGCTAGTCAAATCATTAGGGATTTAAAAGCACTTTTTGTTTGTCAGACTTTTTTTTTTTTTTTATGTCGGCATAGTTTTGATGCATAGACACTTATTCCACACGGGACACTGCACGTGGCATTATATCCGCAGAACCACATATTTTTTGCACAAGCAAGGATGATGATATGAGGTTCCTTACAATATTTTTTTAAGAATTTCCTAGAAAAATTAAATAATACGTGTATTGTCAGAGTTCACATATGCTTATGGGTGTAACATATCATCATACCCCTCCTATGTTTGTATTTTATTTTTTTTCTTTTTTTCACTTTTGGCAAAAAAAAAACACAGCACACACCTCAACTTTCTATTTGACCACACTTACTACAGCCTCCGACAAATTGAGTCCAAGGAAACAAATTGTTTGATTTATTACTTACCTAAAAAAAAAACTGTTTGGTATCGTAGCATGCAAAAGGTTCCTGCTGTTGCTAACACCAGCCTAAAACTCAAAAATTTGACTCATTTGTTTCATTCACTTCCTTACTAAGAAGCATGGACACGGGTACAACGCGACACGGACACAGTAACACGACAAATTTTAAAAAAATAGGACACGACACGGCGGAGATGCGACTATAAAATAATATATTAATATATATTCAACAAGTTAACCAATATCCACAATACCATAAATCTAACAATAAAAAAATAATAAATCACACAAATACTTCAATTTATTATCAAGCAATTAATGTATTTTCAAAAAGGATATTCATTATATTCAAACTCACTACTAGAATCTTGCATATTACTCATTTTTCTAATAACAAACAAATAAATTTAAATACAAAATACCAAATAAACTAACATGACTTTATGTTAAATAAAATTCTATTGGATTTTTTATTTTTTTTTGTTTCTAAATTTACTATTTAGGAATTTTATCTTACTATTTTTTATTTTTAAAATTTTTTATTTTAGAAAATACTATATTTATATAGAAAAGGGCATAATAGTCATATAAATGGTATATATGTCATTATAATTATTTTAAGGGGTCAAGATGTCAACTTTTAGAAGATGAGGGGCTGACATGCTCAAAAAAATAGTTCAAAGGGATTTTTTTGTAACTTTGGAAAAGTTCAGAGGTTTTTTTGCACTTTTAAAAAATACAAAATGTCCTTGCCGTGTCCCCCACATGTCCTTGCGGTGTTCCCCGCCGTGTCTAAAAAAAAAAATTTCAAGGAGTGTTCGAGTATCTGAGAAGTGTCCAAGTGTTCGACACGGACAAGACACCCCTATACAAAATGTCCCTGCTTCCTAACTTCCTTATAACCAAAACAGAGCACAAATAAATAAATGACTACAGTATGTCATTTATTATTAAAGTCTCTTCGTTGTCAACACGTCCCTTCAATATGTTGTGAATTCAATGACCAACCAAATTATGGAATCTCATCTTTCATATCGATCGTCCGATCCGGATAATAGAATTAGTCTTAAAATAATAAAAGCAAAAAGTACGTAATCCAAAATATGGAATTTTCTGCTCGGATTCGGAGTTTGGATCCGTACCATTTTATTATTTACTTCTTTCGCACGACTCTGCAACCAAATCTATCTTCTTCTTCTTCTTCTTTTTTTCTTTAATTAATTTTTATTTTTAAAGAAAGGTAAAGCAAACTCTGCAACCAAACTTATCGAGAAAGCATGTGTAATCGACAACTGTACTTTTCTCAAACTTTCTTAATTGGCATACAATAATTTGTATATAATCAAAATTAATATGCTTGCACATGCACGTGTGTGTGAATATATATATATAGAGAGAGAGAGAGAGAAAAAAATAATTAATCTTACAATGCCGGGGTGGTCGTGAGGGTCACGTTTGTACATCTCGGCATAGTTGCCACGAATGAAGAGGAAGCGAAGGTGACAGTAGTCCTGACCTATAGAATTGACGCCCACATGATACACCCAACCGAAGTACTCGAAACCGCCACCAACTCTCTCTTCAGCTCCTCCGCTCTCTGGTCCTCCATATTCCGACGATCCTCCTCCACCGCCTTCGCTCCCAGTTTTCTTCAACATCTCCTTAATTATTTGATTGATATATCTCTCAAGAAAAAATGGGAGCTGAGGGGGCCAGATCTGAACAGAAATGGCGATGGAGATCGAGGGCAGAGTGGAGGAGCCAGGGAGGGACGAGTCTGGTGGGTGTTTATTTTGCTTGATTTGGGAGGGGGCTTTATTTGGTGTTGCAGTAATTTGGAGGTTTTTGGTTGGTGTTGGGCCAGCGAAGCACATATTCTATTTGTAGCAAGGAAGTTATAAGGAAGTTAGAGAAAGAGGGTGATTCGGGTATGCATGTGTTCAATTCACGTGGTTGTTTCAACCTTAAAATCGTTGGGATTCGAAAACACTTGATACATTAATTCCCCACGTGGATTGTTTGCCAGGTACACCCATCTTTTTCTTTTCTTTTTTTCTTCGTGTCAGCTTCTTTTTTTTTTTTTCCAGTCCATAATTGTTTTTAAATGACACAAATATCACCATTATTCTATACTGTAATTGCTTAACCTAGTTTTGCAATTTTACAATCTCATCCGTTAAATCTAGATGTATTTTTTTAAATGATTTTTATATTTAAATTTATTAATTTAAATAATTTTGTATTGACCATTAACCGAGGTAAGATTTTTAACAAAATCATGCCTCATAAAGGTCGATATATATATTTTTTAAGTTCCTTGCAATAATGACAATTCGTAAAAGATCAATATAATTATGGCAATTTATACGAGGATCATTGTAATTTATGATTTTATTTTTTTACTATCACTAGTAATAAGCACATGTTATGCCCGTGAGCCAAAATTTTTGCATGGCCATAAAGATAAATTATACTAATATTCTCTAAGATTCTGTCAATATAAATTGATTTTCTTTTTTGTTTGTCAAATTATACTTATTTTCTCTATTAGAACGATTGGGTGAATGTTAATAACGATTCTTCAAGAGTGTAAGAGTGCAATCCATGCCATATTCTGCTATCGAAATTAGTAATCCCAGCAAAATATCCAAGAATATATATCATTTTCTTGTTAGAAAGGTCTTAATACAAGATAAATGTAATGTAATACTAGTGTAGTACTAACAGTGAAGGACAAGAGTACTTACAGTGAGGGACAAGATCCCAAATGTAGGGGTTTTGCGAACAATAGGGGGGGTCTTTGCACATTTTCTATATAGCGAAGGGGCTTTTTGCACTTTACCCTTAAATCTTTATTGGTGTCCTACACCCATACAGTGTAGTATGTGCATATAACTTCCAAACATTTGAAAATTTTGTCCAAATATTCCCCTTCGTCAATTATGATAGGAAAAAAAATTTTAAATTTTCAAAATAGCCTTTTTAAATGACCAAAATGCCACTCACAACTTTTGACACCCTTATGCCATCTTTGGATATCATATTTTTCATTTTTTTAATTTTAACTAAAAATATATTTTATTATTTCGAATGGACCGTGTAATTAAGTTTCTATCCTTATAACATCACACAAATTAATAATTCTTGTATACACATTGACCATACTGATCATTAACGAAAGAAAACACAATGTTACAAAGATACAAATAAGAAGAGAGGTCAATATATATTGACGAAACTTCAGAAAAAGGTCAGTGGAATTTACGTTAGCCGTAATTAAAAAAATGATGAACATTTCTAACCTCCCCTGAAGCCTATCTTATTATTGTTTGACTAAATAATAATCAACCTCCCTTGAGGTTTGCCCAAATATATTCGATCACACTTGATACTTTCTAAATACCAAAACTACCTTTGACATACAAAGCCCTTCCAATGTTTTAAAAGATAAATATTATCTTTTATTATTTACAAAATTGTAATTATACAAAGGTTCAACTATAATTTTGTATATCATATATACTTAATATAATGTATATATACCCACAAACACACACACATATATATAATACAAATTCATCTGTGAATTTGAAAAATCAATGAGAAAATCCATTTTTATTGAAACTAATGCAAGCCAAAATCATTCACCAAGCTTTTCCAAATCAGAGATGGAGATAGAGGCCTTGTGGAGATCGGATTTTGAGTTGGGATTTGAAGACTGATGTTGGTGGTGGATTGACGAAGGCGAGAGAGATGTTTGGAGTGGTTGAATTGGGCAAGGAAGGACTAGGTGGATAAAAATAGGACAAAATACACTCACACCCCTTGAGGTTTGCCCTAACTAACGGCTAGTTTGATGAATGATTATACTCAACACCAATACTATATGTATTGCCTGTTTTACCCCTCCACTGACTGCAAATATATTTTTGAAATCATTTTTCACGTTTAAAACACTACATTGCCCCAACTTTCATTTCATTACATTCCTTTTAACCTTAAGCCACACGCACACATTCACATATATATATATTTTTGCAGCATTAGAAATATATTGCAAATTTTATTAAATATATTTTTAATATATGTTGTATTACGTATTTTACTAAAAAAATAAATTTAAATATAAATTAGAAATTATACAAACTTGTAATTTTTTCAAGCTTTATGAATCTTAATGTGATAATGATTCTATATATATGTGCATGTGTATGCAGCTTTATTATCGTCATATTAAGATCCATAAAGCTTAAAAGAATTACAAGTATGTATAATTTGTAATTTTAAATTTAAATATATTTTACACTAAAATATGTAATATAACATATTTTAAAAATATATTTAATAAAATTTGCAATATATTTATAGTGCTGCAAATATATACAAATGTGTGTGTATGTGTGACTTAAAGTTAAAAGGAAAGTAATGAAAGAAAAGCTGGGACAATGTAGTCTTTTAAACGTGAAAAATGAGGTCAAGAATATATTTTCAGTCAATGGAGGGATAAAGCAGACAATACATATAATGTTGGAGTTAAGTGTAATATGCATCAAATCTCAGAGAGTGTGAGTGTAAATTTTATCAAATTATAAATATAAGTGTAATTAGAATGAAGGATATGAGTGTATTTTGCCATAAAAAAATAAGTCATCAAAGTCACCTTCCATTGCCTTTCACTCTCAAAAGAAAAGATACTTAAATCAAATCAAGCCACGTGCATATTATAACCAACATACCAAGCTTCAATCATATATCTACAAAGGACTAAAAGAATGACCTTAAGAAAAAAAAGTAGGAAAACACTAATTCTAAGAAAATATACCTGAGAGGTGATGCGATAAAGAAATGACACTGCAAGTCTAAGCTTTGGGACAATTTGCAAGAGCTTTTCGCCCAAAACCATAAACATCTTATCCGGAAGACCAAGGCCCTGAAGGTATTGCACCATTAAAAAGGCAAATAAATAATAACAGCAACAAAATCACTTCTTTATACATTCGTAATGAAGTTAAAGAGTTATTGCAAAAATGATCCAAAAGGGAGAGGAGAAGTTGATAATCACGTAATTAAAAGTGTCTGTTGTGTCTATTTATCTATTTAAAATTCAAAAGATACGAAGAAGATTAACCAAAAAAAAAGAAAAAAGAAACTGTCAATGCATAAAAGTATATGCAACTTGAAGACTCTGATAAACGTAAATTTAAGTTACTATCATCTTATCCTTCATAGTACAATGTTCTAGGAGTGTAAAGTAATTATATTATGATCATTTGACCAGAGTAGTTCTTGATCAAATTATGGATTGAGCACGAGAGTTTATTTCTGTTTTTTTTTTTTTTGTTTGCTTCTCTATGTTTCTTCATTAATATATATTTTTTCTCTCATTCCTAGTACGTCACTATCGCTCGTATATGATACATGTATCCAAGGAACATATGAAATTATATAAAGGACTATGCTACTTAGGCAAAATTACTAGAGATACACTTTTACATCCATTGGATGTAGGGGCGTAACCAAAAATTTGAACAAGTTGGTAGAATGTAAGAGTTCAGACCATAATTTATTTTTTATAAAATTAAGTAGGTACATCACTCAGATTTAATAGGCCCTCTCAGTTCTAAACCTCCAAAAAATTGTATTTACTACATGTAAGAAATAATAATAATTATAAAATTAAGTTAGTACATTAGTACATACTATGCATGTGATAGATCCCATCATATGTACTCATCACATGCATTCTATAGATGATGAGAAAGTTTAAGTTTGACAATTTCTCGAGTATCATTTTCCTTATGCAAAAGGCTCTTGTTATTACCGAAACAACATTGGATATTAACTGCTATGAACAAGTATACTATTTATCTTCCATAAACTGCATATTATTGCTTTGACAACAAGGACACCCTTAAATACAATTAATCAAATATCTATCTAAAAAGCAAAGGGCTCCTATATTGAATACAATATTTTATCACGGAAAGCAAGAAGCAGGAAAAAAAATAAAAGAAATCAAATAACAACAAACAATAGCAACTAACACAAAAAAAACCTCCCCTCAAATTAAGCAGAAGGTTGGCTACAAAATGCATGTAAAAAAACAGAAAGAAAGAAGCATCAGAGTTTCCAATTTGAAGTGTAAAGTGACAAAGATTATATTATTTGTATCACTTGTGAACCACAATTCGTCTATGAAGATAATTTAAACCATTAAAAAGGAGATAGACTGAAAGATCATTTTAAATTCAGGTTAGAAACATTCAAATCTTGGGAAAGATTTAAAAATACAACGGAAATTAGATTTTTTTTTTCTTTTTTCCTTATTTTTTGGACAAATTATTGTAATCCTCCAACAGAGTTGAATCAAGTTTTAACCCTTCTTGAATTGTATGCTTATTTCATTCACACTAAAACTAATGCATCATTCCTCATTATGAAGCTACACACTGTATAACTCAAAATATCCATTGGAATCGATTTTAACAAAATTGTGGAGATTAATCTAGCAAATGAAAATGTAAATGAAAACTAAACGAATACTCCGTATTTTCTTTCTACTTGAAATTTAAATTCTCAAGAGTGATTAAAAACACAAAAAATGGCAACTTTTTCCTTGTTTTCTTGATACTCTCTCTTTCCTTATTAATCAAACAACTTGTAATATTATCCTTCTGTGTCTTTTCCTACTCCTTGCGAAATCCGAAAGGGCCAAAACCAAACACTGCCTTGCATGTATTTTGATTTGTGGTGAAATTTTCACCATGACACCTTCTACCATTCTAAAGGTACATCAGCAAACATTGAGAAGACATGATATGGTGCAACGGTCAAGTACAGAGGCCCATAATCAAAACTCAAATGTAAAGTTCAGATATTGAGTACATTATTGATCCAGTTTTACCATTACCATCTTTCAAAACTTACCTACTGGAAGAAGAACTTCAAGAAATCCAATTAGTACATACAGCTCAAAGCTTCAAACCGAAAATTGATTCCGAAAAAGATAAAACAGGATGCCAAGGTGAAGACACTTAGCTCTTAGTAACTAATATGATGAGATTTACTAGGTTTTAGTCTCCTCTTGATCCACATCATATTCATCATCGGTGTTAGCATCCTCATCCTCGTCACTGTCATCATCCTCGTAATTGCTTTGGAACTTGCTCAGGTCCCTTCTTTCGGCATCCTCACTAAGAAATTCCAACCCATATCTGACATTTCTGTGTTTAATCAAAAGCCATCGCAGTAACCGGTCTTCCTTGTTCAGGTAATGCAGCTCATCATTGAGGCTTGGTGGTGCCATCATTGTCATTTGCATCAGTTGGCCCTATATCACAGGAAAAAAAAAATAGAACTCAGGCAACATGAATACAGTTTTACTTGCCATCAACTAGAAAGACATAAACCAACAACCTTCAGAATACTTTGAGAATAGAATTGGTGTGAAATCACGAATTTTGGATGCGTAATTTTTTTATTTTGGGAGGGGGTGAGTCAATGGGAATGAGGGAGCTTACTCCAAAGGCACCTCTTTAGCACCCAAAAGCATAGGGAGAGAACCCATTTGAGGTAGTGACTGAAGGATCCAATGTAATATTTGAGCTTAGTCATATGAGTAGTAGTTCGTAGGCGGTGTTAAAAGAGGATGCTTTTTTATTTATGACTCGTCATCCTCAGAATTTGAGAAGTAGGGGTGAGGGGGAGTGCGCGCACAAAAAGGCAAAGGCAAACTCTAACAAAACTTTTATCCCAAAATCCGCACCGGGAGCTAACAAGATTGTGCCAACTGAGAGGATTCAACCAAAGCCCAAAAGTAATCAATCCTATGGTCACTCTTTGCTTAAGTTGTGTATTAACGCTCCTTTCTAGTTCTAGACCCTCTTACATGACTTTTTAAGGCTAAGCCTAGATGTTCTCCTGATCACACAATGCATATTTTAGCTTTATTTCACTTGGGGCCCTCTGCACAACTTCTATTTTATGGGCAACCTCAATGTATTGCTCATTCAGGATTTGCTTCTGTTTTTAATTATTTTGTTTCCTTTCCTCTCAAGACTCCAATAATTAGGGCTAATTCTCATTTCCTTACATATCTACTTTTTATTAGTTCAATGCTCAAATTAAAAAAGAACAATCCTTTCCCATAGAAACAAAATACAATCAAGTAATCAACAAGTCCTGTTACTTGCAAAAAATAAGAGAGAACAAATTCCTTCCCAAGAATTGCATTGTGACTTGATTAAAAAAACAACACATCTACTAATATATAGTATATAGACATATAAATATATATAATATATACACACACAAGGCATCGGTAGATAGTGAAAACTTATTTTCCCAGCATATTACAGCTTATAGGGGTCTGGTGGGTATAAAGGGGGAATGATTTGGGACTGTTGTAAGGTAGTTAATATATGGATAGTTTTTTGGAAGAAAATAATGAGAAAATTAAGGATGGCACTTTGAAGCTTGTGATGGTATGTAAAACAGATGCCTCACAATCACCAGACAGTTATTAGAATCATGCTTCTAATATTGGCACGAGTTAGGAAGCAGTAGCGTCATCACCTCTATAAATTGCATCAAGGTGACCACTAACATGCACTCTTAGGAATTATCCACGCCAACTAAGCACTGACGATCATTGCAGAAATGACATCCCATCAAATGGTTAATTGTCTTTATTTTTCAAAAGAAGTGGGTCAAATGATCCTTGTAAGATTAGAGCTTACAGCTTTGGTTGTTCTGAGGAAACTTAAATAGGTTGTTAAAGGCTCAAGGCTCAAGGCTCACTAAGGCGGCAGAGGTCTTCTGGAGCCTAAGCACAAGGCGCAATATAAGGTGCGAGCCTGATCAAAGTAAGGTGCGTGTGTGATAATAATGCATATTAATTATAAGTATATAAAGAATAATTAAACAATGCAACACAAACTCGTCACTATCAAAATATGCGACATAAATAATAATAAAATTCTCTAAAAATGATATTTTTGATATATCAACTAAAATTATTAGGTAAATTAATACTCATAAATCCTTTCATATGATATGCATTAACCAATTTAAATGTGATTAAAAAATCTGAAACACTAAAAAACTATAATCATGCAAATTTTAAACATATATTATCATATCTATTTTGAATCAAGCACTAAATGCAATTAATGTAAGTAATGAACCATAAATTTATGAATTTTGTCAAATAAAAAAGAAAAAGAAAGGAATAAATGATTAAAAATAAAAGGCGCACCTTTTTTGAGTCTGGAGCCTACTAAAAAGGCGAGCCTAAGGGCTTTGTGTGAGCTTGATTTCAGGGGTCAGGCCTATACTAGGTTGAGGCGCTCTAGTTGAGCCTTGACGAGCCTAGGGCTTTTGTTTGTAGCTTAGGCGCGCCTTTAACAACCTGAGAAGAAACTCGTAGGAGATTTGAAAATCCAAAAAATCCCTTTGGTGTATCATATCCTGGACTCCAAGATCAAACTCATGAGTAGATTTCATAGTTAAGCGGGGCGAGTCTACTTCAATTATATTTCATTTGCAAGTCCGCATGGGACTGTTAATGGTTATTCTTCATTTTGCTTTTTCTCATTGGATTTATATAACTCTTCCAACATCATGTGCTCAATACGTTCCTCTCTGATTTTATTTTATTTTTATATGGGAAAGGAAAAAAAAATTGTAACAGATTTCTAAAAGAGGTTACAGATCATCTATTCTCCACCACTTGAAAATTTCTACTGCAGGTAGTTCAAAATTCACTCTGTTTCACTATAATTGAACTTCAGTTGAAACAAATTCACAATAATTTCAACAGATTACAAAGGAGTTCATGAAGCAGATCCTATTAAAGAAGCACATGATAGAAAATATTGCCAACAATTTAATCCACATGAGTTTCATTTGCAACAAAACTCCAAATGCAAAAAATTCAAACTGTGAAAGTAACAGTAACCAGAAATCATATATGAAAAATAAGAAAAAACCTAGCAGTATAAGAAATGAAAATTCACCAAAGCAATAAAATGGTTCAGTAGAAGCAGATTCACCTGATAGTATCTGCCATCAAGCTTCTTAATACCATAACCCAATTGAACAATTCCAAATGATTCTATACCAGTGAGAACACCATTTTTTCTGTAAACATGTTTGCCTACTCGAGCGACCAAATCCATCAATGCTTCTTTCTTTACACGGGGTTTGAGCAGAAGCATACAATCATAAAGAGGCATTTTCCTATTCACCTCTTCGGAAGCAGAAATGACTTTACAATCTGCTTAAACATGGTCAGTCAATATACAAAAAACGAAAGATCTCTAATTAAGCTCCGAAAAAAAAATCATGGTATAGTACATATCTATAAATGAAATATACAAATAAAATTTCAACCTCACCAATGAATTTATAATATACAACATATCTATAAAATTTCTACTCCCTCCGTCGCATAATTCTTGTCCACTTTAGAAACCGCCACTCACAACTCACAAAGATGTGAGTGGTGGTTCCCAAAGTGGACAAGAATTATGGGACGGGAGTATATCATATCATGATCATATTTAATGGATTGTTTAACCTTATGAAATATTTGACAAAATTCATAAATTTATGGTTCACTACTTGCATTAATTGCATTTAGGACTTGATTCTGAATATATATGAAAATATATGTTTAAAATTTGCATGATTATAGTTTTTTAGTGTTTCAAATTTTTTAATCACATTTAATTTGGTTAATGCATATGCATATGAAAGGATTTATGAGTATTAATTTACCTAATACTTCTAGTTGATATATCAAAAATACCATTTTTAGAGAATTTTTTATTATTTATGTCGCATATTTTGATAGTGACGAGTTTGTGTTGCATTGTTTAATTATTCTTTATATACTTATAATTAATATGCATTATTATCGCACATGCGCCTTACTTCGATCAGGCTCACGCCTTATATTGCGCCTTCGATCAAGCTCGCGCCTTATTTATGTCGCATATTTTGATGGAGGATTTGATGATCTGATGTTAAGTTTGATGTTCCTTTTAGTTGTTTTGTAATGTTATTAATCTTGGTTTATGACTTTATGATGGCTTGTTATGTGTGACTTTGGACTAATTTAGCGTTTGTGCTTTTTTTTATATGGACATGGTGATTTAATAAACTTGTAAGCTTTTATTTTTATTTTAAATTAACCAGGGTATCCAAGCATCACCCCGACTAATCCCTAGGACCCAGGAAGGCCGCCTCCCCGTTAATTTTGATGTTCCTTTTAGTTGTTTTGTAATGTTATTAATGTTAGTTTATGACTTTATGATGGCTTGTTATGTGTGACTTTGGACTAATTTAGCTTTTGTGTTTTTTTTATATGGACATGATGCAATGAACTTGTAAGCTTCTTTTTTTTTAATTTTAGATTAACTAGGGTATCCGAGGATTTGCCCAACTAATCCTTAGGACCCAGGAAGGGTGCCTCCCCACCCCAGGCCGGGTAAGTCACGAAATTGTCCGTGAAGGCTGGCCCCAAAGAATTGTTTGTACTCAAGACGAGTCGAACCTTATACCTGATGTTTCCTGAGGCACCAGGGCCAAGTAACTTTACCACTTGAGCCAAGCCTTGTAAGCTTTTTGATCCAATATTATGTCATACTAATATGTTTTTTATTTTTTTTTATCAAAACTTTTTTCCTGGTTTTGTATAAGAAAATAGTAAGAGAAGAGATCCATTCACTGTTTGGCCAAAAATCTTGAATTATTAAGGTTTTTTTCATTCTTTTTCACATCAACCCGAAATCAACCCAAAAGTGTAACCCGAAACTGCCAACCCAATTTCAACTCAAAATTTGAAAATTAATAATGGGTTGAGCCTGGGTTCACATGGTTGGGTTCGGTCCAGACTAGGGTTCTTAGGGTTGAGCTCGAGTTGAGTCTCCAGCCCGCCCGAGTTGAGTCTCGGGCCCTAGTTTGGTCAGATAACACTAAGATAACATAGTTTGGTCACATAGTTAAGTGAGTTCTGAGATGAATCATAATACTGACCATAGGTAGAAAAAGAGGAAAAGAGGACGTGAGGTATTGAATAAGTTTCTGATAAAAGCTCCTGTGGAAATTTAAAAAACCCAAACTAGATACAAATCGAAAGCCCCAATTCATACGAATTGAACAACACACTAATTTAATAAATAAAAACCTAACAATTTATGTGAACAACATTTTAATTTCATAAAAAAAACCTAAAATATACCAACAATACAGAAATCCCCAATTTATATGGACAACAAAAACCCTAATTTCATAATCGAAGATATGCAACATCAAAGTATTAAAATAGAGAATAAAAATTGAAAGATCAAACAATAAATGAACGAGAAAGATCAAACAATAGAAGAATAGATGATACCTTTAGCAATATCGAACCAGAGGTTTATAAGTCGCCGGACGATGAGAAGAAGATGGTGGTGGTTGACGAACCAACAAACGAGGTTTATAAGTCACCGAGGATGAGAAGAAGATGGGGATGGCCGGCGATGTCGCCGGACGAGGAGAAGAGGATGGTGGTACAAGATCGGTGAAGTGAGGTGAGGAAGATCGTGAAGCGGGCGCTGTTAATACCAAAATGTAATGGAGTTTAGTGTAACGGGTCGGGCTTTCCCCATAATCCAAAAGGCTAGGTTTTTGTTTCATGCGAGACAAGTTAATTCCTCTAACATTTAACCCAAAAGAAAATAAAAGATATAATATATTATTAATTTATTATACATGTATATATATACAAAGATTATTAATTATATATATAAATAATTTAATTTTGTGTTTTCTGTAATGATCCAGCATGTGACACAGTGATGTTTCTTCTTTTTTCAAAGTGAAACATTGATGATTCGATATTTAATAATATTAAGTATATGTTTATATTACATCTTTAAAACTATGTTATAATATTTTTTTTCAAAAATTCATGTCTAATTACAACATTTCCTCCCTCAAAGAGGATGTGAGGTGTTTGAGTCTTAGAATGGGCATATGTGGGTGTTTGTGTAGAGATCGGGTCTAATTTTGATCGATTTTATTTTTTTATTTTATTTATTGTCTCTAAATGATTTTAAATGATGTTACACATGTTCTACATGTGAAATGCATGTGTGAAAACTAGTTTTGAGATCCGGGTATGTTCTTGGGCCAATTGGCTCATTTTGATATTTTTGGGTCGGTGGAGCCCGAGACGCAGATTGGGCGGACCTGAAAAATTGGATATTTTTTTTAAAAATATTTATTTTTAATTTTAGACCAATTAGAATGTTACAATAGGAATGTTATTGATTTCGAGGTCGTAACTACTTTTCGACGAAAACGAATGTTGAAAAGGTACGTTAAATGACGTAAGGGCATTTTGGTCATTTCGCAATGTAAAAGCTATAAATATCAAATCCCAAATATTTCAATCATTGTTTGGGATCAAGAATAGCTAGCTACACCTTCTCTCTCCTCCCTTTTCATCTCTTCTTCTCTATTCATTTTGGACTCCTAAAGCTTGGATTTGGAAGGTGCCGGTGAATAATAACTTGTTCTACTTGGCAAGGGTTACGTTTTGAACCAAATAAAGTTTGATTTGAGCAAAGTTGAAGTTTGATTATTTCTAGGGTTTTATTAGAAAAGCTTGCATACTTGAGGTAGAGGTGTTTCTTTTCTCCTAGTAATCGATTTATAGAAGTATTGATGAGTTGTGATGGTTTAGAATGGTTTAGCGTGCTTGGGAGGGTTTTGATAGTTGTGTCTAGTTTTTCCTATCTTCCTTATAATTAAATGCATGCTATGTATTTTTCTATTTTGAGATATATGATGATTGTGAGCATATATGGGTTATATGTAATAATTGTGAACATATTGTGATATATTTTGATTTGTATACATATATGAATTATATATGTGAATGTGAGCATATATGTGATTATATGTGGAATTGTAAACATGTAAGCATTTGTGTTGTGTGAAAGCATGATATATGTTATAATTGCCATAGAACACGATAATGTAGATATGAACATGATAGATATACTACATATATAAGTTGTTGCCTAATGTGCATGTATAGAATTGCTAAAATTCTTGATGAATTGAAGTTTGTCCAAGTATGTCCTATATGGTAGTCGGAGATGCCCAACCATGTTATGGAAGTGAAAAATTATCTACAATGGTAAGACCGTTAAAGTCGCCCCATCATACTGAGACTTGCCTAAATCGAAGTTATTCTAAATTTTATGATTGTTGGAGTTGCCTAATCATATCGGCAAATCTATGAATTGTCAATGGTGTATGATCGTCGAAGTTGGCCAATCATACTAGTATCATTGGAATTGACCAACATTACATGATCGTCGGACTTGCCCAATCATGTGTCATTATCGGATTATAACCAAAATAGATGTGAAACTATAAATGCTTATGTGTTTAAACTGTTAAGCATGGTGGATATTGTTTATGTGCATATATGAATTGCATTGGAATAATTTGACATCTGAGCATTTGGATATGTCATGTAATGTAGTGATGCCATGATTGCATATCATGTAGATCGGTGTCGGGTCGATGCTTAGATGAGTTGGGGCATTTCTACTGAGCTAGTTGTTTTCGCACCACTCCCCCCAAATATTTTTATAGATAAGACACCGGCGTTGGACTAGACTTGAGTTGTTATGTGGAGCACGCTCAGTAGTATTTTTGGGGGTTTTGGATATCTATACATGTATGTGTCATGTTGACACATTTGAAAATTTTGGGAACTTGGATGTCTATGTACATTCTGGACTCGATCTGATGCAAATGATGTAATTAAAGTCCGATTATGGTTTTGATGTTTTATACCCATGCTTTTAGTTATATTAGATGTGCATAGATGTTTGTTGAATGTATGATTAGTAGTGAGTTATTATTTGGTGTTCAAACGGATCATTATAATTATGCAGAATCTGCTGTAAAGAGCCTACGATTAATCGTAAACCACATTATGATAGATCGTAGTTCTACGATAAATCATAAATCCTTTTATGATGGATCGCAAATGTGGAATAAATTGAGTTTCAAAATTAGTATGTTTCGATAGATGTTACGATACATCTTTGATGGATCGTAACTTTACGATTAATCGTAACTCATGTTACGATCAATCGTAGAGCTCAACTGTTGTATGTTATGAAGAAATGGATTTAAATGCATGTATGACCAAGTGTGGGGTCCATTGGAGTGTGTTGACTTTAAATTATGCATGTTTA
Source organism: Cornus controversa (assembly GCA_026545225.1). Classification (NCBI taxonomy): domain Eukaryota; kingdom Viridiplantae; phylum Streptophyta; class Magnoliopsida; order Cornales; family Cornaceae; genus Cornus; species Cornus controversa. The sequence continues at coordinate 62,596,845 of CM048851.1, read as the reverse complement.
ATTATATACTTATTATTATATTTTTGCGGATATGAGATTTATGTGTTATCCGTTGGGGTAACAGATGAGTTCACACTTGGGTTCGGGCACATAATGGGGATTCTGGTAACTCGGATTTCAGAGCGTGACAGTGTGAGAATTTAGTATTTACCTAACAATTAAAGTGAAAGATAATGAATGTTATCACCGAATGTGTAACAAATAGGATATCTATCAATTGGATTATGAAAGTGTAATATATGTTTGGATCCCACTTGCAATATCTAAGGAATAAGAGTGATTCGGTTCTCAAATTCGGTAATAACTTTCACTATGTCTATCATTATTCAATGTGAAATCCTTGTGATTCGATATAATAGATTAATTTGATATCCCCCAATTAGAGTTTTATAGGAAAGTTAATACTTAATAGGTTAATGATCAAATGAGGATAATTGGTAACTCACAATTTGCTAATACTTTGTCATTTTATTGATAAAATTGTATTATATGAATAATCAATATCAACAATATAATTATATAAATTGCTATTGCCATTTTCTCAAAACAAATTATGTTTCAACCAAACTAAGTTATATGTTAGTCATATACTTCAACTAACTGACTCACCAATCACATGCAAGTAAGGTCATGATCAGGTATGACACAATTAAGCCCATATCGGTGTAACATAGCATAATTTTTTATCACATGAATTTGATAAAGATTAAGTTTTAGTGAATTTTATTGATTTATTGGAGACCATTTAGCACAACTAATTATATAAATTGCAAGTTCATGCCTTTATTAACAAAGTGAGTAATTATTATTTTTTTCTAAATCAATTAATACCAATAGATTTAAGAATGAAATAAATGAACATTTATATTATGTATAATATTTTAAAAGATAAAATAAAAAATATATATACTATACGTCAAAATAAATAGTGTGAAAAAGTGGAAGAATAATTCTTCCCATATATGTTTACATGTTTTTAACATTTTAAAACAAATATACAATATTAAACTTTATATTTTATACATTTGAAAATAAATTAACAAATACTAACACTAAATTATTATTAACAAAATAAATAAAAAGCTTATACTAGAATTTTTGTAATTTGGTTAGAGTGGTTAGCTTTCCAAAAGAAATCCATTAAATATAATTATTGGTCCAACATTAACAAAAAGAAGGCATTTGTATTATGGTTGGAACCTCCGCACTAAGAGAACTAAACTAAGGTTCAACTTGCTACACAATAGTAATTTTTTTTATATATATCAAGTTCATAATTCAGGTTTAGAGACTGGGTTGCTCAGGTTTGTAAGACAGGCCGGGTTCGGGCAGAGATTCACACCAGTCCCGGAACTGGCCCGAATTAAAATTGGGTTCCAAAATTCTAGCCCCGCCCGACTCGTCTTGTGATTCAATATGCACATCCCATAGGACCTAATGCCGATGATGGTGCTAGGTGATGATGTTGATAATGGTGGCAATCACTCTTCATTTTGCTCCCTCTTACTGTTATTGTCACCGATTTACTTTTTTTAAAATTTCATAAAATGACAAGAGTGTAGTTGTGTATACAAGTTAAGTCTTAGGAGAGATCAAAGTAATTAATCTCAAATTTTCTGTTCGTGTGTAATTTGGCAAAACCTTAATGAACGTCACCGTAATTTATCCATGAAGGTAAAAATAATATTTTGCACTATAACTTAATCCCCGTTAAAAAGTTTAATAATAATAGGAAGGTCACACTAATAACGGCAAAATGGTGTACTCTTGTGTAATTTGTTCAAAGATCGTATAATTTATCCAAAAACAGGAAAAAAAAAAAAATTTGTATATTACAAAATATTTCTTGCAAATAAAATAACCCTTTCCCATTCTAAATGCGGAATCTCTCTATAAATACATACTTCATCCCTGGGGCAAACATTGAACCGAACTTTCTCTCTTTTCGAATAATTCATTTCCTTTCTCTCTCTCTCTCCTTAGAAAATGGCAACCGCCATTCTTCAATCGCAGGAATACCTTCCACACAATCGGTTTGGTTCGGAAGCCCTAATCTCCCATCCCTCTAGATCTCGCCGGAACCCTAGCCCTCACATGATGCGTCCTCTCCGGCGAAAGCGAAGTCCGGTGCGGTTTCACGAGAACCGCCGAGATCGGAGGCGGGACGAAGATCAGACGGGGGTTGTGAGGTATCCCGCCAAAAACCTGGTCATGGGACAGGTGAAGATCTTGAAACGAGGCGAAGAGTTGAATCCAGCGACGGATCGGCGATTCGGAGACGAAGATTTGGTTCTGTCTTCGACGGATCGGTTGGGGCCCGAGCCCGAGACGGTTCAGAAGCAAATTAGGGCTTCGGATTTGAAAGTGGTGGATGGGCTGTATGCTGGTTCGGCGTTGTTCTTAGATTCTCCACCGCCGAGTTCGCTACCGTTCCCGGCCTTCTTCGCGAAGAAGGAGAAGAAGATCGATGTGGCAACGAGTGATTTGCGGCGATTGTTGCGACTTGATCTGCTGTGAGTTTGCCTACGTGAATATCAAATCATTGATCTGCCGATTAGCTGCCCCAAGAAGATGATTCGAATTGGAGGGAGATCGTTTAGGCCTCTGTTGGTTTGCTGGCCCTTAAAGTCCACTCCTTTATTTTTTTTCAAGAGGATGGTTAAGTGTGAGCAAACTATGGTTGGAAATGAATCAAGTGTTTTGGATCTAACGCTTTCTGAAGCGACAATAGTTAGTTTCAAATCTAGTAAAAGAAGAAGATTAGATTTTCTGTACATTCTCGTAGTCTGAAAGTGTTGATATGGTCCATGTGTGATCGATCAGTCAGATGTGGTGTTTCGTGCTATTAGGAGTCACTGTAGTCCTATGGATTTTAGATTTATAAATGTATGCAGTTGAAGGTTAGACCTGATATCCGTTGTCTCAGTCGTTGTTGGTTTTAGTTGTTTCACATTTCTATCTCAAAATGTAGTTTTTTAAGTATAATTTAGGTTTTTCAATTGGCGTCGATGTAACCTTGAAGTTTACTGGAATAAAAAGTGTTAGTTTTAATAGAAAATTTTCATCTTTTGATTTCTTTCGGTATTTTTTGTGTTCTTTTGTAAATGGCCTCGAGGAAGTTGCATTATCGGTTGCCAATTGCTTTGTTGCAAGTTCAACAGAAATGACTTTGCTCAAGTATCTAATTTATCTTTGCATGATGGGAAGGAGAAAAAGAATTGATGGTCTGTTTGTGTTCTCTCTCTTACCTGTATTGGTGGGAATTGCTTGAGCTATGGAGCCAACTTTTCCTGGTGGTTGTGGTGGTTTGGCTACAAGCTTGGCACTTACAACATGAGTCATGATTGGGTGCTAAGATGGTTTTGTGGAATACTGTTAGTTGGTCTATATTTCAATTAAAGCATCTTAAGACAAAACATCATGTTTGTGCATTGGAAGCATTCTTGCTGGTTACTACTTGGCCATATATATGTTTTGAAAGGCTTATGCTCAATTCGTCCTGGTTTTCAGTGTATCATCTTTGGGTGCGTTAACTGGCCATTTCAATGATCAGTTTGGAATAGAAAGAACTTAATCTTGTGCACCTGTACTGAGAGGGTCTAGGGGGATTCAAAGTTTTCATTTCAGTCTGTCAAATTCGGTCTGCATATGTGGATGAAAACTTATTAGGGCTACTTGTTAATGAGTTGGTGTCACTAAGATGAAGCTGATCACCACTACAACAGCTGAGGTAATTTCCAGGTGATGTGGCGCCCTAACAATCTGTAATTATAGATTGCACTACGCATTGCTCTTCTATTTGATCTTTGGTGTTTCAGTTGATGTATGTGCTTGTGCTTGTGCTGTATGCTGAAAGTGAAAGTATTATGTAGTATAATAATGGGATTATGCTACCAGTTAAAATATGTGACTTCTGTTTTTGCCCCCGAAAATCATTTGAAGCTTGCACAGCTGTTTAGTTGTATTAATGACCGTAGGTAATTTTAACAAGTTCTGATAGATTTTATTTGGCTGATTTAATTACCAAAGTAATCCTTAGTTTTTGGTTCGAAAATAATAGCTTGTTTAAGCAAGATGAAAATGATTATTTTGTGCTTGTGTGTGCGTAAAAGGAGTACACACATTTGGTTTTTGATTGATGGTTTCTGAACCTATGGAGTTGAAAACTGAGAAAAAGAAATCTACAGGAAACTGGGTCTCTAGAAATATACTTGTGCGACTTGATTATCCTTAAAATGTGTTAAATCTCAATATATAACTTCTTTGACGATTATCTGCAGTAATAGTCAGAATTAGCATTAGTACTCTAAACCAAAGACCTTCGTTAAGAAATTTAAATTTCTGATTTCTACCATATAAAATTCTGATTACCATATAAACTTGGGTTGTGCATGCTTGTTGACAATTTGGACATAAGATGTGATTTCTCACAATGTCTGGGCCCTGAGAGAAGCATCACAGTTAGGTACCATTGCTCCAACATGACATCTCCCATTCAATCTTACCATGTTGATTGTCGATGGCGGGAGTTACTAAAATGCCATGGTCTCAATTGCTCTCCTATAACATTTTTATTAAGCTATGAAAAATTCAACAAGTATCTTATTTTGTCTGCAATATTGATTCATACTATCTGTTCTTTGTAAAAAGGTGTCTGTTAGTGAGTGATGATATATTGCTGCAAGAAATTATTAGCTCAAATAATTGGAAACGAGTGTTTCAAGCGGAACCACCCACTCTACTAATGATCTCCTATCATTATCATCTGATCTGGGCATTATATTGAGTTGTGCAAGATTACATGAAGTACGTTCTAATTTAAGCAGAACTAATGACCTCCATTTTTTGCTCCTCACTTGTTTTGGATGTTGGATAATGTATGTCTTGCTTTCATGCAGAACTAGAACGTTTCAGGGAGGAGGAGTTGCCTTTAAAACAAGTAAATTTACGTCAGCAAGATCCACCGTGTTCTAAGAACAAATTACACTGTTATTTAGCAGTTTTGGTAACCTGAGTCTCCTGCTCTGATTATTGTACATTACGTAAGCAGCAATATCCTCACCACCTTGAGAATTATTCATGCCTAGTAGAAGAGCATTGGTACACTTGTATTCATGATTATTCAATTTTTATCGATCAAATCACAATTTTAAGGTGAAGTACTACCTAGAGTCTGGATATGACATCTATTCTTGGACTCGGAATATACAAAATGCTCCTCAGTGTGTCACCTTTTTAGTAGCCCATTTGGTGTATGAGCCTGGCTAATGGCTATTGCTGCCAACTGTTTAACCTAACTCCAATGAATTGCTTTGCCTGCCATCATTACTTCCATCTGCCTCTGGATTAGTAGACACAATCCTCTTCCAGAACCAATGTTTCTGCCACAATAGAATCATCTCTTCAATCGGAACTCCTTTGGTTTCAGGTAAGAAGATGTAGACAAAGATTGTCATGACAGTAATCCAGCCAGCAAAGAAGAGGAAAATGCCGAACTTCAATGCGCAAAGAAGGGAAAGGAAAGATTGGGCTATAACAAAAGTGAAAAAGAGGTTCACAGCTACTGTAATGCTTTGCCCGGCAGAACGCGTTTCTAATGGGAATATCTCACTTGGCACTGTCCAACCAAGTGGGCCCCATGACCATCCAAAGGCTGCAACAAAGAGGCAGATGATGACCACCACCGAGGTTGAGACGCTCTTTGAGAGTTCTTTGTCACTGCCGAACTTGAGCCCCAATATTATTGCGACTACAACCTGTTTCACATGGTAGGAAAGAATAATTAATCTATGGTTGCAGATACTCTGACAAACAGCTCTTTTTGCTATTCTTCTACAAGTCTTATAAATTCAAGGAAGTTGAATGGCTCAGCCCCGCCATGACTCTTTGATTTGCAACTGTGTAACAAAATCCTAAAAATTTTATTGAAAAGTTGCAAACTATGCAATTGGTATTCTAGGTAAAGATGATTCCTGGAAATGGTTAAAGAAAAATCCCCTTTTCATGCGTATCTTGCCGTTACAATTTAAGCAGTGCAGGTTGTGAAATGCAGTTGCTTACAAGTCTATATTCTTTGTTTTCTGGATGCAACACGAAGATGGAGTTTTCATAGCAGCTATATGTTATTCCTGTTTATTTTCAGGTGCGTGCTAATGCATTAGAACAACATTGATTTACCTGGCATACAATCATTTGTATCCCTCCTCCAATCAGTAAAGCTCGTCGGCCCCATCTGTCCACTGTTGCTATTGAAACCAGTGTAGATGCAGCAAGGACTCCTCCAGTCACTGCAGAAGAATAGAGGGAAGCATTTCCACCAAATCCCATAGTCTGGAACAGAACTGGGGCATAGAAGAGAATTGAATTAATCCCGGTGAGGATCTGAAACATTGGCATGAAGATTGCCATGACCAACTGTGGCCTGTTCCTTTTTTCAAGAATGTTCCTGAAAGGATTCTTGATGGAGTTTGCAAACTCGCTTGCATCAATCATGTCTTCAAACTCTGCATCCACATTTTCGGTCCCCCTTATTCTTATTAGAACTTTTCTTCCTTTATCTTTCAATCCCCGTTCAGTTAAGCTGTTTGGTGTTTCTGGAAGTAGTATTCCTCCGACTGTCATTAAAAGAGCTGGTACTGCTGCTAGGCCAAGGGAGAGCCTCCATCCCCATGGCTGGAGCTTATCTGTTCCATAATTGATCATGTTTGCGGTAAAGATCCCAAGAGTTGTTGCTAACTGAAACATCATGTTTAGGGCTCCTCTGAGATGGGTTGGTGCCATCTCTGACAAGTATAGTGGAACCGCCTTCAAACAACAATAGAGGGTTAATATTCCTGTGGAAGATAATTAAATGGATTTCTCATAAACCATCTAGACTTGATGGGTCAATAGAAGCTTGTCACTTCAATCTAACTTTTTTGTTCATGTGGATTTCAGTTTTACACGCTTGTGCCTTTTTTTCTCTCTTTTCCAGAAGTACTTTCAAGTGTTGTTTAAAGAATTTTAGCAAATAAATGTGCTTTGTTTCTTATACGAAGGGAATTACAGGAAATAGTTCCAAGTGAAGCAGGACACCTGATTTCCAAAGCCAATTCCAAAACCAAGCATGATCCGACCCAAAAGAAGCATTGCCAGGTTGACAGCTGAGGCATTAAGGGCTGATCCAACAAGAAAGCAGATCCCACCGGTAATTATACTGGTTCGACGCCCATGCTTCCGTGTGACAGGAGATGCCACCAGAGAAGCAACCAAACCAGCAAGGTATAGAGATGAGGTAAATGCTGAAAGCCCTTGGTTATTGTACTTGCAGTAGTTGTTTTCATGTGCACTCTTCTTATTTTTGTAGACAGTGTAGAAGAATCGATAAAGAAATTCATCCATTGATGTAACACCTCCTGTTGATTTATCAAAGTTGCATCAGAATATAAATTTTTTAGTGAGACTTCTAAAAGTACTTGTTTACAATTCGTATATATGATAGTATTCTTCAGGTTAATTCAGACCTCCTCCCTCCTTTCCCATTGTTAAACTTAGATTACCAAATATATAATACCCATTGTTGATTGTAGTGTGTTATTTTTCGGTAAATACTAACATACACCCATTATATTATAGTGTTTAGTAACAACAGAGATTTAATATCGATGTTGAAGGTCTATGAAATGGATATTTTGATCATTTTATAGATGTCACAACCAGTATAGTTTTTTTCTTTTTTCTTTTCGCAACCAGTATAGTTGTCTCTTGTTACTTAAGCAATCAAAATTTGACATGAACATCATAAAAACAAGATGATGCTCCAATTGGTTCCAAAATTTAATTTCTTCTCTTCTACTTTGGGAAATCAGATACTAAATAGTGAGGTATCTGAATTTTATTTTGTTTCCAACTAGGTGGTTGTTATCCTTTATTTATAGACTCGATTACTCCGTCGATTCTATATTCATTATCATCCTTAAATATGACAATAGTACAACAGTAAAAAAATCCTTGTTTTGATTGAGAAGTACCTGAAATTCCGATATCATATCCGAAGATTGACCCACCAACTGCAGCAACCATGCAAGCAATAATCACATACAGGGTCACCCTTCCTTGGTACTGCCCAGCTCTTTCCTTGGCCACACCGGCCGGAGCAAAAGACCCACCTGCCATATTCAAAGCCTTTCTTTTCCTGCTGAAGAAGGCTTGCCAAAACCAGAGGGAACAGAGGATTTATTTGACCGAATAGAGATAAGTTTTTCTATGCTGGATTTTTCATAGGTAGAGAGTTTTTCTATGCAGGATTTTCTCGTTTTGGCGGATTGTACTACAAATAAATAAAGAGCAATGTTACACGTCATGAAATTTTTTATCTTGAATGATGTGGCAATTTTACAAGATGAAATATAACCCTTTTCTCTCTCTTAACTATGAAAGTCTAGATATATCACTATTCAAGACAAACGGATGAGGATAAGTCTCAAAATTTGCTGAAACAAATTGATATTCCGTAGTGTTTAGTTGACTTGCGAGTTCCAACCTTCCACTTAACTTATAAATCTGATATAAAAAAATACTATAGTAAAAATCTGGCTCTTCTACAGGAGTATCGCTTGCATGAGTCAACTGAAAATATATATATATGTATATATATATATATGTATATATATAGAGAGAGAGAATGAGAGAGGCATATATATATATACAGAGAATGAGAGAGGCAGTATCACCTTGTACAGTTGGGAACTAAAACTTGTAAATTTTGGTGCTACTGAAAGTTATTTGCTCCACTTCTTTCACAGAGAGAGAGAGAGAGAGAGAGAGAGATGTGTCCCTCGTACAAGTTGTGGCGGAGTTTTCAATCATTGTCATAGTTAGTTTTCCGTATTTTGAGTTGTTTCCTCCATTTTGAAATATTTTTGGTTTGGTTCCGTGACTTGACTTTCTTCGTTTGTCTGTTCTATTTCAGATTTTGATTCTCATCTGTTTTGTCTTGATATAATCTCCTCCTCACATTCATAATGCTTTGGTCTTAGAAGAGGTGCTTGTTAGAGAGCCAAGTACCCACTCTGTTCTGAAGATAATTTGAAAATTTATTGAAATATACACCAACATATTGATATTGTTACACTTGTACCAAAAAAATATAAAAATAAAAATAAAATTATTGGGCTAGATATTCATATAATATGTGTACGACTCCTTGTAAAATTGTATGTATGTATTTAAGTTTATATATATGTATATATGAATCTGTAACTGAAAGTTGTTATATGCTTATCTGTTTTTGCCTAAAATGGTTTTAAAGAAGATAATATTCATTAATGATATATATATATATATATGAAGCTGTAACTGAAAGTTGTTATATGCTTATCTGTTTTTGCCTAAAATGGTTTTAAAGAAGATAATATTCATTAATGTGTGACAACAGTAGGTATCACGTAATTGAATGTGGTATCTATCCTCTAGGTGGAGTCCTTGAACTCTCATGACTTTATGATTGGATAAGATTTAAGAAGTCGGTAAGAAAGATTGGTAGCCTACCCATTACCATTATAGTATTTAGTTTTGGTGGAACCCATTAGTTATGAGTCTTAGCCCTTAGGACTTATGAGGAGGAGAGGTTTGGGTCTTTGCTATGGTTAATTTAGCCCACCCACTTGATGGAAGAAGGAAATGCAAGTTAAAAATTTTAAATTATACAAAAGAGAGTGGAGATAACTCTATTTTCATGTGGTTCATGAAAGTGAAGTTCGAAATACTACTTTCTCTCATCACACATTATGCTAAGTGATATTCACCCTTACTCGTACATAGCACGGGATAGAGGATATTTTTCCTACAATAACATGGTGACGGGCACGTGACGATATGCCTTGCAAACACTGTTGTCACTGTCAGGCCTTTTTTTTTTTTTTTTTGTCCTCGTGTAATGTGTTCACATAATAATCTTAAAAATTAATAATCTTAAAAATATTAACAATACAGCAAATAATTGAACATCAAAATATTATAAACAGCACTAATAAAAAATATGACAATTTAAATATCATACTTATTAAACAAGTGCAAGTTGCTTGTGTTTTCGTGATTGTAATTTCATCTGTACAATGCTTTTCGAAATTGATAACAAAAAAAAACTTTCCCAACAAAAAAATTGACTTGGTAGTGCTAGTCAACGGTACAGTGATTGGAGCCTCGCAAGCGTGTGTGGTATTATATATAAACATATATGGTAGGTAAATATGATTGATACTTTTTGTGATTTGCACTCAGACAAATTTTATTTATAGTCCCACTGTAAATTTAAACGTTTTGCATCAAATTTTGTATACGTAGATCTGATATTATGCAAAAAAAACTTATATGCCCTTTAACTTTATTTGTCAAATTACCTATTTAATATTTAAAATGGCATAAAAAATCAAAATACCCTAACTTTAATTTCAAATTTTCTTTTTTATGCCATCTCCTTTATTTGTACCTAAAGTCAAGTTGATTTTTTCAAAAAATATTGGTTATTAAAACTTTCAATCTATTATTTAGCGATTATTAGAGGATCAACAATTAAAATTTAGGAATCTATTGTTTAACGATTAAAATTTTGCACAGTGGCGGTTGAAAGCTTTGCATATTTTCGGTAGTGGTGATGCTGGAAATTTGTGGCTTCGGTTGCGTTCATCAGTTGCTTTGTATGTAAATGTTTATATATATGTTAAATATGTATGAACTTGTGAGTAATTGGAATGGAAAATGGGGTTAGTGATTTCCAGTGTCCCAATTGAGGATTTTAGTGTTGTACTACTTATAAAACTTGACCTACTGTGTGCATTTGAAGCAAGTGGGTCAGATTTGAAGAAAACATGAAATTATATGTGAAACCCTAGAAATTTGAATTTGGGGAAAATCACGTTGGGCTTTTGTTGTTGATAATCTTTCTGTCAAATGGTAGATTAAGTTTTGGTGAGTTGATTGGTACTCTTATTGGGTTGTTTGGTGGCCGAAAGTGGTTGACAGAGATGCCGGCAAACTGGATGTATAGGAGCTCTGTCAACATTCCCCACTGTGGCACTATCCAAGTTCCGTTGATAGTTCAATACTGAGTAGTCTCCTCATTGCAATGTCATGGCCATTGAGAAACACAATTTCCTTACCGAAATTGTTTGCCAAGCAAGCAAAATCTCCACCGATCGTCATCTTCACCAAAACCATGAAAGCCAAAGCTCCACTGGTGAAGCACTTGTGTCGAAAGCTTAAACCAGAGCTCCATGTCTTCGAAACCACCACCTTTTGCTGCATCTTCATCGCAAAGAACCACCATTGAAAAATCAACCGTAACCGAAGCTCACAACCTTTCACTTCGCCAAGTACCAAACAGACCCACCAAACCACAGTCTTCATAGTCATCTAAAGACCCATTTTCATTGATGCCGACCACCCATGGTCTCCATCATCTCTGGCCAAGCCCTTCATCTCCATCGGTTACCACCATTGTCTATATGTTGGTGGCAGAGATCAAACACAAATCACTTATAATGATTTGTAAAACACCCAGGATCGACTAAGAGAGAACAAAAAAACAACAATCTATTACAAATCAACAAGCTCCATGTCCAAAGCTTGAAGCATCCATGCACCAAACCCATGAAGCTTACCTCTTCAGCACCCACTGCCATAGTAAGGTCTTTAGAGACCCATCACAATCACGTTTAGCCGAGGGAGAGAGAAAGATTAAGGAGAGAGAAAGAATAAAATAAAATATATATATTAGGGGACACTCTCGTCTTTTCAATTCTATTAATAAGTTTGGAAAAACAAATAATAAACCATTGGGGGTATATTTGACCTTTTACATGTAAAGTAACGGTGTTAGGGATGAAAATATTAGTTGGAGACTCTATGATAGGTATAAGCAAAGTTTGTCTCCGTGTGTAATAAGTCCAAACCACAGGGATTGTCAGTGATTTTTACCCTATATAATATATAACTATGTTTTTTTTACCTAAATTGAGCATTTGGTTCACTTGAATGTGACATGACAAATAATAGAATCCAGATCAGTAAAAAAGTGAAAGAAGCAAGACTGGGTCTGACTTTGAGATATGTTAACATTCCTTATGGCTATGTCCAACCTGCGGCCACAATAAGATTTATTCTTTCTTATAAATGTTTTAGTTCCTTAAGGTGGGTATTATAAATAAAGAGGTAAGGGCTGGGTGATGTTAATGATTATCACCGGACGGGGGTCACTTGGTCATGTCCCATTAACCGAAAATGGTACAGAGTGACGCAACCAGAATAAAGCAAACACTTGAGTATCTGTAGAAGGATAATTTTTTTGACACTTGTTGGCAAACCTAGAAGGTCACATCTGTGTCAGTTAAGATGATGCATTTCATGTGAGATAGAAGCCTTTATCAAGAGGACACCATGACTGTCCACGTGACATGCATCCAACCACAGACAAAGAAATTCAAACATTATAAATAGAACTCATTTATGTTGAAATTAATGGTCTAGCACCAACACAACTACTTTTAATCCATTTATCCGGTCTTGTGCCATCTAGACTTAGTTATAACTTTACATGTCTTGTGGTAGCTTAATTTTGCACTTTCATACATTTACATGCTTATGGTAGGGTAACTCTTAACTAACCTTACCTTCTGCCTTTACTCGCTTATGGTAGTGTAACTCTTACCTAAACTTTACTTAGCTTGTAACAAGTAATCATTGGTTTAACTAGTGAGCCTTTTAGCATGTAACTAGGCCTCTTTTACATTGTACCATCCATCAACTTGTAACAGATCCTTATTGTACTTCCTTAAGTTAATGAAGGTATTTTGTTATCTCACTAGTGATTTTCGTCCTGAACTGTCATCAAATAAGTTTCAAGCTTAACAGTGCTCTTTACTTAGGACCGAAGTATTACAAACCTTTGAGAGGTCATTTCTGCTCTCCTCAATCGCTAGAATCATATTTCACATAAGTCCACACACTTATGGCTTCAGAGGCCGTAGGATAAACAGGAATATTTGTTTGGCTCCCATTTGGCTGCAAATACAAATTTAAGGATTTTGGCACGCCCGCGCACTGAGAATTTACAAGCGTACCCCAAGAGGGCACACTTGGAATCGAACACTATGATATGGGACAAAGGCAAATATGATGATGATGATGATGATGATGATAATGTATAACTTGTTGGGATTGTTGCCCTACATAACACTAATTGAGCTGTAATAAACATTGTTTATTAATTGAATCTGTGGTTTTAAATGCTGTATAAACATATAGTAAACACTGTGTATTGTTCAGTTCATGCCATTAATGAAATACCCCCTACAAAATTTCACGCATGAGGTGACCAATCTCACACATAAAACGTAAAGGATATTTACAACCGACAGCAAACAATCATATAATACAGGAACAAAAGAAAAAGAATCTTAAATGTTGAAACAAAAGTCTAACTGAAATAATAAATAACGTTAAATAAATATAATACCAATCTGAACATTACAACTTAGAAGTCCTGTAACTCAAGGACCCTATAACCAAAAATAACAAAAGTAAAAACTTTATGGAATGATCTAAATCCCTACACTGAAGTCCAGTAAGGAATAGATGACCGCCACGCTCTACGAACTTCTCGTTCTAACTTTGAGGTGAAAACTGTTTGGGACCTAAAATATCAACAAAGTGGGTTAAATCCACGAGTAAGTTCCCTCTACTATAACTCAATCAGAGAATCGGTAAACATACCCTCTATATGAGGGTAATAAAAATATATATATAAATATACAGACATAACCTTTCTCACTTACCCTATGGTACCAAATTGGGACCATCCTATATCCAGTACCAACCAATATGTTATTACAAAATATATATCACATTTTCCTAAGTTTCATCCAAAGGCAATTCATACATGCCTGGACCCCTACTAAGTATATATCCTACTATTATTTGACAATCCTGACATGCTTCCCTTAACTACATATTATATACCTAGTATTTGACAATCCTGACATGTCTCCCTTATTTAAATATATATATATATAAACTTTATTATGTAACTGGTAATCCTCACATGTCTCCCTTATTAAACTTAACTACCTTATTGGCAATCCTGACATGCCTCCCTTATTAATCTTAACTACCCTATTGGCAATCCTGACATGCCTCCTGGCAATCCTCACATGCTTCCCTAATTAACTTTAACTACCCTATTGGCAATCTTGACATGCCTCCTGACAATCCTCACATGCCTCCCTAATTAACCTTGAGTATTTTATTATGTATTGGCAATCCATACATGCCTCCCTCATAACATATTAAATACTTTATTAGGTATTGATAATCCATACATGCCTCCTATATTCCTTTTAATAAAAAATTAACCATACTTAAAAGCATGCTAATTACTATAGTGAAAATCCTATCGTTGCATAAATTAAATAAATAAATGAAATAAACTTAACATACCATAAAGTAAAACGGTTCATCCCCTTATTTCATATACTGAATGAAGCATCAACATTTAAGCACGAACATTTGATTGCAAAGAAAATAATTAAAGAGAACAATTAAACAACTAAAATAAAAATCACATAAATAACCTTACATTGCACTATAAACATCAAGTGTATCTACACCTAGGTCTAAACTAGATTTTCGTGTATATTCTGTCTTTAAAAGTCTTAACTAAATCTCTGGAGAATTTTAATTTTTTTTCGATAATTTAAACTATAAAAATTCCAACTTAAATGACACTTTTGAACTAAATCAACCACGAGGCGAACTTATTTCATCTTGAAATTAAAGTTCCAGGTATATTCTATCCTAAAAAAGTAAGTTCGAATTTTTAGGAAATTTTCAGAAATTCTAATGTATTTCCAAAAATAAAAGAAAGTGAAACCAATTTTGAGGCATAATTTTTGAACTAATTTAACCACGAGGGAAACTTATTTCCACTTGAAATTTAAAACCCAAGAGTATTCTGTCCCTAAAAGGTTTTCAAAAATTTTCTGGAATTTAGAGATAATTTAAAAAATTATTTTTCCTATTTTCCAATTTAAAATCAATTAAAAAAAATTAAAATATTAAAATATTCTGGACTAGGCCCCAACTGGGCCTAGAGGTGGGCCTCGGCGAGTGGGGCCCATTGCACCATTTCCTGGCATCGACCGGCGGCACGCGCCGGCAGCTAGCGTAGGGGGCGCTGCCCCCCCCCCCCCTTTTTCTTCTTCCTTCTTTCTTTCCTTTTTTCTTTTTTTTTTCTTTCCCAGTTACTCTCTCCAGCAACCGCGCGTGACAATGGCAGCATTTTTTCGACCTTATTCCGGCCACCTCCAGTCATCGAAACTCACGTATGAATATACCATTTAACTCTTCTCAATATAAGTTACGCATTGGTACCAAAATCGCCCCCTCTCGAAGCCTAAATAAAAAACACCCAAATCAATTTTCTAAGGTTATTAAATTTCAAACTCAAATTCCCGTTAAACTACCCAACAATTCGCAACCAAACTTTTAAGGATTATTCGGGAGAACAAGATTAACAATTTAAATGGAACAAAAACCTTCAAAAATGACATTAACATTCAACACGAATTATGTTATATATATATATATATATCCGCCTATATACCCATATATACATGCATATTCGTGTGAGAAAAATATTGCATAACTTCCAAAACCACAAATTATATACTTATAATCAAATGAACAAATCCTTACATGCATAATAATATTAATACATAATTATATACATGTATATACGTATAATCATACAATACAATTATTTATCTATGTTTACAAGTTCAAAGGGGAGGTGAAGAAATTGAACTTGCCTTATGATTTTGAGCAAAATCACATTCTCCATTTTTTCGGCGTCTCCCGTTCTCTCCTTATCTGTCTGTGCGTAGGAGCTACCGAACCCTAATCCTATTTTCTCTTTCTTTTATCTATATTTTCTTTTCTAAAAAGAATTAAATAATTCCCTAAATAATTCAAATAATAAACTTAAATATATATAGCCCAAATATATAAATGTGGCCCAAATCCAAAAGTCTAACCCAACCCGACAATAATAAAAAAATAAAAGAAAATGTAGCCCAAAGTCCCACATATTAATTAAAAGGAAAATCTACATAAAAAACAAATATTTCACAAACATTAAAAAAAAATCAACCATCTATATTAAATCAAAACCATGAACAAACATTCACAAACATTTACTAAAACATTTAAAACATCACAAAATGAACCATTTAAATAATTAAAACTCCAAATTAAATATCCTTAAATTTCGGGGTATTACATTATTCTCCCCTAAAAAGAGGAATTTCGTTCTCAAAATTCACCTCATTCCTGAAATAAAAGTTCTGGATATTTTGCATTTATTTTATCCTCCCTTTCCTAAGTGGACTCCGCCTCATTGTGGTGGCTCCATTGAACTCGAATTAAAATAATGGTCTTAGAACAATGGACTTGATTCCTACGGTCAAGAATACAGTAAGGTTGTTCTATATATGTTGCATCTGGTTGCAACTCAATCTTCCTAACTTCAATATGCTGATAAGCATCCTCATCCCTAAGGAATTTTTGTAACATAAACACATGAAAGACATTACACACCCTGTGCATTGTGTCTGGTAACGTCAATCTATACGCTACTATCCCAATCCTGTCTGTGATCATAAAATGACCCACATAATGAGGTGACAACTTTTCCTTCTTCCCAAACTGTATTACTCCCTTTATGGGAGAAACCTCGAGTAAAACCTAATTCCCCACATTGAACTATAATGCATGACTTTGACGATCATCATACTTTTTTGTCTACTCTGGGCAATGCCCATACGATTCTTAATGAGAGAAACTTTTCCTGATGTATCCTTAATGAATTTCGGACAAAAAAAAATCGTTTATCACCAACTTGTATCCAACAAATAGGAGACCGACATGGTCGTCCATACAAAGCTTCAAATGATGTCATACAAATAGTCTTCTAATAACTATTGTTATAAGTAAACTCACAAAGCAAAAAATAAAACTCCCAATATCTATGGTGACTTGCCCACAACTTCCCTGTAAAATCATACTAACTACGAATGTGGACTAGTTTAGAAATATTGTATTTATTTTGGATAGGAAGTGTGTATGAGACTTTCAATATTCTATCTATGTATGATAAATTTGATAACTCTTGAATATTATGTAAAATTGATGATTTTTGAAGTAGGTGTATGATAATGTATGGATTATCATTTTTGTGTTTCAAGTGTGTGAGGTGGAATCTAATTGTGATCAATCTTTGTGGATGTTTGGGATGTGTAAAAATGATAATTATGTTCTATGATTGTATGTTTATGATGATGAATTGGAAGGAGAATGATTATTGTAATCACTTGGTAGGTTTGTTAGTGTAACATGGTGAGTGATTACGATGCATCGTAATCCCATTGACGATGCATCGTAAAATAGGTGAGAATTTGAGTCATTTTTCAGAAGATTTCGCAGGTGTTATGCACCTTGTGTGGTGCATCGTAACCAACATTACGATGCATCATAATGTGTGGCTGGGTGTATTGTTGAGATAAAATTGAAAAATTATTTGGGGATGCAATGTATGGCCACGTGTGAGGCCATAATGAATTATTGAGGTTGAGCTATACGTAAGTAAACGTATGTATGTAATTATGATTCCACGTTGATTTAGTGATTGAGGTAGTGTATTAGAATTTAATGGACAAAATTGCCCTAGTAATTACGAGCAAGTTCTGAGATTGGTCCAAACTTCAATCAGACGTAACTTCTTTGTTTTAGCTTCGATTTGAGCGTGAATTTTTTTTGAAATTAAGTACTTTTGGATCCTCTTTCCAATGTACTAAGTATCACTCTGAAATTTCAAACACACAAGAAGTCAGGTTTTGAAATTAAGCGATTCATGAGTGTAAATCGGGTTAAACTTTCACTGTTCACCCTCGATTTTCAAGAGTCGAAAATCGGGGCTTGACAACATGGTATCAGAGAATGATATCAAAGAATGATTGTGTTTAGAGTGTGGATGATTAACTTAATCACTCTCGATTTTCGAGAGTTAAAAATCGGAACGTGACAGTATCGATCGGGTACTACAAAGTAGGTACTCATTTGAGAATTTTTTTCCCATTTCTTCACCAACACTAATTAATAATAAAGTGAGAAAATAAACAATAAAGTTAATAAATGAGCATCGAAATATTATAAACATCACATTTAAGATGGTGTGAGCCGTGACCGTGTGACGTGTTCACATAATATGGTCTATTCTTGACCAACACTAATTAATAAACTAAAGAAAATAAACAATAAAGTAAATAAATCAACATCCAAATATTATAAGCAACACTAACAAAAAAATGGATAAAAATTTAAATTTCTTACTCATTAAACTAGTTCAAGTTGAAGATGCAATTGACTATTCAAATTAAAAATAAATAAATAAATAACGATAAGAGGAAGCTACCGAGTTTTTGTGATTGTAATTTCATCTATATATAGAAAGAACCATTTAGTTGTTTTAGCACTAACTTTTGCATATATATACATAGAGCAATGGTACACATTATAAAATTATTTTATGATTTTCTATCGTGAATTATGTGGTAGGTAACAATTCTATATTTATAGGAATTTCACTAACAATAAATCTCTATTTTTTATTATTTTAGGAGAGAAAATTAAATAATAAGTTAGTATTAGTGGAATTTTTTTCGTATACAAAATCTCAATGGTATTATCACCTGTCACATCATCTATGATAGATAATCAACAAATAATTTGGTGAAGTATAGCATTTTCAATATACATATACGCCTATATATTTACACTCTTCACTTTATTGAAGGCAGTGTGTTAATTTCGGGCTGATAGTGATACATTGGAGGTACACGACTTAGACATAGAAAGCTCAATTGACAACCCTACTGCTACGATTAGACAGATTCCTTTCATACCGGGCCTCGATGGCGAAAGTGTTGCTAAGGAAGAGCCTTTGCTGGACAAGCGATGGTCCATATTTTGGGTTCCGGCACGTTTACGAGAAGGAGATGAGGTAGCTTACAGCCCCATGATTGTCTCAATCGGTCCACTTCATTTTAATGCACCACATTTGAAAGCCATGGAAGCCCAAAAACTGCTGTTTCTTTATCGCACTTGGGAGCGAATCAGCCGCCAAGATACGACACTAGACTGCCTTAAGGAAGCCATGAAAAAATCAGAAGAAGAGACAAGTGAATGCTATTCAGAGGGATTTGAAGAAATTAAAAGTGATGAGTTTGTGCGGATGATGGTAATCGATGGAATCTTTATAGTGGAGCTCTTGCGACTGAGTGGTAGTTTTTACAAGGTGCGCATTTTTTCTCCTTATTTCTAATAAAATTTGTACTATTTTAGTTTCAATAATGAGCAATGCTACTGCGAAAGGCTTTCATGACTCTTGTCATGAATCTTTCTCAAAATAAATATTTTTTAAATATGAAAAAAATATCGTCACTTAGCCAATACTAAAATTATCTCACATAAAAAAAAATAAACTCAAAATATAATAAATTGAATTTATAGGAGATGGTCGAAATTTGATGTAAAAAAATGTAAAGGAAATAGGATGTAAAACTTTGACCGCCTCCTATAAATTCAATTTATGATATTTAAAATTTTTTTTTTTGTGTGAGAGGATTTTTGTATTGACTACGTGATAATATTTTTTTACATTTCTTTTAATGTTCAAAAATATTTAGCACGAGAGCTCCCTCGTTATAACATTACTCTTCAACAATGCTTGACTTTTACGAGTGAAGTAGTGATATGACTTGATATTATTAGGCCATATTAATAGATTTAGTATCCGTTGAACTAACATAAAAAAAAGAAAAAAAGAAAATGGCCTACGGGTGAGTAGGGAGTTCCTAGGCACGTTAATTTAATGATATAATGACATATTAACCATAAGGAAGAAATTAATCCTTACACCTCAGGACATATTTGAAATCATATTTTGCATTTTTTGAGGCTTGGTTACACAAAAAGACTAGTATAGCATTTTACATGTAGTCTATGTAAATAACATATTTTACAACCCTCTTACAACCAAGGCCGGCCTTGAAATTCCAAAAATGTTGAGAGACTTTAAGCGAACTTTCAAATGGGGTCCTTTGTACTTAAAATTTTACGCGTTAATAAATTATATAGGAGTGCAAATTTTTTATTAAAATGAGACTATAAGCAAATAAAATATATAAATGTTGAAAAAAAAAACTCTGGTCTTGGTACTTTATAAATAACACGATCCAGTTCACATAAAAAAATGAAAAGAAAATATTCAACACACCTTTATAAGAAAAAATTATAATTTTTTTTTTAAAATGAGGCCCAAACCAGTGTATTAGACTATTATCATTATTTTTAAAATGAAGCCCAAACCAGTGTATTGGACTATTATCATTATTTTTTAAATGAGGCCTAGTTGACTATTTGATTCTAAATTTTGAACCAGATTTTTTTTTTAAATAACATCTAGTGGATTTAGTATTTCTCTTAGTAAAAATTGGAGGCCTTAAAAAAAATAAAAAGATTGGGGGCCGTAGGCAACCGCCTGAGCAGCCTAGGTCCGGGCCGACCCTGCTCACAACCCAAGTCGTTATTTAGTCTCAACCATGGTCTCACCTCTCTCTCCAGTTGATATGTCTTCTATATATAACATGATTTTTAAAAAAAAAAACATATATATATATATATATATATATATATATATATTTTCCGTATATAACATGATTACAATATAAAGTATAAACAAATGAAAACACAATTACTAGCATTTGAGAATGCATGGTGGCAAGTTATAAACCTTAATTAATTAATAATTTTTATCTCATTTATTTGAACGTACAGAAAGATCTTGCAGATGATCCTATCTTCGCAACGCGTTCCATGGCACTTAATATAGGTCGTGATCTACTGCTGCTCGAAAACCAACTCCCTCTGTTTGTGCTTCAAACACTATTCAAACTAACAGGCGCCTCAAGTGAAGAAGAACTTTCTTTAGAAAAGCTTGCACTCCAATTTTTTGAAGCATTTAGAATTGGGAAGGACATGATTGCAATTGACGAATTTGATGAAAGGCTTGCATATCCACATTTACTTGGATATATTATTTCACTCAAGTTTAATTTGCTCTCCTAGTGATCCTCACCCTAAACCTACTCAAAAAGGAAACAACAATTAATCTTCATCCTTCACATACTCAAAAGGAAATTCAGTAACACATACAGAACATTAATTTGCAGGGAAGGGTTGGGTCCATGGTGCCAAATCACTGAGTCATGCTGGTGTGATATTCAGGTCCAAGTCCAGTAATGTACTCGACATGAAGTTCAAGAATAAGGTGAAGGTGATGGAAATCCCTACAATATTCATTGATGACAGCACTAGCCCTGTTCTTAGAAACTTGTTTCGGCTGCTGATCATGCATGCACTCTCTTTCTATATCTGTTCTCTCTCTCTCTCTCTCTCTCTCTCTCTCTCTATATATATATATATATATGAAATGTATTGCTCTCTTTTATTGCATCGCTCTCTTTTATTGCATCAGTTTTTTCCATGCACCGGACTCGTGCTTTTTATGGATTGGCTTTGCCGCAAGAACAAATTTTATCACTAAACATGCAGTATATCCACTCAAAACTTTTAAAGGGAAGACCACAAATTGCAGAAATAGAAAATAATATATAAATATCCAATAACGTAGAATATCACAAAAACATGATACTACTTTTACATTTCTTCTTAAAAAAATTTGAATTGGTTTAGAATTGAATTAAGATTTTTAAAATTGTATATAGCAAGAAATCACCGAGACCCAATCCAGGTAAGCCTTTTATTATTATTATTATTATTTTTATTTTTATTTACATAGACACATTTGGAACAGAATCCCAAACCTAGCGCAGTGGGATACCTGTGGACATGGGCCTGAAATTGTAGGAGTTGCTAAATATTGCTAGTTTTCATTGATGACACCACTAGCGCTCTTCTTGGAAACTTCTTGATTTATAAATTTACGGGTAAATAACATTTGCACTCTCTTCCGGTTTGTCTGTCTTAATGAGACCTAGACAACTTGTCAAAAATCTTGTAGAATACCCATGTCGACCTTACCATCCAGTGTTAAAGCGATGTTAAATTAAATGTGAAATATCTCAATTGTCCTTCATTTTATAGAGATTTTTTTTTATAAAAAAAATTATATATGAAAGAACCATATTGCCCCCATAATAACAATTAACAAGATATAAATTAATAGACTACTTGTATCCATGAGAGTGGAATATGAAAACCAATCTGCAAGTGCTTCGTCTGGCAGGAGAGGGTCTCTACTTTTTACAAATTTATTTTCAGACATGAAATCAAGGACGTAAAGACTAGTCGGAAATTCCAGCATCTCACCATTTCCAACCATAATTTTATCATTGCCATGATATTTAGAAAGATGATGAAACTTATTAGGGTCATCTGTCATGTGCGCATTTGCTCTATAGTCTGGAAACCACATATTATCTTGTTTTTCAGACATTGACATTGCGGCTAATGCTTG
This sequence comes from Cornus controversa, assembly GCA_026545225.1. Taxonomy (NCBI): domain Eukaryota; kingdom Viridiplantae; phylum Streptophyta; class Magnoliopsida; order Cornales; family Cornaceae; genus Cornus; species Cornus controversa. The sequence continues at coordinate 62,574,218 of CM048851.1, read as the reverse complement.
TGGGATTTCTTCAGATTGATAGGTTTGATTGAATCTGTGCCAACATCGAAGAACAATATGGTTTGTCTTGTCACAAATCTCACAAATAGCTTCTTATTTTCTCAAAGCGTGTGGGAGGTTGCTTAGAAACTTGTTGATTTATGAGCAGTTCAATATATGTGCTGCGCCATATTTCTCATCTCTTGCAGTGTTTCTCAAAAACATTGTGGACACTATAGATGATGTCAATGTTCTAAAGCAATTGGGTATTTTGAGAGTACAATATGATGATGAAGAATTAGTGAAATTGTTTATTAGTCTTACCAAGGAGCTAGTGTTTGACATGGACTATTGCCACTTTGGGAGGATAATTCAGGATATCAAGGGTTACAGTCAAACCATGCCGACCAAATTCTGGATACTTCTTCAAATCGCTAATATGGGTGAAACTTGTGCTAATTTATGTTACCACAATTATATCTCTCACTTGTAATAATTCTTCCAGCTCTACCGCTCCTATCCCTCTGCATAATAGAATATTCCAGAAATTCATTCCCTGGTGGTTATATTTCGAAGAAGTCATCGAATCACATCTTCAAAGTGCAATATCACTTTCTTATTGTAATGGACTTACTCGACCATTAGTATTTCTTAAATTTTGAAGTGATGCTTGTTTAGATTGTTGATCCGCATATATTTCTGTTCCATGTTTGATGTGCTGTTATTATAGTTTTGAACAGGGTAAAATGCTCTAACACCCCCAGGTTTACGTTTATTGCTCACGGACAATACTTGTGTCTAAAAAGGTGGTCAACCTCTCCCAGGTTTAGTTGACCTTACCCTAACACCCTGTTATGAGTTGACAAAACTAAAATGCCAAAATTACCCTTCTTATTTGAAATTATAACTTTAGCCTCAATTGTTTGGACCTTAGTACCCTCACAATCTACCTTTATGCCAAACTACCCCTCCTCTCTCTTTCTCTCTGCATTAACACCAATAATCCGAGTGTGTATAACCATAGTTGTAGGATCACATTTAAAAAGAATGTCGGTAGGTCTTCCATATAGATATAATGGTTTATGTTTGCAAAAAGGGATTTAATCTAGTATTGTAAAAGTTCGCCATGGTGGTAGATGATGGATGACCAGCGAGAGAGCCGACCATGGATGACCGAAGAGAACCAGCGAAAACGATTGTTGTCAATGAGAGGCTCTGTTTGGGGTTGCGATTTGGTTGAGGTGGTGGTTGTTCGTGGTTGTTCTACCCGATCTAAGTTGTGTACGACGTGATGGTGTTTGCAATTACATCGATGACCTATGTTAGGTTTCATTAATTCCGGTAGCAACGACGTTTTCATGACTCAAGGAGACTGTTTTTATTGGATTTTTGGGCATTCTACGATGGTGCGTCGTGGGTGACCGTGGGTTTAGGCTTGATTGGTTCGCGAAAGAGGGATTGTTGTTGACAGCAAAATTGGTGGTGGTTAAAGAGACGTTCACTAGAGGTTGTCGGAGATGGTGAGGATGGTGGCAGCTCTGGGTTTTGGTTTTGGTTTTGCGAAGGGTGGGTTTTTTAGGTGAAGTTTTGTACTTGTTCAAACACTAAGAGAAAAGTGATAGGGTTGTAATCTTTAGAGAGAGAAAGGGGGATAATTATTGTATTTATTAAGTAAGGGCAAAAATGACTTTTTTTTTTGGATGATTACGTCAACTATAATGCATGCATTTGGGTAATAAAGAGAATGGTATAATGGTAAAAACACATTACTCCCTATCAGAGCCAATTTTGACACAAATATTTTTTGTGAGCAATAAAAGGAAACCTGGGGGTGTTAGAACATTTTACCCTTTTGAATATGTTGCTGTTTCCACTGATCATGCACTCTAGCGCTTAGGCTTCGTTTGGATAGACGAGAGAGAAAAGAAAGGAGATGATAACTTTAGTTATAAGAGAAAAGAAAAGAAAGGAGATGATAACAATAACCTTTATTTATGTTTGGATAAACATGAGAAAAAAGAAAAGAGAAAAGAAAAGAAAGGATAACAACCAAATTACTATCATACCCACCCTTTTATGTTTAATGGGATATGGGTGGAATAACAATTTTCTCTTTTTAATTGTTGATGGCAGTTTTGAAATTATGAAAGTACTACTTAAAAACCTATCATTTTCCTCCCAATCTTCTCATTTTTGTGAGGATAGGATATGAGGGATTAGGAGGGATAATTATCCCTCCAAATCACTCTCAATCCTCTCATTTCTTTTCATTTTTCCATTTCAATATATCCCTTCTATACCAAGTCCATCGATCATTCCATTGCCCATTAAGGATCATCCAGATTACGAATTTTCCCACAAAAATCATGTTGATTCTCAACCAGATTTATCCAATTCAAGTCCAATTGCATTTACTCCACCAACTATATTTCCTCTAGATAATCTTAATACTAACACATTCTTTCTACTTGCATCACTTCGTCCTCAAACACACCTCCAGATAATTAGCGACCCATCCAAGATCATCGTCCACCCATTTACCTCCAAGATTATGATTGTGCCATGGTCACCAATAATACACTTCATTATTCAATGAGTTCTTCAAAAACAGGTACTCCTTATCCTCTCGATAATTATGTTTCATTTGCTAATTTTTTCATTGCACATAGAGCTTTTCTTTCTGTTATTTCTTCTTCAGTTAAACCCAAATCATTTTCCCAAGCAATACAAATTTCTGCACTGGTGTGACGATATGGCTACTGAAATTAGTGTACTTGAAAGCAATTGTACCTGGACCTTACTCATCTTCCTCCTTCCAAGAAACCGATTGGGTGTAAGTGGGTGTATAAAATCAAGTATCGCTTTGATGGTACAATTGACAGATATAAAGCCCAATTAGTTACCAAGGGTTTTACTCAAGTTGCAGGGCTTGACTACCATAATCCTTTTACACCCGTAGCCAAACTTGTTACAGTATGGGTTCTTTTGTCTGTTGCTACAGTAAACAAATGGTCTTTTCACCAACTTGATGTTAACAATGCATTTCTTCATATAGATTTAAATAAGGAAGTGTATATGGCTCTTCCACTTGGTTTTTCTCGCAAGAGGGAGACTCGTGTGTACAGATTGAACAAATTAATGTATGGCTTGAAACAGGCTTCTCCCCAATGCTTTGCAAAATTTTCTCATACTCTACTACAACCAGGTTTTTCTCAATCACGTGCTGATTATTTTTTGTTCACACACATCACGGGACATTCCTCTACTTTTGTCCTTGTTTATGTTGATGACATCATTGTGACCGGTGATAATGAAGTAGCCATTCAACATCTCAAAAATTTTCTCGCCCAAAATTTTTTCATTAAAGATCTTGGTCGCTTAAAGTATTTCCTTGGCATTGAAGTTTCTCGGTCTCGCCATGGACTTTTTCTTTGTCAGGAAAAATACACATTGGACATCATCAAGGATGCTGGATTATTTGGTGCAAAACCTGGTGATTACCCATGGAGCAACACCTTCATTTGACTTCTAATGATGGAACATTCTTATCTGATCCATCTAGTTATCGCAGACTTGTGGGTCGTCTTATTTATCTCACAGTCACTAGGGTAGACATCGCATATTCAGTCCATATTTTAAGTCAATTTATGTATGCTCCACACAATAATCATATGGATGTAACCACACGGATGCTTCAATACCTCAAAGGATCTCCTGGTAAAGGCTTATTTCTCTCTTCTTCATTCATCTCCCATTACACTCTACTGTGACAACCAAGCTGCCATTCATATTGTTGAAAATCCAGTCTTTCATGAAAGAATGAAACACATCAAACTTGATTGTCATTTTGTTCGTGAAAAGATTCAGTCCAAGTTAATTGCTCCCTCATACATTCAGTCCTCTGAACAAATTGCTGATGTCTTCACCAAGCCTTTGGGAAAGGATCATTTTCATCATCTCATTAGCAAGCTGAGTGTTACTCATGTACACGACTACACGCTCTACCTTGAGGGGGCAGTATTGACATAAATGCAAAGGAATCATTCTAAGTAGATTTTTCTGATATGATTTGAGAATAATTATAAGAATACTTGCTGATTTGATCCGTAAAATCTTTGATTGAACTTTGTGATTGATTTGTAATTAGGAGTAACTTTAGGAAGTTCATCTTCTTTTCTTTTGAGGGAAGTAGTTTCATGTTTACCTGAGCTTGTTAGATCGAATATAGCTTTTGAAGCACAAACAGAGGCAGTTGGTTTTCAAGCATCAATAGATCACGACCAGACCAAGATTGAGTGGCAACGAACGCATTGCAAAAATAGGATCAACTGCAAGCTCCTTCTGTATTCGATCATATATATTTGCCGAAATTAATTAAAGAGCTAGCTAGCTAGGTAAGAGACCGATCGATGTTAGAAAAGTACTGCATATATGCGACTAATTTAAATAAAAAAAAAAAGGTAATTCAGGAAACTAAATTAAATAGTATTTATTGGGAAGGGTAGGAGTACTGATGCTTTTTTAGAGGAGGAGGAGCCTGTACGTGCCTGTGGAATACTAATTTCAGAATCTCTGTTCTTGTTGCCTGCTGTAGCCATCATAATCAATAATATCTAGAGCCAATTCCACAGTGCTAGTGTTCAATTGCTAATTGCATCCCTTTCATTTCAATACATTGAAGGCTATATATGTATAGGTAACGAACTTGGATCCTATCATGTACGTGCCTTATTCCATCCTGTGTACATTCTCTTCACTAGTAAATCACTTATGCAACACAATACTATCATGATATGCAACACTCAGTGTAGCAATGATATAACATTTATGAAACATATTTCAATCGAAAATACAACATTTAACCAACATATTATAACTATTATAACACTACTAAATTAAAATTTGAATATATTAAAGCAGTAGTGGTGTTGACAATATAACACATTGGCCAAACACAAGACAAAAAAGAGAATCGAAATGGAAAAAAATGAAAACACAATATATATATATATATATATATATATATATGTCCAAACTACATTCTTTTTCCATCTCAAACCTATGGAATAGCCATTCCATTTTGCTAGTAAAAGCCATTGATAAGTAGATTTACATCCATGAATGGGACGTAGCTATCTGTACAACAGAAGGTTAAATCCCACCTATTTTTTATATAATTTTCTAAAAGCTAGATTACCCCACCCTACTTTTAATTTTCATATATTCAAAAGCTGGATTAATATATTATATATCAGCTCATCTTTTATTAAAAGTCCGGATTCGTTGCGTTCACTTTTGGCAGGCATGGGAAGAATGATTGATCCCTTGGTCTTGAGAAGTTCGAATTAGCCACCAGAAGGAGTAGATATTGGGTGAGCCGGATATATCATGTCATTTATATACCAAGTCAATTAAAATACATCATTCAAGTTGGTTGAGAGTAGTTATTATATGTAAGTAAGAACCATTCATTGAACATTTCATTGAATGATGCATTTTAATTGGCTTGGTATACAAATGACATATGCATTTTAATTGGCTTGGTATACAAATGACATATGCATTTTAATTGATTTGGTATACAAATGACATGATATACCCGACTCTCCCAATATCTACTCCACCAGAAGAAAGTGATCGAACGTATTAATTAATTATTGATATTATCCTCCACAATACTAATATTTTACAATATATGGAGCTAGCTTGTGTTTCACATGGTGGGAAGATAATTAATCAGGACATTTGAAATTACTATCAAGATCAAATTATAATTTTACTTCCATGCCATGAATTGTCCCACATTATATTCGGACAAAAAATGACTTGAACATATACAATGCTAATATGTAACATCATCCAATAGCGTAAACTTTTGAATCAACCAATGCAATATATTATTTGAACATAATATGTTTTTTTTTAAACTTTACCAAGTAACCTATTTTATAAAGGATAATACTTGAGTCCAATGCTATGTAAACCAACTTGGTTCACCTAGGTGAGGCGATCCAATGAGATATAGATATCTATCTAAATGTTAAAAAGAAAAAAAAAAGTGAAAATGAGTTCTACCCATTTTGTCCCGGTTAAACTCAATTTTTGCTCAATCACGATCGAGATTGCTAGACTGTTCCCACCCCCTTTCTCTCATCTCCATCCTCTGAATCTCCATCCTTTCTTTCTATAATCTCCACCATCAATCAATCTCCATCCTCAAAATTTCGATCAAACACAAAAAAATTCATAAATACACAAAAATTTTAGAATAAATCTCTAAATAGATGAACTAAGAGAGAGTCAACAACTCCATCTTTATAGCATGCATGATTCAACAACTCCATCTTTATCACATGGATGATTCAACAACTCCATCTTCCTCTGTTCTTCTATGGCTTCCCCTTCTGCTTTTGCGCGCGTCCTTCAAGGCCAAACACTTGCTTCGTCCTCGTCTCCACCACCACAACCACAACCTCTGTTGCCGGTAAAGGCGACCTCATCCACTTCGAAATGTTTTGTTAATTGGTCGGTAATGTTCATTTTTGATTCAGACAATTGATTCTGATTTCGGCAAAGAATCACCTCACCGACCTAAGTTTCAGTTTTAAAGTATTTTGATTGAATGTGAAGAGGAATAAATTGAAGTTTTAGGTTTTCAAAGGTGGGAGACAGAATGGAAAATCTAGAGAGAGAGATAAGAAGAGGAGGTGGTGGGGAGAGGGGCGACTTTAGGGTTTGCTAGGGATAGAGGATTTATTTCTGGATGGGTCTACCGCGTAAAATATGGGTCTAATTCATTTTTTAATTTTTAAATAATATATAAATTTTAAAACACTTGTTAATTTTTTGTTGGACCAACTCACCTAGAAGAATCAAGTTAGCTCACATAGGGTTGAATCTAAGTTCTATTTTTACATAACTTTTGAATTAACATATTTTAGAAATGATACAACTACAGAAGAATAAAGTGAACATGAATTTTTTTTATTTTATTTTTTGCACATTTTTCCAACGAATAATGCTACACATCATGAAATCATTTCATGAATTTCTATCATGAATGATATGACAATTAAATGGTGAGTTAGTATTGGTGAAATTTTTTTTCATATACGAATTTCCAATAATATTATTACCTGTCACATCACTCATGATAAAAATTCATAAAATAATTTCATGAAATTTAACATTTCCTTTTTTTCAAACTACCGCTTATATATATCGAAACCAAATACAAACGAGGACATCATCAACCGAAACAAATCACAAAAGACAGCAATCCATTACAATATACATATACATGCATATCTCAAAAGCAAATAAAAGAGAGTACAATACAGCAACGTAAACACCACATCTTAAACTACACTAATACAAGGACTCTGGGATGTCCCAAAGCTTAGGAAGAGTTATTTATGGTGCCTTAGTATAATACACAGATATCATCGTGGTAACATAGATTATGGTTATATTCATTAATATTGGCACAATTTTTTTATATATTTTTTTAAGGGTACGCCGACGAAATAATCTAAATTTGACCATCTTGGTTTGATAAAAACTCCTGATATCCTGAATTATCTTTCCAAAGTGGCAGTAGTCCATGTCAAAGGCAAGCTCTTTGGTGAGACTGTTAAGGAAATTCACCAACTCTGCATCACCACAATGAGCCCTGATAATACCGGATTGCTTAAGCATAGCCATATCCTCCAAAGTGACCACAAGGTTATTGAGAAACACTGCAAGAGAAGAGAAATACGGGGAGGCACATCTATCGTACTGTTCATAGACCAACAAGTTTCTAAGAACAGGGCTAGTGTTGTCATCAATAAACATAGTTGGGATTTGAAGCAAATTGTTGTTGAACTCCATGTCAAGCACGTTTCCGGGCTTTGTCCTGAAGCTCACACCGGCATGACTCAATGATTTAGCGGAATAGACCCAACCCTTTCCGGTAAATGTTCTGTATGTGGGTGTGCTCGATGATTTTTGGGTTGGAGTAGCTGGAAGATGAGGACGAGTGGGTGCAAAACTTGAGTGAAATAATGCAAGCAAATGTGGGTATTCACTAATTTCTACATCCAAGTTTGCCATAGAGTCCTTCCCAACTCTCAATGGTTCGAAAAATTGGAGCGCAAGGCTTTGAAGGGAAGTTTCTTGTTTACCTGAGCTTGTCAGATCGAATAGCTTTTGAAGCACAAAAAGTGGCAGTTGGTTTTCGAGCATCAGTAGATCACGACCAAGATTGAGTGGCAACGAACGCGTTGCAAAAATAGGATCATCTGCAAGCTCTTTCTGCATTCGATCATATATATTTTTTGAAATTAATTAATTAAATAAGGAAGGAGCTAGCTAGGTAGGTAGGTAAGATTAGTTATATATATATATATATATATATATACACACACATATATATATATATATATACATACCTTGTAACTCTTACCACTGAGGCGCAGTAGCTCCACTATGAAGCAACCATCGAGTAGCATCATGCTTACAAATTCGTCACTTTTGATATTTTCAAAATCCTCTGAATAGCACTCTCTTGTCTTCCCTTCTAAACTTTTCATGGCTTCCTTAAGGCCGTCTTGCGTGATCTGATTTTGGTGGCTGATTCGGTCCAGCATCCGATGAAGAAACCGCAGTTTCCGAGCATCCACGGGCTTGGAATTAGCTGATGCTTTATTATAATGAAAAGGGCCGATGGAGATGAACCTGGGATTGTAAGCTACGCCATCGACATCGACTTCTCGTAGGTGATCCGGAACCCTGAATATGGACCATCGCTCGTCTGGTAAAGGCTCAGGTTGATCATCAAAACTAGTTTTTGTTGGGAAGGGGAGGAGTGGATGCTCTTTAGAAGAAGGAGCCTGTGAAGTAGTTTCAGAATCTCTGTTGTTGTTGCTGCTGCCTGGCACTGTAGCCATTGCCTTGATCGATTCTGTAGCTGCAACATTGCCTGCTTCAATTGCATCCTGCTTGCTGCTGCTCCCATCATATTCACTAAAATCTATAGGGAAATCAGCCATTAGTAATAGTAGTGTTGAATTCAATTATTAATTGCTTCCCCTTCCATAAATTGAAGACTATATATAGGAAACACACACACCCGCAGAGTCGTTCGTGGTCAAGCCTTCACTAGTAAGCCATGTTATATAAGAGCAATGTTACACATTATGAAATTATTTAATGAATTTTTATCACGAATGATGTAATAATTAAATGGTGAGTTAGTATTAGTGGGATTCTCCCCATATACGGAGTTCCAATGGTATTATCATCTGTCACATCATTCATGACAGCAATTCATAAAATAATTTCACGAAGTTTAGCATTTCCCATTATATAAAATAGAAAATATGACAAGTGTCTATTTTAAAATATAAAAAAAAGTAATTTAATTTTCTTTACGTAAATATATTTTAAATTTAAAATAGACACCATGGCTGTGAGGCCCGTGAGAGCAAGTGTATGTAAGAAAGCTTTAATTACCAAAACTCAGTGGAAGCAATAATGCAATTTTAAATAAAATTTTAAGTCACATAAAGTGAGAAAATTTTATAGTATTATAGAGAGAGTGGGGAACAAAAGCAACTCTATCAAATAATTTAGTGATAGTTGTCTCACAATAGGCCATTGCACTTGAGGAAAATATCAATAATTAGATTCGATCGATCAGCTTTTACCATTTTGGAGTCATTAAATATGATGTATGGTATGTACCAAATGCAGTGCGTCATCGCAGTTGTCGTCATAACTGTTTTTTTTGTTTTTTTTTTGTTTTACATTTATTTAAAAGTTAAAATATAGTAAAAGCAACCAGTGGGTTGATTTTGAACTATAAAACACGAATATTTTACTAAGGGTGTTCTATTCGTGTCAGACATTTGAACATTGTGTCGGATACTTTATAGAAGTGTCTTGATATTTTTTTTTATGACACTTCTCGAACACTCTTGGATACTTCTCGAACACGTGTTGGTCACTTTATAGTAGTGACGTATATTCAAGTATTTCAAAAGAAAATTATATGCCACTAAATTATGATTAAAAATTTAAATTAAATATATGTAGATGACTAAATAAGTCTAGTTCTTTAATCTATTTTAATTTATTTGTGTTTATAAGTCTTTAATCTATTTTAATCTATTTGTGTTTATAAGTTTGTTTAGTTCTTAGTTGTTTGATGATGAATTGAAGTATTTATGTAATGTAATTTTTTTTGTTGAATAAGTAATATATATTAATATATTATATTATTATTTTATTCTCATATCCTCGCCATGTCTGTGTTCTATTTTTTTAGAATTTTTCGTATTACCGTATTCGTGTCATATCGTACTCGTGTCTCGTGTTAGTGTCTGTGTTTCTTAGCATATATGTAATATATATAAGTAAAATTACATATTTAATAATTAACATTTTATGTTTGTTGTGACTTCGAAAAAAAAATGATACGATAGGTGGGGGCTAGGGCATTCCATCTTTTATATATATATATATATATATATATATATATATATATATAATAAGGTAGGGTTAACCTTTTTTTGTATCGTAGCTTTCATGGATGTAAATGACAAATAAGCCTACAGCTGATAGTTGCCAAAATTTCAATTCGAATCTTAGAATCCTACAATTCTACGATTCAAAATCAACAAAACAATCCAAATTCCATCTAAATCTTTTTTGGAGTAAAATTCTAGTAGAATTAGTAAAATCCCATGTAGAATCGTAGAATCCTTTAACTCTACGCGATTCTACCGATTCTACATAATAATCAATTTGGGCCAAAAACTTAAATAAGTTATTTGGGTTTTGTGTAGTTACTTGGACCACAACTTAAATAAGTTAGGACACCCAACCATTTTGGGTCCAATTTACTTACAAAAGATAAACAAAAAAAAAAAAAATTTTAAAACTAAAGTTATTAAAGTACTAAAAATAAAATATGATTTAGGATTCTAGGGCTAGAAGCTTCTTCTCTCTTTGCCTTCTACGACTCTATCAAACTCCAGCAGTTAACCAGCACGACCTCGTCAAGTCTCTCCAGTTAGCTTCAGCCACCAACTTTTCTGGCAAACTCCTCTTCTAAGTCAAAGATACACATCTTCTCTAGACTCCATCTATTACACTTTATTTTTTCTTCTCTCTGTTCTTAACCAATGTTGAAGAAGTGTTGGACTAAAAAAAAACCACACGTGAGGGAGCGTATTGAATGATTTATATATTTAAGTTACACCATCTCTGATAGCTTAAGCTTTCAGAAGAGATGGTAGTTAACATGGTATCAGAGTAGATTATCATACCCTACTCTAAATTTATCCCGGATCCCATGATCAACTCGTCTCGGATCTTCGAATCAACTCGTTTTGAATTTTCGGATCAACTTGTTTCGGATCTCATGATCAACTCGTCTCGGATCTTAGGATCAACTCGAATTGGATCCCCCGAAATTTTGTATTTAGTTTCAAGTTGAACACTTGAGTTAAAATTTCTGTGTACTAACTTAAGGGGGGTGTTAGAGAATATCTTATTAGAGTGATTTATGGGATTAATTTTAGGAATCTTTCATTAATGTATTTTTCATATTTATCGCGTGTATTCTTTCACTTATAAATAGAGGTGGTTATTGTAAACAAAAAGAGAGAGAATAAAATAAAAGTGATGTAACATTTTAGGCTTTGTGTGTCGTGGATGTAGGCTGTAGTGGCCGAATCACATTATATTATTCCGTTCTTCTAATTTAATTTCTCTATTCAATTTTATTTTATTTTATCAAAAACCAAAAACTCAACACTCTATTATGTTTTAAAAAGAAATTATAAGTAATGAAAAAAATGTCACTCACAGTGTGTATGAGTCATGAATGGTGTGCAATGTAAAAAGTAAGAATATAATCAATCAACGGCATATTCCAATTTCTATAATATTTTTACCATATTTAATTTTCATTGATGCTTGTATATTCATTGCTTTAATTATTCTAAACGAGTACAAATTTTCAGTATTGTTTATTTTTATCCAAATTGTTGATTATTGTCTGCTAAGTCTAGCACCGACAATGAAACATATATTACTCTATACAAATAAGTCGCACATTAATATTGATGATACATATTTACTGGACTTCGAAACTTGATCACAAATTGAGTGCTTCAAGAGCAATATATCTTTCAAATATTACAACAAAATAATAATGAGATACAAAGATGGATCCTTACATGATTGAGATATGTAATTAAAAAAATAAAAATATAAATTGAACAGAAAAAAGAATAGCTATCCAAAAAGGTCAGTCTTAGATTTCTAAATATATATATATTTTTTTAGATTGAATCAATATTTAAGTGTTGGTTGCAGGGATGGTTATGGAGAAAATTTAAGTTACATTCTCTTAAATATATGTTTGAATTTATCCTTAACTATATTTGAAGTGATATTTTTATATATTTCTGTGTTTTGTGTTTATTGCTGCTATATTTTAGAGGTATCATTATTTAAAAAATTAATTTAAATTATTTTTTTACTATTTTTGTAGATTCTTACGATTTACAATTCAATTTTAATTCTGATTCTAAGAATTCCGATCGTGACAATCTTGCTACAGCCTACTGACATATATATGTATACATGGATGTTGGCGACAATTAACTGACAAATATAGGACGAAATGAATTATTTTCATGAACTCTGACATTACTCATCAAAAGTTTTCAACTCTTTACATCCATGACCTACAAGAATTCACCTTGTGAGTCTTGTAAAAGAACGTGTTTGTCCTGTTTGTATACTTGTCAATGTATTGAAGGGAATGCAGTAATTGAACACCAAATGGAGCTGTGGGAGGTAGATTTTGCAAGCATATAGGTATAGAAACATCAAATCAAATGGCTACGGAAGAGCCTATGAATTCTCAATCACATGTTTTTGCTTTTGTAACGAATAAACTTTCGCAATGTTCCTTGACAATCGTTTAGATTGAAATTCCTTTAATTTTAATTTAAAAAGTCGATTGAGACACAACATGAAGGGTATACAGGACACTCAAACTTTCGACGTCGAGTGTCCGTAGGTCAATGCTTGTAAGCTATAGTTGTAAAGAGGTGAATGTTGAAACGTGTTTCAAAATTAATTATATATATATATACACATACATTGAGAGAGAGAGAAGTGTTAGGACAGTTAAGCGTCTGTCATTTCACACTCTTTTTGTTGACATATAAAAAATGTTAACTGATGATTAAGTACTTTTATATAATAAATGTTTTAGTTTGTTATTAATTGGCATGCCTTATAATTTTAAAATATTTACATTAGTACATCAACAAACAAATAAGTGATCATAAATATTTTTAATAATATATTTTTTATATTAATCCATTTACTTATTATTATAATCACTTTCTAAATAATTTTTTTAAATTTGTAATTAATTGGAATATAAAATACTCTATGAATCTTGGTTCTCAATTTAATTAAAAAATAAAATTTTCTTTAAAAATTAAAAAATCACTTTATGAACACCATATTTTTACTTGATGACATGAATGTAAATATTTTAAAACTATAAGAACATACTGATTAATGACAAAATAGAACATTTATTACACAAAAATAATTAATGATTAATTTTTACTTTCCACCAATAAGTGAAGCGAGTCACTTAAGCGATTGCCCATAACACTACTCATATATATATATATATATATATATATATATCTTTTCATTTCCCGTCATCAATTATAAAATTAAATAGTTATAATTGGTTGATTAATTACGTGACAAAATATATCATTTAATCATCATTAATAAAGAAACTTTTGGATTGCTTGTAACTCGAATTTCGCAATTAATTCATCATTTATATCTGTTGTAACTCCTGTCTTTTGAGCTTCCATCATTATGTTTCTATTTAATCATCATAAATGATTTATAACTCTTGACTGTTGCTTGATTAAATACATTATTTAATCATCCATAAATATGGAGCCTATAAAAGGGACCTAGGGTGACACATTGACAAAATTTAGAAGTTGAGATGAGTCCAATGAATTGTGAGTGAAATTACCAAGCCCAGAAAAATTTCGGTGACTTTGTTGAAGTCTCCAATGACCAACTCTAGATTCTGATAAAGTTTTATGTGGTCAAATTTAAGATTCTAGAGATGTTTCGATGGAGGTTTGACAACGAAATTTTGAATTTTTGATCAATTTTCTGGTAACGAAATTATGAAGATTCTAAGAATTCCATTCTGGTAACGATTCCAACTTCTATGATATATATATATATATATATATATATATATATATATTTTCTGGTAATGATTCCAACTTCTATGATCAATATATATATGTGTGTGTGTGTGTGTGAGAATATAATTTCTCTTTCTTAGGTGCAATCAGAATATCAAATGACAATACTATTTTTGAAATTCAACTAACCCAGATTTTTTACGTCCATAAAATGACCCTCTCTATGAATTTATGTATTCATCTTCATTCAATCATACATCTAAAATAAAATGTATTGAAATAAAAGATGAGCTGATATATATTGATACTGATAGATACTAGTCAAGACTTTACAGTAATTTAAATAAAAGATGAGCTGATATATATTGATACTGATAGATGTCAAGACTTTAGAGTAATTTAAATAAAAGATGAGCTGATATATATTGATACTGATAGATACTAGCCAATTAAGCTCTTGACTGATACAATATATATACTACTAATTATTAAAGGTGGGGCATTCCAGCTTTTAGAAAGATATATAGAAAGTAAAGCGGGGAGTTGAGCTTTTCTTGTATAGGTAGTTTTTATGGATGTAAATGGGAAGCAAGCCAACTTAACTATCAATGGGTCCTAGAAAGGTACATAACATGTATATATGTATGGACGTTGTTAAATTACTACTTGGATAAGGGGCTCTTGCTTTGCTCATTGCGAACGTACGTGATCTACAAGCACTCACCTTTAGAGATATACTACGCTTCACATATATATATATCTATACACACAAATAATCTCTTGCTCATAGAATTTTTTTTTTTCACGATAATCATTGAACATGATTGTAATGATTTTTAAAAATTATTTTTTTTTACACTTAGATCGAATCCAACGATTACCAGTAAAAAATTTATTACTCACCCATAAACATAAGATCATTACTCTATATATATAAATATTTGTTACGTCTTGAAGGTAGCTACCATTCATGTTTTAATTATTTGGAATAAATTACAGCACAACAAAACATTATATTATCTTCATATAAAATCAAAAACAGACAACAGAAGTGATCATAAAAGTGCAGTGCCATTCATTTGGAATTCTTCCTTAATTTCGCCCTTTTGAATTTTATTTATTGATCTGATAGAATAGCAAGTGAGGTCTCATATAAATAAGAAATGTTTTAAAGCTAATTTTTTTTTTTTTACGAATTTAATTGATTGATCAAATAGAATAACAAGTGACATCCAATAGAAAATTTAAATACACAAGATTCCCTGGCATTACAAGTGATTATGATTTTTTTATAATAAAATCAACCGATCATTTCAACAACTGCGGATTATAATTTATGGGTGGCATTCGAAACACTCTAGTCAAAGAAGTCCTGCTTTTGCTTGCTTTTGAGGCAAACTATGAGTGTTTTTTTTTTCTTTTGGTGGTTAAATTAGAATTTTGAAACTAAAATTTAAATAAAATTTCTCAAGTGACCATAAAATTAAAATATATATACGAATAGTCACAAAGTTTAAAAATTAAATACCAAAAAGTGACCATTCAATAATTATTTCATAAATGTCCTTCTTACAATAAAAATTCTCATCAACTTATTTCCTTTAGAATAAGAGGAAAGATAATTGTATTTAATTGAATTATTATATGAATTAATATTATGATCAATACATAATGTCTATTTATAGGCATATAATCTTAGAGACTAAGTAAATTTATGAGATAAGAAATTTTAGTCCTAGTTGATTTAGGAAAGGATGTAAGAAACTTATTAAAAAAGATATATAATCTAGAAAATATATAGTCTAACCACTATCAATTGTTTTAATTAATTGGGTCTATATATATATATATATATATATAGTTTTCCACAGCTTGTGAGATAACACAATTTGCGAAAAGGACAAAAAAATAAAAAATTCCAACCATTATGAGATGTCTATATTTAATTTTATTCATGAAAAACTAGTTAATTCTTAAAAGTCAAACACTCGTGATTTGGAAAATCATATGACATTTTAGAAAATATACTTTAGCAACACTTAAAATCAATACTTAGACATCACCAAAATAAATTGAAATGCATATTCACAACTAAATTTCCAAACACCTTATGACCATCCTTGTTCACAAGATAACCTTATTCTGTGTAATATCATTAATAAAGCAAAACAAATGCCTCAAAATAAACTATTCTAGATTAATTTTCACTATGAAACACTTTGATCTTCTTGACTTCAAATCAAAAGGGTCTTCAACATCAAACATCTATATGTCCTTTTATATATATATATATGTGTGTGTGTGTGATACAAGAGTCCATAATCATATTACAAAAAAAGAAGAATACATTAAACTCCAAGTCCTAATGCTCCAGTATCTAAATAGTCCAAAAAGCAACAACTATCACCTAGACGCCATGTTTCCAAGTCAACACAACTTAAGCCCATCTTCGCTTGTCGTCTTCTCACCACTTCTCAACTTAAAAATCATTTAAAAAAAGATTGAGTTACAAGAACCCAAAAGATTTTAATTTTTGTTGAGAACTAATAATTCTTCTTCAAAGCTAAGAAAATAGACTTTCTTTCCAACAGAAACGGACAGGCGTGGCTGGTGTCTTGGCGGTTTAGGCAGACGTTTAAGGTCTCAGTCAAAAAAAAAGTCTCTATTTTTTTTTATTATCTTAATAAGATTTACTAAAAATTTTACTTTCTAAAATGATTAGACTTTCTAAAAATTTTATTTCCTTATATTGTTAGGCCCCAACTAATAGTATAGATTTAATAGTCAGCCCAAATAATTTTATTCTAACATCATTAGACTTCTAAAATTTTTGTTTAAGGCGTCCAATATTTAATAGTGGACCCAAATAATTTAATATATTTTAAAACTCCTAATTTCTATTCTTATCTCACCATCTCCCTCTATTTCTCCCTATCCCACGTTTTGTATGAATGTTTGAATATATACCTAATAATTGTGAAAATTTGAGGTTATAAAATTTTTCATCTCCTCCTATTAATTTTTATCTTTTTTTTTCTTATTCTCCCATTACAATTTATTTTTGTTATAATTAATAGTCAAACAACAAAACATTTAAGTGAAAATTAACAACCGAGTCATCCAAAAGAATTAGAAAATTATACAATAATAATAAAAATTATTAGTGATTTAGATTCACAATGATAATAAAATATGTGATAAGAAAATTGTTTACAAAGAACATAAAAAAAATTGAAAGAAAGTGAACCAAGTAAAAAAAATGAATGATCTTAATCAAAAATAATATTTTATCTCCACAAATATCTATGCATATGGACAATAAAAAAATATTGATAAAAAATTAAGAAATATATTAATAAAAAATGGTCTAATTAGATATAATGATTTTAATAAGAATAACTTTTAAATAAATATTATTAATTAAAATTTAAAATTAGTATATTATATGTTAAAAAGTCACTTTTATATTGAGCAGCTCTTGTAAAGGATAAAAATCACTCTAACAAGTTTAAAATGAACTGAATAATTGTGATTAGATGGCTGAATATAATCATGAAAACAAGTACAATTCAATTTAACATACTCTTTAAATCCATTTCATATCTAAACATAATTTTCACTGGGCCACAATAAGTCATAAAACAAGTCCGTCCATAATTTCAATCTTTTCATTATGAACACGATGAATGTATTTATCAACCAATGATGTTCCTCGAAGAGGAATCCATTGGCCAACCCTCTGCACAAGGGTATGCCACGTGATTATTGGGTCACTTACCCAAGCAAATGATGGTTTCTCTAGAGGGACCCACAGGCAAAACTTTACACTGGCGTGGCCCCAACCCTCAATGAATCAATCCAATCGGATCAAATGTGATCAAACCACCGGCCAACCATTACACTGGCATGGACCCAACCCTTAATAAATCAATCTGATCAAATGGTGGTCAAACCACCGGCTAACTTTTACACTGGCGTGCCCTAACTCTCAATTTCAACTTGATTTAACTTTGCTACTTAACAACTAATCAAAATTCAGTTGTAATTTAAAAGCTTTCATAAAACATTTTTAATTTGAAACTATAACAATAAAATATAAAAAGAATTCTCACAATTGAGCAAGAGACTAGCTGGAACATGTTGAGTACAACATAACAGTTTAAAATTAATTTCATGAAATTTTTTATGTTTTCAAAACCCAATTCCAAAAAAAAAAAACTTACAATTCTCATGTCTGAGTTGTTTCCTTTGAAAACTTACCAATAATAGCATATTTACCTAAATTACATTAAACCAATTTCAATTGAATCTGAAAGATATATTTTATTTCCAAAAATCTAGATTTTATAACCCCCATGTTGTTTAGTTTCAATTTCCCAGCACAAAGATTTATCACAAACATTCAACTGATTCATGTTTATCAAGAATGGTTTAGCAGTGTAAATCATTCACACAAGATGAACCATTTACGAAATCTTCTAGTTTTTGACATGTAAATCAATAATTTTAAAGATTTGAAAAAAGTTTGGAAACCTTTGGGCCTTACTCTGAATTTTCTCCGGTCTTTATTTTCTTTTCTCTCTCTATCTCTCAGTCTCAAGCCACGACCAGATCTTCCCTCTCTTTCTTTTTTTACTCCTTTTCCCTTCTATTTCCCCCTTTTTCTTCTCTATTCTTGGTTGTGTATTTCGTAAAGCTGTTCTTTGGCTTTTGGACATACAACTCGGAAATGTATGGTTTGAATGTGATTCATTGGTGGTACTAGCTGTCTCCAGATCCGTCAAATATTCAAGCTCTTATCAATGATATTCAGTTGGCAATAATGAGAATCCCTTAGGTTTGTATTAGCCATGTATAGTGTTGTGGTAATTCCATGGCTCATGTTGTTATTAAACTGGCCAAAAGTCCTCTATTGCATGATACTGAGCTTGTACATATTCCTTATGATTATTGTTTTGTGGTTGTCTCAAGGTCCGTGAGATATTCATGCTCTTATCCATGATATTTAGTTGGCAATAATGAGAACCCCTTCGGTTTGTATTAGCCATGTATAGCGTTGTGGTAATTCCGTGACTCATGCTATTGCTAAAGTGGCCAAAAGTCGTCTATTGCGTGATACTGAACTTGTACATATTCCTTGTGACTGCTATTTTGTGGTTGTCTCGAGGTCCGTGAGATATTCATGCTCTTATCCATGATATTTAGTTGGCAATGATGAGAATCCATTCGGTTTGTATTAGTCATGTATAGTGTTGTGGTAATTCCTTGGCTCATACTGTTGCTAAACTGGCCAAAAGCCCTATATTGAGTGATGCTGAGTTTGTACATATTCCTTGTGACTGCTGTTTTGTGATTGTCTTGAGGTCCGTCAGATATTCATGCTCTTATCCATGATATTCAATTGGCAATGACGAGAATCCCTTTGGTTTGTATTAGCTATGTATAGCATTGTGGTAATTCCGTGGCTCATGCTGTTGCTAAACTGGCCAAAAGTCCTCTATTGCGTGATACTGAGCTTGTACATATTCCTTGTGACGTGTAGGATCTTGCTTGTACTTATTGTAATGTTTTTTTAATGAAATTAATCCTTGTTTGTCAGGTTAAAATAATAATAATAATAATATGTACAAGTATCTTATGGATACAGGTGAGAAATGGATCAATCTCAGCCAAATCTCTTCTCTTTTCTAGAATTTGTAGACCTCAATTAGAGTTCAGATTCAATCACGCCGTTAAACTCAATGTTAAAATTTTAGAATTGAATTTGTAAGTAGTAAAGTTAAATAAGATGATGATGTAGTTAAATTTGCACAGTAAATTAAAGTCTGCGAAGTTTAGAAGAGAGATTTAACTCGAGATGATCATCTATATTACATTTAAGTATTGTGTTTGAATCTTCTTCTAAAAAAAATCACAATCTAATAGTAAAAAATATTTAAAAAATTAATTTTACGATTCAAAATATTTATACTTATTTATTATTTAAAATAATTTTTTATCGTCAATCTAACAGTCACAATTTACTCACTAAATTTACATACACATTCACCTATACTCACACTTCTAAAATAATTCAATTCAATTTTTTTTTTTTTTTTAAAAAAAGTGCGTGAGGACGGACAATAAAATAGTTCATGTACAAATGATCAATGGCTTGAAGGTACACGTGACCACTAATTCTTCCTCTGTCTCTCTCTCTTTTTTTTTTTTCCCCATTACATGTCAGTTCTCTCACTACACATGTATACACATACACATGCAGACGAGACACCTAAAAGCGAGCACACTTGTCACTATTACATACTTTCATCTTTTCTATTTTATTTTTCACCCACCTATTCTTCTTTATTTTCAATCTAACCACCATTAAAATATTTTGTTTATTTCATCCAAATCCTTTTAACTTTCATATTTTATATTTTCTACCCACCCACATATCTTTCTATTTTATTAAATTCCTCAATTCTCTAAAATTTCATAGTTCACCACCACCCCCTGTCAAAATAACTTTATTTAAAATATTGGATATTACAATATATGTATACCATAGGTATAAATATAAGCTAGTTTGAGTTCTTCGGGTTGGTGGAACTCTTCGTCAAGTTTTGATCAAAATAAATCCAGACTTTCTTTCCTTTGCTCAGTTTTCCTCCTTCAGAGCCAAGGTGTTGGTCATATATTTATATTAATTTAAAGAGAAAAAGAAATGTTTGGCACTTGACAACTTCATTTATGAGTTCATAACTTGTATTTTTTTTGTCCTTTTCATTATCTTATTTGTTTATTTATTTTTATCATTTTTATGTTACGTTTAACTTATTATTTAGGTTATATTAAAAAATAAAAAAATAAAGTTATAATAGAAGGCATTCTTACTCAAGTTCCGTCCTTATAACCAACGGATTGCAAGACTATAAGACAATCTAAATCCTCAATCTAATAATTGTAAAGATGCAACCTAATAAGAGTGTCAAAGCTCTTAAGAATATATATTAAGACATATATTTTCAAGGAAAAAATATTATAATATATGAATATATTTTTTAAAATTTTAATTATATATATAGTCACATACCATTTAAGCTTGAGGTTATATGGCTATTTGTTAACTTTTACAAGTTTACAGGGTTATTTTTTTCGTGAAAAGGACTAATTTGTAAAACTATGAAAGTTTGATGGGGTATTTTGGCAGTTTATATATATATATATATATATATATATATATAGTAGGCAGTAGCTACCCCAGAGACGAGGAAAAAAAAAAGTGGTAGAGGAACAAAATTTAACATATTTTAGAGAGAGAAAGTGGAGAGCATGGCCACGGGAGCTGCCGGTAGAGACGGCCTATTCCGGGGTGTATACGAAGGATGCATATCGGGGTCTGATATGGGGATACAGAGGCGGCCCTACCATCGGAATTGCAGCTGCGAGCTCCACAAATCACGTGGCCATTGTTGCCATATTAATGCATCAAACCTATCATATCCGATCAGACGGTCGTGGAGCGAGGGTTGCCTGGCCTTGAATTTGATTGCCTCCTCCTCCGCCCATTCCTCGCCGTCTTCCTCCCCTGTTACCGTCACCGCAGACTTGGCTAGGACAGAACAGAAGCCACCTTTGATTAATGAAGATGAAGAAGAAAAGATCATTAATGTTTCATTTAAGGTTTGAATTCTTTTCTTTTTTTGTCCGTAATTTGTTTTTGAAATTATTTTCTTTTTTTGCTGAATAATTCGAGTCTGGTCGAGATTGTAAAACCGTAAAATTATGTTTTTAACACTCATCGATTGAATGGTTTTAATGGTTTCATTGATATGTGTGTGTCATTTTTGTGGTCATGGGATACAATACTCAATTATGAAAATTAATGATGGTCTTGTTACAACGGTGTGTTTGTAGGTGAAATAATGAAAGACCGTTGAAATGGTAAGTAAAGATGCATGCATTAGAATAGGTCTCTTCCTTTTTCCTATATATATATATATATATATATATATATATGCATTTAAAACTTTTAACTTGTTGACATTGAAATGAAAATCGAGATTTAAAAGTGCTTTATTATATTAATTTATATATAATCAACAGCCTTCAAGGATTTTTTTTTCTTTCTAAAGTGCTTTATTATATTAATTTATATATAATCAACAGCCTTGAAGATGATTTTGCACGAACATGGCGCACCCTTTTTCAAGCCAAAACAGCTCATGTGGTCGGTTACTTCTATTTTTGTCGTAAGTTTTTGAAAACAATTTGAATTTGTATAAAACAGAACCAAACAAACCTTACATGCATGTTTTAGTCGGCTCTTTCTGTTTTATGACACCATCGTTTCATTTCGGAACTACATCTGGACACGATCCTCGAAACAAAACAAAACAAAAATTCTAAATGATCTCTCTCCATATTTAATTTATTTATTGATATAAAATGCTTAATTGTCATCACAGGAACTTCCTCACCACACACAATGATTGAAGGTTAGATCTTACCGCCTTATAATCACTTTAACAGGAACACGCAGTGACTCGTGTCTCCGCCTTTAAAGTGGTGCATCAAGATGCATGCATTAGAAGTTTAGAACTGAGTCAACAGACCTTTTCCCTTTAATATATATATATATATATATATATATACACATATACCATACACCTTCCTTCTTTCTGATCAATTGTGGAGCATTTAACCATTTTCCCTAACAAATTAAAGGAAACAATATCAATTGAATACATTTTCTGTCAGCTACACTATTTTCCCTATTGAGAATTTCTGTTTCAGAACTAGCCGGTGAACTGGGCCTGCTACTTACCTCTTGTAATGCATAATTCACAGGCCCAACTCTATTTCGTCCACTAATGTCTTACAACTGGGCTATGAAGTAACTTTGTCTCCATAAGCCCAATTTTATTCTTCTACATATCGTTCATACAATTGCTTGAATTTTCGAAATAAAAAAATGGTGAATTTCTTTTCCTCCTCCTTCCTTCTCTTTTCTTTATTAATGTTTCACTCTATTCATATTATTATGTGATATTTCGAGGCTGAAAGTGACCACAGAGAGCGAGATCATAGAAAACATGCTCTGTTTAAAATCAGAGGACTTAACAAATGACAGCAAATGAAACCACATGCTCTATCAATTATGTATGTGGTTCTCTCACTTTCTTTTCTCATTCACAGTCGCTGTTATTAGTACCATTATTAAGTACCCAAAAAAAGTAGCAACTAGAAACAAACTAAAAGTTAAACAAGACGGTATTTCTAAGCCTTCAAAGTTGTATTGTGATTTCATGTAAAAGAAAACGACTAATCAGGAGGATTGTGTTGACTATGGGGGCTGCGATTGTATTGACGATGCCCATGGACAAAGCTACAGTTGTCTAATGCAATAATGGATGAAACTAGAGAGACGTTCATCCAATTATTTTTTTCTTATGTTTGGATGGAAGGAAAAAGAACTATTTGATGTTTGGAACCGTTCATAAGAGTATATGGGACAACAATTTGTATCATTATCATCCCCATTTAAACATACAAAAGTTACATAGCAGAACACAAGAAACGTTTATGTGAATACTTAGTGGGACATTAAACTTGAACCAAGTGAACCACTTAAACCTAGATCCTTCGTTGCATAGAAATAATCACCCCTTTTTCACATAACGATGAAATGGCGCAACATATTCTGATTAGTTGGTCAAATACATGTTCATCGATGCACAAACAATGCCAAAATATTCCTTCCTACAATGACTTGCAAAGCCAAGCCAAGCCACTCTCTCTCTCTCTCTCTCCCCCCATAATAGGTTCTACAATAAGGAACTGAAAATTTCCTAGGGAAAGACGTCTTTCTAAAACCCTTAGCAAGGTACGCAACTACATCGGCAAGAACCCTACAAACTACTCTCGAATTCTACTCAATACTTTTTCTCCTCCCTCGAATACTCCCCACACTACCATACATACATACATCAAACACTCATTTCCTGCTCTATATAAACCCTTCAAAAGACATGCAAAACTTTCAACACACTCCACTTCACTCACATACATCCTACACACACACTAACGAGAGAGAGAGAGAGAGAGAGAGAGTCAATGGCCACTGGAGCAGCAGACATGATGCTACGGTGCATCTTTGATGGAAGCATATCAATGTATGACATGGACATCGAGCGAAGGCCTTACCATCGCAACTGCGGCTGTGCTCTGCACAAGTCAAAAGCTGCATGCTCCAACTCTTGTCCTCAAAGCTTCAGGAACATTTCATTCTCCAAGAAGAAGTCGTGGAATGAATTCTCCATGTCCATAGCAGCTTCCAAACTCTCTCATCAATCCTCCTTTCTCAGCAACTCCTCATCAGTTAGGAATAAAGATGATGAAACTGAGGCTCTGTCAGGTACATAACACAAATTCAGACATTGTCATATAGATTGTAGATATCCCAATAGAGATAGAATGAAAAGGTTAGGAAATGAGAAGCTGTTTTGTCCATTTGTTTCTCTATTCTTATTCCTGCAGTTACTTCCATCTTCATCCTTGTAAATTCGGGTGCATTTTGCGAAAGTATATTGTTTTAGTTTCTTGGTTCATAACAATGTTGTATATGCATTCAACATAAACAAATTTATCTTTCTGGAAAAAAAATATATATATCTATGGTAAATTCCCCTTGTTCCAGATTTTACAATTTTAAGTCTCTTTTTTTCTATCATGTCCTTTTTAAAAAAATCAAAATGTTCTTTTTTTTGGCTGGTAACAGAGATTTCAATAGCTAATACAATCTTTTGATATGATTTGTAGATAGGGATACATGCATGCGTATGTTCATAAGACATCCATACATAAAAGAATATAATAATGCTTTCTTTCTTTTTTTCCTTTTTTAAGTGTGTTTGTTAAAAAAAAAACATGTACATGCTACCTACTCGGACATGCTAGTTGCGTTTGACAATAGCTAGGAATAGTAATTGTCGAAAAAATGTTAGAAATATAAGCCTCTTTGAGAAACAGTCAAAAGTATTACGCAACAAAATATAGAGAACTTAACCAAAGATGGAACACGTTTATTCTTTGAGTTTTTAACAAGTTAGGCGATTATAACAAGAAAGCATATATAGCAGCATTTAGAATGACAATAAAAATGCTACTACAACAAATTCTTAAAAACAATGTAGGAAGAACAGTCGAACAAAGACATGCGCATAGTAAATATGAATTTGTAATATTTGTTGCAACTATATATTAATTAATCCTCCTCTTCATCCCTAAATGAGTTACTTTTCCTCCTCTTATCAAAACTTTCATATCATCACTTCTATTTTGAAAATTATACCCAAACTATTTATACCTGTATATAATTTTTTTAGTATCTTAAAGCACAACTGCGTGTCAAGCGGAGAATTAGGATATAAATTTGAGGGCAACCATAATGTGCCAAAAATATCAAAAACCCATGCTTAGTCCAACCTCACTTGCACAATACATTGACAATAAGGTGTTTTTATCCAAATATAATATACACGATAATAAATACGCAAGAGAAATTTTCATTGGTCGGTTAAATATCAAATTCAATTGTTCTTACTAATTTTAACTATTCTAATACTGTTCAAATATCCCATGCATTACCTACTCTGCATACAAATTGGGACTAAATTCGTCTCGTATGTTTAGGAATCAACGTTAATATACAAACATATAAAATAGAGTAACAGGGCATTACCAATTTCCAAGGATGAAGGGTGACCTGGGAATGGAACCAGGCATTAACATAAATATAAAGTCTTTAAAAAATTCATAAAATAGTACTAGATATTAAAAATAGAGAACTTGTTCAAAATATGACAACAAATCTAAGAGCATTTACCATAAAAAATAAAATAAAAAAATCTTTGAGTTATTAACGAGGAAGGCAACTAGACGACAAAAGAATCAAAGGAAGCATTGCATGTGTCAACAGGTGCCTCTCTCTCTCTCCATCTTTCCAAAGAAAGAGTAAACATATTGCCTACGTATTCACTGCATATCCAACTCAGATTCTGTCCTTTTGAGTCTTGACCACATGCCCAAATAAATTATTTATTTATCAGAATGCTATATAGATGTGGAATGTTCAAAAAATGTCTAAACATGTCAAAGCCATACATAGTCCCAGGACATAACTGTTCTCTAAATTGGGTTGCTTATTTCATCTACTTGTCTTCCCTCTTTTTCTCAATAGAAACAGAGGATTGATATATATCCATTCTCACTAACATTGCTGGTTGCACATGCTTACATGGCTCTCCTATACCAGGGCTGTGTGAATGTGATACTAAAAAAAAAACGAAAAAGAACAAGTATTCTGGCTTCAATAGTGAACCATTTTTACATCCAGTAGAATTACCAAGGAAAAAAAATGTTTACACAGATAGAATGGAAAATAAGAGAGAAAAAAGAACAAGTCTGGAAACAAAATGCTCATTATTTAAATGATTGTAGTGCCAAAAAGCAAATGAACTTAGATGAGTTGACATGGCACCATTTGCAATGTTAACCAAAACAGCGTTACAGATAAGAACTCTCAGAACATTGCTCAAATCTGCTATAATAGAGAGTCTGAGATTACCTGTGTGGGATGGGTACAATGGCTGATACTTGTGCCCAGTTATGTAATCACAGTGGGTCTGAATCATTATCTGCCTGCTGCAGCAAGTAAAATTAGCCTAATTCGTTCTCTCAGATCTCAAGCATTACAACAGTAACAATGGAAGAGCAATCGTCAAAGCAGCCAGCATATTCCTATTTAGTGAATCCTCAACATTTCATAATGATATTATTAATATTATAAGCATCAGAGATCAGCCAGCTGTATGTTGATTCAATGAGTCATGACAATAATCCTCTCAATGTATAGAGACTTTTAGAAAGTAAAAATGATGAGCAAAACACAGTGAAAACCAATTCATAAGAGTAAGGATAAACAAAAACTCCAGTTTAAGACGCATAATGTTTTAATAGAAATGCACTTGAACACAGTCCGCAATTTTCATATTAGATTGCAATACCAGAATCATTTTTCTATTTGGTGAGCATAAAACCTTACAGCAAGAAGTGGCATGTTACACAACATCAGATACAAAAGCAGCTCTACAGCTTTCTAGAAGGAAGTTCAGTCAATTTCTTTAGTTCTTACACCACTAACCCATATATTTGAGAAAAGAAACTTTATTATAAATATTTTGCACTGACAACATAATGTCATAAACTAAAAGAATGCAAAATAGATTTATCAATTTAATACATGACTTACATATCAGCATCAATAAAAATATAAACCTAGCAAGATAAAGATTTTATTCTAACTGCAAAATTGACATTAAAAATATCACTAAACAAAGAATGCACTATCCAGTGCCATTTCACATATAGACTAGAAGATATCATGATAGATTAACTGATTTTACAATAAAACGAATTATGCACGACCTAGACAGAAACATGAAAAAAAAAATAGCAATACAAAGATTTTATTTTATACTGCAAGATTGGACATATAAAAAGGACCAATGAATAGAAAGGATGCACTATAGAGTGCCATTTTATAAACTGAAGAGCAAATGAGTGAGAAGCAGCTTGCTCTACATGGTGTAATGGAATATTTATAGGTTTTTTATCTTGTCCAATCTCTCGATTAAGTGTAGCAAATCTGAAGTTTTTTACCAAGTTATTTATACAACCAGATTTTTATTTCTTTCTTTCCTTCTTTATCTTTTTATTTTATTTTTTTACAATAAGTATCCATACAATAAGAAAATATATTTAAAAATCAACTATTTCAATGAACACAAAAAACTGGAAATGTTAGGGCAGCTCAAAGTTTAGAGTTTGCAATAAATAGAGAAAGATGAAAGAAATTGAGAAGCGCACACAAAATACACGGCTATTTTGTGGTCTGGCTTAAAGGCCATTTTGATTGATGAAGACGAAAAAGATTTAGTGTGGAAAATGAAGGTTACAAGATGGCTGCCACAGAACTCACGAATTCTAGCCTCTCTACATCATACAAACACCCCCCTCCCCCAACCCAAAAAAGAGTAAATAAATAAACAAATGGACATTTTATACTTGGATCAAAAGATACAATAAATTGTAAAGATTACTGTACAACTTATAAAAAGACCCACACAAACACAGAGGATCACATAAAAAATAAAATAGGACCAAGGGCAATGTCATGGGACAGGGACGCCCACCAACACCTAGAGGAAGCTAACCAAATCTTTTCAACTGCCCTAGCCTGTCAGGTGTCAACTTTCAATTTTTCTTAAAAAAAAAGACCAACTGAACTCAGAATCCAAGACACCATCACAAAAAGAAACAAAAAAGTGGTCAAAATGCCATGTACATATTCATTGAAATTCGCTAATTATCCCTTTCCACTAATTTCAAAGCAGAAATGAAAGACAGAAATACCCAAATCTTTATAACATTACTAATTTCATCTCCAAAAGCCTTACCTTTCATCATTTGTGTCAAAAAGACGCGGCTTTTATAAAAGAAAATGTTACCAAATCAGTAATGCATAATTATATGTACTAAACTTTTCACCCATATTCTTCAGCTCACCCTATAATGTAGCATATAATATCATTAAGTTAAAAGACTCCAGACATCATATATTATTCACTGTGTCTGAAGTGAAAGGAAGAAATCACCTTGAAGTTTGGAATTACACAAATGAGCATGGGACAATTATTTCTATCAATATCACTACCATCAAGAAGCAAAAATAAAAAGTTAAAATGCAGAACCCAATAATATGTCCAGGTGGGGCCCTTTTAATTGTATGTAGTGACATTAAAACATTGATCCTTTGTTGCATAGATATAAACACCAAACTCCCAGAACAATAAAAATTGGAAAAAATCCATTATAATTAGTTAACAACCTCTACAATATTCCTCTGTACAATAACTTGCAAAGCCGAGCCAAACCAAACAAAGCCAAGCCATCTCTCTCTCTCTCTCTCTCTCTCTCTCTCTCTCAACAAAATAGGTTTCG
Source organism: Cornus controversa (assembly GCA_026545225.1). Classification (NCBI taxonomy): domain Eukaryota; kingdom Viridiplantae; phylum Streptophyta; class Magnoliopsida; order Cornales; family Cornaceae; genus Cornus; species Cornus controversa. The sequence continues at coordinate 62,544,936 of CM048851.1, read as the reverse complement.
CAGGAAAAACACTGATACTTTCCTAGGGAAAAACGTCTTTCTTAAACCCTTAGCAAGGTAACTACATCGGGAAGAACCCTACAAAACTACTCTCGGATTCTACTCCTCACAAAATTTTCTCCCTCGAATCCTCCCACACTACCATCCATCAAATACTCATTCCTGCTCTATATAAATACTTCAAAAAATATGCAGAAAATTCAAAACACTTCAATTCACTCACACACACCCACAGCCCCCACCCACATTCCACACACACTAAAGACTCGGGGGGAGAGAGAGAATGGCCACTGGAGCAGCAGAGATGATGCTAAGGTGTGTCTTTGATGGAAGCATATCAATTTATGACACGGATATCAAGCGAAGGCCTTACCATCGCAACTGCAGCTGTGCTCTGCACAAGTCAAAAGGTGCATGCTTGAACTCTTGTCTTCAAAGCTGCAGGAACGTTTCATTCACCAAGAAGAAGTCGTGGAATGAATGTTCCATGTCCTTGGCAGCTTCCAAATTTTCTCATCAATCCTCCTTTCTCAGCAACTCCTCAGCAGTTACGAATAAAGACGGGGAAACTGAGGCTCTGTCAGGTAGATAACATAAATTCAGTCATTGTCATAAAGATGGTAGAAACTCCAATAGAGATAGAATGAAAAGGTTAGGAATTGAGAAGCTATTTTGTGCTCTTGCTTCCATCCTCGTCCTTGTAAATTCTGGTGAATTTTACGAAAGTATTTTGTACAAGTTTCTTTGTCCAAAACAATGTTGCATATGCATTCAACATAAACAAATTTATGGTCAATTCCCCTCAATCCAGATTTTACAATTTAAGTCTTTTCTTTTACTATCATGTCCTTTTTAAAATTTTCAAAACATTTATTTTTTATGGCTGGTAAAAGTAATTTTTAAATAGCAAGAATATTTCAATAGCAAATAAAATCATTTGATAAGATTTGTAGATAGGGATACATGCATGCATATGTTCATAAGACATTCATAAACACTCATTCTTCTATATATGATGCAAGAATATAATAAATGTTTTTTTTTCTTTTTTAAGTTTCCGTGTTTGTTCAAAAAATACTTGTGATACCTACTAGACATGCCAGTTGCGTTCTAAATCAGGCAATAGCTTGGAATAGTAATTGTCAAAAAAATGTTAGAAAGATAAGCCTCTTTAAGAAACCATCAAAAGTATTAGGCAACAAAATATAGAGAACTTAACCAAAGATAGAACATGTTTATTCTTTGAGTTTTTAACAAGTTAGACGATTATAACAAGAAAGAATAGATACAAGCATTTAAAATGGCAATAAAAATGATATGAACAAACTACTACATCAAATTCTTAAAAGCAATGTAGGAAGACAGTCAAGCAAAGACATGCGCATGGTAAATATAAATTTGTAATATTTGTTGCAACTATGTATTAATTAATCCTCCTCTTCATCCCTAAATGAATTACTTTTCCACCTCTTATCAAAAATTTCGTATAATCACTTCTATTTTGAAAATTATACACAAACTTTTTATGCCCTGTATATAAATTTTTTTAAACATTAAAGTTTTCTAGTATCTTAAAGCCACAACTGCATGTCAAGCAGAGAATTAGGATACAAATTTGAGGGCATACATATTGTGCCAAAAATGTCAAAAAACCTTGCCTCCAACCTCACTAGCACATCACATTGACAATAAGGTGTTTTTATCCAAATAAAATGAACATGATAATAAATACGCAAGAGAAATTTTCATTAATCTTTTGAAGAATTTAATTGTTCTTTTTATTATTCTATTCTAAAATTATTCAAATATCCCATGCATCACCTACTCTGCAAACTAGTTGGGTCTAAATTAATCTCATATGTTTAGGAATCCACATTAATATACAAACATATAAAATAAAGTAACAGGGCATTACAAATTTCCAAGGATACTTTGAAGGGTGACCTGGGAATGGAACTAGCCATTAACATAAATATAAAGTCTTTAAAAAATTCATAAAATAGTACTAGATATTAAAAAATAGAGAACTTGATTAAAATATTGCAACAAATATTTGAGTTATTAACAAGGAAGGCAACTATATGACAAAAGAATCAATGGAAACGTTGCGTGTGGCAACAGGTGCCTCAATCGCTCTCTCTCTCTCTCACCAAAGAAAAAGTAAGCATATTGCCTACGTGTTCACTGCATAGCCAACTCAGATTGTTTCCTTTTGAGTCTTGACCACATGCCCAAAAAATTTATTTATTTATTTATCAGAATGCTGTATAGATGGGGAATGCTCATTAAATGTCTAAACATGCCATACATAGTCCCAGGACATAACTGCTCTCTATATCAGGTTTGCTTATTTTATCTACTTATCGTCTCTCCTTTTCTCAATAGAGACAGAGGATTGCTATAAATCCATTTTCACTAACATTGCTGGTTGCACATGCTTACATGGCAACGGAAACAAAAAGGAAAAAAATGCTGGCTTCACTATTGAACCATGTTTACATCCAGTAGAATTAACAGGGAAAAAGAAAAAACATGTTTACGTAAGATAGAATGGAAAATAAGAGAGAAAAAAAAGAACAAGTCTGGAAACAAAATGCACAGTATTTAGATGATTGTAGTGTCAAAAAGCAAATGAACTTAGATGAGTTGACTTGACACCATTTGCAATGTTAACCGAAACAGCGTTGCCGATAAGAACTCCAGAACATTGCTCAAATCTGCTATAATAGAGTCTAAAACTACCTGTGTAGGATGGGTACAGTGGCTCATACTTGTGCACAATTATGTAATGGCGGTGGATCTGAATCATTACCTGCATGCTGCAGCAAGTAAAATTAGCCTAACCCATTCTCTCAGATCTCAAGTATTACAACAGTAACAATGGAAGAGCAATGGTCAAAGCAGCCAGCAAATTACTATTTAGTGAATCCCCCAACATGTCATAATGATACTATTAATATTCTAAGCAAAGTAAAAATGACGAGCAAAAGACACTGAAAACCAATTTAGAAGAGCAAGGATAAACAAACTCCAGTTCAAGACACATTTATCATGTTTTAATAGAAATGCACTTAAATAAGGTCCATAATCTTCATAATAGATTGCAATACCAGAATCATTTTTCTATTTGGTGAACATATAACCTTAAAGCAAGAAGTGAAACATTACACAACATCAGATACAAAAGCAGCTCTACAGCTTTCTAGAAGAAAATTTAGTCAATTTCTTTATTACAAAAATTTGGCATTGACAACATAAACTAAAAGAATCCAATATAGATTTATTAATTTAAACATTAAAACATATAACACATGACTTACATTTCAGCATCAATAAAAATATAAGGTTAGCAATACAAAGATTTTATTCTAACTGCAAAACTGACATTAAAAATATCACTAAACAAAGAATGCACTATCCAGTGATATTTCATATATAGACTAGAAGATTCCAGAATAGATTAACTGATTTTACAATAAAACAAATAATGCACGACCTAGAAAGCAACATGGAAAAAAAATTTGCAATACAAAGATTTTATTCTATACTGCAAGATTGGATATATAAAAAGGACCATTGAACAGAAAGGATACACTAAAGAGTGCCATTTCATAAAACTCTACAGCAAATCAGCGAGCAGCAGCTTGCGCTACATGGTGGTGAAAATTAAGAAACCTCAATTTATAATGAGATATTTATAGGTTTTTGTCTTCTCTAATCTCTAGAGTAAATGTAGCAAATTTGAAGTTTTTTACCAAGTTATTTATACAACCAGATTTTTCTTTCTTTCTTTCCTTTTTATAATAAGTATCCATGCAACAAGAAAATATATTTGATAGTCAAGTGTGTCAATGAACACAAAAAGATGGAAATGTTATAGTTTAGAGTTTGCAATAAATAGAGAACATTGCATGAAATTGAGAAGCGCATACAAAATACACTGCTATTTTGTGGTCTGGCTTAAAGCTCATTTTGATTGATGAAGAGGAAAAGGATTTTAGTGCGGAAAACAAAGGTTACAAGATAGCTGCCAAATAACTCACAAATTCTAGCCTCTCTCTACATCATACAAACACCCCCTCCCCCACAAAAAAAAAAAAAGGAAAAAAAGAAGCTAAATAAACAAATGGACCTTTTATACTTGGATCAAAAGATACAAGAAATTATACACATTACAACTCATAAAAAGACCAAACAAACATGGAGGACCACACAAAATAAAATTGGACCAGGGGCAGTGTACAGGGACCTCCCACCAAGATCTAGAGGATGCTAACCAAACATTTTCGACTGCCCTAGCCTGTCAAGTGTCAACATTCCATTTAAAAAAAAAAAAAAAAAACCAATTGAACTCTGAATCCAGGACACCATCACAAAAGGCAACAAAAAAGTGGTCAAAATACCCAAAACTTTATAACATCACTAATTTCATCTCCAAAAGCCTTCTCTTTCTACTCTCTTCATTTGTATAAAAAAGACACAGTTTTTGTAAAAGAAAATGTTACCAAACCAGTAATGCATAATTATATATATATATTACACTTTTCACCCATATTCTTCAACTCACCATATAATATCATCAACATAAAAACTTAAGACATCATATTTTATTCACTCTGTCTGAAGTGAAAGGAAGAAATCACCTTGACATTTGCAATTGCACAAATGAGCATGGGACAATAATTTCTATAAATATCACAACTATCAAGAAGCAACAATAAAAAGTTAAAGTTCAAAACCCAATAATATGTCCAGGTGGGGGCCATTTACTTGTATATAGTGACACTGAAACCCAGATCCAATGTTGCACAGATATAAACGCCCATCTCCCAGAAAAATAAAATTTGCAAAGATCCATTATAATTTGTTAACAACCAAGCAACAATATTCCTCAGTACAATAACCTGCAAAGCCGAGCCAAACCAAACAAAGCCAAGCCATCTCTCTCTCTCTCTCTCTCTCTCTCTCAACATAATAGGTTTCACAGGAAAAACACTGAGACTTTCCTAGGGAAAAACGTCTTTCTTAAACCCACATCGGGAAGAACCCTACCAAACTACTCTTGAATTCTACTCCTCACAATTTTCTCCCACACTACCATCCATCAAATGATCATTCCTGCTCTATATAAATACTTCAAAAAATATGCAGAAAATTCAAAACACTTCAATTCACTCACACACACCCACAGCCCCCACCCACATTCCACACACACTAAAGACTCGAGGGGAGAGAGAGAATGGCCACTGGAGCAGCAGAGATGATGCTAAGGTGTGTCTTTGATGGAAGCATATCAATTTATGACATGGATATCAAGCGAAGGCCTTACCATCGCAACTGCAGCTGTGCTCTGCACAAGTCAAAAGGTGCATGCTTGAACTCTTGTCTTCAAAGCTGCAGGAATGTTTCATTCACCAAGAAGAAGTCGTGGAATGAATGTTCCATGTCCTTGGCAGCTTCCAAATTTTCTCATCAATCCTCCTTTCTCAGCAACTCCTCAGCAGTTACGAATAAAGACGGGGATAATGAGGCTCTGTCAGGTAGATAACACAAATTCAGACATTGTCATATAGATTGTACAAATTCCAATAGAGATAGAATGAAAAGGTTAGGAATCGAGAAGCTATTTTGTTCACTTGTTTCTCTATTCTTATTCCTCGAGTGCAGTTGCTTCCATCTTCATCGTTGTAAATTCAGGTGAAATTTACAAAACTAGTTTGTTTTAGTTTCTTTGTCCATAACAATGTCGCATATGAATTCAACATAAACAAATTTATGGTCAATTCCCCTTGTTCCTGATTTTACAATTTAAGCCTTTTCTTTTACTATCATGTCTTTTTTTAGAAAAATCCAAATATTTTTTTTTTGGCTGGTATAAGTAATTTTAAAAAAGCAAGAAATATTTCAATCGCTAATAAAATCTTTTGATATGATTTGTAGATAGGCATACATGCATGCATGTGTTCACAACACATCCATACACATTCATCCAAATATATATGATAAAAGAATATAATAATGCTTCTTTTTTTCAATTTCAAGTTTCTGCCTGTTTTCAAAAACTACTTGTATGTGCTACCTACTCAAAATGCTAGTTCCGTATTAAATTAGGCAATAGCCTGGAATAGTAATTGTCATACAAAAGTTAGAAATATAAGCCGCCTTGAGAAACCGTCATAAGTATCAGGCAACAAAAAATAGAGAACTTAACCAAAGATAGGACATGTTGATTCTTTGAGTTTTTAACAAGTTAGGTGATTAAAACAAGAAAGAATAGATAGAAGCATTTAAAATGGCAAAACAAATGAAATGAACACGCTACTCCAACAAATTCATAAAAACAATGCTGGAAGAATCATAAAGCAAAGACATGCATAGTAAATATAAATTTAAATATTTTATTGTAAACATATATAATTAATCCTCCTCTTCATACTGAAGTACTTTTCCTCCCCTTATCAAGACTTTCATATCATCAATTCTATTTTCAAAATTAACCAAAATTTTCTATACTCTGTATATAAACTGCTTTAAACTGTATATATTTTTTAATATATTAAAGCACAACTCAAGCAGAAAACTAGGATATAAATTTGAGGGCAACCATATTGTGCCAAAAATGCCATAAAATCATGCTTAGTTCAACCTCAGTAGCACATTAGATTGACAGTAAGGTGTTTTTATGTACACGATACATATATACACAGGATAAATCTTCATTGGTAGTTTTAAATTTTAATTATTCTTTTTATTCTTTACTATTGTAATATTGTTCAAATATCCCAGACCAAACTAGTTGGGACTAATTTGTCTCGTGTTTAGGAATCAACGTTAATATAAAAACATGTAAAATAGAGTAACAGATCATTACCAATCTCCAAAGATACTTTGAAGGATCACCTGGGTGTGGAACAAGCCTTAAAAAGTCATAAAATAGTACTAGAAATAAAAAAATAGAGAACTTGATTAAAATATGACATCAAATCTTTGAGTTATTAACGAGGATGCCAACTATACAACAAAAGAATGAATGAGCATTACGTGTGGCAGCAGGTGCCACCCTCTCTCTCTCTCTAAAACCAGGGAAAGATTGTCTTCTCTTTAGTTTTCACCATCTGCCCAAACTAAAAAATTTACCATAATGCTATATAGATGGTGAATATTCATCACATGTCTAAACATGTCAAAGCCATATAGTCCCACCACATAAATGCTCTCTAAAATGGGTTTCCTCATTTCATCTTCTTATCCTTTGTCTTTTTTCCCAACAGAGACAGAGGACTGCTATACATCCATACTCACTGACATTGCAGGTTGCACATGTTTACAGCTCTCCTATACTAGGACTGTGTGACTGTCCTACAAAGAAAAAAAAAGAAAAAAAGAATTGCTGGCATTCCCTAGTGAACCATGTTTACGTCCATTAAAATTAGCAGAAAAAAACAACATGTTTATACTTTACATATAAAAAAAAAAAAGTAAACAATTTACATTTATACCAAATGAAGACCTTGTCCATGATAGAATGGAAAAAAAGAGAGAGAAAAAGATCATATCAAACTTTGTCATGTACCTCAATGAAATCTGGAGTGCCAAAAAGCAAATGAACTTAGATGAGGTGACATGAAACCATTTGCACTGTTAACCAAAACAGTGTTACAAATAAGAATGCCAGGACGTTGCACAAATTTGCTATAATAAAGAACCTGAGATTACCTGTATGGGATGGATAAGATGGCTCATGGCTGTGCACAACCATGTAATGGAGAGTCTTAATCATTACCTGCATGCTGCAGTAAGTAAAATTAGCCTAACTCGTTCTCTCAGTTCTCAAGTACAACAGTAACAAAGGAAAATCAATGGTCAAACCAGCCAGCATATTCCTATTTTTCATATCATAATGATATTATTAATATTATTACGATGGTATTGTTAGCTTGGAACCACTAAATGCCTCATCAATATTTTATTTGCACTTTCCAAGTGCAACGTAGGTCTCAAAACAGACAAACAACTAATTAAGATACTGCTAATCTGCTACACACATTAACCATTTCTTCACTAATTTAACAGGAAAATGCTGCACAACTATCTTATTACATGTTCTACCAAGTAAGACATTTGGCTGTGATCTTTTATTTATTAATTTATTTTATTTTAGCATGCTTTTTGGTGTAAATGCTCAAGAGAATAAAGACAAGTGGAAATGCTACTAAATGCAACATCATAGAATATACTAAATACAAAGTGGTCAGCACATAGCATCAGAGATAAGCTAGCTGTATGTTGATTTTTGAACAATAAATCATTTCAATGTATAGATAACTCTTTTAGAGAGTAAAACTACGAGCGAAATACAGTGAAAACCAATTTAGAAGAGCAAGGGTGAATGAAAAGTCCAATTTGTGACACATTTTAGAATGTTTTAATAGAAATGCACTTAAGCACTGTCCTCAATCTTCATATTATATTGCACTATTTTATCCAGAATCATATTTCTATTTGATGAACATATAACCTTAAAGCGACAAGTAATACATTGCACATCAGGCTGGTGCTTTCGACACAAACACAGGCAGGTACAAATGGGTAGGGGGGAGCTGTGTGTGAATGCAGTGGTCATGGCAGATTTCCAAAAGAGACAAGGAGGGATTCTTTGTCCAACAACAGCGAAGAAGAGGCCGAAGCAAGGCGCACTCTCGAATCTTTGTTCCTCCCCCCGCCAGTTTGGGAATGCAATGAGGAGCCAGGGGTTGACATCCCGTTGGCATTAGCTGGAGTAGCAAGGATGGAGGACAAAAACGTCATTCTATCAGTGGCAGAAGTTCATGGAGACAGTATTGTGAGAAGTGCTGAGGAAATGGGAGAGTTGATGGGTCTCACGTTTGCTAGGGAGGATGGGCGAGACCTTGAAACATTTCACTCACTCGTGCAAGGATGGGATCAAATTAATTGCAAAAAGAGATCATCTAGGAAAGGGGAAAGAGAACTTAGAAACCTGATCTCCTATGTGAATTATAATGGGAGGAATGGTGGGAGGAGCGAGAGGAGTAGTGGAGGTAGGAGGGGGGAGGGGAGGGGAAAAGAATTGGTGTGTTATGAAGCTTAAAATAGTGACATGGAACATCCGGGGGCTAAATGATCCGGACAAAAGGAGAGTGGTGAAGTCCTTAATCCGTAGGTGGGAGGTGCACATTGTTTGCTTGCAAGAATCCAAGATAGCTGATGTGACGGATGGACTAATGAGGAGTTTGTGGGGAGGTAGATTCATTGAATGGGAGGCCCTTGAAGCAGTAGGGTCGTCAAGGGGCATCGTGGTTCTTTGGGACAAGAGGTGGGTTTCAAAAGTCGATACGTGGAAAGGGAGGTCTTCTTTATCTCTTTTGTTTTCTTTGGAGGAGGACGGATCCCACTTAATTTTTTCCGAGGTGTATGGACCGGTAGGGGGCGTGGAGAGGAGAGGGCTGTGGGAGGAATTGGAGTTTGTAAGATTGAGGTGGTTGGGCCCGTGGTGAGTGGGAGGAGACTTTAATGAGATAAGGGATCCCAGTGAGAGATCTTCAGGGGGGAGAAAAACGCTAGTGATGTGGGACTTTTCCGAATTCATCAATGCTCATCAGCTTATTGACTTCCCTATGGAAGGTGCTCGATATACTTGGTCGAGCGAAAGAGAGCATCCTACACTCTCTCGACTCGATAGATTTCTAATTTCGGGTGATTTAGAGGAGAAGTTTCTAGATGTGGCTCAAGTAGCTTTGGCTAGAGCGGTGTCCGATCACATTCCCATTATACTGGATTGTGGAGGTTTGAGTAGAGGGTGATCTCCTTTCCGGTTTGAAAACATGTGGTTAAAAGCGGAGGGCTTCAATGATAAAGTTCAAAACTGGTGGGCAAGCTATGATTGCAGGGGCAACGCAAGCTACCGATTGGCACACAAACTAAAGCGACTGAAGGAAGATATTAAAAAGTGGAACAAGGAAGTCTTCGGTAATCTTAATTGGCGTAACAACAGATCTCTATCTAAAATTTTAGAGCTTAATTGCAAGGAGGGGGAAGGGGGCCTTAGTGAAATGGAGGTTTACAGAAGGGAGGAGTGCAAGGCCGAGTTCGGGGAGATTGCATGGAGGAAATTTCTTGGAGATAGAAGTCTAAAGTACTGTGGCTGAAAGAAGGGGATCGGAACACCAAAATCTTCCACAGACTTGCGAATGCTTATAGAAGGGGAAATCATATAGGCAAGATCCGAATTGATGGGAATCTGTTATCTAGGGCGGAAGACATTCAGAGAGGGATTGTGACCTTCTAATAGCAGCTTTATACAGAAACCTCTAGGCACAGGCCTTTGTTGGGTGGTCTTGAGTTTGCAGGTATATCAGAGGAGGATGGGGTTTGGGTGGAGAGACCCTTTGAGGAAGAGGAGGCGGTGGAGGCTTTGAGGAGTTGTGCAGGGGATAAAGCTCCTGGGCCCGATGGCTTCACGATAGCTTTTATACATCAGAATTGGGAAGTGGTTAAGGCGGAAGTGATGGAGGCCCTTAGCGAGTTCGACTCAATAGGGTACTTTGAGAAGAGCCTCAATGCATCCTTTCTCGCCTTTATCCCAAAGAAGGGCGGAGCTGTTGATGCTAAGGATTTTAGGCCAATTAGTTTGGTGGGTGTGATTTACAAGGTTTTTGCTAAAATTCTAGCTAATCAATTGAGGAGGGTCTTGGACGTGGTGATTTCAGACACATAAAATTCTTTTGTGGGAGGCAGACAGATTCTGGATTCAGTGCTGATTGCTAGAGAGTGTATGGAGGCAAGGATTAGAAGTGGCCTGCCTGGAATTGTATGCAAGCTGGACATTAAAAAGGTATATGACCATGTAAGCTGGGATTTCTTGTTGTATTTATTAGAGAGGATGGGTTTCGGGCCTAGATGGAGGAGATGGATCCACCAATGTATTTCGACAGTTTAATTATCTGTTTTAGTGAATGGATCCCCAGCTGGTTTTTTTCCTAGCTCTCGGGGCCTGAGGCAGGGAGATCCATTATCTTCTTTTCTTTTTCTGTTTATCATCGTCATGGAAGCCTTTAGTAGGATGATGAAAAGGACAGAGGAGATAGGGGTTATAAGAGGTTTTCTAGTACGGAGAGAGCCTAATCATTTAGTGGTGTCTCATCTGCTTTATGCAGACGATACCATTGTCTTCTGCGATGCGAGGGTGGATCAACTGAGACATTTGAAGTACATTTTGATATGCTTTCAAGTAATATCTGGCCTGAAAATCAATATTGGAAAGAGCGAGTTGGTGCCAGTCGGGGAAGTGGAGGGAATTCACGAGTTCGCTGATATTCTGGGTTGCGGAGTTGGTTCATTTCTGACTTCTTACTTAGGGATGCCATTGGGAGCGTCGTCTAGAATGGTTTCCACGTGGGACCCAATTGTAGAGCGGTTTGAGAGGAGGCTTGCAGGTTAAAAAACAGTACCTATCGAAAGGAGGGCGCCTTACTCTAATGAAGAGCACTCTTTCGAATCTTCCAACTTATCTCATGTCCTTATTTTTTATGCCAATGTCAGTTGTGAGGAGGCTCGAGAGGATTCAAAGCAAGTTTTTATGGGACAGTTTAGGGGATGGGTTCAAATACCACCTAGTGAGTTGGGGGAAGGTATGCACCCCGATTCAAAAAGGGGGTCTGGGAATAAGGAGGTTAGAACTGTTTAATAAGGCGTTACTGGGCAAATGGCTTTGGCGCTTCGGAGTTGAGAGGTCCAGATTGTGGAAGAGGGTTGTTGTTTGTCGGAGTGGAGAAGAAGCTGGTGGTTGGCGGTCTACGGAGATGAACCTTCTTATGGGGGTGGGGGGTTAGAAAAGTATTCGGAAAGGATGGGATGAGTTTTCCAAACTCATTCGATTTAGGGTAAGAAATGGGAGACATCAGTTTTTAGGAGGACGTTTGGTGCGGGGATCTATCTTTGGCCTGTAGGTTCCCTAGACTTTTCAAGATTGCGTTGAACAAACAAACCTTAGTAGTTGACTGTTATCAGCTTGATAGCGGAAGACTGTCTTGGGATGTGAGCTTTCGTAGGGCTTTTCATAATTGGGAGCTTTCACAGGTAGCGGAGTTTCTAACCATTTTGTATAATCAGGTGATCGAGGGGGAGGGGATGGACAAGATCCAAGAGGAGAACCTTTGAGGTTCGTATTCCTCTCGGACTATATGAGTCCCTCTTTTCCTTGGAAGGTTATTGGAGTACAAAGGCCCCCGTGAAGGTGGCCTTCTTTACTTGGACAGCTACCTTAAAAAAGATTCTTACCATTGATAACCTCGGGAGAAGAGGTCGAATTATGATGAATTGGTGTTGCATGTGCAATAGGTCAGAGGAAACGGTGAACCATCTTCTTTTACATTGCACAGTGGCGAGGGACGTTTGGTCTCTGTTCTTGGCTGCGTTTGCTATGGACTGGGTGTTTCCCATATCCATAAAGGATATGATCGATACTTGAAGAGGGTGTACAGTGGATAGCCGAGCCAGGGATACTTGGAGGGTCACCCCCCTTTGTTTATGGTGGGGTTTGTGGCAAGAGAGGAATAGGAGGTGCTTTGAGGATGTGGAGTCTTCTATTTGGTCTCTCAATTACAATATTTTAACCCTTTTATTTTTATGGGTATACGGGAAAAACTGTACATCGGATGGTCAAGTAGTGGACTTTCTTGATAGCTTAAGCTTATAGTTGGCCGGTTTCCGGCTTTTTTTAGTCCCTCGGGTTCGCTCCCCTTTGAGCGTCTTTCAATGAAATTTTATTTATCAAAAAAAAAGTAATACATTGCACATCAGAGAACATCAGATACAAAAGCAGGTCTACAGCTTTCTAGAAGGAAACCAAAAGACAGTGTTAAGTTAATTTCTTTCGTTCTTACACCAGTAACCCATATATTTGAGAAAAAGAATTATATTACAAAAAATATTCACCGACAAAATAGACTAGAAGAATCCAAAATAGCTTTATTAATTTAAACATTAAAACATATAATACATGACTTAAATATCAGCATCAATAAAAATATGAGGTTAACAATACAAAGATTTATTCTAACTGCAAAACTGACATTAAAAATATCATAGAACAAAAAGAAAGCCGTTATCCAGTGTCATTTTATAGATAAACTAGAACATTCCGCAATAGAAACATATAAAAAGGACCAATGAACAAAAAGGATGCACTATACAGTGCCATTTCATAAAACTGTGCAGTAAATGAGCCAGAAGCAGCTTGCTTTAAATGGTGGTGAAAATTGTGAAACCTTTAATGAGATACTTTTAGGTTATTATCGTCTCCAATCTCTTGATCAACCCTAGAAAATTTGAAGTCTTTTACCAAGTTATCCAAACATCAAGAGTTTTTCTTTCTTTTGTTCTTCTTTTTTTCCTTTTTTTTTTTTTTGGTACAATAAGTATCCATACAACAAGAAAATATTTGACAATTAGTATTCCAAAGAATAGAGAAAATTGCAAAAAATTGAGAAGCGCACACAAAATACACGGCTATTTTGTGGTCTGGTTAAAGCCCATTTTCATTGATGAAGACAAAATCTTTAGTGTGGAGATAAAAGTTTTGGCTGCCCCAAAACTCGAATAATTATATACATTACATTTTTCACCCATATTCTACAGCTCACCATATAATAAAGCACATAACATCATCAAGTTAAGACTTATTCACTCTGTCTGAATTGAAAGGAAGAAAATTGTCTTGACGTTTGTAATTAAGCGAATGAGCATGGGATAATTATTTCTATCAATATCACCACCATCAAGGAGCAACTATAAAAAAGTTAAATTGCAGAACCCATAATATGTCCAGGTGGGGGCCATTTGCTTGCATTTCGTGACACTAAAACCCAGATTCTTTGTTGCATAGAAATAATCCCCAAAACAATAAAATTAGTAAAGATCCATTATAATTAGTTAGTCAAGAAAGACGAACTTCCTCAACGACCTACATTACAATATTCCTTGCTCCAATAACTAGCAAAGCTGAGCCAAACCAAACAAAGACAAGCCATCTCTCTCTCTCTCTCTCTCTCTCTCTCTCTCAACATAATAGGTTTCACTGGAAAAAGACTTAGAGGCTTTCCTAGGGAAAAACGTCTTTCCTAAACTCTTAGCGAGGTAACTACGTCGAGAAGAAGCCTACCAAACCACTCTCGAATTTGACTCCTCACAAAAATTTCCCCTCGATTCATCCCACACTACCATCCATCAAACACTGATTCCCTGCTCTATATAAACCATTCAAGAAAAATGTCAAAGTTTCATAACACTTCAATTCACTCATACACAGCTACACAGACTCACCCACATTCAACACACACTAAAGACTCAGGAGAGAGAGAGAGAGTGGCCACAGGAGCAGCAGAGATTATGCAACGGTGCGTCCTTGATGGAAGCATATCAGTGTATGGCATGGAGATCAAGCGAAGGCCTTACCATCGTAACTGCAGCTGTTCGATGCATAAGTCAAAAGGTGCATGCTCGAACTCTTGTCTTCAAAGAAGGAACATTTCATTCACCAAGAAAAAGTCGTGGAATGAATGTTTCATGTCCTTAGCAGCTTCCAAACATGCTCACCAATCCTCCTTTCTCAGCAACTCCTCAGCAGTTAGAAATAAAGATGATGAAACTGAGGCTCTGTCAGGTAGATAACACAAATTCAGACATTGTCATATAGATTGTAGAAATTCCAATAGAGATAGAATGAAAAGGTTAGGAATCGAGAAGCTATTTTGTTCATTTGTTTCTCTATTCTTATTCCTCGAGTGCAGTTGCTTCCATCTTCATCCTTGTAAATTCTGGAGAATTTTACGGAAGTATTTTGTTTTAGTTTCTTTGTCCATAACAATGTTGCACAGGCATTCAACAAAAACAACTTTTATGGTCAATTCCCCCAGTTCCAGATTTTACAATTTAAGCCTTTTCTTTTTCTATCACGTCCTTTTAAAAAATCAAAATGTTTTATTTTTAGGCAGGAAAACGTAATTTTAAAAAAACCAAGAAATATTTAAATAGCTAATAAAATATTTTGATATGATTTCTAGTAGTGATACATGCATGCATATGTTCATAAGACATTCATACACACTTATCCTACAATATATGATAAAAGAATATAATAATGTAATTCTTTTTTCTTTTTAAAGTTTCTGCGTTTGTTCAAAAAATACTTGTGCTACCTACTTGACATGCTAGTTGTGTTCTAATCTGGCAATAGCTTGGAATAGTAACTGTCAAAACAAATGTTAGAAATATAAGCCTCTTTGAGAAACCGTCAAAATAGAGAACTTAACCAAAGATAGGACATGTTGAATCTTTGAGTTTTCAAAAAGTTAGGTGGTTATAACAAGAAAGAATAGATAGAAACATTTAAAATGACAATAAAAATGATATGAACAAGCTACTACAACAAATTCTTAAAAACAATGTGGGAAGAACAGTCTAGCAAAGACATGCATAGTAAATATAAATTTATAATCTTTATTGCAACTATATATTAATAAATCCTTCTTTTCATCCCTAAATGAATTACTTTTCCGCCTCTTATCAAAACTTTCATATCATCATGCCTATTTTTAAAATTATACCCAAACTTTTTATACCTTGTACATAATTTTTTTAAGCATTATATTTTAGAAGTATCTTAAAGCACAACTGTCAAGCGGAGAACTAGGATATAATTTGAGGGCAACCATATTGTGCCAAAAATGTCAAAAACCCATGCTTAGTCCAACCTCACTAGCAGATTACATTGACAATAAGGTGTTTTTATCCAAATATATGTACACGATAATAAATACGCAAGAGAAATTTTCATTGGTCCTTTAAAGAGTTCAATCGTCCTTTTTATTTTTACTATTCTAATATTGTTCAAATATCCCATGCATTACCAACTCTGCATACTAGTTGCAACTAAATTTGTCTCATATGTTTAGGAATCAACGTTCATATACAAACATATAAAATAGAGTAAAAGGGCATTACCAATTTCCAAGGGTACTTCAAAGGGTGACCTGGGAATGGAACTAGTCATTAACATAAATATAGACTTTAAAAAATTCATAAAATAGTACTAGATATTAAAAAATACAGAACTTGATTAAAATATGACAACAAATCTTTGAGTTATTAACGAGGATGGCAACTCTACGACAAAATAATCAATGGAAGCATTGCATGTGGCAACAGGTGCCTCTCTCTCTCTCTCTCTCGCCAAAGAAAGAGTAAACATATTGCCTACGTGTTCACTGCATATCCGACTCAGATTGTTTCCTCTCGATTCTTGACCACATGCCCAAATAAATTTTTTTACCAGAATGCTATATAGATGGGGAATGTTCATCAAATGTCTAAACATGTCAAAGCCATATATAGTGCCAGGACATAACTGCTCTCAAAATCAGGTTTCATCCACTTTTTTTTCCTAGTTGGTACACACACGTCCACTTATCCTTCTCTTCTTTCTCAGTAGAGACATAGGATTGCTACACATCCATTTTCCCTAACAGTGCTGGTTGCACATGCTTGCATGGCTCTCCTATACCAGGGCTGCGTGAATGTGATACAAATCAAAAAGCAAAAAGAAAAAAAAATTGCTGGCTTAAAAATAACATGTTTACACAAGATAGAAAGGAGAGAAAAGGAACAAGTCTGGAAAAAAATGCTCATTATTTAGTGCCAAAAAGCAAATGAACGTGGATGAGTTGACATGACACCATTTGCAATGTTAACCAAAACAGCGTCACAGATAAGAACTCCAGAACATTGCTCAAATCTGCTTTAATAGGGAGTCTGAGATTACCTGTGTGGGATGGGTACAATGGCTATACTTGTGCCCAGTTATGTAATGGCAGTGGGTCTGAATCATTACCTGCACGCTGCAGAAAGTAAAATTAGCCTAACTCGTTCTCTCAGATCTAAAGCATTACAACAGTAACAATGGAACAGCAATCGTCAAAGCAGCCAGCATATTCCTATTTAGTGAATCCTCAACATTTCATAATGATATTATTAATATCATAAGCATCAGAGATCAGCCAGCTGTATGTTGATTCAATGAGTCATGACAATAATCCTCTCAATGTATAGAGACTTTTAGAAAGTAAAAACGATGAGCAAAAGACAGTGAAAACCAATTCAGAAGAGTAAGGATAAACAAAAACTCCAGTTTAAGACACATTAATAATGTTTTAATAAAAATACACTTGAACACAGTCCGCAATTTTCATATTAGATTGCAATACCAGAAACATTTTTCTATTTGGTGAGCATAAAACCTTACAGCAAGAAGTGACATATTACACAACATCAGATACAAAAGCAGCCCTACAGCTTTCTAGAAGGAAGTTTAGTCAATTTCTTTAGTTCTTATACCACTAACCCATATATTTGAGAAAAGAAACTTTATTATAAATATTTTGCACTGACAACATAAACTAAAAGAATGCAAAATAGATTTATCAATTTAATACATGACTTACATATCAGCATCAATAAAATATAAGGATAGAAATATAAAGATTTTATTCCAACTTGTAAAATTGACATTAAAAATATCACTAAACAAAGAATGCACTATCCAGTGCCATTTCATATATAGACTACAAGATATCAGAATAGACTAACTGATTTTACAATAAAACGAATTATGCACAACCTAGACAGAAACATGAGAAGAAAAAATAGCAATACAAAGATTTTATTCTATACTGCAAGATTGGACATATAAAAAGAACCAGTGAACAGAAAGGATGAACTAAAGAGTTCCATTTCATAAAATTGTGCAGCAAATGAGCGAGAAGCAGCTTTCTCTACATGGTGGTGAAAATTGAGAAACCCCAATTTCTAATGAGATATTTATAGGTTTTTGTCTTCTCCAATCTCTCGAGTAAGTGTAGCAAATTTGAAGTTTTTTACCAAGTTATTCACACAACCAGTTTTTTTTTTCTTTCTTTCCTTTTTTATTTTTTTACAATAAGTATCCATACAAAAAATATGTATATTTGACAATGAACTATTTCAATGAACACAAAAAGCTGGAAATGTTAGGGCAGCTCTAAGTTTAGAGTTTGCAATAAATAGAGAAAGTTGCAAGAAATTGAGAAGAAAACACAAAATACATGGCTACTTTGTGGTCTGGCTTAAAGCTCATTGCTGATTGATGAAGACGAAGGTTACAAGATGACTGCCACAGAACTCAAAAATTCTGGCCTCTCAACCCCCCACCCCAAAAAAGAGAAAAAGTAAATAAATAAACAAATGGAACGTTTATACTTGGATCACGAGATACAAGAAATTATAAAGATTACAACTTATAAAAGGACCCAAACAAACATGGAGGATCAGACAAAAAATAAAATTGGACCAGGGGCAAAGTCCTGGGACCCCCCACCAAGACCTAGAGGAAGCTAACCAAATCTTTTCAACTGCCCTAGCCTGTCAAGTGTAAACCTTCCACTTAAAAAAAAAAAAAAAAGACCAATTGAACTCAGAATCCAAGACACCATCACAAAAGGCAACAAAAAAGTGGTCAAAATGGCTTCATTGAAATTCACAAATTATCCCTTTACTCTAATTTCAGAGCAGAAATGACAGACAGAAATACCTAAATCTTTTTAACATTACTAATTTCATCTCCAAAAGCCTTCCCTTTCTACTCTCTTCATTTGTGTCAAAAAGACTTGGCTTCTGTAGGAGAAAACGTTACTAAACCAGTAATGCATAATTATATTTTACTCTTTTCACCCATATTATTCCGCTCACCATATAATACAGCATATAATATCATCAAGTGAAAAGACTTAAGACATCATATTTTATTCACTCCGTCTGAAGTGAAAGGAAGAAATCGCCTTGACGTTTGGAATTACACATGAGCATGGGATAATTATTTCTATCAATATCACCACCGTCAAGAAGCAACAAGAAAAAGTTAAGTGCAGAACCGAATCATATGTCCAGGTGGGGGCCATTTACTTGTATATAGTGACATTAAAACACAGATCCTTTGTTGCATAGAAATAATCTCCCAATTCCGAGAACAATAAAATTGGCAAACATAAATTATAATTAGTTAATGACCTATGCTACAATATTCCTCCATACAAGAACTTGCAAAGCTGAGCCAAGCCAAACAAAGCCAAGCCCTCTCTCTCTCTGTCTCTCTCTCTCTCTCAACATAATAGGTTTCACAGGAAAAACATTTGAGACTTTCCTAGGGAAAAACGTCTTTCTTAAACCCCTAGCAAGGTAACCACATCGGGAAGAACCCTACCAAATTACTCTCGAATTCTACTACACACAAAATTTTCTCCCTCGAATACTCCCACACTACCATCCATCAAATACTCATTCCTGCTCTATATAAACACTTCAAAAAATATGTAGAGGTTTCAAAACACTACATTTCACTCACACAAACCTACACCCACCCACCCACCCACCCACCCACACCAAAGACTTAGAGGAGAGAGAGAGAGTGTGGCCACTGGAGCAGCAGAGATGATGCTACGGTGCGTCCTTGATGGAAGCATATCAATGTATGACATGCAGATCGAGCGAAGGCCTTACCATCGCAACTGCAGCTGTGCAATGCACGAGTCAAAAGGTGCATGCTCAAACTCTTGTCTTCAAAGCAGGAACACATTTCATTCACCAAGAAAAAGTCGTGGAATGAATGTTCCGTGTTGTTAGCAGCTTCCAATTTCTCTCATCAATTCTCTTTTCTCAGCAACTCCACAGCAGTTAGGAATAAAGACGATGAAACTGAAGTTGTGTCAGGTAGATAACACAAATTCAGACATTGTCATATAGATTGTACAAATTCCAATAGAGATAGAATGAAAAGGATGGGAAACGAGAAGCTGTTTTGTTCACTTGTTTCTCTATTCTTATTCCTCAGGTGCAGTTGTTTCCATCTTCATGCTTGTAAATTCTGGAGAATTTTACAGAAGTATTTTGTTTTAGCTTGGTCCATAACAATGTTGCATATGCATTCAACATAAACAAATTTATGGTCAATTCCCCTTGTTCCAGATTTTACAATTTTAAATCCTTTCTTTTTCTATCATCTCTTTTTTTAGAAAAATCAAAATTTTTTTTTTTTGGCTGGTACAAGTAATTTTAAAAAAGCAAGAAATATTTCAATATCTAATAAAGTCTTTTGATATGATTTGTAAATAGGCATACATGCATGCATGCATGCATTTGTTCATAAGATATCCATAAAC
The DNA here is from genome assembly GCA_026545225.1 of Cornus controversa. Classification (NCBI taxonomy): domain Eukaryota; kingdom Viridiplantae; phylum Streptophyta; class Magnoliopsida; order Cornales; family Cornaceae; genus Cornus; species Cornus controversa. The sequence goes on along the minus strand of CM048851.1, from coordinate 62,524,672 downwards.
ACTCATCCTAATATATATGATAAAAGAATATAATAATTCTTCTTTTTGCCTTTTTTAAGTTTCTGCCTTTGTTCGAAAAATACTGGTACAGGCAAGCTACTTGACATGCTAGTTACGTTCTAAATCGGGCAATAGCTTGGAATAGTAACTGTCGTAAAAAAGTTACAAATGTAAGCCTCCTAGAGAGGCAACAAAAAATAGAGAACTTAACCGAAGATAGGACATGTTGATTCTTTGAGCTTTTAACAAGTTTGGCGATTATAACAAGAAAGAACAGATAGAAGCATTTAAAATGGCAATACAAATGAAATGAACAAACTACTCCAACAAATTCTTAAAAACAATGCAGGAAGAACAATCAAGCAAAGAGATGCATAGTAAATAAAAGTTAATAATATTTATTGTAACAATATATAATTAATCCTCCTCTTCATACTAAAGTACTTCTTCTCCCCTTATCAATACTTTCATATCATCACTTATATTTTGAAAATTAACCAAAACTTTCTATATTCTGTATATAATTTTTTTTAAACATTATATATTTTTTCGTATATTAAAGAAAAACTGTCAAGCAGAGAACTAGGATATAAATTTGAGGGCAACCATATTGTGCAAAAAATGTCAAAAACCATGCTTAGTTCATCCTCACTAGCACATTACATTGACAGTAGGTGTTTTTATGTACACAAGACATATATATACATGAGAAATCTTCATTGGAAGTTTGAAGAATTTAAATATTCTTTTCATTCTTTACTATTGTAATTTTTTCAAATATCCCAGGCCTACTCAGCATACTAGTTGGGACTAATTTGTCTCATATGTTTAGGAATCAACATAAATTTAAAAACATATAAAATAGAGTAACAGCTCATTACCAATTTCCAAGGTTACTTTGGAGGGTCACCTGGGTATGGAACAAGCCATTATGTTAAGTCTCTTAAAAAGACATAAAATAGTACTAGATGTTAAAAAAATAGAGAACTTGATTAAAATATGACATCAAATCTTTGAGTTATTAACAAGGATGGCAACTATACGACAAAAGAATGAATGAAAGCATTACGTGTGGCAACAGGTGCCTCCCTCTCTCTCTCTCTCTCTCTCTCTCTCTCTCTCTCTCTCTAAAATAAAGGAAAGATTGTCTCCTCTTGAGTTTTCATCATCTGCCCAAATTAAAAAAATTAACATAATGCTATATAGATGGGGAAGGTTCATCACATGTCAATGCCATATAATCCCAGGAGATAAATGCTCTCTAAAACGGGTTTCCTCATTTCATTCACTTATCCTTTCTCTTTTTTCTCAATAGAGACAGAGGACTGCTATACATCCATCCGCACTGACATTGCTGGTTCACATGTTTACATGGCTCTCCTATACCAGGGCTGTGTGACTGTCCTACAAATCAAAAAATGAAAAGAAAAAAAGAGAAGAAAAAGAATTGCTGGCATTCCCTAGTGAACAATGTTTACGTCCATTAAAATTACAAGGAAAAAAAAACATGTTTACATAAGTAAACAAGTCAACCATTTACATTTATACCAAATGAAGACCTTGTCCAGGGTAGAATGAAAAAAAAGAGAGAAAAAAAATCAGGTCAAACTTGGTCACATACCTCAATGAAATCTGGAAACAAAATGCACATCAATTAGATGATCTGTAGTGCCAAAAAGCAAATGAAGTTAGATGAGCTGACATGAAACCATTTACAATGTTAACAAAACAGTGTTATGAATAAGAACGCCAGGACATTGCTCAGATTTGCTATAATAAAGAGTCTGAGATTACCTGTATGGGATGGATAAGATGGCTCATACTTGTGTACAACCATGTAATGGAGGGTCTTAATCATTACCTGCATGTTGCAGTAAGTAAAATTAGCCTAACTAGTTCTCTCATCAATGGTCAAAGCAGCCAGCATATTTCTAATTTTCATATCATAATGATATTATTAATATTATTACGATGGTATTGGTAACACTTTCAAGTGGCAACATAGGTCTCAAAACATACAAATGACTAGTGAAAATACTGATAATCTGCTAGCCAAATTCACCATTTCTTCTCTAATTTATCTGGAAAATGCTGCAAAACTATCTTATTATATGTTCTCTTAAGCATTGGCTAGCAAGAAATTTGACTGTGATCTTTTATTTTATTTTATTTTGGCTTGCATTTTGGTCTCAATGCTTAAGAGAATAAAGACAAGTGGAAGTGCTACTAAATGCACCATCTTAGAATATACTAAATACAAAGTGGTCCGCACGAAGCATCAGAGTTAAGCTAGATGTATGTTGATTTTTGAACAATGAGTCATGAAGGATAAATGAAAATCCCAGTTTGGGACACACTTCAGAATGTTTTAATAGAAATGCAATTAAACACGGTCCACAATCTTCATATTATACTGCACTATTTTATCCAGAATCATATTTCTATTTGGTGAACTTATAACCTTAAAGCGACAAGTGATGCATTGCAAATCAGAGAACATCAGATACAAAAGCGGGTCTACAGCATCCTAGAAGGAAACCAAAAGACAATGTTAAGTCAATTTCTTTAGTTCTTACACTAGTAACCCATATATTTGAAAAAAAGAACTTTATTACAATAAATTTTCACCGACAACATAAACAAGAAGAATCCAAAATAGCTTTATTAATTTAAACATTAAAACAGAGAATACTGGACTTACAAATCAGCATCAATAAAAATATAAGGTTAACAATACTAATATTTATTCTACCCGCAAAACTGGCATTAAAAATATCACTGAACAAAAAGAATGCACTATCCAGTGCGATTTCATATATAAACTAGAACATTCCACAATAGATTTACTAATTTTACAATAAAACGTTGATGTCCAAATTAGCTAGAAACATCAATAGAAAATAATTAGCAATACAAAGATTTTATTCTATACTGAAAATTGGACATATAAAAAGGACCAATGAACAGAAAGGATGCACTATACAGTGCCATTTCATAAAACTGTGTAGCAAATGAGCCAGAAGCAGCTTGCTCTGAATGGTGGTGAAAATTGTGATACCTCTAATGAGATACTTTTTGGTTATTGACATCTCCAATACCTCGATTAACCCTAGAAAATTTGAAGTCTTCTACCAGGTTATCCATACAGCAAGGGTTTTTCTTTCTTTTATTCTTCTTCTTCTTCTTCTTCTTCTTCTTTTGGTATAATAAGCACCCATACAAGAAGAAATTTTTTGACAATCAACTATTTCAAATAATTAAGAAAGATGCAAATAATTGATAAGCGCACACAAAATACATGGCTATTTTGTGGTCTGGTTAAAGCCCATTTTCATTGATGAAGACAAAAAAGATTCAGTCTGGAGATGAAGGTTACAAGATGGTTGCCCCAAAACTTGCAAATTCTAGCATCTCTCTACATCATAATCCACCCACCCCTGCCGCCGAAAAAAAAAAAAAAGAGCAAAAGAAGTAAATAAATAAACAAATGGACCTTTCATACTTGGATTAAAAGATGCAAGAAATTATACATGTTACAACTCATAAAAAGACCCAAATAAACATGGAGGATCACCTAAACAATAAAATTGGACCAGGGGCAACGTCGTGGGATCCCCACCTACCATTTTTCTAAAAAAAAAATAGAAAGAAAAAAAACCAATTGAACTCGGGATTCAAGACACCATCACAACAGGCAACAAAAAGTGGTCAAAATGAAACGAATGTATTCTGTAAGATTCACAAATTATCCCTTTCCTCTAACTTCAAAGCAGAAATGTAAGACAGGAATACCCAAGTCTTTATAACATTGATAAAACTGATCTCATATCCAAAAGCCTTCACTTTGTACTCTCTTTACTTGTGTCAAAAAGAAGCAACTTTTGTAAAAGAAAATGTTCAAAAAACAGTAATGCATAATTACATATACTACACCATGTAATAAAGCACATAACATCATCAAGTTAAGTCTTATTCACTCTCCAATAAAATTAAAGACTTATTCACTCTGTCTGAAGTGAAAGGAAGAAATTTCCCTGATGTTCGTAATTACGCGAATGAGCATTGGACAATTATTTCAACCAATATCGCCACCATCAAGGAGCAACAATAAAAAAAGGTTAAATTGCAGAACCCATAATATGTCCAGGTAGGGGCCATTTTCTTGTATTTCATGACATTAAAACCCATATTATTTGTTGCATAGAAATAATCCCCAGAACAATAAAATTAGTCAAGATCCATTATAAGTAGTTAGTCAAGAAAGACGAACTTCCTCAGCGACCTACACTAAAATATTCCCCGCTCCAACAACTTGCAAAGCCGAGCCAAACCAAACAAAGCCAAGCCATCTCTCTCTCTCTCTCAACAGAATAGCTTTCACAGGAAAAAGACTGAGGCTTTCCTAGGGAAAAACGTCTTTCCTAAACTCTTAGCAAAGTAACTACATTGGGAAGAAGCCTACCCAACCACTCTCGAATTTAACTCCTCACAACTTTTTTTCCCTCGAATCCTCCCACTCCACCATCCATCAAAGACTGATTCCCTGCTCTATTTAAACCCTTCAAGAAAAATGTCAAAGATTCAAAATACTTCAATTCACTCACACACCTACACAGACTCACCCACATTCCACACACACTAAAGACTCAGGAGAGAGAGAGAGAGTGTGAGAATGGCCACTGGAGCAGGAGAGATGATGCTACAGTGCGTCCTTGATGGAAGCATGTCAATGTATGACATGGACATCGACCGAAGGCCTTACCATCGCAACTGCAGCTGTGAGATGCACAAGTCAAAAGGTGCATGCTCGAACTCTTGTCTTCAAAGAACAAACATTTCATTCACTAAGAAAAAGTGATGGAATGAATGTTCCATGTCTTTAGCAGCTTCCAAAATCTCTCACCAATCCTCCTTTCTCAGCAACTCCTCAGCAGTTAGAAATAAAGATGATGAAACTGAGGCTCTGTCAGGTAGATAACACAAATTCAGACATTGTCATATAGATTGTAGAAATTCCAATAGAGATAGAATGAAAAGGTTAGGAATCGAGAAGCTATTTTGTTCATTTGTTTCTCTATTCTTATTCCTCGAGTGCAGTTGCTTCCATCTTCATCCTTGTAAATTCTGGTGAATTTTATGAAAGTATTTTGTTTTAGTTTCTTTGTCTATAACAATGTTGCATATGCATGCAACATAAACAAATTTATGGTCGATTCTCTTGTTCCAGATTTTAAAATTTAAGTATTTTATTTTTCTATAAGTACTTTTTAAAAAATCAAAAAATTTTTTTTTTTTGGCTGGTAAAAGTAATTTCAAAAATGCAAGAAATATTTCAATAGCTAATACCAATCTTTCAATATGACTTGTAGATAGGAATACATGCATGAATCTGCAGTTGCATGCATATGTACATAAGACATCCATACACTCATTCTAATAGATATTATAAAAGAATATAGTAATCCTTTTTTTTCTTTTTTAAGTTTCTGCCTTTGTTCAAAATATACTTGTTCTACCTACTCAACATGCTAGTTGCCTCCTTATTCTGAAGTACTTTTCCTCCTATTATCAAGACTCCATACCATCACTTCTATTTTGAGAATTAAACCAAACTTTTTATACTCCTATATATATATATATATATTAGTATCCTAAAGCACAATGGTCAAGCATAAAATTGAGATATAAATTTGAGGGCAACGATATTGTGCCAACAATTTCAAAAACATATGCTTAGTCGAACCTCACTAGCACATTACATTGACAGTAAGGTGTTTTGATCCAAATATATTGTACACGATACATATATACACGAGAAAACTTCACTGGTTGTTTAAAGAATTCAATAATTCCTTTTATGCTATTCTAATATTGTTCAAATATCCCATGCATCGCCTACTCTGCATACTAGTTGGGACGAAATTTGTCTCATATGTCTAGGAATCAATGTTAATATAAAAACATATAAAATAGAGTAACAGGTCTTACCAATCTCAAAGGATACTTTGAAGCGTCACCTGGGTAAGGAACTAGCTATTAAGATATATATAGTGTTTAAAAAACGACAAAAGAGTCAATGGAAGCATTGCATGTGGCAACAGGTACCTCTCTCTCTCTCTGTGAAACCAAAGAAAGAGTAGACATTTTACCTACGTGTTCACTGCATATCCAACTCAGATTGTCTCCTCTTGGGTCTTGACCACATGCCCAAATAAAAAAAAAAAAAAATTACCATAATGCTATATAGTTAGGGAATGTTAATCACATGTCTAAACATGTCAAAGCCATATAGTCCCAGGACATAACTGCACACTAACTGGTTTCCTCATTTCATCTACTTATCCTCTCTTTTTCTCAACAGAGACAGAGGATTGCAATATAACCATCCTTACTAACATTGCCAGTTGAACATGTTTACATGGCTCTCCTATACCAGGGCTGTGTGACTGTCATATAAATCAAAAAACAAAAAAAAAAAAAAAAGAAAGAAAAGAAATGCTGCCATTCCTACTGAACCATGTTTACATCCATTAGAATTACCAGGAAAAAAACATGTCTACATTATAAAACAAGTGAACCATTTACATCTATACCAAATGAAGACCTTGTCCAGGATAGAATGGAAAATAAGAGAAAAAAAAAATCAAGTCAAACTTTGTCACGTACCTCAACGAAAGCTGGAAAAAAATGCACATTATTTAGATGATATGTAGTGCCAAAAAGCAAATGACCTTAGATGAGTTATATGACTCAATTTGCAATGTTAACCAAACAGCGTTACAGATAAGAACACCAGAACATTGCTCAAATTTGCTATAATAAAGAGTCTGAGGTTACCTGTATGGGATGGATGAGATGGTTCATACCTGTGCACAACCATGTAATAGTGGGTCTGAATCATTACCTGCATGTTGCAGCAAGTAAAATTAGCCCAACTCATTCTCTCAGTTCTCAAATATTATAACAGTAACAATGGAAGATCAATAGTCAAAGCAGCCAGCATATTCCTAGTTAGTGAATCCCCTAACATATCATAATGATATTATTAATCTTATTATGATAACGACTTATCAATATGTTAGTTTTACTTTGCAAGTGGCAACATAGGTCTCAAAACAGAAAAATGACAAGTGAAAATACTGCTAATCTTCTAACGGGAAAATGCTGCACAACTATCTTAATTACATGTTCTGTTAAGCACTGGCTAGAAAGAAATTTGACAAAAAAGACAGTGAAAACCAATTTAGAAGAGTAAACACGGTCCACAATCTTCATATTAGGTTGCAATATATTACCCAAAATCACATTTCTATTTAGTGAACATATAATCTTAAAGCGACAAGTGATAGATTGCACAACACCAGAGAACATCAGATACAAAAGCAGGGCTACAGCTTTCTAGAAGGAAACAAAAAAACAATGTTTAGTCAATTTCTTTAGTTCTTACACCAGTAACCCATATTTTGAGAAAAGGAACTTTATTACAAAAAATAATAATAATAACTGACAACATAAACTAGAAGAATCCAAAATAGCTTTATTATTTTAAACATTAAAACATATAATACATGAATTACATATCAGCATCAATAAAAATATAAGGTTAGCAATACCAAGATTTCATTCTAACTACAAGACTGACAATAAAAATATCACTGAACAAAAAGAATGTACTATCCAGTGCCATTTCATACACAAACTAGAAGATTCCACAATAGATTTACTAATTTTACAATAAAACGTATAATGAACTACTTAGACAGAAACATCAATAAAAATTAATTAGCAATACAAAGATTTTATTCTATGCTGCAAATTGGACATAAAAAGGATCAGTGAACAGAAAAGAATATACAGTGCCATTTTATAAAACTGTGCAGTAAATGAGCCAGAAGCAGCTTGCTCTAGATGGTGGTGATAACTGTGAAACCCCAGTTTCTAATGAGATACTTTTACATGACTGTCGTCTCCAATCTCTTAATTGACCCTAGCAAATTTGAAGTCTTTTACCAAGTTATCCATACAAACAAGAGTTCTTCTTTGTTCTTTTTCTTTTTTTGGTACAATTAGTATCCATAAAACAAGAAAATGTATATTTGACAATCAACTATTTCAATGAACGGAAAAAGATGAAAATGTTAGGGCAGCTCTAAGTTTAGAGTTTGCAACAAATAGAGAGAGATGCAAAAAAATTGAGAAGCGCACACAAAATACAAGGCTATTCTGTGGTCTGGCTTAAAGCCCATTTTCATTGATGAAGAAAGAAGGATTTAGTGTGGAGATGAAGGTAACAAAATGGCTGCCCCAGAAATCACAAATACTTCCCCTCCCTACCTCCAAAAACAAAAGGAAAGTAAATAAATAAACAAATGGACCTCTTATACTTGGATCAAAAGATATAAGAAATTAAACAAATTACTTACCTTACTGGGTGGGTGGGGGGATGGAGACCAAACAAACATGAAGAATAAAACTGGACCACGGGGCAGTGTCCTGGGACCCCCACCAAGATCCAGAGGAAGCTCACCATGGCCTTTCAACTGCCCTATTAGGCTGTCAACTTTACACTTCAAAAAAAAAAAACAAAAACAATTGAACTCATAACTCAAGACACCATCACAACAGGCTACAAAAAAAGTGGTCAAAATGCCATGTTCATATTCTTTAAAATTCACTAATTATCCCTTTTCTCTAACTTCAAAGCAGAAATGTAAGACAAAAGTACCCAAATCTTTATAACATTGATACAACTAATTTCATCTCCAAAAGATCTTCACTTGTGTCAAATAGATGCAGCTTTTGTAAAAGAAAATGTTACCAACCAGTAACGTAAAATTTTATATATTACACTTTTCACCCAAATTCTACAGCTCACCGTATAATACAGCACATAACATCATCAAGTTAAGACTTAAGACATCATATTTTATTCACTCTGTCTGAAGTGAAAGGAAGAAATCGCCTTGATGTTTGGAATTACGCAAATGAGCATGGGACAATTATTTCTATCAATATCACCACCATCAAGAAGCAACAATAAAAAGTCAAATTGCAGAACCCATAATATGTTCAGGTGGGGGCCATTTACTTGTATTTAGTGACACTAAAACCCAGATCCTTTGTTACATAGAAATAATCCCCATAACAATATAATTAGTAAAGATCCATTATAATTAGTTAGACAAGCAAGACGAACTGCCTGAATGACCTACGTTACAATATTCCTCACTACAATAACTTGCAAAGCCGAGCCAAACCAAAAAAAGCCAAGCCATCTCTCTCTCTCTCTAACATAATAGGTTCCACAGGAACTCAGGAAGGAACTGAGGCTTTTCTAGGGAAAAACGTCTTTCCTAAACTCTTAACAAGGTAACTACATTGGGAAGAAGCCTACCAAACCACTCTCGAAATTTACTCCACACAAAATTTTCTCCCTCGAATCCTCCCACACTACCATCCATCAAACACTGATTCCCTGCTATATATAAACCCTTCAAGCAAAATGTCAAAATTTTCAAAACACTTCAATTCACTCACACGCACCTATACATCGGGAAGAAGCCTACCAAACCACTCTCGAAATTTACTCCACACAAAATTTTCTCCCTCAAATCCTCCCACACTACCATCCATCAAACACTGATTCCCTGCTCTATATAAACCCTTCAACAAAAATGTCAAAGTTTCAAAACAATTCAACGCACTCACACAAACCTACACAGCCACATGCTACACACACTAAACTCAGGAGAGAGAGAGAATGGCCACTGGAGCAGCAGAGATGATGCTATGGTGCATATCAATTTATGACATGAAGATCGATTGAAGACCTTACCATCACAACTGGAAATGTGCTATGCACAAGTCAAAAGGTGCATGCTAAAACTCTTGTCTTCAACGCAGGAACATTTCGTTCACCAAGAAACAGTCATGGAATGAATGTTCGGTGTCCTTAGCAGCTTCCAAATTCTATCATCAATCCTCTCTCAGCAACTCCTCAGCAGTTAGGAATAAAGATGATGAAACTGAGGCTCTGTCAGGTAGATAACAAAAATTTAGACATTGCCATATAGATGGTCGACATTCCAGTAGAGATAGAATCAAAAGGTTAGGAATCGAGAAGCTATTTTGTTTATTTGTTTCTCTATTTCTATTCCTCTTGTGCAGTTGCTTCCGTCTTCATCCTTGTAAATTCAGGTGAATTTTACAAAAGCATTTTGTTTTAGTTTCTTTGTCCGTAACAATGTTGTATATGCATTAAAAATATACAAGTTAGTGGTTGATTCCCCTTATTCCAAGTTTTGAAATATAATTGTTATTCTCAATCATATCATCTTTTAAAAATTCAATTTTTTTTTCCTTTTTATGGTAGTAAAAGTAATTTTTGAAAAAGCAAAAAATATTTAGATAGTTAATAACAATCTTTTTATATGATCTTTAAACAGGGATATATGCATCAATCCACAGTGGCATGCATATGTACACACAGACATCCACACTTACTAATCCATAAATATTATATATGGCACCTTGGTCTTCTAAAAGCATATAATAATCCTTCCTTTTAGTTTCTGCCTTTTGTTAAAATACTTATGCTACCTAGTCAACAAACTAGTTACATTTTAAACCCGGCATTAGGTTGGAATAGTTTTTGTCATAAAATAGTTAAAACAGAAGCCTCTTCAAGAAAACATCAAAAGTATTAGGCAATAAAAAATAGAGAATTTAACCAAAGATTGAAGATGTATATTCTTTAAGTTTTTAACGAGGAAGGCTATTATAACAAGAAAGAACAAATAGAAGCATTTGGAATTGTAATGTACTGATACGTTCATGCTACTCCAACAAATCTTAAAAGCATTGCAGGGGAGAAGGAAAAAAAAAGAGCAAAGACACGCAATTTGAATAAATATAAATATATTATATTTAACTATAATATATTATAATTAATACCACCTCTTCAAACTGAAGTACTTTTCCTCTTCGTATCAAGACTTTGAGAAATAGCCCAAATTTTGTACATTACATGTAAAAATTTTCTAAACATTATATTCTTTTAGTATCTTAAATCATGTCAGTCATAGGAGGATTAGGATATGAGTTTAAGGGCAACCACATTTTGCCAAGAAGGTCAAACCATGCTTAGTCCAACCTTGCTAGCACCCTACACATACAGAATGAAAATTGAGCAACATGTTTTTATCCAAATTGGTTGCACACACACACACAAGAGAAATCATATTTTGTCACTTAATTAATTTCATCATTCTTTTTACTTTTTAAACTTCTGGTATGGTTTAAATATCCCATGCATCACCTACTCAGCGTACTAGTTGGGACTAGATCTGTTGTTAATTTGTTGTCTTGTACATTCAAAATCAACATTATATAAAAGCACGCAAGTAGAGTAAAATTAAAGTCATTACTGGTCTCCAAGAATACAGTGAAGGGTACAGAACTAGCCATTAATAGAAATATAGTCTGTTTGAAAAAACATAAAACAATTAGATAAAATTAATAGAGAACGTGATTAAATATATGAAAACAAATCTTTGCGTTATTAATGAGGAAGGCAATAATACGACAAAAGAATCAATGGAACCATTGTGTGTGGCCCTCTTCCACTCTCTCTCTCTAAAATTAAAAAAGTAAACATTTTTCTAGGTGTCCTCTGCATATCCAACTCAAATGGTCTCCTCTTGAGTATTGACCACATGCCTAGATTAAAAAATTTAACACAATTCTATATACACAGGGAATGTTCATTACATGTCTAAGCATGTCAAAGTCACATAGTCCTGGGACTAAACTGCTCTTTGAAACAGGTTTCTTCATTTTATTAATCTTTCCTTTCTCTTTTTCTCAGTATGGATAGAACAACACTGCTATACGTCCATCCTCACTAACATTGCTGGTGGCACATGTTCACATGGCACTCCTATAACAAAGCTGTGTGACAGTCCTACAAATGGAAAAGAACAAAGAGAAGACTGGCATTCCTTAGTGAACCATGTTTATTCCAGTGATTACGAATTAGACGAAAGGAATAAGAAAATTAGTATACCATTTAAACCAATACCAAATGAAGATCTTGCTTTGGATGGAACGGAAAAAAGAGAGAGAAAAGAACGACCAGCTCAAACTTTATCACTTTATCACGTACCTCAAAGAGACCCGTGACCAAAATGCACATTATGTAGATAATTCTAGTGCCAAAAGGTGAATGAACTTGAGTGCGTTGAAATGACACCATTTCCTGTGTTAACCAAACCAGTGTTGCAAATAAGGTTGCTAGAACTTTGCACAAATCTGCTAAATTAAAGAGCCCAAGATTACCAGGATAGCATCAATAAGATGGCTCATACTTTTTGCAGAACCATGTAATGGCGGGTGTGAATCATTATCTGCATGCTACATGAAAGTAAAATGACCCAAACTCATTATCTCAGTTCTTAAATATTATAAACAGTAACTACGAAAGATCAATGGTAAAAGCAGCCAGCATATTCCTATTTAGTGAATCCCTCAGCATGTTATAATGGTATTATTAATATTATTACAATGGTAGCTTGGAACCAGAAATTGGCTCATCAATATGTTAGTTGCACTTTCCAAGTGGCAATATAGGTCTCAAACAGACAAATTCCTAACACAATACTGCTAATCTGCCAGCCAGATTCATCATTTCTTCACTAATTTAGCAGAAAAATGCTGCACAACTATCTTAATTTTATAGTCTCTTAAGCATTGACTAGCAAGAAATTTGACTGCGACTTCCTTTGGATTTTTTTTTCTCTGTTAAGATTCTGATAAATGCTTAAAAGAGGAAAGACAAATTGAAGCCCTATTAAATGCACCATCTTAAAATATGCTTCATAAAAAGTAGTCCGTCTGAAGCATCAGAGATCAGCAAGCTGTATGTTGATTTTTGAACCATCAGTCATGACAATAAATCCTCTTGATGGATACAACTGATTTAGAAAGTAAAAGTAATGAGCAAAAGACAGTGAAATCCAATTTAGAAGAGCAAAGAAAGATTAAAAAAAAAATCCAGTTCAGGACACAATTCAGAATGTTTTAATAGAAATGCACTAAAACACTGCCCACAATCTTTATATTAGATTGCAATACATATCCAGGACCAACAATCTTTGTATCAGGTTGCAATATATATCCAGAAGCCACAATCTTTTTATCATATTGCAATTTATATCCAGAACCGTGTTTCTATTTGCTGAACATATAAAATTGAAGCAACAAATGATATATTGTAGAACTTCAGAGAACACCAGATACAAAAGCAGACCTAGAGCTTTCTAGAAGGAAACAAGACAACAATGTTTAGTCAATTTCTTTAGTTCTTACACCAGTATCACTGATTTCGATGAAAATGAAAATAAATCAGTGTGGAGATGAATGTTACAATATACATGCCACAAAACTCACAAACCCAAGCCTCCTTCTGTTTTCAAAGAGTTTTCTCTCTACATAACACAACGCACTCCCCCCACACACCACCCACCCCAATATATATATATGGACCTTTTATACTTAGATCAATAAATACAAGAGAATATACCCATATTACAATGCATAAAAAGACCCAAACGATTCACCCAAAAGAAAAAATTGGCAGGGGTGATGTCATGGGATCCCTAGCAAGAAGTAGAGGAAGCTAACCATTTTTTCTTTTTTCCTTAGGCCTATGAGCCTATCAACCTTCCAGTTTCCAAAAAGATCTCTTGAACTCAGAATTCAAGATACCGTCACAACAGGAAACAAAAACATGGTAAAAAATGCCATGTACGTATTCTTCGGGATTCACTGATTATCAATTTCCTCTAACTACAAATTTTGAATGTAAGAAGTACCCATTTTCTATATAATTGATAAAAACTAATTTCCTATACAAAACCCTTCTTTTTGTATTCTCTTCAAGAAAATGTTTTTCACCCAAACCAGTAACGCATAATTACATATTCCATTTTTCACACGTATTCTAAACCTCACTGTGCAATGCAGCACATGACATATCAAGTTAAGACATCATATTTTAATGATTCTGTCTAATAGAGTGAAGGAAGAAATCGCCTTGACATTTGGAATTGTGCAAATGAGTATGGGACAATTATTTCTATCTGACTCATCACCATTAAAAGGGAACAAGAAAAAGTTAAATTGCATAACCACATAATATGTCCAGGTGTGGGCCATTTACTTGTATCAAGTGACACTTAAACCCAGAACCTTTGTTGCCTAGAAATAGTCGTCAAACTCTGAGAACAATATAATTCATGACGATCCATTATAGTTAGTTAGTCAAGAAAGACGAACTTCCTGAACAACCAATGCTATAATATTCCTCCCTACAATAACTTGCAAAGCCGAGCCAAACCAAACAAAGCCGACCCATCTCTCTCTCTCTCTCAATATAACAGGTTCCACAGTAAGGAACTGAGGCTTTCCTAGTGAAAAACGTCTTTCTTAAACCCTTAGCAAGGTAACTACATAGGCAAGAACACTACCAAACTACTCTTGTACTCTACTCACAACTTTTCTCCCTCGAATACTGCCACGCTGCCACCCATCAAACACTGATCCCCTGCTCTATATAAACCCTTCAAAGAATATGCAGAAGTTCAAGACAAACAAGTTCACTCACAAATAAAATTGCACACCTCCATACCACACACACACACACAAAAGATTCAGGGGAGAGATAGAGAGAGAGCGAGAGAGAATGGCCACTGGAGCAGCAGAGATTATGCTTCGGTGCGTCTTTAATGGAAGCATATCAATGTATGACATGGAGATCGAGAGGAGGCCATACCATCGCAACTGCAGCTGTACACTGCACAAGTCTAAAGGTGCATGCTTGAATGCTTGTCCCCAACACAGGAATATTTCCTTGTCTAAGAAACAGTCATGGAATGATTATTCCATGTCAATAGCTTCCAAGTTCTCTCCTCAATCGTCCTTTCTCAGCAACTCTTTAGTAGGGAGTAAAGATGATGATAGTAAAGATTTCTCATGCAGATAACGGTAATTCAGACATTGTTGTATAGATTGTAAAAATTCTGGTGGAGTTAGAAGGAAAGTTTAGGAATGGAGAAGCTATTTTTCTTATTTGCTTCTCTATTTCTAGTCGCTGGTGCACCCCGAAATTTATGGATGAGTAAGTGCATTGGTTGCTTCTATCTTCGTCCTTGTAAATTCTGGTGAGTTTTACACAAACAATTTGTTTTAGTTTCATTGTGTCCCTTATGATAGTGCAAATGAATTCAACATATACCAATTTATGGTTGATTCCCTATTCCTGATTTTATAATTTATGTTCTTTCTTTCAATGATGTCATTTCCCAAAAAGCAAAGGTAGGTCAATATCTAAATTTCCAATTTTTTGATAAACCATAATTTATAGACAGGGTACATGCATGGATACATAGTTTCAGACACATATGCATACAAATATAATAATATATATGAGATATCTTCTTTGTTTTCTAGAAAAAATTAATATTCCTTTATATTGTTTTAAACTTTCACTTCTGTTGAAAAATTTCATGTTTTACCTACTTTCATACTAGTTGAGGTTGAATCCGTTGTTAACTTGTCAGGAATATTAGTTATTGTTAAAAAGAATTAGATTTAAAAAAATTGTCTTTAGTAAAAACCGACAAAAGTATTAGGTAATAAAAAATAGTGATCATGACCAAAGATAGAACATATCTTTTGTTTGAGACTTCAATAGATAAAGCGATTCAATCAAGGAATACACAACAAGAAGAAAGACAATATAGAGGCATTTTGTATGGCAACAGGGACCTGTCTCTATATATGTAAACATATAATATATCCCTGATTAGATCCTAACTTCCACTGACTTCTTTATTTAATGAAGTATGGGTAGTTCAATGAATAACAAACCTACACGAGCAAATACGAAAAGTCATTTTATAGCTGCTCATTTTATATTTGCTACAACATGGAGTAGATGATCAAACACCATTGCCATATAGTTTGCTCATAATCATGTTTATTTCAAGTGGATTGTCTCAATCAGGAACAGTACGTAGCCACAAATCCCAAACAATTTACACCAAATACCACAATTCATCGAGAAATGCTAGCTCTGTACAGTTGCGACCGCACTGCTGTCCAACACTCCAACCTTATCCCTAGACAAGGCAGGCCTCATATTGATCCCATTATTATGAAACTCACCTCATGTAATAGATGAAGTTGAACAGCCTCCATGTTGCATGAATAACTATATACCTTAGCAAGATTAGCGCCCTAATCAGTCTTTGTATCATTGAACTATATTACATAACAAATGGTTGTGCATAGAAAGTTCATGCACCAATCAATCTATAACCACGTAATTTATCCTCTGTCCAAATGTTCAATTATATATCATTTCTCGAATTATAAATGCACCTTAGTCATTTTCCATGAAGTTCAAAACACAAAACAATGGCGATTACGTTCACAAAGGTAATTCTGTAGAGAGTACATTTATACTTACTCAAATATATTATATATATTCATAAAGATATGCATATGCTTTTGCACAGAATTTTATACACAGAGACGCACGCACGCACATATATATATAACAACATTGAAGATATAATATATAAAGATATGCATATGCTTTTGCACATAATTTTATACAGAGACGCGCGCGCACACATATATATCTTTTTCTTTTTTTCTTTCTTTTTTTCTGTTTTTAGCAAAGCCATATATATATCATATAAAAACATTGAAAAGCAATTGAGACAAACCTGAGAGACATTAGGAGAGAGAATGAGATTTGGGCGAACGAGAATTGAGACATTAGAAGAAAAAAAAACCTAGAAAAACTGGGGTGATCATACTGACAATCGCTTTTAGGATATTCGAGTCCCCGAGACAATGAAACTTGGCACCTCTGTCTTGAATATTACGTTTATGTTAAATTTAATCACTATAAATTGATTTATTACAAAATGAATATTTTCATTTATTTATTTAATGCTAAATTCATATATTCATTTATTTCCACCATATATATGATTGACATGGCATCGACGATCAGTTTTAATCAGGTCCCACACATGAGAGTCGATTGGTTTATCCACAAGATCACAGGTGGACCCCACTTGTCTCACTCTGTGGTACTCACACATCCTCTCTCTCTCTCTCTCTCTCCTCTCCGTGGGATGCTCCACCACTTCGTGGCATGCACCGTCGTCATGGGCTGCTCCACCACTCTCCCTTCTCCTCTTCTCCCCCACCACCACCATCGCAACCCTCACCCGAACTCTAACACTAACCCTAAACTTCACTTCACACGCCGCTCCATCCTCTTCCTCTCCACCTCCCTCTCCCTCCCCTCGCCCCCCTCCTCCGCCACAACCTCACCACTACCAGACACCACCGTCACCGATCGAGTCTTCATGGACTTCAGCATATGCCCAAATTACTTCCTCAACCGAACCCTGGGCGACGAACTCTCTCTCTGCACCGACACCGAACCCTTGGGTCGCCTCATCCTCGGCCTCTACGGCAACCTCGTCCCTCTCACGGTCTCCAATTTCAAAGCCATGTGTTCCGGTTCGTCCGGTTCGACTTACAAGGGCACTTTGGTCCAGAAAATATTTCCCGGCCAGTTCTTCATGGCCGGTAGACAAGGCCGGCGAGACAGAGGAGAGGTGAAGCCGCCGTTAGATTTGGTTCGGAACACCGAGGCAGTCGATTCTAGGGCCTTTATGTTAGGCCATTCGAGGCCAGGACTTGTTTCGCTTTGTTTGTCAGAGAATGATGACGATGATGAGATTAAGCTCAACCCGGGTTACCGAAATGTCGAGTTCTTGATCACTACTGGACCTGGTCCGTGCCCTCAGCTTGACAATAAGAACATTATTTTTGGAACTGTGCTTGAAGGTGAGTTAAAATTTAAGTGCATTATCATGTTTTATCACTATATCAACTATAAAAATATCCAACTGCCTGTATAGAAGTGTTTGAAGAACTGTTTTAACTGTTTTGGATGATTATGCTAATTTTATCTGCATTGTAAGGCATATAATTAACTTCTTTTATTTAATAATTGTTGATTTCAAGCTCTGTGCATTTATAATTGATTATGGAAAAGAAACTTTGATGAATATTTGCCAATATAGACCATTGATGTGGGTGTCAATGACTTTTGGAACTAGTTCATTCATATAAATTTGGATTGCTTGCAAAGAAGGAGTTATTCAGTTTTATTTTAACTCAAGTTATGGCTTTTCAAGTCAAAACAACAGAGCGAGAGAGATAGAGAAGATTGCAATTTGCAAACATATATGTTAATTGGAAGTTTGCGTTAGATGAAGAATTAATTGATCTAACTTAGGATGACTTAGCTGGGCCAATCAAACTGCAAGATGTCAATAGTGTACATCTGCTGCTTCCTATTGCTACTTAACTGGTTACTGCTGATTGTTTCTATCCTTTTGGTTGTTTTTGTACTTTTGGTTGTTTTGGCTGCTTCTTCTCACAATAAAACTTATGTTGCTGCTTTCTAGATTCTATAAACCCTTTTTTGGGTAAATAAGATTAACCCCAAACGTTTAATTGTTAAAGAATTTAGAATTTTAGAGGCATCAGTTATAAAAAAATGAGTTTAGAACTTCAAAAGTAGCTTGACAGGATAAAACTTTTGCCTGGACAAATATGAATGGGCAAAATGGAAAATCATTTTTTTATGTAGTCAACCACCCAAATAGTTGAGAAAAGACTTTGTTGAGTTGAGTAAAATAAAAGTTAATTGATACTGTTACCTTTTAGAAATTTAATTGAGGTCAATGATCACTGCACGCAGTGATTAAATGTTGGTAGTTTTGCTACATCAAAAGTCGTTGCAAATTCACCATAGTTGTATAAGGAAGCAAGTTTTCATATGTTGGTTTTTATTTATTTCTAAGTACTGGTTTCCTTCTTCTTGTTTGCATGTGGGGCTATGCAAATGATATTTGTATGCTTTATTCTAACTATTCAAGATAGGAATTGCAGACTGTATTCGACCTTTTTCTGTGTTCAATATTCTTGCTTTCTTCTTACTAATCCATTTTGTGTGCTCTTTGGTTTTTCTTTATCCCTCATGTGGATTCTGTCCTTGGGATTCTTTGTGCTTGTTAGAACCATTTTGATTCTCCTTTATTATTTTCAGAACCTTTTCTAGCTGCTCATTTGTTATTAATTGTAGGTCCAGATTCTCGCATTTAGGCACTACTTGTTCATAATATTGCAGTCACAACCATTATTATTATGCATGGATTTGAATAGATTTGTTAGCTTGTGAATGTGGTTCCTCAAGAGTTCAAACACCTCTTGATAAGGATTATGCTTTTAACTATGAAACTATATTATCCTGTACTAGTTTGTGGTGTGGAAAGTTCTCCAGTTTTACCAAAAACCTTAGCATATGTGATTTTGACAGTTGTCAATAGTAATTGATAAAATATTCCAAACAAGCTTTAGAGTAACTATTCTTTTAAGAAATCAAGTTTTCTGCAAATTATCTACTAGATATTGTGATTTTAACGAGTGTAATCATACCACTAAAATGCATTGCTTGGGACATACTAGAGAGAGAGCAGGGGGGACAAATGTAATGTTTGGGACAGTTCATTTGACATGTAATATTTTTTATCTGCTCACTAATATAAACTGTTATTCTGTAGAATTTCTTGTATTGTGATAACAAATCAAAGAAGTAAAAATTTTAAGATCTTCTGTATGGTTTTTTTACTTGCAATTAATTTGATTTAGAAACTGAAACTTACCCCCCTCCCCCAGAACAGGCAGCACCTGAACAGTGAACACATAATAAAGTGCACACGAGATTATTTTTACCAAAAGAATACAGTATTAATTCGTGAAGAAATATTCATGCTGATTTGTGAGTTGCAGGGTTGGATGTCGTGACGGCAATAGCTTCAATTCCCACATACAAACCAGCTGAAAGAATCCGCCAATACAACGATTTTGCCGAGTTTCTTGGAGATGGAAGAGCCAAAAATGCCCGTGCAATCTGGGACAAACCTCTTAAGACTGTCTATATCAGCGACTGTGGAGAGCTGAAAGTGGCAAAGCCTTCCCTTTCTCCTAGTCTCCCTTAGTACCATATTATTATTCTTTCAGTATCAATGCCATACATTTGTTTGTTAGTAATCTTGACAAAGAAAGATTATTTCACTAGTTATACATTGAAAGGAAAACAACCTAGTCTTAAAATTTGAAAAGTAATCTTGAAAATTATATCAGAGGATGATTGCAGAAAATTTTCTTGAAGAAATTGTCTTACTGCCCCTTGCACTCGTGAATTGTATTTTACTTCTTAGTTCAATAAATATAATATGTGACTTTGTGGTTCCGGTTTGTCTAAAGCAAATCAACCCGTGTCTGGCAATCCGAGTTTTTTAAATTCAAATTGTCTAGAGTCACCAAAGGTTGTAGCTTAGTAATACTACCTCGACCTTAGTCACAAAAGATTGTTGAGAGTTCCTATAGGGGGCAAATGGGTGTGTGATTTTCTTCCCAAGGTAACTATATATATATATATATATATATATATATATATATATATATATTGTCTTGAGTCTGGTCTTGAAAGGGTGTAGTAAGGTTCTACATTTCATTTACATGTTATAAAATACATCAAAAATGTATGAGAAATCAACTTTTGTCTACCGACAAAACGTTGCACTCCTCATTGGTCAAACTGGAGGAATTAAATTTTCAAATTTAAATGAGATTAGTAATTCAATTAAATTGTCATCTGCTTCCCTTTTTTTCTATTGGTTCATTGCACCACCTATACATAATACATCAATGCATAAATGATAAAATTAAAAGGTACTTGTAAGAAGGAATTAAAAAGTTTTTTTTTTTGCCTGTAAATTGTTGTTGACTCTATAAAGCTAGCTTTGCTGAAAAGAGAGTGTTGAGATGATGTTGGGCTTAAAAGTTTTATTTTTTTTTTGGGTAAAGTTGTTGGGCTTAAAAGTTGGGTCTCCTGTTTGGCGCGCGCGCGCGCACACATACACACTATAGAAAGCAGCTGTATAGGCCAATATGGACAACTCATAACAAAGACTGATCACAAGTTTATCCTAACAGAGCAAAAGTACAATCCAATTTTGATCATGAAATTGTAAGAGAATCTAATAAGGGACCACTGACATTTTTGCCAAACATGTCCCTCCGAAAAGCCCACCATGGTGAAGTTTTGGGTTACCAAAGTGACCACAAAAAAGATGGAACAGCGAGCTATATATAAATATAAATATTAAATACCCATGTCATGTGGGATCAAATCCTAATGTCATTGCAGAGGCTTGTCACAAAATTTATTTTTACTACTAGATAGAAGGGAAGGGGACCACTGACATTTAACCAAACAGGTCCCTTATGAAAAGGCCTTTTGAATAGTGAGGTTTTGGATTGGGAACAGCAAGTTGGAATAGTGTGCTTTAAATGTGTATATGCCCCATCCAAGACCAAGACATCATATCACAACCAGCTAGCTTTTCTATCTCTAACCAATCTCTTCAAAGCTCCATCACCATGTTCAATCAAATTAAGATGAAGAGTACCTCTTTTATCATTTTTTGTCATTTGGATTTCTTTTTGGCCTTGCATCACTCATTTCTTTTCAACCCCCAAAACCCAAACTATCACTCTTATCAGAATTACTATATGACCCTTTGTATGAATACGCATTTATTATTATATGTAGGAAATTGAAGCACCCCCTACACACACACACACACACTCTGATCCCTGGTCCATCTCCAGCTCCTATGACAAAGTCATTTTCTTATCCATCAACAACAGATATACTGCAATTTGTGTACACACAAACACAAACATATATAAATATTTATATTGAGTGGGCCTCTTTGACAGACTCGTGTTCTCGTCCATCTAGTCAATTTGTTTTTTCGGAATATCTAATCTTTCATTTGGAATATCAAACACGGGGACAACAACATGTAGGTAGGTGATTTATTCATTTGATGGTGGGCTCTATTGATGTCTTTCTACATGCAAAATAAAAAATCATCATCATCATCACTCTTGAATTAATTCCATAAATTATTTTTCTTTTCTGTTACAAAATATTTCTAAATACACAAAAATGGACCATTTGAATGAGAATATTTTTTATGTTTCTATTTTCTTCTCCTTTTTTAATTATGTTATAAATTACAGAATCAAAAAACAATATTATCCTAAAGAAACTATATTATTTCTCTAAATTTGTATTATTTGAATCATGACGGCTGAATCAATTTGATATTGTCCGTTTGTCTTTTACCATCAAACCATGTATCTACTACTACTATTAGATTTTAGTCATTGGGTTCCACATTAAACCTACAGGTCCTACACCCGTTTGGTTGCCGAGAAAATTGAAAGAAAATTTTTAACACAACAGATTGGAGAAACTATCAGTTCCCTTCGGTTAATTGTTGATCCCAATCATATGACTTTTACCGACTTACTTGACCCAATTAAGAAAATGAATCAGACTATAGTTTCATCGAATTACTAAAAACTTCATTAATATGACAGGCTTATTAAGTAAAAAAACGAGTAATATTACTCAAGTTGATTAAATAACACTAAGCAAAAGTGATCAAATACACATATAATTGGCCATGACCACTTTAATTTTACACTGTTTAGTGGGTTAGGTTAAATTCTTCACTTTTAAAAAGATTTTTCTATAAAAGAAATAATATTATGTTGAATAGTAGAATTCAATGTGTATTATTAGATGTCATATATATGATTGTAATTGACACAACAAATGTATTAAAAGAGCCCCTAAAGGTGGCATATCAAGTGCTAATGTGATTAATAATAATAATAAATAAAATAATGATAATCATACGATATAAAGAAGTTGATTATAATAATTGAATAATTTTTAATCATGATCAATCACCGTGAGATCCTAGATTTGTCACCAAAAACACAGGCCAGGTGACAGAATAGCCCTATGATTCCATCCCATGCACATTATATGATTTTTAAGCAAAAGACATTGCAAATGTAAATGTTGTAAACAAAGTTGATCTATTCAACCCACAAACCCTAACCAATCAATTTCTATTCCTTAGCTTTATGGAAGTGGTCCCACTTTAGGTTACTACTACTACTAAATAAGAGTCTGGACCCACCACACAACTTGACAACACTTCACGATGTGGTTGGAAAGTAATTATCACGCGCTGAAAGAGCGAGTGCTACTCAATTGTCCTTGTACTGACTGTGTAACTCAGTGTAAGCTAACGTGTCAGTCAATACTGGCCTTGTCTTATTTGTTGTGTTGGCATGTAAAATTTAATACTAATGGTGACACATTGGACGCACCGACGGTGTAAGCTGGTTTTTTCGGAGATTATTATGGTAACTGTAGAAGCGGATCTTGCTGATTCACACAATAATTAAAGTTTAGTGCGTTTTAAAAGTCTTGAATGTTTGGTGGTAATAGATTAGATTATGCTAAAATAAGCAACATTTTATTTTTCAGTTGAACAACGTTTGAGTGCCTTTCAACTTTGACTTTTTTTCCTTGCTCATTTACCATGTTCTATTTGTGTAAATTACTAATTACTAGTATCACATGTGGAGTGCTATTAATTAAACCCCGTAATCGTTTATGTTTAGTGTTTATAAAAATAATTTCTTAGGATAAACATGTTTGATAATTTTTATTTTGTTTTACTTATAAATTATCAAAATGTTTTTAAAACAATATTGTAACTAAGCCTTCAAATCATAAATACTAAAATAATATTTTAGTATTTATGTTTATTAAAGAAAAAAACTTTTTTTTCTTTTTTATCTAAATTGGTGATTATATTATTTTAATTAAAAATTGATACTAAAAGTGAGAAAATGAAAAGAAAAAAAATTATAAAAGGTTATTGCTTGATACAACGATAAAAATATTAGAATTATCAAGTGTAGACAGAAATAAAGAACGTCAATTGCCTTGAAAAAAAATATTGAGTATAATATGAATAATTACTAATATACTTTGTAACCCGAGAATTGTCCCTAGAGGGGGTGAATAGAAATTTTAAGCAAACAATGAAACTTTTTCGATTTAGCATGTTTTGACAAAGATTAGCTTAAATAAACTTTTGTCAAATACTTGATGAGCTTATGTATTCAACAAGTAGGATTAAGAATACTCTATCTATTATGCACTTAAATGATCTAGTGGATACAACAAGTGTAAGTGCAACATACCATGCTTGCAGAGTGTGAAAATGGTGATAACATATTTTATTAAACACATGGTATGCAAATTGATTGATAACAAAATAATAAAATAAGAACTCAACCAATCAACAATTAATTAATTCCACAACTCAACCAATGTACTCCTTGCATTCATCTCATCCTCCTCATATAAATTAAAACATATAAACTCATAGTATTAATATATAAAGCATATAGAATTTAAACATATGAAATGCTATAAAATAAAGGAGTTTAAGGATAAAGAAATGCAAATCAAGTGACACCATGATTTTTACATGGTTCGGCTCCTCTTGCCTACATCCATGCCTCGAGAGCACTTCTTGAGATTTTCAATATAGAGCCTTCCTTAATAGTGGAAAGCAAATCGTACAATTGCCAAGCTTATGACTTGGGCTTCTATGCTCAATGAAAACTTCACCAAAACTTTTTTGTCAAGCTCATGACATGGGCTTCTATGCTCAATGAAAACTTCACCAAAATTTCTTTACCAAACTCATGACTTGGGCTTCCTTGCTCAATGAACACATCACCGAGACTTATTTGTTAAGCTCGTGACTTGGGCTTCATTTTTAAGTGTATCACTTGGTCTTCTTCTCAAAGGATGAATAAGAGTTTAGGTACAATTGAGAATATCCCTCGATGGATAGATACACAAATGATAGCTCACATACCTAGAATTAGTAATGAATTACTCAATTGAAAGCTCTTCACTAGAATTTTTCCACTATAAATGATATGCAAGTGTTTGGTTCAATAGTGGTGGCTACCATTGGATGAATAAAATAAAGATTTAAGCTCTAAGGTAGCATCTACCAATAATATATGATCATGGAAGGTTATGGTAGTCTCTTTCCATGTATAATGCATATACAAGGTGTACTTATATTGCAAGAAGGAATTATGGCCGTTTGAAAGTGGTTGAGAAGAATTAAGTGAAGAAAATAGTCGTTGGAGTTTGAATCTCTAGGTTTCGGTCGACTGATGGATTCATCGGTCGACTGAAAGTGTTGTTTCAGTCGACTGAAGTAATGCTTCAGTCAGCTGAAACCTCCCCTGTTTTGCACACCCTACTAGAATGGATACTAACTTCTATCAGTCAACTGATGAAGAGATTCGGTAGACCAAAAGGTCTCTATCAGTCGACTGATGTGTTCATCAAGCGACCGAAAGTCCCTAGGTCAAAATCTATTTTCAGACTCAACCAGTTTGTCCTGTACAGTGCATTAATACACTGCACACTTAATTGTATTGAAAATATTTAAGTAAATTTCTCATAAACCTTTATGAAATTTTTTTTTGAAGTTATTCAATGTAATTAAGCAAAGTACCCCTCATTTAGATTCAATAAAAATAATTTCAAAATCAAACTCTAAGTAAATCAAAATCTGATTTTTCAATTTTGGTACAAAACGAATTTTCACAACTTTGACATAAAAATTTATCGTGCAATATGAATGACTAAATTAAGTCATTTGGAACTAAAAAAATTCATATGATATTGATAAATCATGGGATACAATTACAGGGACTTTTTATGTCAAGATTCATTAAAAAACTCATATTTATGTTTTTGTCCCTATAATCCAACACTTAGCCAAATTTCTGCGCTAAGTACCCAAAACAGTAACTGTGGATGACACGGCTTTATATAGTAATTTATTTGAGTTCAAAGCCTAAGTCAATGTATCTAAGAACCATAAATGATATGATTGAAAAACATGGTCCTAGTTATAACTTACTAGTTGAGTTTTTCTAAAGCTTATGATAGCTTGAACTAACTCAATTATAGTAACAACCTTATGATGTTATAAGTGAAGTTCATGATTTATCGCTTATGATTTAAGGACTTATGGATGATATGAATAATATGCATATTCCTATAGTCCACTAAGTTAAGAGATAAGCTTTCAAATAAAGTTACTTCAAAAATAACTTTACATTAAATCTAGCACTCACCTAAGACTAGCCTACCAAAATCTTTTAATCTTCAAATCTTTAAGCTTTTGGGTTCCTTCATTGTGTGGCTTGGATTCACTTAATCTTCGCCATTGATCTTTGAGTTCCATGATCATGTGGCTTCATATATCTTATTGTAATTCTTTTTGAAGTTCAATACCTTTAATATACTTCAGATAATATAATACTTTGTAAACTATACACTCAAGTAAACTTATTAAATCTACACTACAATAGTTGTTATCATCAAAATCACCCTAATAACCTTGGGTTGAAACCTTGAGCTTTTAAATATTAGAATTATCAATTGTAGACAAAATTAAATAGCATCAATTACCTTGAGAAAAAAATATAGAATACAATATGAATAATTACTAATATACTTGATAATAAGAAATAATTATTTAAGGGTACCCGTGCTAAAAAAAAACTTATTTGAGGGAAAAAAAACAAAGAAGTTACAACCATCTTTTTGTCAAAGAAACAAGAATGATATTTTGTACTTATATCATTCATTTCATTTTCAGTGTTGAAAGGAAAATAGAAAAAAAAAATGTAAAATAAAGTAGTAGCATAAGAAGTTCAAGAACAAGAGTATGCCCTCCAAATCCCTCTTCTCACTCCATACAAATTGAAAAACTTTTAACTTTTTCATAATTATATATTTTTTATTTTGTTGGTAAGAGTGCAAAAAGAATGAGTGGAACCATAAAGAACTGTAGTTGAATCGAACCAAACCGTTCACTACAGTTCCAGTTCCAAGCCTTGGAATCAGAATTGGAACTGAAACCGTTGAATATATATATATATAATCATTATAATAGTTATAATAACCTTTTGTTATATAAAAATTTTTAAACAATGGAGTTATTATAACTATTATAAGGTTAAATACAACTCCTATAATAATCGAATTAAATCGAACTCAACAATTCCAGTTTCAAAATTAAGGAACCGTTGGAAACGGTTCTGGTTCTAATTATTCCAATAACCATAAGGAACCGAATCATGTGCACCACTACTTGTTGGGACCTTCTGGGTTCTGGATCATTCTAGTTTTACAGTATAATTTGCGGTGTGTAGATATATATATAACCCAATATTATTTATTTATTTATTTTTTATGTATATTTTTTGATCTGTTATTATTGCATAGATTTGTTGTAGCTTGAACTTGATTTTTTATTAAGTTTATTGTGTTAATTTTTTTATTTAAAAAAAAACAGTTTAAGGTTAACAAACATATTTTTCTCTTTATGATTTTTAAAATAAGTCAAATATTTTTTCGTTACCAAATAATACTCATATTTATAAATAAACAAAATTGTAACATAAACATTATTTATATAAACACTAATCATAAATGATTATTGGACGGGCCTTTAATTAGTTGGAGTTGGAATTTGCAAGTTGGTAAACAAATCTGATTGATGTGTGGTTTACGATTCCAAAGTGGGACCAAATGATTTTATTTTGAGAAATAAGCTCTTTTCAGATTTTTCTTTTAATACTGCCACAAGAATCCTAGGATATTTATTACATCTAGAAAATAAAGTATAAAAACAATCGTAAGAGTGATTTTGAGAAGAAAGAAAGAAGTACAAATATTATTTTATATTTTTCATCTCACAGGAAGCTAATAGAAGTCCGAGTAAAAATCATTTTCATTGGAGATTTTCTTTTGATTCATTCAGTGACAGTGTTTGTAATTATTAGTGGTGATTGAGGTTACTAAAATGAGTGACACCAATCACTACTAACACACGTTATTAAAATAATTGGCATTAAATAATATTAATATCACTCATTTTAAAAACTTCAATCACCCCTAATGCTCCTAGAAGTCTGAGACTGAAGCCCCAAACATGAACTTCCCAACCTTTAACCCAAACATCACCTTAGATATCTCATGGCTCATTATTATGAGTTTTTCTATATATTACAAACATTTGGATTATAATAAAAGTAAGCGTATTGTATCATATCATAACTCATAAATTTCTTACATATTATAAACATTTGGATTATAATAAAAGTAAACATTTCATATCATATCATATTATAACCCGTAAATCCAACTATAAGAAAATATTACAAAAACAACTTAGTGTAAAAAATATACCGAATAAAAATAATAGGCAAAATGGTTCAAAACTCACTGTGTTTTAAAAATGTGTAATAAATCTCCTTATACTATATTTTGAACCATATTACATCATCGCATTTGCAAAAGTGAGCAAAGTATTCCATTTTGTACATATTCTCCTATTCTATGACCATTTTACCATTTCCATTATTATAAAAAATAAATAATAATAGAGAGAATAGAAGTTTTTTATATTAAGTTTTTTTTTACCTTAATAAAAAAAAAGATAAGTTTTTTTCCCAAAAAAAAAAATTCTGGAAAAAAACTAAAAATGCATAATTACATAAAAAAAAATTTCAGATTTTTTGTTTGTTTTCCATAAAATTTCCCATTAGAAAGAGAGGGGTTTTTTATATTAAGTTTATCTTTACCTTAATAAAAAAAAGAGGAGTTTTTTTCTAGGGAAAAAATTCCAAAAAGAATTTCTCAGAAAAAAAACTAAATATGCACAATAATAAAAAATTTTGATTTTCTTTTTGATTCTTCGAAAATTATTTTATTTTCATAAATCCTTTCTCTTTCTAATGTAAAAAGTTTTAGAAACAATTTTCGAAAAAAAAAATCAAAAATTTTTATTAAGCAATTGTGCATATTTAGTTTTTTTTTTTAAATTTTTTTGCCAGAAAAAAACTCCTTTCTTTTTATTAAGGTAAAACAAATTAATATAAAAAACCTCTCTCTTTCTAATGGAAAAATTTTCAAAAACAATTTCCGAAAAAAAAAAGTTTTGAAATTTTTTATTATGTAATTGTGCATTTTTATTTTTATTTTCTGGAATTTTTTTTCCTAAAAAAAACTCGTCTTTCTTTTTATTAAGGTAAAAAAAAACTTAATATAAAAAACCCCTCTCTTTCTAATGTAAAATTTTTTGGAAACAATTTATGAAAAACAAAAAAAAATAATCAAAATTTTTTATTATTTAATTGAGCATTTTTAGGTTTTTTTCCCAGAAAAAAACCCTCTTTTTTTATTAAGGTAAAAAAAACTTGATACAAAATAATATCCCTTCTCTTTCTATTGTACTTTATTTTTTATAAGGGTAAATTACGGTGACCTTCCCTGAAGTTTGGGCTTATTACCCATAGCTAAAACTTTCTAAAAATTTGTCAACTTCCTTGAGGTTTTAGTGAGTTTTCTCATACCTACCCTACCGTTAGCACATCATTAAGTCCGTTAAGTATTTTTATAAAATACCTAAGTTGCCCTTCATTCTATTCAAAAACTATAGAGTTACTTTATTCATCATTTCAAAATTATAACTTTACTATTTATATCAAAATTTTAAAAGGAAATTGGTATTTAAGATATTTATTATTTGATTAAATAAATATAATGTATTCGTAAACCTTATAGTTAAAGATACTCCTCATTCTCTCTCCTCCTCACATCTCCACCGCCTCTTTGGTTCTCTCTATTCATCAATCCTCCATTGTCACCACTTCCTTCTACCACTACCTTCACCGGCCATTGAAACTTTTTCCTTCAATGAGCCTAACCAAATCATTCCCTCAGCTACACTGTCTCTCCCTACCATGGAAGCTTTCACCTTACTCAAGCTCTAGTGGAATGCCGACACTCGTGGCGGCAGAGGCGACTACGGTTCTTGAAGTCACAAACATCTCTGGAGTCACTGACAAGATTGACCCCATTAGGAGGTAGAAATAGAAGATGAAATCAACGACAAAGATTATTTCTTTGTTTTGGAGTTTACGGCCCTTGATTTCGACGAAAATGAAGAAACCAGAACTCAAGATATTCACATCAAGAGTTCTAACAACGATGAAGATCCATACAACATCTCGGTCCAAAAAGACAGTGAGGCAAAGTTTAATTTCACTAGAATTGAATTCAAAGCCCCAGTATTTGATTTCAATGTTGAGATCTGCATCAAATTTTTGAGTCTTCATGTTAGGGTTTAAGAAGTAGAAAATAGAGAATTAGAGAGAGACAGAGATGAGGCTAAACCTTTACCAACATGACAATTTTTTGTGTGAACCAAAAATTGGGTGATTTTAGTAAATTAGTGGTGGATTTAAAATTGGAATTGTTTGGCATAAGTTTAATAAATTGTATGCTTAAAGTTCATAAATTTGGATTTTTATGAGGTGGTGTAATGGTGATATGTGGATCCGAGTAGTGGTGGTGTTGTAGTGTAAAAAATAGTTTTTATAGAGAGAGTGTGTGAATGAGTATGTCATCGAACTGGCATTGGCCGTGGTGGAGGAAGAGGTAGATTAGAGAGAGGGTGTGACAGGAGAGAAACGGGGTGGCTTAGAGAGAGAAATAATATGAGAGAGAGAGGGAGAGTGGCAGTGGAGGTGTGGAAGAGGGATGAAGGAAGAGAGAGAGATTGGGGCATTTTTTTTCTTTTGTGTGTGTGTATATATATATATATATATATATATATATATAGATATTTTATCTTTTTTCTTTTAATATGATTAATAAATGAAGGAAAAATTTGTAATTGCACATGAAAAATCAGGAAAGGTCGAGGTAATTTTTTCTTTTTTATAATAATAGAAAAAGTAAAATGATTATACAAAAAGAAAATATATGCAAAAGAGATATTTTGCTCACTTTTACAAAAGTGATGTGTGCTATGATCCAAAATATAATATAAAAAAATTTATTGTACTTTTTTAAAATTACATGTGAATTTCCGATTTTCTTACAAAACAATAATTTAACTCGTCAAATATGAGTATTAATGAAACTCAGAGTATTTTTAATATATGTAAAACTTACATGGATTTATTGACGCTATCACAAGCATTTACATTGAAAAATTTTAGATATAAAAAATATGACCGTTTAAGAAAATTTGATATAAAAAAAAAATCGTAGATGCATTTCTGGGTGTCGTTACACAAACACAATCGAGTTTAAAATTTAGAAAATGTTGACCTAATGGGCAATGAGTAATTGCCGTCCGAGTGACGGCAGGGCATACGAAGAGCAGGTGGGGGACCAAAAAATGTCATGACACGTGGTAAGACGAATCAGTGGTGCAAACTAGTAGGTCAGTGGACCCCACTGGTTTGGCAGCGTTTATCATTGTGGGACCACCGTCACGCCGCCTGAAGCCCCTGTCATTTTAGCCGCCGGCGCCTCAGTAAACAACTTGGGGGTATTCATACGAGCCTCTTGTGACTTTTGAGACTTGTCCCAGACAATATATACATACTGATATATATAACATGTATAGATATATATATATATATATATGTGTGTGTGTGTGTGTATATATAGATAGAGAGAGAGAGAGTGGAGAGAAAAAAGAAAGAGTCAAATGGTGATGCGGTCCCCACAATTGCCAAATTACTTTTTCCACGTGGGCTGAGTTGGTTAGTTTTCTCACGGCGCGTGCTTCACTGTGGACCCCACTCGTGGTCCATGAATTGTAAATTCGACGCGTGTTTGTTGTACGGACTTGAACGTCACTTTCCATGACTGGTAGAGAACAGAGCTACGTCACATGTGTGTGTGATAACCTGTTTCGCGGTCTCTCTCTCTCTCTCTCATCATTCCTAGGATCTCCTGTCGTGTTCATTTAACTATTCTACGTTCATACCCTATACCATCCATAACCCAAGTGACCCATAAACCTACCCCCTAATAATCATCACATTGAAGAAACCAAATACTGTGTATCTATAGAATAATTAAAGTCCAAGTTTGACATTTTGATTTTACCAACTTTGCAAGTCATGAAATTCAACTGTTCTTATTGAAAATTTGATTTTAATGCACATTTTAATCAATTGAAGTTTTGCAATTGAAATTCAGAAGTACTTCATGTGTCTTACATTTACTAAAAGTAAAATATCTCTAAATATTTTAGTAATTAACTTGTAGTACTTGATTTCAACAAAATGGATATCAACTTTGTGCTCTCAAAAAAGTTTAAAATATATTTTACTTAAGAGATACAGTACATTATGTACATAAGTTTATTTATGAGCTAGTCAATTCCGAATAAACTCAACAGTGCAAATAATTTCTAAATTAAGACTGAGCCTGACTTGTTTCAATTTATAATCATATAGTATAACCAATCCAAATTTTAATTTAACCATGTCCATTGTCCTATAATCCATTAACTGAGGGTACTAGGAAATAGGCATAAGATAAAAAAAAAAAAAAAAAGCTAGTATAAGAACAGTCTCACTTGAACTTTAGTTATTTGTTGTTGAATCAAGGGATGTGAAGATCACGCTCTCAATTCAATGATGAAGGGGCAAAATGATTGATTGATGTAAGAGTGCCTTCTTGTTACAGGGGTAAATTAAATATTATTTTTTTTTTGTCATGGTGATGGTATTTAGTCGCACCAAGCTCCTGTTAAACAAACACATACAATGTATATATAATATATAAGCACGTGTGGGAAACACAAATTTACATAAGACAAATGCCTTTAACTTTTTCACTATAAACACTGAATAGTATAAGAATTCTTCAATGGTGTCTACACAAACTTAAAAGACAACTCTCAATGTCTATGTAGATCATTAATTGAATTTTATATAGACTCTTACAAAACTGCCTATACAACACATGAATTTAGCCTACTCACTTTGTGGATGACATTCACATCTGTTAAGATGTATAACTAACACATTTAGATTGTACCAACAAAGGCTTTGCAGCTCTCACCAACTGCTAGGGTTATGCTAGACCAAGCCAGCTTGTGCCATTTGTCAAAAAGAGGTTGCACAGCATTTGCCCATGACTCCTATTGTGAGAGAGAGCTTCGGGTCTGTCCCCAGGTAGGCAGGGTGATCCGACCGCAACAAGAGCGTTGCAAGTTTGGGTAGAGAAGAATGTTAGAGGTTCTTTATTGTCCGACATCGGATCCGAATAGGAAATATAATGGGTGTAAATGGGCGGTAGACAACATTACCCAATAACTTATACTTTTGAATTAATGATAAGCGTCTGACCCGTTACACTTACCATAAATTTTATAACTTTTGATATTATTTATACAAAGTAGATTTTATATTTGAATAATGTTTGACTATATTTTTTATCAAGGGGCGACGAAACTTGATCTCGAATAGTGATTTGAAGATCTTCAAAGAAGAATGACGCTTATGTGTTATTCTTGTTGTTTTTCGTCTTCAAAAAAATCAAGATTAGAAAGTCAAAGATTTAATGCAAGGACTTTGAAAGTTTGATCTTGAACTGATTATGATGAGTTTTGTCGAATCTTCAAGACCAAAGAAAGCTTGAATGGTTTTCCGATCAAGGGCTAAGTAAGTTTTATCTCCAACGATAGTTTAAAGACTTTCAAAGAATAATGATACTTATGTAACGTGCTTATTGTTCTTCATCTCTAGACACTTCGAGTATTGAGAGAGTCAGAGATTCATTAGAGTTTCAACAATCTCTTTTTCTATCTTTGAAGGGTCTGGATGTAAGGGTTTCAAAGAAACTTGATCTTGTTGGAAGTTTAATTTGAATATTTAAGAGTGGATAATTTTTCACTAATTTCTATTCAAGGGCTGAGGAGACTTGATCTCGTGTAATATGTTTG
Source organism: Cornus controversa (assembly GCA_026545225.1). Classification (NCBI taxonomy): domain Eukaryota; kingdom Viridiplantae; phylum Streptophyta; class Magnoliopsida; order Cornales; family Cornaceae; genus Cornus; species Cornus controversa. Next base: position 62,490,713 of record CM048851.1, on the reverse strand, counting down.
AAGACAACAACACTAGTTTGGTGTACTAATTATTCTTCGTCTTTGAAGTTTTGCTTTAGTAGTCTCTCTGTGTTCCCTTTTAGCTTCTTTAGTTAATTCTAATTGTTCACTTTTAGTTGACCGTTCTATTGGAACTTTCTCTTTGAGTGGAAACCCTGCATTGCACTCCATTGTAGAGTGTTAGTTTCAGAAGATGGAATATGTAATGTTTTTTTCACCAGGAGAACTAATTGGATTATTGCGAGCGGAACGTGACATATAAGGCGTGCTCCCTTTCGAGAATATGTTAGGTGGCCTTGAATTTATAGATCATAGGGTGAAAAGTTTAATTTGGGAACTCTTAATAAATTATGTGAATTTTCATAAATAATAACATTTATTTCTTTTTGATATTAAAATAAAGAGTAATGATAGAGAATTCAAATCAAACTAGTACAAAAATAGCTTTATGTGAGAGGAGTGGTGAGCTTTATTACATGATGTCATAGTGATGGAGCCCATCACCCCATTCACATAAAAGTAGAACCGAACTAGTTCGATTGACCTCTAAATCATTATTCTAAAATAAATTTAAATTTGAATTTAATTTATCAAACTCTTACAAAAAAAATACTTGAACTTTTAGATTTTGTCACATATTTGTTGTGGGACTCGCATTTGTAAACTTTAACTTGATAATAGATCTTGACCTTTACGCCAAATTTACGGTGATTAGTTTATCACAAAATTTTATGCTCCGTTTGGTTGGAGGGATGAAAAAATAAGTGAAAAGGAGGAGGAGAGGGATGGACAAGGCATTCCCAGGGAAGGGAAGGTGTCTCCCTTACTTTTTGTTTGGTTAAATGGAATGAATAATATAAATGATTGATGAAGTGACACCACGCCATTTTTTTGTTTGGTTGGAAGGAAAGGAATAAGATTTATATATATTTTTTACCATTATCATATAAATTTATAAAAAGTAATAAAATTACAATTATTTAACAATATATATTAAGTTCATACGAATGTCAAATAATTATTTAATATACCTGAATGCAGGTGACTTTACTTTATATAACAAGCTGGGTAAAGATACTACTCTCAAAATGGTTAATATATATATATATATATATATATATATATATACATATACATACAGTTTCAATAGAATTATATTTCCTTGCATAAAATTATGACTCTCAAGCTTAGCATTTATAGTTATCATAATAAATAACTAAACAATAACTTTTTCTCATGAAAGAATCCCACTAGATTTATCGCGAGTAAGAAAAATAATTAAAATTTTAGTAGGATAGTAAAAGTGATTTTGTCAATAATGAAGGTTAAAATTAGTATTACATAGTTTTAGGACAGTTACTCTCTTTTTCTCTCTTCTCTTCCGCCCAAATTTAAGCGAATAAAAAATACAAAGGCAATGAGGGATGTTTCATCCCTCTTTACTTCCTCCCTCCTCAATCTTTCCTTCCAACCAAACGTAGCATAAGGCTAGGAGGGATGCTTCATCCCTCCTTGCTTTCTCCGTCTCTTCCTTTCCTTTCAACCAATCAAGGAAACCTTCATCCATCCCTCCTCTCATCCATCCATCCTCAATCTTTTCTTCTGACCAAACACAGCATTAGTGTTTATGTAGTTATATATTAAAATTAAGGGGTAAAATACACTAACCTTCCCTAAGATTTGACCTAACTACACATGACAGCTATATTTGATGTATATTACACCGTGTACCCCCTAGATGTTATAAAATGTCATTTTTACCCTTAATATTTGAATATTTTTAAATAAAAAATATTTTTAAATGAAATACCTATCTTGCCTATCATAAATATATATATATATACACATATTAACTGTGGAGTATTTTATACATATGTTAAGAGCAATTTTGTTAATGTTTTAATAGTATTTTTGTTATTTCATTGTAGACAAGGAGAATTAAGTCATTTTCATTAGAGAGGAGAGGTTGTTGATAACAAACATCTAACATCAAAAAAATACTGTGTAATAAATGTTAAAAATAACTAAAATTTATAATTAGGCTAAATCTCAGAATAAGTATGCGTAATTTATCCTAAAATTAAATTTATATAATTTGATAGCAATTAAGATATAATTTACGAAAATGGTCCTCCTTAAAAGAACAAGATACAATGTCTTGTGAAACCAATCTCACAAGAAATTACGGGTCTCACGTAACATAACACCGTGTCTTTTTATTTTTTTGTTAAAGTATAACACCGTGTCTTGTTCCGTGATTGACTTTCACTTCCTCTCTGTCATTACTCTTTAGTTTATATAATTGAAACGGTAGATGATTCATCGTTAAACTCCCCTCAAAGTAATTATTACTAGTGTTTTTTCTTTTTTTGGCAATAGCCGGTTACAAGAAGATAAGGCCTTTCAAGCCAACAAGCATTAACTCTAACCACATTCGATGATCAAGTTTTGTCTCATTCACACCCCCAAAACTTCGAAACAAAATCTGGCCACGTGGCCTTTCATCCGCCCGTTCGATAATCCACCCTCGATGCTCGCGTTAAATATCAAAAGTCTTCTCCAAAAAGAACGTTCTTACACCTTTTCTTCTCGATCAATACTTGCCCTCAGCTCAGCGGCGTCGGTAGCCGACTAATCTTTCAATCTCAAGCCACACAAACACTCACTCACTCACTCTCTCTCTCTCTCTCTATATATATATATAATATGTATGTATGTATGTATGCATATAGTATTAGTATATCATTTGTAGTAATGTTGTCTCTATTTACGTCCTATATAGAATCATGTTGGAATAATCTCCCCCTCTCTCCATCTATCTATACTTTCTCTCTCTAGAATGATACACGCAGCCACTTGAAGCTGCTTGTACATGGCGTTCCACGACCACTTCTCACAAGAAATGGCACTCCAACACTTCACGGACCAACACTTAACAGAAAACACGGCCGTTTTGCGGGGATTATTACCGGAACAGCTCAACCACTCCTCGTCGGACGGTGCCGGAAAACCAACACAACTCGCCGCCGGGAGCGGCGGAGGAGGAGCACCGACGTGGCTAAATAGCGCAATTCTCCGGCAGCAGAGCCACCACTACGGCGACGGGAGCTTCCTCCACCTACAGACCACCAATTCGGACTCGTCGACGTCGAACCAGTGGCTATCACGGTCGATTCACGGCGAAAGCGACGACGTTCCTGTGTCGAGCGAATCTATGTTGATAATTAATCAAGAAAAGAAATTGAGTAATCAGAATGAAAGTGATGCAAATGGTGAAGAGAGTAATTGGCAGAGTGCGAAGTGCAAAGCGGACATTTTGAGTCATCCTCTGTACGAGCAGTTGCTTTCCGCGCATGTTCAGTGTCTCCGTATCGCAACGCCGGTCGATCAGTTGCCGAGGATTGATGCGCAGCTCTCACAATCGCAGCATGTGGTGGCTAAGTACTCTGTTCTTGGACACAATAATCAGCCTCTGGACGATAAGGACCTTGATCAGTTCATGGTAAGCAATTTGTATATATATCTTTATATGTATAATATGCATGTCTATTCATATCTATTTCTATGTTTTGTTCATATTTGATTAATATTGCTTTTGCCGTATAGTTTGATTAATTAAATTGAGCAAAAAGTTTGATTTCTTGATTTATCGATTGTTCTAATCGATTGGCGCTCCTTATATTCAAATTAATATCTTAGAAGGTCCAATTTTCTGGGGTTTGTTTTTGCTATCTAGGTAATAACTATAGAGAGAGAGAGAGAGAGAGAGAGAGAGAGAGAGAGAGAGAGGTGTTTGGAATTGGACTATTAGGAACAGAGGATATCGAGGAAAGTTCGAGCCAAGAATCTGTCGTCATGTTATTTATTCGTGCTTTGGAAGATATTTGTATGAGTTGCAACTTTTGCTGTATATAAATTTTAATGGAGTTCAGTTTCGTGGTGTAAATCGGAATATCCGATTGTCGCATCATAAGAGGAATCATGCTGTTCAGTACACTAATAATTGAAACTTTGAGAGCTTTGGAGAATCATATTGTTGTTGTGGTATTTCACCACTTTCTAGACAGTTTGGTCTTTGTTGTGTTCTTGAAGCTGTTCTTATTCCAAAGATGGGACCAAATTGAAATTATCCTGTGCAAGAGTCTATCCATTTACATTAGATATGGACAAGTGCCAAAACTGGGGTTGTGTTATGGGGGGCATAAACCTTCCCAACTTACATAATTGGAAAAATGACTCATGCAATAGAGATATGCCAATTTAAAGTCACTTTATATCAATTTTCAGTAATATATAACTAATATTTCAAAATCAGTGATCTTTCTGAAAGTCAATTGTCTCCTTAATTATTTTTAAGTTATTGACTCATAAGCATGGATGCTTAGAGACTCTGCACTCATAAATGCTTTTATTGAAGATTATTCAGTCTCCTACAAGTCATAAACTTAACAACCCTTCTATGTTCCAACTTAGCTGAGATCTGTACTGCTCTTTTGCCAAAAAGAAAAAGCCAAAATGTATATGATGTTCAGAGCGTGTGCTTGGTAATTAATCTTTATTATAGTTCGTTTAATGCATATTAGGTTAATAGGGTTTAAATAAATATTATTTCTTTATGCATAGTTTCAGAACATCTCATTAGGAAACATGTTTCAATTTCATTCATAATCTTCTTGGTAGTTAATGACTTTTTCTTTAAAATTTTGTTGACTTTCCTGTTGTTTGAAAGTAGTGATCGTCTCTGAAATATTATATTGCAATTTGGAAAATTTTGTGAAATCAATGGTTTTTAAGCCTTGAACTGAAGTAAGTAACATAGCTGTTAGTTGTTTCAGAATTGCTCCCTTAAGAAATTGCGCGTCCTTGACCATAGATTATGTTCTTTCATTACTTTCATTTACAATACAATGTATTTATCAGTCTGTTATCATACATTAAGTTAATTAAAGATTTAGGGTTCTTACTATATATTTATGAGAGCAATTTGTTCTTTTTCATCTAATCTTTCTTTTTCTCCCCTTTCTTCTTTTGGCTGTTTCTTCTGATGTAGACACATTATGTTCTATTGCTGTCTTCCTTTAAAGAACAATTGCAACAGCACGTCCGTGTTCATGCAATGGAAGCAGTCATGGCTTGTTGGGAGCTTGAGCAATCTCTACAAAGCTTAACAGGTGATCCCTTGTTTTTCATTTTCATTTTCTTTTTGTGAAGATAGCTTGTTGCAGTTTTTAGTAGAATGATACTTTATAATAGATTGTCTTAAACACGCCCATCTATTTTTATTTAATTTACCAATTTGTATGATAGTTTTACTTATAATTTCTCTGTCTGTTATGTATAACATTGCGATGGTAATATATTTTTTCTTACCTTTACATCACATCCATGATCTACCACTTCATCCCTGCTGTACAAATCCTTGTACACTGAAGGTGATTCAGAAATTCACATGGTTTTAGAATGCAAAAGAAAAGTATCACATCCCATCTACCTCTGATTTTGAATCTGTATTTGTTCCTTCTTTTTCAGTAGTTGGTTTGCTCTCTCTCACTCTCTTAGCAACATATTGATGTGTTATACCTACTTGTATGCTCTTATTCGCTTTGTTCAACATAATAGCAGAATAGTGATGTTATTTGGGTATTATTTTGATCTTTGTTACTGGTGTAATCACTCCATTGTTGCTATTTCATCATTCATTATCTTTTTATTGTTATTCTCAACAGACCTTGTGCTTTTGCTGGAAATTAATATTGCTTTCTAAGTGAAAGTTCGATTATAAAATGTAATATTGGAATGTTTGATTATGAAAAAAAAGTTCGATTATAAAATAGTTTCAGTTAAATTTAATCTTAGTAGGATCACTAGTTAAATTGCTCTAACATATGAGTTATAAGCTGAGGCCGTATAAGAGGAACAGCTGCTAAGGTTTGTGCGTAGTATGTGCACACTCTGATGACAGTGAGTTGCTGTTAATTCCTGTAATGAAATTTATAGATACAAGAATCCAGTTCTCTGTTGTAGTCTGGTCTGCAAGTGTATGAGAGTGGGTCAGTTATGAGCTTTGAAGTTGATTATTCCACTTTTAGGTTATGGGGCTGTATTATCTTGAGACGAGCATATTAGAAAAAATGAAACATTCTGAAAGAAAAGCATGGCTTCACCTCAGTTATATATACTCGTATGGCATTTTGAGGTCCCGTAACCAAGTTTTGGACAGAGGCTGCTGTACTTTCGGACGGGCTTTCTAGAAATTCATTTAAAAAAATTTCTCCTGAATCTGTACATGGGTAAATTTTACTTGTCAGGAAAAAAGAAAAGAAAGCCTTAAAAAATATGGAAGATAGAAAGAGGGGAAAGTTGTATTTTCCATTGGACACTAATTTTGCCAACCAGGTGAAGTACTTGCATGCTGCGTGGTCTACAGTGGAAGCTTGGTAGAAGATAGCAAAACTGTTTTCATGGACAACAAACAGCTATTATTCTGAAAGTATGGAATTGTTAAGTAGGGGATCCTAATCTCGACACACATCATTACAGTGAATAACATGGGTTTTGAGACTTTGCAATTAGATAAGGAAACAACATGCTTCAGGTTTAGTGATAAAAGTACCATTACATCGATTGATTGCGACAACGTTTGCACTCTGAGTACTCTATTTATGGCATTAGCAGGTCAAAGGACTAATAGTCACACTCAGATATGTGCTTGTCAATAGGAATTTCTGATCAAAGTGAATCAAAGAGCAAGAGGAGGTTTATTGGAGAAACCTAGGAAGTAAGAGGTCCAGTGCTGATAAGGAACAGAAGAGTTCCAAGTATATGGAGTACTTGCAGGCTGAAAGATTGTCTGAAAGGAAAGCAATAATGAGTGGTGGCTATTTACTGTTTGTTTTCAGAAAATGAATGTGAATTGCATATGGCTTTGTCATGTTTTGTTTTTGATGGAGTTGATCTGGAATCTGATGCATCATGTTTTGTCTTTGATGGAGTTGATATGGAATCTGATGCTTGTCTCCCATTGTAGGATGTAATTCAATTCACTAGTTGTACCTGGATTGAAATGAAATAAACATAAGGTAACTTCCAAACCAAAATAAGAAAATAAAACAATCTCAACACTTCCCTTATAGCCGTTACTTTAAGAAAATGAAGTAGTTTCATCTTTCATGTCTTTGTGCTAACTTGAGCTATATTATGCCTCCATTTGCCTATTCTTTCAATTTGATTCCCCCCCCCACAAAAAAAAAAGGAGCATTTTTTGTTGATTCTAATATGCTTCCATTGGTCTTTAGAACATGGATCCGTGTTGTGCATTCACATCAACATTGTCTTTCAACAATTATAATTATGGCACAGTTTTTCCCCTCCTTTACTTTCTTATCTTTGATAGGTACGCGGTCCAATAAGTAAAATTGACTTCATTGTTATAATAACCTATAATTCTATAACTTTAATGAGAAAATAAAACGGTTCTTACCTACTTAACTAGGAAACCAATCTTGTTACTCATGACATTACCCACATTTATTTGATCTGTGAAGACTATAACCCTTTGGCCCACTCTATATTGTTTCTTTCCAGAATCAATTTTCTTTCAAAGTTACATTTCAAACACCTGACCTCTAATTTACCTACCATTGTAATGATATGATAACCATAGGACTTTCACATGACCTTGACTTGCGGTATATTACATATTGGAATCTTCTCCCTTTAGAAGATTGGGAAGTGGGCACTTGTTGAGATAACACCCGTTTTCACACATGCCCCAGTTTGGGCGCATGAGTCAACCTTCTTTACTTAAAGAATTGCATGATAACCTATCATGCCAAAAACTTGATGTTGTTTTAAAATTGTTAAATAACTCGCAAGTGTACGAATCTATTGAAGTATAGATCGGCAAGAACGAGGTCGAACCCAAGGGAATGCTTTGAGAAGAAAAACTAATACAAATTCAAATTAATTTAAAACTAATCTAGTTTAAACACAAGTTTAGTTGATTTGAGAGAAATTAAACTAACATGAAAATAAAATAACACTATTGAAATCAAATAGAGAAAATAACTAAGGTTTTGAATTCCACCACCATTAAATCCATGAAGTTTCTAATATTCATTTATTAATTCCCAAAGTTAGAGTAGCAATCAAGAAATCAATCTATTGCTTACTCAAGATTTAACAATAAAGCACTATGAAAAATATATTAAAAGGTAGATTTTCCTTCGCTTCACTAGTGTAAAATTCTAAGCATCCTATGTATCCAATTTAATGAAAAACATAAGATCAAAGATTATCACTTTTAAGAAATACAAACCCAAGCTTAGATTAATTATAATACCTTCTAACTACCACATATACATGATATAGATGGTGAAAGAATTATAAAATAATTAATCACAAGAAGCGAAAATCATAAGAATTTAAATCATACACATGAGAATCAATTAATGAACAAAAGAACTTCACTTCATTAATGGAGGTTTCCTCCTCAACCCTAGTTGAGGAGTTTAGTTACACATGATAGAAGAAGAAGATAACAAAATAATAAAAGACATAATGAATAAATAAAACCCGGATTGTCTCTGTCTTCTCTGTCTTGGCCTCCACTTCTTTTCTCCAAAACAGCCTCCCATTCACCTCTTTATACCCCAATAGAATACATAAAGTCCTAATCCAATTAGGAGATAAAGTCCTAATCCAATTAGGAAATAATTAGGGTTTTCCCGCAGCCCTAAATAGGTATATTTTTCTGCTGACATTCGGCCCAAGTTTTGACCCAGTAGAAGTCCGATTCATGAAATTTACGTGAAATACAAAAGTGTGCAGAATCGAATTTCGTTCAACCCACGCGGGAATTAAGTCGAATTGATACTCGGAAATAAGCTTTTCAATCCACTTTCCAAAACGGGATTAAAACTGGATTCAGTGTAGAATTGGGCTTTAGGCCCGTAATCTTCTTAAGCAGTTGTAATTCTCTTGAACCTCTTCCTTGGGCTGATTTGAGTTGAAATATGGAGTTGAATGGACCCATTAGATGTAGGCTTCATATAACCTTCTTGGATATCATCTTTGAAAGCCTAAAATCATGGTTTTATCTGAAATAATCATTAAGACCCTGAAAAAGACAGAAAATACAAAAACAGAGTAAAATCACATATAACCTATCACTAAGAGAATAAAATATGCAAATTAAGAGGCTAGAATGCGTAACATTCAACGCCGATCAATAACCTATCATGCCTTGTTGTTGTAGTACTGATTGTAATTGCATTTACTTTTAGTTTTATTATTCGCTACTGTTAGGTTCCATTGCAAGTAAATAAATTCGTTCTTCCATCTTAAGACCTGAAATATTGGTCATAAAAGTTAGAATCTAGGATTCCCACTTCTTGTGTGCCTAACGACTGCAATGCAAATTAGGCAACCTGTTAGTAGATGAACTTTATGTTGACTTTTCCCGCCAGCTCTTTTCTTTTGACATTCGCTGCAAGTGTGTCAGATTTATGTGGCCAGCTTTTCTAACTAATCATGATGCACGGATAGGTGTAGCACCTGGTGAAGGCACTGGTGCAACAATGTCAGATGATGACGATGACCAAGCAGATAGTGACACCAACTTGTATGATGGAAGTCTGGATGGGCCAGATAGCATGGGATTTGGTCCTCTTGTCCCAACTGAAAATGAGAGATCTCTGATGGAGCGTGTGAGGCAAGAGTTAAAGCATGAACTGAAACAGGTAAGAATGCATTATAATAAATTAGTATGTAATTTTAGGTTTTTTACTTTCGTGACGACTGATTAGTTTTCTGCTTTTGTAGGGTTACAAAGAGAAGATTGTGGACATCAGGGAGGAAATTCTGCGTAAAAGAAGAGCAGGAAAACTGCCAGGTGACACCACTTCCCTCTTAAAGGCTTGGTGGCAATCTCATTCCAAGTGGCCTTATCCGACAGTAAGTGTTAGAGAATCTCCTCTTGTTGGTATAAAATTGTCTGATGTTTTGTAGACGGCTCTGAAATGTGGATTTGCTTGAAAATATTGTTTCAGGAAGAAGACAAGGCAAGATTGGTTCAGGAAACAGGTTTGCAATTGAAGCAGATTAACAATTGGTTCATCAACCAGAGGAAAAGGAACTGGCATAGTAACCCTTCATCTTCTACAGTTCTGAAGAGCAAACGCAAGAGGTAGGATGATCATTGTTTCTTCTTTGGAATTAAATACCCTTAAAAACTCTTTTGCCAACTTTGATATGAAAAGAAGTAATATATGCAGCAGGTGAAACTAGCAGTGAGGTCTTCATGTAAATTGATGAATCCAAACTGAAAGCATGCATGTCATGATCTCTTTCTTTGTCGAAAAGTGGTGGGAAGTTGAGCATCAAAACACAGTTGAAGAGCCGATATTATAACAGTAGTAGAGAATTGCGCTACATACAATGGGAGATTGCAGTGTTTGGAGATTTTTATTTTACTCGATCATAGGATAAAGAATAGTCCAGTGAGTGAGGTCGCTGTTTGACACACACACAAGTGGCTGATCTGAAAACTGATCATCGATGCTAGTTGACAGGTATGGTATGGTATGGTATGGTATGGTTAAAGGATAGCTGGTACACTTTATGTAGCACTATCTCATTTAATTGTTCAAATGCATGTTAAGCTCAATGTAAAATGCTGCAGCAGCAGCCCATTGAAATAGTATTAATGTCTTTTTAGTACCACGTACTGGTGGATTTGTAATTTGGTCTCTGCTTTTTATTTTTGTGAATAGTTATGGTTTATTGGTTTTGGGTGTATGTATACTCTTTCCGTGAGCTTTTGAATTGTACGTTCCCTTGTAGTTTTCTCAAAACTGTTCACAGGTGGTTTTGTTTGGTAGGGAGTAAAAGACGATGAAAGGCCTTCCCTTCCTTTACCTTTTAACTTCTCTTCCTACCTCCATTTTAACCAAATGGATTCTCAGCAATTGACAAAGTTTTTCGCGAACACACGTTCATGTGCACGCACAGAGGACAGGAAAGAGGACCAGATGAGTTCTGAATAATGAAATTTACAGACATATATATATATATATATATATATATATATATATTCTTTCAAATTTACCTTATCTCCTTTTGGCTGCTTCTTTTTTAGGCCACAAGCACAGCTGGGGGCATTCATTCAAGTTTAGCAGATCAAATGGTTGCTTATTTTATATTGGCACATATATAAATTTATAAAGGTGGAATGGATATATATCAGGCAAAAAGCTAATCTTGAACAATGGAATCTTCGTCTTATATAACGTATATATGAAAGCTGGCAAAATGGACAAGTAGGATTTGGTCAAATATAAGTTCTTGGGCGGCTTATACAGATTGTGGACCGGCCTAATTAGCTTGTTATATACTGTATGTTTTTATATGATCGATTACTTTTATTTTTTATTTTTCGCATGTACCCACGAGTCTACAGCAATCTAATATTTGTATGTGAGTTGGTGCAATCGTAACTCCATCTATTCAATCATTATTATATGTACTCGAGTCTACGTTTTGAATTTATCAAACCCATTCTATATATAGAGACGGAGACAATCTTTTCACATTTTAGAATAAATTGAGTTTGGTAACGTAAAAGTGTTTAATTTGATAAATGACTAATAGTATATACTATAAAAAAAACATAACGTACAAGAGAAATATATATATATATATACACACGCACAAATATATGTATTGCAATCAATCTTGGTTTACATTAAAGAGAGAATTAAGATAGCAATAAATTAAACAAATATTAATATTTCACAAGGGAGGTTGGCGTTCTTGACTGGAAAATGGAGTGGCAAACCTTGAGGAGAATGCAAGCAACAAGCCATCTTCTTCAACATAATTAACTCTATCATCAAAATTGAGAGCATAGCTTTGTGAATCATATTGAAACTGAGTCTTTGTTTTTTTGTTGTTGAAATACTTACTAATCTTTCGTACGAAGTTCTTCCACTTGGGTCCAGCCAATAGCTCTGAAACCTCCTTGGCTTTCTTCAGTTTCTTGACCAACCATGTCTCTTTGTGCTCTCCCTTGTGTTGCAACAAAGTCTCATCATCTTCTTCAATAATATTATTGTTGCTTCGTGGTCGTCTTTCAAAGCAAAAGAGCCTTAAACAACCACACCCACTTGGCCAAACTGTCTCTTGATCATAGCCATCTAAATCGTTTTCTTCTTCATGCTCCAGTATCGGTGAACCAGTAGTGTTGATAAAGGTTTGTTTGTCATAAGAATTAGCCATGCATACCAGAGAGAGAGAGAGAGGGAGATAGATAGAGAGAGAGAGAGAGAGATGTATGTTTGTGACAAATTGGGAGATGGGTAGCTTTTATATGGATGGAGAAGAGAAGGAAGAAATATCGAAGAAAGAGAGTTGGGTGGAGGAAATGTCAAAGAAAGGAGTTTGTCATCGATAAGTAACGTAATATTTTTTTTCTCCTCATGAAACTTTTAATTGAAATAGCACCATTTGTGTATACTCCATAAGATATACGCGGTATTAACAATTATTTACGCTGTTTTATCATTATCTGACTAGGTCTTTTTTTTTTTATTTAAAAAAAAAACAATTTAGATTGTTAGTAGTTGTAATTGCTAAATATATGAGTTGCGTAATTGTACTTGACATTATTTTGCCGGCCCGTTGAGTACGCGGTATCTTAGAAGTGAAGACGTGTGACAGTGAAGGCACGCGCTAATCGAACTCGTACAAGGAGGACATTGAAAGAAGAAAGAAATCTCCATAGTGTGCAATTGTAAATTCCAGGCGAGTTCGGTTAAAGATTTGGAATGGATTGAAGCAAAGACTTAGAGAACTTGGGAGTTCAAATTCAAATGTCCCAACTCATTCAATGATGTAGATGATCTCGTGAAAATATCTCATTCAACGCTTGAATTTAGAGTGTAGACTAGTGACACGCAAATTCTCAATTCAAATATCCAGTTTGGAGCCTCATCTTTCAATTAGATTTGAAAACCATCACAAATTTAAGATTTTAAGTTTCAGTTATGAAATTTCAAGAGAGAGAATGTGTCATTTGAAATATATATATATATGTACAGATGTATGTATGTAACAAAATTCAAAGCACAGAGTTTAAATAGGAATGAGATGGTGCAAAAGGTTGCCACCAGCACAAACAAGACTGAAGAAGGGTAAGTAACGTCTTCACCCAGAAGAAGTATACAGATAAAAGAAAAGATGTGGGAACAATACTGCAAACTTACATACATACCATTACCAGCTGCCAGATGGGATTATCCTCTCAATAAGGAACTGCTGTAAACCAATCTACTCTGACATTCCTTCTTCATAGTATTAGTACCCAATACAAATCATGTTCTGATTATATAAGTAGACAAAGATGTAAGAGAAAACACAAAATGGCTTATAAGTTATGCACCACTTTGGAAAGGAAAACAAAAACAGGACATTACTTAACCTCTTCCAGGCTGTCAAACACTCCACTGCATTTACATGGTGGAAAATTTTAAGTAAACAAAAGGGTTGATAAAACAAAATGGTAGATTCTAAGAACAGGAACAGCTACTCATCAGATTTATAGAAAGTGTTCTTCATTTAAGCTAAACGTATCAGTCCAATTCCCATGTGCTCAAGATGCAACACAGGCAGAGAAAAGGCACCTCAGCCCTTCAAAGATGAAACCTCTTGACACCAAGGAAACCCACTTGCCAAAGATCATTTTTGAACTTGGGGTTGTGTTGAGAGGGCTGCCTGTTGAGTTTGTCCTTTTGGAGGGATCTTAGCAGCCATAGAACGCAACTGGTTTGCAATCTCGGTGAAGTTTGGCCTTTCTAATGTCTCTGCAGACCAGCATCTCTCCATTAGTGACCTCCATTCTGGATCACAGGATTCTGGCACCAGTGGCCGCAATGTGTTGCTTACAATACCACCTAATATGTGGAGAAGAAATAATCAGCACTCAGAAGCTCAAACTACAATACAGTATAACAACTATAATGAGTGATGTGTGCAACTGAAATATTACCAATAATAGCCCCATAATGCAAATCTGCATATGGTTCCTCTCCGGTAAGAAGTTCCCACATCACGATGCCAAATGAGAAAACGTCAACCTAAAATTACAATAATAATTAAACCACAAACTTCAACTTTGGAGCCAGAGGGGAATAGACAGATTATTATGGTGGGTGATCTGAAAAGAAAAAGAGAATAAAAGCCCAAACCTTCTCAGAGACAAGGCTGCTACTGCCATTAAGAAGCTCTGGTGCCATCCAAGGAAGGGTTCCCCGCACTCCACCTGAGATTAGGGTATGACATTTCACCTTGGACAAGCCCAGATCACCAACCTGATACACAAAGTGAGAATCCAATCAAATGATAGTTATTATTTTGCATTCAGTGTTGGCGTTTCTGCCAATCATACAGCATGATATATCTGTTCCACTTGCAAATGGAACCGTACTGCCACCCAACAGACCCAAGTAAATATAATCTTCCACCAAGAAGATAACAAATCTGAGATGATATCTTGATGCTGGTTGCTGCATATTATGCAGGTCAATAGTTCAGTAAGGCACCCCAAGTTCCCTTCCATTTTCCAATTCAGATTGGTTGGATTTAATACTGAGCCAGTGTTACCCAGCTGAATTCAATGAGTAAGATAAGAATTATATATAAAATTGTTTCTGCAATCCGCTGTACACATGGTTCAAAATATCGACACATGGAAGAAGTCGTGATCAAGACATTGAATCTTAAGAAATATCAAGATGGGAATTCACATTAAATTTCATCTTCACAAATATATCTATGGCACGTGCATCAAAATAGAACTTGACTGAGTTGAAATATTAACCTCTTTATATATCATGGCATCATCCATGGTATCTAAGATTTCATTGATGTTGGTGATCTCTCTCCAAACATTAAAATTTAAAAAATAATACCTCACAACAGTGGTTAGGCATGTGATAGTACAAAATGCAAATAAGAAAACTATCCTACTATTTGTCCACTAGAATATATGTAGAACAGCACTACATGGGTCTCTTAAGCTTCTTATTTTTTTTCTTCTGGCTAAAGGTGTAGTGAAGGTAAGGGGGTTTTTGTGCTTGTTAGGGTGCGGTGCAAGGAAGGGAGAGAAGGCATAGGCCTGTGGATTCAAAAAAGGTGCAAGGAAGGGGAAAGAGTTTGGCATTTTAATTATGCAAAGAAACACAAAGTTCTGGGGGTTGTTGGGGCCATGACCAATGCCCATGAACATTGACAATGTCTGGTTGTATATTTTTGGATTCTAAAATGTTTGGATGGAAGGAATAGGCATGTGGCTTTGAAAAAGGTGTAAACAAGGTCTAGTTATGGGTTCTTAAGAGCATATAAGGTGTAGAAACTAGAAGAGAAGAGAAGAGCAGAAAAAAATGCGAAGCCTCAAATCTTAGATTTCCTCAAGCATCATACTTCTGAAATGCATCAGACAAGGAAGCTTTCTCTTGACTTGTTCTTAATTGGATTGGAGAACTTATATACAAGTTAAGTTTTCTCTTATCTTGTTCTTATAGTTATTGCCACTAGTTGCATTAACCCTTCCATTTATATACAAAAATAAATAAAATATAAGTAATAGACCTATATTTTTAAGCTTGTTGAACAACCAGCATAATTTAAATTTTTTTGAATAACAATGAAATTGATTCAACCAAAATAGCTTCCATAATCTGTTCTAAGAGGTCTGAAAAATGTGAATGACCATTAGAGTGTTTTGACATAGCCTTTTGACCAACTATTAACATAAAGTAATATTTATCAGCTTTAGAAAATCTCTGTGACCAACCACCAAAGCCTGTAGTCTGGTGGTATCTCCTCTACCATCTAAAGTGGAAGGTTGAGGGTTACAAGTATCATCGGAGAGAAAATGGGTGGTGCGTGAGTAACTTGCCAAGGTAGATCTTTGTGACCAACAAATTTCCTCTGTCATTCACAAAAAGCACAATAAATTATTTTCAATCCAACAAACAATACCATTAATCTCAGGCTTTTATTCAGATTTTTTGCAATAGATAGATTATCATAAAATGGACAATTTCATCAAGGAGATTCACAAGGAAAGCCACTCCAATCTATCTCAAATGGTTAAAATATTTCAAGTATTATAGACAAAACTAAATGACTTAGTGAGATGGCCTGTTAACGCTTCATCAAAAATTCTCAGCATTGTATTATATGAAAAGTTGTTTGAACTTTCCTGTAATAGTTACTCATATGCATGCTTATAATAATGATGATCACCCTTTTTTTTTGTTAGGTAAGTACTCACACAAATTTCACAAACTGCCCACAACAGGGCTCGAACCCCCTCACCTGGGGTTTGAGGGAGGAGAGGTTATACCATTGGGGCCTTGGGCTAATGGCCCATTGGTATGATGATCACTTG
The DNA here is from genome assembly GCA_026545225.1 of Cornus controversa. Taxonomy (NCBI): domain Eukaryota; kingdom Viridiplantae; phylum Streptophyta; class Magnoliopsida; order Cornales; family Cornaceae; genus Cornus; species Cornus controversa. The sequence continues at coordinate 62,474,263 of CM048851.1, read as the reverse complement.
AATAAGGTAGTTAGTTACCAGATATAAGACGAAAAAATAAAACAAGAGCACATAAACCATCAAGAATGCTATCTACAAGATCATGAGGAACCCCAGGCCCAGTGACTTACCTTGCATATTGGGCGGTGAGGATCACGAAGATTGACAAGTAAATTGTCACTTTTTAGGTCGAAGTGTACTATATTCTTTCCATGCAAGTACTCCATTCCGAAGGCCACGTCCATGGCAATCAAGAGATGCTTACGCTTATCAAGATTCCTAATAATAAGTATCCACGCGTTAATCTCTTCATTACTTTGTAATAATGATACTTTTTCAGCTAAAAACTAAATCAAAGTGAAAATGGAGGGGGTGCTTCAAGAGATCCAAAAGAGAACAAACTACCTCTCATTCTTCTGCAAAGCATTTCTTAGAGAACCGTTAACCATGTATTCTGTTACTGTTGCCACTGAACCACCAGGACCATCAAGCACAACACCATAGAAGGCTACCACATTTGGATGGTGCAAGTCTGCAAGCTTGATTGCCTCATTCCAGAAATCATCTCTCTAATTAAATTCATAAAAACCACAGCAAGGGTAATAAGCAAGCAAACAAAGTGAAGTAAAAACCATAAAATATCAGAAGCGAATTACGGATGAAAGAGCATTAACCATGCGTTCTTGTTCTGAAGGTTTCCCAGCAAAGCATCTATCATTTATTCGTTTAATTGCAACATCAGTACCCCTCCACTTTCCATGATAAACAGTACCAAAGGTGCCAGAACCTAATTCTCGAAGCTCTTCAAGGTCACTGTTCTTTATAATCTGCCAAACAAAATATGGTTTATGATTGCTAGGCAAATTATGCATCATAGGAGTGCAGACATGTAATAATGCAAAACCAATCTTCAACCTGCAAGCGGCCAATACCATCTGATACTGGAAACCCAAGATTTGTCTTTTCTGGCATTTTGGTCTTGATTTCCTGAAGAAAAAAAAAATTTGCACACGTGGTAGAGAAAAAAATGGGGGAAAAAGTTTTTTCCTTTTTTTTTTTGTTGGGGGGGTGGGGGGGCGCTATAAAAAGGGTAAGCAAGCACCTCAAAATTAGGCATCTGCTGCACTTCTATGTCACTGTTTTGAACTTCTGTGAATTGACTGCCTTCAGAAATAGACTCGCACCTCTCATGTAATTGCAAGTCAGGATTAGAAGGCGTAGATGACTGCAGGACAGAAGCAGCTACACCCTCAGCAACTGCCTGAAGTTCTCGCTTGATGAGTTCCTCTGCTGAGCCTTTCACAATGAAGTATAAAGCAATAAAACACCAAAACACAAGCAAATCAGCAATAATGATAGTGATACATGACAAAAATTATACCAATAAAAATAATTTCTGACCTTTGATTGGCCGAACATGCTCTGAACCAAAATCCATGTTTGAACTACCAGATGACTGGTTAAATCCATCGTCCAAGTGTGCTTCTGTAATTAATTCCCCACTTTTGCCAGTAGGTGATTCCCCACTGTTGCCCAAACGGTTTTCAATAGAAGGATCCATAGCACCAAAAACTTCATTTTTTGTTGGAATTTTATTGGGTCTAGGAGGAGGAAATTGTGTATCATTCCGCAAATTCCAAGGATCCTGGTTGCTGAAAAGTGAGTCCGAGGTGTCCGGCATATCGCCAACCCTGTTAGATGGAGATACAGAAGCGGGTACTTTACCGTTCAACAGAACAGCTTCCACATCATTAGGAACCATCTTTTGCTGGAACCTTGAAGAGTTATCCCTCAATTCAGCAATTTGCGGAATTCTTTCAGCTATGTGGACCGAATCAACACCAGTAAAAGCTGGGTGACCATAAGAAGCATCATCTGGAGCCAAGTGATTATTTATAATCTTTGAATGTTGATACGATCCTGGATTACCCAAAATAGGCGGCTGTGCCAGTTCATGGGACTCCATTGCTCTAAAATTATGCAAGTAAGAGACCTCATTTGGGGAACAAGGCAGCATTTCATTTGGTTTAATGTGACTTGCGTCGTGAACCATTTTGGGCTTATTAAAGGTATTATCCAGATATGTCTCCATCCCGGAAATTTGCTGTGGTCTGCATTCCAAATTGTCTTCCATGCTGGAATTATCAACTGGTGACTTAGACTGCTCATTACTAACAAGAATTTCAGGGGGCCGTATCCGGAGATTTTCCATCCTCCCATCAATTGGTCTCAGATGTTCATTTCTGATGCAAGGGCCTGTGTTATCTTCTTTAGGAACAGTGCCAGGAAGTTTACCACAATAGTCTTTTGGAGATCCATGAATCACCTGGTCTGAAGTTTGGAAAGACATGCCTCCAACAGGAGCATCAACCGGTTTGATCGAGGTCTCTTGTTTAGCTTGGTATTGGATTGGCACTGCAAGCTGCTGGGCAGTATTTTCTTGGCAGGACTGAGGTATAGTATTCATGTATAAACCGTATGGGGACATTACACCACCTGCCAACCCTACCACCCCCTGGGGAACTGATACCTTCGTTTGATCAGAATTGTCTACTTTTTGGAGAATAATTTTCTGGTTTTCACACTGTCCCTTAACATTCTGCAAGACCCCAACTGCATCAGATTGAGGTGTACCGGCTTCATGATCTACTCGAACCAAGACCATCGGTTGAGCACCAGCTCCTTGTTCAACCATGCCTTCCCCCATGACTCCAGTTACAACAGCCCTGTTCATTGGGCGGGATCTCAAATTGTCCTCCAAATGGAGGCTATGATAAACGGTGTTGAAGTCAGATATGGTACTTGCAGGGCTTTCTCTCCGTTCCTGTGCCAATGGATCAGAATGTGCATGAGGTAATGCTTTCTGACACATATAACAGTCGTCAGATCTTGGAATTTTCTCAGGAAGAGCTACCTTATGATGAGCTAAACGTCCTTCAGGGAAGAATACTTGTTCCAGCGGTGGAACCTGATGCCAACCATACCCTCCTGCCACAGCAGGTGGGACCTGAGATTGATATCCCCCGTAGCATTGTTCACTAGGAAGCTGAACAACCCTTCCTCCAAATGTGTTTTCTTCAGGATAGTGGTCCAGTCGAATTTGTTGGGACTGCACCAATGGTGGAACCACATTTGGTTTCACACTGACATGAGAGGAAGGAGCCATTGTCATGTGCACTGCAGGAATAAATTGATGAGCAGAAACAGCAGCAGTATTATCGCAGAATGGCTGGGTCAATATGGGCCGAACGGTTCCCAACAGATGAGTTGGGAAGCCCATCTGGGAAGGAAGCTGCATATAATCAGCACGGTTCATGGCTTCTTGATGAGGATCCACATAAGCATGCAAGTAAGTTGCAGGTGATGCAAAATTCACCCCAGATTGCTGCAAATCAAAATTCATTTGCTGCTGCTGTAGAGTAGCAGGCATGGATCTCTCTAACTCAAGCTCAGGCTGAGCAGATAAAGTTTGAGGAGTGGCAGACTTAGCCACTGGAAGACACAATGGAGCAGCCGAAGCTTGCGCATAAAATGCAGGGCTAGGGTCCATAGAGACCAATCCTGCAGCAGTTTCCTGAGAGGTAGCAGAATTCTCCCTAGGAGATAATATGCCAATTGATGGTGGCCCAGTGGCATCCCCTTGACCGTGGCCTAAGCCATCAACGGGCTCCGTCCCACTCAATTCTGAATTCTGTGTGGAACCTGCACTTGCAATACTCTCCTTCCTCATGATACCACAACCAGCTCCTTCCATAATCCCGTTTACTGCCTCAACATATCTCTGCCCACTATCATGCAAATCCCCAAATTGCACCATACCAGAATAATCAAGCTCGGAGGCCGAAAACAAGAAAACTCTTAACTTAGCTGACCCATCCGAAGACCTCCCAACTAACTTCTCATACTCATCCATCATATTGTCAAGATCATCTGGGCATGAAACAGACACAAGTGCATCAAGATCCTCCTCAGGCAACTGGTACTTGATGACCACATTTTGTCCATAAGTATCTGCCATCTTCTGAACTAATTCACTTAAGCAGACATCTCTCCTAACACTAATAATTCTGGTCTGCCCACCAACATATCTCAACATCCCGTCACTTGGCCTCGGAAGAATCTTCCCACCAAAACTACACAAGAACTTAACTTTCTTCCCCGAAACCGAATCTTCTCCACTCTCATCACTCGCATGATCGGAGGCATTGCCACCAACCCGTGTTCCAATATTGGGATTAAAATAAAACCCAGCCACCGAATTACTACTGGCAGGGGAAACGACAGGTGTGGGCATGCGAGGGCACCAACCAGCAATTCCCGGAGCCGCGTTCCCATACCCTAATCCTACAAACCCAGTATCGGACACCGTTGCCTGGTAATAAACTGGTATCGACCCAGGGCTACTATCACGGGACGGGGTAGCATAAAAGCCCTCGACGTTCATCCCGGACGTCTTTATCGGAGCAATGCGAGTCTCTTCAGGCATTGTTCGAGCTATATTTAATGGGCGCAGATCTTTCGGTATTGAGTTCTGATCAAATGCCATCTAATATAGAGATTTATCTACAAACTAATGCGAATCAATATATAGATTAAGCTAGGGTTCTGTTTTTGAGGTTCTTCTACATTCAGCTCAACAACTTTTGAACCACCATATAAACCCTAACGATGTTGAACTAAAATCGGAGACACAAATATACAAACTTTCAATATAATCAAAAGACGAGAGAACGTAAAGAAAGAGAGAGAGATCAATACCAGATTTGACCAGTGACAGAGAGGGAGAGAGAGACGCACAAGAAGATGAAGAAAGAGAAGGCAATTGGAGTCGGTGAGGGCTCTCTCAATCGACACCCGTCGCGATTCAGCGTTGTAGTGTTTTTTCTTCTCCACACGCAAACTCTGAGTCTCTGTCTAACCTCCTCTCTCTCTCTCTCTATATATATATACATACATATATTATTTGTAGTTTCTCTTCTATTTTCTGCGTGATTTTCTCGGGGAAGTGTCTGCTGAGAGGAACAGGAGATGAAGTGTGTCACCTTCCGGTATTGAATTGAACTGATTTTGGGGCCGAGACTTTGATTTCAAGGAATCAAAGAAAGAGATGGGAGTCAGGGGGATAGGGCACGTGTAAGGGCTTCATGCAATGAGTCAAGCGTTTGCGTAAGTGGAGACAAATTAGTATAACAGGGTAAGAACCTTTTTTTTTTTATCTCATTATTATCATTATTATTATTATGAGAAAGAAACTTCAATCCAAATCATTAGGTAACAAGGAGATTGAGTGTGAATTAAAGGTTTTAAGAGATTTATTAGACACGACCTAATTTACTAAGTCAAACAATAACAAAAATTAATTTTATTTTTTTCAAAACAAAAATTTGTTTTCATTCCTTTCCATCAACGATTACACTCACAATAAAACTACTACATTTTATTATATTCTTCTATATTAATTCTATTCACGTTAACTTTGGTCTTGATCTTCCTACTCCTATTATGTCACTCTTCTTAAGTGACGCATTCAAAATTCTTTTTACACATGTGCAAGTTATTTTCACTCACTCTCTCTCATTTTATTTTTAATTTGTTTCACTCTCCAGCCATCTCCTGTAATCATTTCCTTTCACATTGGATTTGGATCTTTCAAATGATTTCTCTCTTCAAGCATCTCGAAAGCCAACATGTTATGGTTTCATAACTAATTCATCCTTACAAAATAGTGATAATGTGTTTTTGTTTCCGTTGGAATACACAGAAAAAAAACTATTGGAGAGGATTAATTTCCTTTTGCATTTTTCTATCACCTATTTTCTAAGTGGGTGATACAAAAATGTGATTACAAGTTATATATATATATATATATATTCAATTTTAGCAAAATAACGGGATGGAAAATGAGAATGAAACAATTCTATATATTTAATTACAAAAAACAGTTATTTATAATTGAATATTAATTTGAAATCTGTGCCTGTCATTGTTGCTACTTTAATGGTAAAGAAACTATTTAAATTAAATAGTTGAGATACTCACTTGAGTTTGTTGATTGTAAATTGATTTTAAAACAATCAAATATTTATTTTTTATTGATAAAAGATAAAATTATTAAGAAGGGTGATAGATTTTACTAGAGGTCACAATTTCCCCTCCCTCCCTCTTATACCTATTTAATGTCAAATCAAGGCTCCAGTAATTCTCTTATGATGCAAAAATTAGGTATCCCCTGTTCTTTTGTGGAAAAAAAAACTCCCAGCCGCTTCAATTAAATGAATTAAAGTGCATAAGAAAAGGGTGCAAGTCTTTTATATATATATATATATATGAACCCTACATGATACGGAGTATATAACTTTGCTATGTATGCGAGCTTCCATAGTGAAAGTAAGTGATGCACCACTTTATAAGAATTTTACATGCATTGAACATGATATATATTATTTGTTCGACAGTTAGATGCAAAGTAGATATATATATATATATATGAACATTAGTTACATTACTCATTCCAATATCATGTAATTGACCGATTCCATGGGGAGAATTGTCTATTGTCTAGGCTAGCACCTACTATAACACATAAATAGGCCAAGCCAAGTGTGATGGGGTTTGCTGAGTTCCATATCAACCTTATAAACACTTCTAAGTTCTAACTGAGAAGTTTTTGAAATGAGTTACAAATATTACAGGCTCTCTTAAAACAAATGAAACTTCTAATAATTTCTCAGACCCAGAAATTATACCCACAAAAAAATAAAAACATCAATTGATATTTTTGAGTACATTTACAATTGTTTTCAACAAATTTTCATATTTTAAAAAAATTGCATGATAACTTCGTTATCTATGCTACCAAATATCTCTTTTTCAACATATATACTAAAATTATGACACATTCATTCATCTTTTATTAAATTGCACAATTTATTGTTCACAATATTTATAGCAAAAAATGGCCTATGTATAGTGGCAGATGTTAAATAGAGAAAATGAGAGAGAAACATAACTACTTTACTTTCTTTTTAACATTCAAAAATATCAGCGAGGCAAGAACATATAGTGGGGTATATGTACAAAAATTTATTTCATTGATTTCTCTTTCGTTTTTTTTCTTCCTTACGAAAATCTCATTGATCTTAGTTTGGAGTAATCTAATGATCAAACAATAGGAATACTATGTTCCTTTTTTTCATTGTTTTTTTTAATATATATATATATATATATATAATATTGTTCTATCAAGTAGTCCATGGTACGTTCATAGTCGTTGAATGCGGCTACAAGATAACGGCAATGCATATAAAAAAAAAATGATTGTTTATATTGTTAATTATTTATTGTTTACGCGGTTGTTTGTTGGTAGTTGTAACCGTTTTGAGGTAGTTTTTTTTAGTGCTTGTATGGGCTATTTTAAGTTTTTGATTTGCTTAATGTGAAGTAGCAATTGAAAAACAAAGTAGAGAAACGCAAAAATTAAGAAATACCCAACATGGGTAAGGTTTCTCAAGGCATAAAAGTGTTGAAAGTGCTATAAAAGCATTTAACAATTGGTTAAGTGAATAAAACATTTTTGCTATATACAAAAATGTGCAATAACACTTACTGATGTTTAACTAATTCTTTACGGTTTTAAAATTGTGCAAATAAGAACAAATGGTTAATTTTTCGATACCGGAGATAGGATATGACAAAAATACCCTTATGGTATAAAAAAATTAAATAGAAAACACATCTTTCTCTCTCCTTGTTCTCCAGTTCTCTCTCTCCTCCTTCTCTCTCTCTGAGACCCTCTCTCCACGATTTCACTCTCTCTCTCTCAGCAATTTATTTCTCGATATTTATTTGTTCATTAATCGTAGTAAATTGGGGCATTTGTTGTAGTAATCTTCATTAATAGTATTTCTTCAACAGTTCTCTCTTTCTTCGTTCTCTCTCTTTGTGTGACAGTGTGTGTATATATAACAGTGTATGTATATGTGTGTTTATATATAATTGATGATATAATAGTGTGTGTGTATAACAAAAAGGTGTGTATGTGTGTGTAACAGAGTGTGTGTTTGATGATATAACAGTGTGTGTGTGTATATGATGATATATAATAGTGTGAGTGTAGATATATATATAAAATTATTTATATGATTTGGGTTCTCTCTCTTCGATTATCTCTCTCATCCATTTTTGGTATAACAGAGTATGTGTGTATATATGATGATATAACGTGTATGTGTTTGTAACAGTGTGTGTGTGTGTGTGTGAAATTGTTTGTATGATTTAGGTTCTCTCTCTTCAATTCTCTCTCTCATCCATTTTTTGTATAACAGAGTGTGTGTGTATAATAGGGTGCACGCGTATGATATTTGATGATATAACAGTGTGTATCTGTGTGTGTCTGTATGATGACATATAACAGTGTGTGTGTGTGTATATATATATATGAAATTGTTTGTATGATTTGGGTTCTCTCTCTTCGATTCTCTCTCTCATCCCTATATATATATATATGGTTATGGTAGATAAGAGAGAGCCAAACAATGTCTTAACTGGTGGAGGGGTAATTTTGGAAATTTTTTAAAAATTTAAGTCAAACATGTCGGTCAACTAGTCAGAGGGGGTTTTTTGCACATTTTTGTATATAGCGAGGGTATTTTATGCACTTAACCCTTTAAAAAAAAGTGTTATGCGAGTGTTTAGATTCAGTTACATCGCACCACTTTGGATAAAGTCGGACCAGGAATTCTTGTCATTTGTCGATGAGTTCTTCTTTTTCTATTTTTCATTTTTTTTAAATATATATTTACCACCTCCACTGACCTCTTGTGAGACTAGCTTGAAGTCTTGACAATCTATTTTAAAATGCCAAAAAGTCTCGCTAACCTATAAGTCTCGATGGTATTTGTTGAATAATTTCAAACATTCAATACAAGCATCACACTTTTAGATAAAATTAAAATGTAAAGCACGGATATTTTTATTAGAGTAATATACTCGTATCGTGTTGGTGTGGAATTTCGATAGTACTTTTTAGATACTTGTATATATATATATATATATATATAAAGAAAATGAGTATTCTATGTTGGATTTCTATGGATGAAGAAGTTATTTTGGTCTATTGATATTAGGGGTAAATTTTTCTTACCTCCCTTGAGGTTTGTCCTAATTACTCTCAGATTAAACCTTTTAAAAAAATAACTCTCACATAGTTAAAAAAAAAATTTAATTTACAAAACTGCCCCATTTTTAAAACAAGATTTAATACTTGATGCTGTCATCAACAATGATGTAAGCAGAATATATTAATTTTACTAATTTATCCCCTCTTAATAGTTAAATATTGTTCATCTTTCTCACTCTACCACTCTATCTATCCTCTCAACCACCATAGTTGCACCCTCCCCCACCCCCTCTCTCTTTCTCTCTCCACGACCATTAGGTCTTCCCCATATTTTACACTCTCCAATGCCATTCAATCTTATATGTGTATATATACCCCTTGCTCAGCCTCAAACCCATTGTTACAGTAAACATATATACACATATTATATAGTATATACATGCACACTACACAGACCTATTTATATGCCAACACCACCACTTGGTCACCCTTAGATTTGGAAAGGAAAACAACCTATCAGCAATACTGAAAGTCACATCAACTTGATTAATTGGGTTTGTGAGGGTGAATAGAAGACCTCATTACTTATATATAGGGTTGTAATGAATCGAACCGGGCCGAGCCGAGCTTGAGCTTTCTTAGGCTCGAGCTCGGAAAGTCGAGCTTAGGCTTAGGCTCGTCATTATTTTGAGAAGTTCGGGCTCGGCTCGTTTAATAAAAAAAATCGTTCGGGCTCGTGTTTAAGATCGTTTTAGCTTGTTCATGAACGTAAACAAGCATACACAAGCCTATATTCACGAACATGTTCACGAGCTTACAAGCCTTAAACGAGCTATAAACGAACTTTGTTCATGAACATAAACGAGCTTATATTCACGAGCTTACATGAGTCGAACCTAACATTATTCGGGTTGCGCTCATTTATTAAATGAGCCTAGAAATCGAGCTCGAGCTCGGTTCATTTGCTTAACAAATGAGTCGGAGCCAAGCCCTTAATAAGCCTGAACAGCTCCGTTCATTTGCAGCCCTACTTACATATTGTTGAATAGAAAATTAAACTCGCTTATGTTTTAGTGAAGAGGGGAAGAAAAGAGAGATGGTGGTGGTGAGAGAACTGAGAAGGTGGGAGGTGGTGGAGAAGAGAAAACCGGTGGTTAGCGATGGGAGGTGGTGGATTCCGTCACAATTCGAAATCTTGAAACCTATATGGTTGCAACCATCTCTGCTTTCTCTATCACCACCACCGGTATGGTTTTCACCACCAACTTCTTTAGGGAATAACCAACTCAAACTCAAATCCTTGAAAATACATACAAACATGCATATATATACATACAAACATATATGCATAGATATATATACACACGTGTGTATATATATATATATATATATATATATATTATGCGTGTAATGTGTATATATAATCCAATCACATATATTTAATCAATATATATTGTGTATATATATATATATATATTATGCGTGTAATGTGTATATATAATCCAATCACATATATTTAATCAATATATATTATATGTAGATACTAAGATTTTGAATACGATTATTGAAAAATAAAAAGAGTAAAAAGAGAGAAAATTATATATATATATATAAATGGTATTTTGGCTCAAATAATTATGATTGAAATGGTAAATTAAAATAGTTAATAAGGTCTATTTAGTCATTTTGTTTCACAAAAAGGTAGTTTTGGCATTTCATTAATTTCTTTAATCAACTTTTAACTTAACTAACGGTCAACTAACAATAGGGGTGGTCGGAGAAAAGTCAACCAAACGTCAGGGAATTTGACTAATTTTTTTTCAATAGTTTAAATTAAAAATAATTTAAACAAACTTAAAAGAAAGTTAAAGTAATTTACTCTAATATTAGTTACAAAAGATTGAATTATTAATTTCATTATTTAGAAGGGTCAATTCAAAATTCAAAGCCCAATTAAGTCATTTTACCATAACAAATATCCTTTTGACTGAAAAAGTGCAGAAAATAATTAAAGAACATGGGTTGTAATTAAGATAAACGTCGGAATATATCTGAACATTCTGTTGAAGGACAATGCTAGTGAAGCAGAAATGACGTTTCAACTAGTAATTGTGACGCTATAATCTATTAATACTCTTACTGATTACTGTTCTAGTAATTGACTATCAGATGTACCACCAGCTTGTCCGACAGGTAGGACTCTTTCCAGTTTGGTAGCCAAGTGATGTTGAAACTTTACAGTTTGACACTGACATTTGATATGTACTCACCAAATATGCTTCTCATTCTCTCAATAATTACGAAGAGAAATTTATTAAGTTACGGAACTACCTATTAATTTTTGGTATACCATACATAGTGTTCATTTCACATTGATCATCTCAAAAACCTTTGGTTTAAGCCTTGAAGTTAAAGAATACGGAAAGAAAGCAACTCGATCTACTTTCATGCCGTAAAACACATATATATATTTTTATAAGAGTAATATACTCGATCGTGTTAGTATGAAGTTTGAATATTACATTTTAGATACTTGTAAATACATGTTTAATACTTTTAAATGTATTCATAGTTTTAAAATTATTTTTTTATTTCTAACAACGTATATGTTAGTTCTCATATACTTTCAGCCACACAATAATTCTCAAATATTTCAAAACATAAAAGTTTAATTATAACTTTTTTAGAAATAGCATCAAAATATAGTGGTTAAGAAAAGGATTTTAACAGTAATAGCATTTTGATATTTATGAAAATTCTCAACAGTAATAGGATTTTAAAAAATAATAATATAAAATTTTAATACATATAGTTGGTTTCCCTCGGAATTCTTAACATTAATCATTTTAATACCTACTAGAATTCTCAACATTAATCGAATAAATAAAAGGTTGGTGAAACATATATCTCATCATTAAGGCTTTTATACTATTTTTAAAATTAAACTCACACACACATATATATATGTGTGTGCGCACGCGCGCGAGGTATATAAAAAAATTGATAATTTCTCTTTATAAGTTTTTCTTTTTCTTTAAATTAATCAAAAATCTAAATTATTAGGTAGTGCTCCATACTCACCCATTTATACCCAATTATTTTTCCATCCGGATCCGATGTGGGACAACGTTCTCGTTGCGGTTGGACCACTCTGCCTACTCGTCCTCTCTAACTACGGGAGGACTCAGTAACAATCCGAACTCGGACTCTATCCGAATGAGAGTTAAGCGTGGTACCGGATCAAAGATTGGGTCTAGCTCTGATACCAAATGTAACGGGTAGGATACTTGCCCTTTACCCAAAAACTTAAACTATTAGATAGGGCTGTATATTCACCCATTTATATCCAATCACTTTCACATCCAGATCCGATGTGAGATAAGACTCTCTAACAATTGGCCTCCACAAAAGTCCAACACAACAATGGACAATTCGAAAGGCCACCGCCACCATCGAAGCTTTTGCATGATTTCGTGGACACCACTTCCATTAAGCAAAAGGAAACAAAGTTAAAATTTTGAATCTTTAATACGCTTTTATTTGATGGGATGCATGGATGCATTATAGAAATTATTTGATAATTTAGACTATTTTGTTCCCCTCTTAAAATCTTAATTTAGTCTGTGCTTTTTAACTTTATTCAAGTCCTTGGCCACCAACAAAGAAAACGATTATAAATTCTAGAGTATGTATCAGTGGCACTTTGTAAAATTTATATATTAACGTGCATCTAAACCTTTATGAATTTTTGTTATTAACACTTTGTATGATTTGTGCCGTATATCATATATATTATTTATGTCAAAGTACATCATATCAGAATATTTTTTGATAATAAAATGATCATGTTGTTATTTGTCTTTTTACTTAATCTATTTGAATACTAAATTTACTCATTTAACTCATTCTAATGGATCAAAATATCACTTTAAATATACTTATATATATATATTATAATATATATAATTATTTATTTTCATAAATAATAATATTAACATAAAAAAAAAGTAATTAATTTTGGGACGGAAGGAGTATAAGTAATATATATACTTTGTGAGTCACAGTTCCCAAAGTACCCATATATTTTGGGACAGAGGGAGTATATACATTTATTTATTTTCATAAATAATAATGTTAACATAAAATAAAAAAGTAATTAAATTTCTCTTTTTTTTTTTTTGTATTCATCCATACATATACACTATAATATGTATAACCTAACATATATAATTATTTATTTTCACAAATAATAATATTAACATAAAATAAAAAAATTAGTTGTCAATACATATAATCATGAAGGGTATTGTGACCATTTTTCTATTCTAATATTTTTTATATTAAAATATATTTAAATAATCAGGAGCAATCAAGACATTTTACATATTAAATTAAAAAATAAAAAAAATAACAGAAGATGTTAATGACAAAAATTCACAAAATTATAACCAATTTTTAATACTTCATCCCTTAAAAAAAAATTGTCTGATATTCATCATAAATTCTACTATGGTGGTAACCAGATCAGCATCTACTTGGTGAGATTCTGATCATGATACGATTTGTTGACATAACTTTTGGCCACTGTGGATTGTGACAAACAATGATTCTTTCTTAATAATAGTCCAACAATATACATATAAAATCTTCTTTTGATGATATCCATTATAAAGTTTGGCACACAACGTAGTGCGCATTTCTGCTTCAAACATTCAAAATTGAACACATACTGATTCACGAAAGTGGTGACTTTACTTAATTATATTATATAACTGATTGATATCGTGAATAAAAAAAGTACACGTATATATTATTTTGGTAGATAGACAAACACATTAGGAATGATAAGAAGTAAGAACTTATAAATTCTATCCGTCAATTATGCATCACCTTAGTTGATTCAGAGTGGGACTACTTGCATGTTATGAGTTGTGAATTGTAAATTTAAAAATTAAAACACTGTTATTAGGGGTGCACAAAAATTCATTTAAACTAAAAAATTAAACTGAAAATCGAATTGAACAAAACAGTTTGATGCTTTAGAGTTCGGTTCGGTTACGGTTTCAAAAATTTCAATTTGTAATTTTTCGATTCTATTACAATTTCATATCTATGAGAACCGGACCGAACCGAACAGAACGGTTTTGTTATATATATATATTGTTTTTTAAATAATGATATTTTTTTTTATCTTTGAATAGAAGACTAATAATAATTTTTATGATTAAGCTAATAGCAGTTTTTCTAAAAGATTAAAATTATTATAATTTTTTACATTTTTATATTAAAAAAATAATAATAATAATAGAAGTTAGAATCAAACGGTTTGAATTTTATACTTGAAAAGAGTTTGATTGGTTTTTATGATTTAATAAAATTGATTCCTACGGCATAAAATATTTTGAGGAACCAAACCGTGACCACTTGATTGTTACAATGATTTACTTGTATACTGTAAGCTCATCACCCGCTCTGACAGTCATGATTGTTTTTTTATGAGAAGCAAGATGGGTGACCCCACTAAACAATGGTGCTCACATGCAAATTGTTAGAACACAAACTTTGGAAATTACCCAAATAAATGCAAACAAAAGTAATTATATGCCACTCTAATAAAACCAAATTAAAAGCAATTAAATATGAGGGTTAATTAGCTCACCATGATGTAGGCAAGTGCGGGTTTTCTTGTGAGACCCGACATTGGATTAGATGGTCATGTCATTGGGCGAGTAAGTTGCCACGAATTTTCTCGTACCTTTCATTACCAGTTTCCTTCTCTGACTCCTTTGAACTCAAAAAGTTGCATAGAAGTTGCCATGAAGCTTCTCATGCCTTTTTCTCTCTCTAACTCTCACTCTAACTCAAAAAATTATGAGAAAGATGCAGATGAAGATGTAAATGATGGAATAATACTATATCTGCAATCATCAGTGCCAGGGTCCCACCTTTGTCTGCCATATGCATGTAATGGGTATATAGATTCAATCAGTTTCTGGTAAAATATTGGTAGGAGGCCATATATATATATATTCTTCTTGGTGTTCTTCATATGGGTATCATATAGATTACATACTTATAGATATCATATACATATACATATATACATTCTGGGGATTTGATCCAATGGCTGGCATGCTTCCTGGTGTTGAATCTGCTCGAAGGAGACGGTTTCATCAAAGTGGTGGATGGCCGGATTTGCCTGCTATGTCTGGGTATAGCTCCACAAGGCGATCAACCTTCTGTTTGTATGCAAGCAACCATGAATCCCATCTAAGCTCAAGCTCCTTCCTCCAGGTACAAATTTAAAAGAACCCATCTCTAGATCTTTCCATCTCTCTCTAGAAATTTTATATATATATATATATATATATATTTTATGCATATTAATTACTAAAATTTTATTGCTTAACCAATACAATTGACAGCAAAGAATCACAATAAACCAGGGATATCAGGATGATGAGAAGCTAGGAGGAGCTGCTAGAGAAGCCAAAGATAGGTTAGACAAGAGGCTCAGAGCACAATTGAAACCAGAAACCAAGAGGTAATGAAAATTCTACTGCTCTAGCAGTTAACATGCGCCTTCTTGGGTCCGGAGGCGGAGATTAATTACCTTACCCCCCTGAAGTTTTTTTTATTTACTATTCTATTCCTTCCTTCATTGCTTTTCATTTTCAGGATTGATTTTCTAATGGGTTCGGGCTCATGTTAGCGATGCCAGCAGGGTCCTTGCTAACATGCGCTCCTGTGGGTTCATAGCATGAAATGAAGCTAACTAAATAATGATTAATGAGCCCATTCCCCCCTTGGAGGCTGGAGTTGTTATTTATTTTCCTTAATTGATTTTAATTTTCTATGATTGAAAAATTCAGGAAAATAAGCGAAGAAAGCTTGAAGGAGGGTACGGATGGTAGGTGTGTGGTGCAAAAAGGGGTGTTTGGAGTGAAGAAAAATAGGTCTAAGAGGTTCAGTTGGGCAAAGTTGGGGTGGAAGGCCTGTGATCAAGATGAGTGTGCCGTTTGTTTGGAACAATTCAGGGCTGGTGAGACCCTGGTGCACCTACCCTGCACCCATCGGTTCCATTCTGGGTGTTTGGTGCCATGGCTAGAGAACAATGCTCACTGTCCTTGTTGCAGAATGGGGATTTTGATTTGAAACTTTTATTCAGTAATCTTATTTCCTTTATTTTCCTCTGTACATTACAGATTATGAATTCCTAATGATATATATATATATATATTTATATATATATCTATATATATATTCAGAGAATGGATTCTATTTTCCCTTTTTCTTTCCTGTCATTTTACAAGTTAAAACTATTAATTATGGGAGGGACAAAATATAAAGGAAATATTCAATTTTAGTGATGAAATCTAAACAATATTACTACCATAAAGAATAGTCACCCAATTAAATGAGTAATTGATAATTTATTCCATAAATGTCCTTGACCTCAACTATGAACCTCGTTCCTCCCTCTTTTCCCTGGACATAGTTTTCACCGGTTGAAACCCAAATTGAAGGATCACCAACAACAGAAACTGCATACTTTGATTGATCACCCAGTTCCTAACAAATTTGAGGATGACCCATCAATGGTCAACCCATTGGCCATGATATATATATACATATTGAAATGTCTGCATATATATGTGTGTGTATATATATAAACTTCCATTTCTTAATACATGAATTTAGGGATCAAATAGCTCAAGAATGATATTGATTAAGTTGCCAGTTTCTCATGTACTAAGAAATGGAAGTCTAGTTTCTCATGAGTATGAGTCATATATTAAGAAATGGAAGTACCGAAATCCAACAATGAGAAAAATACAAAACAAATGTATAAGCACTAAAACCTTGTTGTCTATATAAAAATCGCGCTTCAATATACATATATCGGAGGGGGCAAAAGAAAATGAATGATGATTGGAAAAGTTGATCCCAGAGATTAGCACTAGGGATGGTAATTTTATCCGTCTCGCCGGGTTTCTGCCCCGCCCCGCCCCGCCCCGTTTAGGGAGGGTATGAGAGTCATTTTTTTTCCCGTAGGGGCGGATTTAGGAAAAAAATCAAAACCCACCGCGGGTACGGGGCGGGTTCGGGACTTTATAATAACCCGCCCCGTACCCGTCCCGCCCCGCCTATATATTTTATTATTATAAATACATTTATATGTATATATATATATATATATATATATATACAAATTATAATTTTACTTTTGGTTGTATTAAGACTTATGTTTTCATTTTATCTTTTTGTTGTATTAACACTTCTTTAATTGTTGGATCAAACTTGTTACTAAGTTAGTTAGTTGTGAAATATATTTTCTGTAATAGGCTATTTAATTGTGGAATCTTGTCATTTTACTTCTTAAACAGGGGTTATATTATTTTGAATTTAATAGTATCAAACTTGATACTACCCACTAGGCTCGTATTTTTTAAAAAAATTAATTTTTATTGATATTTGATGTGATTACAATTTTGTGGGGACGGGCCCCGCCTCGCTCGTCTCGTTCCACTCTTTTTGAAATTTTAAACGAGGCAGGGCGGGACGGGGACGGGGTGGGGTTTTTCCCAACGGGGCGGGGATGGGTTTTGAAATTTCATCCCGTTTCAAACCCGTGACGGATTTGGTAATTGTGTTGAATGTAGCGGGGCGGGGACGGATTTAGGCAAACCCGTGCCGTACCCGCCCCGTTGCCATCCCTAATTAGCACAAATAATTTTTTTTTTTGAAAAAATTATATTTGAGTGACCAAATCTAAATAAAATCACTTTAAAGTGAACATAAAGTAAAGAAAAGATAGATAATGACCAAATTTAAAACTTAAATGTTCACAAGTGAACATTTGGGATTTATTCTATAAGATGTCCTTCTTGTAACAAATTATTTTTTAATTGAACAAATCTACTTGTACATTAATAAGACTTGCATATTCTCTCTTTATATACTCTCTCTCTTTACTGTAAGAGAAGAAATATTGAAGAACATGCAATATTAATGGTGATCGATCTATATATATATATATATATATATATATATATAAAGAGATGATGATGGTAAGAGACAGAATCAAATAGTGAAATTGTATACAAAATAATGGGGCTAATGAAACTCATCTTGGTTGGGATGAGTATCTGGAAACGGGTGCCAAACTATAAAGCCTGTGGACCTCCCGATCATGATTATGGTCATGGCGGGTTGAGTCTGTGCGGATAGAATAGCTATCAAGAAATCAGTACCGATACTTACACATTCAAACTCGTAATCCCTCAGTGACAGCGTCAAACAAAAACCCCACCAAAAGAACATATCAACCACATGAAGATTTAGTCAAATAAGACAAACCACTAACCATACCATTCAATATGCTATCACGATGCAAGAAATATATTATAAATTATAACCACCAGCAAAATGAAAACTGATCCAATAAAAAATGCTAAACGTCATGAAATTTTATTATGAATTACCTTCATGAATAATGTGACAAGTGATAATACTATTGGAGCAATGCTACATGTCATGAAAATATTTCATGAATTTTTATAAAAATAAATCAGTAACTTCATTCTCCTCGGTTAGAGAGAAGAACAAAGAGGGGAGAGAGTAAATTAAAAAATAATATGTTATAAAAAGAACATTTTATGGAATAAATCTCAAATGGCCAACTTGTTAGCATTTAAGTTTTAAATTTGATCACTATCTATTTTTTCTTTACTTTATAGTAACTTTAGTGCAATTTTTTTAATTTTGATCACTAAAATCTAATTTTTTTTTTCCTATGAAGGACATTTTAAATGGTTACTTATTGACATTTAAAATTTTAATTTGACAACTATTCATCTTTTGTTGACTTTATGATCACTTACATTATCTTTGGATCACGAGATTTCCCTGGAATTGAATTTAAAAAAGAATTTCAGTTGTTTGAAACATAGGATTTTAATAAAGAATGAAATTTCAAGGGATTTCAAAGGAAATATGGTACTGCAGTCACCACCACCATTGCCACCCCCTTCCAACACCACCACCGTCACTTCCTCCACCATTGCTGCCCCCTCCACCACCACCACTTCGCTGCCTTCGCATTTTTATTTTATTTTTATTTTGGTAGAGCCACCACATTAACAAAATTAGTTGAAAATATAGGTTGTATGCACATTTATAGGGATAAAATGGTACCAAACTTATTTCCTTTCAAATTCTTTTTAACAAATTTCAGTGAAATGAATTTTCATTTTAATTACAATTCAATTCCTTTTCCAATTCTAATTCCTAATCTCAAAAGAATTTGATTCCAAACATAGGCTTAAGAGCAATTTTGTATAGATTTTATCACTAAAATTTAATTTTTCCAAATATTAAAAATGGGAACCTACAAAATCCAGTTTCCTTATAAAATACCGAGGAAACGTGGTAACTTATACTAGAAAAGAAGGAAACCCCTATGATTTGGACTTGGTAAGAGGATGATGCAAATTCCCTTCTTGTGCATTGACCCAATTCATGCATGTTTCACCAAAATCAACCCAACAAATGGGGAATGAGATTGAGTGATTCTCTTCTCAGTTCAAGTCATATCCGAATCTAGTTCCGAACAGTATTATTGTATGGCATATTCTATCAGTGTAATTTATGCATAATTCACTTGATATAATGAATTTTGGATTGGGTTGGATCACAAATCTATTTCATACTTCCATTCAAATTCATCACAAACTCATTATGAATGTTCTATAGATGTGAACATTTATATCTTACTCGCTTCTTATCTTCTTTTTGTTTTTAGTTTCAATTTACAATTAGTCCGAATTAAAAATAAATTCAGATCAGGTCTAAGAAAAACTCGATCCGATCTAGGGCAAACTCGATTCATTTCACGCCTAAAGATCTATTTGTTAATTTGATCATTTTTTTGGTCTTCTTTAGCCATTTTCAAAAAATAATAAGCCACAACCAGAAACGTGTTTGGTAACGCATTTTCAATTTAAAAAAAGTAAAATCAATATTAAAAAATTGACAACCGATTTGACATAAGTTGAAAGTTTCAATACAAAGCTATTCGTTCTAATTTTTATTTTTAAAGATCATGTAATAATGTTAAAAAATTGACAAGAAAAAACGTTACAAAACGTATTATGTTTTACACAAAACTATAAATCTTTAATTTTAATTTTTCAAAAAATTTTATAAAAAAAAACAACAGCGATTTATACCTGTTTACCAGAAAATAGAAAGCCTGTCCAGTGTCCATACTCATTCCATTCCTTCCTCAGTGCTCTCACAGTGTATCTCTCTTCCCTGCTACCAGATCTATTCGTGAAACACTACCAACTCCTAATTCGCGAGTAAAGGCCACATAAAAAAAGTCAAGTGGTACCAAATTCATTGATCGACTTAGCAAAAGCTTATTCGTTAGTCAACTCCAACGTTTCCTTACACAATGAAAATAAGACCTAACAACTCAAATCCACAGCTCTCTCTCTCTCTCTCTCTAACATCAGACAAACTCTTTATGTTCGAAACCTCATAGCACCATCTTCTTCCTCTGTAATCTAACTGTACGTATCATATATATGTATACATGTATAAAAACATTCAAACATTATACACTTAGTTCTTGTTGCATTCTCTTACAATTCATACAATGCAACCCAAAACCCTAACCCTAGCTCCACCACCAGGTCTCAACCTCTTCCCATCCCTCAAACCCCCAAACAAAACCCTAATTTTCTACCAAGCCTCAGCACTCCTCATCACCTTCATGGCCTACGCCTCCTTCCATGCCTCTCGAAAGCCTCCTAGCATCGTCAAGAGCGTGCTCGGACCCGAAATCCCATCCAAAAACACCACATCTGTACAGCCAGGTGAAAACCCAATTGACACCGACACTGGTTGGGCTCCATTCAATGGATCGCGCGGTCCACACCGGCTCGGCGAGCTCGATCTCGCATTCCTATCTGCCTACTCAGTCGGGATGTACTTTTCAGGGCACATCGGTGATCGGATCAATCTCCGGTTATTTTTGACAATTGGAATGTTGGGTAGTGGTTTCTTTACTGTATTTTTCGGGTTAGGGTATTGGTTAAATGTTCATGTTTTGGGGTTTTTTGTATTGATTCAGATTGTGTGTGGATTTTTTCAGTCAATTGGGTGGCCTTGTGTTGTCGCTGTGGTTGGGAATTGGTTTGGGAAGTCAAAAAGAGGTTTGATCATGGGGGTTTGGAATTCACACACTTCAGTTGGTAATATCATTGGTTCGGTTGTGGCGTCTTCTGCGTTAGGTTTTGGGTGGGGTTGGTCTTTTGTGTTGCCTGGGATTTTCATTATGATGATGGCAATTGTGGTGTTTTTGTTTCTAGTTGTGAATCCAGAAGACGTCGGATTTGATTTGGTAGGAAACGAGGTTGAGATGAATGTAGAGGGGGTATCTTTGATAAATTCAGTTAAAGTTGAATCCGAAGAAGTGGAACTCAAACAATCTGAAAATATGGAGTCTTCAGCTGCAATTGGGTTCTTTGAGGCATGGAGGTTGCCGAGTGTGGCGTCTTTTGCATTCTGTCTCTTCTTCTCCAAACTTGTGGCTTACACTTTTTTATACTGGCTGCCTTTCTATATTAGGCACACAGGTATTTTATATTTGTTTTACTTGCATTTAATTGTAAAATTGGAATGTGAATGTTTCAGTTAAATAAAATTCCTATACCAATTTTGAGTGTTCACTATAAATTTATGTGGCAAGTATAAGAGGTTTATATAAATTGTATAACTCACTTTTTGCTTCCTATGTTTGTGACGGGTGTACTTAGCCGTCCCTTAAAAATGAGATCACTATGTTGTGTTCTGCATGACACTTGAAAGTACTAAGACCTTGGAGAATTTTAGAACCATCAGCAAGTTAATGGTGTGGAATCAGTTTCATGATTTCATGGAATGCCAGTGTCTCAAAATTTTCTATTAGTCGTACTGATGAGTGATGACTTTGATAATATGCAATGCCACCCGTTTATGGCCATGGATTTGTTCATAGAATAAAAGCAAGCACAATGGACTAATTCAAGTTCTTTAGGACATCTAAATGCACCATACTAGTTCAATCTTATTAGCATCCGTTAATTTTTTTAATTGATTTATAAAAATGATGGATATTCACTATATGTTTCTGCTCTTTTGCGATTGAAGCTGTTGCGGGTGTTCATTTGTCGCACAAAACTGCTGGGATCCTTTCTACTATATTTGATGTTGGAGGAGTCATTGGAGGAATTTTGGCAGGATACATTTCTGATTTGATTGAAGCTCGTGCTGTTACGTCATTGGTGTTCTTGTTGCTATCTATTCCCGCTCTCATTTTTTACCGCATTTATGGAAGCGTGTCTATGATCACCAACATTGCATTGATGTTCCTGTCTGGATTGCTTGTGAATGGACCATACTCACTTATTACAACTGCCGTTGCAGCTGACCTTGGTACACAGAGCTTGACTAAAGGGAATTCCCGTGCATTAGCTACTGTGACTGCGATTATTGATGGCACTGGTTCTGTCGGGGCTGCTCTTGGCCCACTTCTCGCTGGATATATTTCAACTAGAGGATGGAACAGTGTGTTTTTTATGCTTATTCTTTCTATTTCTCTTGCGGGCTTGTTCTTGATTCATGTTGTCAAAACTGAGATTAAAGGAAAACAGAATGAGGGAAAATGGCTTTGGTACAGCACAACTGGACGATAATGGGGAATTTTATCAAGGCATCACTGCATCAGTTATGTATTCCTCTGTAATTCATTATGAATATTGGCTTTCCAGAGCAAGCAGGACTTCGATGGAGGACTTCCTCAAGCATACGTGTATGTCTTCTTGTATCTTATTGAGAAAATGGATTTCATATAGAACAGGACTTTGATGGAGGATTTTTCGAGCTTCCATTCACACATGTCCTTTTGCAATTTATTAGAGATAGCCTTTATACAACATACAGGAGAGACGTTGGAGGACTTTCTCAGACCACGATTCATGTATTTTTATTTTTTCATTTGCATACACAGATAAATTAGCCTTTGTATTCCATGTGTACATTTTCCATTTATTTCAAAATGAATTGTTCTAATAAAATAGATCCGAGTTCCTGCTTGTGTTATCTCACTTTTCACAGTATTGCTACAACAACCACCACCACCAATCCTTTTTCTCAACTACTTGGGGTCAGCTAAATGAATCATATGTTTCCATTCTGCTCTAACACTTTTCACAATATCGCTATGTAACATTTTTTTACCTCAAAAGTTATCTTCATAATAAAACTTGCCATTAACAGGATATAAGATTACCTGATTGATTTAGAATTTTGACATTGCTTTTTATAGACTCTGCTATTTGTGCTCCACTTCTATCTTCACGTATATATCGAGTGCACTCATGATACACACCATATGAAGGTAAAAGCAAAACGTGAATCAAACTTCATTTGCATTAGGCATGTAATCAGATAATCTTGTCTTTTTAAGACAAGGTTCTTCCATTTATCTCACACTTGATCGATAAAAGTGATTCGTTTTGCAGTTGCATGCTCTTGCTTCAGTTATGTATTGTGATTGGGTACCCTGTAAGAATTATATAGAATGTCATTTGCAATCACTAACTTCTTGGGGTCATTTGACTCCCACTGTTTCCAGGAATGGATACCCAGAGAAAATGAATTGGTTGTTACTAGCCTGTGTGATTGTTCTTTCTAGAAGAATATCTGATGCAAATTGCACGTCAATAAATTAGTTTCTTCATCCAAGTTCTGTTCTCGAAAGCTTGTTAACCTTAAGCAGGAAAATTATTTAGCTTTGTGGGGGTCCCTCTGACCAGGGATGGCAAAAGATCGGATTGAACATGGGGCAGGTGTTCATTACTCTACTGCCCACTACAGGGAATGAAAACTTTGTAGACAATTTTAGCAGACGAGTTTGTTTAAGCCATGATAGAAGACTCCCGGAGGACTGAAGGCTTTTAAGGACACTTGAAAGGCAAGCTTGGTGACTAAAAGCTATATGTAAACATTGTGACCTCGTCCCCTGTATGTTAGCAGAAACCTTGAAGACAAGCTGTTGGGTCACTTAATTGGTTCGAGCCATGATATAGTTCTTGTAAATGGAAACTTGTGCACAGAAACCACCAAGTGCAGTAAACATGTTTCGTATGCCTGCCCTTTGTCTCAATTGTTGCAGCATGTGTGTCTACAGTAACTATATATAGTGGCAACATGTGGAAACACTCGAGAAGGTACATGGGAATAGAAAGGTAGGTATAAAATATACTTGGATGCTACTGTCGTTGTTGTCTATTTTTATGTGATTCTTATTTGGTTATAACCTTTTTATGGTTTCTTGTATAAAGCCTTCTTCTTTGTAGAATTTCTTGTCTGAATTGGGAAGGATTCATGATTGGAGTTCCTCGTCATTCACATTTATAATGTATGATATGGAGATCTTATCTCTGTCTTTCGTACTAATGGGTGGATTTGATTTGTCAGACAGTACTGGGCATATGTCGTTCTAGACAACATTTGATTGATTGCTTATTCATGTTGGACATTTGACATGAGAAATATTTACATGGTGTCCTGGACGGTCCTTATTTGCATGTCAACTTTTGATCCACTCATGACCATTAGAACAATTTCTTTCTTTACATTTGATTGCTGTGTACTGATATCATCAATAAACAAGCATAATAGATACTGACAGCTAATTTAGGAAGAAAAAGAAAACGATATTGACAGCTAAAAACCTTGTATACTACAGTTACAAGTACCCAAAAAGTCTAAATTTTGCTATACTTGTCATTTCACAAGCACCCACATTCACTAAAAATGGTTGCTTGTTATCAGAATAACTGCCACATCCAGGAGGGGAAAAAACACCATAATAGTTTCATAATAAGCAAGTAAAACACAGGTAATGTTACATGAAAAGGATGAATTTGAAGTTCTGCTTCTGCCATAAGGAACCCTACAATTTGAATCACAGACGTCTATTTACAAACTATGGTCGCTTCCCAAAAGGTACAGCGAGGTTTCCTCCCTTTTCTCCATCTTCTTGACAACCAAATGAAGCATTATTTATAAAGAAGAAAGAAGAGTATGTTGTTCTACCGAATAAATTTATATACAATGGTACCTGATAGAACATACAACCACCACCATTATCATCATCATCATCACCATCACCACCAGCAGCAGCTAAGAAGGTGTGTCTACCAATTAAAGAGAAAAAGTTAAAAAAGAAAAAAATAAAGTTTCAAAGTTTTATTCTTCCAACAGAAATTTGATATTTTGAAGCCCCTCAGCAAAAATGCTCTTTCTAACTCTTGTTCTTGGCATCAACACTTGGGGAGGCGACTCTGAATGAAAACACACCATCACGACCGTCAGATTGTCTATTGCCCCTCGCTTTATTGCTTCCTCTACTAGTTCCCTGCAGCATAATTTCACGTCATTGTGCTCTTGGAGTTTCCTCCGGGCAAAGTCCACTGCGTTTTGGCTTCTAAAGACATCCCAAATTCCATCACTACCGATAATCAAAAACTCGTCTTCCTTCGTTAGTGTCATCAATTTAAGTTCTGGCTCAGCACTCAAAGGCCCACTCCTTTCACCGGTTTCCTTCAGTCCTTTAATGTGCCAATCACCTAGTGCCCGGGTTACACCCAACTGGCCATTCAAATATCCATCTTCAATGAATCCACCCAGCGACTCGATCCTCATCCTTTCATTGTCACAGCAAGGCGTGTGATCTTTCGACATTTCTATAGCCACTCCATGTCGAGACAGGACAGCCCGACAATCTCCAGCATTTGCCACAAGTAAAGATCTGTCCACCACGAGATCATATTATTTTTCTTTCATCAAGAGATCATATTATTTACCAAATGCATGCACAACACAACACTGTTGTTCTCATTTAGAAAGTCATCACAAAGATGCTATTAAAAATGAGCTATGCATCCTCAACATTTTTGCATGAAAAGATGCATAAATATGCAGTTAAGGGAATAATTTTACCAGTCCAGAAAGGCCGGGGAGATTTTGGGCCCAATGTAATGGAAAATCTTCAATCTACTTAGTTTTCCAACTCACTCACCTCTATCCCTAAACCCTTATTAACTGGTTGTAATATCAATTCCTTTTAGTTCAATGCCACAGCCCATTTACACATAAATCCAAGCAAATGGGTTACTTTTAAGCTTTACGTAATCACCCTAAGCTAGAGAAAACAGACCCCCCAACCAATACTGAAGAATGGGAGCAGCTTACCTCCCAAATATCATTGCAGTGAGAGCAGTTGTGCCAGAAGATAGAGCAGACTCGAGAGGGCATGACTTCTCAAAGGCAGCATCCGTTTCCATGAATGACCTTGTGACCACTTTCTCAAGTTCTAAAGGGAAATCAGCATCCTTGACAATGACCCTAGGTAAATGGTCACGGACAAATTGTGCCGCAAACTTTCCTCCATGCCCATCAAACACCTGTTATTAAAAACAAATGCTAATTCAGATGTCTTTAAACGAATGCCTTTCAAAAATTCTTGGTGTCTATGATACTTTTGTCCTTTCTTTTTACGTGATTATATCCATTCCCATTAAATTATAATTAATTGAATAAGTGGAAAAACTAGAAGTTTTCGTTTGAGCCAGAGTAACATCAAATCAAATATTTTTAATTTTTTTTTTTTCAATTGTAGAGATTTGAGAGAAAGGGCCAATCTTTTCTCTTTTGCTAATTTAAGCGACTATTAACTCTATTAATTTTAGGCATTAAAACAACAATTTTCACCAAGGAGATATAGATGACTAAAAAAAGAAAAAGGATGAAAATTATTAGTAAAAATAATTATGCCTTGTACCCTACGATGTGGATAAAATAAAGCCAAAATCTTGTACATAAAAGGATAATTCATGTTTACATTTGTTTTTATTGTTATTTTGAGTTTATCATATTTTACGTCATCCCAAATTTTCCATGTTGATTCCAAACTTGAGTAAAGTTGTAACTAACTAATGAAGTCATAACGACTTCAGAGTTCAAGGCTCAATCAAACTGGTGACTCAACCCACCGACTTGGTTCCCACCAAGGGAAAGCTAACTATACAAGTACCTCCTATTTTTAACAATTTAGCGAGACACTGTCTTATAATTGCTGATTTATGTAACTACCCAGTTCTATTTAACTTCAGAGTTCAGAGATTAAAACAACAACTTAATAGTATAAAGACTTCTGTTATGTTCCAAGCAGCATCATGCAAAATATCCCCCCAGTTCTTCCCAGCAACATTCAATTGGTGTAGTAGCAAATCCACTTCATTCATTCATCCAACATAGTAAATATCTTTTCCCTTATTTATTGGGGGAGGGAGGGGATGAGGGGAGAAGAGGCCTACATTACAAACACAACTTTATTGTTGAAAGATAGAACCATCCATACTTGCATCAATCAACTTCTTATTAAAAAATATGAATAGGTTACCAGGTCAGTTAGTCCAGAAAACTAATTGGGGGACAAGTCCTCCAGACGATCAAGTTGAAGCCAATTCTTTATCCAAATCTCTGTATAATGGTGATGGATGATATCCTTATCAAGCTAGAATTTCTTCTAAATTTGAGTTCTCAACTTTCTGAATTAGTAAACACGCATGATGAGAATAAATGTGAGGATGCAATTTAGTTTAAAACTTCTTGTCAAAAATGAAATAAGAATAAAAAACAACCGTACTACCCAAAATGACTTCACTAAGTAATTCATCAAATTAACCCAAGAACTAATTACTTGTGGAGATGTCATGGCAAACAATAGACAATCAGAGTAGGTTAAAGAACTTACACCATAGAAGGAGATAGCTTCCTCACTAAGTAAATTGTAACCAAAATTCTTTGCTAGATCTTTAATACATATGTGAGTATCCTCCATATAAGAACGACTTCCAATGTCAGACCACTCTCCAGACCGAAGGGCAGGGATGAAATTATTCAACAAGTTCTGTTTCTTGTCTGTGACTGTTGTATCCTCACAAATGCTTTCCAGCTGAAAAAACCAGGAAAAACAAGGAAAGGAAAAATTCCAAGAGATAAATTAAAGAGGTCACGATCATGCAGCTAATCAACAGCAGATGACTATTTTCAAAGACACATGCTGATTATTAAAATTTTGAGGTTAGACTGGCTAATATTTTTTTTCCAAAAAGGTATGATTTCAATTAAATAATTGAAAATATTATAATAGAAAACACACTCTTAAAAATGATGGCAATGGAAGGAGAAAAAGAAAACCTCTAACGATAATCATAAAATCACAAAAGATGACAGAAACTAGGCTTATGGAACACACAATCAAAGAGGAAGTGCTAATTCTAATATACTAATAAACACTTATAATTCAACACTGCTAGCAAATCTTAAAATCATATCCTCTTATAGTGCATCCCAACTCCTAGTCAGACACAAAGTTCCAGCAGAACCTATATTCTGTCCATACATTCATACACTCATTTTATGAACCAACATTTACATAAAGTGAGTGTGGCAGAAATGCGAATGTTGAGATAAATGTGTGATAAGACTAGAAAAGATAGAATTAAAAATGATCACATTCGGAAGATGGTTGGAGTATCACAAATTGGAGATAAAATGAGAGAAAATCAATTAAGATGATTTGGACATGTGCAAAGAACGTTAGGAAAAGTGACATAGTCAACATTGAGGATAATACTAGGAGAAGAGGAAGACCAAAGTTAACGTGGGTAGAATTAGTAAAGAAGGATATGATAGCATGTGGATTAACTGAGGCTATGACCTTAAATAGAGTGGAATGGAACATAGGATTCATGTAGCCGACCCCAAGTAGTTGGAAAAAAGGCTTGATTGTTGTTGTTGTACATTCATATAGTCACCCAGGTTAAGGGATAATAAGAGTTGATTCATGTTGACAGCCAATACAAAATAGTCAACCACTTATGAACTTGAATCATAAAAATCACCAAACCATTATGCTTTCACCCTTGAGATACTTTTTGCCAAAGCTGTCACACAGTCAAAATAAATACATATTACACACAACTTCATATATTTTAAAATGTCACGTATGCAGTATATTTGTCTTTTCAGTCTACCATGTCAAGCCTTAAATTCACACAAATCACTAACTTGCTAATTGGGTTACTTTAGAATATAAGATGAAAAATATTTTATTTGGAAGAGTCAAATTTAGGCTCCATTCGTGAAATGGGAACATATTCAGATAAATGCTTCTATACTGAGTAGATGACGCTGCATATCATTAGATTGTGATATTAAAAGGCTACTGTATATGAAGTTGCTGTATCCTCCCGTTCCCTGAAAAAATGGCACCCCAAAGACAAAGACGAAGCCATTTCATCATTTGAAATTCATATTTGCTGAGTGACAAAACTAAGTGGTGCTTGTGAGTTCTACATTCTAATTTCCAAATGCACAAAAAGGGAGCCTGAGTGATTTTTTTTTTTTTTTTTGCGAAAGCAGCTCTTAAAGTTTCAACAAGTGCCCCAAATTAATTAGAAAAATAAATGCTAATAGATCACAAAAAGAATAATTATCTCAATAAATGTAAAGCTCTCAATCATTCACTTCATCTCATTGATGCTGGAACTTATCTAAAATTGAATTCTAGAAGAGACAAGAAATTACGAGAAGTAGATCTTTTTGCGCATAAAAAGTAATTATGGAACAAAAAAAAAAGATGTGAAACATCATTATCCAAGTGTTCAAAACTCTAAAGAACTACATCTCCTAACACCACCGCCAAAGGTTAGAACTTAGAAAGAAAAACTAGGAAAAAAAAAAAACATAGAAAGAAAATTAAATAAATTCGATTAAAATATCATAACATGAATTTGAGAAGAAAAATTACATAAATCAGGGTAAAAGGTCAAAAAAGCATTAAAAACAATGAAAAGGAACTATAAGGAGAAGGCAAAAGCAACAAGATGTACCATATAAACATCTCAAATCCAATAAAGTACAATTCAGGGACGAATAAATTCACTAAAATTGAACTAATAACTCACATATAACAAACTCAATTTCAATTAGTTCATATACTAAGTGATTCCAGAAGACATCAATTAGGAACAAGTACAAACTAAAATAACCTAAATTACATCACAACTATATAAATTAAGACACACAAGCAAAAAGAAGAAAAGGGAAAAAAAATCATTACACAAACAACAGTATCAGTTATCAATCACATGAAGAAAAACCAGTTTCAAACATTAATACTTAATTATTATTTTTTTAAAAAAAAAAAAAAAAAAAAGACTTTCAGAATGATTTGGACCAAATGGGTCGTCAGATAATAAAAAACTAGGCGATCAAAGAATTAATTTCTTACAGGAAATGAATTTCCCAGAGCAAGTTGATTACAAGAACCATCCTTTTCCCAATTCTCAATCTGGCCATGAAAAAATTCAGATTGCAAAGGCCAAGTCTTGTGGCTTTCGTCATGCTCAGAGAAACCCAGATTGTCCATTCGTTCAGAAACTTGTTCTGAGTCCTGCACACACATGGTAGTTTCAGTTTCTAAGCAACTTGTGGGTTTTCACAAGCAGGAAGAGAATCTCAGAGAAATATCCGATTATAAAGTCGGAATGAGTTCGAATATTGTTGTGAGGATATATATATGTATTAGTAGTTTAGAGGGAGGATAGATAAAAATTTTGAGAGAGAGAAAGAGCAGGAGCCGTTGAGTTCCAGATTTTTCTATGAAAGCGTGGCTGTGAGCACTGTATTTTGGTTAGATGCGATTTAAAAAAATGTCGGTCATTACTACCAGCCTGCCAACGTGCTAAATTACTAAATTGCCCTTTTACACATTTTCTTTAATATTTCCCTTCTATTTCCACGACTTTTCTGTTCCATATCTATACTATGAAAACAGCCCGTATCAGGCACGTATTTGATACATATATTAATACGATTATGATATAATAATATAAGTATTCGATACATCTAAGAAGTATTTAATTTTTTTTAATTTTTTTTTTGAATATCGTATACGGTTAGGATACAACTAGAATAAGGAGAAACTATGGCTGAAATACTCGGGATACACCATAATAAGTTTAGAATATGTCTGTAATATGTTTAGGATACTTTTTGGGACAAATTTGTAATTTTTTGTTTTATAAAATAAGGTTGAGATTGTAATATTAAAAATTTTGTAGATTAGAAAATAAGGATCATTTTATAATAAAACAAAAATATTTTTAAAACCCTTACTATATTTTAAAAAAAGATAGTGAATTTCTAGATTTTAACTTCTTATATTTTGTATAATTACTTTAACTATATTTGTTGTATGGTTAAAGAATAAAAATTAATATTTTATGTAGAATATTATAATTTTATTTATTTGATATATCTTTGTTGTATCCCATTTTTTTAAAAAATTTTCTATCGACATATCCGTATCGTGTCGTATCCGTATCCGTGCTTTCTTGATTCCATTGAATGTGGTTCGTAATATCTCTATGCTAAAATCATAAAAGATGGAAACTTTAATTCTCCCTTCCTCACCCAGCGAGTTTCTCTGAGAGTTCCAACTTTTCAATGCATATTTCAGTTTAAAATTCCAAAATATATTTTCCATTAGCTAACTCTCATACATTATCTGTTAATTTGTAATTTTTTTTCAACATTAACTTTTTCGAGTAGACATCATATAGTTATTTTGGGGCATCCAAAAATAAAAATATACACATTTATTATGTGTCAGAGGAAGTGAATGAGAGTGGGTATTAAAAGTTCAGATCGAGAAATACGAAATATAATGATATAGAACAAGTTGTCAAAAGAGTATAAAATCATTTGCATATCGAAGGTCAAAAGAGTTGGTTAACACATTTTTGAGATAATTTTAACAAATTCGTTTCAACCCGAAAGACTCATTTTTGATTGAAAATTAGTCAATGATCAATACTCATAGTGTAACGTTCCGTATCACCTCAAAGAAAAATGTTTGATAACACTTATATATGTGCACACTTTCTTACTATGTAGATTTGTTGAGACAAAAATCATGAACACTAAAAAAAAAGTGTGCAAATAAAATAATACCTATACGGTATAAGACATGTTGTGAACACAATTTTGCTGTGAGAGTGCATTCTTTGCCTACACTTTGTAAATTCAAAGTGTTTTTCTTCATTCGTATCGAGATTTTGTCTCACTAATAATGAATTTTTGTAAGACTCATGTGATCAAAGAGTAAATGTTAAGTTTTGTGACAATACAAGTTTTAAAGATGAGGCTCACGTGGATCACTTATGCAATCCCTGTAAATAGTATACAACCATAGCATCAGCCAAATGGGTTCTATTTAAATAGTTCTTTGTTAGAATAATAAAAAATAATAATAATAATTTATTTGATGAAAAGTCAAATGACTTTTTTTGTCTATTTTGATATCTCATTTGGCTAGGAGGAGTGCTTGTAGTGGTTGAGCTTTTATTTGGAATAAAATCTGGTTTTCTTTGCTGTGGAAAAGTAAAAAAAAGGGTGCCAGACTTATTTATTTAATTATTTATTTATTCATTCATTTATTTATTTAGCAAATAGCAATTCTAGTCCAAATGATATCTCATCTACCAAAGAGAATGCTCCATAAGATTGCACTATATTTTATTGGTAGTGATTGTGCCACGAATATATAACAAAAGTGTGAATAGAAAGACTTTGTGTGTAGCAGGGTATGAAGATGATGATGTATGACAATGACTTCAGATTTCTGCTTTTGGCCTTTTGGAAAAGATAGGCACTAGGCAGCCAGTCAATAAATATCTATAAGTATTCAAAGTATCTACGTACCATACCTTTCATGTTCTAAGGTTCACAGTTGTTCCAATTGGCCGGTATTATTAACACAGACACAGGCCACATGTGGGTGCTTACAAACCTTTACACACACACACACACACATATATATATATTTATTGGTTGTCTTCTTTCTGCGTACAACATGAAATTCAGTGCTATAAACAATATTGGCCATAATACAATTAAAGAAACAAATGTGAGTAGCATAGTGGAGAATTCGCTGGAAGTTTGATAGAAACAAATGTAGGGGCCAACGTGTTTATTTGCTTGGTTGTAGAATTTTATAAATTAATTTAATTTTAAGTACAAGTAAATAGAATAAAGTACAAAAATAACACTCGATATATTTGAAAATTTAGAAAGGAAAAAATCACCAATGAACTAGTAATTGAATAACCAAATCTAGTATCGTCAAAGCAAAATACAATAGACTCACATCTACTTCACTTTGTTAAGAATTTGATGCTAAACGGATAAGGCTTGTTCTTACGACTCCACGTTAAATTGCTGCAGACTTTAGACGAACGTCACAATCTTGCAGAAGGGTTGCTGAAGAACACTCAGCGAATATTCTGTCCACTTCATTGTACAATTGTCTTCTTCTTCCTCAACAATGAACAGTTGAGAAGAAATCAAACAATCCAGTGCCTTGATCAATAGATAAACTTTGAAGTAGTCTTCGAACGATTGATCAAATAGAGAGCATCATCCTAAATCACTCAATGAATATATGTGCACTCTCAAAGAACGATAAACATGAAATTAATGAAGAATTTTCTACCCTAATACTTCTCAAAAACTCTCTTTAAAAATAATATATTATGAATGCATAAAATTAGAGAAAGCGTAAGATAGCATTTAAAGATGATGAAGTTCTAAGTTTTCTTAGAAAACAAGTTTCAAAAACATTTTTAAACATGTATTTCAAAATATCAAAGAATTTTAGAAACCAGTTTGAATCAAAATGGTACTTTTCTTATTGAAAAAGAACATCTCAACAAAATTGGACCGATT
This sequence comes from Cornus controversa, assembly GCA_026545225.1. Taxonomy (NCBI): domain Eukaryota; kingdom Viridiplantae; phylum Streptophyta; class Magnoliopsida; order Cornales; family Cornaceae; genus Cornus; species Cornus controversa. The sequence goes on along the minus strand of CM048851.1, from coordinate 62,440,254 downwards.
GTGAGTTCACGTGGACCAGTTTAACTCTTGTTAACAAAGTTGGACTCGTTGAGGGAAAAAGAAAATACATCCATTGTGTTTGGATTTCAAATTATGAGATACCGATATATGTTGGATCGGTCCACAATCAAGTGAACTGGTCCAACTTTGAAAAGTATGAAAAAAATAAATGCAAGGTGTCTTCACACACTTTCTTTGATTATATGACGTTTTCACTTGATCAATGATATCCATGCACTTGATTTTCAGTTTCATAATTGATTACAAAGATTTAATTCGAATATTATAACTCGATCAATTTAATTTTGACATCAAAATTTGCCAATTACAATAATACATCTCACAATAAACTGATTAAATCTTTAGAAACCACATTACCAACACATCAAAAAGTTTAAGGCGATATTGATATAGGCTATGGAAACTATTCTGTTATTAGGAAAAAATAGGGAAACATTTGAAAAAAGAAAAAGAAAAAAAAAAGTTTCAGGGAACCATTTTTGAAAAGTTTTTTTTGTGAAAAAACTGTTGGAAATTAATCCATACTCATCTTGTAGAAATCAAGAATACTGCAATTAATTAAAGAGGGGATTTTAATTGACATACCTGAATGAAAATTAAGCCGTAGAATACCTTTGTGTTCCTGCAAGAAATCCTTAGAGAACTCTACCCCCTTTCTGAGAGTTGTTCTTCGATAGGGCTGAATAAGGGTTGTGAAACCCTTATTTATAACAACAACAGGGGGGGACGGCTTCTCTACAAATAAAATACCTAAGTCTCCCTTCCTATCATGGAGACCTAGATATCAACGGTTAGGATTAAATCCTATCAAATAAAGTTGGAAAACCACAATCCAACGGTGTAAATATTATACTGCCAATTAGACCACAATTGACAAGTATAACCCCAACCCATCAAGTAACAATAATTACATTGCAATCCAATTTTAGAAATAATGCATAGAACCACAAAAAATATTTTATTTATTTAAAATATTCCAACAATCTCCCACTTGGTTCATGCACTTTAAGTATTATAAAACGACACTATGGATTGCAACACTTTAGAAAAGTCGAGTGGCCACTCATTTTATTTTAGAAAAATACAATTATCGAAACAGATGGGTTGACACTTTAAAACACTCTCTTCCATAGACTTCCTCAATAGTGGATCATGGATGCGTAGACAAGTAATATATTAGTCTAAACAGTTCCATAGTCTCAAAACTAATTCCATCTAGGATTTGAGCAAATATAGTGGTTTTTACTGCATTTCATGAGATGTGCAAACTGCATGTGGTCTAAACGCATACCTCACTATCCGTCCTGCTTCATACCATCACGGTATGTCACCTGAACATATTACAGCAAACCGCCAACCTTCTGTCTAGTGTGAGGGTTTACCGATATGGAGCCAATCCCATATCTAGCCCAAGCTATCCTCATGGAATGTGAAACACTCCCACAGGCACTTTAATAATTATGTTTGGATTTACCAATGTGGCGCCAATCCCACATCTAATCCAAACACCCTCATGAGTGTAACATCACTCCCAGGCAAACATAATAGCACGTGCATAAACTATATATAAATAAAGATAATAATAATGATGCATCATAACTTCATTTTGCATGCAAATAACTGTCACCAAAAGGCATAAATAAACTGAAAGAAAATAACTATCACCATAAAGTGTAAATAAGTTGAATGCTAACTGCAATGTAACATGATATAAAACAAATATCAGACGTCATAACACAATAACTCACGAACACCTATCCGGATCACGTGTTCCTTAAATAATTTGCAGCTAAATACCTTTAATGAGAAGATCTGTAATCATCTTTTCTGTTACTATATGGGGAACCTCAATCACACTTTCCTTAACCTTTTCACACACGATAAGATATTTTATATCAATGTGCCTATTACGCTTAGAGTTTTTTTTTTTTTCCATGAAACATCTCCTTGAGTTAGCATAAAAAATAAATCCAGAAGTGTATTTTCTACTACTCGAGTAACCTGCAAAGTCATCATCAGAATAACCAACTACCTCAAAGCAATCTGATTTCCTGTAGATCAACATGAACTCTTTAGTTCTTTGGAGATACCTCAAAACTTTCTTCACTACCTTCGAATAAATAATGTGCAGATTTTGCTAAAATCAACTTCACTTCTCACAAAATCATTATCGAGACATTTTTATTCTGACAACATATTTTCTTTAACACCTTGAACCGCACTTGGTACACAATATCTTCATCTCAAAAGTTTTCAATATTTTGTCAATACATGCCTTTTGAGAAAGTCCAAATTTTTCTGTAGTGCATGTATTTCATGAATGTCATAACTAACTAACAAAATATCATCAACATATAAGACAAAGATAACAAATCAACTCCCACTGAACTTAAGATATATGCATTAGATCACGATACTCTTCAGGTTGAAACATGTAAATCACTTCCTTAATGTCTCAATTGAGGAACATTGTCTAGACATCTATCTAATACAACTCAAGATCATTAAGTATAAAAGAAACTACAAAGTTTTAGACTCCCACTGAATTCACACATCCTCAATAAATTTTTTTTTTTTTTCATTGACATGTTTCAACAATTTCCATAGGTTTAGAGGGATAATAAAATCATAACCAAAATATCTCTCCAGATACTCATTGAAAAGACAAGTGATGGTGCGAGAGGATCAAATTTCTTAATATCTAGATTGTATAATTTTAATCTTTCTGTCTAACAGCCCTTCATCTTTGAACAAAAATATTTTAAACACATCAAGTGTTTCAGACTTCTGGTGGATTATGTACAAATAAGCATATCTTAAAAGATCATCAATGAAGGTAATGAAATACCTCTGCCCTCCTCAAGAAGGAGTAGGAAATGGACCCCAAATGTCAGTGTGAATGAGGTCCAAAAATCAGATGACTGACTAGCCTCAAAATTGTGTTTCTTCTGCATCTTTCCCTTGACACAATCAATTATAAATCATAATCAGAAAAATTAGTAGTTCAATAATCACATCCTTGACCAAGCATTCTAGCCTTTTTCGCGAGACATGCCCCAATATTATATGCTATAACATAGTTGAGTCCACGAAAAAACTAGAAGCATGTATATAAGATAACTAATCTGTCACCAAATAAAAAATAAAATCTCAAAGCATTAAATCTCGAAACTTAAAGTAAATTATGCCTAATAGCAGGAACATAAATAAATAAATAAAACATTAAGCCCTAAAGAAAAACTAGTATGTAACACTAGCGGAATTGTCTCAATAGCCTTGATATGAACCGCATCAGCATTACCAACACCAATCAATCCTCAACCTTCAGATTTCTCCGGCTTCGCAGCCCCTGGTTTGTTTTTCTTTAGCCAATTTTTATAACCAAAACAGTCTTTCTTTTAATGCCCCTTCTTATTGCAAAACCAGCATTCACCATCCCCATGATCAACGTCTTTTCCTTTGTTATCATGCTTTCCCCTTTGTTGATTAGCCTGATTTCCTTTCTTGCCGCCCTTATTCTTGAAATTGTACTTGCTGTTACTGCTCACGGCAAGATGAGCTGACTCAGTTTTTACTCCTTTGAGACGTTCCTCCTCAGTCACACAAAGTGCTAATAACTGGTTAATGTCCCATTTAGTCTCTTGTGAATTATAATTCACCCTGAAAGTATCAAAAGACCTGGGCAGAGAATATATCACCATGTGGACCAATAACTCATCATCAAATGTAATTCCCTGCTCTCTCAGTCCATTAACCAGCTTACACATCTTATAGATATGCTCTCTCACTGAACCACTGCCATCATATTTTATTGACATGAGTTGTGTCAGATAATAATATTGTAGTTGCTTCTTGGTACCCATAAATTGTGTCTTGATCAAATTCAAGAGCTCCTTGGCAGTATCAAATACAGGAATACCACCCCGAATAATTTCACCAATAGAAGCACAAATCAACCTGATGGCCATGGTATTAGCTTTAGTCCACTTAGCATGCAACAATTTCACTGCCTCAGAAGATTCTACAGTAAGCGCAGGGGGTTTCTCCTCATGAAGAACGAACTCGTAGTCCAAAAACCCTAACATAATATCAACATTTGTCCTCCAGGCAGTGTAATTCGAACCATTCAATGGTTCAATCCCTGTAAGCTGTTTCTGAATTGCGGAAGCGTCCATGACTGAAAAACATGTTATATCAAATAACATCACATAAACAACATATAAAATAATATGTCACAGCTTTAGGGATTATCACTTTAATTCGTACTTGGAGTTTTAAGCCGAATTTATCAGGGTGTTTTACTATATGCAAAACCTTCCACCCTGCGGGAACAAGTAAGATGTCATTTAAAAATCACCTTTGGGCAGAATTTTAAATACATTTACCCCCCAAATTTGCGATTAAATCGCACATAGACCTAATTGATTATGCTTGAATTATTACTAAACACTTCCACTACCTTTGGGCAAGAGGGTTATTTAGTTCTAACCCAAACACTCTCAACTATTCTACTCACTTATCCTACATTAAGACATTGATCACCTTTGGGCAGAACTAATGCCCCAATATAGGTAAGTGCACTGTAAGACCTTAAGAAGACCAATATATGTCTTTAAAATTTTCAAAAATAATAACCTACATGAGTGAATGTCACCTTTGGGCAGGCATCACTCACTTTGGATACTACCTTGAAACGGTCACTTTACCGGTCTTCATAAACCCCAATGAAAGACCTAAACTTTAAAATTCATTTTATTTAGGTTCAAAAACTTCTTTATAATGCACATAAAAATAAACCCAAATATAATGAGACAAAAAATAAACATGGATCCAACAAACTTAAATATAAATAAAAAATATATATTTATATTTATCCATGCACATAAAATCCACTATTCACAATTTATTGAACAATTAAATTAAATGTTCAATCACTCTATACATGTAAAATATATATGCTTTAAACATGTATAACTGTAGCCTTTTGAAAAACATAGCACATGTAAAGTTGGACAAAGGTAATTAGTAAACACACTTGTGCACGTCACTCAAGACTCACAACCTCCTGCAACTTGGTTTGCAAAGAAACCAAAAATTCATATATGTTATATATATACTTTAATGCACATGTCTCTCAAAAAATCGCCACTTGGCAACCTCTTCCACCACTTGTGAACAAACTGCAAGTTATATATATATATATATATATATATATATATATATATATATAATAATCCATGTGCATAACATCCATTGTTTACAATTTATTGAATAGAATGAAATTAACTTAATATAAAGCTTTCACTTTTATAAAGCAAAAGAGATAAAATTAATATATATACAATTAAATGTATATACATTTGCAAAACATTTATCTTTCACAACTAAGAACACAAAACTCCAACAAAGCCTTAATATTAATAAAAATCAATAAACTAAAAAAAAAAAAAAACTCAATGATATATGAGTTTAAAAAATCAGATTTCCAACAACTTAAAACACTTCATGAAATGTCATAAATAAACCAATCCACTCCTGTAGATAGTTTGTCATCTTATATACCTTAATTTTGTATAATTCCTAGATTCTTTTGTGATCTCTAAAAAAAACACGTAATTTTCTCTTTGGCTTTGTTATTGGTTGTGTTCAGTACTTGTGGGTGCAACAAATAAAATCTAAGTAGGAGAATCTTGATCACCGACCCCATAGTGCAAAAGCTAACTGAATAAATTAAGCACATTACACATGTGACTATACACAAATTCTGAGAATCCAACACATGTAAATAAAGTGACCATGAAATACAAACAGAAGTGAGATTCCATGCGTACAAGGCAATCACATTGAAAAATATATATACATCTATATATGAGTCTATTCATGCACGCAACTACAGATACAGACAGTTTACGCAAAAATTGGAAAGAAATCAATTTTTTTTTTTTTTTAGATTCCTACTTCTTGATTTCTACAAGAAAAAACTTCACTTCTAACCATGGCTCTGATACCAATTGTTGGAAATTAATCCATACTCATCTTGTAGAAATCAAGAATACTGCAATTAATTAAAGAGGGGATTTTAATTGACATACCTGAATGAAAATTAAGCCGTAGAATACCTTTGTGTTCCTGCAAGAAATCCTTAGAGAGCTCTACCCCCTTTCTGAGAGTTGTTCTTCGATAGGGCTGAATAAGGGTTGTGAAACCCTTATTTATAACAACAACAGGGGGGGACGGCTTCTCTACAAATAAAATACCTAAGTCTCCCTTCCTATCATGGAGACCTAGATATCAACGGTTAGGATTAAATCCTATCAAATAAAGTTGGAAAACCACAATCCAACGGTGTAAATATTATACTGCCAATTAGACCACAATTGACAAGTATAACCCCAACCCATCAAGTAACAATAATTACATTGCAATCCAATTTTAGAAATAATGCATAGAACCACAAAAAATATTTTATTTATTTAAAATATTCCAACAAAAACATCATAAAAACGATCCATTTGAAATGATTAAAAATAGCTTTTTAATCATTATTGGAGTCTATTTATTAAAGAAATCATCTCAAAACCATAAATTTTCAATATATATATATATATTGAAAAAAAAACATAAGAACCATAGTTGAAATGAAAAAATAAAAACAATACCATATGGTCCCCTAAAAAGGCCCCAGGTACATAAAAATGAAGAAAATAAGCATTACATGTGTATGCAAATGCAGGTATTCATATTAAGTTATAACTTATAAGTATATATACTTTATCTTATAAATAAATAAAAAAGCTGCCAGTATATTATATATATAACACGAAGGATTCACAGTCACACATATTGGGTCTGTATAAGAATGAAAGCCGTGCATAGAAGGCTACAGATTATGAAAATAACAATTTTGTTATATTTATTGTAGTGAATCCAACAATGCTAAGCTTGTGTGGATGTCATTACTCGTTAGTAGGGATATGAATCACCTTTTCTGAAATTTACCATACATTATTATTATTATTATTATTATTATTGGTGATGCTGATTCAAAGGAATCTTTTTGGTTGCTTGGATTGGAGTGGAGTGACAGCGAATCCAAGAATAAAGCAGTTCATGGAAGCTGACGTGGCATATGGTTATCCAATTAAAGGCCATTATCAATAAACTATTACTATCATTACAATTATTTGGACTTTTATTTTCTTATACAATGGCTGCATGTCATGTACCATCCTTTATCCTAGGCATGGCATGGCATGAATCTTAAAAAAAGAAAAAAACAGACAACCACTAAATAATAAATCGAACTAACGCACACACACAAGTATACACATATCAAACTCACACACATTCACTATTATTTCATTAATCAAGACTTAAATTCTTGACTGGAAATGAGACAACATCGAAACCAAGCTTTGGTTATAAGCTTTGTCATACTGCTCAACGTGATTGATTTGTGATATGATATCGCGCAAAGGTTATGACGTAGTACAAGAGTTCTACTCAAGTTTTGTCATAAATGAAATCATCCCAATAATATTAGGATCCATAAAAAAAAATTAATAATAAAAATAAAATAAAATAAAATAAAACTATTTAAATTTGTAAATCGATACAAATCGTGGGTTGAGTCCGGTTTTACTTTGGATTCCAATTTGAGGTCTATTATTACCACCTAACCAATAACTATATAGATATTATAATATTATTAATAATATAAACATTAAAACATAGGACAAGATTGGCATCTTTTAGCCAACCAGACTAATCCGTAATTTGCATGTAAGATTGTGACACGGGGTATACATGAATATGACAAACATTAATTCATTTCACCTAATAACAAGAATAACTTTATTCAATTATTTTTCATAAATAAGTGAGCTACCTCAACTTTTAAATTTTCAAACCATACCTGTACTTGCTTGTATTAAGGTTGCGTAAAAGAGAACAGCTTACGGGAAAAAAAATCACGTCAACATACAATGTTCTATTTATTAAGAATGCTTTTACAGCTATTATTATTATTATTATTATTATTATTATTATTATTATTATTATTTATACAATACTATGATTGTAAACTTAATTAATTGAACTACATTAATATTATCAAAAGAAAACTATGAACCGAATTGAATTTGTCTTTTACGATTCGGTTCGGTTCAATTTTAAATTTTTAACAAAATTTTGATTTTAATTTTAAAATTAAAGAATTATTGAATCAATTTTAATTTAGTCTAAAACCGTATTAAATTGTGTGCACTTGTACGAGAATGGGATAACCTAAATCTGAAAGATTAGATGAGACCGTCTCATTTTATTTACCAGCTTCCTATTTCATGAGTTAATGAAAGCTAAACAGGACAGTCCAATGGTAAGTTGAGAACCATATATCATTGTGAGTGGACGTTAAGGGTCAAACACCAATACCCTATTCAAAGAATCAAGCATAAAATATAAAGAGTGGATAGAAACTCTCCCACCTCTTGAGAAGGTGCCCACGCCATGCCCACTTATTTTATGAACAATGTCTTTATCCTCCTGACTCGGACAACACTAAATTGGAGTGTCATTAAACACCTTAATAATTGCTTACAAAAAGTAAGTGTCAAAAAATTCAAATCTTTAGAAGTGATTGAGAGTGTCAATAATTACAAATACTATGTCAGACATTTGTAGAAGTGTCTTAACATTTTTTTTATTAGGACACTTCTTAAATATTTATTAGACACTTTTTGGACACTCATTGAATACTCTTCGAATACATATTAAACACTTCATAGCAGTGATGTATATTCAAATATTTCGATTACGACTAAGTTATGATTAAAAATCTAAACTAAATATATGTAGAACATTAAATAAGTTTGATTCTTTAGTCTATTTGTCTATTTTTTTTTATAAATTTGTTTAGTTCTTAATTGAAGTATTTTTGTAACGTAGTCCTTTTTTTTGTTGAATAATGAATATAGGGTAAATATCACTTATACCCCTTCAGTTTAGGCAATATTCTGACTAGACCCTTTTAGTTTCAATTATTCCGACTACACCCCTTGTAACTAATGTCCGTTAGGTGTACTAACGGTTTTGGGTGAATTTACAATTTTACCCATCATTAATACACTTAATTTAATCAATAAAAGCTATTGATGTAAAAAGACATAATTGCCCTCCCTTATATTGAATCAATCTTCTCTCTCTAACTCTCCCTCGCCAGTCTCAGTTTCTCTCTCTAACTCTCCCTCATCTTTCTCTCTCTAACTACCGTCTGCCACTTTTTCTCTCTAACTACAGTCTCAGTTTCTCTCTCTAACTCTCCCTCATCTTTCTCACCCCCTCCCCGCAACACACACTCTCTACCTCCTACGATATCTTCGACGATCCTGTTGATGTTGGCGTCAGATCTTAATCGGTGATCACGATCTATATATTTCTATAGTAGATTATGAATCTGTCTACGATGCATTCTTAGTATAAGTGTATATATATATCTGTATGTATAGAAATATATATATATATATATATATATATAAATATATAATATAAATTAATTTGTATATATCTTAGTATAAGTGTATATATATATATATCTGTATTTATAGAAATATATATATATATATATATAATAAAATAATTTTTATAATATATAGTAAGGTTATTTTCATAATTGTGTATTGATTAATGAGGTTAAAGATGTCATTTTATACATGATAGGGGCAAAAAGGGTCCTTCATTTATTTTTCTGGTGCTGACATCAACAAATTCCTTTGTTGCTGACGTTACACTAAAGGAGAGGGTAAATCGATAAGTGAATCTAAAATTTAGAGGGTGTAATTGGAATATTGCCTAAATTGAGTGGTGTAAGTAGTTTTTACCTATTAATATATTATATTATTATTTTATAACCATATCATTGCCGTGTCTATGTTTTTTTTTTTAAAAAATTCTGTATTGTCGTGTACGCGTAGATCAATACAGAATACCATATATGATGATTTTTCTTCTCTCATTAAGACATAATTAACTTTAAAATTCACTCAAGAAAGAATAGGAACAACTTCTTAGTAATTAATACATAACAGACATAATACCCACATTCATTAAAAACAAACCAACCACTATTCGGCTACAGTCTCGTGCGGTCAACGGAATCATTGTTGGAGACTCGATCTGTTTTTTTACACAAGTTTTTTCTTATTTATATCAATCTTTTGGTAACGGATTACAAATTTAAAATTATTTTATATCCCACCATTCCAATTATATAAAACACCTTTTCTTTTTCTCGGGAAAGTGCCAAGAAACTGTCATTTTCTTCGAAAATCGCCAAAAACTGTCATTCACCAAACGTACATAATATGTTTCTTCTCAAACCATAGTTCAGGGTCCAATTAAGCACAAGTCAAGTTATCAAAAAGTAATGTTAATACAAAAAATTACTTGGTTAGTTTAATCTAACCAATATGATGCAAACACTCAATCTCTCCGCTAGGAATTCACAAAAATACTTTTCTTTCTTATCAATTCTTTCCTTTCTCATTAATTTCTTCCTTTAATTATACAAGTTATGAATCATTTTAGCATTCGAATTTCTTCATTTACAATATTTTCTGCTTTCAAGTTTTCTTCGGATTCGAATTTCTTACTGGACCGAATAAGCCATCCTCCTTTATGAGCTTTTTGGACTCAAGCAATTTGATCTACTTTTGACATATCGGGACGACTTAAGGGCCTGGTCTGTTAACAACAATCCCAAAAGCTATTGCCATTGAATACACAAACTTTCACACACACAAACACGAATAGACACATTTATACGACATAAAAGAGAGATTATTTTTCGACATTTTTTGGTTGTTAATTTTGGGCCTTTTAGTTTTACCGTAGTGACATTTTGTGATGCCGAAATAAGAGATCAACTCAATGGTAGCCCTAAAAAATATATCAAAATGCGGAGCATGACTGTAGAAATCCCATTAGTAATTTGAGTACGTTTTAACAAAGTCATTTATTTCAATCCATTTATGCTAAAACTTTCAAAAACTTCTCAAATTGTATTTCATATAATTTTGCAAATATATTCTGTGGTACATCAGAAAAAATATAAATATTTTTTTTCCAAATTATGTATATAAAAAAATTAAATTAACATAAATAGAGTTAATTTTTTTAATATATATTTTGATAAAACATGCAGAGAATATAGAACATCGTAAATAGCCCGGGCCTTGATCAAGCATGTACAAGAATTTTTCAGACTGTCCCACTGCAGCGCAATTAGCCTTTAGTAGGGATGCCAACACGCAGGTTTGGAGCGGGTTGTCCCAAACTCCCATGTCTGGCATTTAAACTTCCTCCGACGATTTGATCTCATCCAGGTGCACAACACCCCAGCCCCGTTTAGAGGGGAAAATCATAATTTCACATATACATGTTTGTACAAAGACAGATCTGCAAAATATACATATAATATATTGTATATAGAGAGATTTGCATATAAATATATATGAATATAGAGAATTAAAAGAGAATGACACCAATCGCAAGAGAGAAGTTCTGATGATTAAAAGAGCCACGAATACAATGGTGGCTGCCACTTGGTTAGCCGTTTGGTGGGTGACTGAGGCAAACATTAAGGGAGGACTAATGAAGAGAAAGGAATGATCAGCGCGTGGGAAATAGCTCGTCATAAAAACATGGCTATTGGTTTTGAGAGGATGGAGGGGGGTGTAAGGCGTAGAGAGTGGGAAATAGGAATGAATGATTGTTCAAAGACTCGAAACTTTCACAACAAGGTTAAAGTTGTTCACGGCGAGGCAGAAAACTTACCACCCACCCCCACCTCGAACCCAGCTCGGGGTCTAGTTTTCCTTCCCATGCCAGCCCCTATGGGATAAAAAGGCTTTCCATACTTTCCCATTAGGGGTGGAACGGGACAGAAACCCGTTGGAACAATAAAAATTGTCATCCCTAGTGTAACGGATCAGACACTTGCATTCTACCCAAAAACCTAAATTGTTGGATAGTACTGTATACCTACCCTTATATGCCCAAGTCTTTCTCCATTTGGACCCGATGTGGGATAAAGTTAACATATCTAACATTTTCCCCCACCCAAACTCGCAACAATCTCGTTGCAGTCGAACCACCCTGCCTACCCAAGTTGGAGCACTTGGACACTTCTGGACCTGCACTTGACTTTGATACCAAATGTAACGGGTTAGGAACTTACCCTCTACCCAAAAGCCTAAGTTGTTGGATAATGCCCACTCTTATATGCCCAAATCTTTTTCCATCCGGACTCAATGTGGAACAAAGTTAGCTCTTCTAACCCCTAGCCTTTAGCACCCTTGAGTAAAGGCCATACCCCTAGTTTATTGTATTATAACTATTTCCTTGGCAAAAAAACTCACCCAAGACCAAAAACATCAACTTCATTGGCTACAGCCCTCGGTAAAAGCCGTGCCCTGGTTGAGGCAGTAGCACCTCGTAAATAATATGCCCGCAGGTGATTCTGTGCCCCATTTCTCCAGGTGATTCTCTATAATGGTCTTCTCCGGTAATTTGGGGATACTAATATACAAACAGGCAAATATGCATGCAGAGAGACACTGCGTTTGCTCAGATTTAAACTGCATTGATCCCCCAGTAATGGTCAAGTTAATACTTGTGGAGCTACGACAATAACGCAGTGCAGTACAGAACAGAAACCAATCTGCCTTGTTTCCAGCTAAAACAAGATTTGGCTGAAAATGAACAAGATTGGCAACATTACAGTATCTAGTTGACATGCATTTTGACAATAGATGACATTAGGAGAAAATGTTTGACACCATTGGGAACACAATCAATACATGCCACCAGCATGTCTATCCATTATAATTCCCAAGACCAGTACGCTTAACAAATCACCATAATATCAATATTAGAATAGATAGATCCCAATTATATATGTGAAGTTAAAAATGAGAAACACCATGATTTCACTTTCAAAAAACATAATACATAGAAAAATCCATAAAAATATTCCACATTTATATGGTTCAAAACAGGAAAGTACTCTATCACAAAATTAGCTCACCCTGAGCCCAGTTCATGATGACAGTCGGCCATATCACAGAAATTGGTAAGCAAACCTCAAATCGCTGTGAAAGCCTTCTTTCCACCTCCACCGGAAGATCCAGCAGGGATCACTTTCAACACATTGAACCTCACAGTCTTTGACAAAGGCCTGGCAATTAAGAAAAAAAAACAATATGTGAAGTCAATACAGAAACAGAGCCTGCCAATTTGTGATATTCTATTCATCATGCAAAGATACATAGGAAGAGGATTTGCAGATGGAGATTAACCTGCACTGGCCGATAGTCACATGATCTCCTTCCTTCACACGGAAACATGGAGAGATGTGTGCAGGAATGTTTGAGTGCCTCTTCTCATACCTTAAGACAGAAAAAGGAACGTAAATGTTACGCTTCCCCTCGAAAAATAAAATTCAGTGAAATAAATGAAGCAGTTAACTACAATTGGATCATGCCTTTGGTATTTCTTGACAAAGTGAAGATAGTTCCGTCGAACAATAATGGTCCTCATCATCTTGGCACTGTGACATGTCCCAGCTAAGATGCGGCCCCTGATAGAAACATTGCCAGTGAAGGGGCATTTTTTATCAATATATGTTCCTGTTACCAAGCAATTAACATTGATTCTGTTAGATCAATTGTTAAAGAAGTAGTCACTTCATATTCTTTTAAGACAATTACAACTCCAAAAAACCGTATGATTTTAGCAAAACAAAGACTATATCAATTCAGCTATATGACATGAAACTTCAGCTAAAGCTTCTTATCAGTCCCACAATGGTATGATTTTGCCTAATCAAATCTACTTTATGAACTCATTGATTAAACAATTGAGTCTGCCAATATCAAATTAACTCGAGAAACATCCATTTTCACTTTTTCTTAAATTGTTGAAACCTTGCACTCAATGTTCATAAACGTTAACCATAAATGTTAACTATTTGAATTCTACACAACAAGATTTGAGCTACTTCTTACATAATTCATTAACTTTCCTTCCAGTTGACAATATAGGGAAGTCCTTAGTCTAGTGAGTCTGATCAACTTTCAGTGGTAGCATGAAATGGCTTGGTGGGGTTGCTCACATGCAATGCAGGCACAATCTGAAAATCTGTAGCTTAATGTGACCTCATATCATAAAATTCATAACTCTTATGACATGCCTCAGATCTATAAAGAGTTTAAAAGAGTGAGCTGCAAACACAGCCACTCAGAATGCCTATTCTAGTCCTTTTTTACCAATACGATTCCTGACAAAAGCATTACATGGTATTCATCTAACAAATGTGTTTATATGTGTACATAAACGATATTCCTCCAATTGCAAAAAAATTTAGTTATACTTCCCAAGATCCCATCAACCATAAGCCATCATTAGGCCTTAAAGTGTGCTGAGAAGCCATCATTAGGCCTCCATCTGATGCCACAGCCAAAGGCCATGAAGAGGAGTAAAATACTCAAATAAAATATGCTCAAGTACACATGATAATAACAAAAAAAGGGAAAAATTCTCAAAACTTCCACTAGTGTATCACAATCTTAGCACATAAACCAATTAGATATCACAGAGACACTCTTCTAGATAAAGCACGAATTCTTACTATTTCTTTTGTTTTTTTTTATAAGCAACACACACCCAGCTGGAGTATGTAAGCTTTAATGAACCTTACTTAAACAAACTAGTTTAAATCCGAGCTTGAGTGTTCAAAGATCCATACAAAATTCTTACTTACACACACACACACAATACAGACCTTCAATGGCGTCTCTGGGAGTCTTGAATCCCAAACCAACGCTCTTCCAGAAGCGATTTCCACCCTTTCCAGGTCTCTTCCCCTTCCCAGATTTCTTCGAGCTATAACATTTAGAAGCAGAAAAGAACAAATACGAGACAATAATGTCATAAACAAAAAAACTAAGCTCAACCATAAACACTTTTGCTTTCTGTTTTCCTTCTTTTAAAATGGCTTACCATAAGAACACTTTGGGTTGCTTCAGAAATGCCTTCTCTGTCTGCAACAGAAATAACAAACGTTGAGATCTATACAAGTACAAACACATACATATAACACAAAAACTATGAGAAGAAAAGGGAAGACCATATATATTTGTATATATAGAGAGAGAGATAGAGTAAAGATCTGATCTTTAACCTGTTCCGCCATAGTTGACACTCGAGACTCGAAGATGAAAGGACGCAGAGCAAGACTAAAATAGCACCACCAGAAAATCCTAACCCTAAAAATCCTAACCCTAATGCTCAATGACGAGGTTCAAATAGAGGCTATTTTGGGCCTTTGGGCCGGGCTGTGATATTAAGGGCACGTTTGACCAAGGCGCGGTAATTTTGGGCCTTTGGGTCGGGCTGTGATATTAAGTGAACGCTTTATAAAATTATGGGTAAATTACACACACCTTTCATGAGGTTTAGTCTAATTACACACAATATCAAATTTATGCATTTTATTACACCGTGCTTTTCTCAGGTTTGTTCCGTTATGACAAAGAGTCCCCTCCGTTCAAAATTTCACATTTTTCATCTAAAAATTTGGTTCAAGTGACCAAAATACCCATCAAGTAAAGGGAAAAGACCCTATAACCCTTTATAGGTGGTCAAATTACAAAAAAAATCTTATTTTAACAGACAAAAATACCCTTATATGTCATCCTCTCATTATATATGTATATATATAATTAAATGTTGAATTAGGCAACAAAAAAAGGCTTTGCTAAAGTGTTTGCATACTTCTTAATATATTTTTGAGTGTTTCTCATTTTCTTGAATTTCAACTGGAAAAAGACTCAAAGGTCTTCAGTTTCAATCAAATTTCACAAAACTTTAAATTTATATCTTTGTTTCCTTCCTCATAGATTTTGAAATTTTATACCGTAACTAGTTTCTCTCACTGTATATGTGTATATATTATATATGCACACAATACACAAATATTAAAATTAATAGAAGTGTTAGAATTTGGAAAATGACCCATGAGTGATGTTATCAACACTATGCGTGCCATATTTACTTTTTTATTGAACATATTTCTCTTCCTTTCATTCATGCACTTACAAAAATTCAAGAAGTAATGACAGAAAAAGAAATGAACAGAGTGGTGAGGGTTCCACCAAAGTTGTAATGGAGAATTTTGTTGTTTGTTGTTGGTAATTGGTCTATTTAGTATAAAAATAAAACCCAAATCATTCAATTCTTCCTTTCCCATATGTAATTATATATACATATATAGGCTGAGTGAGTACAACTTGTTGAAGATTATGATGGTGTTCTTCTCCTCTGTAACAAGGCAACATCACATCAAACAATTGACAATCATAACAAAGCAATCATATTTCACATAAAACTCAACCATTGTCAAAAATATAAATCTGAATCAAAGGTCATAAGAATCGACAAACAATGGATTCTTTTATGCATTGCAGACCATTTTGAATTAACACAAATACATTGATTTTTTTAAAAAAATTATCCTAATCAACAAGTCCCGAATCGACATGGCCCATGGTTAGGGATGGTGGTGAGAGGTGGTTGAGAGGAGAGAGAGAACAGAGAGGGAAGAAGAGAGAGAAAACCCACTTCCACATTCGCAACATGTCATTGAGTACTAACCCCATCACCACCACCAACCACCGTCTCCGCCTCCTTGTAAAGGCCGTAACCGTTCTACATGCACATGCTACTCGCCCTCAGTAGCAACTTATCAGCCCACCAGGAGAGAATACCCATTTTTTAGTAGTACCCATTTTATCACAAACCCAATTCCTCAATTCCATTTCTATGTGCAGTCTGTAGAGAAGACACAATTCCTTTTATCAAACCTTTAGCTTCTATTTTATGTTTATATGGGTGTGTGTGAAATTTGGTGGGTTTGAAACAAAGGAGATGGTGACCATTTTTATGTGCAATCGGTAGGGAAGACACAATTCCTTTTATCAAACCTTTAGCTTCTATTTTATGTTTATATGGGTGTGTGTGTGAAATTTGGTGGGTTTGAAACAAAGGAGATGGTGGTGGCCATGGTGGGGGAGGGGGTGGCATGGGTAAACACCGTATGTGGAGAGAGACAAGGAAGAAGGAAAAAAAGTGTTTTTTTAAATGTGGTCAAAATGGTAATTTTACAGAGCCCAATGTTTTATCATTTTTAACAATAAAATATTAGGGGCAAAAAGGTCAAATCACTTTAAAATTTAATGTTCATCTTGGCCATTCCGTTACAGGAGAGGTCAGTGTAATAAAATGAATAAATTTGATGTTGTGTGTAATTAGGCCAAACCTTAAGGGAGGTCAATGTAATTTACCTTAAAATTATTTGATAAAAGTGTTGCTTAAACCACTTTTATTACTAATTTTACCATTTTACCTATACAATAATAAACATATGTATTAGAATAAAGAGGCAACTTGAGAGCCAATTCGAACCAAATCCGAGTCCAATATGATTTTCACGGGTTCTTACAATTAAAGTTAGTTCTGAGTTGAAAAATCTCAGACCGATGTAAAATTTGAAGACCAAAGAAGATTCTGGAAGAAAAAAAAATTGTGAATATATGAAATAATTTTGTTAGAGAATTGTAGAAAGTAAAATTTGATAGACTGAAGAAGATTCTAGAAGAATAAAAATTTTGTGAGTATGTAAATAATTTTGTTAGAGAATTGTAGAAACTAAATCTTAACCATTATTATAATACATCGTAGTCGCCTAGTTGGAGTAGGTCTGTAATACACGTGCTGTAAACACATACATGGAGACAAAGCAAAACTAAAATAGTCTTGCAACAAAATCCTAACCCTAATGAGTTTCAAACAGACGATATTTTGGGTCGGGCTGTGATATTAAGGCCATGTTTGGTCAAAGCCCGTGCACTTATAAAATTATTCCATAAAAGTGTTGCTTAAAGCACTTTTATTACTAATTTTACTATTTTACCTATACAACAATAAACCTATGTATTAGAATAGAGAGAACTTGATTCTTGATAGTCAATTCAAACCAAATTCGAGTCTAATCAAATTCAAGTCCAATTTGATTTTTTACGGGTTTTCACAAATATTTTAATAATTAAAGTTGTGTCTGGTTGAAAATTTTCAAATCGAAGTTAATTAGGGTTGAATTTAGGTTAAGATACGAACAACTCGATCCTACCTAGAACCCGAATTTTAATTTTATTTTCATATATTAGGGATTCTAGAATATTGAAGAGTTTGTAAAATTTGATAGAATGAAGAAATTCTAGAATATTGAAGAGTTTGTAAAATTTGATAGAATGAAGAAGATTTCTTTGTGAATATGTAAATAATTTTGTTAGAGAGTTGTAAAAACTAAATCTTAACTATTATTGTAATGCATCGTAACCGTTCATTAGAAATAGGTCTACAAAACATTCGGTGTATTGGAAAAAATCTTAACTATTATTGTAATGCATCGTAGTCGTTAATTAGAAATAGGTCTACAATACATCCGGTATTGGAGAAATTATTAAATACCATGGAGATTCCCGGTGTATTGGAAAAAATCTTAACTATTATTGTAATGCATCGTAGCCGTTAATTAGAAATAGGTCTACAATATATCCGGTATTAGAGAAATTATTAAATACCATAGAGATTCCCTATATTGAAAAATCACACCTCAATTTTTTATGATTTCCTATAATAATAAAAAATAGTATTAATCAGTGGTCAAATTCCTACATTTAAAAAATCCGGAGTATTGTATAATTACTCGATGTATTGGGCCTGTTAGGTTGTTATTTTATCTGCCGATTGAAAAAATGAATCTATTCCACGAATGTATTGCTCCTTTTTCTATTGCCATGTAAATGAAAAATTTAGATCAGCTTGTATTAAGTAGTTCAATTAGCTTGTATTAAGTTCAATTAGAATTTCCTAGTGCAAATGTGCTTGGCATCGTTCACCATTGCCATAATACTAAGTTGATATTTAGTTATAAAGTAGCCAACATAATGTTTGGTTCATTTTTATTAGAATATTATTTACTCAGATAGAAAGAAAAACATTAAATTGCTTGAAACTAAAAATTTATCTGACAAATAATTATTTGACAACCTTTATTTAAATATAGAGTAAACAAAATGATTTATTTACAAATAATAATCTTCACAGGGCCTAATATTGTCCACAGGGTATCACTGGATTCTCCTGAAATCAACTCTTGAAAGGAAATTTAACCAAACACGGACTAAGAATTAAAAGTTATACTAAAAACCCTATATAGATATTAAGGGAAGGCTTAAATATTAAAAGTACCTCAAATCAACTCAAAAACCCTCGTCTCAACAGTCAACACTAAGCACTGGAAATTACAAGAAACACCCTAAATAAAATTACTTTACCCTGTTAATATGACACATAAATATAAAAAAGGAAAAAAAAAAAAACAGAATTTAGGCCAAAGTCATACAACAATATGAATAAAAAGACATCTATTTGTCCCAAAGAGAAGAAAGCCTATAATTGCGAAATGTAGCATTATGTCGCCTAGTGGTGAAATGGATGACATGCTACTGCAATAAAACGAGTACAACCTCTGTATACTGGTAGAAGAAATGCCCCCATTGCTAATCACAGGATCATATATTACAAACTCTTATCTTTTGATATATCATTCCATCTGCATTAAGAAAAACAAATAAAAAAACGTACATATCAGTGAACGGGACACCCGAACAATTTCATTATATGTTCCACAGGAAAACCAAAAGAACATGTTAATCCATCACATAGCTCAGGAAAACCAAAAGAGCAAGTTAATCCATCGCATAGCTAATTTTTGGCAAGAAAGGTAACAAACTAACAAAGACCTCATGACATCTAACCTACTGCCTTAGTTCCGCATCCAATACAGGCTGGAAATTTCCAACAACACACACCCTTACACACTTGGAACAACTAAAATTAGTGCTGCATGCTTCAATATCCAAAGGATTCATCATGCAGCATTTTCAGGACAAATATATGATCAAGTCTGTTCTACAAAGAAAAAGGGTATTTATTTACCTTATGCCATATAGCATTCGAGTTTATAAATTTAGTCTTTCTGTAGTGCCTGTAATGATCACATTTACATATCATCCTATCTTATACACACAAACTACTGACAAATAATTCACTTCAATTCATGCTCACAACTCATATTGGTAAACATAGAATCAATTCCCGCAGTGAATTGGAAAAGATTTCCTTTATAAGACTTGCCAAAACCAGCAAAGGTATACATTTACTGAAAAATAAAACAAAAAAGCCAGCAAGGTATAAAGTGCAATGAGTGGAGGAAATATAGAACCCTATTTGGTAATAATATCATGAATTTAATAGATTATCTGCAGATGATAATATATTTATCTTTTTATATATAATTCTATTTAAAATATCTTATGATTCTCAAACTGATCCTAGGACCTGCAAAATTCAATCAGAACACCAGCTTTTTGATGAAATAGGGGCTTTAATTTCACTAAGATTTCAATATACAGTATATTGAAGCTCATTGGATAATAAGATATGAAGGGAAAAGAAAGAACCAAGTTCTCAAATACACCACCTTTTGACGTTTTGAATTTGGAGGACTTGGTTCAACATCACTCTGTCGACGTGAGGTCCCAGTATCAGAATTCTCAGCCTGCAAAAACATAATCATTTAACCTGATTGATTAGTTTGTAATTGTTTGACAAGATGCCCAGTTCGGATGCCAAGAAGATAAAATAAGATCCATATTATGCTGTACCATGAGGCAGAAGAAAACATAACGAGAGTAACAGGTGAAGCATGCTTACGTAGGTGGAAGAATCTTGTGCAGTTCTTTGCTCAGAAACATTTGTTGCTTCTGAAGATACAAGATTTGGCTCTGCACTTGGAAGTTGAGATATAAAGGGCATGATCTGATGAAGCAAATTGGAGAGGAAAATTCCTTCGTCACTTTCTCTTGATTCTGCTTGCTGTGCATCAGTAGAAGCACTGTTTGTCCCCGCATTTTGTGCAACAGAACCTGTAGCTGTTTCCGGCAAGACAGTATCTCCTACATGGATTTCACTACCTGGGAAAAGAGTTCTCAGAAATCGAAAAACTTCACTAGGGACTTCTCTCTCAGATTCTTGGTTGTTTTCAGAACCACCAGTTGAAAGAACGTTGATATTAAAGCTGCGTGAATTAGGAGCTGGCAATGGACCTGCTCAAACAAGCAATTTAAAAAATTAGCTCCAAGAACACACCCCTGTCATGACCAACTAATACCATATAACTGAATGAGCTCAATTCCTTTTAAAAACACCAGTTTGGAAAGCAAAGCATGATGAGCACCTATGTGTAGTGTATCCCTTTTATAAAATTTTAGAATGTTATAGTTCACCGCACTAAGCCTTTCAGCATAACCTAGTTCATGGGGCCACTTCTTTGGCGCTAACGGCTATTCTTATTGAAATGCCTGATGGCTGGGTAATGAAATTGGAAATCATGATGTATCTCTAACTTTTATATAATTTCCACAGAATGAAAGATATATAGCTTCGCTGGAGAAAGAATCTTAGGCACTCATGGATGGGAAAATAAGAATAGAATTCCATAAAAGAAAAAGAATACCTTTGCATCACGATGACTGATTGTTGAATGTACATTACATTTTTCAAGAAACTAAACACGGTTTTAAGCTATGTGGCTGGTGATCTTAATTAGCTCCAAGTACATGATTGTTTGCTATGTGACAGATGATTTTTGCTGAACTATTTATTTTTTGTCAAATTGTGTTGCAGAAGGGCCATAATGATAAAGACAACAGGACTGATGATTTTTTGGTATCAGTCTCGAGTAAAAGTGATAGATCATAAACTATTTTCAAGGGTAGACTAATATAAAAGTACAAGGACTAAGCACATAGCAGTATGACAGATCACTAATAATATATTCACTCCCCATCCCCACCTAATAATAATTAAAAAAAAAAAAGAGGAACCAACATGCAGACACACACACACACATGCATTATTTATCAATTTTACATTCATTGCCAAAAGTTAAAGAAAAAGTAACTCACAAGTAACACTGAAATGATTCCTCTCCCTTAGCCATTAAAACTTTTTCAAGAAAAAAAAGGGACCACTGGGATAGAAAACCCTATATTCATCAGATGCCATTTTAAAATATCTATATCTATATCTATATCTATATATATATTTGTGCATATAACAATATTTATGCATCTCCTAGTAACCTTCAAGAATTTCTTCCTTCTTGTGTTCCTGTCATCCATTAAGTTCCTATTTTTAAAGTCATAATAATTATGAATTATAAACAACTTGTATGATGGTTGTGTAACTATAGTTAAAATGTCTATAGGGGAAACAAATGAATTCCCAATTACTATAGGCTTACACCAAGGGTCAACATTAACTCCATACCTTTTTGCCTTGGTTATGGATGGGTTGACAAGACACGTCCAAGATGAGATTCCGTGGTGTATGTTATTTGCCGATGATATTGTTTTAGTTGGTGAGACTTGAGAAGGAGTTAATGCCAAATTGGAGGTTTGGAAAGAAGCTTTAGAACTAAAAAGGTTTAAGATAAGTTGATTTAAAACTGAATATATGGAGTGTAATTTTAGTAAATTTAGTATATTATGTGACAGATGTATCCCCTTACGATTGAAAAGAGAGTTTTATCAAACAACCATTAGACCCGCCATACTTTATGGTACCAAATGTTGGGCAACTAGGAAACAACATTTGAATAAAGTGAGTGGCAGAAATGCGAATGTTGAGATGGATGTGCAGTAAGACTAGAAAGGATAGAATTAAAAATGATTACATTCGGAAGAGGGTTGGAGTAACACCAATTGGAGATAAAATGAGATAAAATCGGTTAAGATGGTTTGAACATGTGCAAATAAGACCTTTTAAGTGCGTCAGTCAGGAAAAGTAACATAGCACACATTAAGGGTAATACTAGGGGAAGAGGAAGATCAAAGCTAACGTGAGAAGAATTAGTAAAGAAAGATATAATAGCATGTGGATTGACTGAGGCTATGGCCTTAAATAGAGCGGGATGGAAACATAGGATTCATGCAGTTGACCCCAAGTCATTAGGAAAAGGCTTGGTTGTCGTTGTTGTTGTAATAATTATGATTTATGAATGACCTCCAATTGCCTTTATCATCATAAATTATTATGCTCTCCCAATGGCTAGTTTTTCCTAGTTAACAATTTTCCTTCTGTGTGATTGGAGTCCTATATCAATTTGGTCATCCGGAACTTCACACTCCTTCCGTGCGGTAGAAGTCAATCTGATTTCACCTTAAGTGGGCAACTATGCATCTTAACATTTTGGAGCTGCTTATCTTTCAATTCTCTTGAAAGGGGAGATTTCTATACTGGGGCATACTTTGGCTAGGAAACTTAAATTAGTAAAGGAGGATTTAAAACTTGGAACAACCAATTAAGGAGAACTTTGTCATTTCAATGTGGAGGAAGGCAAGGTCATTTGAAGATATCAAGTAGATGGATGGGAAGGAAGAGGAGGACGGCGGATTAACTAGGGAAAAAGGGATCAGAAAGAAAAAAGAAGTGAGAGTTTGAAAGTACAGTCATAGCTGGAGGAAAAAAAATCTGAAGTGCTATAAATGAAGGAAGGAGAAAATTCTCCATTTATAGCACTGGTTTGGTGAAAGGGTGGCGTAGAAGATTTGAAGGACTTATTCCAATTAGATTCACAAGCTTATCGCTGCAAGTGTTGGCATCATAGTATGGAAAGGTGGAGGATTAAGTGATTCTCAATCCAGAATCCTTTTGTGCTAAGGCGTTCCCAAAAAGTAAATGAGGGGTTGTTACAAATGAGTGTGTAAATTTTAGGATTGGAACCAATTATCCGGGGATGATCTGCAAACTTGTTATTAAACAGAATTATTGCTGTATGTGTTGGAAAGATGGGATTCAAATATCAGAGGAGAAAATGGGTAAAGACATGCATTTCTATGGTGTAATTCTGTCTTAATTAATGATTCTCCAACTATCCTCTTTAGCAGCTCCAAAAGTCTCCATCAGGGGCACCCTTTATCTCCTTTCTCATTCATTGTGGTGCAGGTGGCATTAGTTGGATGTTATTAAGAATAGTGGTGAGACGCATGCTAAGAGAACTCGAAGTTTTGTAACAAAGGCTGAAAATGCACCTAAACAAATTTAAGTCCAAAGGTTTACACAGTTGCTGCCAGCAGTTCTATCGGCAGGGTGCATCTAGCTAAATCTACATGCTCACAACTGCCACCCACCTCTACAGCTGGACATTAAAAACACATGGACAACAAGTTTCCAGACGCCAGGAACCAGCAGAGATTCAACCAAGGCACTCCTAACTGCCCAAAGTATCGCTGGTGAGGTACTGCCAGCCGGACCAACTATTGTATGTCCAAAACTAGCCGATCACATTTAAAAGTTGACATGTTTATCTTTTGAAAGTTTACAAGTCAGTTTAGAATAGGAAATGGTGAATTATTATGATTTGATCAGATTGAATTCCATAGATTTGATTGGATTTTTCGTATTTGGTAATTTGTTAGGAAATAACTATATTAGTGATTTCACTTTTGCTAGTCAAGATTATAAATAAAGATGTAATAGCCTATCGCCTTGGAGACGTTTTTTATCATTAATATTTTTTATTTGGAGAGTCCGTCTCTTCTTCCTTCCTTAAACATTTGACGAAACTCATAGTGGTATACTGGTATCTAGGGTTTTACCATGGGTCTATGGCTCAGGATTCCTTTCCATCCCACCTTTTATTGTGTTAGTTGGTATCAAGGCAGGATTTAGTCTGACATCCGATTGTGCTTCCACAGAGGAAAAGCGCTTTCAAGAGCTGAAAAGCAAGTCTTTTAGTGCAGCGAGTAGCAAATGCAACATGATCTACGAATGGAGGGTGCTAACTTCATGGAAAAACTTGATTGAAATAATGTATGAGGACACCATCCGGCCATGTAAGCAACAATCGGAGATCCAAACAAGATCAATACCATTAAAATAGTCGGCTATGTAGTTTTTGTTGTGGGCTTTATAGACCCTCATTTGTGCACCCATTTAGGCTCTTGAAGTGTATAAATTCCTTTGCCTTGTGCTTTTTGTTCTTTCAAGGGCCTTTAAGGCACTTGAGGAGTTGATGTGTACAATGGTAAAACTCCCTTCTCAGTGCTGCCTTATTGTATATTTGATATCTAAAGTAAAAAAAAAAAAGATTCGACTTCTAGAAGTTGGTATACTGGCAGTACCTTGCCAACGGTGACTTGGACAACTGGCAGTACAAGTTCAGATCTTTCAATGGTCCTTGTCAAAAAATTTGTTGGCTACATGTACTTAATGTCTAGCAATAATGACAATTAGCACTTAGCACCATGGGGAGACAGCCATAAGCACGTGGAATCAGCTGGATGCACCCGTTGGCAGTGTTGCAGGCACCAGTTCGCTCGAATCTCACTCCAAAGCCCAATTTGTTTTGGTACATCACATCCTTTGTGCTAAATCAGCAGAGTAAGGTACCCATGGCAATTTTTCATGTTTTATTCGCAGATAACACTTTAGTTTTGGGGTTGCGAAGGAGCAGTAATGACATCTGTGATGTGTTTTACTTTGTTTTTGTGGTAGTGTCAAGGCTGAAAGGCAACCTGCAGAAGAGTGTGTTGATTCTAACAGGGCAACTGGCGGAGGCAGATAGTCTAGTAGCAAACTTGAGTGCAAAAATCAGTAATTTTCTACTACCTAGACTCCCAAGGTAGGACTTAAACAGTAAATCTTTTTGGGACTCAATAGTGGAAAGTTTTGAAAGGAGATTGACGAGGTGGAAACGCAATATATTTCCAAAGTAGGAAGGATAACTTTGATTAAAAGCACTCATTCAAAACTATTGACATATTTTATTTGATTTTTTTTTTCAGCTTCGGTAGAGACAGTCTGGAGAAGTTCCAGAAGTTTATCCTTTTGAGGAGGGAGAGAAAGAGAAAGGCAGTGGATTGGGAAGGGGGGGGGGGGGGGGGGGTGGGATTGGGGGGATTAAGCATTAAGAAACTGAGAGATTTCAACCAAGCTCTATGAGGGAAGTCGTTGAGGACTATGGAAATATCGAATGGGTAGAGCTTTTATGGAGGATAGTGGTGGAAGAAAAATATGAGAATATGTGGGTCAATCAAATGAAGTATGATATTTCAAGGATGGAGTTATGGAAGAGCAATAGGAAGGGATGGAAGGAGTTCCAAAGTACGATATTTCATAGATGTATTTTTTGACAAGTGAGAATCTAAGTTTGAGTTTGTCAATAATCACTTTGTACCCAGAAGTTAGATCCGTTCAATATTCCACCCCTAGCATCCTGTGTTGGTAGGACAAGCACTTGGTAACAGTTTTTTCCCCCCCACTATGATTCTGTTATCGATTTTCTAGGAGATGGTAAGTTCTTTCTAGTTTTCTACTACTGTTCTTTTGTGTCCACGTTGTGTGTACATAAATTGCACCCCTTTAGTAATTTTTTGAGGATTGTTTGTTTATATATAAAAATAAATTTAATAAAACACTTGAAGATAAAATCTCAAACCATAATGAGGTCATCAAGTCATGCTTGCAGACTTACTTTCTTTTCTTCTAATTTTTTTTGGGCAACAATATCACCTGCGCTCCATTCTGCGTAAAATTTGTTTTTGTTTTCTTTTTTAACTTCGATATTAGTTTCTAACATAAAAAATCCTAGGACTTCAAGTTCCTAACAGAGTTGAAGCTTTGACATCTCTAACAGATAAAGCAGATAAGAATTTCCCAGTTATTGTTGTAAGATGGAGAGAGGGAGGGAAGTAGTTTAGCCATTTTTCTTGAACTAAAATTGGTAGGCAACTTTGAAGTTAAAAACTCAAACTGACAAGTATGAAGACCCTAATTCCAGACTTAGAGCAGCCACTTTGTACAAAACAATTGACAAAGATTAGTTCGCCTCTGATCTTCCCATCTCAACTCCCACATGTGCAGGACATACACTAGAAAAGGACTTTTATGAAGTAGGCAACTTTAATTCATGAACAATGATGAATAGAATCAAATAGGAGGTGATCATTTAAATTTTATAATAACATGAGGATATACAAAATTGTAACACAATAGTGACAAGTGAATAAACCCCTCTTGATCATATTACTCTTAAAAGTATCTGCCGATGTACCAATAACCACCAAAAGAAAAGCAACAGTAGTAAACAACAACAGCCATCATCAGCACCACAGAAACAACAACAATCAAATAAGTATAGGCTTTACCTTAGAAAATGAAGATCATAATTAAGAAGCAATCAATCCACATTACCTTGTTCAACCCCTGAATTTGTTGAATTAGTATCTCTTGCATGATGTTCAATGTTATGTTGCAGTCCAGATCCAGACTGAAGCTCAGTTTGGAAGCCATTTGGATGATACTCTCCAAAAGTCTGAGATCCTCTTCTACTGCTCAAGCGTCCAGAAGCTACATGTTGAAATCTTCCAAGAACAGGAAGGTGACTGAGGGGACCAGGAACTGCCGCAACCATGGTCCTAATGGGCACTAGCCGTACTCCAGGTTCCACAGTCTGAGAAGAATCCTCTGAAACCCCTGAGGTTGCTTGACTGACATGAATTTCACTACCAGAGTTCATTGCTGGGCTTCTCTGTCCAGAGGGCCGCTGAGAACCAGCACGTTCCTCTTGGTTTACATTGGCTCTGGCTGTTGACGAACCTAACGTTAACCAAGAGATTGATCAGTAATCAGGGAAATAATTCACAAGAAGCACAATTATATCAAGTATTTATACATAAAATATTTGAAGCACCTCTTCGTATGTGTATTTCGACATGTCTAGGAAGAAATCCAGCACCAACATCATGAACCAAACCAGAGCTAGTCTGTCCAATTCCTGTAGGGATTGACCCGAAACTTGTTCCCGGTTGAAAAGGAAGAGGCTGGATGTATTAAGTTTAGTTAGCAGGAACTAAAGAGAAAATGAACAATTTTATTTTTTTAAAGAGATCTTAAAGAAGTCACCTGAACCATGAGAGGATTAGGACCAGATTGTGATATGAAAACTGCAGGACCGGCATTAACTACAGCTTCAGACTGCAAGAAGAATGAGTTATAAGAACAGATAGAACAGGTTACATAAAATCAACAAAATTCCATTGACATGTGACTTAAAAATTGATAAATTTCAGTAGAACAGAACAAAACTGAACCTACAGGTGTTTGACCCATTCGCACAGTCATGGTTGTCCGACCAAGTTCAAGAAGAAATGCACCTAAATTTTGCAATAGAATTCCGCTTCTCCATGCATTAGACTGAGTACTTAGTCGCACCATTGGATCAGTCACATTTGATTGATTATGCAGTTGCCTCCCAAGTTGCTGTCAGAATATAAAACAAAAAGATTGCAATGTATAGCTAGCAAAGAGACAAACACAAGAAGGTTGCAGAGGTCATGTTCACCAGATTACCCTACCTTTCCTGAGCTTGTATTATTTTTCTTACATACATAGTAGGTTAGCAGCAAACTTTCCGAATACCAAATCATCAAAATTTGACAGCTTTAACATTATACGAGGAAAATAGTGTGGTGCATAAGCACATACAAGTAAGTTTTCTGCTGCTTGTTCAATTAGCATCTCTCTTGTAGACAACAAAACTTCCGCCAAGAATGATGGTGTAGGAAGCCCCTCTTGCACAGTCCCGGAATGCGGCGGAGAATAAGATTCTCCTCCAGTCCCCTGTGTGGCCCCAGCTTGAGCATCGTTTCTCCCATCTATGTCATAAACATTGATAAAGCCAGCATCCTAAGGTAAGTAAACTATATAGGATAAATTTTGAGAGAAGGAGAAGGAACTAACCGTTGTCACCGTATTCTTGCCTCATACGACTCAGATATTGGGACAAAGTTGTCAAAGAATCAGGTATCACCTGCAATGGCCAAATTATTATATGATTTTACTGTTCAGTTAGTACTTGAATGCAACTTAAAAATGTGTATTAAATACAAAATAGAGTGACATACAAATGAATGAAGTAGAGTGAGAACTGCAAACTTACACGCGGCTGCAAATGCCCTAAAGCAACCGATGTTTGAAGTCCAAAAGGACCATGTGATCTATCTGACAGGCCCCTCATGCCAGCTTCGGTTGATGATGTCATACCACCAGCACCTAATGTACTTTGCCGCCTTTCCGGGCCATGTTCCTAACCACACCAACCATACCCCCAAAAGAAAAGAAAATATTAAATACAGAACAAGTATACGTAGACAAATGTAGATATCAAAAGAGATAAATCTTTATATTTTGGCTAGAATTAAGCCCTTTTAAGTGTTTCATATATACTCCTTTAAGTCTCAAAATTGCCAACTGATAAAGCTGTAGCAAGGAAAACCAATGCACCAAGACATGAATAATGAAAATTTCTTTGATGAATTTTCATTCATTTATATGAGATAGTAAGGGAAGAGATGGATGGTGCAAGAGGAGCATCCTATATATATGTAGTGTGTATATATATCATAAAGTTTTTCAAAAATAAAATAAAATGAAATGAAAGGAGCTCAACCAAATAAGTTGCATTAATTGGTTTTAGTAGTCTGAAATTCAAACTTACATGGACATCAACCCCTTCACTACTTCGTCCATTATTATTTATTCCAAAAGAACCAAGAACAGCTGTGACAATCTGCCCAAGAATGAAAGATAATAAAGAGTAATTACAATGAAACATGAAGGCACATATAGAAACCTAAAAATATGCTCCATTCTGTATCTACTCATAGCCTCACTCGATTGATATCTGGATGAACTCCATCAGCTTGATCAGGCATATTGAAAGTTTCAACCACAACACCAGGAGCTATCTGAATTCGTTGATTACGACTGGTACTCGAAGCAGGATCAGTTGCTGCAAGTAATTATGTCAAGCAATTAAATTTTTACTATTTCTAAATAATAGTAGTTTTTCTAATATAAAATTAGAAACACAAAGAAGCTTTTTATACACAATGAATTTACTTGAAGAGAAAGGGTCAACAAGTTAATGGAATAAAAACTAGAGAATGCCAATTTTGTCCTTAGCAAGTGTATATGATGACATAGATATCAAAAATCAACAGAGTGAACATGTTTTAGATTCTATTGTGTCAAAGAAGGAATTTCTCCAAAACAATTAATTAATTATTTAAGTTCCATTCCTGGGTGTCTTCAAATAGCTGACTTATTTATTAAATCATTCTATGAAATTTACAATGATTTCAAATACTCCACATGGGACAGTTTGCCACTTGACTGATTTTTTAAATGGATTCCTTCACAATGTTTAGCAATTTCTTAGAACGAATGAAGCATGATCATCCACATAATATAACCCTAACCGCCATATTAAATAACCTTGAGAATATTAGGAAACAGAATTACTTTTTAGTGGTTATATAAATTACATTTACATAAAAAGAAGATACATATTACCATTGTTTGGAATACACAATATAGAAAAATACATCAAAAAACAACTTGGTCATAATCAGCCAACACACTCCACGAGAGCTAATCAACAAGGCAAGTCACAGGCAGAAAAATTTCACACTAGAAAGTATAGTCAACAAGTAAACTGGCATTGCCATATATAATCTATATAACATTTAAACTGCAGTTCTCCTACAACATTTGAACTAAAAGACAAAGATTAAAGTAAGTATAAAGAACACCAAACCTGGATGACTTGGTAAACCTTCAGAAGATAGTGGAACTGGTTGTCTGACAACCAAATGCAAAGTGTGACCATCTTCGACATCTAATTCATGTTAAGTAGTAAACTAAGATAACAAACAGCTCACATCCAGACTTAAAACACAAGGAACCAATTGGCACGGACACAAATAAAATGATGTCAACAATTCGCTGTTCAAATTTATATTCGACTAATTTATTGAATATTGATATGAGAAATAATATTCACACTCAACTTTCGTACTCCTGCACTCCACTTGCATTTCTTAAAAAATAAATAACACAATTGTCCTTCAAAAGCACTCTCACACTCCACAATTATTGAAAAAGGACTTTTTCACTCTACTTTTGAGAGGTAATTGTGTCATTTCTTTCGGGGAAAAAAATAATAAGAAAAATCAAGTGGAGTGCAAGGGTACAGAAGTGGAAGAGCAGAATGCTAACGAAATAGCATGGTCCTTACTGAGGAAAAGAAACAAAAACTAATATCAATTGAGATATTTACAAAAGATAGGTAGCGTGCATGTCAAGTTAGGTCATGGCACTAAAAAGATCAGAATGCTGAAACAATGAATAAAGGAAAATTAGAAATGAAACCATTCATAAAATGGTTCAAGTGGAACCAATTGGAGACAAGATGAGTACAAATCGATTAAAATAATTCAACTATGTGCAGTGACAATCAACAACTACATCAATAAGGAAGAGTGACATGGTCCTTATTGAGGAAAATGCTAGACAAATGGTAAAACAAAATTGAATATGGGTTGAGAACTTGAGATAGTTACAAAAGATAGGTAGCATGCGGGTTAATTGACATCATGGCACTAAAAAGAGCATAACATTGAAACAGTTCATGTAAACTTTAAAAATGATGTTCAAAATGACAATAAGAAAGAACAGGAAAGCAAGAGTCCCTATAGCGACATCCATCGTGCAGCAGGGTAGTGAACTGAACTCAAAATGTTGCCAAATTGCCATAACCAGAGCATATAAAGCATAATAAGAAACAGGATACGATATGCAGAGAGGAGCTGATCATCCTTTAAGACTTTTCCACGGCATATCAGACGTTGTTGTTCTGACAAGACACCAGTAACAGAAGCAATCTGTTCTTTTAGATCAGGCACAGGTACCTGCATGTCATTAAGAAAGCCAGAATCAAAAGATGAAACCCAAAGATTGCTTATAAATGAACAAACTATTACATCTAGTGAAGACATCCTCGCCAGCCATATGATTTCAAGGTGCCAAAATTATCAACTGAGGTTATACTGAATAGATGCCATACAAATGCATATATACATAAAACTCTTCTCAAAGTAAAGCTAAAACTAATTTCTGAAGGACAGCATTTCGGATGTAAACTGACATAAGCAACAAGATACATGAAGACTCGAAGAGTGAAATGAAAACTTCTTCACTACTCACTAGACAGAGGAACAACTCACGGAAATGCTTAACAAAATAACAGCTGGATTTGAGAAAAAATTTGAAGTCACAGACTGACGCTACTTGTCTTTAAGTTCTCCAAACCGATGCAGCTTTCACTAGGGCTTTCAAAGTAAGGAAAGGGGAAGAGAAGAGATTGGTGGGAAAAACAATTCTAAAAGGTAGAGAGAAATAGAGAAGAAAAATAGACATACAGTGAAGTAAAAGAAGAGAAGAACTAGGATAATTAACATTTAAGAAGAAGAGAAAAGACTTCCAAGAGAGAGAGAAAAGGAAAGAGAGAAAGAAAAGATACAATATCATAGAGAATAAATGAGAGAGTGCTCAAAACACAATAAAGCCTATTTTAGGCATAATAAACCTAATACACAAGCAGAAATTGGCTACCATACGGCCTAATCAATATGGAACATATAAAGGCTAGGATTTCATTCCAAAAGCCACTCAAACTCCTAGAAAACCAAAATACAGAAATATTATATCTAGTAATCCTAGAAGACATGAATGCCATATATTAATTCAATATAATTTATTTATCAGTTAGGATGTGTTAAACAAATTGCAAATTTACACAAGCTAAAAAAAGGAGAGAAAATTTTCAAGGAATTAATAATGAAAAAGAAAATAAGTAGTTACCTCTTTATTCACACGCATAGTGTAAGTTTGAGAATCCAATGTTTTTATTTTTATCTCAATTGTAGTCTCAGAAGCTTCTGCCACATGGCCCATGGAAATTTCATTAGTGCCATTACTTCCCATTCTCCTTGCACACCAGTTTCTATAAATAATATAGTGAAAAAAAAGTTAGTATCCACTGTTCTTGCTCTTTTGTGTGTGTGTGTGTTGGGGTGGGGGGGGGGGGGGGGGGGGGGGGGGGGGTTGGGGGGTGGGGTGACAAATACAGAATTAAGTAACACATATACAAGGAAAAATAGAGGTGCAGCTAGTATGAACAAGTCAGTCTTAAATCTTTCCTTCTAAACATATAAGAGCTAGAGGATACTCCTATTAAAGAAGTGTAAAGGCCAACTTTCAGCAAAGGTTTTTTCCCCCAAGTCTAAACTCTAAAGGCCTAATTTCAAAAACTAGAAGCGAAGGTCAGTCTAACTGTAATGCAATTCTGCAAATATAGAACTTCGTGCACTATTAATCCTCCATGGAAAGTAACCTAAAAATATATTTGAGATATAGTTGACTCAGCTATGTTACTGAAGCTATCAAGGCCAACTTCATTTTTTGTTCACTTAAAATTATCTTCTTCTTTTTTTCCTTTTTTTTTCATAGAAAGATGAAGAAAGAAGGTGACAATGGGTTAGGTTGTGCTTAAGTTTGACACCGAAAGATAGACAAAAGAGAGAAATGATAAAGGATGGTCTAAAGTCTTAGTACAAAATCTGGACCATTTTTAGTTGTTCCGATGTTTAGACTTTTTGTGTTTTGTGTTCACATTGAAGGCATACCCAAAAGGCGCTGATTGGCTATTAGTTGAAGGAAAGTACACGATGAAGTGGTTGATAAGAGAACCAGAATAGAACTCATTACTTAGCTCTGTTCAAGTTTCTAAAGGACAGTCGACAGAAGAATTTTATTCTCTATCTAACCTAAGTCTAAGTGACTGAGAATTCATTGATGTTCTCCTGTAATTCTCAAACTTCTTTTCCCATCTTTCAAATTTATTCCCATAAAAATTCATAAATATAGACGAGAGAGAGAAATGATAAAGGATGGTCTAAAGTCTTGGTACAGAATCTGGACCATTTTTAGTTGTTCCGATGTTTAGACTTTGTGTTCATATTGAAGGCATACCCAAAAGGCGCTGAATGGCTATTAGTTGAAGGAAAGTACACGATGAAGTGGTTGATAAGAGAACCAGAATTTAACTCATTACTTAGCTCTGTTCAAGCTTCTAAAGGACAGTTGACTGAAGGATTTCATTCTCTATCTAACCTAAATCTAAGTGACTGAGAATTCATTGATGTTCTCCTGTAATTCTCAAACTTCTTTTCTCATCTTTCAAATTTATTCCCATAAAAATTCATAAATATTTCTTGCAAGTTTCTATTGTTCTCCATTAAATCACTTCCAATTCTTACTGAGTATTTATAGATTTTCTGCTTTGCGTCAACCTATATGATTCGTAGACTGCAACTCTCATGTTTGTTTCCCATGTCTTTCAACTCTTCCATTGCCCATTCCAGCATTAACAATGCATTGGACTAGTAGTACAGGTTGTGCAGCTGAAGAGTCTTAAAGATTTTCACATTTGACATATGCAATCTATACATCTCATTTCTCTTATATGTTTTTGTTTTCACTATCTTGGAGGACATCTTGTACTTACTCTTTTTATAGCTTCTGCCAAGTATTTATGTGTTTAAATTTCCTATCAGCCAAAGAAAAGAATTATGATGCACTACGAAGAGAGAAGAAAAAACATTTACAAGAAGTGCAAAATCATCTTAAAACAGAAATTTTGAGTTGGCATCACCTCATTTATGTGCTTCATTTTAATGAAGTTGATTCTTTTCGTAGTGTTAACCATATTGAGACTTTTGGTCACTTTGAACAATTCCATGATTCAAACATCCATTTACACAGATGCAAAAAATTCATGGAAATGAAGCATGTAGGAACCCTTTGAGATAAACCAGCCAATGGAAAAGAAGGACAAGGTGAACTCTCGTCCCAACGATTCCCCATAGGATCACAAGCCAACTAACTGACAAAGATTTTGCATGCACTTCATGTCAATCCACTCATCACGTGATGATAATCTAAGCTGTGATATCTAGAACTGCAACACGTCGCTAGCTTACTATGGAAAATAATCACTTTTATACACCTCCGATACAATATAAATTTCCACCTCCAATGACAGTAAATTCATGAAAAATAATAATGATAGTACAAACAGAAGACTGCAAATTTGCCAATGCTGATTACTGGGGATTACTTTCTCCCATGTTAAAGGAAAATATTTTGCTGCTATAAGAACCTTCATACTTTGCCTTACCGTAATCCAATTGGAATATCAAGTTAGAATCCAATCACTTTGGAAGTTCAAACATAGTGAAACCACAATAACACAAGCATTTTTCAACAATTCCAAAGCCACCATTGATGTGAAATAAGGGATCACCAGTCACTAGAAAATACATGATTAGAAAGTTAGGTCTTCACATTTAATCACATAAACTAAAATTTTAGTAATCCATGTCACGAACTAGTTAAATCAGCTAATGCATTTGATATATCACAGTCAATCTTAAAAAAGCATTGATGATCTACTAATCAATTCATCAGATAAGGCCTTCCTCTTAATATAAATTAACTTAGAATCCAAGAGTAGATTTTTTTTTTCCCTAGTTTTGCTGACACTCTCAATTAGGATATCACTGAAGCTGGCATATTCGAACTTTCAGATGACTAAGGTGCTGTTTGATAAAACTAAAAATTAAGTACTGAAAATTTTAAAAGCTAAATTTTAAGTGCTAAAGTTTGTAAGTGGTAATTAAAAAATAAATATTTTTTGATATCTTTTTGAATTTTCAGCATTCAGTGATAAGTGATGTCTCTGTCACTTAAAATTTTATCCCATTTTAAGTGGTACTTACCGTTTTCAGTGATATTCAAATTGCATTATCAAACACACTTAATTGAATAAATGCTTAACACACTTAATTGGATAAATGCTTAATCTATTCAGAATTACGCGCTTAATTGAGTTATCAAACAACACCTAAGCATCATTGAATGGGATTGTTCAAAATTAGTTGTTATTCTTCTTAGGTTCGTTTAAATGCAATCATTCAATCCCAAGATAATATATATATAAATACACACATCTGATTGTATAAGCAATCCTTCTGCATGCTGAAGACTTCTGGTTCAGCAATTTTAAGGTTTTCTGGAGCAGAGATGAATAAATGCATTGAAGATACAAATTATCAAAGCATTACCGCACACATTGAAAACAACATGAAGGAATAAGAAAGAAATAAAAAAAGGGCAAACCCAGTGCATGTGACTCCCGCCATTGCGGGGTTTGGGATGGGTCAAATTTATGCAGCCTTACCTTCACCCCACATGCAGAGAGGCTATTTCCTTGTTTTGAACCTGTGACCTTCAGGTCACCATTGCGCCAAGGCTCACCCTCACATGAAGGAATAAGAAATTAAGAGAAAAATAATAACCTGAACAGATAACTAAACTCAATTTTACAACTTTTATTGGCTTTTGCCCTACAAGCAATCATGCAGCACCCTGGAGCAATATACACACACATACGGCATATAATTAACATACAAAATGATTTTATTCTTGATTCTATTGGCATTTCTAAGGCAATAAATTTAGGCTTTTTATAATAAAAAAATCATAGATTCATACCAAAACCAATGCTTAGGTTTTATGAACCAACAAAGCATCATCAGAGATGTAAAAAGAAAAAGTATCAAAGAGAGAAGAATTTGAAAAGCTGTCCTCAAAAGAAAGAAAGGGGAAAAAAAAGATCCCTCAACAGAAATCTATTAGAACTTCCAACGTTGTCTTAGCTTTTATTTCCTTTTTTCAGTAAGGTTAGCTTTTATATCCCTTACACAAAAATATATACATACACACCATAGGCACCCCACACCGAGACAAACATCTGATTATATAAGCATTTCCTATTTTCCTGAGCAAGCAGGGAATTAAATGTTAGGTGAAATTAGGGTTTTGTCAATCAGAGATGAACATCGAAACCAAATGCATTCAAATTATGAAGTAGCAAAGCATCAACAGATACATCAAAAACAACATCGCTGAACAAAATCTACAAGAACGTTATACAACAAAAATAGATTGTTCAATCACTCAGAGAGGGATTGAATTAACCTGGGATCAGAGGAGCTGTAGAGAGTATCTTCCAGAAGAAACGTCCAGAGAGAGAGAGCGACAGATAGGATAGCTAGAAGGCGATACAGTATGCACAGTCAGCTCTCTCTCTCTCTCTCTCTCTCTCTCTCTAAATCTGTCTTAATAAATACTATACTCCCTCTCTCTCTCTCTCTACATCTATCTGTGTCTCTCTCACTACTGGCACTGCGTGGCAATTGAGGAACGAGGAAGGAAATGTTTGGGAGTTTGTCGAGAGTAATTTTGCCTCTAATTATTAGCCGTCAGATTGAGGATTGAAATCGTGGGAAGATGAACAAGAGGACTAGAAGAGCCATGGAAGAGAGAGCACGTGTAGGCTAGAGAAGTATCGCATCGAAACTCACTTGAGGAAATTGAGAGATGAACTTGCGAAATTGAAAGATGAACTTAGCCGCATGTTTTCAAGTGCCGTTAAAAATGAGAAAGATTTAGACAGGAGTGAAGGTCGAAAATTCAGGGGATTTTATTCTTATTTTAGCATTTTTTTCCTTTCAAATTTTTGATACTTAATGTCAATTAATACATTTAATATATGAGTTCAAATTACATGAATCAAGTCATTTCATAAATAACTTGTTGATCATTTTCTATCACATTTATTAAATGAATCCATCTACAAAGTTGATTTATAAACACACGTGATACATTTTTTTTACTATATAAGATCCTCTATTTGGTAATATTTTTGTTTTTAGTTTTTATTTTTATTTTTTTGAAATAATTTAAAAAATAATATATTAATATATATATACACATGTAATCTTGGTTCTGTGCACATATGTCAGGAGCTTGGACGGCTAATTTATGCTGCAATTTAGACATCACACTCATAAATAACTAAAATTTATGACAATTACTAAAAACGTGGAAATACATTTATTAATTAAATACACTAGTATAAAGTCCTAACAAATATAATTTTGAAAGAAAGAATATACATAAAATATGTAATATCACATTTATGTTGGTTAAAATAAGTTAGAACCATATTATTCAAATACAATTTTAATTAAGAATACTACTAATCTTTTTTTTAAAATTAATTTTGTATTAAACGTAACATCATTAGTATTCCCGAAGTATTGTATATTTTATCATTCTTTTGACAGAAATTGCAGCATAATAGATTTTCATATTCTATTTTTCAAAAATCAGAAAATAAAATTTGACAGTGTTACCAAACAACCTTTAAAAAAGTTTATTTATCTTTTAATTTTTTTAATCAATGCAATAATTTAATATATATATATAATAAAATTCAATAAAAAAAGTTATATGTTCAAGTTGAGATTTTTCACCCAAGTCCAATTCTTGTTACAAAAATGTTGTTCAACCACGTATAAAATCGAATTAGAATCGAGTTGGTTTGAATTGATTTGTCTTAGTTGTATCTTGTTTCTCTCTTAACTTAAGTTAGGACATCAAACAAAATAAAACAAAATATAACATGAAAAATATTGCTCCTAAGCAATTGTTGCTATATATATATATTTTTTAATCAAGATATAGACACACAGATCAATAGATCTGAACAAAGATATTCGAAATCACAAAAGATAAAAATCAATCCACAAGATCTCAGAAGAAAAAAGCCAAAAGCCTCACGGCGAACAAGGAGCGAGGAGCCTCAACCACCGATCCAAAGCTCGATGACCACCCGCATCGTCACCGCCAATCGGTGGACACACCACCAAACCAGCACTTGAGTAAATCAAGCCGGGACAAGAAAACCCGAACAGGAGAAAATCAAGTCCGAAAAGAGCAGATCTAGTCGAACAAGAGCCAATCCATTTGGACAAAAGCACGACGAAGGCATATCTAACCCCGGCCAGCCGGAGGAGGAGGCCGAGAGATGCGCCTCCCAGCATGAAAAAAACGACGTGCAAACCACCCATGAGACAAACTTATTCTAGAACACCGAGATTTTGCTCATGGAAAAGACAGAAATCTCACCTCCCCACTCCCATAGACGGAAGTGGGGAGATGAGAGAAGGAGATCAGCGACCGCTGCTTCAGATTTTCTTAATTACCTAAAATTTATCCTAGATTTTTATGTGAACTTTATTGTCATATGTTTTCCATCAATAAAATCTCACTTGGACTTTTTCTTTTTGGGAAACGAGTTTACTACTTATCCTAGGAGATCTCTTATCAATTAATGTGCATTTTGTTAAAAAAAGGTTTCATAAAATGGAAAATGCCAAATAACTCTTTCAGAGAAAAGCTAAAATCGAAGTGGATTTCATTCACGATGCACCGAGATCTGCTTTAATTTGATCATTATAACGAGAAGACTTTCATAAAATGGGAAATGCCGAATTACACTTGCAAAAGTTCACTAAATTTTCAACGATCCAGTTTTGGTTGAAGTTTTGAGTAGTGAGAAGATCTTAAACAGCTTGAAAAAGTTTGTCCCAAACTTGTCTATAGTGAATGGATATTGGATTAGGGAGCTCTTACAACTCATCTGGAATGCATAATGTGTCACTTGCCTCCATCACTTCTTGTCTCCTTTTCAACTGTGTTACATCTCCAATCACTTCACTTTCCTCTTCCATTTCTTTGTTTTGAACTTCTTGTTTAGCCATATTCAAACTAAACAGCAAACGGCATTAGCAAGATAAAAGCAAATGCATCAACTGCGGCATACTAGAGTTGTAGTTGTAATTTACAAGTTACAGTCTGTGTAATGCACAAATGAAGTAATTGTTTGGTAAATACTCTCACTCACCTTACCTCCTTTTGAGAGGAATAAATATTCCTTGCGTCGGACAATCACAGTAGTACATGTAAGTCACGCGTTGTGGGCCTCATCGCATGTGTTGTGTACAAACAACTATGATGTGCCGAGCGCACTGAATATTTCTCCTTTAAAAGAGAAGAAATTATGTTCGATCAGTTAATGACTAGTGACAATACAATAATGATTTATTTCTTTCTAGTTTTATTTATTTTGAATTTAATAATACACATATTAGCATATATCAAGGTATTATTTAGACTACTTATTTATCTCTTTCTTCTTCTTTTTGTCTGGTAAATAAAATTTTAAAATAGAAATATATTCCCAATTTTGCAGTCTACCACATTCAGGCTCATTGGGCCAGTATATTTAATCCAACAGATAGACAAGTTAGCCCACCTGCAAAGTGTCCATTTGTAAACATGTGGGCCCTTTCTAAAACCCCTTGTGGGCCATTCCTGAGAGCAGAAACACAGAAAAGCTGTTGGCCACATATTTCTCATGTGTGTTTTCCTTAGTATATCTAATCCAGGTTCCTCAACTTGGAAATAATTGGAGACATTTTATTATCCAACCGCATGTTTTGTAGCATTTGATTCAAATATTACTTAAAATTTTGGTCTTTTGAGAGGGAATGTGAGATATCTATACTTCAAAATTATTCAAATTGGACTGTGCGAAACTACATAGATAATGGTGGATGTTTGAATTTTCTTTTTTATAGTTAAAGATCTCACACTTTTTTTTTTTTGTTCACATCAGACCTAGAACCCTACTCTCCCTTCCTTGTGAGGATGGGAGGTTTTACGACCGGTCTACAATTGAATTAAATTTTATTTTATTTTTCTTTTTGTCGCGGCAAGATTATCTCTCGCAATGCACAAATAATAGCGAATGATTAAGAACAATTGAATTAGGCGTTGCACTAGAAAATTGCATGTGTTTGGTAAAATGAATTGGTTGTTCATTTATCTCTCTGGGCTTAGAAGAAAAGGCACAAGCAGCAAATTCAAACCTACATTAAAATAGGTTAAGGGCATTAAACTACTTAACCAAAAGAGAAGCATTGAAATGCTGTCCTGAATGATATTTTGATGTATTATTATTGTATGGGTTACAAAGCCTGTAAGCTCTCAAAGAGCTTATGAGTTATGACTGCACCATCAAACAATAACCGAATAATAATGCTAGAATAATACTATATATATATATATATACACACACACACACACACAAAATCTTCCTAACCCTGAAACACTGCAGCATTTCTTTAATGCTGTCTAACTTCTATTCCCCTTTGTATCTTTCTAAAACTATTTCTTTTCATGTTTACTGTTTAGTTGTCTCCATTAACTATCAGTTGTGTATTGGAGGTTTTCTCTTTGCAAGTGCATAGTCCATCCCAGCTAAGTCTAAACTGTCCGGAAATCGGTCCGATGTGGCCTCCCGGTGCTCAAAAACCGGTGAAGAATTAACAGAGAAAATATCTTCTTTCCCGCCAAGTTGTTCACTACTCAATTTGCCCTTCCATATGGGATTAGCTTTATTCCCTCCATTCTTGTCATTCTGTACATGGAGCATATACCATAGAAGGGAATAAGTATAAATGAGGTGTTTCATCATTTAAACCCTAAAATTGGGAAATTAAGTTGTCTTTGATTATGAAAAACCAACCTTAGAAGTGGTGGTAGTGCTAGAAGTGGTCTTGGTCATAAGTTTTCTACAGTTTCCTGAAAATTATAAAAGAAAGCCATTTAAGATATGACATGAAATTTAGTGGTCATATATATATATATATATATATATATATATATATATATATGCAGCTTCTTCATGAAGTCGTCTCTCTTTATTGCAAAACCTTTAGCAACAAAATTTCCATATGAATATGGAATTGACTTATCAAGTTAGAGAAGCTACAAAATTACTTTGTAGAAGAATACATGGTCATGTGTTTGAATCTTTTGAAACCCAGGTCTTCTAAAGAACACTAATGGTTAAGCACAAGAGAAATAAGAGAGAGAGAGAGAGATTAAAGAAGTATAAAAAGATGGAGATTTAATGGTGATTAGGGGTGTGATGCCTAGGTCCATAGTAATCTTCATGAATTTTTGGTAACCAGTGGTGAGATTCCTTGGTTACCCTTAAAATTCTTTTCTTCATGGTACCTGAACATTGCCCATCTTTGCAGAGAATGACCTCTCCAACACCACCATTACTTGTTTTGATTAGGGTACCTTCCTGCACTCGTCAAATTAAAAGTTTTTCACCATTAAAATTGAAACTTGAAAGATATATATATATATATATATGTGTGTGTGTGTGTGTGTGTTTGTGTGTGTGTGTGTGTGAGATACCACTCTGATTATATATAAAATCCAAAGTATGTTCAAATGGAAGTATATGAAGAAATTGGTTACCCACATGGACTTTAGGATGCTCAAGTACTATTGCAGATCCTTTCTTGAAGCGAATAGCTTCACAAAAACAAGAAAGAAATTAAAATCAGCACCCAATCATATAAAGGTAAAAAAAAAGACCAAATTCAAATGCTACATACCTTGAGCCTCATAAAAGAGAATGGACAGAAGTAGAAGAGAGACTAACAATGAAGGCCTCATTACTAGGAGAAACACTTTGTAAAGAAGAGAGAGAGAGAGAGAGAGAGAGAGGTATAGTTGACAAATTTGGAGTTCCTAAAGTAGTGAACAGAATGAGGGGTTCTCTTACTGGTTTCTCTTTCTCTTCAACAACTTAGATATGCTTTTAAAGTTTGTAAATGACATATGACCTAGGGGGTATGCATGCTTAAATATATAGATAGATGGTCTGGGGGCCCATATTAAGTTCTTGAACATGGTAATAGTACTAAATTTGAATTTAATTTTCTTTACCTTTGGCTTTCTCTGAAAATTAAAATGCAATACTGGTTTGGTAAGTTCTGATAAAGGACATTGGAGGCTAAAGCTATTGAGGGGACAAAACAGTCCTCACGAAATTAGGGACTCCATTTTCTTGAAGTTGAGGGTCCTCAAACAATATTCCAACAAGACAATTTCTCCTTTCTTCCAATTCTCCAACTGTCCCACCCTTTTAGGGTAGGGTGTTCCCCACCCCATTGAGGGTGTCCTTAGATTCTGCAAGCTCTGGATTTTCCCAGTGACCAAACAGACCTAGACAAATGAATGCAATACTATGATGCACACCTTCACCCAAAGCATTTTCACACTGTTTTTATTTATTTTTTATCTACTTTCCAATTGTATAATTGATAGGGTAGATTGATTCCTCATATGCATATGTATAGTAACTTCATCATTTGGAATTTCAAGTAATTGACAAAATTCTTAAATAAATAAAAATTGAAAATTGAGATTTTTTTTGGTGAGCGAAGTGTCAGGCTAGAAAAGCGAGTATGTGCAATTTCTACATGCGAGTAGTTGTAAAAATTAGAGGAAAAAATCCGTAAATTGCCGATGGCATAAATGAGGAGAACGAATCGGATACTACCACGTTATGGAAAGATAACATTTGTGGGCCCATGCCCACGTGTCAATGGAACAAGAGGAGTTAATGCGACGGTGACGGACGAGGCTTGCGGTCACTGTTCTGTCTACATGCCGCCTTAAGATGACGTGGAAAGTTGTCTTCTAGCTGGCCCAAGGGAGCCTCTCCATGTGGACGTCAACATCTAGGGTTCCAAAATATCCTGACGTGGCAAGGAATTACGCCACGTTTCCACCAGAGAGTAACGTTGTGTGCGCTTTTCTGTACAGAGAAACATCCAAGTGGCTATTTGTCGACAATTGTCAGCTAAAGAAGGAGAATTGGAGAGATATCTGATTAGGATGTGTACGCGCAGTTATTAACCCTTCGATTTACTAGAGTTCATCGGTCATCGTGTGTCGGCGATATGTAGTTGACCAATTTCACCTTTTTGCACGATTAAATTCTTTTTTTAAAGAATTAAAGAAAAATATTCAAACGTGGGCGCATTCAATTTCACAGTGAGGCACTCTTTTTCATCAAATGTATTACAAATGAAAAGTATGATCCCCATTTTTTCATTCGAGTCTTCTATGAAGATATATATGAATGAGATCCTGCTAGAATGAAATCTTTTAACTACAAAGTAGATATTATTTTCACATAATGCTTTCACAGAAAATAAAAGAATAGATAAAATATATTAATTTGACAATTTTGAAGATAGAATACTTGTTTCCTTCACTTTCTCCTTCTCGGAACCAACATTACTAAGTTGCTATAATTAACTAGGTAGAAGAAAAGATCATTTTCAGAAATTAACTTGTGGAG
Source organism: Cornus controversa (assembly GCA_026545225.1). Classification (NCBI taxonomy): domain Eukaryota; kingdom Viridiplantae; phylum Streptophyta; class Magnoliopsida; order Cornales; family Cornaceae; genus Cornus; species Cornus controversa. Next base: position 62,395,943 of record CM048851.1, on the reverse strand, counting down.
AAGACCATGAAATTTACTTGACAATGGAGGAAATTTTTACCTCCACAGTAGCTGTGAGAGCAACGTTTTTTAAATTGTTTCACATTGGATTTGAATTGTCTCCATTTTTTTTTTATTGCACCCATTTTAGTATGAACAAGCTAGAAAGGGTAGGACAAGGGCTCACAACATCAACCAACTTGTCAAACCAGTATATATATATATATATGTATATATAGGAACACATCATCTTCACTCCAGAACATTCAAAACTCTGCTGCAGACAGGCATTGAATTCTTTTTCAAACTAACTTGTCTTTTACGATGCCAATATGGATCGGATTTTTTTCTTTTTTTTCTTTTACGAATGCTAATATGGAATTAATTCATTCATTCCTAAACTATGCAACAAATCTACATCTATTTTATACAAAATATTGATGGATGATGTTCTTCACGTACGTCACTTTCTTGATCTTCACTAGTGTCTTCCCATACCCATATGTCTTGAAAGATTCACATGTCATATATGTGATACATTGTTACATGGGTTTGAGCCAGCCATGTACGTACATTAATTGTTATTGTCTTAGGGCCTGGATGTCGATCTTTGGCCAACTTGGCATTGAACAGCAGACACTGTTAGATTCGAGTTGGGACATGATGGTTCCAATTCTTGGAGACATGGAATGCATGGATCAACACATTATAAGAGGTTCCATGTTTCTATAATTATCTTCTCATCAAACTTCAATGCATGACACAAAGTTTAATTATGTGGGCTTTTTAATATGTACTCTGAAAATTAAGTTATTAAAAAAAGAAAAAAGAGTATGAAATGCAATGGAAGAATAAAATGAAAAACTAATAGGAAAAGTGAAAAAAAGCGAGAGAGAGAAAACAAAAGAACTTTGACATAAGCAATCTTTTGAAAAGGGACCAAGAAGTGTTGGTGAAGGGTTCAATATAATTAATGGATTTTGTCATTGAATTACTAGTATGAAGTTTAATTTTGAAGATGCATCAGGCACTTACATAGGAGTGTCTGGAAAGGCTGAATTTTTTATTGAATTATAAACATGTTCAATATATATATATATATGGAGCATTATGATCACAGACTCAGAGTCAAGAGCCCAACATGGTTTCTTACAAGTGTTTATGTTTGTAGTTTTCTTTTCTTTTTTTCGATAAAATTTTATGTTTGTAGTTGTAGGTCAGAGACTCATTTTATTATTCCTTTCCTTTTTCTCCTCCCTTTTGTGTGCAAGGATTCATGCTTTTTTAACTGGTTTATGATTTCTCATTTAGGTTGCTTTCATGGTTTTGCGGGTCTAGTTTCAGTGTTGCTGCTTTTGCGGGTCTAGTTTTAGGGCTGTTGCCCCATTATCTAGCCCAAGTCTATTCACTGTACCCATTAAAATGCCAAAATCTATTCCCTAAAATACCCATTAAAATGCCCAAATCTATTCCCTAAAATACCCATTCAAAAGCACAATCAGGTCTCCAAGATATAATACTATCATGTACTTTCCTCCTTGGTTTAACAGTTCTTTCTCATTTAGCTGGGCCTCCATGGTTCTATTCGTGGAAAATTATTTAGTAACCTTTAGTGTTTCTATTTTTTTTAATAATAGAAATAAAGAGTCTGTATTATCCGGACTCGAGATACTATATTTTTGAAGCTAAGCGAATTACTGCTTCGATTTGTGGGTCCTGTTTTGTTGGTGTTCGCCCCAGTTCTAGCCTGAAGTTTCTTAACCAAAGTACCCATCGCACACCACAAGCTGTCCCAAACCATCATTTACTTCCCTCCTTGACTCCTTGCTTTAAATGACCGTTGCAGAGTCAGCGCCACAATAACCGCCAAGCCACTTCTTTTATTTGGTCAATACAAATGATGACTCTCTCTCTCTCTCTCTCTGTCTCTCTCTCTCTCTCTGCCTCTATCTATATATGTGTGTGTAAATGAGAAGAACGATAATTTGTTTCTGTTTTATTCAACTCAAATTCATCTTAACATGAAGCATCAAAGTTGTTCACCAATTTTTCCTCTACAAAACCGACCTTAACAATCAACGTAAGTATGTAGTATTATGTAACATGCAAATTGTTCTGTCTTATGATTATATATGATATAATGGGAAATGGCGTTAGATGGAGCTGGCTGATCAAAACAACATTATAAACCTCAATTAGTTGAAACTTAGGACATTAATTGTTTAGTTTGAGATTGGTTCTGTTTTATGTATTAATTTTATTTCTTTGTACTCTATGTTGATATTGTATTTGGCTGTTCATGTTCTGGTTGATAATATGTTTCACTGAGATAAAACTTTGGTTTTGCACAACGAAGCATTTCAGAAACTGCATTAAAATGGTAAAAACATCGAATGCCTAGGCTAAGAGTGCTTTTAGAATGCCATATATATATTTTTTCTTATTATGATGTATATCATCGCCTATAATGATTAAGCATTATGGAACTTCTAGCAGGCTGGTTTTACCTAATCAACTAGGCGTTGTGGATACACACACACACAAAACTATTTGTAGTCTTGATACGATGCTTTACATTATCATTGAATTATCAATTAGGGTATTATTTTGAAAATATATAAACCTCAATCTCGAACTCAAACACAACTACTTGGAATTTCTAAATCTACAAGGGTATGTGGAGTTTTTTACATATGATCTTGTTAGCTTCTATTCAATGGAAAATTTTCTTCACACACACGCACATGTTACATCCTAGGAGCCAATGGTTGTTGTGCATTGGCAAAAGTTTGGATTGTCAAGCATTGAGACCACACTTTAATAGCCCTTTTATTCACGTTACATACTTGAATTGTTAACTTCTTAGTATATGCCCAACTAAATATCCATTTTGAAGTCTGAAACAAGAAAATGAGTGTACATGTTCCACAGCCCAATTCAGTGACTCAAAATGGGTTGGTGAGTGAATGCCAGAAATATACTTTTTATTATAAAAAATCAGTTTCGTTGAAAGGTTTAGTTATGCTAAGCAATTTTATGGTGAATTTGTCAGCATTTTAAAATGATCGAAAGTGAGAATTCACATTCCATCTGCTTCTCGGAAAAGATAATTAGGTTACTTTGATGGGTTTAAAGAAGATTCTCATGAAGCTGCATTACATTTTCAATTCACTTTTTCCTCAAGATTGAAGTCTGATATAGAACAACAGATACCATTTCTACAACAATTAGAATTCATTCTCACTGGAAGTTCATTTGAGAAACATTTGAAATTAAAGAGTTCAATCTCAACTGCTATCATTTTCTTTTTTCTTTTATAGTAAACTATCCACTTCTTTATTCTATTATTAATGGAATTAGTAATTTTCTGCAGATAGGTTCAATCTCTTCCTTAAGACCACCTCCAGATTGATCAGTCAATGGATCAAAATTCACATCTGACTAACCAAATTGCAAACAACAAAGACTCTTATACAGATTACCAGTCAGATTCAGGACATACATTGTTCGGTGAAAGATCGATTCCAAGTAATTATAGTACTTCAATCATCTCTAGGAGGAGTCCAGTGCCACTATCAGGAGCCACAAGTGGAAATATTAATGCCAGAGGCATTGCTGAAACTTCAAACCTCTCATCGGCAGATACAATTGAGCATATCAGAAACACTGTTTCGGGTGCATTAGATGTTCCTAATTCAAGGACTTACAGCACATTGTCTCTCAACCCAGTTCTTGATTGCCATTTTCCTCCTCGAATTACTTATGCATTACAATATATTCTACAGAGGCCTTTATTGCCTGCATCCAGGTTCATCACTTGGAATGGAAGCCAACCTCCTGCTTCATCAGAAGAGATTTGGTCTCAGGATGAGACTGATCATATGAGGCAGCAATATGAGGAATCAAATCTCTATATGCTTAGGGTAGCTGATGATTCATTAGAAGGGTCGTTGGCATTAACAATCTCGCCAGCTGGCAATGGAGTAAATTTCAGACTTTTATCCGAGGTTTATCTTTCTTGATGAAGTTTCCCTGTGGAAAATTTGATATTTGATTTCAGTCTCCTTTATGATTTTGTTTTAGTATGTAGATTTCCTTAGGGGTGTTTCGTGTGGCACTTTTGATGTTTCAAAAAAACTTTAAAGCCTTAAAACAAAGTTTATTGGCAAAAGCTAGTTTTTTCTATGTGAAGAAGCTTTTTCTGGAATCCCTTTCTTAAAATTTCATTTAGTAGGATTGTAGGGAAACTGCTAAGTTTAGCATATACTTAAATGAAACATCACCAAATCAAAAATGGCCAAACTGTTTCTCAAATTTTCTGTTGACATGCAAGAAGGAAAAAGCAAATTCTAGACCAAGCTTTTTCTCAAATGTTTGTTTTCAATCATTGGAATCGACTCTTTTTTCAAGTTTTCTGATTTCATGTTACTTCCTGAAGCCTCATGAGGCTGAGAAGTTCCGTTGATTGAAAGATAAAAAAGAGAAGGGACTGTCACCTAACATATTCTTCAAATTTCAAACTTCCATAACCACAAAGGTTTAGTTGCCAGTTACTGCTGTGTCTGAGTGGCAGAGATGCAAAACAATATTAGTATCTTTAATATAAATTGAATAGTCTTATGTCGCACTCTGGTTGCAATCAGTGTCTGTGAGTATATATATAGCCATTCACCCTAAGCAACTTTGCAGGTATGGTTTCCCTTGCACACTCACAATCTTCATTAAGCGAATTATTTTATAATGAATTATCTAACAAGAAACAAACATTTAGCATATTGAAACTTAAATTCAACCATGCTTTTGATTCTGTCTAGGATGCTTTCTATGCCCCAGTCTCAGATTCCTTACTCTTTTTTTTTTTTTTTGCCTTTATTTTTGTGTTCATTCAATTTAGCTCACGAGTTGTCACCAACTACAGGAGCAGGACATTCCATTTCTCATCCAATCACTATTTTCCTATATAACTGATATGATTGATCATTATAGAGATATGCGGCTTGACGTGGATCACATGTCCTATGAGGTAAGATCACTTCAGCAATTTCTTTTCCAACACACTGATATAGTCTGGTCTTCTTATCCTTCACCATTCACTTATCTTTGTGTCTCCTGGCCTTTATTAGGAGCTATTGGCTTTGGAAGATTACATAGGGAATGTTGACACAGGATTGTCTGAAGAAACAATAACCAAATCCCTCAAACACTGTAAATACTTTTTACTCACAGAAGAGAATGCTGAGAAAGATTCTTGTAGCGTGTGTCAGGTACTTTTACATCAATGAATTAACTACTTGTAGATATTCCTTGGAGAAAGTTATGCAACATTCAAGTGAATGTTTGTTTGATGGCAGGAAGATTATGAAGAAGAGGATGATTTGGGAATATTGAATTGTGGCCATTGCTTCCACCCGGAGTGTATTAAACAGTGGCTAAGATGCAAAAATCTCTGCCCTGTATGTAAATCTACTGCTTTGTGTACAACAGACCACACATTGCCACAAATTTGTAATCTGTAAGATTACCTAGATGAAGTTAAAACTTCAATTTTGGAAATAAAGTTATTTTATCTGGTGAGTATTGAGAAGTTTTCCTATATTTCCTACTCTTGCTTTACCTTGATAATGCTAACATTTTTATCATTAAATTGTGCAGATTACCATGGAAGTCAATTTGTTCATACATAAACATTATGAGAAAATAGACTTAGAAAGTTAGCCTTTAACGGATGCAAATTTATAGAAGGATGATTTTCCTATCAAGTTTTGTTCTGGAACTGCTGATATGTACAGATCCAATCTTGAACTTTTTCTTTTGAAAGTATATTGATATATTTTTGCTGAAAATATTGAAATCTACCAAACAAATACATCATTTTGTTTAATTCAGATATTTATATCAGATATGACTTTTTTTTATCGATAGAGGTATATTGTAGCAACAACTTTTAAGTTCTTAAACAGAAACAAATAATTTAGAGCTCTGCATCTCTAAGATTATCATACAATGGATACGAACATCAAGGATGAGTTGGAAATTTGTGGAACTTATTTTAGAAAGCATCAGGTTGAAGTTCCATGATTCAATCATCATGCACATTTTTGAGGCTCCTGAATGTCCATTACTTGGTTCGTGCTTCTCTCGGAAGTTGATTAAACTCATCATCAACAATATAGGTTGTGAAATTTGATCTAAAATCTTCAGATGTTGTGTGGGTTATGCTATTTAGGCTTCCTCATCTACGGTGGAGCAAGTGGATGTTCCTCGATCAGGTCAAAAAGCTCATTCCCAATCCCAAATCCAAGCATCTTGGCCATGTCACTTGTCTTCAATCTAGGCTTGGGAACATTATGTTGCTTCAACCAGGAGTATACAATAAAAACCTTCTTCATGATAAACAATTCAAGTGCCTCAGGGTTGAAAACTATACCCATTCTCATACTCATCTGCAACAAAAACAAAAATAGAAGTGAGAGACATTTTCTACATCCCCTCCCTCCCTATATGAATGTGCATGTGCGCGCGTGTTGTACCTGGTGAGGAACCAACATGGCTGCATAGCGAGCAAGCTCTCCAGCTCGCCAGTCCAACAGGACAGGGAGCCATGGATAGGTAGCATCAAGTCTAACAAACCAGAGTCTTATATCTGGAAATTCAGATAGTTCTCTAGGATCATATGGATCTTCTTTCGTGTAGTTAATGGTAAAGCCAATTGTGCGTTCAAGAAACTCCTTTGGCTCAGCTACAGCATTAGTATTCAGAAAGAAAATTATTACTACAGCACATAGTTTACATGTATGTATCTACCCGAGAGTTCAATTTCTCCCAAGATGCTTACCAGACAAAGGTGAGGTAATTCCAGTGGCAGTGTGAAATGGGGCCAAGTCAAGGCGACGGATAGCATCATTATCAATAACTATTTCATACCGGCCTTCGGTTGGGGGCATTGGTGGTGGAGCTTTTGGTGAATCTGTCATTGACAAAGTTTGGAGTTAAAATTTGTCAATTCTAAGGAGGTGCAAAACTGAAATTCTATTGAGAGTGCTTGGAAGCATATTTGTATGACAGTGGCTTCTACTATATAGTATATACGATAATTATTATCCATGCTTTTCTTCATTTTTTTCAATTGATAGATTGCTTTACTGTGTACGATTAAACTAGAGCGCTATGTGGGCATCCAATCATAATTGAGGTTGTATATGTATTAACAATGCAGATAAATAACAATTATATAAAAATCCATGAAACGGGCTTACCATCTTCAGTATCATATAGAGAGAGGTCGTAATTCCCAGATGGATTAAATGCCACAGAAACTGTTACTTGTCCTGGTTGTCGGCTCAAGGTTGATGCAGTAAAAGAAACTATTGAATCTGTACTGGGTTTGCAGGAAATCCATGGATTTAAAGAGGGAATGGTGTGTTTTAATGGAGAAGAAAGAGGGTATAACGGTTTGATGGTAGCCATGGTTTTGCTGCTTAGGGGGTATGTGTGTGTTACTCAGGGTTTTGACAGTTGATGTTGTTTTGTCTGTTTATTCAGTTTATCTCCTTTTCTTTGTGGCCTTGTGTTTAAAATACTCATATCCACCTTTGGGCTATAATAACATGACCCCACATCCATCATTCAAAATGCTTTGCCTAAGAGAATAGAGTGGACCCACCATTTTTTTATTTTTTTCAATTTTCTATTTAGTCAGGACTCTATAGATGAGTGCAATGAACTTTATCGCTCAGTTCTAACTTGTGCAGCATGCTGAATTTATTCTCCAATTTTGATGCCTCAAATGTCTGTCAAATTTATTCCCTTGGGTCACATTCAGAGAATTTTTTTTTTAATAATTCTCTTGTGTATGTGAGACGAAAAAATTGTATGTGTCCGATAATGAATTATTAAGTGTTTTAAGAAAGATCTGACACCATTCTTCTCGACAAAAAAAAAAAAAAAAAACTCTCAAATTTTGAATAGGTATTGATGGGACCAACACCATTGGGATGGTCAGCCGGACTGGACCAGCATTGCCTAAGAAATTCAAATATATTGCCCATTGATCCCATTCAATTGCTGCAAAGTTCTTTGCTCTTTGTAAATATTAATTTCCAATTTTTAAGTCCTTCAAGTGTGTTAGAAGTAGGAAAATCTCAGTCATATTCTATCATTTTTCTCTTTTTCCTCCATGAAGTTACTGTTTTAAGGAACAATTCTAAGTCAATTATATTCTTGCCCTGCATTGGGATGGTCCACAATAACAAAGCCTCTTAGTGCTTTTATATAATTATGTATTATATAACAAAAACCAAGTTAGTACCTCTGAAGTTCACCAATTATTACTAGATGTCAAGTTATCAAAAGATCCTGTCAAGGATTGTGACCCGCTGGATCTAATTTTTGTTTAAAAAAAAGTTAAAGGCTTAAAACGAAGTTGTCATACTTGTGAATTATTGAATAATATCCTTCATGAAATTTACCGAGTTGGAAAAGGCTGATTATATCTGTAAAATATAAAAGTTTGGTATGATAAGTACAAAAAAATTCATAAGTATAGACATACACTGGTGTGTATATATATATACTAGTTTAAAATATGTGCGATATACATGACTAAAAAATAAATTAAAATTTTATTATAGCACTCGAAACCTTCAAAATTATTATAATACATCCGAAGACATTAATTAAAACACTAAAAACTATTTCCATTACGTAACTTTGTTAATATAAACTCACTTGTTGAAAAAAATAAAACTACTAGTTAACTATTATTCACATGAAATGAATCAAGTATAAATTATAAGAAATCAAAAGATATAATTCTAACCATTCTTCAATAATTTATTACTATTATTTTGAAAATTCCCAACACTTTATCATTTTTATATTTCTCAGTTCTTCTTCAAATAAATCATTCTCAAATGAAATTTATTTGATAGCTGTCATCACAAAATTATTTTTGACTACTGCATCATTTTTACTGTTGTCTATCTTGATCATAAAAAGAAACGATTTTCCTTTGCAACTTGTTACTTTGTCGTAAAATTCATACATCTTCTCTTCCTACACAAGAACAAATTTATTTTAGTAATATTGATACATTTCAAATGAATTGTTTTATCCATAAATTTTATGAGTGAGAAAAAATATTACATGACTTTTTAACTGTATTAACTCATCTAGTGAACAATTTATTAATGATTGATAATCATCAAATATTATTAGATATGCATTATTTGTTATATCTTTGATTCGAAATTGCATCATAAATATGCATAAATGAGTATATTTCATTGATATATAATAATAAAGAATGTCATATTTTTCATATTGTAATTTTTTTTTAAAAAAATAGAATGTTTAAAGATATAATAATACCTTTGAAAGCATTTAGTGTCTTTTATTTTGCAATTAGTACAACTAAATCCATCATTTCGTACTTCAACTTTCCTTTTGCGTTGCTTACATGCATTGTACCATGGTTCAGATATATTTTTAATCTTTATAATTCTTGCTTCAAAAAAGTAATGTGTTTTCTGCAAGTTGAGTGACAAAATATATTCTTTTAACGAAAATTAATTATAATCATGTGATATAATAAAGAAAAATTAAATGAATATATAAAATAATAATAATAATTTAATACCTTGAATGCCATTGTGGATTGTCCAATTATGTCTTCAAGTGGAAGTCTTTCAGTCTCTTCGAATAATTGATATTTTAAACTTGAAATGAGATTATATATGTTTTGTCATTTATGTTTTCTTTAAACCCGTCAAAGCATAATAAATTATTGAAACCATATGTTGTTGATATGTACAAATACATATACACAATCATTAATTAGATCTTATTATGAGTTTCATAAACAAAGAAACTTATAATTTTTATTTATTTTCTGTTTGATTTTTCAACTATTGACATTGGATTACCTTCCACCAACCATGTCCTACCAGTCATGATATTCTTTAAGTAAAATAAATAATTAAAACCTAATGTAAGTAAGAAGAAATAAATAACTAACCAATATTGTAATGCTTTGATTATTTCAATTTTCATATTAATTTGTAATGTAAATCACTGTTATGTTTGAATACCCAAAACTGAAATATAATATTATTTTTTATTTTATGTTCATTTAGATATAATAAAAAATATATAGTGAATAATTCTAATATTGTGTGATAAGTTACCTTAGAATGTGTTGATTGACAAAAGTGTCACTGTGTCTTTCGTTTATTAGCTTCATTATCAAATTTTCTGCATTCTCAGCAAGATCGTCCCACATTATCAAAGTAATTAATTTTGAACTGTTATAAAAAATAATTAGTTCAATAATTTAAAATGGTAATTATGAGCATTTATGTAGTGTTGTAATGATGAACCTCATATCCTTATAATAATTTCTCGCAATTTGGATGTTCCTCCATTGTTCTTCTTAGCTATATTGAATGCAAGATATGTTTCAATAATGATTTCCAAAGCATCTAACGAGAGTAAAAATTAAACTTATAGATTTATATATAAGAGAAAGTATATATAAGGAGAGTAAAGAGTTAAAAGAAACAAACTTATAATTTTTTCATCAATGTACTTGTTTAAGTCTTTGAAGTCCACAAAATTATATTTTATTTTTTCTAAATTTACAACTTCAAGCTTGTCAACTTCAATAAGTACCCCATTATGCACTCAGCTGTCACCATTAAACCCAAATTAAATTACTTGCGTGCTCGCGCACACACACTCACACACATATATATATGTCACACATTACTTCTATCAAAGTACAATTCGATCGCTCAACTTCATCTAGATCAAATTGAAACTTATTCAAGCTTGAGCGTGAAAGAGCTTGTATTAATCAACTAAGCAATATGTTTAATTTAAACTAATCTCAGGGCATAATTGATCATTGAAATGGTCTCTTGGATTAATAGAAGAAGTTACAATTATATATTTGTAAGTGCATTATGCATATAAAATTCAATCATGTTCTGTTAGAATTAATATTCCAAGTTAGACACAAAATTAGATGAAACCAAAAACTTTTTAAGATAGATAAATAAACAAATATTAATATTCATACTTGTGGTTGTAGTTTAGTGGTAAGAATTTCAAAAACAGAGGGTAAAGAGATGCATATTATATATAACTTCATTGTCTTGCCACAAATTCAAAATTTCAAAAATAGAGGGCAAAAAATAGTAACACAAGTTTAACTACTTTGAAAAGAACAAAAAAAAAAAAAAGTATGAAGAAGAATAGAACTTTGATGCATATTATATATAACTTCATTGTCTTCCAAAAACAGATGACAAAGAGCATTAATACAAATTTAACTACTTTAAAAATCAGTGCATACTCATCAGACGTTCATTAAGAAGATAAAAAAAAAACTCACATGTAAGCTGAATTTAACTACTTTGAAAATCAGTGCATACTCATCAGACGACCATTAAGAAGATAAAAAGAAAAGAACTCACATGTAAGCTGAGACAAAACCGAATTGAATAATTGTTAATGAGATCCAAGAGGAGACTGAGAGTCGCGCTGAGAGCCGTGTTGATGAGAGTCGAGAGGAAGATGAGAGCCATTTTTTATTTAAAAATAAAAAAATAATAGAGAGCCGTAACCGAGAGGAAGAGTGATTTTAGGTGTTTAGGGTTTTGTGGGTTATAAATTTAGTAATAAAAAAATGGGTTTTGCTTGGGTAATTCTATTTTTTTAATTTAAAAATAAAAAATAATGGAGAGCCGTAACTGAGAGAAAGAGTGATTTCAGGTGTTTAGGGTTTTACAGGTTATAAATTTAGAAATAAAAAGAAAGGGTTTTGCTTGGGAAATAGTTTTCCTTGGGTAATTCTATTTTTAAATTTAGAAATAAAGAAATAAAAAAATAATGGAGAGCTGTAACGGAGAGGAAGAGTGATTTTAGATGTTTAGGGTTTTGCGGGTTATAAATTTAGAAATAAAAAGAAAGGGTTTTGCTTAGAAAAAGTTTTGTTTGGCTAATTCTATTTTTAAATTTAGAAATAAAAAAATAATGAAGAGCTGTAGCAGAGAGGAAAAGTGATTTTAGGTGTTTTGGATTTTGCGGGTAATTTAGAAATAAAAAGAAAAAGTTTTGCTTGAAAAATGGTTTTGCTTGGGTAATTCTATTTTTAAATTTAGAAATAAAAAAATGGTAAATACCATTTACACCCCCTCAGTTTAGGCAATATCCCGACTAGACCCCCTCTAGTTTCAATAATCCTAATTACACCCCCTGTAACTAACGTCTATTAGTCAAACTAATGATTTTTGGTAATTTTACAAATTTATCCCTGATTAAATTATTTAATTTTATTAATAAAAATTAGTAATGTTAAAAAGACCGAATTACCCCTCCCCCTATCCATCTCTGTCCTCTCTGTTTCTCTTCCTTTCTCTCTCTCCATTGCCAAAGCACACCACCAAGCTCAACCGGCCACCACCACATGCTGGAGCACCATTGCTGGAAAAATGGAACCTCGCCGAGATGGGATCCTTTGCCGAATAGACCCAGCACCAAGCAAAGCTCCATAGACGTGAACTACACCAGCTAGAACTCCACTGTTCACCACCATCTTCACCACCGTCCACTACCAGACCCAATGGTATCATCATTGCCCCCTTTCTTTCCATCTATTTCCTCTCCATTTCTTTTCCTTGTCATCTTCACCACCGGATTGAACAGAACCCCACAATCAACCTACAATTTCTCACAAAATAGAGCTCCACCCACAATTGCCATCGAAGCTCCACAATCAACTAAAAACCACAACCAGTCAACCACCATACCTAAGTAACCCAATATCTTTACAAATACAATTACAAAACCTAGATTGAGAACCCCAACCAGCCTACCATCTTCATCGCACAAAACCACCATCATAAACCCAAATACCATCGATTTCCCACAAAAACCCCCAAAATCGAACCAGCTAAAGCCATCGTAAACAACCGAATGAAATCGCGTCATTGTCGAAACATCATCAACTTTGTGGTCAACTTCGTTGTGCATCACCATCCTAGATTAGCCTTTGTTGCCATGGTCTTGCTTGCCGTACATCACTGTTACTTCTCGCATCATTGTCGTCGATATAAATGTATATATATGTGTGTGTGTCTGTGTGTCTATATATATATATATAAAACATAACATAAACTCCAAAATTCAGCAGTGAATTGGTTGTGGGTCTCACAAATTTTTTCTACTCTCTCATTCCCTCTTCTACAGTTGAACGGTGGTCCTCGGCGAAGGTCGTTCCAGCGATGGCGTTGACTCGTAATGAAGAATATATATATATATATATATATATGTATATATATATTTAGTATTATATATACATATATAACAATATTTTTGGTGATTTTACAAATATATATGTATATAATATATAAAATATAGTATATTGATATTATACCAGAGGAAGAGAGAGAGAGAGAGAGAGAGAGAGTGTGTGTGTGTGTGTGTATATAATGAAAGTGATGGGGGCATTTTATGTACATTTGTTTTATAAGTTAAGGCTACTTTCATAATTAAGCATTGCTTAATAAGGTTAAAGATATTAATTTATGCATGAGAAGGGCAAAATAGGCCATTCATACACTTTTTCTGGTGCTGTTTGTTACTGATATCACACTAACGGAGGGGACAAATTGATACGCGAATCCAAAATTGAGAGGTAAAGTTGAGATTATTGAAACTAGAGGGGCTTGTCAGAATATTTTCTAAACTGAGGATGTGTAAATGATATTTATCCCAAAAAGAATGAGCTTGGCGTGAAATAAAGTTTTGATTGAGTAATTTTATTTTTTTAATTTAAAAATAAAAAATTAGTGTAATGCAACTAAAAAAAAACCCATAGATAGTACAGATATAGAGAGAGAGAGGAGAGAGCTAGAAAGCACGGACACTTCGTATAGGGGTGCCGTGTCCGTGTCGGACACTCGGACACTTCTCGGACACGTGTCGGACACTCCTTGGAAGTTTCCTGAATTTTTTTTTTTAGGACACGGTGGGGACACGGCAAGGACACGAGGGGGACACGACAAGGACACGCGGGGGACACGGCGGGGTACATTTTGTAATTTTTAAAAGTATAAAAAAACTCCTGAACTTTTTCAAAATTATAAAAAGACCCTTTTGAACTATTTTTTTGAGCATTTCAGTCCCTCATTTTCTAAAAGTTGACATCTTGACCCTTGAAATAACTATAATGACATATATACCATTTAATATGACTATTATGCCCTTTTATATAAATATAGTATTTTCTAAAATAAAAAATTTTAAAAATAAAAAATAGTTACCTAAATAATAAATTTAGAAACAAAAAAATAAAAAATTCAATAGAACTTTATTTAACATAAAGTCATGTTGGTTTATTTGGTATTTTGTATTTAAATTTATTTGTTTGTTATTAGAAAAATAAGTAATATGCAAGATTCTAGTAGTGAGTTTGAATATAATGAACATCCTTTTTAAAAATACATTAATTGTTTGATAATAAATTAAAGTATTTGTGTGATTTATTATTTTTTTATTGTTAGATTTATATTGTGGATATTGGTTAACTTATTGAATATATATTAATATATTATTTCATAACCGTATTCCTGCCGTGTCGTGTCCTGTATTTTTGAAATTTGTCGTGTCCGTGTCGTGTAGTACCCGTGTCCCGTGTCCGTGCTTCTTAGGGAGAGAGAGAGAGAAGAGAGAGAAGGGCCAACGAGTTGATAAGAATCTTCACAGCCGACCCGGCCGTGATGCTTAAGAACAAGACTTAATTTGCGTAGCACTTTGTTTATCCACACAAACACAACACAAATGAAACAAAAACAAGAACGATTTTCTTTTCTTTTCGTCTCCTTGGCGAAAATGCCTATATATGTGTGTTTGTATATGTATATACGCAGGAAGTACACAGAAAGAAGACGGGTGGACAAATAGCAACGCCAAATCATCATCACCACCACCATCAAACTAAATTCTACAAATATGGCGATTGCTTCTTCGTCTTCGCTTCGCCATCTTTGTCACGACCTTTTCCCCAAATACCCTTCTCTTTCTCATAATTCCCGCCATAGACCCTCTCTTCAATTCTCCTCT
The DNA here is from genome assembly GCA_026545225.1 of Cornus controversa. NCBI lineage: Eukaryota > Viridiplantae > Streptophyta > Magnoliopsida > Cornales > Cornaceae > Cornus > Cornus controversa. Next base: position 62,380,841 of record CM048851.1, on the reverse strand, counting down.
CCTGGTTTTTCATCCAGAATTCGTGCAAGCTCAGCTATCACTTTGGAACCGGTAATCTCTCTCCCTCTCTCTTATATGAGAAACTGTTGGAAAAGAGAAGAAAATTGAAATTCATGATACTAACTGTTATAGTTAGTTAGCAAAGTAAACCTAATAGAGTCGAAACTTAATCTTTTTCTTTGTTTTGTTAAATTTTCTGGGTAAACGAGCGGGAGGATTGAATTTTGGAAATTAAATTTTAGTTATTTACTTTAGCAGTCGCTGTTGATTAAAAACCAAAATTTTGGGATTGTTCTCTTTTCTCTTCAATGCTTAAATGTGAACGACCATTATTGGATTAGCACATGGAGTTGTTTGTCGTGCTTTATTACATAATCCGTGAATATGTTCTTTCGAGTTTTAACTCTTTTTCTTTGTAGCTTTTATTACATGCCGCTCACTCCAAAGGTAGCTCTATTTACTACAAGCTCTGCCTTTACTAGATTTTCTTGTTTCGTAGCAATTGACGAATTGAAATCACTTTTCAATGAATATATATATATATATATATATATATATAGAGAGAGAGAGAGAGAGAGAGAGAGAGAGAGAGATTCAAAATGTCAAATGTAATGTGATTATGTACGTTATCTCAGATTGCTCGTGTTCAAGCCTAATTTGTATTTTGTACAATCCATGAATGTTTTTGTATGTCTTATTTTTATGAGATAGCTTTATGAATTTTCACTTTAATAGGGTAATGAATGTTTACCTCTTAAATATTGGCCGCTTTTAACAAAGGTATGATATGTTAAACAGCGAATGTCATGGTTTTACAGCAAATATCATTCTTATCCTAATATTGCTGGTCTTTAACATCAATTAAAATGTAAATTTTTTTATGGGATCTTCCAAACCAAGAAGTGAATTGATCTCATTTAATTTGGTTCCCACTTCCCATATGCACCCAGGTTCTTATTTAGGTTGAGTAAGTTATATCTGATCTGGTGGCTTGATTTTATGTTCATGTTATGCCATATAAAGTGATAGCTGTACTACAGCTCTAGACATGTTTTTTGCACCAACAACTATTTCATGGTTCATTGTATCCTCCAGTTGCTTGTATTCCATGTCAGTATTCCTCTCCGCTGCAGGAATCTTTTCATTCTTTATAATATCTATAAAAATATTTTAATTTAGAGCATGCATTACAATCTTTCCTCTGTCTATTATTATTGGGTTTCCACATCCTTGCTCAGTACCATGGGGTTATTAAAGCTTTACTTTTTCAGGATTCAAGCATTCTACACCAAGATACGCTTGAAGTTGACTTGTTTGCATGCCCAATATGCTATGAACCGCTAATAAGAAAAGGCCCTCCAGGTTTTAACGTGTAAGTTGGAAGTTTAAACAACATAATAAAACATGCAGGGTGTGTAATATTTTCTCTGCCATACATGATCTGGTAGTGTTTGACTTAAAATCTGCCGAGCTCTGCAGGCCAGCAATCTACAGGTCTGGTTTCAAATGTAAAAAATGCAGCAAGTCATACTCCAGCAAAAACATCTATCTGGATCTGACTGTTATTGCTGGAACAAAGGACTACACTGAATATAATCCAGTTGGGACTGAGCTATTCCGGTATGAATACATTGTTGTCCATTCATCTCCATAGATTATCATGCTTGGAACCTAAAGTATTATAGTGCCGTAAAGTTGGTACTTTTATTCATGCATAGAAGTTTACTTGAATTCTCAGTGAAATAACACACTCAATTATGATACTTATGTTAAATAGTGGTCTTTGTAATGAGTTTTTATTTTTAAATTATTTGAAATTTGAAACAAGATGTCATTATTTGTGCCTGTGGATATTTTTTAATTTCATAGGCATTCTTGAAGCATGTGATATAGGCTCCTATCTTATATGGCAATGTGTTAACTTCTTTTATTTTTTTCATTTGTAGAAGAATTAAGTTACCCTGCTCACAGCCTCAATGAATCTGTATATAAGGGATTTGAGGTTTCAAACATGTTTTCTCAGCATTGCGATATGTAAACCAATGGATAGGTAATATATGTGTGTGTGTGTGTATAAACATATATGCAATGCGTTTTATGCACCATTAGTACCCTACTTGTCATCTTTCTCACTTGTAATTTCTCTCTAGCTTTATCATCTAGATCCTACTTTCTAGTATTTTCCTACTCCTATAAGTAAAAAAGCTACACTACAAGACCCATTATCTTTGTCTCAAACACCACAATAGTCATGCTCCACAAAACCACAGTCGTAGCCTGTGTTACCAATGCCACCCCAAAACACCATCCCTGGACCAACTCCATCACAGCAACCTTCTGCCACTGTCTTTTCAAATTTTAATCCAATCATTTGCCACAGACCCGAACGCCTTCTTCTTGTGAATTTTCTCCCTCTAGAATCCTCCCAAGAGTTTCTCAATTTTTTGTTACAGTCCTACCCAGAAACTTTCATTTGTTCATTGGCATATGATATTTCCATCATTCACATGAACCTCAACCAATAACACCATCGATATACCTCTCTTTTCAATGTTTTTCCATCGTATGGATTTATACACTCTTATACCTCAGGATGGGCCTTGGCGCAACTGTAAGATTGCTCTATTGTGACCTGGAGGTCACGGGTTCAAGTCAAAGAAACAGCTTCTCCGCTGTGTATATTTGACCCTCCCTAGACCCTACAATGGCGGGAGCCTCGTATAGTGGGCTAGCCCTTTATATGTGTTATATATATATATATAGAGAGAGAGAGAGAGAGAGAGAGAGAGAGAGAGAGAGATTTTGAAACATATCTTATGAGACCACAAAGAACCAAAGCAAGTTATGAAACAATCACATGAAGTTATGGGCCATAGCCATTGAACTTGTGCTGATAATAGGTTCTAGTGCATTCGAGTATAACCTCAACAAAGGTACATGGCTCCCAATTTTTTGATTCAGAAGAAGACAATAAGAAGAAAAGAATGAGGGTAAAATAGGCTTTTTAAGTTCATTGAAAATGTAAAATTGATATTTTACTTTTGGGTCAAATGGGTAGCGTTCTCCATTATTGGATCTATGAAATAGATTAGGGGCAAAATGGTCATTAGAACGGTATAATAGTCATAATATAAAAAATTAGTCTTTTTTTTTCTTTCTTCTTTTTGAGGCCACTTTCCATGGAATAGGCTTGCAATCAGCATCTTAATTCCTTTTTAAGTTAACCTTTTACTTTGTTGATTACAAATTATATAGTTCTTCAAATGATGGGAAGAGGCCTCCTTTTAGAGAAGAGTATAGGAACTTGAATCTCATTATTCTCATATAATGAAAAATACTAATTTGCATTGCATGCTAACAACATGATTGTAGTAACTCATGCCCCACCTAGAGTATTTATACGCAATACAGTTGTTCAGAGTTATTTTCTGGATCTTGTTTCCCTTGAATCGGCAGAGCCTTATTGAGGGCGTCAAATGATGATTTCCTTGCTGTATTTTGGTCTCAAGTTTTGATGAATTGAACAATAAAACCATTATTTGGAATTGAAATTTTATATGATGTTCAATCATACGACTATACGAGTAAATGCTCATTGTCTAATCTTTGGTGCTTTCATCTTCATTTCAGGAGTCCACTTGTTTCATTCTTGTATGAAAGAGGTTGGCGTCAAAATTTTAAACGTAGTGGATTTCCTGGTCCTAATGAAGAGGTAAATTTTCCTTGGTTTGTCTTGTATAAAGATGCACCTGTATAGTTGTATACTCTATGGGGTCCATTCTTAAAAGATAAAACCAATGCAGAAATAATGTTATCTCATATTGATTTGTTGAGTATCCTTCTAATTATGCAAGAGAAAGATAGTTCTAAAAAGAAATAAATGACTGACAAACTTATTAAGAAATAATGCTGCACACTTTCGTTGTACAATTATTCAAATGTAAGGAGCTTACTCCACTCGTGCACTTTCTGCTTTTATATACCAGTTTATGACTTGCTAACAAGTCTTTGGTGTGCTGGACAAAGTTCCTGGAGTGCTTTCTGTTACTATCAAACCTCCAAACACTTTCTTTTGCCGGAAGTGGAGGACAAGGCCCTAGGTGCAAAAGTTGGAGTTGGTCATTTCACTGACTGAGGCTGCCTTTATATAGAGAGAGGCTTCCTAAGTAATTTGAAAGAAGTGTGCTGGATCAAGGCTGTAACTATAAAAGCCGACTTCCTGAATTATTTGAAAGAAGTGTACTGGAACTTCCCAAAAGACCCTTTCACTATGGGATTTGGAGTTTCCTAAATAATTCTCGGATTCATGAAATGCCTCTTCTAGAAGTGTCAAAAGTTTCATTTAGAGAGAGTTTTATAGTTGACTTTTAATGTTCCCCTAATACTGTTTCTTGGAATAGGTCATGCATGTTGAACAGCTTTTGAAAGTCTACGGGCTTTGTGAAATTGAGCTATTTTACTTAGAATCCTGTTTCTTGTTCATCCGACTTGTTATTAGAGTCAGGGTTAAATATTAAGGAAATGAAACTAATCTGTATCATTTTTGTTCTATACCTGTGTGGCATTCTTTGCAAAGTTCCTAGTCAAATGACTTTGGTTACTAGAGCCTAGAGCAACAGCAAGGCAGAGGCACTTTTAGAAATATTACAGGGTTTGCAGCACTCATATACTTGAATATTACTCTGCAGCCATGTAGAATATGCAAATACTAGTCAAGTTTATTTGACATGTTAAACAAAATATCTTGTTTGATGGTTGCAAGTGACATCTTATTTGGTCTTGCATTCAACCTTCCTAGAAAATTTCAAATTCTTTCTGGAGTTGTCACAGAAAAGAGCTGCCAAAAATTGGTTCTCTAATCTGCAGTTCCAGAAGTCAAATATATGGATTTGGGTGAATTTAAAACTCAATCTGCCAAACTGCAAAGCGGAGAGGAGTGATTCCTTTCCTGGCAGATAGGTTACTTAGCATATAATATGTAGAACTTCTCTCCCTATAAATATCTAGCGCATCACAAAGTTATAACAGTAACCAGTTTGGACATTTACAAAAACTCAAGCTCTGTTTGCCTACAAAATGTCCAGTTGTGCATGGGTCTTATGAGCCGAGGAAATTATTATTAATTTGTAATTGTCTCCATCATTGTCCTACTCCTATCTATGCTTCTTTTGCATGGAGATAAACATTTGAACTTATATACATTTAATGGAGGCGATGGATGAAGAATCAGACATCTTGGGTTTGTCCTTTCCTGTGCTTATTCTGTGCATGTGGTTTTGCATGTGATCGTGTGCCTCCACACGGATTATTCTGGACTCAAAATGGGGTCACCAAAACTCTGCAATATATAAATAAATAATTGTTTAACATGGTAAATTCACACAGCAAACACATTTAGCTGTATCCCAACTTGTAGATGTGAGAGTTACCATAACTTGGCAATCTTCATGTCTACAAAACACAGCTGGTTTCCAAATGCAATCATTACTTGAACTAGTATTTGCATGCAGTTTAAAATGGCTCAGGAGTACTTCAAATCAGCAGAGGGTGGCGTTCTAGTAGATGTTAGCTGTGGGAGTGGTTTATTCTCCCGGAAATTTGCCAAGTCTGAGATCTATTCAAGAGTTATTGCACTTGACTTCTCTGAAAATATGCTTCGCCAATGTTATGATTTCATAAAAAATGACGATACAATTTTAACTACGTAAGTTTTCTTCTTTCCTTCAATGCTCTTGTCATAGAAGCCAGACATCAATGGTTTGTCTTTTTGACATCCTTTTGGGGGTATAATTCTTGTATAAGAGTTGGCTTTCCTGAAGGATGTTTTATTGGAAAATTTGTAGCAATCTTGCTCTTGTGAGGGCAGATGTGTCAAGGCTTCCTTTCTCGTCAGGTTCAGTTGATGCCGTTCATGCTGGCGCAGCCTTGCATTGCTGGCCATCTCCTTCCAATGCCGTAAGTTTTTGTACTTTCCCAGATTCTTTTCTGCAAATTTTAATTGAGTTGTCTTTTCTTGAGAATGTTCTATCTTTTGCCTCTAGCCCTGTAATCCAGTCTCCCCTTTCTTTAAATATGTCCTGCAACTTGGTTTCTGATGAGGATGGTTGTAGAAATATTTCTCCAACCTTAAATGACAGATCAGATGGTCCAAAATCTGGCACAGAGTTGGCATAATGACAGGCAGAGTGTAACCTGATTTAATGACATTGATTTTGTTCCACAAGTAATGAAATTATTTGCTCATACATGTCAGGTTGCTGAAATAAACCGTATATTGCGAAGTGGTGGTATCTTTGTAGGAACTACTTTTCTTCGAGTCAGTTCATCCACTCCTGCAATATTAAGGCCCTTTAGACAGGTAATACTCTTCATTCTATGTTTGTGCACTTTTATGATAACATTCCCACATTTTGAACAAGCCCTCTTCTAGGTGGATAATCACTTCTTTTATGAGATTCTTCATAAACTGGGCAATTGTGGTCATCAATTGAGAGCAGGTTTCTCTGATTAATTTTTACTGCCTAACCTGATAATTTTTTCCAATTAATTAATGGATATATGGAAGAAAATTACAAAGGGATGGATGGTTGTCTTTAAATGTAAGACAACTCTAAAACATAAACAAAGGTTTTTTTGTTTTGGTAATCCAACCAAGTGTCCTTTAGACTTGTAGCTACAACGTAAACTCCAGATATCTGCAATCACCCACAAACTATAGATATTGCTTAAACCAGTAATTGAACTTGAGACCTCAAGGTTGTAACCCTAAAATCCTGCCATCTCAGGGTTAAGAACAATACTATCTACTGCAATATATATATATCTATATATATTTTATGTGTATCTATTGATGTTGCTAGGAGGTCTATGACAGCTAAAGATTTCACAAATTACAAGATAACTATGACTTTTATAGATGATATGAGGTTAGATTTCTCAAGTGTAAAGCTACTGAGTTGTGAGAGAATGGGCAGTAGCTGAGATATCTTTGATATGTGTTATTGTGATTCGAGGCACTGTTGCTGTTAATTTGGGAAAGAGTGAGCTTATTCCGGTGGAATAGGTTGAATATGTTCGAGTATTTGGCAGGGAAATTGGAAATTTCCTGTACATTGGGTCGTTATGCCAATATGGCCATGATACTAACTATGGAGTTTGCAGAGAACATAAAATGTAGATATTGCTACTTTTAGGTGGGTTAAGATAAATTGTTATGGGTTTTCTGGGTATGATAGAATGGTATATGGATTTATAACTGGGTTATTGATAGAACAGATGAGGGTTTTGTACCATTGATTTCCTGTTTAAGATGTTAGATTTCCTGTTTAACAGATGAGGGTTTTGCTAGTGTTTGGGGTGTTTAAATTAATGACTTGAAGGTAGGCAGAGGGTTAGGGTGTAGAAGTAAGTGTGAAAAAGAGAGGAGATTGAAGAGTAGGTTGGGATTTAAACAGTGCTAGAGAATTCAGTGGATTGTGCCAAATATTTTGATTTGTTAATCCAGACCTAAGACTACCACAAAACACATTTGGAGACCTTCCCCCAAGAAAACCCTTCTTATGAATGATTCATGGCCAACCAACACTGCCACCTCTTTTAGAATCTGAAATTGGAAGAAAAAAAAGAAGGGTGGGGGGGGGGGGGGTGGTTTAAAAGTTCGAAACCAACCAGAAGTTTCATCTTCCAAAAAACACTTAAAAAAAGAATTTCGTTTCAAGCTTCAACTTGCTTAACCATGTAAGGTTCCAAGTACGGCTTGAAATGGAGCTGGTTTGACCCGAAATTCAACGGTTCAAAGTCCATTTTAACGGGGTTGGATCTTAATTTTGAATCCTAATTCAAAAACAAGTTGGATGTAAATCTTCCTTTAAAGATCCATGTCGGATTAGGGTTGGATAATCCTTAAATGAGTTGGATTTTACCCAATATCTGATTGGAATCAAGTATACTTTATGCTACATGAATCTTATTTAAATTATATGGGTCAAAATGGATCACGTTCATAGGATCCAATTCAGAAGTGGATGTGAATCCGGACCTGAATTCACATGAATCCGCTCCATTTCAAGCCCTAGTTCTAATTGGCCGCACATGCAGAGTCCTAAGTGCCACACTCTGCAATCATGGGCTGACTTCTATCATATGTAATCAGTTTGGGTTAAAGTTTGTTAATATTGGTTTGCAGAGGATTATGCGGAACTATAATTATTTGACGGAGGAGGAGATCAAGGACTTGTGCACATCATGTGGTCTCGTTAACTACACAAGTAAAGTTCAGCAATCTTTCATCATGTTTTCTGCACAAAAGCCCTGAGAATGGTTCAATTCATTATAATTATCATTTTCTCCATACCAAGCTTTGTCTTATTCCTTGTTGATTTGTTGTATTGTGTGTTCCATTATTGTTCTTACAAATGTACAGTACCTGAACAGATAAACCTCTGACAGATGTAAGGTAATATTATCTATATATTATTATACTTGATGTCTGATATATACAAATGGATTGAAATGATAAGTTTGGAAGATTTATGAACGCTTAGGCAATAACAGGAGAACAGCCATTCTAATGGTAAGTTGTGTTATTGATGGAGGGGTGTTATTAATTACTATTATGCTCTTCTGAATTGTTTTCACCCTCAATATTAGGCATTTAGAATTGATAATTATTCTTTTGTTAGTCGGCTTGTTATTAGTTATCTTGTTCAAAATCAGGAGTAATTGCAGTAATATGCAAACTTCAATCTGCCCGTTGGTAACTTGTTCATGATGCAATATCTAGCTGTTTTTAGGATTCATCGTTACCGCTTTGACCTACCGTCTCTCTTTATAACAAAATCAATTGCCACCTCCATCATCTAAACCTATCACCATTCTAAACCCTTTCCAGTTTCCACCCACTCTCTCTCTTCTATAGAACAAGTCCCATCACCTTCATTAACTAAACTCTTCTCTACCATCACTTCTGCTCTCTCTCTCTCTCTCTCTCTCTCTCTCTCTCTCCACAACAAAATCCATTGCATCTACTAACAAAGTATTTCACCACTGCTTTCACCCACTTCCTTTGTTTAAAGTAAAACCCACCATTACCAGAACCTTCAGCATCAACCTAGGCCATCATAATTGAAAACAAAAAATTCCAGGAAAACCCCGTCACTTATATTCATGAAGCTGGCTTTATATCCATCATATTTCATATTTTTTTAAAGTTTTGAATGGGGCTTTTTGCGTGAGATGGTTTTGATTTTTAAAGTGCAATTTTTGGTTTCATATTTTCAAAGTTATAAAACTATGCTTTATTTATTTTATTCTCAATACTAGTGGAGGGGGATTCAATTGAAACAATGTTTCAAGAATGGGGATTGAAGTGTAGCAAGTTTAGCAACCTCAAGTTAAAAGGTGAAAATGTAATTTATTTTTTTGGGTAAATGGTGAAAGGGTAATTTACCTTTTTTTGTAATTTTTGAAATGGGATTCTCTGCCAATATATATATATATATATATTTTACAAATAAGAGAGGTATAATAAGGCAAAAGGGCCGATCTAATGGTTAAAAGCTTTTGTTATTTATCATCTAATGGTCACGATTGTGAGTCTATAATTGTGCCGTACGGACTGCAATTAACTAGTGTATATATATATATATGTGTGTGTGTGTGTGTCACGTGATAATCCTTAGAATATTGACATAGGACAAGTAAATATACGAGCCCATGTGGAGAGTGGAGAATGGCTTAAGCAATATATATATGTATATTGAACAGAGCAAGGTGGGTATCAGTCTGGGACACTTTCAAGTTGTAGCAGTGACAGAGAGATCTCCCCTCGTGCGGCTCACACGCTGATACCTTCTGTTTGTTCTTCCCCTCCCCTTTTCTTTTTCTTACCTCCACCTCCCATCCTCCTGCTCTTCTGCACCATTGACCTTTGACCACATTAACAAAACCACTCGACAACTATATATATTATATATGTATATATGTATACAAAAACTTTAACAGGGAAAGAGAAGGAATATTTGGTCAGTCTTAGACAAAAAGAAAAAAAAAAGTTTGGACAAATTGGATTCATACCTGAAAAGAGTCAGTCCGTCCATTGAGTCCCTTGCACGTGAGGTTCATGCTTGCCCTGTATGTCAAGTGGAGGTGGCCTATATATATATATATATATATATATATATATATATATATATTTCTCATTAGATAAATACTCAAACACACCCACAAATACCTTAAAGATTATACCAGCCGGATTAATGACTGTGCTTGGTGGCCATCCTTTTTGTTTTTGTTTTTTTTTCAACTGAATATGTTACTATGTGCACATTGGTGATTATGATCGACCAGCTTTCGCCTCTAAATTTTAGAAATTTAATCTGTTTTGTTCATCATTTTAAAGAGTTTTAGTTGAAGCATATTTAGAAATGTATTGGAAGTCCCATTATAAAGACAATATGTGAGTTTTCTAGCAGCACAACAAAGTCGGAATAATTTAAAAATAAATATGAAATATCTCACTTTTCATGTAACTCATACCTTGTATTCCTAATTATTGTTGGTAAGATTACAAGTATTCTAATAGGGTATTGCTCTTTTCTGTATTCAGTTTAGCATTCAATTTATATATATATATATATATATATATATATATATATATAAAATTGATTTTTAGAAACTAAAATAATGACCGTTCAAGTGGGACCGACAATTTTTCATTATGTGAGCAAATCATACATTTTTGGAAAACCAAATTGATTGGATTCTTGATTGGTTGTGATTGTGTTATCACTTAGTTAAGTCCTGTTTGACAGGACTTTTGTTTTGACTTTTATGTAGAAGAAAAGGGGAAAGAGAAGCTAAATGAGAAAACGGTATTCATCAGCTTCATTTGAACGCTCTTTTGGATTCCAAAACTATTCAATGTTATCAATCCACAACTTTTCAAAACGACTTTTGAATTTGAAAAGTCGAAATCCGCTTTCCAAAAACCAATCCAAAGATGGTCTTAATACATTCACTTATAGGTTAGAAAGTATTAGCAATCACTTGTAGGTTAGGATTTGCCTTGCATGCTTATAAATATGTATCTATTATATATATATATAGATTGGTCTTCCCCTTTTGATCTTCTAGTTGCTAGTCTTATTACTAGATTTAATAACTATAAGAGAGTAGTAGAAGACCCTCCTTCCATGTTTCCCATTATTCTACTCGCAGTCAGTGGTAACAATAATAGGTGCACTAGCATACAAGATTTATGATTGTGCTTAAATATTGAGTGAGACAAATCTTAAAAAGTTCTTTGATAATATTATATTAACTCTTTGCCAAAATTGTCATATTTATGTAAAAGACAACAGTTGTGTTGCTGCACTTTATATTCATTTACCATTATAGTATTTTTTTATTTTTTATTTTACTTTGCCTTAATTTGATGCAGTTGTGTTAATTTCATTGACATTCCATTTCTTTTGATTCTCCAGTTAAGCTCACCTCAAACTCAAAGCTTTGTGCCCTGGACAGCGATTCATTACCTATTTATGCAATATTATTGCCTATATTTATAATTTGAATAATGATTTAGAGGCCGATTGAACTAATCAATTTTATTTTTATGTGAGTGAGATGGTGGGTTCCATCTCATGATGTCATAGTGATATAAAACACACTACTATACTCACGTAAAACTATTATCAACTTAATACGATTAGGACTTCCTATCGTTGCTCTTATAATTCACATGGTTGAGGCAATACAAACAAATGCAATTTTGAAGAAGAAACAATTTTTAATGATTAAGGATGTTATAAATTAATACAATGTAGAAGGCTATTTCACCAAGTGTTTCAGCTTTCATTATGCTATATTAAAATATCCCAAAACATTTGAACTTTTTAAAAATTAAACATCAAATAAATCCTTGTTTATTGAGTGTACAAATGAGATAGATATGACAATCGATCTTTTAGGGCTTCAAACTCCAAGATTAGCTCTTCTTTAAAGCTTAGAGGTGCAATGAGCAAGGCTTCCTCAAAATTAGCGATGAGAAAGATTAATTAATAAGGTCATTAATTTCCCCAAGTAGTGCTTAATGGTTTGGTTGTGTTTGTCTGGAAAAAAAAAAAAAAAAACTGAATTATTGTTCAAGCACAGCACAATTTTCGTTAGTGGAGTGGTTGAATGTTGCCATGTTTGGTTGCCTAGAAACCGAGTTTCCTCGTACATGTCTTCGCTTTTTATCAGTTATAACTTTTAAGCCATTTTGTCAAGCAACTAAAGCCCAGATATATAAAATGGAAAGATATATAGCAATCATCAACTTGTGCTATATTGTCTTGTCTAGCCACAATTAATGTTTCAAAGCTCAATTTTAATTACTACCTCAGTTGCTTTGCATCTGGTTAAACATTACTTTGCTATTGTAGGACCTGCATGTAGAGGTCGGTCGAGGCTGTCATTGAGCCCCACGTATATATCTATACATATGTATATACACTAGATAAATGACTGACAAGCCTCAATTACCACTTCTTATATAATTTTAATTCAAGAACTCTTGTGATTTTTTCTTTTTTTCCATTGAAAGTTCAAGCAAACAGACGCTAACAATAGAGACCTTATTAGGATATGCTTTAGGCGTGATTCGGAATTTCATTCCCATTGGATTACAAGTAACTAGGGATGACAACGGGGCGGGTTTTGACTTTTCCGTCCTCGCAACCGTTTAACTTTTCCCGCTCTGTTTCCATCCCGCAACCGTATATGAACGGGACGGAGTGGGGTGAGTTTTGACTTCCCCATTCCCATAACCGTTTAACTTTTCTCGTCCCGTCCCGTTTATGCTTTTTTTTTTAATGCAAAATTTTTTATAATAATAAATCTGATATTTCGATACATATACACCAAAAACACACATTAGGTACATGCAACACAATTGCTAATATTGAGTCCTCCATTATTGATATCCCTTCCCCGTCCATTTTAAGCGTAGATTATTTTTTCTAATCCCATTCCTATCCCATTTTCTTAAATGGTTCCGTAAATGAGTTTTAAACGGGATAGAAAGAGACGGGTACCTGACAAGGCGGGACAAATTGTCATCCCTACACGTAACTGATATTTCATAATTAAAAAAGTTCATTTGTATGGCACCAATTTCAAGAATTTCGCGAAACGAATTTGGCCACACAACTTATATATATATATATATCACAGAAGGTGCATGTCCTACTTCCTTTATAGTACTGCTATTTCTCTTCAATTGGCCTCGAGACCTCTTAGTTATCACCAATTTTACTAAAAAGTTGCCACTAAATTTATACAAGTAACTTACTAAAAGCTTTATTCAAGTACTAAATCACTTTTCTCCAATAGAGAAGGTCGGCACGTAATCATCTTAAAATAGGGAAATGCTTTTCAAATCCAAAAGCTAAAGTCAATTAAGCAAGCCAGTGATCAATAGATGTTGATGACATGGCATTATGTATATAAGATCCACATCAATATATATATATATATATATATATATATATATAGGTCAATTTCATAAATAATGATGTAGAAAAATATTTTAGATACTGATAATTTTCGTTCTTTGTCAATGAAAATGACTAAAGGCAACAATCTCTCATTTTCTTTTTCTTTTTTTTCAATAATCAGGTGTCTGAAACTTTACTTTGACTAATCTTCAAAATATTATGTAAAACAACCTCTCCATATGAATTGATAAAGCTCAACTTGCACCTGAACCAGGACTCCTAAAAAATTATTTGAGCTCCATACTTTAATTTTCTCGATAAAAATGCTACTATGCAAGTTTTTCACCAAGTAGATGTTCATGATCATGCATGTATATGTATCAGTCAACGAATTAGATTCAAACTGAGCTCCAAAGAACAATTCTCTCTTTCCCTCGTCTCACTGTCCAAGGCATGAAGCTAGCACCAGTTCATTTCACCAACAAAGAGAGAAGAGAATCAATCAAAAAAAGAGCTAGACTAGACTAGAAAAAAGAAAATGTTTTTCCTAGGGCATGCAGCTCCTTCAAGAAGAGGCCAGTTAGTTTAGGGTTAGAGAGCTCTTAAGCCAAGGAGATGAGAAGAATTGTTTAAAGAGAGAGTAGGGTATGGGAGACACGGGAACAGCGCCCACGTTCCTCTCATATCTTACTCCCTTTCTTTAATTCTCTCTCTCTCTCTCTCTCTCTCTCTCTCTCTCTATATATATATATATATATATAAATATGGACACACATGCATACACACACATCAAGCCTCCCTATTGACAAAATGTTGTGTCTGTGAAGGAATAAATATATACCCTTTCCTCTCTTGTGACTCTCCATAAATACTCTTTATCTCTATACCCTAACGAAATCCTCTCTCTATCTCATCTTTTACATCACTAGTGTCCCAATAACTACTCATAGAAGGAACTATCTTCTGTGTTTATGTGATCATGGTGAGTTTCCTCTCTCTCTCTCTCTCTCTCTCTCTCATGGAGCTAGAATTCTTGTTGCTTTTTAGATTTACCTAACTTATGAATATTGCTCCTTAATTTGATGGTGCTTATATATATATATATATAGGGAATTCAAAAGCCAGCATGGTTGGAAGCCCTCTACACACACAAGTTTTTCGTGCCATGCTCAATTCACGAAGCCAGTAAGAAGAATGAGAAGAATGTATGCTGTTTGGATTGTTGCACTAGTATTTGTCCACACTGTGTTCCATCTCATCGCTTCCATAGGCTTGTTCAAGTTCGACGTTATGTATATCACGATGTTGTTCGTTTGGAAGACCTAGAGAAGCTTATAGACTGCTCCAATGTTCAGGTTAATTTCTTAATTATCCCAACCAGAATAAAAAAAAAATAACAAAGTTGAATTTTGATCTTCATGATATCTTCCTAGCTATAATTGAGCTGAATTATATATAGTTTTCTAATTTAGGTCATAATTCTTTCAGGCCTATACCATCAATAGTGCCAAAGTTGTGTTTATCAAGAAGAGACCTCAAAACAGGCAGTTTAAGGGATCTGGAAACTACTGCACTTCTTGTGACAGAAGCCTTCAAGAGCCTTTTATCCATTGCTCTCTAGGCTGCAAGGTAACTTATATTTTATGCTAAATTGTGTACGTGCGTGTAGCTAGATCACTAAGGAATGTAAATGAAGTATGTCACAAGCAATTATATATATATATATATATATCCCCTAGAGTCTAAAAATAAGCAAATATATATATATATATAAAAAACCCTTCATAATTGAAATTAAATTGGTTAATTGCAGTCCAATACAAAACTTTGAATGATTTTGTATTAATTAATATAAATTAGACACTAAAAGGGTTCTAAACTCTTTATGAAAATATATTTGTATATATATATTGATGTTTTGTAATTTTAACTAATTAATAGGTAGAGTTTGTGTTGAAACACTATAAGGACCTCTCTCCTTACTTAAGGAGATGCAATAGTTTGCAACTTGGGCCAGACTTCTTCATCCCTCAAGACATGACCGATGATGACATGACGTACGAGACGCCTCATTCGACAATTGTGGATTGGGACGACCCAATGAGCTCGTCTTCAGGTTCATCAGGGTCCGAGAACACCAGCATGGTGTGCACCGATTTTGTTCGCAAGAAGAGGAGTGGGTTGTACGTGTGGGGAAGATCAGCTAATAAGGTTTCAGAAGAGGACATGGCCACAAGCATGAGTACTAGAAGAAAAGGCATTCCTCATAGATCTCCTTTGTGTTAACAATCACAACTTTTTTATTTTTAATTACTTACCACTTGATGAGTTTTTTTTTAAGATTTTGACTGAGTCATGCAACAACCTCTCTCTCTCTCTCTCTCTCTCTGTGAGGGTTTTTGCTTTTAATTAATTACTTGGTCGGAGGATTTTGTCTTAATGGCATCACGTGATTCTCAATTCCAAGTCATGGCTGTACATTTTTCCAAGATTTTCTATTATTATTTTATTATTTCAAGTCTCTCATATATCAGAGGGCCTTCTTGTTCTATTCATCAAAACTTTCTTCCCATATCCTTTCACCATGGTGTTAAATGGATTGCTGCATACAAACAGACATATATATATGTATATATGTGCATGTATACAAAATACATATACCATGTTGTTCCGGAAGTGTATGGTATGTAAATAATACATCAAGATTTTAAATTGTTGTAATTCCCGAGAAAGAAAATTTTATGGTATTTAAATTGTTGTAATCTAGCTAAAATTAACGACAACTAGGCCAAATGTTTATATGGAATAGCTAGGTTGAAGATCAAGATGGTACTGGCACTCAAGTTTCCTTTAGTATGTTGTTAAGATTATGAGAATATATATATATATATATATATATATATATCAAAGATAGAATATTTAATCCCATAACTGAGTTTGTGAAGAGTTAAAAATGGTACTTGTACTTTTTAATGCCCACCCTCTTTGTCACCTTCTCATGATGTGGTCCAAAGAAACCAATATATTTTGAATAAATGGTTGGGGGGGTTCCTCATACTTCTTTGACTATGGCAGACAACACCGTCACTACTCGGGGGAAGAGAGAGAAAGAGAGAGTTTTTACACCAGTAGGGTTGACTAGTCAAAGTTAAACCCCATCACACTTACCATTGGTTATTGCTTAAAAGCAATGAAAAAAGGTATCATCATGTTTCTACTTTGTAAAAAATTTAATTAGGTACCAAACTAATTATATGTCATAAACTTAGGAAAATCCAATTATGGCAGGCCATGTGAAATCAGACCCACCGATCTTTCATGGTCAATTTTTTGTGCTATGTCTATATGATATATACAACATTCTAATGATAGGGAAAAGGAAAAAAAAAAGAAAGATAAATAAAATATTTTAATTATTAATTTCTTTTTCGTTTACGTGTGATGAGGTATCTGAACCTTTGATGTTTTTAACTAGGCTGGACCAAGCTAAATATTTCAGAAAATGTATGCCCAAGCCTACTCAAGGCCTATCAAAAAGCCCATTCAGTCCTTACCAAAATAATAAAGAATAAATAAAGCCGATTCAGTAAACCCAGCCCGATTCCATTTATTTCTTCTCTCGTTTGGACAGAGCTCGGGCCACCTCATTAATAACCTACAAAACATGTGGCCTAAATAAATCTTTAATACCAAACAGAAAATAAAATTTCCTCTTTACAATACAAATTCTTATTTCTTAATCTTCTGCAAAGGAGCCAACTTTCTTGATAAGGCTTTGAAACTCTCACATTCGCTCCGGTTCCGGTTCCAATTTCAATTTGTGCAACTTAGTGAAAGAGTTATCTGAAATCAAATTGGCAAGATCATCTTTTATAATATTAAAATAATTTAATTTAGTAAACAACCTTATCAATTTTAGGAGTGTAACTTCCGCGGGCAAATCCCAGCCTAATTCAAATTTTCACGAATTTAAACAACAATTATTACACACTTAATTATGATTAGAATTAAGTTAAAAGTGTCAATAATTTGAGCCCAGCCCAGACCAGCCTGAACTCCAATTATAATTCTTCTTTTTATGTATTTATAATTTTAAAGAGATTATATATATATATATATTTCAAATCATGATCAACTTTTCTTTTTCAATATATTTTAAAAAATATTAATGTATTGTAAAGAATCAATATTTTTTATATTTTAGATTTGTTTGAATGTATAGGAGTAATGAGTAGCCCAAACCAAAACTACTTGTATATGAGAGTAACCCAATTCCGACCAATATTTGGAGTGGGCTCAAAACTAATACTGGCTTGTCCATTACTTGGTTTAGACACATTTTAATAAGAAACTCCAAAGACATAAATATCCTCTCATTCATCTGAGTATTTCTTTTTGTAACAACTAACAACTAGTATCAAAATTTTTTTTTTTATAATTGCTGAAATACCCTTCATGAATACATTTGTATAGTAATATTAAAATGTAAGGGTTACAAGAATCTTGTAAAATTCTTTAGAAAACATATATCGGTTATATAACTTATATGTTTTTTCACTAATCACAATTTTGATAAATATCAACTAACTCGATCCTTTTAATAACCTCTAGGTCCCTGTGAGGAAGGGATGGTTCAATTCCTTGGAGCTTTCTCATATGTGTTCTTGAAGGATATTTTGGTAACTATGCCGATAACCACTCACCCTAATCTCAAAAATCAAAACCTCCATGGACAGTACTGGACAGGTTGGCTTTCTATAAAAAGCAGGAATTAGTTTGCAAAACTGAAAAATCTAGAAAGGGTATCTTCGTAAAATTGAAAACGAGTACCAACAACATGGTATAATGGCCCGAATCAAGATAATACCAAACCGCAAAATGCAGAATACCATATATAGATATCAGCTCAAAAAATAGAACTCCATGTGTTTGTTTGTATATATATAATAGATTGCAAAGCTGAATATACATATATATATATAGTATATCTTTCTAACCTTTTTTTTCTCTCTCTGAAATCTAGAGGAAAATGAGGGAGAAGACAAGAATCATGTTCGGTTTCAGATCAAACCCATTGTTTCTTGTTCTTCTTCTCTTTCTCTTCATCTCTTCAAACTGTTCCTTATCTGATGGAACTACTGATGATCTTCACCAATCCCAACACACACGCATTCCAGGTAATTATATTACATGCGTATATATATATATAAACATTAATTAATTTGTACATGCATGTATGTATGTATTTGGCCGTTAGGCCGGGTGTCATGAATTGATGCATGTTTGTTTTGGTGATGACATGCAGGGGTTGTTGATGGCAGAGAAATTAGTAATGGGATGGTTGAATGGAATGAGAGGAGGTCTGTGACTGAAACTCCAAAAAACTCCACAGTTTTGATATTGGCAGCGAAAAGAACGCACAGAAGATGCCCCATTAATGGGTTTAAGTACTACAATGATGGGTGGAATCTCACAAACAAGCATTACTTGTTTGTAAGTACCTTTTAACCTTCATGTATCATTTCTCTTACATACATATTTAGCTACATTTATTTTTCATTAATTTACAACTCTTATAGGATATAGACAATTAAGTTGCACCCTCTTAATTTAGATTTCTAAGAACATATAATAATTAATGTGGTAATAAAAGATCAAAGTCACTGTCATCCACATATTGAATTTCTATTTCTACTCAAGTACTGAAAACCATTTAATCATCCATATACGTAATTAATAGAATAACAATACATGTATAGAGTATCTGTATAAGAAAATAAGGTCGGTAAATAAATATATATTAATCTTCTTGAAGGAAGAATGGGTGGAGCAAAAATAGGAAGAAATGAACAAACTTTATTTGTAGAAGAGAAGAGGTAAGGAGGAAAGAGAAAAGATGATGGATGACGCGATGGAAGAAAGATAAAGCTATTACAAAAGTTTTAAATTACAAAATTATCTTTATAAATAGTGATGAGTATAATGGTAAAAATAAATTAAAACAGTCTACTCTCTTCTCTCCTAACAAACAAAGAAAAATATTATCGCCATCTTTTTTCTTCTCTTCTTACCCATGCAACCAAACCAAACAAAAAGAAAGTAGAACGCAATCTTTTCTTTAGAATGTCTCATCCATCCATTCTTCTCTACCTTCCTTCCAATATGAGATGTCAATATCATAGAAAGAAAACACAAGTTAATGTCAATAGGGCAAAATTGTCATTTCATTTTAATGGGATAAAGCATGGAGTGCTGTAGGTGTTTTTTGGAATGCCAAAATCAATGTCGTTTATCTTTTCTTAAGTTTTAAGTAATTTTTTTTCAAATTTGATAACCAAAATCAAATTTGAAATGCCAAATTTTTTGGAATGCCAAAATCAATGCCAAATTTGCCTATTCAGTAGCGTTTTTACAGGTGGCTATTTGTTGTACTATTTAGAGTAAAACTATTCAGTAAGGCCCTGTTTGGTATACGTTTTGTTTTAGGTGTTTTGCTTTTAGGTAAAACAGAAATAATATTTTTGTTGTATGGTATTTTGAATTGAAAGCGAAAGTATGTTTGGTGACGAAATTTCGTTGTGAGAATTACTGAAGCAGAAACATGCAAAACACGTTTGGTAACGAAAAATATTTTCAAAACAGAACATTTGAAACATGTTTGGTAATTCCAACTATTGCCAAAAATATAAGAAGTAAAAACAAAAAATATGTTTGTCACTGCATATTTCTAATTTGTTATTTTATTTTAGAATTTTATCTATATAATTAATTATTTGTATAATAGACATAATTCTAGTAGCTCATTGGAAAATTTTGTATACATAATATTTTTTTAATTTTCCTTAACACTATGTAAGTTAAAATTTTATATAGATAGAAAGATGGATAATATAAAAGTAATGTGTTAAAAACTCATCCTTTTGTAATGACTTTTAAAAAAATTTGACACATAATTTTTTTTGCATGTTACTCAAACAAAAACTTGGTCCTTTTTAAGACCAAAATTTAATAATTTAAATTTCTTTTTTGAATTTTATTTGCTTAAATTTCACTATCATTGGCTTCTTACATATAATATGGTAGCTTCCCTTCCTTCATTCTCCTTTAACTTTTAGTAATAAAGTCTTCAAAATTTTCTTTTATAATCTCTCTAAAGGTTATAATGGAGCTTCTTGTAATTATAGGAACAAATCCTTTCAATATCTCCTCCACAATGAGAAAGAAAGTGGCCAACATCATGGTAATGCACCTATTAATATTGCAGCAATCTTTGAGACAGCCAAAGATCCTCTCACTGTTGGTCTTTCAAGCCTCCTACTTTGGATACTCACACTAAAAGAAAATGAGTCCTTTATTTTCTTATCTTAGAAAACCCCCATTACTAACATATACCATCTAAAGCACAGATCTATCAAAACTCTCTTTTCTACACTAATTCATTGATAGACTACCTTTCTTTTATATAGGAAAGTGTTCCAGTTAGGCTAGAAACCTACTCCTAACAAGCAATTGCATATAAAATTGAGTTATAGAAGCGAAGTTTAATAAATAAAAAAATTTAATAATTCTCTTTATAAAAATTTGAACATTATAATGGAACTCCATTCCATATTACAATGATTAAAAAATATAAGAAACCTGAACATGGATCTCAACTTGTTATTACAAAGAAAAATATAGACAATGCCAAATACAAAGCTCATGGACAATGCTTTTGTATATACAAACCTGAACACAAATATAAGCAATAATTAAAGTCTTCTTAGTAAGCTTCTAAAATTACAAACTATCTTAGAGAGGAAATAAGAATTGATTAATGCTTCTAATAAAGCTTCTAACTAATTGCATCATTCTAATGTATTTAATTATATGCTATAATAATGCTTCTAACTAGTAGCTCCAAAACTAGCAATATACAAACATATTAAAAGTTGACCAACAAGCCAAAGAAAACCAACATTAAAGTGAAATAAACCCCGAGTGAGGTCCCAGGGATTCCTGAATAACACTAGCAGTAGCAACCTGTCAGAGCTAAAATCTCTAGACCTGCATTACAAAAAAAGAATGAGTCAATTTCAAGAAAATATAAACCAAGAGAAAAATCACTACAATATAAGCCATTAGTCTAAAGCCAAGTACGTTTCGAGATGGAGAAATGTTGGACTTAAATATTTCTACGTCTATATATGTATATATACATAAGAGTAACATCGTATCAGTTGCAAAGGAAATCATAAGACCTATAACATAAGGTGGGAATATGCTATCACATACTAATAAATCCAAAAGTTCAAGACTAGAATGTACCAGACCAGAATACAAAAATTACCTTGAGTTTTGTACTTCTCATATAACTGACTCAATTCGGTGTATATACACACACATAGATGTGTGTATATATATATATATATATATGTGTGTGTGTGTGTGTGTGTGTATACACCAAATTGAGTCTATATATATATATATATATATATATACTAGTTTAAAGCACGTGCTATGCACGTTGATAAAAAATAAATTAAAATTTTATTATAACATCCAAAACATTCAAAACTATTATAACACATCGAGACACATTAATTAAAACACCCAAAACTATTTCTATTATGTAACCTTAGTAATATAAACTCAATTGTTGAAAAAAATAAAACTATAAGTTAACGATTATTCACATGAAAGGAATCACGTATAAACTATCAGAAATCAAAAGGTATAATTCTAACCATTCTTAAAAAATTTATTACTATTTTTTTGAAAATTCTAAACACTTTATCCTTTTTATATTTTTGAGTTCTTTTTCAAATAAATCATTCTCAAGTGAAACTTCTTTGATAGGTGTCACTATAAAATTATTTTTGACTACGTCATTTTTACTATTGTCTATCTTGATCATAAAAAGAAACGATTTTTCTTTGCAACTTGTCATTTTGTAAAGAAAAATTAAATAAAAAAAATCAAAAAGTAAATTTATAGGTGTTGGTATATATTACATTTATTTAGAAAGTGACCTCACATATTAAACGGATCGGATTCTTACCATCTGATTAAAATAAAAAAATAAAAATTGTGATTTCAAAAGCTAATAGCAAACAATAAGTATGAAAAAAAAAGCCAAAGAAAAGAACTCATATGTAAGCTGAGATGAAACCGAATTGAATGGTTATTGATGAGATCCGAGAGGAAGCTGAGAGTCGTGTTGATGAGAGCTGAGAGTAAGATGAGAGTGGAGAGGAAGAATGAAAAGCCGTAACTGAGAGGAATAGTAATTTTATAGGTGTTTAGCGTTTTGCGGGTTATAATTTTATTTTTTTAAATTTAGAAATAAAAAGAAAGGGGTTTGCTTAGTAAAGGATTTTGCATGGATAATTCTATTTTTGGAGTGCCATAGCCGAGAGGAAGAGTGATTTTAGGTGTTTAGGGTCTTGCTTGGGTATTTCTCTTTTTTTTAATTATAAATAAAAAAGGAAAGGGAGGAGTGATTTTAGGTATTTAGGGTTTTGCGGATTATAATTCTATTTTTTTAGAAATAAAAATAAAGGGTTTTACTTGGGAAAGGGTTTTGCTTCGGTAATTCTATTTTTTTTAATTTAAAAATAAAAAAGGAATTATTTTTCTAAATTTAAAATTAGAAATAAAAAGAAAGAGTTACGATTATATTATAGGCTGATTATTTATGATTAAATTTGTGTCCGATTTATTAATCAGATATTCAATTCGATAACATGACTCATTACAGGAGTAATTTTTTATTAAAAAAAATTGATTTCAAGAGCTAACAGCAAACAATGAGTAAAAAAAAAAAATCAAAAAAAAGAACTCACATGTAAGTCGAGACAAAACCGAATTGAATGGTTGTTGATGAGATTCGAAAGAAAGCTAAGAGTTTTGTTGATGAGAGCTGAGAGGAGAGGAAGAATGAAGAGTCGTAGCCAAGACGAAGAGTGATTTTATAGGTGTTTATGATTTTGCGGGTTATAATTTTATTTTTAAAAATTTAGAAATAAAAAGAAAGGGGTTTGCTTGATAAAGGGTTTTGCATAGGTAATCTATTTTTGGAAAGTCATAGCCAGAATAATAGTGATTTGAGGTGTTTAGGGTTTTGCTGGTTATAATTCTATTTTTTTAGACATAAAAAGAAAGAGTTTTGTTTGAGTAATTCTATTTTTTTAATTTAAAAATAAAAAAGAAAGGATTTTGCTTTTTTTAATTTAGAAATTAGAAATAAAAAGAAAGGGTTTTGCTTGGGTAATTCTAGTTTTTTAATTTCAAAATAAAAAGGAAAGGATTTTGCTTGGATAATTTTATATTTTATATTTTTAAATAAAAAAATAGTGTACCAAAACTAAAAAACCCTTTTTTCTTTTTTTTTTTCAAAATAAAAAAGGAAAGGAAAGAGTGATTTTAGGTGTAGTGTACTGAAACTAAAAAATTCATTTGTACTTTTAATAGTAGTATAAATTTAAAAAGGAATGGGTTTTGCTTTTTTAAATTTAGAAATTAGAAATAAAAAGAAAGGGTTTTGCTTGGGAAAAAGATTTAAAAAAGAAAGGGTTTTTGCTTGGGTAATTATATAATTTAATTTAAAAATAAAAAAATAGTGTACTGAAACTAAAAAACCCCATTGCACTTTTAATAGTAGTATAGATATAGATATAGATAGTATAGATTTAAAAATAAAAAGAAAGGGTTTTGCTTGGAAAAAAATGTTTTGCAATAAAAAAAAAAAAGGGTTTTGCTTGGGTAATTTAATTTAATTTTTTAATTTCAAAATAAAAAAGGAAAATGTTTTACTTGAGTAATTCTATTTTTTTAATTTAAAAATAAAAAAATAGTACACTGAAACTAAAAAAATTCTTTATACTTTTAATAGTAGTATAGATATTGTTACCCAAGAATTGTCCCTAGAGGGGGGGTGAATAGGGACAATAGGCAAACGATGAAACTTTTTCGCTAAAGCTCATTTTGACAAAAGTAGGCTTGTTTGGACTTTTGTCAAACACTTGATAAACTTATGTATTCAACAAGTGGGAATGAGAATGTTCTATCTATAATGCACTTAATTGATCTAGTGGATACAACAAATGAAGTGTTCATGCAAGTGCAACATATTATGCTTGAAGTGTGTGAAAATGTTGGTTGAGCTTTTTATCAAACACATGATATGTAAATTGATTGGCAAAAAGGTAATCAAATAAATACTCAATCAATTTACAATACAATCAATTCCACAACTCAACCAAATATCCTCCAAGCATACATCCCATCCTCCTCATATGAAGCATTTAAACAATATTTATTAAATAAACAATCATACAATAAATGCTATCAAAATGATACTTGATCAATTACCTATGGATATGATATAAGAAGTACAACTTACATAGGCAATTAGTCAAGCACTTGGAGTGCTACTCATTCATTCATAAAATGGTTCATTAGATAAGGAATGAAATGAGCTAATTGAATATATGTCTATCAATGCTAAAATGGAATTAAAGCTCATAAAGACATTTCATCAAACACATGGTGTGCAACTTACTCCAAGCATTCATCCCATCCTCCTCATATGAATTAAAGCATATAAACTCATAGCATTCATATATAAAGCATTATGAAATTAAATATATAAAATGCTATTAAGTAAAGGAGTTAAAGGTTAGAGAAATGCAAACCAAGCAACACCACGATATTTACATGGTTCGGCAACTCCGGCCTACGTCCATGCCTCAAGAGCTCATCTTGAGGTATCCACTATGAAGCTTCCCTTAAGGGTGGAAAGCAAACCTTTACAATTGCCAAGTCCAACGCTTGGGCTTCATTGCTCAATAAAAACCTCACCAAGACTTCTTTGCCAAGCTCATAACTTGGTCTTCCTTGCTCAATGACAACCTCATCAAGACTTCTTTGCCAAGCTCATGACTTGGACTTCATCCCTCTTTTGATGGTTAAGAGATAACCATTGCTCACTCTTAAAGGTGGAGAGCGCTACCCAATCCTTCTCCTTTTAAGGTAGAGAATGAACCTTTCCAAGCTTTTTCAAGCTACCCATGCCAAGAGAACATCTTGGTCTTCTTCTCTCAAGAATAAGAAATTTGTGTACAATGAGTGTCTCTCAAATAGACAAGATATACAAATTCAAAGCTCTCTCAAATCTAGAGTTACAATTGATGAATCAATATGAAAGCTCAAATCTAGAATGATGAATGAAATACCACATATGAATTTGATCTTTGGAAGAATATGGTCAAGTGTGGTGACTATCTCTATAGAATATGAATTCTAAGCTTAAGGATAGATTCAACCAACAATGAATGATCAACTATGGGTGTAGTGGTCTCTCACATCTGAAAAAATACACATACAAGGTGTATTTATAGCCCCTTTAAGAGATATGGCCGTTTTAAAGTTGTTGGGGTTTGTTGGGAGCATTAAATGATATGAACTAGCCGTTAGATTCAAATCCAGCATCTTTGAGTCGCCTCAAAGTGAGTTTGAGACGTCTCATAAACTTTGAGGTGGCTCAAAGTGAGTTTGAGGTGGCTCAAAGTGAGTTTGAGGTGCCTTAAAAAGCCTTCTCAAATGCTCTGATTCTTTCTGTAACTTTGAGGTGGCTCAAAGTGAGTTTGAGGTGGCTCAAAGTCAAGTTTGAGGCACCTCAAAGTTCTCTAACCTTTAAAGAGTCAGATTTCAAAGCAAAGGTTAGGACTTATGAGCATATATGGTCTTAGGATGTCAAAATGTAAAGATCAAGACATTTTTCATGAATTTTAGTGACCAAGAAATGATATGAGTGTGAAAACATGGTCCTATCATGGAATTGAGTTCTTCAAAAGATATAAAACGTTTATACCAACTCAAGTAAAAATTTTTCTTATGAATCAATTTGATCCAAGTCTTATTGCTCTAATTCCTATAGACCATTCCAAATGATATGAGTGAAATACATGGTCCTAGATATGGCTTAATAATTGAGTTCTTCCAAAGCTTATGAAAGCTTGAACTAACTCAACCTTAGTAAAGGCCTCATGATGTTATAAATGAAGTTCATGGCCTATTGCTTATACTATAAGGACTTATGAATTATATGAATGATATGCATTTGTCCTAGAGCTTTCAAGTGAGAATATCAAAGTAACTTTACAAAGATTACCTATACACTCACCAAGACTAAACTACCCAATCTTTAATATCTTCATTGATCTTGATGTGCATTGGGTGAAGTCTTCTTTCTTTGATATTATTGCCTTCATCCTTTTCTTATGTCCTTGATATGAGCTTTTGAACATAGATGGGCATGATCAATGTGAACTTTGGATACCTTTGCAATGTGCCATTGATCCTCTTGTCTTACTTTGAGTCTTGTTACAACGTAACCTGTTTAAGCACAAACTCAAGTAGACATTAAATCCTAACACTCACAATATTTTGTTATCATCAAAATAACTGAGATAACCTTGGTTGAAAACCTTGGTTCAACAGATATGTATATGGATCATTATGAATCTATGATGTGAAGGATGATTATGAATAAAGTAGTCAAGGAATCTAATGTCATTTTCCAAGCTGGTGAAAATCAAATGGGGACTTAATCATGCAAAAGTCAGCTCTCTATTGAATTAACGATCCACCCCAACACAGAAAGGATAACATTTGAAAATAAATCCAACAAGAAAAAAGATGAGTGGAATTATACCATTGTGACGTAACATTGACAATTAGTAAGACCTTCCCGTTGTAAGTGCTAAGGTCAACATCATTCCCTCAGCATCTTGCGAGGAAGGGAGATAGGATAACATATGAAGCTCGCAAGTAAAATTGGCCCCCTATTAATGGTTAACGATTTGAAAACATTTCAATTGTGCACACCCAAGACAGTAACAAAAGTTCAGTTTTTGTGTAAGTAATATATTAGTATGCACTTTCAAAACTACTCAATATCCAAGATGACAATAGAAACCTATCATCTTTACAGGAAAAGAAAAGTTACTTCTCCAGTAGAGTCAAAAGCTAATTGCTTGCTCCCAAAAGTTGAGGCTCCAATTTAAAAAAGAAAAAAAGAACGTTTTTTTTTCTTTTTCTCAAAAACCACTAACTTGCAGATAAGGACAACATATAGTTACTCTATGCCAGTTTCCAACATACAAGATCATCGTCCTTGTATTCTAAATCTTTTCTTTTTTCAGACAGAAATAAGCGAAATCAAGTGTCTACAATGGCCTCCAAATGTAGCACTTAACTTAGAAGAATTATCCCATGGATCACAAGAGGCACAAATTATAAGAAATAAGATGGGATTTAGCAGATACAAAATGACAACTTCACAGAGTTTAAATAATATACAAAGATGGTTATGAATCCATCTCATAATATCAAATTTTGATCAAAAATCATGTTACTTGTGACCACAGTCCTATATTTCTAACCTGTAATTCACCCTTCTATTTCACTAAACAGAGCAGTATTGATATTCAAACAGCTTATACCAAAGAATCAAAGATGATACAAAAATACATCCTAGTTGATAAATGAAAGAACATTCCATAGAATATAGAGTCAAAAGGATGTGGAAAAGAATGCCACAAAATGTTAGAAAGATAGTTATGTAACAATTGCCTCAATTGTCGAACATACTAAAAACTTGAACTTCCCATTATATACTTCCTTTGCTTCATGATTGTGCTTCCCTAAAAGTCCTTAACCGTGTGCCCATGTAAAAAATTGGTATTGTGATCACATATTCGTACTCTTTGCCGACTTTCTACACCTATTTTATATAACCTCAGTTGCAGTTGCAAACACAAACAAGAACGCTTAGGTCATTAAAGAATATATACAATCTCACATGAAAAGAAAAATAAAAAATAAACCTATCTGGGTAAGATGCCAAAAAATCAAATTTTGACACTCCTAATTAACATCACCACCACCAACTAACTAAAACCCCATATATATGTATGCATATATTCAAATATGTATAAATGCTACAAAATTGAAATCAGAAAGACCCACATATGGACAGGTGAAATAAACAAACCTTAACGGTGAAGTCATGGATTGATGCGGGCTTCTCTGATTGACTGGCCATAGTGTGATCTGATCTCAAACCGAACGAAAGAGTCCTTGTTGAAGTGCTTCGGTGATGTGAAAATGATGAAGAACACAAAAACCCTCTCTTGATTGGCTGAGAAATTGAATAAATCTTTGGAGAAACGAAAAAGGTTTGCTATGGTATGCTAAAATTTCTTCGGATAAGAACATGACATGAAGAAATTGACGATAAATGCAGAGCTACAATAGATAGATATATAATAACTAGGTTTTTCCAGAGTCGCCTTCAAAATCGCAATAAGAGATGAGAGAAATGAACGACAACACACAAAAAATACCAGCAGAGAGTGAAAGATTTGTGTCACAAGTGCTTCGATTTGTTGTGGTTGAACACAGAAGCTAAGGTTTGCAGAATCGCCTTCAAATTGGCTACGCAGAGGAGAGAGAAAGCCAATGCAAAAATGACCTAAAATCCCTGTATACCTGTTGGGAATGCAGGCTGTTTGTTTGATCCGCTACGATAGTTTTGGCCCAAATGTTTTGGGTTGTTATTCTGCTACCGTCATAAAACATGAAAAAACACCATTTTCTTATTTTGAGTTTGGACTCTTTTTATAAAAATATTATACTACTATGTAAAACATAACAAACCTCCACCAAAAACATGATTTGGACCTCAATTTGGGTTTTTGGATTGGGTTTCCTCTTCTTGTTACCATTTAATTCAGATGTGATCGGCTTGGGGCTGTCCATCCTTAGCCCAATCAGCTTTTGAAATTACTCTTTTACATCAATACACTTGATTTACCTTCCCAAAAAGTTATATATATATATATATTTATAAATCTATATATATATATATATATATTATTTTCTATTGATCCGTTAGTAGTGTTTGATTGCAGTCGGTGGCTTATTCTGCAGCTGGGCCCTTCATGCTTGCTGCATTTTGGTTCGTTGCCTTTGGAATAATCTTACTTTGTATCTGTTTGCGTCGCTGTTGCTGTTGTGTTGGAAAGTCTGTTGGCTATTCTAAAACGGCCTATGCTCTCTCCCTTACCTTTCTCATACTATTCACCATTGGTGCAATGTAAGTATATATATATATATATATATATATATATATATATACGTGTTTTAATTATATATAAAATGTTTGTTAGATTAATGTTCATATATATATATATATAATTTTCAGAGCTGGAGCAGTATTTTTATATTCTGGGCAACATGAATTTCACAATTGCATAGCGAAAGTTCTAAGCTTTGTCCTGTATCAGGCAGATTCTGTAATTGTGAACCTCCAGAATGTGTTCAATTATCTTTTATCTGTTAAGGTTACTTTACCCGGAGACTATCAGGTTCAAATCGACGCAATTCAACAACCAGTTAATTTTGCCGCCAATCATTTTCGAAATGTAACTAGGCAGACTGCAAAAGACATAAATAATTTCTTAGAACCCAAGTACGTCATCATTCATTTTGCTTCTTAAAACTTCCTTCTAACTATATATATAAATATATATATATATATATATGTATATATATATTTATATGCTTTTATTTAACTTAATTTCCTTGAAATATTTAATTAAGTTACTTTTGCCGCCAATCATTTTTGAAATGTAACTAGGCAGACTGCAAAAGACATAAATAATTTCTTAGAACCCAAGTACGTCATCATTCATTTTGCTTCTTAAAACTTCCTTCTAACTATATATATAAATATATATATATGTATATATATATATTTATATGCTTTTATTTAACTTAATTTCCTTGAAATATTTAATTAAGTTAGTTTGTGACTAGATAGCTAAATTATTTGTTTCAATGCATTAATAATGCAGTCGGCTCTACCTAATTTCTATCGCATCTGCTTTGCTCACTCTGGCATTTCTTGGATTCTGTAAGTATATATTCTACTATAATCTTATGTCGATTAATTATGCAATTGCAAATATATATATATATATATATATATATATATATATATATATATATCATTACTTAATCTCATCTTTTCGTGTTAGTTAATTTCTTTAACTGGTTGCAGTGTTTTCTGTTCTTGGATTTCCATGTCTTGTATACTTGTAAGTATTGTTACATATATAATTCATAAAATAACTTGCTTTTTGGGTCGTTTTCATTTGTAATTAAGACCCTAGTTGTGGTTAAAATTTTCGCTATATTTTATCTTTGCTTATTAACAAATGCTTGTGTTGTATATTATTAATAAAAACAGGTTAGCAATTTTCGGGTGGATTCTTATTGTGTTTACATGTATTATGACTGGCATGTTTCTCCTTATTCACAAGTGAGTATTGTTTCTGTTATATGGTTCTTTAATTGTTAATATATATATATATAAAGAAAAGGAAAAAACCTGAAGAAAACATTGAGATACGATTGCGGCTAAAATTTAAGAATTTGGATATGGTCATTTATGTGAAACTGATTGTCTACTTGTACAAAAGGTACAGAACTTTTGACTAAACCATCAAATGCCATATACTTTAAAAAAATTACAGGCCATGCAGTTTCAAATATGTGGTTAAAGAACATTGCGCCATTTATATATAGGAAAGTAAATTTCAAATATATATATATAAATTTTGGTTATGCTGAATCAAACAAATCAAGAGCTCAAAGTTAGTAAGGGCTAGGCCCAAAATATTAGGGTGGAGCGGGGCTAGCACCCGAATGTAGGGCTAGAGCCCTGTGCCGGGCCCTGAGCGCCACTAACCGGCCAACATGAGCCCGGCCAACCATCGCAGAAAGCCTAACACAGAACCCAAAATTGCCCATTATTTGTTGGAACGTGGTCTAAAATGCAAGTTTGTTTCTTGGGACCTTGCATAAGTTTCATCATTATCAAATATCAGTTCTGTTCTTACATATGTATATACACATATACTGTATATAATACACCGGAATGAGAAAATTAAATAAATAAATAGTATGTCAACACTTTTTTGTTGATTACATAATAATAGTGTGGTTGGGGACACATGCGTTGCAATGGAAGAGTGGGTTCAGAACCCAAATACCAGTTCAGCTCTAGAACAAATACTCCCCAAAGTAAACAATGAAACAGCCCAGAAGATATATTCAGTGTCGAAAGGTGCGACGGTGGGACTTGTCAATGTGATTAATGCAGACATTGTCTCCAATGTCAACGTTGATCCCAGCCCTGGTTCTCCTCAGTATTACAATCAATCTGGTCCCTTGTTGCCTGTTCTTTGCAACCCATACAACAAAGACCTTACTGATCGGAAATGTGCAGCTGGTGAAGTGGAGATTCCAAATGCAACAGAGGTATGTATGTATCTATATATATATGTCTCAGTACATGCAGAATTACAGATTAATTAACATGCATACTTATATCTGTAATTCGTTAGCTACAATGCATGTCAAATGTTGCATGTAGGAAAATATTTCTGCAATTTTAGCCAAGTATATGCTTACTAAGTGTTTGATTGTATATATATTCATGTATGTAAATTTACAAACATGACTGAATGATAATTCATGTTTGGGTTTTTTTTTTAAAGTGCTTGAACTTTTAATTACCTCTTCCCTGGTAGGAAAGTCAATAAATTTTGAATGAAAGTAAAGAAAAATAGAGACTTGACACTTTGGTTTGAATCTGTGTGTGTGTCATGCAGTTGTGGAAAAACTATATCTGTAAGGTTTCATCATCTGGGATTTGTACAACGCAGGGCCGTCTCACTCCCGATCGCTATTCAAAGATGGCATCCCCTGTAAACGCGACCTATCATATTTACCATTACACTCCATTCCTCATTGATTTAATAGACTCCAATTTTGTGAAGGCAACATTTGAACGTATCATCAAAGACAATTGTCCTGGTTTGGTTAAATACAGTAGATGGACTTATGGTGGATTCATCACTGCCTCTGTTTGTGTAATGATGTCAATGTTCTTGTGGTTTGTCTATGCCAGAGAGCGAAGGCATCGGAAATACACCATCAAACAGTTGAGCAAGGCTTCTTCACCTCATTTTCATCATTGAAGAGATCGAGGATAGAGTTTTCCTAATTTCTTTATCCAACTATTATCAATCTATTTACAATCTTTAGACCTGATTCTCATGTATTTTATAGTCAACTCTAAATAGAAATTATTTTTTAGAGAAAATACTAATGTTTGCATAGCATCCTCCAAGGATGATTTATAATGACATGTTTATTTATTGATCATATATCATACTCCAATAATGTACGTGTGTGTGTATATATATATTACCATTCATCCTCTATTTATGCAAAACAGGTAACCAAAAAGAATTGATGATCAAGAATTTTGGGTATGCGCTAAGAACATTAATTTGTAATTGGACAACTTTACATCGTATTACTAGTGGACTGACAGATAAAAGTCCCATCATAAGTCAACATCGAAGAAGGTTGATCAACTAAAGATAAAAGACAAAGAACTAACCCAACAGAAATTTGACACTTGTAATTCTTTGAGTGCAATAAAAAAAAAGTGGGATTTACACAGTAAAAGACAATCTTAGGTTTTTGGAGGGAGTGTCTAATCCGTGAGGACCATGACCAAAATTTTGTAGCACTTAAATTCCCACTTCTAGACATCTAATTGAGGGTGGCTACAATGTCATTTTCATCTTTTATTAGGTCTTAAATTTTCACCACCTGCGTCCCTTGATTTATTAGAACTGCATACATTTTGAATTAGTCAAATTAGCTAATATTTCTTAATAAAGATCACATTTGTACAAACATGTGATTTCATCCCCCACATGTCACCTTATCTTCATTCTTGTTCCACCCCCATTGGATAGGCTTTCCAAGCACAATAGTAACTAGATAAAATTATTACTACGAATCATAACGCGACTTGCAAGCAAATAAGTCAATTTTACAAAAAATTATTAGATTGTTCTCGGACCATTGATCTCAATTAATCACCATAAGCCAAAAAGTTTTAAAAAAAATTATGACATAAAGCTGATTTTTTTTATTTTTTATTTGGTGTCAAGTGGTGAGAGGACCAATTATCAGGACTACCAAATAAATTTGCCAACTTTATTCAAATTTTTTTGGTCCGAGAACCTTATAATAATATCTCTAAAAACTTAATTGTTACGCTGCCTGAAAGCACTAACATGTGAAAGGAACCTCAACCTCCCTCAACAAAAAAACAGTGTCAAATGAATAAGACCAACAAAAATGTTGTCTCAATCATGATTTCGTACGGTTTCATCTAATTAATGAAATTCAAACGCTTAATTGTGGAGCAGTTCCTCTTAGAATAGACTTGGACAAATTCCAAGTGGCTTTCAAATTAAATACCAATTCATTCACATTTTGTGGTGACAAAAATGGAAAGTGATGTTTTACATAAAGAGTTTTAAGTACGTTTCTATCCTCCTAGAATTTTAATTGATAAGGGTACAAAGAAGGGTAAATCTGTAAAATGGTGCAAAAATATCTCCCCAAATAGGTAAAGTAAACACCAAGTAATATCAATAAGGATCGGAGAATAAGATACGGGTGGGTACCAACAAACAAAACATTAAGAGAAAAAAAAAAGCTATAAAAGCCCCCAAAACTTCAACCTCAAATTGGTTTGCTTCATTTTTAGGGGAAAAACAAAATTGGTTTTCTTCAGATACAATTAAGAGAACAATATATAGTGTTGTTTGATTATTGAGTTGGAACTCTTCCATGGCTTCTAGAAAAGCACCACCAAGTTCAAAGGCCACTGCACCAAGTCGTACATGTTTGTGTTCTCCCACCAGCCACCCGGGGTCGTTCAGGTGCAGTCTGCATAGGA
The DNA here is from genome assembly GCA_026545225.1 of Cornus controversa. Lineage (NCBI taxonomy): Eukaryota > Viridiplantae > Streptophyta > Magnoliopsida > Cornales > Cornaceae > Cornus > Cornus controversa. The sequence goes on along the minus strand of CM048851.1, from coordinate 62,346,485 downwards.
ATGTCCACAAGGTTCCTCTAAGATCAATGGCTCATAATTCACCAAATCACTGGGAATTGTCAGCCATCGCCAAAGTCAATTCATTGAAGGCATTTCTCCTCCAAATCATCAAACCGTCGAGCCATGATCTTCAAAGGAGAAGAAACTTCAAGCCCAAGCCCACAAGGTTTTGTTTGATGAATGGCAACAGAGATGGTTTAGCAGTTTCTTGATCGATCATTGGCTTCATAGTTTTACAACACTTACTCAGAGTCTCTTCATTTTTATTTTCTTTTTTACTCTTTTTCACCATATAATACTAGAGTTTGGGAGTGATATGTATATATAAGATGATCTGTAAATGAGATCGATCTTCGCATATGAGTTAGTGGAGAAGACAGATTTTATGAGTATTGATGTATAAGAAGTCCTTTTTAGTATATTTTTTTGCAGTATATATATATATATATGGTTATAATTGTATGATTCCGACAGAGGAAGACAAAATAGAGTTTCTGTATGATAAATAAATATAATTCAAAAAAAAAAAAATTGGAGAAGAAAGAGTTTTAGTGTAAGTTGATGATTCTTTCTTTCAAATTTTATTATCATGGAGTTTTAACAAGTTTTCATTATTTTAACTTCTTTGCCTCTGACACGCCATCAAAATAATTGAACAAGGCCAATTGTTAATTTACAAATTGGGAAAAGTAAACACACAAGTAGATAAATCAAAAGGAGTATTTAAAGGACTGGTTAATTCTTTAATTATATATAAATTATACATTCTTGCCAACTTACCGAAATGTGAGTGTGTGTAATATTATGTATATGTGTGTGTTATTTCTTTTGTCTTTCTTTATTTATTTTTATCTCTTCAAGGTCCTTCTTCAATTAAATTGTTTTGAAGTTCTATTTTTTCCTTTATAATAAAAATAAGTTGTATCATTAAATTTTCAGTAAAAACTAATAACCTTGACTTTTGATTTTGTTTATATTTAAATTTTCTAATCTATTTTGGTTAGGGTACGTATAAATGAAAGTTTGAGTTTTCTATAACTCAAATGAAAATATTTTTAAAAAGTGTTGACTTCTAGAAAATTAATAGGAGTTCTTGTTACAACCGCAGCTTAAAGAATTAATGTCTTTCATACAAGTAAGGTTCAGATTAGAAGGGTTGTGAATGCAGCCTTTTGTAGCAAATATAAGCAACGCAGAGCTAGGCGAGTCTGTGAGTTTGTGGGTATATATCATTTATAAGTATATATGTGAGGAGAAAAACAATGAGTCAAATGTGATTATCAATCATATTATTGTTTAACCTTCAAAATTAAAAATATTAATGATGAAATTGACAATACATATATATATACAATTCATCCAATAATCACTCATTGCAAGGTACATGATTATGGGCTAATATTGATGTGGAGGCTATCTGTATTTGACATTGTCATCGAGAATGCACCATCCCGTGCATGGCACAAGAAGAAGAACGAACATTCATCAACGCAGATTACTACTTCAAAGTTCAAACCAAGAAATGTCTTTAGGTCAAATCTAGAATAATTAATAACGTCGACGAATCAATGGTTGAAATCAAAAAGATCAGCTTGACCCTTGACCAGTTAGAAGCATCTGTCGTGAAACGAATCAATACTATGGGTCCCAAAGTTCCTAACCCATGGGTTCCCCCACCATGTGGGAGGAATATTACAACATCGTTATATATATGTATGTTATATATATGTATGTGTGTGTGTGTGTGTCACATAATTTTCAAATTCAACCAAATTACCTTTCAATAAAAAAATCAACCAAATAAGACCATACTTTTGTTTGGTGACATGACATTGGGTTTGGGGACGCAAGGACCACAAATACAAGTTGTTGACAGCGGCCGTTTGCGTGACGATCCAACCAGTCTTTTTAATGGAAACAAAAATGGGGTCGCTACTGGGCTGTGAGATATATTGTTTGAAAATGATGATAGAAGACAAGTCTTTTTTTAGGCTCAAAGATCGCTTGCCGCGTTGTTTGTTAGGCCGCTTCTGACTTGACTCCGCCATTAATTTGTGTTGGTGCATTCATATCTTATGGAACATAACAATTGATTCAACCATCATCGACCATGTCACCCCCACTTTGTTTGAAACAGTTTCAAGAGAGTCTGAATAATTTTGAAGTGGTTATGAGAGTGGGGAAAAACTCGAGTGGTTATTGTTTATATTATTTTGAGCGGTTATCATGTCACTCTTAAATATTATTCACATATAAAATTATGTACCCTTGTATAGTTTCTATATTATATATTTACTCGTTCAAATCTTATTGGAGGTACACGTATAAATTATCATAGATCTTATTACATAATAGTGTAAAGATTAAGAAAGAGTACAATTACAAAAGTAATATCCTAAATCTGTCACCACTCCATCCCATTTAATAAATAGTTTTAAACGAGAATGAAGGTAACTTTGCTAATTAGGAATGGAGATGTAGATGGAGTTGGGATCTCCCATTCCATTGTCATTCCTACTGACACGGTGTATTTTTGAAGTTATGTTATATTGCATTGCATTTGGTTGAAATTTTAAAAAATTTACAATTCTTAAAAGGTTGAATGATATACATTAGAATTTATATAGATAAAAGACAATATAGACATTTGGTATTTAAGTCTGTGTAAGCATATATATATATATAGTTAAGTGTTGAATATGTGTATAGATGCATGAATATGCATAATGTGTGGGTATAACCCTATATATATAGTCTGCATGTTCTTTGTTTTGGATTTATGAAAAGTTATTCTCGTGTTAATCTCAGTAATAATGGCTGTTGGTGCATACCTTAGCGGGGACATCGCGGAATTGTCCTCATGTCTAAGTTTTTAATCCCGTGATTCTTTCCACGTGGACAGGTCCTCTAAATAGGAAAAGGGTAATTACTTAAATTTAAGTACAATTATTAAAGGATAAATTATTCTGAGTTGTCCTAATTACTTTCAGATTAAATTTTTAAAAAAATAACTCTTACACCCTTATTATAGTTAAGATGCATTAAGTTAATTTACAAAACTGTCTCCATCTTTAAAACAAAATTTAAATACTTGATACTGTTATCTGCAATGATACAAGTATAATATATTAATTTTTACTATTTATCCCCTCCGAATAGTTGAATATTGTTCATCTCTCTCACTCTACCACTCTCTTTGTCCTCTCAACAGCCACCTCCTCCCCATATTTTACTCTCTCCAATGCTACTCAATCTTATATGTGTATATATACCCCTTGCTCAGCCTCAAACCTATTGTTACAGTAAACATATATACACATATTATATAGTATATACATTCACACTGTATAGATCCATTTATATGCCAATGCCACCACTTGGTCAACATTAGATTTGGAAAGGAAAAAAACCCATTAGTAATACTGATATTCACGTCAATTTGATTAAATTGGATTTGTGAGGGTGAATAGAAGGCCTCATTGCTTACATATTGTTGAATAAAAAATTAAACTGGCTACGGTTAAATGTCCAAAGTGAGTTTGTTCAAAGTGGTAGTTCACGGTAGAATATCATTGTCCTTTTAAGATTAAATTTTGATGACATCATTAATTAATGTTAGATTGATTAACAGAAGAAGGTATTTGTTACCAATGTGTAAATTAGAGGGAGATAAGTGTTATATGCCAAAACACATGGGAGGTATGTGTTATAAATCCAATCTAAAAGGGATATAACTGTAATTTGCCCAATAATTTACTCATTATTAAAAGCGGAGGTGATGTCTTGAATAACTATGGAGCACAATGGACATGAAGAAAAATAAAATAAAGCTTATATTCAAAGCAATCTTAACATAATAACTTTAACAAAGCTTCCATTGATTTAAAAATGTGATTAAAGAAGATTCTAAGCTGAAGATAGAATTATTATTAATATTTCCATACAGACCTCCATCGGAAGTGACTAGTCCATCCTAAAATATATTACAGAAACGCTAAGCAAAGAATTGAATGCAGCACATCACATTTGGGCATCTCAATTGTGTCTTTACTAAATCAAATTGAGTTGAAAGGGAAAGAAGCATGTGTGTGTGTGTGTGTGTGTATATATATATATATATAGAGAGAGAGAGAGAGAGAGAGGAGGGGTGAACATACTCTTCTGTTTCTGGGGATTATCTTCTATGTGCCACTGTAATTAATTTATCAGTATTAACTTCTTTGGTCCAACTGTGCATAAATGATGTAGAATTGATGAAAAATCAGAAATCCAGATATAGGTGGCTATTAAAATAAAAAATGTTATCCCACTCATAAAACTGGTTTAGTTGGTTACATTCATTGAGATTTGTGTTTGTATATAAACGTACCGGTAGGGGCCTTATTAATTTGGCACACGCATCGAAGTTTTTTTTTTTTTTTTTCTTTTTTTGTTGGCAAGTAAGTAAGAATTGATGATACCATCCCAACATTAAACATTATATATACATGTGAGTGTATATATAATGAAATTTTCTACACCATCCCAACAATGTATAGTAATGTATACATGTGAGTGAATATACATTTGTACAAATAGGTGTAAATTTCTCTAGTTATTTTGGTGTTACATTATATCTATCTTAGCAAATGGTGCATAATATCAATTTTCAATATATAGTTTACTAGCTCACAGTTTCAAAGTTTTTTCCATCTTCAGTGGGTGGTCCCATTGAAACTCTTTTCAGGCTGTCGCTGATGAAGATTTGTCTCTTTTTCGTTATCATATTCCACCATTTAGTTGTTTGTTAGTAATAGGGCAATCCATAAGTCCCAAAAATAAAGATTTTTTGCCTTAAAATAAGTGATTTAGATGCTAGGAACATTTAATCTTACAGATGGAACCAACTAGTCCATATTAATATTTATTCTTAAAAGATCTTATAGGTATGTCAAGCAATAATTGTAAACCCTAATTCTCTATTCATGTGTGAATAATTAACATAAAAAAGAAAGGTAATTATGTTTGAAAAATACAGTAGACATCAGAGAGTTAGAGGGAATAGTCTAAAAAGTCTTGCACCATCATAGTGGATAAAAATTTTAAAAACTAGTTTAAAAAAAAACAAATGATTGTTTAATTTGTAAGTAGTAATAACCAAAAAAAATAAATAAAGGAAACTATACTTAAAAAAAAATAATGACATATACAAATAATATAGGAGGACTAAATTACAAATGATTGAATTAAAAAAAATAATCACATATACATTAAAAATTATTATTCAAGTTCAAAATACCCTTCAATTTCTTATTCCAACTGATACTAAATTTTGTTTGGTTCCTGTGCCACTGAAGAAGTTTGCGTAATTAAATAAAATCCAATAGATCATTGTTTTTTCGTCTCACTAGAAGAAAATCGAATTCATTGCAAAACACCACTGCTTTGAAAAATTATTGATCCTTGATCATCTCTCATCACAAAAATATAGTCTTTTTTTTTTTTTGCTTTAGTGAACTATTTTTTTTACTTTTAAAAAAAATAATACTAATTTTTGAATTGTATAACAAATTAATGTGTCAATGGTTCTTAATTTTGAGATTTTTTAAATGTAATGAACGGTTTCACTAGTCACTTTTTTAAGTTGTCACTATCAACTATCTAATTCATATTTGTTTGTTTAAATATGTTTTTAATATGATTTAATGAACAGACATATTCTATATAGAAAGACTCATAACTCATTTGCTCATAAAGTTCAAATTTTGTTTGCATTTGTAGACATACTTGAAATTTATAGGAGTTTGCTTGTGAAATTTAGATTTTTCTTATCTTTGTGCCTCATATTTTGATGTAATATCTTTACCTGATGCTCATATTTCTTTTAGACAAATCAAACCTAAAAGTTACCCAAACACATCTAAAAAATCTACTTCAATCCTATCCATATAGAGTTGATGTGCTGTGATACCACAAATGTATCCAATTGCATTAATCTAAAAGGGAAAAGAAGTTGATTGTAATTCAGGACCATGTTAGGCGGTTTAATTTTAACTACTTTACGATATAATAGAATAACAAGGGTTTGTATAATGTATATTTTGCTTTACTTTATGGAGTTGTTCACTTTTACTGGATTACTTCTATATTTCTGCAAATTTTCAAAAATCAAACAATATTCCAGATATTTTCTTAATTGTTTGAGTGAATGAATTGTTTGATTTAAGAATAATAATTTGATATTTTGGAATAAGAGATTAAATGGTATTTTGTACTTGAATAATAATTTTCAATGCATATGTAATTGTTTTGTTTAATTCAACTAAAGTGAAAAATAAAATTGTAATTTAGGTCTCCTAACTTTATTTAAGTGTAATTTTCAAAAAAAAAATTAACTTGTTTTTTTTTTAATTTTTTTTTTTTTTTTTCTCTCGAAGTCGGTAGAGCAAACAAAGTGTAAAGTGGTTTGGAATCTCTAGAGATAGAGTTTGTGATATTATATGTGTGCACGTGCGCAAGCCCTTATTTAGGTGCAAGTAGGTGATGTTTAGCCCGCCCAATGTTTAGCGCACACAGAACAAGTAATAAGCCGATAATGGGGTCCAATATACTACTATTCTTTACACTTCAGTGAGGTGGAACAAATTATAGCTAATCAAGAGCAATGATTTGAATAAAAAATTTATTTAGTAATTGTTAGATATATTTTTTTTATAATTATCTTTTTTATATCAGTCACATCCAATAGCACGCTGTGCTTGATATGAATAAAATTCTTACTCTTCGATTAAAAAAGAGGTTATTACTCATCAAGTTGAATGGTAAAAATTAGTAAACTATTACTTGTTAATTTATTTAGTTTAGCCAAAGCTTAAAGCGACTAGCTGTACATTTCCAGTCAATGATCGATATTAAAACAACAAGTTGTGTTTGAGTTTACTAATTAAGATTTATAATGAAGAATTAGTTTATGAGAGGGTTATCATTATAGAAATTGAAATACTTAATTAGTTTGACTTACAATGAACGTAATTAACATTAATAACATCAGCATATATCTACTTTCTTTCTACTCTGGCCTTCCAATCCAGCAATCGTCAAACTCTCAATTAATTTATAATTATAAACCCTAATATACACACATATGTATCTAATAAAACATCAGTAACAAGAGCACAAAATCATTCTACTACCAACAATGTCAAATTAGATTATAAGCCCTAAATAAAAAAATTTGACACACAGTGTAATATATATATATATATATATATATATATATATATATATATATATCATGTACGATTATTATATTGGTTTCTTTTTCGATCTTCTACTTAACTATACATAAAATTTTGAAGTATCAACTACATGATTGGTTGGTAGCTATTGCTTTAAAATTTTAAGCAAAGCATGAATACATCATGATGTTGAATTTTTCAATTTGTTGGAGTTTCACAACTGAAATACAACCACTTGTTTTGGCCCTTGGGGAGTTGGAAGTGTTGGTTGTTAGCTTCCAACTAAATACTCTCAAACTACAGTCTAAAAAGTCTAGCTTCAGGTTGAATTCATGTAAAGCCTACTTTTTTCTATAAATTTAATAGTTCAACTTGGTCAAATTTTGATCAAAATAAGAGTTATGTTAGTGAAAATAGTAATAATCTTATAAAAATTATATTCACTCTACTTTTCTCTTCTTTTCTTTTTTCTGAAAATAAAATGATATACTCACTCTTCAAAAATAAGTCGCATTAGACAATTAGCCAAAAATACATTGTTACACTCCAATGACAATTTATTTATTAAAAAATTCTAGTGGAGAAAATTGCAAGTGTGATTGTCACATCTAACTATCAATATTTTGTTGAAAAATATAATTATGAATTAGTATAGAAAGCTTAAATATTATAAAGCTTAAAAATTACTCCTAAATATTTCTTCTTTTACTTAAATTTCCATTTCTACAATCACTCAAAATAACCTAATTAATTAATCTAATTTGTCCAAAAATTTTGTAGAAAACTATAAGAACAAAATGATTATTATTTTTTTTTGGGTCAAAACAAAAGATATTATCCACTCTTGAAAATATATGAACTCTCCTCCTCTATCTTTCAAAAAGTGAAAGTATTGGAGATCTAATCACTAAACCACAAATCAGCATAAAACGTTATCTCTCCCGCCATGACACATCTAAATACACATATACATATACATATACTCCGTGTATATATATCATCGGTCTTTATTTCCCAGCCCTAAGGAAATAATCAAAGATGGGAGTGGGTGTCTCTGCCTCTGCCTGACTATTCAAAATGAGTTCAAATTAAGACAAAATAACAAGGGTGGTCCACTGTGTTGACATGACTTTGTCAAACAATCCCCCATTGAAATTGGGGCTCACAACACTACGTGTCCTATACTATACCTTCCTAGTCTGCTGGCACGCCAGAATCTTCCATACGACTTTTTCCGATTTCCAAATTTCAGAAAACGGCTTTCCTTGTGCTTTCACTCTAAGCACTACCTTCCCAATCTTAATGCTCAAGAAATATCTTTCTATTCAACGCGTCCCAATTTTTTCACCATAACCTCCATCAATAATTTTGTTTGATTTAGAATTTCACTGCTTTTTTTATTATTCAAACTAAATTTCTAAATCATTTTGTATACACAAATTTATGTTTAAAAATTTCTCCTTTAATTCAATCTCTTTAATGTTGAATTGATTCTCATCAACTTTCTTCAAATCTTAGAGATTGAAGTTGGAGATTTGAATAAGGCTTGAATAGATTTTTAATCAAAGATCTATAAAGTTACGATGATCTTCAGAAAAGAACAATACTTGTGTAGTCTTGTATTTATAGACTAAAGACTGATGTGTTTAATTTGAAAGCTTTCGAATATTGTGTTAATTTTTATAAATAACATAATTTTGTCTCCTCTTATATAAAAATAGGGAGGCGATATTCGTCTTTTTATTTTCTACCATTGCACTCTACTTGCCTTTTTTTTTAAAAGAAAATGACAAGAAGATTCATAAATTAATTAATATATCATCTCTTATTTTATAATATCACAACTATCCTTTATACTATAAACTTAAACTTTTTTTTTTTTAGTTTCTTTACTTTCTATATTACTTTTTTTTGTTCCTGTCAAAATAAATAATATTTTTACCTTCGTTACTTTGTTAAGTATTTTTTTTTTCTCCTGCCAAAAGAGATAATTTTTTCTTTATATATATTTTTTCTATCAAAAGAGATAATTTATTCAACAAATATTAGTTTTTTTTTCAGTCCTTCCAAAAGAAATAATTTCTTTTTTTAATCCTATCAAAAAAGATAATTTATTTAATAAAGATAACTTATTTTTGGGTCTCTCAATGGAGGTAATTTATTTAACAAGAATTTTTTTTTAGGTACTTTCTTTTTGGGTCCTGATGAAAGATATAATTTATTCAACAGTGGGTACTTTTTTATTTTTGGTTTTTACCAAAAGAGATAATTTATTTAATAGAGATATTTTTTTTTGTCTTGTTAAAAGAGATAATTTATTCAGATTACTTTTTTTTTTAGTATTTTTAAATTTTTGAATATTCTTGTCAAAAGAGATAATTTATTTAACAGAGATATTTTTTTTTTGGTCTTGTCAAAAGAGATAATTTATTCAATATAGATAACTTTTTTTTGTTACTTTAAAATTTTTGATTTCTGCAAAAAAGAGATAATTTATTTAATAGAGATATATATATATATATATATATATATATATATATATATATTTTTTTTTTTGGTCTTATCAAAAGAAATAATTTATTCAATATAGATAAAAAAAAAAATTAGGTCCTATAAAAAGAGATAACTTTTTTTTGAGTTATTTTTTTTAATATTTGTTGTTTATTCTGTCAAAAGAATTCAAAAATATTAAAAATTAGAAATAATATCTAAAAGAGTAGTTTAATATTTAAAAAAAAAATCATTCACAGTATAATTAAAGTTAAAAGTGCACTTAATAAAAAATAATAATAAAAATATACCTCCCCAAAAATAAATTTAAATTTTAACCATCACACTTTCTTTAAAAGGTACGAGCTTTCAATATTTTGCACCGAAGCTCATTGGTGACACACTCACATTTTAAAGAGGATTAATGACACACCCACATGTAGTCATGTGTACCGCTTCCTCATGAATTTTTTTATCCCAATATATAATTACCATTCTCTACGTGTAACCTATAGAGTGTGTATCGTTTTAAGAAGATAACGTACGTGGCAGTCTTTTGAGCCCCCCAAGAAAAGCCGTTTGTTAAACGGCTCAGATTTTTGTCGACTTATATCCAGCCCACAGAATCTTACCGTAACCCAAACCAGAGTCAATTTAACCCAACCCAACTCTGGTTAGGTTCAACCATTTAAAGCTCAATAAATAAATAATCTTTTAAATCCCCCCCCCCCCCCCCCCCGACTATAAATACATGGCTTGAGTGGAGCTAGGTTTGCCGAATTAGATAGCCAAACGCGGCATATAGAAAACAATTCTCTCTCTCTCTCTCTCTCTCTCTACTGTAACAGAAATGGCGACATCCACTCGAAGATCAAGCGGACCGGTGCTTCGGTCCGGCTCTCCTTCCGGAAGACTCTGCTCCTCGCATTCCAAGACGTCGTATTCGTCCTCCGCCTTTGCTTCGTCCAGCTCGAGCTTTTCGTCTCGATCCACCACTTTCTTTCACAGATCAGCCTCTCCAACGCGTGTCAATCTCTACAGCCCGGCTCCGTCGGCGCCGTCCGTACGTTTCTCACTTGACCGCCCGGGCTCTCCCAGCCGGTCGATCTCTGTGTCTCGCAATCAGGTGGTGAAGAAGCCCACCAACAATCCGTTGTCGTCGCCTTCGGCGAATCGTAAGCGGACGTGTATGTGTTCCCCGACGACGCATCCGGGTTCGTTTCGGTGTAGTTTGCACAAGAACTTCAACAACCACTCCGTGTCATATCCGTCGAACAGATTGAACGCTCGGAGGTCGGCGATGACAAACTCTCTGGTCCGTATCGGAACAGTTGAAGGCGATTTGGTGAAGAGAGCTTTGGCAGCTCTGATTCGACCTTCATCTCACCAGCAGCGGAGGCGTACGTCTTTTCAGCCGAGGCCGAGTCGGCTGTCGATCATGTCAAAAACCGAAGATCTGTGATGAAATCAGGGTACGTTGATGAATAAACTCCCAGATATCATATTTTTCCTAAAATTCTAAGTTTCCGGCGACGGAGACGACAGATCCAGGCCGCAGGCGGTTTTGTATCATCTAGGCAACGGCGGTGGTGCTGCTGTCAGATCCCGGCAATTCGGTTGGCAGTAAGGCCGGGTGAGGTCGGCACGGAAGAGTTTTTGGTGTACTCCGGTGACCGAGGCCCTGAAGATCCAATTACAGGACTACAATACTTTGTGTACATATATAATATACATATATATTAGCCGTTTAAGGCAAATGAAGCAGATTTGGGACCTTGAATTCCATCCAGATGACCTTCAAAACTAAAATTAAAACAGAGCTAAATTAATAAGAGACAAATTTCGTGAAAATCGGTTCTAAAAATGGTTTGTTATCGTGTTGAGTTATGATTCACAGATCAGTTCGTTGCATCGTCGTCTGTGTTCTTTTCGTTGTGTGATGAGAATTTGGGACGCCGTCCGTCAAGTTTGACGGTTGATTTGACGTTTTCCGTTTGCTCCATCTGTGGTGATTTGCGTTGCGTGGTATGTTGTGATGTTTGGGCAGTACTGCAGCGTGTATGCATCGTACTTGTATTCACCGTATACATGATGTCATTCGTCTCTTGGAGTTGGAGGTGTGTATTCATTTCCATTAATTTTTTGTTTATTCTTTTATCTTTTATCTAACTTTTGTTTTTTTAAAAAAAAAAATTGGGTGCTTTTCAGGTTCATTCATTTCTACAGATTCGGATGCCAAGAAATGTTTAAATCTGAGTTTGGAGAACATGAAACCGTGGACCACAGAAACCACGGGAAAAAGAATAAACAATGGACCAGTGGGGAAAGAGACAGGCTAAATAACTTCCGAGGACTTCATATATATATAAATAATAAATATCCCAAGTCATTAAAATTTGAAAGAGAAAAAAAATATATATAGAATTCGACTGATAAAAATTACTATGGTAAAAATACGCTGACTCTCTAAGCTTCCTTTAATTATAAACTACTACTGCATAAATTAAAATATTTAACTTTTTACTGAAATGAAAGACTGAAATATCCATTTGATTTCATTAAACATATGATTATAATTTTTAAAAATTTTGTAACGGACATTTGGAGAACAAGAATCAGTGGACAGACTGACAGTGGACCCAACAGTCACCAGAAAAAGGAGAAAACAGTGGATGACAGTTTAAACCAAACCGCTCTTGAGATGGAGAAAGAAGACCGACAGTGGACCCAACACTCACAGGAAAAAGGAAAAAACAGTGGGATCACAGTTTAAACCACTGTTGAGATGGAGAAAGAAATGGGCTGAATAGTTGAACTTCTTCCCGTGATCGTATATGCATATAGATCTATTCTTTTGAGTTTTCTTAATTAAGCTCATCAAACCTTTTCTCTTCAATATAAACAAAATACTAAAATTATAGGAGAGATTTTTTATAAAATAAAAAAAACACAAATTATAGGAGATGGGCACTACATATATGATACAGGAATGAATATATAGATGTATCTCATTAGTCTAGGCAGGTCCCCACTAAATTTCTTTTTTTCATCTTATATATTCTTATTTTTTTAATTATTTACTTATATATAACCCCTCGTCCTTCTTAAAATTACAAAAAAAAAAAAAAAAACTCAAATAGTCCCTCCTTAATTTTTTTTTTTTTTCCTCTCTCCCTACATCCCCTCTCTCTTTTCAATATTTTTCTCTCTTTTTTACCCCCCTCTCTGTCCCCTCTCTCTGTCCCCCTCTCTTTTTTTTTTTAAAACCTCTCTCCTTTTTACCCCTCTCTCTTTTTCTGAGTCTTTGTCCTCTCTCCCCTTCTCTTTATTATTTATAAAAAAATAATAATAAAGTAAATAATTTTAAAAAATTTTAATAATTAAGAATAATATATTTATTCAATAAAATTATTGCGATAGCTTAAAAAAAATAGTATTAAAGATTTTCGCTCACAAAAATTTCTTGTTCAATCACTGAGTGCAGGCAAAAAGGTCCAAGGAATTGTCTCCATCCAGTTGAAATGGATCACCCCCAACTATATAGAGTCATATACACTTTAACATCTAGATAAGGTTGTGAAAGTGAAAGGTGTCGGGAAGGAGATAGCGGCTTGCGTAAGTCTTTATCATTACTCTCAAAACATTTTTTTTTTCTTTTTAACTATTTATTTATATGTAAAACAAGACATGGGATCAACTTAGCTTGCTTTTAACCTGTTTGCAAATGACTCATAATGTGATGAAAATGTTTTTTATCCCATCAAAATATCTCAAAAAATTATTGAGTCATACTCAATGATGTGTTGTCTTTCTTTTTTATTTTTAATGATCATCCAAAAATTATACATTCTTTCTGCTAATAACCGGGTTGACAAGTTAGATTAAGATTTAAGTTCATTGATTTCTCTCATTCAAGAAAAGCATTTTATGATTACTATATAACGAGCAAAACAAAATATATATGAATCAAACTTCATTGAAATTAAAGAAAAATATATATACACATATATATACACACACCAGTAGAAGATCACATATGATTAAAAATATGTAATAAATAGAAAAAGTATGAACACAATGTTAGAAAATTTTAAAACAAAAATTATTTTGTTGATCGTATTTCTATGCTTTCAAAAATTGTATTGCAGTGTGATTATTCATACTTGATGGGTTGAAATTATACTCGTAAATTTTATAATAGCATTTAAGGGAGATAGACCTAGATATGTTTGTTTGTAAAAACAATTCTAAAGATAGTTCTCAAATTCTCTAATCAAAAGTGAGGTACCTGCTATCTGATTGCTAAATTTCTCTCCTTAATTAATGTATTGTTCTTGATTTTTACTCAAGAATCGTGTATTTAAACCCAATACAAATGGATTATAACTAATGTGAAAATTGAATGAACTAAGAGTAATAATGCTAATAGCCTTCTGCCCTAGACAAAGAAAAAGTGAGAGACTGAAAATAAAGTAGAATGCTTTGATCTTTTGAATTTTTAAGCACCTATTATAATGAAGGGCAAAATGCACTCACACCTTCTGAGGTTTGCCCTAAACACACTTATATACAAAATTTGTTTAAACTTACACTCATACCCCTGAGGTTTAGAGTTTGATCGCACACAATCCTCAATTAAAATTTATCGATCAAAAAATTATTTGAAATGTCTGTTTTACCTTTCACTAACTGAAAATACATTTTAAATCTTACTTTTCAAGTTAAAATACCATATTGCTCCCAACTTTTTTTTTATTTGACAAAACTACCCTTATTACTTTATTGTTTTTCTCCCTCCTCTCTCACCCTTAAAGCTCACTTTCTCTAATTCTTTCTCTCTCTCTCCTTTTTTTTATTTCTTTCTCTCTATCCTCATTCTGTCTCTTTTTCTCACGTGGTTCCTCCATCTCTCTCTCTTTCCGGAATCACTCTCTCTACATCTAACCCCCTTCTCTTTTCTTTATTTTATTTACTTCTCTCTCTTAATTCTTCACCCTTTTTTTTTTCTTTCACCGTTGCTATGGCAGTGCACCTAAAAATTGTCAATGATAGCATGGCTTTGGTGGTGACCGTGGTGTCTCGGCAATAGTAGAGAGATTACAACAGAGGAGACCCATATGAAGATTGTTACAAGAGTACAGGAATTTATGAGAAAGTTAAAATATGATATTTTGCATTTTGTCTTTTATTACAAAGTATGCATACATTTATTTCAAAAACTAAAAAAAAAAAAGTAGTGATAGCACTGATAAAATTGAAAATAAGTACTGGAAAAAAGAAATAAAAACATCATCCAAGATTAATAATAAAGAAAATTTTAGCCTCAAATTTTGAATTTATTTAGATTGAATTTTATTTTTCAATGACAACTAATATTGGGTCATACACATAATAGAAAAATAATATAAATTATTTGCTAAATTGAATCACCAAAATACATTAGACTCCTTTTTTTATTTCGCAATTCTTTTTTATAACTAAAAAACAAAACAAAAGAATTCAAAGAATTTTGTTGCCTCTTCACTGAATTCAGGGGACACTAATATAGTAATATATCGGTTGAAGGGTTAATTTAGTCATTTTATTTTAATAGATTTTTAAATATAATATAATTATTATATTGATGGGTAAAATTGTAATTTTTTATGCAAATTGCTGATGCAATTTTGTTCAAGAGTGTGAGTGTAGATTTAAGCAAACTTTATATATGAGTGTATTTGAGGCAAATCTCAGGGGGTGTGAGTGTACTTTTCCCTATAATTAAACTCTCTTATCGATAATATTTTTGATAATTTCAATATATACATATATAATAATTTTAAATATTCAAAAATACTTGGAATAAAACGGGAGGGAGGAGGATGGATGGAAAAGTGTTTGTCCCATTTATTTGTTTCGTTAGTTATATAAAAGAGAATAAAATAAATAATATTATAATTTTATTTCATTAGATCCTTGAATATATAAAAATAATACATTTAAAGATATTAATAATGTCATTTTCATTTTATTTAACAAATATCATATTCCCCCTACTCACTTTTGAATGAAAACAAAATGGTGGTCCGATCTTTTTCTATCTCCTACCAAACAACATAAACTTATTCCTATCCATTCTCTCTTCTTTTTCGCCCCCTTCCTTGAGTCTCACCAAGCACACACTATTTGAGAAAGAGTTTGAGAGAATGTGCCAATAATTTCGATTCCAAAAAAATATTTATAGATAAGTATGGTAAAATACTCTGAGTCCAATAAAATATCTATAAATATTAAAATTCAAGACTAAATAGTTTCTTAAAATAATTATTTTCGCTATTTAGGTTCAATATTACGAATAAAAAATAAAAATATGGAACTAGATGGGTATGTAGTAAGTAGGATTGAAGCAGAGTGGACAAAAATGAGGTAAACTAATTGCATCCTATGTGACAAACGAATCTCAATTAAATTAAAAGAAAATTTCTATAGGACGATAATTAGGCCAACTATGGTGAATGGAGCAGAATGTTAGACATTGAAAAAAAATAAAAACAACGCATTCATGTAACAGAAATGAGGATGTTATGTTGGATGATAGGAGTAATTAGAAGAGATATGATTAATAGTGAATAGGTAAGGGGTAAGTTAGAAGTAGCTCCTATTAGTGATAAAATTATAGAAAGTAGAAATAGGTAATATGGTCATATACAACATGGAACGAGAGATGCACCGGTTAAGTAAGAAGAGTTGTTTGCATAGAAGGCAAGCGAAAGAGATGAGACGAAGTAAAAATAATTTTAAAAAACTAAATATTGTAAGAGATATGATTTATAATAGAAAAAAATTAAAAGAAGAGAATTCATATAACTCCATCCATATGGGAGAAAGACAAATATGACGATGATATTAGAAATTTGTGCTTAACACACCTTTTCATCACAGGTCCTCTCCAATTTACACTGTCTCCAAATATTTACACTATTAATCTCACGACTCTTAAGGGATATTCCAATTGACTAATGAATATGATACCTTAACTACAGTTTGGAGTAAAACATGCTACTAACCACACATTTTCATCCAACAATATCAAATTACTTGGCTAATTTAAGTTTTTGATGTGACGTCTTGAGAGCCGTTGGATTAATGTTTGTAAATGATGTTTATAAATGCAATGATGGATCTAGGAAATTATGTGAGTGAGGGTAAAATTAAGTACAATTACAATTGTAGGTTTAGTTTGTGTGTGTTGGGGGGGGGGGGGGGGGGACAAAGTTGTATATAGTAGAATTTTTTTGTAATTTTAGTGAGAGCAAAATATAATTTTAATAATATATTTTTATAATTTTTATAAAATTATAGACATATAATAAAAAAATAAAAAGTTCAGTGGAGATAGATGCTCTCACTGACTTGGCTGTAGTCCATCCCTGTTAAATGCACAGGGACAACTTATATTAGAGAGGATTCATTCTCTTTGGTCACTAATATATTTTTCTGATAAAAAAAATACTATATAGAATAAAAATTATAAAACTTTTAAAAAAAGTGTATAAAAACTCTAAATACATTACATTGGACTCTATACTTATATTCCAACTTCATTGATATTTTAGGAGGACGGTTTTGGTAATACAAATGGGTAAGTACCCAATACCCATCCATCTTTTTCCTCCAATTCTGGATTTAGCACTGAGTGGGTCCCACAATACAATGGGTCATGACATGAATAAAGACGCTATGACGTGGCACACCATCTTCTGGGCCCATCTTGCATGTATGTGCATACATATATGGTGGGGTAGTTCTCTAGTTATCTGCAACTTCATCTAACTTGATCTGGTTAGGAGGTCCAAGTTCCGTCTAAGACTCTTCACTCCACAGGACCCACACTACACTTGCTTTGTCTACTTAGTTTACCAATCATCTGTGAACCAACCACCTCCTAATCATGTACACTGGCAACAAATATGGAAAATCTTAAGATCAAAACAGATCGAGTATGTGGAGTTGAGAGATGTTGATCAGCCAGATGAGATCATGCTTTCTGATCTCTCATGGAGGTGGATCAGATGTCCATGCTTGTGATATACTCCACTGTATACTGAAACAAGGAAAAAGTGAGGATGGGGAAGAGTACTTAACTATAGTTGAGGTGGGTCCCTCCTTGTGTAGATCAGAGTGGTTACAATGGACCCATATATATATATATATATAATGGATGTGACAAAGCTCATGTGATGTTGTGCATGTACCAGCCACGTAGGATGATGAGGATGTTGATACTGTTTTGTACTTTAGTATGAGAAGAGGATAAGGATAAAGTTAATGTCATAAAGTATGTCGACTAGCTGTGTAGCATTGTGTATGACTATTAAGTATTAACTACTACTGTGTAGTCTGTGTGTTGTGTTCATGTCATTAGTTGGCATATACAACTAACAATTTGATGTTCTTAACTTGTCTGTATTTGCCAATTGTTTCTAACGCTCTCTCTCTCGTTTCAATCTGTCCAAGGTATGATTGCAAGGAAGACTAAAAAATGGTTGTAGGGGTACAGGATAACCTAATTTATTATATATATATATATATATATTGAAATGTCTTCATCACAAAACTTTAAATTCATTTGTAATTGGATAATCACAAATGTTTAGTGGCTTTCCTTAAATATCATCTTGTTTCCTCACAAGTCTGAATATAATAAACTTATTCCTGATATTAATTTGTCCATCTCCATCCCAAGTTTTAATGAATCTTTGAATAAACAAAACAAACAAATGGTCATTCTATCCATACTTTGAATTGCCAATTTCCCTATTTTATGTTATAGCTGTGTTTATTACTTTTTTTTTTTTTTTGTGTTATGTTTAGACATTCCTATGATTACGGTCTTATCAAACTTCTACGCCGGTTGTTAACGGCCTAACATGCACTATTGTGAATGTGTGTGATTTAATACGAATATTAATATTATGCGTAGAACAAAAAAAAAATGAAATAAAAATGATATTTTGTTTAATTGAGTAGATTGAGTAGTTGTGTTATATCATTTATGTTAAATAATGGAACCAACTACTAGTTAGGCTGACCTAACTTGCGGTTATGGTGCGCAACTTATAATTTGAGCTGGCTTATGTTGCATCGAGTGCAGCTTCAATTTCAAGCCAAATGCTATTGAACTCACTTTACCTAATGTTTGTTATATTTGGTGTAGAATTCATTTTACTTGATATTTTACTTAATAGTGTGTGATTCATTAGAGTAAGATAAGAATTTGTTGAGTTGATTTTTTTTTTCCTTCCTACTTTGGCAAAGGAAGACATGTAATCTCGACATTTTACTTTGAAATGTGAAAAAATATTCTGGTCTTAAGTAATTACGTTTCGTTGGAAATTTTAGTAATGAAAGCATGGACACTTCCGAGCACGGACATATGTGCAACTCAGTGGTGAAATTTTTATTTATTTTTATTATATGTCGTCTATGATTTTATGAAAATTATAAAAATATCCCATTAAAATTACACTTTACTCCCACTGAAATTAAGAAAAAAATTCACTATATACAACTCCCCCCTCCCCCCCCCTCCCCACTCCACACACACACACACACACACACATATATTTTATTTAAACCAACCTCATAATTGTAAATATACTCAACTTTGGCTCAACTCACATAATTTTTTGGATTGAAATTGGAACCGTTGAGTTCAATTTGGTTCGGTTCCGGTTCCAGTTTACCAACGGTTCTTTGTTAATTTTTTTTTAAAAAAAAAACATTGACAAAATACACACTCATACTTGTGCATCCCTAGTTCTAACAATAGATTAGAAGCTATTAATATTTTTTTATATATCTTATATTATATAAATATATAGAATATTAGAACTTAGACGCTAAATTTATTTATCTATATATTATATATTTTATAGTTCATATATAAGCAGAACAATAGAATTTAGAAGGTATTAATATTTATTTATATATTAACTACATATTTTATGCTTTATATATATATATATATATATATATTTATATTTATATAAAACACTACAACTTAAAAGTTATTATTATTCAATATTTAACGATTTCGGTTCCGGTTCCAACTCTGTTACACTATTCCAGCTAGATATGAGGTGGGCATACAGTGAAAGAAAGATTTTACTTTTTCAAAAAGGCAGATATTGGGGAGTTATTATCATGGGATTCCTTGTATGGAAAGTGGCATAATATGTGAGTGTGATGTTATGAAACAATATTGGATTAGCCCATATACCCACACTGTACCACACGTTTTGATAAAAGGCTAATATGTATAACGGGCCTTGAAGCCCAATGGTACCCAAAGACAATTTTCATGTACTTGTAGTAAGCCCCCATCAAAAGTCATGCAATAATATTGTATGGTGTTCTAAAAAGATCCCCTATCGAAAGGATAAAAGAGACCTAATATAAAATAAGTGAACATGGATCAGATAGATAGTTCATGCTCGTTTCTATTTAGCCCATATAAAAAGTAAATGACATCCATTAGGCCCAAGTATGAGAACACAATAATTTTGTTCTCCAAACAGTGACTAGTGCTGAAGTGAAAAATGAATTGGGCCCGAAAATGCATCGCAGTTGGACTCAAAATGATTGAAGTCACACACACACCTTGTCTGATGGGATGTAAAGATAGTGCAAGCAAAAAGTGAAAATCATGCCATAGGTGCGAGATAAAACTATAAAAAAGTAAATACATACAGACACACACAATTGTGTTCATACGTTATTAAAGAAAGAGATCTGAATCTGAATAGACACATGACTTGATAAATATTTAAAAAATCGTGGGACAAGAAAAAGGTCGATTTAAGCGTGCAGTTAAGGTAGGAAAGAAAAAAATTAAGGTAGCACTTATTATTGTATTTCTATTTTTTTTGGGCTTCCTTTCATGTTTCTTCAAAAATAATAATTATTTAATCTTATTCAATTTGCCCCTGAGTTAATTTTTTGGCTTGGTACTTGCTAACTGGTAGACTTCTACTCAGTTCTAAGTACTTTTGCTGCTACCAATACAACATGGTTTTGTTATACATTTAAATGAGGATGAAGTGCACAAAACATGGTATAGATATTGTGTGTATTACACTTTTCCTGATCCATTTGTGCAACACAGTTGATAAAATGTACAACTTACTCATTTTGGTCAAGATACCGCTAACTTTTGCCCGTTAAGTAATCACGTGACCAACAAATAACATTGCCTTTAATCTTTAAAGACAAAAATGTCCATTTTTCTCCGAAAAATGGCCTTTGACATAACCTCATGTATGTATCGTCTCTCTCTCACCCTCTCTTTCTCTCTCTAGCTCACCCTCTGTGTTCTCTTTCTATTTTTGCCCGGCCATACAATCTCTCAATGTTTGGCAAATTATTTTTCTCTAGCAGCAAACTCACATCCTCTTTCTTTAAAAATTGAAGCAATGCATATACACATATCGATATATACTTGTATAAATGATCAAAATAGATTATTCAAAGAGAACAATTTTGACTGTACTTCAACTCAAGCTAACCAACACTAGCCTAGCTCATTCTTAAATTTTTTTAGTTCAAGTTGAATTCCAACTTGCAACTTGGGTTGATATTTCGGATTAAAATTCGAGTTACCACTTTGATTTTATCATTTACGATATTCATTTGATGAACTTATAGATTGTTTTCTCATTCTTTTATGTGTTTGGGACAACTACAAATGGACATAATTATTGTAAAGACTAAAATGAACAATCATAACTAATTCATAATTGAAAAAATTATAAATACGGTAAATCCTATGACATAATAATCAATGGACCACTGACTAGACGAACCTAACCATATTTTAAAATAATTAGGGTGTATTTAATTAAAATAAAAATATACAAAAAAATAAAATTAAAAACCAGGTTCGGGTTGATGAGACCTCAACCCAAGCCTAACCCTAATTGAAACTAATTGTAAAAACAATTGCCCGATTCTTTGAAAATTTGGGTTGGGTTCGGGTTGACCAATCTAAATTGCACCCCTAAGAGCATACAAAAACATGGAACCATGTCAAGCTGAGAGAACAAAGCGGTCACAGTTGAACCAATAAGGGTTCTTGGGTTGTACCTCATGATCTCATCGTACAGTATATGACCAATCAAATCACACCCCGTGGGCAAACCTAGGTGACCCGAATTCACTTTCTTGATGGCATTGACTAGGAGAAATCGAATCGTGTTGACAAATCTTTCGGCGAGAGACATCTCCGTCTTCGTTTCCGTCATTGTGGAGGCGTGGATTGAGTGGTGTGAGTTCAACCGTAGACAAGAGGTGGTGGCAAAGCAAGAATCTTGTGAGGATGGAGAAGAAGAGGATTTGAGGTCAGAGAATGTGGGGAGGGAGAAAGTAGAGATAAAAAGACAGTCGGAGTTGAACTATGGTTAAGTGTGGTGCGTGCAATGATGGAACTAGATGAGGCAGCAACTATGACTAGTAGAGAGAGAGTTGTTTCAGAGAGGGGGAGATTGATTCTAAATTAGGTCACAGGCTTCTTAAGTTGGGTTAATTTTATTTATTTATTTATTTATTATTATATATTTCATTCTATGTGCATTGTAGTAATTTTATATCTCCGTTAACAAGAGATTGACAATCAGGACTTATTTGGACAACATCAATATTTTAGGTGTACTTTTAGAATAAAAGGGGTGAAATACGCACAATATTTATACTACAGAAATATTTTGTGCAGTTCACCCATGTAAATAATTTCAATTTAGATTTTGAGCTTGGTGCAATGTTCAACTCAATACAGATGACTTTTCTTATAGAGTTGAACTTAAGCTGGACATAGCCTGAATCCAATGAGTTAATTTTGAGTGTTAACACTTGGCATACACCTTATAATTTATGGGAGTTGGTTAGAAATATATAAACATTAGTATCCAAAATGAGAAATAGGATTTGATTATTTCAGTTAGGGTGTCTTTATCTTTAATCAAACAATCGAACTGATTAACGGGCCAATCCGTATTGGCAACTAGGATTGCACTAGACTCACACTCACACTCACTCACTGTGGGTGACGTTGATTTATTTATAATGTGTCTAGTAAAAGAGAAGCCTACACTATAAATCTAAAAAAGAGTAGCGACATAATCTTAAAAAGAAGAAAATAAAAACTAGTGGGTTGGCCATCATTTTCATGATTTCGCGAGTGGTCCAATTTGTAGTAGTGAGTCAGTGGTTTTGATTGGTTTGGAGGATTGTGATATTGCAGGGAATGAACAATCGAACAGATGCACTGAAATTGCTTTCCACGACATTGACATTGATGATCAAAATTGGTCCCAACATCAAGTAGTGCATACATTACAGAGGCCAATGTTAGCCTATGCTATTGGCAGTGTTGCAATTCTAAAGCATATTGCTTTTTCACATATCACTTTATCTAAGTCACACATATCATTTAAATAATTTATTCTCTTTCAAGCACGGATCCAATCACACATATATCATTTTAACTTTGGCATTTTTGAACTTATAAAAATTGAATTCTGAAGATGTTTCTTATTTATTAGACCACTCGTGACATATTCTTTATTAAATATAACTGAAATTGAAAAGACAAAGGAAAAAGAATAAAATGTTAGAATCACAAAAATAGAAGCAGCATCAAAGACTCTCAATTGAATCTCCGTTTAATTTTGTCCATCGACTTTTGGGCTGAAAATGAAATCCAATTGTGTACTTCAAAGAAAGGTCCTTCCTTCACTGTCTTTTTCCTTTTCCTCTTCCTCTACCAAACAGGGAGAATTCCTCCCTCTTTCCCCTTTTCCCTTCCCTTAATTATTTTTCTACAAAATACTCCATTACTATTAGGAAAGCTATGCATTGCTTTTAAATCTCACTTTTCCAACAGGAAACAGTTGAAGCTGTCGATTGACTGACTGACTGTGTACACATCATCGATTTAATTGATGACTTGACAGAGAAAACTTAAAGAAGTTTGATTGAAGGTGGACTGGTGGGCCACAGTTGAATAGCCCATGGAATCCTCTATTTTACTTTAGATGGGCTTTCTTTCTAATTGTCGGACTTTGCTGGTACCAGTATGAGTATCATGAATCATTACACCATGCCCTACTTTTTCACATTCCTTTCTTTTTCGTCTCTCTCTCTCTCTGTAGTGCAATCACACCCAGTTAAGAATAACAACTTAAGCAAAAACAAGCCACTTTTTCCTATATTTTCAAAAGTAAAATGTTTTTATTTTTAAAGTGGCAAGAATAGTCCAACTGCAAGATGAACAAATTGCCAAGCGTGAGTGTGGAGAATTGAGTCATTAAGAGCATGTTTGGCGTTCTTGTTAGACTGAAAATTGTATTTTTGTCAGTGTCAAAAACTTATTCTTGATAAACAAGATTTTAAGTGTTTGGTGATACATTGTATAAAGTACTTTTGTATTTTTAATATATTTATTTTATAAAAAATTGTATTGCTAATTTTATAATAATACCTTGTAATATAATATTACTACTTTTGATAATAATAACTTTATAAAAGAATAGGAGAGTTATTTGCAAAAGGACAGTTGGTGAAAGTGAGAATGTGAGGTCACTCATGATACATATCTATAGTTATATCTATATCTATCTATCTATATTTTTATTAAAAGTATAAAGGGTTTCTTAGTTTCAGTACACTACTTTTTTATTTTTAAACTAAAAAAATAGAGTTATAACTTATACAAAACTCTTTTTTAATGTCACTATATTATTTATTTATTTTTAAATAGAAAATAGAGTTATAACATAAATCAAACCCTAAAACCCCTAAAATCATGAAGACAAAAACAACTCCCATCAACAAGTAATTCTTTCTCTCGGTTCTCATCAACTCTCATCAACAGGCATTCCAATTCCAATTCGATTTCGATTTTCTGTTGACTCGCATCAACTCTCATGTGAATTTCTTTTCTTTTTTCCTGTTTTTTATTATTTGTTTTCTTTAATTTTTTTTCCCAAGTATGATTTTTTCTTGTAGCTTTCTTCATGTGATTAGATGTTTTATGCTATTTATTATCCATGGATTTAACCCTAAAACCCCTAAAATAATAAACACAAACACGTCTTTCATCAACAGGTGATTCTTTCTCTCAGCTCTCATTAACTCTCATCAACAGACATTCTAATTCGATTTCAATTTCCTCTCGACTCACATCAACTCTCATGTGAGTTTCTTTCCTTTTCTTTTTCTCTTTTTATATTATTTATTTTCTTTAATTTTTTTCCCCAAGTATGATTTTTTCTTGTATGTTTGTTCATGTGATTATATGCTCTATGCTATTTATTATCCATTGATTTCTATTTTTTCTTGCTATTTAATTATTGCAAATCTTTCTTTTTCTCTTTTTATTATTATTATTTGTTTTCTTTAATTTTTCCCCCAAGTAGACTTTTTATTGTATATTTGTTCATGTGATTAGATTTATAAACAAAGAGAAAAAAATAATTTGAAAGAAAAAATAGAGTTATAACTTATACAAAACCCTTTTTTAATGTCACTATATTATTTATAACTAGAAAATAGTGTTATAACTGATTCTTCATTTCGGTTGTTTGGTTATATATATATGATCTAAAATTTGGGTATTAAAATTGATGAATAAATGGATATCTATACTACTATTAAAAGTACAAAGAGTTTTTAAAGTTTCAGTACACTTTTTTTTAATTAAAAAAATAGACACATAAATTATATAAGCACACGTTTTTTCTCTCTTTTTTTTTTACCTCTTTAATATATATAAAGAAAGTTATCAATTGTATTATAATTTTTTTATTAGATTTCTCACTCTTAACAACACATTTTATTGGAAGTATGAGAATTATATTAAAATAAAATCAGATTGGTAAAAGAAAAAAAAGAGTTTAATATATATATAAAAAAATGTAATAAAAAAATTACCAAACAAATTATATATCGATCTATTTTATACTATTATTAAAAGTACAAAGAGTTTTTTAAGTTTTAGTACACTTTTTTTTTTATTTATTACAAAAATAGACACATACGTTTTTTCTCTTTTTTTTTTTTACCTCTTTAATATATATAAAGAAAGTTACCAATTGTATTAGAATTCTTTTTTTTTTTATTGGATTTCTCACTCTCAACAACACTTTTTATTGGAAGTATGAGAATTATATTAAAATAAAATCAGATTGGTAAAAGAAAAAAGAGAGTTTAATACATATATATAAAAAATATAATAAAAAACTACCAAACAATATATATATATATAGAGAGAGAGAGAGAGAGAGATTTACTAATTGTATTAGAATTCTTTTTTTATTGGATTTCTCACTCCTAACAACACATTTTATTGGAAGTATGAAAATTATATTAAAATAAAATCAGATTGGTAAAAGAAAAAAAAAGAGTTTAATAGATATATAAAAAAAAACGTAATAAAAAATTACCAAACAAATTCTACATCTATCTATTCTATACTACTATTAAAAGTACAAATAGTTTTTCAAGTTTCAATACACTTTTTTTATTAAAAAAATAGACTCATATATTATATAAGCACACGCCTTTTTTTTGTCTTTTCATTTTTTTTTAATTTACTCTATTACTTCAAAGTTAAAATCTGTAACTACACGTATCAATGATTGCCAAGTCTATATCATATCCCAAGATGTAATAAGAGATTTATGTCACCACAAACAGAGACTAAAGTAAGTGTTGATTGATATTAAATTGATATATTTAGATAGTAAATATATCAATTTAAGCTATATTTTATTTCTTGGTGCAAATATAAATTTAAACTTTAAATTTAAAATTTATTTATTTTATTGATTTGATAGCCCTTAACATTGTAATGCTATATTGATTTCTATCTTCGTGTTTTATTCATATCTTGATCATTTTTAATCAATTACATCTCATGTTTGCCTTTTGTTTCAATTTAATTTTTTTCTTTTGATTTTTGATTTTCACTTTTGAAAATAATGTGTAGAAAATTTGGTCTTTAATTAATAAAAATAAATTAACAATGAAGACACTTTTCTGCATTTTAGTTTAAGAAAAATCACTTTATAATTGTTTTTCTTTTTCAATTCAAATAGGTAAATATTCTTTTAACCGTGTTAAAAATGTTTGACTCATTAAAATTTTCATTTTATTCATGTGAGAATAATTTTTTTCATCAAAATTTTGTTTTAGTTCTTGATATGATACTCTAAAATTATTATAAACATGCAAAGAAAATTTAATTAAAGTTTCAAGTTGACGTTTAACATGTGTATGATACGTGTCTTTTTATTAGTAATATATATATATATATATATATATATATATATATATATATATACGTGTGCGTGTGCGTAAATGCATTAGGGAGTACAAGAACATGTCTGGTTACCATATTTACGGGTAAGCATGATATGTTGGACGATTTTGTCAAAAAATCGTTAGTTATTGAATGAAAAATTGATTGTTAAAATCCTCCAACCAAACATGGCCTTAAGTGGTGGTTGTCTGAAGAATAGACATGACTATTCTGGAAGAGTTATGATTCTTCACGAACAAACATATCTGTTCTGGAATAGGTATGACTCTTGATAAACAAACATGTCTGTTCAGGAATAGGTATGACTATTCACAAACAAATATGTCTGTTCAGGAATAGGTATGACTATTCACAAACAAACATGTCTATTCTGGAATAGGTATGTCTCTTCACGAATAGACATGTTTGTTTACCATTGACTCTATATATAGCCAGTCATACATAACAAAAAAGGACAATAATTTCATATCATCCATCTCTACATATATATACAGTTCGAGTACTGCACAAGTTGTGTTCGAAAGATTCTAGAGATTGAAGTGCTGCTTCTTTAGAATCGTAAATCCGTTCTATCTTGAGAGACAATTGTTCATCACCTTGAGTACTATAAGGGAACAAATTTGTCTTAAGAAAATTGTATTTACACAAGGCTCGGATTCAATTTAATTCATTTTCAATTATTCTGTAAGTTGGTTGATAACTATTTATTTTATTTAACTTTCTACTTCTGTTTATTTTTTTTTTCTAAGTATAATTATATTTTGGTTTGCCTGTTTAGCATACAAAATTGATATTTTATTAACAATCTTAAGACAAATTTTGAGTTATTTTTTGTTATACTTAGTGTTCTTAATAAACAGAAATCAGTGGCTGGATGTGTTTTGCAAAATCTGCACTTATTGTTATTCTAATTTCTATTAGTGAATATATATATATATATATATATTCTTTAAATTAGAAACTTAAACAGATTATGTATCTGTTTTGTTTTTTTAACAAAAATGGCATTTAATACTCCAATTATTCTCATGAGTGTGTCTCATGGAGAATAGCTCGAAAATTCAATGGAACAAATTTCAAACATTGGCAGCAGAAAATGTTCTTCTATCTTACAACTTTGAATTTGGTAAGATTCCTTCACGAAGAATCTCATATATTTGGTGAAGGAGAGACTGATAAGGAAAAGGTGAGTGTTCTTGATGCATGGAAGTATGCAGATTTCTTGTGTAGAAACTATATCCTAAATGGATTAGACAATACACTATATAATGTGTATTATGCTAGTAAAACAGCAAAGGCATTATAGGATTCTTTGGACAAGAAATATAAGACTGAAGACGTTGTCATGAAGAAAATCCTCTACTACCAAAATAAGGTTGTATGAGAAATAACCTTAGGAAGAGAACTCGTTCTTCAATAAGTTAATGTGTATTAAATCCAAGGGTGTGTAAGAGATTTATTATAAACCTGGAATGGAGTTAAGTTTCCAACTTGAGTGGATGTCCTAACTCAAATTTGGCACATGTGAAAAGAAATTAACTAGAAATTATTTTCACCCGTACAAAAGAGTGTTGTACCTCTAGCATTAGATCACAATGATATATGTGATTTAATATATGTGCACATGAGAGATAAAAAAAAGTATTTCATACTTTGATAGGAATTACACAAGATACTATGAAGCAAAATTTGAGAATGAGGTTGAGAGTCAATTTAGCAATTTAAATGAAATGGTGTTGCTAAAATGCAAAAATCATAAAATACAAATGATTTGTAGATAAATTATGGATTACCCAGAAGTTGTGGGGAAGCTCAACTTCTCTCAAATATTAGTCTTACACCTCATTAAGAAAATTAAGACACCAGTTGCTTGATATATAGAAAGACCTTATATTTTTCTATAAATACTTCGAAATGTGGGGGTGTCTATATAATGTGATAATATTTAAATCCTAAAATTATTAGGATATGAATAAGACATATCTTGTGCATAATTCAAGAAATATAGAACGAGGTTCTATTAATGAAAAATTGATTTGAAATAATCAATAACGGTACATAGTTTTAGATTATGAAAAAAGAGTGTGCAAACTTGAAAAATCTATATGTAGATTGAAACAAACACTGAATCAATGACATAGTTTAGGTGGTTACATGTCAATGAGTATGATGCATGCTAAAGATACTCTAGATGGATATGTTTTCTAACTATGTTGTTCTGATTTAAAGGACAAGTTGCACATAACTTGATATACAAGCAATCCAAGAGAATACCAAGTGTATTGAGGTGGTTGAGATCCATCTTGAAATTAATGATTGCATTTATCAAGGATTGAAATTACGGCTAATGTTATGGAACAAGACCCAAAGAAAAAGAATAAAAGGATATTCCAAATTGATCAAAACCTATGCTTTCTATATGTATACATTGCGATAACCAATTAGCAATAGGAAGGGCATAGAGTCATAGTATAACGGTAAATCACGTCATATACGTCGAAGATATAATACCGTTAGACAATTGTTCTCTAATGGAATTATCTCAATTGATTATGTAAAGTCAAAAGATAATATTGCGGATCTGTTTACAAAAGGCTTGCCACGAGAGCGAATAGAAAGTTCATCGAAGGGAATGGGTTTAAAGCCTATGTCTTAATAAGAGTCGTCATAGTGGCAACCCAACCTAGCTGACTGGAGATCCCAAGATCTAGGTTCAAAGGGCAAATCGAACTATGTAGAACTTAGTAAGCACTGAGGAGATATTTTACTCATAATCATTCCTATGATGAGACAGTGCACATCTGCCGCGAGAACCAGGATAAGTTAAGCTTTTAATGATTTCTATATCTTGGAAAATGTTCAAGTAGAGTATTGCAGGATACTTTTCATAGAGATCATCTACGTGAGTAAGAAGGGGCCGCTTCTATGAGACTATTAAGGCTTAATTCTCTAAAACACTCACGGAACCAAGAGGTGTTCAGGGCTAAAATGAACACAAACGTGAGAACCAACTGTGTTTGAAGAAATACTGTGTGAATTCTATTGCCTTGGTTTACATTAACGGTTGACTGTTTAAAGACATCATGTCTACTGATTAGCTAAGTAAATCCGATAGTCTTTCACTAGGGCAAGTTCAAGGCCATTAGGCTACTTAACCCGAAGCAGTAGTTTTTCAACTGTACTCGAATTAGTGTCTGCATTATCATTATCATTTACATTGATATCCAATCAATTTCATTCATGTGGGGGATTGTTGGACGATTTTGTCAAAAAATCGTTAGTTATTGAATGAAAAATTGATTGTTAAAATCCTCCAACCAAACATGGCCTTAAGTGGTGGTTGTTTGAAGAATAGACATGATTATTCTGGAAGAGTTATGATTCTTCACGAACAAACATGTCTGTTCTGGAATAGGTATGACTCTTCATGAACAAACATGTCTGTTCAGGAATAGGTATGATTATTCACAAACAAACATGTTTATTCTGGAATAGGTATGTTTCTTCACGAATAGACATGTCTGTTTACCATTGACTCTATATATAGCCAGTCATACATAACAAAAAAGGACAATAATTTCATATCATCTATCTCTACATATATATACAATTCGAGTACTGCACAAGTTGTGTTCGAAGGATTCTAGAGATTGAAGTGCTGCCTCTTTGGAATCGTAAATCCGTTCTATCTTGGGAGACAATTGTTCATCACATTGAGCATTATAAGGGAACAAATTTGTCTTAAGAAATTTGTGTTTACACAAGGCTCAGATTCAATTTAATTCATTTTCAATTATTCTATAAGTTGGTTGATAACTATTTATTTTATTTAACTTTCTACTTCTGTTTATTTTTTTTTCTAAGTATAATTATATTTTGGTTTGCCTGTTTGGCAAACAAAATTGATATTTTATTAACATGATAATATTGCTAATTTTGGGATATATATTCCTCCTTTTTGCCTAAAAATGTGCCATAATCAATTAGGGGCATGGAAGATGGACCTTCAACCACCGACTTACGCAGCGAAAAGTATACGCATATTGCTTTTCCACAAGATTCTGATATTCGATGGATATGACAACAATTTGAGGACCATGTGGCCATAAAAGTCCATACTAAGCGAGTAAAATGGGCCTAATAATTGGGAATCACTTTTAGTTTATGTTTATGACTTCCATTGTTGTCTATGAAGGTCTTGTTTGAATTGGTTTTTGAAAAGTGATTTTTGACTTTTCAAGTTCAAAAGTCGTTTTGGAAAGTGTTTAGATTGGTAAGGCGGAAGAGTTTCGGAGTCCAAAAAGAGCGTTTAAAGGAAGCTGGGGGTACCAGTTTCTTGGTTTAGGTTCTGCTTATCTTTTTCTTCTGTGTAAAAGCCAAAGCAAGAGCTCTGCCAAACAGGATCGAAGCAAGGACATGAACACGAAATACAGATATGTTACAATACGAACACAATAATATTTTTTTAAAAAAAAAACAGGACATGAATATGGCGATGATACGACTATAAAATAATAATATAATATATTAATTATTAAACAAAAAAAAATTTACATTACAGAAATACTTCAATTTATCATCAAACAATTAAGAACTAAACAAACTTATAAACAAAAATAGACAAATAGATTAAAGAACTAGACTTATTTAATCATCTACATATATTTAACTTAGATTTTTAATCATATCTTAGTCGCATATAATTTTCTTTCGAAATACTTGAATATACATCACTACTACGAAATGTCCGACACGTGTCCGAAAAGTGTCCAAAGAGTGTCCAAGTGTCTGATACGGATACGACACCCTCAGTGAAGTATCTGTACTTTATAGATTGTTATCCTCTTAGTGTATATTCTTTTTCATGGATAAATACTTTTTAGTTGTCATAATATAACTATTGACTAGCAATTTATGAATGTTAAATTTAAGCTTGGTGCAAAATGTCTTTGTCTATGTACGATCTAAAATCAATCTATCTAATGATCGAACTAGCGCGATTCTTTCTACATTGATAGTGTCGTAGGCACAGGGGCATTGGTAATTGATTTTCACTTTAATTGAACTTATGGCCATTTTCTCGATATGTTATTGTGGTTGAATCACTTTTATAAGTACCGCTTTGCTCTTCCATTAAGAGATTAAATTTTGGTGTGACAAATGAATGGGCTTAGGCAGAATCATAAATTGACGAGTTATAAACATATGAGTTGTTAAATGAGTAATTCAAACCGTACCAACCCAGTTATTTTTTTTTTGTTTTAAAATGCTAATGCCACTCTTATTTATGAAAATATTGTCGTAAAATACATTTTGTTATCTAATAAATTTCTATGATCAGGATTCTGAAAAAAACAATTACATTTTTAAGAGAGAGAGAAGAAAGTGCAGAGAGAGTCCGTTGGAGAGAGTAGAGTGAGAGAGGGTTAAGTACTCTTGAAGTTTTTGTTTGGACGGTTATAAGTGAGTACTTGTTGTCAACTTTCAATTGACCCGTTTAATTAAATCACTCACCCAATAAGTGATTATTAATGGGTGAGTTTGAACAGATTGATGAATTTAAGTAAAATTTGTCAGTCTTAAGAGATATGGAGTTCAAACGAACCAAACCAATACTAGTAAATATAACGATGAGAAAGGCTAAAAGATATATATATATACATATATATATATATATATATATGGAGAAATGATTTCTTGCACACTTACTAGTAATAAATTTATCCACACCAACTATAATGACTATTTGATATAATTGCTTTGTTTTTTTTTTTTGGTAATTACGTGTATTGTTTTTTTTTTTTGGTAATTACGTGTATTTGTATATATATATTTCTGGCAAAAGAAACAAAAATGTATTAATGACATATAAAGAATTACAATCATGTTGAATTTCCAACGCAAATCAAAAGAGAGATTAGTAAATTCCACTCCAATCAATCTACTCGACGTCCCATACTTTGCTACCCAATTGGCCTCTCAATGAACAAACTTGAAACTCAAATTCAGAGCTTAAACATCACCCTGTATATCCTCTACGAGTGGACACCTTCACCATAATTCAATTACTCTATTACATTCTTTCAAAAGTATTCACGAAATCAAACAAAAACAATTAAATACCTACATTTCATGTTAAAGAAAAATTAAGAGTATCAACCTTAACGAGTTACATAACATACCTGGTTAAAAATAAAAATAAAATAAAATAAACATAAGATACCCTTCTGTTTATATAATATCCTTGTGTAAAAAAAGGTTAATTTGGACATATTGAAGAGCAATGGCTGTCGCTCCAGGACAAATGGGCCCAAATATCTGACATCATGTGCGTTGCACGTGGCTCCTAAACATAAACTACAATGGAGCCGTCTAGTTAGGACTATTTGTCTTAACAGTACGAGGTGACTTGGCCCACAAATGACAAATCCAATGGTGCAAAATATCTGATGTCTATATTATACTCTTAATAGAGAACGGCTGGTTTGTAATGGTGGAGATACAACACAACACAACACGAGCAAGAGTACAAGCAGGAGAAAGCTCAAGTGGAGTTCCAGTACAGTAAGGTCCATGAGAGCCACAACAGAGACTTGGTCCTTTCAACCCATAACACAGACTTGGTCCTTTCAACCCATAACCTATATGGGTCTGAAGCCTCACCGAATCCAATTGTACTTTGGTCACTTTCAATATAAATTTAGAATCTCTATCCATCATTGATGAATTTCATTTAAATTAAAGTATACAGAAAATTTTATTAAATGAATGTATTACAATCAATTGATTTGATTAGCATATTTTGAAAATCATTTTCCTACCATCAAAGCATTATTTAGTTGATATTGTAGAAAATATAGGACCCATCGAACAAGGGGATGGGGGCCAAAGTTCAATTAGGTTGACAAGTCAAGCAAAGCCCCCAGTTGACATGGACGCAAAATCCGCTAGAATGTGCCAAATGTATATAACATAGCATCAACTATGTGTACTGTACCGATATCAGACAAACCATTCCCTCCCTCCCTATCCTTTCCCCCAATTTCCTCTCCTGTCTCCGTATAGAATTCTCTTGTAGATGTGTACCTCTCCGCGAAATTGAACTCAGAACTTGTAGGTCTCTGAAGGCTGAACCAAACCCATCAATGGTTACCTTGAAAGTTGGGACCAGACCACCATGGGTGGGTCTTGGAGCAGCTGTATGGCTTCAGATAGCATCTGGGAATGCCTACAACTTCCCTCTCTATTCTCATTCTCTCAAATCAGTTCTGGGTTTCAATCAACGCGACCTCACAATGCTCGGAGTGGCCAATGATATAGGTGAGAACGTTGGCCTTCTTCCCGGCATAGCCTGCAACAAATTTCCGCCATGGGTTGTTCTTTTGATCGGTGCGTTTGCGTGTTTCTTTGGTTATGGGATTCTCTGGCTAGCCGTGAGCCGTACTGTTGAGTCCTTGCCTTATTGGTTGGTGAGTCCTTTTTTTTTAAAATTAAATAATTTTACATCTTCTTCTTGTAAAAGAGAGAGAAAGTTTCAGTTTTTCCGTACCCCTTTGATGATTTGATAGTATTGACATATTAGTTTGATGAGTTTCTTGTATTAATTTTTATATCATTGGTATGATTGGAAGAGAGTGATCTCTACAAATGATCTTGAGTCTCTTGATCACTGGATCTGATATTGGGTACTCTTTAATCAGATGTAGTACGACTTTATTGATCTAATTGTTGTGTTACATGTTAGGTTTATTTTTTATTTATTTATTTATTCTTTTTGTTAGTTTTTGGGTACTCTTTAATCAGATGTAGTACGACTTTATTGATCTAATTGTTGTGTTACATGTTAGGTTTATTTTTTATTTATTCTTTTTGTTAGTTTTAGAGCTCTCTTTAAAGGTGATTAATAGCTTGTATGTTATTGTTTGTGTTCTTCTTGTACAGAAGGTTATGATTGTTTATAGATTTCTACATGAAATGAGTGAAATACAGTTGGATATGATACAGCCTTTGTTGCTACTTGAGAGTATCTGAAATATAATTGTCGTGTTGCATTTTAGTATTGAGAAGTATATTCCCTCTGAATGACAAGATCCAAGATCAATTTGTTTAGTGAATCCATAGGCAAACTCAAAGAACCCCCTCTTTCACAGTGTGGGATGAATATGAATAAATAACTAAATTAGATTACAATTTGTTAACGAGTTTCTTACACAGACAGAGTTTCTTTTGTTGCTTGAAAACAGTGGGCATCAGGTTACAAAATTATTGAAACAAACTACATGCTCTGTTTTTTAAAATTTAATATGCTAGTTTCTAGTGTTGTATGTCGGAGTGAAGTTGATTATCAGGTTTGTTGATGCTATACATAACTATCGCGACTGCAGTCTTGTATTTGGACTTCTCTCTAAGAGAGATTTTTGGATGCCGGAGGAGAAGGTCCAGTCACTCGACTCACTCGCTAGCTCATTGGGGGGAGAAACTTTCTTGTGTTTTTGTTTCTTTTTTTCTTATTTTTTTTTTCAAGAGTAGGGGCGGTAGATTGAACCATTCATCAGTATTGAAGACTGATCAAGTTAAAACATGAACTGATTGAAGGTATTTTCGATGAGTAAAAAAATAAAGCTATTGTAGAAAGTGGTGGACCGTAGAGGTAAAGTGACAAAGGCTCATGCAGTTGAGGTTGCACCAGCATAGGCTCAACCAATTGAGGTAAGGGGTTAACCGGTCAAGCTTTCTCCAGTGTGTGCCAGATCAGGATCAACTGAATCCTTAGCTACTTTACAAATCTCTTTTTAACGGAGGTAGCATACTACATTTCATAGCTATTTTACATGGTGTAAGCACACTGGAAAATTATAGTAGAACTAGAACCCAAGGTAACCACTGGTTGTCTTAAAATCTCCCATCTAGATATTTAATGACGCTTAATTGAAGGCAAGCACATACTAAATAAATCATCTTATAAATCATACCGCTGGTTTTCAATACTGTGCGTTTTCATTTCATCAATCATCTTATAAATAGATGTATTCACTAGATTCAAACCAGAAAATTTCAATAAAAGCTGTCTAACTTTTTGATGGTATGGCAGCTATGGGTTGCGCTGTGTGTTGCCACCAATAGCAGTGCTTGGATATCCACAGCTGTGCTTGTAACCAACATGAGAAACTTTCCTCTCAGTAGGGGTACTGTTGCAGGTATTCTCAAAGGTTTTGGGGGGCTCAGTGCTGCAGTATATACCGAATTTTTTGGTGTCCTGCTTCAACATTCCTCTTCTAAGCTCTTGCTGTTTCTCACACTTGGGGTTCCTATTCTATGTATTGTGATGATGTACTTTGTGAAGCCTTGTACTCCTGCTTCTGGGGAAGACTCTGTTGAGCTTGGTCATTTTGTATTCATCCAAGCTGCCAGTGTTGTGCTTGGCTTATATCTGCTCACGACGACAGTATTGGATAATTTTATCTCTTTAAGTGCTCCCATGTCCTACACCCTAATCGTTACAATGGTCCTGCTTCTCATGGCTCCACTTGCTATCCCTGTAAAGATGACATTTTACCCCTCAGATCGCAGTAAGTTGGCGACACTTGGTCGATCTGCTGGCTCTTCAGACAATCTGACTCAAGCTGACAATGCAGACAAAACAGAACCGTTGCTAAATCCATCTTCATCAACTTCAAACCTTGGAAGTTTTCACGAGAGCGATAGCGTCTCAGATGTGGATATGCTTCTTGCTGAGGGAGAGGGGGCAGTAAAGAAGAAGAGGCGGCCCAAAAGAGGGGAGGATTTCAACTTCTGTGAAGCATTAATCAAGGCTGATTTCTGGCTTCTATTTTTTGTTTACTTCGCTGGGGTTGGTTCAGGGGTTACTGTTCTCAATAACCTGGCTCAGATAGGAATAGCTCAAGGTGTACACAATACAACGATCCTGCTATCTATCTTCAGCTTTTGCAATTTTGTGGGTCGTCTCGGTGGGGGAGCAATCTCTGAACTTTTTGTCAGGTCAGTACCATTTGTCCTTAATTAACCCCGAAGGTAATTAAATTGGCTAATATGGAGATGCGTGATTAAATTGGATTTTGTACTCATCTTCCGATTTTGAACCTTTTTTTTTCAGAGAACATTGTTAAAAGAAAAAATGAAAATAATAACTAAAGGTTGAATAAATTTTTAGGGTAGTTTGAATTATCCATGAATGCCAGGACTAGGGTCATTTTCTTTGGCTGGACATTAAGAACATTATATTTCTCCTATTAAACAATTCTTTGATGTTTGGACCATGTCCTATCAAGAAAGTTTAGCTGGGGTTATCAAATTCATAAAATTTAATGTTATTTCAACATCTATGGAGTTTGCACATTCTAGAATCACTTATAGGCAAATGCATACTAAGCTCGTGATCACCAACAAAGTTAGTTTATACACACTTGTGGCCTGACAAGTCATTTTCCCTGGAACTTTTGATTAGCCATGTGTGAAACATTAAGAATCAGGGAGATCGAGATACTGTAGTTGGTGCCGCACTGGCTTTGCCACAAAGGACCACTCTGTGTCCGTTATTTCTCAAGAGAGCGATTTTGATTTGGTCTGGAATTCTACTCTTTGCAGGTCAAAAGCGATCCCCAGGACAATTTGGATGACATTCACGCAAGTAATAATGATCGTTACATATCTCCTGTTTGCTTCTGCTCTCGATGGCACTCTTTACGTTGCAATTGCATTACTTGGAATATGCTTTGGTGTCCAATTTTCTATCATGATTCCGACGGCCTCTGAGCTTTTTGGGTTGAAGCATTTTGGTATTATTTACAACTTCATGTCACTAGGGAACCCTCTTGGTGCTTTCCTTTTCTCAGGTCTCCTTGCTGGGTACATATATGATAACGAGGCAGTGAAGCAACATTCTGTGTCTTGCTTGGGTCCAAATTGCTTTAGATTCACTTTCCTTTCTCTGGCTGGTATTTGTGGTTTTGGCACCATCCTCAGCATAATTTTGACAACGAGAATAAAGCCCGTTTACCAAATGCTTTATGCTGGTGGCTCGTTCCGGCTCCCTCAAAGTTCCAATCACTGAGATGATCTTGGAATTCCATCAATTAAGAGCATAGCGTGTAAGACCACCTGTGTCATCAATTTTGTACATCTGGTCTGTAACTTATGCATATTATCCTTGTTAAAACTCATAGTTTTCGGTATATATATGATATCCATGTCGGGTTTGAGTCCTATTAGTGTAGTGTAATATGGCTAGCTCCCGATGCATCTGAAGTCTGAACAATATATTTGGGCTACTATATAAGTGAACTTTCAGGTGAAACTATGACAAATAAATCATCATTGTCTTGATTACGGTTGTCTAAGGATTGGCGTTGGATATAAGAGTAAAGATGAGTTCCGATGCAAAAGCAGTTGTTGATCATTAATTAAGGTTCGGAGGCAAGTAAATGATGTTCAGTGTCTATCTATGCAGACACCTGTGTGTGTATATATATATATATTATTACCATTTTCAAATCAATTGTCCTTTTAATAGTACATCTGTTTTGGGTTGTTATGTAAGTTTTAATGTTCATTAATATAAATAAATCGAAGGTTATTGACATCAACAGCTAAAGTCCTCCTATACACATCGATGTCAACCACAATAATAAATTCCTTTAAAGATGTATATCTAAGAGTGGCTACTTATTTTATTGAATTGCTACTTTTAAAATGTTAGGAGCCATTGTCTGGTGCATCAGCAAGTAAAAGTACGTCAAGAGCTAAAAGTTGACTCTAGAAGCAATTGGCTAAAGTTGATTCATAGTAAAAGACACTAGTGAATATTTAAAGTACAAAAGAATTATGAAGATAATGCTCAAACTGGGTAGTCTAAAAGCAAAAATAACTGTTCTCTATCTGAGCTACCTGATGAATAATAATTTGTTAGTTACCGAAAATGAAGATTATTTGCACATCTATACATATATCTATATACATATGTGTGTGTAATGTAATTTAGGGGAACCCATCATTAAGCAGATGTGATACACGTTATTTGAAGTGATTTTTAGAAAGAATGAATTTTTTTTAATTGAATCTTCTATAACAATATCTCACATAAACAATTTCTCCAAAGCTTATAAATCTTGCTAGCATGTCGTGGATCGATGAGGGATCAACACCTCATTCGAGTATCGGTGAGGACTTGAAGATTTGTTTTTGGTTAGTGCTGGATCTCTGTTCAATTCAAAACACAAATGAGCCAAGAGATCAGATTTTTCTAAGTTTGGCTACAAATAAAATATGAAATAAGCTATGAAGAAACCCATGCATGATTCAAACAATTCAGGAAAATATTAAGAGATAGATCATACAGAATAGGGACCCTAGTATATATAGATTTGACTCATATATACGTACCAAGTAACACTCTCATATTATATATATATACGACACATTACATGTATATATATATATATATATATATATATATATATATATATATAGGAAAAAGAAACAAGTCTTATTGATCGGCATATCCACCATGTAAACACACACCAAAAAAGCAAACTAGCTACTCTTCAAGTGGGTTTCATGTCTTGAAACATCAATGACCATAGTGAAGGAACTCCATCACTACCACCCATATTTGCCTTGCTATAATGATTGTTGGCCTTTGGGCTCAAAGCTATTCCATCCAATGGCCTGCCAGATGCCTTTGGGCTCAAAGCTATTCCATCCAATGGCCTGCCAGATGCCTTTGGGCTCCTCCTATATGATGTATACATAACATTCTCTTGCTCCTTCGCATCCAAAGGACCTGAAACACTAAAACTCCTACTTGTTGTGAACATCAACTTCTCTTGCACCCTCCTGTCCAGTGGTCCAGACCTCATTGTGCCCCCCCTGTTTGTGACCATCACCTTCGCTGGCTTGCAATCTTTCGAGGAAGAGGAGATGGACGACGACGACCCACCATTGTGCTTCCTCAATGCACCAGACCATTGGGTTCGATATGGTGTGAGGTCTTGCACACTGATATGAGTGGAGTCCCTATTGAAAACCTTTCTGCTAATAGTCCCAGTAAAGCACTTCTTGGTTTTGCTGATTGCCATAATGAGTTTCCAAATGCTGCTACTTGAGCTTCCTCCAACCTCCTTCCTAGAAAGCTTGAGAATCTCTAGCCTGTGCTTGGCCACTGAAATGCCCATACTCTGCAGAAACTCATGATTGAAGTAACTTAAATCCTCCTTTTGGAGCTGATTGCGAGCGAAGGCTAGACCATACTCGTAAACCAGCGATGGCTCGAGGTTGCTTTTCGAAAGCCAGGTGTACCAGTCCATGGCTATATAGCTATCTAGTTGGTACGTAATCGTATATGTTTGATTTGTGTATATGAGATACATATATAAGAAGAAGAAGAAGAAGTAGTGAAGTGATGAAAAGAAAGAGGGTTTATGATTGTGGTGGGTAAGATGACAATTAAGTGCCTATATAATTTCTTACTTGCTCTCTTTTATGAAATATTAAGTGTGATGGAAAATGGTAGGTGTTTTTGGCTAGCTTATTACTCAAATTAATGGCATTCAACTTCTTCATTAATTCAAAGCCAAAACCAGAACACCACCACGTACACCACTGGCTTTAAAACTTCACTCCCACTTGCAAATATAAGTGGGCTGAATTTTGATGTGGACTCTGTACCATAATCAAATAGAGCCTAAATTTAGACCCTTTTAAGTTTATGTAGTACTGAGGTAAAGTGGAAATAATATAGGAGTATATATTTAGAACTCAGAGAATCGCCAAATACAAGAATGTGTTCAAGGACAATTACTCTTATATAAAAAATGTTAAATGTTAAGTTTGTATAATGACCAAGTTACATTTAGAACCTTAACCAAGGAGTAAGGAAATTTGGGAAAAGTTTTAAGATTATTTATTTATTTATTTTTCAGATACTGGCTGATAATAAAATAATAAAAAAATATTTAAAAATGTTGTATAGTTAAAGAAATTTCAACATCAGTTCAAAGAATTGGGACTTTGCATAATTTGGGTTTAGAATTATAATTTGGCACTTGGGAGAGGTTTGGAAATGGGTCGAATGATAATCGATCACTCATTATTTCATTAATTAGGGAGTTAAAAACCACAACTCCCCCACCACTTGAAAACCTAGACTCTCATTCAGCTCCACCTTTTAAGACATCCAAACTAATTAATTAATTAATGTGGTTACTTTTCACAAGAGGAGAAAGAAATGGTCAAAGTTTGCAGGGCTCTGAATCAGATGCAAATTAACGTAGTTGGTAAGTATGGTGTGAGTAGTGAGTAAGGTATGGATGAAGTGAATCACACTCTTTCTCTTTACGAGGTTTGTCTCAAACACAGTCATATACAAAATTTACTTAAATATACACTCACATTCCTAAACAAAATTGCATCATTAATTTGCATAAAAAATTATAATTTTACCCATCAATATAATAGCTATATTATATTTAAAAAATCTATTAAAATAAAATGACTAAATTAACCCTTCAACCGATATATTACTATATTAGTGTCCCCTGAATTCAATGAAGGGGCAACAAAATTCTTTGAATTCTTTTATTTTGTTTTTTAGTTATAAAAAAAAATTGTGAAATAAAGAAAAGAGTCTAATGTGTTTTGGTGATTCAATTTAGCAAATAATTTATATTATTTCTCTATTATGTGTATGACCCAATATTAGTTGTCACTGAAAAATAAAATTCAATCTGAAGAAATTCAAACTTTGAGGCTAAAATTTACTTTATTATTAATCTTGGATGATGTTTTTTTTTTTTCCAGTACTTACTTTTCAATTTTATCAGTGCCATCACTACTTTTTTTTTTCTTTTTGAAATAAATGTATGCATACTTTGTAATAAAAGGCAAAATGCAAAATATCCTCTTTTAACTTTATCATATTTGCAAATAAACTCATGTACTCTTGTAACACTCTTCATATAGGTCTCCTCTGTTGTTATCTTTCTACTATTGCCGAGACACCACTGCCACCACCAAAGCCATGCTGTCATTGCCAATTTTTATGTGCACTGCCATAGCAAACGGTGAAAGAGAAAAAAATAAAAGAAAAAAGAGAAAAGGGTGAAGAATTAAGAGAGAGAAATAGATAAAATAAATAAAAGAGAGGGGGTTAGATGTAGAGAGACAGATTCGGGAAAGAGAGAGATGGAGGAAGAGAGAGAAAAAGAGAGAGAGAGAGAAAAAAAGGAGAGAAAGAGAGAAAGAATTAGAGAAAGTGAGCTTTGAGGGTGAGAGAGGAGGGCGAAAAGTAATAAGGTAATAAGGGTAGTTTTGTCAAGTGAAAAAGAAAAGTTGGGAGCAATATGGTATTTTAATGTGAAAAGTAAGGTTAAAAATGTCTTTTCAGTTAGTGAAGGGTAAAATAGATATTTCAAATAATTTTTTGACTGATGAATTTCAATTGGGAGTTGTGCGCAGTCAAACTCCAAACCTCAGGGGTATGAGTGTAAGTTGAAGCAAACTTTGTATATGAGTGTGTTTAGGGCAAACCTCAGGGGATGTGAATGTATTTTGTCCTAAATTCAGACATGTTGTTAGTAAAATTAGACGAGAATTAAATTGTGACGTATATTTTTGTAATTGGTAATTTTCAGTGTTAAAATCAAACATGATTGAGTTATATTTTTAGAGTTATATTATTGTTATTGATCATGTAATTGAAGTCTCAAAGTGAGCATGTAGTTCTATACTAACCATGTAAATGTTCTTTAAAGGATGAAACTTGAATCTTCAGAATAAGCCATCAATTGTCTGAACAAAAATTCGATCGATTGAATTTTTGAGATGGTTCTGAATACATGAGGACATCGTTGGTCACATATGAAAGTCACGTAATCCAGGTAAAGTGGTGAAAACACATATATTTCAAATTAGGAGATTCCGACCTTGAAAAGATGGATTTTTAAGCAAATTCGGACATTCTTCAAAGTTGGACCGATCCAGGGTTTAGCTGGACCGGTCCAAGAGGTCTCAGTATCTCTGCATAAGTTTGCTACAGGACATGGTCCGGTTCAAGAAAAGGCTGGACCGGTCCAAGACTTCTGGTTTGCGGGATTTTGTTTGTTTGTCTTGTTTTGATCCGGAATTGACCCAGAACTTTCCTAAAACGTGGGGACTTGTTTCCTATTGGCTTTCAAATTATTTTTTTTAAAAAAATTAGAGTTTTTAATCTCTATAAAAATCTCATATGTTCTCTCTAAGGGTGAAAAAATTGGTGCTTTCATAGAGCTTTCAATACACATCAAACTGAGAATTTCTAGAGAGAAATCATTGAGATATTTTTTTAGTAAATGATTTTTTTCAATAATTTTTTGTTTATATTTTTGAGAGTACACACATATTCATTGAGTGATTTAGGGTGTCTTTATTTGCTTGATCAACTGTTCAAAGATTACATTGAAGATTTCTTTGTGATCAAGTTACTGGATTGATTTTTTCTACAACTGTTCGTTGGTGAGGAATGAGAAGAAGATCGAGCTATGAAGGGGACATAATACTTTTTGAGTGTTTGTGTTCTTCCAGTTACCTTTCTGAGAGGATTTTGACGTTAACCGAAAATTTGTAGCAGTTGGATGAGGTAATCGCAATAATAAGCCTGAGGTGTTCCGCATCAAAGTTCTTGTCAGAGTGGAGTGGGTTTGAGTCTGTGATAAAGTCTGTTGTACTCTGCTTCGATGATATTGAATTTGCTTTTCCGGGACTACAAAGCCTCACCTGTGATTTTTTTCCTTTTCGATCTGGGTTTACCACATATATCTGGTGCATTATTTACTTTACTACACTTTATTTTATTTACTTGCTTTATGAGATTGCTTTGAATTTTTATTGGACTTAAAATTAAATAATATGAAAGATTAAGCAAAAAGCAAGTAAACCTAGTCACCTCCTCTAGATTTTAAATCTAATTCGTAGTCGCTTTCCGTATCGCGCAACTCACATAAATGACTAAAGGAACACAAGCACTATCTTCACCACTACTTTAGTTTCAATTTCAACTGAACAATGATGTGATTTTTTACTAACTAGAAAATTGGCTCTGAACTGGATTTTATGGAGGCTGATTGGGCATATGGAGAGAGATGGTTTGTTTTAGAGTATAATTGAAATTAAAATTAAACAATTATTATTGCTTACTTTATAATCAAATAACTATTGTTCTTCTAATTAGAGCATATCGGCTCTTCAGTGAATATTGTCATACCACCTAAGTTTATATATTTTCTCTAATTTTATCATTTATAAACACTATATCTAGTGTTCCTCTTACATATTCATTATTAATTTAAAATTAAACAATAAATTAACTTATTCTAAACAGTAATTTTGTCTTTCTTAAATATGAAAAGCTTAAAGCTAAAGTATAAAATTGGGTCTGCTTCTGAAGTACTTGGGAGCTCAACTCATGCGCCTGTTTCTGACTCCTCTTTTTTTTGGGCTTGCATAATAGCCCATCAAAGAGATTTGAAGTGCTGAGAACGCAAGCCTTCATTCAAAGTTTAAACCAAAGCTGATTGGTCTGGTTTAAATCTCTTGTGGG
Source organism: Cornus controversa (assembly GCA_026545225.1). Classification (NCBI taxonomy): domain Eukaryota; kingdom Viridiplantae; phylum Streptophyta; class Magnoliopsida; order Cornales; family Cornaceae; genus Cornus; species Cornus controversa. Next base: position 62,301,832 of record CM048851.1, on the reverse strand, counting down.
TTTAATGGGTTGTTTCTGGAATAAAATATGTTGGGCTCTTTTGGAAAGCTTTATCACTACTCGGGGTTAGCTTTACGGAGGAAACTAGTGATCAGCCACGAATTGGGTCTGTGTGGTTATAATGGTATGAAATAGAATGCATTTGTGCTGCTAAAATTAAAACCATTTCAAGTTTGTTTCACCACAGCGGTCCTAACAAGCCCGTCAACCAAAATTGACCCACGAAATTTGAAAATCGCTAACCAAGTGATGGTATCTAGAGCCCTAAATCATTGAATTTAGAATCGTAGACACTTGAGAAAAAAACTCGGAGAGGATTCATGTCGTAGTTCAGCCCCAAGTCGGTAAAAAGAAGTTAGAATTTCATCCAAGGTAAGTATTTTTCATAAATCATTTTCTTACAACTTCCATTAAGTTTGTGGAATTTTTATAAATGTGCTATGACATCATCAACGAGAAAAGATTGGAATATGCAACTTGATGTACCATATCAATTAGATAGATATTCAAATTAAATTTATTTGATGAGTTCTACTGTTGAATTTTGTGCGGGTATGGAGGACATGACAATGATAGACAAACAAAAGAATTTACTCACTAATAGGAGTATGTTTACAATACATCCGATGTAAATACACCGGATGAATTTGAATCATATATGCGTGTACAATACGCGCGATGTGTTTTATTGCATGTGTAAAACACGCACAATTCATATTCATTTAATTTATTTACACCGGATGTGTTGTAGATCTTCTCCACCAATATGCCCTTTTATCATTAATATGAGCGAACATAATAAATGACTCCAACTATTTACTAACATATATGGAGCTACATGAGCTACTTGTACATATATGCATGGGCGGAACTAGCAAAGGGCTAACCTGGGCTATAGCCCAGATCCAAGAAAAAAGAAATTTTTTTTACTACTACTCTTCCCAACCCACTAGCCCAGCCCACCTTATGTTTGGTCTTCTGATTAGGCCCATTAGGGCAAACTCTCTCTCAAGTCTCATAACAATTCTTCTTCTTTTTCGGTTGTGTTTTTTTTTTCCTGCTCTGTTTTCATTCTCTCCGAGTCTGGAGTCTACTATGGCGCAGTGGTGTCCTAGTGTGAGAAATTAAGAGAGAGTGAGAGAATTCAAAGTCTCTAAACAACCACCCTTTTATAAACCATTTTACTCCCTTTTCCTTCTTCCACGATCTCTCTCTTTCTCTCAAACTTTATTTTCTCTCTCAGTAAGACTGTATCTATACACATATATTATCAAAAGAGAATGAGTTTTGATTAGTTAGATGCCCAAATCTCACATTCAAATTCTAAGCTAACATATTTGTTAAATTTTTTTTTTTTTTTTTTGTCTTTGCTACAGTTGGATATGTGTGTGTGTTTGATGTTATGTAATATGATTCAGTGAAGTGAAACAGATGACACTATTTTGTTCTTTTTCTATTTTGTTTTATTTTTTTCCCCTAAAATATTATACATTTGAGTTCAATTTTAATTTTTATTGAGACTAATTTTTATGGATGAGATGAAAGGGTTCAAAATTTGTTGGTTTATAATATATTTCTGTTGATGAGTATGACATCCTAGCGGCTGTCGTCTTTTTTATTGGTTTACAGACCTAGAATAATACAATAATTAATGCATGTTTCTTATTTAATTGAATACTAAAAATATAAAATTTCAAGACATAATTACTCGTTTAGTCATTTCTTCCCTTACTAAATAGACCGTGTATACATATATACAGTGTGTGTATATATATAAACTGTCATTTTCCTTTCTTTCTTTCTTTTTGTTTGTTTTCTTATTTTTTTCCCCCTTCTCACTTGATCTATATCCGCATGTATAATTTATATGTATAAACAATTACTTTATTTGTTTATTTATTCAATTGTTTTCCCTTTCCTTTTTCTTTCAAGAGGATGTCGCGTGACATATATAACCTGGTAAAAAATAATTGAAAGAATTAAAAGAAACGTATTTGTTTATAATATATACTTCTATATGTCTACTAAGATAGAAAAAAGAAAAGCAGAAAAAGCAAAGTATACACTAACGTTCAAAGTTAAGTAAAGAGAGAGAAGAAAGGATTAAAAGAGCAATTTTGTTTTAAAATTTTATATTTTTAGTGTCCCATTAAAAGAGAAAACATTTATTATATTATTTTAAATTTGTAGATCAATCAAAAAAGCAACTGCATAGAAACAGTAACTTGAACTAACTGTGGCTAACACTCCTTTTAAGGTTTAAATTATGGCGTTGAAGTTAACTTATCTTTTATTAGTTGAGGTATATTTTACTTGCAGTAAAATGACAGAGTACTAAGAAGTCTAAGCCCATTTTGTTTGCATTATTGTATATTAGACAAGGAGCGAAAGGTACAAGTCTGGGACACATTTGGAGTGTTCTTGTATTGCCTATTCAAACTGGAAAAAATAGTTCCGTGTGATTAAATTCTCTTGACTTGTATGATAAACTTTAATGATTCCACATATATGGCGTTGAAGTTAACTTATCTTTTATTAGTTGAGGTATATTTTACTTGCAATAAAATGGCAGAGTACTAAGAAGTCTAAGCCCATTTTGTTTGCATTATTGTATATTAGACAAGGAGCGAAAGGTACAAGTCTGGGACACATTTGGAGTGTTCTTGTATTGCCTATTCAAACTGGAAAAAATAGTTCCGTGTGATTAAATTCTCTTGACTTGTATGATAAACTTTTAATGATTCCACATATATGGCGTTGAAGTTAACTTATCTTTTATTAGTTGAGGTATATTTTACTTGCAATAAAATGGCAGAGTACTAAGAAGTCTAAGCCCATTTTGTTTGCATTATTGTATATTAGACAAGGAGCGAAAGGTACAAGTCTGGGACACATTTGGAGTGTTCTTGTATTGCCTATTCAAACTGGAAAAAATAGTTCCGTGTGATTAAATTCTCTTGACTTGTATGATAAACTTTTAATATATGTGGATCACTCTTGGTGCATAGATATGTAAATGTGGAGTCATGGTCAAAGTCTTTGCAAGTAAGTCGAAGATAGACCAGCAATGTAACGTGTATGACACGATGCACTTTCTACACTATTGTTAGACAAGAGCTGTTTGCATTATTGTATTAGACAACAGCTGAAATCTACAAGTCTAAGAAGTCATGGAACACTTTTGGAGTCATTCTTATGGTATTGTCTATATATTCCATGTGGAAAAAGCAGTTCTCTGCTATTGAATTTTCTCTTGGACACGTTTGGGTTCAGTGCAATTCAATCGAAAATGCAAAATTCTGTGCACTGAAGAGAATCCTAATTATTATTCTCTTGATGCATAAATATATGTAAGGGTCAATCGTCTTAAATGTGTAATATTCATTTGAATTGATTTGTGGATAGGAGCAAGGGAGAATTATTTGGAAATAAATCACCCAATGATAAAGTGAGATTTAAAGAAATAAAAATCAAATGATATTTGATTATAAAAAATTGCTCTTAAAAAATATAACATTTTTGAGTATAAAGGAAAAAAAATTTGTGGGTACAAAATTTTTAAAAGTCATTACAATGATGAGTATTAATCTAAAATTTAATTATATAAAAGATAAAAGTAAATTTTAAATAAAAAATCAAAACAGTCACTACCAAACTATGTTTTTTTTTTTTATATTTTTGCTAAATAAATTTTTGAAAACATTTGGAGTTAACAAACATGTTTTCAGTGTTTTGTTTTTAAAACTTTTGTAACAATTTGATGCTACCAAATATGTTTTCAAACATGTTTTCAGTGTTCTGTTTTAAAAATTTTTGCAACAGTTTAATATTACCGAACATGTTTTCATATTTTTTGTTTCTGATTTTGTGACAACAAATTTTAGATTATCAAATATGCTTCCAATCACTATTGAACACATAACACAACAAAATAGTATTTTTCGTTTTGGATGAAAATAGAAACGCAAAACATTTTCGGTTACCAAACGAGCCTAGCCCTAGCCCATTTTGTTTGTATTATTGTATATTAGAGAAGAAGTGAAAGCTACAAGTCATAGGACAACACTTTTGAAGTCTTCGTGTATTGACTATTCAAAGTAGAAAAATCAGTTCTCTCTTATTAAATTCTCTATGATAAACTTTCAATGACTCTACATGTATTATTGCACCACTCTTGGTGCATGCATATGTTACTAATCATGAAGCGTAATTTTCATTTGATTTTGATTTTGATGGAAAGTTGTCACAAGTCTTTGCAAGTAGTCGGTGATAGATATTGCATTATAGATTGACTAGCAAATGTAACGTGTATGAGACGATCCCACTTGCTACAATAGTTTAATTAAGGCTCGTTAGAAGACTGTAATGATCTCAAATTAAACCTCTTAAATGTTTTCTTTATCTAAACTGGTGAAGAAGTCTCGGTCTTCTCACGCAGTGCAGATAGAGAGAGAGAAATTAATTATATAAGTTGGTCAAGGTCTTCACAAGTATATATAGTTGGAGAGAAATTAAGGAATATATATATATATATATATATATATATATATATATATATATATATATATATTACATTTATGCTAGCAGCTAAAGAGTATTATCAGAATTTACAACACCTACATACATCATTGGTCTATATAATCTTAAATAACGCTGATGAGAAACAGGATTAAAAAATTTGGGGTCATAGAAAGTGTAAGGTCAAAACAGTAAATACTTTATATGGAGATGGATTGTTTGTCATGGGAGTTGGTTTGATTTGGATTATGCTTCACATCCATGTTAATGGATGCTTGGAGGCAGAGAGGATTGCTCTCTTCCAAATCAAAGCTTCCATCAACTATTCAAATGAAACTTTTTTGCCATATTGAGACGATTCAGGCGATAAAAGGGTGCAACTGTTGTGATTGGAAAGAGGTTTAGTGCAAGAACTGAAAAATAATCCTACTTCTACTTAATGACACAAAGGATTACAGGATAGGATATTTGTATCTAAATTTCTCACTGTTTCTTTCGATATCTGGACTTAGATATTTGCAGCTAGCCGAATGGGTGAAAAAAGCAATTCTTCGTGAAGAAACTCTCTTGATTTTTTTGACACAAGACCGGATCCTTTGGTAAATGATGTCTCTGCTGTAGCCGTGTTGGAATTTTTTTACACGTTAAATATGTTTCTTTAAAACATTTATAAATGTTTTTAACACATTTGTTCTGTTTTTTGCACACATTAAATCAGAGATTCAACACATTAAATTTGGCCGAAATATGCCTTGTGGTATCTTTTCTCTTGGTGCATAGAAATGTAATAGTTACGCGTCTTAAAATTGCAATCTGCATTTGATTTTGATAGAAAATGGTCAAAGTCTTTGCAAGTAGTTAGGACTTGACGATACACTTGCTACAGTAGTGTGAGAATGAAAAATCATCATTAACAGTAGATTACTAAGAAGTAGATTACAGTGTTGTTTGCATTATTGGATTAGAGAAGGGGGTGAAACTTGAAAGGTACAAGTCTTAGAAGTCATGGGACACTTTTGGAGTCCTCTTGTATTGTCTATTCGATGTGAAAATGTAGTTCTCTGCTAGTGACTTCTGTGATAACTTCTAATGACTTTTCGTGTATTGTACTCTCTGACTAATTTTCTCTAGTACATGTTTGGGTTCAGTGTAATTCAATCGAAAATGCAAAATTACGTGTCAATATTAAATTAAGAACTCTAACACCATTAAATCTAGCATTTTTGATTTATTCGTGTTATAATGTTATAATGTTGCATTAGTGTTTACATTTTTATTACATTAGTGTTGCGTTCCCAACGTAGTGCTTGATTTAAATTTGTATGTATAATTGCATGAGAGAATTCTAATTATTATACTTCTGGTGCGTAAATATGTAATGGTCAAATGTCTAAAATGTGTAATATTTATTTTATTTTGATGGAAGGTGGTCAAGGTCTTTGCAAGTAGTATTGACTAGCAATTCAAGGTGTATGAGACAAATGGAAAAACGGATGATAAATCACGGCCTAATGAATGAGATCAAATTCACAAGCAGGTAAGGCAATTTTAGTTTAAATGTAGAATAATTGTGATTGGTAAGAATCGTCCCTTCAAGTTAACTTATCTTTTATTACTTCACCAATATTTTACTCTGCAGTAAAATGGTAGATTACCAAGAAGTCTATGTCTAGCCCATTTTGTTTGCATTATTGTAGTAGTATTAAACAAGGAGCAAAAGGTACAAATCTAAGTCACGAGACAATATATGTTGGATCCTTGTATTGTCTATTTAAAGTGGTAAAAGCATTCCTATGTGATTAAAATCTCTCGACTTTTATAAATAATAAACTTTTAATAACTGCACATGTATTGTACCACTTTTGTAACATTTGAAGTAATTTTCATGCACAAGGTGAAAGTCTTTGCAAGTAATGATGAAAATCTTTCCAAGTAGTGAGAGATAGAGACTACTGTAACAGTATAGACTAGCAATGTAACAGTAGTGTTAGAATGATAAAAATCATCATAAGAAGGTAGATTACTAACAAGTCAAGCACGCGTTGCTTGCAATATTGTCTTGTATTAGAGAAGTCGTGGAACACCTGTGGGGCACGTCCTCTTCTATTGTCTTTTCGATGTGGAAAAAGCACTTTTCTCCTATTGAATTATATAGACTTCTGTCACAACTTTTTTAAAGACTCCACATATATTCTACTCCTCGACCAATTTTCTCTTGTACGCGCTTGGGTTCAGTACCTGTCAACATTAAATTGAGGGCTCAACACCTACATTATTTGTCTATATAATATTAAACCACGTTTACAAGAAACAGAACTAAAAAAACTTGGCTCATAGAAAATATTGTATATGGAGATGGATCTTTGGTGGTGGTGCGTTGGGTTAATTTGGATTACACTTCACATCCATGTTAATGGATGCTTGGAGGCAGAGAGAATTGCTCTCTTGCAAATTAAAGCTTCCATCAACTATCCAAATGGAACTTCTATGCCATATTGGGACGATTCACACAATAAAGGGAGCAATTGTTGTCATTGGGAAGACGTTCTGTGTAAGAACGGAAAAGTAATCCAACTTCTACTCACTACAAGGGATTCCAAATTAGGTGATTGGTATCTGAATTCCTCACTGTTTCTTCCCTTTAGAGAGCTCAGATATCTAGACTTGAGTTATTTGAGACTAGCCGGATGGATAGACCACGAAGAAGGTTAACTAAGTTTACAAACTATCAAGTTGTACCTTTTTTTTCTATCCATTCTTTTTTTATTTTTTTTGGAATTTCTCTAGTTGTGAGCATGATGACTTTGAAATTTCAATATAATTTCCAGGTTTTGAAAGATTATCCAAGTCAGGAAAGCTAGAGGTGCTTATATTGTATGGAAATGCATTCAATAATAGCATCCTACCATCTCTTGGTGCACTTTCATCACTCAAGACTCTATCTCTAGGCCGTAACCAGTTGAACGGGTCAATTGATACCCAAGGTAATTAATTCAAGAATGAAATACCTTTTTCAGGTTGACAAAAGAAGCATATCTTGTTAACGTCTCAACATGCCTAGCTTAATACTATATATCATTCTTCATACATACTTTATAAATTTAGAGGAAAGCTACATGTTATTTAACTGCAATTTTATTTCAGCAAAAAAATACAAATATATTAGTCCCGAGCTTCCTATTATAGGATATAGACTAGACTTTTGTGTAAGAAAAAAAATGCAAAAATTGCCTCTAAATTACTATGAATAGTTTGAAGTGCATCTTGCATATTGATACAACCAGATAGTTTGTCTTTTTAAAATTGTTCTCATTTGTATGATGATAATTTTTTGATAAAATACTGAATATGTCATGTATATTCTCATATGTTGGTGTGTTTCACAATCGCAGTCAAATAAATAAATTAATTCTTATTCTGAAAAAAATAATGTATATTCTCATATCAATTTTTTTCATTGTCATTGTAACATTTTATAACATGAGCAACTTGAAGGAGTTGGACTTGAGTGATAAGCTAATGAATTGCTTGCAAAGTTGAGATGGAATTACCCGTCAGATCGATGGATGTAGAAATGCATGCGAGGATTTAATTAAATATTTTATTTATCCTTTTGCTAAATTGACCGGAAAATGTTTTGATAAGTTTTTTGATTAACTTATCAGGTCACTCTTGTGGAGCTTGGCATATTATAGGATATAGATGGAATAGGCTTTAGTTTTAAAGGAAATGGCCTATGAATTAGTATGAGACTATGTTCGGGTGCATGGAAATAGAAGTAGAATTGAAATTGGTGAAATTTCAATTTTAAGACTCCAATTCCATGCAACCGGAACATAACATGAACATTTTGAAGTATAACTAGAATATTAATGTAAAAAGAGAGTCCACTCTTTAATTTTCTAGTCCAGTAGATTTCAGAAGCTAGCTAGCTAGTATAAGTATGGGATATATCATATATATTAATTCTCCTTTTTTTTTATTGTAGCGTTTCTTAACATGAGCAAATTGGAGGAGCTGGACTTGAGTGAAAACCAGATAAATAGTTTCACGGGAAATGAAGGTACAAAATGGCATAAATGCATTTTTGGTTGATCTCATTTTTAGAGACCATGCATTCACCGTACTCATTTGCAAAGTTGACTTGAGATGAAATTACCAACCGGATGTTAAACATTTATAATTACTCCTACAATGTCTTCATACTGGATCCATCAGGCTTGAAGAGCTTAAGCAAGCTGAAAATCTTGCGCTTGGAATGGAACAGTTTTAAAAATGAAAGCATTCTACAATCATTGGGTGCCCTATCCTCACTAAAAGAGTTGGATCTCCAGTACAATAAATTGCAAGGATTGGTTACAGAAGAAGGTACGTAAGATATAGTGCAGATGCCCCCAACATGCCTCTGAACTCGATTTGAATTGGTATTTATTCACTTAAGGAATCTAAAATTTATTTAGTTATTTATATTATTTATCGTTTTACTAAAATGAGCAAAATTGTTTTGATCATACCAGAGGTCCAGTATTTTAATTTATTGAGTTAGCTCGTGGAGCTCTTCTCTTTGTTTAATTATTCAATTTCTTACTCTTCTTATCAAAAATAAATAAATAAATAAATAAATAACATACTAAAGATATATTTGGGCCTACTGGATTTTTTTTTGGTCTTAATCTTTGCCGTTAATTGTCATGTAATTGTTAGAAATATAAGAAAATTCAATATTGTATTGATTATATTAATGAACAATAAATAAAGGCCTATTTATAGGTTCATAATCCTGGAGGCTAAGTAAACTTAGTAGACATAAATCTTAATCCTAAATGGTTTAAGAAATGATATAATAAATCCTAGGTGGTTTAGTAAGTAAGAAATATAATATTAAATATATTATTTAAGATCCCCTCAAATTTAAGTTGGGTTATAAGAAGTCTAGGTCTAGCCCATTTTGTTTGCATTATTGTAGTATTAGACAAGGAGCTAAAGGTACAAATCTAAGTCATGAGACAATATATGTTGGATCCTTGTATTGTCTATTTAAAGTGGAAAAAACATTTCTATGTGATTAAATTTTCTTGACTTTTATAAATAATAAACTTTTAATAACTCCACATGTATTGCACCACTTTTGTAACATTTACAGTAATTTTCATGGGACTAAGGTGAAAGTCTTTGCAAGTAGTGAGAGATAGAGACTGCAGTATAGTATAGACTAAGCAATGTAACGTGTACGAGACGATGCACTTTGTACAGTAGCAGTGTTAGAATGATAAAAATCATCATAAAAAGGTTGATTACTAACAAGTCGAGCACGCGTTGCTTGGAATATTGTGTTGTATTAGAGAAGTTGTGGGACACCTGTGTGGGCCGTCCTCTTCCATTGTCTTTTCGATGTGAAAAAAAAGCTTTTCTCTTCTATTGAATTATATAGACTTATGTGACATCTTTTTTAATGACTCCACATATATTCTACTCCTCGACCAATTTTCTATCGTATGCGTTTGGGTTCACTGCAATTCAATGGAAATTGCAAAATTAACTGTCAACATTAAATTGAGGGCTCAACACCGTCAAATTAAGGATGCAACAATAATGTAAAGTTGTTGTATTTTTTATTTAATTATATTATAATATTGCATATATATGTAATATGTTTTATTAGTGTTGGGTGGTTATTTACGTCTTTATCGTTAAAGTATCGTGTTTGCAGTGTAGTGTGTTCTATTCTTGATTTAAATTACTCTAAATAATTCAGTGCACGAAAGAGAATTTTGATTATTACTCTATTAGTGCATAAATTTGTAATAATCAAACGTCTTAAATGTGCAACATTTTATTTAATTTTGATGAGATGATCAAAATCTTTGCAAATAGTTAGAAATAGAACTTAAAAGAATGTTATAGATTAGCAATTTAACGCGAGACACAGGATGGATGCACTTTGCTACAATAATGTCAGAATGGAAAAACCAAACACAAATCAGTGCCTAATGAATTCCATTACGGAGATGAGATAAAATGTACAGGAAAGCCAATTTTAGTTTAACAGTTTCGACCAAATTTTCTTCTAATAACTGTGATTGGTAAGTATCATCCCTTCATTATTAAAACCAAATGTAATACTAATAGTAATATATTAATTAATTTTTACCATTTTCAGATATATACTTTTGAGTTTATTCATGGGAAGTCATAAATGCACTACACTATCTTATAAATACAATATATTTTAGATGTGAAATAACATTATTGTCCTTGATTTAATTCATAAGAATCAAATATAAGGGCCGTTTACCTCATTTAGTTTTTTTTTTTATTATAAAGAGTGCTTTTATTATTTTTTTCCACTATTTATTTATTATTTCTTCCGGATTAGTATGTTTAAGATTATAAATGTTGGGGGCTTATAAATGTACTACTACACATTATGATGCACTTAAAACATACTACTGGTTTATATAATCGTAAACCACCTTGATAGCTAGGTAGCAGGAAATGTTATAGGATCTGAAACTTAAGTCTCACTAGAAGATCTCAAACCTCTTAAAGTGAAGGTCTTCTCGCCCAGACAGACACAGAGAAAATAATTAAGTTGGTCAAGGTCTTCACAATTATATGGTCAGAGAAAGAGACTTCTATCAGCATTTCCAACAACTACATTATTCGTCTATATAATCTTAAACCACGTTTATAAGAAATAGGACTAAAAAACTTGGCTCATAGAAAATATTGTTTACGGAGATGGATAGTTTGTGGTGGTGTGTTGGGTTGATTTGGATTACACTTCACATTCATGTTAATGGATGCTTGGATTGCTCTCTTGCAAATCAAAGCTTCCATCAACTATCCAAATGGAACTTCTCTGCCATATTGGGATAAAAGCAACTGTTGTGATTGGAAAGAGGTTTAGTGCAAGAACGGAAAAGTAGTCCAACTTCTACTCAATGAAACAAGGGATTACTCCCTTTAGAGAACTTGGATATCTAGACTTGAGTTATTTGCGACTAGCGGAATGGGTAGAGCATGAAGAAGGTTAACTAAGTTTACACACTATCAACTTGTCCTCTTTTTCTTTTTTTATATCCATTCCTTTTTTATTATTTTTTGAATTTCTCTAATTGAGAGCATGGTGCTTTGAAATTTCAATATAATTTGCAGGTTTTGAAAGATTATCTGAGTCAGGAAAGCTAGAGGTGCTTAAATTGGATGGAAATGCATTCAATAATAGCATCCTACCATCTCTTGGTGCACTTTCATCACTCAAGACTCTATCTCTAGCCAGTAACCAGTTGAACGGGTCAATTGATACCCAAGGTAATTAATTCAAGAATGAAATACCTTTTTCAGGTTGACAAAGGAAACATATATATGTTGTTGACGTCTCAACATGCCTAACTTAATACTATATATCATTCTTCATACATACTTTATAAATTTAGAGGAAAGCTAAATGTTATTTAACTGCAATTTTATTTCAGCAAAAAAATACAAATATATTAGTCCCGAGCTTGCTTATTATAGGATATAGACTAGACTTTAGTGTAGGAAAAAAATATGCAAAAATTGCCTTTAAATTACTATGAATAGTTTGAAGTGTATCTTAAATATTGATGCAACCAGATAGTCTGTTTTTTTTAAGATTGTTCTCGTTTGTACGGTGGTAATTTTTTGATAAAATACGGGATATGTCATTTATATTCTCATATGTTGGTGTTTTTCAAAATTGTAGTCAAATAAATAAATTAATTCTTATTCCTGGAAAAAAAATGTATATTCTCATATCAGTTTTTTTCATTGTTATTGTAAAATTTTATAACATGAACAAATTGGAAGGGTTGGACTTGAGTGATAAGCTGATCAATTACTTCCAAAGTTGACATGGAATTACGTGTCAGATCCATCGATGTAAAAATGCATGCGAGGATTTGGTTAAATATTTTATTTATCCTTTTGCTAAATTGACAAGAAAATGTTTTGATCAGTTTTATTATTAACTGATTAGGTCGCTATTGTGGAGCTTGGCATATTATAGGATATAGATCGAATAGGCTTGAGTTTTAGAGGAAATGGCCTGTGAATTACTAAAAATGGAAATAGAATTGGAATTGGAATTGGTGGAATTCCAATTCCATGCAACCGGAACATAACATAACATGAACATTTTGAAGTATAACAAGAATATTAATGTAAAAAGAGAGTCCACTCTTTAATTTTCCAGTCCAGTAGATTTCAGAAGCTAGCTAGTATAAGTACGAGATATATCATATATATTAATTCTCCTTTTTTTTATTGTAGCGTTTCTTAACATGAGCAAATTGGAGGAGCTGGACTTGAGTGAAAACCAGATAAATAGTTTCACGGGAAATGAAGGTACAAAATGGCACAAATGCATTTTTGGTTGACCTCATTTTTAGAGACCATGCATTCATCGTACTCATTTGCAAAGTTGACTTGAGATGAAATTATCAACCCGATGTTAAACATTAATAATTACTCCTACAATGTTTTCATACTGGATTCATCAGGCTTGAAGAGCTTAAGCAAGCTGAAAATCCTGCGCTTGCAAGGAAACAGTTTTAAAAATGGCAGCATTCTACAATCATTGGGTGCTCTATCCTCACTAAAAGAGTTGGATCTCCGGTACAATGAATTGCAAGGATTGGTTACAGAAGAAGGTACGTAAGATATAATGCAGATGCCCCAAGATGCCTCTGAACTCGATTTGAATTGGTATTTATTTACTTATTAGTTATTTATATTATTTATCCTTTTACTAAAATGAGCAAAAATTGTTTTGATCACACCAGAGTCCAGTATTTTAATTTATTGAGTTAGTTCGTGGAGCTCTGCTCCTTGTTTAATTATTCAATTTCTTACTCTTCTTACCAAAAGAAAAAACATACTAAAGATATATCTGGGCCTACTGGAATTTTTTTTTTTGTCTTAATCTTTGCGGTTAATTGTTATGTAATTTTTAGAAATATAAGAAAATTCTATATTGTATTGATTATATTAATGAACAATACATAAAAAGCCTATTTATAGGTTCATAATTTTGGAGGCTAAGTAAACTTGGGAGACATAAATCCTAATCGTAAATGGTTTAAGAAAGGGTATAATAAATCCTAGGTGGTTTAGTAAGTAAAGAATATAATATTAAATATATTGTTTAAGATCCCCTCAAACTTAAGGTGGGTTATATGAAATCAACTTGAGTTTGGATAGATGATCGTGAAAGTGATGGCGGAACTGTGAAGATCCGACATGTTGAGGTGCAAGGAAGCACAATATGACTACTACTGGAGGTGAATGGAAGCACGTGATGACTTCTAAAGGTGCATAGTGGCGCACATGGAAGCGGATTAGTGGCCAATTAATGAGGCTTGTGATTACCACCAGTAGGCGCACAGAAACGCCATGGTCAATCAAGGAGGCGTATGATTACCACATGAGGCATATGCAAATGTTGTGGTCAATCACATATACATGTGATTACCACAGGAGGTGTATGCAAGTGTTGTGGTCAATCACGGTGGCATGTGATTACCACAGGAGGCAGATGTAAGTGTTGTGATCAATCATAGATACGTGTGATTACCACAAGAGGTACATGTAAGTGTTGTGGTCAATCACGGAGGAGACGTGTGATGACATATGCAGTGTTGGAGATGTCGCGTGAAACTAGCTGGAGAACATACACTGAAGTGCTGTGTTGGAGACATTGCATGAAACTAGCTGGAGCACATACACTGAAGTCGGAGAAGATGCATGACAATGAAGACGGTGATGAGTTTATTGGTGACACTTGCTTGACGGAGTTTGGATTTTCTGGTAGTGGGTTTTTGGTTTTGGACCTTGTGCATAAGCAACTAGCGGAATGGAGAGCTCCGGGGAGACTTAGATGATGGTTTCCAGCAGCTTTGGATAGTGTCTCTACTGTTTTTTAGGAAGAAGAATTTGAATCTCTTTGTGAATCCAAGTAAAAAAAGATGAATTCCTACGTAGAATTTGCAGTTTGGATAGTATCTTTAAATATAGATTTTACCATCTTATTTTACTTGGAATATAGAAAAATAATACATCAAATCGAAGCTCTTTGAATTTCATATTTTCTGGAATTCGTCTCAGGTCGTTTCGATCAGTATCGAAGAAGTTATGACCAAAACAGTTTTGCTGTGCAGAGAAGTACGAACCAGATTTTTCAATCTTTGCGAACACGATTCGATCACTGCAAATCTAATTTTCTCGGCTTCCAAACTATCCCAAACCTTCAATCTTATGTCCTGTATTGAATCCACAAGCAAAAGAAGAGTGGGTTTCAAGTCACCTTTGAATTATAGTAAATGCGAGAAAGAATTATTTGACAACTCTTTGAGTTGTGCGATGCGGAAACGGCTTCGAAAGTTAGATTTAAAACCTAAAGGGAGTGATTAGGTTTACTTGTTTTTTGCTTATTTTTTCAGATTATTCAATTTTAAGTCCAATTAAAAATTAAAGCATTCTTATAAAGCAAGTAAATAAATAAAGTGCAATAAAGTAAAAAATGTACCAGATATACGTGGAAAACCAAGATCGGGAAAAAACTACGGGTGAGGCTTTGTAGCCCTGGAGAACCAAATCCACTATCATCGAATCAAAGTACAATATACTATGTCTTAGACTCACACCCACTCCACTCTGACAAGAACTTGATGCGGAACTCCTCAAACTTACTTTTGCGACTCCCTTGTCCAATTGCTATAGACTTCCGGCTAACGTTACAACCTTTGCAGAAAGGTAACTGGAAAAACACGAATACTTAGCAAATATTCTGTCCCCTTCGTAGTGGGATCTTCTTCTCTTTCCTGACCAACGAACATTTGTAGAAGAAATCAATCCAGTAACTTAATTAATAAGAAACTTTTGAAGCAATCTTCGAATGATTGATTAAGCAAAGAGAGTCATCTTAAATCACTCAGTGAATATGTGTGTGCTCTCAAAAATATAAACAGAAAAACAAAATTCTCTGTTAGAAAAAATATCTCAATACTTTCTCTCTCTAAAAATATCGTTTTGATGCGTATTGAAAGTTTCGTGAAAGCACACACAGAGAGAAATCATATGAGGTTTTTATAAATGTTAAAAACCCTAATTGTTCTTTAAAAACAAATTAAAAATCAATATGAAACAAGTTCCAAAGTTTAAGAAAATTTCAGAGTTAAATCCGGGTTGAAACAAGACACTGGAAGGCAAAAAGGCCAGACAGAAGGCTTAGACAGGTCCAGCCTTGTAGAGGTCTTGGTTTGAGATATTGGGGACTAGTCCAGCTAAACCTTGGATCAGTTCAACCTTGTATTTTTTGAAAAACAGCTCAAAACCCCTATTTTGCAATGTCGGAACCACCTGATTTGAAATATATGTGTGCTCACCACTTTACTTGGAATACATGACTCTCATACTTGATCAACGATGTCCTCATGTAATCGAAACCATCCAAAAATTTCAATCGATCAAAACCTTGTTTAGATCATTGATGCCTACTTCCGAAGATACAAACTTCATATATTTGAAGAACATTTGCATGATTAGTGTAGAAATTCATGTTCACTCTGAGACTTCAATTACATACTCAATTACGAGAATATAAATAAAAGATTACAACTCGATCATGTTTAGTTTTAACATCAAAGATTACCAATTACAAAAATATACATCACAAACTATTACGCCAATTGTGTAATAGTATTGGTTAGATGTTGATTTGGAGGAAATTATTTTCTACAATTGACCGTTGGGGATGAAGTTGATGGTGTCATCATCGGCAGTGAGGGCGATGGACAATGAAGACTACCAGAAATTGGTAGGCTCTAATACTATGTTAGAAATATAGGAAGATTGTACACTGTATTGATTATATTAATGAACAATACATAAATGTCTATTTATAGGCACATAATCTTGGAGACTAAGTAAACTTAGGAGACAATAAATCTTAATCCTAGATAGTTTAGAAAATGATATAAGAAATGCTAAGTGGTTTAGGACAATACCAAAATCGTAAGTAAGAAATATAATATTAAATATATTATCTAACGGTAATGAACTCTAGTTTTTTTTTTTTGTTCTTATATATATTAACGTATTGTTCGTGCCTATGACACCATAAAAAATATTATTGGATTCAATCATTTTAGGGGTGTGAGGGTAAGTGGATGTGTATGTGAATTTAGGTGTGAATGTAGTAGGTGAATTGTGGCCGTTAGATCGACGATAGAGAGAGTTATTTTAGACCATAGATATGTATAGATATTTGAACCGTAAGATTGATTTTTTAAACATTTTTGACCATTAGATTTTGATTCCCCTATGATTTTAGAAAGGTGCAAGAACCCCCCCCCCCCCCCATGTTATATTTTGGACCATATCATACTCTCACATTTGCAAAAGTGAGCAAAATACCCCTCTTTTACATATTATTCTTCTCTATGACCATTTTACCCTTTCTATTATTATAAAAAATAAAGAACAATAAAGAGAAGAGAGATTTTTTTATATTAAGTTTATATTAATTCCCAGAAAAAAAATGCACAATTACATAATAAAAAATTTTGGATTTTTTTTTGTTTTCCGAAAATTTTTTCATTAGAAAGAGAGGGTTTTTTTTATATTAAGTTTTTCTTTACCGTAATAAAAAAAAAAGAGGATTTTTTTTCCGGAAAAAAATTTCAGAAATTGTTTTAGGGAAAAAAAACTAAATATGCACAATAATAATAAATTCCCGATTTTTTTTTTCAAAAATTGTTTTATTTTCATAAATTCACTCTCTTTCTAATGGAAAAAGTTCCAGAAACAATTTACGGAAAACAAAAAAAAATGAAAATTTTTTATTAAGTAATTGTGCATATTTAGTTTTTTTTTCTCCAAAATTTTTTTCCTTGAAAAAAACACCTTTTTTTTTTTTTTTTATTGAAGTAAAAAAAAAACTTGATATAAAAAAATCTCTCTTTCTAATAGAAAATTTTTTGGAAAACAAAATTTTTTTTTATTATGTAATGGTGCATTTTTAGTTTTTTTTTTCCGAAAAAAAAATCCTGCTTTTTTTTTTTGTGAAGGTAAAAAAACGTAATATAAAAAAACCCCTCTTTGCTCTATTATTTTTATTTTTTATAATAATGAAAAGGATAAAATGATTATAGAGAAGGAGAATATGTGCAAAATGAGGTAATTTGCTCACTTTTGCAATTGTGAGAATGTGATTTGGTCCAAAATATAGAATAGGAGTGTTTCTTACACCTTGTTAAAATCACATGAGTGTTTGGGCTCTTTTGCTTTTTTTTTTTTTTTAAAGAGATAGATTGAAAGACAATGCTTGAACGTAATATAGATATATATTAATCTTTAGTTATTTATTTGCTGGGTACTCTTAACAGAGTTGGACAGGTTGAGCAATTTAAAGATGCCTCAAGTTTAGTTTGAATTGACATTACTTCGTTTAAGTGTCCAAAATATATTTAATCATATATTATAATATTATATATCCTTTTGCTAAAATAGGCTTAAAATGTTTCCAACACAAAAGATTGAGCCCTGCTGTGAAGCGTGTTCCATAACAACAATTAACGACGGGGTAACTCTTGTTAGATTAGTTTCAAGGACTAAAATGTCATTTGTTTTATGTTTTATACCATTTGCAAAAGCAAAATTGTGAAAAAATAAAATTCAACAAAAAAACCGATTTCCCACAGTGAAGCGATCTTCATCATAAGCTGATTTGCAATTGCCATTCTCAAATTTTATTGTCAAAATCTTAACATATTTGTAGATAATAATTTTCTTTTCAATTGGTTTTAGGTTTGGACGGGTTGAGCAACTTGGAGGAATTGTATTTGGATGGGTCATCTATTGACGTGAGCTTTTTTCATAATGCTGGAGTGATAACTTCTCTTAAAGTGTTGTCATTGGGAGGCATTGGATTCCACGGCAGACTACCAAACCAAGGTTTAATTATATGCTTTTTAATTAATCGTGATATATACATCAATTTCATAGTATTGTTTGGTTAATTGATCTGAACGTAAAAAAAAAAAATCATGTTAACATGGATGACTTGATTGATTTTTCAGGTTGGTGTGAACTTTTTAATCTTGAAGAGTTGAATCTGAGTGAGAATGAATTAAGTGGGACACTTCCTTGGTGTATGAGGAACTTGACATCACTCCGCTTCTTGGACCTCTCATTCAATAATTTAAGTGGAAGTATTGCCTCCTCTCCACTTACCAGTCTCACATCACTCCAATATCTATTTGTTTCACATAATAATTTTGTGTTCCCAATCTCGTTTGCCTCATTTTTTAACCATTCAAAGCTTCAGGTCATTTCAGCTAGTGAAAACAGATTGAGTAGTGACCAAATTGTGTTGGACTCATCGACTTCTCCTCCTCCGAGGTTCCAACTGAAGGTTCTCATTTTGTCAAGCTGCGAAATAAACAATTGGATTTTCCGTTTTCTCTATCACCAACATGACCTAAGAGTGGTTGATCTATCACATAACAATCTGACAGGTGGAACATTATTTCTTTCTTGGTTGTTAGGGAACAATACACAATTGGATTTTCTTAGTTTAAGAAATAACTCCTTCTCAGGGCCATTCCCGTTACCTTATCATCATCATCATCATCCTTATAATACTACAACCTCAATTGATATCTCTAACAATCGTATTCATGGTGAGCTACCAAAAAATATAGGTTCCATCTTTCCGAGTTTACTTTATTTAAACATGTCTGGAAATGAATTGCAAGGTAGCATTCCAACTTCATTAGGTGATCTGCACTCTTTACTGATTTTAGACTTGTCTAACAATCATTTGTCAGGACAAATTCCTCAACATTTGGCAATAGGTTGCTACTCCTTAGTGTTCTTAATACTATCAAATAATGATTTGGATGGTCGGATACTCCCCCAAGTTGCGACCCTAACTAGCTTGGAGGATTTATATTTGGACAATAACCGTTTTGAGGGAAACATTCCAGACATATCTTCTTTGTCGGCATTAGATATTAGCAACAACAACATGTCAGGCAATCTTCCGAGATGGATTGGGAATATGCCTTATTTAATGGTACTTGTTATGTCCAAAAATCATTTCCAAGGTTCCATTCCAGTAGAGTTGTGCAAACTTGATGGGCTTTCATTTTTAGACCTTTCCAACAATAATCTATCTGGATCTATACCATCTTGCTTCTTCAACTCATCAAGAATAGAACATGTCCATTTGAGTCAGAACAGGCTAAGCGGCCCACTAACACATGCATTTTCCAACACTACTTCTTCTTTGGTAACATTAGACCTCAGAGAGAACAACCTAACGGGTCACATTCCAAGCTGGATTGGCAAACTTTCCTCATTGAGCATTCTTCTCCTCAAATCTAATAACTTGGAGGGTGAAATTCCTATCCAATTGTGCCACTTGGAAGAGTTAACTATACTGGATCTTTCTCGAAACAATCTTTCTGGTTCCATACCTCCTTGCTTTACTCACATACCTTTCAAGCCAATGGGTCAAAAATCCTATCAGTCGAGAGGAGGTTATAGAGTCGGGAGGAGGTCTTACGTGGTGGGGACAAGGTTATTCGAGGAGCATGGTTTTGATATTGACTTTGAAATGATCCCAGCAGATATTGCGATACAAGTAGCGGAGTTCACCACAAAGAAGACATCTTATGGTTACCAAGGCAAGATCCTTGACTACATGTCAGGAGTGGATCTCTCTTGCAACTTCCTAACAGGGGAAATTCCACCTGATATCGGAAGGCTAAGTCAGATCCTTGCACTAAACCTGTCACATAACAATCTCACTGGTTCAATCCCAACAACATTCTCGGAGCTAAAGCGAATAGAGAGTTTGGATCTTTCCTACAATAACTTGAATGGAACAATTCCCTCTCAACTCATTCAGTTATACACTTTGGAAGTCTTCAGTGTGTCACACAACAACTTATCAGGTAGGACTCCGGAACAGAAAGCTCAGTTTGCAACCTTTGAAGAAAGCAGTTATGAGGGAAATCCTCTTCTTTGTGGACCTCCATTACATAACAACAGTTGCACTGGAACACCTGGATCACCATCAACATTACCAAATTCTTCAGATGAAGGTTTCATGGACATGGATGTTTTCAGTGTGACCTTCACAGTCTCCTTCCTAATTGCATTTTTAGGAGTTGTTGCAGTTCTCTACATAAATCCTTATTGGAGAAGAACATGGTTTCACACCATCGAAATTTATGGGACCTCTTGCTATTATTTTGTTCTCGACTGCTTTCTCAACTTGTCCAACAAAAGAGGTGTGTAGACCATGTATTATTATTATTATTTGTCTTCATAGTTATATATGTAATGTGCCTTTAAGGATCCTCTTGCTTTGTATTCCAATATAGCTATTACTATTTCAGAAATAAATGCACTATTTGAAACCATCAACCCTCCTCATCAATCTCATGTCTATTATTACTATTTAAGCCGCAGAATGATTTCCATCACAACAATACAGCCTTCAAACCCGAAGGTAATAATGCAGGGAGAGTTCAGTAAATTTATTTAAAAAACAAGTGTTGAGATATATATAATAATTTAGTACAAAATTTATCCATTCAAATTATGCAATATGATTCTTAACTCTTATTTTGTTTGTTAATCATAAAATTTTACAAAGAAAAGTTAATAACTCTATTTTTTGTATATATAAAAATATAATTTGTTATTGTTATATTACCGTATACTACCATATCCATATCTGTTTTTTTTTTAGATTTGACGTATCGCCGTTATCGATATCGTTTCGTACCCGTGTCTCGTATCCATATACATGCTTCCTAGCATATAACTGATAGGGAAATCCCTTAAAACCTAAACTTTCAATTGAAATATGTAGCTGTTTTTCAAGATGGTCATTGATGAACTATATCATCCTCTTTTCTTCAGACAAACTCATCAAGAATGCTTGGATTATTTCTACATTCAACAATTAGTTATTTAAACTTCCCTTTAGGTTTCTACGCTCTGCTAGAGGGAACTCCGAAGCATATAACCTGTGGGCAAGAATGGCTTCTTCTTAAAACATTACTAAAATATAATTATTATAACTTCAACAGTCTCCTACCTTCTTACATGGTGCAAAAACACAGAAAATCCTAAGCATACATTCTCAACCTGATTACTTAGTACATGTAAACGCACTTCCTCATTGACAAAAAGATGGTTCAATCGTATTCCAATCCTTCAAATGTTAAAACAAGGTACTATGAACACACAATGATTGAGCCGTGTGGACCCAGGGGGAAAATGTTCCTACGATTTTGGAAACACCCGGAAAAAGGAAAGAAGTGGGGAAAGGGAAAGGAGGATAGATTATCTAGCAATTTCTGATTTTTAACTACTCTGTTTTTATTTTCAGCAATTTTTCTTTTTTACTTCCTTTGAATTTTTGTTTGGTAGTAAAGTCAATTTATGGCTTAGATTGAGAAGGAACTCTATAATTTGATATTGCTCGGATTTATGAAATTATTATTATTATTGTTCTTGTTTTCAGACTAAGTTGCAGCAATAGAATTTGCTTTCCAATTTCTCCTTGTTACTTCCTGTATTATTTGTTCATTTTGATTGTAACGCCCCCACCCCACTCAATATAATATTGTCCGCTTTTAGCTCCCCTAGACCAGAGACTTCCCAAGAGGTCACTCATCCTAATGACCATCACGGCTTAAAAATGCGTCGTGTCATAGAAGAGTGATAAACATACATATAGCACTTTATTTCACCTGCCCAGATAATGTAGGATCGTGACATCCGTAACCTGCTAGTGTGGTAGCTCATCGAGTGCCTCGCACCCGCCCACATCACATCGAGTATATATTATATTATGTAATATATATCAAATATATAGAGTCAATATATTATACTATGTAATATATATTCATATATAATATATATCATATAAATAGAGTCAAAGACTAAAATATTTAATTAAAAAATTAAATTATTTTAATAGCTTCCCAAATACGCTTCCCTTCACAAGGTTCAAGAATTCAGTCTTCCAATGTCAGGTAACCAATGTTCACTGTTCACTCTTTTAGAGACTTCTAGACTCAAGACTAAGGAACCAATGGATCATCAGTAAACCCAAATCATTCATTATCCTTCAGTAAACCTTTTTTTTTCTCTCTTCATCTCACACAAACCCCATCCGCAACAGAAGATGATTCCAGCAACCGCAACGCTTCATACCAAAGGCTCACTCTTATCTCACACAAACCCTAGCCGCCACAGGAGATGATTCCAGCAACTGCAATGATTCATCACAATTACAACCGAAGGTGCTTCGCAAGTATAACTTATTATTTCCAACAGACTAGTTCTCTCTCTGTCTCTCCCTCCCCACCCCCTCCTCCTCTCTCTCTCTCTCTCTCTCTCTCTCTCTCTCGCCTTATCTATATAATTTCTCATATATTTGCATGAATGTTGATATTTGAAGTTTGTGATTGCGTTGAACAATGGAGACCGAATGGGTGTGAAGATCACTAATTGATTGAGATTCACAATGATTTTTTCCAAGTAAGCACAACCATATACTAAGAAGCACCGATACGGATACGGGACACGGATACGATACGACACGGACATAGCAACACGACAAATCCTAAAAAAACTAGAATACGGACACGGCAGGGACACGTGACTAATAAATATATCTTTTTATATATATGAGATCAATCTAGAAAAATTCACAAGTCATAATAATTAATGAGTTATAACAACAATAAATTTATCATTTAAAGGACGACACAATTGAATCTGCTCCACAATAATGATAATAGTTGTTTTCTAAACTAAAAAAAATTTAAAATATTATATGTTATGACTGCCATATTTTATTAAAAAATTTCAAAGAAGTCATCATATTTACAATTTATACTATCTTTCTTTTTAAAACTTTCTCAAAACTCCCTAACGATATGACACCCGTGTCGGACACGTGTCTATGCCGTGTCCATGGTGTGTCCAAAAATAAAAAAATTAGGACACGTATTTTGGCGTGTCCGACACGTGTCGGGGTGTGTCCAACGTGTGTAGGTATCCGATACGTGTCCGACACGGATTCTTTGACCTTTTAGGTGTGTCCGTGCTTTCTAGACCATATATATACATATCTATACACACACAAAGTAGAATATGTCTACACACGGATATAAACAAGCTTAACCGAGCTGAGCTCATTCAAACACTGCCTAGCCGAGCTTGATCTTGGCTTGTGAAAGCTCGAGCCGAGCTCAAACACCCCTCTAGAGTTGATGAGCCGAGCACGAACACACCAAAGCTCGGCTTGGCTCGTTTATAACCCTAATTAAAGGTGAGGAATTAATTGATTGGTTAAATTTTGTTGAGCGAATTTTTGAATACCATGAAGTACCGGATCACAAGGTCAAGCTCAATGATTTTTATTTCAAGGAAAGAACATCAACATGGTGGTAACAATCGCAGATTAATCAGGAGCATAAAGGTAAGCCTCTGATTGTAAAATGGGAAAAGATGAAGAAAAAGTTGAAAAAACTTTTTTTACATTTTAATTATGTTCAAATGATGTACCAATGTTTGCGTAACTTAAGGCAAGAAGGATGCAGTGTGGAAGATTACACCAAGGAATTTTATCAATCAATTTCCAGCAATGATTTACCGAAGAACAATTGGTGGCACATTATATAAGTGGTTTGAGGCTTAGTGTGTAAGATGTTCTATTCTTACACTCGTTTTAGTTTATTTCTGAAGCTTATTGTGACGTCCCACATCGCTTGGGGGGAGAAGTTGCTGAGACTTATATGTGTAGACACCTCTTAACCTTATAGACGCGTTTTGAAAACCGTGAACACCGAGAAGAGAGTGTGCAAAGTAGACAATATCTACACGGTATAAGGCAGGTTGTGACATTTACGAACGAGCTTTAGTGGTACAGAGACAAAAAAAAACAAAAACAAATTTCACAAACTATTAGCAGTTCTACCAGTTTACAGTCCATTTTTAGGGAAGAATCAGTCCCTACAATAGTGCAAAATAGTGCCCCGCCTGTCAACCCTGAAAACCGCCAAAAATATGGAAGGAAAGCAGGCCAAAATCAAAGTGGAGACCTTGACAATTGACACGCTAAAAGCATTTCAAGGAAAATCTTACTCTCCATCCCAATTCCCCACACATCCTTATAAAATGGTCTCGCCTAAAATTTTCTCTATTGTCAATCTTCTACCCACATAGAGGCACCATACAACATCTTAACCAAAACATCCATTACCTCTGGCCTCATAAATTTAAGCTCATACAACTTCACTCTTACCTGACATAATATGCTTTCAACACTTCCTTACTAGAGATTATACAAAAAGGGACCAAGAACTCCTCTCTCAAAGAAACATCCCCACACCAAGCATCATGCAAGATCACACCCTATGACCATTTCTGCCACAAAGTTGGCGTATGGAATCATACCATCGAGAAATTGTCACAACTAACTAAGATCATTAATGCCAACATCCACAAATGGAAATGAAGAAGATAGCGAGTTCATTTATAGAAAAACATCCTATGCAGCTTCATGATGACTTGCATAACCATGGTGTTAAGAATTTCTGCTGTTTTCTACATAAATCCACATTGGCGACGCTTATGATTTTATCTCATAGAGATGCGCATGACATCCAACTGTTAAAGCCTAAAACTGTTATTCAGTTGAAACCTATAGACATTTTTTAATATGTTTATTGGTCAACTACATCAGCCTTTTTTCTTCAGACCCACTCATCAAGTACTTTTGGATGCATAGGAGGCAGTTTCTGGAGATATTTACACTCGGTATTTGATGAGGGGTAAGAAGAGGAAACGTAAAAGTAAGAACTAAATCTGTGTGTGTATGGTCGTTCTCTCGAGAGCAGGGTCATGGTGGTTGCAGAGTTTGCAGACTTAGCAGAGAGGAGAGAGAGAGAGGGCGAAAAGCTCGACATCGTACATCAGACCGCACGTGACTGCTGTGTAGGATAGAGAAATTTACTGCATAATTGTGTTGTTTGGATTTAACCGTTCATAGTCAAAATCACCCACATTTTTATTTCTCTTTATTTTATACTCCGATAGTTATTCAAACTTCTCTTTAGATTTCTATATTCTGCTAGAAAATCTGAGGCATATAAGATGTGGGCATGATTGGCTTCTGTGCAGAAAATATATTTATACACACATATTGGCATATATTTAAACATTACTAAACATAAATTTATTATAATTTCACTAGTCACCTACGTCCTTGCATGTGAAAAAACTCAGAAAATCCAAACCATACATTCTGAACCTGATGCCTAGCCTCATGGAAATGCATTTCCTAATTAACAAAAAGAAAGTTCAATTGCATTCGCATCATTCAAATGTTATAACGAGGAATTATGAACACACAAACACATACATATTGCCATAGCAGTTAACAGGAGAGAGGGATCCATCTGAATAGAAATGCATCTTAAAGCCATATAGATAGAGATCTCTTTGGTGCTTCCTTCCTTCCCTCAAAAGGTATAAGAACTTACTCATCTTCAGGTTTTATCTCTGATCTTTCAAATACTACTCCTTCCTACCCTTAGACAGTGATTCCAGTTTCATTAAAATATCCCAACGAGCATGACATCAGTGGCAGTTGTTTCAAGGATACCCTGCCCTATGTTTAGAGGAACTGAGATCCCTTCAACTATTGGAGCTCTCTTACCAGAACAATTGCCCTTTTACATATTAGTCCTACTTCCCTCAGATAACGTTGCCTTCCATACAATCACTTCCTAATCCCAGTCCCGTGTAAAACAATTTCTAAAAATTAAAACTTATGGTCATTAAGGGTGATGGCAACAAATTAATTGTGGTAACCGAGTTCTAAACCAAATTTTCAGCAAAAGACCATTTATTTTCACAATTGTAGCTTGATAAACCCACTAAAGCTTTTCCCATCTCATTCAGATCAACATGACTAGGGGGCAATTCTTCTGTGGCCGGTTATGGGTTTACCTCCCATAAGGCTGCGGCTTGATTGAGGTAAATAAAACACGTAGGGAAGCACTTTGACACACTAAAAGCATTTCAAGGAAAATCTTACTCTCCATCCCCAGACAAATCCTTACAAAATGGGCTTCAGCCCAAAATTTTCACTATTGCCGATCTTCTACCCACATAGAGGCCCCATACAAAATCTTAACAAAAGCATCAATTAATTCGGGCATCATTAATTTTGAGCTCACACAACTTCACTCTTAGAGAACCTGACATAATCTGCTTCTAACACTCCCTTACTAGAGGCTATACTAAAAAAAGACCAAGAACACCTCTCTCGAGGAAACATCCCCACACCAAACATCATGCGAAATTACTGCCTAATACCCTATGACCATTTTCTGCCACGAACTTGGCATATGGAATTCCACCATTGAAAATTTGTCACAACTATACATGATCATTAGTGCCAACTTCCACAAATGACGAAGAAGATAGCAAGCTCATTTACATGGAAACATCCTATGTTGCTTCATATTGACTTAACCATGCAGTTCAGAATTGCCGTTGTTTGTACATAAATCCACATTGGCAATGATTATGATGTTATTTCATAGAGGTGCACATCACATATAACTGTTATGTTACATTTGGTACGCAGGAATAGAATAGAATGGAATGGAATGCAGCTGAGAATGGAATGAGAATAAGAATGAAATGGTCATTCTCATTCTATTATTTGGTTGCAAATATGAAATGAGGTAAGAATGAAATAAATTTTAAATCAAATTCTCCAAAATACCCCTCCCTAGTGACAAATAAATTAACCAACAAATGTGTAGTGGTGGAAGAGGGTGGCGATGTGGAGGTGGTGGCGACGGTGTGATGGTGGAGGTGGAGGTGGTGGAGTGGGGGTGGTGGTGGAGGAAGATGGTGATATGGCGGTGGTGTGGTGGGGGTGGTGGTGGTGATGTGGAGGTGGTGCCAGTGGTGTGGTGGGGGTGGCACTGGAGGTGGTGGTGTGGTGGTGGCGGCAGTGGTGGTGGAGGAAGGTGGCAATATGGAGGTGGTGGTGTGGTGGAGTAGGAAGGTGGCAATGTGGAGGTGGTGGGGGTGGTGGTGTTAGAGGCGGTGATGGTGCTGGTGGTGGAGGCGGCAGTGACGATTGTGGTAAGAGCCGGTGGTAGTGGTGGTGGTAGAGCTGGTGTGATGGTGGTGGAGGTGAAGGTTTTTTTTGGTAATATGAATTTTTTTTTTAATCTTACTAGGAATGGAATGCTCATTCCATAGGTTTAACTATGGAATGAATTTTCATTCCAAGGGAATGACTATTCTCACCTTAAAATCCATACCAAACAAAGGAATGGTTGAAATGGGCATTCTGTAACAGCCCGCTCCACTTGATGGTATGATATTGTTCGATTTGGGCCCAGCCCGCACAGTTTTGTTCTTGGGTTTTTCTCAAAAGGCCTTATACCATTTGGAGAGAACACACTACATATAAGCATATCCCCTTCTCCAAACCCAGGCGATGTGGGATTGAGCACCCTGTAACCTGCCAATGTAGTAGCTGGCCCAGTGTCTCTCGCACCTGCCCACATCACACCCGCCCACAAGGGTCACTACAATCCACCCCCTAGGAGGCTCGACATCCCCGTCGACACACTTCTGGCTGGGCTCCGGCTCTGATACCATTTGTAACAGCCCGCTCCACCTGATGGTATGATATTGTCCGCTGTGGGCCTAGCCCGCACGGTTTTGTTCTTGAGTTTTACCCTAAAAGGCCTCATACTATTTGGAGAGAACACACTACATATAAGCACATCCCCTTCTCCACACCCAAGTGATGTGGGATTGAGCACCCCTGTAGCCTGCCAGTGTAGTAGCTCGCCCAGTGTCTCTCGCACCCGCCCACATCACCGCCCACAAGGGTCACTACACATTCCATTCCATTCCTGTATACCATACGTAGCATTAGAGAAATCCCTTAAACCCAAAACTTTCAATTGAAACGTATAACTATTTTTCAAGATGTTCATTGATGAACTATATCATCCTCTTTTCTTCAGACAAACTCATCAAGAATGCTTGGATTATTTCTACATTCAACAATTAGTTATTTAAACTTCCCTTTAGGTTTCTATGTTCTGCTAGAGGGAAGTCTAAAGCATATAACCTGTGGGCAAGAACAGCTTCTTCTCATAACATTACTAAAATATAATTATAACAACTTCAACAGTCTCCTACCTTCTTACATGGTGCAAAAATACAGAACATCCTAAGCATACATTCTCAACCTGATGACTTACTACATGTAAACGCACTTCCTCATTGACAAAAAGATGGTTCAATCGTATTCCAATCCTTCAAATGTTAAAACAAGGTACTATGAACACACAATGATGTGTAGTTGTGGACCCTGGGGGAGAAATTTTCCTACGATTTTAGAAACACCCGAAAAAAAGGAAAGAAGTGGGGAAAGGGAAAGGAGGATAGATTTTCTAGCAATTTCTGATTTTTAGCTACTCTGTTTTTATTTTCAGCAATTTTTTTTTTTTTACTTCCTTTAAATTTTTGTTTGGTAGTAAAGTTAATTTATGGCTAAGATTGAGTAGGAAACTCTATATAATTTGGTATTGCTAGGATTTATGAGATTATTATTATTATTGTTCTCGTTTTCAGACTAAGTTGGTTGCAGCAATAGAAATTGCTTTCCAATTTCTCCTTGTTACTTCCTGTATTATTTGTTTTCATTTTGATTGTAATGCCCCCACCCCACCCGACACAATATTGTCCGCTTTTGGCTCCCCCAGACTAGAGACTTCCCAGGAAGTCACCCATCATGGATTTAAAAAGTGTTTAGTCATAGAATGGTAATGAACATACATATAGTATTTCATCTTCACCTGCCCAGGCGATGTGGGATTGTGACACCCATAACCTGCCAATGTGGTAGCTCGCCCAGTTTGATATTAGATTCTGCTTTGGCTTTCCTATTCAATATGCCTTCATGACAACAACTGAGAGGAGGACATCATAGAATGCAGGTTGCGGCTGAACACCTTACTCCAGCAAAACTAAAATCAAATAGAATTTCTTCGAAGATAGGTTTAAATGTTGACTCAATAGTTGGGTAAATGTGTTATCAACCACCGACTAACGATCCGCCGATTGATGACAACATTCCTGTTGATGATGTATTGAGCACCGGAATTATCACAGAAAATCCATTCTATATTCTGGATCGCTATAGAATCATAGATCACCCAATGAGCGGACTAACCGACGTTGGGAGGCGAATATTAAAATTGAGATTCCTAAAGTTTACTCAAATTCTTAAAGGTAGGGCTGTAAATGAACCAAGTTTTCGACAAATAGCTTGAGCTCGACTTGTGTTCGTTCACTAAGTAAACGAACCAAGCTCAAACAGTTCCAAGCTCGTTTCATAAACGAACCAATCTTAAACAACCATTAGCTCGACTCGTTTGTTCATGAACAAAGATCGTGAACAAAGATTGTGAACATGTTCGTGAACAAAGATTGTGAATAGGTTCACGAACAGGCTCGTAACAAAAACTCGTTAGAGCTCAAGTATATATTATACTATGTAATATATATATATATATATATAGAGTCAATATATTATACTATGTAATATATATTCTGTTGAGAAATAAGCCCCCAATCACGAACCATCAAATATTACAATGTGATGATAAGTAAACAAGCACGAAGAAATTTGCAAGAACACACCAAGAATTATAAGTGGTTAGACTAAACACGCCTACGTCCACGGAGAGCCTGATTTCACTATATAGATTGTAACAATACAAGTTGAAGAATTGTATCAAGAGTACGCTCAACTCTCAACCCTTGTACACCCAATCTCACTCAAAAGAAAATCACAAATTCTAAACAAGAATTCTCTCTCTAAGTGTCATCTCAATAATAATGAGAGTATTACCTCTACGCAAGAGTTGTCCTCTCAAAACAATGAGAGTAACCTCTCAAATACAATGAGAGTATTGCCTCTTTTCTTCTCACTCCTCAACCTATAACATAGGTAACTATTTATAGAGCCCAAAACCCAATTCCTTGGTAGACCAGGATTACAATTCCTTAGAGCCCAAGACTTGCCTAACAAGTACTTTCTTTCCTTGAGACCAAGACTTGCCTATTAAGAAATTACCTAATAAGATACAAATCATACAACTCTATAATAGAAACCTAATCAAAATAGGAATTTGAGTCAACCTAACATATTCATATATAATATATATCATATAAATAGAGTCAAAGACTAAAATATTTATTTAAAAAATTAAAAAATTAAATTATTTTAATAGCTTCCCAAATACGCTTCCCTTCACAAGGTTCGAGAATTCAGTCTTCCACTGTTAGATGACCACTGTTCACTGTTAGATGACCACTGTTCACTGTTCACTTTTTTAGAGACTTCTAGACTCAAGACCAATGAACCAATGGACCATCAGTAAACCCAAATCATTCATTATCCATCAGTAAACCTTTTTTTTTTCTCACTCTCTCATCTCATCTCATATAAACCCTATCTGCAACAGAAGATGATTCCAGCAACCACAACGCTTCATATAAAAGGCTCACTCTCATCTCACACAAACCCTAGCCGCCACAGGAGATGATTCCAGCAACTGCAATGATTCATCACAATTACAACCGAAGGTGCTTCACAAGTATAACTTATTATTTCAAACAGACTAGTTCTCTCTCTCTCTCGCCTCATCTGTATAATTTCTCATATATATGCATGAATGTTGATATTTGAAGTTTGCAATTGCGTTGAACAATGGAGACCAAATGGGTGTGAAGATCACTAATCAATTGAGATTCACAATGATTTTTCCAGGTACGCGCACACACACATATATACACATCTATACACACACAAAGTAGAACATGTATACACACGGACATCAACAAGCTTAACCGAGCTGAGCTCGAGCTCATTCAAACACTGTTGAGCCGAGCTTGATCTTGGCTTGTGAAAGCTCGAGTCGAGCTCAAACACCCCTCTAAAGTTGACGAGTCGAGCCCGAACACACCAAAGCTCGGCTTGGCTCATTTACAACCCTACTTAAAGGTGAGGAATGAATGGATTGGTTAAATTTTGTTGAGCGTATTTTTGAATACCATGAAGTACTGGATCACAAGAAGGTCAAGCTCAATGCTTTTTGTTTCAAGGAAAGAGCATCAACATGGTGGGAACAATCGCAGAAGCACAAAGGTAAGCCTCTGATTGTAAAATGGGAAAAGATGAAGAAAAAGTTGAAAAAACTTTTTTTACATTTAATTATGTTCAAATGATGTACGAGTGTTTGCATAACTTAAGGTAAGAAGGACGCAGTGTGGAAGATTACACCAAGGAATTTTATCAATCAATTTCCAACAATGATTTACCAGAGCATGAAGAACAATTGGTGGCACATTATATAAGTGGTTTGAGGCCTAGTGTATAAGATGTTCTGCTCTTACACTCGTTTTAGATTATTTCCGAAGCTTATTGTGACATCCCACATCGCCTGGGGGAAGAAGTTGTTGAGACTTGCATGTGTGGACACCTCATAACCTTATAGACGCGTTTTGAAAACCATGAGCACCGAAAGGAGAGTGTGCAAAGTGAACAATATCTACACGTTATAGGGCGGGTTGTGACATTTACCAATGAGCTTTAGTGGTACAGAGACAAAAAAAAAACAAACAAACAAATGTCGCATACTATTAGCAGTTCTACCAGTTCACAGTCCATTTTTAGGGAAGAATAAGTCCCTACAACAGTGCAAAATAGTGCCCCAAACGTAGGACAGCATCTGCTGCCTGTTAGTGGAGTTAAAGAGCAGGATGTCAATCCTGAAAATCGCCAAAATTTTGGAAGGAAAGCAGGCCAAAATCAAAGTGGAGACCTTGAAAATTGACACGCTAAAAGCATTTCAAGGAAAATCTTACTCTCCATCCCCATTCCCCCACACAAATCCTTATAAAATGGTCTCGCCTAAAATTTTCTCTATTATCAATCATCTACCCACATAGAGGCACCATACAACATCTTAACGAAAACATCCATTACCTTTGGCCTCATAAATTTAAACTCATACAACTTCACTCTTAGAGAAACTGACATAATATGCTTTCAACACTTCCTCACTAGAGGTTATACAAAAAAGGACCAAGAACTCCTCTCTCAAAGAAACATCCCCACACCAAGCATCATGCAAGATCACACCCTATGACCATTTCTGATACAAAGTTGGCGTATGGAATTGCACCATCGAGAAATTGTCAAAACTAACTAAGATCATTAATGCCAAAATCCACAAATGGCAATGAAGAAGATAGCGAGTTCATTTATAGAAAAACATCCTATGCAGCTTCATAATGACTTGCATAACCATGGTGTTAAGAATTTCTGCTGTTTTACAGATAAATCCCGACACTTATGATTTTATCTCATAGAGATGCGCATGACATCCAACTGTTAGAACAATCTTCTTAAAGCCTAAAACTGTTATTCATTTGAAACTTATAGACATTTTTTAATATGTTTATTGGTCAACTACATCAGCCTCTTTTCTTCAGACCCACGCATCAAGTACTTTTGGATGCATTCAACAGTTAGTTATTCAAACTTCTCTTTAGATTTCTATAATCTGCTAGAAAATCTGAGGCATATAAGATGTGGGCATGATTGGCTTCTGTGCAAAAAATATATTTATACACAAACATATTGGCATATATTTAAACATTACTAAACATATATTTATTAGACTTTCGCTAGTCACCTACTTCCTTGCATGTGAGAAAAGCCAAACCATACATTCTGAACCTGATGCCTAGCCTCATGGAAATGCATTTCCTCATTAACAAAAAGAAAGTTCAATTGCATTCGCATCATTCAAATGTTATAACGAGGAATTATGAACACACAAACACATACAGAAATGCATCTTGAAGTAGATCGCATGAAAACTCAAAACTCATTCACATTAACCCATTCCTACTATATATAACATGAAGTGTTAAAACTTGGAAGAAAAGAAAGAGCAGCTGCATTCATAATTACAGATTTTACCTCCTCTGACTGACCCTACTCATGTGCGAGGCAAGTGCATTCCTGATCCGCTGCCCACTCTCATCCACCTCTCCTTGGAAAACTGCAAGCTCTTGATCCTTCAAGTACCACACCTTTTCATCAGGAAATGCCTCACTACACTTGATCAGAAAATTATGAAGCAGACAACACGTTATGATAACAAATGGAAAGGACTCAATGCATTCTTCCTTCCAACGCTTTGATAGAAGCTGCCACCGAGCCCGAACTCTCCCAAATGCTGTGCCAACCAATTCCATTCCACGAGTGTGCACCGAATTAAAAGCCCGTTCGGAGGAACTTAAACTACTCTTATCATCTGATTTAACGAAAGGAGTGAGAAGCCATGGCAAAAGAGGGTAACAAGAGTAACCCAATATGTACTGTGGAATAGAATTGCCATCACTGAGCTCAAAAGATGGCCCATTCAACAACTCCCTTGATTCCTCCACACCCGAAAACAACTTGGATTGCCGTAAAACGGTTTCAGGCTTCATCGTATTAGGCCACCCGGCGGAAACATCCAAGAACCTTCCTTCCGAGTCCACCAATGCCTGAACCACCAACGACCCATTTTCACCCAACAAATCACCATCAACCTCAAACAGATCGAAGCCTAAAACACCAGAACAATTGGGAAGTGAAATCCAACCGAAACCCACTACAATTCGTTTGATATCGGTCTGAAATTCGAACAGATGTCCCAGATTCTCATTGATTGCCTTGCAAACCATGTAAAATGCACGACAAGCGTTGGCGGAATCGAGACCAAACCGCCTGGCGACGGATTTATAGGACGCGCCGTGGGATAAGCGGAAAAGGGCAGCCGCGAGAGCGTAATTGGGAGGGATCGGAGAGAGAGAGTTGAGAGAAGGAGTGAGGAGTCTGAGGAGAAGAGTGAAGGAAGGTTTGGACATGCGAAAGGCGTCAACCCATCGGGCGTCGTAGTTGGCTGAGGCGGCAGAGAGGAAGCGGTGGAACCAGCAGGAAGGGGGAGACGAAGAGGAGGAGGAGGAGGAAGAGAAGGAGGGTGGTGGAGGAGAGAGGAGAGAGAGGAGTTTAGAGAGAGAGAGAGAGGTGGAGGAGATATGGGATTCTAGGGTTAGGGTTTGGGAAGGGAGGAGGCGGAGGTCGTGTTGGGAGAGGAAGGAATGGGCGGCTGAGGTGGCGGAGGCGACGAGGGTGATAAGGTGGGTAAGGTTTTCTCGGTGACGGTGGCGAAGAGAATTTTCGGAATTTTCGTTTCTGCGTTTGGTGGTGGACTTGGCGCTGCTCTGTTTTCCTCCGCCCGCTGCCATGGATGTGCTGAGGTGTGAACTGCCGGAACAAGTGTTGTAAAGTTCAGTAACTTTTTGTTTTTTGTTTTTTTGGGTAATACACCAGAAAAAAAAAAAAATTTCTGTGTAAAACTCAGCACACTCGTAAAATTTCTACAGTAGAGCTTCAAGCCCTCATCTCCTTCAAGGAGGGGAGATTATACCAATTTAGCTAATGATCCACAGTTGTATCAAAATAAAATGCATAAGAGTTAATGGTACTAAAAAAAATAGTACCACATTAGTTTTTTTTTTTTTATTTTTTTTAGAGGTAGGTTTTGCTGTCTTGGAAGACCTTGTCTTATAAAGTTGCATTGAAGGTCGGGGAAAAATGGATTTATGCTTTGTTTGGTAGGATGGAAAGAAGATGGGTGGAGAGAAGAAAGGAGAAAATGAGCAAATTTTTTTCGTTTGGTGGAGATGATGCAAAGTAAGAAGAGAAAAGAAGATAGATGAACCTCCTTCCACTTGCACAAATTTTCATTCCTCCATTTTTGGATAGGAAAGAAGAAAGGTAAAACTATTATAAATATTTTAAATTACAAAAAATATATTTTTTTTTTCTTTCTCTCTCTTAACAAACAAAATAAAGTATTATTTTCTTCTCTTCTCTTCCATCGAACCAAACAAAAAGAGAGAAGAGCGCAATCTCTTCTCTAGGAATGTCTCATCCATTTAATTTGTTTCCTACCTACCAAACAGAGCATTAGAGGAGGAAAAAGAAATAAAGGTCAAACAGTCTGTCCAAGTATAATTTGACCTAATCTTAAGAAAGGTCAATCAATTTAACCAAAATATACAAAGACATTGGTCTTAATTTATTTTCTGGAAATGATATATATTTTGTTGTTGTTTAGTTCTGCAAATGATTTTTCTTGCAACCAATTCACATGTGAAATTCCTAAAATTTGATATGATTTGGTGAGGACAAAGTAAGCGAGTAAGTTTCAAAAAATAATA
Source organism: Cornus controversa (assembly GCA_026545225.1). NCBI lineage: Eukaryota > Viridiplantae > Streptophyta > Magnoliopsida > Cornales > Cornaceae > Cornus > Cornus controversa. The sequence continues at coordinate 62,265,865 of CM048851.1, read as the reverse complement.
ATAATAATAATATCAAAATGTCTCTTCTCTAGGGTTGTCTCATTCATTCCTCCTTTCTCTTATATTTAATTTTCTTTATTCCTACCAATTTTTTGGAAACCCTCACGAGACTATACTCGTCCACTAGGGGGAACCTAGGGGTTTAAAGGCTTATTGAATATGCTAAATGCAATCGTTTCTCCCACGAAAGTAGAGTTGAGTAGTTTAGTTAATGTTTAGTAGTTTCTTTGTTTTAGTTTTGTTTTATTCTATTGCTAAGGGACTAGCAATATGTAAGTTTGGGGGTGTGATCGGCGTTGAATGTTACGCATTCTAGTTTCTTAACTTGTGTATTTTATTCTCTTAGTGATAGATTATTTTGTTATTTTACTTTGTTTTAGTGTTTTCTGTATTTTCAGGGCCTTAATGATTATTTCAGTTAAAACCATGATTTTGGGTTTTTAAAGAAGACATCCAAGATGGTTAGATGAAGCCTACATCAAGGAGATCCATTCAACCATTTATTTCAACTCAAATCAGCCCAAGGAAGAGGTCCAAGAGAATTACAACTGCTTAACAAGGTTTCGGACCTGAAGCTGACGAGTGTAAAATAATGGATATTTGTCGTTGCTTTTCTACACTTCGTACAAAAAATAATAAAACCTGCAAAAACTTTACTAAAAACTGTATAGTAGTAAGCAGGGTCGAACCACTCTCAAGTGAGAATCAATAACAAGTCTAAACTTCAAAACCTAATTCTCTTGAGATGAAAAATGAATATTTAAAAAAATAAAATTCTGATTTTTTATTTAATAATAAAAACTAATATTAAATGTCTTAGATCAAATGATGGAAAAAATCTCAAGGAAAGAGAATTCACCACCATGGATCCATATAAATAAAGTTTTTTTTTTATATTCTTATCTAGTTTTTCCTCCAATAACCAATACACTTCACCAATCCAATTAGAACTTGGAAAGATGAAGGAAAATATGGAATAAAAAAGAATGACTTGATTATATATGAGAGAGACATTCTTTTACTTAATCTGATGCACATTGGTTAGGTAAACAGAGGTAGGCATTCTTCGAATTACCATTATTTGGCAAACACGAAGAATCCTTCCTCTACTTTTAGAAAATAAAATCCAGAATAGAAGAGTAGAAGAATGCTCTTGGGAGGAAAAAGTAGACAAGAAAATAAAACAACTTACCTATACTTCAGCCATGGTGGCTTCATCACTCCCTTGAGAAGGATGTTTACGCTTGCATATTAATAAAAAACAAACAAATATAAATGAAACTACTACTCATCATTGAATCAATAAAATAAATACACTATTTTTTTCTATAATTTCTCTACAATTTCTAACTCCCTTCACCATCCCCTAAGACCCCCTATTTATAGAGTTAGAGGGGAATGGTTTAGGTGGGAAAAATTTAAAATACAAAATTCAAAATACAATTTTGAAATATAAAATTCAAAATTCAAAATTCAAAAACAAAAATTCAAAATACAAAATTTTGAATTTAAATATCTAATATTTGATCTACATATCTTTAATTTGAATTCTGGACTGTAGACGTGGTCGTACAAAAAAGTATTTTGCAAAGTTTTGAACTTGAGACCTCTTGTGAAGTAGATTGCATAGAATACCATCTCTTCTACAATTCTTCTAATGTTTATCTTTGGCTATATATATCCTTTTTAGGCCTTTTCTGCTGCTTTTCTTCTTATTTGAAAATCAACCCCTATAAAACACAAAATGCAAAGATAAGAATATTTAAATAAAGTAAAAGAGTAATTAAAGACTTATTTTGAGATATAAAATAACATGTTTTGTGCACTTATCAAATTATCCCCAAACGAGCTTTTGCTAGTCCTCTAGCAAATACAAGCAAAAGATATTAGAGCACAAAACTGCTACTTTTATTTAACTCCTAACTAAAGATGTGCCACTTTCGCAGGCTGTTCTCGATTGCATTTACCATATGCAATAAGGCCTTAAACCCCTAGGTTACCCCTAGTGGACGAGCTATAGCCTCGTGAGGGTTTGCAGTGAAGGTACCCACAAACTTTCTAACTATTACAAAGAAGAGTTGTTTTAAGGCAGTAATTTCCCCTATTGTTCAGAGAATCTCCTATATATCCATGAAACATGAAAAATAAGAAATGAAATTGATAAGTTCCTCATATACAACAAGCTACTAGGGTGTTATAATAATAAACATCAAGGAAAAATCATCCACAAGTAACCTAGAAGCAGAGTGAATGTGTGTGAAGTCGACAAAAAGCCATCCTCAAATTCAAGTAATGTAATTCCCAAGTCACTAGAAGAAAAAGACGTTTTGACTTCAAATCTCACAGGTAAATATTTCTCTAAAAGAACAACTCTCGAAATTTTGGCTAACTGTTTCTCTCAGTTGTATGTGAGTAGAAATTCTGTTTCCAAAGTAAAAGCAAGCTCACATACTAATATGAAAAACCGATACATATAAATAGAAAAGTCTCATGATAGGAATGTTGATCACTTTTGGGAGAATGTCGAGTTACCCACCATAGCGCCTGCTTACTTATTACCCACTATCATATCTTTCCATAAATCTTACAGGTGGTGATTAGGATGGGGCTGTAAGTGAATATTTTTGGAAGTGATGAGTCTTCAAAATATCTCAAAGGGAAAGCTTGTCTTCTTCATTTCTTTTTTTCTTTTTCTTCTTCTTCTTTTTTTTTTTTCTTCTTTTTTTTTTTTTTTTTTTCTTCTTTTTTTTTTTTTTTTCTATCTTTCTTTTTTTTTTTTTTTATTGGAAAAAAAAAAATATATATATATATATATATATATATATATATATATATGATGATTTTTTTTTCTTTTTCACAAGAACATCCGTATCACTTTTCAGAAACTAACAACAGAAAGAAGGATTATGGTAGGATACGATAGTAGAAAAATAAATTACAAGGCCTATGTTTCTCTTAACTCGAAGTGATTTCATTCTCAGTGATCAACCAAAATGAAAGATAATGAGACTACTAACGATTTTTTATACGGTATCCAAGAAAATTGAGTCATCTTTTGACTCGGAGTTAGCATAAAAACTCTCTACAAAAGTGAAAGGCACGAAAGCTCACACGGTCTAAGTCTTTACTATTAGATCTTCCAGATTATCAGGAGGTTACTTACTTTTCAATTCGAATTGCAAAGTTCGACTTTTGTGCAAAAAATATTTCTGCTTCTAAATGCCCGTTATACAATAATGTCTATCATTATATTACCCTAATAACAAGTTCAATTTAGATCAAAACATTAACATCTCTTGGATTTCATGAAACGGATCATAAGTTAATCCAATATCATCATTGTAAAGGTACTCTACTGCCAAATTTTTTTTTTTTTTTGAAAAATGACTCTATTTTGGATCAAAAGATTTTCAAAAAAAACATGCATTTTGATAAATCTACCCCACCCCCAAACAAAATACAACACTGTCCCTAGTGTTAAAAGTATAGTAACAATGTATTGCTGAAGACAGATAGAAAAATATTGGAACAAATTACCTCAATTGTTCTGCTGTGGTAGAAGTACAGTCCCTACAAATATGCAATGCATAATAATATAGACTAAATGATTTAGAACCATATTAATCAAAGATCGTACCCCAAATATAATATAAACATATCCAAATAGAGTTTACAAAAAATCCTAAACTAAGTAGCAACACAACTAAACAGTTACGAAACTCTAAAATCAACCGGCAGGGTTGCCTCCCAAGAGCGCTAAGTTTAACGTCTTCAGCCAGACGCAAAAGAAATAGTACCCCAAAAAGATCAATCGAGATAGACTGGATCGACAAGGAAAATCTTTTCAATTTCACGAGCCTCCAACTCAAGAAAAGGCTTTATACGTTGAGCATTAACTTTGAATAACTTTCCATTTTTGGGATCTTGAACCTCAATAGCACCATGACTAGCAACTTGGTGGACATAGTATGGACCAGACCATCGTGACCTCAACTTCCCAGGAAACAATTCAAGACGAGAGTTATACAGAAGAACCTTCTGGCCTGGGGAGAAATCTTTTCTCAGAATTTGTTTGTCATGTTTCAATTTGGTCTTAGCTTTATAAATCTTCGAACTCTCGTAGGCATCATTTCTGATTTCCTCCAACTCATCGAGTTGAAGTGACCTACGCTCTCCGGCTTTATCATAGTTAAAATTCATGGCCTTGATAGCCCAATAAGCACGGTGTTCGAGTTCGACAGGCAAGTGACATGCTTTGCCATAGACTAAGCGATATGGAGACATTCCTATAGGAGTCTTATAAGCAGTACGATATGCCCACAAAGCATCTTGGAGGCGGAGACTCCAGTCCTTCCTTGTGGGGTTAACCGTTTTTTCTAAGATATGTTTGATCTCCCTATTGGATACCTCAGCCTGACCATTGGTTTGTGGGTGATAAGATAGGGCCACTTTGTGGGTGATCTCATATTTAGACATTAAGCTTGCAAAGACTTTGTTACAAAAATGGGAACCATTATCACTAATTATGGCTCGAGGTACACCGAATCTAGGCAAAATTAAGTCTTTCAAGAAATTCACCACAACTCTATGGTCGGCGGTCTTAGTGGCTAATGCTTCTACCCATTTGGACACATAATCAACAGCAAGAAGAATATAAATATACCCAAATGAGGAGGGAAAGGGTCCCATGAAGTCAATACCCCAAACATCAAATATTTCGACAACTAAAATTGATTGTTGGGGCCACTCATTACGCTTGGTAATCTTACCTAATAATTGACATCTAGGACAAGCGAGACAGTAGGTATAAGTGTCCTTAAAAAGGGTGGGCCAATAAAATCCCGACTGCAAGATTTTTGCAGCGGTCCTTTTAGAGCTAAAATGGCCACCACATGGCTGATCATGACAAAAGGAAATGACAGACTCTTGGTCGTCCTCGGGAACACACCTACGGATGATCTGATCTGGACAATACTTGAATAAGTAGGGATCATCCCAAAAATATTCCTTAGCCTTTGCTAAGAATTTGTATCTCTCTTGCTTAGACCAAGTGGAAGGGATTTGACCAGTCACAATGTAATTGACAATATCAGCATACCATGGGGCATGAGATATTGTAAAAAGTTGCTCATCAGGAAAATAATCAGAGATGGGAAGGGAGTCACTAATAGAATCAACAATAAGACGGGACAAATGGTCAGCGACTAGATTATCTGAGTCTTTCTTATCACGAATCTCAAGGTCAAATTCTTGAAGGAGTAAGATCCATCGTATCAACCTAGGTTTGGCATCTTTTTTGGAGAGAAGATGTCGCAATGCTGCATGATCGGTATAGATGATGACCTTAGATCCGATCAAATACGAGCGAAATTTGTCAAAGGAAAACACGACTGCTAATAACTCTTTCTCAGTGGTCGAGTAGTTAAGTTGCGCGTCATTCAAAGTCTTGCTAGCATAATAGATCACAGAGGGTGCTTTATCAACTCTTTGTCCTAAAACAGCCCCAACTGCATAATCTGACGCATCACACATGATCTCAAAAGGTAGGTTCCAATCAGGTGGGCGGATTATGGGTGCAGTGGTGAAGGCTAATTTTAATTGCTCAAAAGCTGAGTGACAAGCATCTGTAAACTCAAATGGTGCATCCTTAGCTAGAAGATGGGTCAAAGGTCGTGCTATCTTACTGAAATCTTTGATGAAACGCCTATAGAATCCAGCATGACCTAAGAAAGCTCGAATATCACGAACAGTTTTGGGGATAGGTAGATTTGAGATGAGGTCAACTTTTGCTTTATCTACCTCAATTCCCCCACTAGAAATAGTATGACCTAGGACAATTCCTTTCTTTACCATGAAGTGACATTTTTCCCAGTTAAGAACTAGGTTAGTGTCACGACAACGTTGAAGCACTAGAGTAAGATGGTGTAGGCATTGCTTAAAAGATGAACCAAAGACAGAGAAGTCATCCATGAAGATTTCTAGAAATTTGTCAACCATGTCGTGAAAGATACTCATCATGCACCTCTGAAATGTGGCGGGTGCATTGCATAACCCAAAGGGCATGCGACGATAAGCAAATGTGCCAAATGGACAGGTGAAAGTTGTCTTGTCTTGGTCATCGGGGTGGACGGGAATCTGGTTATAGCCAGAGTAACCATCTAAAAAGCAATAGTATGCCTGACCAACTAATTTCTCTAACATTTGGTCAACAAAAGGTAGAGGGAAATGATCCTTCCTAGTCATACTATTAAGCTTCCTATAGTCTATACAAACTCGCCATCCAGTTTGGACACGAGTAGGAACCAACTCATTATTGTCATTGGCAACAACAGTGATGCTAGACTTCTTAGGGACAACTTGGATTGGACTTACCCACTGGCTATCAGAGATGGGATAGATGATATTGGCATCTAGAAGTTTGATAACTTCAGCACGAACAACTTCCTTTAAATTGGGGTTAAGTCTCCTCTGAGGTTGTCGACAGGTTTTAGCATCGTCCTCTAAGTGAATGCGATGTTGGACCACGAAAGGACTAATACCTTTGATGTCATCAATTGACCAACCTATTGCTTCCTTATTTGCCCTAAGAACGTCAATTAGTTGGTTTTCCTGATCCTCAGTTAAATCAGAAGCTATCACCACGGGAAATGTGTCAGACTCACCTAGGTATAAATATTTTAAAGTCGCAGGTAGAGGCTTTAATTCAACTCTAGAAGGCTTCTTGACATTTTCAGAGGCAGTGGCATTCGGCAAAGACAATGGTTCAAATTGGGACCTATATTTTGGTGTGTCAGAGATTGGAGTGGAATCTAGCAAAGCATTGACTTCACTAATATAGTTATCCTCATCGAAATCAGCACTAAAATGGGCTAAACACTGTTGGAGTGGATCCTCAGGGTAGGAATGCTCAAAAGTGTGTGCGGTCAACGACTCAATAAGACAAACATCTTCAAAAGAATCTGAGTCGGGGGGTTGTTTCATCAAACTAAACACATTGACTTCCACTTTCATGTTACCAAAGGTCAAGGTCATGTTACCATTCCTACAATTGATCAATGCATTGGCTGTAGCTAAGAATGGTCGACCTAAAATGATTGGAATTTGTTTACCTTGAGTGGGTTGGGTATCTAGCACTATGAAATCTACAGGATAATAAAAATCAGCCACTTTAACAATTACATCCTCAATTATACCCCTTGGAATCTTAACTGATCGATCAGCTAATTGAATTCTAACATCAGCTTTTCTCAAATTATTCAACCCTAACTCTTGGTAGACTGAATAAGGTAACAAGTTCACACTAGCACCTAGATCCAACAAGGCCTGATCAGCAAAATTTTTCCCTATCCTACAAAGGACAGTCGGACTGCCAGGATCTTTATGTTTGACCACGGCTTAGTTTTGCAGGAAAGAAGAGCAATGTTGGGCTATGAAGGCTTCCTTTGGGATATTGGTTTTCCTCTTGACTAAGTCCTTAATAAACTTTGCATAAGAAGGGATTTGCTTAATGGCAGTGAGAAATGGAATATTAATCTGGAGATTCTGAAAAATCTCTAAGATCTCACTGTATTGCGAATCCTTTTTATTATTGACTAGTCTAGAAGGAAAGGGTGCAGGTGGAGCATACGGCTTAAGAGTGGTAGTGTCAGTCTGAGGACTATGGGCTTTCTTGGCTCTGGGAGAGTTGGATGGGGGAGACTCAAATGGTGCAGTCTCATCTTGAGTGGGTAGCTCAACCTTATTATCTATTTGCTTTCCTGACCGAAGTGTTGTGATGGAATTCACATGGCCACTTGATTGGTCAGTGGCAGAAGAAGATTCTATGAGATTAACCCCTTTGTTTTTAGGATTGATTTCAGGTTGGCTAGGCAAGGTACCCCTCTGTCTTTCAGTTAGAACAGAAGTAAGTTGACTCAATTGATTTTGGATTGACTGTTGAAATTGCAATTGGTTCTGAGTCAATAGGTCAAAGTTACTCTCTAACTTTTGAAATCTCTGATTGGATTGCTTATTAGTTTGATCTAGATTAAGGGCAAGCATTTTTAGAGTGTCATCATAGTTGGAAATATGTTAGTTTTGTGAGACAGGAGCAACATAATTGCTCATGGGATCAAGTGCGAGATCTTTATTGTGACTGAACTGATTGGTCAATGGAAATTGACCTTGAGGAACAAGAGGTCCTTGAGGTTGTGGTGGCCTATTGGAGTTACCTTGAGAACTAGGTTGACCACCTAAGTATTGTGCAGGAAAATTTTGTCGGTATGAAAAGTTAGGATGATTTCGAGTATCAGGATGGTAAGTCTGGCTGAAGGTATTAGCTGTCGGTCTTTTATAGGTATTAAAAGCCCACACTTGTGCATCCGAAGGTTCAGATGTACAATAGACCGGACACGCCTCAGTGGGATGGGATGAACTAGAACACATATTGCATTGTGCACTTGTGGACATGAGTGTAAAAGCATCGAACTTTCGACTCAAGTCTTTCACACCATCGGCTAGACTTTGCATCACAGATTTGAGTTCATTTTCAGGCTTGATTTCATACATACCAGATTTTCTATGGGATTGGTCATTCCTAGAAAATTCATCATCACAATTATTCCAATTCCAATTTTGGGCATTCTCAGCTAGTTCTTCTAAAAATTGATAGGCTTGATCAGGGGTTTGGTTCTTGAACTTACCTTGGTGCATAGACTCGAGCATGGTTCGGTTCATAGGTGAAAGCCCCTTATAGAAAAATTGAACTAACTGTGCTTTATCAAAGCCATGGTGTGGGCATTTCAGAAGCAAATCATGAAAACGCTCCCAAGTGTGGTGGAATTGTTCCTCATTTTTCCCTCTAAAAGTGCTTATGGCATCTCTCATTGACTCGGTCTTTTGCATAGGATAAAATTTGTTCATAAACTTCTTTGCAAGTGCATCCCATGATTCAATTGAATTTGGAGGAATGGAGTTTAGCCATGAGGCAGCCTTATCTTCTAGGGATAGAGGAAAAAGACGCAATTTGATACCCTCGGCATCCAAATTCTAATTTTTGAAAGTGTTGCAAATTGTTAAAAATTTGCTTAAATGGATATAAGGTTGCTCACTTTCAAACCCATGAAATTTGGGTAACAAATTGATTGTAGCGGGCCTAATCTCAAATTGGGCCGCATTGTTCTCTGGGAGAACAATACAATTAGGTGGGTTGGCTGTGATGGGTGCAAAGTACTCATTTAAAGTCCGAGGTGCAGCCATTGGATTATGAGTGGTGGTTGAAGAAAGTGAGAGAGTGAGAGGAGTCTTCTCTAAATCAGGAATTGATAGATCACTAGAAGACCGAACTAACCGTTTGTTAACCCGCAACCACTTGGGCATAAACTAATACACAACTAATTTTTTTTTATTTTTTATTTTTATTTTTTTTTAAGGGAAGAAAAACCTAACTAATTAGATCCTAGAAGATGGGCTAGACACAGGATTGAACACACAAACCACACAAAAAATTTGGCCTTTTATCTTGAGCTTAAATTCAAGGGTGATGAATTTTTAAATCTAATATTGTAGAAAATTAATTGGATGGTCTCCAAAATTAATTCTCTCCTAATTAGACAGCTTCTACTCTCTTTCAGAGTAACTAGAAGATTACCAGTTAAGGCCTACCAACAACACAACGAGGAGAGTTCCCAGGAAACTGTGGAGAGGCACGTGGCCTGCTTAATGACGGTACGTCCACACTCCTTAGACAGAACTTTTCCTAAACATTGTAAAGTTGGAAGGTGCTCACTGGAGTTACCAAGAGTTAAATCTTTCCAAGAGGGTCCTACAAGCTTTGTGTACACCCTATGGCCAATGTCTAATTGATTTTAAATTAAATTAGGCTTGGACTTTGACAAATGCTCGAATTTTATGATTTGTGGGCCACGGAAACAGGTGATGAAATCCCGACCGTATCTTGTTGGGGTGTTTGCCCTTAAGTATCTTATGCAAATGCTAATTTAAAAATGCACAAACAAAATAAGCAATAAAAATAATAAAGAAAAATGAGTGAGTGTGTGGTCTTTCTTTTTTTTTTTTTTTTTTTTGAAACAAAAAGAATAACAAAAAATAATAATAATAAAAAATAAAATAAAGTTGAAGAAAGTGTGACCCTAGGGAGATTTCTAAGTTATTCTATCCTAGAGTTCACATGCTAAAGTTATCAACCTAAAAAAAAAACTATGTTTTCTTAATCTAAAAAGGAAAAAAAAAAAAAATTTGATGTAAAAGAATTAGGTACTTACCTGGATGACGTTATTATTTCCTTTGGAAGAGCAACGGATGGTGACATCTATAGAAGAAGTGCATCATAAGAACCTGTCATGGAAAAAAAATATATATAAAAATATTATATTTTTTTTTTCTTTTTTTTTTTTTTTTTCAAGAAGAAAAAAAAATAATAATAAAAGAAACAAAAACTATAATAAATAAAAATAAAAGGGAGGGAAAGAAAGTTAGGGTGGGCTCCCAAAAAAAATTGTAGTCTTGAATATTTGGGCTTCGAATTCTCAAACTTGATTCGGCAACGGCGCCATTTGACGAGTGTAAAATAATGGATATTTGTCGTTGCTTTTCTACACTTCGTACAAAAAATAATAAAACCTGCAAAAACTTTACTAAAAACTGTATAGTAGTAAGCAGGGTCGAACCACTCTCAAGTGAGAATCAATAACAAGTCTAAACTTCAAAACCTAATTCTCTTGAGATGAAAAATGAATATTTAGAAAAATAAAATTCTGATTTTTTATTTAATAATAAAAACTAATATTAAATGTCTTAGATCAAATGATGGAAAAAATCTCAAGGAAAGAGAATTCACCACCATGGATCCATATAAATAAAGTTTTTTTTTTTTTTTATATTCTTATCTAGTTTTTCCTCCAATAACCAATACACTTCACCAATCCAATTAGAACTTGGAAAGATGAAGGAAAATATGGAATAAAAAAGAATGACTTGATTATATATGAGAGAGACATTCTTTTACTTAATCTGATGCACATTGGCTAGGTAAACAGAGGTAGGCATTCTTCGAATTATAGAAAAAAATAGTGTATTTATTTTATTGATTCAATGATGAGTAGTAGTTTCATTTATATTTATTTGTTTTTTATTAATATGCAAGCGTAAACATCCTTCTCAAGGGAGTGATGAAGCCACCATGGCTGAAGTATAGGTAAGTTGTTTTATTTTCTTGTCTACTTTTTCCTCCCAAGAGCATTCTTCTACTCTTCTATTCTGGATTTTATTTTCTAAAAGCAGAGGAAGGATTCTTCGTGTTTGCCAAATAATGGTAATTCGAAGAATGCCTACCTCTGTTTACCTAACCAATGTGCATCAGATTAAGTAAAAGAATGTCTCTCTCATATATAATAAAGTCATTCTTTTTTCTTCCATATTTTCCTTCATCTTTCCAAGTTCTAATTGGATTGGTGAAGTGTATTGGTTATTGGAGGAAAAACTAGATAAGAATATAAAAAAAAACTTTATTTATATGGATCCATGGTGGTGAATTCTCTTTCCTTGAGATTTTTTCCATCATTTGATCTAAGACATTTAATATTAGTTTTTATTATTAAATAAAAAATCAGAATTTTATTTTTTTAAATATTCATTTTTCATCTCAAGAGAATTAGGTTTTGAAGTTTAGACTTGTTATTGATTCTCACTTGAGAGTGGTTCGACCCTGCTTACTACTATACAGTTTTTAGTAAAGTTTTTGCAGGTTTTATTATTTTTTGTACGAAGTGTAGAAAAGCAACGACAAAAGTGAGACGTTCCGGGGGGTGTCTAGCCTCCAAACCAGTTTATCCCGTTGGTCAGAAAGAGGTATAATGACCAGTAGAACCTGCTTGAATCCTTGGTCCAGTCGGAATGTTAGCTGGGATAAACCACTCTTTCTCTTTGATGAATGAAAAAAGAGTAAGCTTCAAATAAGAAGAAAGCAGAGGTATATCACTTCCATTTGACGAGTGTAGATTATTGGATGTTTGTCGTTGCTTTTCTACACTTCGTACAAAAAATAATAAAACCTGCAAAAACTTTACTAAAAACTGTATAGTAGTAAGTAGGGTCGAACCACTCTCAAGTGAGAATCAGTAACAAGTCTAAACTTCAAAACCTAAATCTCTTGAGATGAAAAATGAATATTTAAAAAAATAAAATTCTGATTTTTTATTTAATAATAAAAACTAATATTAAATGTCTTAGATCAAATGATAGGACAAATCTCAAGGAAAGAGAATTCACCACCATGGATCCATATAAATAAAGTTTTTTTTTTTTTTATATTCTTATCTAGTTTTTCCTCCAATAACCAATACACTTCACCAATCCAATTAGAACTTGGAAAGATGAAGGAAAATATGGAATAAAAAAGAATGACTTGATTATATATGAGAGAGACATTCTTTTACTTAATCTAATGCACATTGGCTAGGTAAACAGAGGTAGGCATTCTTCGAATTACCATTATTTGGCAAACACGAAAAATCCTTCCTCTAATTTTAGAAAATAAAATCCAGAATAGAAGAGTAGAAGAATGCTATTGGGAGGAAAAAGTAGACAAGAAAATAAAATAACTTACCTATACTTCAGCCATGGTGGCTTCATCACTCCCTTGAGAATGATGTTTACGCTTGCATATTAAAAGAAAACAAACAAATAGAAATGAAATTACTACTCATCATTGAATCAATAAAACAATTACACTATTTTTTTCTATAATTTCTCTACAATTTCTAACTCCCTTCACCATCCCCTAAGACCCCCTATTTATAGAGTTAAAGGGGAATGGTTTAGGTGGAAAAAATTTAAAATACAAAATTCAAAAACAAAAATTCAAAATACAAAATTTGAAATACAAAATTCAAAAACAAAAATTCAAAATACAAAATTTTGAATTTAAATATCTAATATTTGATCTCCATATCTTTAATTTGAATTCTGAACTGCAGACGTGGCCGTGCAAAAAAAAGCATTTTGCAAAGTTTTGAACTTGAGACCTCTTTGTGAAGTAGATTGTACAGAATACCATCTCTCCTACAATTCTTCTGATGTTTATCTTTGGCTATATATATCCTTTTAAGGCCTTTTCTGCTGCTTTTCTTCTTATTTGGAAATCAACTCCTATAAAACACAAAATGCAAAGATAAGAATATTTAAATAAAGTAAAAGAGTAATTAAAGACTTATTTTGAGATATAAAATAACATGTTTTGTGCACTTGTCAAATTACCCCCAAACGAGCTTTTGCTAGTCCTCTAGCAAATTCAAGCAAAAGATATTAGGGCACAAAACTGCTACTTTTATTTAACTCCTAACTAAAGATGTGCCACTTTCGCAGGCTATTTCGATTGCATTTACCATATGCAATAAGGCCTTAAACCCCTAGGTTACCCATAGTGGACGAGCTATAGCCTCGTGAAGGTTTCAATAATGATACCCACAAACATCAAAAAATGGTAATTAACACTCAAAGATTTTTTTTTTCTATTAATGTGTATAAATCAAGAATAACTCAATTATTTCACTTTAGTGCGAAATAAAAAAAATTAAAAGAAAAGATTAAATACTATTCAAAAGTTAAAAAATTTCATTACTATTCTTGACTCAGAGTGTGTGTGTGAATAGCCACCAATAATATACTTCTCAATTTTAAAGCAACTGTATTTTAGATTTTCTTAGAAAATTAGCTTTGATTTCAAATCTCACTTATGATATTTCACTCAAAATTTCAAATCTCACTTATGATATTTCACTCAAAATTGAACACTAAGAGATTGGCTAATTTTGCACTCAAGTATATGTGAGTAGAATAATGTAGAACAAATGCAAATTACCTCACATATTTTCAACAAAGAACGAAATTTTCAAGAAAATGCATTGGTCTCATGAAAGGAATATCAAATATTAAGAATTTATACCACACAACAATATAACTCAGTCATGTCCATATCCGAACTATACTATCCTTAAGATCAAAAAGGACTTTTATTAGTATGTAACTTTAGGTAAAAGGAAGATAAAAAAGTGATAATGATAATGGTAAGGTGTATTCGAGAATGTTTGGAAAGAACTAACTCACTTAGAGCATATTACTTTCAACTTTTTCTTCCAAAATTTTGTCAATTGAATACTTTCTATTTCACTTTTTTTTATATACACTTCTCAAAATCTCATCAACAATTATACTCCCTCCTTTTTTCTTTTTTCCTTTTTCTTCTTCTTCTTTTTTCTTTTTTTTTCACCCGCTTATACATTGATCACATCCATTCTCGAAAAACCTAAAAATGGTTATAAAAGAAAGGCTAGACCAAAAAGCTTCACTGATTATCACATCCATTCTCGAAAAACCGTAAAAAATAAGGTTATAAAAGAAAGAATGGGCAAAAAGCTCAACTGGTTAACAAGTGGTAATTCATAACTAAGAAAAAAAAATTTTGAAAGGCTCAAACAATGAAAGATGGCCTAAAATCATTTCTGAAGGATAGGTATAGTTCTTCAACATACATGAGCTCAAAAAAATAAATTATGTGGCATAATGTGATGAATTCTTAATATCTGACCAAAAGAATGAAATAATGAGACTAATCAACAAAATTATGTGGAATTCAAGAAAAAATAGAGTGATTAGCATATAATCCTCAAAATAAAAAGAATGGTACAATACCTCACTGGGTTAAATCTCCACTTTTATTCGTCAGAAATTTAACATGCAATCACTTATGAAAATAATGGATATTTGTCGTTGCTTTTCTACACTTCGTACAAAAAATAATAAAACCTGCAAAAACTTTACTAAAAACTGTATAGTAGTAAGTAGGGTCGAACCACTCTCAAGTGAGAATCAATAACAAGTCTAAACTTCAAAACCTAATTCTCTTGAGATGAAAAATGAATATTTAAAAAAATAAAATTCTGATTTTTTATTTAATAATAAAAACTAATATTAAATGTCTTAGATCAAATGATGGAAAAAATCTCAAGGAAAGAGAATTCACCACTATGGATCCATATAAATAAAGTTTTTTTTTATATTCTTATCTAGTTTTTCCTCCAATAACCAATACACTTCACCAATCCAATTAGAACTTGGAAAGATGAAGGAAAATATGGAATAAAAAAGAATGACTTGATTATATATGAGAGAGACATTCTTTTACTTAATCTGATGCACATTGGCTAGGTAAACAGAGGTAGGCATTCTTCGAATTACCATTATTTGGCAAACACGAAGAATCCTTCCTCTACTTTTAGAAAATAAAATCCAGAATAGAAGAGTAGAAGAATGCTCTTGGGAGGAAAAAGTAGACAAGAAAATAAAACAACTTACCTATACTTCAGCCATGGTGGCTTCATCACTCCCTTGAGAAGGATGTTTACGCTTGCATATTAATAAAAAACAAACAAATATAAATGAAACTACTACTCATCATTGAATCAATAAAATAAATACACTATTTTTTTCTATAATTTCTCTACAATTTCTAACTCCCTTCACCATCCCCTAAGACCCCCTATTTATAGAGTTAGAGGGGAATGGTTTAGGTGGGAAAAATTTAAAATACAAAATTCAAAATACAATTTTGAAATATAAAATTCAAAATTCAAAATTCAAAAACAAAAATTCAAAATACAAAATTTTGAATTTAAATATCTAATATTTGATCTCCATATCTTTAATTTGAATTCTGGACTGTAGACGTGGTCGTACAAAAAAGTATTTTGCAAAGTTTTGAACTTGAGACCTCTTGTGAAGTAGATTGCATAGAATACCATCTCTTCTACAATTCTTCTAATGTTTATCTTTGGCTATATATATCCTTTTTAGGCCTTTTCTGCTGCTTTTCTTCTTATTTGGAAATCAACCCCTATAAAACACAAAATGCAAAGATAAGAATATTTAAATAAAGTAAAAGAGTAATTAAAGACTTATTTTGAGATATAAAATAACATGTTTTGTGCACTTATCAGAAGCCCAAATCTGCGCATAATACAGTCTTAATCCCGTTTTGAAAAACGGACCAGAAGTGTTATTTTCGAGCCTCAAATAGACTTAATTTTAATGTGAGTTGAACGAAATTCGATTCTGCACACTTTTGTATTTCATGAAAATTTCGTGAATCGGACTTTTAGTGGGTCAAAAGTTGGGCCGAACGTCAGTAGGAAAAACCTACCTGATTAGTGCTGCGGGAAAACCTAATTAATTCCTAATTGGATTAGGACTTTGGTGTATTCTCTTGGGGTATAAAGTGAAGGATTAGAGGCAGAGTTGGGAGGTGATTTTAGAAGAGATTGGAGAGTCTGAGAGAGCTTGGGACAGAACAGAAGACATACTTTGGAGAGCCATTGGAGAACAAAGTCATACGGGTAATTCATGAAGATGATGCCTTCTTCCTCAACCGTTGAAGCTTCTTCTTCTACCATGAGCGGCTAGTTCATCCACTAGGGTTTTGATGTAGCCCTAACAAAGTATCAATGGTTTGATTGTTTTAATTATTGGGGACCTTTATATATATGCATAGATTGTGTAATTTAGATGATTCTTATTATAGAATTGAGCAATACAAATCTTATAAATTCAGTTTTAATTATTTCTTATCTTATCTTAGATATTTGGTTGTTGTTATTGAACTCAATTTCTCTTATTTTCTGTGATCATGAGAGCAATTATTACGCAATGGTAATCACTGAATATATCATTAAAAGTTTTGATGGATTATGTCTAGAGAAGATGAATCATACTACACTCTAGATTAGAGTAGTAAGGCAGATGGCCCATGCTAATCGAAGATAGTCCATGACTTAGCCTTAATCATATGTTATTTTCTTGACGGATGAAGGTGAGCTTGTAGCCACCGACACCACTTATGCATGATGTAATCCCCCATAGTTGATTCAATTGACCATTGATTGTGGAGTTAGTGGTGAAGTCAAATACCCTAGATTTCTCTCATATTATCTTATTCACTTTCTATTTACTTTGATTTATTTTATTTTACTTTTTAATTAGTTTAAAAATCAGAATTCTTTTCTCCTAAATTTAATTAGAATTAATTTCGTATTCCAACTCATCAGACCATAATCCCTGAGGTTCGACACCTATTTCGATAGCCCTATTCTGCAAGGAATTCGTTCTATTGCGAAGTGTGGTAATTTTAATTGATACACTTATTGAGACACTCACAACACACGAATCAATATCATTCTCAAGTCAAGACTCAAGACCTTACTTAGTGTCCATATTATGAAGTCAATAATAGAGATATTGATGGAGATGAGAGATGTGTTTGGGTCATTTGTGTTTTGAATAACAGGCAAATAGTTGGAATTATTGGTTGTTTTCATGGTATTGGTGGCTGGAGAAGAGGGCAGCAGCAATTAAAAGCTGTAATACCATAAAATGAATAAGAGAAACAGAGGAGAGAAAATTTGCCACACGGGGATTCTCATTAATTAGCAAATATAAATACAAAAGATTCTAATAGTTTTGAAACTGATTCTTAAAGATAAGAGTACAGATGTAACCTAAAATACAAATTCAAAAATTAAAAACAAACTTGAAGCAGTTACAACAATTTATGAGAATGATTCAGACTTCTCTATTAGTCAAGTCATTGCACGCGAACCACGTTAGATAGAAAATAATAGAGAAGTCTGATTCCTTCTCATAAATTGCTTCAAGTTTATGAGAAGGAATCGGACTTCTTTATTAGGAAATGCTCGTCTCCTCATATTCTCTCTCCATCAAATCAAATTATGTACGGAGACTTTTACCTTGCATCAAAGCCAAATATATATTTCTAACATATTTGACCATTATTGTTCCATTAATCACCACAATTAATCAGCATGATCGAAGATCTTTGAAAAAAATTATGATAGAATTTTTGTCGATTAATCAAATATGTGTTAAGAATTGCTAATTTAATTAGGTTTCCATAGAATTGTATTTTAATAGGTGATTCTTTTAGCACAAGTTGTCTTGGGCTCTAAGAAATTGTAATTCTCGTCTAACAAGGAATTAAATTTGAAGACTCTATAAATAGATGTGAGGTTGAGAAGAAAGGTGGTAGAGAAAAGAGAGAGAGATAATTGTATAGAGAGAAATTGTGTAACCAAAGTACTGAAGTAAAGAAAGTCGTTCTTCACCCGTGGGCTTAGGCAATTTGTCGAACCACGTAAATTTTGTATTATTTGTATGTGTGTGTTTTTCTCTATTTTATTGCCAATAGTGTGTGTGCGATCCTAACAAGTAATATTAGAGCTATGACAGCAACTATTACAGAAGGAAAGTACATGGTCACAAAGTTTGATGGAAGAAGGACTTTAGTCTTTGGCAAGTTTAAATGCGGGATTTACTAATTCAACATGGTCTCAAAGAGGCTTTGGGTTTGAAACCGGAAAAGATGGAAGATGAACAGTGGGGGAAGATTAACTTGAAGGTAATGAGTGCTATTCGATTGACGTTGGCAGATGATATTATGTATGATGTGATAGAAGAAGCTTCAGTAGCGGATATATGAAAGAAATTGAAGAATCTATATATGGGAAAGAATCTCACCAACCGGTTAGTCTTGAAGTAAGAGTTATATACTTTTCGGAGAAAAGAAAAAGTAAACTTACAAGAACATCTTGGTGAGTTCAATAAGATCATTTGTGATTTATCTAATGTTGATGTCAAGTTGAGTGATGAGGATAAAACAATTATTTTGTTGACGTCGGTACGCTCTGCCTATAAACATTTATTCAATACTTTGCTCTATGGAAGAGATACCATTTCGGTAGAGTAAGTTAAGAATGTTTTGTTCTCTAATAAAAAGTTAAATGAGAAAGAGAGTCATAATGATCAAGCTCAAGCTCTTATTGCTCAAGAGAATAAAATATTTGGAGCTTCAAAAAACTTTGTGCCATTGTCAGAGAAAAGATGTTACAAGTGTGGAAGAAATGAGCATCTTCAGTGGTATTATCCAGAAAAGAAGAAGAGTGCATCTGCTGCTGTTTTTATATCAGAGGCTAAGAAAGAAGAAAGTGATGATGATGAAGCATTATCAATTATTGATAACAAGAAAGTGGCTAAGGAGTAAATACTTGATTCTGCTTGTTCTTTTCATATGTGTCATCATAAAGAATGGTTTGCAACCTACAAACATGTAGGTGGTAAGGTATTCATGAGGAATAATGCTTCTTGTGATGTTATGGGAATTGGAATAATCAAAATTAAGACAACAAATGGTTTGGTAAGAATCCCGACGAATGTACGTTATATTCTAAGTATCAGAAGTAATGACCTATAGGTGGTAAGGTATTTATGGGAAATAATGTTTCTTGTGATGTTATGAGAATTGGAACAATCAAAATTAAGACAACTAATGGTTTGGTAAGAATCCTAACGAATGTACGTCATGTTCCAAGTATCAGAAGGAATGTGATTTCTGTGGGAGCATTGGATTCCAAGGGTTAGTTGTGTGAAGTGAAGAATGAATTAATGCATATTAGAAGGGAGCCACATGTTATACTTTTGGGAAGGAAGATCAATAACCTTTATATTTTGTTGGAAAATACTATGCTAGTTGGAGCAATTGCAAAGACAAAATGGAAGCCTATTTCAAAATCTACTAGAGTGTTCAATCAAGAGCAACAAGAGAATGAAGAAGTCTTGACGATTGCAAGAACACCAACCTTTATTTCAGAAGCAAGAAGAATTCAATTTGGTAATGTGAGAGTAGATTCCAAGTTCGACTAGTTGAACTTAGAATTTGCTCGCAATAGGTGAATGCAATAGAATGGCAAAGAACGACAAGAAGAAAGAAGGTGTTTTGTTTCAGGTGGACAAATCTTCAGTCGAGGTGGAGTTATAGAGAAACGCATTGATGAGATTTGAGCTAAGGTGGAGATTGTTAGGAATTGTGACTCAAATTCCTAATGTAATTAGGTTTCCATATAGAGTTGTATTTTAATAGGTGATTCTTTTAGCGCAAGTTGTCTTAAGCTCTAAAGAATTGTAATTCTTGTTCAACAAGGAATTAAATTTGAAGACTCTATAAATAGAGGTGAGGTTGAGAAGAGATGTGGTAGAAAAAAGAGAGAGAAATAATTGTAGAGTAAGAGATAATTGTAGAGAGAGAGGTGAGTAGAGAGAGAAAAAAATGTGTAACTAAAGTACTAAAGTAAAAAAAGTCATTCTTCGCCCATGGACATAGGCAATTTGTCGAACCACATAAATCTTGTGTTATTTGTGTGTGTGTGTGTGTGTGTGTTTTTCTCTATTTTATTGCCAATAATGTGTGTGCGATCCTAACACTATGTTAGGAGTAAAATCGAAAATTATTGATGGTCATGGATGGTGACGGTGGTGGTTAGTTATTTTAGAAATCAGATTTTTTTTATTAAATTATTTGGAAGTATAATGGTAAAATCATCCTAAAATTTCTAAAATCATCATAGGAGATATCAGTGCAATTACAACAAAACTCATGAGAAGCCATTGTATTTTACTTTATTTGAAATATAATGTAATATTATAATGCAAGGGCAAAATTATCTTTTCACACTTTAAATTTATTATGGAGAAATAGATTTAGAGGAGTTGAAAGAAATAAAGGTCAAATGGTCTCTCCGAGTGTAATTTGACATAATCTTAGATAATCAGTGAATTTAACTCACATATACAAAGATATTGGTCTTAATTTATTTTCTGAAAATGATATATTTTTTGTTGTTGTTGTTCAATTCTGGAAATGATTTTTCTTGCAACCAATTCACACCTGAAATTCCTAAAATTTGATATGATTTCGTGAGTACAAAGTGAGCGAATAAGGGTGCGTTCACTAACAAAAATATTTTCTATTTTTGCACTTGGAAAAAATAGAAATATATTCTTGTTTTTTGGAGTAGAAATAGAAAGTAGAAATAACGTTCATTAAAACTTGTTGTTTCCATATTTTGAAAACAAAAAATAGTGTTTAGTAACACAAATTTATTTTTAATTCATCTATTAAAAATTAACATTTAATCACAGTAAAAGATACAATTTGCAACTAGTTCAATAATAGTTCCTATTGCTTGTTTTGAAAAAAAAAAAAAAACTTGACATTTACCAAATAAAAAATAAAAAAATTACTCAACTTTATTGCCAACCACCTCTGTCTAAAGCACATCCTTTAAATACTTAAAGTCACAGATCCTAACAATACTCAATACATGAACATAAAATATAACATCCAATTTTTTTTCCCATTTGGTTAAACTCCTAATAACATATACTTGAACTCTTTACCTATATCATATTCATCTGACTAGTTATTTATAGGCTTTCTATTGTAATTCCCATTTTTTTTAATGTATTTTCAATATACAAATCATTAATCATTTATGCCTGAATATAAAATAGCTAACATGTATGTTATCAAGTTTAGGTGAAATACTTTACGGAGGACTCGATAAATTTATTTCGTAAGAATTGGATAATTTTTCTTTTCTTTTCTTTTTTTCCATATTTGAACCTATAACTATTAGACAATACAAAATAATTTTTCAGCCGAATTAGTCTTCCATAAATATGATATCATATATATGTGAAAATTAAATTAAATTAAAATTAATATCATATATATGTGAAAATTAAATTAAAAAATATGATACAAGTTAAAAGATAATAATATACATAACATGAATATCATGAAGATTTATTATTTATAAGTGATTTTTTTTTTGAAAAAAAAAAGATGAAAGTAAGAGCATTTTCAAAGTGTTTTTTTATTTGAATATAGATAATTTATGCACATTATATATTATCATATTAATTTATTATATATTATTTAACTAAGTAGAGAAGAAAAAGATTATAATATGTAAATAAGAAAGCAATTGTACAAAAAATCATGGATAGTGAAAGTTATGTTTAAGGATAAGGATCATCTCCAGCCAAATCTCTCTTCTGAATTCTGCAAATTTCAATCATGCGGTTCAAATTTAGTCTCATCATCTTCTTGTTTAATTTTAGTTGTAATAGAAATTTTAAATTTGAATTTAACAAGATGATGATGTGGCTAAATTTAAACTGCATGATTAAGATTTGCGTAATTCAGGAGAGAGATTTGACTGGAGAGGATCTTTGTTCAGTGTATTCTGTGGTTCAGATTTAGTCTCACCGTCATCTTGTTTAATATTATATATGACTTAGTTAAGTAGGTCCCGCTATAGTGGAGAAAATATTCTCTTGCTACAGTAAAGAAATAAAAGAAATATATATATTTTTTTATTTCCTCCTCCTTTTACAAAAAAGAAAAATATTTTTCATTATAGAGAACAGAAACATTTTATTAAATATAATTTTTGCTTTTGCTTTTGCTTTTAACTTTTTAAAAGATAGAAACAAAGAGAATATATATATATCAAAATATCTCAAAATAAGATCACGGGCGTTGGTCATAGTCCAGTGTGATCATTTTTAGTAAAAAGACAGAAAGGATAGAGAGGATAGAGTATGTGATAATTTTCAACGAGTTTTAATACCAACAAAGAACTCCCTCCATATACCAAGACCGACCTTAGTGTCCATATTATGAAGTCAAGTTATTGCGTGCGGACCACATTAGATAGCAAGTGCTCATCTCCTCCCATTCTCTCTCCATCAAATCAAATTAAGTACCGAGACCTTCACCTTGCATCAAAGCCAAATATTTCTACATATTTGACCATTATTCTTCCACAAATCACCACAAGTAATCCAAACAAAACAAACACAGCCAGCGGAAAATGACTCCTCAATACTACTTCATTGACAAGTTGCATTATTCTCTTTCACTCCCTATTGTATTATTGGAGCAATTAAGAAGAACAGAGAAATAATATGGTTGTCCTCTTTTAATTAATACAGTATTTAAAAGTTTCTCCTTTCTAATTTGTTTAAATTTCATAACCCATCATGATATATATCTCACCTTGTTATGTTAGCAAACCCCTTCAATTCCTGTAATATAATATACAATAAAGATGATCTAGTTTTAACGGTAACAATTTAAGTCTCAAATAAAATAAAAACATGCAATAAAAACAAGATTTAACAAAAACCACTCGCTAAAAGCAATTTTAAACCTACTATTTAGTGATATAAGGTGATATAAGGTAATATCGTAAGAAATCTTCTCCTTGGTCAACGGCTGCATCATTGTGTTAGAATTTTCAACAAAAGAAAAGGATCAAGAATATTTTGAGTGATATTAAAATTATGTTGATGGAAGTGTTGAACAAATAGAAATAGTGCACGTTATTGATTTTTAGTCAGAATGGAAAAAGACAAGCTAATTAAAGAAGAGAACGACTGAGAAGGATCAAGAATTGGTTGAGGTGGTATAAAAGATGGTGCTGGAAGGAAGCCATATATATATATATATATATATAGCGCATTGTTGTTGTATAAGCTAGCTAGAGGGAAATTCTGATCATGAATTCAATGGAATGGAGGGTAATGTTGTTAGTACTTGTGGGTGTCAAAATAGGACTTGAGAAGAAGTTTGACAAGTCAACCTGTGCCAACATGGCAACCACGTCACAAGTGAAAAAGGCCCATGTCTTGAGGGCTCGAGCACCACGAATTGAGCCTCTAGGCCCATCCATCGAGCGGGATGACCCAAGCCCATGGCACAACAATCATCAATAAAGCCTCGAGGTCTATCTCTCGAGCACAATCAATAAAGCCTTGAGGTCTATCCCTCGAGCACAATCAACAGAGCCTCGAATTCCATCTCTCGAGCACAATCCATAAAGCCTCGAGGTCCATCTCTCGAGCACAACCAATAAAGCCTTGAGGTCTATCCCTCGAGCACAATCAACAGAGCCTCGAATTCCATCTCTCGAGCACAATAAATAAAGCCTGGAGAGTCATCTCTCGAGCACAATCAATAAAGCCTCGAGGTCTATCTCTCGAGCACAATCAATAAAGCCTCGAGGTCTATCTCTCGAGCACAATCCATAAAGCCTCGAGGTCCGTCTCTCGAGCACAGTCACTAAAGCCTGGAGAGTCATCTCTCGAGCACTGTCAAAAAAGCCTTGAGGTCTATCTCTCGAGCACAATCAATAAAGCCTCGAGGTCTATCTCTCGAGCACAATCCATAAAGCCTCGAGGTCCGTCTCTCGAGCACAGTCACTAAAGCTTGGAGAGTCATCTCTCGAGCACTGTCAAAAAAGCCTCGGGGTCTATCTCTCGAGCACAATCCATAAAGCCTCGAGGTCCATCTCTCGAGCACAGCCAACAAAGCCTCGAGGCCTATCCCTCGAGCACGGACAATGAAGCCTCCAGGACCATCTCTCGAGCACTGTCAACTAAGCCTCAAGGTCTATCCCTCGAGCATGAGCGCCAAAACCTCGAGGCCTACCCCTCAGGCATCGCCTACAGACGTTTAAGTATATGAGAACATTCTCGCAAAAGTACAAACAAACCCTACGGCGCGACAAGATTAGGGATTGGTAGGTCCCACCCTTGTCGCCCTGTGACAGGGTCCAAATGGGAAACCAGGAGGGTTTTGGATTGGAGGATGAACAATGGAGAAAGCCCAACTAGATCAAGGGGCCTAGTTAGTGGAACAGTGAGTGATGTTTTGCCATAGCAGAGACTCTTACCATCACCATTAATGCTCTGGCAAAGGGCAATTAATGTAGCCAACCACCGCCGCTAAAGGATGTCTGAAGACATTCAATGCAAAAGAAAGGAGGTGACGCGGTAGGTGTGTAGGGTGCTCATGGCCTAAGCACCTTCGACCCGTCTAGGGTGACCCGAGGCCAACGACTTTCTATAAATAGAGAACTCTGTAATAATGGCAAGGCAAGATCCTACCCTCACTATCTTCCCCATTAACTAGCTCTAATTGTTTCCCCTCTGGTCTAGATACTCTCTGGCTCCCTCATAGTAGTGTTGACTACCCCATAATATATATATTCTACTGTTATACATAAAGAACCCCTACAGTACTTTTGGTGTGGTTTCATAAAAATGGATGTTTTGGTTGCTGGGAGCAAGAGAAGATTGCTCTCTTGCAAATCAAAGCTTCCATCAACTATCCAAATGGAGATTATTTGCCATCTTGGAAAGACACAGACACGAGTGACTGTTGTGATTGGGAACGAGTTGAGTGCAACGTCACCACAAGGCATGTCACTAAACTCTCTCTGAATTATACAATGGATCGTAGCTTAGATGGATTGTACATACAGAAAAGTAATAAGAGAAGCTTAGAGAAATGGGATTTCAATGCCTCTTTGTTTATTCCCTTCATAGACCTCAGAGTTCTTGACTTGAGTGGTAATGGGATTTTTGGTTGGATCCCAAATCAAGGTTTGAAATTCTTGTTTTGCAAACTAAATACCATTAATTTGGTTAAATTTCTTTTTCTTTTTCTTTTTGAATTTTAGTTATAAATATTTGTGAACATATATAATGATTGAAACAGGATCTTCCTTAACTTGCAGGATTTGAAAGACTAATTGGATTGAACAAGCTGGACGCCATCTCTTAAGAATTTGAGTGTTAGTGTGAAGGGACTGATTGTAGTAAAAGGTATAACAGTGTCCATATTGCTTAGCAACTACCACCCCATGCTCACTGTGAATTGGCAATAATATCGAAAGGGTTGTGTTCATTCCTTATTTTCTAATTAATTGCCTAATAAAGGATGACAGCAGTGAAATACCAGAACTTTTATTTCAGTCCTTGAATCCTTAAGTTATTATACATGGGCTGCACTGTTTGAGCAATAAGTATGTGATAGAGGAAGGTCCAGTTTCCAAAATTCACTTGTCTTGCTTTATTCTTTTATTTTCCTTGATGGGGTACAAGGTAACAAGGCAAAATGTTCTAACTTATTAACATCATTTTTCATGATGTTTTAGTACTTCATCCTATGATCCATATAGATATTATTTAATTGGTGTAGCACACACCATATTAGTTATAACTATTTTGGTTTCTTATATGTATAGACTTGGAAGCCTTGACCAGCTTGGAGCACTTGGATTTAGATTACTCCTCCATCAAAGGGAACTTTCTTCAGAATGTTGGAGTGATGACTTCTCTAAGATTCTTATCATTGCGAAGTTCTGGATTAGGTGGCAACCTACCAGCCCAAGGAGGTAAACCTGTCATATGTACCATTAATTGCTTTGATTTCTTTCCTTGTTGATTTAAGTTGTTCAATTTGTTCAGCCCTCAGGTTGATCAACTCTATTCAAATGAAAATTCAATCAGAATTTTTACATCTTTACAGGCTGGTGCAACCTTAAAAACCTCCAAGAGCTAGACCTCAGTGAGAATGATTTCGTGGGGATACTTCCATCATGTTTAGGAAACTTGACATCTCTTAGACAATTGGATCTCTCTTTGAACCATTTCAATGGAAATATTGCAGAGTCTCCTCTTACTAGTCTCATGACACTTGAATACATTTCCCTTTCATATAACCACTTGAAGGTTCCATTCTCGTTTGCCTCATTTTTCAACCATTCAAAGCTCAAGGTCATTTTAAGTGATAACAACAATATTCTCACTAGTGTTGAAAACAAGTTCCAATCATGGATTCCAAGGTTCCAAGTGGAGGCATTTAGCTGTTCAAATTGTACCATTAATAGATTTCCCAACTTCCTGAATGACCAAGCCTAATAATTGTTGATATCTCCTACAACCACCTGGCGAGCAAGTTACCAACATGGTTATTAGAGAACAATACGAGACTAGAACATTTGTCCCTACAAAATAACTATTTCACAGGGCCTCTTAAATTGCCTTGTTCTCTTAAATATCAATTTTGTTTACTAGATCTTTCTAACAATTACATAAGTGGTGAACTCCCTACAAATTTGAATGTAATATATCCAACTTTGCAATTTATGAACCTATCAAGAAATATGTTTCAAAGCAACATTCCTTCTTTTTAAGGTGATCTTAGGTCTTTAGCGATTCTAGATTTATCTAAAAACAACTTGTCGGGAAAAATACCAAAACAACTGGCAATGGGTTGTTCCTCCTTAAGGTTCCTCAAATTATCAAATAATCATTTGCATGGTCAAATATTCCCAATTGCAAAATCCTTTAACTTGACCAAGTTGAAGTGGTTATTTTTGGATAACAATCAATTTGTCGGAAAGATCCCAAATAGCTTGTCTAACACCAATTTGTGGGCGATGGATATGAGTAATAACCATTTGTCAAGCATGCTTCCACTATGGATAGGGAATATGTCAGATTTAAAAGAATTTGATTTGTCTATAAATCAACTTGAAGGTCCCATTCCCATTGAGTTTTGTGAACTTAATGAACTCGAGTTTCTAAATCTTTCTGAGAACAATCTGTCTGGCTCTATTCCTTCTTGTTTCAGTCCCTCATCCATACGATACGTCCATCTACATAAAAATGGACTAAGTGGTCCTTGGACTCATGCATTCTACAACAGCACTTGTTTGGTGACATTAGACCTTGGAGATAACAACTTAACCGGTAGCATACCAGGTTGGATTGGCCGTCGTCTTTCAGCACTAAGCATTCTACTCTTGAAGGCTAATCATTTTAAAGGTGTCATTCCCTCGCAGTTATGCCACTTGAACCAAATAAGCCTCATTGATCTTTCTCATAATAATCTTTCTGGACCTATACCGCATTGTTTGATCAACATTACTTTCAAACCAACTGAAACTAAATCTTTCTCGGGTAGCTATTATTTAGGTGACCCTGATGTGATTGGACTTCAGTTGTCCCTCGGTGGGAGGACTTTTACAGGAATGCTAATGTCCGTCTTCCACTATGCATTCAATCGACTATCTGCACATGCACTTTTTAGTGTCAAAGAAGAGGTGGAATTCACAACAAAGAGTAGGTCCTATTCATATGAGGGCATTGTGCTTAATTTTATGTCTGGAATCGATTTCTCTTGTAACCAATTGACAGGTGAAATCCCATTGCAACTTGGGAATTTAACCGAGATCCATGCACTAAACTTGTCTCATAACAATCTCGTAGGATCTATCCCAACAACATTCTCCAATCTAAAGAATATAGAGAGTTTAGATCTTTCCTACAATAACTTAAGTGAAAATATCCCTACTCAATTGACTGACTTAAACTCTCTGGCGGTCTTCAGTGTGGCACATAACAACTTATCTGGCAAAACACCAGACAGAAAAAGCTCAGTTTGCAACCTTCAATGGAAGTAGCTAGGAGGGAAATTTCTATCTTTGTGGACCTCCATTATCTAACAATTGCAGTGACACGGGATCACCATTGCCAATTCCAATTTCTTTTGAGAAATATGATGGTTTGATTGACATGGATTTTTTTTACATGACTTTTTTAGTGTCCTATATAATTGTGTTGTTAGGAATTGCTGTTGTTTTGTGTATTAATCCCTATTGGCGAAGGGCATGGTTCAACTTCATTGAAATGTGCATGATATCTTCCTACTATTTTGTTGTTGACAGCTTTCATAAGCTGCTCAGTTGTTAGGAATATTAATGTGTAACTAACGGCTCTTCATGATTAGATAATTGTCTCCATCTCCATATATGTACATATCTTGTTAATTTTTCAATCTAATATGTCAATTAATATGTTTGTGTGCCCAACCTATATTAATTGGCAATATTATTTCCACTACCAATTAACTTGTAGATGATTAAATTTTCAGCAGATGGTGTTTGAAATTTCTGAACTTTTTCCATCAGATTTATGTACTACCGTCAAAAGAGAGACAATATATATAGAGTTGGATTATTATGTATACCATCCTGCCTCAGGATCATAGTTAAAAGTTTTCAATTTTTTTCCTTTTTTTTCAGAGCCAATCAAGCAATTGAGAGCATGTCATTTTCATTACTTTATTAGACTAGGCATGAAAAAGGAACATATATTTGTGTGATAATTATATTATATTGTTCATTTTTCTCAACGAATTTATGTTTGGTCGGTGATAGTCAAACTTTTAGCGACCAAAAAATCATAAGAGTAGTGATAATCTTAACCTCATCTAGTTGGAAAATGCAGGTGATCCTGACGGATCAAATGTCATTTAGTGGCCAGGCCATTTAAACGGTGTCACTTGCAAAAAAGAAAAGCTTGAGGATTTTTGTCGCAAAAGGTGGATTCCAGGAATTTCCGACATTATCAATCTCAAAACACTACTTCAAATGGGCCCACAGTGATTTTCTCATGTGAGATTCTGAACTTAATTCAACTTTTAACCCAGACCAAACTTATAATGCTTTGGTTATGAATCAACTTGTGCATAAAAGATACTATAGTAAATTAATACTAGTGAAGCATTATCAAAATATTCATAACAAAATCCAAGCATGTAACTTCAAAGATTTAATTGTTTTCAACCTTTTTGTAGCTTTAACTTGATATATTACTCTCCCGTACCACCCAAAATAAGGTGTCATGCTAACAAGTATAGATGTAGATTCAAAATACCGGCACCAGATAATACGAATACGACCATACAACAAACTTAAAAAGAGATGAACACCTAGAGCATGATGCCTCTTATTCTCCTATATTGGGTGTAAGTGAGAGGAGTTCTGTTTTTTTAAGAGAAGTGACTAATGACTAAACTGGAAAGCACAAATTAGAATGAACAAGGTAAGCAAACTATATGGAAAAAGTCAGCTAGGTGTGATATGAGAGAGAGAGAAAACAAGAGTGATTAGAAGAGGGAGGGGCCAGAATTTACCAATTGTCCTCACACCATGGGGTATTTATATGCCTAAGGTGTGAGCCTTTGACAACTGTCATCCTATGTGGCATATTACCACGTGTAGGGCCATTCCTTCATCACCCTTAGTTGCAACCATGAGCATAATTACTTCTTTTCCTCAAAGGTTAAACAAACTCTCGAGAAATGCTATGATAGTGCCCTCGTGAGTCAACTTAGCATAGTTTTTCAGCTTATTATGCTCATAACCCAACGAGTCTTCCTCTCAATCCTCCATTCCCATCTTCTTGTTTGGGGCCATGGCGTCATACGCACCATCATGACACCAAGACCACCCAAGTCATATCACAGTGTGCTTCTGCCAGAAATGACTCGAGGGCCTTCGTAGCTTCATACAAGTTCTAACCCCTCAAGGCTAGAAGTAACATCGTGACCAATTACTTTCTATCGTGACCAGTTACTTTCTATATTGAATAGAAGAACTAGTAATCTCTCACATAATCTCTGCCACGAGAGTTATCACTCGAGGTCACGAACTCGGAGCCACATGATCGCCCATTCATCCATGGTCGTGGGAAGTCTATGGTTTGCATTATGGAGAATTATTTATTAGGCAAGGAGAAAACTAGTAGGCGATGAAATAGTTTAATTTGAAGATAGATTGAAAAGAATTCTGAGGATGATTCCCGTCAAGGAGCTAATCGGCTGATGAATAATGCAGATCGAAAGAATATATACAGAGTTGAAAGTAGCCAAATTTTGCCTTCCCTTTTTAGATGGTCTGCACATTGAGGGAAGATCAGGTAGACTGATTTTATAACTGCACTTTAAAAACCATAAAAGAAAATAAAAGAAAGAAATAATGAAGAGAGAACCAAATGGTGTATTAAGGGTTTAGAAAAAAGGGATGTATCGCTTTCTTAGGTTGAATCAAATTGAGTTCTAATTGTAGTTTTATTATGATTTGAGTTTTTCTCAAGAAAGGAAGCCAATAGCCAAAAAGATCAGTAAGTTAAATAAAAGGAGAGGGGGTGGAGAGTAATACCACAACATAGCCAAGTTCAAAAGGTGGAATTGGTTTGCATGTTTAGTTTATATAGTTTTTTGTGATATATCATCTGTGGGTGGGAATGGTTAGTTGATTGCTTCTGGTAGATGAAGATGAAGCTTAAGCAGCCACAAAGATGGTCAGGCTCGGAGGAATGCAAGTGGCAATTCTTGTGTTATCAGGTATCCACAAAAGAAAGGAAGCAAAAGCGAGCCCTTACCGGGTGAGAAGTCAGGTTTAGCATCCTAAACTGAAATAAGTCAATGCTGCATATTTGACTAAGAACCACAATATTGAAAAATACAAATGGACATTATCCCAAATGGTATGAACCGTATGATCTCATCCCGCTAGGAGACAACATTATGAGTGTGTGCACATTTGCTTGAACTGTAAAAAAAAATTAAAAACCACTATAATGAAAATTCTAGAAGAAATCCCTACTGAACAGATGCATAAATGTATATTGCAACAATAAAACTCAACATAAGATTGAAAATTTGCCTCCCTCCGATATAGGATTGAAAATTTTACTCCAACACAGAGAAAGTAGGAGAGGACGTGAAATCACAGACTACATAAACAGGAATTACAATTTAAGAGCAGAAATTGCTTCGGGTTTAAAATCAATCCTCAGACCCAACACTCTCCTCACCTCAGCAGGAGTTAGTCTCCAGGTCATGGGTCCTGAGTTCTCACCCCAGAAATCCAGAATCTCAGAAACCTTTTCCAAATTTAGGATAGTTGCCATCTGGGTAAGACGAGCGAACTTGTCTCTAACAGTCCTTTGACTCATGCTGGAAAAGTGGCTTACTAGTGCCCTAGCATCTCTGTCAAGCTGGAGACCTCCAAGCTGACTGAATCTTTTTTGCATCATGATTACTTCAAGTCTCTTTACAATGAAGTCAATGACCAGATGAACAAAGGAGTCATAATTGTTGGCAGTCATTAGTGGTTGGAGCCATGCCACATTGGTCTCAACAGAGTGGAGAAGCCTCTGGACCCATGGGTCATTCATCTCGTTGTCTGCATATTCAGCCTCAGACAGCTCATAGCTAATGGTTGCCACACTATCTAATACTGGACGGATTCTAGGTGTTATGGTTGCTACAAGTTGCTCCATTCCAACATTTAAGGCTTTCTTGAAACTGTTGCTCATCTCGCCCAACTCAGACAAACAAGATTTTACTCTCTCTCTATCCGCTGGTGCAGGAAATACCTGATAAAGATATATAATTTTAACACAAACAACTCCGGATATAATCACACAAGAAAAAAACAAAGAATACAAGTATTGGAAACCGAGCTAATAAATGGTAATTTACACAGTAAAGATCACAAATCTATGAACAAAGTCATATACAAAAAAAAAAAAAAAAACCCCCGCAAATAAAAACAAAAAAACATATGTTAAAAGTCAAACCTCAGTATGTTGCTCATTTGAAACCAAATATATAAGCGTTAAGAACCAAAAACAAGAGTAAAAAGGAGAACCTTGTCCAATACAATAAAATGGACTGGAAAGTGGGACAACATGAACATCATAAGAAGCATATCTAAGTACACAAAGGGTTATCAAAAGAAGACAGTCCATAAAATATCCCTCTAGTTTGGCAAAAATCCATTCAAACTCACAGTCATATATATTTTAAAATTAAGTTCATAGTTTACTTATCAAATATATATATTTTTAAATGCATTGGAGTTCCAAAACAACCAGTTATTTAAATCAACAAAGTTACATTTCTTCTGGGGTAAAGAAACACAAGTGATAAGACCAAACATTATCTGAAGGCTCTCAAAAATAAGTTCAAGATCTGAATCACAGCTCTTCATTACAAGTTATATGTGGCACTAGTTCATGATTCCTTAAGAGGTCAAAAGAAGGACTTTGCAGGATGAAAAACGAAGATCTAATATATATCTTTTTAATTATTAATATGAAAAACAAAAATCTAATATCTATCTTGTTCATTATTAATTATTATTATCTAAATGGGAACTGACCAATTGGTTAGGGTCTTCTGTTTCTTCTATTTGACCAAATTCTCAGTAACATACGACACTTTTCAAAATTTTCTGATACATGGCACTGCAAGCCTTGGGGTAAGGCATCTGAGTGCATGCCAGTACAGACAACTTTTCTCTGGGGTGTATTTTTTCCATATGAGGGCATGCTAATACAAATTACTTTTCTCTAATGGCATAGTTGTTAGTAGACACTGTTTTTCTTTTTTTGGTTTTCTATAGATAGAAAACTACTGAATCACATTGTCGTCAACCACTGCAACACCAAAGTAATGCCATGGAACATATACTTCAACAAAGTGAAAAGATATAGCACAAGCATGTTCTTCCTTGGCACTCACCTCCGAGTAGACCTCAATTAGTTTGATTGAAAAGCTTGGATCGGCTGAAGAACCTTCGCATTTGAAGCAGAAGATGAATTTCCATTGAAGCACTACCAATAATATCAAGGTTGATCCATCTAACTAAAATTTTACACCAAATTAGATTTGCCTCTGAATTTAATCTGACAGGATCCAAAGACGAACCAAACTGATCCAAGTGTCAAGTTGATCGAACAGGGATCAGCCGAAAATGATCCCCTTCAAGCTCAGATCAAGCTTGTATCAAGCTTGAGGCCTTTCTTTAAACTTGTGAGTTCACAAGCCGTTTGAGCTCAGCTAGTTAAAGATCTTATTGGTTTTTTTTTTATAAGTAAAATTTTATAAAAAGCGCTCAAAAGGGGGGCACATCCCAAGAGGATACACAGAGCCATAAATGGCCACCTATAACTTTAGACTATCAACAAAATCTACAAATTACCCCACCGATTTACAATTACACCCATTGACCCAAAAAAATAACGAACTCATAATGACATATTTGAGAGACAAAATAGTAGACTCCTCTCCATCAAAGGATCTCCTATTTCACTCCCGCCACAATCCCCACCACAAGCAGAGGAGCATGGCCCTCCGGGCATCCCTAGCTCGGCTCACCACTGTACACCCTCTCCAAGTCTCAATCACCTCAACCATAGATTTGGGGCACACCCAAATCATGCCAAAAGCTGTCAAAAACATAGTCCAGACATCTCTCGCCACTGGATAATGAAGAAGTGACTCCTCCGCCTTCTTACACATGCAACACCAGTTCACTACCACTTGTTGCCTTCTTCTGAGATTATTTAGGTGTTTGAATCCTCCCAAGAACTGCTATCTAGACAAAAAAACGCCACCTTGAGAGGGGCTCTCGATCTCCAAACCGCCTTCCAAGAAAAAGGGCCACCCGGAGTCCCTAGAAGGCTCTGATAGAAATAATGCACCCCAAAATGCTCCTCTCGGAGAATCCTTCCAAACCAACTCATTCATTCCCTCCCCCCCTCCACAATCTGGCTATAAAACAAAGAAAGGAACTTTGTTGCCTCCTCAATCTCCCAATTATGAAGTTGCCTCCGAAATTGAACATCCCAAGTCGTCCTCCCGCTATCAAGCCGATAACAATTAAAGTATCTTAAGTGTTTTAAATTCGGCCCAACAATTATCATAAGCTCCTTGGTATTGGATTAATAAAAGGTAGCCCAAATTTATGAGATTGTGACATTAGCGACAACATATTGTAAGAAGAATCCCTTTTGGGACAACTTGTGTTCCATGTGCTCTTTTTTGTTTTTTCATTTTTTTTTTCTTCTGACATAATGTACATAAGAAATCAAATTGAAGCATTTGTTATTCATTAATGAATAGACAACTTAATAAATAAATGGACATGGAACTGAAAGAAAAACATGAGCTAGTGGCATCTCCTCCACTTTCTAAGTGGAAGGTCGAGAGTTCACGTACCCATGAGGGGCAACTTTAGGTGTACGCATGTATCTTACTTACCAAAAAGAAAAAAGTGTTGAAAATGGACCTATACAGGTTCTACTTTATTAGTGAATGAGCTTCAAGTTCAAACTCCACAGTTAATTTAGGTAAAGCAAAGAGCCAATTACTTAGTTGAGCTTGTGCGGCTCATGAATAGCTCGATTCAACTACAACACTAAATCAAACATAATAAACAATTAATATCAACTTGTCTTCCAGGATCATTGCGAATTGTCTAAGAATTCTTAGAACTGCATGACATCTCATAATATACGTGTTAGAATGTATAATGTATATGAGTGTATTTGAGAGTATTTTCTTATAAGGGTATATTAGTCATTTTGTTGTAATATAAAAAAGTTATATATATAGCAGTGAGAGAGGTCACTTGATCCCCCAAACTCGGTTTTTTCTTCTTCTCTTTGTATCACAATCTCAACAATATGTTATTTCAAACGTAGGCGCAGTACCTGTGTTCGACACATTTTTTGGATATGGGTATGGGATATGGGTCTGACACTTTTAGTTGGACATACACCTAAAAAACATGTCTAATAATTCAATTTTATTATATTATTACTCCAAAATGAGTGAAATGACTATATTGAAGTATTGAACAATATGTTACATAAAAAAAAAAACTCTTACATAAAGACATTATTTTACTCTAGAAATTAAATAAAAATATTAAATATTAATATTTAGCAGTGTCCATGTGTCTTTTTATTTGGGGATCTAACACTCCGACGTTTGGATACATACTTGCACCTAACAAATGTATCCGAGTCCAGGTAACATAACCCACAATCATATACAACAGTAAAGAAGTGCACTTTTACAAGTTCTCAATGTAGTTGGAATATGAAGGTTGACCAATTAAAACATGTCACTAAGAGATAATTATGGTGATTGAAATCATTCAAGAGAATAATTTTAGTCAATCTTAAACTCGAGATTGTGTAATAGTCATGTCATCATGCATTCCCATTTTATCACTTCAAAGATCAGCAAGACCAAGTTCAGCCATAACGAGCAATGAATAAGTAGCACTCTTTACTCCAGAAAGAAATTTATTTACCATGTAGAGCGCTTCAGTTTGGACGTGATGAAAAGAAAAGTAAACTCAAGGGAAAGCTGTAGCATCAGTTTACACCTAAAATTAAGCAAAATTTAATGCACAAGAAATTGCATAAAGAAAACAAAATGAGGGGGGAAAACAGAAAAAGGAAATTTTGGCACTCACCTCTGCACATTGCTCTTCAATCTCGTGTCGTAGTTTCAGTGCATACTCACTACTCACATCCATGTTGTTCAAAGCCGTAGCAATCTCTGTCCCAGTCTTTTGCACACAGACACCACCCAAAAACAGCTTTGCTCCAAGGTTAGGCTCCCTCATTTTCTGCTGCAATGCTTCATTGTATTCATTGCCTAACAAACTAACTGCACTGCTCAAAACCGCAATCACCGAGTTAATGTTTGAAGTTGATATTGACCTACGGCAGCAACTCTGCAAAACATAGAACACGTCGTCCACCATGGAAGTTGTGAGGCTGTCGGGTACGTGTTCATCTATCTTAATAGCCTTCCTTACGTTTTCCACCATGAAGAATCCCTCCAGAATCACATAATAACCAGTGATGTCTTGCACAACTTTGCTGAAATTTCCGCTTCTGAAAGCTCTTGTGGCTCGCGGGCCTAACTCGGGGTCGACAGAAGTCAAAGCCTTAATCTTTGACACCATGTATTCTGTGTAGTCCTCACCTAACTGTGTCAGTGACAGTATTTCTTCCAAATACAACTCAATCTCTCTTGGGTCCGGACCTTCAACTCCAACAGAAAGCAAATTGTTCTTGTAAGAATTGATGTCGGAGGTTAATCTGGCCAATTTTCGGTAGTCCATGTACTTCTTTAGAATCAGAGACCCCCGAGAATCGCACTCTTCTTGAAGCTCGCAAATGGCGTACACAATGGCATCTTCGCCACACAGACTCCTCAAAATCTCATCATTTTCTTCAATAGCTAAAACAATGTCTTTGAATAAATTGGTCAAGCAAGCAACGAAGTTCACCTGATTTTTTTGGTTTGGTTGGTCCATTAATTCCACCGTCTGCTCAAATTCAAGTCTGGATCGCATTGCAATGACTTTCTTCAAATAGCTAACGTACACTTGCAATCCTTCTTCCTCCAAACCGAGGGGCGAGTACAGCCTGATGAAGCGGAGGATCTTGGGGTGATCCCGCTGATCAACGGCAGCCGATAATCTCTTCCGAACGATTCCTTCAAGCTGTTTCTTGGATGCGAGGAGCTGTTCCCTCTGATCATCGGAACCACCGAAAGCAGCAGAATCCCCCTTGTAGTACTTGGCATCGATCTGGAGAAACGTCTGAACATATCTAGCGGCGGACTCGAAATCCTCGGCATCGAGAGCTTTCTTGACTCCATCAATGCAGTTGGCCCTGTCAACGATGGCATCGATCCGGAGGAGGGTGTCGTTGACGCGGGACTGAGCGAGATCGAGCTCGCGGACTTTTGCGCTGACCTCATCAGCGAGAAGAGAGGTGGCGCGGACGTTGGAGAGCATGTAGTCAGAATCGGCCTTGACGATGTGTAGAACGTCAGCGGATTTCTGTAGGTTGGAGAGCTGTTTGTCGAGATCTGTTCGTTGGAAGAGGACGTTGTCGAGTTCCAGATCTAGGGCACGCTGGTACGCAATGCACTCGTGGAGGAGCCTAGTCATGGCCCCAACGTCGGTAAGCTTGCGCACGTACTCCAGTGCCTCCGGATTTCCGAATTTCACAGACGATGATGACGATGAATTGGAACCACTGTCTTGATCTTCTTCCGGACCTAAAGCCGTATTCGATCCGTTTGACGTCGACGCCACCATCATTCTTCTTCTTTTTCTAAGTGTTCGTAAGTTTGTACTCTGAAATAATGTCTCCTATTTTCAAAATTTTAACATCAAGATAACAAAGAAACAAGTTCAATAATTTTGATTTTGTTTTCTTTTTTGATTTTACAATACATATCGACTTGTAATTTTTTCAATTCTGGAATATCCTTTTCCAATATCAAAGTAAAATACTATTTGAGCAGTGTTACTATATCATTATTTTCAGAAGCTCAATCAAAATGGTCCGTGTTGTACTCAAGTCATTTGATTTGCTGATCACAATTTTTTCTACAAAAGTCAAACTCCTTTCGCATTAAAGAGGTTCGAACCAAGGTTCTCGGGATCGAAATTTGATATAGGATTGTTAGGAGTTGTGTATAATGGGAACATGAATAGTAAGATTCTATAAAATTAATAAAAAAATCAAACTAACTTTTTAAAGGAAAAGACTCTAAAATATAGGATTACAACACACAAACATATATATATATATATATATATATATATATATATGGAAAATGCTAAACGTCATGAAATTTTATTATGAATTGCCTTCATGAATGATATGGCAAGTGATAATACCATTGACATTTCGTGTATGGGGGGAATTCCACCAATACTAACTCACCATTTAATTGCCACATCATTCAAGATAAAAATTCATGAAATATTTTCATGACATGTAGCATTGCTCATATATATATATATATATATATATATATATATATATATATATAAAAAGATAAATTACACTGAACCCTCATGAGATTTGGTCTAATTACACCTGGTATCAAATTAATTGATTTTATTACAATGATCTCTCCTGTAACAGAAATGAACTAACCGACGTTAACTTTTGGATGAAATATATATTATCCTTAATATTATATTGATATAAAATTAAAACATTTATATATATAAAATGACACTTTTGTTCATCTAATATAATAATATTTACTATATTATATATATAGTAAATATTATTATTATTATATATATATAATAAATATTATTATATATGTGTGTGCTCGCGCGCCCGCGCGCAACCCCAACTGCCATCATCACCTCTATCGACACCACACCAAGACTACCACCATGCCACAAACCAAACCCACCACTTATGGCTGTCATGCCGTGAACCACCACTAGCTAAGCCACCATGAGTCATCACAACCACCATGCACAACCCCAGTTGCCATGGCCACCACCATGGTGAGGTTGATAAGGTTGAAGGTGGGAGCATGGTGGTGGCCATGGCAGCTGGGGTTGTGCACGATGGTTGTGGTGGTTCACGGTAGCTCGGTTAGTGGTGGTTCATGGTATGGCAGCCATGAGTGGTGGGTCTGGTCTGTGGCATGGCGGTGGTCTTGGTGTGGTGTTGATGGGGGGTAATGATGGCAGTTGAAGTTGTGCCCACACACACACATATATATAATAATATTTACTATATTATATATATTAGATGGGCAAAAGTATCATTTTATATATATAAATATTTTAATTTTTATATCAATATAATATTAAGGATATAATAGACATTTCACCCAAAAATTAACGTTGATTATTTCATTTCTATTACAAAGGAGGTCATTGTAACAAAATCAATTAGTTTGATACTGGGTGTAATTAGGTCAAACCTCAGTAGAGATCAGTATAATTTACCCTATATAAAAATACCACTTCAAATATAGCTCCATACATCTAGAAATAAATTATTATTTTTTTCTTAATATAAACTTAAAAAGTGAATTTAATATTATGAGATTTCTGTTGTAAGAGTCCTCTCTTTTTAACTTTTTAATATTTGTACATATTGGTGGAAGAGAAAATTTTGATTAAATGTTCCAATTGCGAAAGTGACTGTACAGGGCATGAAATGATGCAACAATATTATTGAAGAAAAATCATGGAGTATTCGTGAGGGTTTCCTTAATTAATAGATAAACGGAGGTTGATAACCAGGTTACAAGATAACTTTCAATAAAAGTGCATTAGCATTTCATTTCTTTCAACATTGCAAGTGATGGTTTTACTTTTACCAAACCACCCTTCTAAGTTGCAGTCACGTTTTCATGTGTTTATTTTCATAACAAACAATGTTACACGTCATAAAATAATTTCATCAATTTATATCATGAATGATGTGACAGGTAACATGGAGAGTTAATATTGGTAGGATTTCCCCCATACACGGAGTCCCATGATATTATCACTTGACACATCATTTATGATACAAATTCATGACATTATTTCATGACGTTTAGCATTTTTCTTTCATAACCTAACATCTTGTGTTGGAAATTGAATTCAATGCTCTTATTACGTGAAAAACATCCTCCCCTCGTAATAAAATAAAGTGTAAGACTCATTGTTACAAGAATGAATAAGCATGAGGTTTCAAATTTGACTTGTGTAAAATAATATTATTTTTTAAAAAACAACGTGATATCAACTTGTATATATTATATATATATATGTGTATAATTAGCATCATAAATAAAATATGCATTACAAAGCAGTAATATTTCCTCTGGTACACAAGAAAGCATATCTAATGACACAAAAATTAGAAGAGGTCCTTAAACTGAAACATCCATAAATAGGGTTCCATTATCACAAGAACGTAACTATTGCTAAAGGACTTCACTCAACTGCTGCTGAAGAATAAAGTCACAAATATTTTTTAAGTCATATGTCCTTCTGACTAGCTTGAATTAAAGAAAAATGCATGGCTTGCAATCCAAACAGGGAAAGACTCCTTTCTTCAAACCCTCCTACCAGCACACAGACTTGTAAGGTGTGAGTTGTATAATGCAATTAAATAATAGATACAAAAACCTTAGTAACATGAGCCCTTATAGCTCAGTGGTAGAGCGTCAGTCTTGTAAACTGAAGGTCTGCAGTTCGATCCTGCATGAGGGCAATTGTTTTATTTTTCAAGAGTTCCAGCCACATCTTTCAACTCCTCTCTATCTCTATTTTCATGTTGAAGCTTTCTAACTGTCACCGATGAATAAGATACATAGAACTCTCAAGAAGATAAAGATTAGTTTCTGATAAGGATAATGGGGGGCTTTATGTTTTATTAACAGATGCAAATTAGTCTGTAAAACTGTCGGTGAATGATTTTTTCTTCTACTATTTATTTGCCTTGGATTCATGTATCGATGCTCGAGGGAAAGCAGCAAACAAGGAACATAACTTTGATGTTCAAATAAAACATTGAATTAATTCACTGGCATAAAAATATCTTCTTCTTTTTTAAAATAAATAAATAAGACTGCCATAAATATATCTTATATCGGTCGTTCAGCCCTAAGAACTATTTTTGGTTGAACTTTCAAGTTTTGCCAATGCAGAGCTGATAAAAGGAAAAGTTAAAGTTTGTGGCTATAGTTAGGGAAAACAAAACCTAAACAGAGCCTATTACAGTAATGTCAGACAATATTAAGATTTTGCTTTGGTAAGTGATACGTATGTTTGTATTTAACCCATTAAAATTCACACCCGTAATAAAGCGGGTTATCGTCCTCAAGAATCGTAAAATTGAACAATTTAAGTGATAGTTCAAACATTGATTTGAAAAGTTTAATTGATGTTATTTTGAAACTAGAATGAACACACAGCCTTTTATAGGCTAAGAGCATCCACTATGGGATCTCCAAATTTGGTTCTCCAAATTTGAATTTTAGCTAGCCACCTCAACAATTTAGCCAGCCACATCATCATATCAGGATCTCTAAATTTTGACTCCACAACAGGTTCTCCAGATTTAAATTTTAGCCAACCACATCATAATTTCTAATTTTAACTCCACAACATGTTCTTCAAATTTTTATTACCCACACAATTAAATAATCTTACACAATTAAATTAATCTTAAAATTTTATGTATATACATATTTATATTAAATTTTTTTATACTTTTTTAACTTAAAAAATTCATAATTTTTTCGTTTTAAGTCAAAAAATAGTCTAAGTGGTACTCAAATTAAAGCTCTCGAAATTATCTTTATAACAGAATTAGTTTCATCAAAAAATTTAATTTGCAGTGAAAGTTATTGACATTTAAGTAAATGATACATATATATATATATATACATGGCACGGAGTTCGAGAAAAGCAAAGACAAAAAAAAAATATATACAAAGTTTTGGTTAGCTAAGTGGATAGCCGGATCCGGCTATCCACTTAGCTAACCTCAAGTGGGACCCGCAAATTTAGCCATCACATTGTATTGCTACAGTGTCAATTTGATCTCTAAATGTGCCTTTGGCTATCCCATTGGTGATGCTCTAAGAGGCACATATTTCGGGGGCATAGACCAGTCACCCTTGCCAGCGGATGGGCCTTTATTTGGGCCCATTCTGCTGATCAGCCCACTCTCTAAACTCCACTTGAGCACTCTCTTGGGCTGCTTTCCTGACCCAGTTGGATTGGGATCTTCAATGTGGGCTTGTCCAAAGGGTTGTTTATCAATTATCTT
The DNA here is from genome assembly GCA_026545225.1 of Cornus controversa. Classification (NCBI taxonomy): domain Eukaryota; kingdom Viridiplantae; phylum Streptophyta; class Magnoliopsida; order Cornales; family Cornaceae; genus Cornus; species Cornus controversa. The sequence goes on along the minus strand of CM048851.1, from coordinate 62,223,850 downwards.
CCAAGGAAGCTTCAAGCAATGGCCCAATTGCATGGATTTAATGAAATTACCATTAAGCTCCTGGAAGTCAACATAACTCAAAATTAGTATTAAAATCATTAAAGAAGCATTAGTAAGAGATTATATTCACAAATATGAAAGTTTAAATGTGAAACATTCGGGTGCAACAGTAAGAGAACCCATGGTTTGATCGGACACGTGTTCATGAAGTGTAGTGTCTGACATGGACATTGCTGCATTAGTAAGAGATTATATTTACAAATATGAAGGCTTAAATGTGGAACATTCGGGCACAATAGTAAGAGAACCATGGTTTGATCGGACACGTGTTCATGAAGTGTAGTGTCTGACATGGACATTGTTGTGAGTTATGCGGTACGGAAACAATTCAATTAATTTAGTATGAAATGTTATTTCTTAGACCTAGAGGGGATGAATAGGTCTTCTTGACCAATTTTTAAGATTGATTAAATACCCTTAATGAATTACAATAAAACATCCAAATCAATCTCAGAATGAATAAAACAAGTAAAGAAAGTTAGAGATGACACCAAAAAATTTACATGGAAACCCTAGAACAGGAAAAAAAATCACTAGGTGAGGCAAATGTCTTCAGAGAAACCAATCCACTATTTCGAAGCAAAGTAAAACAAACTTTATCTCAGACTCACACCCACTCCACTCTGACAAGAACTTGATGTTGAACGCATCAGACTTACTTTTGTAATTCCACGTCTAATTGTTGTAGATTTCAGACTAACATCATAATTCTTTCAAAAGGGCAACTGGAAGAACAAGAACACTTCGAGAATATTATATCCCCTTCGTAGCGATCATTTCTCATTCGTTCCAAACAGATAGAATCAATATTGAATTAAGGAATCACCTGTGCTGTTTTGATCAAATGATGTCTTTGAGAATCCGTTAATCAGATTGAAAAAAGTATCACAACTTAAACACGTGTGTGCGCTCTAAAAAATATATTAGAAAAGATTCTCTCTCATAAATCTCTCTTTTGTCTCCTAAAGAATTTTTCTTTCTGAAAAACACACACGTGATTTGTATCACAAAGAGGTATTTATATGTTGGGTTTGTGACTCAAATTCAGTTACGACAGTTTCTTTTTCCGTTTTGGAAACCTGGAGGCTTATGAAACAAGGCAGAAAATTTGGGGAGGAAGTTGTATATATCTATTTTAGAGTAGTGATTGATTTGGTAAATTCTTGTTAGACAATGTATGAAAATCCTTGTTCAAGAAAGAATTGAGTTTGAAGACTTTATAAATAGAGGTAGGGTTAAAGGGAAAAGAGAGAGAGAGAAGGGAAAGATGTAAGGGGTTGGTGAGTGTTGTGAGGAGAGAAGAGGGTATGTGTAATTTCGGGGGGAAGATTCCAAGAGAGAGTGAAAGAGTGTGTGTGGTAGACATGCTTTCCGCGTGATGTATATTCTCTTCTCAATATAGTGAAATCTCTCCTTCCATAGACGTAGCCCTAGAGTTGGGTGAACTATGTAAAATATTGTGTTGTGTGTGAATTTGTTTGATTGTTATCTCCATATATGCTTCTGTGATTGTGGATGCGATTATATGTTTCTGCTGTGCCGAATGAAAGGAAATTAAATTCCCAACATTATAATCATATAGTGTTCAAATATTGCTTGGAAAACAAGTTTAAACACATTTTAGGACTTTCCATAAGGTTTTAGATTGATATGAAAATGAAAATCGGACTAAACAAATCATCTGGCACATACCAGTTAAGTGCGACCGGTTGCACCAGGTTTTCAAAACTACATAGATTCCGAGACTATTTGGATCGGTTGGGACCAAGTGGGACCGGTTCCACTTTGCAAAAATCAAAGTCCTAAGACTTCTCATATTTCAAACATAGTGTCCTTACTCAAATACATGTATTAAATGATATATTTCAATCGATTCCACGATATAAAGATATTTTCACTTCAACTCCAATGATCAACACATAAAACTGAATAAATATTACAACTTGATCAACAACTTTTGACACTAAAATTTGTCAATTACAATTATATATCTCACAATCTTTATAGAAGTGTTTGTGCTTTTTTTGCCTGTGTGTCCACTTGTAGTTAAAAATAAATATACTAATTATTTTCATAAATGTTTTATCATTACTTTAATTTCATTGTCATAGTTGTACATTTCTAATTTATACAATGTACATGCTCTTTGAGTTACACCCGACTTACACATGATCTCCAAGACTCCAAGTCCACCAACCGGAGAGGATTTTGGTCCTTCACACATACCTATGATCCCACCAACTAGAGAGGATTTTGGTCCTTCACACATACCTATTAGTCAGGGAAGGACCGGGGTCTGGAATTTTTTTTTCTCCTTATATATATATATATATACACACATCCACCCCTCTCTTTCTCTCTCTCTCTATATATAAACATTGAAATTGAGAATTATGTTAAATAATTGGTAATCAAAAGTCGAAAAGAAAAACTCAAATATTATTACTGGCTGTTTAAATCTCTTGTGCACTACATTTATACATAGTAGTAAATACATTCTAAAAAACCCGAACGAATCCTAAAAACAATCCTATTTGGCACTATCTCTAAAAACCAAGAAAAAAAAAGAATCAGAGTCTAAATACTAAAATAAGATAACTACCAAAAATTAGATAAGTCAATTGCATCACCAGCAAAAAATTAAAATTTTTGATTGTGTTCTTATAGAATTGAAACACACGCACAAAAAAAGACGAAAAAATACGTCGACGACGGAATTTGAGTCAAAAATCTATGTCAAGCAAACCTAGTTAGTATTGTTGGACAAATGAAATATATTTAATTGTCTAATGTTGCTATAGATATATATTATTACTAAAAAATAATGATTTTTGTTATAGAAAATTACCTGTATATAATGATAAAATAAGAATTTGAGAAATCATGTGAATTGCACATGCTTACTTTGCATGTGGCATCATCAAATATGGACACATCTCCGACTTTTTAAAACTAACTTTTTTTATTTTTATTTTATTATTATTATTATTATATATTTTTAACTTAAAGCCGATATAGAAAATACGTAGTTGATGAAATATTGAATTTCTCAGTAGCTACGAAGCAAGGAAAATTAATTTGAGCTTAATTAGAAGTACATTTACAGAAAAGCAACCGAAGCAATCGGCTCGTCTTAGTATTGTCATTGACCACTACAACAAGAGGTTATTTCTAATACGATAAAGAGATATGCTTGTTGTATTAAATACATATATATAGTCACTTATCAAACCACATCTAATCAAAACTCCACACAGAGAAAGAAAAATGATAAACATTCCTCTCTGTGATGTTTGAATTCGTCTTTGATGGGCCTTCAAAGGAAAGCATGCACATCTTATAATCAAAATTACCTATTTTTTCTCACATATAGACGGACCATTATTAATAATATACACCAATTGGAGAATAACAACATTGTTCTGGAAGCTGATACAGTGAGATACATATATAAAAGAGTCATTTACACTAAACAAAATTCTTACTAGAGAGGGTGTTGAGAAGGGATATGATAGGAGGGAAATGAGAGAATGACACCCAAACTCTTATAAGTTACAACCCATCACAAAAACCAGCAACCAATCAAATTGTAATTGTTAACCATGTAAACTAGTCAACCAAACTCTATAAAACCCATCAAAATATACAATCGTCTGATTAGTTGAAAATCAGCATAAAGCTTAGTTTAGTTTAGTTTAGTTTAGTTTAGTTTGAAGTTGTAGGCATGATGATGAAGAAAGGTTCAATCATGATGCTGTGTCTTGTTGTTTGCATGTCCATGTCGATGTTATCAGCAACACAAGGCCTAGCCAGAACTGACACTCTTTGGCCTTGGGGACGAAAAGCGATGCAAATGGACGCATCAGCTGAGGCTGAGGCTGAGGCACCTCTTCTGAGCAGCAGCAGCCCTGGGAAGGAATGCTGGTGGGCCATCCGCAACACACGTGCTTGCGTGGCAGAAATAATCGAGTCCTATAAGACACGCCACTTGGCTATTGGTGCAGATTGTTGCAAGGCCATTTTACAAGCTGAAGAGGAATGCATTGTCAAATTCTTCCCATCCTTCCAGCTCCATTTCCCTCCTTTGCTTAAGCACCATTGTTCTCATCTCCTCTTTCCATCTCCATCTCCATCTCCATCTCCATCTCCTAAGGCCTTTCCTCCCCAAGCCCCTACACCTACTCCTGAAGAAGCCCCTGCCCCGGCTTCTCAAGGCGGCGACAACAAGGCCCCTGCTCCGGCTCCTCAAGGTAACGAAGCCCCTGCCCCTGCCCCGGCTGATCCTGAAGAAGATGCGGCAAGTGATATTTTTTTTGAGTGATATATTTTTTTTATGGACATTAGATATAGAGTCTCTTAATTAATAGGATTTGGTTAAATTTTTTTATATTTCATTTAGGCTATAAGATTTCTTTTTTACTTTATTTAAAGTACACAAGTTTGATTGCTCGAATTAGTTTAGTTTACAGATACCATAACAAAGTAATTTCTTTAATAAGATACTACTCTCTTTATATGTTTCTTGGTATTCCTTGGTTTCTACTTGCTTCTTTTTCTAAGTAAACGTTTGGAATTGTTTGTTAGCTCTGCTTTCTCAAAGTGGTTGCTGGTTAATGTCTCAAATATGAAAGGAATTGATCGTTGCCTTACCCTTAATTCCATAAATTTTACTGTTATATATTCCCAGTGAGAGAGAGAGAGAGACTGACATATATCCCAACAAATTAAAGGTTGCATCTCAAAACAGGCTACGATAAATATGAGAATATACGTACATCAACCATATGTTTTTAATTCTTTTAGATAATTCCGACCATATGTTAGTTCTTAATCGAATACATCAACCATTATGGATAGTTTGTCCATCATATGTATGTTACACTTCGTTAAAAATATGCCTGCCACAAGAGTCATCGATGGTTACTTTAGTAAGGGAAGTAAAATATTTTTGGACATGATTTTTTGTTGGAAGGCTATTTTCGCACTTTACTTTTTTTTTTTTTAATTGTGCTCTATTTTTTTTTCTTTTAAGAAAAATGACAATAAAGTCTCTAACCTCATTAATATACTATCTCTTATTTTATAATACCATTACTATCTTTTTGCATGTGCATAATTTATTTCCTCTTAAATCTACTTTTTATCAAGTCAAAAAGCAATTACATTACCAAAAGAAAAGAGGTAAAGCCACTGGTCATGATTCTATAAATAATGCAGTTTATAGATCTTTTCTTTCAGTTTAATGACTATATGTCAATCACACAATAAACAAGAACCACTATCCAAATTTGACTCTTCCTAAACAATAATTTTTAAAAGATTTGTCAATAAAACAATTAAATCCTCTTAAGTAGGGAACAAAGACTTTTTTTCAACTTAAGAAAAATCTACAACTTGAGAACTCAATCGGAGAAAAGTGGAGTGCAAATTTTACTTTACTTTTCAATTTTATTAGAATTTTTATAGGAAGTTGATATTGGCACTCCACCAATATCCTCAGGCACTCCACTCACATTTTTTTTCTAAAGTAAAATTACAAAAGTGATCATATGTTATACCATCTTAGATTCTTATATTTTTAGTACCCTAATTACCCTTCTAAATCAAGACTAAATTCTAATTTGATTTTATTTTTTTTTTTAAAAATTTTTTTTGAACTGCATCCTTGTTATCCCAAGTAATTTGTGATTAATTTTGTTTTTGGTTTAAATTTACAATATAACAATCCATTTATTATCACCCAAATACTATAGTTAAAACATTTTTCAATTGAAACTTGTCGTTCGTGTCCCTATCCTATATAACTCAAAGAATCCAAAATTTGACATATTGTATTTTTACTCACCAAACGTGTAATTTATTTTCTATGTGTTTTATTTATAAAATAACATAAATTAGAAATTAGAAACATACCATTAATTTGTAAACAAACAAAATCAAAAGGAAGGGAGGAAAATAAAAGGAAGAAAAATATCATATTAATTTTTTTTTTGAAATTTTGGGGTAAAGGCTCCTTAGCTAAATTAAGACAACTATAATTGAAAAATGATTTCATAGAGTCATGTTTTTCTCTTTTCATCTTTTAATTTCTAAAAGTTCTCTATAAAAATAAAAAGGCTTATTTAAGTAAAATTAAACTTTCTTTAATTTTAAATATAATTAATTTTTTTCAAATAAGTTTTATTCATTGATATAATGTTTGTTTCCAACTCAAATACTTTTTTAATATTTCTCTAAGTAATCTAGTATTAACAACTTATTCTCAACTTATCTAATCACGTAACTTTTATTATCCTAATCACATGCATTTGATTGATACTCTCTAAATCATTATTGAATCCTAAGTTTTTCTACTTCTAAAATAAATATTGATAAATTGATTCAATAAGAAAAAATAATATTTTAAAAATCAACAAAAAAGTATTTTCACGCCAAAAAAGAGAGGGACCGTGAGAGATAAGTTGCAATTTGGAGTCAAAAATTTTAACCTTATCAAATAAGGGCAATTAGGGTATTAAAAATATAAGAATCAAAGATTGTATAGTAGAGGGACACCAATATCAGTTCCCTTTTTATATATAAATATATATATATATATACACGCACGCACATATCAATATTTCCTGCATTATGATAGTATTTCTTTTAGAGCCTGGTCTTCTGATGTGTGAACGCCTGATCGAATTGAATTTTATATGACAGTGGTGAAAGGTAGCGAGAGGATCAATCTTTCCTTTTTGAACATACTATGACTTGTTCAATGTGTTTTTTTTTCTCTTTTCTTTTTGCATTTTTACCTAGCCGATATTGATTTTTTTTTTTTTCGGCGGGTGGGGGAAAGGAAACCCAAATGTCCCGGGAGACATACCACAGTGATGATGAGCTCAGAGTACATATTCCTAGAGCAGTGTATAATTTTTTCAAATACAGAAGCGCCAGAACCAAATTTCTCTTTAGGAAGCGCACCCGTATTGTATCTGCATGTACATACCCATGGAAGTGTATAATTTTCCCAAATACAGAATGGCTAGAACCAAAATTTTCTTGCATTGCTCCTCACATACTCAAGTAGCGGTGGCAATTCGTGTTTTGGTATCGTGTCGATCTATAAGTATTCTATTAAACAGTTCAACTCTAACCTGACCTATTTAATAATCGTGTCAGTGAACTTCAACACTAACCCAATCGTTACCCGTATCGACCTATGTAACTCATTTAATAAACATGTCTCATGGCACGACTTGTTTAATAATCTTTTAATCCGTTTAACTTATATCATATAAGTTTCTCCACCCCTAAAAATTTCTCTGAAGATCATATAAAAAATAAAGTACATATCAATACATAAATTCTAAAATCAAATTATATTATAAATTTTGTATCTATATATAAACTCAAAAACATGCTAAGGTGATTCAACAACTGAGAAGACACCATAACAATCTTATTCTTGCGTTTTATTGCTACATCAGTCTTGTAAACAAACAAATAAATTACATACAATTGCAATATATATAACTATGTATATATAAGTTTGTATAAAAGCATAATATATGAATAACTCATGTCGTAATCGTGTTGTAATCGTGTCACGAGTTAGACAGCTTAAACCTAAATCTAATCTAATTTTTGTGTGTCGTGTTCGTGTCGACCCATTTATTAAATGTGTAGACTTACCTCAAACCCAAACCAGCTTAATTCGTGTTGTGTTCGAGTCGTATTGTCATGTCATGTCCAATTTTGCCACTCATATACTCAAGGAAGCACACCCGCATCGTATCTGCATTAATTACTCATCATATACTTGCGGGTGTCCGATACTTTCTAAACGTATTTATAATTTTAAAATATATTTTATAATTTCTAACACATATTGTGCTTAGGGATGGCAACGGGGCGGGGCGGGTTTTGACTTCCCCGTACCCACAACCGTTTAACTTTCCCTGTCCCGTCCCCGCTCCACAACCATTTATAATATCATTCTCAAACCCTGTTCCTGCAACCGTTTAATTTTTCCCACCCTGCCCCCTTTATACTTTTTTTTTTAATGCAAATTTTTTTATAATAATAAATATGATATTTTAGATACATATACACTAAACATACATATCTAGGTACATGCAACACAATGGTTATTCTATATGATATATATAATATAATAACTTGTATAGTAGTATGATATATATAATATTAATATTTCAATTATATATTATATATATAAGTATAAATATATATATATATATAATTAAACGGGGTGGGTATCCGTAGGGATAGGATCTTACCCTGTCTTCGCCCCGAACCTGCGTGTGTTATTTTTCCTAACCCCATTCCCGTCCCGTTTCCTTAAACGATTCCGTAAACGGGTTTTAAATGGGGCGAGGTCGAGCGGGTACCCGACAGGGCAGGACAAATTGTCATCCTAATTGTGCTCCTCATATACTCAAGGGTGTCCAATATTTCCTAAACGTATCCATAATTTTAAAATATATTTTTTAATTTCTAACACGTATCCGATATATTTTAGAACACATTTTTAACAAGTTTTGAACATTAAATATAATTTTTTCAACAATAATATCATAATATAATTATTAAGAAATGTTTAAATTTGTTTTAAAAAAGAAGTATTGATATATATATACACACACATCATGATTTAATACAAAATTTATCGCATGCAATATGAATCTTAACTCTTATTTTATTTGTAAATCATAATATTTTATAAAAATAAATGTTAATAACAATATATAACATAAAATTATTTTTTTGTATATATAAAAATATAATTTATTATTTTTGTATTTCCGTATCCTTGGCATACCTAGTTTTTTTAATTTGTTATCCTTACTTCGTCGATAATGATCATAGTGTTTACTAAAAAAAACAAGAAAATAACATGTCAATCAATTTTTATTTTTTATTTTCGATAGTATTTTTTCATGATACGTTACAGCTGATCGAATTTTCCATGCAACCAACAGACCGATCAGACCAAGGACTCAGATCTTCCCCTGCAGCACAGAGCAGTGCAGCAGCTATCCACTGCTTTGTGAAGGAATAAATAAATTCTATTTTTTCTTTTCTAAATAATTATCCTAATCATCGTTCCATCAATTATTCCATATGAATGAATTCTCTTTTTTCATTTCTTCCTAGAGTAGAGCATGTCATTTCTTAGATTTAACTTTTTTAAATCATTTTTAATTATCTCCAACCATGTTAGTTTTTAACCAAAACATTATTGAATTATAAATGTAACCATACCACCAAAAGTCTACCTTATCTAATCTATTATTAATTTTTTTTTTCTGATTATTCCTATCATCCAACATAACATCCTCATTTTCTTTCTAAATATTAACATGATAATAGATTTTATTTTTCTGATATAATGGGCAGATTTAACAAGAAACATGTATCCTTTTCTCCTCGCATTTTCTATTTTCAGCCTATATGATTACTGATGTAAACCAACTGCACATGAATGCCACAGAACAGGAACTGAGTCAAATCTGGAAAACCATCCAATGAGCCACAACTGAACAATGATCAATTGAATTATAAAAGCTAAACCTGCTGTATGCTTACACACAGTTACTGATACAAAGGCATGGACCAATTCCAACCACTACAAGCACAGCACAGCATAATCATGAAGCCGCCACAGAACGACCAGTATTCCGTCCTAAGCCAAGACCCAAGCCTAACGGAACAGATTCAGATCTGCCATGGTTATTATGGCTACAGTGGGAAGAATGAACATGACCTTGATGGGTTTTTGTGGTGTTATTCACATTGATAACCACATGGCTATTTCCATTGGTTTGATGAGAATGGCCAACTCCATTTTGTAGGGTTGAATTCCTAGCCATATGCATCATTCCAATCCCCTCAGTTTGAGCTGATTCTTCATTATACTCCACATCTTCATTGTAGCCATTGATCAAAAAGTCTGAACAGTTCTTCTTCAATCCATGATCATATGGATTCCGGAACCGACCACCTGGTCCTCGAAGGTAGCTATAGCGCATTGCATTCGCCATTTCATTTGTTGTAATGTTGCGAGAAATCTGGAGCAATAAAAGTTCCATCATTACAAAAACAAGCAAAATAAATCTTCAATACCTTTTATGGAATAAGCTAGGCAGTTTACTCGTGTTGGACCTTCCTAACTGTCCTTGCTGTCAAGGGTCAAGCTTCCAGGTTCCAAAACTCCCTATGACCGTCCAAATCCAAAAACCTTTGTTGTTTCTTCAATTTCAATTTTGGCTGGCAAATAACCAGTAAGCCTTCAGCCTGTCCACTTGTTCAGTGAACCAAGGCTCTTTTTTCTATTTTTTCAGTTTCTGCATTATTTTAAATCCGGGCCAATTTTTAATGCTGCAGATGAAAGCTGCTAGAGTTTCCAACTTCTCTTCTTTTTGGAACTTTTGGATTAAGTTGGGACTATTAACTGAGTAAAGCATTCTATATTTCAGATTTCACCTTCACAAAGAAGTTGATTCAAATTTAAAATTTAAAGATTGTGTCACTAAAAATGAGACTCTCCTTTTTAATTTGACTTTAATTTAAACTTGATGTCATGTTAACATCAAATATACATAAATATTTAGATTTTTTATTCTTATTCTGTTCAACCAATTACACAACTTCACTTTGTATATGTTAAAGTTCGTTCATCATATTCTTATTTATGTTTTATATTAATGATATGTTTATGACATCCTGGTCCAATTCTTCTGATTGAACCAACGGTCAAACCGCAAACCCTTAACTTTGACTCTTGCCAGTTCAAATAACCAAAATTTGATAAATAAATTGAAAAATACAGAGAATAAAAACGAAAAATCAATAGACAAAAGCAAGATATCCTTGAATCAGCAATATAATCACACAGGGAACTTTTACTATGTCCATTGGCAACAACGATCAAGAACCTTTCAGGGGAGGACGGGTGCAGGTTGACTTGGTTAGTAACAATCAAGAGCTTGACTAGAATAAGAAATACAGAGGCACAGCTTTTAGAAAGACCAACACAAAACTCAAGGCCTAAACTCAAGAGAGTTCACCCCAAAGCATGTCTCAAAGATCTGGATCCCAGGAAGATCTAGTGCACAGAGACGCACCCAATAACTGAACCCTAAACAAGAAAGCTGACTAGAAGAAAGGAACCAGGAATTTTAACTGGAAATTTTGATCCTGATAAAAGCCAAACACTACTAAAAGATCACCATTTTTTCCCTTTTCTTTTGATTGATAGATGCGGGGATGGGGAACATGAATAAATACAATTTTGAGCATTAGCATCCATCGGATAGGCGTATATAATCTAGCAAGTAGGCTTCTTCCAATAATCGGCACCTATTTGATCTAATAAAAGATGTCATTTTGTTTCACACGCATTAAGAGGAAAGATTCAGAGATCCACAAGTAATTAAAAACAATTAAAATTACCTAAATTTAAGAGAAGACGTGGCGTTTAAAAGGAAAGAATGGAAAAAGAGAATTCATGTGGCCAACCCAGTCCATATGGGGATAAAGGGAAGAATGATGATGCTAATGATGATTCAGACATCCATCTTCTGAGGAATCATTGGCAAACGTACAAAACATATTAAAACCAGGACTTTAGACGTACCTGAGAAGCTTGTACAACAGTTAAGACTGCCACACCAGAGAAGAGGAAGAAATCTGCGACCAGAAATGATATGGCACCTACATGCTGACTACCAGCATGGCTCATCCATGCTCCAAAAGAAGATGGAGCCACTGGATCAGTCAAAACTCCTGAAAAGAAAATTAAAAGAGAAGCAAGCAGGTGAAGAAACCAAAAAGTAGATATAAATAAAGAAAAAAAAGATCCAATAAATGAATTAAAAAATGGCTCAAAATATTACCATTGAGACGAAAAAACACTTACGTGTAATGGTGACTGCACCAGTTATCAGCATTGCAAAAATTTCTAGAACAAGAAACAAGAAGAAATCCCATTTGTTTTTCTGTAATTCGCATTGATAAATGATTAATATTTGATAAGACCAACATAAGAAGTAAGAAAACAACATTTTTCTTCAATGAAAGTGGAAACAAAGAAAAATTCATATTGAGAAGAGGACGGGGGTAAAAATTTGATACATGATAGTGAAACCATATCACCTTGTTCTCATATATATGGCATAAACAGAGAACAAACAAGTTGACAGATCACTAAAAGCCCAATTCACTGATCACATATGACATACATAACACCAGTGAGCTAACAGAATCAACAAAAGACAAAATTCTCACTTGACTCTCTCCACAAGCACGTATTAATGTATATTTGCATATACATACATGCGATGCAAGTGCATGCTTATAGTACATAAGTATCCAAGCTAAATGGGAAGTCATAAAAAGATGTTTAGATCAGTCCAGATGGCCTTATATTCCTCTTATCATATATTATGGTTAACTTATATTTCCTCAAGACATGAAGATTCAGGGAAAAATGGAAAAATAAAGATGCAACTCATAAATGTCAAATCACCTTGCCAATGCAGTTAGATACCCAAGGACAATGATGGTCAAATTGTTCAACACAACGATCACAGGTGGAACAGTGCTTTGCACGAAGAGGCCTGACAATCTAACAAAAAAGAAATAAAAGAAATCACATCAGAAAGCACTCAAACAAACAAACATTGAGTGAATAGAACAAACAAGCAGAAGTAGACAGAACCTTGCATGTTGCGCAGAGCTGAGACCAATTGCCAGCTAGCAGAGCAGGATTATTTATCTCAATCCTCAATAAAGGTTCCTAATGACAGATAAGAAGAATCACATTAAACACGCTAGTTACCCATTTAATAAAACCACTAAGCTTGCAAAAGAAAATGCAGCAAAAAAGAGCCAGAAATTCGGAAAGTAATGAAGTCCGAACAATGAAATTGATGAGAGTCGAAGCATGGATAAAGGTAGGGAATGAGAAGAAAAAAAAAATGACCTACATCATCTTTCATATTTTGTGGGTCATGCACATTCATTTTGATGTAACCTGGATCTTTGCTGAAAACAAAAAGACCAAAAAAGATTTAGACAACAATAAATGCAAGAACTCGTATCCTAATGAATTTGACAATGAAATATAATAAATATTTGGAGATATTGTATGTAAAATGTGCTGCTTCTAATATCGATGTCAACCTGAGGTTCACATGAATTTTATCTGTGGGATATGCTACATGGACCCGGTATATAGTCAAGTGTGGGCATGTCAATCGGTGCATGGACATTGGACACAGTACATATTGCTAATTATTTATATTATTTTGATCTTTTTCTTTTATTTTACATAGTAAATGGTCTTTAGATGTAATATTAAGCATGCAACATAGACACTTCACTTGTTTGAATGAACAGTGTAACCGAAAAAATACCAAGAAATTATTAGGAACAATTGTAATAAACTTGAACAGAGTGGAATGGAAACATAGGATTCATGTAGCCGACCCCAAGTAGTTGGGAAAAAAGGCTTGATTGTTGTTGTAACTATAATAAACTTGAATAATTGATGTGTTCTTTTGGTGTATGCCTGACCAGATTTGTCGGTCACATATCTTCTTATCAATACACCTAATTGTGTCCAACAAGGATACTTTACTCATTTGGAAGAGTTGGAAGGCAGAGGCAAAGCTACATTTCAACAATTCCATCATACATGTTACCACCGGCAGCAAGTATGTACCAACCAAATCCCCCAACACACAAAAAATACTTTTAACAATAATATTGTCGTCATTTTCTTATAACCTGTTAGTAATGAAAGTATCACATTCAAAGACTGCACAGCAGAAGTTCAGATAATCATCCACAAGCAATACTTTGAGAGACAACATTGGAATTAACCATCACAAATTGAAGCCCTACTGGGAGACAAACATTGAGTCAAGTAGTCAACTAAAATAGTTGTGTAAGCCGAAGATCATTGATAGCAAGAGTGAAGAAGAGTAGTACATTAGTGATGGTAGTTTAGAATATCAAGGAGTGAGTAAAAAGAGGGCATTGATAAAATTTAGGAGGATAATTTGACCAACTCTGAAAGGAAGGCAAACAGGCGACAGTAGTGTAGCAACATAATGAGCTAAAAGCAATTCACTGAAAAAACAACAGCCAAACTTTCTGACCAGTAAATCCCCATATTATTAGAAGACTTAAACATGCATCATTATGCATTAGATAATGAATAAAAACTTCATAGCAAGAAAAATCATTTGGAAAAAGTTATAGAGAATACTATCGAGAAACCAGAAAATGAATGGCAAGAGTCAGTACTGACACGATAACAAAGAACTCTGTAACATATCTCAGTAGGGAAATTAATTAAGTCTCGATAAAAATCTTCTCGTGAAGGTACCAACAATCTAATCATTCCATTGATATAACCATCTCTGAGAACCAAAAGGAATGGATGTAGAGGTCAACTATCAGTGACAGAAAAAAAAGGTAAAAAGAGAGTTGAACTCCATTTATTCTCTAATGCAGCAAACCATATCTTCATCCATGTATAATGTCATTAAGAATTAAGATAATTAAGGTACATATTTGGTAGAAAATTCTCCATTTTTGGCAGACTTCCACCCAACTTTTAAAAAACAGAAAGGAAAAAGTTCTCAAAAGATTGACAGGGAAACGGAATTCTATTAACAATATAAGGTCATTTTTAACTCATGCTCCCAGCCTACAAAAATAAGTATTCAAAAACTGCTTCCTTTAGTCCTCATGGACAAAAAGGTCTATAGAGCGCACCTGCTACACCTATAAAATAGAACTAGACCAGCAGTTGCAAGGAAAACACCCAACCATGCAAGAAGGCCAAAACCAGCTGTTAACTTTGGCATATTTGAAGCTGCAGCAAAATAAAGAGAGATTTAATAAATATGTCACAAGTAGAAGAAGAGGGTGAGCATAATACCTTTAAAAAATCAATTAAAGATTACAAACAAAAGATCAGGGAGAATACCCATGATAACTGAATGAATATAGGTCACAAGTAGCAGAAAGATTATGCACCAAAGTATAGGTGCAAGACCTAATTTTGACAGTTGACCAAGACGGCTATTCCCATCACAACGTTTGTCAAGCAACCTTCTAGCATTTCCCTGCAGACTCAGATTTTTCAAAATAAAATAAAAAAGAAAGCATGAATCAATTCCATAAAATTCTGTTTCCACGTTATCCTCTAAAAAAAAAATCTCAAACCATAATCCAACATCTTCCAAACAAATGCAGTGGATGTTAGACACAAAAAACGCTGCCTCCCAAACTATAATTTAGGTGCCTTGGATCTGTATTTAAAAGTTCATTATTGATGACCCACTGATCTATGTACTTTAAGCAACTGTGACTAATGACAACACACTGATCTTTACGTACAAGCGACTTTGGAAATTTCAAAGATGCAAATACAATGAGAAGAAAGTTTTTCCACATATTCATAAATAGTTATTTCAAGATTTTGATCTTTCAAAAGAAAATACAGTATCTAGAGATAAGTTGATAACCAGGAGACATGACTATAACTTTCAACAATGATTACAATTCACAAAATTCAGTAAGAAGGAAATATCAAAAAAGTTTGGCGAACTTAAAAACATATGTAAAAATTGATTTCAGTAAAATAGACCTGGTACATGCATAAAACCACAATATGGACAAAAAAACAATTCACTAGTATAATGAGTTCAAACAAGATTTCAGAAGTGCAAGAAATTGAAGGAAGTTCTAAAATGCAGAAGGATAAACAAAGCATCAGAAGATAACAATCCCAAACTAGTTCTTTTAACAAATGGGCTACATAGATGTTTGAATATGTTACACTCAATGTATTGTTGAAGTGAAAAACTTTGCTCAAGAAGGATTGGTGTTGAACAGCCTCAACTCCTGTAAGAAGATGCCCTTATCTTCTATTTTGATGAAAAAGAAGGCACCACTATTTCACTGAAAAATAACAAACTATTTAGGTAATTGTAAGTGATCTAGTTAAGGAATACCTACAAGGAAAAAAGCAACTTGTCTGTGATTTTTATCAGAAGCAAGCTGTGCCGGTGTAAGGCCAGTATTATCAGTCACCATCAGGTCCTCCTTCTTCCCAGCCTGCACCAAGACTGTGCATGCTTCTAAATTCCCCCTAATAGCAGCCCAATGGAGAGGGGTACAACCTAAAATTATGGAGAGAGCGAGAGAAAAAAAAAAAAGTGAGAGAGACACTTCCTGTCTGGCTATACAGAACTATATCTTGCTCTGTATTTTCAGAACAAAAGAAATTTTAAGACTAAGCTGAAAATTTACCCTCTTTGTCCTGACGTCCCCTATATGCATCCAAAAAAAGGAGAAGACGTATACAATCAGCAAAACCTTTATATGCAGCCCTACAGTTCACCGTAAATAATCCATCATTAGTTCAATTACTGAATAAGAGATGTGAGAAGATTTATTTGCTCAAAAATTATTAATAGTGATTGCAGTGAGGTAGCTTACGTCTGCCATGTTAGCGTAAGCACGAATTAAATTTTATTGACTTGAGAGGGTAAAAAGAAGAATGAATCATCACTGATATTGTTCACAACATAGAGATATATGTCAGTGAATTACACATGCCGGTATCACCAATTGAAAATTTACCATTCATAAATACAGAATCCAGATTCCATGCAATAAATAATACAGTGGTATATTTTTATCCACATGAAGCACAGCTAAATCATTATTATTATTTATTTATTTATTTGTATTGCATAGTGTGAGGTATTATTTAACTCTTGGACATGTTAGGCTAGTTAAGAAATGGATTGAATTGAAATATGTTTCATGTAGAATGTGAAACTTTTGTATGAAAGAACATGATGTGTTACATAAAGGTCTAAATCTGTTTTGCAATATAACATGAACATATTCAATCTTTACAAAGTTCAGCTTTTGAGAGAAAATCAACTATCATGTTAAAAAGACATGAACTGTTCCTTCCATTCTATGTTCATTACACAGGATTTCAAGACAAGAACTTACAGATCTGTGGACTTTTAACCAAATGGATGAAGATCTTCATATGCAAACATCTTAATTTCCATCAATTCCAAGGGATTTGAAATAGAAATCAGAACCCTCACAAAAACAGGAGGCTTGCCAAAATCTTGTCTTTAGCTACAACAGTCCATTATATATTTGAATATCAAGTCATTTAAGTATCAAAATCAAACCACTGAAATGCCCAGTTCTAAAGAAAAGAGTATCAGAGACCATAGAGTTGGAACAACCGGATTTCAGCAATCGTGACCCATGATTCTAATGCCTATGACAGGAAACAATGTTATAAATTTCCAAACAAAAACAATAAACATGAGAAGTATTCAAATCATACACTCATTAGCATGGTATTTTTCCCGTCAAATTTTACAAAAATGTGTGAACAGAAAATACAACTAATAAAAAAGTTACAAAATAATCTACATATGCATCCACATTATTGAACAACTGACTGAAGACAAAGTATTACTTCTTCATTACAATTAAAGATAAATAAGATATAGTCAAATTTCCAAGTACCAATGTAAAGGGCTTCTTCCATCGTTGTCAGGAACATCAGGATCAGCATTCCATTTTGTAACAATGTGATAAAGGAAAGCTGTCTGACCATATTGTGCTGCAACATGTGTTGTCTGCAATTAAGCCAAATTTGACATTAAAATCAACAGGCAAGTCTTTTAAGAAGAAAAATGGTAGGGGGGTGGGAGGAAGGGAAGGAGAGAGAGAGCAACTCAAAAAAATAAGATGGAAGAAAATTTATGTATTAATCTACTCAATAAACATGAATATAAAACCCCATCCCTTCACTAATTAGGGATAGGGATTAAAACTAGAGAACAAAAAATACATTTCTTACCACTAGTGATTAAAATCCACAATATTAAGAAGCAGATAGTCACAGTAAGCAGCCACGTTCAACTCCAATGACATTACCAAAGAAAACAAATAGCCGAGCAATAGCAAAAGTTAAGGTATCTGGTCTTAGGAGTATTCGGCTATCTGTCAAAATGACATATAAAATTGTACAACTAATTCTAAGCACCTATGTTGGTATATTACAGAACCAATTAATCGCCCAATATCAAGGCCAACGTTTGTAAGGACAAATTTCCAATTTAAAATTTATACTAGGTATGTTTGCTTCTTTCCACATAATGTTTTGCCTGAAATCCATATTAAAAGTACTCTAATCTGTTTCTTAGACAACTAAACAATGGCCCAAGACAAAGAACGAGCAAAACAAAAACTAACCTGATATCCATACATGTCCGCAGCATTCACCCGAGCACCCTCTTGGAGTAAAAGCTCTGCAACCTGGATTGCGCCCCTCACCGCACTCCAGTGTAATGCTGTTTGCCCAGTATGATCCGCAGCATTGACATCTCCCCCATGCTGGAAATGTTATTATACAATAATTGTCAATTAATACTTGAACCCAATAGCTTCCAAATCAAAAATATTAATAATTAAAATAAAAGAAAATTATATTCCAATTATATACAAGTCACTATATGCACGCAGCACGCATATACAACACAAGCCAAAGCTTAAGAAAAAAAATAGATAAATATCATGGTCGTGACTAAAATATTGCAAGAAACAGACTTGATTCTCCTAGAAAAGTAAATTGAACAAATCAAATGCACAAATTTATGGCTTTAACTGATATATCAGAGATCTAATTACCCTAAAAACTATAGTTAACAATACAAAAGCACATATATATAACTTAATTATAGTCTATACAAATATCCGCATATGCACTCGCGTACACACAAACACACACAGAAATATAGAGAGCGAGAGAGATTTGATTCAACCTCAATGATATATTGAGCAGCAGCAGTGCGATTGTTCAGAGCAGCCCACTGCAACGCGTAGTAGCCTAGGCCATCGGGCTCGGACACGGAGCAACCCTCGCACTCCACCAATCTCTGCAACTTCTCCAAATCTCCGTACGCCGCCGCCGTGTACACATCGTTCCGGAGACTCTCATCCTCCGCTCCTCCACTCCCGCCCGCCTCTCCTTCGCCTCCACCAGCCGCCGCCGATTCCCGATCTCTCGATTCGACCTCGTCAACGACCTCGATCTCCGATGCCATTAAAACAATACTTCTTTAATTAACATTCAAAGGCGTTGAAACACACCATATAGCTATACATGATAGGATTAACAATATAATATCAGTGAATTATGTACATTAATTCTATATATTTGTATGTATGTATTGAAATGGGAGGTTCTAGGGTTTTTCTTGAACGCAGGTGTCGAGGGAGAAAGTAGAGAGAGAAAGAGAGCCGCGTTGACTGGGGGTTGGGTTGGCGTTGGGCTCTCCGAAGAAACAACAGAACCGGGGGGCCAAGATTTGGCATATGAATATCCGAGACCTATTTCGATGATTTTCTCTAAAAAAAAATTTCCATACAATGTGTTACTTCAAATCATGATTATTGTCAATTTCGTTTTCATTAATGAAGTTGACTAATTAAAGGGAATTATATTGGCAAGGATTTTTTTTTACACGCCAATGACAACAAAGTTGAAGAATGACGTGTCTAGCCAAATTTTTTTGGTTTATGAAAGGAGTATCTCACCCTTTGGGGGGTGAGACTACTACCCACAACCTATGGCCGAGTAAATATGAGTGTCATATATTTGTTTAAGTTTGATTAACATTTTTAATAGAAAGACTCAAAACTCTCTCTCTCTTTCAATACCATTGAGCCACGAAGTCTTTGAGATAATCGTTGATAATTTATACAATACTTATAATTTAGAATACGTATTAACCTTTTCTTTTTCACATTTGAAATATTTATGCCTACGTCGGTATAGTAGAATCCAAAAGTATAAAAATGAATTTTTCTATAATTTTTTGGGCAATTAGACTATCCTATTGTAACATGTCGGATGTCCTCTAACCCAAAAGTAATCGTATTAGTAGTGCTAAAATGTTCTATCATGTCTACTCGGGTAGGTCTTGGACTCTTTTCGATTGAGCGATTAGTCAATCAAGACCTAAGTTTGTCTTTGATACCAAATGTAACGGATCAAATACTTGTCCTCTAACCTAAAAGTCTAAACTATTTAGATAATATTGCATACTCACCTTTATTTGTCCCATTTTTTTCTTATTGAGATCGGATGTGAAACGAGTTGCACTAACACCTATCCACTTATGCATTTATTTAACTTTAACGTGCTCGGTTGAAAGGAGATAGAAAGAACAATAACTTTTTTTCTTTTTCTTTTTTCTATGTGTTGGTTTAAAAATGCAGTGAAAATACGAAAGAAAGTGAATAATTATTATCACACGAAAAATGCTGCCTGTGTCGATTTGAACAGACTTGAGAGCTCACATAAAAATAAGAGCAATGCTACACGTCATGAAATTATTTCATGAATTTGTATCATGAATGATGTGGCAGGTAACGTCGTGAGTTAGTATTGGTGGGATTTCCCCCATACACATAGTCCTATGATATTATCACTGAATCCCACCAATATAAACTCTCCACATTACCTGACACATCATTCATGATATAAATTCATGATATAATTTCATGACGTTTAGCATTTCTCTAAAAATAATGGATCTACCACTCAGTGGTAATAGTATATAAGAGTGATTTTTTATTTTTATTTTTATTGAGTCAACTTATTTGACCTAGGCCTATTGGGCCCAGATAGCATCACTCTTTCGAATTTGTTAAATTTACGAACCCCATCTAAAATAAAACCACCCATTCCATTAAGTTAAGTCTGATGTAAATGTATTACTGTAAAGACGCATGGGCTTGTATTTTATGGGCTAAGCCTTGCCGTGATGGCATAATAACATCTAAAATGACAACGGGCTCAGTCCCATATCACACAGCAGCCTTCAAATTACACAAGTCAGACTCAGCTCTAGTTGTGATCCAGCTCCAGCCCATCAAATGGTCTCTGAGCTCGACACATGTCTCAATAGCAAATAAACCAGTGTCCAATTGACACATCACCCAATCGTTAATTTTGGTACGTGGCAATCTTCCATTTGTTCAATCGCGTCGCATCCTATCATCATCTGCCACACCAGATGACTACAAAGAAAGCATTACCCCTCTTCTTCAACGAAGAAGACGAAGCTGAGTCGAGAAACGTTTCTCTGTGTCGCATAGCACTTATCACCATCTTCCTGTGATTAGGGTTTCGAATCACAAAAACAACATAAAAGGGAGAAGATGAGAATGGTGTTTTGGTGGGCCCTACTTTTCTCGATCAACCTGTTCAACCTCGATGTCTTAGCCGATCCTGCTCAGGCAGGTAAATTCAAATTTTCAATCCTTTGTTTGTTTCTTTAGCAAATAAATACGGAAAAGAGCAGAATATAGCAAGCCTAAACGGCTAGCTCAAATACCTTCATAATGGTTGTTATACAAGCCAAATATTCAGTCGAGGGCATCTTGGTAGGCTTTCAATCCACAAGCCACACTTCTCTTAATGGAATATCAGAATTCAAATTTTATAGCATGGTGTAGATCAAATTATTTTTAGTTTTCTATGAATGTGATTTATCTCACGCATGCTAAGGTGGGAAGGACATTTGATCCAACAAGAGCTTGGCGAAAGATGAATCGTACGAAAAGTTGTCAAGGGTTGTGGGAGTTGGAATTGTTACACTGGGTATATATATATATATATATATATATATATATATATATACTAGTGTATGCCCGTGCCTACGGCACTATCGCGCACTCGCCACCTGACCTTTAGATGAAGTGATTGTGAGCCATTGATAGCGAAAGACATTTTGGACCGTCAGATTCAAGCTTAAATGTAATATAGATATAGATATATATATATATATATATATATATATATAAGAACTTGACACGATTTTAGATGTCTTTTTTGGCTATACACACAATTTTCACAAATAAATAGTCCAAGAAAAACCATTATATATATATATATATATATGAAAAGAGTGACTACTGGAACGAGAACTTTGATTCTGGTGAAAGCTTTAAGCTTCCATAAGATGGAAGGGCATGTCAAGGTTTGTAGGGGGATGGACAGTATAAACCAGCACTGGACTTTTATTGTGTGTCAGAGAGCTTACGTTGACTTCTTCATTGTATCTAGAGTGTTTGGTGTGGTGTTCAGGGTCTTCTTGTTTATGTTATGGTACTACTGGTTCGAACAGTTGAGTTTAATTTGATTCTCAGCTCCTAGAGATTTTTAAGTTATGTTTAGGTTTTAGTTGCTTGCTCAAAGCTAAAATTTCTTGCACCAAAACTGCAGAAGGAGCATCTAGGCAAGCTAGGTTAACTAGACCAAACTGTTGGCTACCACTATCGGAATTATAATGCAGCCCAAATGCAGTCTTCCTTCAAAGTTGAACAGTCCCAATACAAGATAGGAGCTCAAGGACAACAATAAGCTAAAAATTAGCTTATTTCTTTTTATTTATAGAGTTGAGAGGCAAATTCACCGGAGTTTGTGAGTTTATGGTTGTTTTATCATTTTCCAATTAAATCAGTGTTGTATTAAGGTTTCATTTGCAAACAAGAGGTGTGATATCTCCATCTACTGCAACTGTTCCCTCCCTATTCTGAATCCTCTAATATAACCCAATTCGACTGCCCTCTGCATGAACGGCTGACGGCCTCCATCACAGTAAGAAAGAGAAACGGGGACAGAGGATCTCCCTGACGCAAACCACTCGAATTGCTAAAAAATCCAGAAAGGGATCCATGTACAAGCACTAAGAACCTCACTATAGAAATACAAAACTCAATCCACCTACAGTGAGGTTCTTAGTGCTTGTAAACGGATCCCCTTATGGATTCTTTAGCCGTTTGTGAGGTTTGCGTTAGGGAGATCCTCTGTCCTCATTTCTCTTTCTTATTGTGATGGAGGCCTTCAGCCATTCGATGCGGAGGGCAATGGAGTTGGGTTATACTAGAGGATTCAGAACAGGGAGGGAGCAGTTGCAGCAGATGGAGATATCACACCTCTGGCATTCCTGATTTCTTACATGGGATTGCCTTTGGGGGTGTCTTCGAGGAGAGCTGCAGTTTGGGACCTGGCCATTGAGAGGAGGCTTGCAGGGTGGAAGAAGCATTATTTGTCGAAGGGAGACCTCTTGACACTGAAAAAGAGAACGTTATCAAATATGCCTACAAATTATTGTCACTATTCCAGATCCCAGCCTCTGTGCGAGAGAGGATAGAGGGCACGGGGATCGATGAGTGGATATGGACTCTCTCTTCTCAGGGATAATTTGGGGTACGTTCTTTTTATTTGAGTTTGGTGGCGAGTTCTTTAGGGGCACCCTTTTCCTTGGAAGGCAGTGTGGCGCACGAAAGCTCCCTTAAAGGTGGCTTTTTTTTTGGATAGCAGTTTGGGGCCGTA
Source organism: Cornus controversa (assembly GCA_026545225.1). Lineage (NCBI taxonomy): Eukaryota > Viridiplantae > Streptophyta > Magnoliopsida > Cornales > Cornaceae > Cornus > Cornus controversa. The sequence goes on along the minus strand of CM048851.1, from coordinate 62,200,320 downwards.
TTCTTACGATCGATACTTTGAGGAAGAGGGGACATATCCTAGCTAATTGGTGTATTATGTGCAAGAGGGATGAGGAGTCGATGGATCATTTGCTTCTTCATTGCCCAGTGGTGCAGGATTGTTGGGATTTGTTCTTTGGCCTTTTCAGAATTCAATGGTATATGCTGTCTACGACGAGGAGTGCCATTGAGGCTTGGAGAGGGTATCCTGTGGGTGCTCAGGCATGGGATGTTTGGCGTGTGGTCCCCCTTTATTTATGGTGGTCTTTGCGGAAGGAGAGGAATAGGAGATTCTTTGAGGAAGAGGAGACTCCTATTAGTGCGCTTCAGTTCTCTATTCTTCACACTTTTTTTTTTTGGCTTTGGGAAAAAATTGTAAATCTACAAAGGAGTTAGTGGATTTTTTAGATACTCCGACTGTCTAGGGGGCCTATTCGGCCCTTGTGTAGCTTTGGGATGCGCTCCCCAAAGCTATCTTACCCTAGTAGCAAGAAAATTTTGAGATTTTAATTATTGTGCTAATCGTAATTTATATGGGTGACAACATTAGGGTTTGCATTTAGTTTTAGAATGGTTTTTAGAGATTTTGTTGGAAGAAGGAACAACCTTTAAGGGCATTCTCTTGTTCTGTTGCTATTGATGCGTTTGTTTTGGGTGATTAAATCTAGCTTTATGTCTATTCTTTGGTACTCTTCAATTTTTTACTGCTATATTTCCTTTGATGCATGAAAAGGGCCAACTAGACACAGAGCATGAGATGCCAGAAGGGCTAGTTATTAGTTACTCACTCATGCAATCCTAAATATCTGAAGGTCCTAATATGATGATCCATTCAAAGTTATGAACACGCAATATTTATGTTCTTACCAATTTTTGTGTCTTTTGTGCTAGGCAAGCCAAGTTATCCGATGGTTTTTGTGCCAACCAACTAATATTTGCCATTAATAGCTGCCGTCTTACTACTGACTTCAGATTCTTTGATGCTTATCTTCCTTACCTATTTAGTAATTTGTGATCATCAGGTGGGACATTTAGCCGCAGCTATCGAGAACCAAAGTACAAGATTGAATTCTATACAGAAGACTCACCTTTTCAACCAGTAAGTAAGCATAATAATTTTCGTGTTATTTGGTTTTAGTCTTTTGATAATGCCAAATTTGTTGGAGGCTTGGAGCATCCTGCCAATATGAACAGATGCACTTATAATATATATTAATGTTTCACATATAACTTTTTTCTGAAAGCTGTTCACCTAGTACTAAAAAGGTACATCAGATTTTTAATTTGCCTTATGGAGACACTACAATTTTTCTAGTGGTTATTACTTGATCTTCCCAGCATGTCTATGCTTATAGATATATATTTTTTTCTGTTTTGATTTTAGTTGGCAATTAAAAAGTGATTGTGCAACATGCTGGTAGATATTGACAATATGTTTTTATTTTTTCCTACAAACATACATTTTGCATTAGCATGATTTCATTTGCAAGTCACGCCTCTTTATCCTTGCAATTACCCTTAGGACCTAATATCATATAGCAGAACCTGTACATTCAGAACAGGAAGGACAATTTTGGTGGAACTTGGGTATCATTTTTGTTATGGGGCTTGCACGATCTGGATGGTGTTATGTTTTCAAAACATATAAGGGGGATATCTCCTACCTACCTATGTAGACGCGTTTTGAAAACAATGAGCACGGAGAGTGTGTGAAGCAGACAATATCTATACAGTGTGGGCAGGTCCTTACAAGAATTGACATTAAGGGTTTCTATAGTTTTGGGGTTATTGGTTAAGGTGCTTTATTATATTGTAAACATTATAGGTGCTATATATGCACATTTTTGTCATCCTCACCTTTTTAATGAGCATGAAAAACCTGGCAAGTCCTTTCTTGTGGCTCTTCCTGTCCATCCTTCTCAAGTCATGGTAGATCTTAGGTGAAATCTGTTACCAAACTACCTTCTTTTGAATTTTGGTGCACTAATTTAGTAAGAACTCATCTTTTCTTATTTATAAAGATTCTTGTCTAGCTACAGAAAGAAAAGTATATTTAAAGATAAGGGTCAAATTCTTTTCTTTGCAGGATGATGACCAGGAGTATGTGGTTATGCCCAAAAAAAATGGAGAGAAGTTCTTATGTTTTTTGCCTAAAGTGGAGAAATCCAAGAGTGGAAAGCCTGTCACACAACATAATACAAGCAGCTTGATTGTGGAAACTGAAAAGCGGATTAAATTGAAGACACCTGATGAGCTACTTGAAGTACTAAAGGATCGATGCTTTGTCAGAGTCAGTATTGATCACCCTAAGATAGTATTTATTGTCCTATATTGAAATATGTTTTCATAGATTTCAATATTACTTGAAATACTGGAAACAATGAAAAACTAATTGAATCCCTGTTTGCCCAATGAAATTCAGGATGCGATTACTTTAATCTATCATGACTTATCTAAGATTCATTTTAATTTGTTATACTTACATATTCAATCTTTTTTGCAGCAAGAGGGTTGGTGGACCTATGAATTATGTTATCAACAGAAGTTGCGGCAACTTCATTTAGAGGATGAGAAGGTAACCTTTAAGTCTCCCGGTGTTCTCAAATTTTAACAGGCCATCTTTTACCAATTGGAATTGGATCACAACAATAATGTTTCTCCATATGCTTTATCCTCTATGGTAGTAAAATCATACTTTAATGGTAGAGAAGACACAAATTGAATGCATGAAATGTAATAGGGCTGCAACTCGGGCAGGTTGGAGGTGCAACTCGCAACCCGATATGAAATTTTTAGCCCTAACCCAATCCTATCCCGACCTTCAACCTGAGCTCAACCCATCCTAGGATTTTTAAACTTGAGTTGAGTTCAGGTTCATAAATCGGGTTGAGATTTCGGGTTAGAAAAGTGGGTTAGTTTGAGTTGCCCATATGGAGTTACTAATAGCTCAATAATGAGTTCTGAATAATGTGAAACAATATCAATAGAAATTAAAGTCTCTAACGGGAGATAGAAAGGCAAAGACAACTTGAGGATAGAGAATGATGCGATATTCACACCGGTTGTTGGCTTCTCTTGCTTGTCCTTTAGAAAATAGAACAGTTGAGAGAAAGAGAGAGAGAGGAGGGGGCAAAGTGAGAGAGGTGAGGTCCTGAGGGTGAGCTAAACAATTAGCGTTGGGAAGGTGATATTTTTTATGGAAATGTTGTTTTGCGGAGTATAAACGTATATTGCAAACTACCAATCAATATGCAAGTTGTACAAATACACACACACACATACATAATCAGGTTCACAAATTGGGTTTTCGAACCTTTGCTAATTGGGGACAAGTTCAACAGTAAATTCTGTGGGGTATTTATGAGAAATTATTGAACTTGTTATGCTTTTCTATTTTAGTTCTGGTTCTGGTACCTACTGCTTCATAGTTCCTACTTAACCATATTAGATTTTTAAATTATCAACCACGGGCATAGGCATCCCACAGGTATATGTGTTTGTCTGTGGTTGTGTTTGTGTAATGTCTCTGTATCTGTCTGTGTGCGCGATGCAAGTTTTGAATTATGTTGTATGTAGTTCAAGTGCATCTAATTCTGTGTGTGTAAAGTAATTTGTGATTATATCGTAGGTCGTAGTTCAAGAGTTTGTCTTGGGGGTGTATGATCCTGAGGCTACAGCTGCTTACAACCAGAACCTCTCCGATATCTCAACACTGAAAGATCCTCGCTCAAGAGATGCATCACAAAGGTATGAAATCCTACTCATGAGCATAGATAGGATGACTTAGAGAGAGAGAGAGAGAGCACCAGAAAAAGAAAAGGAAAATTGATTATTGCATTACACGAGTCATGCAGGTATCATGCTCATCAGTATGGAAATGGAACCATCTGTGATCTTACAGGTCAGCCTCGAGAAACTGAGGTATGAAATATTCTAAATTGCCTTATGGTTTCCTCTTCATTTTACTCTATACGAGTCTACATCTTTGTTGTTCTTTTCTTTTTTTAGGTGCGATTTGTTTGCTCTGAGCCAAGAGCTATGATTAGCTCTATTACAGAGTTATCTACTTGCAAATATGCTCTCACGGTTCAATGCCCAATGCTCTGCAAGCACCCGTAAGCCTCTCTCTCTCTCTCTCTCTCTGTGCGCGCACCCCGCTTGTGTGTGAACAAGTGCTCACAATGGTTATAATAGATTGTTGTAGAAGTAAGATATAATAGCTGGTTCAAATTTTTGGCATTATTGATCTTGACTGTCCAAAATATTTCAACTGAAGTCCTCAATTTTGGAGCTCATCCAGATTCCATCTTTTCCTTAATCATCTTAGAATTGCAATTATAGGTCCCATCTTTAATTGAAAGTGCGGGTTGTCTAATGATCCAGATGAATGGGTGGTTAACTTAGACAGAGGAGTGACCAATTTCCTTTTTAAGTTTTGTTTTTAGTAAATAATAATAATAATAATGTGTCTTTCATGTGCTCATGTGAAGAAGATGTTTGCAAAAGAGGAACATGCTGATGCTACCCCATTCTTGTGTCAGGGCTCTGGTTTACCTTTTACAGTTTTTTTACTTATTTTATCGCTTAAAGGGTTCATCTGGTTCTATAGTAAAGTAGATCCCACAAATGGTAACAGATAATGACACTATAATATGTATGCTGCACAATATTCTATTCCTTCACAAGAGATTGTATAGTTACTCAGTAATTGACTTCTTTTTTTTTTATTTATTTCCGTTTGAGGGAGGGTGAGGGTTGGTGCTTTGCATGAAATATGCGGAATATACTGAACAACATATTTGTTTGTAGTTAGAATGATTACATTTAATTAGCAAACTAACAATATGATCATGGGGATACCTCTTCGAACATCACTGATGTACTCCTTTCTTGGTTTCATTTGCCACTGAAACAAGTCTGTGCGCGCGCGTCAACGTGTATTTTATATTCATGAAAAGCCTTGGCATATTGTGGTCTGGTAAAGTCAGCGATTGTTTTGGGGCCCTTGTGTGGTTATGTTTTTCCTATGCTAAATCAGATTTAGTATTATTATGGGCTAAATAAACATTCTTTTGGCCGACGATAAGAGCTTATTGATTGTGTGGGCCTCAAATATATATGTGAAAACGTATGCTTATAGACTGATTTAGCATGTATTTTGCATAAAGCTGGACTCTTTACATTTATACCATTTCAACTTGCACTTCTTTGTGTGTGTGTGTGTGCGCCTGCCATGCTCTGCAAAGAATTAAAGAAGGAAAAGAGTGGAGGATGCATTTATCCATGTAAACATGTTACTGCACGGCACTGCCTATATGCTATGTACACCTGCATGAATCTTTGATGGATTCCACTACTTATTCTGATTGATACTCTTAACTTTGTAGATTGTTCCTAGAAGAGAGACCCGTGTGGCACACCATTAACTGTAACGTGCTCCCAAAAGATTACAAGGAACCAAAAGAGAAGGAAGACAGTTATCAAGATGGGCAGATTACCATGGTCACGGACCTTGAATACCCATCTACTTTTGATTCTGAAGAACATGCAACGTAAGTGTTCATACACTTTTTAAGTGTACTACTGGAAAGAGAGACTTTGTCAATACCAACTATACAAGCCTGCGGATAATCTGATATGTATTTTTGTATGGCTATACTTTGCTAGTTAAATCAATTGTGTAGTTTTGTTATCCTTGTTGGCATCCTTTTTACAAAGATTAATTTTCTTTGTGATGTTTCAGATATTACTGACAAGATTTGTGTATTTAGAGAATGAGATGCATCTGAAGGCAGTTTAAAGTACAAAAATTTCTTGTATACAGGAAATTCGTTTAGTGGAGCTTCATATTTACCGCCTTAAACAAAACCTAAATGGAAAGAATCTGAATATACACGGAAACACGCCGGAGTGCATGTGTGATAAAAACCTAAAAGAGTTCTTGTGTTACTATACCTTGGTTTTTTCAAGGGATTTCTGCATTCTCCTATGGAGAACCTGTCATTCTCCGTTGAGCACATCTAGATTATGGTTATCTAACTATTTTGTTCGATTACTTTGACACGTCTGGCCGTGTAACTTTCGCTTCCTCTAGCTGGAGCTGAGTGGGATTAACGAGTGCATATGATGTGTATGCCAAAGTTTAATTTGGCCATCTTCCTTCATATTTGTTCCATCATACCCTCTGGGTGCTCTAAATTAACAACAGATATCACAGAGATATATATATATATATATATACGCTGTACGCAGAAGGGTACCAGCTGAGTGATATTATTTCTTAGTATAAAAGATTTGAGGTTTCAAATCTATGCGTACAAGTAAAACAATTACTGTACATCTTTCCTAGAAAGTCACATAACTCGCAAGGCTTAGCACCATCTGAACTCTGAAGAGTAACATGCAAAAACTATTGAGAGCTGACACTACAAACAGAATATATCGATTGGTACCATTGCTAGATGCATTAAGTTTACTGTGCAACAGGTTATGTAATTTGTCAAGTTCATGAAACACTAAAAATTGTCGGAATGACAGCTAAAGGAAAGGGACGGGTTTAGTTAGGATTTCATCATCATCATTATGTAATCTCTACATGATTTATGCACCAAATCGACACAAAATCGTACTCTTTATTATTATTATTTGTTTCTGGCAAATAAAAAAGATATCATTAAGCCACAGCTCTGATGATATTGAGTACAAACAAGACTTCAACATCATCATGGCTTGTTGACTTGCCTGGCCCGACCTTTGGTGGGATCGATTTTCGTGTTGTTGACCAGTATAGATGGATCGGGCCAACGTAGTATCACCAGTGACCAGATAGTACTCATAAGTTATAACTACCATATCAACTGTTTGGTGCCAAAAGAAAGTAACTAACTGTTTGGTACCATGGCGAATGAGGAAGGCCTATGAGCCGGCGACGAAAGCATTAATGTCCGCCGGTCTGATTGGTCATTTCAAGTATTTTAAACAACATAATGATAATAAACAATGAAAAATATTAGGATTTAGCCATTGTCATGCCACGTGTCGTTATTATATCTTCAAGAATTGGCATGGGGGAAATTCTTTTACTGGAACTTGAACAAAAAGAAAGGACAAGTATATATATATATATATATATTATATATATATATATATATTAGGTGTAACAAATATTTGGTAAACAAAAGGGGGCTTGATGTGGAATGTGGATAAGTAATCAAGGTACCCAATTATAATTATATGCCCAGCAAATCCACTAAAATCCTTCTTTAAGAGCCCCAATTTGTCTTTTCTCCTGTTATTGGGTGGGCTTTGGAATGGGACAACCCATGACCATGATGGTGACTTCATTTGGTGCATCACAAGTTTCACCTATTTGGACTTGTAAAATCTGTGAGTGTTTGACACAAACTGACTCAATAATAATAACAATGACATGTGAAAACCTTACTTAATTTGTGCTTTATCAACAATATACATACATACATAATTACATACATAGATAGGTGTATATCTGAATATGCACGCCATCATCTTTATCATTCTCCATTCAACAACAACTGAGTAAAGTGGATTGAATCACACATCTGAGTACCTAAAATATGGCCCACCAAGATGGGACTGGGCATGGGCTTAATTTCTGTTTACAGACAATATATCAATGTATTCAACTTGTTGCATATTTTCATTTCTTTAAGCTTAAGTTTCACTTGAAAACAAGGTAAGAAATCAGAATTCTTGGTTTGCTATAAGATTTTGGACAGTTCTTACACATGCATACAACATTACATTGGAAATTAATCCCATCTTATGGAATTTTAGCTATGAGATCGATCACCAACAACACTCATGGCTTGTTAACTTACCCTTCAAATTAAGTACAAGAGGCCTAATTGGATAGTTATAAATGATAGGATATGAATACTTTTGTAGATGATTTAATATTATAGTTGTGATAACAACATTAATGGGATTTATACTAAACCAGACACCAATTAGATAGCATTGCACAAGCTTGGTATCATATCTTTTCTTTTTCTTTTTCTTATATATATATATATATATATATATATATATATATATATATATATATATATATATTCTTTTTCCAAAACACAGCAAAGGTTTCTTTTAGTAGCAATTTAACTTGTGTAGTTGGTAACATGTACAAAAAGTCATCATTTCCAAATCAGGAGTTCGGTTGTTGGAAATGAATTCCACCAGAGAAAGAATCTTCTTTTCAAACAATAAATGGATTAGTTTTGGTGATTATCTTTTGGAATGAAGCTGATCACCTGATCCCCTGTAATCAAGACAAATAAGATTACTTAAAATGTTAAACTAGTAAGTAAAAAATGGCAATGGACCCAACTATATATAAAAAGGACAAATAGATGCTTTATACACTCAATAGCTTTCACAATGTCAGACCATAAATTTTTTTTCTTTTCTTTTCTTTTGAGTATAGTAATATCCTAGAAAGCATGGACACTTCGTATAGGGGTGCCGTGTCCGTGTCGGACACTCGGATACTTCACGGACACTCCTCGGACACGTGTCGGACACTCCATAGAAGTGTCCTGGAATTTTTTTTTTTTAGGACACGGCGGGGACACGGCAAAGACACGCGGGGGACACGGCGGGGTACATTTTGTAATTTTTAAAAGTGCAAAAAAACTCCTGAACTTTTCCAAAGTTACAAAAAGACCCCTTTCAACTATTTTTTTGAGCATTTCAGCCCCTCATCTTTTAAAAGTTGACATCTTGACCCCTTAAAATAACTATAATGACATATATACCATTTAATATAACTATTATGCCCTTTTCTATATAAATATAGTATTTTCTAAAATAAAAAATTTTAAAAATAAAAAATAGTTAGATAAAATTCCTAAATAATAAATTTAAAAACAAAAAAATAAAAAAGCCAATAGAACTTTATTTAACATAAAGTAATGTTGGTTTATTTGGTATTTTGTATTTAAATTTATTTGTTTGTTATTAGAAAAATGAGTAATATGCAAGATTTTAGTAGTGGGTTTTAATATAATGAACATTATTTTTGAAAATACATTAATTGTTTGATAATAAATTGAAGTGTTTGTGTGATTTATTATTTTTTTATTGTTAGATTTATGGTATTGTGGATATTGGTTAACTTGTTGAATATATATTAATATATTATTTCATAGCCGTATCCCCGCCGTGTCATGTCCTATTTTTTTGAAATTTGCCGTGTCGTCGTGTCCGTGTCATGTCGTACCCGTGTCCCGTGTCCGTGTCCATGCTTTTTAGGTAATATCTAAAGAAACATCTAGCAGGCCTAAGCACCATTAATTCAAATTTTACAAAAATCTCTTGCCATTTATATTGATTAATTATTATAATACCATCTTTTGGTTCATGAAAAGGAAATGAATCTTTCTAAAGCAAATCTATCTCAATCTTGTGCTTCAAATTTACTCACGTCATTATTTTGTTAAACACAATATTAAAATTTTCATTAGAATTAAATTTGTAAATGATAGAATTATATAAGACGATGATATAACTAAATTTATATCACAAATTAAAATCGACTAAATTCAAAAAAGAGATTTCATCGGAAAAATCCTTTTATTACATATACTACCATACTTCTTGCAATTAATTACATCAAGATTGTGACACAATGGCACATGCTATTCTTACCTCATTTTAGTTAGATGTTCTCATGGTTACTTTGGGGAATGTAACAACAGCAGACCTGACACAAGTGAATTATGCTCCAAATCATAGTTCTAGAACATATATATGCAAGGAAAAAAAATATATATATATATATATATATATATATATATATATAAAAGTAATAATCTCTTGTTCATCGGTGAGCAAAAAATTTTTTACACACCAAATATAGTAACTATTGGATATAATTTAAGTATAAAAAAGTTAACTTCCAAAAATCATTGCAATCATATCCAATTATTACTATACATGGTGTGAAAGAATTTTTTGCTCACTGGTGAATATATATCTATATAATATTTAAGTTTGAATCTTGCAGTCCAAAATGTCTGTTACTATTTACGGTCTAAAATTATTTTATCTAACAATCACGATCGCGAATGTATGATCGTACTGTAGACACGGATATACACTAACAATCAGCAATATCAGATGGCTACACTCTATCCATGTGATCTTATAAATTTAAGCCATTCTTATAAATTTGTTCCCATGTGATCCGCAGAATTTCCCTTCACTTTCCGGAACACCTTACACCTTTATTGCTGGCATGCTGAGTTTTATTAATTGAACTATAGACTATGGTACAACTCTTCTTTCAAAGTCCAACATCCCTTTAAAGTCATTTGTTTGTACATACAGTCATATATGATACTTCCAAGTTTGAGTATTGAAAGTCAACAATTTCTTAATTATTGAAACAAATTTAGGGTTTGTCAGGGCTTCTCTTCAATTTAAATGGTCCATTCGTAATTTTAATTAGCAGTTTCATATAAACTTATATCATCTTCATCAATAGAGCTTTAACAAAATAATCCATCGTATTATTTCAGTTTGGTCATTCTGTGTTTTCAAGAATAGAAAATTCCACTATTTCAAACATTTTCTTTTAAGTACTATAGTTAAACGCATTGAATTAAATAGTATGTGGAATTTGAATGGGTGATTCTTCAACAATATATATATATATATATATATATATATATATATATATATATATATATAGTATCTCGATGATACTAACAATGTAACACTTTCGACTAATAATGAGTGATTATTTTTTATTTACAATGTTTATTGACCTACTTATTACATTTTCGACACTCTCCGTACTCAATAATTCTTCTTCTGAGGTACATTGCAAGAAACAAGTTTTTAAACTTGACAAAAAAAAATAAATGGATTGTATTAAAGAATTAAGAAAACAATAATTTTTGTCAAATATTTATTGATCAGATATTTTTGATTTAAGCTTAAACATGCAATACCTCTCCGTTAGACCATATCAATCATCAACTTCTAATTTTTTCAAATTTGTCAAGCTTAAATCAATTTAAGTCACAAAAACTAGGGCTATGTTTGGTAGAATGGAAAAAAAAATTATAACATTATTAATGAGAGAAAAGAAAAGAAAATGATAGTGTTAAACTTTTATCGTGTTTGATTGATTAATAAAAAAAAAGAAAGGAAATGATAGTTAACATGTTTTGGGGAAAGAAAGTAAAGAAAATAATTTAAAAATTTTACCATTATACTCTTTTATATTTAAAAGAACAAATTTTAGCTTTTATCAAAATAAGGACAAAGTTAGTATTAACAAAGTTTCATTAAAAAAGGTAGTCTTCCCTTTCGTTTCCTTCTATTTCTTTCCATTTTTGAAAGGATAACAAAAGCTACTATTTACCCTTAATTTATCCCTCCAAACTCTTCCATTTTCTTTCCTTTCCTTTAAAAATTCATACCAAACACACAAAACCATAACCTTCCAAATTTTTTCTTTTCTTTTCCTTCTATTTCTTTCCTACCAACTGATGCTGGTGAAAACTGAACAACTTTTCATAATTTAATCTTAATTTGAATACTTAAGAGCTTAATCTAAGTAGTATAACCTCTTCCTGCAAAATAAAAGATTGAGAGTTTTTAAAATCCTAAATTCCTAATGGAAGTCTGTGACTTGTCTGCTAAAATATGAAAATATCTCAGCCAACTCCAATGAATTAAGTTTCTACTTTCTAGATTGTGGTTGAATTGAGGAGATAAGATTGCTGTCCGGGTCGGGTTAGTTTCACCTTGAAATTTTGGAAGGAAAATATTCTTACATCCCATTGTCCAATCAACCGGAACTAATCTGTCTGAATTGTACCCTGGTCGCCCCGACCGCAACCCATATGGTTCCGGGTTAATTCAGCCCGATTCGCCCAAAACCCTAGTTTGTACCAAGTGGACCCCACTTGCGTTTTCTCACAGGTACTTATCTTTTTCCCTCATGTTCAGCCAACCTCCTACACTTTCCTGAAGCAAAGCATAAGAAAGGCCCACTGCCAACAAACTTTACTTTATTCAAATCTTAAATATTTCAAAACCGAAGTTTACATACCAAATCTTGAATCCTTCTCTTACTTCCAAAAAAATCACAACATAGTTTTTCCATATATCCAATTCAAATGCATTTATTACTCACTACCTTCATCACCATATGTTTTGTTTTATAGCCTTCAATGGAAAATTCTTTACCAACCCAACTTCTTAACTTTCATAGCCTCAACCTTCATTTATAGCTGCAGATCTTGAACATTTGATATGGGTTTTATGGCTTTCCAAATGGGTTTTGGTATCTGGTTGTGTTTCTTTAGTTTGAGCTTCCTTTGTGTGAGTTCACAGAGTGTAGGAAGTGCTGAAACTGTTGAAGGGACTGTTTCAATAGATATGCAGAGTGCCATTGGCAGGACAGATGATGATTTCATTTGTGCCACTTTGGATTGGTGGCCTCCTGAGAAGTGTGACTATGGGACTTGTAGCTGGGATCATGCCTCTCTGCTTAATCTGGTATGTTTCTATGAAATGCCTTTCTTATGTTTGCTTATATATATATAAAGATGGTTTCATAGTTGCATTTGGTCAAAAATTACTTATCTTTATTTGGGTGCTACTGTATCAATGCCTCCTTACATCGGCAGACATTCACTCAAGCTATTTCTCTGATTTTGTTATGGTATCCATCTGTATATACATCTATACATGTATGTGTATGCAACTCTGCTTTCGCTTTTTCTTTGTGGGGTCTTTTGAGAGAAAATGTTAATAACCATTAAAGAAAAAAGAAAAGGAAGAAATTTTTTGCTTGATGTTGAGATGATGGGTTCTCATAAGGCTGTGTAAATATTTATATATTATATTTCAATTCATGCCTTCATAGATTGTCTCTCTCAATGGTTGATTATTTATATTGTAAATTTAATTAATAGTATTACCATTCATACAATACAGTGAATCTCAGAACCAATTATTTTTTTTCTCCTTTGGTTTTGCTTGATTATTTCATTTCAGTTGTCATTTATATATATGTGACTTTTAAGAAAGATCTCAAATTTTGAACATTTATGGTTGCTGAAGGAAAAAAAAATGTTCTGTTCTATTTTGAACGCTACACTTTCATACAATTGTGTACCAGCAAAAATGAATTCTAAAGTTAACGAAGTTCTTACAAAATTTGTTGGTCTTCTCTGTTTGGCAGGATCTTAACAACAATATTTTCTTAAATGCAATTAAAGGTATGAATTCTTTCAGGGATTTCTCAAGTCACCACTAATCACAAAAATTTGTGTCTGGGGACCAAAAAGTTTTAATCACTCTCAATAATCATGCAGCCTTTTCACCATTGAAGATTAGATTAGGTGGCACTTTGCAAGATAAGCTTATTTATGAAACTGAAGATCATGGGCGACCCTGCATTCCATTTGCTAGAAACACCTCAGAGTTGTTTGGTTTTACTGAGGGGTGCCTCCCCTTGTCTAGATGGGATGCACTAAACACCTTCTTCAAGAAATCTGGGTAACAATACTTTCCTCCTATGTCATGTTTATAACTTGAACGTTAAATTCTGCAAGTTGAGCATCTGATAATCCTGTCGTAATTCAGGGCTGTAATAATTTTTGGGCTGAATGCTCTCAATGGAAGATCTATAAAGTCTGATACGTCTGCTGTAGGAGCTTGGAGCACCACAAATGCTGAATCTCTCATACGTTATACCGTCAAAAAGAATTACACTATCCGTGGTTGGGAGCTTGGTAATAACACTTGTGACTGCTGTGTGCTTTTTTTGTTTTATGCACACACAAGACTTCCATTCACATATACTTGTGAAAAAGATGTGAAATTTCAATGATTTATTTAGTAGAAGCTCCTGCGTTACATCATATGAGATGACACGAGGTCCTTTATACGTCGATCAATTGTTTGGTATATCTTTCTTATCAGGTAACGAATTGAGTGGGAGTGGAGTTGGAGTAAGAGTTGCAGCAGACCAGTATGCCTCTGACACGATCTCTCTACAGAACATTGTGCAGGATATTTATAAGGGTGTCGAGATTAAGCCACAAATCATAGCCCCAGGAGGATTCTTTGATGTCAATTGGTTCAAAGAATTCGTAGATAAAACAACCAAATCATTAGATGTTGTTACTCACCACATATATAATCTTGGCCCAGGTAATTTGATCAACAAAAACTGATTACAATGCTTCTTGAGTCGCATGGCTCATAAATTGGTTTAAAATGAAACGAAACATTAATCTTCTCAATTATAGGAGTTGATGAGCACCTTGTTGATAAGATTCTTGATCCATCCTATCTTGACGGCGAGGCTGATACTTTTAGCAAACTCCAAAGCACCCTCAAGAATTCAGCAACTTCAGCTACTGCATGGGTTGGTGAGGCAGGAGGGGCTTACAACAGCGGCCACAATCTTGTCACCAATGCATTTGTTTTTAGTTTCTGGTAATTTAGCTATACCTTATCAGTTATAGCTAAAGTTTTTCAATTGCTATGAATGCTTTCTCAGTAATTGGTGTCTTGGACATAACAGGTATCTGGATCAGCTTGGTATGTCATCAGCTTATGATACAAAAACATACTGCAGGCAGTCATTGATTGGTGGAAACTATGGTCTTCTCAATACTACCACCTTTGTACCAAATCCAGACTACTACAGGTTATTGAATTTGAAGTTCTTGAATTACATAGGCCGCTTGTTACTAATTTTTTTTTTTATTTATCAATTCTCTATTTATTTTCAATTTTTTTGCTAACTTCTGCACACATTTCTTTAATATCATAATCAATATACATATTAGATCTTATATCACACACACACATACACTCACACTTGATTCTTGGCAGGAAACCAAATTAAGACCACATCAACTACAATGCACAAAAGTCTTAGATTATGTCTTGCAAATTGTAATGACTTCTCAGTTTTTAGATAAGCATGTCTTGAAATAACTTCCTTATCAGCTTGGTTTCACTATCACTCCAAAGAAGGAAACAGGACCATAAGTCTGCACTAGTTAAACTAAAAATTCTATTTATAATTAGTGATGTAATTAGAATTCCTCATGAACAAGATTTATGATCTGTTCTTTTATTACACTGATTAAACTTGATCGACAACTCATTGCCAGCTTCTCGTTTCTGGTGAGATTAAGAACCTGAGCTTTGAAATCTGAGAATATTACATTGACAGAACTGCATTTCTGATTGTTACCAAGCATAGCTTGATATTCTGCTTTCTTCCTGCAGTGCTCTGCTTTGGCACCGGTTAATGGGAAGAAAAGTTCTGTCTACGAGTTTCTCTGGGACAAAGAAAATACGCGCTTATGCTCATTGTGCTAAACAATCTGTAAGTTAAATACAAACCAAATTTGGTAAAACATAAAGATAACTTAATTTAGTGATCTGAGCATATTCATTGTATTGCAGCAAGGAATCACACTACTGTTGATCAACCTAGACAATTCCACCACTGTTGAGGCCAAGATAGGCTTTAATGGTACTTGGAAGTTGCGACACAAACACAGTAAACACAGGTCTCATAGTCATAGAAAAAATATTATTCGGCTACCTCATACTAGTAAAAGAAGTGGAATGCCCAGAGAAGAATACCATCTGACAGCAAAGGATGGGAATTTACACAGCCAAACTATGTTGCTTAATGGAAATATATTAGCAGTAAATTCATCTGGGTACATCCCTCCATTGGAGCCTGTAAATGTAAATTCATCGGAGCCTATAACCGTTGCTCCTTTCTCTATTGTGTTCGCTCACATTCCGAGCGTTGTTCTTCCTGCTTGCAGGTAGGTGGGAACAGATGGAACTCAAACTGGTTCCATTTAATTTCTCATTAAATAAGACTAGAATGAAATGTAATTTTTTTTTCATTCTTTTTCCCCTGGAGAAATAGAGTGCAGTTCTTTTCCTTTTTTTTATTTATTTGGTAGAAACATACATGTATTTCTTTTTTATAGACAATGTGAACGGTTGTACATCAAAACTAAATCCAAGGAAATGAGATTATGTTATTACCAAGGCTAGCTACAATACAAATAGAAATGCTCACCCTAAGGGCTTGGATGAGTTGGTTGGTTGAAGAGTCTGGTTTCCAAAATGGCCAATTTCTGAGCCTTGGCATCTTCTTTTATTTCTCTGAAAAGAACGGTAACGTGGGAGAGGGGAAAAATTACAGTTTGGTTTTACTGCTTGATGTCAATTCTAATATATAATGTCATCCAGTCAGATGTTATTTCATATTGTAAATAAAGAAAAGATAGTCTCAACAACCGGTATGGAATTCATAACAAAAGTTGTGGACTTTGGAAAACATAGTGGAATGCACAGCTTTGAAAAGGCTGTTCAGAATGGAATTCTAACAGGCTTAATTCAATGTTTTGGTGGCCAACCTACACCATAAGGTCAAAGGTATACATCACAATTATACAGTACTTTGCAACTTATATTTGGGTCTGTAAAATTGCAATATTTTACAATGTAATATATACAACTAAGGAATTGTGGTTAGGGGATGCGTTCAATTCCGCTCAACATTATCAACTCGATCAAATTAGTAAATTCTTGAAACTCACACAACTGTTTTGTTCTTTTGGAGACTCGAACTCTTTTTTCTCACATCGAGGAGTAGAGGAGATATCACTAGATTACAGCAAAATTAAGTATTAAAAAATTTTTAGACTTCTCAACTGATCTAAAATAACATAACATGTCAGTAAGAGAAGCTTTACAATACATCCGAGGTAAATATATCGGATAAATCTAGACTAAGCGTGTTGTACACGTGCAATGGACTCACCCTGCTGTCCTGTCCTGCGTGTTGTACACGCACAATTCAAATCCATCCGGTGTATTTACATAGGGTATATTGTAGACGTACTCGTGCCATTGATACATTGTATCGAGAAACAAAACTGATTCAACAATTACGGTAGTCTAGTGGTACTTTCTCACCTTACAAAATAAAATATTGAAGGTTCACTAGTGTTTTTTTTGCCAAATTAAAAAATAAATAAATAAAAACTGGTTCAACTAGGACTCTTTGCCATGTTAAAGACAAAATTTGAGAAATAAATTAATGAACACGTGGATTTTGGTCTAGCTTCTCACCTTGTACGACATGAACTCTTCAAATTTTGTGAAATGCTTATATTACAGTGTGGATTCTTTGAGAGAGTGAGTAATAAATGAAAATCACACAAAATGAGCTCAAAGCGTGGGTTAAAAGCAGGTGGGAAACCAAACAAACTCAGAAATTTATGGAATGAATAAACTATGACAAACTTTAGCTTATTGAATAAGCTTAGTAACGGAGGATAAGTTGTATTCAATGCCCTTAGTCCTTAGGATGGTACCATTTATAATGTTTGAAGGTTGGTTAATGACCATTGATCATTATGTAGAGAGGTACAGTCCACTGATTCGAAGGCCTTTACTTGATCTGCCATATATACCTAGATAGTCGTTGGTTCACTAATTCTTCAACTGTTGCATTGAACGATAGAAGTGGGACATTTAATGCTATTAGTACTAATAGTTAGATTGAAGTCTAACTTTCAAGGTCTCTCATTGTGCATGATGACAAACATTCCTTGAATAAGGTACATTTGGACGTTGAGGGCTGCTAGGCACAGTCTCTCCATTTACACTTGCTCCACTAATTAGTAGAAAGTGAAAATTAATACTTAATTATTTTTGTGTAATAAATGTGTTATTTTGTCATCAATCAGAATGTTTTTGTGGTTTTAAAATATTTATATTATTGCCATCAAATAACACTATATTTATAGATTATCCGTTTCTATATCAAATCTATACCAAGTTAGGTCTCATGAAATTAGATCTCCGTTTCTATACCAAATTAGGTCCCGTTTCTATACCAAATTAGGTCTCATGTGCTAGAAGATATTAGAGAGAAGATATTAAGTGAGCTAAATATACTACGATATTGGTATCCTCACTCCAACTTTCTGCCACTCGAAAAATGTATTGAATGAGCCAGCATACACGACATTAGTATGCACGAGGTATTTACAACTCTATATTTTATTTAATCATGAGAAAGGGTAGATTGGATTCGTTTCTTGTCATTAGAAAATATAAGAAAATTTCCAAATATATATATTCAATATTCGCTCTAGTGGTAAAGTACAACCCCAGTTATGTGAAAATTCCATGCAAGGTCTGTTCCTTTATCATTCTTATCATCAGAAAATATAAGAAAATTTCCAAATATAATATTCGCTGTAGTGGTAAATATGTGAAAATTCCATGCAATCTCTGTTACTATATCATAAAGTCAGATTTGAAAACTGAAACAAAAATCTTTATTTAAAGGATAAAATGCATTCACACCTCTTGAAGTTTGATCGCACACAACCTTCAATTGAAATCTATAGGTCAAAAAATTATTTGAAATGTCTGTTTTACCCTTCACTAACTGAAAAGACATTTTTAACCTTACTTTTCATGTTAAAATACCATATTGCTCCCAACTTTTTTTTTCATTTGACAAAACTACCCTTATTACCTAATTGTTTTTCTCCCTCCTCTCTCACTCTCAAAACTCACTTTCTCTAATTATTTCTCTCCCTCTCTTTCCCGAATCACTCTCTCTACATCTAACCCCCCTCTCTTTTTTTTATTTTATCTACTTCTCTCTCTTAATTCTTCACCCCCTTTTTTTTTTTTTTGGTCTTTCTCTTTCACCGTTGCTATGACAGTGCACCTGAAAATTGGCAATGATAGCATGGCTTTGGTGGTGACCGTGGTGTCTCGGCAATAGTAGAGAAATGACAACAGAGGAGACCTATATGAAGAGTGTTACAAGAGTACAGAAGTTTATGAGAAAGTTAAAAAAGAATATTTTGCATTTTGCCTTTTTATTACAAAGTATGCATACATTTATTTCAAAAACTAAAAAAAAAGTAGTGATGACATTGATAAAATTGAAAAGTAAGTAATGGAAAAAAAAAAAAACCATCATCCAAGATTAATAATAAAGAAAATTTTAGCTTCAAATTTTGAATTTCTTCAGATTAAATTTTATTTTTCAATGACAACTAATATTGGGTCATATACATAATAGAGAAATAATATAAATTATTTTCTAAATTGAATCACCAAAACACATTAGACTCCTTTCTTTATTTCACAATTCTTTTTTATAACTAAAAAACAAAACAAAAGAATTCAAAGAATTTTGTTGCCCCTTCACTGAATTCAGGGGACACTAATATAGTAATATATCGGTTGAAGGGTTAATTTAGTCATTTTATTTTAATAGATTTTTTAAATATAATATAGTTATTATATTGATGGGTAAAATTGTAATTTTTCATACAAATTATTAATGTAATTTTGTTCAAGATATAAGCAAAATTTGTACATGAGTGTGTTTAAGGCAAACCTCAATAGTGTGACTGTACTTTGCCCTTGTTTAAATCATAAACCAGTCCAACTAGGCAACTATGCTTCCATGATGTGCTTATCCTCAAAGACCACCCAGAATCAATCCACCAAATTACAACACAACCCACATACATTGAATTCTCTCTACTGGTATTAACATAAATTGATCATCACCCAATTTGAACAGCTGCCTAAGGGAGAAACATGGCCAGAATTCCTGCTGATGCGAAGAAGATAGAATCACTGTCCAAGTCTGTCCAAGAACTGGTCATTAATGCTACAGATGATGAACTGCCACAAAGATATGTCTATAAAGGCGGTAATGGACTCGTCATTGATGCCTCTTCTCCTCCTCTGATGGAAGTTCCAGTTATTGATGTTAGTCTACTCACATCTAATTCATCACTCACCAGAAAAGAAGAACTTGGGAAACTTCAATCAGCTCTCAGCTCATGTGGTTGCTTTCAGGTCTGACTTTATACAAACAAATTAAGAACAAACCATCATCTTCATATATAGTCTCTTGGTTTTATTTCCTAGACATATATATATACTTTTGGGTAGTAATTTGATTAAGCATACTAAATTTATGAATACAAATATTTTTCATTGAATTGCTTTTGATTTTCCCTTATTGTAACCATGTTAATTATTGCCTTTAATTGGTCTGGCAACAACATAATCAGATTTAATTATGGAATTTCAGGCAATAAATCATGGAATAACAAGTTCGTTCCTAGATGAAGTGGGAAGAGTAGCCAAACAATACTTTGCACTTCCGAGAGAAGAGAAGCAGAAATACTCCAGAACAGTTGATGATATTGAAGGGTATGGGAATGATACAGATCTTTCGGAGAATCAAATTCTCGATTGGAGTGATCGGTTGTATCTTACTGTAAACCCAGAAGATAAGAGAAAGGTCAGACTTTGGCCAGAAAATCCAGAAAATTTTAAGTATGCTCATCATGCAGGTTACCTTGAAATTATATCATCATCATTATATCTTTCCTTTAATCTCGTGATTGGATCGTTTGCTAACGGTTTTGGAGGGCCATTTAATAGTATAGGGCGAGAATGGAAGGAGGACACTCCGCCTCGTTTATAATGCGAAAGTACCATTTTACCCTTGTACATTATGTCATACTATACAAAATGAGCAATATTACACGTCTCGAATAAATATCACGAATTTTAACTCGAATCTATGTGGCAGGTTATATAGTCTATTATTTTAGGAGATAAAATTAAATGGTAAGTTACTATTGGTGGGATTCCCTCCATACACGGAATTCCTGTGGTATTATCACTTATCACATAGATTCGAATTAAAATTTGTGAAATAAAATTGTGAAATTTAGCATTTCCCATGCAAAAGAACAATGCTACAGGTCTTGAATACAGTTCTTGTTGTTGGAAGATAGTTAATGTTTATTTGGTTTATATTTTTACATGTGACTTTTTAAAGTTTGAGCGGAAAAATTAGAAGGAAAAAAAAAAGAAGCAGTTGGAATTTAAACGGACCGGGTGGGGGTATAGACATGGTGTGAAAGGTTGTTCGCTAAATGGTTCTAAGCCGAAACGGAATGGGGTACCGTAAACGGGGGCATGGAACGGGAAGAGGCCCCTGCCCCAAACCCGTCTTGTTACCATCCCTATCCACCCTCCCCTTGTGCATTAGACCCAATCAAATTTGCTCGTTTGTGTAATTAATGCAAAATTCTCCTCTTAGTACCCTTGATTATTGGGACCACACTGGATAGTAGCAGCCTGTATATATGGTTTAGTGTGTGGTAAAATTGCATCAGGTGATTTCATAGTTCTGTAACGTGCAAAATCAAAAAAATGGCTTCAATGTGTAGAAGAAGTGGTGTGAAAGGTTTGATCTAGCTTTCACTTGCGGACTACATAAATCATTTTCTCATTTCGCTCTATCTAACCAATACTAATCCTCCATGTTACCTGCCACATCATTCATGATACAAATTCATGAAACAATTTCATGACGTTTAGCATTTCTCTTTTCTTTACACTTATCCTTAATGTGGATCACGTCACTATTCTGACCTATTAGTGAAATTTAAATATATGAAGGGAAATTTTACATGAATATAGCATGAAGTTAAGATTGATGAATGAGGTCATCCTTAAGGCCATGGCGAATTCATTGAACTTGGAGGAGAACTGTTTTCTGAACCAATATGGAGAAAGAGGAATAATGATGGCAAGATTTAACTTGTACCCTCCATGTCCAAGGCCTGACCTTACTCTCGGCATCAAATCACATGCAGATGGATCAGCCATTACCTTCCTCTTGCAAGACAAAGAAGTGGAAGGCCTCCAAGTCCAGAAAGATGATCAGTGGTTTAGAATTCCCATCATTCCTCATGCCCTTCTCATTAATGTCGGTGATCAAGCAGAGGTAATTAGATTGTCTATCATCAATTCATCAGATTCATATAACAGGCCTCTAGATATAGTAGATTAAAAAGTAGCTAGATTCACATTTCAGCTATTCTATTCTATATAATTGAAAACACATAAATCAGACCTTTCTGCTGATTTAGTTTTAATATTAGTTGAGATATGACACTTGCAGATAATGAGTAATGGAATATTCAAGAGCCCAGTGCACAGGGTAGTGACAAACTCTATGAAGGAGAGGATAACACTGGCTGTGTTTTGTAGTCCAGAACCGGAAAAGGAAATTGAACCAGTGGAGGAGCTTATCAATGAGAAAAGGCCAAGGTTATACAAGAAAGTGAAAAGTTATGTTGATAGCTATTTTGAGAACTTCCAGCAAGGTAAGAGACCAATTGAAGCAGCAAGGATTAATTAAGTTTCAGTATTTCATCATTTTGTGGTTTAAATACCAAAACTTTTCAATGCAGATCATCCTTTCCTTTTATTTTTCTAATAAATGGTTTGTACTGCTTGTTATATCAAAAGAAACAAGTTTGGACTTCTCATGATCTCTATATATGAAACCAGAAATGTACAGCTCAAACAACATAATGTGGCATTGTTACAGTTTTACTAATTGGGGAACGCAAATTTCCATGTTTCCAAGAGACAAAAACTGATTCAAGTACTGCTTTTGGCCTAGCTTCTCTTCCATACGACATGGACTATTCAAATTTTGTGAAATGCTCATATTACAGTGTGGATTCTTTTGAGAGTGTGAGTAATAAATGAAAATCACACAAAATGGGCTCAAAGCGTGAGTTAAAAGAAGGTGGAAAACCAAACAAACTCAGAAATTTATGGAATGAATAAACTATGACGAACTTTAGCTTATTGAATAAGCTTAGTAATGGTGGATAAGTTGTATTCAATGCCCTTAGTCTTTAGGATGGTACCATTTATAATGTTTGAAGGTTGGTTAATGACCATTGATCATTATGTAGAGAGGTACAGTCCACTGATTCGAAGGCCTTTACTTGATCTGGCCATATATACCTAGATAGTCGTTGGTTCATTAATTCTTCAACTGTTACATTGAACGATAGTAGTGGGACATTTAATGCTATTAGTACTAATAGTTAGATTAAAGTCTTAACCTTAAAGGTCTCTGTCATTGTGCATGATGACAAACATTCCTTGAATCAGGTACATTTAAATGCTGTACATTTAAATGCTAGGAATGCTAGGCGCAGTCTCTTAGTAAAAAGTGAAAATCTATCGCTAATTATTTTACATTAGTGTCATCAAGTAACACTATGATGTTTATAAATAATTCTTCAATTTTAAAAGAAAATTTTATTCTTTAATTAAATTAAAAGTCAAGTTTCATAAAGTATTTTATATACCAATTAATTACAAATTTTAAAAAATTATATAGGAAATGATTATAATAAGTATATGGATTAATATAAAATTTTATTCTTTAATTAAAATTGAATAATCACTTATAAACATCATAGTTTTACTTGATGTCATTAATGTAATAATTTAAAACTACAAGAGCATACTGATTGATAACAAAATAGGACATTTATTATCAAAAAAATAATTAATAATTAATTTTCACTTTCCACCAATCAGTCGAGCCCTAGCACTCTTCTTGAATGTTTTGACTACTTCTATTCTCTACTTCCATACTAAATTAGATTCTCCGTTCCTATATCAAATCTATACCAAGTTAGGTCTCATGAAATTAGATTCTCCGTTTCTATACCAAATTAGGTCTCATGTGTTAGAAGATATTAGAGAAAAAATATTGAGTGATATGCCCACTCCAACTTTCTATCAGTGGAAAAATGTATTGAATGAGCTGGCATACACGACATTAGTATGCAAGTGCGATTTACAACTCTATATTTTATTTAATCATGAGAAAGGGTAGATTGGATCCGTTTCTTGTCATCAGAAAATATAAGAAATTTTCCAAATATAGTATTCGCACTAGTGGTAAAGTACAACCCCAGTTATGTGAAAATTCCATGCAAGGTTTGTTCCTATATCATTCTTATCATCAGAAAATATAAGAAAATTTCCAAATATAATATTCGCCGTAGTGGTAAATATGTGAAAATTCCATGCAATCTCTGTTACACTATATCATAAAGTCAGATTTGAAAACTGAAACAAATAATTAAAAAATCTCTTCTTTATTTAAATCATAAACCAGTCCAACTAGGCAACTATGCTTCCATCATGTGCTTATCCTCAAAGACCACCCAGAATCAATCCACCAAATTACAACACAACCCATATACATTGAATTCTCTCTACTGGTATTAACATAAATTGATCATCACCCCAATTTGAACAGCTGCCTAAGGAAGAAACATGGCCAGAACTCCTGCTGATGCGAAGAAGATAGAATCACTGTCCAAGCCTGTCCAAGAACTGCTTACTAATGGTAGTGATGAACTGCCACAAAGATATGTCTATAAAAGCGGTGATGAAGTCGTCATCGATGCCTCTTCTCCTCCTCTGATGGAAGTTCCAGTTATTGATGTTAGTCTACTCACATCTAATTCATCACCCACCAGAAAAGAAGAACTTGGGAAACTTCAATCAGCTCTCAGCTCATGTGGCTGCTTTCAGGTCTGATTTTATACATACAAACAAATTAAGAACAAACCCATCTTCATATATAGCCTCTTCGTTTTAACGAATTGGTTTTGCTTTTTCCTTGTTTTAACCATGTTAGTGCCTGTAATTGGTCTGGCAACAACATAATCACATAATCAGATTTAAATATGGAATTTCAGGCAATAAATCATGGAATAACAAGTTCATTCCTAGATGAAGTGCAAACAGTTGCCAAACAATTCTTTGCACTTCCAAGTGAAGAGAAGCACAAATACTCCAGAACATTTGATGATATGGAAGGGTACGGGAATGATACAGTTCTTTCGGAGAATCAAATTCTCGATTGGACTGACCGTTTGTATCTTACTGTAAACCCAGAAGATCAGAGAAAGCTCAAACTTTGGCCTGAAAATTTTAGGTATGTTCATCATCATCATCATCATTCCTTTAATCTCATATAAGTGGGGAGTCAAAATTAAATACTTGTAAGAAAGCAGTCTTATGACAACTCGTTTGTAACTTGGATCCTCTCCAGTTTTGGACCAGTGCACTAGACTCACCCTACGGGGATGGAGTCCATGGAATGATCTCCACCCTCTCCATTGTGTACTGGACTTGGAGATCGATGATCCAAATTCGCCTGTTTGTTTGTGTAATTAATGCAAAATGTTCCTCTTAGTATCCTTGATAATTGGAACCACACAAGGATAGTAGTATCCTGTATATATGGTGTAGTGTGCAGTCGAATTGTATCTTCTGGTGATTTCATAGTTCCGTAATGTGCAAAATCAAAAAATGGCTTTCAGAAGATTTCCATTTTGAAACATGACCCCTGACAATTACCCTCAATGTCACTGTGTTCCTATTTGTGAAATCTAAATATATGCAGGGAAATTTTACATGAATATACCATGAAGTTGAGAATGATGAATGAGCTCATCCTCAAGGCCATGGCGAATTCATTGAACTTGGAGGAGAACTGCTTTCTGAACCAGTATGGAGAAAGAGGAACAATGATTGCAAGATTTAACTTTTACCCTCCATGTCCAAGGCCTGACCTTATTCTCGGCGTCAAACCACATGCAGATGGATCAGCAATTACCTTCCTCTTGCAAGACAAAGAAGTGGAAGGCCTCCAAGTCCTGAAAGATGATCAGTGGTTTAGAGTTTCCATTGTTCCTCATGCTCTTCTCATTAATGCCGGCGATCAAGCAGAGGTAATTAGATTGTCTCTCTCTCTGATAGAGTAGAGTAAAAATAGATTCACATTTCAGCTACTACTCTATATAATTGAAAGCAAATAGTATATCAGAAGATGACTGATATATGACACCTGCAGATAATGAGTAATGGAATATTCAAGAGCCCAGTGCACAGGGTAGTGACAAACACTGTAAAGGAGAGGATCACACTGGCTGTATTTTGTATTCCAGAACCTGAAAAGGAGATCGAACCAGTGGAGGAGCTCATCAACGAGAAAAGGCCAAGGTTATACAAGAAAGTGAAAAAGTATGTTGATATCTATTTTCAGAACTACCAGCAAGGTAGGAGACCAATTGAAGCAGCAAGGATTTAAGTTTCAGTATTTTAACATTTTGTGGTTTATTTTATTTATATCAAACTATGATCGTTAAAGCAAATAAATTGTACTGGGATGCTAACTCCAATTTGAAGTTATCATTTTTTAACAATCAATCCCCATTCATATGCTGGGTGGGATTGGGATTAAGGCAAGAATGATGATGATTATGATTATTATTTTTTTATAATCAATGAATGAGAATTGATGAGCATTTTTTGGACAGGCAAGATGCTTCAGATGAGTGTACCACTTTATTAACAGATAGATAGCACGACTGTTTTACAATTATTAGTGCTACATACAGAGGAATGTCAACTAGCTTTAGAAGAAGGAAATAAACATGCAAAATCACCCAAGGAAACTGTACAGTTGGAACTCGATTGATTGAAGTATAACAAATCAATACATAAATAAAAGAATTTCAACACAATAACTCTCTCCCAGCACACAGCACATATAAAGAATCATGCATGTATGTTTGGCTTGAGTTCGGTATCCATGTTTCAAGTTGGATCAACGAAATACCATTGATTTCCAACAGTTTATGTTTTAAACAAGCTTAGGTCAGGAAAATTTCCCAACACTGTAAGAGATGTTCATTGGATGACATATTTTTAAGGATCAACCACACACAAGTAACTTCTTTCATCACAGTATAAAACTGCAATTACAGATAACAATAATGTTATATTCCCTGATTAATCTATTGGTAAATTCATGTGTACTTTTGAAGGTTAAATGCACCAGGAAAGAAGCATAACGACCATCAATATTTACCCTTTAGAAAGTAAGAGCTCTCAGTTACTCCAACAGATAAAGTGAATAACCTGGATGTAAAAGCATTAGCTTTGGAGACATTGAAACATGGATCTGCAGCAGGAAGAGTAAATATACCAGCATTGAAATGAAATTATAGACACCTGCTTTAAAATATCTTCCATCTGGCTCCAGCACCTCTCTGTAAAGCTCAAAAGCCAAGTGTTTCTTACCACACTTTTGCAAGATCAGATACATTTCATAGAAATTGTAGTTTGTAACTGCACAAGCAAAAGTCAGCATCAAATTTACATCAACTGTCTCAACGACATTTTTTTTGCTCCTTTTTCTTAAACCATAGATAATGGGATTTAAAACTCCAGTTCCCACCGACCAAATGGCCATTGGCCAAGCAATACAAGCACTCCATCACCAAAGGGGAGTTTGGGTGTTCGAGCCTCGGTGGAGGAAAAATATGGGTGCGTGTATTCTGCAAAACAGAGCTGATGATAGCATTTGCAAAATCTTGGAAATCATGTAGCCTTTTATCTGCAGGCAGCAAACCAATTGAGGATTGAACTAGAAAGACAAGATACCGCTACCTGTTGGAGTTCATACATACACCATTTTCATTTAAATAGAAATTAATCCAGAGAAGATCACTTTGATTACTTTTAATCTGGTGCCACATCATGTGTCTGCAAACTTCGATTTAATAGTATTACAGGAATTCACCAAAATTTAGTGCCACAATGGAGAGAGAGAGAGAGTGAGAACCCAAGAAAGTTGCAACAATAGACAATTGAGAATAACCAGTTCTTTTACTTGGGGGAAGAATAACAAAGTTGTCCCAACTTTTTTCAACATTGTCAGTATCATGAACATCATCATCAACCCCACAAAAGATTAAACCATTATCATCATTATCAACCCCATGGAAAAAACTCTCCGCCAACACAACCTTAAGCCATATAGTTCCTAGAATTCATCCACCCCCAAATGAAAAAGAGATAAAGTTAAAAGAAGATGCCGAAGAGAGAGAAGGAAGTGAAATATTTGGGGTAAAAGACTATCAGACTACTTAAATCAGAGGGAAACTGGGAGCAAATTCCCAGCAGTACAGATTACTTCTTACTCTACAAAAACTTGAAGAGTAGACCACCATGTGTAGCGAAGAAAGGAGCAAACACAAGTGATTCAACTGCCATTAGCTTGATAAGGATGTTTATTGATGGTCCAGATGTGTCCTTGAGTGGGTCCCCAATGGTGTCACCAATCACAGCTGCCTTGTGCGCATCGGATCCTTTTGGACCAAGGGTTCTTGCGTGCTCTGAAGCACCAGCCTATACCATCCACAATGAATTCCAGTGCATAAGTCACATAATAATATAAGATTTTCAAAGCATAGATCATTTCATACAGTCCAATTTAAATACTTTACCTCAATATACTTCTTGGCATTATCCCAAGCACCACCAGTGTTGGAAGCAGAGATGGCAATCTGCAGAGAGAGAGAGTCAGAACAAACTTTTCCCAAGCACTCCAAAATGAAATGGCTGTCATTAGTGGATAGTCTCGTAATGGAAAATATTTCATCATTTTAACCATTAATAATATTTTGAAGTTACCTACTATAACTAAACTACCCCTTATAATCAAATAAAAGTTCATGTAGCATAACAAGCACATACATACATATAAAAAGGGGAAAGTAACTTCCTGCTTTCATGGGGACAGTAATAAGGAAAACTAGGCACCAGCAGTCATGCTTGATGACGTGATTCTAAAATATAGGATCAAGCGAGATTAAAATCATAGGTGACCTAGTGGAGATTTTATCAAGCAACAAGCCCAGCATTACCTGTACACCAGAGACAAGGGATCCAGCAAGGACACCCGACAGTGTTTCCACACCAAAAAAGATCCCAACAATGAGGGGTGTAAGCATGACAAGAGCACCAGGAGGAATCATCTCTTTGATAGAAGCATCTGTGGATATCTTGACGCAGGTGGCGTAGTCGGGCTTGGCAGTGCCTTCCATGAGGCCAGGGATGGTGTTGAATTGCCTGCGAACCTCCTCGACCATCTTAAGAGCTGCACTTCCCACACTCTTCATTGTCATGGCAGAGAACCAGTAAGGAAGCATTGCACCAACAATCAAACCAATGAAAACTTTTGGTGTCAAGACATCTACAGTCAAAATTCCTGCCCGGCTTACAAAGGCGCCAAAGAGTGCGAGGGAGACAAGAGCTGCAGACCCAATTGCAAAACCCTAAAACAAGATCACAAAAATATTAATACAGGTGTTCATACTAAACAAGACTGTTATTACAAAAACATTTTTTCTTTAGCAAGTTCTATATTGGTCTGGGCACAAGTTGTTCGCTAGGTTGTCTTCTTAAAGTAAAGCATGTGTCATTACTAATAAACTAAGCTCAGACTTTTTATTAGCTAGAAACTCAATGCCTACTTTGGTTTTTCGCCTTTTAGAATTTATAGGCAAAAATGTATAGATACCCATTTTAATAAAATAAATAAGAAAATGAAAACATTGTTATAACAAGTAGTCGTACAAACATCTAAGAGATCTAACGTCTGAGACAAAAACTAAAACATTTAAAGGGAAACTATACACTGGAAAATATTCAAGAACAAAGTAAAAGCTACCCTGAAGAAGATCGCCACTACATCTCATAGGATATTCCTGCTACTTGACTTAGGTCCCATGTCCATAAAAGCTAAAATTCAACACTCAAGTGTCCCATGGAACAGAATAAGAGTGCATTGAGATGAAGAAACTTAAGAGTGCCTATTATTTAATTTCAAGCGACTTAGAACCTAAATTAGGCAACCTGTCAACCTGAAAAAATAGAGGACAAAACTGAAGTATTTAAATCCTCCAACAGACTTCCACACAACAAATTAAGAGTTCTTTCAAAAGACTGGATTTTAGAGGACCTACAATATTTGAAATGAAGGAAATTAAACCTTTATAAGACAACTAGATGCTCCAAAAAGCTTAAGTTAGTGGAGATTGTGTAACTTAAGTATACATAACTATATCCTCTATCACGTCCCGCATGTATGACCAGATTCCTCACCATTGACAAGACAAACATGTGCATATATTATAAATATTAGAGAAATTTAGAAGGAACTGAAATAAAAGCAGCTACTCTAGATACTCTTACTAAAGATTGTAATACTGAGTTTCTCAAAATAGGATTCCTGCTATTTATAGTAGGGCGAGTGGTATAGCGTTGAATATGTTGTTCCCATGGAAATGAGGGAACGTACTCCAAGTGCACTTCTTGTAGCCCCCAAAAGCTTTGGACAAAATGTTTTGGAATTGGGAAGTTCCTATTTAAGATTTATCCAAAAAAAGAAATAAAAAATGCGTACTCTTTTATTGTCAATGTTAAACCTAATTAAAACAAACGATACTACAAAACATAAATTTCCGGTACTTGAATTAAAAACAATTGAAAGCAAAAAATTCCAGTGTCATACGGGATCCTCAATTAAGGAGTTTGTGGTTTCAATCATCAAAAGAATTGATGAATGAAAATTAGGGAAGTGAGAATCCATAGTTTAAGTAAAGAAACAGAGAGGGATGAGTTTTTTTTTCCCCCGATATCAGAGAGCTCAAAGCTATAAACTTTTTAGTTTTAGGGATTCTAAGATACTGCCTATTGGGGATTTCATTCCGTATTTTGAATCTTAAAGTCCCTTCTTGAAATTCCCAGGAGAATTTAAGAATCCTCATCCTCTTTTACCAAACAAATAATTTTAAATATGAGAATTCTTAATTGCCTTTTTGATCTCGAATCCCTCCCTAAATCCATCATTCAAAAATACAACAACAACAACCAAACATTTTGCCAATTACTTCAAGTCGGTTACATGAATCCTATGTTTCTATTACGCGTGTAGATATTCAGTGCGCCCGGCGCACATTCACTGGGCGCATCCTGGTGAATGTGCGCTGGACGCAACCAATACCTTCTCCTATTACGCTCGATTTAAGGCCATAGCCTCATCGTATCGTATCTTTTTTTACAAACTCTACACACGTTAGCTTTGGTCTTCTCCTTTCCCTAGTATTTATTACCCTCAATGTGGACTATGTCACTTTTCCTGACTGGTGTACTTAAAGGTCTTCTTTGCACATGTCTAAACCATCTTATAGCCAATTTTCTCTCATTTATCTCCAATTGGTGCTACTCCAACCATCTCCCGAATGTGATCGTTTCTAATTCTACCCTTTCTAGTCTTACCGCACATCCATCTCAACATTCACATTTCTGCCACTAAATCCATCATTCAAAAATAGCGCAACCTTTTTTCTTCCTTTCGTTTTAACTAGTTTTAACAGCAAAACATATTGATCGTATGGCATGCATGATATACCCAAAAACTACCATTCGAATTTATTGTATCAACTAATGCAACATAGAAATGGCTCCAGTTTGGCTGAAAAGTGATTATATACCTTTCCAATTGCTGCTGTTGTGTTCCCTGCAGCATCAAGGGCATCAGTTCTCTCTCGGATCCTGTGGCTCATGCCAGCCATCTCGGCAATACCTCCAGCATTGTCACTGATAGGACCATATGCATCAATGGCCAATCCAGTAGCTATGGTACTTAGCATACCAAGGGCGGCTACCGCAATACCATACATAGCTGCAAAGCTAAAACTAACAAAAATGCTGACTGCAATGGCAAAAATAGGAATAATGACTGATTTATATCCCAGTGCAAGGCCAAAAATAACATTTGTAGCAGCTCCAGTGCGGCAGGAATCAGCAACATCTTGCACGGGGCTGAAAAATGATGGGAATCTAGAGTTAGAACTAGCAATTGTTAAGAAATATTTACCAAGTACAAAACACAACTGCCATAACCTGCTACCTGTATGCATTACTGGTATAATATTCTGTTACAAATCCAATAATAAGCCCAGCCCACAAACCAACACAAACACATAAGAACAGTTGCCTGCACAATTAAATTGATGTTAGAAACTTGAAATGGCTGTTTGGATATCCCATATAAAGGTAATAATTCAATTGTGTTCCATATAATGAAAATGAGTCCTCTCTGAAACATTCCAGACAAAATTTTGTATTTCGACTTTTTGCACAGAATTTCCGTTTCACTAAACAACATTTAGGTGACATTGATACAATCAGTTGTTTTAGATTATTTATAAAACTTCAAGAGGATTTCAGCTTTCAGGATGAATTCATATTTTAAGAAATAAATGACGAATCCTTTTTTGCAAGTGTAACAAATGATAGATCTGTTCTAATGAAGGATTTCTGCTTTCAAATGTTATTTGAATCAATATCGGATAGCCACCATCTAATGCAAACAAACATCTCAAAGGAGGCTAATTATATTAACTCTTGTTTGTTAGACAAAGTATAATGATTAGATGTCCAAAAAAGAAGCAGCAATGATACAGCTTACCAGTTCTTAACTTCTTTCTGGACTCCAAAATTGAAGATGGTGAATGAAGATGGAAGCGCAATCCAGCTAACAATTGCGATACCAACAGTCATCAATACAGTGGAGATGATGAGTTGCTTCTTCAAAGCTGGCTCAATTTCCTTTACAGCCTTGATTTCAAAGAAATCAGTGGCAAATAAGGTGGTGAGCAAACAAACAAGAATGCCAACGGAACTGATGAGGAGAGGGTAACACATTGCAGTGAAGTCATGATTGATCCCAAAAGAGGAGATAGAAGCAACAACAAGGGCAGCACAGGATGATTCTGCATACGAGCCGAAAAGATCAGAGCCCATCCCAGCAATATCCCCAACATTATCACCAACATTGTCAGCTATCACCTGAAAAAAGGAAACAAATAATTAAATCACAAGCCCAAGAGGCAAACAGTTTGAAAAAGCTTAAAATTTATGAAGCATATAGTATTCTACCGCAGGGTTTCGGGGGTCATCCTCAGGGATGTTCCTCTCAACCTTGCCCACAAGATCAGCTCCAACGTCAGCAGCTTTTGTATAGATACCTCCAGCAACTCTGCCGAAGAGGGCCATGGAAGATCCACCAAGGCCATAACCGGTTATAGCCTCAAAAAGGCCTTCCCAGTCATCCCCATAGTACAGCTTGAAGAGATTTATGGCAATGTACAGAACCAAAAGACCATTTGCAGCAAGGAGGAAACCCATGACCGCACCAGATCTAAATGCAACGATGAAAGCCTTGCCAACACCCTTTCTTGCCTCCAATGTAGTTCTGGCATTTGCATAGGTAGCAATTTTCATTCCAAGAAAACCAGAAACCACTGATGTAACTGCACCAAGCAAGAAAGATATGGTGCTGAAGACAGCAGTGGCAAGAGCAGGCTTGCACATCTTGCTGCTGTCATACATACAAGGCTGGCTTTTTGTACTGAATCCCTCCACAGAGCCAAGGAAAAGGAAGATCAAAATGGCAAAAGCAACCATGAAAACACCAACATACTGATATTCAGTAAAAAGGAAGGAGGTTGCACCTGTAACATCCATTTATTCAAAATTAGAAAATCCCAAAGCTCTATAAACAAGACAGAAACACAAGTACAAAATAGATTTTTAGCTCAAATTTAAAGGAAATGAAAGTTCCAGAAATAAGACCAAGTCAAAGTTGTAATGAGTAACATGGGTGTTATATTGCCATTCTAAACAAACTATGAACCAAGAACCAAAAGACAAATGTTAGGTACCACAGAACATAAATTATCCAGCATTCACATTTTAACACAATATAATTTACCTGAATTCCAGCATCAAATCAACACCACATTAATAATAAAAAATATTACACGAAGATCAACAAATCGCATTGTTCTTGTCCCCAGCAGAGATCCACTCAGTAACTTAGGTGAAATTTTCGAATTGCTGCCAATTTAATGTTCAAAATTAAAACAAGGAAAAAAAATTGGGAGAAAAGGAAGAAACTAGTAAGAACTGTCTTGCTGTAAATCAGTAGTATTAGCCCTATATTATTCATATATCAATTAAAGGTGTGTGTTTTAATAAATAAAAAAAATGGGGCCATTTAGTATCACCAGAACTAATCGTATGGGTTAAGTTTTAAGATTTCATATAACATCACCAATTCAGATTCCATCACTCAATTTCATGCTTCTTTTTTATGCAATGGTCCCATTAAAAATAACAACCATTTGAATAGAAGTAGATAATGAACACAATGTGGCAATTAAATTTTAGGGGACGACAAGAGACGCCCTTAAAATGCATGATTGTTTGAACATTCCCAGATTGATCTAGTAATGACAAAGGGCCATCAGCTTAAAGCCGTTAGATCGGGCAAAGATTATATGGTAGCTACACTAAAGAAACTGTACAGGCAAACATAATTTCTTCTCGGATCTGGCATAATTACAATGATCCGGACAAAATCATTCGAGGAAATTGTTCTTCAAATATGAGAGGCCCCACAGGTTGGTGGTTAATTGGAGCAGACTATAAAAAACTTCTGAGATAGCATACTCGAAAAATCACATTAAATTATTCAAGACAGAGAGAAGCTCAAAGACTCAAGCCTGAGTCTGCATAAACGTGCCGATTCTATATATATATACATATATATTAGACGACAGCAGCAACAACAGACAAAAGAAATAAAAAACAGGGGAGGGCTAAATCTCAAAAGAATCATCAAAATGTAAACAGGAAAAAACGTTGAAGAACACAATATTAATCAATGCTGATTATAAGAAATAATAATTTCCATGTAGGCCCTAAAATCATTTAATTGTAATAACAACAACAATAATGATAATGATATATATACTCTAGTTTGTCAAGGTTAAACTACACTTAACCATCCAAAATTTAAAAAGAAAAAAAAAAGAAAAAGAAAAATAAGTACATCTTAAAAATTAATTCAAAGAAAAAAAGACTAATCAAACTCTAGCCATATACAAGCTTCATCCCCAACCCAAAAAAAAAGGAACAAAACACTAGTTATTTACAAAGATAAACACATGATCCTAAACCGTCATAATCATAATACAAGAACATATGTGTGTGTGCACATGATCCTAAACCGTCATAATCATAATACAAGAACATATGTGTGTGTGTGTGATATTATGTACGTATATATGACATATAAACTGATAAACGATATTCAACACAGGAGATCTACCAAAAACGATAAAAAAAAAAAAAAAAACAGCCTGGAACCACAAGATCTGTGCTAAAGGTTTCACCTTCAGAGATAGCGTTTTGAATTTCGGCGCATTTCTGAACGACGTTGTGGTCGTTTAGACCTTCCTCCTCCTCAATCAATGACTCGGTGTGGCCGTTCTTGCCGTTGTTCACCGGGGACTGCTTTTCCGGCGATAGCTTCACGCGCGAGACGAGGAGCCACTGGACGAGAGAGAACACGATGCCGACGACGGCGCAGACTGGAATCAAAATCTCGGTGCCGAGATCTGACAGGATCGCTGACCCCATGGCAGGATATTACGGTGGCGTGGAGTACTTCACGAGCCTCGCCGGGAAATCAAAATAAATGAAGGAAGCAAGCGGTGGGTTTTGGGGTTTACACTCTTTTCTTCTTGCTAGAATGTCTCGGCGCTGTGAACATATATCTCTATATATATACACACGCGTAGGAGAGAGAGGGAGAGAGAGTAGCAGCGAGAGTATTGATTGATAAGAGACAACAGAACAGAGCGTGTAGTGAAAACCATAAGTACTATCACCAGGGTAAAACTTCTTCATTCCAAGGTATATATATTATGTGCGTGTGTGCGCGCGCGTGTAACGTGTGTTTTTTGGGGGGGGGGGGGGGCGCGAAAGTTGAAATAAGAATTGCCCAATACTAGTAGTTATGGTTGGTATCAGTAATGGAAA
This sequence comes from Cornus controversa, assembly GCA_026545225.1. NCBI lineage: Eukaryota > Viridiplantae > Streptophyta > Magnoliopsida > Cornales > Cornaceae > Cornus > Cornus controversa. The sequence continues at coordinate 62,164,576 of CM048851.1, read as the reverse complement.
CAGCTGTATTGATTCTCTTTGGCACCAAAAATATAAAATATAATAATTTAAATTTCTTTGGTTATATTTTGTTTGTGTAATGGTTTTTTTGTTATGCTTTCACATAAAAAAAAAATTATATTTTTTTAAAAGAAAAATGAGAATGATTAAAAGAAATATCTCCGTTATACACGGAATGTGCAAAAAATACAGTTCCAATTATTTACAAATAAAATTATTTTATAAAAAGAAGGAAAGACTATTTTTAAAATTTATGCCGAAAATAAAATATTTAGGTTTCTTTTTCTAATGTCAATATCTTTCGAATATGTTTCAAGTCATTGGAGTAAACATTATAATTTAACTAATTAATTAGGAATGTGAAATATAGAAAGGTGTTAATAATTTTGATTCTTAAAAATAAGAAAACAAGTAATGAAAAATACAACCAACAATAAAAAAATAAAAAAAAAATCCCAACTATTTGGAGTCGGTTCATGAATTTGTATTTTTTATTTTGTTAAATATTAAAAATAAAAATAGATTAAAAAATTAATTTGTATTTTCAAACAACTTTTATTCGCTCTTGCTATTGCCAATAAAAATCAACTACATTAATGACAAGAAAAAAAAGATAAGAAAAAAAGCGGTTTCTAAAACTAATATAAAAGTCAGATTTAGATCCTCAGCAGATAATACCCATATATATAGGAATATATAAGATAGCACTAGCGGTGACGTGGTACTGTTGGTGGGACCAGCGACCACCTAAAGGAAGGTTATCGCGAACACTTGGGAGTACGACGTCGTACTAGGTAATGTACGTGCCTTAGACGAAGCTTCCATGCATAAAAGTGTCCGAGCTGGCAATGGCATATAGTCGGATCTATAAGAAAGAGAGCGTGTTTTGAACGCACACTTTTTAGGAAGCTGTGATTGACGGATAGAATTTCATCGTCATATTGCATGAGCAACAAAATCAAGCACTCTAGAGGCATAATAGGGTGGACCCACTACATTATCATAAATTAATAAATGAAAATTATTCTTACTTGGCCATTCTACTCTTTCCAAGTTGAGGATATTTGATGCTTTTCAAACATACAAAAATAACCAAAGTGAAAAACCCAAAACTTTACTAGATAGTAGATGCATTGAGGTGGGACCACTTCCGGATTCTCGGTTTGACTATTTTTTGTGATTATATATCATCACTCTTAAGAAAATATATATATATTTCTTTAATTTTATTTTTCTTCACTTAAACTCCTCGGCACTTTTTCGAGAAGGATAAATCATAATAATTAGAGTATGAATATGTTTGTGAAAACAAAATTCTTTTGAATGATATAAATTTTAATTCAATGGAGCTTTTAAATGAAATTAAAATTTTCAACTTTTAAAATTGGGTGTTAATATCCAGGAGATAGTGTAATGATAAGCTTCTCACCTCACATTTTTTTATTCATGTGAGGCGAAGAAATTGCATGTACCCAATGAGTACATGTTTTTTATTTTATTTAACTGTTTTCTCTTAGACAATTATCTCTTTTTATTTTTTATAAAGACAATTTTATCCATTATTTTATAAATTCCTACTATTATCAAATATAATAACACTATATTAAATTAATTATTAAAATTACTAATAAAAGTACTTTAAAAATATTATTACCAAACATATTTAAAAATAATTTATATAATCTATCAACAAACACTTGACATATTTTTTACTAATAATATTTTTTGACAACTCTAATGATAAAAATGCATTTTTATTACAACAATAATGTGGAGGGCGATAGTAGCCAATTTTAAATTGACCTCAATGTTTGCAACGTTCCATTAAAGTGAGAATAGAATAAGAATGTAAATAGAATAGTCATTCTCATTCTATTGTTTGGTTTCAAATATGAAATGATGTATGAATAGAATGATGATTATATTATTTTTGGTAACTAGATTTTATTTTTTAATGTTTATTGGAATGGAATAACTATTCCATAGGTTGAGTAACAGAATGGTCATTTCCACTTTAGTTTTTCTTACCAAACAAAGGAATGGATCCAAAAAGGTAATAATGACATTCCATTTTATTATTGTGTACCAAACATAACATAACGTTAAATTCATTATGAATCTCCACAATTATTTCTCTTTACGACTATATATATATATATATATATATATATATATATATATATATATATATATATTTCCTTTTGGGTGAACTATTATATACAAATTTATCCAATTTGAATGTTTATTTACATGGTATATGTGCTATCTCTTACAAAACAATAACCAAGTATAGAAAGCAATCAAGGCCTTCCTATTATGAATTTTGAACAACTTCAAACCTCTAATAGAAGTTATAAAAAATAAAATAAAAAAACTCTTTAATGGAACTAAACTTTTTTTTTTTTAGCATATCTCAATTTAGAAACGTTTAGACGTTGGTTCAATTCATACATTAGATAATTGGAAAAATAATTGTTGTCGAAGTATTTAATCACGGTTTTCTCTTTTCTTTTTTTCTTTTTTTGAAGTGAGATTATTGTGGATAATATTCTTTATAATTTTTGGTAAATAAAACTAAACTTGGAAATCAATTCCTAAATTAAAGGAAGTAACAAAACATATCCTAAAGTCAAGTAATTTCCTTTACCAAAAAATAATTACAAATCTATAAGGTATCATATTATAAAAAGTTTATCTTCATATATATAATTAATATTCAACTTACCTATAAATTTGAAATTTTCTAATATGTGGTCAAGTTTGCCATCTTATTGACCGCAACAAATTAAAGATTTAAAATAGAAAAGAAGATTAGCATTAAATACGTTTGTAATTTTGTATTGAGTCTAGATGATATCTTCTTTTCATTTTTTTTCATCTCCTTCGTATAATTAAACTTTGGTGGTATCTAGGGGTGGCAAATTGGGTGCCAATCCGCCCATATCCGCCCAGTTAAAAATAGATATGGGTGACTTATTTTCTTATACGGGTCATAAACGGGTTAGATAAATATAAACCAATTAATTAGCGGGTTAGATGGGTTAAATATGGGTTGAATATGGGTACCCATATTCAACCCATCTTCCACTCATAAAACAAAATGTGAATTAAAGTTTCTCTCTTCTATCCAACCTCTCTCTCTCTTTGATCTCACTTCTCTCTCTCTCTTCCCTTTCTCTCTCTTCGATCCCACCTCTCTCTCTCTTCCCTTTCTCTCTCTTCAATCCCACATCTCTCTCTCTCTTCCCCTTTCTCTCTTCATACTTGGTCAATATATATATATATTTTTAAATATTTTAGTAAGAATTCAATTTTTAAAAAAATAATATTTTTCCTTTTTAATAATTATTGTTGGATTTTACCATTGTAATTTCTTCATTAAAAATAAGAAGAATATATAATTTAGACACAAACTTTATAGTGCAACAACAATTTTCATTGGAGCATTGTCTGTATATATATATATTCATTATTCTTTAGATTTTTTTTTATTAATTCCAAAAAAAAAATGACTCATCGAAAGGTCACATATTTTATTTTCTCAACGGTATTTTTATTTTTATTGATTAGTTCCAAAAGACTCAGACTCATTTTGTATTAAAAAACAAGAATAATTGAATTTTCAAAAGTCACCTTTCTCTATCTACAGAGTCCATTTTTGTGTTTGAGTACCTTTCTCAATGTTTTAATTTTAATTATATTCCATATGTTTTTGTGATTTGGTAGGTCATTTTTAAAATTGCCCAATTATGAAGATATAATTGAGTTAGTGTTGAAGACCTTTTTCAATTGAAATACTTATTATAATTGTTTGCTTATGTTTTGGTGTTTTTTAAAGAAAATTTATGCTAACTAAGTTACTCGAGACTCTATACTCTTTTTTCTCTTTTGCTATAGATTCATAAATGTAATTAAACACTAGATTGTAATTAAATTCTCATATTCTTTTACGCAATCAGCTCTTGGATAAAAAAAAATTTGCTAACACCCAAAAATAAACAAACCATATAAATAATATCAGTATGATTAGCAAATTATAGTTTTTTTGTTTGGTTATAGACCTTGTGCATTTCATTTTTGTGTTTGACGCCTACCTACTGTCGTGTCTAGTCGGGTCAAATATGGGTTAATGGATTGACCCGACCCATATTCAACCCGTCCATATTTGACCCGCAACAAACTGGTTGAATATGGGTCACAACCCATATTCAACCCGCTCATATTTGATCCGGTCCAAATCCGTCCAATTTGCCACCCTATCTAAGATATTTTTAAACATTATTTTCCTTGTTAACATGTGATCAAGTTTGACCTTTCACAAATCAAAATTTTCTAGCACCTCAACAAAATTAACTGAGGCTTAAGTAATTTTCTAACAGAACCAAAGTTTCTAAGGCTCTAAAACATGATAGGTGATTGAATCACCAAATCAAGGAATATTGTATGTTCACGAGAATGATTATTCTTGTACACCTTGTTTCGATACGTATCTCCAAGTATTTTTTAATTTTTTTTAATTTAGTTATTTTGTACTATATTTTATGGGTAGAGATATGGAGGAGCATTATTAAACAATTTAGAGGATAGTGACATTTGTTGCTTATATTGAAAGGTGTGCAAGCCTCCAACCGGTGATAGTTTATACATAATTACATGTGCTGTGTGAGTATATATGTATATATATATAATTATATACAACCACACACACATACAGGGAGTTTTGTATATTATGGTGATTGTAGTTCTTTTGTCCATATCGTCTTGAAGAAGAAGAGACAACAGGCTGGTTGGAGGGGGGAAGGTTGGGACTCTGCTATCATTCTGGTCAGGGGTCACTGTGGGACCCAAGCCCATGTTCATTGGGGCTCAACCCCACACCCATTCCAGATCTCACCTTTTGTTGCTACTTGTGAGAGAAACAGACCTACCCAGATCCAGATGGGAATGGGAATGGGATTCACAACTTTTTTTTTTGATAAATGAAAGAGTAAAAAGGATCTTCTCTCTTATTCAAACTCAAACTTGTAAAATCCCTTCTCAAACTCAGTATAAAAGCCAGTTCAAGCACTAAAATAATGATCAATTAACTTATGTATGTATACATACACATGCACATTGACCTGTAAACGAATTGGGATTAGGCCTGATTCGTTCCAAATTCAATAAAAAATATAGATGATCCAATCCGATCCGATAACTCGACACATTATATATAATTAAATTTATATTTGATTTGTTATTAATCGGATATCCGATCCCAACAAATATATATATTTTTTTACAAAAAAGTAATTTCAAAAGATATTAACAAATAATGATTAGGAAAAAATAGGGAAGAAAAATAAAATATAAAGAAAAAAGTAGTAGAAAAGTAAGTATTTGACTTTTTATTAAAGAAAAAAACTATCAAGAAAGGCAAAATAGAGAGATGAAATAATAAGATGGAGACAATGATAAAAAATATTTAAATAGTATGTAAATATTATATGTTAAAACATTAGATAATATATTTAAAATAAATTATATATTAAATTATTTTGAATCGGATCGACCATAATCTATATCCAATTTGTTTAGCTAACGGATTATTATATTCAAATCGTTAACAAATTATCAGATTAAATGTCCAATTCATATCCTAATTATTGATTTGAATTCGAGTCAAAATCAAATCAATTGACAGGTCTACATACACGTGATTTTTTTTAGGATTTCATAGAACAATAATTAAAACATTTTGCTTTTTATGGACGAATGATAGTCTCCTACGTAGAGATCTTAATTTGTCATTAGATCAAGAACCAATTAACTGTAATTATTATTATTAGTATTATTATTTTTACAGAGAACAGGATGTGGTTATTTTGATACCATCAGGTAACTCGTAAATTATCTTAGTTGAATGGTGGTAGTTCAAGTTTCAAATCAAATTGATGGCGTGTTTGGATTTATATGTGCCTTCAGCTAAAAGAACTCAAGGAAAATACCTTAACTCTTCTTTAAAAAAAGAAACTGAATGCACACATCATTAGAGGTGAATATATATATATATATATATATATATATATATATTGTCATGCCAAAGATAATACAGTATATATTGTTGAATTATGATAGTGGAATGGAAGATGCCTTGTGCAACAATATTCGAAGAGGAAAGAAAAGAAGGGAATTAGAAATGATAATGACATGAAGAAGTGGCTTGTCCGTGTCAAAATACTCAGGTGTAACAAATGATTCGACGAATATGATAGAGGTGGAAGTCACGTGAAAGTTATTTGCTTCCATTATTTATTTACATAGAGAATTTTTTTTATTTATATTATATTATATTCTTTAAAGTTTATTAAAATTTCAATATTGCCCCCACTATTCCATAACATTTTCTTTCTTGCCTCCACTAATCTTTATTTTTTATTCACAATACATTCTTGAGAGTTTTTCGAAATTCTAATAACACATATATCCACTAATCTTTAATATTTACTCTTTCTAAAATCTATTTAACTATTTATTTATCACATTGAAGGTCGCCCCTTTTCAAATCATTTTCTGGCTCTGTCACAGTATTTAGCATATATATAAATAATCAGGTGGTCCTATTTTTGAAGCTAACATAGAGTTTTATATATATATATATATATATATATATATATATATATATATAATTTCATGTGTAAAGGAAGAGGCACTTGCATTATTATTCCTAATGAAAATTTCAACTCTCTCAATCTCCAATATAAAAAACAGAAAAGAAAAAATATACCAACTAACTAAAAGTTTTATGATTTAATTTTTTTTTGACAAAGGTTAAGTGACAAAAAAATACTTTTGTTGAATTGTTTGAAATTCACAAATTAACATATAATAAGGGGAGCAAAAATTCTATAGCTGATATGACTCTATCAACATAACTTTAGCGCTACTAGTCATAGTCAGGACAATCCTCATAAATTAGATGAGAAACTACTTCATCCTATGGCTGGGGTAACAAATTTTTATTTTTTTTCACCAAATGAAGCATAAATGTACCTCCAGTACCGGGTTCGGATATGGGCTAACCTTGGCCCAGAGGTTAGCCCAGCCCAGTTACCCAACATGCAGCTCTGTGAGATTACATTTTGGGTTGGGTATGTCATAATAACAAGGTTACAAGAGAAGGGTAGAGGAGGCCATGGTCTTTCTCAATAGTATAAGGTAAGACTCAACATATAGTTTTGTCTAAAAGTAATACTATTCAGATTGAAGAGTTCGAGCAAAATGTTTCTGCTTTTCATTTATTAATTGGATACACTAAATTGGGCCATACATTACTTCAAGTTGAGTGTGAGCTTGAGACGAATTCAGTGTAAGTCAAGTCTAGAAAACTTTTGGTAACTCTCTTAGAGTCTTCGATGACTAATTCCATAATATGGATATATTTTAATGAAATTATAAGCGATTAAACTCAAAATTTCAGAGAAGTTTCGGTGGAGGTTTGATAACAAAAATTTGAAATTTTGATCAGTTTTCTGGCAACAAAAATATGAGAATTCTAGGAATTCCATTATGGCAACTTTTCTAACTTCTATGGTCTATATATATATATGTGTGTGTCTATGTGTGTTTAAATATAATATCTTAAAATTATATATTATTTTGGATGAATGGTTGGACAGAGATGAATACATGGTTTCACATAGGGTGTTAATCTATGAATATAAATGTTGTTAAATCTGGCTTAATTGAATTTCGGAAATAGTGCTGTCATTTGATATTCTGATTGTAGTTAGGAGAGGTTTCAATTATCTTTAAGAAGCAATTACAAGCCTCTAAGTCTTGATTTGAAATTATTTGTACTTTTATTAATTATGTTTTTTGAGATATTATTATTTATCACATATTTATATTTATGTGATCATCTCCTCATATAATTGAATATTATCACTTTTGATCATCCGATTTCAACAATGAACATGTTCATAAACATAAATTTGTGTAGGCTTGTATAGGCTCACAAATGTAAACTCATGAACATATAGTCATAAACATAGATTTATGTAAGCTAGCTCATTAAGTTCATGAACGAGTCAAAGTGATTTTAAACATGAGTCCAAATAGAGTCCGAATGACTTTCGTAATTAAATGAGTCGAGCTCTAACTCAACTTTTGAGTTCTCTTGAGTTAGGATTCAAGTTGAACCTATAAACTAATAAGCGAATCTGACTTGGTTCAATTCATTTGCAAATATTCAAATATGCTATTACTTTGATTGATTAAATTCACAAGCAATCTCATTTAAATACTTCCTTTTTAGTTGTTAGCAACACTTAATCACACTAATAATAACTTTGATAAAATAAATTATAGTTACAATAGGACTTGCATACAGCTTGGTAGCATAGCCACAACTTACATTCTATTTGTTAACCATTATAACATTTATATTCTTTAAAACACTTATTCAATTTTAGTTATTACAGTTATAGGAAACACTTCTTCCATTTTTTTTTAATTATAAGATTGTAAGAAACGCTCTAAACCCCATATTAACTACTTCCTCTGTATCATATTAATAGTCCACTTTTTTTTTTTTACCCAGTCAAGAATAGTTGTTGCATTTAAAAAGTCAATGTGTCATATTTCATTACATTTTGAATTTACCTCTATTACATTGAAACATAAAACAAATTAATCTGGATCCACCAGATAATAAAGAAGGATAAATTTGACAAACATTTCATTACCAATGCAATAAAAAAAAAAAATTTCCTTTCTTAAAATGCTATAAAAGAGACATATAAAGTGAGACTGATGGAGTGTAATTTTAATTTTTATACTTACCAATAACACTATTGCATTGTATCACCAAATGTTATATTGACTAGTAGTTCATTCTCTGCCCTCTGTTTGCTAGTATTGCACTCTTCCCGTAAAGACTTTTTTTTTTTGTTTTTAAATTTTTGGAAAAAGTATTTTTTTTAATAATTACAGAAAAAAATTCTTTTTTGGTAAGTATTTTTATGCTGAAAATTTATATTGTCAATGTTATCAAAGTTGTATGTTTTACTATTTTGGTAACTCAGATATTATTTAAGATGATACAATCTATTTTCCCTTACGAATAAAAACGGTGTCAAATGAAAAATATCATGTAAATTGAAATTAGAAAATAATTAGTTCAAACACAACATTAATTTTTTTATTTTTATTTTTTTTCACAAACACAACATTAATTTATTAAGCACTGAAGTATGAACCAAAGGAATGGTACTATTAGGGTTTTATGTTTACACGTGTCGCCGCTTGGTAGAAGCTGACGTTGACGGAAGTTAAAGAACCGTGTCTTCGCCGTTTCTTTCGCACGTTTTTCCCCTTCTCCCACAAAAAACTGCTGACACTTCCTCTCTCTCTCTCTCTCTCTGTCGCTCGCTGGTACTCTCTTTCTTTCGCTTTCTCTCTCTTAGATTTCTTGATCGTCGTCCGCTGTCCTCTGCTTTATCACCGCAAGGCCACAGACACTTCTCCCTCAAAAGAGAACAGCCGAAAACCCCATAATTTGGCGGCTTTCTAGCCGTTAAAATTCAGTTATTGATATAATTCATATTCACACACACACACACACACACACACACACACACATATATATAATGGGGAAGCGAAAGAGAAGAACTGACCCGAACAAGACACCACCTCCTTTGGGTATGTTTCTTTCCGCAGCTTCTTTTACATTTTTTAGGGTTTGTTTCCCTCCCAAGGCCCTTTTTCTTTCATTTTGTTTTGGCTTCCTATTTGTAATGTAACTATTACTGGAGCATTTTATATGGTTTATATGGGTATAATTTGATCATAAAGAAGTTTTTTTTTTCTTCTTTCAAGAGACTTTTTTTTCCCCTTCCTAAATGGCATTCAATTGAATGATACCCTAGTTTGTTTGCATTAATTGATAAATAGGAATAAACAATATTGACATTTGTTTCTTTTGTGGGTGCTAATGTTGGATATCATGTACTTCAATAGTTTTTTCCCAAAAGGAAATATCAATCTAGCAAAACAATTTATTTTTTTGTTTTCCGTAAATACCAAAACAATTGTCTGGAGTTTTCCAAGATTTTTTTAATTTGGTTAAGAATCCTTTTCCCAAATTGGTTAATCTTTATCAGAGATGAAGTGGCTTGAAACTTTTCAGAATTTTAGCGGATATTTCCCCATATGGAAAGTCTTGTTTGACACTTTAAGCGACATTTTGAACTGTGATGCAAAGTATTTCTATTATTCTCCATAATTTATTAGCTCAGCTATTGTTATCCTCTTATGCCTCAAGAGCTTTAATATTGCGAAATTACATCGATTGGAACTTCTCTAGCTAGAGGAACCAACCATTTAGTTGGTAACGTCTCCAGTAACATGGCCATCTAATACTGCATGAATCTTCTATTATCATTTAAAGAAGAAATATATTACTTATTATGCACCTTTCCTTTTTTTTATTGCCCTTCGGTATTCTTCTTGTTACTGTGACTACTCTACTGTCTTAATGTTGAATTGAACCATCCAACATTCTTTCCAGACTTGAAGTTAACAAACAATACATTGGATTAACTCTCTTTGGTTGTTTTGCCGTTGCCCTTCTGCCCATTAATGCAAATAATAACCTTTGTACAATGGATATGTCATCCTTGACTATCCCACTCTTGGTACTAAAGACTTCATTCTTCACATCTCAGTTTGAATAGTCTTCTAAATCATTCACCATCATGATGAAGCTAATTGCTCTTTATCCTTGAAAACCTTTCATGCTACCAATTTAAGCTTCTCTTCAGGCTGTCCTTTCATTTTTACTTTTTAAAGCTTTAGCTGCTTGAAACCAGGGTTGTAAAGAAGTGCCAAGGCAGTTCGAGACTGCTTGTACTCGCTTGTTCATTTTAGAGTAGTGCTTAGGCTCAACCTGGAATCGTGACTGGTTCAAAATAGTTAGCTAAGCAGTTGCTTGACATATTTTTTCACATGCTTGTTCTTGGCTTGGCTCGGCTCCTTCAATAAAAATAACTCGAGTTTGAGATCATGTTCGAGCTCAATCTCGTGTTGAAAATCAAGCTTAGCTTGTTTGTTCTTCTCCTTTCTCTTTAACACTGTTACAAATTGCCTAAATTATCGGCCTCAGAAAAGTGAAAAAATATGGTATAAAGGAAGAGGAGTCGTCATAAATTTCTCAATGAATCAGAAAGAGAAAAACAAATCTGCTCATGTAAAAAATAAAATATTTAATGTACATAAATTAGATTCTGTTTAATAGGAGAAAAGAGAGGAGAGCTATTTATTAGTATATGTTTCCTGGAGATTGCGAAGGTGCCTCCTGAAAAATAAAAGGGAAGCTAGATTTCTTCGCGCACACATATAATCCAATTTAGATACTTAAAAAAGTTCAACTTGAGTTGAGATTTGGGCTTTTGGTGAGGAGAATGAGAAGAGAGCAAGGAATATGTTGGAAGGGGTGGGAAAGCCTTTTGGTGGCATAAAATTCTCATGCTTGGTTTTGTGAAGCATGCAGAAATCTAATGATGAAGTGGATGCATAGAGCAAAGCAAGAGCATATGAAGAGAAGAGAGTAGACAACAGTATACATGAGTCTTAAAACTGAACTGGAAACATTGTTATGTTTAATTTGCCCCTTATTTGAAACATTGCTATTTTTCTTTCCTGTTAATTTGTCTTGGCTGCTTCCTGGACCCTGTCCTGATTCATTGTTTTTGGTAGGTAAATTACTCGCACACACATTTTTTAATTGCTCAGAGATTTGAACCTCAACCTTCCATTTGGAAGGAAGAGGAGGTACCAATTAAGCTAAAGGCTCGGTGAAGTCCGGGTTCAATCATTTTGAATGAATAAAATCCATTTTTTTGCTTCTTGTGATCCTTTCCTCACCTCATTCTTCAGAATTCACTTGGTAGCTTGTGTGTTTGACAAGATAATTCTTCCCAAAGCCCTCCAAATTTTGTTATGGCACTGTTTATTTTCCTTCAGAAACCTTTTACAAAACCTTATGACTTTATTTTTCCTCAGTAACAGATTTTTATCATACCCTTTCTTCAGTCACTTCTCTTAGTTCATTTTTATGGGTAGTTGAGCATGTCATATCTTTGTTCCTTTTTATTATCTCATGATGTAACTGAGTATTTCTATTCTTTTTATAAGAATACCAAAACATTAACAATTGAAATGTAACTGATCATTATGTATAATTTTCAATGTCGCAGAAGTCATGCCGTACTCATCTAGAATGGATTCACAACCAAAATTGGTTTGTTGTTTTTTCCTGTTCTTCAATAAAATAAATGCTGCTTATCATAATTCTCATCTTTTTTTTCTGTTCATACCTTATACATATGTTGAGTCGTCGTCATAGTTCTCTTTAATGCACCATTCACCTGTCAAGATTTGGGAAATTAAATGAGTAAATAATTTCACCACATTTTAGGTTGGAATAGTTATTGCAGTGTTTTTTTTTCATTTGCTGAACATGTGTTCCATACTCCCTATATTTTCTATGTCTAACCCCTCCTGGCCAACCAACTTAGCATAAATCCCTCTGTGTGTGCGTGCGCACATACTTGACTTCTGTTCATTTTCTTTAATTAAAATCTGAATCCCACCTTGTGGCAGAAATCTTCTCATTCAGTTGACAGTGGTGCACTAAAGCCTCTCTCATCTATTATGGATCTCATGGACAATTCTGTGAAGCTATCGAATGCCCACCACTCACCTGCACATCACCATCAAAATCTTAGCCGTGCAGTATTATTGAGACATCCACATCATTACTATGGCCGTCAATACTATCGGAGAAAGTCAGTTAACAATGCTCATACATCAAATTCGCGTAGAAAGGGCACTCCTTTACGTGATGAGAAAGTCTCATTCAGCAACTCAGAGACCGAACGTCATACAGGTAAACTTTATTTTCTTTTCTTTGATGTGTATATAAATTTGTTAAATGCTTTGATTTTGTGGGAAAGAGGATAAGGCAATGAGGGTATCCAGAGAGTCATACTTCTGTAAATTTATAAATTTATTAAGTCTTATGATATTACTTACAAAAGTAATGCACAATATCCAATTATAGGGTCTGTCACAGGGGTCAATTTGAACACCAAATTTGTGCCGCTGTGATGGCACTAGGGCAGCCCTCGTCTTCCTCATGTTAAAGGTCTAACAGGGTCCATAGAGTCAATACTTCTGAAAATGACTTCTTCAACAGAAAATTGAAGCAAGTTATGTTCCTTTATGTATTATAAGTATGACCTTGTCACAAATATTGATATTTCTAGGTAACAAAATCCCAAGATAACTAGAATAAGCTACGTTCCATTATGATGGATAATTGTGGACCTTGTCTTTCTTTACAATCAAATGTTTTTTATGCTTGAAACATCAGAGTAGTATTCTCTGGAACTGTTTCTGGATCTACTTTTTTTCTGGATCAAATATGAATACAGCCAATGATATAAGTTTTTCCTCTCGCGTATGTTCTCATGTGAAGTTTGTCTTTCCTTCTTTCAGAGAGTAAGGAGAAAGCATATTCCAAACCAGAAAGAATTAGATCTGGTTCCTTGGCAATGGATGCAGTATCACCTGGTGTGGTGAAAATGGTATGTGGGTTATGCCACAAGTTGTTGAAGAGGAAGCCTTATATTCTTGAAAACACACTATCTTCTAGTAATCTATCTGTCGTGGCAGTTTTAGTTTGTGGTCATGCTTATCATGCAGACTGCTTGGAGCAGAGAACATGCCATGAAGATAGACGGGATCCACCCTGTCCGTTGTGTGTTGGCATGCTCTCTTCAGGTTGATACCTGAAGAGGACAGGGATGATTGTACAGATGTTTACTTTGTACCTGGACGAACAATAATTTTGCAAGGGCAGGTTCTAATATAGATGAATTTTAGGCGGTTTATATATTTCAACCAAACTCATTTACCTGATAAGTTTTTGAAGTTTTTCCTGTTTTGTTAGTGTTCCAACTGTCATAGTGTATGTGTACCATTCAGGAATCTTTGTTAAATATTATGCATTCAGTTAGTTTTTTTATTTTGCAATATTTAACATGCAACCTCTCTACATAAAAAAGACGATGGACCAACACAGGTTTTGAACTCAAATACTTGGTTTCGATATGAAACCCCCAACTATGTGAAATTATGATGTGCTGTTAAAATCTAAATTTTGTTTGGCACTCATTTGCTTGGAATGGCAGAAAATGCTTACTGAAATGCTTTGTTAAGCAGAAAATTCTGTTGCATTGGTGTGTATTAGTGTATTTCATGACTTGAATCATTGATTGTTGCTAAGCCTCGACACTTTTTTCTTTTTTTCCAGGTAATTTAAATCCCATTAACTTGATACATATTTTCTGGCAATATATGCAAGTTCCATTCTCGCTACTTCTCTCTTTTTTTACTGTGCTTGGCAGTAAAAACTATACACAAGTTTTTGACCACCGTTTTGTTATTCTTTTATTTTTCGGAGTCCATTATGTTGAGATAATGAGCATAGTAAAATATTTATCTACTTCACCAATGAAATGTTAGGACTAACTACCACAAAACAAGTAACAATTACGGAACAAGATAGAAAACAAAATAAACAACAAACAACCATGAAACAAGTGATAATTATGAAACAAGACAGAAAGCAAAATAAGTGTCAACGAAAATTTGGTGAGATTTTTCACTATACAAAAATCTTTCAACTCCAAGCTCAAGCTCTAGCTCTAGCTCTCTCTCTCTCTCTCTCTCTCTGTGCAATTTTTAATGTTATCTCATAATTTCACTCCAAATCATAGATGCCCTTAGGCCATCCACAACAACCTCTTTGGATCTTTACTCTCTAAATTAGCCACGTCTGCTCTCCAGATTTTGGCTGAAGCAACCTCTCCGGATTTTTGCTTTCCAAAAATATATATATTTTTTTACCAACAGTTATATTTTAACGACAATATGTTTCATCTTATATAATAATTCATTTGTTCATTATCTGAGAATAATCACTACATTCATCTCTTTCATTGTAACAAAATATCATTCTCCATCTCCTTCGGTCTTGAAATTCCAATGGCTTCGTCATTACAAACTTTTTCTTTGCCAGACTCAAATTCTCCATCTTCTTCATCATCCTCCTCATTAAATGACTCTATTAACTAATTCAACAGAATTATGATTATGCTCAACAACTTTTATATTGAGTGTGGCTAGACATAGTAGAGCAAGTCTTTCAAGTCCGTATGAAACAATACATTCATCGTGACCAGTAGGGAAGTCATCGTCAACTAATGAAAGACAACTTTGTCGAGAATTGCACATATCCACCGAGTACTTTCACAGACGATTCAAGATGCGACAAGAACTATTTTTTTGTATCCTGAATCAGGTTAAAGCTTATGACGATTTTTTTTGTCCAAAAAAGGGATGTGACAAGTCGTTTGGCGTTACCTTCTATACAAAAGATGACAACTATTGTTCGTATACTCGAATATAGTTATGTAGCCTATCATTGTGATGAGTATATTAAAATAGGTGAGAGCATTGCTGATCAAAGCCTGAATGCATTTTGTTATGTTATTATTGTTGTGTATGGAGAAGAGTACATTTGTGCACCCAACGAAGCCGACATAGCACGACTGCTCCAAGATGGGGAGGAGAGAGGATGCCTGAGTATGCTAGGTTGTATCAACTATATGCACTTGGAGTAGAAGAATTGCCCAATGGAATGGCATGTCACTCACAAAGGACGCTCCCATAGGGCAACTCTCATATTAGAAGTGGTTGCATCAAAAGATTGCAAAACGACAAAGTTTTGGGTTTTTTTTTTTAAAAAAAAAACTCAAGCTCAAAATGACATCGTTTTGAGCAAAAAAAAATTCAGGCCAACACAGCGAGAGGAGGTGGTCCCGCTATGGCCATCCATAGTCTAATTCTCGCCAAACCATCCCTCTAGTGAGAGGGCTAGAGATGATCTTATACTAGGAAGCACGGACACGGATATGGTTGACACA
Source organism: Cornus controversa (assembly GCA_026545225.1). Classification (NCBI taxonomy): domain Eukaryota; kingdom Viridiplantae; phylum Streptophyta; class Magnoliopsida; order Cornales; family Cornaceae; genus Cornus; species Cornus controversa. The sequence goes on along the minus strand of CM048851.1, from coordinate 62,148,545 downwards.
ACAAATTTTAAAAAAATAGGACACAGACAAGACTGAAATACGGCTATGAAATAATAATATAATATATTAATATATATTCAACAAGTTAATCAATGTCCACAATACCATAAATCTAACAATAAACAAATACTAAATCATACAAGTACTTCAATTCAGTATGAAGTAATTAACGAATTTTTTTAAAAAAAAGATGTTGTCATTGGGTTCCAACCACTATTAGAACCTTGCATGTTAATTATTTTCTTAATAACAAACAAATAAATTTAAAAACAAAATACCAAACAAAACAAGGTGGCTTTATGTTAAATAAAGTTCTATTGGCCTTATATATATATTATTTGAATCTAAACTTATTATTTAGGAATTTGATCTAACTATTTTTTTTATTTCTCTGAACTTTTATTTAGAAAACACTATATTTATACAGAAAATGGCATAATAGTCCTCATAATACTTCTTCTGTGGGGTCAATATGTCAACTTTTAAAAGATAAAGGTCTGGAATGCTCAAAAAAATAGTTGAGGGGTTTTTTTTTGTAACTTTTGAATAGTTCAGAATTTTTTTTATACTTTTAAAAATTACAAAATATTCTCCGCAATGTTCCCCGCTCATCTTATTCGTGTTCTCACCGTATTCCTGCGTGTCAAAAAAAAATATTCAAGACACTTTTAAAGAGTGTTTGAGTGTCCGAAAAGTGTCTAACACTGCCACGACACCTCCGAATGAAGTGTATATGTTTTCTAAACAAGTCCACAACCAAGGAGAAACGGGTCTTAAAATTTTTGGTTTGGCTACAACATAGCGAAGATCTAGTTTGATGAATTATTAGGATACTGAAGCCGGACAGAATAACGGTTATTTTGTAGGCTAATGGCAACAGAAAATAAACAGAAAGAATGCACGAGAATTGCCCAAAAAACTCAGAGAAAAGTCTCTGGTATTCAAATTATTATTCAAAATCAAAGTATTTCAGAATCAGCCCACAAGTCGAGCTATATAGCTGAACTTCGTCAACATTACCAAAAATAGCAGGATTTCAAAAATCGTACCAAAATAAAATACGAAATAAAAGAAGGAGGTTGCCAGAAATCTGGTCCAAATCAAGCCCAGAATCTCTTCCTAATCAACAAAATAAATATTACTAAAAAATAAAAGAAATAACTAAAATTGGGAATTCGGATGAGAAAACAGTGGATTTTAGCCTCAAAAAAATACACACCCAGCGTAACTTGGTGCCCACAACGTGCGCGCCGAAACAAGCTTTCCGAATTGTGGTCATAAAGGCGATTCTGACACTCGTAACCAAAGTTATGACCAAAATGCCGAAACACATCCAAAATTACCCTAATTAGGGACAATGTCACGGTTTCCTATCATTTTTGCTCTGATCTGTTAACTCAAGGTATTTTAGTGTCATGAATGTATCGTCTGACAGCTCAGCATCATCTGACTCGAATACTCCTACATCAAATACCTACTTAAAAGATTGTCAACCTTAAATTTTGTGTTTGACTACTTGTTAGGATTAGAGAAGTTAGGATAATAGTTATTTGTTTGGATACTTGGGTCAAAGAAATTCTTAAAATACAATCAATCCCATGAAATAGAGAAGGAAGTGATGATGACCACATATGAGTAAACTTGCACGCATTCCTCCGATAATATTAATGTAAGTTAAAAGATTAATTATATGAATAAGTTTGCCATGGACCATGGTATTGGTTTTCTGAAAGAAATTCTTTTAAAAAATATATATATTTTTTAACCTGACAAATCTTCAGAAATTCTTTTAAAAAATATATATATATTTTAACCTGACAAATCTTTTAAAATATTTAAAGCCTCCAATTTGATAATCCATCCAGGCGTCCAACTCACCATCACAGGTCGGCAACCAGTAGAGGACAGGACAGCTTCACCGCCAACATTTTTGGGAACTTAGTCCAAGTGGTAGACCATGCTCATGGAGTATGTATCATATTTACTGAAAAACCAATCAAGGACACAAGCTAAAGAGAGGATTATGTAGGGTTAGTTTGGTCATTTAGAAATTCTTGTGGATGGATAAAAATATTAGGAGTATGTCATCAATCATTCCTTACTTTGGGGGGCTACTAAAAGTTGAGACTTCGTAAAGGATCCTAAATTTGTGACTTTCACTTCACACTTTGGTCTCTTCCTCGTCCCAACTTGCACCAAATTAGCCTGTTGGCAATCACCCAGCTAGAGTAGGGCCCACTCGCCACTAAATATAACTAATGGGATTTTGCTAGCTTGCCCCCGTACTTCAGAACAATTTCCATCGCTACCACTTCTCTATTCTCTTCTGGGACAAGACTCTGACTGTCTGTCTCTTCAGATATTCGCCCTCACTGGATGAAAGCTTGACATTCTTAGGAGCTGAACACAAGACCTCATACAGGCTTTATTTATGTCAACTCATTTATCGGGTGAGATTTTTTATTTTTTATTCTTCCAAGAAAAAAGTTTCTAACTCCTTTTATTTTAAAAAGTGAGGTATTTTTTCTTTGAAAAATGCTAGACGTTATTAATGTAATTTATGAATTAGTATCTTGAATTAGTTGGTTTATTATTTGGTACTAGGTGACTGATTATTTGACGATTTTTTATATTTTAAAAATAATTATTTTAAAAAAATATAAGAAGAAAAAATAGCAAAACTTATCATTATAGAATCTAAATCCTAAAGTAACTCAATAACATATAATTCAAATTAAATTTTGTGCTCGCATATTCTTTTGAAAGATCATTTTTATTAAATTTTTAAATAATTGAGACAAAAAATTACAAAAAAAATTTCATAATTTCTTTAACATAAGCTTGAAACTATTTCTCTTGAATAAAAACTCTAATTTTCTCCATTATCTACATGTATGAATAATTAAATAAACACATAATATACTTAAAGTTTCTTATAATTTTATTTTGATTTGGTATTTTCGATCAAAGTTAAATAATAAAGAAAGATTTAGTAAATATAGAGAGAAGTGGAGGGAGTTCAAAAGAGAATATTTGTATATATAATAAAATAATAATAAAAATTAGAGAAACTCAATTTGATTATAGTTCTTACTTCCTCCTTTAATGGATTCATTAGTTTGATAAAATATTAAAAATTATGAAAAGTGTAATATATATCAAAATAGAGGATATTTATGTCTTTTTTATATTGTCACGTCATTTTCGAGATACAAATTCGAGATGACTATTTTTTTTTCCTTGTTAAGCTACTTTTAATTGAAAGGAGAGAATTTAATGTAAGAGAGTAGAAGAAAGAGAAAATTAAAGAATAGAAAGTTAAAAAGATATAAGCATTTGAAAAACACATAAATAATGAAGTAGAAAAAAATGCATATTGCATTCATTAGTGTTAGTTTCGATTAGACAATTACTAAAAAAAATAAAAAAAAAAATGTGATGATAATTAGTTTCCTACCAAGAAATGTTAATGAATCCTAAGGATACAAGGGATTAAAAAAAAAAAAGTAAACCAAGGAATAAAGAATATAAACTAGAATAAAGGGCACCAGAGCAAAAAACCAACGCACAAAAGTAATTAAATGGAGTGTTCATTTTTCATAACTTCATAGCATGTTCTAAAAAGATCCGAATCTACCAGTAAGAACATTCCGACCCAAAATGCGAATCCGACGGCTATACATACCCTTTCAAGCGGTCACCTTTCTCCGTCCTCTCTCAACAGAAAAACAAACATTTCGCCAACTCACACGCACACACTCTCTCTAAATAAAGTTCTCTGTCCCTTCGCCTTCCCCAACTCTCTCTCTCTCTCTCTCTCTCTCATCCCCGTTTTTGGCTATCAAAGGAAATTTCTGCAGTTGGGTTTTCTTGGGTTTTCGATTTTCTTTGGTGGGTTGGTGTTTGTGTATCAAACATATATATATATATATACACACAAATTATAGTATCTGTATATATAGGTATGGTGATGACGGCGGCCTTGCCGAGGAAATCGATAAACTCGGTGTTCCAGAGAGTAGGGGTTGGTAGTTTTGGCGGGACCAGCCAGAAGAGGTGTAAGTATGTTATTCAGGAGGACGAAGATGAGACTATGGAGATGGTGCAGATTGGTGCTGAGAGGACCAAGAATGTGCTCATCTTGATGAGTGATACTGGTGGAGGTCATCGAGCTTCGGCCGAGGCCATTCGGGATGCATTTCAGTTGGAATTTGGGGATGAATACAGGGTATGTGGATTGCTTCTCTTCTGAGTTTTGAGTCTCTTGACAGTCTCTGTTATATATATATATATATATATATATGTCTTCCGTTCTGTTATGATCTCTTATGTTCTTGCTAAAGTTTTGTGGACATAGAGCTTATTCAGATTGGAATTTGATGATTCTTTAAAGACTGCTTAGATCTCTTACTTGTTTTAATGAAGCCTTCCTTTTTAATGTTTTTCATGTAAATTAATAAATTTTCATATTTTGATCTTTCAGTTAAGGAATTTTATGTTTTAGGGCATAAGGTTCATTCAAAAATTTTATTTGAAGAACCATTTTTTCCTCTTGGAATTTCTTGTTTGTTGATCTCTCTCTCCCATACGAGTATGGGGGACTTCCTTAACCCTTTTACATTTTTCTTCACATCAATAATCCCTTGTATTTCCGCCATTTTAAGATCTTCCCTGTTTAAAGTCCATGACTTTGTAATTGCTTTTTTAATAATTTTACTATTTGTTTTAGTTGTCTTTGTAAAGTTTTTTTCTTTTTACCCAGAAATTAGTCTTTGTAATGTTAGAGTAACATGATGCTCTCATATTCTTTTTGATGCTTTTCCTCAATTTCTCTCCTTAATCAGTGGCAACTTAACCCTTCCTAAGTACTGATTTTTTATGTTTATTGCTAAAAAGTGTTTGAGTGCTATCAATGTTTTTTTTTTTTTGGATTTTCTTGCAACATTCAGATTGAAACTCCAACTTCTATTTTCAATGGTAGGTAGATCCATATATCACATGAGGTTAGAATTTAGAACATAGCTGTCATGGCTTTGCTGATTCGGTCTCATGAATGTTGTTTCTGGATGGATGGTAGATTATTGTAAAGGATGTTTGGAAGGAGTACACTGGCTGGCCGTTGAATGACATGGAACGATCATACAAATTCATGGTGAAACATGTACAGCTTTGGAAGGTTGCTTTCCATAGTACCTCTCCTCGATGGATACACTCCTCCTATCTTGCTGCTATAGCCGCATTTTATGCCAAGTATGATCCCTCTCTCTCTCTCTGTGGTTTACATTTTTTTATTCAGTCTAAACCTACTAATATCTTAAATTGCCTGGAAGTTGATTGTAGATTTTTGTATCATCTTCATTTTAGTTTGGTCACTAATCACTATAATATAGACTATTTAGTAAAAGCTGTAAAGCTCTAATCTTACTATAAAATATTGTAAATTCTATTGCGTTTAGAATTCTTTTACCAGTTCCATTTTTGCCTTTGCTTTTTGTTATTTTCATTTTAAAATGATTCTTTGTCGCCATCAACTTGTCACTTGAATCAATTGTTAGATGTTACAAATGAGTCTCGACATAGTAGCTTCCTTTGTACGCGAAGCTAATCATATCTCTGCTTGGAACTTGGATTTATTTAATTGTTAAAGTAGTGAATTATTGTTGAACCATTTATTTTATGGGGTTTTCTAACTGCCTTGTTTGGTTGAAGGGAGGTAGAGGCTGGTCTAATGGAGTACAAGCCAGACATTATCATAAGTGTCCATCCTCTTATGCAACACATCCCTTTATGGGTTCTTAAATGGCAAGGTTTACAGAAGAAAGTAATTTTTGTCACAATCATTACAGACCTCAATACCTGTCATCCCACATGGTCAGATTCTAAACCAGTTTTAATTTCAAAGTCCATTTTCATCTATGCCAATTAATCTTAATTTATGGTACATTTTTTAAATTTGGAAATTATTTATATATCCAGGTTTCACCCTGGGGTCAACCGATGCTACTGCCCCTCAGAGGAGGTAGCAAAGAGGGCTTTGCTAGATGGCCTAGAAGAATCTCAAATCCGTGTCTTTGGCTTGCCTATCCGGCCCTCATTTTGCCATGCAGTTCTCTCCAAGGTGAATGTTTGGCACTAATATATTAAAGCAAAGCTTCATATTTTATTATCTATTTTCATATTATATAATTCACTTCCATTGGACAAAGTTTGATTTTATGGTCCTATGGTTGGTTTTGCAGGACGATTTACGAGTAGAACTTGAGATGGATCAGAATTTGCCATCAGTTTTGCTGATGGGAGGTGGTGAAGGAATGGGTCCTGTGGAGGAAACTGCAAAGGCTCTTGGAGAGTCTCTGTATGATGAAGAACTTGGGAAGCCAATTGGGCAACTGATTATCATATGTGGTCGTAATAAGTTACTAGCCTCTACACTAGAAGCACTTGAATGGAAGATACCGGTTAAGGTATTCATATTTGCTTCATGAACCAATTTCATATACATGAAAGTGAAAATGTGCGTACATGAATCAGACCACATTCTTTGGAAGCAGCCATATTAACTAACTTTTTCTTCACTGTAGATTAGAGGTTTTGAGAGACAGATGGAGAAGTGGATGGGTGCTTGTGACTGCATCATTACAAAAGTATGTTAGGTATCCAATTGTGATATTCCCTTCTGTAATATTATTTCTTTGTATATGGTCAAGTATCTTGAACTCATTGCTTCAATGGGTTTGTGTTTTTCAGGCAGGACCTGGTACGATTGCAGAGGCATTGATCAGAGGGCTTCCCATTATTCTCAATGACTACATTCCTGGACAAGTAAGTCATTATGAATGATCAATTTCTCACTTCTTACTGTCACTTTAACGTACTCGATTAATGCATTAGCTTACAAGACAGCATAAATCTCATAGTAATTTTTTGCTGCAATTTTCATTTCCAGGAAAAGGGTAATGTTCCTTACGTAGTGGACAATGGGGCAGGTGTCTTCACCCGAAGTGCAAAGGAAACAGCCAGGCTTGTGGCCGAATGGTTCAGCATCAAAACTGACCACCTCAAGAGAATGTCAGAGAACGCGCTCAAATTAGCACAACCTAATGCTGTGTTCGACGTTGTGAAGGATATTCATGAACTTGCATGCCAACGGGGGCCCCTAGCCAATAACCCCTATATGTTAACATCACCCTTTTCTAACCTAATTTAAACCAATCTTAGATGCCATGTACAGGTAGGTAGCTTTCATAGTATCATTCTTTGGCTTTGGAGGCTCGCTGCCCATTCCAAGTTGTAAATTTTAGCTAGATAATCTTTGATATGTGGAAGATCTGGTTTCTTGTTTTCTGTTTTTTGCATTTTTATGGTCTTTGGGGAGAAGAAAAATGTGGTGTTGTATTGTAGTGTTAAAATTTAAATTCAATTGATCTCAAGTTTGTTGCTTGAATAAACTTCCTATGTTTACTGAGATATTATAATATATTTCTCATAGTGATTTTTCAATTGTAAGTTATGAACTTTACTTGTACTAAGTGACCTCTTGTATGAGGTTTCTTCAAGTCAAAAACATATATGTGCAAGTTGTTGAAAGATACAGGACATGTATAAGGCTTAATTACCAAATGGATTACTAATTATAGTTCTCAAATAATCGCTTTTCGCTTTCTCTCGAATTTTTCAGAATAGATGACTGTCCAATGTTAAGTAAGGCAGAAGGTTGATGGGTGGTTGTACTTTTGTAACTCATAGAATGTTAGTTGTTGACCTTTCATGCCACGAAATGTCATGATCTCAAAAGTGAAGTTATCGTGGTGGGAGGTGTTGTGACCGGCACTCTTACATAAAACATGCTTATAAAAGACATCAACAAGATCAAAGGAAGGGAGTTGCCCTCAAGTTATATTAGGGGTGGGACTTAAGTGGGCCTAGCCCGAGCAATTCGAATTCTGTCCGCAAATTTTATGAGTATGGGCAAAGTGCAAGAGTTGGATAAATATTTTACTAACCCAAAAAATTCGAAATATAAAAAAAGATTAATTTTTTTATATATTTAAGGTTATACATTATTTATGTAAAGTAAACTTACAATTAGATGATTTATAGTATTAGAGGTATTAACCCAACTTTGATACGCTTGCTTTATGTGAACTTTTTGAAATATACTATCAGTCTTAAAACATCAAATGAATGATATATTTTTTAATACAAGCTATAAATTATTGCCATAAAATCATATTACACATAATTTGGTTAATTTTTGTCGCATGATACGAGTGATTTTATTTCATCTTATGTATATGTAATTATATAGTTTAACATTTATTTATTTTTAATATTTATTTATTAATAAGTTATTACAATTTGGAACGACCTAAGAAATCTAAAATACTCATGAAATTCGTGCAGCATGGCGTGAGTTGAGATGCGATGGGTTTCTCGAGACTTTGGCTTGACACGGACTAAGGTATTAGAACAGTTAGAAATATTAGAATTGTATTGAATAATAGTACAAAGAACATATTAACAGGCTAGGAATGTGGTAGGTGGGGGTATAGCCGTATATTAGTACAAGTACATATTGTACAGTGGTATAAATAAGGAAACCCTAGGTGGTAAGTAAATGGTAGTACAAGGTAATAGGTGAGTGCAAGTAGGGCTGACCCTAAGATTTCCAAAATTTTGAGAAGCCCTAAGCGAACTTTCAAATTCGAGACCCTTTATATACAAAGTTTCATACGTGTAAAAACTTTATAAGAGTGCGTACTTTTAATTAAAATAAGACGATAAGCACATCAAATATATTAATATTGAAAAAAAAAAACTCGGTCTTGGAGCTTTATAAATAACAAGATCCAGTTCACATCAAAAAAATTAAAAGAAAATATTCAACACGCCTTAGTCATAAATAAATGTAATTGTCTTGCATTTTGAGCTACAAATTTATCAATTAAAGTGCTAAAATCAAGTTTGTGTATTGCTGCTTAAAAAACTTATTAAGAGCTCTTTTTTTAGATTGAATCAATTATTCTTCTATTCTTTCTTTTCCTTTTTTATGCCCAGATTTAAATTTTCTAGTAGACATAACACAATTACAATCAAGACACAAGTTCACAACTCAAATGTTCTTTTCCTTATTATGTTTGTTCACAACAGGACTTGCTCATAGATAGTAAATATGCACATATATAAGATTTTTATAAGGGAATTTCAGTATAATAATAAATTAAGAATATAAATAAAAAATAAACAAATAAGGAAAAAAAAACAGATAGATTTTGGGGGCAAGAGAAACAAAGATATTTTAGAGTTCCATCATTTAAAAATAGTCCATTGAAGAAAAATAAATAAAAGAAAACCAAATCCAAGCCAAAATGCAACAAACTTGTAGAAGAGACTTTAAGGAGGAAAAATGAGTTAGGGTTTGGGTGAAAATAAGAAGAAGAGGTTTAAAAAGGAAATAGAATGTAGCAACTGACCTAAGCATGAGGATTGGGAAGATAATCCATCTCCAGATCTCCTATTGTTCAACCTCTTCTCCAATATGTAGATGGTTTGCTGAATTACTAAATATTTATGCATATATATGTAAAAAGAGTTATTTCATGAAGCTTGTGAAAAAGAAGAAAAAAGAGAGACGTTTGGTGGGTAATACTATAGTAGTATTGGGTTTGGTGAGTATTTTGCAGACTTGCAGTCATTATGTGTACAATTTTTTATAGTATTTTTTTTTATATGGAGTTGTGTTTTTTTTTTTTTTTGGGGGGGGGGAGGGGGGATGAGATTTATATAGGTTTAATATTAAATGGACTCTAGTTAGTAAAAAAAAAATTAATATGAGGCCTCCATATTTGGAGGCCCTAAACAGACACACGGGCCTAGGGTTGGCCCTAAGTGCAAGGAATGTGATAAGTGAGTGCTAATATAACATGTGTATAATATTTATTAACAACTCCCTTCAAACTGAAGGTGGTAGAGTAGATACCAACTTGAGTTTAGAAACTTAATTTTGAAGGAATCCTAATGGATGTGATTTGGTGGGCACACAGAAGTGTGGTGGTCAATCACAGAGGTGTGTTATTGTCATTGGAGGAGCACAGAAGTGCGCTGGTCAATCATGGAGGTGTATGGAAGCATTTTGGTCAATCACAGAGGCGTGTGATTACCATTGGAGGGCACAAGGAAGTGTGATGGTCAATCACGGATGCGTATGATTACCACTAGAGGGTGCACCAAAGCGTAGCAGTCAATCATGGAATCATGTGATTACCACTGGAGGCACATGGAAGCGCAATGACCGATCACGGATGTTTGTGTGATTACCACTAAAGGCACACAAAAACGTTGTGGTCAATCACCGAGGCGTGTGATTACCACTAGAGGATACAAGAAAGCTCAGTGGTCAATCATGAAGGCATTTTATTACCACCGGAGGGCGCACGAACTTGTCATGATCAATCATGAAATCATATCATTACCACTAGAGGCGGATGGAAGCGTGGTGGTTAATCATAGAAGTTTGTAATTACCACCGGAGGGCGTTAGTGGTGTGTGGAGGTGGTGGTGGTCCCTAGAAGTGCTTTTCGGGGAATTTTTTGTAAGGGACTTTAACAATTGACTGCTAGGGATGATACCAATTATGTCATCCTAATGGTGACAATAATGGAAAGAGAAGATTACTACATGTTAGAAATAAGATAAAAAGAGAGAAACATCTCTGAATTATATTAATGAATGGTATATCAAATAATATACAGTGAGAGCATATATATAGGAGAAGGAAAAAAGGTAGGTGAGTGAGGAGTAAGTTATCCTATACATGGTAAGTCCCCAATCATAGGAATCCTAATTGGATGTGAAAAAGGACAAGTATAAAATATACTAATATATATTAACACCACCAACGATTGACGGGAAACATTGCTACTGGATGATAACAAGTGGCTAGTGAAAAAGTCCGAAAAGAAAAAGATAGAAGGTTTCAAAACCCTAACTCTGATACCATTTTAAAACGTACAAGACAAGATAGAGAGAAAACTCTGCATATTGAATTGTATTGAATAATAGTACAAAGAACCTATTTATAAGCTAGAAATGTGGTAAGTGAAGGTATATTAATACAAGTTCAGTATTGTTATATAAAGAAATCTTAGGTGGTAGATAAAGGGTAGTGCAAAGAATGTAGTACGTGAGTGCTAATACAATATGTGAATAATATATATTAACAAAAACCTCGGGTTTGGCATGGGTTAATCCCTTAGACAAGCCAAGTCCCACATCTAAGTTATATATATATATATATATATATATATAGACACACACACACATATTTTCTTAGGGTTTAAGTTATACATGGTTACATATTTTCTTAGGATTTAAGTTATACATGTGAGTTGCGCGGTGCGAAAGTGATTGTGAAAATAAAGTTAAAACCTAGAGGGGGGATGAATAGGTTCACTTGCTCATTTGTTTAATTGTCCATATTAATTCAATTTTAAGTCCAATTAACAATTAATCAATGACATAAAGCAAGTAAATAAACTAAAGCGCAAGTAATGTAAAGAAGGCACTAGACATACGTGAAAAATTCAGATGGAAAAAAATCACAGGGGAGGCAAAAGATTTAGAAAATCAATCCATTATGATGAAGCAAAGTACAGCAGACTCTGTCTCAGACTCGTACCCCTTTTCACTCTGCCAAGAATCTGACAAGGAATACCTCAGGCTTACCATTGTAACTTCAGGTCCAATTGCTGCAAACTTCCGGCTAACATCACGATCCTCACAGAAAGGTTGTTGGAATAACAAAAATACTCTGCAAATATCTCGCTCCCTTTGTAGTGCGATATGGTTCACCTTTCTTTTTCAGAAAATAGTAGAATAACCACAAATCCAATTCTTTGATCAAAGAATAAATTTGATGCAGTCTCTGAACATCCAATCATAAGAAGAACACCATCCTAAATATCAACCATGAATTATAGATCTGTACTCTCGTACTAAAAAATATTATGCCATAAAATACTGTTAAAAGCTTTCTCTCTCTAAAAATAATAATTCTCAAGACATGTTTGTAGAGAAAACATAGATAAGAATATATAGGCAAGGGAGTCCTAATCTTACTTGGAAAACAAATTGAAAATCAATATAAAACTCTCCTAGAAGTTTCAAACCCAATAGGAATCAGAATTTTCGTCAAAAATAATATCTTATTTGAAACAGGATAAGTAGGATTGGTACTCAAAATGTAGGACCTGTGGGACTTTTTAAAATTCCTGCAGAAACCAAATTGTAGAGCAAGGTGGGACTAGTCCTAGAAATTGGGGACCGGTCATATTTTGAAAAACCTTAATTTTTCTAGAAATCCTAGTTTTCCAAAGTAAGCTAAAAAATTTAAAGTACAATGTGTCCTCACCATACTTACATGTATTATATGATATTCTCACTGATTTAACTGTTTCCATGTACTTGTGTATTAGCTCAAAAATGTTAATGATTAATACAGAAAATAAAGAGAAAATTATAATTCGATCAATCCAGTTTTGAACACCGAAATTCACCAATTACAAATTTTTATCTCACAATCTCCCCCTTTGGCAATTTCGTGACAAAACCACCTAGACAATTATAACCTAACCCATTGAAAATATTAGATTACAAAATTTTTCAACAATACAAAGAAATAAAGAGCTGAATGATTTAATGAAGCTTCACACGTGTGTTCAAAAATTTAAAAATAAAATGTATCTGCACATCACTTAAACAACACAACTTGTGAAAAACTTACTAAAGGAATATAAATAATTAAATGTTAACAATGTTCATGCTCCCCCTCAAACAAAACTATCTTATAAATATATTTCCCCATTTTTTGTAATAAATTAACAAATGAATATCAAAGAGAGCCATTTAGATAAGATAAACAATAAAGTATAAGAGAGAACAAAATAATATCTAAGCAAAAATATATTGAATAATCACTGATCATAAAGATTAAATATCATAAAATCAAAACATAATATAAAAAATAAATATATATCTTAGACATCTAAATCTAGCATAACATATCCAGTCTAGAACAAAAATAACAAAGCCTAAATTTAGTCCTCAGCATCATCTCCATCATCATCAGTAATAGCAGGGTCAAGTTTGTCAATCATAGCATGTAGTTGATCAAACCCTCGCTGCATGAACCTTAGAACTTGTTTCTTCTGATTTGCTGTCATCAAAGTGTCAGTTGCAGGAAGCTGAAAGACTCCACGACCTCCGGTCACTATTTGTTTAGCTCCTAATCCAAGCTCAAAACTTTCAGATCCTTATCCTTTTTGTTCATAAACGAGTAATTGAGGTAGTATCAATCACCCCTTTTGGTTTCTCAATGTCTACTCCATCAGGAATAAGAACCCTAGCACTCCTCAAAATAATCATCATAATTTGTGAAAAGGGCAAAGCAAATGAAGACCTAGAATGCTGAGTAGCTAAGATCATGGTCCTCATAATTGTAGCGGGAAGGTTAATGGGATCCTCCCGAACAATATGGTAAAGCATCTCAGCTCGACTTTTGATTAAACTCCCTTTGTAGTCATGATGATCAAGATTGTATGAGACCACTAAATTCAACGCCAACACATTATGTGTGAGATAGAGTGAATGTAGCCTATCCATTAGCCTTTGGGCATTGGGTATGCCCAACTCCCTAATAATGTCATTCATAGACGGACGGTTTGGATTTTCAACTTGATAGGGCAAAACTATGTCATCCTCAACCTCCTCTACACCCAATATATGTGCAATGGTGTCTTTGGTAACCTTAATCCGAACATCATAACATTTAGTCACAAATGTTAAGTCATCCAAGTTTGATGTAATCACATTGCCATAGAAATACCTAAACATGTTCGGCTTGACTATTTCACGCAAGTCACACAATGACTCTCAACCATTGTTTTCAAAATATTTTTCAAACTCCAGTTGTCATTCCCTTTTAATCGCTAAAAGATTCATTTTCCTTTATATTCTCATAGCCCAACAACTAACCACATTAAGAAGGTTACTAAAATTGAAATCGTCCTCAAACATATTTCGGGTGAATATAATGCGGTTTTTGGCATTTGTTGACGCCATGGTGTGTCCCAGTTTGTGTGCCATCAACATAACGATGAAAGAAACCAAAAATAGTATCAAAAGCTCCATTAGGTAATTTTGTCGAACACTTAAGAGTGTAAATCTAAAAACTTCAAGTTTCAAAGAGCTAGGTTTGATCAATTAGCCACCAACCAACAATTAAGCAACACAAACTCCAAATAATCCAATTCCAATCCTTCAAAATCAACAATCCACAAGAAATTGTAGTAGAAGAAGAGAGTGTGTGAGAGTTGAGAGTTTGAAAGTGTTTTAAGAGTTTGAGAGATGAGGGAGTGCTCAGTATTGGACATCTGCTAAGTGCAACCAGTGTTCATATATGAGGATCGGTCCAACCTATCTCGGTATCTCTTGGACCTGCGGAAGTGCGACCAGTGCTGGTATTTGGGGACCGGTCCAACTTTGTGAATTATGAAAATTTGCACTTTGAACCTTAATTCACCAAAAACTCACCTCAACTAAAGGCACTGATTTTTTAAACAAAAATAAAACAAAATAAAAAATATTTTAAAATTTTTGTTTTTCTGAAAACACAAAAAAAAACATAATCACATGAGGATAATCAAAACTGATTTTTCAGAGAATAAAATGAGTCCTAAAATTTGTAAAAAAATTCAAAACATTTATAAATGTAGAATTTTAAAAGCCATAATTTTTCAATAAAAATTCATCATCAAGTTCATGATCACAACACAACTTCCAATTCACAGATATTTATAAAAACTTAGAAATTCATCTAATAAATTCATGTGTGTGTGTGCAATCCAACATCATAAAAAATCAATCAAATTCCTTTGATTTAAGTCATAATTTTTCAATAAAAATTCATGCTCAAGTTCATGATCACGACACAACTTTCAATTCACAAATATTTATAAAAATTTAAAAATTTATCTAACAAATTCATGTGTGTGTGTGTGTGCAATCCAACATCATCAAAAATTAATCAAATTCCTTTGATTTATCTTCTAAAACACATTGGATGATAAACAAATAAAATTACACATGATCAAATAATTTTTTTCATTGAATTTTATTTTTTTATTTCTAAAACGGTGGCCTTCAAGCTTTCAGGTTGTAAGTTATTTCCTCAAAATAACTTCTTTTTTTTATAAAAGATATCTCATTAGAGACTTATGTCGTAGTGGTAGTTTCGAACAAATCCTGAATGTAGCTTTTTTTATTGATCATTTAAGCCTTCAATGCTACTCATACAATATACTCTAATCAACTTCACATTAGTTTTCAATCAATTCTCTCAGAGTTGGACTAGTGTACAAATTGTATGGACTTAAAAGATTCACCTCTAAAAAGATATAAACACAGCACATTAGTCATCAATGCTTGGATCTAAGTGTCACAATCATGTATTCACAAATCAAAGTGAAATTTAGAAAGAAATATAAAGAAATCACATTATTTCTCAAAAAAATATGATTCTTATAATCTCATATGATTATCACCAAAAATAAACAAAACATAACCTAATCTAAAAGATATGGTCCAATGATAAACAAATAATGAACATAAGCTCAGTCCATGACCATAACAGTCCTAATGACCTAGTTTGGGGGTCTTGCACCCAAAAATCTATTAGGAGTAAATCCCATAGTATAAACAGACACAAACTTATCCAAATCTTCCCCTTTCATCCAAATTCTTTTAATATGCAACTTATCAGGAAAATATTGTAGAGAAACAAAAATATTCTTCTTTTTATCTGAATTCTTTTTAGCTAGAAAATCTTTGAGTTTGTTCCAATAATGTGGCCTTTTAGCATGAATCATATTCTTAACAAAAGAATTATGCACATAAAAATTAGAATTAGAATGTTTTCTCTTCTTATAGCAATAGTGTTGATTATATCCATTCTTACCACAAAAAGTACAATGAAGCACATTGGACACAACGTTAGCATGCAAAGACTCAATTTGAAGCTTAGGTTTGGGTGTAGGCAAATTCAAGTTCATGGGTTTAATAAAGACAGTTTTACCCTTAGATAATGACCCAACAAAATCTAATTCAATTTTATCTCATACACGCTTACCAACACTAATCATGCTATCAAGCTTAATCTGTCAAAAAGTAAAAGCAATCAATTTCTCTTGTGATTTTTTCAATTCAGGCTCAAGAACATTAATTCTAACAACAAGAGCATCTTTGGCAGAGATAGCTTGACTTACCTCGCTTTCGAGAAACTTGACTTTACTTTGAAGATTCAGAATTTTTGATTTGTTTTCTTCAATCTTTTTCTGGATCTTCTCACTTTCTTCCATCAAAGATTCTTTTTCACTTTCCACCATCTCCAACTGCTTTGTTTGCTTTTTGTAGGCTCTCTTAAATTTGACAGTTTCTGTAAACAATTCTTCAAAAGCTTTGGACAATTCTTCCTTATTTTGTTCTTCTTTTTCTTCATCTTCAATATCATCACACTTAACTTGGCTTAGAGTTGTAAATTTCTCTGTTTCACCTACATCAGAAGAATAATGACTTAGAGTTATAAACTTTTCTGTTTTAACTACATTAGAAAAAGAATCATTAGCAGTATCATCTTTTAGTAAAGTAACAAAAGTTATTTTTAGTTTTCATGGCTTCATTTTTAACATTTAAATTTTTCTTTGCACGAAAGCTATTTTTTTAAGGACTTAGACATTGAGTAGATGTGTGACCTTTGCCACCACATGTTCAACAAATGATTTCAAAATCTTTAGATTCATTAACTTTTTTTTCTTTCCTCTCCTTACCTTTGGATGATAAACCTTGATTTCAGAATTTAGAAGAATTTTCTTCTCTAAGATTTCTATCTTTTTCATATTTAAGGATCTTCCTAAATTTTCTAGCAATGAGTGCAACATAATTATCTGAATCATATTCAAAATTTTTAACCTTTTCAACTTCAGTTTTTGAAGAATTTAAAACATTTGACAAACTTGAAGACTTAGAAGTCTTTGAGATTTTTAAAGCCAATTTTTTTTAATTATGAAGTTTTGGATATTTCATCTCAAAAGTTTGAATTGATCCAATTAATTCTGCCACATCCATTGAATCAACATCTCTGCTCTCATCTAAGGCTTTCAACTTAGCTTGGAACCTATCAGGTAGTGCCTCATAATTTTTCTAACAACCTGAAAAGATGAAATTCTTTCACTAAGGTTAGCATAACTTTGAACAATATCATTAAGCTTAGAATAAAAATCAGAAAATATCTCATCATTATCCATTCTAATTGTTTTAAATTTGGTTGCTAGCATCTGTAACTTTGACTTTCTTACCTTGGTAATACCCTCATGAGTTACCTGTAAAATATTCCTTGTTTCTTTTGAAGTGGAACATGCAGTGATTCTAGCAAATTCAGAAGAAATAACAAAATTAAATATGACATATAAACCCTTGTTGTTATTGTTAACTTCTTCATACTCAACATTAGATCATGTTGCTTTATCCTTAACTACAGTCACAGTGGTATCACGAGTACTAGTGGTAGTATTAAGAATTATATATCCATTCTCAACAGCCATCCATACTCTCTTACCTTGAGATTTCAGAAAAGTTTTCAGGCGAGACTTCCAAAAAGTATAATTTGAACCATCAAATAATGAAGTTCGTTGAATCAATTCACTCTCTTTCATACTAAAAATGGTCACAAACAAAATATAAAAGTCAGATTTGTATGGACTCTTTAAACGTCTATAAAAGTTTGGATTGAATATCGCCAGATTTGTATGTACTCTTTAAAAGTCTGGATTAAGTGCACTTAGATTTTTAAAGTCTTTTAAAATCTTAATTGAATAAACCCTAGAGGTTTTCCTTTTGATGCTATCTAAACTCCAAAATTTTTAAAAAAAATTGTTTCCTTTCTTTTTCTATCTGAAAATTAATATCGGAAAATGAAAGTAAAAGAATGAGAATGAAAGGAAAATAAATTTTCCAACATGCATTTGTTTAGCATGAATTTTTTTTAAGAAAGTTATAAGAAATTACAATTTTATAGTTTGGAATGCATTAAACTTATAAGAAAAGAAAGAGTATTTTTGTAAATTTTATAAAGCTTTTCTAAGAAAACAAAATTTTCTTGTAAGAAAATTTTGTGGGAAAGTTAGGTGGTTATGAAAACTTACTTTCCCACAAAATTTTCCTTTTCCTACTAGGCAAATCCCTAACTTATTTGTTATTCGTTTGTAGCATAAAACCTTACTAGCATTCCTTTTCTACTACTTACATCATCATCAATATCTGTCTTTTCGTACCATTGATTTGTACTTTAATTTTTATTGCTATATTATGATTTCTTATAGCACTATTAAATTTACATTTTATATATTCTATTTGAGTTCTATTAAAATTTAAGCCTTTTGGCTCTAGTAGTTCTCCAAACTTCTGATTTTATTGCTAAGGTATCCTTAAAACTATCCAATATCACTATGTCATCTACAGATTACATGTGTACCATGGAAGGTATCTCGTTATGTCATCCATGATTACCGTAAATGAATATGAAGTTTGTTTGTTTTGATATAAAATATATTTTGAAAAAAAATTTTAAATTTTTTTTGTGTTTGATTGCATATTCTGGCTTGGTTAATGCTACCAAATTTTAAAAAAATTCAAAAATATATTTCACGTCAAAACAAACCGAGCCTAAGTCTCGAACCTTTGTGTAATCTTACTTTTTTTTTTATTTACAAATTCTAGTCTTAGGATCCTTATATATATGTTCTGAATAAGTTTTATAAATCTTTTCTGATATGTTTTTATCTTAAAAACTCACCCAATCATGTGTATTGAAATCCTATCACATGCTCATCTAAGTATATAAAAAACTATCCTTGTACATGTCCCGCTTTGTTCTATATTCTATTCAAGTGCATATAGCCCATTTTATTTAAGAGTTTTACATGAGAGAGGCGCTACAAAAATTTAAGCAGAAAGTTTGTGAGCTCATCGTCTAAAAGCATAAACTAAAAATAAACGGAAACCCTTCAGAATATGATTAATTTGATTAGCCATATGCAAATAATTACTACTGGAATTGTTTTTTTTAAGTTCACTTTTTGCCCTTTCACTGTATCACTGTAGTCTGTACTGGCTTCTGAGATAAAACCAAGACTGAGTCGGAACCAGTTCTGACTCAGTAATCAAAACCATTTCAACAAAGGCAAAAGCAAAACCTCTCTTAGATCTCTCCTCTCTTTTTGGATCAAAACCCATCAAAATAGCAAAAGATTTCATACCCAAAAATTGATTTAATATATTATTATTTTCTTTCTTCAAGTTGTATAATCAAGAAAATCCAAGAATGAAGATAGATCTGAACAAATAGAAACCCTAACACACACATACACAAAAAAAAAAAATCTCAATCTCTTCGCATTCGCATTTCATCGAGATCTGAATCGCAGCTCATGGTTTCTCGGCTCTTCAATCATTGATTTGATCAATCGATGAAGCTTGGCCTCTCTGTTTTTAGGGCTAACACTGATAATCAATCGATATATACACATATATATATCGAGTATCTTGAAACCTTTGTTGTACAGCTATGTCGAAGATGGACAACACTCATCGTCATCATCATATCCACCATCAGCAACAGCGAAACGGCGTCATTATTCCTCTGCCGTGTACGCACTTATCAGATTTCCGATCTCGGCTCGGGACCAAGCCGTTTCGCGCTTTGCAGGAGTGCCTCCGTGTGCGGCCGCTGGGCCGCGCCGCGATCCGTCGGGACGCGGACGAGGTCCCGCGTTGCAGCGCGTGCGGCGAGGCGGCAAAGACACGGCTCTACGCGTGCGTGTCGTGCGCCACCGTGTCCTGTCACTCCCACGCCGCGGCGCACGCGGAACCTGGACACGAGATCGCCGTCGACGTGGACCGCGCCGAGCTGTTCTGTAGCGCGTGCCGGGACCAGGTCTACGACCGCGACTTCGACGCTGCCGTCGTTATCGCACAGACCGCTGCGTCCACTCTGGGCGGATCGATCCGCTCTCCGCCTCCCGAAAACCTCCGCAAGCGGCGGCGCGTGGATTACCGCCCCTGGACGCCTGATCCACGAGAGCGAATGTTGGTCGGAAGAAATTCGAGTCCATTGCAGATAACCACCAATGGTGAGTCGTCCTCGGAATTGCCATCGGGATTGCGGGGGTTAAACAATCTAGGAAACACATGTTTTATGAATTCGGTGTTGCAAGCATTGCTTCACACACCGCCATTGAGGAACTATTTCTTAAGCGATCGGCACAATCGCTATTATTGTCAGCGGAAGAACAGTGTCAGGAAAAATGCTGCCAGAAATGATACCAATATTAGTAAGAATTTGCAGTTGTGTTTGGCTTGCGACATGGATGCTATTGTTTCAGCAATGTTTTTAGGTGATCGGAAGCCATATAGCCCGGCAAAATTTCTATACAGGTCTGCATCAAGCTCGCGTCTTGTGAATGAATGTAATTGTTACTTGTTTTCGCATGCGTGTTTGATGTGATGTATCAAAATGATCAATAGTGTGGTGGTTAGAAATTAAATTAAGTTGGTTTTGAATATTGAAATTGCTAATTTGTAAACGTATGACTTTTGAAAGTAAATGGAGTATAGGACAAGATTAGCCTGTAATACAGGTTTCAAGACTAGGTTTTTTTTTTTTTTTTGCATTTTCTCCTATAAGAACTAGTGAATTAGTTGAAAATTGGTTTTTGTATATACATACAAAAAAAAATGGTTTTGTATAATTAGGTTTATTGGTTTTTCAGTTTGGGGTTTTTATAGATCACATTGCAAATTTTCTACTGTTGAGATCAATTCTGGATATATATGTTTGTGATTGCTGTCTCTTTATTGCAGCTGGTGGCAACATGCGGCAAACCTTGCAAGTTACGAACAACAAGATGCTCATGAATTTTTCATTTCCATGCTTGATGGGATTCATGAAAAAGTTGAGAAGGATAAGCGTGAGACCCATAGTCGAGGTAAATTCACTCTTGGTGCTAAACTTTTAGTGTTGTACTTGTCTCTATGTTGTGTTCATTATTAAATTGCAATGTCAAAGTCCACAAATACTACAACTTGAGCAATGGAAAAGAAGTGTCAGTATTATGTTACACTTTAAAGAATATTTTTGCCAAGAGATTCTGGTTCATGATATTCTATGCAGGACATTCTTTTGGTTCTCTGTTATGGAAACCTACAAAGAGGATTGTTCGATTTAGATGCTAAATCAATATTTGGCCGAAAATCTTTTACCTAGGGCCTGTCTTATTGTGGACCCCAATCATTTTGTATGTTTCCATGCATTTTGCCACACTAATACTAGCTAATTTGTAATGGAAACTTGTTATTTTTAGATATTTGTCATGTTAGTAACTCAATACTTTTCTAAGATGTGTTTGTTTAATTGTGGCTTACTTGTTTTCAGTAGGATCCTATATCTTGTTTTTGTTTGGTAGTTTAAACACTTGTGCTAGAGTACTTGACCAGTTACCTTGATTGTGAAATTAAATCAACATTCATGCATAATATTACATGGATCTTGTATCTAATCTTTCCAAGAGTATAGTCTGATTGCTAAGTTAAAGAGTTAAACTTTATTGGCCAATCAGCTTATGTTTCGGGACAATATAATTTGAACTGAACCTAGCAAATTGAAAATCGTGGGTTAAAATTTTGAGAAATTGATTTTTTTTTTTCTTAGTAAGTTTAGAGTTCAACTATGTTTCTGTCAAGAAACCTGTTATCTGTGGTGCAGTATCACGGTGATTAAGTCCTTAGCTTTTGGATCACTAGAGGGATCAATAGATTTGTATGGACTGATGAGACATAAATGAAGCTTGCTGCCATTTTATTTGGTAAGATGATCAGCATAAACATTCCTAATAATCACATGTTGTTCATATCTTCTCTACTCCAGTATTTTATCCTAAAAGAAGATGATTTAAAGTACTCTTAAAGATTAAGAAGTTACTGTGGAATTCAACTGCAGGGTGTGGGTTTAGGTATCTGATGCTCTAGGCGTTGGAAAGTGCTTTCAGAGTTAGGGCTAATCCTTTACTGCAATATGCTTCTATTCTGTAAGTCTCCTTTTTCTTAGTCTACTTGGTTTCATCATAGGTTTTTCTTGTGTCAAATTGATTTTCATGTTAACTCCACCTGTCATTGTTAGGGTCTCATCTTTTGACGCAGCTGATTCAGATATGGAGAAAATCGGAGGGTTGCTAGGTTGACAGTTGGACTAAACGCTTTTGTCAAACTTTTATAAAACCTTCTAATATTGATGGAGATATTAGTCTCTGGTTTGAGCTTCGTGCGCTTTTCAATAAGAGTTCTACTATCTGGCTTATAGGATGATGTGCACTTATCTCAAGTAGCAACTTTCTTCCATGTCTTGGCATTGGTCCTGCACTGATTTCCTGTCAATAAGCCAATTCTTCTAATAAAGAATTTGATAAAAAATAAAATAAAATTTAGCTGCTCTACCTCCTGTTAGTTGGCTTACTGAAAGATGAATATGTAGCCAATCGTTCAAATTTAATGTTATACATATCGTTTTTTTTTTATGGATCATGAACTTAGCTTTTCAGTCACCCGTATGTAGAATAATAAAGGGAGTTTTAAGTTTTAAGAAATTACTCAACTTTGTTTTAGGATGACAGTCGAAACATGTATTGGTTATGAGCAATCCTGTCTCATTGTGAGTGAGTTTATCTTGGATGTGACTGACTATTTGAGTAAAAGTATAGTCAGAATTTCTTGTTATTGAATGAAATTTATAATAAAGAGAGAGAGCTTTTAAGATATGCTTTTATTTTTTTACCAATAGAAGAAATTTATCTGAGACAAATTACAATATTGCATCCTAGAAAACATTAAATTTTGTGTCAGTATATCTTAAAATCACACTGTCCCCCAGGAATCATCCAGACTTCAATTTTATTTGGGTATAAACTCCTCACTGGAACATCATCAACTCGACTTATCTTATATTTTGCACTTGCTTGTTCTTTTATCATAGCAGAATGTATTTCCTCAAGAAACATATATAACCAGCTGTTATTAAACATGTTTGAAGCTTTCAGACGTGACAAAAATGAGAAAGTATCAAGAAATTAATTTTTTACACCGTCATGATTTAGTATCATATAAAATATCTTTTAACCACCACCAAGGGCAGTAACTTAGTGGTATCTTGTCTACCTTCTAAAGTGGAAGGTGAGGGTTCAAGTTCCCATAGGGGCAGATGGGTATGTGAGTTTCTTGTCAAGGAAAAAATAATGTTCTAATCCAAGTTGTTTTGATGCACAGGCAATGGAGACTGTTGTATTGCTCATAGAGTATTTTCCGGCATTTTGCGATCTGATGTCATGTGTACAGCTTGTGGTTTTACATCTACAACATATGATCCTTGTGTAGACATCTCTCTGGACTTAGAACAAAACCAAGGGGCTTCAGCAAAGATGACATCTACAAAATCGCATCATTCTTGTAATGGCGAGGCAGATTCCACAAGTTCTAAACAAAACTGTGGAATGTCTACCCTGATAGGGTGTTTGGACCGTTTCACAAGACCTGAGAGATTGGGCTCTGACCAAAAGTTCTTCTGCCAACAGTGCAAGGTGAGACAGGAATCGCTCAAACAAATGTCTATAAGAAAGCTTCCGTTGGTTTCTTGCTTTCACATAAAAAGATTTGAGCATTCTCCAATACGAAAGATGTCAAGGAAGGTTGATCGTTATTTGCAGTTCCCATTTTCCTTGGACATGGCACCTTATCTCTCTTCATCAATCTTGAGAAGTCGATTTGGAAACAGAATATTCTCTTTTGATGGGGATGATTCGGATGCTTCAAACGAGTTATCTTCAGAGTTTGAGTTGTTTGCTGTCGTCACTCACACTGGTAAACTAGATGCTGGCCATTATGTGACCTATTTGCGGTTAAGTAATCAATGGTACAAGTGTGATGATGCTTGGATTACTCAAGTGAATGAGAACATCGTGAGGGCTGCTCAAGGATATATGATGTTCTATGTGCAGAAGATGCTTTATTACAAAGCAAGTGAAAGAACAGTTGCCTCGTGATATGTTTACACAAATTGGGTTGGTGGATTAATCAATTGCGAAGGACAAGTTTAAACTATCCATTAGCAGTCATCTGTGCGTCAAAGAAGCCAGCAGCAGCAGATACCACCGTCATTGAGTTGCTGACTAAGCAGCTCTCCTGCTTCCTGAGTATATATATGATAGGCAATTCATTAATCTCACTTGGAGCATTGAGCGTCAATATTTTGGGCCGTCTCCTGCGATTGGGGGAAAATATATATATATATCTTAAAGGTATAAAAACCTGAAAAGAAAATCATTTGAATTTGATTCATTTTTTTCCTGCTCATTCAAGTATTGTCAGTGGGTAGATTCTGTTTTCTTGTGGATCCTCGAACTTGCAATGCTTGGAGTTGTAGTTTACTGCTGTGCTAATCTCATACATGGCACGTCAATATTTGAATCTGATTCGAGAGCTCTCTTAACATGCACCGACGTTTATTTTACTTCTTTTCTGGAGTTGTTTTTGGACTGGTGCTTTTATTAATTTTCAAAGTTGTCATCTGTACATGATGAAAAATTTGTGGTAATTGGGATATAGAGAGAGAGAGATCATAAGCACAATTTTGCAGTGTCCTGTTTGAGTTGCAAAGACTATAGGTTCTATAGTTGTTCGATATCTGGCCTGTCTGGTGTGGTTTTGTCTACAAACAATCAAACATGCACCAGATCTACATATGATGGTCTCTTTTGGGCATTTCGAACAACTCTGTTATGAATCTTATGATCATGTTTAGCAAGAGAGAGAGGGAAGTGGGAACATATCAAATATTGGCTTAATTTGTTGATATATATATATATATATATATATATATATATATATATGACATTCATTTTTTGGTTACTGAATTTTGGATTCTGGGCGAGTACTCAGTGGCCTAATGAATAAGTGCCGGTGCAAAGCACCCCGGACACCCATGTTCGTTTCCCCTCCCCTAACTACTAACCCTCTAACATTGCCAAGATAAAAAAAAAATGTAAGATTCTAGAATCATTTTACTTTTTATCTTTTCTTCTTGGAACTGAATAGGCGGCTTTGTCCATGTTGACTGTATTAGTAGTCTTTGGTATCCTTTTTCCTTGATAGAAACGGGACAAATGAATAAAAATTCTAATGTTATGGCCGGTCAGAAGGATGATTCGGCTGAAACATTCCTCCTCGCCTATTGTTTATTTTTTTCTGTTCAAATTAGACTAAAGAGAGTGAAAAAACAATTACCTTACAAATATATAAACCAGTGGAGAGATTCTAAAGGAGAGGATCCATGCCTTTAAAATAGATATTTACTTTTTTTAAGTCCATATAACGATAGTATATTTGTAAAAAAAATATATGAAAACACTCATTCTCTTCTAAAAAAAGGTTTCATTTGATCTAATCTGTCATTCAACCCAAAAAAAAAAAAAATGGGTAAGGGAGACATCATTCCTAACTCAGGAATGACTCATTTTCCCTCTCCCTTGTATTTATTTTTTCATCCTTCCAAACAAGCAAACAGAGTATAAGATTTGAAAATCTGATCATTCAAAGGGAAGCTAATTGATTTTCCTTTGGAATTGTCTCATGAAATAGTTGTTTAATCCATTCTGTTTTTGGAACATCTAGGTAGATAGATAGGTATTAATTTCACTTCGATATCATTTTATAGATATCCTCTTAGCTTCTTCATATGGTGTTTGGGAAAATTAGATGATACCCCTCCACCACTGTTTTTGTGCAATACAGATGCGTAATCAATACCCTAGTGATAATAACAATTCCAGATCTTAGTAAAAATTTGGGTTTATTAGTCTCTATTTAACAAATTCTACCCAGAAATAATAGTTCATCTGATATTAACGCTTTAACTTTCTCAACGGTTAACCCAAAAATGCCGTGATGAGTACGTCTGCTTAAATTTGTGTCATTTTTCAAAAGCTGATTCATCCCTGTGTGGAAGGATGAGAAACATGAATTACACTGTAACGAAAAATATACTCCATTTATATATATATATATATATATATTAGTGCAAAGTCAGTGGTATATGGATGAAACAACTCTTCACAGTCAGAGTCCTGCCAGTCTGTGTATCCCAATGCTTGTCTATATGTATATAAACTCATTGAATGAAAAAACCGTATGCACTAGTCCCTTATCTACCATCAGTGAGCCGCAGAAAGAATGCCCTCTTGAAAGAAGAGGGTAGCGAAATTTACCAAAGTGAATTCCAAAAACAGGACAAAGATTTTGGTGTGAGCAAATCCGAAAGATTGGCTATTACAAATCCGAGGAATACTTGAGCCGACCCAAAAATATATATCAACGAGTAATGCTGCTTATGGACGATCATGTCTGCCAACATGGCCAGTGGTATCGTGAGCGATTGACCTACGGCTGCCACCAGTGGGGTGGTCCAGACAACACCCAATGCCCTGAAAGTGTGATGAACTTAATTAGAACACACACACACACACAAATTTGTAGCTTAAAAATAATCTGAGAAAAAGCTTTTCTAATGACATACCAGAAATAGTCAGAGAGAACATTTGCAAAAACACTATTGGCAACGACTTCCTCTAATTGAAGTTTGTTTGGGAATATAAACTTGGGTTCAATACCCAGTGCAGTTAGAGGCCACACTGAAAAAGAAGATAGCCAAACACATTAATCCATCTGATATTATTACAGTTTAACTGATCGTAAAACAGTCAATATTATGAAAATTGGAGAAAGACAGAAAGCAAAGAATTCCATCCGGTATTAGCTTAACTGTATGAAGTCAGTACTAAAATGCATATGTATATGTATATGTATGAGTTTGTGTTGATGCTCACCCAAGTGCATATTATGCAGCATTGTTGTTATCTAAAGTGGCTCTACAGAATGGGGTTAACATATGTTAGGAAGTGCTCTTCATCAACTATCATATACTATGTCTTTAGAACGCGCATTGAATTTGAATAATGATGAATGATTAAGCAAAAGATGGAAAGAAGTCAATAGTTTCAACTTACCAAGCCACCAAAGGGCAACTAATGTGAACACTCCAATATAGCCAAATATCTTTTGCATATCAACGTTTTCATCACCTTGTTCGTCAACAAACTTCTTGAGCAGCACTGTGGTATTTATCATTTCCACACTGAATATTATTATTATTATTATGATAATCCTTCTAAAAACCACTAG
Organism: Cornus controversa; assembly: GCA_026545225.1. Lineage (NCBI taxonomy): Eukaryota > Viridiplantae > Streptophyta > Magnoliopsida > Cornales > Cornaceae > Cornus > Cornus controversa. The sequence continues at coordinate 62,121,155 of CM048851.1, read as the reverse complement.
ATAAATAAATACTCTTTGAATTAAAAGAAAATAGAATTTTTACCAGTAAATAGTCCGTCAGTCATAGCTGAAAGAAGACCAAAAAGACAACCCACGAGAGAATTCATCCAATTTCTGAATGCAAACACCAAAAATAAGTTGCTGCTCCAATAACGTGCGTGCAGTTGAAGAATTCAATTTACATAAATTACCTACTTTTTGTAATTTTAACTATGATATAATTAAGCATAGAACAACTAGAAATTAATCCTACTAGCTGTTGTTCTTACTACTCCTGTAGTCATATATAGTTTCACCATCTCCTCTATTTGAGACTCGTTTTCCTTTTTTTTCCAAAACCTAACATATTAATCAGTATTAAGTTATTAACGTCAAACGTACATAGATGTTACAAAAAACATGTCAATGATGCATATGATTTAACCAAATTTGAAAAGGATGGATATGGAAAAAAACGTACAGAGATATATTTGATGGTGGTCTTTCAGTGGCCCAACTCTTCCCTAGTGTTGTCATTGCAACACCAGCCAATGTGAAACAAACAGAAATGACTTTTGCTATATCTATAGTGTCCTGTCCCAGGAATGTACCAATGAAGAGAGTGAAAACTCCAGTTGTAGAGAACAACACTGTTGTAGTGGTAACACTTGTTCGCGCTAGTGCAGCGTGAGCTAAATACTGCAGAAAAGAAGCATAATGAATACTTCAATTCAAGTCTGCTTCTGCATAAAATTAAGAATGTAAATCCTAAATTGTAATGAAATTTGATAGTAAATTTAGTTCCAAAAAGCATGGCTATTATATATGGAAAAATTATAATGGTGTGTGTTTGTGTGTGTGTAGCTCACCTCTGATATAAACCAGATAGGGGCAAGGAAAAAGGCAAATGCAGCAAGTTGGCAAGAAGTGAGTTGTCTGGATTGTTTCAACGTGTCCATCTGGTCTTTGCATTTAGAAACTAATGGCATTCCCTCTTCCTGAGCTTTCAGATCTTTGCCAATTAACAGCATTCCCTCTTCCAAAGCTTCAAAGTCTTTGCCACAGTCGTCGTCCTTGTCTTTGTCTTTTATAGCCAAAGGTCGATCTTGTTCTATCTCAGAAATCTTCACCACTGGTTTATATTTTTCAAGTTGTTGTGCAGAGGTGCTCTTCTTATCCATGATTTCTTCATTATCCTTGTTTTTGTTGCTGCTGCTGCTACTACTACTACTCGAGATGTGTCCCAAAATTTTGTATACCAAATCTTTTATGAGCGCTATTGGGAGATAAACTCCCAAAAGTGAGGTTCCAATAAATGTTACTGTGAATGGGTGTTCATAGTCCATATAGATACCCTGTTGAATAAATATATATATATTACTCCGTATTTAGGTAATAGCTCAAGCATATATGTATGAATAGTCAATCAGTCAGTCAGTCACAAATAAGAATCTAAATATTAGTATGTGTATCTATGCAGAGTATTTGTTTATATAATATATGTATATATGTATATGCCTGAATGTATATGAATTATGAAATTAACAACCAAATTTAAAATTTCGAATTTTACGTACCTGAGTGACTTCTGCAGAGGAGACCCACATAATGATAACACCGACTATGAGGAATAATCCAGCATTATATCTCCAACCCATTCTGTCTCTCTGTCACCCTCTCTCTCTCTCTCTCTCTCTCTCTAGATGCCTTTTACTCAAAAGTGATGAGAAAAATGTAAAAACAGGTGAAGAAAATCTAACAAAAATATTAAGGAGATCAATATATGGGCAGTACAGTAGTGGCACTTTACTTCTTCTGAGCGGAAAAAAGCTTTGCACTTGTAAGAGAGAGTAAAAACAGAGCCTAATTACATAAGAATTAGAATGGTTTTTGCTCCCTTCCTCTGTCCCTTTTTATAGTATCAGTTGCATAGCACTGTCCGTCTTCGTCATGACCCACCAGATTTTGGTGGCTCCCATATGCTGTTGACGGTCTCATGCACCTGTACTCGTTCACGTATGTAACTTTAATTTATTATACCTTCCGAAAAAAAAAACTTTAATTTATTATACTAATTAATCATAAATATATTCCATTTCTTTTTCTTTTTTCTTTTTTCTTTTTAGAAAGCATATACATATATATAAATTACTCTACTACATATGTATATATTTGTTATCTATAAGGGAAAGATCAAATTGGGAATATATATATATATATATATATATATATATATATATATATATATATATATATCCACTTGTTTAGTTAGTTTATTAATTAAAAGGCTTTTCAATTTGAGTCAAGTCATGGAATTATCACCACCATTCCATTATGGTAATTTGTCAACTTAAAATAGATAATAAAAAGAAAAAACAAACGCAGTGAAGGAAAAGCAAATGCAGTGGAATAAAGGAAAACAAAAATCGATTAGGACTCTTTCGTCATGCCTGAAATCATCTTCTTCGAATATTTTGTTAGCTGACCTTGCATGACCCACTGCGTACACATGTTCAAAATATTGACTTTACTCATCATTTATATATATATATATATATATATATATCACACCACAACATGCACTCTTAATCCTGACATTTAGATAAAATTATTTTGATTAGACAAAAATATTTTGAATCACGGAATTAATTTTTTAATCACTTTTGACAATTAGATTAACTTTTGTCTCTTATCGTACCAATGTAATATATATATATATATATATATATATATATATATATATATAACTGTCTTTATGTTTTTGGACCACACTATGTACTGCTTAATTATAAGTACCTACTCGCATACTTAACTATGAATTTCATCAAAACTACACAAATCTAGAGCTGATTTAAAACTATGACTGAGATCGATCCAACTAGCATGATAAATAGCATTGACCTTCAGGTACGTACCATAATTGGTTATGCATGATTCACACAAGCCAAGTTTTTACATGGTTATGGTGTTCATACTTTTTTTTTTTTTTAATTAGCATAAAGAACATACAATACTATTATATTGTTATGTTTCAGAATTTGGGTATGCCAAGTATCCAAACAGATCGAGTAGGAACACACAGGTCTTTGAAAATTTGACAATAACAAGTACAAGCACCCACAAATCCATTGACATGTGAAATTTGGACTCCTTTTCCTCCGTTCACATTAATTCCTCTCAACAAGTCCTACCAAGCTGCTAGAGCTAGTGCCACCCTCACCTCCTTTGTCCCACATATATATATATATATATATATAGTGTTGTTTTTGGCGGGATGGTGAACCGTAGCAGAGTAGTACATGTTTGGATCGATAATTGAGAGAGTGGTCATATGAAACATTGACAATTTGTTTATGTACGTGTGAAAATAGGACTCCTTTTGAATGGTTTATCATTATCCTATCTCGTTGACATGCACTCTACTCTACTTAGTCCTACAAAGCTGCTCCTACGTTACTACGCGTATTACATCTGACAAGGAAATGCCACAACACAAACATCATATTCAGATGCTGCATTCATTTCAACAATAAAAAACACAACATGATGAGTACCTCAATCAAATACGCGTTTTTTTTTTTTTTTTGTGCATGAAACTACCATTAAACGTACATATATATAATGACTATATATTTCAACTATATGTTTGTTACATATCAATTTGTTCATATATTGAATTACCTGAATAAAAAAAAATTGGTCATATATTGTACCTCACCTCTTTCAAAAATTGTTCATATATTGTACCTCCCCTAACTTATCAAAAAGATATATATATATATATATATATATATATATATATATACATACATATAGATATATATATATATATCCCCTCTTTCAAAAAATATTTACTTGCAGTATCCAACTTGATGTATTCTTAATCGATATATTAGTGCATCTATACCAAACCCATTTGCAGCTTTTAAAGAGGAAAAAAAAACTCCAATACAGGAATTATACAAAATTAATTATATCCCTGTTCTATATTTTATGGCATTTTTAATGCTTAACACCTAATTTTCTTTTCTTTTCTTTTCCTTTTCTTTTTTCAAAATTCTTGAACTATAGTAGCATTGCTTCCAATATTGATTTAGTAATTACTGTTATCAACTCAAATATGGTAATTGTCAAACTATATATGTTTACTTAAAAATGCAAGAAATATGGTGTGGGACTCCAGTATAGATATGTATCCGACATGTCTAGCTAGTTTGGCATGCACCAAACAAACATATATGATAATTAAACTATTTTATATATATTAGATATATGATACTATTCTTTTAATTTGTTACACTATTACTTTAGAATGAGTAATAATGTCATGTTTAACACCATGTTATGTAAAGCATCATTTCACCCTAGGTATTAAGTAAAGGGATAATTACACTTACCTCCCTTCTATTTTAGCTTTATAACATTTTCCTCTCATGTGTTTTGGAATATAACACTTACCCCCCTCTAATTTGCACATTGGTAACAAATACCCCCTTTTGTCAATCAAACTAACAGTTATTGCTAATATCATCAAATTTTAATCTTAAAAGGACAATTATACCCTCAAAAATGTTGCAACTGAAGTTGGCGGGTCTCGATTTCAATGACAGCTCCGACATTGGGATAGTAGTGGCTAGTGGTTTGGCCGGAGCTAGGTCTTTTCAGCAATGATTTCAATGATGAGTGTCGATGGCGTAGGTGGTGAAGCATAGTGGAGATGGAGTTGGGTGGCGGCTCGGCTAGAGGTGATGTCGCTACGGTTGAAGGTCCGAAGTAGGTCTGCTCACAGTGATGGCTCATAGTGGGGGAAATGAGTTTACACAACTGTTTGGGTGTTGCTTGAATAATGGTGGTGGAGTTAGTGGTTTGGTAGGTCTGATTGGCATTGGGTCTTTTTGGCCGAGGTGATGACAGCAGTGGAGATATAAGTCTTCTAGGTGCGGCAGTGGAGGTGGTGAGTCTTGGCTTCAATCGCAACTTTGGCATTGGGATGGTAGTGGCTAGTGGTTTGGCTAGAGCCGGGTCTTCTCGATAGTAGTTTCAATGGTGATTGTTGATGGTGCAGGTGGTGGGTGGTGGCTCTTCTGGATGTGATGTTGCTATGGTTGAAGGTCCGAAGTGGGTCTGCTCAAAATGGTGGCTCATAGTGGGATATAATTGTCCTTTTAAGATTAAATTTTGATGATATTAGCAATAACTATTAGTTTGATTGACAAAAGGGGGTATTTGTTACCAATGTGCAAACTAGAGGGGGGTAAGTGTTATATTCCAAAACACAGGGGAGATAAGTGTTATAAAACCAAACTAAAAGAGAGGTAAGTGTAATTATCCCTTAAGTAAAAATGAGCAAGGAACATTCGATCAGGTCAAACTTAATTTCTTACATATAAATATTCTGTACCTTATATAGTTATGTATAATAGAATGTCAATAAAGGATAATTTCCTTTAATATGTAAATGTTGTGATATATATTGCAAAAAAAAAAAAAAATTGTCATTAATTTGTCGAATGAAAGGAATGGCAGACAACAATTTTCTGGGCTCCATGCACATTCTTTCCTTGGGACATTCATTCAATCGCAGATTCTACCCATGCAAACATTCAACAACCAGAAGCATTAATTTAAATTCATTCTTTGCAGGAAAACATAATGCATGTGATCGATGAGGAAATATATATATATATATATATATATATATATAATGTGATTGAGAAACGCACCTGTTTTTGCTGGCTCTGCTAGAAAGAGAGGGACGGGGAAATTAGAGAGATTTTGATTGCGGTCCCTTCAGAAGGCACAATGGTTCTTGAGGACAGAAATATGTTTATAGATGCAATATGTGGATGGTGAATCATATTCACCAGTTCGCAAAATGCAATTAACAGAGGGAGAAAAAGTCTTGCCACCCCCTGTACGTTGGTTTCCTATTTTTACCTTAATTTATATATATATAGAATTAAATCAAGGATGATGATGATGATATATATATATATATAGAGAGAATAAACAAAATTTGCTAGTTTTAGACTTGGAATTAATTCCCTAATTACGATTATGTCTCTTCTTCTTTTTTAAGTAAGCAAGGTGTTGTATTAAAATATCAATGTACGCAAAATTCAGGTAGGCATACCGTCATGTATACAAACAAAAAAGCTGTATATATATGTGTGTGTGTGTGTGTGTGTTGTCAACTTAAAATAGAAAACAAAAGGAAAAATGGAAATGCAGTGAAAGCAACTTCAAAACCGTACTGGGAGACTCTTTCTACTTAAAGAGAAAACAAAAATGGATTAGGACTCTTCAGGGTCAGTATGAAATCGCTTTCTATTGTCCACAGCTTGTGAATGGGTCCCACTATATGTAAATGTTTGCAAATTAACGTTGACTTTTATTTCTAATTTTCTACATGTTTTGACCCTGAAACATTTTAGACCAACACTATGATTTCATGTATTTTTTTGTGGCACACACACTGCTACATATTCCTTAATTACATCTTTAACAAATACTAATTCCTCATTCCATACTTGATTGCTATAAACCACCGTGTGTAATGTTGAAAGAACATGCATTAAAAGTAAGATACACCACCAAGCAAATTGTTCATACTAACAGGGAGAAGGTTTATCCAAACTTACGACAATTTTTACTCAACTATACTATGAAATCATGCACCGCCATTCCAGTTTGATCACATCTTTGTGAAGTAAAGGCTAGAAAAGCCTTGCAAAAACCCAAGTCAGGTAAGGGAAAACTACCTTTTCCCCCCTTCAACAGTCGATTACATTCACAATACACTTTGTTTACTTTTGAAGGCACAACTCAACTAAGTCTATTTTACACTTGCATACATGTCAGTATAAAAAGATCCCAAAGCAAGAACAACGGTTTACGATTTATCCTAATTAATTGATCAAGGGCAGCAACTTTAGCTTTTGCGAGAACCAATCCGAGAAGTTAACCATTACAAAGCCCACAAAAACCTGCAAAAATATCACCACTCAGACCAATAAATGGCTTGCATAACTAGCAAATATTATGAGAATAAGTTAGCTATTGTTAGACAAGCAGCCTGCTGGTGCAAACAAGTGTTTTATCTTCTTCAATGCTATTATTATTGTTGGATCCATAAAAAAAATAAGTGCAGTTAGGTATTTAGCGTCTTTAAATCTTAATATCAACGGGTGAGTATTAAAGGAAGAGCTTCCATTAATCCATAGAAACAATCGTGTTACTTGTCATTTACCTGAGCTGAGCCAATAATATAAATTGCTGAATAGTGCTGGCCATGGACCACCATGTCTGCCAACATGGCAAGTGGTATGGTGAGTGATATTCCTAATGCTGCCACCAGTGGGGTGGTCCAGACAACGCCTAATGCCCTGCAAGTATGAGAAACTCCGAGTCAGAAGGGTATGAAAATTTATATCAGCTAAACAAAAGGCAAGGATTTTTCTTCAAACATACCAGAAATAGTCACAGAGGAAACTTCCAACAAAGCAGTTCGCAAGAAGAATACCTTCCATTTGAGCTGAGTGAGGGATTGTTAATTTAGGTTCAATACCCATGGCATTCAGGGGCCATACTACAAGGCAGATAGTAAGTGCATTTAAACAACTGTTAGAACCACCAGATGCAAAGAATTCTAAGAAGAAAAAGAAAAAAAAAGTGTTGTGCAGGAATACTAGTTGCTATCTTATTTTGTTAACAAGTTTGCTGTAATCCTCATTTTATTGCACTTTACTTGCTGCAACCTAAATTCCTTACTGGTTCAATTATGACAGATATCACTGGCACATAATCCACCATATTGTCTGCCTCAGATATGCATTAAGCACCCAAGTCTAAAATCAAAAAGTGTATCAACCAAGCCAGTATCTCACATAAGGATCAGAAGATGTATTCAATGGTCATTTAGGCCTTGACTCATTCATTTAAGTTTATTTTGTTCACTTCAATGAGAACATTGCAGAGCCGGTACTCAGGGTGTGGTGCAACTCTTGGAATTCGCACCATCTTAATTGCAACTACTGAGACAAGAATATCAATCCTGAACTTCAAAGCAGTTTCATCGCCTCAGTTAAAATGCCCCTTATTTGAAATTTAATTCAAAGAGAATTGCCCTAGTACATAGGTTAATGTTAGAATTCACATTGTAATCATCTGTGTGGGGAATATCAAAGGTAGAGCTAACTTGCCATAAAAGATGAAGCGCAAGTGTGCCCCTAAGGCCTCTAAAAACAGTGAGATTTCCTATATGTCAAGCACAAGACAAAAGGCTATTTAGAATTAGTGGCAGAGTGGAAGTGGAGAGCTACTTCATTAGTGTTGCACAATTGATGTCACTATATTATATGGAAGGAAAAGGCCATAATACCAGCCATAATTTACATCTCAGAATGCAGAGAGTTAATAACATATTCATGGAAGGACGAACCTAAAAAGTACAAGTTGTAAACTAATGGGCCCTTAAGAACTTGGAGCTAGAGGTATGACCAGGAGGAAGCAACGCAACAGATTCAGCTGAATCAGCTTAGACCTTTGGTGATCTGCAAGTAGACCAGTAACAACACCAACAAGGACTGATATTATTCAACTAAACGGACTGTGAAGTGTATAAATCTAGAAAATCCATAGAGGCTTCTCATAATTCTTTCACAGACCAAATTGCCTTACCCATGCTGTTTCAAGATATGTTTTTTATTCTTTACAAAGGGACATATATGCCATAAGCTGTCCATTTCTATGAAACATCATATTTGAATAGAAGAAGACCTTATAATTTTTTTTGCAAGGCTCCTTACTTCGTATCATAAATATCACTCATTAAAACACAATAACGGTCCTAGATTTAAAATGATCAGAAAAGTCAGCTAGCCAAGCTAGCTTTGTTTTGGGGTGGGCGTTGAAAACGAAAATTGCAAGAGAAATTAATATCTCAAAATTCGAAATATAATAAAGGATTTAACAGTCACAACATGGAGAATAACGATGCAATAACCGTGGTAAAGACCAGTAAAAAATTGAACATAATGTGTGTCATATAGAAAACTGTAACATCATGCAACAATTACAAAGGACTATATCATAAGTAGCTTCACAAAGAGTTTGGAAATTTCAACGGCATGTTACACTTACTGAGCCACCAAAGGGCAACAAGAGAGAATAACCCAATATATCCATATAACTTTTGCATGTCCACCTTTTCTCCTTCTTCTCCTGTAAACTTCTTAAGAAGCACTACAATATTGTAATTTTGAAACGAATATTATCACAATGATCCATCAAGATAAGAACTACAAACTCTTTGGAAAAAAAAACTAAACAAAACAAAGGCAAACCAGTAAACAGCGCATAAGTTATAGCTGAGAGAATAGCGAAAATGTCCCCCACAAGTGAATGCTTCCCATTTCTGAACACAAAATTCAATCACCAGTTAAAGCTCCGAATATATGGAACCATAAAGATCAAGCTCGTGAGAAAGACCAAAATGAATAATCATTTTTCTGAAAAGAGGAAAACAAACCTACGTGGATTTGCTTAGTTGAGATCCATCTGTAGACCAAGTCTTCCCAAGCGTTGTCATGGCTACACCACCCATGCTGATTACCACAGAAACTACTTTTGCCGCATTGATCGAGTCTTGGCCCAGAGCTGCACCTATGAAAAGAGTAAAAAGCCCTGAAGTTGAGGACAATACTGTTGTACTGGCAACGTTTGTTCGTGCGAGTGCAGCATTAGTGAAATACTGTAGATAACAAAGAGAGCAATAATGAATACTCACAAAATTCAAACAAAATTGTATATTCTGTGCAAAGGGTAAAATGAATGAAATAAAATATACATTTTTGCATGTGAGTTAGCAATGTTCCTTAAAATCTTGTTCATTCGATGACAATGGCAGGTGAATATTGATGATGTCATAGATAGGCTATTTGACATCATTCAAAAACCTTTAAAAGGTTGGGGCTTGGGAGTAGCAGTTAATTTTGGCACAAAATTGTGTTACAAATAATATATATATATATATATATATATGTGTGTATATGCAGATGGACAAAAATATTTTGAAAAGAATATTGTGTTTTCTCAGATTTATCAAACACTCAGTATCAGTTCAGAGGAGTTGAATATTCTATGCTCAGATAAGTCTGATGATTCACATGCAAGCTTAAATCAAAGAAAATATTGCAGAATTAACAAACAAGTACATCACCACTGTCAGAAACCAGATGGGGGCAATAACAAGGCTTAGTGTAGCAGTTCCCTTAGTGGTAAGCTTTGTGTCTTGTTTCAGCACATCGACATCACTTATTTTTTCAGAGTCTAATGCTGTTCCCTCCTCCTGAGATTTAAGGTCCATGCCATTGCCTTTTCCACTGAAGGATCCTCTATGTTCTATTTCCAAAACTTCCTGAAACCCGTCAAGTTTAACAGGAGCCTCAAGTCCAGCAGAGGACTTAATTACAGTTTCTTTGCTGTTACTAATTCTACAAGAGAGATACCTCAGGAGAAGATATAACCAACTCTTAATTATTGCTACAGGAAGATAAAGTACCAAAAGAGAGGTTCCGATATATGCCATTGCAAATGGATGTTTGTAGTCTTCAAAAATACCCTGCGGGCAAACATAAGCCAGGTAAAAACTACTCTTATAACAATGTTTGTAATTATCATAATATTGCACATACTGGTTAAAAACATGAATTCAATCACATAATTTAGAAGCTAAGTAAGAACATTTACTGCTTCACCTATGAAGAAAGAGTCTTCCATGCATGAATCTGCTATAATTTGATGACATTGAAGATGATATCACAAGTTCATAAAACTGAAATTTCTATAGTTGATCTTGATCTAGTAAAGACAACTTCTAAACTCAACACTTCTAGTATAACTTCAAAGCAGGACAGAGAAGGTATAGAAATGGTCAATCTGGAGAAACCTTGCATTTTATGGGATTGCAGCATTGCTTGTTCCTTTGAATAATACTTTTTTTTGAGATAAAAGAGCCGCAAGGACCCCCAACACCCCCCTCTTCTTCCTCCAAAGGAAAAATAAAACGAAGAACCAGATGGTGTTTCTTTAGCATTCACATACATCTTATAAACTTTGACGAACTGCTTCATGATTATTTCATTAGGCTACAACGATCTTTAAGGAAAAGTAAAACAGGAAGATGTTCTGAGACCTCCTTTGCCTTTTCTTTTGGGGCACAAGACAATTGATATACTGCCGAGTACAATTTTAATGGAGTTTCATGATGATCTATGTAGCTCACAGATAGTTGCTTCAAAGAAAAGTTATTGGTCCAAGATTTCACTTTAGCACCAAGGTATAGCATCACAACTGTTACAATTATACATACCACATTCAACATTATGTTGCAATCCTGCTCCTGATTCGCTTAACAATTGAAATCTAGGAGACTTTAGATTTTTTCATAAAATATTTAATAAAATAAAAATGGCCTAAGACCAAGTTGATACAACAATTAACAGTTGATATCAATTGATACCAAGACATTTCTTACTTTCTGAAAAGAAAAAAAATACCAAGACATTTCTTCATGTATTTCCCAGGTTCGAAACCTAGTCCCTACATAGTTCCTGCTTGGTACAAGGCACTGAAACCAATTTTAATATGGCAGACAAAGCTTAAAAAAGCAACTGCATTAACTAGGTGAAGACCAAAAAGTTCAAATGGAAGCTTTCATGAAACAATTAAAAAAGACCACTTACCATACCATACCCTCCAAGTAGGGAATAGTGGCAATCCCAATATTGACAGAACAATAACAAAAGAAACAGTGGCAATCCAAATCATTAGATCATTAGCTAGGCACAACAATTATAAAGTAAGTTTAGGATAATCAATAATGCTAACCTCAGAGATACAGACAAAAGTGTTATTGGACGTGCACAGTCCACCACCCACCACAAACTAAGGTTGTCAAGAAACAATAATTATCACAAGTACCAACCAAATTCTCCTCTGTTATTGGTTGTGCTAAATTCACTTCACTTCATTTTGCTACACCCACTTGGTATGGTGATCCATCCAATAGGCCTTGCATATAACTTTGGATTGTGAGTAAGGCTACCCTAGTTCTTTACATCAATGATTCAATTCTTCAAATTTGCAACCAACACTCGTGTGAATGCATGTGAATTTCGATTACTCAAAGCCATGATCATACTTCAGATTTTTTAAATTGACAACAAAAATTATTAGTTTCTTTTAGAGATTCTGTCAAATACAATCCTACCCAAAAAAATTCAAGGGTTATATATAATAATACGTGACATGCAAAACAAAGATACAAGTGATAATTCTCTCAAATTGGCACCATTACTCCATATAATACTTCACCTAAGCATGAATGTGTGTGTGTGTATATATAAATCAAGAGAGTAAAATCAAAGAGGAGGGATTATTGGAATTTACCTGAGTGACTTCTGCATAGGTGACCCACATAACGAGAACAATGACTATGAAAAAAAGCCCTGTCTTGTATCTCCAACCCATCAAAATTCAAAAGACTAAATGTCGAAGAGAATGGCAATAATCTGAAACAAAGCTCTCTCTCTCTATAGTTTCTTTCTCTTCTTCCTCACCCTATATGTAATTATATATATACAGAGAGAGTGTGTTAATAGTGACGTGTCTGTTATCGCACCTGAAAGCCCTTGCTCATAGCAATTGGAAGCTAGAATACAATACTCTCACTATCTCTATTGCTCTCTCTCTCTCTCTTCTTATAATGTACACTTGTACAACCACCATGAAATTGTTCTTCCTCAATCTTCACAAGGTGTCAGTGTGATGAGGGAAACCAACATACGTGGTCTCACACTCTCACCTATTTATATGCACTAGGAATCACATGGGACACCGCTGTACCACAAATCTTATAAAAAAAAAAATGCCACGAATATAATAATATAATTATATTGTAATATATAACAAAATATTTTTATAAAATTATCAATTTGTAGCCTAGAACCAAGATGGTTGTTGTTTTTTGTTTTCTAAAATTTTAATTATTTGCTTAATTAATCATCATCACCATCATTTTAACTATATTGAACATATTTGTTTAATTATTTGTCAATTCACATGCCATATTTAACTTCTTAATTATATTGTATCTGCTAACATGATAGAAAATTTAAGGGAAACAGAAAATATGTTTAGTGACATAGGTGCCAAAATTACATTTGTTCATTTATCAATTAATTTCGCAAGAAGCAACACTTCTCAATTAAAGTGCTCTATGCATCATTTAAATTGATGTATAGCTAATTCCTGATGTTGTTAGACTAAATTATTTCAATTAAAAAAGAACTAATTTTCAATTTGAAATAACCCAAAGATCAATATCCACTAGCTTTAGTTAGTGGCCATGTTATTTTTCGGTGGAATTCCTTCTTTTAGGGGCACTAAAATCTTGTTTTTCAATTCTATTACAAGACTATTGAATATTTTGAAATTTTTGTTAATCATCAAATTGGATTTGATAAAAATTGATTTTTGGTATCTAGTAATTAGGTTTAATCTCAAATTTTTAGAAACAGTGCCAATTTTGACAGTTTTAGGATTTTCAAGATTTTTTATAATATAATACGGAAAAGAGACGATTGATTCATTAATAATATTTAGAATTCTCTTGCTTAGATTTTGTGCACTCAAATTTATTTTTTCGGTCAACATTCTTAGCTTCTGTTTCATCATAAATCTATTAAAAAACTATCAATAGCCATCATAAATTAATTAAAAAATTATCAATCGCCAGATATATATTTTTGCTAAAATTCATGTACTATGAAGTGATTGATTTTAATACAACAATTATAAATAATAAAACGCATTCTGCACTCTCAATATATAACTACATAACATAAATCAGTTCCTCATTCGTTCATATCTTATATTTGCAATAATATGCTCAATATTCATCGTGCTATAATTTATGAAATTAAATAAATAAAAAATTGCATATGTGAATTTTGATTATAATTAATCCATCACAAGAATTTTCCTTTTGTTTTAAATCATTTTTTATCACCTCTCAATACTTTCAGCAACTTGAGACAATCAAATATTGAATATATATAGAAATCAAGGAGTATAGTTGTGGCATGCATATGACTTGACTTCATTGCGTCTTGATATTATTCTTTCATTGAAAATTAAAAGAGATAGATACACTATATAATTGAACAAAAATAAATTAATTAATCTGATTCACACACCTCTTATTTGATTATCTCAAGTTGTTGAAATTGCCTCCTTCTCTTTCTGGTCTCACAAATGAAAACTGAACTATCTCCCTCTCAAGAAAGGTGGAATGCATAATGATTTTTTTTTTAAAAAATATTGTGGGGTCTAGCAGAATAGAGAATGTACGAGTCTTTTTGAGCTTTGGCTTGATAAAATGAATTTTTTGAGAATTTTATAAGAATTCAGAGCAGCATTTATATAATTAATTAAAAGTCTATGTACATAATGAAAATAACAAGGTGGTTCAGCAATTACGACTTGCTCAATTTTATCAAAAAGAATATTCTTTAATTTCTATCATGAAACTTGATGATGAATTTAAGATATATATTATGAATTCGCACTCTAGTAACGAGTTTAAACGATTAAAAGGGGTTGGTAATTTTGAAAAAAAAAATGTTCGAAGTAAAAAAAAACAATGTGCATTTCGTTAGTTTATTTGTTTGTGACATGATACTGATTCTATTGATTGCTATTATAACTGTAGATTGACCATTTTCTGTCATGGATATTGTGAAGATTCGATCGCACAATTGGATGGGAGATAAATGGATGAGTGATAATTTTATAATATTTGATGAAAAATATATATTTAGTAGTATAAATAATGAAACTATCATAGGACGTTTTCGAAATATGAAAACTTGTCAAAAACAATTGTAAATATGTTCAATTGAATTATAATAATGTTAAAAGTTCTTTTATTTATTATAATATTTTAAAAAAAAATTATATTGTTATTGTTTAAGGTGGTTCCCAATCAAATAATTGTTTTGAATCCATCACTGATTATATCATTGGCTTGTTATTTATATGTCATATATCCTTACAAAATAACCTTTATAAAGTAATACTTCATAAATTAATAATCTCTTTTAAATAATAAATTCCGTCAATCTGACTTAAACTAAGGTACTAAATTAATAATTTCATTAAATTTATGAGATAGTACATTTCAAAAGTAGGTCTCACTTATTACACAAATTAATAATTTGATAAAAATTACGTATAAGACTGATTATGATGTTTTCTTGAAATACATTGAGTATAATTGATTAAATGAGTATAATACATTGAATCTTTAAAATTATTGAGAAATTAAATATTTTGAAAAAAATAAATAATGTACATAATTTTTTGTTAAATTAATAATTATTAATTTATTCATAAATTAATATTCCGCTTAATTAAAAGAATTTAATAGTCCCAACGAACAGAGGTTATGCTGTAGTTCCTAAGATAACATATTAGATTGCTCTCCTGCTATTGCATTATGCCATGTAATAAGATTATCATTAGTGTCTCTATATTATTTATTTATTTTTAAATAGAAAATAGAGTTATAACCTAAACAAAACTCTAAAACCCCTAAAATGATAAATACAAACACTGCTCTCATCAACAGGTGATTCTTCTTTTCGGCTCTAATCAACTCTCATCAACAGACATTTCAATTCGATTTTCTCTCGACTCACATCAACTCTCACATGAGTTTCTTTTCTTTTTTCCTTTTTTTATTATTTGTTTTCTTTAATTTTTTCTTCAAGTAGGATTTTTCCTTCTATATTTGTTCATGTGATTAGATGTTCTATGCTATTTATTATCTACTATTTTTGTATTTTCTTGCTATTTAATTATTGCAAATCTTTTTTTTTCTCTTCTTTTTTTATTATTTGTTTTCTTTAATTTTTCCCCAAATAGGGTTTTTATTATATATTTGTTCATGTGATTAGATGTATAAACAAAGAGAAAAAAATAATTTGAAAGAAAAAATAATTTGAGAGAGATGCAATCCCAATAATTCCTCTTGGCTATCATCAACAGACATTCCAATTTGATTTCCTCTCGACACACATCAACTCTCATGTGAGTTTCTTTTCTTTTCTTCTTTTTTTTTTATTATTTGTTTTCTTTAATTTTTTTTCCAAGTAGAATTTTTTCTTGTATGTTTGTTCAAGTGATTAGATACTCTATGCTATTTATTATCCATGGATTTCTGTTTTTTCTTGTTATTTAATTATTGCAAATCTTTTCTTTTTCACTTTTTATTATTATTTATTTTCTTTAATTTTCCCCCAATTATAGTTTCATTAATTAAATAAAGCATACTGATATTTTCGCTAAAACTTAAATAAATAAACTTAAGCCATAAGCAAATTAAACTAATTAAAACATAATTTTCATGCATATAATTTAGGAGTTTTAAGAGTTTTCAATTTGAAATTAGGGTTGTTTGGTTATATATATATGATTTGAAATTTGGGTATTGAAATTGATGAATAAATATATATATATATGATCTTTTTTAACTAAATTTTATTTTAGTTGTCAAGAAAAGTGAAAAAAGATAAAAGAAAACTAAATAAGTTTCAAATCTTTGTTGTTGGTTTTTAGGATATGAAAATCTAACCTATCTAAGGCCTCTAATATCTTAAACTCGTCAAGTAAAGATTTTTATTTATTTGGGTTGCAAATTACGGCCTCATTAATCAAACAAAGCATACTGCTACATTCACTAAAACTTAATTCATAAGCAAATTAAACTAATTAGAACATAATAAGATCAAACAACTTAAGCTTGACTTTAAGAGTTCCAATTAAGTGGACCTTCCTTTGAAATACAAGCAATTTTTAAAAGTTTCACTATTTAAATTTGTCTAATTGAATCAATTTTCTTTCTAATCCAAACAATTTTTTTTCTTTGACCTTGTTAATGCACTGAATTGCAATCATATAAACTTGATGTTGTAGTCGTAGTTATCTTCAAATTTTTCTAAAAATGCACAAAATTGACCTTAATTAATTTGACCTAAAGCCAAATTAAGTGACTGCCCTAAGCTTTTCACAGTCTAATGAATTAATTAATAAGTAGCTATTCGATCATACTTAAATATTTTCTTAAAAGTCTATAGCATCCTTAGTCATTGAATAATTAGAGATAATGGGAAACTAATGCTCCTGTGGTCTCTATAAATTATATAATCTAATACTAAAAGAGATTAATGTTATAGCAAAGAATTCAAGAAAATTTAATGTAAGATTTTTTTCTATCATGACAAAGGCTAATTATTAGTCAATTTAGAGAAGATGGATGTTAACTTTAACTCTGTGTATGGAAGAATATGCAAAGTTCAAGTCTTCTCGAGATAATATTGTCAAATTGGGTATGTGTGATTGAATTGAGTGTACATATTATCTGAATTTCGAGTATTGAAATTGATGATTAAATGGATATGTATATGATTTTTTTAGCTAATTTTTCTTTTAGTTGTCAAAAAAAGTGAAAAAAATAAAAGAAAACTAAATAAGTTTCAAATCTCATGTTTTATGTTGTTGGCTTTTATTATGAAAAGCTAACCCATCTAAGATTTCTAATATCTAAAGTTCGACAAGTAAAAGTTTTTGTTTATTTAGATTGAACATTATGGTCTCATTAATCAAACAAAGCATACTACTATTTTCACAATTTGTTTTATTTTATCTTTGTTTAAAATTTTTCAAATTTATTTTATTGGAGTTTGAACAAAATATTTACTCTTTACTTTCTATATAACTGATGGCATGTGAGATACGTACGATGAATAAGTTTCAAAATTATATAAGCATATAGTAAATTTGTTTAATTTTATAAATTTGAAACTTGCATAATGGCTCATATTTTGAAATTTCAGAATATTATATTTTGTTCAAAATGTTATGTATTCAATTTGAATTAGATTTTTGTGCATATGCTCCTTTGTTTGTTAATGATATCTTTACTATAATTTGTGATTGTTTTTCATCGTTTAAGATGAAATGCATTTCGTATAGTTGATCGACTTGGATTAGTTATGGTTAATTATTTTTCATAGTACCAATGCATCTTACATTTATGAGGATTGTGCAGTTTTATCGTCTATTGTACATTAATTTTTTTAATTTTGTACTAACTACTTTTAGTTGATTTGTTTATTTGAAGCATTGTCTGAATTAAAAATCTTAGTATCACTTTTTGAATGTTTTAGAATCTATAAAGAGAGGTTGATGTTTTTATTTTGTTGAACTCTATAATTATATTGGACTACCAACATAGATGGTATTATTGAATTTGAAAGGAAAAAAATGGAAGATATGTCTTTTTTCTCTCTAAAATTGGGTGAAAGGATGACAGGAAGTTATATCAGGTTATTTAACTAATTGGGATAGCTTTTAAATATATACAAATTTATCTGTCTTAGTGAGTGTAATTTCAATTAAGGGAGATTGATACTCGTGGTGATTTTACTTTCTAATTTTTTTTCCTTACTGTTTTGAACTTAGCTTGATTGTTAGTATTTTTAATGGTTTAATCATGAACATGAATTAGACAAAAAAAATTGACTTGAAAGGTTGGACGCTACTTATGAAAACTCAATGCACGAAGAGAAATAAACTACAACTATATTTCTTTTAAAAATTCAATGCATTTTTAAAGTTGATGTTCTGAACTTTTCTTACATTATTACCTTTTAGTACAATATAATGTCTCTTATCTATAAGAAGTTCGAAATTAAATTGATTTCAATTAGATGTATTATATATAATATAAAGCTACTATGTAGGCTTAAAGTACAAGTCTAGTCTTTCTATCTTATAGTTTTATTTTTCAACAAGTTTTAGAGTTCATTTTTTTAGTTGCAATATTCTTGAGAAAATATATAGGAAAAAGTTGTTGAATTTATCAAATCCGTATTTATTAACTTAATGTACATTTAATTATGTATGTTGAGTATTTTTTTTCAATAAATCGTGTATGTTGAGCATTACTAGTGTTGTTATGAATTTTAAAATATATTAACATTTATGATCTATTTTACTACTTAGTTTTAACCATCAGATCAGTTTAGTTAGCTATTTTTTTAAGCAAGTTTAATTGTAAATAGTTCAATGTTGGTTTCTCGTAGTATTTTTTTCATGCTTAGTGATTCACAAAGTTTTGGTCTCAAGTGATTTGTCTAAATTTAAGTGTATTTTTTTCTTTTTCTTTTGAACTAATTTTGTTGATATAATATATCAACTAAATTTCTCTCATTTAATTAGTGTCATGTTCATCACGTTTAGTCAGAGATCTTATGTTTTAAATAAATAAGCTTGTCAAAATTGAATTTGTTGTTACCGTTACTACATGGTTGCATATGAATAATAAATTTTCTTTAGATGTTTGATCATTTATTTTTTATGTACATTAGGTAGTTGTTGATGGAGAAAATGAACCACTTCTTCATGTTTTGATAATCAAGTTAAGAAAGATGTTAAGTGGAACACCCTTTGAGCTAAAAGGTCTGAAGACTCAATCTTTTAAATTATAAATTTTTTATGTTTCTTCAAATAAAATAATTGTTGGTTTCACTTTGTGGAGAATAAATCTAACCATGTGTATAATTATGTGAATCATTAAATATATGATTAAAACAAACTAATAAAAATAAAAGAGGATATATTATGTTTGTTCCCTTAGATTTTAGAATTAGTACTAATTAAAGTTAATTAATTATTTATATAAAAAAAATTAATTTAGTTTTTATTCACGGGATTTTTAGTAGTATACATATATACATATGGTTATATGATTGATAAGTAGAGAGAGAGAGAGAGAGAGGTTCACATAACCACGAGATCGATGATGGATACCCCGTCTACCAGATTGATAAGTAGATAGAGAGAGAGATAGAGAGAGATAGAGAGGTTCACATAAGCACGAGATCGATGATGGATACCCCGTCTACCAAACCAATTTGAAGTGTATAAAGAATCACACATCAAGTCAATTACGTAACCAACAACTAGCCCAACATTCAAGCCACTCGTCTATTTCATTAATTTTTGGATCGTGGCTATGCCTCTTCATTTTGCCTTCTCAGTATATATTATCCGACCAGCCTAACATACACCGAGGGTCCCACTTAATTGCAAATTTGCAATGTTGTAGTTTTTAGGAATTGGATTACCCTTAAAATTAAGGGATACAAAATTTGAGACCACATAAACAAAAGTTAAGCCAATTTAGATTTGAGATAAATGGATGCGTTTAATAAACTCAACATGAATATAATATACAAAAATTATATTAAATTTGAGTTTAAGTTGTCCAATTCACGACACGATTACTACATGATTACGACATGAGTTATTCTTATATTCTGATTTTATTCAAATTTATATATACATAGTTATATATATTGCAATTGTTTGTAATCTATTTGTTTATTCACATAATTGATGTATGCATAAAATGTAAGGATGACTTGTTGTGGTGTCTTCCGAATTGTTGAATCACCTCAATATATTTTTGGAGTTTATACATAGATACAAAATTTATAATATAATCTGATTTTAAGATTTATGTATAGATATGTAAATTTTTATTAGTAGAGAAACATTGTATCATATACGTTAAACTGGATTAAGAAGATTATTAAATCAGTCAAACCATTATAGAACATGTTTATTAAACGAATTACACGGATCAACACGTGTAATATTTTTAATAAACGAATTGAATTAATATTAAAATTTTTTAACATAATTATTAAATAAGTTGAGTTATAATTAATTTGTTTATCAGAATACAAAAAAAATTCTCACCCCTTAAGTTAAAACACCAATTTTAGAAGCCCATCCAGCATTTGTATTAATATCAGCTTGATTGTTTAACTTTTACTCACTTTCGTATAGGGGTGCACAAAAATCCGTTCAAACCGAAAATCCAAACCGAACCGGACCGGACCGGACAATTTGGTCCGGTTTTTTTGCGGTCCGGTTCGGTCACGGTTTCAATTTTGTGGAACCGTATAGTAACGGTCCAGTTACGGTTTTCGGTCCCTTAGGACCGAACCGAACCGGACCGAACCGTTTCTATATATATAAATATAAAATATGTTATATCTAATATTTAAATATTCTACTTATTGTATACTTATAGTATTATAATTATACTATAATTATAATATAATTGCAATCTTTGTTTTTGAAATATTATACTTATAATATTATAATTATAAGTATTATAATTTTAGGTTGGTGAACCGTGAAACCGAACCGGACCAAACCGGTTCTTCGCGGTTCGGTTCGGTCCGGTTCCATACTGTTAAACGGTTCGGTCTGGTTCCATTTTTAGTGGAACCGGACTATACGGTTTGGTTCCAAAAATTGTCAGAACCGAACCAATCCGGACCGTGTGCACCCCTACTTTCGTATTAGTAATTCTTGACATGTGTGTCTTTCGAGAGTTGTACCACTAAAGGAAGGATGGTGATTAGTCTTTGTTGACATTTCGAGGAGGCTTCGAGGTAGATCCAGGGCATGCTGGCTGGCTAAGTTTGCCTTGAGGTGCAAAAGCACAGTTTCAGTTTTGTGGACCTTGTTTTGTTCCTTTGTGACTCAGTCACGTGTAAATCGTTTCGATTGTATTGTATTGTATTTGTATGCATTTACTTTTATTAATGAAAATTTTCTTGTCAGGGAAAAATATATATAAATATAACCCATTATGGATGAAAATGAGAAAGTTAACCTCATATTATTGTCCACCATAATAAATTTCATGGGTAATGAAAAATTCCCAATGTTAAATAATGTGTGCCACAATGAAGATACTAAATTATGAGGTAAATTATAATGACCTCCCAAGAGATTTAGCCTAATTACATCCGACATCAAACTAATATATTTTGTTACAATTACCTCTCTTGAGGTTTGTTCCATTAGACAAAGACCTCTTTCATCCAAAATTCTGTTAGTTTTGTCAAAAAAATTTAGGATAAACTATACTGACCTCCCTTGAAGTTTGACATAATTACACCCAAAATTAAACTAATTGATTTTGTTACAATAACCTCCCCTATAGCAAAAATAAACCAACTTACATTAATTTTTGGATGAAATGTCTATTACCTTTAATATTATATTGATATAAAAATTAATATATATATAAAATAACACTTTTGCTCATTTAATGTAATAATATTTACTATATTATATATATAGTAAATATTATTATATATATATGTGTGTGTGCTCGCGTATACGCTCAACCCCAACTATCATCATCACCCCCATCGACACCATACCAAAACCATCGCCATGCCATAAACCAAAACCACCACTCACGACTGTCATGCAGCGAACCACCACTAATCGAGTCACCATGAGCTATCACAACCATCGTACACAACCCCAACACCACCATGCTCCCACAACCTTACCATAGTGGTGGCCATAACAGCTGGGATTATGTACGATGGTTGCAATGACTCATGTTGGCTCGACTAAGGATGGTTCACGGCATGACAATCTTGAGTGATGGGTCTGGCCTGTGACATGACGGTGGTATTGGTGTGGTGTCGATGGAAGTGATGATGGTAGTTCGAATTGTGCGCGCACACATACACACATATATATCTACATATATATATATATATAATAATAATATTTATCATGACATTAGTAATTTTTGTACTTGTAAAACTTACAGGATAGGTTAATGTTACAAAAAGTACACTAACAAAAATGACACTGTTATTTTAAAAAATACAGTAGAGATATTAATTATTTAACCTATTTAAAGATGTAAGGATAATTTTTTATTCCCAAGGATGTTATAAGTTAGAGCGACCGACACGCAATCACGACGACTCATAAGGCGGTGGTTATTGGATCCACCTCTCTTAGCTCAGTTTCCAGAGTCTCCTAGAGGAGACTTGACTAATATATATATATATATATTCCAAATTGACAAACGTTGATCTTCATTCACCGTTTTCTACTGAAATTCAAGTCTTAAATTAATATAATTCAATTGCTTGAACAATTTCAATACAAACACTAAATACATTCAAAATCACAACAACAATTTTATACTCCAACAAGAATCTCTAAGAAAATTAAGTACAAAAAGTTTCTACCTTGAATATTTCAAACCTTCTTTTTGTGTTCGTTTTGTTAAGGTGAAGAACCCCACAAAACCTCAGCAACAATGGTGGCAGCTTCAGCATCAGAAACAGAGGCCTCTCTCACTTTCTTCAATATCTCTTGCTTGAATGCTCTCTTCTCTCTCTGCCTCAACCCTTCTCCCACCTCCAGCTGCACCGCAAACCTCGCCACGCAGCTCGCGAACGGGTGGCTCTCCAAGAACCTCCTCTCCTTGCTCTCTCTCCACCCTCTAACCTCAATCCCAACCTCAACACTCACTCCTCTGCTCTTCTCATTCTCATTCTCATTCTCAAACTTGCCCATCTCAATCAAGTCCCCACCCACCTCTGATCTCTGCAATTCCACTAGTTTCTTGATCAAATCGGCCTTCATCATAGCATCAATCGCTTCTTTTCGCCCGAAATACCCAATTTCAATAATGCAATCCATCGCCATTATCCGCAATGACAGGTCCTCTGCATTCAAGAAATTGATAATTTTGGGTATTTCACAATTCGATTCTATTTCATCCACTAATGGACTCTTGATAGACTTAATCAGCGAAGAGAGAACTTTTAGCGATGACAGTGACCCAATTGAAATTAGGGCTCGAATTGTCTGACCCATCAACACTTGTCCCACGAAAACATCCTTGTTGAATCGAATCAACCCTGCTATGGTAAAAGCCGTTGTTTCTCTGACCCTTTTCGAGAAATTCGAGTCACAGAGAACCGATTCGAGCTCCGAAAACACCTTCGATTTGAGTATCAAATCTTGTAGCTCTCGATTGAACCCCTGTTCGAGTCTCTTCACGAACCGGTCCATCATATGAATCAGTGTCTCCTCTTTGTTCGACGGTTGGTGATGCAAAGCTTGTAGCAGATTTTCGATGCTCTCGCGGTCGATCCAGTCTTGGATTTCCGACTCGATGGAGCCGGCGACTCGGGAGATCTCGTGGGTCGTGACTCGGCGAGTCAGGAACGATCTGAGACCACGAGATTTTTGTAGCTTCTCGAGTATGGATTTGAGGTTTGTGAGGTGTTGAGAGAGGGTAGAGAGGTAAGGGTCCTTGGAGAGGATTTTGTCGGCCTCGGTTTCGAGCTCGAGCAGAGCTTTAATGGCGGACGAGTTAGACTCAGCCGAGCTGGGGTTCGGGTTGGTCTGTAACTCGTGCGAAGCTTGTTTTAGAGCTTCTAAGACCCTCAATACTTGCTGGTTCTCTTCTTTAACAGCTGCTTCTTCCATGCTGCAATATGTGTGTGTGTGTGTGAGAGAGAGAGAGAGACAGAGACAGAGAGGGGTGTTTTATAACTGATACCGCCAGAAACGAGCTCAAAAGACCAGTCCTTGTCAGTTGTCATGTTAAACCAAGCAAGTGCTTAAAAGCCACTTGTTTTTTTTAGTTTTGTTTTTTGTTTTTAACCATTGAGCTAACCAGCTTAAGCATGGCTATTTAAAAGTCGACTCTCACAACAAACGAGTTAATTTTGTCTTTTAAAACATGCGAGGAACCTAAGTCAAGTTTGAACGGATCTCAACAAGCCTTGTTGAACAATTTCAAGATCGATTTAGCTCATTTTATTTGCACCGTTATAGGATTAGAAGCACAACACAACATAAATCCCATTGTAAGAAATCAAACTCATCCAATAACCTTTGTTTAATTGTTATTTTAAGTGCCTGAGATTTAAGATGTCCCTTATATATATATATATATATATATATATATATATATATAGCATCAATTATTTTGTAAATTAGATTTGATATGTATATTAATTAAACGATTTAGACATATTGACAACGCACCCAAAAACTTGGCCAATTATAAAAAGTAAGCAGAGGTGCAGCATATTCGGATCTAAGCACCTTTGGCACGGAACATTCGCCAAAACTATTTTTAACTAAACAGTTTATTCTTCTTATCTTATTTTCTCCTTTTATTTAAAAATCTTCATGATTTCGTTAAATATAAATATACAAACATATATATATATATATATATATATATATATAAGTTTGAATGCATGATAATAGCATAAACAACAATATATATATATATATATATATATATTATTTCTATTTGTTTACAATCTCAATGAAGTAGTTGAAGATCTGTGTGGTTTCATAAAATATAACCAGAAAGTTGTGAGAAATTACTTCTTCGTGGGACTTGGTAAGTCCACTTATGAGCAGGAATTAATAAACTAGCCTGGTAGTGTGGAGGATAACTGACCCTACATAATCAATTTGACGTGGTTAGGTACTTAGGTGTGTCCTTTTTTGTCTCCAATTATAAAAGACATGTGTGATTACTTAATGGAGACAAAATGAGATTCTTTTAAGCGGAGTTTGCTTAGCGAAAGTAGCATATAGGAAAAGAAACAGAAATTTTTTTAATTTTTTAAAAATTTGGAAAACCATTATTATCATACATGTCGATTTTTTTAAAAAACGTTTTTCATATAAAACGCAAAAAAGTTTCAATTTTTCATAAAAGTTATTCTTTTATATTTTATTTTTTTATTATGCCCCTATTAATTTAATTGTTTCTCTATCTCTTAACGAGTCTATGTTAAACACGTAACAATTTCTTTTTCCTAAACTTATGTTAAACACATAACAATTTCTTTTTCCTAAGCACGCAATAAAAATTATTTCTCCAGTGTGACAACCGATGTTAGATTATAGGAGGTTTATGAAGAAGAGTTTCCTGATAAGATTAGAAGTCCAAATATAGAAAGATATATTAATGTATTGATGTGTATTTTGGTAAATTTTTCTCAATAAATTTTTTTCTTCTTGTTGTGCAATATATATATATATATATATATATATATATATATATATTATGAAGCCTTTTCAAATATAAATTATTTAAAAATGAATATAAACAATGGGGGTATGAAGAAAATTAATCAAACACAAATTTCTTTATTTTTCTAGTATTTGAAATCATAAGGGTAATTTTGGCAAGTAGAATATTTTTCTTTTTACTTTTCTGCTATCCAAACTAACAAAATAAGATTTTCCTACAACTTTTCTAAAAAAAATTCATGCTAACCAAATGCGGAAAACTAAATTTTCCTTTCTTTCACTTTTACTTTCTACCATAATTCCGTCTAACCAAATGAACCTTACGGATATTCATAAGAAAATTTTCCATCTATTTCACGTTATTAAATCACACATATTTTGTGAATTAAAATAATATTTCTTAAATTAAGATTATTCAAAATTTCAATTGATTTCACCCAAAAAAAAAACTCCATCAATGGACTTAAATTCTAACAGTCTAATGTTACTACCAGAAAGTGAGGTACATAGAACAAATGATCAAACGGTTTAAAACTCATGTAAAATTGGTTGAGCCCTAATCTGATATGCTTTCTTCCAATTCATATTATCCATTCACAAATATGAGGTTAAGTACAACCATTAAAAAATTTGTGTTGTGTATCATAAAAAATTACCAGCTAGTTCTACTAACATTCCAGAGATAAATAAGTCTTTGAATTTTTATAAGACAAGAAAGTCGTTTTTTTGAAAATATTTTCAAATAAATTCAAATTCTATTAATAAAAACCTTTTTTTTCAGTATTTTCCTTTATTACTAAATTGCCAATAGTGCCTTTTCTCACTAAAAAACACCCAACTGTACTTCAAGTATTTTGTAACTTATACCTATTTAGCAAAAAATACTAATTGTTCCAAAAATTTTAAAAATTCTCTTAACATGTTAAAGTACAATGAATACTTTTCATGAATTACCTTTATGGATAATAAATTGATTGTTTTTTCATTATTTTAAATTTTTTACTTCTTATTGAAAAAAAGATATCTCAAAAAAAAAAAAAAATACATAAATCTCTATAAATTGAAACAATGCTATCTAAAAAATGCGTCAAATTCATGAGAATTTTTAACATGTTGGTGATGCATGATGGTCATAAATTCATTTATTCAATCCGTACTCGAAAAGAATTATTATATATGTTCATTTTGTAATGGGTCGAGCTTTTACCAATGATCTAAAAATTTAAATTATTAGATAGTACTGTCTACCACTAATATACTCATTCTCTTTCCTATCCGAATTCAACGTGAAACAAATCCCTCTAACACCATCTTTTATTGTGTACAATACACTCGGTGTAAATACACCGGGTGAATCTAGACCGTGCGTGTACAACACGGGCCATAAGTTTTATTATGCATGTCTATCACGCGCGATCTAGATTCACTCGTGTATTGTAGATCTTTTCCCTGCCTTGATGGCAGTCAACGTCTACTTGGAATTGTTGGGCCCATATCCAAATTTTAGAGCACCAGTCTAAGCACATACCGGAGAGCAACCTTAGCTTGAACCTCCAGGCCCAAACTTAGCCCATTTTAAGTGTGCCAAAGGTTTAGGTTGATCCGTATTGTGTAGCCCAACTAAATATAATTTGTAAAAGAAATGCATAAAATTTATAGTTTATAGTAAGGGGATGGAAAAATTAGAATACATTATGACTATTAGAACTATGAATTTTTTTTTCCTCTAAAAAAGTACACAAAGTTAAAAAATAATACACATTTGGATTTGTACAATTGTAATATAAATAGTGTTACAAAATTACATGATTAAAAAATAGAACATAATATTTACAGATACACGAATGTATAATTATCTCCTTTCTCTTATTTTTTGTTTTATTTTGAAAAATATGATTAAACAATCAACCTCTCAAATTATACCGAGTGTAACAGACAAATTAAATGTCGAAACACAACTTTACCAAAATATATTTGATCATAACTATATGATTCAACTTAAAAGAACAAGCAATTTCTGCTAGCATCGATAATTGTACCACAAATAATAATAATAATAAATCTGTTAATGATATCATATGAGAGTATCTACCATGATAAAAACTTTTTTTTTTTTTTTTCTCAATTAATGTTGGGGTTGGGAAATAAAATCTTCAAAACTAACTAATTTGATACTCCACCTCATAGTGTTGCTTTGGTTAAGTTGGATAAAAACTGAAGCAAATAATTAACATTTTAGAGCAGCACTTTGGGTGAAATATTTTTTTAAATCAATAATGCAACTTATTAGACAATGCAACATATTATATCGAGAATACAACACTTATACAACGACAATAAAACAATTATATACGTCATTTACATTGAGGATACAATATCTTATATCGAGTTGCAACGCTGTAATACTCTTAAATAAAATATATAATTTTTTTATAATAACGTTATATTCTCAGTTTAATATTGTATTCTTGATTTAATGATATTACATAATTAATAGGGTTAAATTCATTAAACTCTCCTGAGGTTCGGTTAAATTACATTCGGAGAGACTGTTTGGCCTTTATTTCTTTTACTTCTCCTAAATCTATTTTCTTGTGACCGGAATAAATTTTAAGTGTGAAAAGACAATTTTGCCCTTCCATTATAATATCACATTATATTTCAAATAGGGTAAAACATAATGACCTCAATTATGGTTTGCCATAATTGCATTGACTTCTCCCATGATGATTTGAGATCAAAATTTAAGATAATTTTATCATTATATCCTCAAATAATTTAATAATAATTTGATTTCAAAAATGACTAACCACCACTGTCACCACCCGTGACTACTAATGATCTTCGATTTTGCTCCTGACATACCTAATGAATCATCAAAAATTCTATTCCAAATTCTTTTCAAAGATCTTCGATCATGGTGATATATATATACACACATACATATAATTGGATCTGTGAACCAAGTTGTTGGGTCTTGTCGTGAGTTATGGGTATGAGTTAACGAAAACGATCGGACTTGTGATATTGTCTGCATGGAAACATACATATCATTTTAGAAATCGAAATTTTTTATTATTAAATTATTTTGAGGTACAATGGTAAAATTATCTTAAAATATGATTTCAAATCATCACAGGGAAGGTCAGTGCAATTAGGGCAAACCTCATATGAGGTCATTGTATTTTACCTTATTTAAAATATAATGTGATATTATAATACAAGATCAAAATTATCTTTTATCACTTAAAATTTATTTCAATAAAAAAATGAATTTATAACCTAAATAATATCGTATTGTGAATTTAAATAGACGAATGATACTGAACCTAAAAGTAGGGCTTTGAGGAATAAAGGCCAACACAAGAAAAAACAAAAAAAAAAGCTGTCATCCTCGTGAGCCATGCTCGTCCCGTAAGTAATTAGTAATACTATATAAATATGCTAATAAATCGTGCGATTGAATGAGATAGTAATCGTAGAACAAAAAAATAAAAATAAATAAATAATCCATCCACTGAAAAATTAAAATATAAAAAAAGAATAGTATGTTGTCCCACCAATGGGGATTGGATACGTACTGGATTCGGTTTCAACAGATGCGGATTTTTCTAGACAGACAATGCATCAATGAATAGCACGACAAAACGGCTCCATTCCATCTCGCGATTCTCGCACGTGCGTATTAACCTGTACCTCTCGTGTGGTGCCTGTTAACCTGCGCCTCTCTCTACTAGTATTTAATCTGGGAGATTATCGGCTCATCCGATCTAAGCAACAACTTTCATTCTCTCTCATCCGAATGGTTTGAGGTACTTTCTCTCTCTACATCAAGCTTGTATTTGATGCAGAATATATACAAATATGTCTGTACTATTATTAATTGACCTGTTCTAATAGTTAGAAAGCCGCTCGAATCTGTAGGTCTGAGTGAAAGGCCTGAGGCATTTTTTAAAATATTAACCAAAACTGATGAATCTTTGTATTTCGCGTAGATCACATTCATGATTCATTTATCATTCGATTATTAAATTTAAAATTTGTTTAGTAAATCTCGTTTCTTGGTAGTGTTTTTAAGTTCCGTTGTTGAAGTCTTGGTGGACTTGAAAAGACATGTGTCATTTGGATCTAAAGTTTATGTCACAGAGAAAATCAAGATCGATTGAAATATAGATGTAGCTGTTGACTGACGAGGAATAATTAATCATTATGTCACAAATCTGATTGCAATTATATATATATACCTACGAATTTGGGTGAATTGAGTTGAGTTGAGCTGAGCTGAGCTGAGCTGAGTATATATGTGTGTAACTACGAATTTCAGTGAGTTGAGTTGAGCTGAGCTGAGTATATACGTGTGTAACTACGAATTTGTTGAAATGAAGGATTGGTTAACACCAATGCCAGCTAATGTATAGAATGAAAAGAGGCTAACTTTTTTTGTCAATATGTATTATTGGGTTTCTAGAGAGAGGGAACAGGAATTTGGTTTGAATAAAAGGGCTGAGATTGTATCTCCTTGAACCACTTGATGGTATATTCTTTCATAAATCAAGATGGTAGAAATTTGAGTTGAGCTCGTTTAAAGGTTTTATTAAAAAACATCTTAGTGAGAGTGGAGAGGTGTTGGCTTGGCCTGCTGACTCTCTCTGAAGAACTCATGGGCCGGCAGGCAGGCGAGACAAAATAGATGGGCTTAACCAATTAATTAATCCGAAAAAAAGAAGAAGAAGAAGAAGAAGAAGAAGAAAATATGTTCTGAGATTGTCTAATCATGTTCATAATACTTTATGGTTCTTGTCCTAATGATTAGTGCATTTAATTGTTTTTGTTTTTTTTTGCTGCAGTAAATTATATTATTTCAGCTGATTTATCGAAAATCATGTTGAAGGCTTTGGGGGGAATGTGGTTGTTGTTACCTCACCACCTGTTTATCTCATTTGTTTTATTGAGTTGTATGAATATTGTGAGTGCTGGTCTCACAAGTGCTTTTGTTCGTTCGGAGTTTCCATCTACTGACATTCCTCTTGATCACAAAGCATTTGTAGTTCCCGAGGGCTATAATGCACCACAGCAAGTAAGCCTTCATATATCTAAATTTATGGAGTAATGGACAGCTCTAAAATAAAAGCACATGTGAGAAAATATCAGTTATCTATCTATTCTCAGTTGGCATTTGTTCACACGTTGCATGTAAGTTGAAATGGTTATCCAAATTAAACAATGTTTTTGTTTTTCCTTTTCCGCTCAAAACCACTATCTGTTCAATAAAAACATCCATATGAAAATTTTTCTTCTCTCACTTGCTTTTAGGAAAAGTATTTTCAGGGTATGTGATATTTCCTCATTCGCTGAAGATCACTATATATGCAATAAAAGCATCCATCCTCTCCCCCACCCCCCCCCCCCCCCCCACCCCCCCCAAAAAAAAAATAAAGGGTACCTTTTGGGTCTAAAGAAATCTTGTTCTTTTTTGTCGGTTGAGGACTTATATATTTTACCTAGACATGAAGGTGAAATACACATTGAGATAAATGGAGTGCGCACACGCACTGCACGTATGTTTTCTTAGTTTGCAATTACGATGATATCATATATATGATTAGGTACACATCACACAAGGTGACTATGATGGAAAGGCTGTTATTATCTCTTGGGTGACAACTGTTGAACCGGGGCCCAGCAAAGTACTATACGGCACATCAGAGAAAAAATACGATTTCACTGCAGAGGGAACAATGACAAATTACACTTTCTACAACTATACATCTGGTTACATTCATCACTGTCTTGTTGATGGCCTTGAGGTAATTGTTTATAAACAATTTGTTAATTGCATGAATTCCAAAACTTTTGAGATTGAGAGGAATTATGAGATTCTATTTGTTTTAAAAAAGGATGATAATTACTGCTTGTATATACGTAATATATAGGCCTTCTTACGTATTGCATTTGAGGTATATGACTTCTATTCTTGGGTGCTAAACGAAATATTATGTACAGAGTATATGTGGATAAAGACTCTGGGGTTTTGCATCATGTCAAACTTACAAGTATGGTCTTTTGCGTAATGAGTTTATTTAATGGACATAAGATTAATAGTGATTTCTTCCTTCTGTGGCTGCTGGCTAATTGCAGCAGTTGCAGTTTGTAGCAATCATAGAGAAGCCAAATCTCATTGTGGCAAATTATAATAAAGTTCTTGAGTGGTAAATTTGTTGTCTTGGATTCATAGAACAGCTGCTCTTATAAAGGCTATATTACCTGGACTCTCCTGTTCCCCTCAACGTACCGGTGTCGACATGACATGGACATGGGTATGAAATATGTCTCTGGCACACGTACCCAAATCGGACGCCTAGATCCTACTAACTATGATGATGGAAGAAGAAAAATTACTCAAGGAGTTCCCTACTTGTGAGATAGGTGGCATCTCTCTTCTTTTAACCATATTCCATTTAGTTTCCTTTAATTTGAGTTATTACTAAGTAATTTTAAAAGTAATATTATGATGTATTACATTTGTAAGTAGAGCATTATGTTTTTAACTTTTTAGGTATGCAAAGGGCTCGTTTGGCATGCGTTTTTTTTTGCCTAAAACAGAACAAGTGTTTTGTTAGTGTGTTTTAAATAGAATCAAAAACACGATTGGCAAGGAAAATCTATTTTTAAGTGTTTTTTGTTTTTTATTTTATTTTTCCTGCTACAGTTGTTGAAACACAATAAAAACACCAAAATGGTGTTTCCAATTTCGGCCCAAAATTTTGAAACGTTTTGACACTAATCAAACACAACGAGCGGTACCAAACATGCTTGGTTTTTACAATGCAGAAACAAAACAGAAAAACAAAAACAAAATGCATGCCAAACAGGGCACGTTTCCATGTTCCCTTATCCAAGTTTTGGACGCATTTCAAGCCAAGTCCTCGTATTCTAAAATTTCCGATTAGGGATGTCTAGCAGTTCTCGAGTCTAGGTAACATAGTATGAAGGAAGGCATAATTTATCAATAGGTACCCCTATCACATATATATATGTATGTATTTGTATATATAAAGAAGGTCTTGTTTTTTTTTTTGAGCCCAAATGGCTGCGTGGAAAGCTTAATGCCTTGACTGTTAAATAGTTGCCTACGGGAACAACACAAACAACCATTTAAATTATGGTGATGTAAAAGAGAACAATTTGTTTCAAATGTTGGGCTTTTACCATGTTACTAAATGTTATGATATTCTTGTTGCATAAAAGAGTTCTCTTGCCTTTCTGTTTGAATATCCATTTCATGAATTGGTCGAATGTTCTTGTTTTTAGTATGACACCAAGTACCACTACAAGATTGGAAACAGTAATTCTGATCGGAAATTTTGGTTTCAAACACCTCCAAAGATTGATCCAGACGCTCCCTATAAATTTGGAATTATCGGTGAGTAGTTTCCTTTCTATCTTTGTTTTCAAAGCAATATCAGGGCCTCCTTGGTTCGGTTCTCTAAAAACAATTCTCAAGAACTCAGAAAATAGAAAACTATAAAAGACAGTTATCTGAAAATAGGCTGTTTTTTTAACCTAGTTTTCAGAAACTACCAAGCAGATTTTTTTACAATTTGCTGATTTTCAATTCTCAGAAAACAGAAAACTGTTTTCAGAAAACTGAACCAAGCAGGCCCTTAGATTCTTGTATTCACTTATAAAAAAAAAAATTAGATTCTTGTCTTCAAGCACTCAAAAGTTGAAACATTAAGCTGCACTTTGTAGTGATAATAAATATCTGATTTTCCATCTGAAATGAAAAATGGTTGTTCTATCTGATAACCTTAATGTTAAAAGGGCTTTAACTAATAACTAGAACTGAGTAACAGAAGAGACTTGATATGATGGGATATTGTGTTGAAATGTGAATTAGGACCTCTGTGAATTATTTAAGGAGTAGCTACTTATATTAAGTTAAGGCGCCCGGGCGGAGTGGCCGTCGGTGCAAATCTTGGTGGTAGTAGCAACTATTCAAATGAGAACTTTGAAAGCCGAAGAGGGAAATTGTTATTATTATTCTATTTTTATTTCTTCCCTATTCACGAAGAAATAGATAAGTGCGAGCAGTGTACTGTGTATTTAAAGGATACCAGTACTGCCAGTTCCTGCCTAAACTATCCAAAATGCTCCTCAACAAGAGCTTAAACTATCCAAAATGCTCCCTGAAAAATTTAAGGTGGTTTATTTAGAATACATTATCTAAAAGTTATTTGCGTCTCAAAGCGTAGTCACCTGAAACCATAATATTGATTCACACAATACCACCATGTTGGCCACAACATCCTATGTGCTTATTTCGTAGCAAATATTAACATATCAGAAGGTATCTAGATTTTCTTCTAGTATTGGAATTTTAAATATATCTTGTATTAGTTGTTCTGTTTGCATGTTTCAGGTGATCTGGGCCAAACATTTAATTCTCTTTCCACTATTGAGCATTACATGCAGAGTGGAGGACAGGCAATCTTATTTGTTGGAGATCTTTCTTATGCCGATAGATACCAATATCATGATGTTGGTGTCCGTTGGGACACTTGGGGTCGTTTTACTGAACGAATTGCTGCATATCAGCCATGGATGTGGTCTGTTGGAAATCATGAAATAGAGTACATGCCATATATGGTAAAGTATTGAAATATATTACTAGACTGCTCGAGTTACTTGTGTGAATTGAGTGCTTCTAACTTCATTCTATTTACTTGGTTACTGTGTTTCTTTGGTGCACTAATTTTTTTTATTGTTTTCTTGACTCACATTGATCATGTTGCACAAAATTTCTTACAATTTTAAATAAATCTAAATGTTCCAGTTATTCATTATAATGAATGAACCTGGTTGAGTAGACATAGCAGGAAAATCAACATACACATGCTTTTTCTTTTATCAAGTTTTCATGGATCTCCTCGTATATTTTTCAGAAGTCTTAATTTTGAATTGAGAGAAGTCACAATTATGTTTCAATAATTTGTTCCACCAAGGGAAATAGCCTAGTGGTACTTCCTCACCTTCCAAAGTAGAAGGCCGAGGGTTCAAGTCCCACAGGGGCAAAGTGGGTGTGTGTTGCAAATAGGGGGAAAAAAAGTGTCTTTGAGCTGGGATCATGTCACTTGAACCATTTTCCTCTCCTCAAATACACGTGGCTTCATTACTTAAGCTGCTTTATACAATGATTGAACTTCCTGTAGGAAATACTGTATGTTTCTATTTTTGTCTTGTAATACCACTGATGGTATGGTGCACAAGAACCTAGTCAATCTTGCATACAATTTTGACAAATCTTTTATGAAGTGGGCAATTTAAGCACAATGCTCATCTAACACTACGAAGGATTTTTTTTTCTGTAAATAAAATTTTATAAAAGGCACTCAAAAGGGGGAGTGCATCCCAAGAGAATACACAAAGCCAAAGCTTTACCTAGATATTTTGATCTGGGAGGGATTTAGGGGATGGAATAATGTGAAATTAATAAATTAGTAAAGTTTAATCCTATCGCCTTGATAATTTATAAACGCTCTTTAAGTTTGGGTTGTAAAGTAGGGTATGGAAAGGATTAGTGTGACTTCCCACACGCTTGGGGGGGAGAAGTTGCTGGCAAGAAAGGATGCCTCCTACCTGTGTAGACATGTTTTAGAACCGTAAATGTCAAGAGGGTGCAAAGCGGACAATATCTGCACAGTGTGACTGTGTGAGGAGGGTCTTGACATGTGGTATCAGAGCCAATCCTAGCCTATTGAAATTTAGAAAGCAGTTGATTATTGGAGCCAATTCTTATGACTTGCTGACCCATGAAATTCCTATTATATTTTTCATATATGCAAACTGAATTGTCAAGGCATCCGTTGCCATTTCTTTTCAAGATTTCTGTTCATCATAGCATGCAACCCACTTAAATTTTACTGTCCAGTTCATGACTACTTCTTTAATTGTTTGTTAGGGGGAAGTTGTTCCTTTCAAATCGTATCTTTACAGATACCCTACACCTCATGTAGCATCCAAAAGCAGTAGTCCCCTTTGGTATGCCATCAGACGCGCTTCCGCTCATATAATTGTGCTATCGAGCTATTCTCCATTTGGTAACTTTCCGTTCCCTATCTCTTGTTACTTGGATACACCTTATCAGTTGATAAATTATCGTTACTTGTAGTAATATAAATATTTGTATCCAAGAGTGATGGAAAAGATCATTTTATGGGTCCATATGACCATGAACCAATCTTGGAATAGTAAACCTACTTCTTTCTATCCTTTTGTCTGATTTAGGTCTAATATTCTCAAGTTGATAGGTTTTATTATATCAAGGGCATATGCACTAAAGAAGCATCATTTTAGGTTATGCTAAATGAAGGGAACCTTCAAGGAACTAATGACTTTAAGAGTCTTAATTTGGTGAGTGTTGCTTTGCGTTGTTTCATGCTGCTTTCAAATGTTATGGCTGTAGAAGAGGCACTTGCCTCCCTAAATTTTTTAGGTAAAAATTGAAAGAGTGGTGCAGTTTCAAGGCCTCATTCTTTTGCATGCAGATTTTTTCGTGCTCTCATGGGCGGATTTGGTTGTTGCATCCTGACGTTGTTTTGTCTTTCTTAAGCTTTGTAATGTTCTTTTGATTGGATTTTCTGTATGTGCTTTAATATAGATATGATTGGGATAATAAACTTCTCTCTGTTGGAAACCAATATTGAGGCTTGCATTCTTTGATAACTAATCGCCCTAGTTTTCTCTAAGCACTGTAGAGAATATTTCTCATCTGTATTTCTAATAGGATCTTCTTAACAGTAAAATACACACCTCAATGGACGTGGCTTGCAGAAGAATTTAAAAGGGTGGACAGGGAGAAGACACCTTGGCTAATTGTTCTTATGCATGTCCCAATCTACAATAGTAATGAAGCGCACTTCATGGAGGGTGAAAGCATGCGAGTGGTCTTTGAGAGTTGGTTTATTCATTACAAAGTTGATATAATCTTTGCGGGCCATGTCCATGCTTATGAAAGATCGGTATGTTTCTTTGTCACTTGCATTTTTCTTTTATTTTTCCTTACTTGGAAAAAAAGTAATAACAGTAGAAAGTAAAAGCCAAATCCATCCCCTTTTATAAAACTTTTACCTAGAGATAGAAGGATTTTTGGAGTATTTTCTAAATCTCATGCATTTGGAATGCTATGGCTGTTTGATGACAGAAAGTGGAATGCTATAGCTGGTAGAATAACCATTCGATATTATTTTCTCGTTTTTAGGCATCTCATTCTTATTATAGATTTATTCAGATAATTAAAAATAAAAAATGCCCTTAACTGGGCAAGACCTTTGTCCCTACCGTTACAAGTCTGCCTAGGAATCATATATCATCATTCTACCTTATTTGGTTACACACTTTCTACTAAATCATTGATTTTTGGGGGTTCAATACTTCATTTATGATGAAAAACTTTGTGCATAGTTCATATTGTTGACCTCAAATGTGATTTTGAAAATTAAGAAATAGATGACTTTGGCCCTTTGTATCGTAAATTATTTGGCTTTCATTTCACCGAACAACAAGACCTGGGAGATTGGTGTTTTCTTTCTCACTTCCTGCCGCCCAACCACAGGAGTAGACTGTGTTCTGAAACCTTTTTGTGTCATTTGCTTGAACTATCAAGTTATAGAAAGTTGCAATTACAACTCTCAAACACCTAAACATATTTGGTGAGAACACAAGAAGGGAAATATTTATGGCTGCTCTTTTACATAACGTCAACATCTTATGTTCGGATGTCCTGTTCAGAACGAAATGAAAATTTGAACCATGCCAGCTTGTCATTTTCCAGTTTGCTGACAATAAAATGGTGAACAAGTTTCCATATTCATATTAAATTACATTATGGGTCTGCCTGCCCCATTTATTATACTAATGTTGCCCATTTGTTAAAGAAAGATTTATAAATATAGCTTTCTTCTCACTTCCAGTATCGCATCTCAAACATACACTACAATGTAACGACTGGTGATTCTTATCCTGTACCGGACAAATCTGCTCCTGTCTACATAACCGTTGGAGATGGAGGAAATCAGGAAGGTCTTGCTGGAAGGTGGGTTAGTTGAAAAATGCAAAAGTTATCCCTGGTTTTGATAATGAATCAAGTCTCTTATTTGTGTTCTATAACAAATCTATATTTCTTCCTCCTTTGCGGAATATCATGGTTTGTGATTTGTTATGTAGATTTAGAGATCCCCAACCAGAATATTCTGCATTCCGGGAAGCCAGTTATGGACATTCTACATTGGAGATAAAGAATAGAACACATGCATTTTACCATTGGAATCGCAATGACGATGGGAAAAAAGTGGAAACTGACTCTTTCTTGCTATACAATCAGTACTGGTAAATGCAGTTCACTTCTCTTCTTGAGTTAATTTTTGGCACGAGTCATATACTCATATGACTAGTTTTGGTGTTCATCGAGTCAAATCGATCCATAATCTAGGCTAATGTTACAGTTTGGTACTTGATTTGCTACATGCTAAGAGCCCACAAGGGATTATTTAATTTATTTTGTTTTTTTAACAAAACGAACCAAAAATGAATGGCAACACCATATGTGATATAACTAAAATGCAGAGAGTTGCTGCTTGCATTGATACCTGTCCATCATTTGATATATGTGAGTGTATCAGTCAATCCCTTGCCCAGGGGCAGAGGTAGAGGTGGCTATTTTTTTTCAAATTCCTTATTGTGTGCAAGTTTGCAAAAGAATGGTCCCTTAGCTCCCCAAATTCTTTTTAAAAACGTTATTAGTGGTTATTAATGGTAGGTTTGCAAAAGAAAATTACATGTGGCCAAATCATGTTCATAATTCTAATCTTCAGAAAGTTTTTGATAAATTATTTCTTGCAGCTGCAAGTGTGATATATGGATTTTCCATTGTATATGTGAATATATGTGAGAAAAAGAGTACTCATGAGACCAACCCCATCTATATGGGATAAAGGCTGATATATTTTGAATGTCTCTACAAAGTTTTTTGTATATATAGTTTGAGATATTTTTGCAGACATGATGTGCATCTCCAATAAACTACTGCTATTTAGGGCTAGATATGTGGCTGTACAACAGTTGGTTAAGTTCTTTGTGCATCTATACCCTTGTTTCATGTTCTCAAATTGTTCCTTTGTCTAACGAGAAAGAGTGGAAAAAGTCCTCCTTAAAACTCTTGACTGCACATGCAACTTTGATAGAAAATAAATAATAAAAAATAAATTATATCGGAAGGTTCTATCAATTTGTAGATTCCAGAACAATTATGAAGTATAACTTGTGATTAGTGCACATGCATACGCGTGCTGTTGAACTTCATGATTATGAGTTTTACACTATGCGAGTTGTGGACATGCAGGGGAAACAATAAGCGAAGGAGAAAACTCAAAAAGAATCATCTCCATGCAGTCGTTGCAGAAATGCCACTTGCTGACAAAATGTGAAAGTGCCTCTGATGCATCCACTTCCAACGGGGGCAAGTAGCTGCCATGAACAGTTGGCTGAACTACGAAAGACACTTGCCACTCTTAGCTATCAATTCCATTCCATCTCTTGAAAGAGTAATAATTTACATAGAAGAGCCCATTTCATGATCAGTCACTTGAATAAAATGTGCTATTCATGATGTTCTGTTATTTGGAAACAAGTGAAAATTTGAGTGTGTAAAAGTTCAGTTTTTCTAGAACAATATTTTCTTCTTTGAAAACTGAATAAAAAAAATCTGATTTTATAGAATAGTTTTTTGCATCCATTTTGAAAATTGGGTTC
This sequence comes from Cornus controversa, assembly GCA_026545225.1. NCBI lineage: Eukaryota > Viridiplantae > Streptophyta > Magnoliopsida > Cornales > Cornaceae > Cornus > Cornus controversa. The sequence goes on along the minus strand of CM048851.1, from coordinate 62,081,336 downwards.
CCAAGATCTTGAAAACTATTTTATGAAATTGATCTAAAATATAGATTGTGTTTGTTTTGCCTACCTGGATTTCATTGTGCGAGTTTGGCTAACAATAATGTTCATAGATTGTGATGACTTGTAAATTACCAGGTCTTGGAAAAATATTCATATGAGCTTCCCGTGGGCTGAAAGTTCAAAAAAAATCTCCAGGATTTTACTATACTAGATTTCAGATAAGGCTATCGAGTAAGCAGTTTTCAGACATTTCAATGACACTAGCACATGGTCATTTTGCTTATATTTACATACAAAACTCTGCTTGTTGTATCTGGCATAACAAAACATAAGGATTCCTGGAAGAATGAAAGAGAGATTACAAGTGTTGATTCAAAAAATGTCATTTTGCATCCATGTGAAGGAGCTGAAACAATCAAATCCGAACTACTAAACCAGCAAAGATAATGGAGGCAGTGAGGCCATCCAGTCTATTTAAAAAAATGATCTTTTGAGCAAGAACCAATACAAAAACTGACCGTTTGACAAAACAAAACTGAAAATATGGAAGCAAAAAAATTAAGATCCGAACAGTAACAGCCTGCACAACATAAATAAGATTGGACATCTAAATATCATACAACAACCCCTAAATTTCTAACCCTATTTCTGTTTGGTTTTTATTTTCTTTCGAATCTACATCAGATTTTTCCACTGCTTTCCTGTGTTTACTCTGCGTTACCGAAATAATTTCACACACCAAATGTTGGAGGTTCATGGATTTATTGCACAGGAGTGTTTGAGTGATGGTTCTCTCTATGCCGCTTCTATGGAGCCGGTAGTATATTTCACACTGGCAAATATGCAATCTCCACTACAGTAAAAGGGCACTAGGAATCTCGGTAAATTGGTTGAGGTGTCCACTTGAGATGCAAATTCATTTTTCCTGATTTAGCCCCATCTAGTTGAAGGCTGTCTTTGTATTCCCCTTCCAATATAACCCTTGTCAGTGTCAAGATGCATCTTCCCATATAGTCCTGCAAAAATACAAGGAAAAAGTAAACACAAACACATATATTAACATGCTTTTGAGAACACAAAGTCTTAGTCACCATTGACAAGCTGTAAGCAATACTCCATTTCGAACATTGGGATTCTTTAAACACATTTTGAACTTTGTTAAAGAATCAATAACTGCCGATTTTTGACGGTCTGCAAATCTTCAAGATGAAAAAAGGAAAAAGAAAAGGATAGAAGACCCTCACAGAAACAAACCCAACCACACTCCGGAAGTTTCATAAACATTAGGGATGCTCAGTAACTGAGGATACTAATAAGCCTTTGTTCTTCACAAGGGTGAACTCACTTTTAGCCTCAATTGTGTAATGTATCCAGACAACTCTTAACATTGTTCTAAAAATTGATCAAAATACATGATGCATTTTTCTGAAGATAGAATACCGAAAAACCAGTGTCTAAACAACAACAATAATAAAAAAGAGACATTAATCTAATGCCAGCTTGACTGCCAGATCAGTTAACTCATTTGATGATTCTCATAACAGGTTGGATAAAAACCTCATATGAGAGCCACTCCACTTCTTGGATTTGTCTGCCAGGTGCACGCATCTTGAGTGCTTTAAGAGGTATAACAAGTAGGGACATAGCAGTACTTGAGTCCTTGGATTCAATCTCAGGGAACACTACTCCTATTCTATATTTCCATTCCACCTACACTTCTCTGCAAATTTGGACATCACTGTATAGAGGATGAGTCAAACTTATATTGGACAAGTGATTAATAGGAATCTAAACAAGTTGGACATTAGGAGCATAGCCAAAAATAATATTTAGAAGATAAATTCTTGAGAGTTTCCACATTACGGATTGGTCAGTAATGTGAGATATATAATTGTAAGTTGGCAAATTTCGGTTTCAAAACTTGTTGATCGAGTTGTAATTTTTTGTTCATCATTGATCTTGATCTTCGAAGCTGAACATCAAGTGTCTCTATACCGTAGATTTGATTGAAGGCATCACTTAGTACCGGTATGTGAGTGAGGACACTATATTTGATGTTTGGAAGGTATAAGACTTATAAAAATATGTTTTAAACTCAAAATTTGATTTTTTCTAAGTCTAACCGGTCCTTGTTTTCAAGGACCGGTCCAACTTCTCTCGATTTCTCGAATTTTCAAACCTGCATGTTCGAGGACCAGTCCCCGAATTTGAGGACCGGTCGCACTTAGAAAAGGTCAGTAGGACCGGTCCTCAAAATCTAGGACCAGTGCAACTTTGACGGGTTTGAATGAGAAATTTTGTTTTAACTCATTTTTGTTTCCAAATCAGCCCAAACCTCTCTAAAACGTTATTTAGGGTTTTAAAACTTATTTTCCAAGTAAACTAAGGACTCTCTACCTTATAAATACCTCTTTATGCTTCAATCCAAGTAGAGAATAAGAAGAGACTACAAATTGAATATTTCTATAGAGATTGGAGCTAAAAGAGAGATTTATGAGAGAAAATCTTTTCTAATTATATTTTTGAGAGCACGCACACACGGAGTGTTTAAGTTGTGATGCTCTTCATCTGATCAATGAAATTCTTGAAGACAACATCAGTCTACACAATAGATCAGAGCAATAGTATTTCTTCTGTACAAATTTTTTATCTGAAAGGAAGAGGAGTACGAAGGGGACAGAATATTCACGGAGTGTTCGTATTCTTCCAGCAACCCTTCTCCAAGGATTTAGAAGTAAGTCTGAAGTCGGTAGCAATTGGACATGGAGTCACAAGAGTAAGTCTGAGGTGTTCAGCACTAAGTTCTTCGAAGAGTGGAGTGGGTGTGAAACTGAGACAGAGTCTATTGTACTTTGCTTCGACAATAGTGGATTGTTTCCTAAGACTACAGCCTCCCCGTGGTTTTTTTCCGTTTGGGTTTCCACGTAAAAATTCCTAGTGTCATCTCTTTACTTTCCTTCACTTGCACTACTTTAATTGTTTATTTTGTGATTGGTTTGGATATTCAATTGTTATTTTTTGTGGGTAATCAATCAATCATAAAAATTGTGCAAGAGACCTATTCACCCCCTCTACGTCAAAGGAATTACATCTCACACTAAATTAACTGAACCACTTCCGCACGGCGCAACTCACAAGTAAGACTTAACGCAAATTGACAGAACTCCTGTATTCAACTTATGGATTCGGAGCATCCTGGTTTCAACAAAATTATTGTAGTGGAGAACCCCAGTGCTTATCAATTGGGATGAAATTCACCCATCAAGAGCCGTTCAGGAAACCAAAAAGCCCTGCCAAACTGATGATACTCAGAATAATTAGCTTTTACTGTACTTGGTCAAGTAAAACAGCTGTATATTGGATCGATGAACATTATATGGCAGTTTTTGAAACCATCATTTATGATAGGGAAGAAGAAGAAGTTAAACCAGCATTAAGTTGGTCTTCACTTGTTTCTGGAAAGGCGTGTTGGACCAACCTGACCAATTCGAGAAATTTCCAAGTACTTGCAAGTCCTTCGAGATAATCTTATTAATTTGCCAGAGATTAACATTTCCACTTGGCTAGCAAGTTTATTAGATTCATCATTTTGCTGCCATGTATACTCAGTGGAAGATGCCTACTCTAACAGAGAAGATTATATTGCAGAAAGTCTGAGGACATTTCTGCACACATTTAAAAGTGTCTGGTTCCCTACCTTTTTTTTCAGTTCAATTTGTGTTCTGCATTTTTCTATCTTTTGTACCCAATGTTCTTATTTCATTCCTGTTCTTTACAATATGAGTTCATTTCTTATTAAGGAAGAGTTGTATAAAAGCTTTCACATGTAAATAGGATACCTGTTAATCAGCATACTCCACATCAAAGGTTCTAACCAAGATATTACTTCTCATCTATTTCTAACCATGAAAGGTTCTAACCAAGATATTACTTCTCATCTATTTCTAATCCATGACATGTCCCTTCATTTAAGTTATGTTACCAACAAATGAAGAAAATACTGTTACAAAAGGCAGGATATTTTTACCTTCCCAAATGTGTCATGGTCCCAGACTTCCAGAATTAGCATATCATGTAAACCATCCTCAACGACAAAGTCAAAAGTCTGATTCCAAACTGGATTCAGACTATCATTAACCACCTGATAGAATAGAGTAATTATAATCAATTCAAACAATAATCTGACTGCTAAGGTTTAAATTACTCTACACTGGAAGTGAATAGCACAAGAAGGCCACACAAAGGGTCAGGTGACCTCCCTATTAATAGGTCCCACGCAAGACATTGTGAAGGTTCAAAGAGACATACAGGAAGAGAAGTCTACAAAGAGTAATTGTAAATATGTGTCATTCCTTGTGAAACTAAGAAATCTATAAAAATATGTCATACCCTTGTCTTGTTTTTCGTTTCTGTCTTCTTCATAATAATCACAACATAGGGGTCAGCCTTCCCCATAAGATCTGCCGCTGGTAAGTCTTCAGCAGATATCACAGTAACAGAAAGTACTCCTCTGATAATTACCTCCCTTTTCTTCGATTCGACTTTTGTTCCATTTTCAACTGCTTCCTTTCCTTCTGCACCACTTTTAAGTACCTTTTCCAATGAGGTCATGGAAAAGTTGGAGGCAAAAGGGTTAGTAAACCCATTCTGCATGCCAAAAGGACAGTATAATAGCTCCAAATGCACCTAAAAACAGAAAACAGAAAAGAAAAAAAAAACATATAAAGAATATGATATCAGTTAAACTTCAATTATACATTTAACACATATAACATGTCCAAAAAAAGTTGCAATTACATTAAACTGTGTAAATGTTTCTCTAGTTTTACTGTTTTTGCAGCAACACAAGGGCCAAACTACACCAACCATGCTCCCAAGTTGTCCTTGGTCAAAACATACATGCCAAGAAGCTTAGCTGAATATTATGATTTGTAAGTCAGCAGGGCAACTGATATATTGAACGGCCAGTTCGTGGTTGAACAGTTCTCCAGCCAGTCAGTCTCATTTAGTATGATGACAGTAGAGGATTAAGATAGCAATAAATGTAGACATACTAATTCAGAAATGTTATAAACCTAAAAAATGAAGGTTGAAATACCTTGAAAAGGAAAGGTATAAAATGAGAACCTGAGCTAACAAGTTTTCTTAACATATGATCGAAATAGAGTGCCAGACCATGTGAATTTTCCTTTCTAGGTAAAATTGGAGAGGAAGAATGATATTAGACCTCAAGACCAGACCAGAATTTACATTAGGTCTTGTAGATCATGGAGAAGATAGATTAGCGTTGTATTAACCGGAAGCTCTTTGCTTGTACTCGGACCAACTCATTACAGGAAAATTTGGGATAAGAAACCAACTCCAATTTCTCTTCATAATGAACTAATCAATAACATTGGTCCGAAGGAACCTCGTAGATTAGAATACATAATACGACAGCACAGCTATGTATTTTTTCCTTTTGAGTGAGCGAAAGGAAAGGATATCGTACAAAAGGAAAAAAATACCGTATTAAAGAAGAAATACTCAATTACACAAGGATGATTCCTCACTGAGCAATGGAGCAACACTAACAAGATCATTTTCAGTATACATTACTGTCAAGGCGTCAAAGTGAGTTTTCTTCTTAAGTGATTTACAGATTGATAGTTATGAAGTGCTTGGTCTATGGCCGGTTTAAACACCAAACCTCAACCCATTCCTTCCAGACGCAATTGCTATCATTCAGAGAAAGCTATCCCTAGGCCAGAATTAATGTAGCTGATATAAAAAAATATAGTAAACTTCTCAATCATAATAGGTATCTCTTTCTATATTGAGCAAGTACTGTCATTTCAGGTACTTGCAGATGACAGCGTAAAATCTACATAACACAGCCTGTTCACTTCATAAATCTAAAAAGTTCGCTCTAAAATATTATGATTTTCCCTAATCACATATTCACATCTAGAGAGAATCGCCTGACCCAAGGTAGCATTCATTAGATTTTCTCAAACTTAAATCAGATAATAAATTCATTCAAAACACACCCCAAAAAAAAAAGTCATAATTCTCACCTGCCCCCTGTTTTTATTATCTCAAACTTAAAATCAGATGATAAATTCATTCAAAACACACCAAAAAAAAGTCAAAATTCTCACCTGCCCCCTGTTTTTATTATCTCTCTGGACATCCAAATCTTTCACCAAGTGTAACCACACATCCTTCACTTTACCAGGCTCAAGATGTTTCAACTGTATTTGAGCGCAACCAAGGAGTTCAGATTGTTGAATCCCCTCATCATCATAAACTTTTACCACCAAGTGTTGTGTGGATTCATCTTCAACTATGAATTCGAAGTGTTCATTCCAGATAGGATTCAACTGATTATTCTGAAAAAAGAAATGCATAGTTCTTCTTTAAACCGATTAGAAGGATGACAAGAACCCCTCCAAAGAGAAAGATTAACTTACAATGACTTTGCTGGTTTTCATTCTATCACGTAGGGGGCGTATGTATAACACAGCAAAAGGATCAGATTTCCCAACGATATCTTTATTTGTCAATTCCTTCGCTTGCACAAGTTTCACTTCTAATATTCCAACAGGCTTCAGCTCCAAGTCGCTAGAAAACAAAAAACATTAGAGGTAAAGATGACATCGGCAGCTAATCAGAAGACATGCTAGTTTGAGCACTAAGCCTATGCTACAAAATTAAGGCCAGACATCTATCTTAAACATTTGAACAAGAACAGGAATCTCTTACCTTAAGCAAAGATATATATATATATATATTTTTTTTTTTTTGATAAGTAAGAAAATATTTCATTCTTATGTTTGACTTAGGCCAGGATTTTTTCCAATAGCAGGGTAACTACATTAATTGGTACAAAAATATAGAAAAATCCACGCCAGCAACTATCATCTGTGGTATCTCCTGGCACACCCAAAGGGAAGTTGCAAGCGTCAAGTTCGAAACATGATGAGTCTAGTACTTTTCAAATATAAACACATATATAAAACAGTCACAGAGTATGATTAAACAACAAGGGAAGTGAAGAATGGGAATAGGGGCATGTGTTCAAAAATGAAGTCCAAGCCCTTTGAAGCATCAAAAGCCACCTAAGAAGCATAGACACGGACACTGGACATAGACACGATACAACACAGATACGCTGACACGTAAAATTTGAAAAAATTAAAACACGGCACAGCATGGACATGGCTAATATAAATATAAATTTTTATATATCTATTGAGTAAGTTAGAAGTTGAAGCTATTCGAATATCAAAAAGAATATATTATATTATATATGATATTACTATCTATCTTGCCATTATAGTTATGTTTTCTTTCATTACATACTTTGACATGTGTTTAATGTCGATCTTTTAAAGAAAATGTGGTTGGACACTTGATCTATGTGCATATTATTGTTTCCAGGACTATCATGTGTTTGTTTTATATAAGACGAAGAGTGTGGGATGTGTTGGTCGAGTGTCCGGAATGCGTTGAACAAGTGTCCAAGAAGTGTCGATCAAGTGTCCAAGATGTGTTGGTCGAGTGTCCGAAATGTGTTGACCAAGTGTCCAATATGTGTCTCGGTCAAGTGTCCAAAATAGTAAAACTTATTTTTAAATTATGAAAACGGCCATGAAATGTTGGACACATGTCCAAGGGTGTCTATAAAGTGTCAGTGTCCGACATGATCACGGTACCTTCATAGAAGTGTTTGTGCTTCTTAGAAACCCACCAATTAAATACTGTAGAGTTCACTAAGAGCTTAACAAAAATATTGGAAGCTCTCTCTCTCTGGGGGTGAATGGATGGGTGGATTTTGACGGCCCTACTGGTTACCCACATTCTTTTTGAAGTAACAATATTTTACTTATAAAGAGTTAAACTCTCAACCCCCATAAGTCTAATATGTGTCTCGGTCAAGTGTCCGAAATAGTAAAAATTATTTTTAAATTATGGAAACGGCCATGAAATGTTGGACACATGTCCAGGGGTGTCTATGAAGTGTCGGTGTCCGACATGAACACGGTACCTTCATAGAAGTGTTTGTGCTTCTTAGAAAGCCACCAATTAACTACTATAGAGTTCACAAAGCGCTTAACAAAAATATTGGAAGCTCTCTCTCCGGGGGTGAATGGATGGGTGGATTTTAACTGCCCTGCTGTTTACCCACATTCTTTTTGAAGTAACAATATTTTACTTATAAAGAGTTAAACTCTCAACCCCCACGAGTCTTGCTCCTCTAATTAGTTAAATGTAAATCATTTATTAGAGGGACTCAGTTGCTACTATTGTAAATGAAATTGCTGCTTCATCAAATTATTGCCTACTAAATCTTCAGTTATTGCATACCTGTAGTCACCAGGCAAAATGGGAACAACTTTCCGCACTGGCCATGTAATGGAATCTTCAATAGCATCCCGTATAGTCCCCTGTACAAATAATACACTTCTTCTTTAAGCCTAGACTGTAAAATACTAATAATATACACACGTTGCCAGACAACACATACACACATACCAAATATATCCTGCATAATAGGTCATTAATTATGTGTCAAAAACTAGAAATTTAAGTGTTATATAATCCTGTAAACACAGAGTTGAGTTGAAGCCAATTCCAAATAGTGGGATAGGGTTTTGTTAGGTTGAGATAATCATGTAATATTTACAACCATACAAGTCACCACATACGTGCGAGCAAATACTCGCAAGCACATAAATGTACATACACATGCCAAGTTAGACAAATTCAACTTGTTTATCCATACATGTTGATAAGAAACAACTGCCTCTGTTTAATAGAGAAAAAAGACCATAGAACTATAGAAAGGATAACGACCCTTCGCTGATAAGAACTAAATCCAAACAAATGTCAAAACGCTCAAGCCCCTACAAACCCAGCCCTAGTCTGACATCATGGAGGATGAAGTAACCCAAATGGAGAGGATAAAAATTTCCTGAAAAAGAGATCAGGCTCCTTATTTAACCAAAAACTCAGCTTTCTCATTACTTGATTGCGGATCTAATTTGATTTACACTTGTAAAATATATATACAACATCTATAATCTCAAAAACAAGCTGCACAAAACGCCAAGATCCACAGATTTGAGATTTCACCCAACTAATAACCACCTTGAAATTGCCCTCAATTGCGGAATGACGAATTCCCACAAAAGAGGTTTCCCGAAGACATTCAAAGAGAGTTAGGAGCTTTGGTTTTATAGCAAACCTAGTTCCCACCATCTTAAACAAACAAAGAATGGTATTGCCCCAATGATCTCTAAAGATGTTTTCAGTCCAAAATTGACCTCGGCTTCCAAAGACATAAGCATCAAAATTAAATTTGATTCTCCCCTCAAAACAGGGACTCCAGTCCCTCTGTACCACCTTGCCCTTCAGCCTACGAGGAATTTTTCTTTATTCCAGGTCGTCCTATAATTAGTGATGAGAATAGACAGGGATTGTGTATTAGGAAATAATTTTTTAAATTCCTATCTCCCTATGCATATTTACCCCAATTCCATTGCCTTAACTCTAAAATGTGGCAACCCAATATCTCATAATCAAACTCAAAGGCATCCTTTGAAATCTGCATTCACTTAAACCCAAAGAGAGACTAGAAAACAATTCTGCACCAAAGATCCCCTTCGCTACTCTGCTTGTCTTTAAAAAAATTAGCATTCCTTTCACAGGACCCATAGAACAGTGAGAAAAGCCCACCCATAAGAATTTTGGCTATCTATTCTTTACCAAAACCCAGAAAAGAGATCTTGAGCATTGAGAAGCAACCCAACAAAGAAATCCCAGAGAGAGCAAAGAGCCTTTGCCACAAAGTGTAGGTGAGGGGGCTGTGAAAAAACATGGGTCGAGATCTTGTCGTTATTTTAACATAATCTTGAACACACTGATCCAAGCTAATAACTTTATATGGTCCTTTACCTTGAGAATCTCATTAGTTTTGACTTTCTTGACACCTATTGACCAAGACAAAGCCTTAATTTTCTTTCCCGGGGAGGGTTCTAGCCTTCCAAATCAAACAGGAACCGATACTCTTGGAGAGGACTCTAAAAAATGGTTCTGGGATGAGGATGCCATTAGGCCCACTGGCCACTACTACAAAGAAACGAACATATCTCATCAGGTTTAGATAGAAAAGTTACACATTTGTAAGAAGAGAGGTTAAAAGCACATGCCATGTTTTAAACCACGCCATAGCAGTATATCATGTTTCTAACAAGACCATAAAATCTTAAATTTGGTGTCGGTATTGTAAGGATCAGAAATCAAGTTGATTCAAACCAAATGCAGAATCATTAGCTAATGCTATGACATACTATTTAAAAACAGAAACAAACACTCGAGATACTCATTTATATTGATTACACCATACATAACTGTCAATCAGAGAAACATTAAAAGATAGATGCTCAAACCTCAATAGCATCCGAAAGGCCAGGTATTGATTTTATGTCCCCTCCAACAACTTTAAGCGTAAAGTCCAACTTTTTCTGCAAGCCAAACAAAGGATATTTGCAAAATCACATGATACCTTTGTGTGTGTGTGTATAGAATTCAAGGAAAAGTTATAGTTTTTATATAAGAATCTAATAGAGGCACTGGTTTGACCCCACCCCACTCTATGAAAAAGAAATGGAATTAAATAAATATAATCAGAGAAAACCTCTTGAAATATGATAAAATAACAAGTTACTAAAAGTAGCAATATACATAAGCATGTGTCTGTGTGACTGAGTAATTGAACCGAGTAGAGGTATGTTCAAATGTCATCATCATCATCATCATCCTTGCCTTAATCCCATATGAATGGGGGGTCAGCCAAATGAATTCTCTCCAATTGAGTAAGAATTCATCAAGAAGATTTGACATAAGTTTTACAATTAGTTGTCTACCTGACACTAACCCACCTCTTTTTCACATTCAGCGCCTTGGGTACCAGCAATGGGAGAGTCAAGGCAAAATAAATAAATAACTAAATAGGAAAGTAAAGTATCTAAAATAACAAAAACTGCAGTAGTAGTAGTAATAATAATAATAAGACTACTAAGTATTACCAGAAAATTTATCATATTCTATGAAAATTTAACAAATAAGAAACAAGTAAAACTGGAAAAGTAAAGGACCCAGAAAATAACAAAAGGATGAATGAGTTGTGTGTGTGTCACCTTTATACAAGATGAATGAACAAATGTGATTGATTAGACATAAAATTTTATACAAATTTAAGTATGTAAATTTTTTTGCTAATAACCAATGAGCATTAGCCCAGATGGTATGATCTCTCCTCCCTAAAGGGGAGGTTGAGTGTTCGAGCACTCTAGGGGCAATATTGTGAATGTGTGTGCGTTTGCTTGAACTTTTGGGGGAAAAAATTGCTAATATGAAACTCTCACAAACTTTGATACTTCCAAACCTTGGGAGAAAGTCTTTAAAAGCTCAAGAAGAGTCTTATAAAAAAAAAAAAAATTAAAAGAGAAAAAGAAAAGAACTTAAGAGGAGATACTGCACCTTCTCTCTTAAAGAATAACATATAGCTCCAAAGCAAGGAAATTCATCGACTAGCGGCTTAAAGATTAACCTGAAAACCCCTGTGAACCCAATATTCTTCACCTACATATTGAAGAATGAAGAATGTTTAGTCATACTAGAGATAGAGCTCAATACCTTAATATACAACATGCAAAACCAACTTCAGAAAGCTCATTCAGCGGACAAGAAAACAAATAAAATTACATTAAAGATACAGAATTCCTGTAATATGATTTTTACTCCAGAGTTCAGAAAGAACAAAAATTGCACTAATACCAAGAAAGTGCACTCTCTCCCAAAATTTTTTCCTCTGAAAGAAACATTCATACAACAAAAGAAAGACAAGATTTTGTGCTCCTCTACACTCACCAGCTCAATCTCACCTACCAAAGCCTTGTTTGGCCAATAATTTCAGATATAAAATATGCACACAGCCAAAACCAAGGTGCCCGTGGACATGCACACAATCACAAGCGTACACGTATCAAAAAATGAAAGCAGCTTGCACTCTTGCACCTGTATGAAAAGAATGCCAAGTGCATAACTGAAAACAATAGTTTTCTCCCTATTCTCTTATAAGTAAATTTTTTTTTTGATAAGTAAGATTGTATTAGAAAGCGTTCAAAAGGGGAACGCATCCCTGAAAACACCAAGGACCAAATAGGGCCCTCAACCTCTCAATATGTCAAAAAAATCAACTATCTCCCCTAAGGATTTACAATTCCTCCCACAAACTCAGCAAAAAAGAGAACTAATAATAGAGAATTTAAACACCCCAATAGGAGACTCCTTCGACTCCTACCCCTCGAAGGATCTCCTATTCCGCTCTCTCATAGTTGTTAAAGGCTTAAGGCGCAAAAAGGCACTAAGGTCTCCTGGAGCCTGAGGCGCAAGGCGAGGCGTGGGCCTAATTGAAGCGAAGAGCAAGTTGAAAATAAAATAAAATTTGTAGCCAATAATACAAAGCTAGCAACAACAATTGTTCAACAGTCTCAAACTACTGTTTTGCCAAAAGCATGAGAACATCAAACCACAAAATAAGAATACGTAATATTCCAATTTGATTTTCAGTGTTTTTTGTGATAATATGCTTTAGCAACTGTTATACGCATTAGAGAAATAAACTACAAAACATAAACAAATTAAGAGTTCATAAAAATTTTAAAAAAGAAAGAGAGAAAAGACCATAAAAAGAAAAAAAAAATGAACAGAGAATAAAAAAACAAAGTAATAAGGATGAAAAAAAAGAAACACAAAACAGAGAAGAAGAAGTTGCAGGAGAACTCGTCCCACTGTGTAACTTCCAGAAAGCTTTAAATCAACTTATTGTATCGAATCTATCGATCGACCCTTTCTATTTCTTTTACCGTTAGGGATTGTATTATATGGTTAGAGTCCACCGTAACACAAAAATACATCACATGCTAACAAGTAGGGGAAAAAAAAAAGTGTTTTATGTTGGGTGCGCGCTTGAGGCCCGACTTGTGCATAGGGCCTCAGATGCAAAGGCGCGCACCTGATTGAAGGGGCCTAGCCTGGCCTTGGTCTAGGCGCAACTACTGAGCCTTGAGCCTGAGGCGCGCCTTTGATAACTATGCGCTCTCTCCACAAGCACCACCAAACACACAAAGGTGCTACCCTCCAAAAGTCTCGGGCTTGGGGACCCACTATACACCCCCTCCAAGCCTCAATCATGCCACGCGAGGAGCGAGGCATAACCCACTGTACACCGAACAAGGCCAGAAGCAAGCTCCAGCTATCTCTAGCCACAGGGCAATGAAGCAAAAGGTGAGTTGAGAATTATAGGGCCCCTATGAATCGGACACTAGCCTTGATAATGCAATAAAACATCTTTCTTATTTGGTTTGTGATTTCAACCCAAAAGAGGAAACATAAATAGCCCATAGCTTGTGACTCTGTTAACACCCACAAAACTTATGATTTTTGTTTCATTATGCGGTAGAATATCTAATCGCTTTTCCATATGCTTGAGAATTTTATACACATTGACATTTGATTGGCAAATTCTATTGAGACTGCTTCATTCTGATTATTGTTCATTCCTATTATGCCACTTGATATTGAAACAATTTGAGATTATTTTGCTGTCTTTCAGTTTGCAGAGATTTGTGAATAGAAGGTTTATTGAGACAATGTTTATGAAATGGGTAAATATTTAGTTATTGTTTTAATCCTATATGTAATAATCTATCCTTGTCGTGGCTGGTACAATCTATATAATATTGATGCATATATATTACACTGTATGCCATGTATCATTTATGAAGAGTAGCATGGGAATTAAAGAAAAATACAAGAGAATCAGTACTTGAATCATCATCAATAATCAATTTTATATTTTGCATAATATTATTAAAAAAAATATCAGCCATTAAGAGCATAAGAAAAAGAGCAAAAGTTTCTACATTACCTGCACAGGTAGTCCCACGCCAAGTCTGGTCACAATATCAAGTATTATACTTGGATTTCCATCCCATTGCATATCTAACTCCATTGTAACACCACCACCTTTGTCTTCAATGATAGAAACTCCTAAAGGATAGCATCAATTTGTTATTCAAATCAATCATAAACTCATAATAAATCATATTTGAGATCTTCATGAAGATTTTTCTTCAGTACAAAGAACTAAGTATTTCCAAATGCTATAAAAAAAGCTATTAACAACATTTGCATGATTAAATTTTGTATTATCTATAGTTTTCTTAGTCGACATCAAATACTAAAAACACTAATATAAATTTATATTCTCAGATATACCTGTAGTTTAATCTACAATTAAATACTTAACAATCAGTCAAATTCATACTTGATCCATTAATGGAGAAGGCAATCACAGAAAGTTGAAAAGCCACTTTGAGTTTTGTTGATGATACAATTGCTAACGATTGCACATGATGGTGGACTGCTTCACGAAGAATTGCTCAATCGATTAGACTTTGTCTTGCATGAATCTATTTAACTTTTAAGTAATGGGTACTTAGGTAATTGTCATACATGGAACCTCTACTAATAAAATGTGTAGTGATATTTTTGAAATATTAGTTTTTTAGATCAGTATGATCCACCTAGCTTTTTAGTAACCCTAACCTGGTAAGTTGATCACCAGTTTTTTAGACCTCTGAGTTGCTACCTGTCACCTACTCACCTGGTAAGTTGATCAACTCCTAAGGGACCTCTTTAATTACCTGACCTCCTAAGTTGTCCTAGATATAAGATTGTAGCTTTCCTTTCAGAAATGAATGAGCAGGATGATGTAGCCTTTAGTACTTTTGTCTGGTGAAATGCCATACACTGTTGTGGTGGTGATTCCACAAAACCTCCAGATCCAGAAGTGTCTTTTTCTGCTCTTGCGAGGTGAGATGCCCTCAAAAATCTCTTTCTTTCTTTTATCAATCTATATCTATCACCACAATTATATTCACATATTAGACAAATCCTCTATCAAGGTATCAGAGCATCAAATTGGTATCAGAAATGAAGGTTTTTCCAATATGTTTTCACATTGTGGGAGATCCTAGAAGATGTCAATATTGACAGAAAGACAACAACAATATTGCTTAGCTAGTACATAATAAACAGATGACTTGCCTAATAGAATGACACTTTAAATAATAAAAAGGTCATTATCCAATATTGGTCCCACCTAGGCGGGATTCTAGGAAGGCTAGACTAGATACCTCCCACGTGCGATCTCTGTCACACATGTGAAGAAGGTTGCAAGTGGAGAGGAAGACAGATATAACAGCACAAAGTACAAGTAATATTTATATCAAGCTCTAACAACCTCCCACAAGCAACCCCTTCTCGCACATGGAGAGAAAATGTGTATCAAGTTCTAATAACCTCTCACATGTGGTAAGGCAGCAAACAAAAAAAAAGTACAAATAAAATGTATATCAAACTCACACACCCTCCTTCACATGTGACCCCTTCTCACACGTGGAGAGGCAAATAGACAAAGCAGAAGAAAGTGTATATAGAGAAACCAAACAAAAGAACATATGGAAACTTAGAGACTTGTACTCAACACTACCAGAACCAAAGCTATGATACCATGTTAGAACACTAATTGTCCAAAAAGTGCATCAAGTTTTCACATATCCAACAGTGTGTATCAAACGAAATAACATATGGAAAGTTAGAGACTTGTACTCAAAAGTGCCAGTTGCAAAGCTTTGATACCATGCTAGAACACCAATTGTCTTAAAAGTTTAAGCTTTAAAAGAAGGACCCAACAATGTGTATCAAGCTCTTATATATCCAACGTCATCAATACTCCTTAATTATGTTCTAGCAATTTGATTGTTCATGATCTATAAAGATCGCAACTCGAGAGATAACAAATAAATTAGAGACCAATTCTAATCAGGATAGAGAGATTAGGAGGCCAATTTGACATTTTAATTGTAGAATTTACTTCTTTTATCTGGTGTTGGTTTCGTGATGTTGATCTATAATTCATATTTATGTAGGAAGCCCTGAGTGACACAACCCATTTGAAGACCACCTACAATTTATATAGATACAGCTGTCATATCCATTAAGGACATATCAGTTGGACAACTTAGTTGTAAAGAGAATCTCTTTATTTAATGAATTTCAAAACATTGTCTCCTTCCCGCTCTCTTCTTTTTTCCTTTAATGACCAAAAGTAGCTTATCACCTTCTCCTTCGTTTCCCTCACAACCTCCTCATCATCACCCTTGCTTTATTCCCACAAGAACGGGGTTGGCCACATGAGTTCTCTTTCTCCATTCTCTTCTATTAATCGCCATTTCACCTAATATGTTTTAACTTTTTAAATTCGTTTCTAATAACTTCATCCCATGTTATTTTAGGTCGCCCTCTCTACCTCTTCCCATCTATAGAAACTAATTTTCCTCTTCTTACCGGCGCATTTATAGGTCTCTGTTGTATGTGTTCAAACCAGCTAAGTCTACTCTCTCTTATTTTCTCATTGATAAGGTGTCACTCCTAATTTTTCTCTTACCTTTCATTAGTGACCATCTCTCTTCTAGTCACTCCAATCATCCATCTTAGCATTTTCATTTCTGCAACGTGAATCTGTTGTTCTTGTTTCTTTTTTAAGCCCAACACTCCGCTGGTCTAATCACAGTCCTATAAAATTTTCGATCCTAATACAATCTTACTTATCAAAAAAATATATATTATATATATATATATAGCATAGTTGGTATAATCGCGGTCCTATAAATTTTCTTTCTAACATGTGTGTTATTCTTTTATGACATAAGATGCCACTAACTTGTCTCCATTTTGTCCTTCCAAATCCAATTCTACTAGTTATATCATTATCTATCTCTCTATCATTTTGTATTATCGACTCCTAAGTAGCGACAGTAGTTATTTCGGAAAATCTTTTGATTTTCAAGTTTTATCATTATATTATCAAGAATCGAGTCCTTATTAAATTCACATTCCATATACTCTGTTTTAATTCGACTAATTCTCAATCCTTTTGATTCTAAAGCATCTCTAAACAAATCTAATTTTATTGCAAAGTTTTCTTTACAATATCATTGACAAGCATCATGCACCATGGAATGTCTTCTTGGAAGTCTTTCGTAATTTCATCTAAAAGTATTGTATATAAGAATGGACTTAGCACTGACCTTGGTGCAATCCTATGTTTACAAGGAACTCGTTAGTTAATCACATATTTTTTTTTTTTGATAAGTAATGTTTTATTAAAAGGCGCTCAAAAGGAGAGAGTGCATCCCTCATAAATACAAAGGGCCAAATAGGACCCCTACCCACTCAAAATATCTAAAAAAATCAATTATCTCTCCCATGGATTTACAATTTCTTCCAGACACCCAACAAAAAAGAGAACTAATAATAGAGATTTTTAGCACCCCAATAGGAGTCTCCTCGTCATCGAAGGATCTCCTATTCCTCTCCATCCATAGACACTACCACACACACAAGGGCGCAACCCTCCAAGAGTTATGGGCTTGGGAAGCCACTATACAACCTCTCCAAGCCTCCACCATGCCTCTAGAGGAACTGGGCATAACCCACTGGACCCCGAACAACCCTAAAAGCAAACTCCAACAATCCCGGACCACTGGGCAATGGAGCAAAAGATGATCAACCGACTCCTCATCTCTCTTACACACACAGTATGAACTCTAGTTTGTGTTCGTATACATGTCTTGGATGTTTTTTATTACTTGCATAGGAGTTCGTTTTCGTTGTAGTTCCCATCAAATTACCTCTCTTGGGACCCTATCATATGTAAATCTTTTTGCTTACTCCTCTTCAACTAATTGTCTAAGTATATAGTTTCATTATAAATCTTCCCGGCATGAATCCAAATTGGTTATCAGATACCGTGGATTTATTTCTTAATCTTTGTTTTATTACCCTTTCCCATAGTTTCATTATATGACTTATTAATTTAATTCCTCTTTAGTCACCACAATTTTGTATGTCCCCTTTATTTTTGTAAATCGGTATTATTGTACTTTTCTTCCACTCATTTGGCATCATATCTTTTAAAATTTTGTTAAACAACTTTGTTAGTCACTCACCTACCTTACCTAGCGTTCTCCAAGCCTCCATGGGTATATTATCTAGGGGTGCACAAATAATCCGTGAATCCGATCCGATCCGATCCGGGCGAATCCGATAGCTAATGGATTGGTGGCGGATTAAAAATTAAAATCCGTTAGCCACGGATCGGATTGCGGATTGGAGGTTTTGAAATCCGATCCGATCCGCAATCCGATCCGTGGCTATATATATATATATATATATATATATATATATATATATAAATGTATAATAATAAAATATGTTACTAAATAGTCTAAAGTTTAGACTGTTTAGTAACATATGAAACTACAAATAAACTATATAATAGTTTCTAGTACAGTGTAAACTTTAGACTGTTTGAGCAATATGAAACTATATAATAGATACTGGAGTTGTTTATATATATATATATATATGTATATATATTAGTAATGATATTATTATATATATAAATGTATAATAATAAAATATGTTACTAAATAGTCTAAAGTTTAGACTGTTTAGTAACATATGAAACTACAAATAAACTATATAATAGTTTCTAGTACAGTGTAAACTTTAGACTGTTTGAGCAATATGAAACTATATAATAGATACTGGAGTTGTTTATTAGTTTATGCTTAAGATTAGTAACATATTTTACCGATTATATTGGAGATTCACTTTAGCTTTGAGCTACTGGGGTTGTTTATTAGTTTATTAGCTTGAATGGATAAAAAAATATATATATATCAACTTGAACTAGCCCAATCCGATCCGATCCGATCCGTCAATCACGGATCGGATCGGATTGGCAAATTGTCACGGATCGGATCGGATTAGATTTTCGCCAATCCGTAATCCGCGGATCGGATTAGGATTATGCATAATCCGATCCAATCCGATCCGTGGTCACCCCTAATTATCCAAGCGTACCAGATCTTCTTAAATGTGTCCTCTACTTCCTTATTGGTGATTTTATTTATCATTCATTCATTTACTAATACTTCCTCTCTAGAGTATTCCTCATTTAATAGATTTTGAAAGTAGTTTCTTCATCTAACTAATATATCATTTCTTTTACTAATATTGTATTACCTATGTCCTTAATACATTTAATTTGATTCACATCTTTAGTTGATTTATCCTGATTCTTTGCTAACTTATAAATAGCTTTTTCACCTTGTTTCCCTCACATCCTACAAAGTACAATTTATATTCACCAATCCACATATCTCCTTTATCCCTCATGAGTCATGACTTTGACTCTTCCAAAGATCCTATCATTAGGCACGGTTATAAGGCTTAGAGTGCCTATGATTTCTATGTCTGGAGTCTTCGCACTATTTTCTCTTCAATATTTACTTCTCTATTTCTGATCCTGTACTTACTACACAAACCTATCCAAAAAAAAAAAAAAAATTGCTTATTGCATAGAACCATGTCAATCTGTCATACAATGCCATGGGCTGGATTCAGCCCAGCCGGCGCTCTATCATGACTAAGTCATTTTCACCAACACCAAGCCTGGCTTAACCTCAAGACTAAATTAATTAACCCAAGCCCTGCCTTTAAAAATCTTCCTCAGCCTGGACCGACTTTAACCCAAGTCGTAACATAATTCTTTTCCCCTAGTGGTCCTTCATTGAATAATTTTAAGATATAGAGATTAACACAGCTATCCCAGAAGTCTAGATGGTAGGTACCCAGACCCCATATGATTTATCTCTTTTCATAAACTTATATATTTTTCATAATTGAAATAAAAATATAATATTGGTGGTGGTGAGCTGGGCCTCAAACAGCATTACCAAGCTCAGTTCAAAGAATTGAATAGGCCTTAAAATGCAGCCAAGGCAGCTCTACAGGTCTATACACCTAGATCGGACCCTGTAAAACTTCTAACAAGGCCTTTCATGTCGACATGCCATTGGGCCAATGGCCATCTTATCATAACTAATATATCTGAAATAAAAATTATCTACATATGTCCTTGCTGTAAAAATATGTCTGGTTTTACTTTCTTCCTCCACTACCCTGTTTCTCTCTTTTCTCTCAAAATGAAACCATTTTATCTTATCCAATTAAAAGTAAATAAATGAATGGCAACAACTAAAACATCCACCCAATCGCGTGTATAGATAAAGATAATCCTCAAAAATATTGGAACATTTTATACAATGACTAACCTGTAAATTGTGGGGCGACGGTGCCAAGAGTAAACTTTGAAAATTTCAAAGAAGACAATATTATTGGTCTATATTGTTCAATAATTGGCTCCACGGAAGTTTTTATCAACTCAGATGCTGCCTACATCACCAAATTAAGATTGAAATAAACATAGATATATATATGTGTATGTTTAGGCTTGTGTACATACTGACATAGAAGGAGAGTCACACTCAGTAGCACACTAGCACCACAACAAAACGTGACTAGAAGGAACTATAACAGAAAAAGTTTTTTACCTCATTGATAAAGGGCCAGATCTTTGTAAGTTGAAGGTTAAGCCATGTCAACTGAAATTAGAACACAAAGACAGCAATATCAGTCCCCATAGAAAGATAGATATATATCAATAAGCTAGAGAGAGAACTAGAGATAGAAACAGATAAAGAAGAAACTCAACTTCTGTCGCTCTGAGAAGACGACCCAGGATGGGTAGTACTCTGGCGCAAGAATCTTTCTTGAATCTTCCACTGTCATCCTCGCAAACGCTGCGATCGTAGTCGCCTACAAACTCAAAATAAAATCAAAACACAAATTTCACATACACAAATACATATACATATATAAGTGCATTTATGAAGTAATACTTACAAGTTCAGAGCGACGCTTGGATCGAGCATTTTCGGATCGAACAAAGGCAACAATCAGAAAGAGACCGACGGTGATTCCGATAAAAATCCCCAAAAAGAATGACATTTATTTGTTCTTTTTGTGGAAACAATTTGACGATTCGAAATATGTTATTAATCTTGAAGGTGAAGAACTTTCAGAACAGAAGAGAGGAGCGAAGGAGAGAGAGATGTGGTGGGTTTGGATTGGGGAAGTGAAGTGTTCGGTTTGTGATTTAGACTATTGGTAGGTGTTATTAGTGGTTTTAAGTGGCGATTAGATTCCTAATTCCTCGTTGTAATCAAAGATTTGAGCGGACAAGACAAGCCATCCAAAAGCGCTTTTGAATTGTCCGAAGCCACATTGAATTACTCGTATTATACTCGTAATGCCGACATTGAGTTGACCTTTTTGTCCTTTAACTTAAATCCTCTCTGCTCGGTTCCACTAGATGTTTCCTGGGTCCCACTAAATATTTGCCATCTCATCATATTCTTTCTATTTTCTTTTTTGTGTGATATATTTCCATTAAAATATGTATTTTCAGTGTGATTAGACTGATTAGTCCACCACATACAAAATATGCCTTCAAGCGATTAGTTTGACCCCAAATGAGATAAGCTGAACGGTGAAGAAAAATAGTATTTCTTTCGAATTTAATTATTTTTCAAAGTGTTAACATGAGTGTGATGTAACATTATGATGAAGTTGTTACACTAATAACGTAAAATGATGTCATTCTTTACTTATAAAAATTCACACATAAACTACTCAACTTAACATTTGTATCATTACTCGTTTTGGATACTTTCTTTTCTCTCTCTTGATGTTGCCTAATTTTTTTCACACAAAAATAATGTATTTTCATGCTTCTTGTGTGACAAAATTAGATTATAACTAAACAGTCTCACAACCATAATCATCATTAACATTTCTTTGATCCGAATGAAATGGGCTATAATCTTAAAATGTTATTAAATACATGATGATGAATATATATATAATTTCCCAAAATCTTCTTTAATGTTTCTCATAACAATGCTACTAATAAATCCATCCAATTGAATTGCTACAATAAAATGTTTAATTTATAAAATATAATATGAAAAAAGTGATTATCATGAATGTGCTCTCGTTGAGTCGTTGTTACTTACCTTCTTCATCATCGATCTAGAGAAACTAATTGAGGACACAAACTCCCACTCACTTTTGTCATATATGGATCCACCATAATAATTTAAAAGATTTTATTAAGCTAGTTGGACAACTCATAAATATAAGAACCAAACATACTACTACTGTATATTGCTAATCAATTTTTTTTTTCCTTTTTTTTTCTAGCACTCTCGCAAACCTTGACATGAAACTTAAGAGTTAGTCCATTGGTGTTATACAGTCATAAAAGTTAAAACCTTCTTATTTGCACTTGCATCTAATTTCAAAATATGTGCTTATTTTATAAGAAAAATTATAAATACATGTATTTTTTTTAGTGCAAATTACAAATACATGTTGTCAAAGATAATAATTTTTAAAATCATGTATTTAACGCAAGAGTTAAGATGAATATAAGAAAAACATTGTTCCTTTTTTAAAATGTCTTTTTAAACGTTTTGACAACTGATTTGATCACCGATATTATATCTATTCGAGTTTTTGTATGCAAAAGAATCATGAAATGTAATAAATCAATAATTATATAATAATTGAGCATTTTCATGCCTTTTTTTTTACGTTTAAACAATTTGGAAGTAGATACTTCATATTTTCATAAGATATCAAGGTGATATATTTTATTTGGGCTAAGGCCAAATAATTTTTTATTTTGTCATACAAATGTTATATTATTATGTTTAATTAGTTTTCAAAAAGTCTAAAAGTTTTTTTTGGTCCATATACCAATTTTGTACAATAAGGTATTGTATTATATTTATGCACCCAAGTACCACTTTTGTGGAAATAACTAAGCAAGTACCAGTTTTTGTGCACTCCATTTTGATTAGCAGTGATAAAAAATTGAACTAATTTTTTATCACTCAATTGTCAAAGAAATAAAATGTTAAAAATAATATTTTGAAAAACGAACAGTATGTCCACTTCTACTTTTGGGTCAAATAGATAAATTTTTAAAACCGTTGACTTTGACTACATGTATATGTAATTTGAACTACAAAAGTACATATATTTGTAATTTTCCCTTTTTTACAACATAAATTATATTTTATGCAAATTTTAAGATTGAAAGATTTAACTGAATGAAATTGATGAGATTGTGTGTAGTGTACATGAATATATTCAATTGATGTGTTTAATATTTTATAATTTATTCTTGTCTATGCGCGCAATAAAATGTTAGAAGGGATCTCTTTCAAGCCGATCATTTATAGGGGAAAAAAAAAAAAGTGACCATCACTTGAACACAAAACTGTTGAAGCTTTACACCTCCTCTAACAAAACAAAAAAATTCTCAATTGATTTCAAAGTAATAGTTAAAGCACCATGCTTATCATTTTATTTTATTTTTTGTAAATTTGCAAACAATTATTGAAGTCAATAAACATGAAGAATGTGAAGTTTTTATCTATATGCAAATATCAAGAATTCTTTTATTTTATTATACATTTTGTTAGTGTATTAAAAAATATTTGAAAGAGTAGGTGAATATTTTTAATTGTCTTTTCCTTTTGAGAAATGCTAAACGTCACAATTTTATTTCATGAATTTTAACTCGAATCTATGTGGCAGGTGATAATACTATAAGGACTCCGTGTATGAGGGGAATCCCACCAATAATAACTTACCATTTAATTTTATCTCCTAAAATAATGGATTATATCACATGTCACATAAATTCGAGTTAAAATTCGTGATATTTATTCGAGACGTGTAGCATTGCTCTTTCCTTTTAGTGACTGTCTTTATTGCAAACAACACCAACTTTTACTAGAGTAATGTAAAATTATTAAAAACAATTGGGATCTTTCTCCTTTTAACCACTTTGTTAATACAATCAAAATATTTGGAAGTGTTGGATGTGAAACTTTACAATTGCTTTTTTCTCTTTTAGTGTCTGTCTTTAACTTTATCATAAAATAAATAAATAAATAAATATTTAAAAAGAAAAAAAAAACACTAGACTCAGGCTAGACACATTGGTTGTGGGGTTCACCATAATCAATGGGAGCGAATCGACTGTCGGGTGTCACGATGTCTAGCATTCTGTGAAAAAGATTCCGTCAGCAGCAACATTGATTGCTTTAGTAGCAATCATTAATGCTTTTCCAATAAGTTATGACAATTACACTAAATAAGTTATGACTGTTACACTTATTTATTTATTTATTATTATTATTATTTTTTCATTTGCATTCTATTATTTAAAAAGTAAAATAATATAATTTTCCTCTAAAACACATTCACACTCCATAATTACTATATAAAAAAGAAGTATAATTACACTTCATTTTTGGGAGACAATTTTGTATTTCAATTATTAAAAAATTTAATTGGAGTGCAAGTGAAAAAAAAATGGAGTGAGAACCTTACAATCATGACATCCTTTTAATAAAATTAATTTTTCATATTTCATTCATTCTTTGTGAGGATATTTTTTCATCCAACCAGTATTTTCATCCTCTTATATATTCTCTTTTTTACAAAATAGAGCCTTGTTCATTTAGTATAATTTTTGTGAATAAAATGTTGTTACATATGCATAAGGTTCAATTTAGAGGGTGAAATGCTCAAATATTCATCTTAGAAGGCATGAATTGAGTCTTTTGGCAAACAATGTATTTTAATTCGATTAAAGAATTTGAATTACTTGATAATTTTGATATCTGATGGTTTTATTATTAACAAAATTACCCAAATAGCTTTGAGTTCAAACCATGGAATTAACCGAACCAATCCTAATGGTTTTAATTGAATCGAAATAGCAATGAACTACATCCACATCACGAATGAAAGAGAAATTTTTAATAAATAAATCAAAATTTTGAAATATTATAATTTATAAAGTTTAATAAACAATTTATTTATTTTGGGTAGATAACTCTTTTAGTTTAAGATTGTTTATTAATCTAATATCGCCAACTCTAAACCAAACAGAACCTTAAATGCAAATTAGATCATTTATCATTATCTTGATACAGAATTACTAATTACGAGAGGTTTCTTTCACGCCAAACACCTAAAATGACTGGCCGTAGCTTTTCCTATTTCCACGCGAGACTTCAGCAGAGTCGGCCAACAACTGCGAAACTTCCCACCTAAAATCATAACTAATATAACGATTACAATATATCAAGTATCGATATGGTACTCTTTATGGTACAATAACAAGTTGCAAGTGGCAGCTTTCCTTTGGCCCCACGCAATAAGTATGACGCATGTGCTTCACAATTCAGCACCTTCCTATCCAATGGTTTATAGTAGGGTAAATTACACCTTCAAATTTACCCTAATTACATAAAATGATGAAATGTCGTATTTACCCTTTATTTTTAATGTATTTTTCAAAAAAAAAATATCTTACAGAGGATAAAACACAGAAATAATTTACACAACCCCACTCTCTCTCTCTCACACTCACACACCTCCCTCTCTCACTTCCCCAGCCTCTCTCTCCAGCCATCCACCACATCCTCCATTACCCACCCATTATCTATTTCCATACAAAAGTGAAGAACAGACACACACACATACTTACAAATATTATACATATATGTATATAGAAAGAGCGAGAGAGAGAGGGGATCGGAGAGGGGACCGGAGCTGTTTATCTTTTGTCGTCAAGGAAGAAATAGTTATGGTTGTACATAGGTGGTGGGAGGTGGCAAAGGTATGTTTGTGGCGGTGCTTGGATAGACCTACAAGTGGGTTTGAAGAAAGAAAGACATGTTTAGGTTATTTGTAATTTTGCCTTATCTCATAAGGCTATTAATGTCTTTTTACACATGTAAAGCACAGTTCGGATCGAACCAGCTGAATAAGCCAACAGGCGAAACTTCCTACCTAAACCAATGACTTATATAAGGACAATAATATATCAAATATTTATGTTACAATAACGAGGTGGCTAGCGGTAGCTTCCTTTGGCCCCACACAATAAAGTATGACGTCTACGCTGCACAATTGAGCATGGCTACGACACCTCCATAACCAGTAACCACACTGGTTACGACACCTGCTGACCACACACAATCTAAGTCATAATTTTTTGAGTAATGAAATTCTGTTGGATTGAAAAAGACCTATATTTCGAGTACAAAGTGGTTGGTTACGTCAACAAAATTTTAAAATTTTTTCGCAGTTACCTCTGTATACACACCTACACAAATCCAAATTACATCTAAGTAATTGTTTGATCTCTCTTTTTTTTTTCTCTCTTATTTTTTTTTTTCAACTGTCCCTTTGCACCCACCATCTCTTTCATTTCTTTGAGTTATTGAAAATATTTTTAATGGATTCTAAAATATTATACACAAAAAAAAATATAATGTCATTGAAAACATTCTTGAAGAATTGCACACACACTACACAATGTCATTATTTATTTTTTCAGATGTAAAATTGACAACATTGAATTCCAATATAAATATCCTTCTCTCACCAATTTACAAAACCATATATATAGCCACACCTTATATGTATAAGATACTAACAATACAAAAAATAATAATAACAATTAAAAATCATCTAAGAAATTGGATTACAGGGTGGTGTTCCTCAATAACCTATGGACTTCAAATATATGTAAAGAAATAAACTTAAATTGATTATGGGTATTACTCGTGACATCCCTTGTTCTTACAACTAGAAATAGTCTCAAACTGCTATGTCGTTAACTTCTCTCACAAAGCCCTAACATGATAAGAGATGAGAGGGAAAAAGGGAAAGAGATATCGAATAATTACTTGAATGGAATTTGGGATTTCTCGGATACAAAATATTTCTTTCACACCATCTTGTGTAGATGTGTATATAGTTACTTGATGAAATTTGAGATTTTCTGGGCATGGACAAGAGTTGTTTGAAATTGAATCAGTAGAAGACTACTTGATGCCTCTGTTATTTCTTCGATTTTGCGAGATTAGAAAGAGGAAGAATTGAGGAACTGTTGAAAAACATAAACGAAGAAGAAGAAGAGGGAGAGAAGGGAATCGTGGAGAGAGAATCGGAGACAGAAGGTTTCAGTTATTCTGTATTTTTATTTTTTTTTAGCTGACGTGGGCAGACACGTTGGACTCGGACTCTAATCGGCCTTTCTCAATCGGACAAAGTATCATTACTCTAATTTTTTTCTTTAAAAGGAAAGTAAGTCTTATAATATTATTTATTTACTTTTGAAGTTCTTTTACATCTAAATTTTAAATCACTCAATATTTTATTTATACTTTTATAAAATTAGACTAAAATTTTAGAATTATAATTTCTTAAATAAAAATTTTATATTTGAATATTTAAATATGTCTAAATTTTTCTATTAACAGATAGATTTTTTTATTAATATATTTTTTATTTTCAAAAAGATAAAATTTTATTCAAATTATTTCAATAAAAAGAAATTATAATATTTTATTAAATTTTAAATAAAATTTTTATTTTTGTATACAAAAAATTATTTTTATTCAAATTATTTCAATAAAAAGAAATTATAATATTTTATTAATTTTTATTTTTGTATATGAAAAATTATTGTTGTAAAATCTACAAAAGATTTATGGGATTAAATTTAATTAAATTATCAAAATAATTGGTCTTTTTTTTCAAAAGAATAAAAGATTATTCAAATTATTTCAATAAAAAGAAATTATAATATTTTATTAATTTTTAAATAGAATTTTTAATTTTTGTATATGAAAATTTATTGTAGTAAAATCTACAAAAAAAATTTGGAATTGAATTTTAATTATATTAATTTTAAATTTAATTTGGTAAGAGTATAAGTGAAATGTTTAAGTGATTTAGGACTTATTGGTCCTATAGAAAAATTTATATGACTTACTTGTCTTTTATATGAAAAAGTAAAACTTAATTGTAATTTTAAAAAATAAAAATACACAGAATGTATTCTGTATCCTATTTCATTAGAGACAGAGTGTTATTTAGCATGAGTGGCTTAAATTGACCTTCCAAACAAGAGGCGTCTTAGTACATTTTTTAAGAAATTTTAATTTGTTTTGGTCTTTAATAATTGATCTTTAATCAATCTTCGTAAATCTTTGCGAGCACCTTCACTTAGCCGTTGGGGGTGAGAGAATTGCTCCATCAAATCTTTATAAATCCAAACATCGAGATTGCACCTTTAAACGAGTTCACTCGAATGACAGACTATTAATATACTTTTTATATACATTGTAAAATGTGAAAATAAAAATATTACAATCTCTTTTGCTTATTTTTCACAATAAAATTGTCAAAAACTTTAGTTATGAATATAATATGTGAATTACAATGATAAAAAAAAATCATAATAAATGACCAATTTTTTTTTTTTTAAATATAGCAGCATGTCTTGATTTAACTATAAATTTTCTATTAAGTTGAAAAGTAAAAAGAAGGAAATTTAGCAAAATTTATTTTTTTAACTATCAATAATTCTACTAATAATAGAACTAGATAATCTCACAACATTTAGGATTCTTGATGAGATGATCACGAGTCAAACGATTTTGAAACTCATTAAATTTATTAAATCACGAAATTCTATTATATAATTTTTATAATTCAAAAATGCTAATTATTATTTTTGATGTCCACACACTCTTTATTCATCAACAATTATGTTAAGGATTGTAAATATAAAGAGTCACTAATAAAAATGTGACCCAAAAATTATGGTAGCATAAATTGGGTATAGAAAATTCGTATTTAAATGGATTGGACACAAATATCGATCAAACAAATAAAACTAATTATAATAGAAGGTAAAAATAGATAAGACAATAAAAAATAATATAAAATGAAGTTATAAAAAATAATTTTAAAAGTTAAATAGAAATTGAATTCATTTGAAATGGCATATGATATGATAGAAAGAATTCATGTGTTATATGAAAGCAAGTATGATGATTGTAATTATATATATATATGCGGGTGTATATTTGTTTTAGGACAATACTTACTTACTCACTAGTGTGTAGGTGAGCCCTCCTGACCGCTGATGTGTCCCTATAAAAAATCAACAGCTTTAATTACAAAATTAAATTTAAAATACAATAAATAAGTATAATAAATGAGGTTTAAAGTGTAATAAATAAGTATAATAAATGAGATTGATTTTATAATGAGATTGACCTCATTTATTATAATTATTTATTACACTTTAAAACTGACGTGTTCAATTTTTATTGAGACACATCAGTAGTCAAGAGGGCTCACCTATACACTAATAAATAGGTAAGTATTATCCTTTGTTTTATATGCAACAGGTTTTAAATATGTGCTCAATTCATTTTCCTATTTTCGTTTCTTTTCCCAACATTTTGTATAAAGCATCGGAGCCATCATTTTGTTGTTGACTAAAGTAGGAATTGAACTTCAGTTGTATTGACCAGTAAAAATGACTGTATAATAAAATGCTGTCGTTGCAGCGGATCTTACCTAACAGTCCGTCAATTTAAGAGTCCCACTCCTTCACGCATATTACTCGCCAGTCGCCACTCTTCTCCCTCCCAAGTCTCTCACGCTATCTGTAAATGGACTGAGACTCTCTGAAGCCCCAAATGCTCGCCAATTGAATCTCTCTCTCTCTCTAAAATCATGTCCACCGCCCTCTCCAATGGAGACGAAGAGTCTCTAAACGATCCTCTCTTGACTCGCCCCCTCCGTGGATCAGCCTCCAACGCCACATCTCAAGTCGCTATCGTCGGCTCTAACATCTGCCCAATCGAAAGCCTCGACTACGAGTCTGTCATTTCTCCACTATATATATATAAATATGTATATCTACAATTTATACACATATGACTGTTGGTTTGTTGTTTTGAAGTGCAGAATTATAGAGAACGATTTCTTCAAGCAAGATTGGCGGATTGACGGCAAGATCCATATATGTCAGTACATATTTATGAAATGGACGCTGTGTTTCCTTATAGGGTCCATTGTGGGTCTTGTCGGATTCTGCAACAACCTTGCCGTCGAGAACATCGCCGGCATGAAGTTTGTGGTCACCTCCAACATGATGTTGCAAAACAGGTTAGTACAATTTCGAATTTTAGGCTTACAGACCATGATTTTTGTTAGTTTTGGTGCTGGATTTTTTATAGACATGTGTGGGTGTATGTATGTATATATATATTGATTGAATTGGTACAGGTATTTGGCCGCATTTCTTGTTTTTGCAGCCTCCAATTTTGTTCTGACCTTGTTTGCAAGTATAATTACGGCTTTTATATCGCCTGAGGCTGCTGGTTCAGGCATACCAGAAGTAAAGGCCTACTTGAATGGTGTGGACGCCCCGGGAACCTTTTCTCTGCGAACACTGGTTGTTAAGGTAATAATATATGAGCTTAAAGTCATCGTGATGATTTTTTTTTCTTGTTTTGACTGTTCACATTTTTCAGTTAGGAATAATTGTAATATTATGGGTATAAATGATTGACATGGGATAATCATGGGAGGGTTTTGACAGGGACGTGGACCCATGAGGAATAGGCCTACACTATCAAAAGGGGAATTTTGCACAGTTCTTGTTTATAGGCTTATAAGGTTCTTAATATCACAGTGACGAGAATGTCATGCTGAGGCAGAAAATGGCAATCTGAAAGAAAAATATATGGGAAACATGATGTGGGTAAAATTTTTGGAGTGAATTCAAAACCTACATATATGATAGATGGAACCTTTAGGAGGTGGTGGATGGTAGAAAATCAAGGGGGATATGCTGGGAAGGTAGGGCGGGAGACAAGACCGTGCCCGGAAATAAATGGATGGAGTGTCAATTTGGCAAAATACTTGCCATCATGGACGGAGCTAGTATGCCTAGGGGGCAGGTGCCTCGGGCCCAGGCTGGCCCACTATTTTTGTATATATATATGCTTATAATTTGTAAAATATTGCATAATGCTCCCCTAATTTTTTCCCCTAAAAATCTCTCTAATTCCCCCCACTTCTTCTTACTCTTCTTCTTCCTCTTCAATTTTTTTTTCTTCAAATAAAATTGCATTAATTTTCTTTAATCAAACTCTATTTTTGTAACAGGTTATTTTGACCATATATGATTAAAGATATTCTAAGATCAATCCTATATATATAATATTCCAACAAACTCCATTTTCAAGTAAGTAGAAATGATTTTTACGAATTTGTTGTGATTTTCAAAAAAGAAACAAATTGTATAGTAATACCTGGGTTGATTTCTGTGGTCATAATCAAACCAACGTACCCAATATTAACTGAGAATCAATATTGTATATTAAAAAATAACGTGCCCAATATTTAACCACCACACCCAATTAGATATTTCACTACTCCATCCCTGCTTATGCTTATTGAATTCACAAGTGTTCTACTCTTCTTGCAAATGGCAGTTAGTTAAGGTTTGCCTAGAGATAGCACTATTGTAACCTAGCGAAGACATGGCCCTTGTCATTGATAGAGTATGTGGAAGTTGATAAGGTTGATGGAGGCAGAACCAACAACAAAAAAGTGTAAAAGATTGTAGCTTTATTCAAATACACTCTTGGATTGCATTTGCCCAGCTTAGGAGGCAGTTTCTAGTGAGCTCCTTGAGCTCAGTAGGCTGTTATGGTGTGGGTCATGGAACCCAATATATCCTTAGAAACCATAAAAGCACCTTCGGTTGCTATGGCAATAATGGGAATTGTGGTTTGTGCTATAATTCAGGGATTAGGACATAGCTCCATCAAGAAGGTGTTCACCGCGTCTATGGTGTGGGCTCTTGCCATGGCCGTGAATGTCAGGTATTGGCTAGACCTGTGCGTTCATGACAAGAATGGACCTGTGCTATACACCCCGTTCATCCATGATATGATCATAATTTGTCGTCTATGGTGTGGGTTGTGATAGTACTTTGCAGTTAAATGAGCATGTTGTCTACCGCAGAACAATGAGGTCCAATTTACCATGGAGTAATAAACAAAACCATGTTCAAGTATTGCATCATGGATGGTAGCATGCGCAAGTCATGATCATTGCAACATGTTGTAGTTTTGAGTCCTACTTCATGGCAATTGTCAATGGGAAACTTGGGGGCTATATGGTTTAGTGGCTTAGTTGGGGATTTATCACAAGGTGATCGGTGCATCCTCATAATGTCCACAGACTTGGTAAGGAAGGTTGTGGTATATAAAAATGATGTCACTAATCACTTTATGGTCGAGTTTTGCTGAGAAGGAAACATGGAATGCCTAGCTGATTTCTGGAAAACCCTAACTGGCACATGCTGCAATAAGAAGAATTAACTTACCATTATAGGTGTTTCATTCGGAACTGCCTTAAAAGTCCTTTTCTGATGTGTACTCTGCCCCAACTTTCACCTGTCCACTGGCTCTCAAGTGTCTCTCCTCTTAGTTGTGAATTACTTCCTCCCATATATAAACGCCCTATTATAATCATGTACGTTGCTTGTAGTTGAGAATCAGGACACAAATGCGAGTGATTCTGGATCACCTCTAGACTTGTCCTAACCTGAGGGAACTAATCCAAGAAATCCCAGCGATGCAGTGATTTGGGTTTTTAGATTTCAGAGGTTGGTTCATGACATGGAGGTAGAAGGGATGGTGGATCTGCTAGAAATTTTGTGCAAAGATGGTAGTTTGAGGGTAGGTGAGGATAAGATGATAAGGAAGCTACAAAAATCGTGGAAATTTGAGGTTATGTCATACAAAATAGAAAGAATTATATTCCTTTATCTAATATATAAGGTTTATGGGTTGATATAGGTCTTTTTTCTTCTTCTTTTTGTTGTGTACAATGTTCTCTTGGATTGTGTCCCCTTGGCGCAATGAATTTTATTTTATCTATCATTTATATAAAAAAATAGAGATTGATGTGTTTAGTGTACATTCATGTACTAGGTGAATGTCTTACGTATTATAATGCTCTCACCTAAATCTTGAATCTCATTAATGATTGATATTCAGTCCTCTTTTTAGTTTAAAAATCTTTCAGAACAAATATATCATCCTTGGATGAGGTAAAAGGTACGTCTCTTTACTCGTTCTCACTGTAATTTTAGTTAACAGCTTAATATCTTTAGAATTGCCAAAAAATAAAGTTTAACCGCTATGCCCACCTAGTCTGTGTATTTCAATTTATTTAGTCTCCGTTCTTTTCTTTTATAATTTTTTAATATACTATTTCTTCATTTTTGAGTTCACTGGCAGTAAGGTCTTCCTACCCAAGTCTGCAAGAGAAACTTTTTCTTTTGACTCAATTACATGATCTTCTTATGTTTGAAATGTGGGGTCTCCATGACATGCTGCAGGTGTTTATGCATATATAGTGAAAAGCATTCCTGTGGGGAAGATGTTTTCTTACCCATATTTTTTTTTATCAGAAGCATGGAAAAACTATCTGCATTGTCATTGGATCTTTCTGTGGATATTACATTATTACCAAACCTATATTATTATGGATCTATCAATTGATTGCTTTACATAATTAGATTACTTATCACCTTCAGTTTCTTAAATCTTTTGCCAATGGAAAAACAGAGGCTCTTGTTTTCTTGAAAATTTGGAGGTTTCATATTGATGTTGACTTTGTACAGATTGTAGGTAGCATTTCTGCTGTGTCAGCATCTCTTCATATTGGAAAGGCAGGACCCATGGTGCATACTGGTGCATGCATTGCAGCATTATTGGGTCAGGGTGGGTCAAAGAAATATAGGTTGACATGGAGATGGTTGCGTTTTTTCAAGAATGATCGAGACCGACGAGA
Organism: Cornus controversa; assembly: GCA_026545225.1. Taxonomy (NCBI): domain Eukaryota; kingdom Viridiplantae; phylum Streptophyta; class Magnoliopsida; order Cornales; family Cornaceae; genus Cornus; species Cornus controversa. Next base: position 62,047,484 of record CM048851.1, on the reverse strand, counting down.
TCTAGTAACATGTGGATCAGCTGCTGGAATTGCAGCTGCTTTTCGTGCGCCCGTTGGTGGTGTATTGTTTGCTCTTGAAGAAATGGCATCCTGGTATTATTAACCCATGCACCCATCTGCACTATTGTTATTTGTTTCAGCATTTTGTATGCCTCTAAGCATCGTGCCAATGTCTAATGTGAAAATGCAACTTGCGTCTAACCAGTGTGTCAATTTGCTTCTCTCTCTCTAGTCTCTACTCACACACACCCCATTTCTTCTAGCAAAGAGCATATCACACAGATTCCTTGTACATCTTTTGTAGGAAATAAAGGAAAACTTCATTTGGGTTAATGCTTAATATAGTGTCATCCCTTGTGTGCATGTTCTTTATGAAGCCTATTCTTTCCTTTCCTACTTAATCATTGAACCTAAAGCATTTCTCTATATTGTTTGTTTTTAATCTATTATGTTGTTTTCAAATTTCACCATGGATATCCTTTAAAATGTCTATGTTGTAAAGCATTTCTCCATGTGCATTAGTTTTTTAGCACAATATTTTAGGTGTTAAACAACATATATCAATGTTGTTTTCTTTTTGATCTCTTACTATCCAGTTGCCACCACTAAATAAACCTGCTACGTGTAGTTATTTGCTACTAGCCTTTTTTATGTAAAATTTTATTTGTATTGCAGTTTGTTTCAGTTTTATTTTTTTATTAATGGAAAATTAATTTCTTTCTTGATGCATTGTTAGTAGATAATTCTCATATATGGTCGCCAAATTCAGGTAAAATGGTGAAAATTTCATTGATCTGAGATTAAAGCTTTTGCTGAATGGAACAAATTTTTTGTTATACTATATAATGTTGAATATTGAGTATTCTGAAGAACAAAAAAGAAAATTAAATATTTAATGAAAAGGCAAGAAAAAATGCATTGTACTCAAGTGAGGTGTTGGTAGATATAGCCTTTCCCCAAGCTTTAATTTGTTGCTTATCATTTATATTTTCTTGTATACATCTTTTGAGTATATTTTCTTGGGAAGAATGTCATTTTTTGCTAGTTCCAACTACATAAAATGATTAAACAAAATTTTTGTGGTCCCCTAAGATATGTTTATTCCTGTTGTTCTGCTGTAGAAAGTAGAAAATCATACTTATAATTCAGTTCTACGTTAATGTCCTGTTATTTCATCTTGTTTCAGATGTTATTTTAAACTTGTGAATTGCATTTCATAGTACTACTTATTTCTGATTTAACATATAGAAAAGTTGTTTCTTTTTCCTTACCGATTTTTATTTTTTAAAGCATGTTAGGTTTTATATAACTTTCTCTAATCTAACTGGTTGTTTATGCTCTTGCAACCAACATTATGGATGCCTCTTAACGCTTGTTATGGTCTTTATGCATCTCTGTAACAAATACACTGGTGTGGTGTTGATAACTGACACATATGTACTGGTGTGTGTATTCAAATGAAAAAATTCCAAATGATTGTGCCCTTGTCATAAATCATTTTGTAAAACATTTATATCGAGATTTTGTTTTGCAGGTGGAGAGGTGCTCTTTTATGGAGGGCTTTTTTTACAGCAGCTGTTGTTGCAATCGTGCTTAGAGCTTTGGTTGATGTTTGTTTAAGTGGCAAATGTGGTCTATTTGGTACTGGGGGTCTGATAATGTTTGATGTCACCTCTGCAAATGTTGCATATCACATCTGGGATGTGCCTCCTGTTCTTCTTCTAGGAGTTATTGGAGGCATATTGGGAAGTATCTACAATTTTCTTTTAGAAAAGATTCTCCGACTTTACAATATAATTAATGAGTAAGCTCCCCCTTTAGCTTGTGGTCCTTTGATCACATAAACTGTCTTTTCAAAACACTATAGTGAATATAATTTTGATATTTATATATATTTTTTTCTGACTTCCTTTTTCCAGGCAAGGCACTGCTTACAAAATACTTCTTGCCTGCTTAATCTCCATTTCCACGTCCTGTCTTCTCTTTGGATTACCATGGCTTGCATCTTGCCAACCTTGTCCAATTGATGCATCAGAAGCTTGTCCAACAATTGGCCGGTCTGGTAACTACAAGAAGTTCCAATGTCCTCCTGATCATTACAATGATCTTGCCAGTCTCATTTTCAACACAAATGACGACGCAATAAAAAATCTATTCAGCAAGAATACAGACTCAGAGTTTCAGAACTCCTCAATACTTATATTCTTTGCCACCTGCTTTTTTCTCAGTATCTTTAGTTATGGGATTGTGGCTCCTGCAGGTCTCTTTGTGCCTGTTATCCTGACAGGTGCATCTTATGGACGTTTTGTTGGAATGGTAATAGGTTCAAAGTCAAACCTGAACCATGGCCTCTTTGCTGTCCTGGGTTCTGCTTCACTTCTTGGTGGATCTATGAGGATGACAGTTTCCTTATGTGTTATTATCCTAGAATTGACAAATAATCTATTATTGCTCCCCCTAATAATGCTGGTTCTTCTTGTTTCTAAGACAGTGGCTGACACGTTTAATGGAAATATTTATGATCTTATAATGAAATTGAAGGGTTTTCCTTACCTAGAAACTCGTGCCGAGCCGTACATGAGGCAACTGACAGTTGGTGACATAGTCACGGGCCCACTTCAGCTCTTTCATGGTGTTGAGAAGGTTAGAAATATACTGCATGTTCTCAAAACTTCGAGGCATAATGGGTTTCCTGTGATAGATGAGCCTCTGCTTTTGGAGTCCCCAGTATTGTTTGGTCTGATCCTGCGTGCCCATCTTATCACATTGCTAAAGAAGAAAGCTTTCTTAGTCACTCCAGTTTCTGCAGGCATTGATGCCTTTAAGCAGTTATCTGCAGAGGATTTTGCAAAGAAGGGTTTGGGCAATGGTGACAAAATAGAAGGTATAGAATTGACTGAGGAGGAGATGGAGATGTTCATAGATTTACATCCATTTACCAACACTTCGCCCTACACAGTTGTGGAGTCAATGTCTCTAGCAAAGGCTCTTATACTTTTCCGAGAAGTTGGTTTAAGGCACCTGCTGGTCATACCCAAGATTTCTAGTGTAAGTTCTTTTCTTTTCTCTCTATTTTTTTCTGGGTTCTGGGATGGGGAGAAAGAATCTTGGAAATTTCCAAGAAAGAAGCTTGGAAATTTCCTTATGGAGAACAGACAATTTGAGGCACCTGTAGGGTATGCCATCACATTGCACTTGGATAAAAATAAAATGCCATTCTTGTTTCTACTTATCTAGTTTCCTGCATCATGTATCTGTACACAACTTTCCGTTTGCTATTCTATGTCCCAGAACTATAACTCTGAATTATTTGAAGTCTGCACATATTTTAATGATATTCCAATAATCTCCATTAACCCAGAAACTGCATCTTATTCCCACTGCTTCCTCACTGTAACATAAATCTGTTTTCCCTCTCCTACTCATTTTCATGAATTATTTTATGAAGTTCCAACAATATTTTTTGATTGATTTCCCAGGTTTCACAATCAACACTTTTTAACACAATTTTCCTAGTTATCCCTGTAGTCTGATTTTTTCTGGTGCCATATAAAATCCAATTCAAAATTTTGCATCATTTTTATCTGTATCTAATGAACCCTATTTTCAATTTTGCCTCCACCTTTCATATCACGCATGAACTGCTATGACTTTGTAGTCCTTGCAGGAGCCACATGTCCTCTTTTATATTAACATCCTACTTTTAAGTATTTTTTTTCTGAACGCCCTTTACCTTTTGTGTTCGTTTACTTGCTGCCCCTTAATGCTATTGTTGCTTACTTGCAGAGATCTCCGGTGGTGGGTATATTAACAAGGCATGATTTCATGCCAGAACATATATTGGCTTTGCACCCTCAGTTGGCGAGGAGCAGGTGGAAAAGATTAAGATTCCAGTTTCCTCAATGGAGAAAATTGTTTTAGGTATCTCAGGCAAGCTTCAGAATTGCTTGTGAAAATAAATTTGTAAATAGTTCCCATTGAGCTGACAAGGTGTAGATAGCTGTCGCTAGTGAGAACTTTATTGCAGTTTTAATGTTCTAATATATTGCAATGTAGAATGTTAAAATTTTGTTGTATACAGTTTGTCTACAGTTATTTGAACCTTTTTTATTCCCTTTGAAACCCTGAATCCTTCTTTATTCCCTTTGAAACTCTGAATATCAACATCTCCATTACCATTGTCGTCGTCATGTTGTTCATACGGTCCTCCAGATATGGTGTAGATGTTCTAATTCATGACCGTTTTGAGGGCTTCAGTTATCACGTATTTATCATATGGTATAATGCATTGTAGGATTGCCGTTTCTTGACCAGGTAAAACTTCCAAACAAAAGAAAGTTTTGGTTTTGATGGACGACAACCAAATCGACTGTTTCAGCTCTCTCTCTCTCTATTTCCTAGAGTAATGTCAATTTGTCATTCAAAAGTAAATATATGGCTTGTAAAAAAAAAAAGCCAACCAAACATCATATTAAGAATGAAGATCGGAACAACAGAAAAGATGATCAAGTTATTTACCATGTAAAAAAAAAAAAAGATAAAGTGAAATTCCTTTAAAAAGCAAGTACTGCTTTACATGTGGAAGTAATAGAACACAAATTTGAAAAAAAATTCTCACAGTGCACTTATTATCCTCTCCTTCCACTCCTGATGTAATCCATCCTGATTCCCCACAGCTGCTCTCCTACTGTCTTCATGTCTGGACGATCAGTTCGTGTGGGCGCTGCACATTGTATTGCCAAACCAAACATTTTCAGAAGTACTTCCTCATCTACCACTTCCTGCATTAAAGGGTCCACCATCTCCATAACATTTCCTTCATTGTACTTTTTGAAGGCCTGCAAAAAAACACATAGTTTGAGAGAGCTGACATAGATTGGCACAAAGTTTAGTTGGAACTAAGGAAAGATTGATGACAGAGGGCTGAGAGCCTTCTAGCAAGCCCTGTGATGCGGTAAAAGTATGCATTTTTCTTTAAGGAAACCTAAGTCAGTTGTATCAATAGAAACCTACCCATCTAACTGTCACCCTCTCATCAGGTCTCTTCAACTCTACAGGACGGCGGCCTGTAAGAATTTCTAATAGTAAAATCCCAAATGAGTATACATCGCTCTTGAAGGTGAGTTGATAGGTCTTCATGTACTCTGGGTCAAGGTAACCGACTGTCCCTTTCACTTTGGTTGAAATATGCGTTTTATCAGGGTCCACTGCACCAAGCCTGGCAAACCCAAAATCAGCCACTTTCGCTCGCATGCTCTCTGTCAGAAGAATATTGGATGACTTCACGTCTCGGTGTATAATTTGCTTTTCTGTTGCAAAATCAACAAAAGAATACGCATCATATGGTTCAAGAAAAAATGGACAATACGCAATGATACATAAACACTTCAATGTGTTGACCATGAGCAAAGCATGACACTGTGGGTTTATAGATACGAGAAGTATATTTGAAAGAATAACATGGACACATACCCGACAAGAATGCGCATAAAGGAACAGTTTAGCACATTTTAAATTTGCAATAGATTCCACGTATTCATAATTTCAAACATAGGTCATGTATTTACTGCTAGTAGTAATTTTTGCTACCAATACTGGTAGATATATTCTCTATGTCAAACGTACTGAAATTAATATGATACTGGATACTTTTATGACCTTGTCTATCATGTGTGACAAAACTGACTTTATAGGCCCATTCTGTACACTGCATTGTGCATTAAATTTCTTTCACTTTTTCTTAGTACTCAAGGGTTGGATAACCAATTTTGAACCTGATAAGGCCAATATAAACCTTGAAACTTGTACTTTTTATCTGTTTATTTTCTTTGTTAATCCTAATTAGTTATGGATCAAAAAAGTAAAAAAAAGAAAGAAAAAGAAGCACTTTAGTTCTTAGATGTACATATTTTAATAGATTTTGAGTTCTATGAATCTTGTAGTTGCATCATGCACATAGCCATGTTTTGGGCACATATCAGACTTTTCTTTAATCTATTACTAAAAGTGTTTATTTCTTTTTAAAGACTACTTCTATTTATGGTTTTCATTAACTTTGGTGTTTCTATCTGCTTTTTAATTAGATATTACTAGGATACTTTATAATCTAATTTTGATGTAAGTTTAAACACAAACTTAACAACAGAACAAACTTGAATGCAAAAGTCGCCATTATTATCCTCCTACTGATGGAAAAAACAAATATAACATAAAATGCACCATACATAGTAAAATTAAGTAATCAAGTGCATTGGTTTAAAGATGAGAGTTTGGAGAGAATTGCAGCGATTTTTAAGCAATAAGACAAAAACAGAAGATGATGAGATTATAGTGATTTGGAATTCAAAGCGAGGAATGTTAAAAAAAGTATCTTTGCTTTTAATTCAAAGGAAAGCATATGGAAACAGCTTCAAGCTCTTAATTAGCAAATTTAGATGACAACAAACTTCAGGGAAGATCAAGCTCCTAATTAGTAGCTGACTGGCGATGTGATTTACTTCAGGCTGAAGGTGATAAAAGTAGGTGACACATGATTTCTGGTGCGTTTACTTGTCATGTCTTATATTGTGATATTGCTAAAACAAACATTACACTGTTTTCATTAGTGGTTTCTTTCTTTTTATTTTCTTTTTTTCTTCACTCCCAAAATGATGAAAAGGTAGTTTAACACCCGTATGAGAAAGCCATATTTGTTCACAGACTCGCTGATTGTTTTCTGGAAGAAAGACCAAAAATTATAAAATTTGGAATTGAACAGCCTGAAACTGATACTCCAACACGGTAGTTGTAGTTTCCAATGTTGCTTTTCTTAAATTTTCTCTTACTCAAAATTGATTGCTAAAGTTTGATGTTTGAAAGAAATTTTACATAATAACACAATATTCAATGTAACTTTACTTATAAAAAGTAAAAATTAGCTAGATGACGAGTGTTGTCACCTGCATAGAGATGGAGATAAGTTAGGCCGTGAGCAACATCAATGGAGATTTCAAGTCTTTGATTAAAATCCAAGATTTTACCCTGCAAAGCTGCCAGGAGTAGCAGCCGCATTAAGAGTGTTAAAGTTACGGTTTAGATCAGAATATTAGTCAATCCATCAACTATGTAATAATCATACCATCCAGATGTTCTCTGAGAGTACCGTTCGGCACATACTCTGTAATAATGAGGCGTTCATTCCCCTTGTCAACATAACCAAGCAGTTTCACTAGATTTCGATGATCAATTTTGGCCAGAAGTTCAACTTCACTGCTGAATTCAGCTCTTAGAGCTTCAAAGTGTTCCTGCACAATGTTTTCAGTTTAACATGGGAGGCATTGTAAGATACGTAGAGAAAAAGCATTCGAGAAGGACAGTTTGCTTGAACTTCGAACAATTGTCATATGGAGAGGAAGAAAAAAATTATTTAAGTTGCTCGTATATTCAAAATCAGCAAAGTTACAGTAAATAGACATGATAATTTAAAAATTAACATGACGAGGGAACTAAATTAATATATTATATGCAATGAGAAATATAGGAGACCTACTCTATAATTATTTGGGCCGCCCTCTTTTCATCTTATTTTACTTGGTATAAGAGCATATTTGTAATATTGATTTGGCCTCGATGACATTGGTTTGACCCCATATGCACATTTCATCTCGTTCACCGGAGATAATTTCAACCGTTAAAATACACTAAGCAACATTTCACTGGAGATCCATTTTGATGTTTATTTGGTTCCAATGCCATATTCCACTCAAACCTTTAATGGAACCATGCCTCCAATTTTAGGATGGATGGAGTTTTCTGCATTTGGATGTTATGTTGTATGGTCCAAAAGAACTGGAATGCAATATGACAATTCCTACTACAAGAAATCTGATATGGGTTTTGCCATCAACATGAGCAAGAACAGTATGGCTGAAGTAGTAAATTCTAGGTCACAAGAAGAAACTTTAGCTTACCTTCTTTGCTCGTTTTATGGCAACCACCTGGCCATCTTGTAGCTGGGCCTTGTAGACAGTTCCAAAGCCTCCTTCGCCTACCTTTAGTGATGGTGAAAAATTTTGGGTGGCTCTAGCAACCTGACTCATATTGAGATGAATTGATCCAACTCTACTAAGTTTAGGGGACATGGAGAACCTTGAAGGACTAGGTGGTATTCGTAATGGACTGCCTGGAATCTTTTCAGAAACAGAATGCATTTCAACAGATGAAACAGAATCCACTGCACAACCAATATGATCGATTAGCTCACTGAGCCAAATTGTATCACCAAAAAGAAAAAAGAAAAAGAAAAAGAAAAAAAAAAAACTAAGCTAGCATACATTCGATGATGAAGAGAAACTGCAAAATCATAGAATTTTGTCCATAGATTCCGTGGGGAATACAAGTAGAAAACAATTAATGTTCTTGGGATTACCTTATGCAAAACAAAAATGCACATGTGTGAGAGCAATACATTGTGGTAATAGTTTAGTTCTATTTTTAAGAAATTTTTACATCACAAACGTTGCGTACATATCAATCTAAATATTAAAAAATTACGTTGACAATATATCAATCTAAATATAAAAAAACTTCAAAATACAAGGATATTTTGACTTACTTGAACCTGTGTCCTTTGCAAGAATATGGGCTTCATCTTTTCTTTTTTTACGAAAGCAAGGGCAAAGGAAACTACAACACAGAACAAAAAATCCTGGCACTGCAATAACCAACTTTTTTGGGGTTAACAGAGATATGTGAGTATCTCTGTCTTCACTGTGACTTATCTGATTAATATCATGTCTTGTGGATTCTTCTCTAACCACCTTCTTCAAAAATTTCCTTCCCGACTTTAGAGTTAACTCATCTGCAAGATAATGTAGAAAGACCTTTGTCACAAGAAGTCAACAAAATTAAACCTATCTTATGTTTTGGATTAACGTCATAAAAGCAGTACTTCTTTCTCTGAAAATTTGGCATAGAAGGATATTAAACACAGAAACATTTTGCAGTAACGATTACCTAACGAAAGTTCCATTCTACAGTAATGATTTCTGACATTTTCCGCGGTGAAGCAATGATTTGCATGATAGAATTTGAGGGCCTCGCAAAACAGATCTCTGTCTACTAATTTCCCATTTATGTAAAAGAACTCGTGACCAGAGTCACTTGAATAGGCTGAATAGCTAATACGATCATCATCACAGCCCTTTGACTGTATTAACATCCCAAAGGCAGAGATTCTTGGAAATTGCACGAGCAACAACAACAGACTCAACACAATCACTCCCATTCTCAATAAATTAATGCTCCTAACGTCCATCTTTCGGAACTAAAAGATAATGGAAGCATAGCTGAACTCATTAAGTCACCACCACAGGCACCTCACATATCAAGAAATGTATTACGTGCCCAATTTACAGAACTGACAAAGAAGAAAAACCCAGATGGAAATAAGATTGAAAGTTCAGAACCCACCGAAATATCAGTTTTGGATCATAAACTGCCCTAAATAGCAAATTCCACAATCACCTCCCAAAACAACCAGAGTCTTTAAACCCAGTTCATCAAATCGGCATAGGAGATAAACCCAGAGAGAGAAAGAGCTGAAAGTTTAAAACCTTGCAATTTTTGAGCTAAACGCTGAAAGTGCCCAAAAGAGGCAACCTCAATTTCCCAAAATCACTTCCAAATCCAATCGAATTGTTTGAGATCCAGATCACCAAACTGAAAACACATTCAAACCAGTTGTTTCAAGGACTATAATATAAACCCAATAAGTCAAAGCGCCAAAAACCTGCAAAAGTATACTGAACTTTAGATTGTCAATTCATCAAATCCAGAACCAGCCAAAGTGTAGTATTCAAGGGATGATATAATGATATTAGGATTCTAGTGATACTTCTTCTACCCACTTGCCCAGTACCACCCAAAAACTAAACCAAAAGTCTTGCATACTTAATTCACCAAACCCATAGAATGAGATAAACCCAGATGAACTAAAACTCGAAAAACCCAACATTCAAAAGGTTTAATATTACGGTTCAAGTGGAGATAATTCCTTCAGTATATTTGTAATGGGAGAAACAAACCTGAAATAATGGCGGTTGAGGGTGGAGGAGAAAATCTTAGACCATATTTGCTTGGATTTTTTCGTCAAAGAAGAATCAAAAGAAGGCAAGAAAGACCGGCCAAAGTAGAAGATGGTGTGCTCTGATGTGACATTTGGCCGTCTCTGAATATAAAATTGCATACATTCCAATCCCAATGGTTGGAAATTGTTGACCGTTAGAGAAATATCACCACCCCACGCTACCATTCTTCTTGACAAGGTTATGGTCTCATTTGGGTAACCATTCTCAAGTGGGTTGACATTAGCTAGCGATGATCATGGTCGGTTCACATCTAACACACAAATTTGAAGGAAAATTTTTTAGACGATCATGAACTCACAATAGAGTTTCATTACGAATGGGCATTAGCGCAGAAGAGGTCGACATGCGTGTCCATTGGTTAAACTTTGGGAGAAAAAATTTTAAAAAAGAAAAAGAAAAATTATTGAGTTTCATTGCCCTATGGGTAAAGTGCAATGAAATCGCAGAACTGAACCGTGCTCTGTACCTGTTACAAAAAGATAATTTTACTCATTTTGATTAAATTTATTCTTTATTATTAAATTATTTTCATTATTTTTTTCACTTATAAAAATATTAATTATACTATTTATCTTAATTTGATTATTGATATTAGTTTATCATTACAATGGAAAACAAATACACATTGTTATAATTACTACTAAATTTAGCTATTTTTAAAATAATTAATTCATTATTAGAATTTTACTATTTATAATGAAACTTATTATATCCGGTTTAAATTTTATTATATTAATTTTCTTTCATATAATATATTTATGAAAAATTAAGAAATTACTTAAATAAAAAAATGCATTCTTTTTCATGAAGTATACTCATGAAAAATTAAAAAATTACTTGATTTTTATTAAAAAATTAATTTCAAGAATTAAAAGTAAATTTATGCAAATTTGATAAAGAATTTTTTTCATAATTTATTTTAATAAGAAAAATGGGTTAAGTGTAATTCAATAACAAAGGGTATTATGATCATTTAATGAAAAATAATTTGGTATGGGGGCATTTTGCAACAAAATATGATAGTTGGTTTGTATACAAAATATAGTTTAGAGGGTTATTTACAAATTTGGACATAATTTAGGATTTTTTTTTGCACTTTACCCTTGCTTGACATTGTGTAAAGAATGAGATTGAACTGTCCGCACAATCACTTGCTAGGTAACATTAATTAGAGGGTAAAGCGCAAAAAAAAAAAAAAACCAACGCCAGAATCATGTTGAAATTTGCAAATAACCTTTCTAAACTATATTTCGTACACAATATTTCATGAACTATTACATTTTGTTATAAAATGCTCTCATATCTATCATGTGATGTGCTATTTTTCATTAAATGACTAATGACATTTCTTATTGAATTGATGAAATATTCTCCATCATACTATTTTGATGACATATTATGTATCATATTTGCATAAATTTACTTTTAATTCTTGAAATTAGTTGTTTTAATAAAAATCTTAAGTAGAAAATTTTAAAGCAATTTAAATCATTTCTTCATAAATATACTGCATGAAAAAGAAGGTTTTTTTTTTTCGTTTAAGTATTTTCTCAATTTTTCATGAATGTATTGTATGAAAAAAAAAAATATTTATCGTAAAAAATTTTAAACTTGGTATAATAAAATTTATTATAAATAGTAAAGTGTCAATAATGAATTAATCATTTTAGAAAATTGCTAAATTTGGTAGTAGTTGCAACTCTGTATTTTTTTCCCATTGTTATGATAAAGTAATAAAATTAAAGTAAATGGTATAATTAATATTTAGATAAGAGAAAATATAATAAAAATAATTTAATAAGAATAGGTAAAACTGTCTTTTGTGATAGGTATGTATTTGATTGTAATAAATCATTAGTTCGGGAGATTTTGAAAGGAGAATAAATACCTAAACCTCTACATTTCACTTTTGAAATGAAAAGAAATACTACTGGACCATAGGCTTGATAGTCATTTTATGTTATTTATATAGATAAATAAAGGCATTCGGTATGGATGCCCTTTATAGTTGGTGTGGGGCTCATCTCATGACTGACCTTACAATCTACTAAGTACTAACTATAAGTCTCACCACATTTGGCAAAGCTTGTGGCTAGCAAAAGGTTGATTGTGTTATACTTTTATTATAAAAAAAAGGTAAATACCACTTATACCCTCTCAGATTAGTCAATATTCTGACCAGACTCTCTCTAGTTTCAATATTCTCGAGTGCACTCCCTGTCAGTAACGTTTGTCAATTTTACTCTTTTGCTGATGTTAGCAAATTCCATTTGTCTGTTGACGTCGCACTAACGGAAGGAAAAATTTGATACATAAACCCAAAATTCAAGGGGTGTGGTTGAAAATATAGAAACTAGAGGGAATCTAGTCAAAATATTATCTAAACTAAGGGAATGTAAGCGATATTTACCACCAAAAAAAAATATATCTCTCATCAAGACTCAGCTATGCAATTATATATATATATATATATATATATATGTATAAACTAATAAAAGTGGCTTGACTGGTTATAATTATGGAGAGACGACGGTCCAAACAAATTGAGATGCCTCTCTACAATTTGAAAATGACCTTCCAATACCAGATGGCCTGAAGCTTACAATTTTGAGGAATAATAAATAAAAGGGCAAATTAAACTGACATCCTTTGAGTTAGTCAAAATTACAAACAGTTCATCTTATTTTTAAAAAATATTAAGTACATCCCCCTTAGTTAATTCTTTAGTTGTTGATGTTCAAGCCATCACTAAGGAGGGTAAAATCAATCTTGATGGGAATTTATGCAACCCTCTAACTTTTACAGCTGCTCCATCCAACCTCTCTCTTCACATCCTGCCCATACGAAGAGAGAGGGCAAGGCTCATAGAGAGAGCCAAAAGTCTTCAAGCATGTCAAAACAACAAGAAGCTAGCCTTAATCAGATTTCTCATACTCATGGTACAATTTTAAGCTTCAATTTCACACACTTAATATTATTTTGCACATACTTTAAATGTGTTAAAAATGACTTAAAATGTGTGAAAATATACATTAAGTGTGAGAAAAATAACTTTAAACGTGGAGAAGGGATGCTTAAAAATGTAAACATTAATTGTTATGATTTATTTTCTTTGTTGGAAAATTATTGTAAATGTGAGGAAAAATACTTTAAATGTGTGGAAATATATTTTAACTGTGTGGAAAGTGATTTTAAGTGTGCGAAAGTGAGCCTTAAAAATATGAACATCAATTGATGTGGAAAGTGATTTTAAGTGTGCAAAAGTGAGTCTTAAAAATATGAACATAACTGTTGTGATTTATTTGTGTGGAAACATCTTCTAAATGTGCCTAAATGTTGCTAAAAAATAAAAAGAAAAAATATAAAAATTTATTTATTTTATGTGTGGCAAATTACTTTAACTGTGTAGAATATGACTTAAAATATGTGAAAATATACTTTAAGTGTGTGAAAAATGACTTTAAATGTCGAGAAGTGATGCTTAAAAATGCGAACATTAATTATTATGATTTATTTGTGTGAAAACGTCTTCTAAGTGCCTAAATGTTGTTAAAAAAAATTGAAGAAAAAAAATAAAAATTTATTTATTTTCTCAGTGAGAAAAATTATTTTAAATGTGTGAAAATATACTTTAATGGTGTGGAAAGTGATTTTAAGTGTGCAGAAGTGAGACTTAAAAACATGAACATCAACTGTAATAATGTATTTGTGTAAAACTTTTAAATGTGAACAATTACTATGAAGATCAAAAATACTTTCCACACAATATTCTTTCAAATAGTTTAGCAACATTTAGGCACACTTAAAAGATGTTTCCACAAAAATAAATTATAATAGTTGATGTTCACATTTTTAAGTCTTACTTACACACACTTAAAACTACTTTCCACGTACTTAAAGTACATTTTCACATATTTAAAGTAAATTTTCACACACTAAAAATAAATAATTTTTTATTAATTTTCTTTTCAATTTATTTTATACATTTAGGCACAATTAAAAGATGTTTTCACACAAATAAATCATAATAGTTGATGTCCATATTTTTAAGTCTCACTTTCTACACACTTAAAATTATTTTGAAGACATTTAAATACATTTTCACACATTTAAAGTCATTTTACACACTGTTAAAGTCATTATTCACAAATTGAAAATAAATAATTTTATATTTTTAAAAAAACATTTTGACAATGTCTTTCTGCACAATAAAAACATAACACTTAAAAGTAATTTTCACACAAGTAGAATATATACATTTAAAAGTAAGCTTTTCACACAATTAAAACGTAACATTTGAATAGTGGAAAGGAAAGAAGTAAGGCTACAATAAAAATTTTAAATTACAATATTACCATGTACATATATTAAATAACAATCTCACTTTACTTTGATTTTCGCAATATTGGGACTCATGTCCACACAATTAAACTAATTTTTCATACATTTAAAGTAATTTTTCACAAGTAGAAAATAAATAAATTATTATTTTTTTCTTTTCAATTTTTTAGTAACATTAGGCACACTTAAAAGATGTTTTCACACAACTAAATCATAACACTTGATATTCATATTTTTAAGTCTTACTTACACACACTTAAACTCACTTTCCATACATTTAAAATATTCTTCCACATTTTTAAAGTATTTTTTCACACACTTAAAGCAAAATAAATAAATCTTTATTATTTTTCTTTCCAATTTTTTAGCAACATTTAGGCACACTTAAAAAAAAATGTTCACACACAAATAAATTATAATAGTTGATGTTCACACACTTAAAATCACTTTTCACACACTTAAAGTACAATTCCACATATTTAAAGTACTTTTTCACGCACCTACAATAGTTTCCACACATTGAAAATAAATATTTTTTTTTTGTTTTTTTCTTTCCATTTTTTTTAGAAACATTTAAGCACAATTTATTTATAAATATTTTTAAAAAACATTAAAATGTATATGTTTTAAGTGTGTGGAGAAACATTTTAATTGTGTAAAATGACTTTAAAGTTGTAAAAAATTACTTTAAGTGTGTGGACATGAATTGAAAAAATCATAACTTTTCAGTCTTAAGTCAAAATATAACCTAAGTTTTATTCAAATTGAAGCTCTCGGAATATTTTATTTAAGAAAAATAGTTTCATAAAAAAAAATTTATTTGTAGTAAAAGTTATGGACTTTTTAAGTGAAAAGAAAAAAAAATGAAAAACATATATATATATATATACACACACGTCCGAAGGTACATATATTATAATTTATTTATTTTCTTTATGTTTCAATAGAAATAGTATTAAGGCTCGTTTGGATTGATGGAATGGGAAGAAAGAGAAAAGAAAGGAAATGATGGTTTTTTTGTATTTGGATTGTCATCAATAAGAGAAAAGAAATAATAAGGAGTGACTTATTCCTTCAAATTTCTCATATACTATCATCCTAAAAGTGAAAAAATTTGAAGATAAATAATAAAAATAAGTGAATATTTCATAATACAAAAAATAACCCTAACATTTAAAAAAACAAAATTTAAAATGATAGTAAATTAATTAAAATGATTTATTTATTTTTTTCCTTAACTTTTTCAAACCTATCATTTTTTTTTTCCGTAATTTATCTAAACGTCAATACATCATTTTATGTTGCGTTTGGTATGCAATAATGGAATGAAATGAACATTCTATTAGAATGAGAATGGAATGGTCATTCCCATTTTATTGTTTGGTTTCAAACATGAAATGATGCAGGAATAAAATGATGATTACATTATATTTGATAACTAATTTTATTTTTTTAATATTTATTGAAAATAGAATAACCATTTCATAGGTTAAGTAGTAGAATGAATTTTCATTTTTTTTCATTCAAATGAATGACGCAAAATAATTATTTACAAATTAAATTTTTTTAAAAAAAAAAAGAATGAATCCAAAAATATAATATTCACATTCTATTATTGAGTTTATTAGTTTTTGCTGTGTTTGTCACAAATAATACTATTTTATTAATGGTTTAGTTTTGCTTTTGGTTTGTGATGCGTATCGTTACCGCTTAAGCGGATTACGGCAGAGGATCTGGTCGGTGTTGAAACTAAATTGTTGTGAGAAAAGGATCTGATGCCTATTCGTTCGTCGTTTGTCTCATCTCCCTATCCTTGTGAAACCCTCCTCTTTTGGTCTCGAACCCTAAGTGATTGCTGTTCTCTAACTCAGATCTGAAGTTAATTTTCACTGTTGAAGATCGGGATCTCATTCTCGTCATCGCCTGAGCTATTTTTTCTCCAAAACTCACCACCGAAGATCTCTCTTAGGTAATTTTTCCTTTATTTTCGTGTAAATTTAGTTTTTTTTCCCCTCTAAAATCCTGCGTTTTTTAATTGTGTGATCGTGGCATGTTTGTCTAGTAATAAAATTTGAACTTATTTCATTTTTTTATTGAGATTATCTGTTTTATATTGAAACAAATGTTTATATTTTCTAAACACATTAATCATGATTTAGTTGGCTCAAGTAATATTTTTTATTTTATTTTTTTAAAATGAGTTTGTCTGGTTGGTAATTCGTGTTGGCTGTGGGGTCTGAGTTTGTGTTGGTTCTATGGGCTTGAAATGAAATTGAGTTGGGGTGGTTGGTTTGAGATTGGGTTGGCACTGGAAGTGACTGTGCTAGTGATAGTGGTATTGGTTTTGTTGGTAGTTGTATGCTCTCCCCGCTCTTACTCTATTTACGATGTTTCTTTCTTAGCCATCAAAATGCTCTTTGCATATATGATGCCTTTAGACTTATTCTCCTTTTACATTGCGGATTTTCCAGTTCTCTCTTGACCGCACATTCATCTCCTGCATTGCCAACAAGAGGTATCA
This sequence comes from Cornus controversa, assembly GCA_026545225.1. NCBI lineage: Eukaryota > Viridiplantae > Streptophyta > Magnoliopsida > Cornales > Cornaceae > Cornus > Cornus controversa. Next base: position 62,030,495 of record CM048851.1, on the reverse strand, counting down.
CCTTTAAACAATGGTCCCCCAAATTATTTAAGCCGCATAATTTGAAATTTCTTCTACTTCCGACAAAATTTGTATTGTGTGCAAGCATGAAGTATTGCACATATAAATTACATAGAGCAATGTTGTCTTGGATGGATTATTTAATATTTTGGACATAATACATGATATGTGAAATTCTGGATATTTTGCATGTACTTTATCTGGTATGTCGTTTTCTTGACTCAAGGACCCTTAAATTCTTAATAGTTAGTTGTGAATCTATATTTTTTTTAAATTTAAATGATAGTATAATTTTATTGTTGTGAAATTTCATTTCAATATCATTTGTTGGCATATTCTATATAATATTCACTTCACTCATGCTCGCAACTTGTCTTGCGCCTAGGCTCCAGGTGATTTTTGAACTTAGTGTGCCTTGCACTTTTAATTATCTTTCAGATTCTGTTGAATTTAAAAAAATCAAATAAAATTAACTGAAATTTGGAATTAAAACATGTGTCCTGTACATTTTGGTAATATTTGTGCTAGGTTAACAAAGGTTGTGGCATTATACTCCTCCCCGGTCGCACGACTGTTATGGTGGCTGTTACCATTACTTAAAACCAGGCTTACAATATGTCCTTTCTATGCATACATGATTTGTAGTATTCGTTATGCTACTGTTGGGCTTTAAAAAAGAAATAAGAACAATTCCTTCATGTAGCGGAAATGAAAATGTTAAGATGGATGATCGGAGTGGCAAGAAGAGATGCGGTTACAAATGAAAGTGTGAGAGAAAAATTAAGAATGACACCCATTAGTGAGAATATAAGAGAGAGTAGACTTAGATGGAATGGACACCTACAACAACGACCTGAAGATGCACCAATAAGAAGAAGAAGATTATTAGAGGGTAAGAGACAGAAAGGGCAGCCAAAATTAACATTGGAAGAAGTTATTAAAAATGATTTTAAAAAGCTAAATATAATAGGTGAGATGGCATGTGATACAAAATAATGGAAAAAGAGAATTCATGTGGCCAACCACATTCATATGGGATTAAGGAAAGGATGATGATGATGATGGTGTTATTGTTAGTTGATGTATTGAAATAGCTACATCAACGTATGGATTGAACATCAAGTTATTGTTATTTCATCTATTCCATTCTAACGCTTTGCCTCTCTCCTTTTCTTGTTAAGTCGAAGCCCTGATATGTGCAGGGTCTGTAAGTATCTTGGTTGGATAATACAGTGCATGAGCTTTGGGAGAATGCACTAGAAGGAAACGTGTAGTAAATCTTGTACATATGCCAAATTAAGATATCGAAACAATGGCATCAGCTGCTGTGAATATGGTGAAAACTACATTAGATTGGGTGACATTAGCATTTGATGCTCCTTTTGCTCGAGCTGTTGTTTTTGGAGTGCCCATTGGAGGTAAGTTCTCAAATCTTAAAAATCTGATAAATACTTTGTCCTTTTAATTCCTAATATTTTTTACTAAATGGTTTAACATTTTTTGCCCTTTCTTGGCTGCAGGGCATCTGTTTGTGGAAGGCCTCCTTCTAGTGGTTATCCTCTTTCTACTTTCCCAGAAAAGTTATAAGCCACCTAAACGGCCGTTAACGAAGAAGGTTTGTATGGTGTATGCCCTATAAGTCCCACACCAGCTATTTGTCTCGTTTGACAAGTTTTTGTGGTGTAATCTGTAATAATCATTAAGGGCTCTTAAGACTAATAAATTGTAATGAAGCCACTATGAATTTAGCATTATATAATGGTATTGGATGATGAGGTCATAGAAGCTTGGAATATATTCTCCTTTACTTATAATGAGCAAATGCTTTCAACTGAACTGGAGTCTTCTTGGTGCCTGCATATATTCTTGAGAAAAGGCTTTACACTTGGAGTTCACATCAATATTCTTCATAGCTATAATAGAGAAAGAAACTTAGTCAGGGAGAAATTTCCATGAATGATCTTGCAGTTGGTTGGCTCTATTACTAAAATTTATGCCATGCCTTTTAAAATCTAATCATATAATAACTAAAAGAAAAAAAATAGGTCTAGCATATGTTCAAATTAGTTTAAGCGTGAGACTGTGAAGAGAAATCGACAATGTAGGGTTTTCTAATAGACTGAAGGCAATGAGGAATGCTTAAATAGTTTCAGCCAGAGGACGTTGGGTTTAAAGATAGCAAATCGATTATTAGTCCTAGAAAAGCCATGAGAGAAAAGAAGATAATAAAGGGAGGAAAAAGTAGGTGAAAAAGAGAGGTTTTAAATTAAGAACCATTGTATACTAGCAAAGCTTTAAAAGTTGGACTTCTTAATGAACATTCACTAACACCAAAAGATATAACCATTCCCCCACCTCTGCGTGTGTGCGCTCACACACACTAAAAGGAAAAAAGAAAAGCAAAGATATAAATATAACTTTCTTTATTGATTCAATACTCTAATAAAATATAGCTCTTCAACCAACTGAATTTTATCTATTAACAGAAGTTTGATTTATTAAAAAAAATACATTATATCAAAAAGCCTTTGTCAGTTCACTAAAATGGTGGCTTACAGTACTCGCAACATTATCTTGAAATGTTCCCCAGTTGAAAAGTAAAACTATAATAACAAAAATCTATCAAATACAAGACTTAAGATGAAACCACTAAAGGGGCCAAACAACTATTTTGAACTCCGTTATTGTACCCAAAAAAAGCTTCTTTACTGGCATAGGTCTACAGCACTAGTTTTAGGCTATGAAAGGGAATATGTCTTCCTGCCTGGACTATAGGTATGGCATCCTTAAAATCAAAACGAAATGTCAAATTTTGTTGAAGTGTTGAATAAGTCCAGTGTCACATGCATGCAGTGACATAAGCCTATCACCAGATCATCAATATCTATTGTTTATGCTGTTATTGTATAGTTTTTATAGTTTTACTTGCCTCATTTCTGGCATTCTGGTTTCTTTTTCATATTGTTTATAGTCATAACCTTTGAATCGAGCAAATATCCAGTTATATCAACATGTGCTGTGCTTGTTAGTTTTCAACTTTGCACAATTATATTATTTAAATTTTACTTTTAATGTAGTGCTTATTGTACCATCCAAATCTGATGAGTGATGACTCTGTTCGTTTGGAACTTGCAGGAAATAGATGAGCTATGTGATGAATGGGTTCCAGAATCCCTTATTCCTGCTATTACAGAAGAGATGCAAGGGGAACCCCCTGTATTGGAAAGGTGAAAGCATTACGTTTTCAATTCATTTATTCTTTAAATGTCGAGTTCTCTCGAAATGTTGTTGAAGCTATGCTTGTGTATTTTGTTATTTTCTCAAATATTTAGGTTTTGACAAAAAAAATAATTCACATTTCTCTCTCTCTCCATATTAAAGTAAAGACATATTTCTGTTACCATGTGTTTTTCCTTTCTGTTACCATATGTCATTTGTTTCCTTGAATTATAGTGGGTGGCTAGTTTACTTTTTGTCTTCTTTTTTGGAACTTCTTCTCAGAAACTTCTTCTTCAAAAACTTGTTGATTTTCTTCTCAAAGATATTAAGTTCTCGAGTATGTGTGAAAGGTTTTCCATTATATCAAAGACATAACTGCTCACAAGTTGCATTTTATGCAGTGCTGCAGGGCCACATACAGTAATCAATGGCAAAGAAGTTGTGAATTTTGCTTCAGCAAATTACCTTGGATTGATAGGAAATGAGAAATTACTTGTGAGAAAAACTTCCAATTTTATATTATATTTTCTTTTATGGTAATGGTTTTATTCAATTGGAGCATTTATAGCAATGTTGTATCACAGGAGTCATGTACTTCTGCATTGGAGAAATATGGTGTTGGCTCTTGTGGTCCTCGTGGGTTTTATGGAACAATTGGTATAATTTGATATGGACTCAAATTGCTGCAGTCTGCTTAATGGACTGCATTGATGTTTTCTCCTTTATCTTTTACATGTGAAAAGATTAACCTTTTAACAATTTTGTTTTATGTAGATGTCCACGTTGATTGTGAGGCCAGAATAGCAAAGTTTTTGGGAACTCCTGATTCAATCCTCTATTCCTATGGACTCTCCACCATGTTTAGTGCAATTCCAGCTTTTTGTAAAAAAGGAGATATTGTTGTTGTGTGAGTATATTTTATTTTGACTGTGTAATTGCTGGAATGTCATAATACAAAGTAGTTGGTGGACAAAGGAAATTAATATGAAGATTACATGTAAAATGTTATAATTCTTAACTGATGCTTAATTTAATAATTTTTCTTTAGTAAACGAAGACATGATCATTTTTCTATCATTGCAAGTTGCTTACTTTTTTTTTTCCTAAGCAAATTTAATTAAACCAAAACAAACAAGAATACAACAAAGAGAGGAGAAGATCTACGTTATGCCCGGTGTAAATACACCGGGTGAATTTGGGTCGTACGTATTGTACACCCGTAGTAAGTCTTTCTGTACGTATTAAACACATACGGATGAGATTTACTCGGTGTATTTACACCAGGTGCATTGTAAACGTTCTTCAAAGAGAGGGTCACAGCCCTCTAAGGCACCAGCCTTACAAGACACCAAGTTGCTTACTTTTGGTTGAGTAATTTTTTCATAGAATATTGAGAATAAAAACGGCATCTTTGCTGACTTTCCTGTTATTGTCTTTTCTTTCAAGCCATTGTGCTGTAATAGAGATGACATTATCATGATCAATCATCATTTGATTTCTTTACCGTCCTTTGATGACTTATCTACTGATTTTTTCCCTGGTAGGTCTTGTCTTTTGATGTATGGTATCATTCATGTATGATTTTGGTAATATGAGTAGTTTTTGGAATATTTATCCAGGTTCTTCTATAAGTTATTGTTGGTTGGGTTTATAAATATGAAATTTGCATCACTATTTAAATTTTTTTTGCTTTTCCAGGGATGAGGGTGTTCACTGGGGAATACAGAATGGTCTTCATTTATCTAGAAGTACGATTGTATATTTCAAGCACAATAACATTGAGTCTCTACGAAATACTCTGGAGAAAGTTACTCAAGAAAATAAGCGAGCTAAGAAGCTAAGACGCTACATTGTGGTTGAAGCTGTGTACCAGGTACCGCTTTTATATTATGCTTTACTTTGACTAGGCTGATAACCTAACCTTGAAGCTATTGTTTCAGAGCTGTACTGGCTTTATTTTTTGATAAGTTTTTTTATTTATTTTTTTTTATCCTTCTTTTTCTGTAAACATCATTGAGAATATGGCAAACAAGCATTGGTCTCAATTCGTTTATTCTAGAATTATATTTTTTGGCACTAAGTATAGGTTGATAGAGGAAGTTGTGCGCTAGAGGAGATTATGTTGGACAACACTTGAAAACTGAGTATGTTGTTGACAAAATGGTATATGATGAGCTAAGGTTATGGGTAGTACATCATTATTTCTTTTTTGAGATACAAACATTAAGCAAAAATTTAAATTTTTATCTGTTATTTTAAGTGTAAAATAACAACTTAACATTAGAAAGAAGGTATATAAATTACAAACTAATACAGAAGGAAAGCATTGATTATAATCATGAACCAACCTCTAAGAATAAATTTTCTTTTCTTTTTATGTAAAAAAATTAAATAAAAGTATACGCAAGTAAAAGATTTCCGAATAAAAATAAAGGAGCAATACTACCCTATTGATCTTGATAGAACGAGAAATTGGTGATAATGTTAAACAAGTTGTGAACTATGGCCCTTCCATTTAAGTAAAGTACTTGTAATATCCCACTCCTTGGTAAGGACCTACACTTTTTTTAATGAAGCTTCTTATAGACAGCATTTCTCTTGGGTCTACTACACTATATAACTATGTCTGGCTCATTCAATTTGCCAAACATTTCCTTTATTTTATTTTATTTTATTATTATTATTATTATTATTTTTTTGGGGGGGGGGGAGGGGGGAGGCCGGAGGGTGGGTAGTGGGGTTTCTGTGATGGAGGGGAGGTTTTGACAAGGACATTTAAATTAATCAAAGGAATATCAGAGCCGATTCTCGATGCAATAAAATCACTTGAGAAACCAATTATTAGGCTGACCAAGTTGCATCAACACATTTTAGGTCTTTTTTTTTTTTTTGTAGGTCTTCTATTAGGCCTGTTATACTAATAGTATATTGCTGTCTATGTCCTGTTGCATTCTTTTTTATGAGAATTTTTCCGTCAAATTGGGAAATGTTAGTGTTGTGATCGATTTGTCCAATTTGCAGAATTCTGGCCAAATTGCTCCATTAGATGAGATCATCAGACTGAAGGAGAAATATCTGTTCCGTGTTTTATTGGACGAGAGCAACTCTTTTGGTGTGCTTGGCTGTTCTGGACGAGGTCTAACCGAACACTATAGGATTCCGGTAACATTTTGAAGATTCCTCAGATTAATTAGTCATTGAATCTCTGTATGTTGGTTTATTTTAGTGTGATATTGTAGATTGAGAAGATAGACATCATAACTGCTGCCATGGGACATGCATTGGCCACAGAAGGAGGATTCTGCACTGGAAGTGCCAGAGTCATTGATCATCAAGTATGAAAGAAGAACTTCAATTTGGAATATATATATATATATATATATATATCGAAAGAACCTTCATTTAGCCATACTTTTTTCTTTTCATTATATATTGATCAATATGATGCTTAATCTTGTTTCAGCTTCCTTGTATTAATGATTCATGCTGTGCTATGTATTGGCAGCGTCTCAGCAGTTCTGGTTACGTATTTTCTGCTTCTCTGCCCCCATACCTAGCCAGTGCTGCAATTACTGCTATTGATGTCCTGGAGGAAAATCCTGATCTGATTACAAAACTGAAGAAAAACATTGCCTTATTATGCAAAGGTTTGTTTTCCTTTCACCATAATATGTACTGATATATTCGAGGGCTTGATTGTACTTGCCAAACTACTAACCTGGAATACAATTAAATGAGCCTGGAATTGTGATTTAAGGTTTCGTTTCCAGTGAACTGGAACTATATCAATTTTGTTTTGGGTATTTCCTTTCCTTTTGTTTCTAACTTTTTGAGCTATTGCAGGTCTGTCAGATATCCAAGGCCTTGAGATTGCTAGCAGTCCAGAATCCCCCATTGTACATCTCAGATTACAGAAGTCCACGGGGTCTTTAAAGAATGATCTACAGCTGCTTGAAGATATTGCGGATCATGTATGCAGTAGTTTAAGCTTCATTGAAACATGACTTTGATTACTTCACTAGTTCTTAATTGCTGTACATTTGCAGGCATTGAGGGAGGACTCTGTCTTTGTAGTGACATCCAAAAGATCAACGCTTGATAAATGCCTTCTGCCCGTGGGAATTAGATTGTTTGTGTCTGCTGGTCATTCAGAGTCTGATCTGCTGAAAGCATGTGAATCATTGAAGAGAGTTACAGAATTGGCGTTGACTGGTTGTGATTGAATGTTGCATATCAGATATCATGCTTAGTGGCCTTCCTCTTTGATCTCATGTGGCCAACAAAGAATTGAGGGAAAGATGTTGCTAGGAGTTTGGTATTGCTTATGAATTATTTCGAATATTGTTTTTTGTAATTGTTCCTTCACATAAAAGCTAAGGCGGTAATGACATGCCGTTTGAGCTGATGGCAAAGCTAAAATGTGTTGGAGCTGAGTTGTGGAAATTCTTTTGGTTTTACAAATGTTACATGCTGATTCTTGTTCTCTTGAAAATTCTGTTTGTAGGATTGTCACTTCAGCTAGGCTTCTTATTAGATTAAAATGTCTTCTGTGAATATATTACATAGCTCATTGGATTGGTTGGAGGAAACATTTGTTTAATTATTTTTATTCTTCTCTATGTGCTTTTTCATTCTTCCTTGTAGTGTTCAATTTCATTTATGATATTTTGTACTAGTATTTTTCTGTCTTTGATAAATAAATGTATATTCTTTCCTTTTGGAGGTCCTGGTGACAAGCCAGTGAATCTATTGCATTGGTGTAGTTTTGTTCTTTACAAATGGGCTTGGATCACCTTAGTAAATTTGGAATTGATATGTGGATGCTAGTAAAGTGTAATGCGATTAACACTGAGGGTAACCTTTTAGAAAGAAAATGATTAGAGCTAAACAGCTTATATGGGTTAAGATAGTGAGAAAAGATATAATCGTACAAAGTTTATAAATAGAGCGGGCTGTAAAAGCAGGATTTATGGAGCTACATCTAAGGAATTGCCAGAAATTAGAAATTCTTTGGAAAGAAAAAACATAAAAATTTATTTATTTTCTCTATGTTTACTTTAAATGTGTATAAAATGACTTTAAATGTGGAAAAGTTATACATAAAAATGTGAACATTAATTCTTATGATTTATTTGTGTGAAAACATCTTCTAAATGTGTCTAAAAGTTGATAAATAAAAAAAAAATTGGAAAGAAAAAAACATAAAAATTTATTTATTTTCTTTGTGTGAAAAAATACTTTTAGGTGTGTAGAGAAAATGACTTTAAATGTGGCCAAGTGCTGCTTAAAAATTTTCACATCAATTGTTATTATTTATGTGTGGAAACATTTTTAAGTGTGTTGAAATGTTACTAAAAAATTAGAAACAAATGTTTCTCCACGTAACATATACATTCTAATTTTTTTTTTCAAAAAATTTTAGAATATAACACTTAAGTTTCATATTTTTCTGACTCATGTCCACACATTTATAACAACTTTTCATACAATTAAAATACTTTTTTCACACATTGAAAACAAATAATTTTCTATATTTTTTCTTTCCAATTTTTTTAACAGTATTAAGGCACACTCAAAGTGTATTTCCCAATAATTCTTAGGACAAATGTACTTATTAGGACAAATGTACACACTTGTAGTAACTTTCTACAAAGTACTTTTCCACACTCATAAAGTAATTTCCTACAAATATGTGTGTGTGTCTGTCTATATATATATATGTCTTTTCTTTCCTTTTTTTTAACAACATTTAGGGACACTTAAATGATGTTTTTATATAATTAAAACATGACACTCGAAGTAAGTTTCCAAAAATTAAAATTTAACTCTCAAAGTAAATTTTCACACAATTATAAAAACACTTAAATAGTAGAAAGGAAAAAAACACTATATATTATTAAAATTCTAAATTACAATATTACCATCCGCTTATATTCTAATTGTTTTTAAAGTGATTCTAATTGATGTTCACATTTTTTAAAAAATTGGGCATGCTTACATATAAAATTTTTGTACACATGTATTAGATAAACTAAAGTTATGGGTACAATTATAAAAACAAATTAATCACATTTTGCTTTGATTTTCATAATATTGGGACTCATGTACACACACTTAAAGTAAATTATCACATACTTAAAGTATTTTTTCACACACTTAAAATAATTTTTTTTTTTATGTAAAAAATAAATAATTTTTTACGTTTTTTCTTTCTAATTTGTTAGCAACATTTAGGCACCACTCAAAAATGTTTCTACACAAATAAATTTTAGCACTTCTCTTTGTTTTTTCCACTGCTTAAAGGGATTGTTATGACCACCATGAAACGACAAATCCCAACAACGGATTATAAGAGCCGGAACTGCTAAGGGCATTCCATCCAACGTAAGCATCAGGATAATCTGGAGGTTGATATAGTCACTTTTTTACTGTTCATGTATATATATATATGAAAATGCCTGGAATATCTAGAACTTGAAAGTGCTTGGTGTCTGGATTTTGTGTCCACCATGCCAGGATGAGAAATTGACCTCTTTTATCTTTGAAAATCTAGCCATATATAATGTGCTTAAAGACAACATTTTGGATAAGACTAATATTTTGGCTAGATTTTCAAAGATAAAAGAGGTCAATTTCTCATCCTGGCATGGTGGACACAAAATCCAGACACCAAGCACTTTCAAGTTCTAGATATTCCAGGCATTTTCATATATATATATATATATATCAACCACCAAAGGAGATAATCGGCCGACTAAATTGAATGGCTTTGGCTCTAAAAATTTTGGCTACTGAAATCCATGGATAAGGATAGCATCACATAATGTCTGTTTTACAATAATCGCCAAAGAGCTTCAAGCTTATTATATACTCAATTATTTCCTCCTATACCAAATAACACATCAATTAATGGAAGTCACGACAAACTTCTCTTGGAGTCACAGCAACCCTTGAGACATTTTTCAGCAAGTATCGGAATATGTGAAGCAGAACAACTGCATGTGTTTCAGAATGAATTATCAGGTGTTTTAAGAAATTTCATACAACTTTTAATAATAATAATAATAATTAATCTGACAGTAGAAATGTGTTGGTGTACAGCCTTTTAGTACAACCAAGAGGTCTTGTGTTTAGCTCTTCGAAAATTAAATATACATGTACTTTGATTATATGATGTTATATGATTAGTTAAATTAGATTATTTATTATTATAATTCAACGGTACTTCCTCAAATTTCAAATAGATGGTAGAGGGTTGAAATCATTTACTGTAGGAGTTCAAAAAAAGAAAAAAAACAAAAAAAACTACCAAACGACAATGTATCAGCTTCTTGTGTTCAAGGACTAGAATTTTCTGCCGTAATCGGCATATGTAGTAACGGTGCTTTAAATTTTTTATCCGAAAATTAACTCATCATTCAAGCATCACAAACCAAAAACAAAACTAAACAATTAATAAATTAATATTATTTGTGATAAAGTAAAGAAAAACTAATAAACTATAATACTATTCCTGTCAAAAGATAAAGAAAAAGAATAAATTATAATATATGTACCTTCTTGTGTGTGTATATATATATGTTACTTATTTATTTTTTCTTTTCACTTAAAAGTTCATAATTTTTACTACAAATAATTTATTATTATTATTTGTTTGAAACTATTTTTGTTATATATATATATATATATGTTCCACGGACCACATTGTGTTCCCTCAAAATATTAGTCTTATCCAAAATGTTGTCTTTAAGCACATTATCACATTATATATGGCTAGCTTTTCAAAGATAAAAGAGGTCAATTTCTCATCCTGGCATGGTGGACACAAAATCCAGCACCAAGCACTTTCAAGTTCTAGATATTCCAGGCATTTTCATCGTTTGACTTCAAGAATGGGTGGATAACAGAAAATTTTGTCTTCATGGCAGCAAGTGGACTTAGATATTCCATGCTAGTAATAACATTTTCTTTTTTGAGTTAAAACATTATTACTAATTGCTGGGTGATAAGGACTGATCAATCCAAAAAATTATGTAAGTGAAGACAAAGTTGAGTCCATTTATAATTGTAGGGTTAGTGTTTATATATATATATATATATATATATATGGGGGGGGGGGGGGTAAAGTTGTATATGGTGAGATTTTTTTTGTAATTTTAGTTGGGACAAAGTGTAATTTTAATGAAATATTTTCATAAAATCGTAGGCGTATAATATAAAAAATAAAAATTTCAATATTGCACGTAAGACTATACTTGGCTTTAAGTATGTCTTTGAAATATCTTATTAGCTCGACTTGGGCTCAATCCTAGACATTGGTTTTTTTTTAAACATGCTCCTATTTTGAGTCAATAGGATAATAAACAAACACATCTCATTGTATTGATAAGACGTATTGGTAGTGACTAAAGGGGTCGAAGACCAAGAAGTGAGTTATCAACTCAAATCCGTAGTCAATCCTATTTCTGATATAAACAGTTAGACAATTCAATCTGATTTTTTTCATATATTTATATCTGAAATACTGCGAAAAGGACCGATTCCAAATTGTTCAAATCACATTAGAAGTTTTGGTCTTTTGGTATTTTGATTCATTACTGAATCCACATAGAAATAATAGGAGATCATACATAATTTTTTTTTTTTTGCATTCAGAACTGGTAAGTCTATGTCATCCATAAATATACTCTAATTATCATGTAATTCTTACAATTTTAGGTGGGAAAAGAAATGGATCATAATTTTTTCTGCTTCTCGAGGTACTACTATATAATTCTTAGAATTTTAGGTGGGAAAAGAAATGGATCATAATTCTTTCCGCTTCTCGAGGTACTACTATATAAAGAGGAATGAAAAGAAGGAATCGTTGGTTAAACATTTTGAATGAAAAATAAATATGCTACTAATATTATTGGCCAATTAAGTAAGTTAAGTTGAGTGAAACCTAACTATTATCAATAGGTCTTTGTCATATAAACATGCACGCCACTTAAACTGTCAGATTGATTGTTCGTTTCCTTTGTTACTTAATTTTACTTTTGTGGGAAGCTAACTCTGGCTTTAGGATACTTCTCAATCATGGTCTCTTTTTCATTCCCATGGCCTAATTCATCACAATTAAGCATGCCAACAGTTAGTTTGGCACAAACACCAACTAATGTCGTATTTCATGAGTTCCGGTGCTAGTCAACGTCTTTGCAAATCCTCTTTAATTTATCGGTGCCTTGGATTTGAAATTAAAAAAAAATCAGTTTAAAGTGCGCACAAATTAAATTTTCTGACACAAATTCAAGACTTTAAATATAACTTAATAACATTTTTTTTAAAAATAATTTATAACTACTCTTTATGGTTCCGACAAACCCTTAAAAACTTAGTTTTTTTGGGGGTTGGATTGATCCTTAAATTCTTAGCCATGGATAAAGATTGTCCTTTCATTTTTGAAACCCTAGCAGGCAATTTTGAGGCACTAATCTAATTATCTAATTTAATCGCTTGAACTCATTATTTTAGATGGTATCTTGTCGGCAGTATGATTTAGACATTGATGACAAACGTGTTTTCATTCCACACCAAAAACTCTATATTACTATTTTTTTTTAAAAGAAAAACGAAGGAGAATTGACACCTAACGGACTCCTATTTTAAAATAGCTCAACTAATGTCCCACTATCACAAAAGTGAGAACCCTGTATTATTATTTTACTCATCAGGTTAACAAAATAATATTATTGTACTAAAGAAAATACCTATTCAATTTGTAGAATATTAATCATAAGTACACGTAAGACCATTATATATGCTGTAAATCAGAATTGCACATGTGGCTTACACGTTGCATGCTAATCAATTGTCATAAGAATAGGTATTTTGGGCTATAACTCTGTGTAAATCACTTTTTAGAATGGACGATGGACATTACTGGAAACCATACTAATCTTGTCTCTTGTCCACGTTAAGACTTTTTTATTTTTTTGACTTCTTTCTACCTAATTTACCCTCCAAGTCGTCTGAAAAGACACTAGTAAAAATGTTACACACTAACAAAGTCTAAAAAGTGGCCAAAAGAGGCAAAAAAGTATGGGCACTTTTGTCATATCAAAATCTCCAGAGCATATTACCAGAATGATTCCAAATATTCCCCCAGCTGATCATTAAACTTAATTGATAAAACACGTCATAAGTAGCAGAGACATTGCAGCAGTATATAAATACCGTGAACTCTCCAAATCCACGGGACACTTGGTTCCTGTGGGACACACTGCCTGTTTGGAATGATCTGGCAGCGAGTATAAACTTCTATGTACTGCTGAGTGTAGGAGTAACTGTTCATAATTAGTGTGCTTCTTGAACCATTCACGAGACACTCACATTCACAGTTTTGAAAACATAAAAGATCAAAAATTAATTACATAAATTCCCTGAACTATAAAGAATCTACATATTATCTCCCTCTCTCTCTTTTAAATTTTTAACCAATAATCACTATAAATATCGACAGTTTAATTTGTAACACATCCGTGTGTCAGGTTAAAATTTAGGAGATGTCCTCTGTCATTCCATTCTTATTTTTTTTAAAGTAAAATTATAAAGGTGTCTCTCTACTATACAATTTTTTATTCTTGTATTTTTAATACCTTAATTGCCCTTATTTGATAGGATTATAATTCTTGGCTCTAAATTGCAACTTCTCTCTCACTTTCTCTCTCTTTCTTGGCGTGAAAAGATTTCAGAAATGTATAAATCATGCAACCCTAATTTTCAGACTATATTGTTTGAGTTGATTTTAAAAATATTATTTCTTATTGTTGAATCAATTTGTCAATATTTATTTTAAAAGTAGAAAAGTTTAGGATTCAATATAATAATTTAGAGAGTATCAATCAAATGCATGTGATTAGGATAATAAAAGTTACCTGATTAGATAAGTTGGGAATAAGTTGTTAATAATAGATTACATAAAGAAATATTAAAAAAGTATTTGAGTTGGAAACAAACATTATATTAATGAATAAAACCTATTTAGAAAAAAATTAATTGTATTTAAAATCAAACAAAAGTTTAATTTCACTTAAATAAAAATTATGATATATAGTTCTTTAAGGAAACTAAGGAAATCTTTTTTATTTTAATAGAGAACTTTTAGAAATTAAAAGATGAAAAGAGAAAAACATGACTCTATGAAATTCTTTTTCAATTGTAGTTGTCTTAATTTAGCCAAGGAGTTTTTGCACCAAAATTTCAAAAAAGAAAAATATAAGGTTTTTCTTCCTTTGCTTTTTATTTTCCCCCCTTCTTATCTGTTTTGTTTGTTCACAAATTGATGGTATGTTTCTAATTTTTAATTTATGTTATTTTATAAATAAGATGTGTGAAAAATAAATTACACGTTTGTTGAGCAAAAAGACAAAATTTTAAATTTTGGATTCTTTTAGTTATATAGGATAGGGACACAAACAACAAGTTTCAATTAAAAAATGTCTAAACTATAGTATCTCGGTGGTAATAAATGGATTATTATATTATAAACTTAAAACAAAATCAATCACAAATTACTTGGGATAACGAGGATGCAGTTGAAATTTTTTTTTTAGGAAAGATAAAATATAATTAGAATTGAGTTTTGATTTAGAATGACAATTAAGGTACTAAAAATATAAGAATCAACGATGGTATAACATAAGACCACTTTTATAATTTTACTTTACAAAAAAATAGAATTAGAGTGCTAGAGGATATTGGTGGAGTACCAATATCAGCTTTCAAAATTTAATGATAAAGTATTGGAACTTTTCTAGAATTTCCAAATTTCTTTAAGAAAATTTCTCAAATCTCACTAATAATACATTTTTTGCATATTAACAAGGTAAATATATATTTCTTTTATATTTATTTACAAGATATTGTGCAAATAATCCTAAAATCAATTTGGTAATTTTTGAGACACTCAGTTGGTTTTTTTTTACTTTATTTATAAATTTTTGAGAAGCTTCTTTTATTCTAAGAGTGTATATTCAATTTCTTTCATAATTCAAGATGGCATTGCATTAAAAATAAAAATATTTGAAGAAGAGTAGATTTTTACCGCGAGCATTTCTCAATGTAATTGTTAGATTGAGATATTTACTGACGCAAGGAGACAAGGAGTGGGCAATCCAATTAATTATTTCCTATTATCTAGGTAAATAGCTAGCGAGTATTTCGCTACTGCAGTAGTGGCTAATCCAATATTTTTGCATTGACAGCATTGCTCACATGGTCTTACCGATTTGAGCAAAATAGTTCCTATATTATCTGCACTTTCTCTTCCATCTCTCTCTAAATTCTTTCAGTCCCAGTGTCCTTGTTGTGTCACCGGGTAAATCCAGAAAGATCTTTCCCCTGCTCTCTCTTCTTGATACAATTATACAATCACACACAGATATATACATATATATCGCACATAGTGGTTGATAATGGCGGGAAACGATTGGATAAACAGTTACCTGGAGGCGATACTGGATGTGGGGCCAGGGCTCGACGATGCGAAGTCGTCTTTGCTGCTGAGAGAGAGGGGAAGGTTCAGTCCCACTCGCTACTTCGTCGAGGAGGTCATCACTGGTTTCGATGAGACTGATCTACATCGTTCCTGGGTTAAGGTATATCACACACACACGCACATATAGGTTTATCTCTCTAAATATATATCCTTTTGATTTCCTCTATTCTTTCTGCTTCTGAAACTTCAATTATGTTTGGTAGGCTGCGGCGACGCGGAGTCCGCAGGAGAGAAATACGAGACTGGAGAATATGTGTTGGCGAATCTGGAATTTGGCTCGCCAGAAGAAACAGGTTCTTTTAGTATCATTTATATATAAAAATAGATGTATCACTATATATGTGTTTGTATGCATGAAGTACTGTAGTTTAGTTATTAGGATTTAGGTGTTTTTTGAAATATGTTTTGCCGTCATGGTCGAGAGCATAGGTGTTTAATATTCATTCCACTGTGAATTTTAATTGTGCAAGTTTAGTGCATGATGGATTGTGTTTGATCTAGAAATTGGAACTGAACTGATTTTCCGAATAGGACTTTATCATTTTATTGTTTAACAATTGGGTTTTCCTTATTTTGGATTTCACAAAGTATGGTCGTTGTTTTGATGAAATTGCGGTTATTCTTTTTCTTTGTGAATTGTCTTCCAAGCTGGATACATCTGAAAACTACACTCCGCTTTCTGTCAGATCTCTTATAGATATTTTGAGAAGTATGAAAACACAGATTTGCATAGATTTATATATGTCCTGCACATACGCATTCTTAGTTGCTGCGTTTTGTTGGTTTTATAACTGAACTTATCAACGAAAGAAATCACATTTGAGTTTTGGATATTTCCCTTTCACACTGTTTGTGCATAGGAAGGGCAGTGCATACACCAGAAGTGGAAGTCAGGTGGTTCTACCCTTTATCTAAAACCATCTTGTGTGTTACTCAGAAATTTTAATCCCAGCTTTGTCCTTTAATTTATGAATATTTTCTCTTTTGATATTTAAAATGGTTTATGTGGTATAAAACAAGTGATATTTCAGTTCTTGTTATCTTATTGTGATCACATCTCTGAAGAACTTCAATTTTTAATTTCATGCCGTCCTTGTAACTCATTTGGCAAAAGTGATTTCGTTTTATCACCAATTTTTCTTCTTTTTCAACAATATATGTATATGTATGTTATATATATATATATATTCTGGTATACTAAGTACGGATTATACACTTCATTTGCGTCAACTTTTTCCTTTCTTTCTCCTTGTTTCTGTCTATGTTGCTCTTTTTAGTTGTCATGGCTCTTACTTGAAATGCATTTACTTGCTTCTATATATGGGGTTTGGTGGAATTATGTTAGATGTTTTCATATCTTGGTGTGTTGTTTTATTGCAAAAGAAATTACCATCTCTGGTCTTTAGATTCTCCAAGTCTCAGTGTTAATATGTGAAAAGTTATTGAAGTTTTATATATACCATTTTCCAATCATTCAGTTATTTATTTATTCATTTATGTAGCTTGAGGGGGAGGAAGCTCAGAGGATGGCTAAACGCCGTCTTGAACGTGAAAAAGGCCGTAGAGAAGCAACTGCTGATATGTCTGAGGACTTGTCAGAGGGGGAGAAAGGAGACACAGTTAGTGACATGTCATCTCATGGTGATAGCACCAGAGGCCGACTACCCAGAATTAGCTCTGTTGATTTGATGGAATCATGGGCTAATCAACAGAAGGGGAAAAAACTATACATTGTATTAATAAGGCATGGACTGAATTTTAGTACTTTAACTTTTAAATATTGTAAAATGTTGCATATCAAGTACACATATTGTTTGTATTTCATTCTTTTAATTTCTAAATTAATTTGATGAGCTGTGGGAAAAACTCTCTAGGGATCTTGACATGTTCGGAGTACTACAATTTCTGATATTGTGGTGTAAAGGACATCATTCCTCTGGTCTGTGTCTCTACTTATTATAAGAATTATTATTCTTGCAGCCTCCATGGTCTTATAAGGGGTGAAAATATGGAGCTTGGTCGTGATTCTGATACTGGTGGTCAGGTAGATTTTTTGGTTGTAAGAGCTTTTTGATTCAATATCCTCAATGTAGTTGCACTCCATATTGGTGATAAATTTTTAGCAGTGTTATTTTTATAAACTAGTACTTTGTGTAGTTGCTTATCGGAGCTGAATAATCTTCTCTTTCTTTTTTTCTTTTAGGTTAAGTATGTTGTAGAACTTGCAAGGGCTTTGGGCTCGATGCCAGGAGTGTATCGGGTTGATTTACTGACTAGACAAGTGTCATCATCAGAAGTAGATTGGAGCTACGGTGAACCGACAGAGATGCTGCCTTCAAGAAATTCAGAAGGTTTGATGGATGATACGGGGGAGAGTAGTGGTGCTTATATCATTCGTATTCCGTTTGGTCCAAAAGAGGAATATATTCCAAAAGAACTTCTATGGCCTCACATCCCTGAATTTGTTGATGGTGCACTTAACCACATAATACAGATGTCCAAAGTTCTTGGTGAGCAAGTTGGTGGTGGACATCCAGTCTGGCCTGTTGCCATACATGGGCATTATGCAGATGCAGGTGATGCCGCCGCTCTTCTATCTGGTGCTCTAAGTGTACCTATGCTTTTCACTGGCCACTCACTTGGTCGGGATAAGCTGGAACAACTTCTGAGGCAAGGTCGACAATCAAGGGATGAAATAAATACAACATACAAAATAATGCGCCGGATAGAAGCTGAGGAAGTATCTCTTGATGCATCGGAAGTTATCATAACTAGCACTAGACAGGAGATAGAGGAGCAGTGGCGATTGTATGATGGTTTTGATCCAATATTAGAGCGTAAACTACGAGCTAGGATCAGGCGTAATGTGAGCTGTTACGGCAGGTTCATGCCCCGCATGGCTGTAAGTATCAGGATTTCATTCTTAACACATTTGTGAAATGTTCAATTGCTTTTGTTGATCAAAGTAGGGTTGTTAGAACGGTCAGTCAGCCGTTCTTGAAGTCTAGTTTGTTTCTTTCATTCTTCTTCTTCTTCTTTAAAATGGTTAAAGGATCCTAACTTGTAAGGTTTAATATTTTTGGTTGAAGTAATGTAGTTTGAACTTAAATTGAAACTGATGAGTCTCTTTGTCTAATTCAGATACGAGTGTCCGATAAGGAGATCTCAAAACACACGAAGCTGCAATGAAACAAATTGCATGTTTTCTTGTTTTAATTCTTGCATGATAAAAAAGAAATGCTAAGATACAATGACATTGTAACATGAATTGTAATTTAAGTATATTTATCTCGTATAAAATTGAAATACAGTGTTTTGCTAAGTGCAGGCACCAAAATTGTATTTAATTGCTGTCTTTATTGCAAAGTATCTGAATAGAGGTCATCTTTTATAAAAAAAATCCTGAAGTCTCGCATAAATTTTTGTTCTGTTTGGAATGATACGGACTATCATATACACTAAATTTGAACTGTGGTTGGACTTGGGAAGAATTCTAGGCCAAGTTCATTTTCTTTGTTTCATCATAAGCCAGTGTTGGTTCTTACGATCCTGATTTAAAGAGCTCACATACATGAGCTTCCAATCATATCATGTTTTTCTGCGTTATGCATCCGAGTACTTTGCTAAGTCATTGAAGTTTCTTTTATATCATTCCTGCTACCACAGGTAATTCCCCCTGGAATGGAGTTCCATCATATTGTTCCACAGGATGGTGATATAGATTTTGAAACAGAAGAAAATGAGGATCACCCTGCTTCTCCAGACCCGCCCATTTGGTCCGAGGTTCCAATTATTCGTTATACATTAATTTAATGTGTTCTATCTGATAGCTAATCTGTAATACTCCTTTCAGTTTTAGCTGTTTGATTTATCTAGGAATCTGCAATGAAACTCATGCCAATATTGAACATGGTTGGTATTTTGCAGATAATGCGTTTTTTTAGCAATCCACGCAAGCCAATGATACTTGCCCTTGCTAGACCTGATCCCAAGAAGAACCTCACAACTTTGGTTAAAGCATTTGGGGAATGTCGTCCATTAAGAGAGCTTGCTAATCTTGTATGTCCGAATCACCTACAACAGTTGTGAATTCATCTCCTTAATTGTGCAGAGAAGCTGAATTGGCTTTGTCATTGAGGTCCTTTTATTCTCTGTATTTTGCAGACTTTGATAATGGGTAACCGAGATGGTATAGATGAAATGTCAAGCACTAGTTCTTCTGTTCTTCTCTCTATACTTAAGATGATCGATAAGTATGACCTGTATGGTCAAGTGGCATACCCTAAACACCATAAGCAGTCTGATGTTCCCGACATCTACCGTCTAGCAGCAAAGACAAAGGTACTCCTATTTTGTTTGCATCCATCCTAGATTAGATGTGGTTCAATAATTTGAATTTTAAGTAGGAATGAGATTTTTGTGAGGGATTATTATTGATGTCCTTCCATTTCCTGCGTTGTACATCTAAATTACAACTTTCCACACAGCCCATGCCAGTATCATCTGTTGACTTGTCCACCTCACATTCCTCTTACTGTATATTGCTTTGACAAGTATGAAATTTCTTTATGACGGGGTTGTGAAACTTGTTACCCCGCTTAGATGTTATAGTTGTTGCTTGCAAATGGATTTTAATGTTATGGAATAAGAATGGCTTTAGATGTATATGGAGTAGAGTTGAAACCAAGATGGGTTTGCATGAAATTCAAAAGGTTATAATGCTTATGTTTTTTTCTTTTGGATTGCTGTCTTGTTAGTAACTATCAATGACTGGAACTTAAGTTTTGCATCTTGAGGTTGTAAATGCTCTTACTAATGATATTTTTATTTAGAAATATTATTTTTAATTTGGTTTTCATCTTCATTTTCTATTCCTGCTACTAGGGAATTTGTGATATTTGTTTTCTCAAATTGGTAATTAGTTAAAATAAAAGTCAATTCTTGGAAAATATAATTTGTTCTTGAATTTTATTGGAATATATTATATCAAACTTTGTTATTTCAAGTATTCTATGATTAATTCAGGCAACCACATCTCAAGGATTTCTTTATGTTTTTAGAGACATTTAATAAGCAGTGATGCTCTTTAAGAATAGCATCAATATTGACATAAAAGACCAATAGCTCAAGTATTATGTAATGCCTTAAATATAAATGAATGATAAATTTGAAGATATTGTGATAAGTTTTTTATTGTGAACAATCATCAAATCACTAAATGCAGATTTTGGATATAGAAATTTTGCATGTAGGATATACTTAGGAACAGGTGAAAACTTGTTCAATTCGGAAAGCAATCATCTTCTTTTGGTCTCTCTTGTTTTGGCTTTTTCGGGTAGTAGTATGTATACTCGATTGACTCACCTAAGTGTTTTTCCGATTATTCAAGGATTGGCTACATGAATCTTATTTCACCATTTTGCTCTATTTAAGGCCGAGAAAATCAATCAAAGATATGCTATCTATTTCCTCGCTATTTTAACCCATTTCAGTTTTTGTCCTTCCGTTTCCCTAGCATTACCATCAATATGAACCATATCACTCTTATTAATTGGTGCACTTATTGGTCTTTGCTTTCGCTTCCCTGCATATGCTCAAATCATCTTAATAGATTTTCTATTATTTAATTTTTAATGGTTGTTACAATTCCTTTCTAATTTTATCATTTCTTAACTTGCCACTCATCCATCTTATAACATTTTTATTTTGACCATGCTTATTGTAAAAATATGTTTTTTCTTAGCTGTTCAACATTCTCTGCCATGAATAACTGTTTTATAGAATTTATCACTCAATTTTAGAGATATATGTTTTTTTTTTCCAATAAGGATTTTTAGAGATATATGTTGGGGCCAACACAATTTCAAGTTTCTCTTTTAAACAAATTTTCAAACACCTATGCATGTGACTTGTACTTGAACCTGAATGCTTTACTGAAAATATTCAGTCACTCTAACAAGAGACCCATTAAATAGCTTGTGTATTTTCCATGAAGCTCAAGTTAGTTTCATCACACATACAGGAATTCTAACGAGGGAAATTGACTCTCTAACTGGAAACCTCAAAGTTTGACTTGAACAAACACTTAATTGCAGGAGTGAAATTAGGGTTTTAGGCATGGAAGTAGCTTCAAACTTACGAGCCTGGAAGGATGGTCACAAAGGCGTCCATTCATACACTGGAATGGCTGGTCCATATAATCTGATCGAACAATTTATACGATGTGATGGATTAGAGCTTTTGATGCTTCTGCTTCATTATCTGGTTGGAAAATATTGACCATGTTGGCGACTAACTTCTCTAAAAAACTTAGTCCTTAGGAATAGGGTCAAACTATGTATTATAAGTTCTCATTCCCTCTCTCCCTCATATGCATTTCCTTTTGTATATGCATAGAAAGAGACAAGACTGACTCTTTCATAGAATGGAGTGCAAATAAGCAGATGTAATGGGGAGAACAAATACAAATAGCGAGAAGTAAACCAAGGACTTTCCAGTTTCAAAGCTTTGATACCAGGTTTGGTGTGTATATATACACACACGTATAAATAGAGATAAATAGATAAAGAGAGAGAGAGAGGCTGGCTCCTCTATTTAGTTACTGTTATGTTGTGGCCCAAATTTTGTCTCGGCTTGGACCCTGATTAGGACTCTCTTGTAGCTCAGTATATAAGGGCATCTAGGGTTTGGAGTGGGTTTATTGAGAAAAACACTGAAAATCCCAGAAAGTGAGCAAGAGCTAGGGTTTGGGGTTGAAACTTGTAATCTCTTGATATTCGTATAGTGAAATATTTCGCCTGATCTTCGCCGTGGACGTAAGCTTGCATTAAGCCGAACTACCTAAATTCTTGTATTCTGTGTATTGTGCTTGTTTTGTTTTCTATCGTGTTTCATGATTGTGCTTGGTTCGTGGCTATTTTTCGTAACAATTACTAAAAAATATGCAAACGCACAAAAATACCCCTCCACTCATAAAACCTTCCATAGAACTTTCTTAACCGCATTTTGAGCTGAGCTAATATTTCCTTAATGTATTAGAGTTCACCATTGATTATGACGTTTGTGAAATGGGAGACACCACTTTCTTTGCTGTTTTAGGAATTTTCATTAGTAAAATGACAAAACTGTAGCTTAACTCAACATAATGACGCTTATCTTAACCATTTCTGGTAGGCTACAAGATTCATATTTATGCCATTTTGCTCTCAAGATTGTATCTTCTGCTTAGTCTGTATCTCTTTTTTCTGAAAATATGAAGTTTTACATAATTTTCTAGGTTGCCAATTGCCATCAATGAATTAAATTTATATTTTGTCTTGGCTAGGCCTCACAATTGAATTGTATTATTTTGTAATGCCTATCTTGAACTAGAAAGACTAACTGCCATTTGAAAGGATTTAGTGGAAGTTTTATATGTCCTTGGGCCTGTAATGACACTTCCTTTTGGTATGCTTGGGACCTGCAATGTCAATGAAAATTAGTAAGAACTAGGCTATGTTGTTCAGAAAAGAGACATTGGGAAGATAGCTAAGTAGGCTATATTATGATCAGGAGTGCTGCACCTCTAGTGATGTTGAAGATATAGGTTTTGGGGGAGACAGCAAGATAAGTTACAGGACTACGGATAAGTAATCCAAGGGTTGCTAATCAAGATTAAGATGTCATATTAAAAATATATCAGGGAAGAGGATGTTGATTGCATGTAACAATATAAGGAAACAGAGATGCAAGTTAGACGGTTGTGTGTGAAGAAACATCAGAGAGGCTTCTATTAAAATGTTGGTGCTGGTGCTACTATCTCTGACACACGAAAATGTTTCAATTTGAGAAGAAATAGGACTGTTATTCTAATTAAAAGAATAAATCATTTGAATCTTGATAGATCATCTTTAAGTTCTTTTTGAATTATGATCTTATGGAAATGTGTTGTGATCAAAGTCAAGGTACCAAAGAATGGTCAAAGAAGTAAGAATTGGTTGAATATCCAATATGTGGTGATCAAAACCAAGGAACAGAAGAATGGTCTAAGAAACTGAAGTAGAACACTCGAAACGAAGGTACAGAGAAGTCTTTATGTGCACAGCGCAAGGCAAGAGAGTATATGCATGACACCCATTTGGTTGTAAGAGTTGGGTCTTGTTGTTCTGTTGCCGTCAGTTGCAGTAGTCTTGGATTTTAATTGGTAAATTAAACCTAATGATGCCTCCTTACTAGGAGAGGATGATCAAATTTTCGTTTGCAGGAAGAATGAAAACAAAAGATAAAAAGACGACAAGAAACAAGGAGAAATTAAAAGCAAACTCTGCTGCTGCAAAAATGTGCAACTTGGAATAACAGTAATCCTCAAACCCTAGCGATACAAGACTTTATAGGGTTTTTTACTCAATGTTTGCCTTAATGAGCTTGCTACTAAAGATAAACGTAAATCAGAATAAAGAAGTTACTGAATTTGGAAGATGCTGAATCAAAAGATTTTCCTTATCTAGCCCCTGTCTGTTTCTTCTTTTACTCCTAGCCTCTTTTTGGGGTTTCTCCAATATTGTAGGAAATCATCGTCTTGATTTTTGTTACATTACCTACTTTGATTCCACAGAAACATTCATTACTTGTAGGTAATTTCGACATATTAGCTGTTGTGAAGGTTTACTGTGTAATTTTTTGCTTTGGAGAAGATTATTTTGGCATGAGAATTGCATGGATTAATTGTCATGGCTATCTGTTGAGATTTCATTCTTTGTATGAATTTTAAAGGTAGGAACTTTGAATAATAATATAATATAACATGGTGATGGAAGGGAAATTTTCTTAAGTTGGCTTTGCTATTGTGACATGGAAGTCATTTATTACGCCAGATGAACATAGGAAATTGCTGAAGTGCGGAAAGGCGGTGTAGTTGAAAGAGGTTGTGAACTTTTAGGCTCAATGCTGTGAAAGTTTATGTTCATATCTCTCACTTTTATTGAAGATTTGGCTTCCTTGTATTGGGGCAGCAAGGAAGGATTTGGCTTTCTTGGTTTGAGGTGTGAGGAAGGATTTGGCTAGCTGTACTTGAGATGCTCCAAGCCTCCACCACGGTGAACCTCTGACACCACGATGTTCTAAAGCAAGCATTTAAATCTTGTGGGTTGATGTGGACTTGCATTAAATGTTCTATAAGTTGTGAAACTTGAGATTTATGTAGGGTTGCATTAGATTTACTATGCAGTTGTGTTTTCTTTTTTATTTTGTTTTTATAATGCTGGTATGTTGGATATATTTTTATCTTTTTTATTTAGACTACTGGGATTTTCTCTTATTGTAGCTTGTAATATCATAAAAATAGTTGTTCGTCAAATTTATTAATGTACACTAAACAATATGCTCTCTGTTAGCTGGATATTCAGTTATCTACTTCCATCATCCCAAACTGAGCAGCCTCTATGAGAAAGTCATAATGACTTTCTAAGACTTGTTTTTGCAATATTACTTGCGCTGCTTGGCCTCTGTGTGTGCGCGTGTGTTTGTGTGTCTGCGTCATGTGAGTAGGAGTTATGTATTGTTAAGAGTTCTTATTCTGTCCAGTTTTTTGGCAGGGTGTTTTCATTAATCCTGCTTTCATTGAGCCTTTTGGGCTTACTCTGATTGAGGTGCTCTTCTTATACTTGTGATGCCCTTACCTTCTTATAATATTTTCATTATAGAACCAGTATAACTTCTTTTTGTTGAACAGGCAGCAGCTCATGGTTTACCTATTGTTGCCACAAAAAATGGAGGCCCTGTTGATATACATCGGGTATGTCAACTTTGTTTGTTCTCTTTTATTGATCTTGAGGATTCTATGTACCATCTAATAAAGTGGTGTTATATCTATTAAGTTGATTATATATTTGTTGTAGGTACTTGACAATGGTCTCCTTGTTGATCCCCATGATCAACAATCTATTGCCAGTGCTCTTTTAAAGCTGGTCGCTGATAAGCAGCTTTGGGCAAAGTGCCGTCAGAATGGGTTGAAAAATATTCATCTCTTCTCATGGCCAGAACATTGTAAAACTTACTTATCTCGAATAGCGAGTTGCAAACCCAGGCAGCCACGCTGGCAAAGAAGTGATGATGATGATGATAATTCAGAATCAGATTCACCAAGTGATTCCTTGAGAGATATATCTTTGAACTTGAAGTTTTCAATGGATGGAGAAAAAAATGAAGGTGGTGGAAACTTTGATAATTCTTTAGAATCTGAAGATCGGAAGACTAAGTTAGAAAACGCTGTTTTGACATGGTCAAAGGGTGTCCTGAAAGGCACACAAAAGGCTGGATTTACAGAGAAAGCAGACCAGAATGCCAGTAAGTTCCCAGCAGTGCGGAGGAGGAAAAATATTTTTGTAATTGCTGTGGATTGTGATTCCATATCAGATCTTTTTGAAAGTGCAAAAAAGTTATTTGAGGCTGTAGAGAAGGAAAGGACTGAAGGCTCAGTTGGGTTCATATTGGCAACGTCCTTTACATTGTCTGAAGTACATTCTTTTCTCGTTTCAGGGGGCCTGAGCCCTACTGATTTTGATGCTTTTATCTGCAATAGCGGTAGTGATCTCTACTATCCGTCTCTTAATTCAGAGGACAACCCTTTTGTAGTTGACTTATATTACCATTCACACATTGAATACCGCTGGGGTGGGGAAGGGTTGAGGAAGACTTTGGTTCGTTGGGCTGCTTCTTTTACTGATAAGAAGGGAGCAAATGAACAAATTGTAACTGAAGATGAAAAGATTTCGACCAACTACTGCTATGCTTTTAAAGTGCGCAAGCCAGGAATGGTAATTCTTCTTCTGCAAATAAAATTTAATTGAATGACATAATATTTTAGTTATCTGATGGATCAAGTTGGAGATGGATTTGATACTTAAGAAGTCTTATGCCAAGTAATATTATTTTATCTTCACACATGTAGGTAGGGTGTAGTCAAGTTTTGTAGTTGACTAGGTTTACATAATGAGGTTTCATTCTGTCTTAATATTTGTCTTTACAGGTTCCCCCTGTTAAGGAACTTCGCAAGTTAATGAGAATTCAGGCTTTGCGTTCTCATGCCATTTATTGTCGAAATGGCAGTAAAATTAATGTAATTCCAGTATTGGCATCTCGTTCTCAAGCCCTCAGGTAATAAACTATATTTCGTTTAATGTCGCAATGATTTCATTTTGAACTTTTGGCTTTATTTATGTGGTTAATGTGTGCTAGTATATATATAAATATATATTATGTAATTGTGAATGTTGAATAATCATCACATCAACTTGTTGATTTTGTGCCTTCTCTTTATTGTCATTGAAATACAATGAAAAATAATAATAAAGTCCTACTATTCCCCACTTTGTCTAAATGAGGACAACTAGAAGGTCACCAATGTCACACATTGTGCACATGATTGGTTAGTCATCAAGACCAAAACATGGTAATGTCAAACAACAATTGCATTTAATATAAATGAATATATGCAAAATTTATCTTATAGCTTTATCATTGTCATTGTATTTTACCTGCACTTTTGAGTTTTCCAAGTGGCATTCTTGTTTTTTCATCATAAATTATGATTCTGGATTCTGATGAGGAAAAAAGTCTTAAAAGATTTGTGGTTCAGATGTCAAAAATCATGTGATCAAATAACCTTTGGTGCTAGACACCAATTGTTTTTGGTCCAGCCCTTGGTACACGTGCAACAACTCTGATACAGTTATCTGCTGTTGGAGGATCGAGGCGATGGGCTTCTGGCACGATTCTTTTTCTGTTTTCATGTTTCCTCCGTGTATCAGCAACAAATACATAGAATGGCTGGGACACATTGTAATTGGCCATGGTAGGGCCCTGCCTCATCAGAGTCCTCAGCTCAATTATGAGAACGTCTCTATTTGATATTCTTAAATTTCTTGCCCTCAATGTTACTATTGAGAAGCATAGTTTATTTGTAACAAACGATTCTTTTCTTTGAACTCCTTTAACATATTGAAAACGACATTTCCCTTCAGGTATCTGTATCTCCGATGGGGTGTAGACTTGTCAAAGATGGTGGTCTTTGTGGGAGAGAGTGGGGATACTGATTATGAAGGATTGCTTGGTGGCGTGCACAAGTCTGTAATATTGAAGGGAGTTTGTAGCAGTGGTAGCAATCAACTTCATGCTAACAGAAACTACCCCCTCTCAGATGTTGTGCCATTTGACAGCCCCAGCATTGCTCAGACATCGGAAGAATGCACTGCTGCCGATCTCCGGGCTTCATTGGAGAAACTAGGGGTTCTCAAGGGCTAGAAGTTGCATATTCGGGTCCTTGTATGTGTTAAGTGTGACTCAAAAGATTCTCTTTCTGGATGTCCTCCGTACTTGGTTGTTGCCTTCAGATCTGGATCTTCATGAAACACACAGCCACACTTTTGGAGCCTTGTCCCTTGAAGCTGGTTTTTGGCTCTTTTATGAAACATCCAAAATAATACCCAATTCTTGTTTTTCTTCCCTTCAAGAAATCAATCTTTTGTTGCTTCCAGTGGTGTACGAGTTCTTTATAGAAGCCAACACTTATTGTATAGCTGTTGTAATCTTTTATGTATCATGGAGCTTCTTTTATCATGCTGGTCGTTGTTGTAATAAGTGGTTTCGTTTTGTTTTATATATGAAAATTGAGAGTTACACTTCTCGCGGAAGAGGATCTATTTTTCCGACATTGTCTTCTCTTCTGTACCATTTATATAAACCCGTCTCTTGATAATTGATATAAATCCATAAAAATCCGAACATTGATAATGAAGCATGTTAGAAATAGGAAATTTTAGATCATTCATGATCAATAAAAATGGGATTTAGAAGTTGAATTGGATATGCGCAAGTCAATGAAGCTTGTATTGCATAGATGGACTTGTTAAAACGCAAGATTAGCACACCTAAAAATAAGGTTTATGACATGCTGGTAGGAAACTATAGAAAAATATGCTGAAAAGATGTAAGAATTATTTTATTGTAATTTTAGCAGCACCAAATAAGAAGCTGAGATAAATTAGAAGTAGAAAGCCAAACAACACAACCAAATAAAAATGGAATTGGGAAGTATGATTTGGATTAGTAGAATTAGATTTCAGCATACCAAAGGAAAAGTGAAAATCAGACACTCAGAGAGAATCACTAAAAGTTCATGATTTGGATGTAATCACTTTTTCTTTCCTCTTGTTCTTGTTTATTTATTTCTTCTCTAGGCTCTGTTACATTCACAGATTTAGTGGGAGAAGACAAAAATGATGCAAACAAAATCTTATTGTCATATTTCAAAGGGTTGAAGCAAGTGATACTTTCCTATGTTCGAGGGTTCAATTCTTTGAATCATGTGGGTGTGTGAGTTTCTAATTAGGATAAATAAAATAACATAAAAAAAATCTTATTTTCATATAACCTCTCATGAAACACAGGAGTAAAGTTGATATAAAGATGATTTTTAACTTGTAAATACTACTATATAGAAAATAGCTGGGTCAAAGGGACTTTATTCACAGGGGAATGAGATGTTCTTCAGAATACCACAAGACTATATTTGATTGTATGGAATTTGAAATTAATTAATTTTTTTATTAATGAATTATGAACAAAATTTTCTATGCAACCGAAGATAGATTAACCATAAAGAATTTGTAATCTAAACCCAATCACAACAACATCCCAATAAGTTTCAATAAGAATTAGTCTTGTTATACACGGGAAAGCAACACTCCCTTTTCTTCCCCCCAAGTTGTCCAATTGAATTAATATATTAGTATCAATTTCCAAAACAAACACATACTTGAACGAAATATGATGTTCCCACATCAACCGGCCAGTTTATATATATATATATATATATATATATATATATATAAACTGGCCGGTTAATGTGGGAACATCATATTTATAGTCACATAATACTACTAATATTATGCACAATAATTGGCATATTTTATAAACCCTATAAAATATCATCATAAATCGTGTTCACACTAAAAGACAATGGAGAAAATTGGATAGCAAGAACTCATCACCCAACCAGAGAAACATAAATAATATGATGTGAGCGTGTCCATTAGGTCATACCTCGCTCGGTGTCTTTATTGGCGACATTCATAAACCATAAAGAAAGGTCATAGTGGTGGAAGTCAAACATAAGATCATCCAAACAGCTCACTAGTCCAGTCATAAAATACCTAATAAGCAGCCATAACTGACATCCTTTAATTTACCACCACCGCCCACCACCCCACCAAAAAAAAAAAAAAGGACATCCTTTAAAGAGCCTCATAGTGATGGGCATCATGATGTTGATGTGGTCCTATGAATTACGA
This sequence comes from Cornus controversa, assembly GCA_026545225.1. Taxonomy (NCBI): domain Eukaryota; kingdom Viridiplantae; phylum Streptophyta; class Magnoliopsida; order Cornales; family Cornaceae; genus Cornus; species Cornus controversa. Next base: position 62,000,411 of record CM048851.1, on the reverse strand, counting down.
GTTGGGACTTACTACCATCAAAAGGATATGATATGATGTTCTCATCTCTTTAACTATAAATCTTCACTCCATTCCATGCTCATCACCTACAACAATAAATTGACGTGTTAGATTAATTTTTACATCTAAATGTTTGGATAACTGTAGTTTCCTCTTGCGGAAGTTTAAGTAATTTATAAATTTCATCAAATCTAACCATTTTTTAATTATGAGATTTCAAAATAATATATTTTTTCTTTTGGAATTCCTTCAAACACAATCCGACTTTTCAAATCCGAAACCCATAAATCATAAAAACACACAAGTGAAGTTACTGTTGGGTCTGGCATAATATCGAACAAGTGTTTGTTTGGTTGGGTTTGAAGTTTCTTGTGGGCAACCGAGTGATAATAAACAAACAAAATCATCTAATTGTGGGTCACCTATTTATTTCACTGTGTACTCAGAGGTTGCCTAAAAGGCTTGACAATCCCACCATTCAAAAATATCTCTCTCTCTCTCTCTCTCTCTCTCTCTCTCTATATATATATATATATATATATATATATATATATGTTTATTGTTGAAATACAAAGCTACAATTAGATGAGCTTCCCCAACCAAAATGTATGAAAATTCTTGAACTACCATCACCAAAATGACCCTAACAATTTCTGTGACCGTTCAGACAGCAGAAGGGAAAGGATTTGGGAATTCTAAACTCTAATGTGGGCAGACCTTATCGGACCAAGGACTTTAATTGAGGATGCATGTATCTATTCACCATCCATGGTCAACCTTACCATTGCTCCATTAATCAATACCAACGGTAAAACTTTATATAAATCCTCCTTACCCTAATCATAAGTATGTGTATACAAAATAAATAGACATGTTTTTATTCATGAGAGTAAAATATGAAAAATCACATTTGTAATGAGAGATCGTCTTCTATTTTTTACTCTTTACCTTAAGTTGCTAAGTCTAATGGGGAGACTGCAATTGCCAATTAAGCGAGAGTAGGAAGCAACCTCTCATATATATATATATATATGTTACATGACATCAAAAAAATATTTTTAAAGGACCTCTAGTCTAATGGTATAACTATTTCTATTTTCAGATAGATAGAAAGATTCTCGATAATGTCTTCCCACAATTATGTAAAGAATATGTCCATTTAATTTTACCATTGGTTTAGTCACTGGTTATTTTGCCTTATATATAAATAATAAAAATTAATTAAAACTAATTTGCATGCATTCTCTTTATTATGCCAGCATGACATGAAGTGATTGGTGACAGAAAAATTGCATAATCCCAAGTGCCAAGTCATGCCAAAGAGTGAGTCTTTAAATGTTGTTGTTGGTAGTTGCTGAATTGCCTAAACTGCACTAAATAATCGGAAAAGGACACCATACTAGAGAGAGAGAGAGAGGGAGATCAGACTCTTTCTCTATATATGTATACATATATGATTTCTTCTTGCTCAATGTGGTTGTGATTGCACATGAAATGAATAGCACTGAAGGGTCTGTTTGGATGAGGAAAAAAACACATCAGATGGATCAAACCCATTTGTTCTCTTCAGACACCACCACCACAATAATTACAAACAAGAAGAAGAAGAAGAAAAGCAAGATGAGAAGTCAGAGCCGAATCAAAACAAAGCGATGTGGTCTGGTAACTTTTGAGGAATTGCCAGAGTACATGAAGGACAACGAGTACATACTGGACCATTATAGAGCCAATTGGCCTCTCAAAGAAGCTTTCTTCAGCATCTTTCGTTGGCATAATGAGACACTCAATGTATGGACGTAAGTATTTTTTTTTTTCTCTCTCTTCACAAAGATTTCAGCATCTTTCTATTTCACGGGTTTCTTTTTTTCAGAATATATAATTACTTGTGTGTGTATAATATATATAAGCTTCGATTGATTTGTACTCATTCTTTTAAATATTCTTTCTTCTTGTTTTTAATTTGAAAAATAGTTCTCAACACAGAAAAAATAAGCCTAAATGTCATTCATAGTCGATCGGCTTAGTTTTTTTGAGATTGAGCAACATTACACTTTTAATAATTCTAAAAACATTTGATACTTATTTGTTTTGCAAATGCAGGCATTTAATTGGATTTGTCCTATTCTTGGGATTGACAGTTGCACAATTGTTTCATGTGCCTCAATTAACAGATTTCTTTAATATATTTACCAGGTATGTTAAGAAACTTCTTTTCTTTTCCCACCCTTTTTGGTGTATCCTCCAATTCAATTCGAAATGAATTTCTCTTCTTTAATTTATAGACCTTATGATTTTTCAAATGGAAAAGAATAGGATTTATGTTGTTTTACACTATTTGTTAAAGATGTGCTTAAAAATGTATACCTTAATTGCATAGGATTCCAATAGTATACCTCAATTCCCATCTTTAAAGAGGAGGGAAGGTTTCGAGCAGGCAATAAAGTGTGTGTGAGTTCTTCAACTAGGAATATATATATACAGATTTTATGTGGTTTGATTTGACTGTCTCTAGGTGGATGATAATTTATCCTAGTGTCAGAAGAGCACTCAAAGGCGCAATTCACACATCTTACTCCTATTTGCAAACCCTCTCTCCCTTGATTTTTCTATGCTTAAATATATTCTCGATTGGTTAGAGTAGCTACTGATAGTGCAGCCTCGTTTCCTCGCCTGTCTACAACTTTCTGGACTACCCTTGATCTATTTGTGCTTTATTTATAATTAGATTGATCGGGTTCAAAACTGAAGAACAATTTGAACTAGAAACTTCGTCCAGCCTCCTAACTTTATGTAGCAATTTATTTTGTGAGAAACTTTGATGTTATGTATGTTAAAGTTATAATTAATCTTGAGTTGAAATGACAGATTGTTTAATATATATATTATATATAATCTTTAGTTTGAATGTACCAAAATTTTATAACACATGATTGTTGCAGATCCTTTACAGTGATGATTGGAGGCACAAATGTCTCCCACAATTCAAAAAATTTATTTTTGGTGAGTCACTTTTAGATCATATCTGCGTCCATTGGTAGCTCGCTCTCTCTTCTCTATAGAAAACTAATACTAAAAAGTACCATTAATTGCAGGGGACAGCAACCAAACTCTTAGACTTGAACCAGACAACAACAGTACCGCCTACATTAACGGAGATTACATCACCGGAGTTGGGTGCTGCAAGGTGGCCTTTCTATGTCTTCTTGGGTGGCTCTATGTTCTGCCTCCTCTCTAGCAGCACTTGCCACCTCTTCTGTTGCCACTCACACGACTTGAACCTTTTCTTGCTGCGAATAGACTATGTTGGTATTGCAGTCATGATCATCACCTCTTTTTTCCCTCCCATTAGCTACATCTTCCAATGCGACGCACACTGGCAGTTCATATACCTTGGTGGTATCACAGTAATGGGCATTTTCACCATTATAACATTGCTTTCACCATCACTTTCAAATGGCAAATATCGCCCTTTTCGGGCTCTCCTCTTTGTTGCCATGGGGCTCTTTGGCATTGTACCTGCAATCCATGCTCTTATTGTTAATTGGAGCGAGCCACAGCGCAATGTAACCTTAGCTTATGAATTGGCTATGGCACTATCCTACTTGATTGGAACCATGTTCTATGTGAGCCGGATTCCAGAAAGATGGAAGCCCGGGTGGTTCGACCTAGCTGGTCACAGTCATCAGATCTTTCATGTTCTTGTGGTCATGGGAGCATTGGCTCACTACTGTGCTGCACTTGTTTTTCTGGAATATCGCGACAGCGTGGGGTGTGAGAGAAATACTAGTTGATCTGTATTGCATAACATAACATAGGGTTTATGTTTGAACTCTGTGTGTACGTAGGAGCATTTTTTAGTTGGTGTATAGAGTTTATATATACCTCAATCGGAAGTTGTTGAAGAAAGGTTGATCATTGAATACTTTTACACATTCAATAATTATAAAGCATTCAAATGGTCTTCGATCTTTTATCTGTTTATTCATTGTTTTGTAATTTTGTTATTCATTACCATGTAAATATACTCATATCACTTGCAACTTAATGATATTATAGTATGTGGACGGTTAGGTTTTGTTTTAAAAGAAAAATTAAAATAAGTGATATTGAAAATCTAGGAGCCTTTGGGAGAGCTTCTTGAAGAATTGAAACTGGCTTTCCAATTTAAAAAGTTCTTTCAAAAAAATGTTAGTGTTTGATGAAATAAGGAAAATGAATTTCTAATAAAAGTTGAAATCCTAAAAAGTCTGTTTAAAGGAAGCTGAAAAAATTTGCTTTTGGAAAGAATCCAAAATTATTTTAAATAACAAATTTTATCAACAATTTTGCCTTCTTTTATTTCGTGAAACTTGCTTATTAGGAGTAATTATTAAGGATAAATTTGTCAAGTTAAAATTGTGTTAATTAAAAAAAGAATTTCAAAAAATGCATCCACCAAACAACTTTTTTCTTTTAAATTCCTTTTATTTAAGGCATTTTCAAAGGCCTTTTAAATGGAAGGAATTTTAGAATCAGAAAGCTTCTCCAAACAGGGCACTAGTATTTACCAAGAAATATATGATCACAAGCTTTTGAACTTTGTTTTATGTTGAATTGCCCTCCCTCGTGTAACTCTTTTGAGCAGACTTAAGATGGTTTAAAAATGATTTTAAAAAGTGTGATTGAACCACTTTGCCCACTCGACGATCCAATAACGATCTCGATTCAGATTCTATTCGGGTGGACGCTTGGCATGACATCAAATCAAGAATCTGGTTTAGCCATGGTTTAAAAATGACTTTAAAAAGTTAAATATAGACAATCTCATATATATCTATATATACTCATTCTCTCGAACTGGCAAAAGTCTAAGATATTGGATAGTATTGCCTACTCCGCTCATATATACCCATTCTCTTTTACATTTGAATTTGACGTGGGACAAGTCTCCTTTAGACATGATGTAAATATGGGTCTAAATAAAAGGACTTTATTATTAGTATGGTTATTAATAATTTCAAGTGGTTTGGGAAGTGATTCATATATGCAGCAACCTTAGATTTCTTGAAAATTATATATGCGTAAACCAAGCCCAGCCCAGTTATGCTTGAAAGTTGGTGGGACTTGTCAAACCAAGCCCTGCCTAGAGCTTTAAAACTTCAGCCCTCGGACTGCCTAATAGGCTCGAATTGGTTTTGGTTGGGTTTAACGTTAATGTGGAAGGTTGAGTTTTATGACCTCTGATCTGGTTGGAATAAGGGTCTGGCCTAAGCCCAAGCTCCAATGCCATAACCTAGTGAATGGCCCAACCAAATTTCTTAGGCAAGTGCTATACTCTCCAAATTCGGAGAATTCCGAATCAAATTGTACGAGTAGGAATGATGTCATGAATCATGATGCCGTCACTAAGTTAATAATGTCATAATAACGTCACTCATATAATATTATTCAGGAACTTTTAATTTCGGACTCTGTATCACAGTTCAATTTCTTAATGTAATCTGACTCTCCTCCATTAAATTTTGCTCTTAATTCTAAAAAAATAAACATGTTACATCATCATAATTACATATGTTGTGTGATGGATCATATTCATCTGAATAATTGTACGAAAAAGACTTACATAAGGACTAAGGTAATGTTCAAGAAACCAATAAAATAGTTTCAACAATAACATTACTCATTAATTTTCTTTTTGTATGCCGTCAAGCTAAAAATAATGGCACCTAAACAAAAATTAAAAATTATATCTCCTCTTCTTTCAAAAATAGAGGATTGAAGTCTCTCCAAATATTTTGAGAGTTATTGCCGTAACAAAAAAAATAAAATAAATAATAACAATAAAAGCTTAACAACCTTTATGTTATTTTTTAACATATTGATGTCAATTATTGAGATAAGTCACAACTCTTACGTAAACATTAGAGATAAAATGGCAATCATTCCCCACATATCAATTATATTACTCCATTCAATTTTTGAGCATTAATTTCAAATATTATCTTATGCCCCCTTTTATGTGGAATAACCATTTCTTGCACTCATAGATGAGCATTAATTTCAAATATTATCTTATGCTCCAACTAATGTGATAACAGTTGTGGAATATATAATCTTATATTCTTATGTATGTTCAATTCAAGGCCTGTCCAGATTTTGGAGTTCAGTTTGTGTCCGGGAAATGAATAGAACTGCTATATGCTAAGCAAATCTTACTACTACTCTTCATTTCAATATATATATATATATATATATATATCTTCCTTTTCTTGTCTCACATTTAGAGTTTAAAAAACAGAGAACTTTTGTCACTGTATTGAATAGTTGTACTTTTTTTTTTTTGTGTGTTTTGACAAGAAACTTTGAGAACTTTCGCTCTAATCCTCCACCTTTTATTTTAAAAGGAGAAAAGAAGTATGAATGATATTTGCATTGATTGAATGACCCAAGCGATGAACTTTCATAATGCAACAAAATGAAAACTCAATCAATCTGTCCAAAAATTATTTTTCATAATATAATAGTAGGGTAGTGTTATGAACAATTAGAATTTTATCGAACTCCAATTTTGTCAATTAAATCAAATTATAGAATTCAACCAATTACATCATAATTCACTTTTTAATGTAGTAATCTAATAAAGTAAAAGATTGATGCTTCAAGTTATTTTTGGGATGTGTTGTATTTGTCTGGATGGAAAAAAAAAATGCATAAACATTGTAACACTTTTGGGGTTGAAGTTATATAGATTGGCATTGATGTTTGTCCTTTACAAAAAATAATAATAACAACAACACCAACAACGCAAGTTTGCAGCATAAATAAATTTGATAGGTTCGCAAAGTCATGGACGTTTAATGAGTTGGAATTCTCTGCATTTGATCTAGAGTAGACTCTCTACTACTACTGTATTAGTATAATACAACTACAACTACAACTACAACTACCATATAAGAATGATGTGGTTGATCTGGGTAGTTTAATGCTGTACAGCACAGGCGCAGTGTGAACGTTAATATTTTAAATTTGATCAAGGCCAGCGGGTCCCATTGCAATACCATGCAAATTAGTACACATGATTCAACTGGTGGATGTGGGTCCCCCGGTCCCACCTTCTCCACCACAGCTGGAACCATAGTGACAGACGTTATAATGATTAATGAAGGTCTACATTCAAAAATATTTGGAAGACAAAATTTACCCTTGACCTTCTTCAAATTGACGCGCATCTTACTTTCGTTTTCTTCTCTTTCTAGGGGGTATGATTGTATTTTCATTATAAAATTTGAAACCATTCACGTGGTATAAATAGGATCACTGCTGGCAGGTTGTTAGCTACTCCACGTGGCTCATTGTTATGCCATAATATTTCAATTAAAAATACCCCCTGCATCCATACTATATTACAACTGGAGCTTGTTAAATTTAAACGTGGTTAACGACGGTCCTCCAAAAGATAGGACTTATATTCTCTGCTACACACTTTTTCTCGCTATTTGCGAATTGCGGTCCATCTTTTAACATATTTATTTTGAAATTTGAGTACTAATGGTGGGATTCATGAAAAATTATTATTTATTTTGTGTATACGGTGGACTCCAACCAGTAACATAATTTTATTTTTTATTATTATAGAAAATAAATATGAAATAAAAAAAATTTACTAGTAAGATTTCATGTATAATAGAATTTTTGAGATAATCAATAACAGCTTGAGATTTATTATTGTATTAGTGAATTTTTACCAAGTTTTATTACAATAATAATAAATGTGTGTGTTTATATTACTTAGAACAATGTTTAGGTGTGTGCATGTGTTATTATTAAAATAAAAAATTACTTGAAAAGTTGAATAGCGCTTTTATTACTATTATCTTCTCCTCACATGAGTAAAAAATGCCACTAAAAGTTATCTAAAAAAATGAAATCAATGTTTCGACATTTTAAAAAGATTGTTACTCATGATATTGCCCATGCAAAGTGAATATCAACCATTAAATATTGTGAATTATATCATAAAGTCACTTCATCTAACATTTGGAAAACGAGATTTCACTTGCACTTTTCTTTTATTAATATATTTTTTTTAAAATTTAAAACATATTATCACCAATAAAACATAATAGAGTAGGTTCTTTGACTTTATAATCAATATAATATGGTCAATTAGAACTATTAACACATTCAAAACATTGGGAGGCAATGATTAGAGCAATACTGTTAAGCTATGATAGAATTAAATTTTTGAAATTGAAATTGGTGAAAATTTTATTCATGAATCATCTTCATTCAATGATAAATAAATTTTTCTTGAATTTTATCAATTTTAATTTCAAAACTTCAATTTTATGCAACCAAACATAACTTAATTTACTTCCATCATATCTCTATTGAAACAAAATGACTATAGAAATAGTTACGATATTGCCTACTCATGTTATTGATTTAATGGACAGAAGCACATTATACTATTATTTTTGTCCGAATAAAATTGTGGATGAAATTATAATATAATGAGTGGATTCAGGAGTAATGAAATGATATGTTTTTAATTGTTGTATTTAAGATTATAAATCTTTGCGGAGAAAAATACTTAAAACATTTCACAATGGGGAAAAAAGTTCAAATTCCTCAAAATTGTAACCATTCTAGTAATTTCCTCAAAATCCCAGACGAGTTCAGTGAATAAAAAAAATTCAAAATCAGTGCTGTACCCATCTGGCACTTCTCGTAGTTTTTCTTGTTCTTAAGCGTCTCTCTTGTTCTAGGACAGGAGTCACAGGATCGATCACTGTGAGTTGTTAAAAGCCAATTTTACTGTTTCGAGAAAAAATTATAAGGTACACACCAATACAGACAAAAGAAGAGTGACCTTATAACTACCACAAACACTGACCATTCGATGTAAATAAGTCCGTGTCCCGTCACAACATCTGCTAATCTACGGTTCACATTTCACGCTACGGAAATCTAAACATCACTTTGGTTGTACAAATCGTACGCTTCCGTATTCTGACTCGTCACCGTGTTTAGAGAGAGAGAGAGGAGGGGTTAGGAATTGAAGAGAGAGAAGGGAAAGAAAAAGAGCTTAGAGAGAGAATATAGAAACTGTAGATTTAGAATATGGTAATATATATATATATATATATATATATATATATAAATATGTTAATATTTACCACATATGTAATGTAATATAAAAATAAACATTATGCGTGTATACACATATAGTCATAGATACATAAATAATGTATGTATGATGCCGACAGCCAACCAAAACAAATTCATCTCTGGAGACTTTTATTTGGTCGCAGACCAGACTCAAGCGACGCCTCTCTCTTCTCAGCTATTCGTTTGAATCGTTTGTTCTCTCTCTGCTCTCTTCTTTCTCTCGTTTTGGATCCAGGTTCAGGTGAATCGAGTTCTCTGATCTCCCTCTGATTATGTATTTTTGTGCTTACATCAATACTGAGCTCAAAAGGTTAATGTGAATGCAGAATAGATTGTGCTTTGTCTCGATTGTGTTCTATTTTGTTAGATCCTCGATTATGAGTTCATGTTGTTCTGTTTGATTTAACAATGTTCAGCTTGATTTTGATAATGATTTATGCGCGTGCACACTTATCTCTCGTTGTTTTGATTAATTTCGTGATTTGATCTTAATATTCATGCTGTTTTAGTGTTTCCATGCTGTTATGATTTCATCTATTAACATCTGAGAACATTTTATCTGTTGAATAATTGCTTCTTCGGAAATTCAGGACTTCATGTGTTTATTGTGTGTGTATACATACACACATACATGTTCATATATACATATTAACACACACACACACACATATATATATAGAAAGAGAGAGAGAGTGTGTGAGGGAGATAGAAAGACATAAAATTAATACAAGCTGATGGTGTCTCAGATTCGGTTCTTGAGTAGCTATGATAATTTCCTCATTTTTTTCGTAGTAACTAGATTCAGATTGAATTATTCAAGTGAAATCATTGAAATCAGCTTGACTGGTTTGTGTATGTGCGATTTTTTGGAACTTTCTTCATATAAATCGTGAAGATCAATTTGTTTTGTTTTGAATGAATTAAGATTCATTTATTGAAGTGAACATTATTTATTTGTCGAACCTTGTGCAGAACTTTGTAATTAAGAGAGAATGTCGAGAGGAGGTACACAGAAAAGCTTGAGAAAAGCGCTTGGAGCCATTAAAGATACCACCACTGTCAGTTTGGCGAAAGTCAATAGTGATTACAAGGTACAACCTTTGGATTCTCTTTATGGTTCTTGCAATAGTGGATGTTAATGATCTTCTTGTATGGATTTTGGTTATTGCAGGAATTGGACATTGCCATTGTGAAAGCCACAAATCATGTTGAGCGCCCAGCAAAAGAGAAGTACATAAAAGGTCGGAAACTGAATGTTGTTTGATTGACATGTCTCATTTTGATTAACTTGTGCTTATCATTTCTTAAATGCCTCTGGAATGGTTTTGATGGTCTTTTTTTTTTTTTCCTTTCTATTTGCAGCTATTTTTGCTGCTGTTTCAGCTACAAGGCCTCGAGCTGATGTTGCTTACTGCATACATGCTCTTGCCAGACGATTATCAAAAACACATAATTGGGCGGTATGTGTTTGTGCCAACATAGTTTATGTTGAGAAAACTCATCGCAAGGAGCAATCCTTTATGACTTGAAGTAGTATCAGTGTATAAATTTTTCATGTCCAAGGCACACGAGCTTTCATAGTTTAATCTTAAGAAAATCAATAATGTTCATAAAAATTTTAGATATTGAATATTTATTAGCAAATATATATGTTGGAAGTGGATGAGACATAGTAAATATATGGAAGTTGAGCAATATTTCATCTCCCTGCTCCTGCGCTTGAGGAGTTAAAGGTAGAATATTGGACGCGTAGGTGAAGTGCCTTCTATGAACTGATGATTCTTGTAGGCAGGCAGCATAGTACTTCACACTGATGACTGTGTAAGGTTTGCATGTGCCATAAGTCATCTTTTAATTTGACGAGTATAGGCTATAATTAAAGTTGGTAGGTGATGAGACACATGTATGAGTTCAATACAAATAAAGTTTAGGACATAACCCAAATACACGGGTACTATTTAGCAGATGAAAGATGCACTGGTAAATGGTCAACCAAGACTGCTACCATGCTCAGGCCATTTGGTGATCAGGCAATAAGGATCACACAATCTTGATTGCAGATCCTCCTTTTTTTCCCGGTGCTGGATAAGTAATTGTTGATCATTTCTTATTCAGAACATTACAGTTAACGATTTAAAAAAAACATTTTTATTTATCTCCCCATTTATTCATATCTTCATTCCATGAGTTTTAATCATTCAGTATTTGTTCTTTCTTTTTAAAATTTTATTTTCTTTTATTTTATTTTATCTTTTTGCTTGAAGGTATTCAACTCAACAAGTGAACTGGGCTTTAAGTTTACCCGCTATAGTAATAAATGATATTAAGTTTTTTTTCCATATTGGAGAAGAAAATGGGCAATTCATGTTGTTGTATTAAAGTTCTTCTATTAAAGTTTAATACATCCACTTTAAAAGTGGAATATGGGCTATTCTCTCATCTGCCATTTTATTAAAGTTCTTCTACTATCTACCTTAAGTGCAAAGTATAGTTTGATACAGTATTATGATGATGCAGTAAACTCGCAAGATACTTAGATAATCAGGATGTGATTATTTTTTCCTATATTTGTCAATCCTGTGGTTTATTAGAAAACCACTTTTTGATCATGAATAATCCGTTATGTGCTTGTGCATAGGATTTTTGATGGCTTGACTTTTTTCAATTTTGTAGGTTGCATTGAAAACTTTAATTGTTATTCATCGTGCTTTGCGGGAAGTGGATCCCACATTCCATGAAGAATTAATAAATTACGGCAGGAGCAGAAGCCATATGCTTAACTTGGCTCATTTCAAAGATGATTCTAGCCCAAATGGTACGAGTTTTCTTTTTCTTTTCTCTTTCCTCTCAGTGTGAGTCCATTGGACTTTACAAAGAGGCAATTTCTTTGTTCATGAAATTTGTTATATGCTGCTCAGCATGGGATTATTCTGCCTGGGTCCGCACCTATGCATTATTTTTGGAAGAGAGGCTGGAATGTTTTCGTGTCTTGAAGTATGATGTTGAGACCGATCGTCCTGTAAGAAAATTATCTTTTACCCATTTTTCTTTCGTCTTTTATTTCCCTTCTGCTTTGGCAACAATTGGTTAATATTGCATGGAAAATCAATCTGCTTTGAGAGTTATTGTTTCTGTTGCAGCCCAAAATATTATGAAATGCGGATGTTTTGAGGGATTTAAATAAACAAATATAGTATTGGACCAACTTAAGTTGGATGAATATTTGGATGCATTGTTCCTTTCAACTCTTGTCATAGCCGTGGTGAAAACACTGTCACTAATTTGCTATAGTTCTAGGTTAGTTGCAGCATACTATAATGTGACCTAGTTGTTCTGCAGGCTCTAGAACATTCTGCCTTTCTCAAACCTTTACCTACCCTGAAGTAGTGCAATTTTTCCCTTTATCTTCAATTTCTTAGGTGCCTTTTCTTTTCTAGTTAATTATGAATCTTTATTTACTAAATATATAAGAAAGAACTTTTTGGAAATTAATTTCTGACTCTCTTCCTTGTGTTATACACTTATGGTGTGTAAATTATAGCTCTATGATATGGTTATAATAATGATTATCATGAGAATTCTTAGATGCAAATTGTGGTGCAGAGAACTAAAGATCTGGACACTCCTGAATTACTTGAGCAGTTGCCAGCTTTGCAGCAGCTTCTGTTTCGCGTTCTTGTTTGCCAGGTAATTTTATAATGAGCTCAACTAAATCAAGTTGGTTTTTGTCACTCATTAATGCAGTCTAGTTTTAACATGCAAACGCTGCTTTCCATCATGAAATTTCATGCAGCCACAAGGAGCAGCAGTTAATAATTTTGTGATTCAGTTGGCACTTTCGATGGTAAGTGAGATTTCTAAACATTTGCTTTTTTCCATAACTTTAGTGAGCGAAATTACAGATACCGTTCTACTGTCCTGATTGTCTTTATTATTTTGAACAGGTTGCTTCTGAAAGTATTAAAATTTATAATGCCATAAGTGATGGTACAGTTAATTTGGTTGACAAGGTAAGCGGTGATTTTGGCCTTATATTGAATAGTTTATTTATTTAGCAAGTTTTTTACATATCATTACCTATTATGGCAGTTTTTTGAGATGCAACGCCATGATGCTCTCAAGGCTTTGGATATATACCGGAGAGCAGGGCAGCAGGTAATATTTAAACTGGAATGCCTCTCCTTACAACCATCTATTATCTTTTAGTGTAGGGCCGGTTTTTCTATGTTCTTACGAGCATGCATCTTAAATTATGACAATATTTACAGGCGGAGAGATTGTCAGAGTTTTATGAAATATGTAAAAGCCTTGATCTTGGACGTGGAGAAAGGTTCATTAAGATTGAGCAGGTTTGGAAGTTCTCTTTAGGTGCTTTGGGGAACAGATTTTAATTCGATAATGTGTTTCCTTTCTATTCTTACCTAAATTTTGATGGAAATTCTACCTTATTGATAATGAAGCCCCCTGCATCTTTTATGCAAGCCATGGAAGAGTATGTCAGAGAAGCTCCACGAGCTTCTACGGTTCGCAAAGATCAGGTATGGAAGTTCTCCAAATTGAACCTGTCGTCTTCTTGAATAAGAAGCAATATATTAGTACAGTCATATATGCTATTGTTATTTTTTCTCATCACAAATGGAAAAGAAAAGAACATCAGATGTCACTTATTAGTCAGGAGCTAAAATGTGTTGTCAAATTTAGTTTAGGATGGACCCTCAAAAAGTTTTATCAAATTGGCTTATTCACACAGGCTTAATATTTTGAAATCTTCACATCTGAACTTGGTTATGCTTAGGCATCATTAACTCCATAACAGTTCATTATGAATGATATCTATGTTGTTAAAGTTGTATGAGCCATCCCTTAATGTTCAGGCAATTTCCTTTGGACAAATGCCATTCACTTAAATTAGCAGATCAGGCAACTAAGTTAATTTAGATGTTTAATAAATGAGACTTACCAAAAGAGAAGGTTAAATTTATATATTTGACTATTTTCCATGTAAGTTCCTTTCTAATATGTGCCACTGTTATGTCTGTTGAATCATCATTCAACAAAATCCTTTCATTTTAATTTTATTATCTATATATAGATTTTTGATAACTTAAGTTACCTTATTTGGAAAAAAAAAAGAATTTTTGATCCCCCCCCCCCCCCCCCAGTAAAGTTGAGTGTAATATCTTCCAATTCTGAACCCTCTTTGTTTGGTTTTTTTTTTAATATATAGTTTGGAATTCAGGAGTTTATTCTTATTTAGATCATCTATAAAAATCTGGCAACAGTTTCTTTAATCATTATGTCCAACAAAGCAGGTAATTGATGGTAAAGATGCTGCTCCCAAGATAATCTTAGCGATAGGGTACAAAAAAGATTCAGAGGTGCAGGAGGAACGCACACCATCCCCACCTCCCTCTGAACCTGAACCAGAACCAGTTAAGGTGGAAGCTCCTGTTAAGGTGGAACCACCTGATCTTCTGGTAAATTTCAGTCTTTCTCATTCCTTATATGTAGCACATTCTTTTTCTGAAGATTTTTTTTGACTGAATTGGTGGAACCTTATTGACTTCATTTCTTCCTTGCTAGGGTTTGAATGATCCTACTCCAGATTTTGCAGAATTAGATGAGAAGAATGCTCTGGCTTTGGCTATTGTTCCAGTTGGTAAGTTTTCTTTAATAATCTAATGATATACATACATATATGTATATATGAAAAGAACAGTGTACTATTCTTATCCTCATCTCTGATTCTTCTATGGTGATGGGAGGTGCAGCTGAGCAACCAACTTCTACCGGCCTGACTCCTGCAAATGGAACCACAGGCTGGGAATTGGCTCTTGTCACTGCCCCGAGCTCAAATGAGAGTGCCACTGCTGCCAGCAAACTGGTATAATATTATATCTTCTACTATTTTCACTCTATTTTTTTGGTGTATGCGATTTATCATAAAATTATTTTTGGATCTTGTGGATGTCATGGTTTATCTCTGAAATTATTCTTCCCATGCTGAGTCATTAACAAAAAGGTAGTGGTACTTCCTCACCTTCCAAAGTAGAAGGTCGAAGGTTCAAGTCTCCACGAGGATAAAATAGGTGTGTGCATGCCAAGATAAACATAAAAATAAAAATAAAAAATAGCAAAAAGGAGTTCCTCTCTTCCCTTCTGCATGTGTTCATTCTAGTACACTGTGATAAGGAAAAATTAAAAATTAGGTGTAGTTTTCACTGATGCCTTACAACTTGTGGGGAAAAAAAAATAGGGAGGTGGGCTGGACAAACTTACGCTAGACAGCCTATACGATGATGCAATGCGAAGAAGCAACCAGAATGTGAGCTACAACCCATGGGAGCCAGTCCCAATGGCCAACCCCATGATGCCACGAACAGCACATGACCCATTTTTTGCCTCAAATACTGTGGCCGCACCACCTTCTGTGCAAATGGCAGCCATGGCCAACCAGCAGCAGGCTTTTATGTTGCACCAGCAGCAGCAGATGATGATGATTGGCCCACAACAACAACAACAACAACAACAACAACAGCCTTTAAATCCTTTTGGCAACCCATACGGAGCCAGTGTCCATCCCTATGGCTCAGCTATGCCCGTTCAAGCTTACAATCCTTATACGGGCCTTATTTAGACACCACGAACACAAAACCTCTTCTTTTGCTCGAACCACAAGAAAAAAACATGGTGGTAAAGTTAGTTTTGGCTTTCAAGACTGGTGAGATTTGGATAGATTTGTATCATATGTTGTGTAAGTGCAGGAGCTAGGATGAGATTATTTTGTTTAATAATTAGGAACAGGAAGGGCTTTGGATCATTGATTATATACATTGGAGGAGATGGTAATAATGTTTCTGGGACCAGGTTAATTTTTTGTAACCTGCTCATTTGTTGCATTTGCTTGGCCTGGAATCTCACTTCTTGTTGATGTTCTTTCAATTTTTTGTTAATTAAGATATGATGAACGATACGTAATTTGTGATTGTTCTTTACACATCTATGTATTATTGTTTACAATATTTGATTAGTGATTCTTGGTTATACATGGCTTGAAGTTACTCGAATCAAAATTTGTAATTTCTTTTGTAAAATTGCTGAATTGTGTAATGAAGAACATCGAATGTCAACATTATTATATACTAAGATCCGTGTCTTCCTCTATTCACCCAATCAGTTCTTCTTCTTCTTCTTCTACTACTTCTTAGTTACATTAGAGAGTGTATACACAAGGGTATTTGCATATTCCCCTTTTGTCCAATTCCCTACACGGTAATTACCCAATGTGAATTGCTGCGCTTTCAGTCTTTCACCTGAATTCGCACAAGGCGTTTGCTTTTAGGTGAATTGGACTGGAGTGGAAACTGTAGGGTCCAAATGTCCATACTTACCCACCAACAAAAGTTTTTTTTTTTTCCATCATGATGATGTTTAAAGCTGCATAACAAAATGATGAAACAGGTTCCTATGACTCCAAATTGTTGGTAAAGGTATTGATGATTTGAGCATTTCACGTTGTTTTACTAATTGGAATAACGAATATATTGGAGCAATGACTAGTTTCCCTTCAAGTACACTTAAAATCAACCTGCAGAATTCTCAGATCTTTCCGAAATATGATTCAGTATATTTTATAAACAGCAAATTATATATAGGGATGGCTTCCCATCACACTCGTCCTTCCTTCCCCAACAGCCCCCTCCCCCAAACCACACACCACACACCACACCCCAATCCACCAACTATTTTAATTTGGACCCTAATTTTCAAATCACGGTAAAGGTATTCAATTTGAATTTAAAATTTTCTAAATCATTAACTTTGTGGACCTTAATATTCAAATCTTGGTATTTAAGAAGTAGTCGAGGTTTTAAAGGGTTTTCAAATTGAATCTATTTTTATTTTATTTTTCTAATTTATTGATTTTGGCCAAAATTTTCCAATTTTTTTAGCGGGCTAACTGTAATTGTAATGAAGTAGAACTTCCAAATAAACTGGAGTGGTTTTTTAATAAAAACAATAAAAAATTATCAAAATGAACTTCTTTTTTACTTATCAAGAAAATGGATTTTTTTAACCTAATTAATTTATTTCACAAACTTTTTTACTATTTGTATTCTAGCAGTCAATCCAAGTCCAGATTTTACCATGTTTATGAAAAATTCCAACAGGTTATTACAGTTAAACAATGTAATATCCAAACACAACCAACAGGCTCTACCTAACATGTAACGAGTATATTACTGGCTATGGCTAATTACTTCACGTGAAAAATATCGTTATCATCGGAATAATCAGTCGTTGTTTACTGGAAGGGAAGAGTTTTTATTTTTATTTTTATTTTACCAGTACACTTTTATCATCTAAATTAATACACAACTAAATACTTAATCCAAGATCATGCACAACATTCAAGGATAATAATTGATACCAAATCATTTTGAGTTGATCAAAGTGATACCAAAAACAAGAATAACAAGCTTTGTTGTTGAAATTTTAGTAACGCCTCAATCAAGTAAAGTCATGTGAATTCTCAAGAGGGTTTTGTTTGATTGGGATGTAACTAACAAAAAATGCTCGTCTTTATCACATTTGCCTTCTAATGGAGATTGGCAACCAAAACAAGGAGCTGTTCTACACCGCTTCCGCTCATGCGTGAGAGAGCATTTTCCATACAAGACAGCATGAACAAAGCTAAAGATCTGTATAATGATACCATATTGCAAAAGTTGTATTGTCTTGCCATGGCAAAGCCTCACCTTATATATATATATATATATATATATATATATATATATATATATATATACATACACGTTCAAAGATGATGACAGCTTTTGTGCACCATAGAACAATGTTCAGTGACAACACTAAAGACCATAAAGAATACGAAACAGAAGCACAACTTGAAAGACTGCCAAAGCATGAGATAGCAAACCAACTTCCTGCTTATGTACAAGTTGAACGGAACACATTTTCAAAGTTTTTTTCTTTTTTCCCAGGAAGCAGGATTTATAAAATGTTACAAGACTATTTCACAGGAGCTTCCAAGGTATCAGATAACCAATTTGGTTGCACTCTTAATGATTACGGCCTCCAACCTCTTTTATCAGCAGGACGAAATCGAAGTTTGACATCAAATGAGCTAGGATGAGACCTTGAAACTGAATTTGAGTTGAATTCCGTTGAAGAACTAGGACCCCCAAGGAAAGATCTCGGTTGTGGCACTTTCATAGTGACGGTTATTGGACAATGAGATGCAGGAGGGAATACTTGGGAATGAAACAGTGGCCGAGAAGCAGCTTGGGATAGAGAAGGGAGTACAGGCCGTAGAAGGCCTGGAGGCAAATTTTTTAAAGTTGAGTTTTCTGCTAACGTTTGATTGTGGCTCTCTGAAGGGCACCATTCAGGCATGTCATCGTCATCATCAAAAAGATTCTTAGGTGGGATGGTAGTTTTATTTTGGATACTACACTGTTTTTCATCCAAATTGGGCAAAAGTGAGACCTGGGATTCAGGCTCAAAAATTTTCTTCCACGGTGGCATTTCTTGGCTGGCAGCTAAAGGAAGCCGGGGAAGAGTAGAATGGTCTGACCTTTGGTTGGAAATCGGCATTGTTTGCATAATGGTCATTTTGGGCGGCATTGATCCATCCATTCCTTCAGTTGGATGCTTATTGTCAAACGTCCAAGCATCAAAAGGTTTGCCCATTTTAGTTTGGGAAATCCCACACGCAGTTCCGAAATCGAATTCAGGAAGATCATCATCGTCAGAAGTGGACGTAGGTTGTTTCAATACATCAGCTGGGAGAGATATGATGGGTTTCTGGAGTTCCAAACTCGCTCTAGGCTGCTCGGGTCCTGTGCAGTGAGCAGCAGGAACTCTAACTAATTGTCCCTGGGGGGCCTGAAAAGAGGTGGAGTTGGAACACGGGGATCTTTGGCTACCCACCAGAATGGATGAGGAGTCGCTAGGGACCGAAGGAATTATCAAGGAATTAGCACTGGAGAAAGACTTGGCAACTTCAAGCTGGAATTCACTGTAGTCACCATTCTTGCTTTCAGTATCCTTTTCCCTTGGACTCTCGAGAGTTGAGGAAGCTGTTGCCAACTCGGGTGGGATAGATTCTTGAGCAGTTTGTGTAGGAGACATTTTTCTTTCCGCAACTTGCTGGGTGGCAGAGTCTGAAGGGGAGTTAAACTGTTGCTCTGGCAAGGAGGTATTCTTAATTTCTGATTTACTTGCAACAGAATTCAAAGACGATCTGTTTCTCCGCCATACTACACAACCTATCAAGGAGTCCTGGTTGTCTTCCAAGGCTGCCATGCCCTTGAAGAAACCATACTTTGCAAGAATAGTGATTATGGTATCACTGCGAGGACAGATGTAAAGATCGACACCCGGTGATAGTTGTGCAAACCCAACCCTCTCACCTTTTTTATATCCTTTTGCAATCTAACAGTGAGAAACAAGGATGAATCAAGTATAATCAGGTTAACAGGGAAATCAAAACAAGCAGATACAAAATGCGGGTGATTTCTGGCATCCTATATAGGTTAGACTTGCCTCTTTCATGCCTTTCAATCCAGTTTCAGAAGATCCTTCCTTCCAACAAAGTGAGATAACCTGAAGATAGTACCCTTTCAAAATCTTCACTTCAAACATAATAATTTCATAAATGTGCAAGATGTTATTTCTTCAAAATATTGTGAGTTTGCAACACATCTAAGACATTGCTTCTATATAAAGAAAATTTATTAAAAGACGAGGCAAGTTGCATGTAACAGAGCATCATCACATTATTCCAAGTTACACTAGAAATTGTGAGATATAATATTGTATGTTGGCAAGTTTCAGTGTCAAAACTAAGTTGATCGAGTTGTAATTTTCTGTTTAATTTGTGTCTAGTTCATGAAGTTGAAGAACAAGTGCATGAATACCGTTGATTCAATGAGAACATCATTTAGAACAGGTATGTTATGTGAGGTCACTATGCACACAATGTCTGGATACGTGGGAATGAAACTAAGGTTTTAAATCAAAATTTTCGGATTTTCAAAAGTCCCACCGGTCGCACTTTAAAGTGCGACCGGTCCAACTTATCTTAGTTGGAATTTCTGCAAAGTCTGACCAGTTTACGACCGGTCTTGTCCTGATTCTAAAAGAAAAATTGTTTTCAAGCCAATTTTTGTTTCCTTTTTAATCCAAACATGTAGAGACGTCCTATAATGTTTTTAAACTTCTTTTTTCAAGTAATTTTGGGACTCTCTCATCTATAAATACTACTCTTAGTTTCTCTACGATACGTGTACAATCAAATTATTATTTTTGAGTGCATAGAGCTTTTTGAGAGTATTTTTAGGCAGAAAAATCACCATTGTTTTTCTTTGTTTGAGAGCACACGCCTATACACTGAGTGATCTTAAGGTGATGTTCTTAATCTGATCGGCGTACCGAGCTTTCTGAAGATCACATTGATTCCGGTCAAAATAGATGATTTATTTTCTCCTTTCAACTTCATGTTTGTGAGGAAAGCGATTTGATCACTACGAAGGGCATATATTGTTCGTAGAGCTGTCATGTTCTTCCAACAACCTTTCTGCAAGGATTGAGGAGTAAGACTTAAGTCGGTAATAATAGGACGAGGAGTCGCAAGAGCAAGACTGAGACGTTCAACGATTGGTTCTTGGCATAGTGGAGTGGGGGTGAGATTGAGACAGAATCTAATGTACTTTGCTTCGAGATAGTGGATCTTTTTGCTCTAAGAAGGCTAAGTCTCTGTGATTTTTCCCTTCGGGTTTTCACACTAATAATTCTGGTGTCATCTCTATTTTATTGCACTTTGATTTATTTACTTGCTTTGTGTTAATTGGGCTAAAATTAAAATAATTTAAAAATTGGGCACACGAGCGAGTAAACCAATTCACCCCCTTTACGTTTTATTTAAACTTTCCCAACCACTTCCGCAACGCGCAACTCACAATTGGTATCAGATCGAGTTTCTCAAAATAGTGAGTTGTTCCTTGTGAAAGTTTTTTTTAAATAAAAAATTATTATTGTTTTTCAAAATTCATCATGAAAACTCCTATGAGAGAGGGTAAATCAGTTCAACTACCTCCGGTATGAAATGGGTTAAACTATAAGGAGGAAAATATTCTCTTCGTTAGAAAATTTGAAAGACTTTTTAAGAATAAAAATAATGAAAATCTTAGAAAAATAAATTCTTCTAAATTCAATGGTAAAAATAATAAGAAAGATGCTTCTTTTGCTTTTATTGATATTGTGAATGACAATACTACTAACGATTCTTCTACTAATGCAAGTGAACCCTGCAAAATATGTAACATTGAGTCAAGTTGGTTTTGAAGATGAAAAGATTGAAGAAGAGCCAAATGAAAGTTATTGCAAAAAACTATTGAAGAATTGTTTGTTGAAGCTGTCAAAGTCAAGAAAGCTTATAAAGAGCAATGCAAAAGAAAGTGAGAAAGATGCCTTGAAGAAGGAGAATGAACAAAAGCTTAAATTAATTGAAGATGATAAAGTTGTCATTCAGAATAAGGTAAAATTTCTTGAAAGCGAGATGAGTCAAGTTATTTCTACTAGGGATTCTCTTGTTGCTAGAATTGTTTTCTTGAACCTGAATTAAAGAAGTCATAAGAGAAATTGATTGCTTTTACTTCTTGATAGATTAAGTTTGATGATATGATTAGTGTTGGTAAGCCTATAAGAGATAGGACTGGACTAGGTTACATTGGGTCTTCATCTAAGCCTTAAGTTGAAATTGTTTTTGTTTAACCAAAGAACTTGAACAAACCAATTCCCAAGCCCAAGGCTCAAGTTGAGTCTTTGCCTACTAGGAATGTGTCCAATGTGCTTTATTGTACTTATTGTGGTAGGATATGACATAATCAACACTATTGCTATAAAAAGAGAGAAGATTTTTCTCCTAGATTTCACTTTAATAATTCTTTTGCACACAATAGGGTATGCTAGAAGGCAAAATAATTGGAACAAATCTAAATATTCACTTGTTCAAAAGAATTAAAATAGGAAGAAGAGTAATGGCAATCCTCAAAAATTAATTATTCCCAATAAATCTGTGGACGAAAACCCTACCCACTAAGATCCTAATGATCTTTATAGTCATGGATTGAGCTTAGATTCCTTATCTATATTCCATTGTACCATACTTCGTAGTTTTAGTTTGTTTATTTTTAGGTTTTTATGAGAATGTGAAAATCATTTTTTTTCTTTGAAATAATATGAGTTCTCTATATTTCTTTTAAATTTACTATGTTTTTGTGAATGCAAATTGGGACACCTAATTTATCAATGGATGAAATCCATACATTTAGTGCACTAGTCCAACTTTGAGATAATTGATTAGAAACCAATGTGAAGTTGACTAGATTAGATTGTATGAGTGGCTATTTGGGTATTTACATGACCAAAGATTAATTGTGTGAATATATTTCAGCAGAAAAAGAAACAAAAGTGAAAAGAAAAATGAGTATAATGCTAAAATCTAATGTAAGGAAAGGGCTACCTATGGAATGTGTTCGAAGCTACCAAGATAACAGGGCATAATTGAATATCTAAATTAAATAAAGTTTGTCTTAGGCAATAGTTAATTGCCCATTAGACTGAAAGTCGCCTTACTTAGAACTGAAAAGAAAAAGAAATTCAAATCGTTTATTTTTTATAATTGTTCATGTGTTAGCCAAAGGATCAAAATAATTTGATTAATTATTGATGATGTTGGATTGCACACACACACAGACTTGCTAAATGAATTTTTAAATTTTTATAAATATTGTGAATTGGAATTCGTGTCATGATTATGAAATTGAGAATAAATTTTATTGGCAAATTTACGGGTTTTAAAATTATGTGTTCACAAGTGTGTTGAATTTTCTGGAAATTTTAGAGCTCATAATTCTTCATTGAAAATTTGATTATGACATTCTCATGATTATTTTTGGTTGTCATTATTCAAAAATAAAAATAAAAATGAAAAATTCAAAAATCTAAAAATATTCTCATGTTTCTAGGATTCTTATGAATTTTTGTGATATTTTTATACTGTTAGTTTTGGACTGCATTGAAAATTTTAGTTCATGCTAAGAACTTTTGTACCTTCGAAAACTTTTTGTACTTCAATGATATATCCAATGAATGGGACTTCATTGTTTATTACCTTTTCATCATTCTCTCTTGTTTAATTATTCTGATTGTTAATCCTTGTCAATTTCTGACAAAAACGGGGACAGAGTAGTGATTGACAGAATGTTTATTTAAGGGGGAGAGTGATTGCTTTAAATGTTTGTTATTTTTATGCTTTAGCCATTTGTTTATATTTTTCATTTATGAAGCTTTTCACAGGTCATGTGCAGATTATAGGTTCATATTTTCAAGACTTTAGCATTGTTTGAAGCTTCTTTTGGGTTCAGCTGCTTTTTTTTTTTTTTTGGACAAATTGTAATTTAATTTTTCCTGATGGATTAGGTTGCAATTGTCTAGGAGATTTTCCCCCGAAATTGCCAAAGGGGGATATTGTGAGATATATTATTGTATGCTGGCAAATTTTGGTGTCAAAACTAAGTTGATCGAGTTGTAATTTTCGGTTTAATTTGTGTCTCGATCATGAAGCTGAAGAACAAGTGCATGAATACTTTTGATTCGATGAGAACATCATTTAGAACATGTCTGTTATGTGAGGACATTATGCACACTATGTCCGGATGTGTGGGATTGAAAACTAAGGTTTTATATCAAATTTTCAAAAGTCCCACCGGTCGCACTTTTTATGACCGGTCTAACTTATCTCGGTTGGAATTTCTGGAAAGACCAGTGGTGTGGCGACAGACCGCTAGAGAATCAGATAGACAGGCAATGGTCGCTCAGTGCTATCATCTTGCTATCATCTTGATGGCGGACGACTAATTTGGGATATTCAGTTCGAGAGAAGTCTTCATGATTGAGAAATTGAGGAGATGATGGAGTTCTTGGCCTTTCTTTATGGACAGGTTTGCCCTGGGGAGGGGTGAGATGAGTTGGTTTGGACGGGCTCGAATCATGAGGTACGGACTTTTTATCGGAGTCTAATGGAAACTCAAGAGTCTTTCGTTCCTTGGAAAGGTATTTGGCGATCTAGAGCTTTTTTGAAGGTGGCTTCTTTGTGTGGGTTGCGTCCACGGGGAGGATCCTGACCATCAATAATCTAAGAAAGAGAGGCCACATTTTGACGAATTCGTGCTGTATGTGTAAATAGGCGGAGGAATCTGTTGACCATCTTCTTCTTCATTGTCTTAGAGCTAGAGAGATATGGGACCTGCTTTGTGATATTTTTGGTGTGCAGTGGGTTATGCCTAAGTCAGTGACGAGCTGCATTTTAGGGTGGCATGGTCTTCGGGTGCGGCATGATATTTGACATTCATAGAGGGTTGCCCCTCATTGCTTATGGTGGGCATTATAGAATGAGAGAAACAAGAGATCCTTTGAGGACAAAGAGCTGCCTTGGGGAGTCTTTAGATCCTCTGTTCTTAGTTCTCTCTTCTTTTGGTCAGAAGGCTTTTTTTGTATATCTTCGAAGTCCATGTTGTCTTTTGTAGATAATCTAAGGTCTTGATGTAAAGGCATGTTTCTAGTGTTGTTCCATGGGATGTGTCCCCCTTTTGGGCGCTCTTCTATGATATCTTTACTTATCAAAAAAAAAAATCTGCACAAGTCCGACCGGTCGCACTTTCAAAGTCTTACCGGTCGCACTTGACCTAATTCAAACCAAATTGTTTCCAAGCCAATTTTTGTTTCCTTTTTAATCTGAACTTGTAAAGACGTCCTATAATATTTTTAAACTTAATTTTCAAATAATTTAAGGACTCTTTCATCTATAAATACTACTCCTAGCTTCTCTACAATACACGTGCAATCAGATTATTATTTTTTAGAGCACACACATATACAATGAGTGATCTTAGGATGATGTTCTCAATCTGATCAGCACACCGAGCTTTTAGGAGTAAGACTGAAGTCGGCAGTAATTGGATGAGGAGTCGCAAGAGTAAGACTAAGACATTCAGCGACTGGTTCTTGGCAGAATGGAGTGGGTGTGAGATAGAGACAGAATTTGGTATACTTTGCTTTGAGATAGTGGATCATTTCACTCTAAGACGACAAAATCTTCGTGGTTTTTCCCGTCGGGTTTCCACGTTAAAAATCCTAGTGTCATCTACTTTACTACACTTTGATTTATTTAATTGCTTTGTGTGATTGATTTATGTTAATTAGGCTAAAATTAAATTAATATGAAAATCGAGCAAACGAGTGAGTAAACCTATTCAATCCCCCCCCTCCCCCCCTCTCTAGGTTTTATTTTAGACTTTCTCAAGCATTTCCGCAACGCGCAACTGAAGTCATAATCCACCAAACAAAGCAACCTCATTATCATCCCTTGGCCCACAAACTGGTTTGCATCATGAGTTACGACGTTTTCTATGTATTAAAAAAATAAAAATAGAACCGCCATTATTAAATTCAGCAACAGACTCAACTTTTGGCATTATTTTGCACAAATCGGTTGCTTCATACTTGATCATGCATCCTCATACTAGTTAACCCTAGCTTTTACCATGACACCAAGCATTGCCCCTCATGGTCTATGAATCTATGTATAGAAATGAGAAATTTTATCCCTATCCATCTAGTCGGTAGCAATAACAAGTTTTAGGGCTCAAAACTCCTCCCTTGTGTGTGTCAGCGTCACTGCATCATTTTTAACTAAGAAATTGATCTTACAAGAATCTATGTTCCTTGACTAAACCATACGAGTATATAGTTATGTGGTCTTCCACTCTTCCCAATGCTCCTTCAAACAATAATTCACTTTCATGCACAATTAAAACAATAACCTACAAAAACAGTTTCAGCCAAATTATCAACATTACTCATAAGTTTCTGTTTCAAAAGGATCTATGATCCTCAACCTGAAATTCAAGAACCTATATCAGAAAAATCCTTATAAGTCCCAAAAATCCAGTAAAATGAAGCTTCACTGTTCCTTAGCAGTCTCTTAATCAAGGCAAGCTTCCAATATATATGTTGACAAGGAAATTGATCAGCTGAGTGTGCAGGGTGAAGGTGGCATTTTGCAGCAGAAAATGCCATAAAATTTGTTGACAGTAAAGAAAAGCTTGATGCACAAACAATTAATATTTCTATTTCAAACTTTCTCAAGGTCAGCGATATTGACCTTAGGTGCAATTTGGGGCATTTGGGTTGAATTAAAGATAACTGAAAGAAGGGGATGATCCATCTGTGCTTAAGAACCAAAACAGTCCTTCCATATGAACTCTAACCAAGTGCAACCTTGGTTACAGAATATCATTAAAAAAAATTCAACTTGTAATTGGAAAAGCTTTGAGTTGTATCTGCTCAAACCCAGGCAAGTCAAAGTGGCTACGATTAAATTTGCAGTTTTTCAGCATATATCAAAATTCACCACACTAAGTTGTCAAATGCACATGTAGTTCATATATGGGGAAATCGCATATGCAAGTGCAAAATCTATAATTAGGCAGTGGTATGATCGACAACACATTGCTCTGGAAACTGGTCCAAACTCCTCTAGTTCCCACAATCTGTTCCATTATTCTCTTCAGTTTTGACTCAGATCTCTTTAATCTCAATATTATCCACTCACCATCCTCACGATTATAGACTCATCTAGTGCATTTGGTAGGTTCATTCCAATCACAGCAAAGGTCAGGAAGTTCCACTTGATGTCATAGGCATGCCTATAACTATTCTGGCAGCAGAGGCCTAAAACTTTCCATTTCACAAGGAGGTGAACACCCCATAAGCACAAGCCTCTGTACGTGCAAGACTAGCAATATGAAACAATAAGAAATCAAGATAACTCAGACCTCTCCAGAGAGCAGACGAAGAACTCCAACAAGTTTGCATTTATAAACATAATTTGATCATTTCATGAATTTGAGAAGTCAAACTTCATAAATGGCATCAATAACCTCTTGCTAATTCTTTTTCCAGATCTTGGAGGCATCCACTTAATTGAGTGTAATTGTTCATGTTCCTTGAAATGCACTTTTGTAACTTGTTAATTTTGTGAAACAAAAATTCACTTACTGGCAGTTTGAAAACATAATTAAGTGCCTAAAACTGATACCCATTGCTGTTATAAGTAGATGAATTTGATAACCACGATTATTCACATCTATTAAAAATTTACAATTAAAAAGAATACAGATTTTTCAGCGAAAGGGACTTGACTTGTCATTTAACCAGAAAGCATGCAGTGGAACAGGCTTTTTTTGCCCTTGAATAACCTTGTCAAAACTCTCCATCGCATTGCCTAGCTCTCCAGCGTTCTCTTGGAATCCTCACACTCTCTAAAAGAAATCTTTCATGCAACCCTTCTTATACTTGGTCTCCTTTTCTTCCCATAGCAACGATACCATGAGACTTTGCACCCACTCCTTTTTCAAAATGTTTTTATACACAATCTGTCCTTTTGATTTGATTCTTCTGTATGTAAAATGCATGCTTTCTTCTTATATTGCAGATCTTATTTTTTCATTTTTTTATTATTGGGTATAAATTAGGTTAGGTTTTTCTTGGGAAAAAATTGAAGTATGGACTCTCTCTCTATCTCTCTCTCTCTCTCTAAGATTTTTGAATTGATGATTGGTTTGAATTAGGTTAGAGAAATGTGAGAAAAAATACATTAATTTATTATCCATTTCGCACTCTGTGGCTTCTCCAACATTTCGATTATCAAGTTAAATGTTGACAATATTAATCATATTTAAAGTTCAGACAACAATTACTTTTCTACTATCTTTGATCTGGTTAGGTTGTCTAATTGTTGTCTGATTATATTTCAGATTTTATGAATTTTATACCTATCTTCCTTTGATTTGGTTGGTCATTCATACTCTGTATAAATTTTCACTTGACTAAGAATCATTTTGTACAGTTTTTTTGTAGTTTTAATTGTTTGCCATTACTTAAACATGCTGGATAGGTCCTAACAAAGGCATTACTCAGTGTTGGTCTAGCCTACGCAGGATGCTGAGGGTTAACCAGAAACACACCTTACCCAAAATGACTGCTCTTGAACTCAAAACCATCTTCTCTTGCTTACTAGTCCAAGCTTTTACAATTGCACCAAATAATATTTCCTATTCTTGAGGCAAACTTTGATTTAGGTGCAGGATTTTGTTAATTTATTACTACTTTTGGAGGACAATCTGAGTGGAATCATATGAATTTCTTTTTCACACAAATTCTTTTTTTCTCCCAAATGTAATGTGCAAGAACATCACCTAAATTCTAATCTGAGTGGTGATTTTAATAGCCATGTAACAGTAAACAAACCCACAACATAATAAGCTATTTTCTAGAGATAATTTTGACTTATCATTGTCAGTTGTTGTAGAACAATTTACATTTTTCCTTTTTCCTAATAGTTCATTTTGGTAATAAGTTGGGCTTAAAGAACTTTAAAATTACGTGACTGAAAACTACTGGTGCGTACTTTTCTTATGATTTTAAAACCTACATATAAACAATTTTGAACATTTTTCAGTAAATTTATGTTAACGTACTCCGTATAACTTAAGTATTTATCATTACTAGAGTTACAATAAATACATGATTGTCGACTATGACATTAAGGTCCCTTGTTAGATTGACTTGGTACATCTGAAAATGAAATTATTGTTGATGATCCTTGAGATAATGTCATTAAAAGATCTGGAGTGTAGAACAATAAAATATACATATTCAGACTTCAATTTTTGTAGCTACTTTGTGCATTTAATGTCAAAAATTAGGTTTGTATCTAATCTACCCCTCCCAAAACCCCAAGTATGGAGACCACAGTAATGACCAAGCAATTTTAACAAGTTCAGCATTCAAAATCAGAGGCAGTAGCAAACAAGTTTTCAATTGCAAACTTAGCACTTAAAATTCAGGTCTAACATATTGAGAGCTTAATTTTCAATTTTGTCAAAAACCACTTTTCTAAATTCTGTGAAATATCCTAGACGTCTATTTAGTTCATTAATTTTTGCTATTAGCTTATTAGTGTCTAATTAGATGAATCACTTCACACGGGAGTTTTAACGACTAAATAGTTATGGTGGTGGTGGAGGCGAAAAAAAAAATGAAAGTAGGGAAATTGGAAGGATCTAGAATAAAGATTAAATAGTTAATGTTAGAGTGTAAATAAAGAAAAGTATGTGGGTTGAAAAATAATGATTGAATTAAAAAAATTGCATGAAGGTCCCTTAGGGAAGGCCATTAACACACTTGTATAAATACAAGTGTTTTGTAAAAGAAAAAAATATAAAACTAAAGCTTTCAAATGAAGCTTCATGTCTCTCATATATAAGCATATGAGATGACATATAAAAAATATATATATATATATAAAATAAAAAATAAAAAAAATAAAAATAAAGAAAGAAAGGAGAGGAGAGGTTAGAAGAGAAGAGAGAGAGAGAGAAGGAAATTCAAGAGAGGCAGGTTTCCTCACCTTATTATTTTTTCTCAAATGTTGTTTAAATTGTTAAAAATTTAAAAATTCTTTAAATTGGTTCTTCACATGTGTTTAAGTTATCATATTTCTTTGTAAAGCATGAAAATGGTTGAGGAATTGGTTAGACTTTGAAATATAATCTTGTGTGGGAAATCTGAACTGAACACTATGGTTTAGGGCTGAATTCACCTTATTTGGACTTGTTCTTTGCCATTGGAGTTTTGAGATATTAAAGTACTCTGGTTAAGGAGTTTGTGGGATTTTATTTGACTTAATTCCGTTGAGTTTTGAATTCTTTATTGATTTTTTAAGTTGCATGTAAATTGCTGTTGAAGCTGAGTTACTGAGCAGAATTTTGCAACTGATTTTATCAATTATTGAACTGATTTGTGAAGGTAATCATTATGGTTATTTGCTTATATTAAAGTATAATCAGTTAGCTTCCAAATGGCTTTGGTTTAATGCAAATTCGGTTAGTATACTAATTTTGGTGAAATTTCAAAGAAAATATGTCTTTGCTGTGGAAAAAACTGTTCAAATGTAGAAAATGGTCACAGTTTTTAATCAAAACTGAACTGATTGGTCAATTTATCTGTTCTGATAAAATGTTGGTATTAAAGTTCAGAATGTTAGGCTTTCAAATGGCTCTAGTTTCACCCAATTTGAGTTGGTATTCTAACTTTAATGAATTTTTAAAGAGAAACTATTTTTGTTAAAAATTTCTTTGGAAGGCTCATGGGAAATTTTGAGAGAATAAAATAGACATATAAAGGTTTCTTTACAATTTTGTTTTTATTATTTAATATATTAAGTATTTGAATTTTCTAGTGAGAGAGAGTTGTGGTTGTAGAAGAAGATTCATTTGTTCATGGGAATTGTGAAACCTACTTTTGGTACTTGATTATGGGGTAAAGTGCATAAACCCCTCTCTAAAATGTGCAAAAAAATCTCATCATGTTCACTTTGCATCCCTATAATTTGTATTTTGTGCAAATCAACTCTTCTAAGCTACAAACACTCTTTAAGTTCCAATTTTACCCTTCTACCAAATTTCTTAATATTTCCAACCATGTCAATTATATATATATTTTAAAATATTAATTTAATTATAAAGTAAATATTCTTGTTTTATTATTATTTCATGGCTGAGCCAAAATAAAAAAAATCTTCACTGTTAAAAAAAAATGGCATTGTTTAAAAAAACGACATTTTTTTATAACAATGCCAAAAAAAATGAAGAATTTTTTTTTTTTTGGCTCAGTCATGAAATGATAATAAAACAAAAATATTTAATTTATAATTAAATTAATATTTTAAAAAAAGTATATAAAAAGAATAAAATTGCTATTGTTGGAAATATTAAGAAATTTGGTAGAAAAGTAAAATTGAAACTTAAAGAGTGTTTTTAGCTCAGTGGTTGATTTGCACAAAATACAAATTACTGGGTGTAAAGTGAACATGAAAGAGAGTTTTTTTACACATTTTTAAAACTAGAGAAGGGTTTTATACACTTTACCCATGATTATGTTTCTAAATTGTGTATGTTTCTGGTATAAAATAGGTAGGTTAAGAGTTTCCCCTAAACAGTAACAATGGAGGGAGTGTTCACAGTCCATGGGTGCGAGTGCCTAAAGCCAAAGGACGAAGGTGGCAGTCCCAGGGGGAAGGTCCCTAAAAACGTATAAGTACACAATGTTTGACTAGCTATGACATTTGTTATTTCTTGAGTTTTCTCATACGTGATAAAATAATTGGTTTCTTGATTATATGATTTGATGTTTTAAGCAAATTGAAATAATATCGTTTATGTGGGTATATTCTGCAGCCTAATTTAAATTGTTCAGTTCATTTTCTGAAACTGCTAAAGTTAATTTTTTTCTTGCAATTGTTAAAGGAAGTTTGTTTCTGCAATTTTAGAGAAAAAATTATCTACTTTTCAGTAAACCGCAAAAACCTACTACTTTTACATAAAAACATTTCAGTTCCTAATGCAAGTGAGCAAAGCACGACACAGAAATAAGGTGGGTTGGAAGTGCTTTGTTTTGGGAGATGCACTGTTTAGATGAAATCAATAGTCTATTTTGCACTAGTCGTTGTTTCAACCGGTGTACTGTTTTGGATTATGTAAATTTTGGAGTGTGATAACTTGGGAATTAGTGCATTTCTACTTTTGGTAACTTGTACCATAGACTTGTGTATTATGTACAAATTAAAGACCGTATAGATAGATGCTTGACATAAGAAGGTCCTTTTTTATTAGCTCACGTCCTAGCAGTGCAGGTTACAACACTAAGAAAGTACTAATTCCTATGGTAAAAAAAATTGTGTCCCCTTTATAATCTTTAGGCAGCCAAGCAATGATCATCTGGATGGACATGCGTTTTGATCATTGCTTGGCTGCCACCTCTCCACATTTATTTCATCCGGCAGAAATTTGGTCTTCCATATGCAATGGTTTCACTAAATTTATGGGACCATATTTCAACTGGATGAAAATTATACTGGAATGGCAACAATTAGAGCATTTATCTTCATTATAATTACAAAAGAGTGAAGAATGATCAATTGATAGGTGAAAATCCCCAAGGTGTTAAATTATATTAATATTAATATTAATATTGTGTGCAGCATTCAACCATTTTATGAAATATAGGTCAAACAAAAGAATAAAGTTAACTTTTCAGCGAATGGGAATCCCTTCTAATGGAACAACAGTAATTTTGTTTTCAAGTCAAATAAATGTGTTTGTACTACTACAAATCTTGAAACTGGACACTATTACCCACAAATACAATGTACACTCATTTGCATATGAAAATGTTGAGTCGTAAAATATGAAGGTTAGGAAGTACAGGCTTGTTTAAACTCTTCCTTCATTGCATGGGTAAGTAATTGGAGGTTTCTATGGAACAAGACACCAATCAATTTTCAATTCTTAGGAAACTTAATGATGTTTTCCCCTTGCAATGAATTGACTGAGATTCTTCCTGACAAAGGTTTGTTCCTAGCATAAGCACGTGTGCTCAGGCCACATTTTGGCATTATAACTAATCTTACATTTCTATGTTCATCATTTTAGACATTGATATGTGCAAATTTCTGTCACTAGCAATTTTAAAGTGTACATCAACATATAGAGCAGAATTCAGAAAATTTCATATTAGCTTCATTCGAAAAGGTAGCTCTTACTCAATGTTGAGACATCCACCGCCATATCAACCCCCGTTAAGGTAACTTTGTTATATATATATATATATATATATATTAAGAAAAAATATGTTGTATTAGAAATATGTTATATGATTCAACACCTGGTGTTTTATTACATTTCCTGCATTATAAGATAACCCCTTCAGTGGGTTTTGAGGATTGGCTATTTTTCTATTAGGTCTTTATCTTGTAATTAATTTTTTGTTAAGTCCACATGATGAAAAACAGATCACTCCCTCTATTTGAACTAGTCTCTTGGAGAGACAGCAATTACAAAATGAAGAAAGATTCACCACCCTGATTAGGATCAATTTATAGCATACATACGGATAAGCAAAATGTCTATGCCTAAGATATGATAATTGCTTTAGTCTCAAGGATGAAGGAAGACAGTGTATGTAGTAAATTCTCTTATTTAGTCCTTTTGTTTGCAATTCATTCATTTTTACTTTATAAGCTCGTGTTAGAGCTGGTAGTCACTCCAACAAATTTATTTTTAATAAATGAGATTCTACCATTAATCAATCAGATCAAAATTTGATTGTAGTAATTGTTATAAAGTAATTTATGTATGCGGCTTGTGCATAAAATTCAAGATTATGTGTGCATGAATCAGTAGTGAATTCTCAAAGAAATGTACAGTCAATTTTTAAAGAAGGCAATAGAAATGGTCTTTTCATCCCGGATCATGAGGCATGATAATTGCATTTCAGATTTAATCATCCTATATCAATCTGATCTCATTTTAGAAGTTCATTGCCATCCTTTTTAAAAGTTGTTCTCGGTCTTCTATTTTTTTTTTAGCAAGTAAAAGTTGTTCTCGGTCATCAACAAAGACATGCCTTCAATTTACAGGAGGTGACTTGAATCATAACAGAGTTAAATATTAAATCTAGAGGGTGATATGGCTTATGATAGAAAAGAGTGGAAAAAGAGAATCCATGTGGCTGACCCCATTTGTACGGGAATAAAGGCAAGGCTGATGACGAAGACGACGACGACGACGACTTGAATCATAACAGAATGATTTAAACATTGTTTTTGCAACATGTTTTCAAGCAAATTGTTCAAACAACCGAAGCCATGGGCATGATAAACTCTAGGACTACCATTTAAACAACTACAGTTCTTTTGTGGTGATTCTGATAGGGTAATACTACTTAGGCAGAATTCATAGGCAGAAACTTTTAGATTCATTAGATGCATGTGGTAGGCCCCACCACATACACTCACCACATACATCCAATGGATGTAAATGTTTCTATCTATGAATTCTGTCTAAGAATTCTGCCTGAGTAGGATTACCCATTCTGATATGGTAGTAAAATGAGCAAAATCTCGATCACTTGGTCCTTGGTGCTATACTTACCTGGTGTGAGAGGTTTTGAAATTGACATCTTTAGGGGCAAAGAATTGATGGATTATCATCTTTCTAGTAAGGACCTATTTTTACATTCTATGAAGTTAGGTAGTCTTTTTTTTAAAAAAAAAAAATTCATTATTATTCATATTGATGATAAGTTATGCATTCATATTTTGTATCAACTTCATCAGCAAATGACTAAGAATAAAAATTATAAAAAAAATCTAGGTCTATAAATCATGTTGTTAACAAGTTGCACTACATGTGGCTAAAATTAGGAAATAGTAAATGAAGGGGAAACCTTAAATTTGACTATTGAAAAGAAAGAAGAAAAATAATAAAAAAGAAAAGAGAGAAGGGAAAAAAATAGAAACAGAGAATAAAAGGCATTATATCTTTTGTCGCTTAAATTTTTATCTAGTGGTACTTGAAAACGGTATATTTATTACAATATCATCATGTCATATAGCAATATCTATATTGAGGCCAATGTCCTCATACAAAACACATACCTCTTTACTAGTAAAGTAATTATAAAAGTAGCCTGAATAATAAAAAAGAAAAAAAGAAAAAAAGGGGAAAAACTTTAAATTTGACTGCTGAAAAGAAAGAAGAAAAATAATAAAAAAGAAAAGAAGAGAGAAGGGAAAAAATAGAAACAGAGAATAAAAGGTGTTATATTTTTTGCGCTTAAATTTTTATCTAGTAGTACTTAAAAACGGTATAATAATTACAATATCATCATGTCATATAGCAAAATCTATATTGAGGCCGATGTCCTCATGCAAAACACGTGCCTCTTTACTAGTAAAGTAATTATAAAAGTAGCATGAATAATAAAACTCACTTCGTGCCTTGACATACTTTGTGCATATGCTGAAAATCTTGAGCACAAATCATTTACAGAAATGCATTACTCTCTCCAGTTGCACTAATACTAGTTTATCCTAATAATAGACATCATGTTTTTTCACTAGCATTGATTATTATACTCTTAATTTGGTACAAAACATACTGATTATTCATTATAGTAGATCTTATTATAAGACTTCACCGTGCAGAGTTGATAAAGATTTATGATCATCCTGGAGAATTTTAGCTTCACCTCTAATATTAATAGTCCTTGGGAATAACAAACTATGAACAGAAAAATTCAATAGACGTACAAAGAGAGGTTTAACAATGGTGTGACCATAGTCAAGTTTGCTGGAGGATTTTACTTCTCAGGAGAGCCCTTGCCTTCGTCAAAGTAGAATATGACAGGTCCCACATGGAACATGAAAGGCACATGGGCACAAAGGAAAATCAAAGAGCATAGTGTTTTGTTCGGAAATTGTTCAAGTACAAAAGTTAGAAGGAAACTAATGGGAACACTCGGATGAGTGCTGATATAGAAGAGCATATTATGTTTATTATATATACAGCTATTGTGTCACATGTACTGCGTGAAAATGGAGAAGACCAAAAATCCACACAACAAAACAAGATAAGCACTCCACACAACTTATTCTAGCTTGACAACCAATGTAAAACTTTCGCCATGACCAATATGAACATATATCCTTTTTTGGTACGCCCAAGGAGTGCCTTTCATGTCTCCTTGACATGGAAGTGTTGAGAAAAAACATGGCATCCTTCTGGTTGCTAGGGTGAGTGGGCCTATTATTCCAAGGGTTTTCTTATTGATTAAGAGCCTTTAAAAGGCTGTCATAAAATCATCCCCTCGTGTCTTAGGTAATAATCCGTCAAACAATGTACTTTTCATGTCTATTCTTAAAGATAAAGAAATTTGATGCTACTATGGCAAACATCAACCCTCGGAGGCCATGGTGACCATGTCTAAGGTGCGTGGGTCATGTGTCCAAGGAGTGTTAGAGGAGTGACCATGTCATGTCTAAGGTGCGGAGGCCATGGTGACCGTATCTAAGGTGCGTGGGTCATGTGACCATGACATATGAACAAAATTTTCCTTAGAAAAACATAATTCAAAAACAAATAATCCCTAAATATAATATAAATATTGAAAAGTATAATCAAATTTCAATTAATACATCTAAGATCGTAAGTAAAGAAATTATAAAATGTAGCTACTGGAAACAAAGAATTCCTCAAGATTATGCAAATGAAGCAAATTCTAAGAAAGGATGTAAACAATTTCCCTAAATTCTATGATGTCCAAGTGAAGCCAAAGATTTAGTAATAATAAGTGTTGCAGCTATTGTGTTTATCACCAAAATGCTAGCATTTATCTGAATCTATTTTCCTTTTTATGAGTCGAATGATACGCTTCATAAGCCTAATTCTAGTAACCTCAAGGAAATTTTTTATTTCTAATCTCAGTTGCATAGGGAAGATATCTTGCATATGGCTCATTCATGCACTTGCTTATAATTTAAAAGCCTATTTCATTATGATACGCAGAAGAAAGAAGTCAATATCTTACCATCAATCCCCGATTGCGTGAGCGAGGAAGATCTTGTATATATTTTTCAAAAGCCTCTAGTCTTACTTTCCCTTTAACTTCTACAAATTCAGACCAGTTGACATCAAGCAACTTCTCACCGCT
This sequence comes from Cornus controversa, assembly GCA_026545225.1. Taxonomy (NCBI): domain Eukaryota; kingdom Viridiplantae; phylum Streptophyta; class Magnoliopsida; order Cornales; family Cornaceae; genus Cornus; species Cornus controversa. The sequence continues at coordinate 61,963,562 of CM048851.1, read as the reverse complement.
ACATAGAAATATATCATTGACAAAGTTAAAAATATATATATTCAACCTTCAAAATACATGGAATATAGCTTCTTAGGTCACAACTTATTATACCAAAAAAATATATATATTGAAACAAGGCTTCCTACAATGTTCTCTACTGTGCTAAAAAATATCTTTAGTGAATGCATGTAAACAAACTCGGTAAAGAACAAGCAAAACAAAGTGAAAATGCCCTCACAAAGAAGTAGAAAATGTCAAAAGATAACAATGGGTGGAGCTTTTGGGTCATAAAAGAATCAAATTTCTTTTTTATACAACAACACAAGACAAAGATACTCGATAAAACATGAAATTCCAAAACCTGATATAAAGAATTCAAAATGTCATCCAAGTTATATTGCTTAACTTAAGAAAGAAAAAAAAATAGAGGAGATTACTCCTATAAAAATGGAAAATTGCTCCTATAAAAAGGGGGGGAAATTGCATCATCTTGTTGACAAAGTTTCAACAAAGCATATAACGAGGCATATTAACATATGTTATGAATCTATGATATAGGGTTCCATATGTTGTAACTGCAGTACATAATTCATTAGGAAGTTCCCAGATTTTTGAAGAGCGTGATTTAACCATTGGAAAGACATCACATAAATATGTTGATGCATGTAAGCTTATTTCAGTATTCAATTTCAACAATACTGAAATCATTGGCACCAAGAACGCTGCGCAAGCCTGTTATCCATGCCAAGAGACATGGAGCAACCAACTCTTTAAGTATCTCATTAAATAATGGGATCACACAGCTAAAATTTGTTTTTTCAGCCCTTTTAGAAAAACAAACAAAAAAAATAGGAAAAAAAGAAAAAACAACCAACAGTGCTTTTCGTTTCACATTACTATCTCACCTATCTAAGTTAGGTCCTACGTTTCCTTTCCACCATGTCCTTGGTTACGGAACAAGTGTTGTAGCAAACGTTTCCTTTCCACCATGTCCTTGGTTATGGAACAAGTAGAATCTTTTGTTGTAGCAAAGCCCCAGTAAGCCGCCTCCATGTAAAAACAATAAAAAGTTTATACCCATTACTACAACGGATTTGAAAGCTATGAAAGAAGTGAGGGTTGATTCTTCACCCACATTTGCTTTCCTGATATATTGTTCATTCTTCTTTCGAATGCTTACGTTTCCATGTTGCCTTTTGCTTCACACAAGGCATGTAACAGATTTCTGAATTTTTGCAAAAACACAAATTTCAAGCCATCATTTATTTTTTCAGAAACTTTTACTTCGTGTTTCAAGTTCAGAAGTTATTGTGGCCAAAAGATTGCCCTTAGGTCAAATAATGGGCAAAAGTTATGAGGTTCTTGTGGAGCAACCCGGATTTAAATAGGAAACCACAAACCATAAATTTTCGACGAGATGACCCAAATCCACCTGACCTCAACAGATGCCCCCCATGTTGTGCCAAGACAACACCGAAAAAACTGGCGTGACATTTAAAGAACCTCATTACGAGTTTACAACAATATCTAATTTGTCACATATAACATAAATATTGTGCATGTTCACTTTAAACAATTCAGAAAAACTAGGTTGATTAGGCTGAATCTGATGATCCAAGTATCCCACAAATGGTTTTGGTAGCGAGGAAATTCACCCAAGATTCTGATACATCAGAGTACCCTATGTCCCAACTAAACCTAGAGGGAGTGAATAGGTCTTGTGAAATCTTAACTACCAATAACTAATTTTTTTATTTTATCAATTACTCTCTTCATCCCAATTTAATAGTCCATCTTTCCATTTTTGGCTATCCCGAAATACTTGCGCCATTTGAAAATTCAAAGTGAGATATTTAGGGAAAAAAATCAAAGTGAGATAAATGCTTCTTTCCATAGCCCCCATGTTGTGCCAAGACAACACCGAAAAACTGGCGTGACATTTAAAGAAGCATTTATCTCACATTTTCCCAACTTGCTTATATATATACATTTGAACTTCAAAGAGTAACTAGGAATTTTAAAACGGAACAATGCATCAGGTGCATTTCCCCTTGAAAAGTTGTAATACCGAAAAGGGACTATTAAATTGGAATGGAGGGAGTATATCTTATAAACACAACAATGAAAATCACAATTATAAAGAGAGAAATTAAATATAAACCAATCACACAAAAGACACTTAATTTACATGTAGGTTCCACAGGGAAAATGTGAGGTCATAGGTCAGGTAGATCAATCCACTATATGAAGAAAGGTTTACAACCCGTCGTTACTAAATCTCTACTTCTCTACACAATCCCCTAGTTACCTTTGATGCACACTTATGCCACATGTTCTCCCTCAAACTCCTTTTCTGTTGATCTATGAATCCGTAGTCCAAAGCAGTTCGCTCCTCTTCCCGATTTAATCTCCTGAGCTAGCAATCCAATCCTTCATATTTTTGAGTGATTTGGTGTCGGTGTTCTTCTTTAATGTTCCACAAGCTTATATTCAGCACTCCGAATAACAACTCACCATCTAATGGTTGATGTAAGATGATAATAATGAAAGAAATATTCTCTCTACATACCCCTATGATCTATATATGAAGCTCTAGATTGCTATGTAACTCTCTATATCTCTATAATTATGTTTAAGAACCATAGATGCGTTTATATAGTTTTAGTTTTTCTGGCTGAAAATAATTAGGATTTTAGAGTTGGATTCAAATTATGAGCTATAATCCGCCAAATTCAATCCATCCAGCCATAGTTTGATCTTGATCTATTGAACTGGGGCTAGTACGGATTAATTGATACTTCGCTAATCCAGGCTATCTAGCTACTCTGATGGTTTGAAATTAATATTTTCTATAAAAAAATTATTTATCACAGTAGGAGGTATCCCCACACCTTAAGTGTGAGACTAAAATGAAACCCTAATTGGTGAGTAAGATGTGAGTTTACATTTTTACCCTTTCTTATTCTTCAAATACTTTGTCTTCAAAGTCCACAAGTTCAGAGCAAATTCTAACCGTAACTAAGCTAACTTTTGATAATAAACTAAACAAAATTGGAATTACCTATTCCAACTTTTCCTACGAATTTTGCCAACACTAAGTCTGGATAACCTAACAGTTTCGGATTCAAATAACTAGTTGTCCATGAGTAGGAATCGGAGCCTTTCTCAAATCTCACTTAATCCAAGTTGAAAAAGGTAAATAGGGTGAGTCAAATACAACCCTATCGCTTCATTTGTTACAAGGAAAAGGAAATTCAAATGACAGGAAGGCATGAGGGACAAAGAGGGTAATCAAAGTATCCCTAGGAAAAGAAAGGTGTCTCCTTTCTTGTTTGGTTAAGTAGGAAGGAAAACAAGAAGCGAGGAAATGAATGTTCCATGACTTTACCATTATATCCTTACATTTTAATGGAATGTGATGTTTAAAGAGCAAAAATGCAAAAACCGGGAGCCTTTCCCTTTTTTCCTTTCCCTACCCATATTCCTTGTACCAAACAATGGAAAGCCTGCCCATGTCTCGTTGTTTCCCTCCCCTTTCCCTTACTCCCATTCTTCTCTCCTACCAATAAGACATACATGTCCACTAGTATTAATGTGTTGGAGAAGTTCCACTGGAACATGTGAGAGGTATGAATCTTCACTATGAAACCTACAAATATCACTAGAATTAGAATCTCAACATTATCATATGCATTAAGGGAAACAGCTTAAAACATAAAGTAAACTCAATAACAAGCTCAAATAAATACACAGCAAAGAAAATTTCAGATGTAAAATGGTATATACAACTAAATGAAAACCATGATTTGAGCACTTGTAGCATAAAAAATGATAACAAATGTCTACTAAAAGAAATGTGAGGAGCTTGCCTCAAAACAGTTTGCAAAGCATGCAATGATCCTACCAATAACATATGAAAGAGTAAAGGCAAATCACATTGATTGGCATCAAGGAACTCTCCTAAAGATGAGATAGATGATAAAGTACTTGTTGAATGATCCAAATAGAACCCATTACAACTCTTACAATTAGCTACCTAATTTCCACCTACAATTATTTTTTACACCTATAGTATTGCTCAAGTTCCGAAGGTCCAAGCTCTTACCAATCAATAAACTATTAATAAGATGAATACTTACAATGTGCACCAAAGGGAAATTCCAAAGATTCAATACTTCATAAGATGCAATTTGTCTAAATCTACTCCGCCAGCTTTCTTCTTGTAAAAATTGAGCTACTTGCACAAGGACAAGGACTATTCTTATCAAATCAATAAGTTTGCTACAAGGATTAACTTGACTATAACAAATAAAATAGAATCAGATGTGGATGAGAGTTTTTTTCACTCTGTTAAAGACAAGTAACTTAATGTATGAGCTACAAACCATCCATTTGAGCCTCATTGAAGATTTTCAGAATATGATTAGGCACGGGAATATAGAGGTCAACATATTCACATACTAGATGACCGCAGCAGACTAAGAAGCAAATTTGGGTCATTCAGTTGAGGGTAAGACTGGGACCAAGATTCCAGTCAGCATTTTAAAAACCCATGGCCTATGATTTAGTAGGCCATTTAGCCTACAATTTCTCTCATATATATATATAGAGAGAGAGAGAGAGAGAGGCAAAAGTTACAAGGTTCTGCCAACTTGAGTTGAGCTGATTTGGCACTAAGATGAATATACCTTTATTCTAAAATGTATAGAATTTCATAACCTTGAACGAAAGAAAAATTGGAATTGTGCCATTCTCCTGCAGCTCCTTTAGTTGTTATGAGAGGTAAGGAATAGGACTTCTGGAAGTTAATTTAATATTGAATTCTTAATAAAACAAAAACCAACAAATAGCTATTAAACAAAGTAGATACTTGTTCAACTTGCCCTTTAGTTTCCTAAAACGTAAAGATCTTATGGGCCTACCATTACTTGAAGGTTATTTGTCCAAATGATCTTCTTTACATTTTAGGGAACTAATGCCCCTAATGAGCAAGTTGAACAAGTATCTACTTTGTTTAATAGCTAACGAATTAATTTTCCTTCAAGATTTAGTAAAATTTGAGCCAGAAGGCTTGGGAGAGACATATGGTCCGTTGGTCTTAAGCTTAGACTGTGAGCCTTTGGCATTTTACAGTCTGCCCCCCAGGCAGCGTATTTTTTTGAGACGAAGTCACCATAAAATTAAAGGATGCCAAATTTAAAAGGGAATAAAATTTTGAATTGTGCAATAATAGTAGGGATTTTGTACATAAGAGAGGTGACACAGAATTTCTGAACATAAGTTCTCTTCAAATAGATCATTTATATAATGAAAGCCAACAAATCAGCATCACTAGAATTTCCTGACCAAAAGGGAAAGAAAAATTAGAATTGTGCTTCAATCATAGCAATTTAGTATATATGAGAAGTAACGTATAGGACTTCATCATCATCATCATTAGTCCCATATGAATGGGGTCGGCCACATGAATTCTCTCTCCAATATTTACATGTTGTTATGTTGTGGCTCGAATTTTGTCTCGGCCTGAGTAGTGTTGCAACCCAAATTTGACCCGGTATATAAGAGCATCTAGGGTCTGGAGTGAGATTGAGAGAAAATACTGAAAATTGCAAAAAGAGCTAGGGTTTCACATAAATTCTTGTGTTCTATGTGTGGTGCTTGTTTCGTTTTTTGTCATGTTTCGTGGTTGTTTGTCATAACACATGACACTTCCCGTACCAACTTTTTAAAGTCATTTCTAATAACCTCAACCAAGTAACACGTATAGGACTCTTGAACATAAATTCTCACCAAACTCATCATGATAGCTTCCAATATGATTTTATCCTATTATTGAACACAAAATTCAAAGGATATTTCCCTTCCCCCACCGCCCATTGGATTTTCCATTACACTTTTATTTTCTTTTTCTTCTGAATTAGAGATCTTTTTATTTCAGCATCCTCAATTAAAAAAGTTACATCTAATATAATAGTTATAATATTTAGAAATTTTGAATAGGCATAACGATTATAATAATTGTTAAAATTATATACAGTTCCCTTTCAGTGCTCATTGATTAATTTTGCTTGTCAAACAGAAATGTAGCAATGATTCCGTGCAAATCACTAATGATTTGTACATAAGAAAAGTAATATGGTCAAGGTATAATAATTATCAAAATCAAAAATAACTATTAAAAAGTAGCTGGATAAACCTTTTAAAGAAGGCAACTGCAGACACAATTACCGACGAATTTAGCTGAAGAGACCCGTCCCAAAGCTTTTCAGCCAGTGTACAAGTTGCTTTTCCAGAATGTAATTTACTTTTTTCATCTGATTTGAGAGATCTATGACTCAGGTCATTTTTCTGACCATGCCCCACAACGTTGGCAGGATTATGTCCATTAGATGAAAACTCCTCTTCCAAGAAAGACTTAAAATTATCCACATCCAATACTTCTGTTTTATCCTCTGTTTTGATATCGCCACCCTCACGACCTTGTTCTTTATTTTCAGAAGTGTCACTTACATGATTACCTAAAGCAACACTACCAAACTGTACTTCCTTTTGCAGCAAACTATGATTTTCATTTTGCTCGGTGCAAACCAAAGCTCCCAAAGAGACTGTTCCTACTGTTAAGGCATCATTAGTTTCTGCCTCATCTGAACTGTGACCACTTTGATTGAACCCACAAGAAATTCTGAACTTATTGGATTCTTGAGCACATGTTCTTCCATTCAAATCATCAGAAAACCTGTTAGGCGCTAGAAAGTTCCGTTGCAATATTTCCACAGGTCTCAAAAATTCAGATACAGTATTGCACATTTCCAGTGGCACTTTATCTGAGACAACATGATTCTTGACCCCTAAGCTCATCAAATCTTGCAAACCAGGATCAATCTGAGCTTTTTCTGTATGTACATTATTTGATTTAAAAAAGGGCAAGGATTTATAAGCTTCAGTCCGGTCAAACATATTTGATGCCTGGGGTTGCAGATTTGATACTGTGAAGGTCTCCCCCACCGACATCTTAACTGAGGGAAAGGATCCTTTATAATGTAACAACGGAGGTGGTAAAAACGGAGGTGGCATGCTTAAAGGACTGCTCATCTTGTCAATTTCACTTCTATTTATATTCCCATAACTAGTCTGCCATGTTTCTGCAATACTATTTTGATATCGAAATTGATCTTTTTCATATTGATGCCTGAAAGTAAAAGGTTCTACGGAATTTTCTTGGTTTAAGCATAGTCCTTGAGTATTCCCTTGTGCATTTAACCCTGAAACAAAACTAGACTGTTGTATGTTTGACTCCCAAGGTATGCAAGGAATGGCCCCTGGTTGATCCATAACTGTAAATTTCCTTTTTCTTGATAAACCACCAAGAAAATCGAAATCATGGTTTCCTGGGGGAGGTGGGAGGATATTGTTCTCCATATGAGCCTCCTGAAACCTTTTAGGACAAGTTGCCTGACCTGGTAAGAAGAAACTCTCTTTTTTCTCGTGCCACATATCTCCAAAATATTATAATCCTCCACCAAGCTTCAGCATGTGCAAGCAACCATGTTAAACCAGATTACTAGCAGACAAAAGACCTGTAAACAGAGCAACAAAACCAATGCAATGCCAAGAAAACAAGAACTTAGAAGTACCCCAATTGTTAACTATTTAAGTGCATCGTGATGGAACTGGTAGTATTATTTTGCTTAAGAAACAGAATGTGAAACTTTTTTTTTCATATTTTCTCTAATAACTATCATGTCAACCCTTACAAGCAGATAGGTAAGATCATATCATCTGCACATTTATGTTTGAATAGTATAACCAAAATTTAGTCCAACACTTCAAAACCAACTTATATTTCTTTTAGTATGAGAATCTATGAAAATAAAACGAAGGTACAGAATACAAAAGTACAAGAAATAAGAAAAGACAAACCTATAGAACTATTTGATTTCACAACGCCAACATACTAGAACAGATTGGAGATTGAATGTTGGTAACAAATTTCAGGAGTTAGCATAACCTTGCTAGTTGCTACCCTTCACCAAGAGCAATTTAATTGTTTTGCAAAAAGGTAGAAGAATCCATCATCCATATTTCTACAAAATAAAAAATAAAATACTAATAACAATAATAATAATAATAATAATGGTACCATAAAATTGAAACAAAAATTTCATGTTATTAACAACAAGTACAGATTCCATAGTCTAAACCAAAATGACAAGGAACAGATACAATAGGGTGATAATGTTCATAACATCTGCAATTGCAATTAATTTTTTTTTGACCAAAGTCAATAGTTTTTTACCCTAATGGCAGCCTAAGTCAGATAGTTCATTGTCCAGTGGCAAGGGATGTTTGGTCTATGTTCTTGGCTAGGTTAGGTATGCATTGGGGACCCCGTTTCCACAGTGGGTATGATTGAGGCTTGGAGAGAGTGTATAGTGGTTAGCCGAGCCAGAGATGCTTGGAGGGCCACTCCCCTTTGTTTATGGTGGAGGTTGTGACACAAGAGAAATAGGAGGTCTTTTGAGGGAGAGGAAACTCCTATCTGGTCTCTCAAATAAATCATACTTAGTTCGTTATTCTTTTGGGTAAATGGGCATTATTGTAAATCTGTGGGGATTTTGTGGAGTTTTTTTTTTTTTTCGGAATCGGGGTATCCAGGGCTTTGTTTGTCGATAGCTTAAAATTATAGCTGACCATGATTGGCTTTTTGTGTATTATCTTGGGAGCGCTCCCCCTCTTGAGCGCCTTTTAATAAAATCTTACTTACTAGTAAGTAAGATTTTATTAAAAGGCGCTCAAGAGGGGGAGCGCTCCCAAGATAATACACAAAAAGCCAATATCTGCTTTCAAAAACATACTCATGAACCAGAATATAGGCATTTAATGACTAGAGGAACGATTCAGCAATTAATGTTACTTTGTATTTAGGAATTCAGCAAACAATACTGAACCTGATTTTAGTTCCTTGTTTAGGATTCAAAAATAATATCGCGCTCATCTCTAGTTAATATTTTTAAACCATATCCATGACCTAGAATTTAAGCACTTTTCAGGTAAGTAAATTTTATAACCGAAAAATAAAAAAATATCTAACGAGACTTTGGAGACAGAATTTAACTACTAGACGAAAATTTCATAAAAGAATTTTACCACCTTTGTGATTAGGGAAATCTTATGAAATGATTGCTAGTGAACAGCCAATGTCTAGTAAAACTTAATTGCTGCTAGAAGAGTAGTTGAACAAAGACATTACCTTTCCATCAATTTGCAAAAAATTCTTTCAAACTCAAATATGCATTTTCACGCTTGGAAAACCGATCATCGCATGCACCAGGTAATGGTCCATCTATATGGTTGTCATTCAAAGTAATGGCCCCTTTATATAGTTGCAAGTCAATCTGACAATATGCACTTGTTCACATGATTTTGTGTATGTTTTCATATACAATTTCATTATATTATGATCAACAACTTAGCAAAACATTGAGATAAGTGGGCTATGTTATACATCACAACAATCCAAAAACAGTTCTTTTACCATTTCACCAAGCACTAGCTCCTAAAATGAAGTAATCACGACAATTTAAAATTGATGTAACCAAAATTTTGTGTCAAAATAAAAAAATAAGACAAAATAGATGGTTAAATATACGTTAATCAGTCTCACTCATGGGCCTCAATTGCAGGTTCAATGCATGCCTGGGTGTCAGATTAACCACTTCCTTAAAGATATTCCATTGTTTTAATGTACTAGGTATTGATTGTTGACTAGCCAGGAAGCACGGACACTCTGTCGAAGGTGTCATGGCAGTGTCGGACATGTGTACAACACGGCTAGAAGTGTCCACATTTTTTTGGAATGGACACAACTGGATCCATAAAGACACAATTGTGACACGTTTCAATACACGGCGGGGTCAATTTGTGAATTTTTTTTTTTAACCATGCGGCTCAAAACAAATTTTAAAATCTAATGGGGTTAAAATGTAAAAAAAAAAAATAGGCTTAGCACCAACAACATAAGCTTATTCATATCCTCTATTCGTTCTTTTTCATGAAGCTTTGTTCTCACTTCTCATATCAAAATGTAAGCCAAATCAGTGAGATAAAGCAGGAAGAAGAAGAAAAAGATAAATAGAAGAATAAAAGAAAAAGTGGAGACATCCTCAATGTGTGATAATATTTTTTTTTTTGACTTATCCTTGTCGTGTCTGTGTGTTATTTTTTTGAGATTTATCGTATCACTGGTCTCCATATCATGTCGTACTCATGTCCGTACTTCCTAGTTGACTAGCTTGATAAATTGTTCCTCTAGTGGTTAATTACTTAATTTTGTCTCTTAAGCCTCGTCAAATACCTTAAATTTTTTCTATTATAAAATTTACTCTTTAAGTCTTAATTATCCAAAAAAATACCTATATTTCAAGTCATAAATAGGATACAGAAAAAAAAATCATATTAGAAATGAGTGTGGTATCAGTTTTAAATTATAAACAAGAAACTACAAAGTGCACCAAGGTTTACCATTGTTTACTAAATCCCAATTCATTTTTTATCAAAAACAATAATAATAAAAAAATAATAAGAGACTTCTTTGACCTTCAAATCTTCAATTTTCTTTATTTCTTGGCAGGGATTTTTTTGAAAATTAAAATGACTATAAAAAAAAAAAAAAACCTCGTACTATTTGACTTTTGTAAATAACCACTGAAGTAAGTTTCATGCCAAATAACCCTAATCTACCTAAAATTTCCAACAAATTCCCCTACCATCATATTGCCATTAAGAATTTGATGTAAATCATCATTTTGACCTGAGTGGTACAACCTCGTCCTCCCCAAAAGGGAGGTCAAGCGTAGCCCCAAGTGGAACAAAATATGTGTTTGATGCTTACTTACCAAGAAAGATAAAATGATGGAAATCAGTTACGTGCATTGCATAAGCCATTTATTTGGCCAAAATAACCATTATATTGTTTGGTATTTCATTAAATTATCATTTTGTATTGTTACTTTGAACATAGATAAGGCAATTCTAGCGATTCAGACTGTTGCTAACAGCAATCTGAAACCAAGGGGGTCAAAGCCAATATGCATTAATCCACCCAAGGAGATTCTGAGTGAAAGCAACAACCAGATGATAGTAGCATGTGTCACAACTGTAAGATATATTGATTAAAAAAGGAAAGTGCAGACTACACTACTTTTCTGTAATCACCCACTCACTCAGAGGTGAACTGCACCATTCAAGATCAATGCTTGATCTGGAGATGGATGGGCAAAAAATGGCAGACACTCTTGAAAGTTGAACTGATTTTTATCTAGTTATTTGCATTACCATTAGATAGCATATAAGACCACTTGACCCTTACATATGAACTAAAAAGGCTGGGGGTAAGTCTTTACAAAGAAAGAGAATCAACCACACAAATTAAGACTAAAGCGCCTGTGTTGGATTCTAAAGAAGCAAGCTAGTTGAGCTGCTTTAAATAGATAGAAGGAAATACTTCTAAAGAAAGAAGATTAATGGAAATGGAAGGGAGATCCAAATGGGGGAAGTACATTAGTTGATGGTGAATAAACTGATGATAGGATGAGTTTGGCAGCCTTGCAACTTCCTTCTTGAAGTCAAGCTGCGCCTTTATTGAAGAGATAATTTAGTTGCAAAATTGTGCTAATGTGCACAAGATTTATCTAAAAGACTATATATAACCTATACTTTCATCTCATCCAAAAGAATCCAACAAAAAGGAAGAGCTCTTGTTATCAAAAAAAAAAGGGGGTTAAAATGCTATGCTTAACAGACCAAGTAAAGGACTCCTATAATCCTGTTCCTCACACCCAAATAATCCACCAAAGGCATCACGACTACCAAGGCCACCGGACAGTGGAATCACTCATTTTAAAATTAAGGCTTTTTCAAAGTTTGTCAATGGTTAGGATCTCCCCAGAACCGCCGTTCAACCACATAATGCAACCTTAGGAGGAGCTTTTGTGCACCACACTGCCTTCCAAGGAAACCCTAGACTACCCTCTTCCCGTCGCATGAAAGGAGGTGGAAAGGGGAGATTTTCCAATAAATAAGTCAATTCATATATTAGTACATTCCTAGAGTAGAATCGAACAATCCTAAATACAAATATTTCAATTTTCAAACCTTAAAATCTAAAAAAAATAAAGAGAAAACCTAAGCACATGTTTTTTTCCGGCAAGTAAGTTAATAAATAAAAAGGAAAAAAGATGTTGCCAAAGAAGCAAGAAAGAAAAACTAATCGATCCAACACAAACTCTCTCGGCAATCAAAATTCAAGAAAATCAAATAAATACAGAGATTAAGTCCAAGAAAATATGATGCGTGTATGAATATATAATATATATACAGCCAGCACAAGTTATAAAATCTTCAAAATAAGAATACCAAACCTCACTCGGTAGATACGCATTCGATTTCGATTCGCTTCTCTGGTTCCCACCTTATCACGATCTTTATTGATCTTCTTGACTCTCTCTCTCCTCAATTCTCACTCACAGTCTAACTTCTGAGTTCTGATCGCAGAACACTCGAGGGGAGACTGACTGGTTTCGAGTTATGGGCCACTCAGAAGCCCACAGTTTAAGGGTTCGCAATATGAGGCACTCCAAACTAGCCCAGTTTAGGGGTTCACAATATGGGCCCGAACAGGCCAACTTCTAGGGTTCGCAAGTGTTGCCTTTTATAACCTTTCGGAAAAAGAAAAAAAAAAGTGTTGCCTTGTTTTTTAAAAAGCACTTTAATTTTTTTTAATGAAGAATATAATTTATAATTACACGTACAATCACCTCATTTTCTAAATCAGCAATGTCACTCATGATAGATAAAATTTAAATGCGAAAGAATGTGAATACACCTCCGGTCATAGTTTTTAATTTGAAGATACCTTCCTAAATATCCAAAATACAAGCATGATGACTGTACTTGAAGCCTTCAACTTTAATTCTAAAAAAAAATATACGACACTTTCTTGTTGTATTGTTGTGAGATTAGAGACTTTCTTGTATTGCTGTAAGATTAGGGAGCCAAGTATTTTTACTAACGGTATATACATCTCCCATCAAGAGGAAGTTAACCAAGAAAAAGGACACACTTAATAAACCATCCATTACCATCGTGTAGAGAGAGTTACGGTAACTAATGTGGCACATGAGCTATATACAAAATAAAAATTGTCCAACATTTTCCCACTTGTCACATGCGCCACATATGTCTTGCTAGAAGACACTTTCTCCCACTTGGCACATGTCAAAAATAAACTTAATGGATGTTTAAACTACTAGTAAATGGGCATAAATAACCATTTTTAGTTGGTTAACATCACTATGATCAATTAAGAGTAGTCAATGCACGAATTATGGCGAAAAACACTTTATATACAAGTATCATCTTCTATGTATTACAATGTCATTTTTTATCTCTTAATGAGTGCCTTATATAGTATGTAATCCTTATGAATGAGCTATAAAATGCTCATTCGGGTCCAACATAATGTCCAAAAAGATCATCTGTCATTCTCAAACTTTATGTATACAACCAAATGAAGACAGAAAATTATAAATTAATTAAGTGCTGCAATACACAATAGTGCAAATATGACCAAATGCACATAATAATCAATAACATTTTATCTAAAAGAGAGGCTAGACAGTCCAATATGCATTACATGATCTTTACACAACTTAGGTGGTAATGCTTTCATCATAGGATCTGTTATCATCATCTCAGTGCTATTGTGCTCAATTGTCACCACCTTATCATGAACATGTTCTCTGACAGTGAAGTACTTTATATTGACGTGTTTACTTCGACTGCCACTTTTGTTATTCTTAAAGTCACAAAAAATCACTACAAGAAATTTAGTTTTTTTTCATGAAATATTTCGTAGTAAAAAGTCAAAATTTCGTGGCAAAAACTATTTTGCCACGAAATATTTTTATAGCACCAACCGTTGCAATATGTGATGTCTCTAATTGTAAATTTCGACGAAATCATGTTTCGTGGCAAGTTATGGGATAATAGCGACGGAAATATTTCGTCACAATACCTATTATTTACTATGGTAAAATTTCGTAGGTAATATAATTATTTGTTACGATAATATTCCGTCGCTAATTCTTATTATTTCCCACAAAATAGTATTTCGTCAAAAATACTTACTCTTTGCTACAGTACTATTTCGTCTGCAATACTTATTATTTACTACAGTAAAAATTTGTAGGTAATATAATTATTTGCTACAATAATATTCCGTCACTAATTCTTATTATTTCCCATGAAATAGAATTCTGTTAGAAATAATTATTTTTTGCCACGAAATTCCTTTCATCGCAAATTAGTAATTACTACGAATAAAAGTGTTGAAAATTAGTAATTACTACGAAAAAAAATCGTGGCAAATTATAATTATTTTTAAAATATATCTATATAAAACAGTGATTATATATATTTATATAATCACTATTTTATATATATATATATATATATATTTTTACAAGTACCATTAATATGATTATCACTGTCTATCTAAAAACAGATTAAGCTTAACAAAAACGAGTATTCTAAGCTTATATATACAAAAGTTCAGCAACATCCTTAATTAAAACATCACAATAAGCTAAGGATGAGTACCAAAAAACATGATCATGTACCAAAGAGTTGAACCAAAAACATGAGTATCAAAAAGAACCACCAACACTACTAACGTTAATCTTCTGTGCCGAGATCGATTGGAGATTTTTGGACCATCATATCATTAAAGGTATGAATATGTTGCTCCATAGTGATCCGAAGTTCATCCATCTCCTTCACTTTTTCTAAGGCCTCCAAAGCCATCATTTCTGCATTTTGAGCTCTCTTTTCTGCTTCATTTGCTCTTTTATTAACTGCTTCCACTTCTGCACGGTTACTACGAGTTGATTGAGTTGACTTTACACCATAACCCGAGCCACACTCATAGCCCTTCTTTGTACCAAGTATGCGACGAAAAGCTTCATTTCCTAGAATCGGGCCACTCTCAGAACCAACTCCTTGAGATAAGGACATCATGTCTCTCTACAAACACAACAAGGAACAAACTATTTATCAATCCAAAGCACTGCTAGAAACATGATCATGGTTTAAGTAGTATGCATGCTAGAAAAGACTAAATAGATATAATTTATAATCACAGCACTGCATCTTTGTAAAGTAACTATATGCCAACCGAAAATGATAAAAGTATATTAACACGCTTAACATGCTCAGCCGGATGTCTTAACACAATTGGCTCATTAACACACATCTCTTTGTGCCACCTCATATATTTTACCGTCTTAAGATAAGTATACAACCTCTAAAGCCTTGGTTTCAACGAAAAGTAATGAAGAACTTTTTGAGCAGTTCTTTTACCTTTAACTTTAACAAATTTATATCTAATCTCGCCACATTCTGGACATTGCTCTCTCTGTTCATTCTCCTTCCAAAAGACTATACAATCATTTTTACAATAATATATTATGATATAGGCAAGGCCCAGATCACGCATTAAATTTTTGGCCTCATAATGGGGCTTAGGTAGTGTCTCACCTTCAGGCAGTGCCTCTTTAAATAGCTCAAGTATCATATTAAATGATTTGTTGCTCCATCGACTGATTATTTTTATATGTAACATTTTAATGAGAAAAGATAATTTGGAGAACTTTGTATAGCCTGGATACAGTTCATATTGCGTATCCTTCGACAATCTTTCAAAATTATCTTGCCCATTTTCCCCACAACTTATATTAGATGCATGACTAGTATATGTTTCACGTTGTTACACATTTGGAAGACCTTCTTGCAAGGATGTTGTTGCCATGCGTATGTCATCCAAAATTTCATGCACGTCATTAACATATCCATCTTGCTCATTTATAGAAAAATCATCGTGACTCTGTACAACATCATCATCATTACTTTATTGTTGAACCACCTCTACATGCCATTTCCAAAAAACATACTCTTTCTGTATTCCATGCGTGAATAAATGGTCCTCAACTTCACTCATTGGATAGTATGTCAAGTTCACACATTTTTGACGTGGACATCGAGTCCTATTAAGGCTCTCTGTATTCCTACTAGCTAACTTAATGAATTCTCTAAGCCCATTAATGTAATCAACACAATATCTATGTGATAGTTGGATCCAACTCTTGTCCATCCCTACACCGATATAAAGAAACTCATGTCAACTATTATTAATAAAATAAAAATATTGCATTTACCATGAAAAATAAATTCAACTTCTTGCTAAAGGTGAGGTGGTCCTATCCCATAATGAAGATTGTATGAATTCTCAAACTGTCCAATATGAAGAATTCAATAATCGTTGTATTAGCATATACTACTTGTCATCCATATGCGATAAGATAAATATATGTCAACAACAATGCTCGAACTGAGTGCAGAAATAAAATAAAAATAAATAAAATTTTTTAAATCCATTCCTACATGTATCTTAAAATCAATACTAATTAAACTATGGAACTTTGATAAGGATAAGACTAACTATGGAACTTATTTATAAAAAATGAACTTAAATGGACAAACCATCTAAATATAAATTGAAGAATGATACCATAGATATATATAATACAACCATCTTTAGCAAAATATTTTGTTAACAAGCTAAAAGTCGACTATACTCTCAATTTGTTTAATTTTTTCTTTCCACTCATTTCTAGAAAAATAATAATAATAAATATCTAGAAATGATTCAAGTGAACTATAATATGGAGTTGATCATTTGGAAAGTTTTAATTTATTTTTTGACTTTAAAGATTATAAGTGAAATGGGGTACTTTAAATTTTAAGATATAAGAGATATATTAAAAAGAGGGCAATATATCACTTTACATTGAGGGTAATAAATAAGGACTTTTCACTTATGTATTAGTTAGTTGTATGTAGATCATAATAATTGATACATATATGTGGTCCTTTTAAGAGATTTTTAATCTCTTGATCTACATGTTGTATCTATATTCAACAATATGTTTTATGATCCCCTTCAAGTGAGAAGTCTTCTTTTTCCAATGAACAATGGCATACTCAGAAGTAGGAGAGAAAAAATTAACTAGAATTATTTTTTAGCATAATTATTCTTCGACAGATGAGGAGCCTACCCTCACTGGCCTTGTCAACCTTCAATTAAAGTCTAATTACCCTAGTACCTAAATCAAGATTTGCTTAATCTTACCTGCCAAACACAAAAAATAAAAAAAGATGTGCTACTTGATCAACAGCCAAATCATCTATTATAGAGCAATGTTGCACTCAAACGCAAACAATATAGTATATAAATTGATAAATATCAGACAAAGCACAAATTCATCATCAAAGTTGTTCAATAATTTAGGGTTCAAAAACAATAACAAGCTAGGAAAATCTTTATAAGATCTGCTTTCGGATCATTACATATGGGTGTTCACATGTGTAGACATGCACACATGCATGAGGAACACTGAGACTAATTAATCTTTTCTTTTTTGGTGTTAAGAGGGGGATATATTCTGAATGATGTTATGCCTTTCTTTTGAGTAAATCATTTGGCTACAAGTCTAGTTTTATATCTTTTTATATTATCATTTGAACCCCTTTTGGTCTTATAGACCCATTTATAGCCAATGACCTTGACTCCTTTAGGTAATTCGATAATATCTCAAACTTCATTGCTAGCCGTAGAATTCATCTCATCCTTCGTAGCATCATACCAAAATGTGGATTTATCGTCACTCATTGCTTGTGAAAATGTAATTGGATCATTCTCAATACAAACATCACAGTCAGATTCTTGTAGGTACACCAAATAATTTGAAGAAATCGCAGTTGTTTTATCTCTAGAGGATCTTCTTAATGGGATATCAACTGCCTCATTTTGAAATTGTTGAATATCACCCTCTATGGCAATTGATTCTTTATTAAGTGGCAAGGTTTGAATTGGTTGTTCTTCCTTAATGAAATTTTGTGGAACATCTTGAAAAATAACAAACTCTGATGTAATTACAGGTGTAGGTATTAGATCCTGCATTTCCTTAAAGGTTAAACTTTGAGTTTGTGCACTCTCATTAATATTGTCATCCTCAATAAATTTTGCATTTCTTACTTCAACTATTTTCATATTATGGGTAGGACAATAAAACTTAAATCCATTGGATTGATCTGTATAGCCAATGAAAAAATCACTAATTATTATTAGATCCAATTTTCTCTCTTGTAGATTATATAGTCTAACCTCAATTAGACAACCCCAAATGTGTACATGCCTTAAAATTGGTTTTCAACTATTCCACAACTCAAAAAGAGTTTTAGGAACTGCTTTAGTGGAACCCTTTTTAAGATGTACATAACCGTTTTTAAGGTATCATTCCATAAAAATAATGGGAGATTGGAGTTACTAAGCATACTCCTTACCATGTCCATTAAAGTAGAATTCTTTCTTTCAGCTACACCGTTCTGATATAATGGACCAGGCATCATATACTGTGCAACAATTTCATGTTCCTCAAGGAATTTTGCAAATGGACTCGACTTTTGTCATGTTCCCATATACCTACCATAGTACTCCCCACCACTATCTGATCTCATAATTTTAATTACTTTATCTGTTAATTTCTCTATTTCTACCTTATAAGCCTTAAAAATATTTAATGCTTCAACATTTTCAAATAGAAGATAGAGATACATATATCGTGTGTGATAATCTATAAAAGTGATGAAATATTTCTGACCATTTAGATATGGAGTAGGAAAAGGTCCACACATGTTAGTATGTATGATTTTTAAAGTGTTAGGATTCCTTCTGGCACCCTTTTTGGTCTTGTTGGTCTGTTTGCCCTTAATACAGTCCACACAAATACTAAAATCAGATAAATCAAGAGTCTAGAAGACCCTTTTATTCACTAACCTCTTAAGTCTCTCTGTTGAGATATGTCCAAATCTCCTATGCCACAATATAGAGGATGTTTCATTCATAATACTCCTCTTTATGCCAATACTTTTGGTTGTACTAAAAGATTAAAATCACAAACATGATCTAGACATAGTTTATATAAACTACCATATAGAAGACCAGCGCCAACAACAACAGAGTTTTTAAACAAGGTTATAGAACGATCATACAAATTGAAAGTAAAACCCAAAGGTTCAAGTTTGGAAACAGAAATTAAGTTTCTAGAAAATGATGGAATATAAAAAGGTCTTTTCCAAGTTTAAAACAAAGCCAGTTTGTAAAACAAGTTTAAAGGTTCCAACAACTTCCACATGTGAACGCAACTAGTTTCCTGTATAGATGCAACGTTCACTTCCCATTGGATTCCTTTGGTTTAGAAAATTTTGCATAGTATTGGTAACATGGATTGTAGAACCAGAATCAATCCACCAAGTATTATTAGTAACATAAACCATATTAGATTCATAACATACTAATGAGATAAGATTACCTTTCTTTTCAAGCCAAGCTTGAAACTTCTTGCATTCTCTTTTAAAATGTCCTGTCTTTTTACTAAAAAAGTAGTTGATGGGAGTCTTTATTGCCAGATTTGATAACTGACAGCTTCTTATTCTTCTCATTATTAGAAAAACTCTCCCTTTTATGTCAATTCTTTCCTTTTTCTTTTCCATGAGAGACTAGATAGACACTTTCTAGACCCTCCTACTTCAACCTCCCTTCCTCTTGAACACACATGACCAGTAACTCATTAATTGGTCATTTATCTTTATGTGTGTTATAAAAAATCTTAAATGATTCAAGTTGGTGTGGAAGAGAGTTGAGTATGAAATAGACAAGAAATGACTCTGTAATATCAATCTCAATAAACTTTAGTTGTGTTACAATGTCTCTCATTCCCATGATGTGCTCACGCACTCCTGAATACTGTTTCCAATATGAGACTTAATAAGCATCAAACTCAAGCGGTTGGATCACTCCCACTATTCATATGATGCTTTCTCACATAGCGTAATAGTTTCAGTGAAAAAATGAGGTTTTTCCACACGAATAACCAAATCGAGATCCATGCACTCTATGTAAGGAGAATTTTCTCCTTCAAACCTTTATAATTGTCATCATTCAAAAAGGGGATATGTGATTATTTATTCGATAAATAAGTAGAAGAAATAACTGCAAAAAATAATAATAAATAAAGCAGACTTACTAACGTATAATGAAAACAATAATATATTGAAATTCAACCCACATTAAATGTTCCAAAAATAAATCATTTCATCATTCGAATTGTCCTGTAGGTAAGAGCTACAACACACTATTGATTTGTAAAAAATATAATTTATAACAGAATTATTAAATTTAAGATGTTGAAATAGAAAAATTATATACCTGTAATTCCATTGCAATTAACCTCATTTATGTGACCTCCCTATGAGGCCAAGTCACATTCCCAATGATTAAATTTAAATTTTAATGACATGGCTAACAGGCACTAAAAGATAAAATATAGATGCAACATATAACATGTATGTTACTTCAGACGATGAACATCTACAATTACATATTTTTATAATATCTATTCTAGAAAGCCATATTCTTATCCTATAGAATTAATAATCACATATAATGCATTTAAAGGTAGAAGACAAGAAATGTGAATTTTTATTTACAACACTAAATATAATGTTGAAAACTAAAACAATCTCATATATTATCACATGTCAATAATATGACTTTAAATCATGTATAGAAACAACAACAACTTCACATGATTTTCACATTCAAAAACCAAAGTGGGATTTTTATGGTCTAATACCAAATGATAGATACAACTTAAATATGGAGGAAGGCCATAGTTTTTAATATACAAGTGAGTGATAATCCTTTGAGATACAAATATGATGACAGTACGGCATTGTTACTTGAAGTATTGAACTTCAATATCTGAATTCTCATGACAATATTGCAATGTTTGTTGAAGCTCTCTAATCTCTCACCCCTTATGTCTCAATAATTCGAGATACAAATATGATGACAGTACGACAATGTTACTTGAAGTATTGAAATTTAATACCTAGATGCCGATGCCAATATTATAATGTTTGTTGAAGCTTTCTAATCTATTCCCTTATGTGTCAATGATGTAACACAAACTCTTTGAAAAATATACTAGACTTTCTTGTATTGTTGTGAGATTAGGGAGCCAAAACTAGAAAAATGGGATAGTTAATAAACCAGCCATTACCATCATGTAGAGCCAAAACCAGAAAAATGGGATAGTTAATAAACCAGCCATTACCATCATGTAGAAAGAGTTACGGTAACTGATGGTGGCATAAAAATTGTCTAACAACTCAATCTATAAAAAAATCAATTAAATGGGTCTTATATCAGTGTAGTTCATATTTATCAAGGATGGTAGGAGAGGTGGATCTAATATTTGTATTTTGTGCATAAAGTGATAGCTCTTAAGATTCAAACATGCATTCTCATATTTAACTTTTAAGAATGTTAGCCCAAACAATTTACCAATATAACAAGTAATCCCTCTTTAAAATGACCAATAAACTTTTCATGTGTCTCCCACATGATATTATCATATTAATTTATATTGCTCACCTTTCTTTCGCATTGGTTAGTTGGTTTAGTCTCAACACTATGTTTTTTTATTAAATAATAAAATATAGAACTAGAACTTAACACCAAAATATGAACTGATTTTTTTTTTTATAAAAAATATATTGAAGTGTCTAGTTGTTTATGATATGTTTCCAAATTTTTAAGTAAAATGAAAATTGATTTTAAGGCTTCAAAATGATTTCCTTTTTTTTTTTTTTGAGTAAATATTCACTTCAAAATAACTCGTATAAACAAACAATAATCATTTATACTAAATAGACATTTAATATATACAAACATATCTACAATATACATACATAACATACTTATACATCTATGTAATATATATATTTATTAGGTATATATGTAAGGGAGCTGATATTGGCACTCCATCAATATCCTCTGACACTCCACTTTCACTTTTTTTGTAAAGTATAATTACAAAGGTGTCCATCTACTACACAATATTTGACTCTTATACTTTTAATACCCTAATTGCCCTTATTTGATAATGTTAGAATTCTTAACTCCAAATTGCAACTTCTCTCTCACGTTCTTTTTTGGTGTGAAAATACTTCTTCGTTGATTTTAAAAATATTATTTTTTCATATTGAATCAATTTATCAATATTTATTTTAGAAATAAAAAAGTTTAGGATTCAATATAATGATTTAGAGAGTATTAATCAAATATATGTGATTCGGATAATAAAAAAAAGTTACATGATTAGATAAGTTTGGAAGAAGTTGTTAATAATAGATTACCTAGAGAAATATTAAAAATGTATTTGAGTTGGAAACAAACATTATATCAATGAATAAAACTTATTTGAAAAAAAATTAATTATATTTAAAATCAAAAGAAAATTTAATTTCACTTGAATAAAAATTATGATATATAGTTCTTTAAGAAAACTAAGGAAATCTTTTTTATTTTAATAGAAAACTTTTATAAATTAAAAGATGAAAAGAAAAAAAAAATGACTCAATGAAATATTTTTTCAATTGTAGTTGTCTTAATTTAACTAAGGAGTCTTTGCACCAAAATTTCAAAAGATAAAAATAAAAAAATTAAAATGATATTTTTCTTCGTTTGCCTTTTATTTTCTCCTCCTTCCTTTCTATTTTGTTTGTTCACAAATTGATGGTATGTTTCAAAATTTTAATTTATGTTATTTTATAAATAAGACACATGGAAAATAAATTACACATTTGGTGAGTAAAAATAGAGTATTTCAAATTTTGGATTCTTTGAGTTATATATGATAAGGACATGAACAACAAGTTTCAATTGAAAAATGTCTAAACTATAGTATTTGGGTAGTAATAAATAGATTGTTATACTGTAAACCTAAAGTAAAAAAGTAAAAAAAATTTTTTTTAAGAAAAATAAAAATATAAATTAAAATTGAGTCTTGAATTAGAAGGGCAATTAGGGTACTAAAAATATAAGAATCTAAAATGGTATAACATATGACTACTTTTGTAATTTTACTTTACAAAAATATAGGAGTGGAGTGCCAGAAGATATTGGTGGAGTGCCAATATCAGCTCCCAATAAAAATACCATATTTGTACGTATATATATTTGTATTTACATATAGGGAGCTGATATTGGCACTCCACCAATATCCTCTAGCACTCCACTCCTATATTTTTGTAAAGTAAAATTACAAAAGTGGTCATATGTTATACCATTTTAGATTCTTATATTTTTAGTACCCTAATTGCCCTTCTAATTCAAGACTCAATTTTAATTTAATTTTATTTTTTTAAAAAAAAAAAATTTCAACTTTTTTACTTTAGGTTTACAATATAACAATCCATTTATTACCACCCAAATACTATAATTTAGACGCTTTTCAATTGAAACTTGTTGTTAGTGTCCTTATCCTATATAACTCAAAGAATCCAAAATTTGAAATATTCTATTTTTACTCACCAAACATGTAATTTATTTTCCATGTGTCTTATTTATAAAAGAGAAATGCTAAACGTCATGAAATTTTATCATGAATTGCCTTCATGAATGATGTGGCAAGTGATAATACTATTGATATTCCGTGTATGGGGGGAATCCCACCAATACTAACTTACTATTTAATTGCCACATCATTCGAGATAAAAATTCATGAAATATTTTCATGATGTGTAGCATTGCTCTTTATAAAATAACATAAATTAAAATTTTGAAACATACCATCAATTTGTGAACAAACAAAATAGAAAGGAAGGAGGAGAAAATAAAAAGCAAACGAAGAAAAATATCATATTAATTTATTTATTTTTATCTTTTGAAATTTTGGTGCAAAGGCTCCTCAGTTAAATTAAGACAACTACAATTGAAAAAATATTTTATAGAGTCATGTTTTTCTCTTTTCATCTTTTAATTTCTAAAAGTTCTCTATTAAAATAAAAAAGATTTCCTTAGTTTTCTTAAAGAACTATATATCATAATTTTTATTCAAGTGAAATTAAACTTTCTTTTGATTTTAAATATAATTAATTTTTTTTCAAATAGGTTTTATTCATTGATATAATGTTTGTTTCCAACTCAAATACATTTTTAATATTTCTCTAGGTAATCTATTATTAACAATTTCTTCCCAATTTATCTAATCATGTAACTTTTATTATCCGAATCAAATACATTTGATGATACTCTCTAAATCATTATATTGAATCCCAAACTTTTTTACTTCTAAAATAAATATTGATAAATTGATTCAACATGAAAAAATAATATTTTTAAAATCAACAAAGACATATTTTCACACCAAAAAAGAACGTGAGAGAGAAGTTATAATTTGGAGTTAAGAATTCTAACATTATCAAATAAGGGCAATTAGGGTATTAAAAATATAAGAATCAATATTGTACAGTAGAGGGATACCTTTGTAATTGTACTTTACAAAAAGGTAGAAGTGGAGTGCTAGAGGATATTGGTGGAGTGCCAATATCAGCTCCCATATATATATATATATATATATATATATATATATATATATATATATATATATATATATATATATATATACTTTATCATCATCGTTCTTCTGTTTATTTCATATGGATGAGATGAGCCACATGAATTCTCTTTTTATATATATTTTTGTGTTATACACCATATCACTTCTTATTAATTACTTTATCACATGGATGTTTTGTTGGCCTTTTTGTGCTTATCTCTCATGTAAAAAACACTTATTTTTCTTATCGGTGCATCTTCGAATCTACCTTCTATACGACCATACCACCTAAATTCATTTTCTCTAATTTTATTTTTAACAATTGTTATTCCTAGTTTTCTCTTCAACAATCATTATTAGTCTTGTTTCTTCTAGTTACTTATATCCCTCAATCGTATCATTCTCATTTTCGCTACATAAATGCGTTATTCTTGTTTTTTTTAAACATTTAACACTCGGCTCCTTGAATATATATATTTAGAGGGGAAACCTAACCTTTCCACTTTAAAGAGGAGGTTAAGTCATTGTCTCGTTTTGTTTGGACAAAAATAACCCAATTAAAACCTCCAACTTCATATAAAACATGTACATTCATGTAATTTCAAATACAACCAACATTCGCAACTTTTTTCATCTCTCGCATCATCTCTCTTTCTATATCTCTCTTAGGCTTTGCTTGGATAAATAGGAGAGAAAAGAAAAAAAAAGATAACAATAACTTGTGTTCATGTTTGGATAAATTATGTAAAAAAAGAAAAAAAATGATAACATTCTTATTTGAAAAAGCTAAAGGAAAAAAAAGAAAAGAAAGCATTTAAACCAATTTACTATCATATCCCTTTTTATTTACTATCATGTCTCTTTGCCTTTCAAAATATTGGTATTAAGAAAGTTTTACTTAAAACTTATCATTTCTCTCCAAATCTTCAATTCCTCTTTACAAGTTCCGAGATCATTCATTCTCCCTCAATTGGTAGTGCTGTTCTGTTTTCAAATTTCAAACATTTCACCTAGGGGTGCACAAAAAATTCGTGAATCCGCGAATCCGATCCGATCCGTTAGCTAATGGATTGGTAGCAGATTAAAAAATTAAAATCCGTTAGCCACGGATCGGATTACAGATTGGAGGGTCAGAAATTCGATCCGATCCGTGGCTATATATATATATATATATAGTAATTATATGTATAATAATATAATATGCTACATACTTTCATGGGTAAATCTAAAAACTCAATATATATTATATTTGTTTATTTAACAATTGTGTTCATTTGAGATGTGAATTAAAAAGTGTTGTGAATTATTTTTTGGAAATTTTGAAGTAAACAAAAAAAAATTCAAATATGAGTACATGCCCAATCCGCCAATCCAATTCGATTCGATCCAATCCGTTCAATCATGTCTCGTTTTGTTTGGACAAAAATAACCCAATTAAAACCTCCAACTTCATATAAAACATGTACATTCATGTAATTTCAAATACAACCAACATTCATTAAAATATTAAGATTAGTTTTGGTTTTAAGAAAGTTTTACTTAAAACTTATCATTTCTCTCCAAATCTTCAATTCCTCTTTACAAGTTCCGAGATCATTCATTCTCTCTCAATTGGTAGTGCTGTTCTGTTTTCAAATTTCAAACATTTCACCTAGGGGTGTACAAAAAATCCGTGAATCCGATCCGATCCGTTAGCTAATGGATTGGTGGCGGATTAAAAAATTAAAATCCGTTAGCCACGGATCAGATTACAGATTAGAAGGTCAGAAATTCGATCCGATCCGTGGCTATATATATATATAGTAATTATATGTATAATAATATAATATGCTACATACTTTCATGGGTAAACCTAAAAACTCAATATATATTATATTTGTTTATTTAACAATTGTGTTCATTTGAGATGTGAATTAAAAAGTGTTGTGAATTATTTTTTGGAAATTTTGAAGTAAACAAAAAAAAATTCAAATATGAGTACATGCCCAATCCGCCAATCCAATCCGTTCAATCATGGATCGGATCGGATTGACAGATTACCACAGATCGGATCGGATCGAATTTTCGTTAATCCGTAATCCGCGAATCGAATTAAAATTATGCATAATTCGATTCGATCCGATCTGTAATCACTCCTAATTTCACCTACCACCATAACTTACGGTCACAACTACCCCCATAAAAAAAAGGTTGAGTGGGTCACAGTCCTACCCAATTCCTAGTTATGGGCTATTAACTTATCAGGTTATGTTCTAGACTGGACATTACATACGAAAGTTTTGTACACTTCGGTCATGGTCTAGACTGGACATTACTGACCAATGTTTTGTACAATTGAGCATGGGCCTAGCTTTTGTTATAAATTAGTCTTCTTAGCGAGTCCTTTCACATGCATATTGGTTTAGCGTTTGTTTTGTTACAAGCTACAACCCAAGCCCAAATGACAGTATCAGCTTCATGTTCTAAGAATTCCCATGCAAATTCACTAAGTCCAAATAGGATGAGGCCTTTGATCCAGTGGTATTTTATCTTCTTTCAAAATAAAAGATAATTCAATTTTTTTCAAATATATTGTGAGAGTTATTCTTGCAGGGACAAAAAAAAAAAAAAAAAATACTAAGCCCAAATAATGCAACCAAGAAAATTAGAATAAATAACACCCTTCAATATAATAAGGTTAGGTAAAATCTATTGATAATTTTTAGGAACCACCTTTTTTTAATGGTTGATAAATAAAGCTTCTATTGTTATATAATTAATAAAATAAATAAATTAAAATGAAATGAGTTCAAATAACAAATGATTAAACTCGGAACTAACTATATCATAATTATGTGCACATGTATACATATATAAATAAAGCTTAAAAAAAAAGGGAAAAATATATAAAAAAAGCTTCTATTGTAATATAATTAATAATATAAATAAATTAAAGTTAAATGAGTTCAAATAAAAAATGAGTAATCAAAAACAGAACATATAGTAGTAAAATTGCCATCCCCTTTTAATTCCAAAAACCATCATGTGACAGTAGTCTTGCCATGATCATATCTTGTCTCCGTGTGCGTCCCATATGGTTTCACATTTAATGTAGTTAGATTATTGAGTACACTGATTTAATATAGTAAGAATTCCTTAGCATCCTGTGGATGTACTTAATCTGACCACGTAGTGTTGAAGGAAGCACAATCAAGATCTCACATATTCTATCATGGAAGACAAAATTTTAACCATTCATAATGGAGAGAAAATCTGGACCACTGGATTTCACAACAAAGAGCAAGCCTCCACAAACTGTTACCGTATGAATCCATCACACACGACACATAGCATTAATTACTACTCCAGCTTTAGCTCTTGACCTTGCATTGCACCCACGCGATAGGTCCTGTTGGTGGTTGAAGGGTTAACGTCTTCCATGGCATGGGTGAGAATCGCAACGCCACCGGACCTTCCCGTACCCGCAACCCGTCTAAGGAAAGCAAAATTAAAACAGCTAACTCCGTACCCTTCCCTTTTAAGGAAAAAGTCTTCTTTATTGTGTAGTCTTTATTAGTACAACATATCAATACAATATTCCATTCATATATTGTTGAGAAAAAAGCTTGCTTCATGTTGTTGATGATGATCAATATTCCATTCGTGTGTGTGTGTGTGTATATATATATATGTTATTTATATGAATTCAAAATAGAAAAAAAAAAAAAGAATGAAGAGATGTCTCTAGTGATAAAGTCACTTAGTTCTAAGTATCTTGTGAAATACTAGGGATAAGGATTAACTTTTTTAGAGTACAAATAATTTTAGGTAAAAATCTTTGACCTCCCCTGAGGTTTATTGAAATCCCACATATCTCTCCTCTTGTTTACATAATCCTACTTACCTCTCTTGAAGTTGTGATACATGTAACAGATTTTTTTCTGTTGTAACAACAGCTGACGTAGGCAAACAGAATCTGACGATATCAGCTACAGTAATTGAATTAATGGTTATTTTGCCCTTCTTATGATTGAAATGACTTTTTTAACCTTGTTGACCAAGAAAAATTACTAATATATCATTGACCTATTATTAACTTAAATTTACCTCAAAGCCCTCTTCCCTTTACTTACACACGTGTGTGTGTGTGTCAAAACCATCGTCTTCGTTCTCTCTTTAATTTTGACAGATTCATCTTTGGTACATGCTTTATGCTGCTCTTCACAAATCAAATTCAATTGAATCCATTATTAAAATTCATATAACTAATTAATATGAAGTACATGAAGTACAATACAACAATTAATTTTTATCAAAGCTTCAACTTTAGGCATGGTATAAAAAGCACATCACTCAATTAAAAGAAAAAAGGCATGAAACTTTCTCCAAAAACTTTTCTTGTCTGTTCTCGAAGATTTGTCAATTTTTACTTAAAGTTTCTCCAAATGGCTTACCATTTTTTATTCAACTTTAGGCATAGATCTATTCATCGATTATGCTTTAGAGTCTAGTTCCTTAATCTCCAACTGGCTCAAACCCTAGCCCCAGCTCATCCAACTCTGCCATGAGAGCTAAACGCAGCATAGACTGTGCCGGTGGTGGCGGTGGCGACGAATCATCCGGCGAGCACGATGACGATGTGTCACGCAAGCAACGAAACTTCTCAGGGAAAGCCACGGTTTCAAGGTAGAAAACGGTGGCCGAGCACAAAGAAGCAATCATCGACGTCGAGTCCACGGGGTTATGATTGCTAGGGTTATTGCTATAATGCGCCGAGTGCGTGGCCATGGACAACCTCGACGACGTGAGCAATCTCAGTGATTCAAAACCAGTTGACGTTGGTTGGTGGATCCATTGTTTGGATTGGTTCAATAAAAGAGAGGGGGATATTTTAGTCTTTTCATTTCACCTACAAATTTTTGTATTTATATTAATATATAGTACATAGGCATATCGATAAAATCACATAATACCATTACTTTTTTGGACGGCCGTCACTGACAGGGGAGGTAAGTGGAATTATGCAAACAAGAGGGGAGGTATGTGGGATTTCACTAAACCTCAAGGGAGGTCAAAAATATTTACTCAATAATTTTTTAGAAGTCATGCTCGTCACGTAATTCGAGTTTTACCCGATTGATGTAAAAGGGACACCCCAAAAAAAAAGAAAAAAGAATACTCTCATTTATCAATACATGTTCTTTTCTATAATTTTGTTCTCACATCAGTTTTCAATCTCTATTTATTTAAATTACATACCCCTCTCCTATTTTAATTAGGTTGTATGTTCTTCATTTTCTTTAGGTTATTGTAAAGAAGAAGGAAAGCATATCATGGGATGCTTTTATTAAGCTCACATCCTTACTGGATTGTAGAGTTGTGGGGTCGGTCTTTTAATATTCTATAAGGATGTAATTTCATACCCAATTATCATATGATATAAGTTAAGAAAATACGTACAGTAAAAATTATATTCTATAAAAAGAAAAACTGTTACAATTAATTATTTTGTAATTTTAATATCATATACACGCACAATACGATCTGCATGTGTGTGTGTATATGTGCCGAGAGCAATTATTTGCATGAGAGAGAGAGAGAGAGAGAGAGAGAGGGGGAGGGAGGGGCCATCTAAAATAGTTGAGGATATATGAAATGAAAAAGCAAAATCACGGATCCACAAGATTACAAAAGGCAAAAGCGATCCAGCCTGAGGATAACATGCACCCATATATTCACGGACGGACACTATGCATACCTATGTGACCCCCCCAGACCAAATCTCTCTCTCTCTAAAGTACGTAGTATGTGAAAGGCCATTTTCTTCCTCTCTTCATCTAACCACCATTTCACATGCTAGCCTTGCTGTGTAGTTGCTGTGCTGGATAGTGTCTACCTAAACACAACTCTATATATATGTGTTTGTGTATTAGTGTTTATATACTTTATATATATATGTGATCAATATTATGGTTATGATGTTTAATTATATGCTTCTTTATATACTTAAGCATGCATATATGGAAACATTTGTGACTAAGTAACAATTTGAATGACGTACAACACGTAAATATAGCCTAGCTCACACGCTCAAACTTGTATGAAACTAAATTATAGTAGTTCTACTATTCAAATGCTGAAACAATTTTTTTTTTTCGAATTCAAATGCTGAAACATAATCGCATCATATATAATAAAGTTACTACTTACCAGCTACTACTTTCTACAATTCTCAGTCCTGTCCCTAAAAATGGAGAAAACATTGTCAATTTTTTGCAGTTGAATCATTTTCTTGTTTCAAATGACAATATTTCTTTCCTTGTCCTGTCAGTGTCACTTCTTTATAATCTAATATCTCAAAATCATTACATACACTATTTACTTCAAAATAGTTCTTCAGAAATTATATATCCACAATACATGGGTTAAATATTGTTTATGTATGTGTGAAAATTTATTGAATTATATAAAATACCCTAACAACAAAAAATAAATATATAGTATGCACTAGTTAGTGCATACTATAGAGTGATCAGATGCCCAAATTTAAGCCATCTGAATTTTTTTCATATCATCCTAATTCTTGAATTATTCTAATGTTTCTATATAATCTCACGTTAGCATGTCAAGCTCAAATTTGATGGAGTTATTTAGATAAGGGTAAAGTGCAAAAAAAAAAAAAAAAAACCCTCTACTATATAAAAATTGTGCAATAAACACTCCTTCAATTAAGTATGTGCATATAACCTTCAAACATTTAAAAATTATGTGCAAATGCCCCCTCCAGGCTCCATCAATTCTGACCAAAAAAAAAAAAAAAACATTGAAAACTCCAAAATGGCCTTTTTAAAAGACCAGAATACCTCTCGGAGCCTTTAACACCCTTGTGCCATATTTTTTCTTTTTGAACATTTTGCTTTCTCATTGCAAATTCCCCTTCTGTCAATAGAAATTTGCTCTTGAAAACTAAATAAGCATGCCCTATGTATTTAGTTTTTGAGAGCAAATATCTATTCTTAAAAAGATGAAAAATAAAATACAATACGAAAATTCATTTGTTTTGACATTGTATTTTGGAAACCGAGTTTTTTTTAAAAAAAACTCTTTTCAGAGTTGTATTTTATTATAGTTCCTTAGAAACTGTTTTACGTTTTTATAGTTATTGAAAAGTGTTTTCAATTAATTAATTGAATAATGTGAGCATATATATATGTAAACTAAATGGTACGTATATTCTTACATTTTTGTGTTGGAAACACATCAGTATGTACTTGGGGGTTTTCTTATTACACGTACGTACCAAATGTAATATATCCAAGGGTTAAATTGGGCATTTTGGTGCCTGCTAAGTCTTCAAAATTAACCCCATTTTCCTATTACCAGCTCAGAAAAGAAATTGGTGGATTTTACCTTGCTAGTATAAGGTTTCTAATCAAACTCAATACATATATATATATATATATATATATATATATATATATATATATATATATGCACACATATTCCCGATAAATATAGGGGACAAAGCAATGTTAATTGCAATGAAAACACAATGATAGTATGAATAATTATTCATATGGATTCATGCATTTGCAAGGTAGCATGCCAACTAGCAAAATTTGGCAGATCCCTTTCAGCCCACCCCATGTTCACGTGATTTGTTTCTAGGGGTTTTTTGTTTTATTGCACTGCTCACTCACTTACTCTACCGCTATATAACAACCTCACTCATCTACAGAAACTCTTATCGCTTCACCCAAAAATGGAGTCCTCTAAGATCACAGCTCTCCTTCTCATTTCCATGATATTCATCTCCTCAGCAACCCCCATTCTTGGCTGTGGCTCATGTTCCAAGCCCCCTCCCAAGCACAAGAAGCCCAAAGGCAAGTCTCCTAAGGCACCCGGTATCCTCCCACCCATTGTCAAGCCTCCCATCACCGTACCTCCAATCGTCAAGCCTCCCATCACCGTACCTCCAATCGTCAAGCCTCCCATCACCGTACCTCCAATCATCAAACCCCCCATAACCCTACCTCCAATCGTCAAGCCACCGGTAACTCTACCTCCCATTGTGAAGCCACCGGTAACCCTACCTCCCATTGTGAAGCCACCGGTAACCCTACCTCCCATTGTGAAGCCACCGGTAACCCTACCTCCCATCGTAAAACCACCCATAACCCTACCACCGGTAACCCTACCACCGATCGTGAAACCACCCATAACTCTACCACCGGTCCTGAACCCACCGGTGACTAATCCCCCAATAGGAGGCAAGCCTTGCCCGCCGCCACCAGCTACTGCTACATGCCCAATTGACACTCTTAAGCTTGGAGCTTGTGTAGATCTTCTTGGTGGGTTGGTGCACATTGGTCTTGGTGACCCTGTTGTTAATGAGTGTTGCCCAGTTCTACAAGGACTTGTCGAGCTTGAAGCCGCAGTCTGCTTATGCACTACTCTCAAGCTCAAGCTTCTCAATCTTAACATCTTTGTGCCACTTGCTCTTCAGCTTCTTGTCACTTGTGGGAAGACACCACCCCCTGGTTACACATGCTCTCTCTAGATCTGAGTTAGCTAGGTACTGCACTTCACTCAAAACCCTAATTAACCTTATCTTCATGTGTTTAATTATACTCTTTCCAGAGGCATGCACAGCTAGAAGTTTTTTTTTTTGTCAGCTTTGAATTAACATTAGCTCATACATACGCATTTGACGTAGAATAAATCTATATCATAAGGGCATATTCACTGAGCTCATGCATTCATAACCAATGGATCAGAGAGACTGGTCTTACAATTGTTTGGGACTATGAGGGTGGAAGCTCACTGAGAACGCCCTCATTATAGCTTTTTCCTTTTAGTTAATGAGAATATTCACATTTGAAACAGAAAAACAGAAGAAAAGAAAAAATGAAGGGTATGTGCACAAGAGTCACAAGTGCAAGGCCAAAAGGTGAACACAGATAGTATTGAGGCTATGTTAGGCTGTATTTCGAAATATTTTTTCTCTCATTCTACTAATTTCAATTCCACATCTCCATGAAACTTTCTTGACCGTACTTATTTATCTTCTTTATATGATAAACCAAAAATAAAAAGTAAAAAACCAGGATTCCGAAAGATATTCTTGAAGTTCGAATATCAACTCTTTTTAATTATTGTTGTTAATATAGTATTTGGTTATGGAATATGAGTATAATAACTTTAGTCTAACTATCATTTTCCTACATATAGTGTAATGCAACTTGTATTTTGGAAATACCCTTTCTCTCCTTCTCTCTCTCTCTCTCTCTCTCTCACACACACACACACACAGTTTGTGTTTTTTCTTTACTTGAACAGAATTTTTGAATACTGCTTTTATTCGAACTGTAGATCAATAATGGAAAGTCATTGCTCATTATGTTATAATTTATGGGTTTTTCAGGTTGCCAGATTGATGGACTCGTGAAAGAAATCGACATGAGAGGATGTCGAATCTTCAAAATCTCTCTCACTTTCTCTCTCTCTTCTTTTCTTGATTGAACTGCTGATGTTTGTCTTTATTGTACACCAATGATTTTTAAGAGATTATTAATTCATGTGTGTATTGTTGTAAGCATTTGGAAGAAATTAAGGATGCTTTCCTTCAACTCATTTTTTAGTATTTCTGGGTATTCTTTCTGGCACACAACTTCGTGTTTCATGCTATAACTCCACCTTAATGTATGTATACAAAATCTTTATTTTTTCGGTTAGTATACGTACATAATATCGAAAACGTTTTTAAAGCCGATTTCGGATTGGGCCGACAGAGAGAGAGAATAGGTCTGGCTCCACAGTTTGGTGAAGTTCACGCTATAACTTTGAATTCTTGAATTTGATCAATCCTAGGTAACACGACACAGACAGAATATCACATGGATACGTGATCTGTCAAATCTTAAACATTAGGACACTGATACAGTGTATTTCATTAAATTTTTCTCTTAAATGATTTTAATAATATATATATTGTTTTCAAGATTGTTATATGTTTCTATTGTATAAGAGTTATATTGAAAAATGTAAGATGTTTTGATCAAGTATTAATTTAATAAAAGATATTTTTAAATTATGTACATATTACTAGAGTATCTTAACGTTGTCCATGACCTGATTAATGAGTATCGTATTCAATACGATATTCAATATAGACATGACATATTCTCTGTTAATTGAGTATCATATTCAATACAATATTCAACATAGACATGACACATTCTTAAAAGTATTTGTGCTTAGCATAATCAATCTAATTTGGTTGATCAATCTAACTTAAATTTTTAGCAGAGATTGTTTTAGTCAATAGAGATCTACCTCTTTCTCATATGATCATTATTGGCTACCTCAAAATTTATATACATAGAAATTTCACGAATAGTAAATATTTATTTTAAAAAAATAATAATAAATAGTGAGTTACTGGTATTGGGATTCTCTGAGACTCTCTAGCTGATATTCAATAATTTTCTCATAACTTGGAGGACTCTTTTTCTGCAGTAACCACTGTGTCTATTAATGTAATATCATTAATTATTTGGTAATAGCTTTATGGTGTATATGATAGTCAACGAAAAAAAAATAGGGAGGCTTTGTACTGAATGGCATTATTCTATAAAAATTGAAAGTAAATTTTGATTACACTGAACAACCAAATGAATTACGATACAAATCCTTCTAATAATTTCACATGGACCACACGGGATTTTTTTGGGTGTGCAAGTGGTAAGGAACTTTCGTAAAGTTTTTAGTCGTTTCAAATTCCTTACATAGCACCGCGTGTGTATATATATATAGAGAGAGAGGGAGAGAGAGAGAGAGAGATTGTCACTTTCACAGTTTCACTCTAACTTTACTCTGACAACAGCCTTTCAACTAGGCCATTTCCAGTCAATAATTGTATCCATGTCGCAGATGCAGCTCAGTTGGTTTTTGTGGCTGAGAGGTCTGTGCTTCGAGTCTATGTACTTAATGGGTAATTAATCATAAACAATACTCCAGTCCTGTTTCAAAATTTATGAGTATTTTTGGGAGTTCAACTTTTTACTATAGAACTCCCCTTTTATAGTAGTAATGAATAAATTTATTTATTTGGCCTTATTTAAAATTCAGTGTTATTATTATACGGTCAACTTAAAAAAAAAAATCACATCCTTCCTTCCTGTACTGACCACTGTTATTGAATCTTAGCATGCATCATTATCATATAATAAAGTGGTCCATTCTTTTAGGCAGCGACGGAGCCACATTCCCAGGGGCCATTGTGGCTCTCCTCTCATAATGGTACACAATTTGTTTTTTTTTCACGCAACAAACATTTTTCAACTTATGAATTAATGTAATTTGTTTTATTTTACACTATTTGAGTTAAGAAATGAAGTAAAATAACAAAAATATCCTCAGATTAAAAAACTTTAAAAAATAAGTAATTTACCGAAAATTATCAAAACAAATTACCCAAAAAAGGAAAAAATAACTTTAATTTGCCAAAAAAAACCTAAAAAATTTACCAAAAAATAAAAGTTCTTTTTTTGGGTAAGTTTTTTTGGTATTTTTCAGTAAATTAGTCACTTTATTTATTTATTTATTTATTATTATTATTATTATTTGTGAGGATATTTTTGTCATTTTATGTCAATTCTTAATCTAAACAGTGCCAAATAGAGACAAATTGCACCAATTTGTAAGTTGGAGAATGTTTGTTGCATCCAAAAAAATGAGAGAGAGGTATTGTGAACCATTTTAAAACCAGATGAGAGAGTTATTTTAGACCGTAGATAGACATAGATATTTTGAACCGTAAGATTAGTTTTTAAGCATTTTAACCATTAGATTGTGAATTTTTTTTTTAGGGAGATTCAAACACAATGCTTAAATGTAATATATATATATATATATAAGAATAAGGTGCAAAATATCCCCTCAACTTTCACAAAATGAGCACAGTACCCCTGAGCTATTAAAGTGAGCAGGTCAGCTATAGTATTATCAAAAGTGAACAACTTGTCTCCCTGAAATTGACAGGAGAGCACTTTCCGGCACGCCATATGTCCCCCAACAGCATGTGGCGCGCTAGGAGAGCACTTTCTGGCACGCCACATGTCCCCCAATAGCATGTGGCGCGCACTACATGCCCGTGCGGCCCGTTCCGCATGTTTGAACGTTCACCCTATAAGCATGTGTCTCGTCTCACATGCATGCCTCAGCAGTTTGCGGCTCGTCCCGCATGGCATGCGATCAGTGGGGGCGTGCATGCGGTGCGTGACACATGCTTGGGTGCACGCCTTTGCTTGCAAGCCATCACTTTCAAACGATTTCGGCGGACATGCCTCTGCATAATCATTCAGAGATGCTTAAATGGAGCCCAGACGAGTTCTATCGGGTAAAGCCAATGATTAGAGGCATCAGGGGCGTAACGCCCTCGATCTATTCTCAAACTTTAAATAGGTAGGACTACGCCGAATTTTGTATATAATTATTAATTATCCAAAAAAAAAATTTGAATTTTGATTCATGAATTTTTTTCTTCAATTTTTGTTTTTAACCATGTATAAACTCTAGTGGGGTTGTACTCATTCCAATTACCAGACTCAATGAGCTCGGTATTATTATTTATTATCACTACCTCCCCGTGTCAGGACCGGGTAATTTGTGCGCCTTGACGTCGTTGTGCATTTTCCAAACTACCCTGTATAATTAACTTTTTAAAAAAATAAAAAAAAATGTAAATTTTTTTTAATACCATAAACACCTTTAATTGTAAGGGAACTTATTTCTCTCCAAATTACCAAGTGTTGACGTGTCCCGCAAATTAATGAAATTTATGAATGGTATAGACAAGATCAGGCAATACAATACACAAAATTGAAAAATTTATGAAAAAAAAAGGAGGTGATATTGCACTCCTTTTTTCTTCGATTGCACTTCACTTGCCTTTTATCTTTTAAAAGAAATGACAAGAAGGTCACTAAACCCATTAGTGCGTCATCCATCATTTTATAATACTGTAACTACCCTTTGAACTATAAACTTTTAACTCTTTTTATCTTTTTTACTTCCTTTAGTACTTTTTTTTTAATCCTATAAAAAGAGAATTTTTTTTGAGATAGCCTTTATTTTTGGTACTTTTTTTTTGTCCGGTCAAAAGAGATAATTTATTTAACAAGTATAACCTTTTTTTTTTTTTTTTGTCCTATCAAAAGAGATACTTAATTTATTCACCAGAGATAAAAAATTTTGGGTCATTTTATTTAATTTTTTTTGGGCCATATCAAAAGTAGATAAAATTTATTCAACAAAAATAACTTTTTTCGGATTTTTTTTTCTCGATTCTTGTCAAAAGAGATAATTTATTCAACAAAGATAACTTTTTTTTAGTATTTTTTGTTGGGTCATATAAAAAGAGATAATTTATTCAACATAGATAAATTTTTTTTTTTTATCTTCTCAAAAGATATAACTTTTTTTTAGGTTTTTTTTTTTTTTGATTTCATTCAAAGAAACCGAATACATTAAAGATGGGAAACAAATGGGAATATTTGAAAGGGTAGTTGTGCAATTGAAAAAAAATTAATCATTTAATTGTGAAATTAGGGTTAGAAATGTCTTTTTTTTTTTAAGATGAAAGTGAAAACATAGAAAATGAGAGTACGAATATTGTCTTAAAAAAAAAAACTTCTGAAATTATAAAAAGAAAATAGTATATATTTTGATAAAGGTTTCATATTTTTTTCCCCTAAAAAACACCAATTGATATTAAGGAAAACAACCAAAAATAGCATAAATTCAATGAAAAGGGAAAATGATTTTTTTTTTTTTTTGTGTGTGCAGAAAACACTAGGTTAAAAAATCATGATCTGACGGTCAAAAATATTTAAAAAATCAACCTTGCGGTTCAAAATATTTATGTCTATTTATGGTCTAAAATAACTATTTCTATTTACGATCAAACACTCACAATACTCCATTCACACCTAAATTGACATATACATCCACCTACCCTCACAATCCTAAAAATGACATTCACACCTAAATTTACATACACATTCACTTACTCTCAATGGCGGACTATTGTGAGGACCCGTCCCAAATTTTTTTTACACCTATATATATGTATGTAAAAAAATTAGTTAAAATTTTTTTTTTTCATAGTCCTAGGTCCGCCCCTACTTACCCTCATATCTAAAATAGCATTATATTTCTTAAATCTTAAAAATGACATTCACACATAAATTTACGTACACATCGACTTACTCTCACACCTAAAATAATATTACTTTTAAAATTTTAAAAATGATATTCATATCTAAATTTACATATACATTCACTTAATCTCACACCTAAAATAATATAATATTTTTTATTTTTTTATAATGTCTTAAGCCAGGCGGTGGGTGGGTGTGTGTGGAAAGAAAGGAAAACTTATCTTGGAGTGTTCATCTAAATAGGCAGGTCACTCCATCTGGGCTTGTTCCTCTTCTTTCTCTTTTCCTGTCTTCAATTTCTCCGGTAACAATAAATCAAATGCAACAATAACAGATGGCCTTTAAATAACTCTCGATTTCAACTTCAATTAAGCTGGGCAGAAGACGAAGATGACAAGAACCAGGAAAGCGCAGGGACAGCCCCCAAATAAAATCACTCTTCGTACCAAATGACGCCAATGCCAATTAATCCTCAAAGATGCACTTTGTCGACCAAATAGCCATTAGCAACCCTAACCAGATCTCCTCTCCTCTACTCTGAAATCATATAAAACGAAAACGTAGGTTATTAGGATGTATACATATGCATACTAAGCCTAAAAATTTTATGTAAGTATATTATAAGACACTCATTACACAAAAGTAATTAATTTTTACTTTTCATCAATAAGTGAAACGAATTTGAAATAACATTAACTTAAGCACCTACCTTTAGCACTCCTCGTATAGGGATATTGTGCTCATTTCATTAAAGTTTGCGATATTTTGCACTTTGCCATATATATATATATATATATATACTTTAATAATTTTTAAAAAAATTATAATATCTCAACCTAAAATTCTGATTTTCTAAAAATCTCTCAAATTTTTCTTTCATTTCCTTTTTTTTCAGTCAAACTTAATTTTCCTTTTCAAAGTTCTTTCATTTTTCTTTCTTTTTATTTTCTTGTTCTTCTTCTGTTTTTTCTTCTTAATTTTTTTTTTATTTTTTCTTCATATATGATGTATGTGTAGTAACATTTTTCTCTATCTTCTTCTTCTTTTTCTCTCATACTTCAAATTTCACTACAATTTTATGAACTTAACATTCGTATTTCATATTTTTTTAACTTTTTTACTGCATATATTTTTAATAATGACATAGTATTTGAATCTTGTGGTCTGTTTGGTTAAGAGTGCACATGGTACGGTTCTTGGTGGAACCAAAACCGTTCCTAACAGTTTTTTAATTTTGAAACCGGAACTGGAACAGTTTAGTTCGGTTCGATTCAGTTCGATTTGGTTCTAGTTCTTTGTGATTCCGGTTCCGATTCCTCAACGATTCTTTGTTAAATTTTTTTTTTTGTTTTTGTTTTTAAACCTTGACAAGATACACACTCATACTTGTGCATCCCTAGTTATAACAATAGATAATAAGCTATTAGTATTTATTTATATATCTTATATTATATAAATATATAGAACATTATACTTTATATATATATATATATATATATATATATATATAGAACACTAGAACTTAGAAGCTATTATTATTCATTTATATATTATATATATTTTTTCTAACGGTTTCGGTTCCTTGACTTGGAACCAAAACCGAAACCATAGTAAATGGTTCCTAAAATTTAAAACTAGAATCAGAACTGTAGTGAACGGTTTGGTTCGATTCAATTACAGTTCTTTACTGTTCTAGTTCCACCGATTCTTTGTGCACCTCTACATTTGGTAACCGTTTATATTTAGTGTTTATTGTTTAAGTGTTTATATAAGTCGTGTTTATGTTACGATTTTTTTTACCAAACTATTGTTTGATTACAAAAAAACGTTTGACTTATTTTAAAAATCATAAACAAAAAAACATATTTGTTAACCTTAAAATATTTTGTTAAAAAAATTTAACACAATAAATTGCATAAAAAGTCAAATTCATATTACAACAAATCTATACAACAACAATAGAGCAATAAATACACATAAAAAAGAAACCAATAATGTGGGGTTACATGGTAAATTATAAGCGTACTAATAATGTTGGGTTACATATATATCTATACACGGTAAATTATAAGCCTCATCAAGAACAAAATATATATGACTATTGGAAAGTTGAAAGTTTTTGTATGAAGTGAGAAGATAGCTTTGGAGGATATGCTTTTAGTCTTGCTCCTGAACTTCTTTTGCTTCTATTTTCTTTTCCATTTTCCTTTCAACACAAAAAATAAGTGAATGATATGAGTAGAAAATAACATTATTGTTTCTTTGACAAGTAGATGGTTGGACCTTTTTTTTTTTTTTCCTCTCAAGTGGCTATTTTTTATTATTAAGTATATTAGTAATTATTCATATTGTACCTACTATTTTTTCTCTCAAGACAATTGATACTCTTTAATTATGTATACGCTTGATAATTCTAACATTTTTATCAATATATCAAGCAATATTTTTTATATTTTTTTTTCTTTTCATTTTCTCACTTTTAGTTTCACTTTTTAATTAAAATAATATAAACACCATTTTAGATTTTAAAAAATTTAAATAAACATAAACACTAAAATACCATTTTGGTGTTTAAGATCTAAAGACTTAGCTACAGTATTGTTTTAAAAGTGTTTTGACAATTTATAAACAAAAAAAAAATTATCAAACATATTTATCAAACAAATTTATTTTATAAATAATAAACACTAAACATAAATGGTTATCAACAATTCCTTAATTATTGCACTTATAATTTTTGGTTCACTGCTTTGCTGCACTGATAGTTGAAAAAAAAAATTGATCACGTTGAATGCAAGTAATTCTACAATACCCCGTGGATTCCTTAAATATAGGAATCCCACCAGCGATAAAATTTCTTTTTTTATTATTATAAAAAATCATAAAAAGTGGGATCTTATTAGTGGTGAGATTCCTCCAATATACGGAATTCCCGTGGTATATAATAATTTCTCGATG
Source organism: Cornus controversa (assembly GCA_026545225.1). Taxonomy (NCBI): domain Eukaryota; kingdom Viridiplantae; phylum Streptophyta; class Magnoliopsida; order Cornales; family Cornaceae; genus Cornus; species Cornus controversa. The sequence goes on along the minus strand of CM048851.1, from coordinate 61,921,840 downwards.
AATGCGTCTCCGTTGATATAAATTTCAGATTGTCACTCCTTTGATGCTCCAGGAAGAATTTACAATAAATTTAACCAACAATATTTTACCACATACGGAGTACAATACGAAGTACAAAACAAAGTTAGGGAGACACCTCCTATTCTTATTGGATTTACAACTTCAATTTCGATCTGCTATGAAAAAATGTCATAAATTGCAATAACATTTTATTTTCAATAGTTCCTATTTAACGAATGTGGATGATATAGTTTTTCTCAAGATAGTTACTAATCAAGACATGACAGAACACCTTAACAAAAAAACAAAAAAAAAAAGCCATGAGAGAACCACCCAAAGTTTTTGATAGGACAATCCAAAAAAGATAGTGCCCTACTACTAATATAAAACCATGCACATATGTTTCAATTATCTAAATAATGGTAGCCTATGTACTTTCCCAAGATTTTTCATCTACCAGAAGTTCTCATGGGTAATATTGGGATTCACACCCTTATTTTTTACCCAACTTTCTCTAAGCCGTATAGAAGAAATATGAAATGCATATATATATATATATATATAGGACATTGCAAAAGTTTAAGAGACTAGTATAGGGACCACTTACAAGTTTTGTGCACATGAACCTTGTTTGTCTTTACTCCTACAAAACATGTGGTGTCTGATGCTGGGCTCCTATTGATTGAAATCTAAAGATTCCTTTACTGTGATATTTCCAGAGATAATGTGATATAAAAAAGGCTATTGCAAGAGGGAAGGCATTGTTAATATTATCAATAGAGATCAGTTCAAGTCATGACTTGGGAGAACATGTGGCCTTGTGTTGAATGAAAGTGAAATCATTCCACATCTAGCTCTAGAATGAACGGGGCCAATCACTTAAAGGTATTGGCAAGGCTGAAAATTTGAATGACTAGCAAGCAAGGGGTTGAAAGAACCAACAAGTTAGGATGTTGCTATCATCAGACTGGCACTGGCTTTGGTTCTCTCTGTCAAAAAAATAATATATATATATATATATATATAACACAATCAATCAGGGCAGAGCCATAAATTTTGTTTTGGGAGGACAAATTAAAACTATGTAATTAAAATTTAAAAAATTTATAAATTTTAATTTTTTTTATAATATTAAGGGTAATATAACTTACATTCACTTAGGTTTACTAATATAACATATACCTTTTTGTAACATATACCTCTCTTCTAAGTTTTATAATTCCATCTACTTTCTTTGAGGTTTTAATGCATGTAATAGACTCATTCATCCCGTTAGTCCGTTACCTGAGGTATTATGTATTATAATGTACCAATATACCATTTAGACATATACTATATATATGTGTGTGTGTGTCGCATGTATAAGCTTCATTGATCATTTATATATACTATATATCTATATTACTATTAAAAGTATAAATGAGTTTTTTAGTTTTAGTACACTATTTTTTTATTTTTAAATTAGAAAAATAGAGTTATAACTTATACAAAACCATTTTTTAAGGTCACTACATTATTTATTTATTTTTAAATAGAAAATAGAGTTATAACCTAAACAAAACCCTAAAACCCCTAAAATCATAAACATAAACACGATTCTTATCAACAGGTGATTCTTCCTTTTAGCTCTCATCAACTCTCATCAACAGACATTCCAATTCAATTTTCTCTCGACTAACATCAACTCTCATGTGCGTTTCTTTTTTTTTTTTTTTCATTATTTGTTTTCTTTAATTGTTTCCCCAAGTAGGATTTTTTCTTGTATATTTGCTCATGTAATTAGATGCTCTATGCTATTTATTATCCATAGATTTTTGTCTTTTCTTGCTATTTAATTATTGCAAATATTTTTTTTCTATTTTTTTTATTATTTGTTTTCTTTAATTTTTCCCAAGTAGGCTTTTTATTGTATATTTGTTCCTGTGATTAGATGTATAAACAATTTATCTATACTACTATTAAAAGTACAAAGGGGATTTTAGTTTCAATACACTATTTTTTTATTTTTAAATTAGAAAAATAGAGTTATAACTTATACAAAACCTTTTTTTAGTGTCACTACATTATTTATTTATTTTTAAATAAAAAAATAGTTATAACCTAAACAAAACCCTAAAACCCCTAAAATCATAAACATAAACACGATTCTCATCAACAGGTGATTCTTCCTTTCGGCTCTCATCAACAGACATTCCAATTCGATTTTCTCTCGACTCACATCAACTCTCATGTGGACTTATTTTCTTTTTCCCTTTTTTATTATTATTTATTTTCTTTAATTTTTTTTCAAGTAGGATTTATTCTTATATGTTTGTTCATGTGATTAGATGTTCTATGCTATTTTATTATCCATGGATTTCTGTCTTTTCTTGCTATTTAATTATTGCAAATCTTTTCTTTTTCTTTCTCTTTTTTATTATTATTTATTTTCTTTAATTTTTTTCCCAAGTAGGTTTTTTATTGTATATTTGTTCATGTGATTAGATTTATAAACAAAGAGAAAAATAATTTTAAAGAAATTTTTTTTGAGAGAGATGCAATCCTAATAATTCCTCAGAGTAGGTCGATTACCTGATTCTACTTTGATAAGAGTCCAAAGAAGATATGTGAGATGTTAGATGAACTTGCATAAATCATGTAGGTAGAAAGAAAATTTAATATATATTTTTCAAAAATTCAAATTGATTGTATAAATATATAAGTAACTATGTAATCATTTTTTCTCACTCAATCAATAATTGGGTTAAAGATTTGCTTTCAATTTGGAATTAGGGTTGTTTGTTTATAAATATATATATATGATTTGAAATTTAAAACATAATTTTCATGCATGTAATTTAGGAGTTTTTAGAGTTTTCAATTTGGAATTAGGGTTTTTCAATTAGGGTTGTTTGGTTATATATATATATAATCTTAAATTTGGTATTGAAATTAATGAATATATATATACATATATATATGTGTGTGTGTGTGTGTGTGTGTGTGATCTTTTATAGCTATTTTTTTTTAATTGTCAAGAAAAATGAAAAAAAATAAAAGAAAAATAAATAAGTTTCAAATCAAATGTTTATTGGTCTTGGCTTTTAGGATATGAAAATCTAACCCATCTAAGGCCTCTAATATCTGAAGCTCGACAAATAAAGATTTTTTTTTTTATTTGAGTTGCAAATTATGGTATCATTAATCAAATAAAGCATACGGCTACTTTCAGTAAAACTTAAATAAATAAACTTAAACCATAAGCAAATTAAACTAATTAAAACATAATTTTCATGTATGTAATTTAGGACTTTTTAGGTTTTCAATTTGGAATTGAGGTTGTTTGGTTATATATATATATATGATTTGAAATTTGGGTATTGAAATTGATTAATAAATGGATATATATATATGATATTTTTTAGCTAATTTTTCTTTTAGTTGTTAAGAAAAATGGGGAAAGACAAAGAAAACTAAATAAGTTTCAAATCTCATGTTTTTTTGTTGTTGACTTTTAAGATATGAAAATCTAACCCATCTAAGGCCTCTAATAACTAAAGCTCGGCAAGTAAAGATTTTTGTTTATTTAGGTTGCAAATTATGGTCTCATTAATCAAACAAAGTATATTGTTACTTTCACTAAAACTTAGATAAATAAACTTAATTTATAAGTAAATTAAACTAATTAGAATATAATAAGATCAAACACAACTTAAGCTTAACTCTAAGAGTTCCAATTGTGTGGACCTTCCTTTGAAATACAAGCAATTTTTAAAAGTTTCACTATTTAAATTTGCCTAACTGAATCAATTTTCTTTCTAATCCAAACAACTTTTTTTATAAAAAAAAAATCCTCTTTTCTAATTTTTTTTCTTTGACCTTGTTAATGCATTGGATTGCAACCATATAAACTTGATGTTGTAGTCATAGTTATCTTCAAATTTTTCTGAAAATGCACAAAATTGACCTTAATTAATTTTCAAAATTTCCACATCCATTAATCAATGGTTTGTTGTCTTTGCAAGTTTCCGACTCGGAATCTATGCAACCTGGTCTGAATGTTTTTTCCAGACAAACAAATGCCCTGGTTCTAGCTTTAAAGTCTATAGCACCTATGAAGAAGCCAAACAAGCTTTCTTTAATGTCGGAATTGCATCTAAAAAATATTTTCAGATTACCGATCCCAGCGAAGTCTCTGATTTTTATAATCCTGGATTTCCCAATAATATCTACGAAAACCTTAACGTGGTATGGAAATCTCATGTCACTGATCAAAGGAAAGTCTTTTGACCTAAAGCCAAATTAAGTTACTGTCGTAAGCTTTCCACAGTCTACTTAATTAATAATTAGCTACTCAATCATACTGAAATATTTTATTAAAAGTCTATAACATCTTTAGCCATTGAATAATTAGAGATAATAGGAAACTGATGCTCCTGTGGTCTCTCTATATTAGATACTAATACTAAAAGAGATTAATGTTATAACAAATAATTCAAAAAATTTAATGTAAGATTTGTTTATATCTTGACAGAGGCTAATTATTAGTCAACTTAGATAATGTGGACGTTTACTTCAAGTCCTCTTGAGAAAATATTGTCATATTGGGTATGTGTGATTGAATTGAGTGTACATATTATCTGAATTTCAGGTATTGAAATTGATAAGTAAATGGATATGTATATGATTTTTTTTAGCTAATTTTTCTTTTAGTTATCAAGAAAAGTGAAAAAAATAAAAGAAAACTAAACAAATTTCAAATCTCATGTTTTATGTTATTGGCTTTTATTATGAAAATCTAACTTATCTAAGATCTCTAATATCTAAAGCTCGATAAGTAAAGGTTTTTGTTTATTTAGATTGCAAATTATGGTCTCATTAATCAAAGAAAGCATACTACTACTTTCACAATTTCTTTTATTTTATCTTTGTTTGGAATTGTTCAAATTCATTTTATTAGAGTTTGAACAAAATATTTACTCTTTGCTTTCTGTGTAACTGATAGCATATGAGATATGTATGATGAGCAAGTTTCAACTTTCTACATGCATATACTAAATTTGTTTAATTTTATAAATTTGACGATCTGCATAATGGCTTATATTTTGAAACTTCAAAATATTATATTTTGTTCAAAATATTATTTTTTCAATTTGGAATTAGGTTTTTGTGCATTTGCTCATTTTGTTTGTTAATGATATCTTTACTATAATTTGTGACTCTTTTTCATTGTTTAACATGAAGTGCCTTCCATATAGTTGATTGACTTGGATTAGTTATGATTAATTATTTTTCACAGTACATATGCATCTTCCATTTATATGGATTGTGCAATTTTATTGTCTATATTGTACATTAAATTTTTAAATATTGTGCTAGCTACTTTTGTTTATCTGAAGCATTGTCTGAATTGAAAATCTTAGTATCATTTTTTGAATGTTCTAAAATCCATACAGGGAGGTTGATGCTTTTATTTTATTGAATAACTACTTTTAGTTGACTTGATTATCTAAAACATTGTCTGAATTGAAAATCTTAGCATCACTTTTTGAATGTTCTAGAGTCCATAGAGGGAGGTTGATGCTTTCATTTTATTTAATATCTTCCTGAAGATGCATATCAATGGTGAAGGCTTATATTTTTTATATTTGTAACTTTATAATTATATCGGATTACCAACATAGAGGAAATTATTGAATTTAGAAGGAAAAACATGGAAGCTCTCTCTTTTTTTCTCTCTAAAATTGGGTGAAAAGATAAAAAGAAGCTATATCAGGTTATTTAACTAATAGGGATAACTTTTAAATATATGCAAATTTCTCTGTCTTAGTGATTGTAATTTCGATTTAGGGAGATTGACACTCGTAGTGATTTTACTTTCTAATTTATTTTTCTTGTTATTTTGAACTTAGCTTGATTGTTGATATTTTGAATGGTTTAATCGTGAACATAAATTAGACAAAAAAAAATTGACTTGAAAAAATTTATCTACGTGCATTGCACGTGCTTTTTACTAGTATATATATATACATGAACTATGTATGTCAACAAAAACATATATAATTGGATTTAACTGATGAGATGGTAGATTTTTTTGTATATGTATTCAGTGTGATATAGTTCATTATAAGAGATTATAATTGTTAATTTGATATATCTATGGTGGATTCGAAGGAACCATGGTGTAATGACATAGAACCCTAGGGTTCGTGCGATAGATGGGTGTTGGTTTTGGGTGGATTAGGTAATGTTTGGTGGTTGAAATATGGCCGAAAAATATGGCAAATGTTACTAACCTTATCCTGTGCAAGTCTCACTATGAAATTTCATATTTCCTTCACCGTTTGAAGCTCCAACCGGAAACACCACATTCGTTCACCAGAGACCCGTCTTTGCCACCGTCTGCCGGCATCTCTAATGCTGGAACCACCATCTTCAAGCCAAAACTCAACCAAACTTCAGCAAACAGCCACCACCATCCACCGTCAAAGCATCATTGTCAGAGCAACACCCACATCTGGGTCTTTTTTGACGAAGTTTCACCACTGCCAAAATCTTCCCCGTCAAGCAACTCCAATACATAGACTAACTGAAACAGGTAATCTTTGTCGAGCACCACGCCACTACCAAGACCCACTGTTGCCACCAGCTTCGTCTCTACCAAAATAGAGGACCCATTTCGACTGCCTTGCCGATGGGTTCGGCCTCTACAACTTGCTCAGGTTAGTGATATATATATATATATATATATATATATGGCAAAAAATCGCAAGTAATTTATTATGTGCATATAACACATTGTACAATCTATGCAAACACCCCTTCCTTCAAAATTTTCTTTTTAAATGACCAAAATGCCCCTCACAACCTTTAAAACCCTTGTGCCATGTTTGGATGCAATATTTCTTATTTTTTTATTAACTAAAAATATATTTTAATTATTTTATTATTTCAGATGAGCTTAACGAGTTAAAATAAAAGAGTATTTGCACATTTTTAAAATAAATAAGAAATTAATATTCAGGTGAGCCCTTTTTGGACATCCAAACATAACATTAGAGTGTAAGAGTGTTTTAAACATTTTAGTTATAAATTGACAAAATGTCTTTATTTGCACATTTTGTAAACACTGAGGGATTTTTTTGCACTGTAGAATTTCTTTTGCACATTTGGTATATAGTGAGAGTATTTTTTTGTACTTTACCCATATATATATTATATTGATGATTGATCTCATGATTTTGAAAGATGAAAACCATCTCTGTTTCATGATTCTAATATTTTTTATTTCTCATTATATACATAGTATCATATTTTGTGTTATGAGATGAAAGAGAATATGACAGGAGGTAATGCATTAAAATGTATAAATTATTGATGGGCAAATAAGTAAATTCACTACTAACTCTAATTCTATTGGGTAACCGTTACTGACAGAGAAAGTAGGTGTGATTATGAAATGTAGAAGGGAGGTATGTGTTATATTACCAATTCTCGGGAGAGGTAATGGATATTTACAATAATATTAATCTTATTATATTTATTGAGAAAAATATAATCCAAAAAATGAGAAAAGTGCAATTGAAATAAATAGAGATGAGAAAGAAAATACCTAAAGAAGAAACGATTACATATAAAAAGAGAAATGGAAAAGGAAAATATTGTTAAAAAAATAATTTTTCTTCAACAATTGCTTCAATTTTCTAAAAAAAAAATTGAATATCTTGATTTCACTTTGGAAAAGATATATCATTATTACCATGATTCTAACGAACCATGGTGTAATTACATAGAACCCTAGAAAACATCAATTTGGAAATTTTGAAGTTCAGCCATCGGTTCGTGAGATAGATAGGTGTTGGTTTTGGGTGGATTAGGCAGTGTTTGGTGGTTGAAATATGGCCGAAAAATATGGAAAACGTTACTAACCCTGTTCTGTACAAGTCTCACCATGAAACTCCATGTTTCCTTCACTGTTTGAAGCTCCAACTGGAAACACCACATTCGTTCACCAGAAACCAATGTCTTCACCACCGTCTACGGGCATCTCTAATGCCGGAACCACTATCTTCGAGCCAAAACTCTACTAAACTCCAGTAAACAGCCACCACCATCCACCGTCGAAACATCACTGTCGAAGCAACACCCACATCTAGGTCTTCTTCGATGAAGTTTCACCACTCCGAAATCTTCCCCGTCAAGCAACTCCAATGCACAAACTAACGAAATAGGTCATCTTTGCCGAGCACCACGCCACTGATGAGACCCACTATTGTTGTGACACCCTCCAATTTTCACGCATGAGTTGGTTAGGCTCACACACGAGAATGGGGAGGCGTCAAGCAATTAACAATAAATAATCACACAATACAAGATGCAATGAAGAAATAATTACATAGAATCATGAACTCAACTCTATGGCTGAAACTATCCATGACCTGAAAGTTTGTCAACAACAAGTTGATTAATCCCACGAGCAAGCCCTCTATACTACAACCCAACAGAGTACCAATAAACCCATGATCTCCATAAATATAACAGAGAAAATAAATAACATCCATACATATTAATTATATACGGATGACTATTTATAAACTATAGAAAAATCAGACAACTCAATTATGCCCACATAATTCACACATAATAACTATACATATGTGATCAATGAAATAAATTATAAAGGTTTAGGCAACTCAACCATGCCTATATTTATAAATAAAAATAAAAATAGGCAATTCAACCATGCCTTCAATTTTTAATAAATAAAAATAGGCAACTCAACCATGCCTGCAAATAAGCACGTACCCGGCAACTCAACCATGCCGTAACAACTCAATCATGCTAATTGGTACTGGTGAGTCTGACTTATTAGCCAACCCACAATGGTTCAAAATACACATACATAATTCATAATTTGATAAAAATCAATATAAACATATCTAACAATTTATCGGATACACCTCTCACATTTATCACATGGAAAGTAACATTCTAAGCTTTTATACATAGTCAAAATATTCCAACACATCCTTAAGCCAACCCTCATCATAACTTGATGTCTTAACACAATCAATAAACTAAACAACTTTAAACCTATCATACCAGTTCATAAAGCATGGAATTGAATATACATATAACCTAATTATTAGTATATGAAAACATTTCACATATACAACAATTATAGCATGAAGAATACCTAAAACAGAAAACGCAGCAATATATATATTTGTAGATCAAATTATAAAACAATGAATACATACAAATAAATACATAGCAACCTTTACATGCGTAAAATAGATTTTTATAAATTTGAAGCAACTATATGAGCATCATTGTATATCCATGGAAGCATATATATGTATATATAGCAAATTCGATAACCACAATCAACCTAATCTCAAGAAAACCTTATTACTTATGCATCTCAAAATTAATTTAAAAACTAAGGAAGCATATAAATGCACAAATCAGACTATCTCCACACACGTATATATATACATACATATAATTGTTGCACAACAACACTTACAATTCATAAATCAGATTAAAGTTATAATACATACCTAATTAATACTAGAGGTGCTACATTTATAGGTCTAAAGGGAAGAAAAGAAAGAAATTTTCATTTCAATTCGCAGAGTAACGTCACATATCTCTTCACATGTTCGTCTTAATTCGTTCTTCACAAAGCGCAAGACCAATGATTAGGGTTTTGTGATATTCTTGCTCTCTTTCTCTCTCTTTATATCTCTCTAAACGTGTATATAAGTTCTGTATAATAGAGTTTTATATAACTCCAAAATGAACTAGAAAATTCACTTAAAACAGACTTTTAAAATAGAAATCCCGTCATAATTATGATTCTGCACATCTGATTACAATTTCGCGTAATGCATATTACGATTCCGTATAATGCAGATTACAATTCCGTACAAACTCAATTATGATTTCGAACAAACCCAAAAACATAATTATTTCAAAAATTACGTATTTAAAAAATAACAGGGTATTACATCACCAGTTTCGTCACTACCAAAATAAAGGACCCATTTCCACTGCCTCGCCGATGGGTTCGGCCTCCACCACTTGTTAAGGTCAGTGATATATATATATATATATATATACATAGGGTGAAGTTCAAAAAACACCTTCGCTATATACAAAATGTGTAGAAACTCCCCTATAGTTTATTATATGCATATAACCCCTTACATTTTTACAATCCGTGCAAACATCCCCCTCCGTCAAAATTTTCTTTTTAAATGACCAAAATGTCTCTCATAGCCTTTAAAACCTTTGTGCCTTGTTTGGATGCAATATTTTCTATTTGTTTATTAATTAAAAATATATTTTAATTATTTTATTATTTCAGATGGGCTTAACGAGTGAAAATAATGGAGTATTTACACAATTTTTAAATAAATAAGAAATTAATTTTTGGATGAGCCCTTTTTGGACATCCAAACATAGTATTAGAGTATAAGAGTGTTTTAGACATTTTAGTTATTAAATTGACAAAATGTCCTTATTTGCACATTTTGTAAACAGTGAGGGGTTTTTTTGCATTACATGGGGGTTTTTGCACATTTGATATATAGTGATGGTGTTTTTTGCACTTTACCCATATATATATTATATATTGATGATCAATCTCATGATTTTGAAAGATGAAAACCATCTTTGTTTCATGATTCTAATGTTTTTTATTTCTCGTTATATACATAGTATCATATTTTGTGTTCTGAGATAAGATAAGAAAGAATATAACAGGTATTGTTGCATTAAAATGTATATATATTATTCATGGACAAATAAGTAAATTCACTACTAACTCTAACTCCGTGGATGATTGTTACTGACAGGGGAGGTAGGTGGGATTATGAAATGTAGAAGGGATGTATATATGTGTTATATTAGCAAATGTGAGGGCAGGTGAGTGATATTTACCCTAATATTAATCTTATTATATTTATTGAGATTATAATCCAAAAATGAGAAAAATGCAACTAAAATAAATAGAGATGAGAAAGAAAATACCTAAAGAAGAAACGATTACACATAAAAAAAGAAGTGGTATAGGAAAACATTGTCAAAAAATTTATTTTTCTTCCACAATTGCTTCAATTTCTAAAAATTCATTTTTCTAAAAAAAAATTGAGTACTTTGATTTCACTTTGGAAAAGATATATCATTATTCATGGATGATTAAAAAAGAGAATGTACCATTTTAACTAAATAAAAGGAAATTTTACTTTTTAGTTACATTGACCTCAAACTCAAGAAAAAGGTAAATAGTGATCAAACTTAAAAAATAATTGATAATGAGTGACCATTTAGCTTTAATGTCCATAATTCCCCTTATTTCTCTCAATAGATCCCCCAATCATTTCTTCTTCTTCTCCATATATATATATATAGTAGTGATCTCTTGCTCACCGGTGAGCAAGATAATTTATCCACACTTTGTATAGTGGCCGTTAGATTTAATCTAATGGCCACATTCCAAACCCACTTGAACTCTTTTCAAAAACTACAAATTCACTCTCTACCTATTTAATTTTGGAATTTTATTATTATGGGTGGATTACCAATTCTTTACCTATTGTAAAAAAATAAATAAATAAATTACTAAAAGTAACCAATTTAATAATTTCCTGATATGTCATCTTCTTCTATAACCGCCACAACACTGAATCATTGTTAAAAATTTCATCTCTAAGTATACCAAAAAAAATTTCCAAACATATCAAATTATCTTGAATTTAGGGTCTTTCTGTTCGGAAGAACAAAAAAAGAATTAAAATAAAAAACATTTGAGATGAGTATATGATGAAGTGTTGTTACTACCGAATGCATACATCTCTAGACTTATCATTATCCAAAAGGAAATTAATTAAAATAATAATAATTTTAAAATATCATTCTTATTGTTGGAATTTAATGCATATGTTGTAAATAGGTGTATAAATTTACACGCACATATTTCTTGATTCTATAGTCATGATTTGTTTAAACATATATTTCTTGATTCTATAGTCTTCTTGATTCTATAGTCATGATTTGTTTAAACATATATTTCCTTATTATATAGTCTTCTTGATTCTAGAGTCATGATTTGTTTAAACATATACTTCTTGATTCTATAGTCATGATTTGTTTAGACATATACTTCTTGATTCTACAGTCATCATTTGTTTAAACATCATGTGCGTGTATATTTATACACCTATTTACATCATATGCATTAAATTAAACCAGCAATAAGAATGATATTTCAAAACTATTCTTTTGTTAATTAATTTCCTTTTTGGTGATGATAGCAACAACACTTTATCATATATTAATCTTAAATGTCTTTTATTTTAGTTTTTCTTTTGTTCTTCTGAACAGAAAGCCCCTAAATTAAAATTAATTTTTGATATGTTTGGAGATGATTTTTGATATATTTAGAGATGAAATTTTCATTCAGAGTTGTGGCAGAACGTAGAAGAAGATGACATATCAGGGAATTATTCAATTGGTTACTTTTGGTAATTTATTTATTTATTTATTTATTTTACAGAATTGGTAATCCACCCATAATAATAAAATTTCAAAACTTTTCTTTTTTCAATTAATTTCCTTTCTGGTGATGATAGCAACAACACTTTATCATATATTAATCTTAAATGTCTTTTATTTTAGTTTTTCTTTTGTTCTTCTGAACAAAAATACCCTAAATTAAAAATATTTTTTGATATGTTTGGAGATGATTTTTGATGTGTTTAGAGATGAAATTTTCATTCAGAGTTGTGGCAGAACGTAGAAGAAGATGATATATTAGGGAATTATTCAATTGGTTACTTTTGGTAATTTATTTATTTATTTTTTTACAGAATTGATAATCCATCCATAATAATAAAATTCCAAAATTTAATAGCTAGAGAGTAGTTTTGTAATTTTTGAAAAGAGTTCAAGTGGGTTTGGAATGTGACCGTTAGATTAAATCTAATGGCCACTATATAAAGTGTGGATAAATTATCTTGCTCACTGGTGACCAAGAGATCACTACTATATATATATATATATATATATATATATATATATTTACTTTTTTTCTTCTTAGAATCTGAGTTGGTGAAGAAACTCCATGGGATTAGCAGTCTACAATATGACCTCTGACCTTTGATATGATGTAAAAAGGGGTAAAAAAGCTTTAGGTACACCATGTGATTGCAAGGTCCAAACCAAGATTAAACATCAAATAACAGATGTCACTATATCCGTATTCCATTGCAGTCTCAAACTCAACCTTTAAACAGACATATGCATTTATAACAAACAAAAAAAACAAATAGTTAAATCTATTTGTATTTTGATTCAATTGATGAACAAAATCAATAATAAATACTTGAATATTGACTAAACTATATTATAATAACAACGTAAATTAATATTATGGCTTTTGAAGCTTCTGATATTCGATGTGGGATTGGAGAAGATGAAGAAGGGTTTGAGAATCTATGAATAAAAGTAATGGTATTTTGGACATTAAAGTTAAATGATCATTCATTGACAATTATTTTTCAATCTTGGTCATTATTTACCTTTTATTGGTTTAAGGTTACTGTAAAGCAAATTCTTTTAATTTTGGTTACCAAAATCTAATTTTTCCTGAATAAAATCTTGCAAGCTTTAATAAAACGCAATTATAGAAACAAAATAGAGAAGTACTTTAATAACTTATATAAGGAGTAATAGTTATAAAATTTGTCATTTAACAAGTGACAACTAAAAATATTAACATATATTTTATTGTTATTGTTATTGACATTTTTGTCATCTTAGTTTCATAATACTTTAGTTTTTCCTTCTTCTCAGTGTTCCAAAGACTTGCAGATTGAGATTAGCATATAATTTAAGATTTTTTTATTTTTTTTGTAGACAATAGTCACACTATCTAACAAAAATTTCAAACATAAATGGTTCATGCATCTTTATTAAACTTAAGGGGACGTTAGTGTAATTTGACTTTTTGCTCTTGAATTCATATAATCAATATTATTCTTTTGTGTGTATAAATTAAAATGTAGCAACCATATGTTATATAATAAGTTCTACCATAAAAATGAACGTCTGTTTCATACAAGATTGAACTTCAAAAGTAAGGCTAAAGGGGGTTCAAGTTAAAATTTATATGAATTTTTAAAAAATACAAATTATATTTATTTTCAAATTAAGTGCTTTGAAAACATTTGGGGGGTCTCAACTGAAACTTTTTAATGATTTTTTTGGAGCAAAAGTTGAGCTTATATATAAAATAACTATTTTAGTGGTGTGATATATGTATGCGCTTATGATTTGTAAATCTTAGGGTAACGATGAAAACGTAATGGGTTAAAGAAAACCCCAGCCAGTCTGATTTATCTTGAAAATTTGGAAGTTAAAAATGAGAGGTTGTCCCTATGAGTTGATGTGCCATGTATGTAAATAAAGCAAAGAGCCAGTGAACAAAACTAAGCTGGCTAAGTGTGACATGCTAAACAAAATAAAGCTATCTTTTATGAGGTATTTGACTGAAGCAAACCTAGCCATTGACATTGTTAAACACAATTATCATTCTTATAATGAGAACCTCTATATTCTCATACCTGACAGATTAAATTCTAACCACCGAACCAACAAAATCACTAAAACTATATTATAGAAGACCTGTTATGTTACATTTCCTTCTCAATACACAAGTCAAATCATCTAAAGAATATGTGCAATTCGTACAGTCCAACTCTTATTCCTTCAAGCTAACCTCAAAATTAAATTTCTAAAAACAATACCATCACTAAAAAACATTTGCAGAATATCCACAACAGGTGATGAGGTCAGGTCCTCTGCAAAATAACTCCGTCGTCACTGCAGTAGGTGCAAAGTTTGGCCACTCCAGAGGCCATATTACACATTTAACTTTGCCTACCCATTGAAGCATTTTATTTTAACCTGGGCAGAAGCAGCAAGTACATCCTTGACTAATACAATTGTACATTTGACACAAAAGAAACTAGTAAGAGATTCCAAGAGAAATAAAAGGTATCAAAAAGAAACGAAAAAACGACCATGCCTCAACATCAAATAATGAAAATTTCTTTTTGTCGAGAAGAATACATGACCTCCCTATTCTTGAATACCGACACTGAAAGACAATATTCTGAATCAGAAACTACATCTCAGATCTTATAATTGAGCATCTGTGACAACCAAAATAATCTCAGCCACACCGCCTGTCACTGAACCTAAAATTGAAATTCCTTTAAAGAAAAAAAAAAAAAAAAAACTTATTCCTGATTGAACTATATATATGTTACAAATCCTCGTAAAAAGGATTGTTGATCTACCTGCTAACACAGAGTGAGGGGTGGGCAGGACACGAATAATTAAAAACCACCAATACAATAATTAACAAGAACTATTTAATAGTAAGCTGTCAGGGAGGAACCTAATGTGACTACACTGTTTCAACTTGGCAAGAGCTTCTTGAGTTTTCCCAAACATGAGATCCAAGTAAATTGCAGTAAGAGTGGCTTCTGAACTGTTGGGTATTGTGGATAAAGCTTGCAACACAAACCGGTGAGCCTGCTCAAGATCTCCCTGGATTGCAGACATGGCAGCTAAGTTTGCATAAAGAGTTCCCTGTGCCTCTTCAGGCTTAAGGAACATAAAACCTTGTGATTCATCGGGTGAAGAGTTTTTGGCAGTCACTGACCCACCATTCAACTCCTCACAATCCACAGTTTTCTCCACTCGCCATTGTTCACAGTCCTCTTCGCTATACGGCATTTCAACATTGTTTCCATTTGACAAATAAATAAAGAGATGCTCAGCAGCTTCCTTTGGCCGGTTTAGCAGGCAAAGAGACTCTGCTGCATACACATTGCCCAGAAATACATATATTCTGGAACATTCTGGAAGGCTCAAGAGAGACCTTGCTGCTGACAGGGCCTTCAAAGGATTTCCCAGTTCCAATTCTATATAAGCCAAGTCAGCTAGAAGAGCTTGTTTGATAATCTGGTTCTCTCTTCTACAAATATTTTCATAATCCAAGATGGAGTTCTGTAAGGCAGCATTAGGACTATTTCCACCCTTTTGTTCTTTCACATCCCCATTTGCATTAGCCTGACCTGAGCCTGCTGTTAGATTAGATGCCTTTGAATCACCACTGGGCACACTCTTGTAGTTTGTATTCTTAGATGATGCTGCTTCTCTGGATTCATTTTCCTCCGAGGTGGAACTTGAACACAAACCTGACTTTGAATACTTTGACTCATAACTGTTCAACAAGTACAAGGCATTGGAAAGACACTGCTTCGCAAGGGACATCGAGAGATTAGGCTGTCTATCATCACCCAGAAACAAATCACCCCTTCCAACAATATCGACATGCCCAGTTCTTGAAGTCCCATCTTCCATTACAAGTTGTCTCCATTTCCCCTTTCCAACAACATGAACTTTAATCTCAGATCTGTTGGATGGAGCTGCACTAGATTTCAGAAGCCCCTTCTCTAGCGCCATTAGACAACATTCTGCTATTCGGAGCCACAAGAGAGGACGGTTGTTAAAAATTAAACCAGCCTTGTGAAAACAGCGAGCAGCAAGTATTGGTCTCCCACAAGCCAAGTACTGCACACCGCAATTATATATTATGTGGAGAGATTTGTTCTGTGAGAAAGTCAAGAGCTTTGAAGGCTTTTCCTTCCGGAGAGACAAACTGTTGCTCAATGCCTTGGAAAAGAATACAGTTGATGTGTGATATTTCCCAAGTTGATAATAGATGCACCCAAGATTGTTGTTGTAAATGATCGAACTTCCCAATTCAGTCCGATTGCTTGATGCCATTAACAGCTTGATGGCTTTACGATAGTTCCCACGAGCATATTCAAGCTGAGACTTTAAGAGGAGAGCCATGGAAGAATCTTTCCCACGTGCTATGTTCATAGCCATCTTAACTTCACGCTTAGCTGCCTTGACGTTCTTAGTAAGAAGCAGAAACCGAACCCTGTAAAGATGCAACTTGAGCCTCAGATCAGTGGTTGATATGGACTGATCAGCTGGGATCCTTGAAAGATCATTTGAAGATTGGAGGCCAGACGGTCTTGCTAGATTCTGCCCACTATTGTCTAGTGTTGATAATAAGGTTTCATATTCAAGTGTCTCCTCTGATAAAGTTCTAGACAACGAATTTTCGGAGGCATTTGCACTAGCAACCAAATCAGAATTAAAAGCATCGGTGGCAGATGAATTGCTTGGAAGTGAAGATGATTTTCCCACTAGGTTTGAAGATTGTTGCTGCGTGGAGCTTCCATTGTCACTTTGACTGACCAAACTATTGACACAGTAAGCTTTCTCCACATAGTTAATTACATCCTGGATAATAAGGAATCACAATGGAATCACTTCAGTAAAAGTGATAAACCAGAATATAGGAACTGAAAAAGAATGCAGATGATTTCAGATCCATGTTCTCATCACGTCTTAACCAAAACATTTCATTTCAATGTCGGCACACTGAAAAGGCACCACTAAAAGGAGAAGAAGAAAAATAAAAAATAAAAAAACGAAGAAAATAACCATAACCATGACACATTATCTACTATGACTTAATTACTTGCTCTCATATACATGATCAACAAGTGCATGGAAATTATAAAAAACAGCATAATACTGGAATTTCAAACTTATTTAACAAAATAAATAACAACAAATGCATTCAGATATTGAAGATGGAAAACCTTGTACAAGCAAAAAGCATTTAGAACTAGAGAAGAGAGCAAATTTGCTCAAAAAGTATATATTCCAAGAAGTCATCATATAATTCTTCCAATTGTTTGACCTTTTGGCACCATAATCTATGTTATTCAACAATCATCCAGTTATGCCACCATGACGGCCTTTAGTAACATCGCATCTCTGACATTTCAGAGTCAACGACCATTTTTTGTACTTTGTTGATCAAAACCAGCTATCTCAACCACCAATGCATTCCATCTTTCTGAACTTTTATCACCCAAAGAGGAGAAGAAACCACAATTTTCCCCCACCCAACTTTTAACCATGTTGCAATTCTTCTCTACAAAGATTCTCCAATTCCACTCCATTCCAATGTACCAAGTAATAGTAAAAGTAGTACACTGATACAGGACTCCTTTTCCCATCCAAAACTAGAAAAACACATGATAAGCGGCATGTGTGATGTAGGGCACACCAACTAACCATAGCCAAGCCAAACGACTTTTCCACAGTGCAGAAGTCAGCAGTTAAAGCAAGAGAATTCAGGATCCAAAAACACAAAAACGGTCAATGCAATGTAAGACATTTTTTAGCATGCAAGAGGTGTTGGCCTTCCATTGGATGCAACCAATTCAAACTTTCGACTTTAGTGGTGAGAAACTAAAGACTTCCAAATATTAAAAGGAAAAGAAGATGAGGATTGTTAGAACCGAAGATAGCGGATTGGTGAAGATATTCACAAGCGTATTTGCTGCTAGGTTCGACAGTCTGCCATCTAATGCTTATGTAATTAGGAAATAAGACATCCGCAAGAAGATTGAGAAGGGAAGAAAACACTAAGTTAAAATTCCAAGGCAGACTGTGAAAATGGGGGCCAAAAACATGTCAAACCTAACTTGTAGAACAGCAATGAATCATTCCAAGATTCCTTTCAAATAATAGGTCAATGCTTCCAAGACAATGGTCAAAAGTTATTATTGCATAGAGAACTTCCAAGGAAAGGAATGATCTTCACGAGAGGCACAGCTGGCAACCCAACCATTGTGTTGCAAACTACATCTGCCTCAAGAAGAAAGCCACATAAAGTTAACGACTTCTCGAACATATTTTACTACTAGATTTGAGTGAAGAATTATAGATCCAGATAGGTCCTAAGAACTATAGTGTACAGCCAACAATATGCCCCATCTTCAGCTAGAGAGAGGGAAAAAAACACCAAAAGAAATACGAAACCAAACATATAACAAACTTCATTATAAATACACTTAAAATGAGCAATTTACATGTCTACAAGCCCATCACCAAAGTCAGTTACCTCCACTTGAACCTGAAGAAGAATAATATCTCTCTCATTTCTTATTCATAGAAAATACAACAATATATATACTACTATACAACTAAAATAAGGAAACTATTTATACAATAGGTAACCCTAGGAATTAGTGGGTCAACGAACTAGAATAAGTAAATTACAGAAATTAGGGACCAAATCAGGGAGCTGCCTAATATATAGAGAATCCTTAATTTACTGGATTAGTCAATTTTCCCTCTTAAGAGGGAATCTCCTGATTTTTCTCCAATCAGCGCAAATTCTTCAACACTCCCCCTCAAGCTGGTGAGTAAATGTTCTCCATTCCCAGCTTGCTCGTGATTGTTTGAAATGAATGACTTGCAAGACCCTTGGTAAGTATATTAGCAAGTTGACCTTCTGTTGAGACATAGGGTGTACAAATGAGGCCACTATCCAACTTTTCTTTGATAAAATGTCTGTCCACTTCTACATGTTTGGTCGGTCATGCTGAACTAGATTGTGGGCTATGTTAATGACTGACTTATTTTCACAATATAACTTCATTATTCCTTCCCACTTTATTCCAAGATCAATGAGTATAATCTTTAACCAGAACAACTCATAAATCCCATGTGCCATAGCTCGAAATTCGACTTCTGCGCTGGATCTAGCCACCACAGATTGTCAATAACTGACCCTGCCCAGTCAGCATCAGTGTATGCTTCCAACTCCAGTTTTTAATTCTTTCAAAATAGGATGCCTTTTCTGGGAGTTGACTTCAGATAGCGGAGAATCCTATAGACAGCTGCCAAATGTATCTCTTTTGGTAAGTGCATAAATTGACTTACTGCACTTACTGCATAAGCTATATTTGGCCTTGTGTGTAATAGATAGATCAGTTTTCCCACCAACCTTTAATACACGCCTCGATCAACTACAACATCTTCCTTTGCTTCTCCTAACTTGTGATTCTACTCAATAGGAGTATCAACTGGCTTACATCCTAACATTCCAATTTCATTGAGTAGATCAAGAATGTACTTCTGTTGTGAGACAGTTTTCATTTTTGAGTGAGCCACTTCAATTCCTAGGAAGTACTTGAGTTTTCCAAGATCCTTTATTTCAAATTCTTTTGCAAGATGCCCTTTTAGTCGACTTATCTCTTCTAAGTCATTTTCGGTTACAATTATATCATCTACATAGACAATTAACATTGTCACTTTCCCTGAAGTTGAGAACTTGATAAAAAGAGTGTGATCTCCTTGACTCTGCCGATATTTCATCTCTACCATAGCTTTTGTAAATCTTCCAAACCATGCTCTAGGAGACTATTTAAGGCCATATAGTGCTTTTCAGAGCTTGCACACTTCACTATTACTGGTATTCCCCACCATACCAGGTGGCATCTCCATGTATACCTCCTCCTCCTCTAAGTCACCATGTAAGAAAGCATTCTTTGCATCAAACTGCTGCAAAGACCAATCAAGATTAGTAGCCAAAGATAGTAAAACACGGATAGTGTTCATTTTTGCCACAGGAGCAAGTGTCTCGTGATAATCTATCCCATAAGTCTGAGTGTAGCCCTTCACCACGAGTCTAGCCTTATATTTCTCCAAAGTACCGTCAACATTATATTTTACTGCAAACACCCATTTACACCCAACAGGTTTCTTACCCTTAGGAAGTTCAACAATCTCCCAAGTTTTGTTCTTCTTAAGGGCTCTCATTTCCTCACTCATGGCTGCCCTCCAATTATTATCTCTTAGTATCTCTTGAACTGTTTTGGGTATTTCAATGAAATTTAATTGAGTGAGAAAGGCTTTATGTGCGGGTGATAGTTTATCAAATGAGATAAAATTGAATATGGGATGTTGGGTACACCTCCTAGTGCCTTTTCTAAGAGCTATTGGCATGTTTAGGTCATTAAAAAAAATGAATCCAGAGAAGGTGTAGTTTCATTACCTACCACGGGTTCTGATTCTTGGACCAATTCTAGTTCAAAGACGAGTTGTTTCCTCCTTAAATACACCTTAAGTGGCATAGTTTGATCACCCCCCACCTTTTCATGTTCAGTTTCAAGCAAGGCATCAATTCCAATAGAAAGAGGAGGTGATGGTTCGTTAAAATTGGCAGGTAAATCAACATGTAAATTTGTGCTAGGCAGGTCATGAAGGAAGGACCCAACCTTATTTTCTTCCAAAGGCTCCCCCTGAAGATAAGGCTTGGAAAAGAAAATTTGGTTCTCAATAAAGGATACATCCATGGAGGTGAAAATTTTTCTGGAAGTCGGGTGATAGCATTTATAACCCTTCTTGTTTGAAGAGTAACCAACAAAGACACACTTAAGGGCTCTAGGGTCAAGTTTAGTGCGATGTTGGGCATGTATATGGACAAAGGCGACACACTCGAAAACTTTAGGAGGAACACTTCTAATCCCACTGAAATTTGAAAAAATTGAGTAAGGACACTCATTGGAGTTTTGTATTCAAGGACCCTTGATGGCAATCGATTGATAAGATGAGCAGCAGTCAAAACTGCCTCTCCCCAATATGATTTAGGAACATTCTTTTGAAATAGAAGGACTCTAGTAATCTCCAAGAGGTGTCTATTTTTTCTTTCAGCAACTCCGTTTTGTTGGGGTGAATCAGTACATGAAGATTGGTGAATAATTCCCTCCTTTTGACAGTAAGGTGACAAGATTTAGTTAAAATATTCTCTTCCATTATCAAATCAAATGGTTTGGATTTGAACACTAAATTGATTACAAATCATTTTGTGAAAGATGGAAAAAAACAGTACTAACATCAGATTTAGTTTTCAACAGATATACCCAAGTGACCTTAGAATAGTCATCAATGAAGGAGACAAATCAACGAGCCCCAGAAATATTAGGAACCCAAGAAGGCCCCCAAACATCTGTATGGATCAAAGCAAATAGTCTTGAAGACTTTTTATTACTCAATGGAAAAGAAACACGATGATGTTTGGCTAATTCACATACCTCACAATGAAAACTATTAATATCCAACTCTTCAAACAATGAAGGAAATATTCTTTTCAACAGAACAAAAGGTGGATGTCCAAGACGAAAATGACACAACTAAATTTGGAGTGTATTGGATGAAACCTTTCCTGAAAGGTGTGAAAGGGGTAGACGATCACCATTGCCACTCTCAGCTTCCAGGTAGTAGAGCCCCTCTCTTTCCTTAGCAAGCCCAATCGTCTTCCCCATAGCATTTTCCTAAAACACATAGTGATGTGGAAGGAAAGTTACGTGACAATCTAAGTCCTTGGTAATTTGATGAATGGACAAAAGGTAAACAGAAAGCTTCGGCACATGCAACACATTTTTTAAAGCTAGAGAAGAGGTCAAAGCAATAGTTCCTTGACCAACAATAGCAACTAATGTTCCATCAGCTACTTTGATTTTTTGGGTTCCTGGACAAAGTCTACAAGTGGTAAACCTATGAGATGAATTTGTCATATGGTATGTGACACCTGAGTCAATGACCCAAGAACCAGAAAAACAATTTTTCGAGACACTAAGAGCCAACGGATACTTACCTGACTATGCCAATGAACAAGAGGCACTCGGTTTATCCAAAGAATTGAGAAAACTCCGGAGTTTGTCTATCTCTTCCTTATTGAATCCTCCAACTCCTAATGATTGGTTGTAGGGGTCTCGTGCTAACTCTCTTCCATATTGGCAAAATGTGCTTGTCCTCCTTTTTGTCCAGGTCTACCTCCTTTCCCATCATTTCCTTTTCCAAAGAATGATGGCTTGCCATGGATTTTCCAACATGTCTCCCTGGTATGCCTCGATTTCTTGCAATAATTGCACTAAAGACCATCTTTGTTGCCTGGTTTCTGTGCCTCCGTCTTTCCTAGGTTCACAACAATTCCACTCTTGTCGTTTGGTTTGAAAGCAACAAGGGCGGAACCTTCTTATGTGTGATTGTTGAGCATCACATTCCTCCGGCTCTCTTCTCCTCTTATAATTGAGAAGACTTCCCTTAAGGAGGGCAAGGACTCCTTTCCAAGGACCTGGACTCTTACTTGATCCAGTTCCACATTAAGGCCACCCAGAAATTCGAAAATCCTCTATTTCCACAAACTTTTGCAAAATGGCTGCATCTTTACTACACTCCATTTTAAAATTATGATAATAATCTAATTCAAGCCATAAGCCCTTTATAGTGATGTAATACTCAGTTACAGATAGAGTACCTTGCTTGGTAGAAGAAATTTTGGTCTTTATCTCATAGATTTGGGCAGCATCTTTTACTTTGGAGTATGTTTGATGAATTGCCTCCCAGATCTCCTGAGCAATATTAAGAAACATGCAGGTTATGCTGATCTCGGGTTGCATGGAATTCCATAGCCATGACATGATCATTGAATCCTCCGCATCTCAATAGGAAAAACTCGGTTCATCTTTGCTAGGTTCTGGTCCAATGAGGTGGCTCAGTCTTCCCTTCCCTTTGATGAAGGTCTTGACCACGTGTGACCATTCAAGGTAGTTACTGCCATTCAATATGAAGGAAGCTTGGAGATTCTGGTACTCACCCAGTGATGAGTTTGTTCCAGTGGTGATAGGTTGGGTACAGGTGAACGTGGTTTCAAACATGATGAAATCTGATTTTTTTTTTCTTCTCAGCAATGAAAGCTAAGTTTTCTGGGAATCTGATTTTTTCTTCTCAGCAATGAAGGCTGAGTTTTCTGGGTTTCTCTTGGCAATATAGAACTAGAGAAACAAATTATAGCTTGGCTCTGATACCATGAAGAAGAATAATATCTTTCTCATTTCTTCTTCATAGAAAATACAACAATATATATACTACTATACAACTAAAATAAGGAAACTAATTATACAATAGGTAACCCTACGAATTAGTGGGTCAACTAACTAGAATAAGTAAATTACAGAAATTAGGAACCAAATAAGGGAGCTGCCTAATATATAGAGAATCCCTAATTTACAGGATTAGTCAACTTTCCCTCTTAAGAGGGAATCTCCTGATTTTTCTCCAATCAGTGCAAATTCTTCAACAGAACCTTCTATGTGATATCCACATGGAATCATGCTCAAATCTGTCTCCACTCAGCACTTTGCGCAGCAATCACTCATGGTGCCTTGAAGTGCTAGATCATGTCTCTTTAATTCCTTGTATCAGTCCTAAGATAGGTCATTGGTGTCAGCTTGCTCTCCCCTTTAATATTCACTGAAGTTTCAGCCCTTCATTGGGTTCTGATTTTTCAGCATCATCATTAGTGTCTTCAGCACCATACCTTTGGATGGAACCATTACCACTGCCTTCTGATTTCCTTCAGTAGGATCTCAATGCTCTCCAACATTTCAGCAAGCTTGAAGAAAAGTTCATCTTGCTAAGCACAAATAAGTCTTCCTCTAGAAGTTCGGTTGTGCTTTGCCATTATCCTAGACTCTAATACCAAAGCTGATGCAGCACAATCTTTAAGATTAATGAATATGACAGCCTTGCTTCACGAATAAGAGTTTGTTTGCATAGGAATTTGAGTTTGGGAATGAAAAAAAATATGAAGATAGGAGAAAGTATGGCAGATCTGCTGAAATTAAAAACAAAGAGGGATCAGCTATCGCACCTAACTAAAGCAAGAAGAATTACTCTCCTCAATCAAAGGTCTTGTTGAGTCTCACAAGTTATATGACATCGGCATCTCACAACAAACACAAGACACTATAATTCTTCTTCTCTTTCATTCCTTAAAACTCTAAATGTTATCTAGCAAAAGGAGGTTCCTTAGGGGTTAAAGTGCACAGCAGCTAAGGATCTTAAGGAGGTTACTAATACTTGAAACTTTTTTTTTCCCTAGTTGGTACACACACCCCAACCCCCAAAAAATTGTTTGCACAAAAGGGGACTTGATCCTTAGTCCTAATGCTTGCTTAGGCACTAGTGCCAAGTTCTTTATCCACTTGAGCCAACCCCTTGGGGTTAATACTTGAAACTTGAAAGCAAAGGAACTCAAGAAATTACAAATACCATTATGCTCCCAAAGAGGACCTACTCCAGTTCCAAGCCAAATTAAAGTCGAGTTTCTCCTCTTGTATACTTTAGTAGTTGTGGACTCTCCATAATCCTATAAACACCTCAATGTTTCAATAATCATTCATTAATAATGCAAATATCTTAAACCTACAAGAGAACTCAATAAAAAATAAAATATAAAATAAAAACATTATAAAAAAGGGAAAACCCATTCAAGTTGCACCCGGTCATCACGCAGTCACCGTGAGAGCGCCCTCATCAAAGCTTTTTCCCGTGAAAATTACACTGCAATGAAAATTTAGCCTAATCTATTTGTATCTGACCCCCACCAAAAAATTACCACCACAAATAAGACTAATTTGGTTAAAAGAAAATATGCAACTTCTCAACTATTAAAATCATTCATATATCAACAAAATCCACCCTCTATCCCCATAAATCTATACTACCATAAAATGTATATCGAGTTTCAAATCATTTAGTCTCATCATAATTCCTTCCTCTTTCTATTTCCTCATTCTATCAACTACTAATAGACTTCTAAGAATTCTATATGAACTAAACAACTAATTTTTCCTAAAGATAACAAACAATTTGGGAGGCGATATTCGCACTCCACTTTTCTCCGATTGCACTACACTCTCTTTTTTCTTTTAAAAAAAATGACAAAAAAGTCTCTAAACTCATTAATACATTATCTCTTATTTTATAATACCATAACTACCCTTTTCACTAGTAAGGCACGTGCATAATTTTTTTCCCCTAAATCTACTTTCATTAAGTCAACAAGCAATTACAACACCAAATGAGAAGGAAGCCCCTCATCAATATTCTATAAATAAGGCATAGAAGGACTAATATTGTTTTATAAAACTAACATTATAAATATAACCATCACAAATCAAACAAAAAATTTGTCGAGAAAACAATTAAAGCCTCTTAAGTAGGAAAACAACGACTTTTGTTCCAACTTTCAAAGAAATAACTAATACTTTCAACTTGAGAATGCATCTGACATGTTTCAATTATTCAGCAACCTTGCTTATAACTACTAGTTAGAAATACCAATCCAAAAGGCAGAAAAATCAGATAAATTTAATAAATGGAAGGTGTTAAAATTATCTTAAATGACAACCTGCTCACAAATATAAATGGAGAAGATGATCCATTTTAAAGAAAATACATAAATAAATGATTAATTATATCATTTAACTTAATTGGGGAGACAGGAATGAAAAAAAAAAAAGTAAATTGGAGATAGAGGGATGAAAAAATCGTACCAAAACTAGAAGGGTAATTGTGGTATTTGAAGACAAATAATTGTTTGTTTATAAAGTTAGGGTTAGAGGTGTCATTTTTTTTGTAAGGGTGGAGTGCAATCGTAAAAAAGTGGAATGCGAATATCGCCTCCCTACATTTTTTTCTACATTAAATAACTAATAACTACCAAACTCTTAAACAACATGAATAACTCTATTTTTTCATTTTTAATTTAACATACATTTTTTTTCTACATTAAATAACTAATAACTATTAATTTTATATTATTTTGCAACTAATAGACTCCTAAGAATTCTATATTCCTAAAGATAACAATCCTACTTGGAATACTTCTAGGAGGCCATACATTGAATTTATATACAAAAATAAATATATACGATAAAATACTCTTTTTTAAACCGTCATTGAAAATTAGTTCTCCTAACTCCGAGGTAAGTTTTGTGCCACTTTTGTTTTTGCAATTTAATAATCATATGGTTCAATAATATCATATATATATTTAAGAAGCATCTCCGAATGTTATTTTGTTTTCATATAAATTAAAAACTTGCATTTTATTTTTGTTTAGCACATTAATTTGTATTCTTACATATCTTCAGGTGATGTTTATTTTTCTTTAATCTATATCTATGTGCCCTTCAATGAGATTCATGGCTCTTATCACCTTTGGTTAATTGTCAATTTCATATCTTATGATTGTATAAACTAATCTTTTAAAAAGAAAGTGAAGAATAAGCATGATCGAAGATGGGAACACTTGAGGGTAAGTCTGTGCTTAGACTCAAAATCCATAAATAGCACTATTGTTTTGCGGGGAAAAAAAATCCACAAACTGTCTGTTAACTACATTCAGATCATGCACAATATACAAATGAACTAATGAAAAAACTTTTAGAGGAGGGAATTAAAAAACTTGAAATAATGAAATTGAACAATCACGTAAATATATAATACATAAGCCCAAACAAATAACATCTAATGAAAACACTGACTTATAATTTTATTTTAAATTATAAGTTCACTTCTTATCCACATGCATTGCACGTACTCTTTTACTAGTAATTGTATATGTAGCGTCTTCCTTTAAAATAGTTGTTACATCGACTCTTTTCCCATACGATGACTTCTATAATTATTTTTGACCATCCTGAAAATAAGATCACCTTCCATCAAGGAAAGATCCATCTCATGGAAGAAAGAAATAATGGCCAGAATATTTCGATAGCAATCCTAGAACGAACAGAAGACATCAATAAAACAGATTCTAAAGACTTCCTAATTTTGAGAAGGAATAGCCAAAACTATAGCCCAATAATTTAGAATTTCATATAAAATTTTCAACATTTTGCTTTATAAAAGGAAAGTATTTTCTATTAAATTCAAGGTGAACACGTCCTTCCATGCAGCCTTAACCTGAATTCTTGTCTTGCCATTATTTACCCAACATCTTCGTCCAGGCTACAATTATATAACAATTCAAGTATAATCACACAACACTCTAAAAGCACATCTTTTTATTTAACTCATTCTATTTCTTGGGGAGGTTTCAAAGTCAATATAAGCTAAAATGGTGAGGGGTAACACCTTCCCTTACCCATAACACTCAACAGGGGAGGATCTGATTTGATGGATCTTACATAATCACCTAAAGATTATATCTACAAACCAGTTGGCACCTTCATCACTCCAAAAGTAACATTTTGCCTAACACGTTGGCAACAGACTTTTCAATATTCCATCATTTGAATGATGGATCCAAGATACACCAACATAACACATAATAACAAATCCAGACCAATATAATGGAACATGTGTCCTCTCCCCTTAAATCCAAAATTTTGGACACTTGCACTATTTAACAAGTATAGTTGAAAATATACTACCATCTGAAAACTTTTACAGGAAGCTAGATGGCAATTCACCTGATCTGTCTTGCTTTAATCATGTGGGCAATATCATATGCAGTCTTTATACATGTACCTTGACTGAAAAATCTAAATATAATTTGGAAATTTAGACTAGTTAATAAAATGGTCCACTAAATCTGCCAATCCTGTAACAGAGAGTACAAACAAGTACAAATATTAAACACTAAATGCTAAATAAAAAGGAATTATATCTTTCATACTATCAAGTATTATTTTACCTCAGAATTTAACACCTCAGATGATGAAACTTTCCAAAAGACACTAGGAAGAAGGAACATCAATTTCAGAAAATAACATATAAAAACTTTTTTTTCTTCCTTGGCGAGGAACTCACACACCCATTTGCCCCTATGTGGACTTGAACCCTCACCTCTCACTTTAGGAGGTTGAGAAGATACCACTTGGCAACAACCCTTGGTAATAACATAAAAAAACTTGGCAAGTATAATATGAGCAATTTTACATACGACATAAATACTTACACTTTGACTCAGCAACAAAAACATAATAAAGCCAATTACTGAAAAACATGGCACGATGAAGTTACTGTTCAGGTCACCTGGTTATGAAGAGATTTTTTTGTAAAATTAATATAAAAGCCCAGGTTTTGTCAAGTCTTTCCAATAGAGAAGACAAACTTCAAAAATGTTAGAAAACTAGGTAAGGAATTGTAAAAGGTTAAAACCCAGTGCGGTGGTGCCTATGCAGGTGTTGTGAGGGGAAGGCCAGAGATGGACTAACATTTGGCATTATTTTGCACAAATTGGCTCCTCTCAGGTATTATATCAATCAATATAATTAACTAAATCTAATTTTAAAATGAAGAAGAAGAAGAAGAAGAAGAAGATGATGAAGATGATAATGGCAGTGGTGATGATGAGGGATAAATGCAATCCATTACGAAATAAACAAAAGCACCTATATTTTTCCATAACTCTTCTATCTATCAGGTACAATATCAATATCTTTTGATGCTTTACCTTGCACGGGAAATCATAAAGGGAAAAACCCAAAAACCAAAAAACAAAAAATTATTGCGACCAGATTGAACATTTTTTTATAGGAAATGACAAACTAAACTTAACATTATAAAGAAAAAGCTGGCTGAATTTTGATTAGCTTGTAGATTAATGAGGCTACATCTAATGGCAAAATTAATCATATATCTCCAAGCAAAGGACCCTCAAAGTAAATGGATATATTTTTTTGCCACATCTAATTAAGGAGAATAGCCTCTTCTCAAGACATGGCTGTACCAATACAAGGAAAGGCAATAGCATAAACATAGAATAACGTGTGAGGTGTAAGCCTAATGGTCCATTCTTTTTAAAACAATAAATTACCATCCCTGACACAACATTGACAAAAAATTCAAGACATCGTGTAAACTTTTTTAATGAAGACAACTAGTCAAACTCCTGGAAGTTAAACTTACTACAAATTTCCATGGATCACGGGACGCCAATGCAACATCTAGAAACAGAAGGCAAATATGAAGAGCTGTTGCCTGCATATAACAATTAGGAAAAAAGAAAATATGAGCAGAGAAATTCAGACATTAGACCGAAATAATTAAACTAATATCTACGTACCTCATCTATTGGTTCAATTTTCTGATATAACGATTCAAGAATTGCAAATGCCTTTGAATATTCATGAAGATGGAACCAGATAACTGCCTGTGTAAGACCAATTTTAAACAGACATAGAATCCAAATGAACGAAAAGAATTCAAATTTTGATATGGAATGAGAATTTAACAAAAAAACAAATTTTGGAATGTAAATTTAATAAAAATTAGTAGGGCTAAAACAGAGTATGGAATGTAAATTTAATAAAAATTCGAATTTTGATAGTATAATGATCATACTTCAAAACCAAAGGATTATTCAAAATAACCACTTTCGATATTTAGGGTCAAGAATACAAGAGGATGGAGAGATAGATAGTGATATAACTAGTAGAATTGGACCAGGATGGACAAAATGGAGATAGGCTAGTGGCATTTTATGCGACAAATGAATAAGAAATAGGTTAAAAGGAAAATTCTATAGAGCAGTTATTAGACCAATTATTCTATATGGGGCAGAGTGTTGGGTTTTTAAAAAAAAAAAAAGAAACAAAAACACATTAATGTAGCGGAAATGAAAATGTTAAGGTGGATGATCGGAGTGACTAGAAGAGATAGGATCACTGATGAAAGCATGAAGAATAAATTAGAAGTGACACCTATTAGTGAGAAGATAAGAGAGGGTAGACTTAGATGGTATGGACACATCCAATGAAGACCTATAGATGCGCCGGTCAGAAGAGGAAGATTAGTTGTCATAGAAGAAAAGAGACACAGAGGACGACCCAAATTATCGTGGGATGAAGCTATTAGAAATGATTTTAAAAAGTTAAATATAACATGCGAGATGGCATGTAATAGAGAAGAATGGAAAAGGAGAATTCATGTGGCCAACCTCATTCATATGATGATGATGATGATGGTCCAAATTAACGGGAAGAAAAAAAAAGGACTTGAACCCCCTTTAAATAAGTTAGTTAAATAGCTAGATGCTTGCAATTCAATAAACTAACTAAGCCAACATCAAGTGAACATACTATGTTTAACATGGTCACAGAAGTGTCAAACTCGTCAGCGTAAACCACAGGGGAACTATTTGCCACAGAGACTTGATGAGCCACACTGTTAGTCCCTTTAGATCCAGATATAGCTTTGTTTCCGAGGTTGCTAGCAGCCTCAACATGTTCTCCAGATACATGAGCAAGTTCATCGCTTCTTTTCTAAACCAAATTTAGATCGTTAATCAAAATGTAAGAACAATATGTAACTAAAATATAAACACATCACCTACATCCACAATAAAGAAGGAATTGGAAATGAGAAGGTGGAGCCAGAAGCTTCACTTCTGGTATAGCTTGTTTTAGGTATCCTATCATAGGCTTTCTCTAAATCAATAAAAAAAACTGTACTTCTTTCTATATCTTTGCATTAATCTCCTCAATAAGTAAATAGTCTCCATCATTCATCTCCCCAGCATGAACCCAAAATTATTTTCCAACACTTCAGTTTCCTGTCTTGGTTGTTCAATCATTGTCTCTAAAATTTGCATAGTATCACTCATTAATTTATTACCATGATAACTAGTACAATTTTGTATATTCCTTTATTTTCACATATAGATATTAAAATACTTTTGCACCACTCATCAAGCATTCTTTTAGTTGTTATTATCTTATTAAACAATTTTGTTAATCAAGACACACCATTATCCCCTAAGCACTTCCAAATCCCAAGAAGAATGTCATCTAGTCCTAAAACCTTTCCTAGTTTCATCTTCACTAATACATTTTTAACCTTGCAATCCTTGATCCTACAAAAAAATACGGCAACCCTAAGGTTACTATATTCTTCAAACTTAAACTTCCTAAATGATTTCATTTAACAATTTTTCAAAATAACATTTTCATCTTTAATTTCATCATCTTTTACTAAAACCCTTAAATATTCACTCTTGATGCATTTAATATAATTAAAATCTCTAGTTTTCTTCTCCTTTAGTTTAGCAAGTTTATATATGTTGTTCTTCCCAAATTTTGTACCTAAATTAGGCTAGAAATTATTGTATGCTCTATATTTAGCTTCTCTCACTACTTGTTTAACTTATTGACATCTTTTTATTTAAAATTGGAATCGAGCCAATGGAGCCGCCTAAGTCAAATCAATCTGAACTGTACAAGATTGGTTCAAGATTGCATTTCTAATTTCATAAATCTGCTAGCAAACTAGTTTTGGTGTAATATGCTAACAAGAACTAGGAAACATTTTTTTTATTTTTATACAAACACCCATTAGTCTAATAGAGGACTCAAACCCACAACCTTCCATTTGAAAGGAGGAGGTACCACCTAACTAAGCCCTTAGTTGCGCATTTAAGCACTCTCCCTACTATTGCTTTACAACCCTTAGATGCTCTTTAATTAACCATTCTAGCAAGACAAAAGCAACTATTCTAGCAAAAGAAGTCTATTTGACTCTCTAACTTTTCTCTTATTAAATATTCATCTTTTTTTTTTTTAATAAATAAAGATTCATTAGAAAGCGCCCAAACGGGGGACGCATCCCAATACAACATCAACGAAGGCTTAAGCTATTTACAAAAGAAAGAAGGGACTCTGAAGAGTTACAAAAGTAACCCTCCGACCAAAAAAATAAAGAGCTAAGAATTGAGTCTCTAAATGCTTCCCAGGACTGCTCTTTATCTTCAAAAGATCTCTTGTTCCTCTCACTCCATAAGGCCCACCATAAGCAATGAGGGGTAACACTCCAAGAATGTCTAGCATCGTGTCGCACTCGAGAACCATCCCAAACTGAAATACAGTTCACCAAAGATTTAGGCATGATCCATTGCACTCCAAAAATACCGCAAATCAAATCCCATCCCTCCCTAGCTCTGGGACAATGAAGAAGGAGATGATCAACAGTTTCCTCCGCCCGTTTGCACATGCAGCACCAATTTTCCTAAATGTGCCCTCTCTTCTTTAGGTTATCGATGGTCAAAATTTTCTCCAAGGACGTTGCCCGCACAAAAAAGGCCACCTTTAAAGAAGCCTTAGAAAGCCAAATACCTTTCCACGGGAAAGAGGGCCTGCGGGAATCAACCAAACTCTGATAAAATGATTGCACCTCGAATCTCCCATGACTCGTGCCATTCTAGACCAACTAATCGCACCCCGCCCCAAGACAGACCTGTCTGTAAAGGAATGCCAAAAACTCCGTCATTTCCTCTATTTCCCAATCGTACAGGAGCCTCTCAAACAAAACATCCCAAACCAGTCGTCCGCCATCAAGATGATAGCACTAAGCGACCATTGCTTGTCTATCTACTACTAGTCTGACAAGTCTCGGAAAGGAACCCTCCAACGGTCGCTCACCACACCAATGATCAGTCCAGAAACTCACAAATCTGCCATCCCTAACCCTAAATCGGATGTGTTTGGAGAACTCTTTTTTTGAGAGCATGTGTTTGTAATAGATAAGATTGCTAACTCTAAAATCCATATTTGTCCTTATTTCATTCACCAAATCCATAGCCTAAGAAGCAAGAACACTTTTAAGGTGTCACATTCATGTTGAACACTAACAATTCGTGGACAATCCTGGATGGACATGTGTCCAACACTTCATGAACATGCCCATACTTTAAATTAAATTTCATTATTTCGAACATCTAACCCACACATCTTGGACATTTGGCAGACACATCCTAAACACTCCCAACACAAGTCATGCAACACTAACACATCCAAGAGTAGCTAAGTCCAACAATCTTGAAAACAATATGAACACACCTCAAAGTTCTAGCATTTTTATCTTTGAAAAAAAAATTACATTATTCACATGGTCACTACAAGTTAAGCATACAATGACACCACTGGACAAAATATAATTATAATGACAAAGTAGGAGTGTAGGGCATATATAGTTAATATAATACTCCATCCTTCCCAAATTAATGGTCCATCTTTCCATAGATGCCCTTAAAGTTTTCAAATTTTCCAACCTGTTTATATGTATTATATTCAAACTTTAAAGGGTAACTTGGTAATTTTAAAAGGGGACAATGCATTAATTGCATGTCCCCTTCAACAGTTCTACTCCCCAAAAGGGACAATTAAAATGGGATGGAGCGAGTAATCTTTATGATATTCCAGTTGCTTCATCTTCTAAATTATGTACATAGAAATTAAAAATTAATTAAAGTTCTATAATTATCTTAAGAGACTAGAGATTGTAGTCTCAATCCTAACCGCAATAGATGTATATAAATAAAACCTCTATTTATGTATAGTCACGCCCACGCCATGTCTGTATCCTACTTTTCTAGGATTCAACGTATCAATGTATACATGTTGTACCATGCCCTTGTCCTTATTTGTGCTACATTATCCAAATTTTTACGTATTTAGTCATCTCTTGCGCTATCTATCTCTACGTGGCCATTTAAATCAGTAATTCGCTCAAGTAGTGTGCCTTGTGCAAGGCTCAAGCCCTGCTTTTAAATGCAGCTCTGTCTACATTTGCATGTCATACTCATCAAAACTAAAAGAATAAATAGCAAGTTTCCTGTGGAAGGGTCCCTTGTCCATGACCTCCCAAAACTCCCATTTTATAGATTCATCTAATCTTACGTAGTGAGCATTTCCATTAATAATTTTAATTGTCACTTCTCGGGTAAATGACTTTAGCAATAATTTGATATTATTATATCTCCCTTTCTTTAACCTCCAAGACTTCCATTTTTAGACATTCACCTACAATAATCCCTAACCCAGTCCTGTAATTGTTATCTCCTATATACCAAAGTTTATATCTCACTTTCCAAGAACTTTCTCTTACATCTTAATTTCTTGAAAAAATTGATATTGAATCCCCTTCTAAACTTCAACAATAAAACTCCTTTTTCGTACACAACATTTGGAGAAAAAAGAAGGTGGTTTTAATTACCAAACTCCGTACAGAGCATTAGTCACCCTACTGAAGCATACCTTAACATTATTAAGCACTTCAATGAACTTGTTTGGATCTGAACAACCATCTTGAAAGTACTCCGTAATAGCAAGATTGTGACGAATCTGGGGAAAAAAAATCCATAAGATTCAATACTATAAATGAGATGCAGGAGCAAAAGCAGTAATCATAATAAATGACATTAAAATTAGTAAATGCAATCTTCAGTTTTGTAATTATTTAAAAAGCTGTACATGTGCTCCAAATATAGAGTACAACACATATAAAATGGGTTTGGGCATCAAGATCTCCACATTTAGATCAGCACTAATCTAATAGGAACCAATCTAAGAATTTCAAGTTTACTTAGACTTTGTTTGTTAGAGAGAGAGAGAGAGAGAGAGCCTATGTATTTAAGGTTTTCCAAAAATAAACTGCTTTGTACATCTCTCACTCATCATACTACCATGATTGCACTAGGACGTCTTCACGAAACCATCTTGTATTAAGCAAATTCTTAAGTTTTATCTACCTTTAAACTTGGAAGAAAAGCATGTACTAGAGTAAAAATATTTCAAAGAGTTGCAATATTTCAGATATCGTCCATTGCAAGCTTGGTCCAGCATTCCATGTTCCCCATTTAAAAACCACTAACTCGAACATAGCTAATATATCATCAAGGCCATTGCATGTCCACAGTCTACAAATTTAAGGACCTGTTAGATTCAGAGTTGTGTAGCTTTTAATCCTCAGACAGTTCTGAAAACTTGCTTTCTAAAAGTTGTACTATGAAAAATAGGGTTGAAAAAATCCAATTTTAGATAACATTCGTCTTTTATCTCTCTAAATATTGTTTACTGTTCTCAGTGTCATAACAAAAGTTACAATTCCTAAACCATTTCAATTTACTTTCCTAAACAAGCTCTACTAGAACATATTTGCGTAACATCAGATCTAGATGTGGGCAGGACAGGAGGAAGCTTAGTATGATCAAATCACCTATGAAAACTTTGCCCGGATCTCTCACAGCTCATGTGTTTCACATTTATCTTAACATTGCATCACCGAAACCCGGAAAACAAATTTTAGGTAAATTCTCATCCCTCAATCACACCAATCTCTAAAGATTCCACAAGAAGGCCTAAAAATTAAGAATTCCAAGTCAATAACCATAAGTAGCTGCTTGACTGCAAATACTATTTTGCACGCAAGGTCATGCAACAGCGTAGGTGATACATAAGGAGAAAAATGCTACTTCTGTAACCCGAGATTAATCAAAACTGAAGCTCTTATACTGAATAACTGAAAAATACTAAAAATTAAACCAACCGGGCATAATCAAACATTCATCTTACATTTAATTAACCGTATTCACTTCAACTAGAATGTAAAAAACGCACTCCAACAAACAACGAGATGATTATAACTGATTCAAAGAATATAGATTGGTTTAAAAAACTAAAAACAACTTCAGGGGCTTGAAATCACAAAAAGATTTTGAAATAATCACCTTTGGATCATCTTCTTTCTTCTGCAATAGTTGATTCAACACGTCAACGCATTCGGCGAACTTCCCTGAGTGAAACAGCGATCCGGCGTCCTTCGCCAACGCTGCAGTGACAGATAAAACGCCGTCACCATCCGGCGACGAGGCGTCTCTGTTCGCGGCCACCGAAGACGACGACGAATCTCGCGAGTCCATTCACAGATCGACCAAGCAGGTTTAAGAACCAAACAGAAATAACTGCGTAAAGCCAAAAACCCTAAGTTCACTACGATAAAAATACTCTGACGATTGTATCTCTCATCACTTCTGCTTCGAATGGATTGGAATTGCGATACCCTAAGCTTTTGATACACAGATAATAGCAGCACTTGTGTATATGTCGATTGTAATGCGTCGATAGAGAGAGATTTCAAAATGAAAGAGAACACGGATAGAGAGAGACGAGAGAGATGCGTCTATAAGGATTTGCTCGCCTTAGTGGGGGGCAATCGGTCTGAGATGAGTAAATTTGGAGTCAGCTATGCTAGTCTACAAATGCGGGCCACGAATGCCTTATTTGATGGACCGTCGATACTAAGCTTCAATGGTTGCGAGAATGATGGGTAAGACATTCTACGGTTGAGGAGTAAGAGAGGTGGTACTCGTTAGGAGTTCAAGAAGACTTCCTTCTTCGTTTTGGCTAGTTTGGATCAGACCCATCGGAAGATGGTTCGAATATTTGACTTGGGTCGGGTTTTCCATCAAAAATTATCATCTTGTCACACACAAACATCCACAATATTGTTCATGCAGAATTTGAACACTAAACCTCCTTGACGGGGAGAGATCATATTATTTGAACTAATACCATTAAAACTAGAAAATTTGTATTTTAATCGACTCATGACATTGTGAGTACTTAGAGTCTCCTAGTGGGACCTCTCGTTAAGTAAGTGGAATCCCTAGGACAAAGTCCTTTGACAAATTCTCCGAAGAAAAATATTGTAAAGGTTGATGTTTTGAGACTGACCCTTATCAGATTGGCAAATCGAACACTTCTTCACATGGTTTCCAACACTCAAACCACTATCATGCAACTCGCGAAAAATTTACTCTCGAAGCGAACTTCTCAAAACACAACATTGATTTTTCCAAATATAAATCATTCATATGTATGCATTTCTTCAACAACTTGTCTGTCGGACACTTAGCCTAGACTTCTTTTAATTTATCCTCTTACAACTCTTTCGGACAATCAAACCTAACAACTTCATTTTGAAAAGTAACCAAAAGTATTGCTCTTCTATTGAGTGCATCGGCTACCTTATTCTGCTGACTTAATTTATGCCTTAAAGAGATGGTAAATCATTGTAGAAAGCCAACCTGTCATGCGTGCATCCGGCTAACAATATTTTAACTATTGATGAACTTCAAAACTTGATAATTAGGGTAAAGAACAAACTCCCTCTTAACCAGACAGTGTTCCGAAACCTTCAGGTATCACTAAATGCAGTTTAAACTCGTAGGTAGTCCATTTTTCCCTTACATCATTAAGCTCCTCTGACAGAGCGAAAATTTTGAAACTTCATGAATGAACGATAAACGCTTTGAATGCACAAACTATAGGCAAAGAGAACACTAATAATATTATTAATCAATGGATGAATTATGCTTTTTACAATAAATGCATATATAATGAATAAACCCAAATAGCATAAGGAATGCTGAAAATAAGTCTAAAACGTAAATTTCTCTAAAAATTATGAGAAATAGGATTGAAAAACCTAATTACTAAAAAATACTAAAAACTAAAAATCAGAAGATTTTGAATTCATTTAGACCACGAACCAAATAATTTTAAATATTCAACAATCCTAAAATGCGATCTCGAGACCCTAAACAACGAAACTCGACTGAAAAGTAGTAAGTTGGCCATTTTTAATCGCGAATGGGTTTTTCCACGTCAAAACGAGCTCATCGAAACTATTCCGAAAAATTATGTCAGCCTTCTCATTTGACCTTCCTGCAATTCAAACATGTCATATAAGCTTCGACAATCAGTTCTACCAAACGAGCCATCAAAAGTTGTGAGTACTCGTAATGTCACAATGTCGATTAGTGTAGTGTAGTGTAGTGCATTAGTGCTATTTTTACGAGCTTAAATCTAACTATTAAAACATGTTATGTCTATCATTTTATTGAATTATCATCAAAAAGGCATGCATTTCTAACTCAATTTCATTCATAGTAAAAATAATGAGTTGATGTGTTATCCAACGTACAGTGGATGTGCGCTTATAAAGAATTAGAGAGAAAAATTAAAGATGAACCGCATTTTTATTTTATTTTACTAGAATTATGAGAATTATCATTTTATGTCACGTAGAGTCGCATTAGTGTGAATTTTGTAGCAAAATGATTGTAGTGTTTCATTGTGGCATTCACATTGCTTCCAATTGACATTTACTCTGTTCTTCGGATTTCGGAAGATTAACTGAAACAAAGGATGATGGAGAAGATGTGAGATATATAATTGTAATTAGCAATTTTCTGTGTTAAAACTTATTGATCGAGTTGTAATATTTGTTCAATTTTATGCCCTGATCATCGGAGCTAAAGCGAAAGTGTTTAGATGTGTCCAATCAGATGAGAAACATTATTTAGCACAAGTAAGTGAGTTTGGACACTTTGCACTTTATAGTTTTTAAGTCCAATTTTGAAAATTATGGTTTAAACTTCACATTTTGGTGGTTTTCAAAGTTGAACTAGTCCACTTGAAGCCCGAACCGGTCCAAGTATCCCCTGGACTGATCCAATTCAGTTGATATGTGCAGGATTGTTCCTTTTGTCTAAATTTTGTTTTCATATCAGTCTGAAACCTTATGAGAAGTTCTAAAACGTTTTTAAACTTATTTTTCAAGAAAAATTAGGACTCTTTGTTTTTATAAATACTTTTTTGTGCTTCAAATCAATTAATGACTTTTAGAGAGATAAATCATAAGAGAAATTTTCTTTTTGAGATTAAAGAGAGATTTATGAGATAAACTCTTTTCTGAATTTATTTTTGAGAGCATACACACATGGAGTGTTTAAATTGTGAATACTTTTATCAATTTGATCAATGGATTGTCAAAGATATAATCAGTCTACATAGTTTGATTAGAGTAGCAATGGTGATTCGTTGATACTACTTGATTTTTTCTTAAGATGAAGTAGAAATGATCGCTACGAAGGGGACAGATTGTTCATAGAACTTTCATGTTCTTTCAACAACCTTTCTGTAAGGATTGTGACATTATTCTGAAGTCTACATCAATTGGACGTGGACTCACAAGAGCAAGCCTAAGGCATTCACCAACAAGTTCTTAGCAGAGTGAAAAGAGGTGTGAGTATGGGACAAAGTATGTTGTACTTTGTTTCGAAATAGTGAATTAGTTTCTCTGGAGGCGTTTGCCTCACCCTGTGGTTTTATCATTTCACAGGTTTCCACGTTAAATTCATGGTGTTATCTCTAACTTTCCTTACTTGCTTTATTTATTTTATGAATGATTTGGATGCATAATTATTAATTATTGTGAGTAATTAATCAATCATAAAAATTAGGCAAGAAAACATATTCACCACCCTCTAAGTCTAATATTAGCATCTCACATTAAATTAACTGAATTGCGTAACTCACAAAAGAATCTTAGCAATAAACTATTGAATTTCTTATATACATTCAATCACTCAAGTTATTCTAATTATGTAATACTAATTATTTTTACATATGTGCAACTATGATGAACAATCTTAACCAAATTATCCATATCACTTATGTTTTTTTTTCTTCGAAAACTATCCATATCTCTTATGATCCTTCAAATGATCGTAAAATTAGACAAAAGGAAAATGGTGAAAAAATTTAGTAAGAAAGGATTAAAATGTTATGTGGACATTGATTTATTAGTTCTATAGCAATTAGCATGTTAGGGG
Source organism: Cornus controversa (assembly GCA_026545225.1). Taxonomy (NCBI): domain Eukaryota; kingdom Viridiplantae; phylum Streptophyta; class Magnoliopsida; order Cornales; family Cornaceae; genus Cornus; species Cornus controversa. The sequence continues at coordinate 61,881,597 of CM048851.1, read as the reverse complement.
CTAAGTCACATAATTCTTTTAAATGGGTGTCAGTCTCATGTTTTGCGCGCTTCCATTCTCGCACTCCACGCAATCTCTTTATCTGACATATAATTTTTCGTTTTTGGTCTCTCACTCTATGTGACTTAGGTTAATGGTGTTCATTTAATCCGTCAATGCGAATCCGATCCGATCATATCCGTGCAGGTCAGTTCATTTTTTTACTCCATGGTTCGGTTACGAATTTATAAAGTAGAAATTCATTGAGATCGGTTCGATTAATGGATTAGAGCCTGAGAAAACTAAACAAATCCATGAAACCAACTTGATCCGATCCATGAAACTGAACCAATCCAATCCGTTAGATATATGTTATTGAGAAATGTTAAACGTCACAATTTTATTTCACCAATTTTAACTCGAATCTATGTGGCAGGTGATAATATCATAGGGACTCCGTGTATGGGAGAATTCCACCAATAATAACTTACCATTTAATTTTATCTCCTAAAATAATGGACTATATCACTTGCCACATAGATTCGAGTTAAAATTCGTAATATTTATTCGAGACGTGTAGCATTGCTTTATATTATTTACAAATATATTTTATATATCCTATTTTGTAATCCTCTATTAAATTATTTATTTTCTTTCTTTTAACCATACTTCACTTCACACTTTCACAATTCACACACAAGAGATACATACAGTGCCATTCTAGTTGATAAGCATCGAATATTTCACATTAAAGCCTTTAATATTGCATATGGTAAGTTCTGAGTGTGATTTACTTAAATGTTTTTAATACTAATTTATAATTTTATTTATTTATAGGGTTGTAATTGTAAATTTTAATAATTTAGTGCAATTGGACCATTGGAAAGGCTTGCTTGAGGTGCAATTGGAGCATGACTCATTGGAGGAATTTAAATTGAAGGTCCAAATCTTTATGGACACAAGAAGCAACCCAAATTCAAGCTGAAATGATCAACACAGCAAGTGGGCGTACCTGTAGTCCAGCCCACACTAGGCCCAATTAAAAGTCCTGTTTAAGTAAAACGTCAGCGCCTTGGGCCGCACAAATCAATATAAAAGCTTATTTGATTCCAATTTTGGGGTGGGGTCTTATTGGAGATCAAGCTAACACGATTTTGGGACTGTTTGGGAGATAGGAAAGCTATGAAAAATGGGAGTTCTACCTTGAATGGATCTCTCACCTACCATGGAGGCTAAAGCTTCTTTCTAGGGGAATTGTATAACACTTTCTCTCATCTTTACATTGGTTATATATTGGTTCAATTATATTAAAATTGGGATTTGGATTCAATGTGTAATTGCATTATTAGGTTTAAGATTCATGCTTGTAGTATAAATTGTGACATATAATGATATAAATGCAATCTCAATCTAATTACAATCTTGTCTGAGATGTGAAATTTAATTACAATCTTGTCTTAAATGTAATTGATTGGGATTGTTCTCCATTCCTCTATTGTAGAAATCATGCAATTAAGGATTAATTGAGCATTCCAAATTAGGGCTTTGATCATTCATACCTAGAGAAATTATTTGTGCTACAATTTAGCATAAATTAGTACAGGAATAGTTAAGTAGAAATTGAATGCATGTCTTCAATGATGTTGATATGAGCTTGAAGCCATTCAATTATAAATACTTAGTATTGAATTTCCCAAATTTGATATCGATAAGCCAATGAAGTGGAGTTAGTAGTGAAAGCAATTTCCCTATAACTTTTTTTTTCACTTGATTTCATCTCATTATTTTACTTTTCTTTTAATTAGTTCATTCGAGTTCGAAACAACATCAATTGACCTATTTGAATTAATTTCGAATCAAATTTTGACTTAGCACTTGAATATATTGTTCAATTTCACAATTCTCGAGGATGATAACTCACTTCAATAGTCCTATTTTATGGGAATCCAGACTATTGCGGGTGTGAATTTTAATTAGCGAAACACAAATACACGTATCACTAGTCTTTGAATTGGTTTCGTCCCGGTTGTCCAAATTTAAATTGGTTTTGTCAATTGTTTTAAAGATGTTCCTTCTGTTGTATTCACTTTTTGTGTCTTTTATTACATATTAATTTTTTGTCGAAGTTGTCCAAATTTAAAGTTGTTTAGCTCTTATATGTTTTGTGGATATAAAATGGATCCACCGGTAAACCTGTAAAGGGATCGGATTCGGACCGGATCAGGCCTGATCCGATCTAAACCCGATAAGGAATATAGACGATCCAATAATCCGACGGATTATATATAATTAAATATATATCCGATTTGTTATTAATCAGATATCCGATCCAATAACCTGATCTTAAAAAAATATAATTTTTAAAAAAAAAAGTAATTTCAAAAGAGATTTACAAATAATGAATAGGAAAAAAATAGGGAAAAAATAAAATATAAAGGAAAAAGTAGTAGAAAAGTAAATATTTGACTTTTTATTAAAGAAAAAAATTATAATATAAGACAAAATAGAGAGAAGGAATAATAAGAAGGAAGTAATGATAAAAAATATTTAAATTATATGTAAATATTATATGTTATAACATTAGATAATATATTTAAAATAAAATATATATTAAATTATTTCGGATCGAATCAACCATAATCCATATCCGATTTGTTTAGCTAACAGATTATCGGATTGAATGTCCAATCCATATCTTAATTATTGGCTCGGATTCAGATCAAAATCCGATCCATTGACAGGTCTATCCACTAATAATAAGTTTAACAAAATAGATACAACGGTGGACCAACTGCTTATTATCTCAATTTTTTTAATAATTCATTTATTGGGCTATGGTAAAGAATTAAAATTATTGGATTGTTTAGAAAAGTAAAATCTATAAAACTCATCGAGATCAATCCATTTTTTTAAGGATTAGATCGGTTCACGGTTAAGATTGGTTTATATTTTCACCAGTGCGTAGACCACAGATCAAATTAGGTTTGATGTCTAATCTTATCCAATTCGAACCGTGGTCACTCCAATAACACGTGATGTCACATTATTGCCACATCTACAACTTACAATATTATTGTTATTGCACTTGCTCTACTTCCACTTGGCCTTTACGTGGTTCTTGTGTCACCAACTAGAAAACACATATACGAATTTAGACATGATACGATATGAATACGACATTACGATAAATCTAAAAAATATAAGACACAAATACGGCATGGATACGTCAAAAAAAGAATAATATAATATATTATTAGATATAAAGAATAATAATTTTTGGTCATTTTATCCATATAATCATGAATGAAATCATTAATTTTAAGTTTAAAGCTAAATGTTTGTTATTTTTATTTTCTTAAATTTTATATTATTTTTTTAATTAACTCATAATATATTTTAAATGAAATTGAATCCCATTCTTCTAAAAAAAATTATTTACAAAAATCACCCCGTCGTATCCTAAAAGTGTTCAAAACGTGTCTCAGCCATGTCCTAAGTGTGTCATTGTCGTGTATCAATTGTGTCTAACCAAAAAAAATAAAATATTTAAATTTCAGGGCATTTCTAGTCATGTCCAACACATGTCCAAGTATTCGATACTACCACGACACCCTAGGTGAATGGTCTGTGCTTCATAGGTCACCAACATTACTCCTAGGAATGTTAGCAAAGCAAGTTCGAGATGGGACACTCATATCCCAAACCCGTCCTACAAATAAAAATATTTTTTCAAACCCGCCCCGCTCCCGTATTGGAGTCGGGACGGGTTTGGGACACTTCGGTATAAATATTTTTACTATAATCAAATATTTAACAGCCATAATAACAAAAATATTGTTAAAATTTAAAATTATTATAAAAATTGAAGGAAAAAATAAAAATTACAGCTAATAAAATAATATTTATTATTAATTGAACCGAGTTCGAGACTTGACGAGTTTTAAACTCTCCTTTTAAATTCATCCTTAACTCTGTAAGGATGATCTCAAACTCATCTTAATAGGAATAAGAAAGGACGGAACCCGCCAAACGAGTTAAATTAACATTTCTAATTATGACTTACATGAATGTTCTAAACTAGTAAACTTATCACTCTCAGAAAAAATTTTAGCGAATCAGGAGTAGTGATAGCATGGTATCAAACACTAATTAAACACTAACACGTAGTGATATGACCTATTGACATTTATTTACGTATCAATGTTAATTAGTACGTAATAGTATGTCATTACTATTCCTGACTCATTAAAATTTCTCACTCACAGCTAACACTCAATCATATAAATTATACTAATTATTTGTACATGTCAATTTGCACACTTCTTCATTAAATGTCCATATAATTTATGAACCTTCAAATAGCATAATTAGTCGAAAGAAAAACTATGAAAGAACTTAGTAAGAAAGGAATTGTCAGGTGAACATTGATTTATCAGTGCTTTTGGCAATTATCACGTGGTGTCACCTTAGTGTCACATCTTTAAAGACTATAATGTGGTATTGTACTGTTTAATTGTCAACATCCACACTATTTTTACTTCAAATTTATGTGATTAGTGTGTGAGATAATATGGGTTGACATCAATGTCACGGACTATTATTAAACCAGTAAACTCCTTAAAGGTTACATATACATTAAATCATATGGATTATAATCATTATAGCAATTATTTGTACTATGTCAACGTGGATGTTCTAACTTGAGGGTCTCGTGAAATTAGTCGAGGTATGCACAAGTTAACATTGATAACCATGATTAAAAAAAAATGTGAATATTATAACTTGCATACTCTTTTATCATCTATCATCATTCATGTTTTGATTATGTAGGAATGAAATTGCTTACATGATATCTCTAATCTTTTTCGTTACATGCCATTTACTCAAGCTCTTTTTTTAAATGTTCGTAATTCTTATGATCCTTCAAATGATACTCGCAAAATTAGGTAAAAGGAAAATTGCCTAAAAACCTACAAGAAATGATTAAATTCTCATAAACTTTGATTTATTATCAAGCGATATTATGTTAGTGCCACGTTTACAATCTATCGTCCGCCCTGCTTTCACTTATGCTGTGTTTGGAACCAATTTTTTTTATTTGAAATTTGAATTGGAAAAGGAATGGAATTTCATTTGGACGTTTGAAACAAAGTGAAATTTGTAAAAAACAAATTTGAAAGGAAATAAAATTTATACCATTTTACCCCTATAAATATGTGTATCCAACATTGAATATTTACAATAATTTTGTTAACTATTGTCTTATACAGAAAAATAAATAAAATTCTTTTAGATAAGGAAAAAAAAAGTGCAAAGGCAGCCATGATGGTGGTGGTGGTGGTGATGGTAGTGACCATGATGGTGGAAGGTGATGATGGCGGTGGTGGTGGAGGTGACGGTGGTGGAAGGTGACAACCTTGGCAACGGTGGTGACGATGATGGCAATGGCGATGGAGAAACAAAGGACAAATTAAGAATATAACACAACCCCGTCAATTTATAAAAAAATATAAGGGTAGTTTTGATAATTTAATCAGTTAATTTTCAAATGTCTTCAATTTTTACCAGATTTTTCAAGGTTATAATATTTCCCCCGAAATCCTTTCAAATCTCATTCCTTTTTAAAAATCTATGGCTCCTAACAAGTCCCTTCTGAAATTCAATTCCTGTTAAATCCTCGGACTCCAAACACGGTGTTAGGAGTTATCTGATTCTTCGTGCGGGTCCACGTTAATGTTCCTATGACCATTATTAATTATTAAACCAGTTAACACCGACACTGTTGATTCAAATTGCCCACATCATCTTTTTTAGGACCTTTCAAATGATAACTCACAATTTGGGTTAAATTTTCTTTTTGGATTTGTGTAAAACGTCTCTCAAATTTATGTTTTAAACATCTATTTTTCCCATCCTTCATTGTAAAAAAAAAACAAATTGCCTATGATAAAATACAACCTTATCACAAGAATCATGGTACTTTTGGCACTCCCACTAACTACACAATGAACTCTAAAAACCGTTCTATGGCATATTTATAGGAATAAGGTAGCATGGTAGCATGGCAAGAGTGCTTATTCGATGTAGGTGGAAGAAAGTAAGACCGTTTTCACTCGGGAGAAAAGAGAGAAAAACGACCGGAACACCAATCCGTCTTTTACTATATATGTTTTGTTCTCGTTCTTCCTTTGCATCGGTGTCATAGAAAAATCTCAAATATGATGTGTATATGTCATTCATCATGAGACGAGCTCTAATTGGCTTGCTGCACCCGAGGTACTCCCTTAAGTTAAGAAGCCCGCCTTCCTTGACTTACTTTCTGTCTTCCTCGCCAACTGAAAAGGCACAAAGACAGATCCACTCCTTTGCTGGCTGGGAGTGCAATCAAAGAGTTAGTGATACTCCTTTTTTTGATATACCTAATCCTCGTAAATTTTTGAAGTTAAAATCATGACATGAGCCCGGTTAAAAACTCTAATCTAACCCAACCCCAATCGAATCTAATAGTAATTCACATGGATCTAGGAAGGGCCTGCTGTATTTGTGCACAAGCTCCAGTTTGAAAAACTAATATTTTTGGCAAGTTTAATTGTAAACAATGTCAAATAGGCCTTTTCTTCGTATACCTTACCCAGCAAAGCAGAAAACAAGTAGTCTCCTCTTTCCGTATTCAATCAATATAAACTCCTCCACTTGAATTCTAATAAAAAAATGATATCAACACTAATCAATATATTCTAAATCCTGAGATGGAAGTTCCGCTGACTTAGACAAGAAACGACCTATGACGAGGATCTGGAAGAGTCGAAGCTAAGGGCCTAGTTAGTTTAGTGATCAAAGAAGCTATTGGCCAGAGGCGAGAGAGTAGGTTAGGTTAAGGCCAGTTCAGAAACAAGAAGATAGGCCGTTGGGACCAAAGGCCTATTGAAAATAGGGAAAGAAATAAGTCAAACAAGAATAAAAAGGACCCTCCCACTGCTTGCTAGGAACCGATGTCCCAGACACTAAATAACCTTGTTTCTAGGCCATCTTTAGCTAGTGGTGCTGGATCCCAACGGCTAAGGCTGGACCTTCCACTGCTCCTGCATTAAGAAATCCATACCCCCCACCTCTGCTCCCCAATCCAGTCAAGATGCTGGCTTGTACGAGTCTACTGGAACTCGTGCTTTTACTCGACAAACCTGTTCCATAGCTGCCTCTGCTTCTCATTTTGTGTTTTTCTTTGTTTCATTTTATTTCTTTGGGGTTCACGATTATCCTTACCGAAAGAAAGAGCAAGGAAACCCACGCGTCAAAAGAACAGCAAGAGCTCATTGTGCGGGCGGGGTCAAGAGACTATGTCCCTTGTGGAGGGTCAAGGGCGAGTGTAAGGGTGGATAATCGAGTGGGTATGGGGCAAGTTAAACCCTCTCCCATTCGATTAAGAAAATCCACCTATCATTTTTGTTAAGAATCCGTTTCAATCGGTAACATTTATTTTTTACAACCCGTTAACAAATCCACTTGCCCAAAAATCAAATTTGCATATTGTAAGGGTAGTAGTGAAATTAGAAAGTAAATGTAAGGGTAAGGAAATAAGACCATAAATGTAACAAAAAAAAACTAAATGCACATATATATAACGGGTTTCACTATAAATTTGCCTACACCCCAAACCGGAGACGGATTTTAATTTTGAAACTCATACCTGCCTCTACTCTTATTAGGGGCATGCCAAATCTACTCCATTAGATGCGGGGCGAGAGAAATTGCTACCTAGGTGTAGCCCCTTATGACACAGTCCAGCTAACCATAAAGTGGGGCGAAGCATCAGGGCAGAGTGCAATAATTTACCCTTGCAGGATTTGAGGCCAAGGTCCCTCAAACATGGTCATTTGATGCTATGACAAACAATTGTGAAATGTTCAAGGTACACTCTATTAGAAGAAGGTAATGGAGTCAAGTTCGTACAGAGAAACAACATTAGACCAAGGGAGAGTTTGCTCGTTCATAAACTATGCCAAGACTGAGAATGTGCTTAAGAACAATATAAATTGCTCTTTTAACAATTAATAAAGAACAGATTGGGAGAGAAGAGAGATGCTCAAAGACATTAATATGTTGTTAGGGTTGCAAATGAACCAAGCTGGGTTTCAGATTCTTTGAGCTCAGCTTGTTCATTTGTGGATTTATCTCAAATTGGCTCATGACCGTGACGAGTTCAAATAGTTGAGCTCGGGCTCAATTCGTCCTTCTTTTAAAAAGCTTGGCTCGGCTTGACTTGTTTAATAAAAAAAATCAGCCTCAATATCATATTCATGTTCGGTCGATTTGAACTCGTGTTCAAGATAAATTTATACAAACTTACACAAGCTTGTGTTCATAAAAATATGTTCACGAGTCTACATTCATGAACCTAAACAAAGCCCATTTTTATGAACATGAGCCTATTTTCATGAACGCATATGATCTACACAAACTTAGTGCTCACGAGCCTAACAATGTTTGGAGTAGGCTAATTTATTAAACAAGGTCAAATATCGAACTAGAACTTGGCTTGTTTACTTAACGAACGAGATCGAACCAAGCTTTTAAACAAGAATTATTCAGTAACCAGACATTAATCCGACCATAAAATGCATTGCGAAATGAAAATGGTTTACTTGCATCATCTTCCAGTTTACAGAAACCAGCTTAATTCAACAGTTTCACAGTCCTGTTAAATAACACTGACAGTCCCTAGCACAACAGTACAACCCTTTTGTATTCAATTGAAATAAATATCAAATTATATTTTAACCACATACAATTAACAATGACAGGCATGATGAACGTCATTCAATAGCTTGGCTGCACATCGCAGTGAGCTGAAAGTGACATGTAAAACAAGCACCGAAAATCCAAAAGGTTAGCCAGTTTTTCTTAGCAACTCCAAGATGGATTCCGCATCACGGATTTCCTGACTCTCTTGTGACTCCTCATTCCCCTGAGAGAAATCAACACCAGTGTAAGTCCGGATCCCAGGGCCGTGTCCATTACAGTCCCTCTCCCTTCCTTGCTGTGCTCGTCTAACTTCCTTTTGATGCTCGGTTAATTCTGGTCTTTTTCTTTTTAAACTCAAATACAGCTTATCATTGTGCTCAAGATCATTCACTGTATCCTCCACTAATTCTACTCTCTTTGAGCTCCTGTTCTGTGTTGCTGTCACCCTGTATCTCTGCGGAGCAGTAATGACTTCTACGCTAGAGTGACCTTTATCAGCGAATGGTGGGCTTCTCCTGCAGAGGTTTAGCCTTCTGGTTCTAGAGAGCTTGTCTAAAACATGGAGTAAGCTTTCAGGATAATCTAACTTGATTTGCTCACCGTACGTGGAATTCCAGAAAGTAATGGTAGGCTCAGAAATGGAGGGATTTGGGTGATTTAGAGTTCTTTCAAGGAGGGGTGCTTGGAGTTTAAGGAATGAGGAATCATAGATTATTGGTGGCCAACTCCTCTGTAAGCAATTAAGGGTTTTGCTCCATAATAGTTGAAGTTGATGATTAATGTTCCCGTATGGTACATCACTTCGTGATAGCCACTGAAGCAGAGGACTAGATATTATCTGGAATAGGTAATTAAAAAGAAAATTTCAATATACTGACATGCTTGAAAGCAATTTAAGAAAGAATGAATGTTGTTAATTCTGGCCTACTTCAGATGTCTTTTTTAAAGAAAAATACATGTCAAAGAAAGGTGGAGAATGAAGCTAGAGTTATTTTTCCATCAACTTCCAGAATGGCCTGAATTTATGCAAGGAATGCAATGCTTCAAAATATTAAGCAAAATGAGATAAAGAAACAAAAGACTGGTACAAAATCTTTTTAGAACTTTCTTTCTTAGATGTGTTACAAACGTTATTGTTCTGGTACTGTGCCAATGTGGTAAGACGGCAAATAACAAATGAGAAACACAAACCTGCATAAATGAAAGCATTTCTTCCTTTGAGTAAAGGCAGCCCACAAAGCGCACCAACACAGAGAACACCCTGCGAGTCTCCTATTCAATGAGGATGCCTCACAACACAATTATTAATGGAGAGCTTGACAAATATGACTTACCTTGAAATCAGAGCAAGAACAGTTGGTGGGTTTGTTTCTGCCAGTGTCCATGACAGCATCATGAATCTGTGTAATGCCAGATGAAATATGAGCAACAAAGGATGGAAGCGTGCTGTGGAAATGTAATCATCTCCTCCCATTTTCCAAGTAATTTTAATTTTCACATGGGCTAATGATGTGTAATACATTTTACTCCCATACCCACCCAAAAAGAAATAAAAAACAAGAAAAGAAATATAGCAAGCCTCTCACATTCACTCAACAATTAGCTAATACAAAGTTCAACATTAAACTTCTGGAACTGATTTTCCAAAAACTATAGTCTTCTCTTCATTTTTGAAACTCAATCCTTCATTTAGAGGACACTGAGAGCTTATCAGAGTGTGCTAAAAAAAAATTAACGTAAAAAAAACATTTTTCTTTTGTATATACGACTTAGAGTTCAATGGAGCCTTTCCCCAAGTGGGTACCAAGGGTCAAAGACAGCATGCACCCAACCTGACACAACAGTGAGGGGATGATGCCTCACTTCACTACCATGAGGGTTTGTTTTGGCATATATTATTCAATTTTCAACATGCAACATTGCACTAACCTAGCAGCAAATCCCAAGCAATTGTTGATGTCACTGGATCTCTTGTAGTCACCACAATCTTTGTCTTTACTTCCATTAGAACTTACTCCTGAAGCCAGAATATGTTCAAAAACACATATCACAGCATTGCCATATAAAGAAAGGAGATCAAAATCATTATTTTTTATGCTTGGATCAAGTTCAGTGCCAGACTCAATCATGCTTGTATCATCCAGGCACCCATTTAATATCGAAGTCAGATCCTCTGCAAATCTTTTTGAGGTTGAACTCTCAAACTGCAAAGCCTGATTAACAGAGACATACAAGGACTTCCATACGTCAACAACATATTCAAGCTCAAGCTTTCTTTGTGATTGTGAGGAAACGAGAGATGATTCAAGGGGACCCTTACATTCCATCATGGTCAATTGCTTTTGAGGGCAAGAGCATACAGCAAATGGGTAGGACAAGAGATGGCATATTGCAAGACAACTGGCACTTTCAGACTCTGGTTTCAATAGAGAAAAATCCTTTACACCATCTACGTAGTCTTTTAGACCCTTTGCTATTGATATCCAGATCTTTAAGCAGTTGAATCCCATGTGTTTATACAATAAACCAATAATGGCATGGAGATTTTCCAAGGGATCATAGGAAGACAATACAAACTTTACATATTTGTGCACTCCCTGCAATATGAACTCTGCTTTGGATGTACTGGAAGCTAACTTAAATACCCCACAGAAATAGAGTGTGGTTAAATAAACAATAGGTGAAACCATATCCATATAAACTGTAAAGCAGATGCCAAGTACTTTTGCATGTTTAGTTTCAATAACTGATTGCAAGCTGTCAATGCACTTGAGGTCTAATGCCACTTTGTAAAGAGAGGATCCCAACATGGAAGGTTCCAACTCCTCAGCAACCATTTCTACAAACTGAAGGGAAAGATGGTGCAAGTCACAATTGCCACTGTCTTTTGAAGCCCCATTTTCATATATCTTCTTTATGAACCTTAAAACTGTGTTCAAACACAGCATAACCTCATTATAATCAATGGCTGGATTCTTTAAGACATTTTGGATTCCTTTCAGAACAGATCCAAATATCCTCAAGACAGCATCACATGTCAAGCTTCTGATTTCAGTGGGGACAGTCACCACCGATCCTTGAGTGACAAGAATGTAAATCATCTTTATATAGAAGTCCAACTGACTAAGACCCCATGGCAGACATTTAACAGGATGATGCATCAATGAGCACTTGCCAGATACTTGAGGTATGTTCGTAGCGTTTTTGGCTAATGATTGACCATTTACCTGGTTATTCAAGTCATCATCCACAATTTGACTTCTTGCTAAAATAAAGTTATCAAGCAGATCTAGGCAGAAATTCCATGACCAGATGTTCCTACTTTCAGGTCCAACTTGGAAGACTGCTTCAAAAATAGGCTCCCAAACAGTTTTAATCACTGAAGGACAGTTCACGAAGGTATCAAGTTTATGTAGTAGATAAGACCATGTGTTCAAGCAGGATGAGTGAACAGATACATCACATTTACTTGAAATGATTCCTATTAGAGGTGTCATTATGAGCTTTATGCTTTTCGAAAATCCATCTGCTTCAGTTCCACTATTGTTCTCCTTAGATGTCATCACTTGTTGAATGCCATGCTCTGGAGCTGTATTTGTCTCAGGAACTCGTACTGGAGGGTGAATGAGAGCATCAATCAAACCTTCCCAGGCAACCTGCAATTTGAAGGCACATGATTAATTTTTTAAAATAACTGAAGCAAGAAGTTGAATATGTTATTAGGAAGTATTTGATAATATCTTAACTTAGAAAAGAAATCCTAGCAAAGACATATTTTCTATTTTTTTCTTTTGGAGAACTGTAAAGAGAACCTGGTCAAAATATCCAATAGGTGGAAAAGTGAATTCTCTTGTAGAAATATATATATATACCCATCGGGTAAGAGAATGGGTAGTTGTTTGTATTTAGTAATGCTATACCTTCCCAGACTAGCCGACCTCAGGGTTATAAGAGAATGCCTTCAGCAGACCATGTTGGGGCATAGCCACAGGGAAAAAAATGAAATGTAAAAGTTTTTGGGCCCATGATGACATTCCCTACCAATATTTGGGCAAAAACAGTCCAGTTGGGTAGATCAACTCCGCCAATACCCACCCCTTTATGAGATTGACATCATTGACCTTAGCACAATACAGAAAGTAATGGGAAATTTCCAGAACCCCATTTTCACATCTTGAAACAGAATAGCAATTTTCCAGAACCCCATGCTCCACCTCCGAACCGGGAAAGAAAGAAAGAAAGAGAGAAAAAAAGAAAATGAAAAGAGTAAAGTCAGAGTGTTTTGGATATACATTCAATTAGATTATGAAGATATGCTATAGTTGATTTTATTTTATACCTTCAACCATGGTAATCCCTATATTAACTATCGCTAAGATTTTGTTAACCTTTCGAATCAAATTTGTAGAATGTACCACGTGAGTGGAAGATTCTAATTTTTTTTTTGTTTTTGGCCAAGCAATAGAAGAATCCCCAAGGGGTCTTTTTTGGTGCAACGGGAAAACTCACTGACACGAAAATGCAAGGTTTGAATATCAAGACAGTCACTTTGTTCAAAATAATAACAAACTTTACGTCTTTCTCTAATTCTCCCATGCCGGTACCCGCATAAGATGAACATAGACTGGGTTATACACTTTATGCACAATAGAAGAATCCTAATTCCCTTTATCCTAGTCCCGAACCGTCGACCATTTATGGTATCTAGGCCAACTCAGCACCAATTAGCCGTCCATCAGGTTGTTGACTGTGAATGGCACAACTAAAATAGGGAAAAGGGTTGAAAATATATCTTCCTATGTGATATATTTAAGTATAACAAAATCCTTAACTTATTAGATCTGAAAGGAATACCAGTGAGGCAATCTGGACTTGTGGATCTATGTCAGAAAATGTGTGCTCTGGAATTTTCAGCATTTCATTGACCAAATGCCTATTCTTCACAGCATAAGGTCCTAGCAGGCGAATAAACCATCCCCATGCTTTCATAGTTTGAATCTTCAAACCATGGTTCAGCAGCTCCTTCATCCCAGGAAGCAATTTTTTCTTCATATCTATCATCAGTGCCTGTTTAAGATATATAAATTACATTTTTAGAACAGTTAAATAAAATATAATAAGCACCACACTATATTGCAAAATGCTAAAATGCTTCAATTCAGAAGCATATTTCTTGAAACTCACCTCAAAATATAGTTTCACCAACATCTTTGATACTAGGATATAATTATTTTTATTTTATAACTGGAACTACAATACTTGAATGTCAAAATGTTCAGAATTAACAAAGGCTCTAGCCTAGTGGTATCTTCTCTACCTCTCAATGTGAGAGGAGAGGGCAAAACGGGTGTGTGAGTTTCTTGCCAATGAAAAAATATTTTCAGAATTTTTAGCCTCTCTGTTCTCCTATTCAGATAGAAGTTGGAAAGCTGGCTATATTGGAAATTTCCATTATAGATGTTGAAGTGATGAGGGACTATATCCAAACCAAGACTATGAAATGTCAATAAAGTCTTTTCTGCTGGGGTCTAAGATACTTAATTTAAGAAGCAACATACATAATCTCTTTAAGAAAATATTATTAGTAAGCATCATATATATTTTCAAGGATGTATACTAATAAATGTCATCAGATAAATATTATGATTTCATGAAATAATCATATATTTATTATTATTTGTTTTGCAGTCTGGATGGCGATTGATTGACTCGTCCTTGATCGTAATTTCCAGTATGAGTACTGCATCCAACATGATAGTTTTTATGGGTAGTAAAACATCGAACTTCCTGTTGGGACCCTCTTCATAGATTTCTTGAGATACCTTCTTACAAAGTTTCCTTATAGCATCTATAACTTCCTCTTGTTTAGGTTAGGTGGGCAGCCCAGAAAATAGACATCCACGGGAATTTGCTTATCAACTCCCCAAGATAAGAATCAGTACTAAATGAACATCCCTCCTGTAATTGCAAATTGCTTTCTTTTTTCATGATATACCACTCAGAATGGAGAATCACTACGTGGGGTGCGGCGGCCGGGAGGGAGGGGGGGGGGGGGGGTGGGTTCTCAACTTGATGCGGGAGAAGCATGAGTGCAGTTCGATCTTGTGGTGTATTTGTTTGTAGTGAGTAGGGCCTCTTTCTCGTTGATCAGTTCGCCTATTCAGTTGAGTTAGAGGCCAATCCACCTGACCTGCACATCTCCCCAAACTATTTATAGTTTGAAGAAGGTCTAAGACTGTCTATAATGTATCTAGTATCTACCCAGGACTGTGCATCAACCTTTTCAAGAGGGTGGGAATCGGACTACTGGTTAAACGAAACAATAAACAGTAAATTTACCATGTTGTATGGTGTGTGGAGTCTGTGGACCCATGATCCCAAAGAGAGTCTGCCCACAAATGTGTGTGGCGCGTTATGAAGCGGTTCTTGATGGGCTTGCAATTGCTCATCCCCTTGAGTCTTTCAAAATCCACAGTGAGAATCTCATCACAGAAACCCATTACCAAATGACTATTTAAAAAAATAAATAAAAAGGATAGCCAGATAATGAATATGCCTGCTTAATTAAAAAGACATCAAGTGGTTATTGGACCAAGAAACAGCTTCAGTTGACTCCATGACAAGGCTGGCTCCATCATCACTTGATAACCAAGTTTGGGGGTTACAGCACAAGGTGAGAAGCGGAAGGCGCCCTTCTCACCCCATCCACAGTGGCCTCCATCCGTCACCCAAGGTCCAATATTATTAAAGTTTATATAAATCTCATACAATGACAAAAAATTTGACTTGATAAGCAAGGAACAGATATAGGAACATGCTATAACATGTAGAACATATCATACATATCAGTACCGAACATGCAAGGTAAAAAGGAAAGAGAACATACCTTATACCTTTAGATGCGCATGAATATAGAAATAACAAAAACACAAGAGCATGCAACGAAATAAAACTAGAATATGATTTTCTAAACATATACCATGACCAACAAAAAAGCTAGAAAAAATATGTAAGTCAGGAGAAAGAAAATGTAACACATATCTTAAGCAAGCAATTCACTAGCCAAGCCAAGTGCAAAAATTAGGTACCTAAGGTGGCAAATATAATGATCAAGTAAATGGATGTCTCAATGTTGCCATTTAGAGAAAGTCTTTGTTGTACTAGCTTGATTTAAAATATCATTTCTGGTGTATGATGAATCCATATAAATGGTCTTTGGCCTAAAAAAAAAAAAGAACCTTCAATCACAAAACAGCGTTGCATTCCTGAACTAAAATGAGAATTAATGAAGAAACAGAAAGGATGGTTATTCAGGAAAAGAAAATTGAAGGATAGTTGTAATTTGGTATTACCATCCAATAGTTCTATGACTTGGAAAAATCTAGTCAGAATGGTTATACTGATTAATATACTCTATGAGGACATAGGTTCAACTCTGAGGGCAGTCACTTTGGGCAAAAATAGTACCAAAGTTTAGGTCATCATTAGTCAGGTCTTCCCTTTCCAACACCCTGCATAAGTGTGAGTCGCGTGACAACACCGTATAATGGCTTTTTATACTTTAAAATTAACCTTCTTGATTGCCTAAATATTCGCAATAGAACCTCCAATTAAAGTGTTAGCAAAGACTATATGACGACTAAATCAATATAGGTAGCATATTAAATCACACGAGCCTTAACATGAAACAGATACAGTTTCTTAGTATCTAAACTGTAGCACTACACTTAGCACATTATTTAACAAAAGCCTTTCATGTCATGAATGCCCCTCATACATACATTTTTATTTTAAATACATTAACAAGTTACAAATTTATAAGTCAGATAGAATGTAAAAACTACAATAGCCTGTAGTACCTTGGACAGAGTTAATATGGGAGGAAATATGGTAGAGCTAATCTTCAAAATACACCTTTCTGACATATCTCTCTCCCTTTTATCAATGCTGACAAATCTTCTATATATTGGAGGAGCCCATATATTTGAAGAGTCTCTCGTCTTCTCACTTAACTGAGTTGCTAACTTCATAACAGCCTATAACAATAGCATGAAGAGTGAGCAGACAAAAATAGGCCATAAATTTGCATTCTTAACATGTCTGAAAATCAAGGATGAGGAATAGCATGAAATGAGCAGAATTTAGCTGAGCAGAGAAATTTTAATGTAAAATGCCAATAAATGTAATACCGTCTGTGGTAAAACTTGTGAATACTTAAGCTCCATAGATGAAGAGATTCAATATCAAACTATAGCCAGGTGCACATGGAATTTGAGAGCCTGTTAACTTACATAAACTGAAGAAATTAACAATTATAACTTGTGCCAAAGCTACAACATCCATTGACATATGCATTTGCTACACTAAAGAATGCATGTCAATTTTTTTTTAAAAATGAAAATATTAGCTTGACTCCTCTTGAAAATGCTACATGTTGAGTATATGGAAGCACAATTTTAATTTATTCCTTTTGTTTCTTAACTATTTATGAAGCTTAAGTTGGGTATTTATTCAATTTTTACACACAAATATCTCCTTGCAAGGTACCACTACCACTGGAAATACTTAAGAACCATGCATATCCCCACTTCAGAACTGATCCTATTGGATCATAAACTTCCAGATGAGCTCAGTAGCTGCAGTACTACTCTGTTACCAATATAATTATCATACATTACCTTTTTAAGTCAACAAAAGATGCAATGAGATAGTTCACAATTGTACCTGAATAGCTTCAAATGTTGTTGACAATGAACCAATAGGGTTGTCAAGTGCATGAACAACTGCCCTCAACAAAAAATGAAAGTGTTCAGCCAAAAACGATGGATTCAACTGTTGGATTGATATACACCACACTCCTAAGTTACAAATGGACTGTAATCAACAAGATAAACATGTAAGAAATCCTCTAAACATCCCCTAATCAAAGCCAAAGCTACAATAACCTATCATAAACTAAAAATAAATCAGTTTACCTTCATTTTGGTAGTTATAATGACTTTAGCCAACAAATCCACAATCATATTAGCATCCTCCCCTGCATAACCAAAAACCAAATGTTTAATTTAGAACCCTACCCTCCCTTTATCATTGTCGGGTGAATATAATGACCAAATAATGTAGTATAAAACCCAAAACGCTCTTAATTTATAGTCTTCAAGCCCAAGATAATGTCAGCATTTTTAGACATTAGTAGCAGTCATCTACTCATCTCTTGTTGAATACCAATAATAAAAGCTCCCCGTGCATTTAGACGTGTCTCTGCATGCTCGTGTGATGGGATGGGAGTTCCTCTTGAAATTTTACTCCACAATTGGAGTCCCTACTCTTTTTTACTTGGTCTGTATAAATGAATGTGTGCATTTCATTATTAATATTATTTACATTGTACTTGATTTATGATGCGTGTTTAGTTATTTCGGAATTTGAATACAGGAAACACTACTTTTGTTTTAGAATAAATAAATAAAAAAGAGCAATTCCCAACACATTGGTCTTTCAATTTAGCACCAACAAAATCAACTCCACAGCAAACTGAATAAAACTTGTAAAAATAACCAGCCATTCAACTTACCCGGAATTGCAACAACGAGGGTTGAGTGGTAAATCATAAATCCCAAGCACTTCAAAGCCTGTGCAGCACTGAAATTCAAAAAATAAAATAAAATAAATTCATTAGCTTATCAAAAATTAGATAAAAGATTTTGGGTGAAACTCACATTTCTTCGTCGTCATCCGAGATGTCTGTGAGAATGGGAGAGAGGAGTGCGCGTGATGAATCTGCGAGCAATTGAATCGAAGAAGGGTCGGTACTGGACTGCTCTTGGAGGTGTAAGAGGGTTGAGTAAGCAAAGGGTTTGTGTGTTTTGGTGTTTGAAGACAAAAGGGTTTTGATTTCTTCGAGCTGGTCTGAAAATTTTGCCATTTTTTGGTTAGGGTTTGGAGGATGGAGCGAAGAGACGATGGTTTTGAATGGAGTAAAACCCTGTATTGGAGGGTAATGAGTTGCGGTGCATTTTCGCGCCAAAAACAGGTAACGAGGAGATGTCACGGAGGCTTGAATGATGTGACATCGCGAACTTCTTTTTTTCCGAAAAAAAACTTCTTCTTTTGGAGGGGAAACATTTTAATGGATTAAATAAGATTAGATGAGATGGTTTGGATTTAGGGAATTGAAAGAAAATAAGGGAATGATAGTATTTTTTGTATTTGAATTATCATTATAAAGAGAAAAGAAATAATAATAAGTGATTTTCATGAATAGTTTATTCCTCTGTATCTTTCGTATGTTATTATTTTAAAAGTGAGAAGATTCTGAGAGAAGTGATAAAAATAAGTGAATTTTTCATAATACTAAAAATAGCACTAACATTTTAAAGAACAAAATTTAAAAGATATTTGGGTCTATCTTATAATATAAACACAAAAGGAAGGCATGATAGTAAATTTATTAAAAATAGTTTTTTTTCTTTTCACTTCTTTATCTTTTTCAAACAAGAATGTTATCATTTTCTTTCTTTTCCATCATAATTTATCCAAACATGAATACATGTTATCCTCTCTTTTTTTCTTTTTTTTTTCTCTCATAACTAATGTTGTCATTTCTTTTCTCTCATGTTTATCTAAACAAATCTCAATGAAAAAAGATGATATCAGGGGCAAGTGAGCTTGTGAATTGCTTGTCATGATTTTTTTTTTTTTTTGGCAAGTACGGTGGAAAATTTATACATTGTGTGAAAACTTCAATCTAATCAACTTTTTCAAAGAAAAAAATCAATTTAATCAAATTGCATAGTCTATTTGCGAAGAAGAAACATGCCTAGTAAATATAAAGAAAAAAAAGTTAAATTACTCTAACTTTTACTGAAATTTTAACTTACTACCTCGCATGACATTTAAGTAAAAATTATAATTTATCGTCTTCAAAGTTTCATCTGACTTTCAAATACCTCATTTGTTTATGGAGTGTTAAGTATGTGAAATAAATTTTACATAATGTCAATTTTACTCATAATTTTGATTAAGAAGACTTCAATAACCTTGTTCATCTTTTCAATTTACAACTTTGTACTGGGTCATAACTTCTCCATCTTTGTTATCTATCATCCCTCTTTGATTTGATTTTTCTCTCTATTTGTTAAATTCGCTTTCTCACTCTAAAACTATCTATTATTGTTATATTATATATTTTTTCGTAAACTATATAAGTTTCTTATACATTCTTCTAAATCATTTAGGATTAGAATTTTTTGACTCCTAAATTTACTTAGCCTCCAAGATTATGTACCTATGAATAAGCCTTTATGTATTGGACAAAACAAATCAATTCAATACAATTTTCCTTTATTTCTAACATGGTATCAGAATTTATTAATTTTTGGTAATCTTCATTATTGATGGCCCTTACCGTCGGGGATGACACCATCTGCTTCATCCCCAGCAGTCAATCATAAAAAATAGCTTCCACCTTATATATATATATATATATTATGCAGATAATAAAAAAAGAAAAATATGAGAGCTCAGCTCAAGTTCAATTCTTATATCAATTAAATTCAAATCAATACAATTTTCATATATTTCTATCATGGTATCAAAGTTATTATGTCAATTTATGGTATTTTTTGTTATATATACTAATCACTACTTTATATGTAACATACTAATTTACATATTGGGTTTAATTTACATTTACCAATTTATCTCTAACCTCTCTCTAAAACTCTTCTTTCACAACTTACCACCATGGAACAATAACTCTCCCTATGTTTGATCTATACGCAGTGTGAAATCTCACAACCCATCAAATAGAATAATGACGAGGGCAAGGTACTTTTCAGTAGGGGATCTGGGTAATTGGGTTATGCATGTATATAAATTCATGTGTGTGTGAATATATATATATATATATATGAATATAGATTTAATTAAATAAATGAAGCAATTAATCGATTGTGTATTTTATTATAATTTTTTCATTATTCGTGATAAAAAAGTGAAATTAGGGAAAGAAAGATAGAGTAGAGGCAAATCATATAGGTTAGAGAGGGGAGCGTGGTGAATGGTAAAATTAGTGTTTGATTAATTACAAAGATGAGCAGTGGCAAAATTATCATATTCATAAGTCATAACCTCTAGCAAAAGAGTTAGAGGGGTCTTATTTGTCCCACATCGAATCCGAATGGAAAAGATAATGGGTATAAATAAGTGGGTAAGCAACACTACCAAATAGCTTAGGCTTTTGGATCATTGGTAAGCGTCCGACTTGTTACAGTTTGTATCAAAGCCAGACCCAGTTCTTGATCTGAGGCCACACCTAGCGCCCACCCAGGTGGATTCCGGGTCCTTACTAGGTCTACCCGTTGTTGCGAGTTTAGGTGGGAGAGAATGTTATAAAAGTCTTTTTTGTCCCACATCGAATCCGAATGGTAAATAAAATGGGTGAGTAGGCAACACTACCCAATACGCCCACCTGGGTGGATTCCAGGTCCGAGTTGTTACTAGGTCCACCCGTTGTTAGGGGAAATGGGTAGGCAGGGTGGTCCGACTACAACAAGGGCTTTGCGAGTTCGGTTGGGAGATAATGTTAGAGGTCCCCTTTGTCCCACAATGGATCGTCTTCTTTGTCCCATATCGAATTCGAATGGGAAATAAAATGGGCGGGTAGGCAACATTACCCAATGTACCCACCCGAGTGAAGTCCAGGTTCTGGTTATTACTAGGTTTGCCCATTGTTAGGGGGGGCGGGTAGGCATAGTGGTCCAACCGCAATGAGGGCGTTGCAAATTTGGGTGGGGGAGAATGTTAGAGGGGTTTTCTTTGTCCCACGTCGAATCCGAATGGGAAATAAAATGGACGTGTAGGTAACACTATCCAATAAGCCCACTTGGGTGGAATTCGGGTCCAGGTCATTACTGGGTTGACCTGTTGTTAGGGGGATGGGTAGGCATGGTGGTCCGACCGCAACGAGGGTGTTGTGAGTTTAGGTGCGGGAGAATGTTAGAGGGGTCTTCTTTGTCCCATATTGGATCATCTTTTTTGTCCCACATCGAATTCGAATGAGAAAAAAATGGGTATAAATGGGTAGGTAGGTAGCACTACCTAATAACTCAAGCTTTTGCATCATGGATTGTCTTATTTGTCTCACATCGGATTCGAATGGAAAAGAAAATAGGTATAAATGGGCAAGTAGGCAACACTACCCAATAACTTAGGCTTTTGAGTCATTGGTAAGCACCTGACTTGTTACAGTAAGCCACCATGTTTTCCACTGTGGCACCACATATTGGCCTCTCTCAGTCCCTCGCTATGCATATATATGCTCCTATCTATATATCACAACTCTCCAAATTTTACCTTTTTATATCTCTTAAAAAACAAATAACCAAAGAGAAATCAACTAAGAAAAATGGGACTAATTTTTTTTGGGAAGAAAGCCAAATTGATAGTAGTACTTTAATAAATGAACACACGTTGTGGTATATATAGAATAATACAACTGGGTCTATATATGCATGTATAATAATTGTACCCATATTGGTGTATAACTATATATACTCAGGATAAAGATAATTTTGTCTTTTGCTTAGCGAAGATCAACGCAGAGATGGTGGTGGTTGGTATTGTCATCGGAGGTTGGATAGAGTTTTGGAAAGATAATGAGAGTTCTAGGGAAAGGAAAATGAGAGTTCGGAGAAAGATGGAGATGGGAATGGAAGTGAAAATAAAAAGGTTCAAATAGGGTAAAATTGTAAAAAAATCATGTAATGTTTAACTTTGTTAGAATTATTAACTCTAATAGGGATGTCAAGGTAATATTTTACAAAGTTTCATATGATGATAATAAGCTTAAATCTCATAGGAGGTGAGTGTAATATGTAATATATATGAATATAATACAATTATAAACTATTTATCAAAAAAAAAAAGTACGTAATATATACGAATATAGTACAATTTATAAACTTCTGACATGACTGAATCACCTTATTAGTAATAGGAAGTGGATCCAGGGGTGTAACTAGAAATTCCAATTTGAAGGTGATAAATGGTAAATATTGTGTATTTAGGCCCTTAAACACGCATATGATAGTACTTTAGTGATGCAATTTTATATCTTTTTAGTTTTAATTTAGTTTAATCTTGAATTGTAGTGCTTGAGACAAATAAGGTGTAAATTCAATGTCTTAAAATGATTCAAGTACTCTAAAGAAGTTAAGGGTAGCTGCAGCAGAAAAGCAAAACAGAGTGTTCAAGGAGTCCTTTGCTAGATTGATTGAGCACTTGCTTAGATCGATCGAGTCGGGTCTGTTGAAAACTAAAAATCAAACCTATTGTGTGACAGGGGGCTGCTGTGGTGCATGCGAGCTGGACCTTTGGGACCACATATAAATAGTTGGAATAAAGCCATTTTGAGGGGGGCATGTTTTTGGGCAAGACACTATCTCCCTATTCTCACTTTCTCTCTTTAAATCCACCATTAGAGAAGCCATAAAGATGAAGGTCCAAGATGGATTGAAGACTCTTTCCATCTCCATAGCCAACTAAACTCTTACTTATTTTTGGGCTTGATGAAGTCCTAAACTCAAGTATTGTATCAAATTTCTTTTCAATTGGGAGTTTTTGTATATTGATGTATGATTTATGCTTGCTAGAGTTGGATATTTGGTTGTACTAAGATTTGAGTTGTAATTGATACATTAATTTTATAATTGAGTTTATTCTTGTCTTATAATTGCTTCATTGTTGATTGATCTCATATATCATTACTTTTTGTAACTGTGATGATGATGCTTGCATGATGGGTTTAATTGGATAAAATTGTAGATTGATTTGATAATTCATGCTCATGTGAAGATGCGTTATACTACAAATTAGTGTATAAGTAAGTAGGTATACAGTGAATGCTAGGTTAAGATGAATTACACTTATTGATCTCAATTGTAGCATATTCTTGATCTTTAGTGTGCTTGTGGCTACATTTGTTAGTACACATCAACAACTTAATTTTCTCCAAATTGAATTGTGAATTGTGCAAATTAACAAAGGCTTAGGGTGGATTCAAAAGTCCTAAGTTTCTATCTCCATTCCATTTCACTCTTGTGTGCTAAACACTTTATTTTGTATTTAGTTTTTAATTAGGCAAATTAGGAATCAATATCAAATCAACTTATCTTGAAATAAATTAGGTATTAGTTTTAAATTCATTCAAGCTTCGATCCTAGTGGATGATACCCCTACTATTACACTACACAATCCATCCTATTGCAAATAGTGACTAATGCTAGTAAAAGGTTCTATATAAATTTTTAAATTGAAAAAAATAAGCACTTAGCTCCACGCTATCGGGGGGGGGGGGGGGGTGTCCTATGTAATTAAAATTTGAAAAATTTATAAACCAATTGTAATATAAATTTGTTTAAATATTAGTCATAGTATATATACCTTAAGAAAATTCAAAAATAAGAAAAATGCAAGTTAAATAAATAGACTAGAAAACTAATATGACAAAAAAATATAAAGAAGAGGAAATGATAAGTTAAAATAAAAAAGAGACCAGGTAAATAAAAAAAACATGATTAGAAAATCAAATTTCCTTCAATAATTGTTTTAGTTTTTCAAAAATCCATTTGTTTTTAAAAAATGAGCACTTCGATTCCATTTCAAAAAAGATAAATAATTATTACCTAGACAAAAGATTAAGAAAAATATCGGTTTTAACTAAACAAAATCTCACAAGTTTTAATTAAACAAGATTATTACTTTAGTAAATTATACAAGTAGTCATGAATTTTGTCATTAAGCAAATGACAATTACAAGTATTAGTATATACCCATATATGATATCATTGTTGTTGTTAACAATATCACAATACTTTAGTTTCTCATCATTCCCAATGTTCCTGGGACTCGCCAATGGAGATTGGTATATAATTCTAGATATTTTTCTTATAAACGCTATTTTACAAAAATGCTTGTAAAAAAAGGTTAACGCATTTTTATTAAACATGAGAGAACATTAATGTATTTTTCTCACTTTTCTCTATTGAATTAATATAATGGATAGTATACATATTTATATGTAAATGAAATAACAATGTGTAACTAGGGCTATAAATGGACCGAGCTGTTCGCGAACAAGCTCGGCTTTGGCTCGTTTATTAAGCAAACGAGTCGAGCTCAATTTTTAGGTTCGTTTAATAAACAAGCTGATCCCAAACAGGATTGAGCTCAACTTGTGAACATAAGCTCGTGTTAAACTCGTTTAGGTTAATGAACAAAACTCGTATAGAGCTCGTAAGCTCGTGAATATGTTCATGAACATAAGGTTATGTAGGCTCGTTTACGTTCATGAACAAGCTAAAACGATCTTAAACATGAGTTCAAATGAAGTCTGAACGAATTTTATTTTATTAAACGAACTAAGCCTGAGCTTCTCAAAATAATGACGAGCCGAGCCGAGCCTGAACATGTTCAAGCTCGGCTCGACTCGGTTCATTTGCATTCATATGTGTGACGCTAAGGACTATAGTAACAATGAACTTAAATTTTTTTTTCACAATATTTGAACTTTCAAAATTATGACTAAAAGGATTCAAGCTGAAAATTTCTACAAGTTTCAAAAGGTTTCAAATTATATATTTTTGAGTCAATATATATAAGAGTTTTAGGGAAAAAATGGGGAGGGGGGGGGAATTGATATTTTTAATAAAATTTAGGAGCACTATTTACAAATTAATTTTTTTTTTAAAAAGCATAAACAAAAAAAATTTTAAAATTTGAGGGCCATGGCCCACCCCTAACTTCGCCCCCGAGTGAATCCCCTCCTATATGGACGAGTTTGTGTACCAAATGACATCGTTTTGGTGCACAGACACAGAGCCCAATGCAGATCCCATGTTGAAGCTTTGTGCAACCCATATTGGGTTCCGTATTGTGCATTAAAATGATGTAATTTTGGTGCACAACACCATGCACAGATCTCTTCACAGAGAAGGGGATTCAGGTCCACCAGTATTGAAGTTCACTTTTATCCCCATCAGTGTGTCAGAGTGAATACAATTTCTTATTTCACTTCAACATTACAGCGAGGGCAAACTTACAATAAGATCAAGTACGTGATTAAATTAGGAACTCAATCTAACTAATAAGCGCTCCCCCATGTGAGATTTTCTTATAGATAACCCCAACCAAGATCATCATCGTCACCACCTTTGTAGAGATCTATTATTTATTTTTTAAAAATGGGATTATAAATAGATTTGCATATGTTTTAAATGTAATATACATATGTGGGGATTTGTTTAGAGGTTTGGAGAGTTTTGTGAGTTATTTGGCTCATTTTGAAATTTTTAATCGTCGGAACGAGGGTCAGGTCAACCCGAAAAATTGGATATTTTTTTGAATTTTTTTATTTTTAGTTATAGACCAATTAGAATATTAAAAGAGATATAAAGTTGATTTCAAGGCCGTAACTGCTTTCGAATTCGAAAACGGAGGTCAGGAAAGTACGTTAAGTGAACTAATGACATTTTGCTCATTTTACGCCCTAGGGCTTATAAATATCTGGAGCACAGATATTTAGAGTCATTTTCTCTCTCTAAAAGTATGTATTTCTCTTTTCTTTCTTCCATCTTAAGCTCTCTAGCTTCTCTTTAAGTTTTGGAGGCCTTGAGGTTTGATTCGAAAGGTGTTGAAAAAGGAAAGTTTGTTCTATATGGCGAGGGCTTCGTTTTGAACCGAACAAAGATAGGTTTGGATGAATTTTGAGTTAGAGGATTTGGGGTATAACTTAAGCTTTTTCTCTTAAGGTAGGGGGTGTGTGTTGTATTTTTTAATACAAGTTAATTTCATGTTATAAGCATAAAATTGATATTTTTCATGTTATATATGAATATATTAGACTTTATGATTAAATTATTATTTTAAATTAATATATGTATATTTTCTTGAGTTGAAAATGATTGATATATAATTTAGAATGCATGAATTGGTAGTGTATGCCTTATATGATATGTATTACATTTATGAGATTTGTGACATGCTAGAAATGAATATAGGACATGAGATGTGTGTAATGTATCAAGAATTGTGTTTTTTTATACTAAATATGACATGTTTGGCGCTTGTGGGGTGATATCTCAAAAATAACTCATGTACAAAGTAAAGGGGGAGAAGATCCTCCGAGGTTGAAAGACCTCAAACTTGCGCAATAGTGGTTACCGGTGGGTTAGTAGCCCAAAAATAACTAGGACATGGGGTATGGGGCTTCGACACGTATCTGTATTATATGTGTGAGTGTGAGTACGATTCTGAGGATAATGTGATTAATTTGAGTTTTATGTTGAATGATGTTGTTTTAAAATTGTTAAATAACTCGCAAGTGTACGAATATATTAAAGTATAGTTCGGCAAGAACGAGGTCGAACCCAAGGGAATGCTTTGAGAAGAAAAACTAATACAAATTCAAATTAATTTAAAACTAATCTAGTTTAAACACAAGTTTAGTTGATTTGAGAGAAATTAAACTAACATGAAAATAAAATAACACTATTGAAATCAAATAAAAAAAATAACTAAGGTTTTGGATTCCACCACCATTAAATCCATGAAGTTTCTAATATTTATTTATTAATTCCCAAAGTTAGAGTAGCAATCAAGAAATCAATCTATTGATTACTCAAGATTTAATAATAAAGCACTATGAAAAATATATTAAAAGGTAGATTTTCCTTCGCTTCACTTGTGTAAAATTCTAAGCATCCTATGTATCCAATTTAATGAAAAACATATGATCAAAGATTATCACTTTTAAGAAATACAAACTCAAGCTTAGATTAATTATAATACTTTCTAACTACCACATATATATGATATAGATGGTGAAAGAATTATAAAATAATTAATCACAAGAAGCAAAAATCATAAGCAATTAAATCACACACATGAGAATCAATTAATGAACAAAAGAACTTCACTTCATTAATGGAGGTTTCCTCCTCAACCCTAGTTGAGGAGTTTAGTTACACATGGTAGAAGAAGAAGAAGAAAACAAAATAATAAAAGACATAATGAATAAATAAAACCCGGATTGTCTCTGTCTTCTCTGCCTTGGCCTTCACTTCTTTTCTCCCCCTCAAAACAGCCACCAATTCACCTCTTTATACCCCAAGAGAATACATAAAGTCCTAATCCAATTAGGAGATAAAGTCCTAATCCAATTAGAAGAAAATTAGGGTTTTCCCGCAGCCCAAAATAGGTAGATTTTTCTGCTGACTTTCGGCCCAAGTTTTGACCCAGTAGAAGTCCGATTCACGAAATTTACGTGAAATACAAAAGTGTCCAGAATCGAATTTCGTTCAACTTACGCTAGGATTAAGTCGAATTGACTCTCGAAAATAAGGTTTTCAGTCCACTTTCCAAAACAGGATTAAAACTGGATTAAGTGTAGAATTGGGCTTCAGGCCCGTAATCTTCTTAAGCAGTTGTAATTCTCTAGAATCTCTTCCTTGGGCTGATTTGAGTTGAAATATGGAGTTGAATGGACCCATTAGATTTAGGCTTCATATAACCTTCTTGGATATTATCTTTGAAAGCCCAAAATCATGATTTTATCTGAAATAATCATTAAGGCCCTGAAAAAGACAGAAAATACAAAAATAGAGTAAAATCACATATAACCTATCACTAAGAGAATAAAATATGCAAATTAAGAGGCTAGAATGCGTAACATTCAACGCCCATCATTGAACTTTATGTTCGAATTCATTTTGTCATATGTTATAAATATGATGAAATTGTGTATTAATGCATGTTTAAATTGAGCTTTAGTGGTTGTCAAGTATATTGATGCACATGTCATGCGATAATGCAAATTGTGGCGTTTGACTAGAATGCTAGGAAGCATGACATGTAACTATGCTATGTATGTTGATTGATTTATATACTAATATGAAATGTGGACTTCGGAGGATTACATAACATATAACTTAAGCCTGTTGAATTTTGCTCATCTTCCTTACATTAACAATTTCAGGGCATGGTAAAGAGGTTGTTGATGGTGAGCAATCACGAGTAAGATGTAGAGATTAAAGCTATCTTTTTAGGTTGTTTTGTTTCACGCACGTGCAGAATGTGAACATGGTGCATTTAGGATTGTATAAGTAAACTTGTACTTTTGAAATATATATTGTATATAGGCGTTTATGCCTTGAATGTTGCCATTTTGACAAATAAGTGATATATATATATATATATATATATATATTTTATGATTTCGGACAATGTTTATGCATGTGATGGTTGTGTATAAACTTGTATAGATATATGTTAGATTGTGGAAATGTTGATGAAATTGAATTTGGTGTTTAAGGATTCAAGGACAAGGAAATGGGGATACATGTGGATGGACTTGCGATCAATCGAAACCAGGATTTCGATTAATCGAACATTTGATTAATCGAACTCTGATTTTTGATTAATCAAATATCTAATCACATTTAAGAGTCCAAAACCCGTGTGCTTCGATATAAGTTTTGCATGAACTGCGATTAATCGAAGCCCCATCTCCAATTAATCGAAGCACTTGAAGTGCTGTTGAATTGGATTGAGTGGTCAATTTAACTGGGTGTTCAGTGAGGGGCCTAGTAGTAGATATGTGATAACGTTTAATGTTCCATGATGATGATGTATGTGATAATGGTTAAGATGTGTAGATGTTCTGCTTTCTTATCCTTGAGTTCCTGTACCGTTTTGGGAATGGGAATTCGGGATGTGACAACAATGGTATCAGGGCATGTATAGTAATGACGTATGATGAGGTTTGACTTAATCACTTACATTTCTTATATCGATTTAGGTATCAAAAATTAGATCGTGACAACTTTACCTTAATCTCATATGAATGGAGTCGACTACATGAATTTTTTTTCCAAACTTTTCTATTACATGCCATATCACTTATTATATTTAACTTTTTAAAATTATGTTTAATCTCATCCTATGTTATTTTTTGTCGCCCTCTCCGTCTCTTATCTCCTATTACCACTAGCCGTCCATTATTGATTCACGCGTCTCTAGATCTCCAATATATGTGTCCAAACCATCCAAGTATACTATTTTTTTTTACCAATGGGTGGTATGATTAATTTTTCTTTCACACTCTCATTAACAACACTATCTATTCTAGTTACTCCATTGATCCATCTTAATATTATCATTTCTATTAGATGAAGGTGTGTTATTGTTTCTTTTCCAGGGATCAACACTCTGTTACATACAACATAGTTGGTCTAATAATGGTCTTATGAAAATTATCTTTTAGCCTGCATTATTTTTTTATCGCATAAATTTTTACTAGCTTGTCTCTATTTTGTTAACTCATTCCAATTCTATTAGTTATATTAGTAGATAACGAAAATGGTTGTTTTAAGTGCCAAATATTGGTGATCCATCAATCATCTCAAATCATCATCACCGTTATTAAACTTTGAATAATGTCTCAAAAATACAAAAGACAAAATATAATCTTACCTGCCAACACAATATTCCTAATATATAGATATACGATGGTACTTGTCTCAAATTTTTTTTTTTTTTGATTTAAGGACTGAATGTCCATTGTAGGGTTACTTGACGTAATTCAATGAGTGCAAACCTAGTAAGTACAGATATAGGACATGAGTATGACCTGATATGGATATGGCTGACACGAAAAATTCTAAAAACTAGAACATGGACATGGCGATGTCATGAGTATAAAATATATTAATATATATTCATTATTCAAAAGAAAAAGATTATACATTACTGAAGTAACTTATTCAATTATAATGCTTCAATTTTTAATCTACATGTATTTAGTTCAAATTATTCGTTAAGACCGAGTTACATATGTATAACTCTTTTATTAATAAACAGGTTAAGTTTGAAATATTCTTCAAATTAATTTATTTAACAAAATATTCATACACGCACGCGACTTAATTATAACTCCGCAAACCCCAATTGTCACTCACAAAATTTCATTTATCAAATTGCGTGAACCCCAATTGTCACTCCCAAACAACAATTTTTAGTCGCTCTAGAATATAAACGTGTTGGAAGAGAAACGTGCCCGAGTTCGTTTTCCTAGCTTCACGTGTTTATCACAGATTGTGACTTATGCGAATCGTACGGCCAACACGTAACTTGTGAAGGAAAATGAAAAGCGTCTAATGTATGTATGGGACAAATATATCAGACACTTCCTTCACATCGTAGAGATCTGTGTTAAAGATATAATTTTGTTTGTAGCACACGTTGTCTCATAAGTTTATCCTCTGCTGCCGTAAATACAGGAAAAAGATACCAGTATTGCCGTCCACGTTTTTTTAACCACACAATTGTCTTTTGCACTTTTGTGTGCAAGCGTGTAATAGTATTAAACAGAAATTATAATATAATATTTTTAATTTAAGAATACTGTTGTGTTATCATTGTATCTCTCCAACTTTTTATACCCCGTATTACATGTATTACTATAATGATATTGGAGTATATTTTAATATAATATATGACATGAATATTACAATTGCTACGGAAAAAATTTGCATAACGTGTTACATTTTTAATCTAAAATATATAAGTTATCCAACAAACATAATATTAAAATAAGTTTGTCTAACTATGCGTCAAATTCGCATGTCATACTCACTGTTCTCGATATGTCAAAATTTGATAACTTGATTAATTTAAGAAACAAATACAACGAATTAGCCAAAAGAAACAATGCGTTAAACACGAATCATGGACAAAAACCAAAAGGTCCGTATTGCTTCTAGTAATGTCTCGTTTGATTAGATAAATAAAAATATATTTTCAAAGATAAATAAAAAGATGCCAACAATTTCTTTTCTTACCCATCAATCCAATTCAGGGGCACACACGAGAAAGATGGTGTGGGTGAAGTATTGGATCGCTACTCTCTGCAAATTGTGTAGTTAAGCCCCCTCATCCCTCAATTTAGGAACTTAAAAACCAAGTGGGTTACTACATAAATTCCACGTATATAATCAATCATTGTGGTAGGTGGGTCCGTTGTCCAACCAGTTTCGTGACGCAACATATTTTTACTACTAATCCTTAATATTCAACGGTCGTGATCAATAATAATACAATGCTTAGCTGCCACGAAAATAATTTATGCTTGCTTATATGCCTATTGTAACGTACATTGTCATCAGTCATCACATAATTGGGCTCCCATAATTGACTCAGACTCAGCTGGCGCAAACGCTGTGTCATGATCTACAGAACACGTGGGTGCACAGTGTTCTCACGGTGCAAGCTAGCGAGTCAGCGAAATTGATAGCTGGTGACGTGGAAACAGATCAGCACTTTTAATATTGCCACATGCATAAAGTCGAACACAAACATGGCAATACCCTTTTTACTGACCCTAGAGAACACGTGGCAAAGTTTAACCCTTTTTAGGTAGTATTTTTTTCACTTTCTCATGAAAAATTTATGAAAGTATGTGGAGAATGTGTTTTGTTCTATTACGAGTTTCTGACGTGGCAATCCTATCCACCGCCTGATCAACGACCAAACTGAGGATCCGACGTACATTTGGGACCGTTTGATAATTGTAAATCCCTATCTATCTTCATAGCAGAGACGACGAGATCTAGATATAGAAGAAACCGATTGAGTCACCAATTTTATTTCTAAACAATGGTGGCTCTTTCAACCCACAGTAGTATTCCTCGGATCACCACCACTATAAATTTGCCTCCTCAATCAATTATAAAATTCACGAACCCATTTCGCATAACAAAGCGTAAGATTAAGAAGCCATTCGCTTCTAATATTAGTTCTCTATCCTCCAAGTTTGATCCGTCAGTAGTCTACATTGAAAGAGAGAGAAAGTTAGAGAGAGAAAAAGAGATCATGACCATCACGCCGGCGGTTCGCATTGCTGACCGGAAGCTGATCGTGAAGGATCGGACGATCCTGGCGAACGTACCGGAAAATGTGATAGTAACATCCGGTTCGACGTCCGGTCCGGTGGAGGGAGTGTTTCTGGGTGCGGATTTCAACGGAGAGAACAGCAGCAGGCACGTGGTGTCGCTGGGGACGTTACGTGACGTCCGGTTCTTAGCCTGCTTTAGGTTCAAGTTATGGTGGATGGCTCAGAAAATGGGCGATCAAGGGCGTGACATACCGTTGGAGACTCAGTTTTTGATGGTGGAAACCAAAGATGGGTCCCACCTCAGAGAATCAGACGGTGGTAGTGAAGAAGACAATCATCAGATTATTTACACCGTTTTCCTCCCTCTGATTGATGGACCGTTTCGAGCTTGTCTTCAAGGTAATCAACTTTCAGACGAGCTGGAGCTTTGTCTGGAGAGTGGCGATTCTGATACGACGTCGTCGCATTTTACTCATTCGGTGTTCATCTCTACTGGTACGGACCCGTTCCGGACCATCACTGATGCGATCGGAGCCGTTAAATTGCATCTCAAGACGTTCCGTCAACGCCACGAGAAGAAATTACCAGGAATCGTTGACTATTTCGGGTGGTGCACATGGGACGCGTTTTACCAGGAAGTAACCCAAGAAGGGGTCGAGGCCGGAATTGAGAGCCTCGCCGCTGGTGGGGCTCACCCGAAGTTCGTGATCATCGACGATGGGTGGCAATCTGTTGGGGGCGACCCACAAGAAGAAAAAGAAAATGGCGAGAAACATAAATCAAAGCCGTTGCCTAGGTTGACCGGGATAAAGGAAAACACCAAGTTTAAGAAGAAGGACGATCCGACGGTGGGGATCAAAAACATTGTGAAGATCGTGAAGGAGAAATATGGGTTGAAGTACGTATACGCGTGGCACGCGCTCACTGGGTACTGGGGTGGGGTCCGGCCAGGGGTGGAGGAATATGGGTCGGTGATGAAGTATCCGATGGTGTCGAAAGGGGTGGTGGAAAATGAGCCAAAATGGGGGACTGATGAGGTACTGATGGTGCAGGGTTTGGGGTTGGTGAACCCAAAGAATGTGTACAAGTTCTACAATGAGCTTCACGAGTACTTGGCCTCTGCGGGCCTAGATGGTGTTAAGGTGGACGTGCAGTGCATATTGGAGACTCTTGGGGGTGGGTTGGGTGGTAGGGTTGAGTTGACCAGAAAGTATCATCAGGCACTCGATGCCTCTGTTGCTAGGAATTTTCCTGATAATGGCTGCATTGCTTGCATGAGCCACAATACTGATGCACTCTACTGGTACATTTCTATAATTCCCACTTTTTACCTCGTTTTTTTTTTTTTGTTTTGTATTGTTTTGTTTTGTTTTCAATCTGGAAGTGTGCTAATATATATGTGCGGTGCCCTACTGAATGTTGTGATACAGCTCTAAACAAACGGCTGTAGTGAGAGCATCGGATGATTTCTATCCACGCGATCCTGAATCACACACCATCCACATCGCAGCAGTTGCATACAACAGTGTCTTCCTGGGTGAATTCATGCAGCCTGATTGGGACATGTTCCACTCTGTTCATCCTGCGGCGGAGTACCATGCCTCAGCAAGGGCCATCAGCGGTGGGCCCATTTATGTTAGGTGAGAAATCCTGACCACCCATCATATTTATTCCGAATATTTATGATCAATTTTGGTTGGTTGTATATTGATCATCACAATTGATTTATAATATTGTTTTGAACTAACAGTGATGCCCCTGGGAAGCACAACTTCGATCTCCTAAAGAAGCTTGTTTTACCAGATGGTTCTATTCTCCGACCCCGATTGCCTGGTCGCCCCACCAAGGATTGCCTTTTCTCTGACCCGGCCCGTGATGGTGTTAGGTGAGTACTTGTATAGTTGTATGAATGTATTCTTTCACACCACTATAATATTTCATTTCCTATATGTACTAAAAATAGTCATTATGCATTGGATGCTAAAAGTGATGAAGTGGACAGATATCCAACCTTTAATATTATCATAATTATTTGAACAATATTGATGTAGACCGGTGTTTTGTTATCCCATACTCTTATCTTTTGGATCAAGAGGCTTATCTCAATCCAATCAATAATCAATGAGGGGTGCACTTAGGGTGAACTTAAAATCTTGTTGATTGGATTGTGTAATCGGGGTTTGAGGTGAAATGGATGAAAATTCTAAGAGTTAAAATTTAATTATACTTGTCTCTTGCATGTGAAAGCTCAATTTCGAGTTTGAGTTTGAGGTCAACCACTTTATATATATATATATATATATATATATACAGATGGAATAGAGTTTATATTGACTAATGTTCTTTATACATGGTAGCATGAGTCCTTAAAGAAATTGCCACTTTGAATTCCAACCAAGATTACCCAATCTAGAAGCATTGTCAGGCTTCAAATATATACATTTTTTCCACTTAATAGAAATGTTAATTCCGTGTCCAGACTAAAATCTCAAGTCCTCATATTATAATATAACAAATCAATAATGTAATTTTGATATTTATCAAACACTTGAGCATTTTCTAACCAAAATTTATTTGTTTGGTTTCAGCTTGCTGAAGATATGGAACATGAACAAGTACACTGGAGTGCTAGGTGTCTACAACTGCCAAGGTGCAGCCTGGAACAGCATTGAAAGGAAGAACACATTCCATCAAACACGATCTGAAGCTATAACAGGCTTCATCAGGGGCCGTGATGTTCATCTCATCTCTGATGTTGCTTTGGATCCTGACTGGAATGGCGACTGTGCTGCCTACTGTCACCAAACTGGCGAGCTTGTCACTCTTCCTTGCAATGCTGCCATGCCCATAACCCTCAAGGTCCTAGAGCACGATATATTTACAGTTACACCCATCAAGGTCTTAGTCCCCGGGTTCAGCTTTGCTCCGTTGGGGCTCATTGATATGTTCAATGCTGGTGGAGCTATTGAAGGGCTCAGATATGAAGTCAAGAGTGGTGCCAAATTCTTGGAACTAGAAGATGGATACAAAGGGGAAGGAAATGGTGTAGTTGCAGAGAGGGTTGACAACTTGAGCACAGAAGTTGTAGCAGTAGTTTCCATGGAGGTTAAAGGGTGTGGCAGGTTTGGTGCCTACTCATCGGCTAAGCCAAGAAAATGCACAGTAGGCTCAACAATTGTTGAATTTGTATATGTTTCGGAGTCTGGGTTGGTGACCTTGTCATTGGATCACATGCCCGAGGAGGACCAGAAAATTCACATTGTTGAGGTCGAATTATAATGGCTAGCAATTTAGCGATGTTGAAGAGCTTGAGGAGGAAATGTTAGGAACTGAAATTGATATGGAAGGACGAACCATTCCGTCTTTGCGATTTGTTTTCATTTTGGGAGGGATCACGATTCTGTTGTACCATGACTACTGACTAGGCTAGATAATGGTTAGGACTTGGGACTAGTCACTAGTGGAGAAGCTAGAAATTCAAATAATTTTCTTCTTCTTTTTGTTATTATCCCTGTGTTTTTGCAGTGTTTGTACCTATGAATCTATAATCCTGCATCACATTAGTGTTTTCGACTTGCTAGGTATAATATCAATCAGGAATTGTTTTTTCTTTCTTTGGATGAGCAACAATTTTATAATTCACATGGAATAGCATGTGAAGACACTTGAACCAAAACATTCTTAACCTCCCTTCTGTCTATAAAAAAGTAAGTAGGAATTTCTGTAGCAAACGCAAGTCTGATAAGCAGCAATCAGCAACTGTCTTTGCTTACTGTTTAACCTCCTTGCGGATATAAATTATGAGAGCCTTGAGATAGATAGTAACTGTTCTATTTCCTCACCTCACCAAAGTTTTCAATGTCTCCCTCTCCAAAAAGACTTCGAAATTCTAATTGTGTTCCTGTCTTCATTAATTATCTTACTGCCTGCGGGACAGGCTCTATTGCAAGGTGGTGGACATTACAGTCGTTAGCAGTCTTATGTTTTGGACTGACACCAACACATCTCCAATCAATATCTCATTTTCTGCCCGTGTATCTCATGTTTTGGACATCCACCACCTTGCTAATTTGCTATGCTAGCCTCTTTTTAACATTAAAACAAGCAGGACACAGTAAATAAACAACAAGGATGAAAACACACTTTTCAAAGGCAATTGGGATGCCATTCTATTAACAGGTTAAATAGAGCATACAAAACCTGCAATATCTTTCCATCTGAACTCGGAACCAGTAAGCTGTGTTTGGCTGGCTTTGCTGTTCAAATTTGTTCAGTTAATGCAATGGGCTAGTTTACTTTAAGTTAAATTCCATGCAGATTGGTCTGTATCTCAAATGTCTGCCCTGTGGGCTGCATACATACATATATATATATATATATATATATATATATATATATATATATATATATATATATATCTTGCATGAAATCATGATACTTACCAAGGCCATGTGGATGAAGTGCTCAATCCGAGTGTTCACAAATAACCTATTCACTGAAAAGGAAGGCTGTGAAGAACAAAAAACCCACAAATATTATATTATGCGACTAAAATGTCAAGCAAATATGTACCAGAAAAGAAACGGTAAGTTAGCAGAATACTTCTTATATGCAACTTGAATTCGGGAATTCTGTATGTCTGTTGTGAGTGAATTCCATTACAGAGCCAAACAGGAAGGTGTTCCTTTCCAGCATCTTTTTTTTTTATCAAAGCAGGAATGTGTTAAATTTATGGCTCTTCCCTTTGCATCATCAAGAAAAAGGTCGGATCTTGAGAGCCTCCTGTCACTGTCAAACTAGAAAGAAAATCATGATTGAAAGAAACAAGATAGGAAATCAGGAAGATGGTACTGGCAGATGCAGCAGTCATCAAACCACATTCTAGCTTCGTGATAATCACATCAAATAGGAAAATTCTCATTAAGCATGGATAGATAGATAGTCACCACTATACTACAACGCCGTGCTCTAAGGAGCCAACTACTAAATTTACATGGGTAGATAACAAAGCTTATTAGCTGGCAAAGATTACTGGGGTCTTGGAAATATTCATTCCAAAAAGTAGGGTCCCTACAAGTCTTTGCCAGATAGCAAAGAAGCTAATATGCATCTTTAATTTTAAATATCTATTCAGAAATAGAATTAAGTATCAAACCATAATCAATCCGCAAGTCCCTGCTATGTTCCTTCCTTTCACCTGTGGAACTCCTTTTGGCACACAGGAAACATTTACAGCCTCTAAAAAGACAAGTAACAACCAAGTTAATTCTAATGTTCCATGCATCAAAATAATCCCGTAGAATGGTATAACGCCTGGCTACATAACATCTAATGGCAGAATGCAATAAGGAGAATTGAGTTACAGTTTAGGAGTGAATGACAACCTACTATCACAGACACCTACCTTAATAATAGACAAACGACAAGAAAATGAAGAACACTGAACCTAAATCGGAAATTCCATTTTCACAAGAGCATTTGATATTTCTACTGGCTCACAATGAAGCCAATCTTTAGCACATATAAGGGCCTCCAGAGTCTCTGGTCGTAAAGAACACCTGTAGCGGTCCATCTCTTTGTTCATGGTATCAAATACTGAGTCAGGGGCAACTGTAGATACTGGAACTGACAAAATATCGCGAGCCATCTTTGAGAGTGTCGGGTACTTGAGCTTGTTTAGTTTCCACCAACCTATGACATCAAACTCGTGGACCCGAGGCAACAAGGATTCTTCCAAATACTGATCCAACTCTGACCTGGATTGTTGGCTAGAAGTCTCCATGATGTAGACGTCAAAGTCGGTGAGCCCAATACCATCAGCAGCGAGATGATCCCCTGGTTTGACAGTTCCACCATTTACTTCTTCCACATAAG
The DNA here is from genome assembly GCA_026545225.1 of Cornus controversa. Taxonomy (NCBI): domain Eukaryota; kingdom Viridiplantae; phylum Streptophyta; class Magnoliopsida; order Cornales; family Cornaceae; genus Cornus; species Cornus controversa. The sequence continues at coordinate 61,843,052 of CM048851.1, read as the reverse complement.
TTGGGGTCAAAGGCAGAGGAAGTGCCACATATTCAAGGAAAAGCTCATGTATTCCCTCATCAACCATCTTTATGTATGTGGCAGCATCATCACCATATATTTTCGAGAAACTAAATTCAACAAGCTTCATCTTGAACCTGGGATCCATAACAACAGCAATTGCTAAAACCAGGCAACAGTCCTTCCAGTATTTGTCAAATTTTTCTTGCATTGGTTTAGTAAAGTTCATGATGAAGGGATCTTCACTTGTGACTGCACGGGCCAGTTCCAGTTGAATCTTCCAGGCTTCATGGAAGAAGGTGTTAGTAGTTGGAATAGTAGTGCTGGTTAGGAGGATAGCAGTGTCAAGGAGGAGCTTCAAGAATGTGCAGATAATCTCAACTTGCTTCCAGTCTTCCATGGATGGAGCCTCTTTGTAGTCGGGATCAGAAGTATCCAAGCAAGAAAAAACTTCCTTTAACTCAGAAGCAGCCAGCAACATTTCGTATGTTGTGTTCCATTGGTTTTTATCATCCAGAGCTAGGCTCTTTGTGCTAGGCACTTGAAGTTGCTGCTTGAGCTCGAGAAATTTTTCTTCATGGGATTCAGAAGTTTTCACATACTTCACACTATCCCTGATTTTTTTGACCGTTTCATGTGCTGCACTTAATGCATCCTGGGCAATGCTGCTTAAAGTACGAGCAAGGCAATTCCCAACCAACAACTGACCATTGAGCATAAGTGGGTTTTTGACAGAGAGCAGAGTTCTAAGATTATCAATCCCAGTTTCACTCAGTGTTTGATTTATAGTGAGGGAAAATAACCTGCCCTCCATACTCCAATCAGAAAGGCAAACAGCAACAGCATGGCTGAAAGCAGCATCTGAATCAGGATATGGTTCCATCACAACATTGAGAATTTTCCTATGCAACTTCCAATCACTGTCAATAAAGTAACCGGTTATAAACACGTAGCCTACAGTTCGACTTGAAGTCCACAACTCCAGTGTAAGGGAGATTCGCCCTGGCATTGCCTCAATCACTTTCTGAAGGATTTGTTTTTCCCTAAGGTAAGTTGCCACGCAATCACCTTGGACGGTGTTGAAACTCACCATATCGAATCGGGGCTGAAGATTCTGTACAAAAGTAACAAACCCAGGATGCTCAACCATGTGAAGGGGGTAGTCATGCATGATTATCATCTTAGAAATCTCATGGCGGCAGCGATCGGAATCGAATGCAAAGTAAGGGGAGCCAGACATTCTGTAGCGTCGTTTTGGAGTATCGGTGCCCATAGGTCCACCCATCTTTGAAGGTGCACTGTATGGACTTAATTGATGCTTCTCCTGGTTACGCAGGAGAAAGCAGGTGCCTTTGGCAATGTGGCGTTTGAGGTGACTCGTACCTGCTACTTTTGAACCTGTACTGTAAGCAAATGATTGCTTACACTTCTTACAGCATGCTCTTCTACAACCAGCACCCACTGTTTCAATAGTGAAGTGTTCCCAAACTATTGACTTCTTTTTCCTACGCTTGTTGGGCTGCGTCTCTGGGATGACCAGCTCATTGTTCTCAGTGGGGATGTTGGGCTGTGCTTCTGCGATGACCAGCTGATTGTTCTCAGAGTGCATTTCCATCTTGTTTTGAGAAGTGAAATCCTGCTTTAGGCGACAAAGCCAATTTTGCAAGAGAATTTGTAAAGTTAATTAATTCCTGCAAAAAAAAAAGATTGAATGAGAACCCAATCCCTTTAAATGGTAATGGAAGGAGGAGCAAAATAGATTCAGAGTGACAGGAATTAAAGTTTATCGGCCAATATTCAATATGAAACCAGAAAAATTTTAGCAATAGATCTGTAAGAAATCAACGGAACAGAACTAATAACAGACAAGAAGATAAGCCTCCTCTCATCATTAAAAACAACAGCATTTACTACACAGATTATAGCAAATCGTGCGGGGGGAGAGAGAGAGAGAGAGAGAGAGGCCTATAAAAACAAGTGGATCACACAGAACCATCTAGACAGGGACTAGATAGTGCAGTGGATATAATGACTCCAGTGCACATGACATACAAAAAGATTTTAATAAATGAAAAAAAAAATGGGCTATGCTTGTCTCAACAGGAATAATTAGGAAAAGTTTTTAAGAGCTGTTAAATGAAGGACTTAAAATTTAGAATGTCATAAGTGCTATTCTAGGCATAAGATAAGCATGGAACAGGATCAAGCATAGTTACCTAAATCCATTAAACCCATCCAAGATAATATAATATCTTGCTAGTTATGCAGCATCTAAATTTCAATAATAAAAACATAAATCCTAAGAGAATATATGAGGTATTAAGAGATGCATCAAATAGTGGTATGGATGGTCGGTGATTGAAATGTCAGTGTTAACTATAATGCTCAGATCCTTGATAAGGCTGAAAAGTGCAAACAAAAATAAACTTACGCATCTCATTTTATACACTGATAAAAAGTGAAAGATGACATCATCCACCTTCCTTTTCCAAAAATTGGCCCGGAATTTTGAACCTTAGTATCCTAATAAGGATAAAAGGTAGTGATGATATAATACAGAATATGGAATTAATGATTTACAGTTGGCCAATGAGCACATTAGGTGAAAGTTTTGGCAAATACAAATTAAGAAACAAGGAAACCAACCATATGTGAAATTCACTACGCCATAGACCAGCATTAGGTAAAAGTACTGCCTCAAGAGTAATGCTATACATACAGGTTTTTTTGCCGCATTTTCTCAACTATGGACACAAGGTAGTGGTAACCGCATTAATAAATTCATGATGGACTTAAGAAGCACTTCAAAGAAGGTCTTGTGTTAGTGTTGGACATGTGCCAAACATCGACAATTTACAAACACCCATGTACACGTGTCCAACACGTCATGGTGTGTCCTTAATCTAAAAGTAAATATTATTATTTTGGACACTTGACTGACACGTTCTAGTGTTAGAACGAGCAAGAGTAGTCACGTGCAACAATCTTGAGAAAACAGTATGTACATATCTCAAATTTACAACGTTTTTTCCTTAAAAAAATGATATTATTCATGTGGTCTCTTCAAGTGAAGCATGCAATTACAATTTTTATAGCAAGATAAGAGAGAAATAGCACATATAATATAATAATGTTTTCGATACACGAATAGTTTCATATTCTAAATTGTGTAGCTCTTAGTATAGGAATTAAAATTAATTGAAGTTCTATAATTGTCTTACTCAACTGAGGTATATAAACACAAAAAATTATTTATATATAGCCGCATCTATGCCATCTGTATCTTAATCTTTTAGGATTCTATGTGTTGGTGTATATGTGTTGTATTTTGTCCGTGTATGTGCTACATTGTGAAAGATCAAGTTGTAGTGAAAGAAGTTGTGAACAAAAAATCGTTTTGTGTAGAGTATTTTCTACCTAGAATGGACCAAAAACAGACTAGCTGACATGACCAACTAAATTACAAATTTAACTAGTTGCTAATAAGGTGAGTCCCAGACCCAAATAGCTAAGAGTTGAGTATGCCGGTCCACCAAGATCACTGTGGCTACAAACCTTTAGCAGACACCAACAAAGTTTAAAACAAGAAGACTAGGCAACTGACTTGGGCCCAGTATTATACTGGGCCCAATTTCTTTATATTCAGAAAGGTTGATCCAAATGGATGAAATCACCTGCACCTACCAAGATATGATACAATCCATTTTGTAAGGTGCATCTTGGCTCACAAGTCATAAGCTCCCTTACCGTCAATTGTGTATGACCCACTTTCATAGCCCATATCAACGGATACATGGGTTAGGGTTAAAATGGACATTTGACCCTCCAGTGGGCTAAAAACAATTACAGAACAAAAATTAGATCTAGAATTTGATCGATCTTGGGCTTCAAAGAAATCTAAAAACAAATTTACATAAAACCAAAAACCCCAAACGGCTCCGATCAACAAACCACCAAATTTCAATTCAAAATCGAAGACCGTAGGAGTCAACAATACATAACTCTTCACCAGCAAAATAACGAAAAAACAAACTGCATAGATTCATATAAAACACGATAAACCAAAACGAAGACAAATCCAGAACAAAAAAATAATTACAAAGAACGGCTCAAGTTTTAGCCAAAAAGAAATAACTAGGGTTAAGTTTAGGGTTAGGGTTCTTACGGGAACCACCGGTTATTGTGTGAGACACACAGAGTCGAACACGATCTGTGTGTGTATATGACGACCTTCAGATCTCTGCAACTGCGTGCGATCTAGGGTTTCGCAGGGAGGAGAGAGAGGGAGGGGGGAGAGAGGAGACGGAGAGAGAAACTTGGGCTTGAACCCGAGAAACCTAATTGGACTTTTTTGGGGTTGGTTCTTGGGAGTCTGAAGAGATAAGAATGGGGAAGATAAAAAATAAAGCAGATTGGATTGGACTTTGAGGTCCACTTTATTATGTATATATATGGTAGATATATTTGGAGAGTCGGACAGACCACAGCCCACCTCTAGGGTTTTACTTCGTTAATCTTTGAGACGGTACGTGTAGCCCACCGAACGCCAGTGGACTATTTATGGTAGGGGCCTACATGGATGCTTCTTTGTACTGTATATACTAATTAGCCCAATGATGTGTGTGTAATTTCAATCTTAGGAACAAACATATGGTCCAACTTTTCTCTCTTCCAATCAGGTGGATTCTTTTTCTTTCATGGGTTTTCAAGGGTCTAAGGGTATTCTAGTAATTACATTGGATAACCATGATCAAGCATTATGATATATTATAATTATTTTGGGGTTTCGTGATTATTTCTCTCTATAATTAAAGTATTAAACTAAACGTCTTTGTCTAGAGTCAAAGGTTAACATTTAATATTAATTAAAACAAAACTGTTTCAATTTAAAACTTTAAATTTACTTTGTAATTAATTATACTGTATATGATTTTTGAGGAGGATTCTCTTTGACCAAAAATTAAAATTAACATAATCAATAAGGAATAAGCTATCAACTTTTTTTTTCTTCACTCTTCCCTAAAGTTGATTGTTTTGGTGATTTTCCTCGTGACCTGAATTTATCAATGATATAACGGGTTGATTGGTAAGAAAAAGATGAGAGATGAGAAGGATAAAATTTTGAAGATTGAAGAGAAATTATTACATTCAAAAATCAAATTGTATTTTTTGGATTTTATTCCTGTTCAGTTAGAGTTTAACTTAATTTTGAAGTTTTTTGCTTAAGTAAATTAGTCGAACTTGAACTTATTTCTTTAAGTGATTTAAGCGACTTGTGTTTGAAAATAAGTAAAATTAAAATTTGAGAAAATAACTCATGAATCTTTTATGGTATAATCAAATTTTGCCTTTATCAATCTTTAAAACTCAAGTTTGAGCTTGAAAATGAACTCGATATTGGCTAAACGAGTTGAGCAAGATGAGTTCTGTAAAGCTCGACTCATTTAGGCTATGTTTGGTACAATAGAAAAGAAAAGAAAAGAAATGATAATATTAGTAATAAGAGAAAAGAAAAGAATGAAAAAAAAGAATAGTATTAAACTTTTATTGTATTTAGTTGATTAGTAAAGGAAAATAAAGGAAATGAAACTATATAATTTTTTTATCAGTATACCCTTTTATATTTAAAAGAACAAATTTTAGCTTTTATCAAAATAAAGATAAAATTGACATCAACAAAGTTTTATTAAAAAATAATAGTATTTTCTTTCCTTTCATTCTATTTTTAGAAGGATAATTAAAATTACTATTCATTCTTAATTTATTTCTCCAAAGCTTTTTATTTTCATTAAAAAATTCATACGGAAAACAAAAAAAAATATATCCCCATTTCCTTTACTTTCTTTTTCATTCATTTCTTTCCAAGCAAAATAGGGCTTCGAGGCTTACCAACACCCTGTCTCATTTATATTGGGATGGTTCCCATAAAAGTTTTATATTTTTATAAAATATGGGTTTAATGTAAATAGTGACTTTCTTAACACGTGGCTTTTCTAAAGTTATTAAAGAATCTCAATTTGGGTCCTTTGGTATTGTTTTTCAAAGTCTACCTTTTTATGAAAAGCTCAAAATTCCAAATATAACCCCATCCCTGTTTTTTACTCTCTGTTCCTCGTTGTGGTGAAAAAATAATATCAAATTGTATTTTTCAACTCTTTTCTCTGTCATGACTTGAAACCCTTTCAGGCTTGGCACAGATAGAGCATAAAACAATTTTGAAATTACTTGCTAAGCAAACGATTTGATTTGAGCTTCTACTTATTTTTTTTTAGCTTGTTTAAGTGACTCGATTTATTGAATTCACAAATAACCTAAAAAAAAATAAGTGATCATTAACACACTTCAAACATAAACTATTTATTATGAATTGTCTGTGATATAATTAAATTTTGCCCTTATCGATCTGACTTTAAACTTTAAAGCTACAGTTTAATTTCAACCAGTAATGTTTCAGTCTAGCACATGGCTTAATTTAGAGGTCAATCAATCATTCAAAACTTAACTCATTTGTACCCTTACCAACACCACATCTCACTTCAAGTAGGGACAAAACTCGTCCCATAAAACTTTTGATTTTTTTTTTAAAAAGAAAAGGTCTAAGGTAAATAGTGACTTTCAAGGCATTACAAAAATTTAACACGTGGCTTTTCCAAAATTAATAAAGAATATCAATTTGTCTTTTTAGTATTGTTTTTGAAGGTCCATTTTCTCAGGAAAAGCTCAAAATTCCAAATATATTTCTAATTCCTATTATTTTTGTGCACTTAGTGAGTTAGTAAGTGCTTTTAATTTACTCATCCCAAAAAAAAAGTGAAAAGAATCCTTTTAATTTATAAATACTCTTTTTGGATGTACTCTTACAAAATTATATTGCAAATAAAATATTATAATTACAAATTTTTTTAATACTGTCGTTTTTTCTTCAACAAGTAAGATATAAAACTATGTTGAAAGAGTTGGAGTACAAATAAACTTCAAACCCGAACATGCCCTAAGATTTGACATAAGGGCGGATAATTTGATTCCAAGTGTTAATTACAATAACACTCCTCAAAATTTGACCTATTCTCACACAAAAATACTTTTTATTATAGCCATCACTCACACTGTAAATCATATTTTTGTCATTAACTTTATTAGTTTAGTTGTGAAACGTTTAAGATAACCCACTTTTTTAATAAAATATTATAAAAAATATCAGTTTTGAGAAAAAGGCCAAATTACCCCTCATCATTACTCTGGCGTTTGTTTGTACAACCAAGCTTCCCATGACTGATTGGTAGTTAGGTACATTTTTTTATTGGTATTGACTTTGTTAATTTCAGATTAAGATTTTCTTGGAATTATCTCTAAAACAGTTTTGATTTTGTTGTTTGTTTTCATGCGAAAATCATATTTTGGTAGGAATTTTCGAGTTTTTGGATTGGTACCACAAGAAATTGAAGTTCAAGATAGATTTGGAAAGAATTGTAGCTCGAATGTGAAATGTGTGGATGAAGGATTAGGGTTAGGGTTTGTTCGTTACACTCAATCGTTTTGTTTGAAAATGATTGTTATATCGAGGGATATCAAGTTTGAGTCCACAATCATTACTTCAACCAAGAGAGTATAATACATTACATCAAAAAGTTATGAAATTTTATGAGAAATATTAGGGAGAGTTGAGAAGAAGAAATAAATGAGTTGTTGTTGTTCAATGGATTGTCATTCAGAGGCGGCATGAAAGACAGAAAGAGAGAGAGTGGAGAGTGAGAGAGAAAGAGGAGGTCCGAAAGCTTTGCTGAGTTTATCGAAAGAGAGATGCAAAGACGTTAGAGAAGAAGGGTAGTTTGGTCACTTAAAATGGATGATATAGGGTAGTTAAGTAATTTTGCAAGTCAAGGGGGGCACAGTTAAACGGCATCCAAGTCATTTCCAACACCATGTGCAGATGAGAGTTTAGGGTGTTTATGTAAGATGGAGAAATCGTTTGAAATCTAAAAAAAAAAAAAAAAAAAAATGTTTTCGTGTGAGAGAATATGTCAAACCTGGAGAGTGTCATTGTAATTAACCCAAAGTAAAAAGAGTTGTATCTCTTGAATGGAATGCCTTTTCAACATGAAAAATGATAATAATATCGATCAATTTTTACTGACTGAGGTGTCAAACATTGATTGAAATACTGTAAGAGAAAAGAGAGTCTATCTTATTGATTATGGTGTAAAAGTCCTTGTTGGATACTACTTATTGGAGTTGCCAAAAAAATCGATTCGCCCATTACTTAAGTTATTTTTTTGGGGGATTAACCCATATGTCACAAACATCTTTTGGGAATTATATATTTACTTTTTTCTTTTTAATTGTAACATTTATGATGTCTACACATACGTACACACTCTGATTTCAATTAAGTGATTATTAGTATGATTATTAGTATGAGGGCCAACTCATAAGTACATATTTATTATACCTTATTTTTTTTAAAACAATTGATTTGAATGGATTAGAATCTTTCTTGAACTCAGTAAATTTCAATCTTATGGTTTAGATTCATTCACATTATCATCTTATTAAATTTAAATATAAAATTTTTAATACAATTGAATTGATAAGTGTTAAAATTGAACAAGATAATGATTTGATTGAATTTGAACAGCAAAATTGAGGTATGTAAAATTGAGGAGAGAGATTTGACTCGAGAGAATTCTTTTCGGTTCGAATATATCTTTTAAGTGAGAACTTGTAAAATAGTTATGATTTAAAAATCAATCCGTTTTTAAAATGCAAATGATCAGCTGTTCGTTACCTACCCATACCTACCTCTTTTTTTTTTTTTCTTGTCCTGCGGATCAATATTAAGAATTAATGCAGTTCATTTACAATACTAGTTTCAGACATAATCAAAACCCACATGTTACATATGCATTAAATTGTAACAATTAATGTCCACAGAGCCCTTGTACCACATATACAATACATTTAACCAACTGTTTCCTCAAGTCTATTACTACCCAAATTTTGGTTGGAAATTGAAGTCATATATATATATATATATATATATATATATTGTGTTGACTAAGATCGCATGGGCCTTGAAGCAAATGATGGAACATTTTGGGCTCTAAGGCCCATGGTGTTGAAAGTATTTGGTCCTATAATTTGCATATTAGTAAACCATCTGCAATTACACTGAAATTGCAATTATTATTGAGAATGTGGGTGGAAAAGCATGGAGGAGATTAGTAATTGGGAAAAGGAAAGACAAAGTTGTGGGTTAAATCAAATGGACAAACCCACTTTCAATCATGTCGGGCATGTGTGTCTGTGTTTGGATAGTTTCACTGATAAACTGACAAAAAAGAGTACATGAATTTCCATACGGTTGTCTCCCAAATTGTATACGTACAAATTAAACTGCTCTCTCATTCATAACTTGTCTCGCTCTCACTCACTCACTCACGCCTCTGTCTGTCTGTTATTTTGGTTATACAGAGGTATTTGTATTTACCTGTTTATATACAATACTCAGTTGTGTATCGATTTTTAACCTTTTCCTTCACCGAGTTGAGCGGTGTTTTAATGTTTGACAGGTGAAACATCTTACCATACTATACAAGACAATGTCCCCTTCCTCTCTTACTGCTATTGCTTGTCTTTTCCTCAGCAATTCGACGTCCCACCTACCACTAAACTTCATAATCAAATGTAAGATTTAATTATTATCTTTATATATATAACTCAATTGCTTAGCAAATCACGTCTGTCTAGTTCAATGGTATAACCTCTTTATCTTCAAAGGCGAGTGTTTCGAGGTTGGAACTTAGCGTAAGTAAAAATACCTAAACCTATTTACCTAAGAGGAATCGTCTCAATTTTTTACTTTTTTGTGCAAAAAAATTATAGAAAGAAAAATAAATTAGTAATTAGTACTACAAGAATTCAAAATGCTAGAGGGGTGATTATCATATTCTCTCTCTCTTATTTGGTTAAAGATAATCATTGATGAGAATAAGTGTTACGTATCCTTTATCACTTTTCTCCTTAAAACAAAGTCTTTAGTGTTTTCAAATCAAATGATGATTAGGTTAATGGAAAAGACAGCCTAAATCAGTGATTGCCAGCTAACTTATACGGTAATCTCCATAACTCTTAACGTGTCCACCCTGCCTCTACATTGGTTTATATACATATATAATATTGTTTTCAATACTTAAATAGTTTTGTGTATATAAACTATAATTGTCTCTGTATAATAGTCCAGTGCATATAGGATAGAATGATCGTTGTGGAATATGGTGTTTTAAGGTGCTCGACACCACCATATTTATCTCTGTACGTATATGGATTATTCTCTAAAACTACTATATTTGTCTATGTATATGTATATATGTGTATGTATAGTTATATAATATTTACGTATATGGAGGGTATAGGAGCCTTCTAAGTAGTTCTAGAGAGAGATACTAACTTTGAAGTGCCCACAACAGCCATACCCGACAGGGCGACCTCCTTCCGGGAAAAACGGGGTTCATGTCACTTTTACACACGAATCCACGGTAGGTTACCCTCACATGCCTTCATGTGAGACCACAAAACAAATTTCATTTCATTTAGGACTAATTTCATTTTAATTTAATTTATGGTTCATGAGCAAATAAAACTCATTCCAACTCGCATTGAGAGCATGTGTGCCACCTTTTTCATGTCAGGTACAACTATATCATATCCATTAGTTGTTGTTATAGTTCAAAAAATATATATTCATTTCTTTTTTTTTCTTTTTCTCGATTCCTATAAATTTTATACAAGATATACTCAAGTCCTCTAAGCTTGATACTGGACACAGAGCGTATGGAACATTTAAATGTAGGGAATAAAAAAAATAGATGAAAAGGAAGAGAGTAAAGGGATGGAGGATACATGTCTACCACAATACTATTAATTTTATAAATTAATGCACTTAAACTAAAGTAATAATGCCTTTTTAGTTTAATTCAAACAAATTTCTTTTCTTCACCTCCTCTTTCTATCTTTTTATTTTTTCACTGAGCAAGAAAGAATATATTGAAAAAATAAATATGTACTTGGATCCACAGCGGTCACCACATGAAAAAATAAATATGTACTTGGATCCACAATGGTCTCCACAATCCAGTCGCACTCGTATCCGTCCATAAGGGTCACCACAATCCACCCCCTTAGGCTCGGTGTCCCTGTCAACACACTTTCGATTGGGTCGAATTCTGATACCATTTGTAATGGCCCGTTCTACCACATAGTATGATATTGTCTGCTTTGGATCTAAGTCCTCACAATTTTGCTCTTCAGTTTTACCCTAAAATGCCTCATATCATTTGGAGATCGAGAACACACTACACTCATCCCCTTCTTAACATCCAGACGATGTGGGATTGAATACTTTATAGTCTGCTAGTGTGGTAGTTCGCCCAGTGTCTCTCGCACCCGCTCACATCACACCCGCCCACAAGATACCACTAAATTAACGCGCTTAATTGGTAGGGTTGGAGTTTTACTTAATATAACCTAGGGCATGCTCTGCACGATGTTGATTGTTAATATACAGTTTACGCAATTACAAAAAATAATAATAATAAAGAAAGAAAGAAAAGGGTTCCAAAATTGAACATAATTCACCATCGATCAAGACTTTTGCTAAGTGATATATATATATATTAAAAGGAAGATTAGAAATTCGATCACACCAATGAATCATTGGTCCATCTCATATAACCTCTCATTTTTTAAATGAGATGTTGAAGGGTTCGAGACCCATAGGTAGAGAGGCAAATGAACTGAGTCGAGTCGAACTTGAGTCTATTTACGTTCGGTTCGAGATCGTGATGAGCTCGAAAAGTTGAGCTTGGCTTCGGCTTGTCATTATTTTAAACAGTTCAAGTTGAACTCATTTAATAACAAAAATCGTTTGGACTCTATTTGAACTCGTGTTCAAAATCATTTTTGCTTATTCATGAATTTATACACGAGTTTACACAAATTTATATTCACAAGACGAGTCTAATATTGTTCAGAATCAGCTAATCTAGTATAGAAATTAAGATTAAATTCAACTTATTTACTTAACGAAAGAACCTAAATCGAATCATAAAAGAACATAACCCAAACTATTCATAAAAACTGGATTCATTTGTAGTCTTACTCACAGCCATTTGGGATATGAGTACGAGTATCTACTGGAAAAAAAAAACACTATACTTCAAAACTTGAGTTGTGTCTCGGTTCTTCTATGGAAAAAAGAAGTTGAAACATTGTAACCCAATTAGGGCTAAGGCGCGTAGGGGATGGAATTTCGTCCTTTGTATAATGGACAGATCTGTGGTGGGACCCGTGCTGTGCCCCCACTAGGGTTACTTTAACCGTCGGATACGGCCGGTTGCATCCCGGCCGCACATATATTCATGGCTTTATAGGTATGCCAGTATTATACAATATATATACGTGTTTTTTATTTTTTGTAGGTTAATGGGATCAATGAAGTCAGTCAGCTTTTTAATTAATAGGTGGAAAAAAGGTGGAGTTTCAGTTTTCTTAGGCCCATTATTCTTCTTGGGATTGGTGGTAAAAGACCTCAATTCTCCTATAAATACTGCCCACTCCCATCCCCCTAAGCCTACACCTCTCTCTCTCTCTCTCTGTATATATATATCTCTCCCTTCCTTTCTCTCTCTAAAAATCCTGTTAGGGTTGTTTGATGATGAGGGTGAAATATGGCAGCTTTTCCCCATCCAATCTTCTGGGTGTCTAAAGATGAGATGGAGATGGTGGTTCTCTTTGTATTCTTCCACAGCTTTCTTGAACTGCATCAGTATCAAAGGTGATTCAGTAGTAGCAGTTCAATAAAGCTGTGGGAGGATACAGAGAGGATCAAGAAAATTCAACATCAGATTTGGTATTATTTGCATGGTATCTTGATCTGTCCTCTATATATATATATATGAAGGTAACTTGTACCACTCTTTTTCACTATTCTCCGAATCGTATGATGCATTGATGATCCATAGTTTTTCTCATTAGAATCTACCATCTTACCTTTGCAGATTCGAATTAATTTACAATAGTAAAATGGTATATTTGTGTTATCGATCTCTATTGTCTTTTCTTTGTAACATTGGTACTTCATGGTAAATCATGGATAAATCTTTCAACTATAGTGTTTGATATGTTGGAAATCCAATCCAACAATTTTTGTTTGCTTTACATGTGTTTTTTTTATGTGTATATTGTGAATGTCTACTTTTAATTTTATTTTATTTCTAATTATATAATTTGTTTTGTCGACACCTCCTTAAATTTGTTTTTATCTCATCAGGTTAGCAGAATTCTAAGTTGGTTGAGTTAAAGTTGGGTGATTAATATAATCAATGATCAGTTATACTTATATGTAGTCCTTTTTTTTCTCTCTTTTGGTTGATTTAATGTATTCATGTTGTCAATGCTAGTTAACAGAATTTTTGGACTTGGTTTTTACCATGATGAGTTAGTGTTTGGTGATTAACATGCATAAGCTGCTTTTTAGAAGCCATTTATGTTGCAATTTACTCTCTCTCTCTCTCTCTCTCACACACACACACACACAAACACACATATATCTACACATGTACAACATATGTACTGACTTGAACAAGTAACTGGTGCATTTTCTCTCCCCTGTGTTCCTCAATGTGTAGACCCTTGAATCCTGGTCCATATGGTGGGAAGGATTCACTGAATGGCTATGGCTATGGCTATGGCTATGTCTATGGCTGATGAGGGAATATTGGTTAATTTCTTTGTAGATCGATGATAGATTCTTGTCTTTATTCTGATATTCTGATGTATCTTGATTTTATATATTGCATTGCAGCCTTAATACGTGCATAGAATGCACTTGATCTATATATATATATATATATATATAATGCTTTGTAACTCGATCAAAAGCATGTTTTACTCCATAAGTGAGCATGACTAAAAAATTTACTAATAGTTTTACGTTATATTATATATGCACTGATGAATGTTGTACATTTTATGTGGCCACAAGATAGAATGAAAACTTTCCTTCTATTGAATGTTAGATGGACCACAAGGGTTGGCATTGCCTTCTTTCTTATGGAACTCCTCACCAACTCATTTCATTCAAGTTTTAAAGCCATTCATATGAAACCTACAAAGGTTAGGTAAGCTTTTTATGATAACAGAATATAGAATAACTATCTTCGTAGTTAATGTAACGAACTAATTGTTCTTTTCACCTTGTTGATAACCGGTTAAAAATATTGCAGAAGAGAACTACTACAAGAAAAATTAGGGTTTTTCTTTAGCAAGGTAGGTAATGACAACTATGTGGAAAAAAACTGTTACTGGTGATCTAGATTACTGTAATAAACATATAGTTGTGACTATGATGCATTAAGATCATATTATCGGCTTTGTTTTTGTTTTTGTTTTCCCTAGATAAATACCATTTTGCTCTTTGGATGCTATTTAAACCAAACTTTTATTAGTGTGTGTGTATCCAAATCAAGAATCATACCAAAATCTATGTGGCCAAGAATTGAGTTAAATGTGCCAAAATAAAACTACTTACAGAGACAGTTTTCTGTGTCTGATTACAAGTATATACTGTATTCATAAAAAATTATAGTACATTAGCATTAAGTGGTTCTTGGGGCACTTGTATATATAAACTTGTATAGCTGGATTTACAGACTTTTCATGGTGCTTTGGATGTAAACTTATTAGCTGGATTGACAGAGCTCTAACAGTAGCAATCAGATTCAATCCAATCCATGGGCCACTGCTTTTGTTTTTATGAAGATATTGTATCAAAGTGTAATCTTCTTTTAAGCTCATTACTATAATATATGTATACACACACACACATATATCTATATAATTGACTTCTCTTCGCTGTAAGATTCCTTTAATTATAGTTTATGTTCTAGTATGATAATGGAGGAAACACCAACTGCTGTTTAAAAGCTTTTCTATTTTTTCAGTATTCATATATTCTGGAATATATATATATATTATCCTCTTTACTTTAGAGTGTTAATCACTTGATTATAATTAGTACTGTAGGTTTAAAGTAATTAATTATTTGGGATCGGTACGTGTGATTAAATTAATGTTTCTTATAATTTACCTACCACCCAAGACCAAGTCAAAAGGTCTAGACTTGTTTGTCTGTTTTGTTTTGTTGCTTTTCTTTTTGGTAGAGAGGTGATTGAAAAGCAAGTGTTGGACATCTCTGGGGCTCTGTACATAATTTTTTTGCTAGAAGAAAGATGGGTGCAAGTAAAAGAAAAGAAGAATAATGGATCAGATTAAAGCAATGGATGCTGTTCATGACATTATGTTGCATTGAGGAATGCTATTGATCTACAAAGTCTGATGCAGAATTCAGAAAGAATATGCCATGCCATTTACTCTCTCTCTCTCTCTCTACACACACACACACACACACACACATTCGAGAGCTCTGAAAAGACTTCATACATGTATGATGCTTGGAATACATGAAGTAGATGGATGCTAGGTATTCTATGAATTTTGGAATTTAATTGGCAATGATAAGGCAAGGGTTCGAAGAAAACACAATGTTATAGTTTGTTCATATATATAGATATATATATATAGCAATATTGTTCTTTTAATGCTTTCCTAAAAAATTTCTTTGAATTTTAATTTTTCAAATAGAAAAGTCATGGATATGGTTCACAATGATTCCACCATGGAATATATACTGATTGTTGTTAAATTGGCTCTATTCTCAAGTCCATTTCATGGTAGATAAAGTTTCCATTAATTGTTGTTGGGCACTTTAGATTCATATGATGTCTCGTTCAATCAGTTGAAGCAATATTTAAATGCCCAATAGTGACGTGACTGTTCTATTCCTCCAACATATTGGGACGCCATTATTAGCCCTCCATGCCTTCTCTTTTTCAATGCTACTGATCTATTCTAATCCATGTTTTCTCCTCAAGAATTGTTGCATATATATATATATATATATATATATATATATATATATATAATCACTTGCAATATTCTTCAAGCCAATTAAACAAATCCATACTTTTTGGTACAAAGCCCATGCTTGTAAGGTCATGAGGTTTCTAGCCTTAAAATTCTGCAAAACATTCATGTAATTACTTGTACATCGTCTTGATTATTTTTATAGTTTAAAAAAAAAAAAAAATCTCCCTAGTTAGTAGACATTGATTCATTTACTCTCTTGAATACATGACCTCTCACTAGCAGCTACATATATACAGTAGAAAGAATGATATTTGTCCAAAACACTTCATTGCCTGTAGAGTTGGATTGATGTGATACATATCCAAGTGATACCCTTCAAGTGGTCACACGCACACCCAAATAGATAACTGTAGCCATGGCTAATACAGATTAAGCCGAATCGATCCGCATTACTAAATAATATTATTAGAATGGAGCTGGTCTAGGTTATGAACTTGCTTGAATTTCCCGGGAAAAAAAAAATCTATAGGTACCTCAATTTGTTCTGGAGGCTACAGATAAATTGATTCCTCTTTCAGTTTTTAGACCAGGGTCTGGTTTTCTTTCAGTTTTTAGGTTAGACAGCATTTGATTTAATTGTGTTTGAAGATTGTTTCTTCCCTTCTTTTTTTTTCTGTAAGGGAAAATTTATCGGAGGGAAACTGCACAGAAGACAAGCCACAAGGCAGCAAGAAACAAGGTTGAGCCCTCCAAAAAGGCTACAGGCTACCAACTAGAGGACAAACTCGGCTCTTGTCATTGCAGGGTCGGGAGATGGTTAGACATATGCAGCCTTAGCTCCACATGCGAAGATGTTATTTCCTTGTTTGTCACAATGGATCAACTTTACTGTTTCACCCGAACTTGCACTAAAAAACCGTTGAATATAGCAGGAATTCAGAACCTTAATTTCAAGATTTAGGTAGGATTAGGGACAATAGAAGAAGAGTGCTGTTTTTCTTGAACTTAATAGAGAGCAAGAAAATATTTTCCCAAATGTTTACAAATTAAAATAAATAAGGAAAGTTGAATTGCATCAGTGAAATTTTGCTCCTTAGATATACAATTGCCATATTTTCAAGGAAAAAAAAAAACTAGAAGCTAGGAAGAGTTATTTTGTCAATGGCTTATTTCATTTGTGTCTTTGAAACCCATAGAAAGTGAGTGCATCATGCTGGGAAATCAGTTTTACTATACCATCCCCTGGTTGAATTTTTCAAGGAATAAACTGTAGAACAAATTTATATATAATTGGTAAGTATACATTCACTAGTACTTGTTGTCTTCTGTAATGTTTTCCAAATCAGGCACAGCCCAGATTAATTTCAATGTTATCTCTTCGTGTCATGCCTGACACTTCCATATGTTTATACATGTAAAAACCCTTTTTCTGCATAAGTAGATCTCTATATTCCTGACCATGCTTGCCAAATTCACTGAAAAATCATGTCTAGTAATAGGACAATTGAGACATTCTGAATGAAAAATCAAAGTTAAGCAATGACAGAAAACTGTATCTCATTAATTTTTTTTTTTTGGTGAAAAATTAAAGAAATTATGTTGAGGTACAATTTGCCAAATTGCATACAGAAAATTGTCCACCTGACGGCCAAGTACTTATTACTTCTTGGATTGTGATTGCTATCTTATTAGGTTCAACCACTCTAGCTGTTCGGAATCCACAAACCATTCCTACTAATGGTCAGAATTTCTTCGAATATGTCCTTGAATTCATTCGAGATGTGAGCAAAACTCTAGATTAATTGTTTCATACCAAGTTAAAGCCATCAAGTGTTCGGTTCCTATGCAATTGTAATGAGATAGAAGTAGAGAAGAGCATTCATACACTGAAAATGCAGAACAAGTTAGGCAGCACTCGGCTGAAATTTCCGAAGTACTAGTCGTTTTTTTCGAACTAATTAAAAAAATATGCTCTAGACTCTTAGTTTAAGAGTTAGAACAGTAATTACAAAATCTCAACCAATTAGTACTTAAATTATTATGCATATATCTCCCCTAGTAATGTCTCGCATTAATCTGTACGTGTTCACTAGATAGTGTCATAGAGGAGGCATGCATTACTTTAGAGAACCTAAATCTCTCAAATAAATAAGTAATAGGGCTAATTTTAAGCATTTGTATTCAGTGCAATATTGACAGTGTGTGTGTGTCTATATATATATATATATATATATATATATTTCCTTTATGGTATACAGAACTACCATGCCTCATTGCCTATTTGCCTGTCTGGCCTATATAGACTAAATTTTTGTGGACCTACCATCCACCTACCATTCAAAATTGTTGCATTCACTTTGGCAAAACGTATCAAAGAGATGTTATTCAAACACTTAAATTTTTGGAATTCATAATGTCAATTGTGCACGATGATGATTAGTATTAATTAGGGGGGCCAAATATGGTGATGTTATGCTAATTCATTCACCTAATTAATGACTTTTTTTTTACTCACTTTTCAAAGAAGAACTTCGAAAATAATAGAAAAGGACAAAAATAAGGTGTGCTTGTGGGGTCACCTCAATTTTTAGTTCTTCAGCAACAAACAAGGTCTTCCCACAGAGCATGACAGCGAATTTCTAAATGATTGACATTTGAAGATTGATAGTGAATAGTAAATATATCACGAAAAAGAAAAATAATAATAATCATCAATTAATGGAAAACATACAAAATTGAATAACAAATGAAAGGAGTACATGCATGCATCTTAGAAAGAACACAATTTTAATTAAAAAAGGGGTAAAAAAAAAATACAAGAACATATATTATCATTATATAATTGGTAAAAATGATAGGAAAATGCATTACCATTATCATAAAGTGGTCTTTTTTATTTTATTTTATTTATTATTATTATTATTATTTATATTTTTTTGGCCTTTTCCCATGTACATCTTTCGAATATATGCAATATTTGCATTTACGTGGAAAAAAAAAACTGTTATTTTCACATTCCTTTTGATTGCATTCACAATGTAATGATTTAAGTTTTTGAGGATAATGTATATGTTGTTGTGTTCTTTATAAGATGTACAAATTTCATTTGAAAAATCACTTTCGGATTTTTTCTTTGATTCCTTTGATGTTCTTCGTTCAAAATGTGAGGTCTGTGAATGCATCCAAAACAATTATATGGAAATGAAAACAATACATTGACATTGAGGTGGATGTATATAAAAATATATATATATACATAAAAATATATGATTCAAGACCATATTTCAGGGTTTATCTTCAAAATTAAGGTTAATTATAAAAAAATGCAAATAAAGAATCTGAAATACCATTCTGACCCAAATTTAGGTGTAAATTTTGGGATTAACAGAACGTGCATTTATGAAAAGGACAAGAATAGACTGTAGATTTTAAATATCTGTAAGAATTTTAAGCAATGCAAACAATTAATTAACAGACAAGTCCTAGAAATTTACCTCTTTTTTAAGAGGAAGAAATAGTTGTGCAGTTGTAGTACAGTTGGACAGTTGAGATCATCATCCTAACAGGTCTGAAACATTAAGTGAGAGCTGAATTTTGTAATGTATAGTTTTAAATCCAATATTAATTTAACCACACTGATGATGGTTGGGTTTGTTTCAGTGCGTGTCTGTGGCTGAGAGAACGGCAGATATCCTGTACAACTATATATATATATATATATATACAAACACTCACACACACACACACACACACACACATATATATATATATAGTCCGAGAGAGAGACTTGAGTGAGAGGGGTAAAAAAATAAAAAATAGAAATACTGGTTTTCGCAAAGTGACAAAGTTTAACCTTTTTCACAAAATTGTAGGAGATCATTACAAACAAAAGGCAAATAAGATTTACTATCAGTTATTGTTAATAAAGGGTAAAAGGTACGGAATCTCCCCTGCAACATGGCTCAGTTTTTATATTATGCATCAATTCCTAGTGTAATTTTCTCTAGTAATTCAGGCAATTCTTTAAACCAAATTAGAGAACTTAACAGGAAAATTCAGACCCACATCACAATTCAGCGTCACACCCATTTTCTCTAAACGAAACTGTAGTAATTCCAGTGAATTATCTCAAATTATAGAATATAAATTTATATTTCTTAAAAAAAAAAATATGAAATGGGGTTTGAATTACACACACAAACAAACACGAACTAATACGTATAACAGATATACACGACAATTATTACCTGGCTTACATGCAGAAGATAAAAAGCACATGGTCAGGGGTAGCTAGCTGCACCATCTCATCAGAAAGATTGGCGAAATCCTGAATCGCCATGTTTTCCCACAGCTTTCTTGAACTTCCATGGTTGATCTATATATATTCATATACATATACATATATATAGCTAGAGTGATCAAATTGGTAGAAGAAGTTCAAGAAAGCTGTGGAAAAGCATGACAGGACTTGCAATTTTATTTTTATTTTATCACTTCAGATCTCACTCCTCATCTTCTATCTTTCACTATATAGCTTAGATGAGTGGATTTGGTTGATGATATAAGAAAGAGATTTAGAGAGAGAGAGAGGGAAGAGAGAGAGAGATAGCGCAAAGGAGGAGTTGAGCTGAACCATGCCCATACAAATGCTGATGGACCACACTAGCATGTATAATCTGTGTCACCAGCTTTATAGAGAGGGGAGGGGTTAGTAGGGTTCACTTCACTCCCACATGGCGCATTTTACCCACATAATGCCTGCTTTAGTTGTGAGTGCGCAGTGGGGTAGCTACAGACATACAACAGATGGGTCAAGAAAATAAATAAACAAACAAAAAATGCAATAACGAAATGAAAAAAAAAAAAAAAAAGGAAAAGAATGATAGAAAAACATACCATGCCCATCACATGCCTCCATGTGAACATGATCTCTTTATATTATATTGCAAATTAAAGGTATGGGTGTCTATGGTCCCCCAATCGTTATGTTTTCTTTCCCCCATCAGACCTCTCTCTCTCTCTCTCTCTATATATAAATATATAACCCACAATATAGATTTTTCCATGCATATGTGACCATTCGAGAAACCTTATGTATTGTAGGAGAGGTGCATACACATTTTGTGATAAGGAGACTTTAGTCTGAGGAGTTCCTCTTTCCCAACTCATGACAATAAATAGGCAATGTGCGTTTGTATCATTTCTTTAATTTTTGTGCTAGCAAGTACCAGAGCATGTTGTCGAATTGAACAGGGGTGGTAATTGTGTTGATGGAAACTACGGGTCATATTCGCATCATGTCCATGTAATATTATACTGTTATATATTGAATAATCATATCAGAAACCTCTTAACTTTTGATTTTGACATGAACAAATCTTTATTCAACAATTAGCACGGCAATCATCTGATTGAGCACTGTTTTGTTATGGTCAATTGTAATGGATCTAATGTGACCATGCGTCCTTCCCGGACTTCGGGTGTTTGGGATTTTGTACAGACTAATTTATAAGGTACAAGTGCCCCCTCTACCCAAGTTGGATAAAGATCGGATCTGACTAATCTTTGAGGGGAATTTTGCCTCAATTAATTTTCGAGACACTATACAAAGCGTCCCCTCCACCCGGATTAGGTAAAGATAGGATCCGACTAATCTCCGAGACAGTGTGCAAAGTGTCTCCTTCACACAAGTTGGATAAATATCGAATTGCACTGCAACGAGGCCCCTAAAGAGTAACACAGACAATCTATGTAACATATTAACCACTAGACCTAACTATTAGGAGTTTTCAACATATACGAGTTTGGGCTTGTGTCTTTTTCGGCCATTGGGCCACGAAACTACGCTTTTTTGAGTTGTACATTTTTACATATATAAATATGCCAACATTTACCTTTCAAAAAAAAAAAAAAAAGAGTAACACAGACAATTTATGTAACATGTTTAATAAATAAGTTATGTAACCTACACGTTACTATCCGTTTAAATTAAATGAGTCATGTAACTCATTTATTAACTTACGTGTAAAATATGAGTAAATGAGATAATGAATGACTAAATTTATAAAAATAGGATAATTAGGACAATAATATAACCAAAAAAAATGTCAATTACAATATCCATAATGAGTTTATATTAAAATAATAAAAATGTTCATATATAGCAATTGGGTTAAAACAGGTAACAAATTAATAAGGTTGAAAAGACATAATTGACACAATTAATTAAACGAGCATAATCGAGTTAAATGGATTGAACTCTAAATCATGAACACAAAACGAGTAATTAAATAGATTAAACAGATTGCCACTATTATAAAACAACTAATATTAAAGTCAACCCAAACTCGTTAACTTCTTGTTGTGTTGGTGGGTCATTTCAAATTTGTTACCCATAGAATTCAAGAATATATATATATATATATATATATATATTGTCATCAAATTCACTCTAAGATTGAGAGCAGTCGATAAATGGAATTTGGATATAGTGTCTAAAATTAAAATAAAAGTAAATATATAAGTTAGGAATTTATTTGTAGCTTTTGTTTTTCACATTCATGTGAAAATGGGAATTCATCAAAGATGTTTAAGAAATATTAATTTCACATCAATATACACTCACAATTACTTTATTTTAAAAAAACGAAAAAAGAAGAAGTTGAATTCTAACATTCATATTAGGTTGACAAAGCACTAGCGAGGGGTGTTTGATATTTCATGAGTATTTACGATTGGACAATATTTACGTACTGATTGATGAGTAGATGCTCTCTCTTGATCGCAGATGTGGTCCAATCACAAATGCACACATCTCCTCTAATTACAAAATCAGAAAAGTAATAAATAAGAAAAATAAACCTCAACATTACAAAAGAGAGAATATTTTGGCGAGACCATATATCACACATTTCTGATTTTATAATTAAAGGAGATATGTGCATTTGTGATTGGATCGCATTAAAGATGAGAAAAGTGTACCTATTCACGGATGAGTAGATAAGAATGGAAAAAGATCATTTTCAGCCAAATCTTTCTCTTGAATTTCACATACTTCAATTTTGCAGTTCAGATTCAACCACCTCATTATTATGTTCAATTTTAGTACTTACCAATTCAATTGTAATAAAATTTTCAAATTTAAATTTAACAAGATAAGAGAGATTTGATTGAAAATGATCTTTATTCAAATAAATATTTTTAAACATAACTTCGTAAAGGAATGATACTTTCTTCATTTTTACATGTAACTAATTGAGATTATATGATGGTATGGTAAAAGATTGTAATAAAGAAATGAGAGAGAGAGAGAGAGAGTGTTTTATAATGACATTGGCTTCTGAAAACCCTAAATAAGAATGAGAAAAAAAAAAAAAAAAAAACATTAGTTTTAGGGGGAGATAAGATGAGAAATAGAATATAAAAAGGAGATAACATAAAGATATGATCATGATCAAGTCATTTGACATGCTGCGATGTACTACTACTTACATCAAGAGAGGGATGGGGCAATCAGTAAATATATAACTCGCAACAGCCCGTATTTGTTGCTGTTGTGGGTGGGCCCATCAGAGTTGTGATGGTGGGTTGTGGACTCCACTTTCCCTCAATTGGCTTATGCTGTATTAAAAAAAGTTTCATTTTTTCTTTATTTATTTATTTTTTATCTTTTATTTATTTTTGTTGAATGGTAATATTAAAAAAGTTTCACAAGAC
Organism: Cornus controversa; assembly: GCA_026545225.1. Lineage (NCBI taxonomy): Eukaryota > Viridiplantae > Streptophyta > Magnoliopsida > Cornales > Cornaceae > Cornus > Cornus controversa. The sequence continues at coordinate 61,819,352 of CM048851.1, read as the reverse complement.
CCGGTACTGTCAGGTCTATCTCATCACAACCTTTCGTATTTATCAGTTTAATTTTCAGTTTGTTTTTTGTTTGTGTTCGGCGCAAGTGGGTGGGTGTATGTATGTATGTATGTTACCTGTACATACATATACATACATATATATATATATATATATAAACTTTTATTTTTCTGATATATATTTAAAGTTTAAAGACGGACAAGTTCACTGTGGTAGTGTGGTGTGCATCAGTACAGAGCCATCTCTTACGTCACTGTAGCAGCTTTAACAACCACCGTCTGATTGCAAGCCAGATGGATCGTTGCATGCGTGTATGAAATGTCAGAGTTTTACTCACCTTCATGCAGAAAAATTACAGTACGTAAGATATATTTTACTCTGTACATGCGCGATTGCTTGGTGAATGATAAAGTGAAAATACTAGTGTCGCACGTGACCCATCACAGGAGAATATAACGGAATTAAACCTAGTCTCATACTCACACCTCCATATTGTTAATGAAATTTTTTACTTGTACGCACAGATCATTTGCGCTCATTGAAATTATATCTATTTTCCAACATTAAATTTACTTACATTCAGATTTAATTTAAAATTAAATCTAGTTTTAACACATTAAATTTATTTATTTCAGCTCGATTTAATTACATTAAAAAAATGACTGTACCTTTTAATAATAGGAATAAGAATAGGAATAGCCATCTTTCTTTTTCTTTTACTTTTACTTTTTAATAGTAATATAGTATTTCCTTTCTGGCCAAACATTGAAACAAAATCAGCATAGTATGTTTTTATTTCAACTGCGCAAGTGTCAAATCAAAGTACGTTTTCTATCCGAGACGGTTGGTTAGTTACATCGCGTGTTCATTCTCGTGCGCCTTTACCGCGAAACTCCGAAACTATATTTTGAAAATGGATGCCCTCGATCCGTCACTCTCTATCTGTATTCTGTATTATATATATATATATATATGCACACACTGTGTCTTTTTTTTGGAGTGTTTGTCACGGGGCCACGGTGTCGTAAGTTGTCACGTGCTGCTGATTAATAGCCCGTCGGCGCTGTCTCCGCCTTTATCGTACCAACGGCCCACCTCCACTTCTTTGAAACTGAAATTTGACAACCGATCACATACAACTTTCACGCATATACCACCGGACATCAAGGTATGATCTCTTTTTTAAAGTGCATGTTGAGAGTTCAAATCCAGGACCATGCTATGGATAGGAGTATGTAAAACTTTAACGTATATAGATTTATAAAATATAACTAAAATTCTCTTTAGAGCACCGAGTCATTACATTGGCCAACCTAAAATTAGGGTATTCATTTTAGTTGACAATTGAACCATTTAGTACGAATTGATTAAATTTTTTAATCACTTGATTCGAATACAGATTCCTAGTCTAGTTAATGAATTTGGTCCTACAAAAACCAACCAAACAATGGCAATCCGTAACTATTTCATAGGAATATATATATATATATATATATATATATATATATATATTTTAAGCACATGAGATATGTTCTCAACGAAAAAACATACCTTAAAGTTTATTGGAAGCTTACCTTAAAGATAAAAAAGTATGTGATTAAGATAAAAAGTATTTAAATTGGAAGAAAATTTTATATCAAAGTATTTTTGATAAAATACTAAATTGAAAGTAAACCAATATCTACAAAAAAACTTAATCTTTAATTGATTTTTTTTCTTTTTTTGCAAAAGATATGTTTAATTAAATTGAAGATAAAAAAATCCTAATTTTACTTAAATAAAAATTCCGAAAGCTTGTTTGATTTAAAAAGGGATTTTTAAAAATTATATTATTATGTGATTAAATTACTACTTCTAAGTTTTAAATAGTATATAATATAGTGTAGTGTCTAAATATATTATATAAATTTGTGAAGGTGGAGACTCAAAACAAAACAAAAAATCCTAACTTTAATATAAAAGGACAATTATGCAAAAGTTTATATATAATTTGATTGTATACATTACAAGTGAATCTACATGATACACACATATATCTTTGAAGAGATTGGTGTTGTGTGCATTAAAGTTAGTATCGTTTGTCACTGTCATGTCTAGTCCGATCAAATATGGGTTAACGGATTGACTCGATTCATATTCAACCCCACTCATATTTAACTCGATTCAAACCCGCCTCGTCACCCCTACCAACAACAACATAAATGCATTCCTATGGGGGTTAATTTATAACTTTTTGTAAATTAAAGGATGTGGTGCCAAAAAATATAGTAAATGTGTATTTTGCAACTTTTTGATAGTAAAGATCGTTTAGTTTAGTGTAATGTGGGTAAAATTTTAATTTTATAAAATAACACCAAATAAAAAAAAGAAAAATCTAATTTTCTTTAGAAAAGATCTTGCGGCCCAAACCCGCCTGAGAGAGGAATCAGCCCAAATGCAACTTTTAATAATGTTTAAAAAAACTATTTTGGACAACACAATGTACTACTACATGAAAACTGTCCACTATTAATTGATATGACATAATAAGAAAAGAAAAAAAAATACCGGATCAATGAAAGCAAGTGATACCACGTCTGCTAAGGGTGAAGCCGGCAATTTTGATATGGAGGGTCGACACACTCCTATCATGTAATTCAAATTTTTAAAAAATTATAAATTAATTGTAATATATATATTTTTTTATTAATATTGCTCTTAGTATATATACCTTGAACATATATAATCAAAAAATGAGAAAAATGCAAATAAATAAATAGATAGAAAACTAAAATGACAAAAAGAAAAAACATAAAAAAGATGAATAGATAAGTAATAGGTAAAAAAAGAAGATGTAAAGAAACGTCACTGTGAAAGAAAGAGCAAACTGTAAAAAAACATCTTACCTATTTTTTATTGACAAAAATCATCCCTCGTATATTTTTTCGGGCAAAAATTTTCCCTTCAACTAATGAAGACCAGAGAGAGTTATTACGATGAAAATGCTTCCCTCATCTATTTATATTTATTTTTATTTTTATTTTTATTTTTCATTAAAAAAATTTTGTTTTATTTATCCTCTAATTTATAATATTATTTTTTATTTGTAAAAAAGTTGTTGATATTTTGTATGAGTTTCCCGGAGACACAAGATTTGTTTCAATTATTTTTTACGTTGTTTTCTTTAAGTAGAACTTCCAATACTGTAGACTTTCTTTTAATAATTAAATCTTCTCTTAATTTCAAAAATTAGAAATTTTCGAATATTTTTTGAAAATTTTAAAATTGACACTTTTTATTTTTGTTTTCCTTATTCAAAGGTAATTAGAGACGATTTTTTTTTTTTTTTATCAAAAATATTAAAACATGTTGACGAGAATAGTTATTGTTGCATTTAGATTGTTTTTTGGCAAAAAAATATTATATCTTGACACTTATCTAGGGGTGTGGTAGAAGTGTCGAACACTTGAACATGTGTAAAATACTCTTTAGAAATGTTCTGAATTTTTTTTTTTTTACATACGAGGGAAATAACGAGGACACGAATAGGACATGTAGGGGACATGGCGAGGACACGGATAAGACACGGCAGAGTATTTTTTGTAATTTTTGAAAGTGCAAAAAGACCCCTGAACTATTTTCAAAGTTGCCAAAAGACCTCCTGAACTTTTCCAAAGTTGCAAAAAGACCACTGAACTATTTTCTTGAGCATTTCATTCCCTCATCTTCTAAAAGTTGGCAACTTGACCTCTAGAAGAACTATAATGACATATATATATATATACCCTTTAATATGGCCATTATGTCATTTTTTTTTTAAAATATAGTGTTTTATTAATAAATATTCAAAAAAAAATCGGTAGATAAAATTCTTAAATAATAAGTTTAGAAACAAAAATAAAAATAAAAGACCAAGGGAACTTTATTTAACACAAAGTCATATTGTTTTGTATGGTTTTTTGTATTTAAAACTATTTGTTTGTTATTAGAAAAATAAGTAACGTGTAAGCTTCTAGTAGTGGGTTTGAACCCAATGACAACACCTATTTTTTAAAATACATTAATTTCATGACTATGAAGTGAAGTATTTGTGTAATTAAGTCTTCTTTTTTATTATTATTAGATTTATGGTATTATGGATATTGGTTAACTTGTTGAATCTATGTTAATATATTATATTATTATTTTATAGTCGTATCCCCGTTGTGTTCGTGTTCTGGTTTTTTTTTAAATTTTTCGTATCGCCACATCTGTGTCGTGTCCTTCCTGTGTTCGTGTCGTGTCGTTTCCGTGTTTGTGAAGCTAACTAGCTAAACCAATGCAACAAACTTATTTTTGCTCAAGAAATCATTTTGCAACAAAAAGGGATGCTTTTTGTGACGAAATTTTCAAAGCATAAGGGTCTTTTTGATAACGCTGTCATTTTTTTTAAAAAAAAAATTGAAAAATAAAAAATAAAAATTTATTGTGTTATAATTTCTATCAAAAACATAATGGGTAGCTAGGACTTCTTGCTGTTGAGAATTTTGGCTACACTTGTAAGAACCGGTTGGGTTACTGCCTACTGGTGGACATTTATAAAACAGTAATATAGCACATAAAGTATTGGAAGGACATCATTTTGTATATGGACAATTTTTTTTGGTGCTATTTTCGACGCTGTCGACTTGTTTATACATTTACCATTGTTTAGTAAAAAATTTTAGGAAGTTATCCACTACTTTGAAATTTTCTTACATATAGGAATTTCACTACTAACAACACTTGATTTTCCATCGTAATGAAAAATAATTAAAATAAAAAATTTCTAATGGTGGAAGTCGTATATCCAAAGAATCCCATGCTAACTAATAATTTTTTGAACTTCTGTAATTTAATGGATTATTTGCGAAGGAGAGTTTTTCTAACTAAACCCATATATATATATATATATATATATAGTTAGATTAAGGGACCACATTTTTGGCATAAATTCCCAGGCCTTTCTCTTGGTTGTTTGGTTGCAAAACAATAAGTTGTACTGAAAAGTACTGTAATAATTTAAAGGTACCAATTGAATTCAATCAAATTTCTTCTTTCATTCTCAGTTGGAGGTTGTATCAGAGTCTGTGCGCCAAGCCACCACCTATATTTGAACACTTCGGTCTTCTCACCTTTTTCAGTATGAAAAGTAGCTAGAAGGCAGGAAAAGAAAAAAAGAAAAATTTAAATTAAAGGACTTCTAAAACTTATTAATTGTGATTTAACAACCTAAAACTATTTACTTCTTTGATTAAACCCTATTATCTTTGTTATATTTTTTTATTAGCCCTTTATTTTTTATAGAGCAAATTGCCAAAAAAAAAAACCTTGACCATCCCAAATTGGCACAAAACCCCAATTGACTAATAAATTGACTGACTTATTGAAATAAAGTCTAAGGAAAATTTTATGCAATTTGTCTTAAAAATATATAGAATTAGAATTTGCATAGGACTTCAATACCCATGAACCAAATCTATGCCATTTCTGAGAATTGTTTTCAATGATAAGATTAAAATTAATATAAATAACTTTTAAAAAATGTATAGAATTGTGATTTCAAAGAACTTTAATACCCATGGACAAAACTGTCATTTTTAGAGTTATTTTTCAATGATAAGATTAAAATTAATACAAATAACTCATTCGCTATAGTATTATTAAAAATTATTTTTGAAAATAAATTTATTTAAATAGATTATATTTGTATAAAAAAACTATTAGATGTATCTATAAAAAATGAAAATAACTTTGAACAATTTTCAACATTTTCTAAATCTATATTTTAAGAAAATTAAAAAGGAAAAGAAAACCTAAAATGAAAATTATTTTAAGGAGAACCTAAATTTTCTTAAATTTTTATTAAGGGACATTTTCATCATTATAACATCACTTTAATGGTGCATGATCTATAATTTTTTCTTAAATTTCTATTTTTTGGAAATTAAAAGGAAAATAAAACCTAAAATGAAAATTATTTTAATTTTTTTTAAATTTTCTTAAATTTATATTAAGGGACTTTATTACATCACTTTAATGGTGCGTAATTTACAATTTTCTTCTTAAATTTCTAGGTGGGGGAGGGGAGGTGGGTTATATGGGTATGCCATTTTATCTTTCTTAAATTTCTATTAAAGAGCATTTTTGTCATTACAATATTATTTTATGAGTGCGTGAAACTTACCAACCCTTTAACCGTTTATTTTTTAATGGTTCTCCATGTTGTTCTCAAAGTTGCAACAAGGTTTTAGGTTAAATTAGTAATTTTCTCCTTTTATTAAAACATTTTTTTTTAAATTTTTGTAGATTTGATACTCTACATTTTCAATTATTCTAATGCTATCATGCATTAAAAATCGTCGAATTTGCTTATTTCACTTCTTTTCTCCCTGAATAATTAATAACACTAAATATAATAAAGGAAAATAAAAGGAACACAAAAAAAAAACTTGTGACTCTTCACGCTCTGGTTCATCTAGTCCTTAGATAATTTCATACCTTGAAAATACATTACTCAGCTTCAGTCCAAAATATAAACAAGATGATATATACACACAACATTTGAAACTATGTCGTTCCTTTAGTACAGAATGTTTATTTTCATACTTTTACTCATGTCATCACAATTATTGATCCCATTTTTTTTTTTATAGTTATATCTAGTAAAAGATTTAGAAGCCAAGTAAACAAGCATGGTGTACAAGTGGATCCAAAATCACTCAAAATATTTATTATTTTTTAACCAAAATATTGACCCATTAAAATTACTGCAAACATATTAAAATTGATCTCAATTTAAAATTGATTTGACACCTGTAATTAAATTTTTTTTTGAAATTTTGAGAGTGTAAACGGATGAACCGGCCGGTCCGATTGTTGCATGCACTTGGGACTTGGGAGAGAGACAAAACGCGATTTGGCAGCAAGTGTGTGTGGATCCAGGCATGCGTGTGTATACGGAAAAGGACAAAAAAGGGCAGAGGGAATGATAAGATGGATCTATTATCATTGTATTATTTTGATATGATAATTAATGGGACCCACACGTAGTACATCGCACGTGCGATTCTATTCAGTACACTGAAAGTTCCTGTGTTACATGAACACTCACTGTCAGTGCTCATATTCTACTCTGGCAGAAGATTATTTACTGATAAATGTTCACTGATGGAACTTACTTTTTATCTTTAGGAAAGAAGAAAAACTTGCTCTATTTTGGATCATACTTGAGTTTTTGAAACCAATAAAGATTCCTACGGTATATACGTGTATTTTACATGTCGCACCCGTGCATAAAATTTTTGTATCAGCTGTCCGCAAATCGAATTCTTATTTTTAGAAAAGCCGCTCTCAAATCTCGAATATAGGTGAGACATACATTTTTTCAATACATAAATATGCATTGAATACATTTAACACTTATACTGCGAGTATGAATCACAATAATAATTAAAGATTGGGTATGGACATATATAATTTTGAAACATATTTCAATAGAGTCTAAAAATGGTGTTCGAATTTCATAGTGTTACAAGATCAAGGAACAAAAGTCCTATTTGGTTTAATATTTTTATTACCGTTTTATGTTTTCTAAGAATTAGTCTTATTTGATTTGCGTGAACTAATTTATTTTTTACTTATGTGATAAAGTTAGGTCAAACATTTCTCTTCAGTCATGCTATAATAACATATCTTTGTTATTGGTTGTTAAATCAATTTCTATGATACGTGTCTAGTTGAATTCTTGACTCTCTCATTACAGTTATCCAATATCAAATATGAAAATGAAGTAAATTAGTGTCACATAAATAACTGATCGTAAAACTTATGTTAAATCTATTATAATTCATATGACCCTCGTTATATATATATATATATATATTCACCTTGATAAAATTAGTACATGTTAAAGAATCACCCAAACTTCCTGATGTTTAGTGGAGAAATAGAACTCTCCACTCAAGCCCAAAATACATGTCAGCAAACATAAATATTAAATAAATAAAATAAAAATGATGAATAGATACATTCACATGAACTACATGATTTCATGGAATCAGCATCTATTCATTAGTTTCTTTTATATTGACTAGTCAGCCCAATTTTTACCTTAAGAAGTATCTTTCATTCAATTATACCACACCTGTCACTTACAAGTTCTTTTTTTTATATTTTTTTATCTTTGATAGGTGGCTAGTCAATTCCAAATTACAAAGTTAGGCTATCAATTATGAGGAAAATATGTTATTTAATTTAAAAAGAATAATACTTAGTCTCCTAATTCACGAGGAGAATTTTTCTCTTTGCAATTGACATATTTGTCATGATAAGATTGGATGATATTATTATGTTTGATATAATTAATTTCACCCATCTAAAATTAGATTATTATTATTATTATTTTTTTTTAATATATTATAAAAATATGTATATATGATCTAATAATATCATGACACATCAATTATTAAAAAAAAAAAAATCCCCTCACACGAGAGCCAAGTATTATTCTTTTAAAAATCAACTAATAGGATTTTTTTTTTTTTTGCAATAAGTAAAAATGAGTATAAAAAACAACTAAAAATCTTTTTCTACTTTTAGGTAAATGCTATGCCAAACAAGCCCTTAATAGCGAAGTAGAGAGAGCAATAAAAAGCTTACTAGTATCCAAAGCAACACATACAAGGAAACAAAATAATAGCCGACACAAACAAGACAGAATGCACCCACTGTTATTGGATGAGATATTAAAGCTAAGTCGTATTAAAGTCAATTTATAGGGGACGTGTGACATTTTTCAAAATGTTAAAAGATTATTATAAAGATGCTTTTATTTATTTTTATTTTTTTACAAAAGTCAATAAGCTAGCTAATTCCTTTGTATTGAGACGTTTCGGTGTCGTGCTTAGAGTTACATATTGAGAACGTAATTCAAGTAAAAACATACGGAAATTAGTGTGTGTGTGTGTGTATATATATATATATATATATGTAGATATATATTTATTAGAAAAATTGGTAGGGTTAAGCTATGAGCTGCCATTTATGTCTCGGATGGGAATCAAAATGGTACCAACAAAGCAACGTGTTACGGAGGTGATGAAGGAGAGAGAATGTTACGTTGTCTTTATCCGTTTGGGGGTCACTGTCATGGGCCAACTAACAGGCTGTTCAGCCAAGCAAAACCCACTCCTTTTTATGATAATAGTTTTAAAAAAATTGTGGGGTCACCTTCGGATTTTAACCGTTGGATCTTTGTGTGGAAAAATGAACAGCAGAGATGGTCCCTTCACTTTCTGTGGACCCCACAAACATCAATAATGATCCTCACATGGCGCCCCTCTGTAATTGTAGCTAGCAGCTACCCCTTCATCTTAAAACTTAAAACAAACCCCATAAAAATAATAGAAAATAATGTGAATAGTTTTTATTATCTAAATAATGTGATAATTATTGAAATAAACACTATAAAATCTGAAGAAATGTAATTTTATCAATTACTTGACTCTAATTATTTGCACAAAATTATCATCACCATGCTAAAATTATGTGGGATCAACCTTATGTTCAATTTGTTTTCTATTTCAATGAAAATATTAGATTAGAAAAGCCCAATTGGCAGCCTCCAGGGCCTTGTGGGCTGGAATGGTATATATATATGTGTGTGTGTCTATATATATGTGTGTGTGTGTATGTGTGTATATATATATATATATGTATGTATCTCTAGCACAGTCATTGAATGCAATACACATTAATCATAGTTATAAATAATAATATTTCATAAACTCAAATTTTTTTACTCAACTATAGAATTGATGCTTAGATAACAAACTATGCATCCACACATATGTTGTTAGGTTTCAGGTAATAAAAAATGTCATGACATGGTTGTACTAAAATCTATTGTTGTATTTGGAATGAGAAAGAAAAAAAGAATAAGGTTGATTGGATTGAATAATTTTAATTAACAAGTTAGTCATTTTAAAAATAGTTGAATAAGGATATTAAAACATTTTAAGAGAAGCATGTAACATAGCCATTATGAGAATGGTCTTTTGTGAAGAATTTGAGGATACTTGCATTATTTGATTATTTGTAGAAGTTTGTAAGTTGTTGAGTTGGAAAGTTTCCCAAATTTTGCAAATGGTTTGAAAATCCCGTTGATTGGAACCTGGATCATGTGAATGTTTGATCAATATAGTTGGGTTGGATTGGGCTTTTGTTAAGGTGAATTTTAGATGAGTCCATAATTATGTAACTGGGCTAAAAAATTCACAGTCCAATTTCAAAAAACTTACTAAAGCCCCAACCTGAAAAGATTGGTTTGGCCCAATTCTGAACCACAGTTCCTAAACATTAGTCACATGATATAGAATTATTCAATTCTTTTTATTCTTTGTAGTTCAATCTTGTTGCTCAACAAAGGAAGGCATAATTATCACCATGTAATGTTATATTAGCAATAGAGGTCATTTATTGTCCAATTCGAAATGGGATTGATTCATTGTAAGATTATTTTTTCATAGTATGGTCATATATATATATATATATATATATATATATAGAGGGTAGATTACACTAACCTCCCCTGAGTTTTAATCAATATGCACCGACATCTCCTCTTATTTGTCAAATTGCACTGACCTCCCTTGTCAAAGTTATTAGGTAGATGTCGTTAACGGAAGTAACAAAATTACTTTTTTGTCCTCATTTTTTTAATATTATTTTAGTTCATAAACAAAGCAAAGCGAAAATACAAAATTACCCAATTGTATTCCAATGTTTGCCCACCCTTCTCCTTTCGCTCACTGCCATTAACGACCCTAGTGAGCTCAACAATTCATTTAGAAAACAAAATCTAAAATTGATGAAAAATAAAAAAAATTTGACAACTTAAACCCAATTGTAGTTTTAAATAAATCAATGAAGAGTTTGTTATTCACAAATTTAATAAACAAATCTATGAATTGGAATAGGTTTGTATTTATGTATGTAACCAAGGAACAACAGTAATTTTTTAGAAATGTGGCCGTGAATTGAAAAACATAAATGGATTGGCTTGCTACTAACTTTTATATATGGGTTGGCTACTTAGTTATGTAATTTTATATACTAGTGTGTGTGTGTATATATATGTATGTAATTAAAACAAGAAACTTTTGTACCGTGACTTTTAAAAACGTAATAAAAGAATCAAAAAGAAAAAAGAAAATTTTATTCCATAAACTAAACCAAGAATTTTCAATTCAAATAATTTAACCCTAATTTTTCTAAACCCAATTCCGAAACCACATAGATGTTCCATTGAAGCCAAGTCACACAATTAAACTCTAATTTCAAGATCCTAACTCTTGATTGAATTAAGTGAAGAGAGAGAAAGTATGGAAGGGTGATAATGAAAAGAAAAAAGAAGAGAGAACAAAAAATCTTATCGCTTCTCTCTCTTGCTACTAGAAATTATCGTTGACAACCTTCGCTGAAGATCAATTTTTGACTTTTTGAAATAATAAGAAAATAAGGGGATAATTTTATCAACTTTATTCAGTTAAAAAATGTATTTAAGTATTTCATGTGATTTAATAGGAATAATTACATCTTTACATGTTTTTTCATGGGTAGAACTGTAATTTAAAATATATAAATTGCTAACATCATAATTTTTCGTGATTGACTGTGTTGACCATTAAAAAAAGGGGTGTTTGTGTTGTCTCGTATTCAAACCTCAAGGGAGGTTAGTGTAATATGACAAACAAAAGGGGAGGTTACTATATATTGACTGAATCTCATGGAAGGTCAGTGTAATTTACCCATATATATATAGTTAATAGTTTGGTTTGGTTCGATCTAGTCCTAACAGACTTCAAACCAGAACTGAATTCTAAATTAACGTTTCATTATTTTTTGAAATTGGAATCGAACAATTCGTATGGTCTGGTTCGGTTTGAACCGATTCTATCAATTTTTTTGTGCATCATGTATGTTGGAATATATTAGGATATATCTTTTTCCATATCATATTAGAATTTCCTATTGTTGGTATTTCCATGTATAGGTTACTTGTTGTCCACTCACCTAACCACTTTCCTTCTCTTATATATAAATATATATATATATATATATATACACACACATACACACACACACACATATATATCATTGTATATTATAAAGACATACTATTCATTAGGGGTGACCACAAATCAGATCAGATTAGGCATAATCTTAATTCAATCTGATCCGATCTGCAATCTACAGATTGATGAATATGCAATCTGATTCAATCCGATCTGATTTAATCAGTGAAATAACGAATTAGATTGACGAATTGGACATAATCTAAATAACCTAATATAATTATTATTTAACTATGGTCTAATAACAATTTTTAGCCTAAAAGATATAAGATATTATAATATTATTATTAAAACTTATAAGATAATATTAAATATATATATATATATATATATAAAATAAATATTATAAATTCTATCAGATTTTCACAGATCGGATTTCTAACTCCCAATCCGTAATATGATCTGTGGTCTACGGATTCTTATTTTTTAAATCTACAATCGATCCGTTAGTCATCCAATTCGATTGGATCCGCAATCCGATTTGATCAACGGATCAGATTGGATCGGATTCATAAATTGACGAATTTTTGTGCACCCTTACCATTCATTAATATAATTAAGAAATAATTCTCTCTCTTTCTCTTCTTCTAACCCTTAGGATGAGGTAAACATATATGAAATGAAACTTAATGCTCAAGTTCTTTTAATCTGACGCTGGTCGCCATTGTTCTTTATTTAAAGCCATAGAGATGTAAGAAATTTCAACAGTAAAAGCATTGATTCCCAATGAACAATATTGCATCTTTTGTAAAGTGAAATGCACAGAGTGCTCGGAATCATATGCCTTCTTCAAAATTTCTCCTCCTTTTGTTTGTGTGTGTGTGTGAGAGAGAGAGAGAGCATTTCTCGGAAGCATTGGACATTAATTTATGGAACAAAAGCAAAGTATCCGATGCTGTATTACGCGGTTAGCTTACCACACTTCACAACAACCCCAGTCTACATGGAAATGTGTGAAAGTCAACAGTTGACTCTTAATTTGTTAAAGACCTTAAATTTATGAATATAGAATTTAAAAATTGATGTTGAGGTGACAAACTACTAACCCTCTAGCCCAAACTTTGATGTCAATTGCACACTCCTTCGCTGCCTCTTTCAGTCTTTCTTTTGTTATTGCATTTCCAAGCTCTAACTAATTATTTTGCGCCATCGTCTTACGTGATAGTGATAGACCTTGAAAATGGTAGCCACACTGTGAGATGAACTTTTAGTCCAACGGCTAGATGAATTAACCTCGGCCAAGTATTTCTCTATGAATTAACAAGTCATTAATTGCGCGCGCGCACATATATATATATATATATATATATATATATATATATATATATATATATAATATAATTGGACATATCTTTTCCCTTACTCACACGCACATAGTTTTTTTTTTTTTCTTTTCTCAAAGACAAGTACTTGGAAAACTCTATAATCCACTCAAGCTACTTTCAATGGATATGGTTTCCAAGGCTTTTACGCCCCTCTCCTTCACATTGGAAGCCACACAAAGCCATCTCTCTCTCTCTCTCTCTAGATATATATATATATATATGAGAAATATTTCATGCACTCAATATTAATGGGCAATGGTAGGTTGAAACTTAAATTGCATCACACACTCATTTCCCTCCGGAACAAACACAATGATGGTATAGTGCCCCATTCCACCATGTTGCACACCAAACCCACTTTAGCATCCCCAAAAGCTCTGGACCTGGTGATGATCGATTGTCCAAATTGGAGTCTTCACTGGTGAGATTGGACACGTGTCACTAATATACCACAACAGCATAATCTTTCAGTCACTCAGTGGGTTTAAAATATTGGCATTCCAAGTTATTGGTATGTTCAAACTTCAAACAATAAAATTCATAATTTAATAAACTAAGATAAGAAATCTTTACTAAGATAAGAAATTTTTATTGGCCAGACGTAACAAATTTAACAATAATAATGATTTGGTATGTCTATTCCTTAGAAAGTACTGACATGAAATACAAGTACGACACAACACAAATACAGTGATACGAAAAATTATAAAAAACAGAACACGAACATGACGAGAGCACGAATAGAAAATAATATTAATATATATTAATTATTCAATAAAAAAAAGGCTACATTACAGAAATAATTATATTCATCATCAAACAATTAATAACCAAACAAAAGTAGACAAATAAATTAAAGAATCAAACTTATTTAGTCATCTACATATATTTAACTTAAATTTTTAATAATAACTTAGTCGCATATAATTTTCTTTTAAAATACTTGAATATATATATCACTGCAACAAAATGTCCGACAAATATTCAAGCAGTATCTAAGTGTCTTAAAATTAAAAATATAAAAAAAATGTCCGACACATATGTAAAGAGTGTCCACGATATCCGAGTATTCGACAAGATACTACACTCCGAGCTTTCTAGCCCGCCACACAGAATATATGTATAAATATGTTACAGTTATTACGGTTAACGCGTTTTGTAGAAGCAAAGTGTGCACCAAACAACGCGTGGCGTCTTCAGTGCTCAATACTTTTCTTTCTTATAACCAAAACCACACGATCTCGTAAACAAAACCCAATAATAGTTTGTGTTGGTTGTCTTTTCTTCTTCCTTCCTCTCTGTTTCGCTGAAGTACTCCGTATAAGAAGGGTAAGGAAGAAGATGTTGTTGACCTTAGTATTACTAGCAGCCCTATTCATTGTTGGCCTTATCACTACATTCTTCAACTTATTACCCACAAAGAAGTTGATAGCATGGTATCAATCCTTGTTTATGACAAGTCCTCCTCAAACCCAAAATGCTTCGACCAACCAAATAACCATAGCAGCTCATAAGAAGCAGGGAAAGAGTAGTGGTACACGAAACAAGGGCGAGCTCAAGAGTGTTTTCGCGACGTTTGACAGGAACAACGATGGGTTTATAACGAAGAAAGAGCTGAGAGATTCGCTTAAGAACATCGGAATCATGGTGACCGAGAAGGAAGTGGTGGATATGGTTGCGAAGGTGGATTCTAATGGGGATGGGCTGATTGATCTTGATGAGTTTTGTGAGTTGTTTGAATCCATGATGCCATCGACTATGGTGAATCAGGAAGATGGGGATGCTAAGGATGATGAAGGCGATTTGAAGGAGGCTTTCGATGTTTTTGATGGAGATGGAGATGGGTTGATCACAGTGGAGGAGTTGGGATTGGTGTTGTCTTCGTTGGGCTTGAAGGAAGGCAAAATGTTGGAGAATTGCAAGCAGATGATAAGCAAGGTTGATATGGATGGAGATGGTATGGTTAATTTTCATGAGTTTAAGAGGATGATGAAAGCTGGTGGAACCCTTGTTTCAGTTTCCTAGCTTTTAATCGGTAAGCCTGCTTAATCTCTCTCTCTCTCTCTCTCAGCAAACAAGTGGTACGTACATCTGACTCTCTGAATTTGCAGTAGGTGAACTATGACTGAGCCAGGTCTTCTTTTTTTTTTTTTAATTGTAAATACAAAATATGGACTGTGTGTGTTGTGTAGCCTGTTACTGTTACTGTTACTGTTACTGTTACCGTGTAACATGCGTTGAATCTTTGTGTTCGTATCCTGTTCATGTGTTGACTCTATGTACACTATTTGTATCATAAATCTGTGCAAGATGTGTGGACTGTAGTAATGTATCTGTAACTTTAAATGGACCTATGAATAATAGGTCACAACCGATAACAAAAATTGTACGATTATGATCCTTGGATGCACCCATAAGGGCCATAATATTATTATATCTAAAAAAACATTACATAGATTTTGCATTTCAGAGTTCAGACCATAATCATCATATAACCAAATATCTCTATTTGCATTTCAAGAGGGAAAAGGTGAGAAAAACAAGGTACCGATAGACTTAAAACTTCAAGTGAAAGGTTAAGATTTCGAGTCCTCTGTAAAATAATGAGCGTGTGTAATTTACCTACCACCTAACTGATAATAAGCAAATAAGCATAGTAATCAAACCAATATATATCTTGGTCATATGCGTTGAATTGGTACCTTGTTCATCTGACATCAATTTCCTCCTGTCATCTGACATCAATTTCCTGGTCATCTGACATCAATTTCCTCCTGTCAACAAACCATCCTAACTCCTACGGATGAAAACTCCCTTAACAATAGAAAATAACCAGCCTTTTAAATATATATATATATATATATATATAGTTTTCTAAGAGAACAGAAAATATAGTTCCATATTACAACAGTTGTGATTTATATATCCATTGTGGACACAATATTAAAATCACCACAAAAATGTATTACACCGTCCTACATACCAAACATAAATGTATGATTCTTAGTGCACACGCTATGACATTCCTCAGGAAAACAAACATGAACTCTGGTACATGCATTCTGTTCTAGGATTACAGCAACAAAGCAAGCAACTAATAAAGGAACAGGTGAACAAGCATTTGAGGAACATACACAACAATGGTATGTATCTCCCATTCGGAAAAAAAAAAAAAAAAAAAAAAAGGTCTTGCAACATTTATGAATATTATATCCATTTTAAATCAAATACAAGAAACAGCAGCGAAATTCAAAAGTATTGGTTTTGTTTGCTAGATGGGCATGAAAGAGTGCAGCCTCTTCACGGCCACTCCCCAAATGATCCAGCAGATCAAACTGAAAAGAGGCTTTGGATATCCTTAGTAATATAGTCCTAGTAGCACTTGGGATGTATAGCATGTGTCAAAGAACAAAAATCGTGCGGTTAATTAGAAGACATCAGGATTAAAATGCCCTGGGATGGAGTTACTCTGCTGAGCTTGCTTGAGGTGCATCGTCAGAGCATAGTTATTGACCTGGTTCATCACAAGGTCAAACAGAATCAGTCTCGAGAAAAAATAAAAAGGCATCAGCATAAAGTTGAATCACATATAGTTTAGAGGTTAACCAAACATGGATTGGTGATCAAAGATAACACATTTTTACAAGTGCACTAACAAATAAAAATGAGGTACTGTTAATGATGTTATTGAGAAGGCATGTTATATTATGCATGTCGAGGCAATTAATACGATGTCAATAACCCATGGTTTAAGGGGAAAGAACCTGTTCAGTCATAAAACATTATTCTGTTAGGGGGGGAAGAATAAAAATTAACAGGGTTACTTCTTTTCTTTCCATTTTCTTTTCTTGACCAAATCACTACTCAACAATCATATATTAACTCAGAAGCATTTTAAGTTTGGGATCTTGACCTCAAGAGTTCTCAGCTGCTCCTGGTATTGAGAAACCAGCTGCTTCAGATGATGCAACTCCTGGTTCTTATCATCAAATTCCTTTTGACGTTCATGTTGAATAGAAACTGCTCGCTTGAGGATCGTGTTTTCGTGAATCATTGCTTCTAGTTGTTCCTTCAGCATAATGTTCTCCTACAATATGACAAACCAAAAGTCATCATCAATTACATTCTATATTCCCTGCCCCCAAAACCAACAAAAAGGAAAAAGGAAAATTGAAAATTGAAGAAAAATAACAAACCCCACAAGATAAATGAACTTTGAAGCAATAATAATAATAATACAATCTGCTCTAATAAAGAAGTTCATGTTACAAAATTATAAAAGAAAAAAATAAAAATAAAACCACCTGTTGGAAGCTCTGAACTGCCTCCGCAGTTGCACGTGCACAAATGGACTTCTCCAAGACCTCAAGCACTCTGGAGGCACGGGCTCTAGCCTCATCTATGTTGGAGGAACTCGTCATTTCTCTAACAAAGAGTTCCACCCACTCTGCACCATCCATTGGAAGATTTTGTGCTGATGAATCCTCGGTAGACGCAACCTCGCCATTAATTGTCACCATGCCTGCAACATGAATGTTAAGAGTATTGCTCTTTTATTAAGAGAGGACTTACATTCAAAAGTGGCCTAGAAGGTAGGAATGAACAATCTGATGCAAAAACAAATTCAGCGACGAAGATATTGTCATTATGTGATATTTGATGGAAAGCTGACTGGCAAAATCGGGATTCAGGTGGAGAGCAAAACTATATTACAAGGAAAATGCCACAGACACAACCAATGTACGCAACGACTATACTGGAGCCTCCAACTAATGTTCTTCCAAGAAACACATCTCCTATATGATCAACAAAAGAATGAATAAACTCCCTAAACATTTTTATTAACCAAAATTGCAACGAATTCAACATCAATTTTTTTAGCTTGTGGACGACAACTCCACATTCTCAAAAGTGTGCCTACTCTGCTGCTTTGATAGACACCAGGTAAGGCACAGATGCCTGCCTGTCAGCCCCACTTCACCCTTTTACCAGAACAAACCCCAAACAGAAAATCTAAAAGCTCTTCAACCAAACTCAACTTTCCCAGAGCACCTTAAAAAATATGTGAAACACCAACAAAAATTCTCTGGCCACAACACTGTATCAAGACATGATTAACAAACCCCTTAGCAGCTTTCCACGTGAAACACTGAGCACATTTCCTCCCTATTCCCTAAGATGTCAATAATCAAAATCACTTCTAAAGCTACAGTCCAAAGTTGTCATTCCTATCAAACTTCCCTCTCAAATGCCACCTACCTCGCCCCGAAAAAAGAGCCGCTATAATTTCTCTTAAAAAGGGGGGAAAGATTTATCAAACTTCCCTCTCCATCTTCTAATCTGACGGCTCAAAAACTTGCAGAAATATTTAGGAGAAGAAAGCTTATGTCCTACACGTCAAAACCCAAATGATGAATATATTGAGATAAACTAACTGTTGATGATAAGCAGGATCAACCAAAATTAAACATATGGACTTCTTAACAACATGCAAACCACATTTCATGAAAGAAAACAATTACTGCTTGAAAAATCATATCAAATATTAAAAAGCTTTCTCAGATTTTTCTTACTGCAGTTATCTATGGGGAAAATTAGGAGAAGCCTGCTTATGTTGAAATGATGGATGAGTTGAGATAAATTTTAACTGTTGATGATAAGCAGTAGCAACACCAACTGAACATATGAACCTTTTAACATCATGCAAGCCTAATTTTATGAAACAAAAAAGCAATTATGTCAAATAAAATCTTTCCTGAAATTTTATCTTTATCATCATCGATGATTTTTGTTTTATCAAGGGTTCATAAATACACTACAGAAATCATATATTTAAAGAACAAAATAGAGGCGAATGAGATTTCCTTGCAAGCAATTTAAACAGCAACTCCCACTCTCCCACACCCAGAAACACACATGTTAAAAAATAAAATAAAAAAGTGAGGATCTTGAGCATTAGTTCAATTGAAAATAGAAGCAATTTAACCTACTGGGAAAAAGATTAGAAGAAAACTGTTATGCATACCTGGAGCTTCAAATTGAACGCCTGCTTCCTGTGCCATGCCAGAGTTGCTTGCAGCAGAACCCAAGTTCTCAGTAGATCCCAAACGTAGCTCATTCAGACTTCTGATAGCCGAATCCAAATCATCGCCACATTCTTCGAGTGCTCTCTCAAGAAGCTAAAATGACAGTATTTGAATATGTTTATTAACTCGTAATACTACCAAAACTGTCTTATACATACTCCAAAACATTCATCTGATGTAAAATATAGGCAAACATAATGTGTAACAGCATAATAAAAGACCCACTTTAATCATGCAAGTTTAGAAATATATTTTTGAACACACAGCATCCTCTTTGTGCTGGATAGAAAAATAGGCAATCGAGCTACTAAGATGACAATGATAAATTATTTTTCAGTAATTCAAGACTAACAAATAATTCAAAAGTGGTTTCTGATCAATCTCAATAATAAACCAGTTTCTCAGTCCTTGCTTCATATATTTCAGAAATCAAACCGCATTCTTTGTGTTGCTTAAAGTTCAATCATTCTACAAAGCTACAAGGGTAAATTAGTTCAAAATAAAACAGTGACAGAACCTTTATAAAGGTTGCTTATTATATCAGACCAAATCATAAATATATTACCAATATGACTTCCCTGCTCAACGAAAACTCAAATAAATTTCAATATACGGAACAAATGAACAATCAAATTGATCATGTCATCATAAAATCAATGATAATTCTAAACCAATAATTCCTTACAGAATCCAATCACTATTTACAGCAGGGAATCCCATCTTCTCTACGAAATTGAACATAACAATCGCAACAAAAAATACCATAATTCAGATGAAATGTACAAGAAAATATCCTAGAAAATTATTTTAAATTTAAAAAAAAAAAAAACTTAGAGCAAGACAAACCTGCTTGTCCATGTCAGGAAAGAGAGCAGTGAGATGATCGAGCAGCGACGAACGCGACGAGGAATTAGAAGAAGGAGAGGCTATGGTGGGCCTCGGAGGAGAGAACCGAACAGGCGACGAAGAAGAACAGCGAATTCTCTTGGAAACTGGCGGCGACGATTGCAGGTCTTCGAAGAAAGATGATCTCTTGCCGCACACTATGGCAGACATGTTGTGCTCAGTTTTCTTCCTACACTATGAGCGAGGATCGATTCGCTTCCTCTCCCCCGTTATTGTTCATGCAGCGATCGATCTCAATTCAATCACCGATTGTTCTCGATCCGATCACAGTTCAATCACCGATTGTTCTCGATCCGATTGATTCTTGAAAACCTATTCCGAATCGCTGAGAGACAAAGATTCAGATATTTCTCTATTTATTTAGTATACTTTCTCTCTCAAAGGTTGCATAGAGAGGAAGAAATATGATTCTTTTCTCTCTCTATCTCTTCTTTCTCTCTAGCAATCGGTGATTCAATCAAGTCTTAGGGATCAATTTAAACTGAAAGACTCTCTCTAGAGATTAGGATTTGGTTTCAGGAGGTAGAGACATTGAAGCAATTCAATGACCATTTCATTTCTCTGATTTATCTATAGTGTGGTCTTCGTCTCTATTTCATGTCCGAAGCTATCCACGAAGAACATGTACCAAATAACGGGTTGTGAGATAGAGATTTGAAAGAACCAGTTAAATAACACCACGTAAGCATAAAATAAACCGATGAACTTCTGTATACCTTTTGGAGCCGCGTGGTGTAATTTGATTCGTCCATAGCGTTGCTGTCGTTTTCTTTATCACTCGTGATTGTTGGACGAGAAAATGTAGGACAACAAAAAGGAAGGAATTTTATTTATTGATTATTATTATTATTTATTTTCTTTCTTTATGTAATTTTCAATACGTGCTCGTTTGGTTGAAGGAATGGGAAATATGAATTTTCTAGTTTAACTTTTAATTAATTACAAGAGGTTTCATCTGTATCCGTGATTATAGTTGGCTCAAGGTGACCACAATAACTATTGTACTCCTGGATCATGATTTCTTACCAACTATACCAAAAGGTTGCATCTCTTTTAAAAGGGGTATCTCTTTATATTTACATCCAGGACCGGCCCTGGGCCGGTAGCGGTCGGCTAAGGTCCTTAATACTGGGCCTCAATTTATTTTTAAAAATTTTTATTAACTCTGGTCTATTTATCAAATTCAATACTACTGGACTTCATTTAAAAAATATATATTATTACATATAGTCTATTTAACTTAACCCAATACTACTTGACCGCATTTAAAAAATATATATTATTAACTATAGTCTATTTAACCAAACCCAATACCACTGGGCCTCATTTTTTAAAAAAAATAAAAATTTATTAACTATAGTTCTTTAACCAAACCCAATACTACTAGTCCTCATTTTTTTTATAAAAAAACTTACTAACTAATAATCCAATTTTGGAGTTTGCCGAATTGTTGTTGCGTTTTCTTTTTTTTTTTCTTCTTCTTTATTCACAACTCGTTTTCTCTCATTTTCTTCTTCTTTCTTCATGGCCAACGATAGCAAGCAACGACAATTTCGTGTAGAGGTTGTGCTCCATCGAAGTCCAATTTGTCTCTTAGGTAAGTCTCTCATTTCTAGTTCTATATTTCTAGTCTTCTATGCATCATCTGTTTCAGTTTCACCCCAAAATTAGAAGCCTCTTGTTGTACCATGGCCCGTGGACAAATTTTGTTTTTTTGGTAATTGCATTTTTTTTACAACAAGTCTTTAACACTTACAATTATTAACTACTTTATTCTGTTTATTCATAAGTTATAAAAAAATAAAAAATAAAAAAAAGATTAAATTATACTGTTTAAATACAATAGATTGGAAAATTATAAACAAAAAAAGTATGTCTGATTATTTGACATTTTTTTTAATCAAGTTTAAAGAAAAAAAACTTTAATTACTTTATGTAAGTTTATATCTTGATATAGTAATTGGAAGTACAATTCTTGTAATGCAAGCATACATGTGCTTGCACTTATTCTTTGCAGTGTTTTTTGTCATCAAAAATGTTCTCTGTCATCTAAAAAAATGAACTTTTTGCTTATCTTATTAGGCTATTAGTTGTTTAATATTTCTTTATAATTTTTTTAATGTGAATTGGATCGCGCTATTTATAAAGCACCAAAATCGATATGTTTTCTCCATCTAGGTTTGTGCTGAGGGTCTTTCTGCTTTGCTTATGAATGATGTGAATAACGATAAAATTGGCGGTTTACAGATAAGCATAATAGCTCATGTCATCTCTCATTTGTTCTTTGCCGATGATTGCATTTTATTCTGTAAAGCTGAGCAAGTTGAAGTTCAGAGGATGAAAGAGCTTCTTTCCATTTATGCTCTCGTTTCAGGTCAGATTATCAATTTTGAGAAATCTTTCACATTTTTTGGTAAAGATACCCCCCTCATGTAAGGACTCGTATTCGGAATTTGCTGAATATTTCTAGGGAGGGGGCTCAGGAAAAATATTTGGGCCTTCCTTCTTTTATTGGGAGATCCAAAAATGAGGTTTTTGGTTTTATCGAAAGGAAGATGACTGATAAATTGAAGGGATGGAAGGGTTCTTTTCTTTCTCCAGGAGGAAGGGAAGTGCTCCTTAAATTTGTCCTCACTGCCATCCATGCCTTCTCTATTAGTTGTTTTAAGTTACTAATTAATTTGTGTAATGTGCTTAAACAGTGGGGAGGGTTGGGATTTAGAGATTTACATGCTTTTAATATGGCTTTATTGGCTAAGTTGGGGTGGAGATTGCAAGTTATTCAGAAAGGTTTATTTTTTGATCTTTTCAAAGGAATTTTTTTTCCTTTTACTGATTTCTTGCGAGCATCGAAAGGGCATAATCTTTCTTGGGCATGGAGTAGTATTCTAGCAGCTCATGAAGTCCTTAAAAAAGGTCTTTTATGGAGAGTGGGCAATGGAAGAATAATTAGGTGCTCGACTGATAGCTGGATTCCTTTAGCCAATAATTTCAAGCCTTCAGAGTTTCATAGTAGCTGTTCTTTTTATGGGTTTATGATTTGATTGACTCCCAATCCATTTCGTGGAATGAGGCAGTGATTTCTCAGTATTTTAGTCAATCCGATAAAAATAAAATTATGCAGATCTCGTTGAGTCTTCTGGGGAAAGATGATCGGTTGGTCTGGGGCGTTTCTAGTAGCGATTTGTTTACAGCTAAATCGCCCTATAAATTAGCTCTGCAAATGTCCCGAATTTGTAAAAGGCCAAATGCCCAGCTTCAAGAAAGTAGTTCAGTGCGGGAAAGAGAAAGGTATTGGAGTCAGCTTTGGAAATTAAAAGTTAAGCCAAAGATCAAGTACTTTTTGTGGCGTTGTTTGCATGATAAGATTGCAGTGATGGAAACGGAAAGAATAGAATTTCTACTGATATGATGTGTCGAGTGTGCGAGACTAGTGTGGAAACACTTAAACATATGCTTTGTGACTGTCCCCGCTCTTCTATGGTTTGGCAGTGCTGTCCTTTTCGAATTGTAGTCTCCGATGTGGGTGGTTGTGTATGGAGTGAATGGTGGTTAAATTTGATATCCATTTGGAATTCTAATGAGAGAAAGAATGGTTTGGAAGGTATGACGACTTTTCTTTGTTGGTATCTATGGAAGGCCAGAAATGCAGTGATTTTTGAGAGGGAGTTTTGGCCCGTGCAGAAAATTATTTCCATGGCGGTGGATCATTTTCAGAAATTCTTGAATGTGTCAAAATTAAAGCCTCCAATCTCTATGCATTCTAATTATCCGAGCCCTTCCTCTTCGATCAAGTGGTCGCCACCTCCTCTTGGATGGTTGAAAGTGAATGTGGATGCAGCCCTTGATGTCTCTGCTGCTATTGC
This sequence comes from Cornus controversa, assembly GCA_026545225.1. Lineage (NCBI taxonomy): Eukaryota > Viridiplantae > Streptophyta > Magnoliopsida > Cornales > Cornaceae > Cornus > Cornus controversa. The sequence goes on along the minus strand of CM048851.1, from coordinate 61,795,035 downwards.
TAGTGGTGGTATTGTTGTTAGAGACCACAAAGGATGGATTGTAGCAACAACTACTTTTTTTGCAAAACATGTTACAGACCCATCAATTACAGAAGCTTTGGTGTTGCGTAAAGCCTTTGGGTTGACTAGATCACGGAATTTTTACACTGTGCTTTTCGAGTCGGATGCTAAAGTAGTTGTGGATGTGGTTAATAAGAAGCAATTGTGCCCACTTTCAATGATGGTCATCATCGAGGATATTCAGTCTTGGTTGGCTTATGTTGAGAATTGCTCTGTGCAGTTTGCACGAAGGAAGGGAAACCTTGCAGCGCATGTTTTGGCTAGATATGCTCTAAACATTCAGTCTGAGGTTTGCTTTGTGGATACTTTCCCTCCCGTTCTTATGGAAGTTGTTAAGCGTGATTGTTCTTAATTTTGTCATTGAATAAAATTCTCTTGCCTTGAAACAAAAAATAAAGTATTTTTCAATTACTCGGTATGGACAATATGTCACTCAAATTACTACATATATGACTGGTTTACTTCTTATGTAATAAATGCCTTAAATATAATTAATGTACATAAATTTGTTTGCCGGTGCTCCCAAACATAAGTAGGTTTTTTCTCATATTATTCCAAAGCAATCCAAATTGTCCAGTGTAGAAAGAGGTCTATATTATGTACAAATTTTTGTCCAGTATATTGATGTGTATTTACGTAAAAAATAAAAAACACACACAACATATTACATAAAAGATGTAAAATATTATTAGCCCGAGAATCAACACCATCACGCGGAAGCATCGAGAATGCAACACAAAAAAAAATTTCATTCTCGTTAAATTGTTGCATTACGTGTTGAAGGCTTTGTTTGGATAAATAAGAGAGAAAAAAAAATGATGACATTAATTATGAGAAAAAATAAAAGGAAAGATAACATATATTCATATTTGGATAAATTATGAAAAAAAAAAATGATTGCATTATTATTTGAAAAAGATAAAAGAAATAAAAGGAAAAAAAATCATTTTAATTAATTTACTATCATCTCTTTTTATGTTTATATTACAAAATATATCTAAATGTCTTTTAAATTTTGTTCTTTAAAATGTTAGAGTTACTTTTTATATTAAGAAAAATTTATTTATTCTTATCATTTTTTTTTCAAATACTTTCACTTCTGAAGAGATAACATATGATAATTTCTTCTCTTTTACTAATATAATTCAAACACAAAAAATACTACTATTTTTTTTTTCTTCTCCTTCTAATTCCTTGGTTCCAAACGAACCCTAAAATCCACTTGAGGCCTCTGGGGTAGGGGTGCACACAGTACGGTTCGTCACGGTTCTTGGTGGAACCGGAACCGGAACCGTTACGAACGGTTCCTGATTTTCGGAACCGGAACCGGAACCGTTAAGGGTTGGAACCGTGAGGAACCGTACCGCGGTTCTCGGTACGGTTCCAAACTGCGGTTCCTTAGGATTTTTTTTTAATGAAGCTTGAAAATACAAAATATATATATATATATATTCATTAAATAAATGTGAGACCTACAATCTAAAAATGGCACCCTATATATATATAATTATTATATTATATTATAGATATATATACATTACATATAATAATTATATATTATGTATATATATTATAGTATCATAATTATATGATACTATAATATATATACATAATATATAATTATTATATGTAATGTGTATATATATATATATATTATATAGTTATTATATTATATATATATATATACACATATTTAATATAAAACGGTTCCGGTTCGGTTCTAAGGAACCGTTACCCCCAACGGTTCCGGTACGGTTCTACTGGTCCTGGAATCGGAACCGGAACCATTGGTAACGGTTCCTAATTTTAGGAACCAGAACCGTAGCCACGGTTCAGTACGGTTCCGGTACGGTTCCCCTCGATTCTGGTTTCGGTTCCGATTCCGACGGTTGTTTGTGCACCCATACTATGCGGCAGAGGTCCAGAGGATCGTTTCCGTCTATAATATCCCCATCTGGATTGCACGGCCCCACAGGCGTGAAACGACTGCCCCCCCCCGTCCTTCCTTCTCACTCTCTCTCTTCCTCTCGAAGGAAACCAGCTCCCTCCGCTCTCTATCCCATCCTGCTCCCTCTCTCTCTCAGAACTCTATTCGTACACAATCTCTCTCTCTATCTCTACACACACATATATCCCTGAGAATCACCGGCGATGCAAGAAGCGGAGTTGCACGATTTGTCAGACGACGCCGATTACGCGGCGTCTCAACAGCAAGTAAGCAATCATTAAACACGAATTAACTTTGACTTCAATCGCACCATTTTCCGGATACATTTACTTATTTGTATATATATTTAACTCAATGCTCATTCAATCAAGCATGCATGTCGTAATTATAATTTTATTGGTAATTAATTAGAAGTCAAATTCCACGAGCGTTTAAAAAAACTTTCGCTTAATTGATAGGCGATGATCTCAAATTCGTGAATTAAATCTAGATAGGTATTTACCTCAAATTCGTGAATTCAATATAGATTTTGTATGTGTGATGTGTTTTAGGGTTCATCGGACGTGACTCGAATTGATAGTAAAAGGAGTGCGTCGAGTGAACCGGAAGGTGCGGAAATTGTTTATTCGAAAGACAACGTTACAATTCACCCAACTCAGTACGCATCTGAGAGGATCAGTGGGCGATTGAAGTTAATTAAGCAAGGGTCATCTCTGTTTATGGTAACCATTACTATTACACATTGCAAATGTTCATTATATATTTTGTGTGTCTCCATATATAATTGTGGAACTGAATTTTTTACGCTGTGTTAGACATGGATTCCCTATAAAGGGCAAAGCTCGAACGCAAGGCTGTCTGAGAGAGGTCAGGCTCAAATTATTATTTTTTGAGTTGTGTATATGTGTGTATTCATGCATGTGTATATGCTTGCATCTATGGACTATGGATATATAATTGCTGAATTTACCCTTGGGTGATGTCTCATGCAGATAGGAATCTCTACACAATAAGGGCAGTGCCTTTTACGGATGTCCGGTCAATTCGGAGACACACTCCGACACTCGGTTGGCAGTACATAATTGTTGTATTATCATCAGGTGAGACTGTTTAATATATACATTATCTTTGAGTTTTTCATTGTTTTAGTGCGAAAGTAGAATATCAGGCTTTGAAGTGCCTTGAATACTGAAGTCACACCTTCTTTAGTTCTTTAATGAATTTACGGTGGCTTGAATCATTCTCAGATGCCCCGAGAGGCATCCTTTCCTTGTTTGTTGGGTTGGTTCACCAGCGTTTCTGATGCATGTGATTAAATAATGTTTGTTTGAAAATTAATGGACTGAATACACACATGATCTGTAACCGAACATGTTTTTTTCGTGACGATTGTGAGATATAGAGTTATTACACTCTCTGCAGGAGTTGTACCTGTTTGGTTAGTTGGTTAGTCAGCAGGTGTTAAATCATAATTTCCTTATGGTGTTACCGACATGGTAGCCATAAGCAATATAAGGAATCAGTTTTTTTTATGCTAGATATGGTTCTATCTTGATAATACGTAATTACTCTGTTTCTTCTGTGTACTTTTTCTTCCCTACATATTTCTACTGCATTTACTTTCTGTATACATTAGAGGAACTGCATTGTTTGCTCATTAGGGATGACAATTTTGTCCGCCCCGTCGGGTTTCTGCCCTTATAGGATGGGTATGTGAGCTATTTTTTTTCCGTAGGGATGGGTTTGGGAAAGGACATCAAAACCCGTTGCGGGTACGTGACGGGTTCGGGACTATATAATAACCCGCCTCGTACCCGCCCCGCCTCGTCCTGCCTATATATTTTAACACATATTTTTATTAAAAGATGCAATGATTATGAGATTTCTATAAGAATGTGTAATTGTTTTAACATTAATTATAATTAGCACATACATATATAATGTGTTGTATCATTTTCATGTGCAATATTGAAAATAAAAATTGATAATGAGAGCAATTTAAGTTGTAATGAGTTTTCCCCTGATTATCCTACCCAAGTTTGCTACTCTGCGAATCTCTGTTGATAGTTAGACCTCTGGATCATTATTGCTTTTTAAATTTGCCCACTCTATCATTGAAAGAAAGCAAGCAACCCCAATAAAAGTATAAAAATAAAAATAAAAATCACATTTTCTTGTTTCGGTTAATGAAGAAATAGGGGTACAAATTACTTAATAAAATACATTTAAAAAAAAGAGAGGCAATAGTGTTGAAGGCAGCGGGACGGGACGAGACGGGGACGGGGTGGGGTTTCTCCCAATGGGGCGGGGATGGGTTTTGAAATTCTGTCCCGTTCCAAACCCGCGGCGGGTTTGGGAATAGTGTTGAAGGCAGCGGGGCGGGGACGGGTTTAGGCAAACCTGTGCCGTACCCGCCCTGTTGCCATCCCTACTGCTCATGTTTGAATGTTGTTGCTTATTGCTGTATTTTTCTTTGGTAATTTTCTCAGAAGATCTTGATGGGCTTTCTATCATTCTTGTAATCGTATGATCTGATCTTTATTTTCATGTCAATTATTTTAGCAGAAGTATTCAATTGTATGTTGTGTTATGTTTTAGCATTTACTGATGTCTTATCTTACTATTGCCAGTAAGGGCTGATGCATTTTTTCATTTACATGAGAAGATTCTTTTTTTCTTTTATTTATTTAGTCTTGGGCTTAAAGATAATATCTTTTCATTTTATGTCTGGAATTTTTTTGCAGGACTTGCATTTCCTCCCCTTTACTTTTACAATGGAGGAGTCAAAGAGTTCCTTGCTACAATAAAGCAACATGTTCTTCTTGTGAGGTTGGATATATTTTATAGTGGAGTTATTGTCCATATTTTGTATCTCTATTGTGATCCATGATTACTTAGTTTCCAGCGTTATACATGGGAACTCAGTATCCATGAAGTGTTGGAAAAGGACTATTCTCAGATTGTGGTTAGAAGAGTAATGTTTATGGAAATGCATTTCTACTTTCTACAAATGAGTCAAATTGTAATAAATTGAAAATGCATTTCTATACAAACAATCCTTCTGGTATGGCCATGTGATGAAGTAAAATTATTGATATTCACGGGAGACAAAATATATGAAATAATATCCATGTGATGAAGTAAAATTATTGATATTCATGGGAGACAAAATATATGAAATAATGCTGATGTAGTCCACAAGAATTAGTAATAAATAACTATGTATTATACGTATATATGCGAGTGTATGCATAGATGTCCATGCATTTGTTTAGATATATATCTAAAACCACTAATAGTATAATAGGAATTTCCTAACTATTAGGCAATAGAATTATTGTCTACGAAGGTACCAAGTTGGTTTCTCATAGTGTATTCAATAAACAGTGATCACTAATCTATTAATTATTTGATACTGGCTAGGAAGCACAGATACACCTAAAAAGGCAAAGAATCCGCGTCGGACATGCCCCAACACATGTCAGACACGCCAAAAACGTGTCTAAATTTTTTTTTTTTTTTTTTGAAATTTCGGACACAGTGCGGACACATGTTGGACACGTCAATTTTTTTTTCTCTTTTTCCTCTTGTTTTCATGAATCTTTTATCTTCCATGGATTCTTACTTTATTTTTCACTAATACATAATTCTTTTTCCAACAAAACTCTAATTTTTTTTGCTTTTTTCTCCTTTTTTAGCCTCTTTCTTTCTTTTTCCCAGCAACACACAAGTTCTAGAAAGGTTGTTTTAACAATTCAATTACAACCCATCTCATCTCTTCGTCTTTGTTCTTTTTTACTATTCTTTCTCTTACTGTACAACTGCTATATTTTACATATGACTTTCTGATGATGCATTTGTGTTTGGAGTAAGCTGGAATGATGTTTTAAATGATAAGACTAGTTTTTATTCTAATATCTCGTTTTGATTTGGTTTTATGACTTTGTGACATCATTCTCTTATAATTATTATTGTTGTAGAGTAGATTCAATTGTGTACTTGTGACTTATGATTTGTGAATTTTTTCTTTGTTAGGTTGATGAAAAATAATATTACTCTTAATTATTTAAAGTACGACATCAAATATTATATAAAAATAAATATTTATTATTTGCCGTGTCCCCGACGTGTCCGTGTCCTAATTTTTTAGGATTTGATGTGTCGCCGTGTCCGTGTCGTGTCATATCCGTGTCTCGTATCCGTTTCCGTGCTTCTTAGGATACTGGAGGAGATAAATTTTTAGTCTTTCTTTTCTTATAGGTGCATAATTTGTAGTTCATGTTATTGTCTAATGCACATCATTTCACAAGTATGACATCATATTTGTTTTGTTTGTATGACATCATATCATATTATTGCCACTAGTGGTGATGTCACATTATGTTATTTGTCCATTTTTATTCATCCATGGTGTTGCAACATAAATATTGGGAATATAAGCAAATCTGGGCCATAATATGTTTCCTGTCACTCCCACTTTTAGGTTGAGCATTTTCACCATATCAGTTCGTTTCTAAATTCTCATGACATAACTATATTCCCAGGTCAGCAGAAGATGCGAATGTATTTCTTGTTAATGATTTTCAAGATCCTCTCCAGGTGTGCATCATATTGAAAGTTCTTTTTTTGTTCTTATAACTTAATTCTTTTTTGTGGATTGCTGCATATGATAAATCAATTTAGAAATTGAATGATGTTGTGCTCCTGCATCATGTTAGTTTTGCTGTAAAATTTGAATCATATTTATCACTGCCTAAACTATCCTAAAGCAAGATTGTTCTCCAAAATTGTGAAGTATGACCCAGGTCTTCTACTTCATTTTTTTTTTCATGTGGTCCCAACCGCATGTGGGGGGATGCCATTGCTTGATGTTATATTTCTGAACTTCTGTGAACCTTCACTAGTATAATATACATCTCAAGAAACAAATGAGATGACTTGAATACTATCGAAACCTTCTATATATACATTGTAATTTTTAAGCCTTTTAAGTTCTCGTAAAACTTATCTACTCTTTTGTCAAGATCTAATGAATTGAGTGGTCGTACTGTAGAATTTTCTACGGTGTGTGTAATTATTAGAATATGTTGAAAACTATTTAATTTCTTTATAAGAAATGAGAAATAATACTAAAATACAATGAGAAGAGATGCAAGGGCGAATCTAATAACCGACAACTCCCATATACGGAGTCACTGTCACCAAATGGTACAGCATGTATGAGGGGATTTGCAACTGATCTTTCCTCTCCCGATCATACAAGAAACATGCACTCAGGTGGGCATTCCCCACATGATTTAACCCACATCAGTGCCGTCTTGTCTTCTACCCGAATGAGGATGTGAAAGATGAGAAACCAATCAAAACAGCGATCAAGACAGATCTGCAAAAATCCTACAATGCCCCAAACTAATAAATTAACCCAAAAGAACACCACAGAAACTTATAGAGAATAAAATTGCCCTCCTAGCTTGCCAAAACGTACTCAATTCCATTTTAGTCAAGAAGTCAGTTTGATTTTTGGATCTAGGGATCCATCTAATATACTCTTTCAAGGAAGTGAAAAGGTCTGCAAGCTCTCTCATGCAACGATCATATTCAGAAGAACCCAATGACTGATATCTCACCCAATCAACTACAAGCTCGTATCACCCGCAATAACAGTGACAAATACCAATAGATGATGCCTGGAGGCCTCCATGTGCTAATTTCTGCTTTTATGGCAAACTTCTACCAGCCTGTCTTGGATTCCTGTGAGAACTGAGAAGTCTAAGACTGTAATCCTAGGCTCTGATGTAGAGTTAGGCGCAAGGTCCGTGATTTAGACCTAGAGGGGGAGTGAATAGTTCTTGAAAACTTTAACTAGCTTTTAAATTTTAATAGATTAACAATAATTAAATTCTTAGAATAATGCTATAAATCTAAATCTACTCAATCTAGGGGTGACCACGGATCGGATTTTGCATAATCCTAATCCGATCCGCGGATTATGGATTGGAGAAAATTCAATCCGATCCGATCCGTGGCAATCCACCAATCCGATCCGTGATTGAACGGATCGGATCAGATCGGATTGACGGATTGGCCTAGTACTCCTATTTGAATTTTTTTTTTTCTACTTCAAAAATTTCAAAAAAAAAATTGATCAACAAACACAACACTTTTTAAATGAATACAATTGTTAAATAAACAAATATAATATATATTGAGTTTTTAGGTTTACCCATGTAAGTATGTAGCATATTATATTATTATACATATAATTACTAATTATATATATATAAATATTGCCACGGATCGGATTGGATTTCTGACCCTCCAATCCGCAATCCGATCCGTGGCCAACGGATTTTAATTTTTTAATCCGCCACCAATCCATTAGCTAACGGATCGGATTGGATTCGTCCGGATCGGATCGGATTCGCGGATTTTTTGTGCACCCCTAACTCAATCCGTCATGCAATCCACTGGAAAAACCATTAAGCATGCAACATGAATGTACTAAATAAAAAGAGCACAATGGACAGTAGGATCTTTTACGTGGAAACCCCCAAGGGAAAAACTATGTGACCTAGTTTAGACAAATCAAATTACTTGGAGAGTTACGATAGATTAACAGTTCAAATCCCAAAATCTCTAGTAATCTCTTGAGTCTTGACACAAATTGATTCACCAAACTTTCCTCTTTAGGCAAACAATGCGCTCTTTCAACAGATTCCACTTCCCACATAATCTGCTTCTCTACTAGTACTTTGATCTCTGTTCTAGTTGTCCAATCAGTTGTTAGTAGGATTGCTCCTTGTTTGATGTCTAATTTGATGTATTGATCAACACTGTATATTCATACTCACAAATCTAGATGAATGATGAATATGAAATAAACAAAAAACTCTAGCAAAGGATTGCTAGAATGAACTTGGTTTTGTCCATATGCTTAGAGATGATATATGATGTATGCCTAGGTTTTCTGAACGCTAGATATATGTATAGGATTAGATGTATTGATCAACACTGAATATTCATACTCACAAATCTAGATGAATGATGAATATGAAATAAACTAAAAACTCCAGCAAAGGATTGCTAGAATGCACTTGGTTTTGTCCAAATATGCTTAGAGACGATATATGATGTATGCCTAGGTTTTCTGAGCGCTAGATATATGTATAGAGAAAATGAAGTCCTAAAGGTTTTGAGAGTTTTAATCAGAAAAGAACTAAATTTCCGCAAGACTCAATCAATGGAGTTAAGCGTTGATCGATTGACACTAGTCCAAAAGCCTTTGATTGATACTTAAATCAATCAAAAGTCCCCTACACTTTTATACTTACAAAATTTTCAAACATTGGAGGTTTCCAAAAACTCAAAAAGCATACCAAGACGGACTTTTCAGAATCAAACATGGATTATATGAAATCCTAATTGATGAATGCATGAATCTTAACTTGATGAGCGCATATACCCTTGGCCTTGAAGATTACCTTTTTGCCCTTGAATGAAGCTTCAATAGCAATTCCGTCCTTGTGCAGGAGGTAACTAACTTTCAAAATTATAAATAAAAGCAAAACAAAAATTACGGTCTCTAAGTTTTAGACATGAAATTTGCCAATCTAAGTTCTATTGACCTAACATGAACTACATCAAAATTGAATCTGACTGCCCACACGTGAAGGCTTCCAAACAAGCAAGTCAACAAATTTTTTTGAGAATAAGTGGAAGTCATGGCCATCCAATCACAAGTGATAATACTCAATGGGACTCCTTCGAATTCTTCATAAATAGATGCCTGCGTAGAAATATAAAAATCTTTAGTCCAAAGTTGTTCTATTGTGGAGAGCTTCCCCCCAATATATATATATATATATATATATAAAGAGAATACCCTAGCGGTCTGATATCCAAATGACCCTAATAATCGACTCCAAATAACCTTGGCTTTATCACTTGAGCCAAATTCTCCGAATAAGGTCTGAAGGAGAGTAACGAGAGTTGACATCTCTTGGTGCAACCCAACCGAACCTTGGTAATACAGAATCTCTCTGGCAAATACCAAAGGAGACGTTGCAATGTATTAAATGGTGACGGGCACAAATTTGGCAATAGCTGTAATTCTGTAAAAAAGAGGCTGTATGCTGTCATGTTCTGGATTGACTATCTATGAGGAGCTACTTAGAAGTATTTTATAATCGAATTTTACCTAAAAATAGAAATGGAAATTTTAAGTTGAGAGTGATATAAAATGGGGCCTGCTTGGATTGTAACTCTAAAAACAGTTTCTGTTTTTAGAGTTACAAAAAATCAGAAAACAGTTTTTTTGGTTGCTTGGAACTGTTTTTGAAAAACAGTTTTTAAGAAATTGAGTTAAATGAGTATGCGTTTTTAGAGAACAATAAAAAGTTCTTGAAATTTTCGGAAAACTGTTTGGTATTAAATGGAAACACGGAGAATCATTTATCACTTAAATGACATTTAGAGAACGACGGAATCTCTCTCTCGTTTATAAGCCAATATTAGAACCCCCATCTATTTCTATCTCATCTTCAACCCATCTATAGAAGCGCATGCCCATGGCTCTCTTGCTGGTGAGAGGGATGAGGCCAAGACGGCGGGCGATGAACTCGTCGTTGAGCACAGACGAGTTGACCTCGATCTCAACCAAGTAAATGGCGACGGTGGGGACCTCGGCAATCATCACTCGTCGGAGGGCATTGGCTTCAGCTCTCTGATCTTCACTTCAGAAATCGCCGACACAAAGCTCCTTCATCTTCTTCTCCTTCTCCTACTCTCTCAGAAATCGCTGGCTTGAGAGTTCTGTCCCCCTCTCCATTTTTTTCTTTTCTTTTTCCCCCTTCTCTCTTGGCTTGTATTTCTCTCTCCCTAGCTTTTCCTTTCTTTCTCTGCCGACACCCATCTCATGTGATCATTCTTCTTATATATATATTTATATATATATATCATTTTATCCTCAATCTTGTGTCCCACTCCGTACACCAATGAATTGACTTTGGTCATATAAATTCAACAAAAGAATCATAAAAGACTGTATAGGATATGCACTATGCACACAAGTCTCATAGGATATGTTTGGATACACAATTATACATAATAATGCACTTATTATCATAATAATACAATTATACAATTTGGTTAATTTTCAAAAAAAAAATTGTATTCCTTTCATTTATTTGATATAATTTGAGAATTACTTTAATTAGTAAAAAATATTTTTTTATTATAATAGCACGTAATTTTTTTTATTTTATTTGTGCAAAAAATTATTTTCAGTACAAATAGATTTATTAAGTTAAAAACACTAGCTTAATTAAAAGTAATGCACCTCCAATCCTTATTAATAAAAATTGCATTATTAGATTTAAGAAAAATAAAGTAAAAATTGTTTTTTGAAGACTGGTCAGTAGATACAACCAAGTAGATTTATGAGTTTTTGTTTTCTGAAAACTGTTTTGTAGTTTTACCAAGCAAGCGGATTTTTAAACTGAAAAAATTGAAAACTATTTTCTGTTTTGATTCTCTGAAAACTGAAAAAACAGAAAACCGAAAACTGTTTTCACAGTTGCAAACCAAGTAATAGCTACTGGTTGCTCTATGCTGGTTCCATTCAGAGGGCACTTTGATCCTCCTTGAGGAGTAGGATTGGGTCTATGAGGGGCTACAGGTTTCCTGTTCATTGAGGCCATTGGTTTCTCGTTTCTGTAGTTTATTATGGATGAGTAGTTTCTTGTCCACCTTTGCCATTCACGGTTGACTGTTTGTTAAATTGTTATTCCTGTAACATAGTAAGACGCTGTGAGGCAATACTGCCTTCACTTGAGGATTGAACATATTACATTATTCCGTTGATATATAAAACAAGGAACTCTATCTAAATTGCAATGCTTCCTTGTGAAAACACTTCTGATTCTGCTGAAGCTAGTTTCTCTTTCTCTCATGCATGTGGATTCACACAGAAAGGTACACAAAGACACCTCTCAATTTATGACGTGATTTTTTTGGTTAGCAAAAGCGGGTGAAAAATCTTAACTTTAAACTGCATATATATCAGGGTTTACACCCATTTATCTTGTGTTTTTAGACTTTACCTCGAGCCTTTGTAGCATAAAACATCGACCCAAATTTAAAGCCTGTCACTGAATATATGGATGAGACTGGATTGTTTTGATTGTTCTATTATCATGATTGTAGGCTGATGGATAGGCTGAACTCTAGTTTCATATAATTGCCTGATCCTATTTTACATGATAAGTTATTTATTTATTTTTTTAAATAAGAGTGAAACAGAAAGATATGTATATAAGAGAAATATGAGAAATGCCTGATTCTCTTTATTGCTCGACTTTATAATGAATAACTGCTGCTTTTTACCCTTTCATGTTTTGAAATTGTTTTCTACAGAGAACTTTGTCTTCCTTGGAGCTGCCCATGGCTGTTTCTGTTGCAAATGGGCTATCCTCGTCTGTTTCAGTTGGTGATTCCTCCTCTCGTGGAAGTCAGGAGAGGACTGATGAGGGGGCCCTTGTTGGAAGTCTCAGTGTTATTCAAAAAAATGGGAGACAGAGACAGAAGGTTCATGATCCTACTCGAGATTTTTCAATTCATGTACTGGAGAAATTCTCTCTTGTGACCAAATTTGCTCGAGAGACGACTTCACAACTCTTCCGTGAGAATCAAAGTGATGGCTTTGTTGATAATGAGAGGGAAAACCATAACCATGCTACCCATGGATTCTCTCAAAACATTACGTCTGATAATGAACAAAATGTCCCAGATGAAATTCCTGTACACTCAGACCCCCTGGAGGTAACCTTTTGATTCTTTCTCTTCTCTGTAAATGTTTTAATGTTGGGGAAGGGGCCACTGCTTAGTGCAGTGGTAAAATTTTGGGCTACCAAGTGTGAGAATATGGGTTCGAGTCTTTTTTTTTTTATAATTAATTTGGGTACGAATCTTAGGGAAACCACTTTATGAAAATCATGCCAAAGGTTACAACTATACTCAATCCATTGTTCCCAACACCATGATTAAGGAGGACCACATTGCATTGGCTTTTTTATGTATGTCTACGAAATTTGTTACAATTCACTTTCCCAACATGCTATATGAAATTTTAGTCTTGGTATACTCTGTTTTGAAATGTTTATACGTGCTTTAATATAAATCGCCAGGAGGAAATATTATTTATGAATTTACTGGTTAGGCACATGTGCTTAATTTTAGGTTAGATTTTTCTTGTCCATTATTCTTTTATGAACTATGGCTTGATCAAAGAATTATGTTGTATTTACATTCCAGTTGTGCTATACACCAGCAGTAGCTGATTACTGGCCATTATATTATAATAACTATTAAATATATATGCTGATCATTGGCCTTTGCAGTTTGGATTATTATGTTACATTGGTGATTTCTCTGTGCAGTTGGCTTTTCACTTGAGATCGCAATGTAATTTCAAAATCAAGATAAACTTTTCTATTGCAGGCCTTTTGGACATAGTAAAGTTCATTTTACCATTTCTGTTTTCAAATGAGATTTAAGATGCATGGAATTAGCTGATGGACACTGGGAAACAAGTTGTTGGATTCATATCTAGAATCACTTACTGAAAACCAGATCATTTTTGGACAGTTTTATCATCATTCTAAGGATGAGGCCAAGTGCCTCCAATTATTGCCACCTCATGCTTGGATAATAGGACAATTTACAAGTGAGGATATGGTCCAGTATATAAGAGCTTCATCCTCTTTGGTTTCACTCATGCCAATTGCATTGTTTCTTATTAAAAAATCTAAACTTCCATTCCAGGACAGTCTGACGCAGACCTCTATCCTTGTTAAACAGAAAACTCCATGTAGAAAACAAAATGATGTTGGAGAGGCTGCCACCAATCTGGGAACTTTTGAGCTAATCGATTTTAAGGAGGTATCGGAAGGAGTCTTTGGTTTTATTTAGTTTTCTGGGATTGTTTTTTTGTTTTGTTTTTCTTCCCACCATTTTTTTCCTTTTTTGAGTAAAAAATAACAAGTGTCCAGTTCTTTCATTACTGGTTGCTTTCATAATTCTCCAGAAATATTCTGGAGATATTTGTGGATGTACATTTTGCACATGCAAATGATTGTCTGACTGCATTAGCTTCTTTGCCATAGAAGTGATGTCCTGATAGAGGTGTTATATACAAGAAAGTAACCTACTATCATATTTTAAGTTTGAATAACAAGAATTTTTGAAAGAGTGAGGCTTGTTTTTTTGTTTTTTGTTTTTTTTTTTTGGATAGATGACTAAGTTATCCATGTAGGATGGTTGATTTGTACTTTAGTGGCTGCAGTGTGTTACATGTGTAGTTTACCTACATGGCCCTTTTAGTTCCTAAATTGTTGGATACTTGGATATATGCTACTAAAGTTCATGCTCTTACTGAACAAAAGTATCAAAGGTCTATTAAAGACCACCATGAGCAGTGTTCAAAGAATACATCTAATCTAAGTTGACTCAGCCGACTTTATTAGGATAAAAAGGGGCTGATATGATACTGTGACACATTACAGTAAAGCACAAGTTACATACTTAAATGTGATTTGCAAGTTGATTCAATCATTATCAGAACATAGCAGTTGGTGGATGCTCAAAAGCTCAAACAATTCTGCTTCTTTTGGCAGTAAACTACTACATTTCTTCTCCATCAAAAAGACACCAGCAAGTGTAAAAATCCATTCCTTCACTCTCTTATCAATGTGTCCCAACATGATCCAGTACAAAATCCAACAACTTGAATATTCTTCTCTTCCTATCTATCTAGAAAATCTACGAGATTGCACTAGGGACTTCCACTATATGCATGTCATTAGATCTGCATTCTCAACCATCCACTTCCAGTGATGGGTTTGTCATGACAGCCATTACCTAAAAAAGGCCCAGATGGTGGAGGTGAATGAACAATGAAAAAATAAATGTCATACTAGTTCCATTTCGGCCTTAAATAGTGTATAAGGGCTGGTAATTGGTTAGTTTTTAGTGAGCATATAGTCCAGTTTTGAAGATATCTTATTAGTTGAAGAAAGCAGGTTCAAACGAGCTAAATGCATGCTATTTACATTAGCTAAATGCATGCTATTTAGAGGTGAGAAGTGTAGGCTGCCTGAAGCTTTCTTTCTTTCCTCCATGTCAGAGAAATTGTAAGTTGCACTAGGGGTAAGTATCATCAATATTTGATTTGTTTACAAAAATATTAAATGAACAAATTAGAATAAAGAGAAGTTCAGAGATTTGAAAAGCAGCATACAAGGTATAGAAAATATGTAGAGTTGACAGTTTGTTTAGGTGGACTGCTGTTCGGGGTTGACCCCAACAGTAGGGGGCCTGCAGAATATATAATCTAAAACGTCATGATGGCTGTCCCATTGGAGAATATATAATCTAAAATGTCAATGAGTGTACTTGTTTTTTCAGGCAAGTGAGTCTTGTCTTGTAAATTCTTCTGTAAGCGAAGTGTAATGCAAGTTCAACAACTATCTGAATTGAGAAGCAGAGAAGAGGGGGGCTGGAAATAAAAACACACGAAGTCATAGTGGAGATATCTAAAAGATGTATTACATGTCATTGAAAGCATTAAAACATAGTTTCCATAGTTATGACAGTTGGTTTCATCAAATGGTTGGATGAGGTTTGTTGAGTTGAATTTTGTCATGTTTCAACTTCATGAATTGATCCAAATTTGATAAATAATTTATAGGTGCACGTTTGTGGGAACTCTGAGGCTAGAAATTTTCTTATCAAAATTAGAAACTTAAAGTAGCCATCTGTTCACAAGTAAATATAACAAATAGGAGTTCAATATTCTCACTGGAAATGAAGTTTCCTTGAATACCGATTAAGGAAATTCTTATCATAAAATAAAGGGTGTAAGATATTTTGAGAATTGAATGTGTTAAATAGAAAGCTCAAGTTGAAAGAAATGAGAAAAACCTAAGAAAATTCACATTTTTCATGTCGCTAGTTATGAGGCATACATTCCATATGTAAGGGGAGCATCAAAGCTTGATGTTAGTCATATTGGTGCCTTACAGTTTTAGATATGTGCATCAAATGACTAAGCTTCCCAACTATGGATTGAGGTGCTTTCCTCGAGCCTAACCTAACCTTAAGATGAGTCTCAAGGCGTGATCCTTGAAGTTCTCCATAAATTGTGATTAGGTGTATAGTCTATAAGATATGGTCTAACTAGATGTTTAATTTCGTACGATCAGATCTTATCCCGAGAAGAAAAGGAAAGTCATTGTTTTTTTTTTATCATGTCTTTTAGTGGTTTATAAAGATCCTGGTTTTGGCTGTGACCTTTACAAATAGTTTTGCCAGCGGCAATATCGTTACTTTTGACTCCTAAGAAAAATCAAACTTACAACGGTTGCTACTTCCCTATAATGGTCCTTACTGGCCGTTACGTGGCATTATGGCATATTAGCATGTTGATGAAAATGGTGGTGAGTGAGGTTGCTAAACCCCGTATCTATCTTCTTCTTTTTTCCTTCGTCCTTCATAATATCAACTTTTAAACGCATTGTCGACATACCATAGTATTAGATCTACTCTCTAAAGTTACAGTGCACAATTTTATCTTGAGTCAAAATTTGTGACATTTCATCAAATAGGTAAGTTCCAATCTTTTTCCCTTGATTAAAGTTAGATTTTGCATAGATTTGTTGTTTGATGTTAGATTTTTAGAGTTTATTAATAGATCTTGTTCCGGATTTTATGGTCATGGTTGGGAGAATAGGTGGAGATCAAAGGTTGCAGTCAACTGTAGTTAGAGGTGGTAGTAGGGGGAATCAACTATATTGGAAATCAATATTGAAGAGTTTATAATGCACAGTTTTATCTTGAATCAAAATTTGTGACATTTCATTCAATAGGTAAGTTTCAATCTTTTTCCCTTGATTAAGGTTAGATTTTGCATAGATTTGTTTTTTGATGTTAGATTTTTAGAGCTTATTAATAGATCTTGTTCCGGATTTTATGGTCATGGTTGGGAGAATAGGCGGAGATCAACGGTTGCAGTCAACTATAGTTAGAGGTGGTAGGACGGGGAATCAACTATAATGGAAATCAATATTGAAGAGTTTTGAAAAGCGACAAACTGACAATTACTTTCATAACCTAAGCTGTCATGTGCTTTTCATAAATCTGAGTTTATAATCGGACACTTGTATGCAAGAACAAAATCCTCAAAAGACTGAAATTTTATATTTTTTCTTCTTAAACAGGTAAATAATATTTATTATATTTGATCAATATGAGATTTATAGAAAGGGCAGCCTAACATTGTTATTTGAGCTCTTTAAATTTTTACATCTTAAACAACTCATTTTCTAACACATTTAGAATAACTTTTCTTTTTTCTTTTCTCCCTTATGTTTAATTGCATTTTTGGTCATACAAATAGTGAAAAGATTAATGAGATTTTTTGTGGTTGCTAATAGTCACTTAAAATTAGATGTAAAATTCATCACCCAAACATCATCTTTATAACTTCAAAAATATTCAATAGAAATCCAATTCTACTAGATTTTTATGATTAAAACATGCGTATTAGTGCATTTTGGAGGAATTGTAAAACGGAAAAAAATTTCACGGCTCCGGTACCCACGTCCATTATGCCCATTACACTAACCGCCCTTGTTACTGCAACCATTGTAGGGCATCCACTATCATTGTTTGCCTTTGCCATTTTATATTTTGTTGTCATATGATTTTAAGAGACAGGTGCTTGGGTATTAGGCTTTGCAGTCGGTGATGATACAATGTGAGTACATTTTGATATAGAATGTCATATTCAGGGACTGTCCTTTGAATGCAGCAGAATTCGTCATATGATCATTATGTCGAATCTCCGTGAAAGGAAGTGTTTTCAAGATCCTTGTGCATCACTGTCCTTTATATGGATATACATAATTTTATGCTCCTATACTGCCTTATACAGTCTCTCAAACAAAATATATGAACTTTTGAGGTTTAGGTAGTTCTAGTTCAATTACGCTATCATGATTTCTAGCTAGTTATTATTGTAAAATTCTCTTATCAAGATTTTGATTGGTATTTATTTCTTTATACTTGATTAGCGTGCTACTTTCTTCTTGTGATGAATGTTTCAAACCTTCCTTCATTGTGCTGCATCTTAAATTAATGATGTTCTTTCTTTTGGCAGGTCGATAAATTAACACTAGTATGGGGAAAACCACGTCAGCCTCCTTTGGGGTCCGAAGAGGTAAGGGATCTGTTTTTCTGTCAACATTTGTTGATGGATCTGTTAAATGTGATGAGTTCATGGAGTCTTGTGCAATATATTTTTCTTTTAAGATTTTTTTACAACTCGTGGATGGCCTTTCTTATGGCTATATTATTCTATTGCAACTGTAAGGGCTGTTGCTGTTGTATTTTGTTAATTTCTTTCATCCAATTGGTCCCCCATGGATCTGTTAAATGTGATGAGTTCATATATTTTTCTTTTAAGATTTTCTTCAGCTAGTGGATGACTTTATATATATATACATATTATATATATATAATATGTATATATATGAATACATACATACTATTCTATTGCTGTAACTGTAAGGGTTGTTGCTGTTGTATTATATACTTTTTCTTTCATCCAATTGTAAATGCAGCGCCAAACGGTCCCCCCCCTTCCCCCC
The DNA here is from genome assembly GCA_026545225.1 of Cornus controversa. Lineage (NCBI taxonomy): Eukaryota > Viridiplantae > Streptophyta > Magnoliopsida > Cornales > Cornaceae > Cornus > Cornus controversa. The sequence goes on along the minus strand of CM048851.1, from coordinate 61,776,324 downwards.
AAAAAATAATATATATTAACAATAATAATAAATAAGAAATGCCTGGTGAAATATTCATGATCTGCTCCAAAAGGAAAGAAAAAGAAACATGTGAGGAACAGATATGATTTTAGTAAGAATGATTCTAAACATGGTTATCGATCATTACAAATATTTTGACAATTAAAATTAGAGCACCTTTAGAAACCTTAAAATGTAATTTTCTCTCCCTTTATTCTACACGCCTGATTCACATATGATAATTATTACTAACAACAACAATCAAAGCCTTTTCCCAACTATTTAATTCGTTCTCATTTTATGTTAGAGAGAGAGAGAGTGCTTGTGAAGCAAGTGGAGATGATTTGTCTGTCGCACTGGTGGTGATGCACCCTTTGTTGGGGGTGGAGGAAGAGAAACTCCAGAGTTGTTGGGTTGTAGTGGTCCTCTTCATTTGATTGTGGTTCTTCCAGACGAGACTTAACACACACTCTCTTTCTCACTCACTCACTGAAATACCCCCAGAAAATTTCGCGCATGATGTGGCCAGTCTCATACACAAAACTTGAGGGATACTAACAACTGATAGCAAACAAGCATAGAATACAATGATAAAAGAAAAAGAATCATAAATGCTGAAAGAAAAGTCTAACTGAAATAAATAATCATGTTAAATAACATTATATTATTCTGATTGATACAACTTGGAAGTCCGGTAACCCACGGACCCCTTAACCAAAAAAAACATAAAAGTAAAACTTTATGAATAGATTTAAGTCCCTACACTAAAGTATGGTAAGGAATGGATGATTGTCAAGCTCTACGAACTCCACACACAAATCTCCAGGTAAAAACTGACTGGAACCTGAAATATGGCCCAAAGCGGACAATATCATACCATGTGTTGGAGCGGGGTATTACACTCACTCACTCTTAGATGCCTCTATGAATTTTGACTTTGAATTAAAAGATTTATGTCAACTGTAGTTGATGCCGCAGACACTTATACCAATAATCTATGTCAATCTATGTACCAATGTCGAATGGGACATACTTTGACCTGACTACGGACGTATTAGGCATGCCTTTGTTACAGGCAATTGTTTTTGAAGTAGATCTTGTGATGAACATCGCTGACATGCAACTGACATGAATTTGACACAACAAACACATGAAGACATTTCAGTTTTTAAACTTTTTTTAATAGAAAAATTTAGTAATCCTTTTGATGAAACTTTTAAGTTTCAAAAGAAAAGATAGAGATTTAGGTGTGTTTCTTTTTGACAAGTAGAGATTTAGGTGTGTTGATCACAGAAGAGCAGGGGAATCAAAGTAAAAATACATTGTTTTTAATTATTGTGTTGTACTTCTTGTGTTTGTGTCCTGTTCTTTTCATGTTCATCTACTTTGTCGGCAGGCTTGGCACATTAATTTTTTGTCTTGTCCATCTTAATGCAACATAAACTTGGATTATGCTAGAAACATAAAACTGACCTTGCAATGGTTTCCCTTTCTCATGGGGAAGGGAATAAAGGAGAAAGAAAAAAAAAAGCCCATTTCATTTAAACTCAGTTTCAAATTCCCTTTAGTGATGCCAGTGGTTTTTGGCAATGGATAGATGATAACTATCTAAAATTTAGCATTTCACAATTTCATTTGTTGCGTCTCCATGGTATTGTGTTGGAAAAGTATTTACCAATACTATTGTTTAATGGCTACAAATATTTGTTAGCAATATTTTTCTTAAACTATTTATGGGAAAATCATTAAATATGTCTACAAATAAAAGATCTTGTTAGATATGGATTTTGACCAATCCATTTGATGGTAGTGAATTAGTTGAATTCTTTTTAACATTTATAATTTATCACGGCAACCTGTGTGGACGGGAATAGCATTGAATATCATTTATTTATAATTTCTCATTAATAATTATTTATATATATATATATATATATATATTTTTTTTTTTTTATTAAAATATTGACAAAAAACTTGTTATATTGCTAGCAAAACTTGATGCATCATTGAATGCTGATGCTTTAAATGAAAGGAATTTTAAAATTTTAATCTGAATCTACAAGTTTACCTTTTTATTTTTTTTTTGATAAATAAGAATCTACAATTTTACCTTTAATTATCAATTCCACAAATTCAGCAACTTAATACAAACTACTGATTTAACATTAACAATTTCAGTGCTTAATGTTCATTTATGTCAAATAGCATCCAAGGCAATAAAAATCAAATATCATTACTCACACTAACAACGGTAGTGAAAGGTTCAAGAAGCCAGCTTTACACATACACACACATATTTGTTCTGCATGTGTTTTTCGCTCCCTTCAAATACCTATATGATATCATACTCGCTCAGGTGATCAAGTACTAGACTTCTTTGATTATAACTGTTGTATATGCTAGTTATACAAATGAGTTTTGCAAACTCATTTACATGTTGACTGAGGACCGCCATATCTGCATTGCTACGTGATGCCTTGTAAAGAAATTGTTATGCAGGAAAATAATTAATTTTTTATGGACATGTAGGAAGTTTAAAATTAAAATTGTTTTGTGCAAGTATTACTGTATCACACATTACTGAACCACATATGGCTTCCATTTTATGCATACGAGGGACTAGTTCTATTTTAGTGCCCTTCCTAGTATTACTAATGGGGATCAGAATTGGGTAATGACCTTTTATCATCATTTTGTATTGTTCAAAGCACTTACATTTATCATATGTTGATGTAGATTGTTACCATAATGATTATCCTGTTATTCTTCTTAGATAGTGATCACTGATAAGTGAAATCACAACTTACTTCTAGATGAATATGCAACTGAGTAAGGGTTCATTCCATCTTGAGAATAATCCATGGAATAACAAAGATCTATTATTCTCATTATGAACTGAGAAGGGTTTTCAAAATTTGTTGTTTTACTATCCCTTTTAGCTGTTATATTGGGCTGCTAGAAAACTTTTTTTCAACCATCAATCATGCTAATGGGAGGCATGGAAACATAACAAATTAATAATGACTATGTTCATGTTGAGCAGAAAATAATCAAAGTTCAATTGGTGTTGTGAACTTATCTTAATAAATTATAGTTCCAAACACATCAGACGTCATCTATAATATGTACTAGAGTAGGCCAACAGTTTTCGGCCCATTGTCCCGAGTTGTTTATGGAAAACCTACTTATATGATGCATTGACGTAGGACAGCATAGATTTCTTGGATTATAGGGCTGGACTACAGTGGTAAATTTGGGGTTGTTTGAGGTTTTATAGAGTTGTAGTTCAAGTGTTGGATTTAAAATTTTGTAGCAAAAAGAGCTGTGGAGAGTTGGGAAGAAAAGTTTCAGGACTATTCACATTCAAATTATTGGAAGCTCTCCAAACTTATCCTATCTAAACAAAACCATTTTAATAAACTTTAACTTCATTATATCAAAGTGACCCTATTCATAGGTGTAAAAATAAATGTAAAGGCACTGAAATCTTTGAAAAATCGGTCTACTCAATATAGTAACAATACAAAACATAAGTTCCTGCAAAATCGAAATTTCTGAAGCATTGGCTGGATTTCAATTTCAATAAGAATTTCTAGAACATAGAAACTTTTACAAAATAGGATCTTTGGAAAAAAACCTTCTGAACTAAATAACTACTAGGAAATATTTCTAAACTCCTAGAATGACTTAATGCCAACCAAAAAATAGAAAATAACCAAACCCATGACAGGTCACAAACTAAACCAGAACAGAAGGTGGCCTAGCATGTAAAATTACTGAAACACCATTAGCTATCAATGTATTACGGAAATACCCTTATAAATGATGATTCATGTAACAACTATGGACACTGTTTGATAGAGAAACCTTAATAGATTTGGGCCATATGAGGAACCCACTTGCCCACAGGATCTAATGCATCATGAATCCTTTGTTTTTATGGCAATGTTGAACCCCTTCCCATACCAAGGGCTGTAGTCCAGTGGTATCTCCTCTACCTCCCAAAGTGGAAGGTGAGGGCTTTTGCCAAGAAAGGGAAAATTAAAAAACCTTCCCATAAAAAATGAATATTGTATTAGCTAGGGTTCTGTTCTGTCACTGCAAGAACCAATGTACTTTCATGTGTAAATGCTGTAATATGTCCTTCCCTAATTTTTTGAAGTTTTTGCAGTGGACTGCTTTCTTTGATTCAGAAGGGCGAGTCATGGATTCAGAAGCTTTAAGAAAGAGAATTTTTTATGGGGGAGTTGAACACAGACTGCGGGAGGAGGTTCGTACATTGTAGTATAAAGGAAGTTGTGATCTCTCTCTCTCTAACAATGAGTTTACAACTATTTTCATAACTTGTAATATGATTATAGGTCTGGCCATTCTTGTTGGGATACCATGCATATAATTCAACATATGCAGAGAGGGAATATCTTGTCTCAATTAAAAAGGCAGAGTATGAGACTACAAAACATCAATGGCAGGTATGCAATCGACCATAACATAATTATTGGTACCTTGTTTTGTCTTTCATTGTTTTACAACTTGATGTGTGTGCAACACTCTCTCCTTTGCATGGCATCTAATTTTTTAATCTTTATTGTAAGAATTTCCTCTTCTTTTTTTCTGGTATTTTCTATGCCAACTAATGGCCTTTTTCCCAAAATTGTAGCTGGTGTTTTGTTTGCATCACTACAATCTGGGAATTTCAAAGTTGGAATAGCTACCCAAGCTGAAGAAAGTTGCTTTGATGCTTGGCTCTTTAGCTTTGTGTTTCAGCTAAATGAGGCAATAATGACTTATTTTGCTGATGAGATATATATGTGCTGGGCAGCTCTGCTGGTTTATGTGAGAAGTTATGTCACATATCAGTTTTATGGAGGTTGATGTTTTAGATGCCTTGTTTGCATTCCTCCATTGCCATGTCATAGGAGGTCCAGCATGGTTTATAATGAGCCAAGCTATCTTTGCTTGTGGTCAACCTTGTGCTCAATAAAACTGAAAATGAAGAGTAATATATTTGAAACATTAACCAAGTAGAATATACTATATCTGTGATTGAATCGGATGTTAAGAACGCCACAGATAGATGAAACATTAAGAGTTATCAAACTATGACTGGGAGATATAGTAAATTAATTTCATCTCTGACACACTTCTCCAGCTTGAGTTTGAGAGAGAAAGATGTTTGCTTAAGTTTTTATTTATTTAATATGATCACTAATAACTATAAACTAAAATAGAGAATAGAAAGGCATAATTTTTAGAATGCAAGCAATGGAGCATATGTAACTTTGAGCCCTCTTTTGTTGTTTGTTTATGTACCTCGAGTATTATTGTATTTGCAGAGCATAAGGGTTATTAGATTTTTAAGAACTCGGAGCAGAAGCCTTTTGTTGGTTTTTTAGGCTAAAATTCCATTTATTGCCTGTTTGCTGGAAATATTTTACTGAGGTAGAAAAACTTGACGCTTGAGTTATCCTTTTCTGAATTTAAAAGGAAAACATGATAACTGATATTTTTGTATACCCATTTACCTTTTTTGTTTTTCCTAACAACTTGTAACAGAATCGAGATTTATTTTATCTGTCTACAAACTGAGGTGACGTGATTCTCGTTGGAAAGAATGCTGTTTTTTCTGAACTTTTTTAGGAGGCCTAAATATATGTGTTTAAATTTTCTCATTCAGAGTATCTCCCCAGAACAGGCAAGGAGATTTACAAAATTCAGGGAGAGGAAAGGCCTTATTGAGAAAGATGTGGTATGCTTGAAATTAGCACACTTATTCTTGACTTGTAATTAATTTTTTTGGATAAATTAAAGAAAGCTGTTCAACATTCAAACCTGTTAATTATTTTTATTATCTGCTTTTAAGGTAAGGACTGATAGATCACTCTCATTCTATGATGGTGATGACAATCCAAATGTGTCTCTTTTACGTGATATACTGCTGACTTACTCATTCTACAACTTTGATCTCGGTTATTGTCAGGTAATTGCTTCGCCTATAACTGCTGTTGAGCATGTTAGGACTCCGTGGGTTTATAGATAATTATATAGAAGTTAAATTACCTTTTCCACGTGTACAATATATAAAATAGCTCTAACTTGAAAATGCTTATAAAAAAGATTCTGAAGTATGATGAAACTGAAGAAAGATTTGGGGAATGCATGTAATTTCTTGGACGTATGAAATTAAACATCATTAGATGCTAATGCAAGTTTGATAAATAGTTTGACTGTGGGGTTTCTATATACCTACACAGATTCATTAAAGAAAACCTAGACAAAGAAATATCTGTACCAAAACATTGGAAATGAAGAGTTTTTATTACACTTCTATGTTTCGTTTGAGTTTTCATAGTTGACTAGTTAGAAATGACAAAAATGGCTGCAAACTTGAAGCCATCCAATTATGCAGAATTCAGAATATTCTAATATACTTAACAAGAAGCATCATGAACCCAGTTGCATTCAAGGAATGTCATGCACTTGTTAATTTCATGAATTTTCTTTTGGATAACCTATTCTCTTGTTCTCGTTAATGATGTTGCCGGCAGTTAAGAAAATTTTGCTAATATAGGAAATAATAAAATCTATCCATTGCCGGTTTGCATGGCTGTTTGTCTCATCTTTTCATCTTACTCATTTCTTAGTTATTTGACTTTTTCTAATAAAATAATACTTTTTTCCTATTAAAAATTGTAGCAGCAGGAGTAAGTAGTAGTAATTGTTGGTTATTCTAGTGGCAACTGATATTATAGGGTTCCTGCAATGCCAACAGTAATCAATATTCTCATATTGCTTGTTCATACTAGTGCATATTGCGGTGGTTTCTTTATCTGTACATGTAAGCAGTTGTAAATGCTTCTTTGCTCATGTTTGCTTTAATCCTTTGTTCTGTGTCTTATAGGGTATGAGTGATCTTCTGTCCCCAATATTATTTGTAATGAAGGATGAGTCAGAATCCTTTTGGTGTTTTGTTGCACTGATGGAACGACTGGGACCAAACTTTAATCGCGACCAAAATGGCATGCACTCTCAACTTTTTGCATTATCGAAGGTCTCTCTCTCTCTCTCTCTGTCTATTTATCTCTCTTCTGTATTTGTGTGCACACACGCATGAACTGTAGACATACACAATCTAATATCATGTTCAGAACTCTGTGGTCTAATTCGTGGATTAAATCCCTTAACCTTCTGTTGAAGTAGCATGTAGTATTATATTTTGGCTTTTATATTACCAAGTCATGATAAGTTGAATAGGATGCATTAAGAGTAGGAAACAAGAGATTAGTAATTCTTTTTGGTAGGTTAAAGATTATTGGGAAAACTACACTTAAATAAAGTTAGGAGATCTCAATTACAAAGTGGTCTATTTTAAAAGTTTATTTTTCACTCTGGTTGAATTAAACAAAATAATCACATATGCATTGAAAATTATTATTCAAGTCCAAAATGCCCTTCAATTTCTTTTTCCAACCCACACTAAATTCTGTTTGGTTCCTGTGCGACTGAAAGAGCATTGTGCGTGACTAAATAAAAATTAACAGATTAGTGTCTTTTCGTCTCACTGGAAGAAAATCGAATTCATTGCAAAACACCACTGCTTGGATAAATTATTAGTCGTTGATCATCTCTCATCACTAAAATATGGTCTCTTATTTTGCTTTAATGAACTGCTTTTTTTACTTTAAAAATAAAAAATAAAAAATTAGTGAACTAAATTTGAATTGTATGGCAAATTCATATGCCAATGATTCTTAATTTTGAGGTTTTTTAAATGTGATGAATAGTTTCTCTAGTCACTTTTTTTAAGTTGCCATTATCAACTATCTAATTCATATTTGCTTGTTTAAATATGTTCTTAATTTGATTAGTGAACATACATATTTATATAGGATGACTCATAACTCATTTGCTGATAAAGCTCAAATTTTGTTTGCATTTGCAGGCATACTTGAAATTTATAGGAGTTTACTTGTGAAATTTGGTTTTTTCTTATCTTTGTGTCTCATGTTTTGATGTAATATCATTTCCTGATGTTCATATTTTTTTAGGCATATCATACCGAAAAGTTACCCAAGCACATCTAGATAATCTACTTCATTCATATCCAGATATAGTTGATGTGTTGTGATACCACAAGCATATACACTTGCATTAATCTAAGAGGGAAAAGAAGTTGCTGCCATTATGGGTCATATCAGGCGGTCTAATTTTGACTACTTTACTACATAATAAAATAATCACACGTGCTTGTATAACATATATTTTGCGCTTTACTTTATGGGTTTGTTCACTTTTACTGGATTATTTTTATATTCTTGCAATTTTTCATAAACCAAATGATGTTCCCGATATTTTCTTAATTTTTTGAGTGAAGGAATTATTTGATATTTTAGAATGAGATTGAAGGGCATTTTATACCTGAATAATAACTTTCAATGCATATGTAATTATTTTGCTTAATTCAACCAAAGTGAAAAATAAACTTTTAAAATAGACCACTTTGTATGTTCACTAGCCTTCCACTGAAGATGCTAGGAACAGAATTTTTTTAGATTATCATTTTACAAGCTTGGTGGGAAGTGTTTGTAAGATTTCTCCACTATTCTTTCTTCACATTTGACTAGATTGATGGAAACTTCAATATGTGATTCTTGACAGTTGATATGAGTTTGTTGGAGCTTAGAGGTCTTGGGATGGGGTGTAACTGTTGCGTGCATCAATTTAGTGTAGAAGTATTTCAGGCACCATTTGCAAGAATTTTGTATAAAAAAGGTGCTTGATCAAGTGAACAACTTTTCCTTAACCTTCGATGATAGTGGTTGATCAACGTTAGATGCCGGCTTCTTTCTCTTTGGCATCTTTTTACTTTTTCTACTATTCATCAGGCTTGTTGAATGTGTTAGATGGTTGGGACAAGTTGATCTGTTCTTTCCAGGAGACTTGTGTGATTACTCATTTTCATATTAGCTAAGGTGAGAATCTAAAATTCTTGGCTAGAATCTAGATTGGTGTTATTAGAAGGGCAGTAAAAGTAGGTTTCATTCTCTCTATAAAATATCTTGGGATAGGGAACTCCTGGTGATAACAAATTGGGGATTGAAAGCTATATTGCCCTTTGAGAACCTTCTACATTGCACAACTTTGAGGAGGAAGAAGTTGAATAAGTTGTACTCAAGATGGATCGAGCCAATATGGCCCCTTGAGAACCTTCTACGTTGCACAACTTTGTATCCTGTCACCATGTTATCAGTCATCACTTTCTTTTGGGGAGCTTATCTCTATTTGAATGGACAACAATAACTTAGAACAGTTCAAAGATAGAGGAAGTTTCTTAGTGAATGCATAGATTATATGATTTATCTTATTCTTTATGGCTGTTGGGTTTTACCTCTCTATACCATTCTCTTTATACTTTTTTCATTCTTGGTAAACAATAAATAACATAATAAGCTTTGAATAGTATATGTGCACTAATATGGTCTCATACTTTGATATTCTTTTTTGTCCATTGTTAGTTTCATTTGATTTTTGACTTGAGTTGGAGTTGGGTGCGTCTGCTTTACCTAAACTAAATTGTTTCTCTAGGAGCTAAAATATGTTTTCCTTTATATTTCTAATGTATTTTCACTGTTATTGTGGCAGCTGGTCGAGTTGTTAGACACCCCATTACATAATTATTTTAAGCAGAATGACTGCTTGAATTATTTCTTTTGCTTCCGCTGGGTTCTTATACAATTTAAAAGGCAAGCAACTCATTACCTGGATGTATTAGTTGGTTATTTTGTGTTCTGTTTATGTTCTTCCATTCATTTGGTTATTATGCATTTCTCATATCATATAAAAAGAATCACGTTGAATTGCTCTCTCAAAAAAAAAAAACCCAAATGGAGGGAGAGAGAGAGAGAGAGGAAGGGAAGGAAAGGAAAGAAAAATGAGAAGGATATGCTGCATATGTTACAGAACTATATTCTGATAGTGTGTTTCATTTACCCTAACTAGTTCTTCTTCCAATTGGATTCTTATTAAAAACAAATGTTTAACTTGCTTTTTACTTTGAATTACTGCAATTTAAGCAGTTTGGGTAAACAATATGTTACGTTATGTTAAAGCAGTTTGGGTAAACAATATGTTACGTTATGTATGGTGTAACAACCTGGTAGTTTGAGTTTGCACATAATTGGAAATATTAATTTTTGTACTTAACTTCAAATAATTTGTCAGGAGTGGATAATGAGAAACAGGTAGAACTTAACAGAAACAAGAATATCTCTAGAGACTAGAAATTGAGTTTCAGGTGGTTATTTCTTAAATTTACCTGTTTCCACAATAACTTTCAGCCTTCATAATATATGTAGATATAGACAAACTTGAGTGAGCCCATTGTGTTTGTCGCATGCATTCATAGATAATAAGAAATGTGACATCATAAATTGGCGTGTGATGATTTGCAAACTTCTTTCTTAGAAACAAGTTGAAGAGCTGATTTGTGTGGTGCTTCTCAGGGAATTTGAATATGAGAGAACTATGCGTTTATGGGAAGTTTTGTGGACGCATTATTTATCGGAGCACCTCCACCTGTACGTGTGTGTTGCAATCCTGAAGAGATACCGCAGCAAGATAGTGGGGGAGCAGATGGATTTTGACACACTGTTGAAGTTTATTAACGAACTGAGTGGTCACATTGACCTTGATGCCATCATCAGGGATGCAGAGGCTCTATGTATATGTGCAGGTGAGAATGGGGAAGCTTGCATCCCTCCTGGAACACCACCTTCAATGCCTATTGATGGTGGTTCAGTATATCCGCAACAAGATGATGATGTATTGTAATCATGATACCTATTTTGGACTAAAAAAAAAAAGGATAAATCTTTTTTATGCATTTGATGATCCATCTCCAGAGTTTTTTTAGATGGGTCGGTTGTACATATTTTTAATGAAATCTCCTGCTATCAAATGCGTCTTGATTTTTGTGGTTGATGACTAATCATCCTTGTTGCTGTGTTGTAGTATATCTCACTAATTTTACATCTTCCTTCACATTATTTATGTTTATGGGCTCCATTCATGCAATACCTGAAAATTTCAAATATTCCAGGAATAAATGTTTTTTTCCTTCAAATTTCAAACCGTGTTCTACAATGCATTACATACGGATGCCCTTGGCGCCATGTTGATACATGGCACCTCAATGCTTTTGGAACTTTAATTCAATTCTATATTTACCTGCCTGATGCAGTCAGCCCTCCTTAACTGGGGGACCTTCCTGGAGTACCGAAGGCACAGAACTACGCCAGCTGGCCAATCATAAATAAATATATATATATATATATATGTGTGTGTGTGTGTGTGTGTGTGTGTTTTGTGTGGTCCTCAACGGTGCAACATTTAAATTTCACATTACAACAAGACAGACTGGTTGAACGTCTTTTTATGAGTAGGTTTCCCCTTGACAGCTTCCAAATGCTTAAAACAAAACAAAGGAATCTAAGATAGGCTCATAATCATAATCATCATCAAATAATGGTGCATTATGGGCGGGAAACAGTAGAGGTTCTTCTATCTCATAATTGAAGATCTTCGCATCTTCTTCAATAATAGGAGGACTGGTGAGATCAGTATCTTGTTTTCTTCCATTGAATATTTGGGTGGGGATGGTGATGTTGTGTGGATGATTTTCATTGCCAGCGAGAGCGAGTTGAGGATTAGGCAATTGACAGAGTTTGTTATTGGTATTTGTTGTTTTGGGTCGGGAGCTTCTCTTGTTCAAATGGGTATTCCAGTAGTTCTTCACTTCATTGTCCGTCCGACCGGGTAGGCGACCGGCAATCAGCGACCAGCTACATATATATATATATATATATATATATATATATATATATATATATATATATATATATATATATAATAACACAAGAGAGATTGAAAGGAACTTACTCAAACTAGCTTAGTGAAAGAAGGATTGAATGAACAGAACACATCAATCAAATAAATTTTTTGACGACCATATATCTATAAGTACTATTTAATGACGGTGGAGCAAATGAAGCACTACTCACCGGTTACCCAGAAGCTTATGCAATCTGATGATAAGGTCCTTTTCTTCATCTGACATTCTACCGCGTTTGATGTTCGGTCTTAGGTAGTTCTTCCATCTCAGCCTGCAACTCTTACCACCCCTCATCAAACCTGAGACACACAGTTTGGTGACTGACTTGTTTCAATAATATTAAAATTATATTAGGAGTTTGCATATATATATATATATATATATATATATATATATATATATATATTTATATATATGTCATGTGAGCCCTGAATCAGAACATGCATATAGAACAGGTTTTACCTGATTTTTCAGAAACAGTTGCCCAGTTACCTTCCCCATGAGTCTCTACATATTTTTTCAGAAGCAAGTCCTCTTCTGGTTTCCACAAACCTTTCTTAAGCCGGAGCTTCCCTTCTTTCTTATCCATTAATAATCTCTCTCTCTCTCTCTCTCTCTCTAAGGGTCACAGGTTATGTGGCATGATATATGCAAATGACATATATATAGAGAGAGAGAGAGGGAAGCTAGCTGTGAGGATGTGAACTTTAAAATAGTACAAGAAAATTGGACGCATTCGTGCATGCAGATGATATAGTGTGTGTGTATATATATATATATAGCAAGATTACAATTCATAGCTAGGAGTGACGTGACAGCCTTATTTTGTTTCACTTCAGCTTTCCATGACACTATCTCTTGAAAGCAAGTCTGTCCACCACCTCTACGTCCCGATAAGAGATGAGAGAGTCACGGAAATTATATATAATAGCTCTAGGACATAAAACAATTTATTTATAAAGATAGATATAATATTCATGAGGTTCATGTGCACCTAAGAGAAAGATAACCCCTTACATTATCGTGATATATATACAATCAAATCAAATTATACACATGCATTTAAAATGCCTATAGTCAATTAAGTTCCAACAAAAGAGGAAGGATCCTGTGCACCGTCCTGCTGGTGCAATGGGCTTGCGATTATAACGTAGTAGTGGGTGGGTCTCACATGTAAAGGTATTGGTCCACATGCAAGAATTCGGATTCTCTCGACCCACCACAAATTAAATTTGCTTTAAAAATTTTTGAATAAAGTTGACACTACAAGTTAGTTTGTGATTGTCTAAGATCAAGTAATAATTTTTTAAAAAATGTTATGACAGTGATTGATAGTATATTAATAATAATAATAAGGATTTGATCAACCGAGTTTCAACAAAAAAAAAATTCCAAAATTGCTATATATGGGTGGGAATCCAAACCATTCTAAAGGTCAACAATTGCGAATTAATAGTGTTACATTTTTAAAGTAATAGTGTAATTCCTTCAAAGTAAAAATAAAATAAAAATAAGTGTCGCATAGTAAAACCATCCAAGTAATTAGTGTTAGCATTCTGAAAACAATAGATGGAGTTGTAATTGCTCCAAAAAATATATGTATAGAAGAGAAAATCTTCTTCCAATATTCTTATACAGTCTATATCTATATCTATATATATATAATATGTATGTACATGTACAGTGGACAATTCTGCTTTGGGCAAATGGCAGTAGGCCCTCCAAGTATGAGCATATCTATATATATATATATATATATGTAAATTTGAGGGACCACAACATCCTCCGTAATTCACGTGCCAAACAATCAGATGGCTTGTTCCTATAACTAGCTTTGCAAGAAGTAGTGGAGACACAGAGATACATATGTACTCACTTAATTGGTGTGTTTTAATTTACTTGGCTGGCATGAGGTGACTTTTCATGGAAATTTGAATGAGCTACGGACACAATGTCATGTACAGTATGTCCACAATATGGCATTCTGATAGCGGGCCTCTTCAATTTTATTCACAGCATGCATATACAGGGTCACACTAGTCATAACAAATGCATTCGAAGTCTCTTGATTAGCCCATGTATATGCATATTGTTGAGTTGTGGCTTGGATTCTCGGTTGGGACTGCGTTGCGATCCCATTTTGGCTCAAAAAATGAGTTTTGTGTTTATGATCGGTTTTTGTTTGCAGCTCTTGAACTTTGATTAGAATTCTCTTGTAATACACTATATAAGGACATTTAAGATTTGGAGTATGATTAAGAGTGAAAATACGGTAACTCGTAAAAAGAAAATACTGTAACTCACAGAAAGAGCGAGCGAGAATTAGGTGGAGTTGAAACTTGTAATCTTCTAATTTTCATATAGTGAAAATTTTTGCCGAATTTTCTTCGTAAACGTAGACACATCGCTGAATCACGTAAATTCTTTTATTCTGTGTGTGGTGTTTGTTTGATTTTCTGTCGTATTTCGTGATTGTACTTGATTTGTTAGAACACATATGTGTGTATGCAAGTTTATGCAATTATAAATGTATAATTCCAAATTGTTTTCTAATGGTCCTAACTATATATTTTAAGTGTTATAATCATTGTAGTATTACTGCGAGTAAGTGTTTGCATGTAGTATGTGATGAGGGGATTCCGTGCGATCCGGATTAATTAAGCTATCTTGCAATGTGAAAAAGACAGAAATTTTAGATAAAAAAGAAAAATAAAGCAAAAAAACTCATGTATTTATCGTACAAATCATCTCTCTCTTACAGAGATTTAGTTGGATTTTCATAATGTACACTAATAGAATTCTTCTCATAATAATTAGATAATCTGATGAAATAACTATCAGTTTATCAACGTGACTCTTGATTATCTGTTATTTCTTATGTTACCTATCTAAATCCGCTATTTAACTTATCTTACCATTGGAATTGGTTGGGATAATTGCTTAAGGAAAGCAAGGGTTCAATTGTTTTGCTGTCAATTAATAAAAAATGATCCACTAGTAGTAATAAAAAAAAAAAAAAACACCCTTGCTGGATAGGTTTTATTTGATATCCCTCTTAATTCTTATTATTGACTTAGTACATGTACGTGGCAATTATTGTTTCCGGATTGTTCATATGCTATTTGGGCACAAAGTGACAATATGAATAAGCCACAAACTCAAAATAATCTTTTTGAAATCTCTGTCAATAGTTTGGTATCGTGGTCTCTACTCTCTAGTCTCTACTATACAAACAGAAATTCACAAATGCAATCATCATCCTCATCATTGTGGAGGGTGGTGTAAACACCAAAATACCTTCCACTCTTCAATTTTATGCATTACACATGTCAATACTACAAACTTAGGGTTACTATTCCAACAGTTATTATAGCTGTATATCTTATCTTACATATGTGTCTCATATATATATAATAAGGGGGACTGTTTTATTTGATATCCATTTCTTTTTTTGCCTCTTTTTAATGTTTTTCAAGTTTTTTGTTTTGTTAGATTATATATCTTTTTTATTATCGGCATAATATATAAATAAAAGAAAAAAAAATATGATAGCCTAGATACCATGTTAGAAAAAAAAGGAGATTGTATATATTAAATTATTTTGTCAAAAATATATAAATGTTTATTTATAGGTACATAATTTTAAAGATTAAGTAAATTTAGGAGATAAAAAATTTTAATTCTTAATTTTTTAGAAAAAGATATATAATCTGAAAGCTGGCAAAGGAGAGTAAAAAGAGCTTATTTACGAAGAGAAAAAAAAGAAAAGAAAAGAGATATATAGTATAGTAGGGGTTGATTAGTTCCTCAAATGGGTACGTACTTGTTTATCCTTCCAAAAGTGGAAGGATTCTGAAAAAATATACTTGTAAATCTCTGTTTGTCCGTATTTGTCATAGCAACTGAATGTTTACGCCCTTTCCATTCATATAAATATTACTATTACTAATATAATAAGACATTCATTTTCATTCTTGTCTCCAATATCTCAAGCAAAATCAATGGTCACCATGCAGTATCATTTTCTTTAGTTGTCCAAACACCACCTAAAATTATCTTTACCTTTTTTCTTTCTCATAAAAAAGAAGAGAAAAAAAAAACACTTTATATTATTGTGAAATTACATGTTTATCCCTCCCTATAATATAAGTAAGTAGTAGAGTAAAAGATAATAACTACGTGGAAGCCATTTGTGTTGGAATTTGGTCCATACCATTTGGCAATATTATTAGTGCATGATATTCTCTTATATAGTACTATATATATATATATATATATATATATATCCCATCGTGCAAGCTTTTTCAGTAATTATTATTTATTTATTTATTAGTTCTCTCCCAACATCCCATGTCCTTCCACTGCCTCCGACAAGCAAGCAAGCATAATAGCACTTTGGGTTAGATTGTGAGAACAAGTGACAACATTAATGTGTGGACTACAATTCATTCTTTGGGAATTGATTCCTTGGTGGGGTTTCTTTTTCAGAGGAAGCTAGCCCTAAACACTGCCACAATTATCTTCTTCTCTCTTTCATATATATATATATATATATATATAAAATATCAAACAAAGTTTTCATGCCTAAAAAATTAAAACATACTAATGGCTCTAATTTTGTCCAAGTTTGGTAACAACTTTGGAAAAATATATCTGACTAATCGAGATCACTTAGATCTAATCTAATTCTGACAGAGTTATCCAAATTTCAACCCAAGTAAAACAACCAAGAACAACTCTAAACTAGAAAAATAGGTAATTAAAACAGATGGAGTTGGAGACATGTATAATTCTGAACATATATAATTGGACAAATAAAAAGCTAATATATAAATGGTGCATTAATTAATTTGATGAAGCCATATCTATCTATATATCTCACTTAAAGTAGCAAAGATATATATATATATATATATAGATGTGACATAAAATATAGTCCTGCACACCTTACAAAGCTAGTATGCATAATTGGTGACTTTTAAGCTGGCATATATATATATATATGTTTGGGTGTTCTTAGATTACGATCTCTCTCACTTTTTCCATTATTTCCACAATCATACTTTCACTTTTCCTTCGCCAACTCTGCGAAAGTAAAAGCTACCTACCACTCCAATCCAATCATTCTCGCCATCAAACTTCATTCCCGTACGTCGTGCATGCACATTAAGCGTTTGTTTTTGGCCTTTTCGTCTCTCTCATTGCTCCACTTAGCTGCCTTCGTCACCTTTCACTTTAATTTGAACATGGAATATATATATATATATATATAGATCCAAAGACTAAACCGACTAAAGTATAAGAAAAAAAAATGACAATTAAATAAATTCATGTGGACCCAACATGATATATACATCATCTCTTTAATATGTACCTACTACCTACTGATATGGATCAATTTTTATTTTATTTTAATTTTTATCTTTTGACTAACTTTTTTGGTCTTTCAAAAAGCATTTTCCATGCAAATGTTGTGAAACAATCACGAGATTATAAGTGGATATTAGGTAGATTAGTACTGTATGGGCCGGCTTTAGAAGCGACAACAATAGGAAATTAGCATCATATCAAACCTATTTCTGATTCTTGAAGACCGATAAGCGTCTGTTTTTGGCCTTTTCGCCTCTCTCATTGCCTCCACTAAGCTGCCTTCATCACCTTTCACTTTTGAAGAAAGATGGGCTCGATCTGCTAATTAATTTATGGAATATATATATATATATATATATGGCTTAATCAAAATCAATTAATTATTTCCTTAACCTCTAGCTTATTCATTCAACTCTCTCCTGCATGTTTGTGCAGTACTAGTACTTCTTCAATTTGACAATAATTAATTTACTTTTGATCATAAATTTGTTTCTTTTTTTTATTGTGATTATAATAAATAAAATTGCTTTCCATCCAAAGTTGTTCTTTAGGAGAATAGCTTTTGGCACTAAAATCCTAATAATATATAGCTAGCTTGATTGAGGACCATCAATTTTTAAAAGGCATGGGGGTTGGTAGGCCCAATTAATTCCAAAATCTTTGCTCAGTGAGAGCTGGAAGCCTGGAAGTGATACATCTTTTTTGTAACATTCTCTAAATTAGCTTCAATTCATTACTGGAAAAGTTGTACTAGAGGGATTCTATTTGATTTTCTCCAAAAACTATCACATTATATATTTTACATTATTTGCTCCCCTTGTCAATATCTTGCGGGGATAGCTCAGTTGGGAGAGCGTCAGACTGAAGATCTGAAGGTCGCGTGTTCGATCCACGCTCACCGCATTTTTACAAATTCCATTTTAACCCATAAAACTCTCAAAGCCATATCACCGTGAGCCAGTACGTAACAATAGGTCATTAGCGCACCATAAACGCTAGTGGGGGCAACCCGAGCCCCGCCCTGTGTTTTACAGGCTTGGCACAATTAACTATTTTTATAGTTTAGGTTGAGGGTCAATAATTCGTTTTATATATATATTTTATTATAATATTTTATTTTTGTAATATATTATATATAATATTCAAATTATGATCACTTTTTTCTTTTCAAATTTTTTTATTTAAATTTTAATTTATTATAGGTTAACATTTTGGAGAATTAATTATCAAAATTTTGTTTGTAATTTTTTAGAAATTTGAATTAAGTTTTTTAAAGAAAAATTGTGTTTAGGAGTAATCTAATTTAAAACAAATTAAAGATCATTTTAAAATTTTAACCCATAATATCAACTCGAGTGGCAAGTTCAAGTTTAAAAATTCAAGGATGGGTTGGGTCGAATTGAATAGTTAAAATTAAAAATTAGATTACGATTGAACATTTCATATATCGGATTGAATCTCAGTTGTACCTTTAACCCAGTCTTGTGTACGATGGCCCATCTATTCTCCAAAATGTGACATATATTGTGTACACAGGATCTGAATCTGGCCCATCTATTCTCCAAAATGTGACATATATTATGTACGCGGGATCTGAATCGGGACCATAAAAACTTTCAAGCCATATCATAAAGGCGATGAGCCCATAAAACATAAGAGCATTTAAGCCGTGTCACAAAATGTCAACCAACCCATAAAAACATCCAACAACAGGCACCCTTTTTAGTCCAAATGGGATCCGATAGTTCGGATTAAATATTAATATGATAATTTGTTAACAATTTTGATTGGACCAAAATATAAATATAAATATAAATATAAATATAAAAAATATTATGCATATATTATCATGAACTTGTAATATATTTCTGAATCTCATAATTTGTTAATTAATATGTTGTACATATCATGCATTTACATTGAGGACAACACCGAAAGGGAAGGAAGGCAAAGTTTCATTTACTAAACT
Organism: Cornus controversa; assembly: GCA_026545225.1. Lineage (NCBI taxonomy): Eukaryota > Viridiplantae > Streptophyta > Magnoliopsida > Cornales > Cornaceae > Cornus > Cornus controversa. The sequence goes on along the minus strand of CM048851.1, from coordinate 61,757,095 downwards.
GACTTGAGTCCATTGTGGCCCAAAATTGGACAAGTCTGGCTTGACTTGGACTAAATTCTTCGCCAATCTGAGAGTATTCTAGTGTTGGTAAACAAAGCAGCATACAGATAGACTCGTAGGTATGGCAATTTACCCCCACTCTATTGGATACCCATTCCATCCTGACCAGTTTTAAATGGTTATGGGTCCGTTAAAGGTTTTTGGACCGAAATAGAGTTTAATATAAGAAAATTTGCGCCCCTCATCGTTTTATAAGGCAAAAATATTATTTTATCCATATATTTTATGTTATATAAAAAAAAAACTGCCCTTACCTTAACAATTGTGTAAAATTTGAAAGAATGTCTATTTGGTTCATATTACGAAATATGAATTTTTTAAATTTGAGTGGAAAAATTTTTTAGAAAAAAATTTGAGGTGAAATTTAAACAGAGTGGGGAGGAAAAACTTAAACGGGTTACAAGAACAGGTGCGTCGATTATTTGTTAAACGATTTTGAACAAACAGGAGGCGATAGAATTTAAACAAGAACGAAAACGGAGACTCTTTCCTCAAACTTGTCCTGTAGAGGGTCCACCTACTCTAGGATTTTAAAACACACAAGTCATAAATTGTTTGGGGTGGATTTGGATTAGGGATGGAAGTGTTAAATAGCAACCATCTGAAAGTTTGAAAAGGGATTTCTGCGATATTGAATACTGTAACGGGTTAAACGCTTACCAATGATCCAAAAGCCTCCTAAATTATTGGTTAGTGATGCCTACTCATCTCATTTATACCCATTTTCTTTTCCATTCAGGGCGATATAATTTAAACAAAAACGAAAACAGAGACTCCTTCCTCAAACTTGTCTTATACACGGTCCACCTACTCTAGGATTTTAAAACACACAAGTCATAAATTGTTTGGTGTGGATTTGCATTAGAGGTAGAAGTGTTAGATAGCGACCATCTGAAAGCTTGAAAAGGGATCTCTTCAGTACTGGATACTATAACGGGTCAAATGCTTACTAATGACTCAAAAGTCTCCTAAATTATTAGGTATTCGGATATGTTGTGGAGATAAAGAAGACTCCTCTAACATTCTCCCTCACCCAAACTCGCAACGAGAGTGTTGCGGTTGAACCACCCTGTCTCTCTGTCCCCCCTAAAAATGGGAGGACCTAGTAACAACTTAAACCCGAATGCGAACTCAGACTCTACCTGGGTGGATGCTAAGCGTTGCACCAAATCAATAACTGGCTCTGACTCTTATATCAACAATAACGGGTTGAACACTTACCAATGACCCTAAAACCTACGCTATTGGGTAATATTGCCTACCTGCCCATTATACTCATTCTCTTTCTCATTCGAATTCGATATAGGACAAAGAAGACCCCTATAAACCCTAGGGCTTTGGATGAATTGGTAAGTTGAGGAGCTCTAGGCTATCTTTACTCGGGTTCGAGCCTTACCAGCCTCATTATCCGCTCTAACTGACCTGTTGCAGATGCATTAGGGTGGGCTACTGCATGATTGCATCCACAGTTTCTCCCTTGGGGTGGATCCAAAGAGCCCCTTGCCTAAGAGAGTTGTGTTTCAAAAAAAAAAAAAGACCCCTCTTACAATAGTCTTAATCATTTTAAATTCATAACATAACACTCGTAACAAATTACATCAAAATGCAATAATGTAATAATTTTGTTTTGAGAATTTGCACTGATATAATTGTATTGTCCTCGATATAAATGTAGAGAAAAATTCTGGACCAAGTTTGTACAGTCCCTAAAAGCTTAGCTGCCCAAAATTAATGGCACAACTATAAATGACAGATATGAGTGAATGGTGAATACAAAACTTAAAGATACCAGCAAGCTTTTTGCTGGCTAGGCGCTGTAAAATCATACGTTTGAATGTCAGAGTATTCAAGGATATTTTGAATATCACCTTATTAACAATGTCAGAGTATTCAAGGAATGAAGCACAGTAAGACATGAAATAATACAAGAATAATAAAATATGTATTCCTGTTACATTATTTGATGACAGACATGGAGCAATGGAAGATTAAAATTATCAATTTGATTTTTGTGTTTGGTTAGACCAATTTAATTATTGGATTAAATAGAGTTTTCTATTTACATGTATGCATGCAATAATTTTATTGGTTAGATATATTCATAATCTTTTAGGTCCCATTCCCAACATATATACTTCAACACACTGACATTGTTAATGTAAAGGTTGAGGTTGAATTCATCTTTGAGCTCTTTCTATTCTTTCAAGTGCATCCAAAAGTAATGAACTAATAACGGAGAGAATCCGAGTTCAATGCAAGAAATGTCTCCCACTTCTAAGCAAATCTAGAAAAATCATGCCTCGTAGGAGAGAGTGAAAGAGAGAGAAGAGACTTGGAATAAATTGAATATGGAGTATTTGATTTGGTGGACAAAGAGAATAATATAATTACTTTTTAAAAGTGGATATTATAAGAGTACCTTTTAAAGAATAATTTTGTTATTATTATTATTATTTTTAAAATAATAATAATAATAATAATAAAGTGGCAGTATTTGCGTTGAATGCTAGTATGATTTTTTTTCACTTATAAATTGGCACTATGTAATTATCAACTCATGAGTCATGCATAATATCACAAACTGTGTTTGGAAACGACAAAATGGGTCTCAATCCAATTAGATGCTTATCCTAAAAGCCTAAAGGCCAAAGATAACCCGACACTATAATTGCAAAGTCATTAAAACCCACCCAACAAACACATATTCAGACTGCATTTTCCCGCCCATACTCTCCTGTCACCATGCTCTTATAAACATGTTTTTTCCCTACTTTAAGAACTCTCCCCAATATCATCATCAATTCACTATTTTCAAAAACAAAAAATCTTTACTTGGTCAGATTTCACCAAATTTGATCAAGTTTTTGAAAATTCAGCTGATTTTTTTCCTATTAATTAAAACAATAATTAATATTTTTAAATTCAAAAATATTTTAATTACTGTTGTAGACTAACAGTATCTCTTCAAAATATATTGAGTATAAGTTTATTGCCAAATATATATATATATATATATAAACTTGACTAAATATTTTGAACCTCGTCCCAATTGATTGATTTTGGGAATAAGATTTTTCAAAAAGATATGAGAGTTCAGTTTATCATATTCTCTGGCTGGAGATACTAGGAACCCCTAAATGGGGGACCTCTTTTGAGAGATGAGAATTCAATTTAGTGACTCAATTGACTAGAGTGTCCCATTCTTTTAATTGTAGACTCGTTGAAAATCAATTTGAAACACAACAGCCACTCAAACTAAATCAACGTGGGTGGTGTAGATTTTCCGACCACTCTACACCATCCGATCCAGCTATCCAAAATTGACTATATTAACACAACAATCAAGTTACACTAATGACCATATGGTCTAGGACCATTTAGTTTTAGTGGTCCTGCTATAATATATATACAGTGCCTTAATTATTATATATGTATGGGTCGAACCCAGATGGGTGGATGAGGACTAATCGTACCCGTAACAACAAAATGAGGAACCCGTGCGGGTTCGCGGTCCAGGCCATGGCCGCTATCACGTGAAACTCACATGGTCCATTCTGCACTGTCCTTCAAACCACTTGTGGACATGGATAGACATTTAACTGTGTCCTGGTTGGAAGGAGGCAGTGTTTGGCAAATTCATTTTAGTTTAATGTGCTGTGTTGTTTTTTTGTATGCCTTAAGTGATGCATTCATTCTAAAATTATTGAAGGATCGAACATAAACAATTAATACAGAACAAAAAACACATTGGGAACATATGTTTCTTAAAAATGAGGAAGATATTTGTTTGTGGCGTTGTCTATTTAATTGTCCCGCTTAGACTTGCTCTCTAGAAAATGACAAAAGTTCCTTTTATATTAAACTGAAAATTGGAATGGCCTCTTATGAATACTACTACTAGTTTATGAGTTACATATATACATGTATAATATAGAATCAATATATATATATATATATATATATATATATATATATGAGTGTGTGTAATATGTTCGTGGCCATACGTTAATAATAAATTTGTAATTCCATGCATGCAATTGAGAGATTGTAATATGCAATCTTTGCAGAAAATCTTGATATCATCAGTGGTAGTGGAATCCAAGATGAATGAATCAGTGTAGCAAAAGTAATCAAACACACAGTTCAAGACATGTTCCAGAGTTGGAATACAACGACATGATGTGGGTTGGACCCATCTGGTTTCGTTGGGTTTGACTATTAAGTCTACTATCCGACTAGGTAGTCTAGGGTTTGGCTACTTTTATCTAATGGAACCCCCCACTAATATCTGGGGTTTCACTCTTCCATGAGCGCGTGATCAACAATCTAGGACCAATAAACATTATTCTCTCTTCAAGGAGACTCGAGCATTTGACATGTAAGTTGAAATTGTAATTTTAAATGCCTTTTAACGGCAACTTTACATCACTTGTGTGAGAAAAAAAAAAAACAACACGTAAGAATCAATTTTCTCTTATTTGGTTACCGCTAGAAAACAAGAAGGATCAAATAAAATTAATTGAGAATATTTTTTATTAATCTTTTTAAATTTCCAGTCAAGACTGCGAATGAGTGTGTTACACGCGCATTAGATGCGTTTGAAAACTTGGGTAGCAAAAAAAATGATGTATTAAAGAAGGCGTAGAGTCGGTTAAGGGAAAAAAAGAGGCAAGGGAACAGTGGGGACAACTGGGTCGGCCAAAAGTCTAGCAATGATACGGACACGTAGGAAAATATTGTCCCCACCACACCACATACTCTTGTCTGCTACCGCCCTCTCTCCCCGGGCGCTCCTTCCCTGTCTCTCTGTCCCCACCCTCTCTCTCTCTCTCTAGTTCCCATGGTTTCTCTCTGGACTCGAGAAATAATATATATATGTATGTTTATGTATATTATTCAAACCTATGAGACAACATACCCAGATCTCTTAAACCCCATTTCTCTATTCCCCACACACATAAATATATAGAGGAGTATATTATTTGGAATTGGAGTTGGGAGTTGTGGATCACAACATAAGATTTTGGTTTGCTTTAATTTGTTAGTATGTTGTTGTTGGATGGTATGGAGCTTCAACTGGGACTTGCTCTCCCAAGCAATCCGATTAAGGGGTTCGACCTGAATAGCTATGTTTACGAGCCTAAGGAGGTTTTGGGATCCGACACATTGAACCATTTTGGTTCTTGTTTCTCTACCACTCAAGGGACCAGTGTGTCGAGAAAACGTCGTCTCAGTGAAGCTTTTGATCACCAGGGCATTGACGTGTGCCAAACTTTGCCTCTATTGGCGTGGAATGGCCAGCCAAATGAAGAAGATGATGGAAAAGAGCTCGAGAACAAGCCTTTTATCATTAACAAGTACTCCCTCTGTCTCTCTCTACGTGTGTGTATATAGATATATATATATGCATTTGTGTACACACACACTATTACATACAGTGTATATATTAATTGAGTGCAATTAGCTTCTTGAACATTTTCATGGATAAATAATTCAATATCAATATTTGATTTAGAGAAGATCTCTCTCTGTCGTGTGTGTTGACGCCTTCGATGAAAAATCCATTATCTACATTATCAATTTCATAATATTTGTTTCAACGCCATATATATATATATATATATATATATATATATATATATATAGTGCCCCGAATTAAATTGATAGTAATTTAACTTCTGAATATAATAATTTAATTGAACAGATATGATATTGGAGATGAAGATGGTGCAGTAGGGTGGCCACCCATCAATTCGTGGAGAAAGAAGGTTTGCCACCAAAATCGTGGTGATCAGGTGGCGGACAACGGTGGGATGTTGGATAACGGTGGTGGCAGAGGAGGTGATGGTGGCGGCGGCAGAGGAGGATCAAACTCAATGTACGTGAAGGTGAAGATGGAGGGAGTGGGAATAGCAAGAAAGGTCGACTTAAGAGGTCATCAGTCTTATCAAACTCTCACAGATACCTTGGCTGACATGTTTTGGATAGGTGCGTAAATAAGCATATACTGATTTACTACTAGTACTGTACTAGCTGTTGTTAGAGATTTGGGATATCTTTGAATTCCCATATATACAACTACGAGGTTTGAGAAAATGATGGACTGACTGACTGACATTTGTTTTTGGGGGTTGTTTGGACACGTACAGGCCGGGAAGATGTGAAGGCTTACAAGCTCACCTATCAGGACAGTGAAGGGGATTGGCTGCTTGCTGGAGATGTACCTTGGCGGTATGTACGTGTATATTCTTTTCTTTTTATTATTTATTTTTATTGTGTTTGAATCAAAATACTCTCCCCCACATTTTTCTCACACTGCCATGATGTGCAATTTCAACATACATACCTATTTTGATTTCACTAATTAAAATGGTAATTTCAAAGTATAAGATTATTTTGTTGGGACAGACAAAAAAAATGGAATTTAGAGTCTAGATTCTTTTCTTTTTTTTGAAGAATTATAGTAAAATTTACTAATAACATAATTAGTATTTGGTTTGGGCAAGTTATTCACATACTCAACTCTCACACACAATTGTCTTTAAGGAGACTTGAATCTTCACTCATGAGGAGGAGGAGAATATATTTGATATTCCGGTGGTATCTTGCACCAATACAAAGTTTGTACTTCTTATTATAATGAGAAAATCACTGTTTGTATTGAATGAAATTTTCCAATACACGATACTGCGGTGGTATTAAATAATTTTTCAAGAAAGAGATACTACCTACTTAAACTAGATGCTTGTGATAATAACGATATTAGTGTTGCTTTTGTTATATTTTTCTTGTAGGTGGCATTTTGACACTTGCTGACACAATTATATGAAATTTTATGGTTTTGCAGAAGTTTCATCGAATCCGTGCAACGTCTAAAATTACTAAGGACAAAGGCTGATTGAGATGCGGATCATATATCAAAGTTTTTTTGGGCCATATATGCTCTAATTTAGTAGAAACAGATGATGGCATGGTTATTTGCTTGAATGCTAAATAGATCGATATATGTATGTAAACTGGAGTTTTAGTTTTTGGTAGATCAAACTGCTTAATTAACTTGCAATATAACATATGAATTAATATAACAAACGGATGCTTATGGTATGTAATTCTCTCACATCTCACTATTCTTTTTCCCTCCTAAATTTTTGGAGCACGGTTAAATGTCTCACGTTTGACATTAATGTTATGTTTCTATATTGCTTTAATATGTTAAACCTCCGTGATTTATTAGCAATGTTTTTAGAATATTCTTAGGTTATAATTATGATCTATTTCTTTATTTAGCTTATTGTAATTTGTATATTTTTAGGCTATAATTATAATCTATTTCTTTATTTAGCTGATTGTAATTTGTATATAAAGAGCTCTCCTTGAGAACAGAAAATATACAGAAATTATTTTTTATCATGGTATCAGCCTAATATCGATCCTCTCTTCTCTCCCTACTCTCTTTAGCTACCCTCTGCCACTCCGACTGACCCCTGCGAATTCTCTTCTCCTTACCGTGACATTCTCTTTTCCTGCCACTTATTCAAATATGTCTACCAGCAGCTCCACCATTATCGCCACCACACTTACTGTTGCTCCAACCCTCTCTATTCCCACTATCACCAATCTAGTCACAGTCAAACTCACATAATTGAAGACAATTTCCTTCTTTGGTCTCATCAAATGGAGGCTTTTCTTTATGGCCAAAACTTCATACGCCTTGTTGATGACTCCTACCCCTGCCCTATTGATGAACTAGATCACTCTACTTAGCTCTGAGCTGATCTCAACCACCTTCTCTAAACCTATGTTAGCCTCTGTTATTGGATGCAAATCCTTCGCTACCATCTGGACGCTCATTTAGGATCACTTCTCTTAGAAATATGTTGCTAATTTCTCTCCCTACAGGAAATGAATTACCAGTCTTAAGCATGGCACCTGACCCGTTTATGAGTATCTTCAAGAAGCCAAATCTATTTTTGATGCTCTTACTGCTGTTGGCGAGCTGGACTCTAACAAAGATCTGGTTAATGTCATCATCAACAACCTTGGTTCCAAGTTTGGCATGCTAGTCACTATCATTGAGAGCTTTGACTCACTGCCCTAGTTCTCTACTCTACGTGCTCGCCTACTGAACTATGAGGCCCGACACAAACCCTCTTCTCATCCTACCCCTTCAGCCTTCCTAGCATCTCAGACTTCTCAGTCTTCAAGTTCTACTCTATAAAATAATTTTCGCAACAAAGGTCGCAAAAACCATGGTCATCTATCCCACAACCACTCCAATACCTCGAGTATCCTTGACCCAATTCCTGTATCATCATCTATGTCTCAATGCCAGCTATGCTTTGGGATTATCATTTTGCTCGCAACTGTTTCCGGCTCTCATCATTTATGCAACCCTCAGTCCCACGTTTGCTGAATACTATTTTTCTGGTCTCTAGATTGCTCCACCTCAGCTGCCTCCGATTGCCCAGCCTTCACAGTGATCATCATCTGATCTTAGCTAGTATCCTAACACCGGTGCCTCTACCCACATGATGGGCAACTCGACTCTTCTCCAGCAGCGCACACCTTACAGTGGCCCTGACACTATTCAACTTGGCAATGATGATCTACTCCCTACCTATACGGGTAACATGGCACCACCACTCGGCTCATATTCTTTTCACTTTAATAATGTCTATGTCATTCTTTCTATGCGTAAAAACTTGCTCTCCATTGCTCAATAATGTACTGATAATCACGTGTTATGTGCCTTTGATGCTTATCACTTTTATATCTTCGATCTAACCACTGGTTCTTTCCTCTATCAGGGCCTATGTAAGGATGGTCTCTACAAATTACCTGTCATTTCGCCTCGTCTACATGCCTTGTCTGCCTCCCACAATTCATCCTCCCTTTGGCATAATCATCTTGGTCATCCATCTACTAAAATTATGTCTTACTTAGGGTCCAGTAAATTATTATCTTCTACTTTCCAATTCAAATCCCCATTTTGTCAAGGATGTGCTTTAAGTAAATCCACACGCCTCCCCTTTTTCCTATATAATGAAATAAAAATCTCTTTTCCCTTTACTTTGATTCATTTTGATGTATGGCAATCTCCAGTACTTTCTGTTTTTGGCTATAAATAATGTGTTGTTCACTGATGACTACACTCGTTTTACTTGGCTTTACTTTATGAAACATAAATCTGAAGTTCTTCATCATTTTAAACATTTCTTATCCTACATCTAAACTCAATTTTTCACTAAGGTCTAACAATTTTAGAGTGATGGTGGTGGGGAAGTGGTCATTTTAAAACCCTTTGTTCTTTCCTTGGTGTTCATCGCCGTCTTTTATGCCCTCACACTCCTGAACAAAATGGTCTCACTGAACGCAAACACAATCAGATTGCTGACATAGCTTGCACCCTCCTCATCACCAGTCATATTCCTCTCTACTATTGGCCTGACGCGATCTCCACTACTATTCACCTTATCAACCGTCTTCCCTCCCTTAAACTCCAGTGGTCCTCACCCTTCTCCCGTCTCTATGGTCATAATCCCTCATACTCTAACCTGCGTGTGTTTTGTTGTGCTTGTTATCCCACTTAGGTGCTTATTTGACTAATAAGCTTCTGACAAGAACTGTTGAATGTGTCTTTTTATGCTACAACTTGTAGCACAGAGGCTATTGTTGTCTGGATCACAAAACTAGCAAAGTCTACATTTCTCGACATGTTCATTTCAACGAACAACATTTTTCATTTACTTTTACAACCAGCACTTCATCAGAACCATCATTATGGGCCTTTGTTCCTTTATTACCTCCCGCTCTTGAGATCTCTCTATAGTTTGCCATCCAGATCAACTTTCTAGCTCCTCCTACTTCTCAAAGTTCTCTGACTCCTCTTCAGCAACATTTTTCATACCATTTTCAACGTTGGACCACTCAGCCCTCGGCACCTCCTACTATCACTGCTGCTAACTCTGCGACTTCTTTTTCTACCATTCCCCCATTGCATCCGATAGTTACTTGTCATCAGGATAGCACCTGTCGACCTCTTGTCCGGAGATGGTACAATTAGATATCTTTTATCTCGAGCTCTTCTTTCTCAACTTTCATCCTCTATTGACGAACCCACTTGCTACACACAGGCTGTTCTTTATGTTCCTGAATGGTGACAAGCCATGACCAGTGAGTTTAATGCCTTATTGAAGAATAACACCTGGATGCTGGTCCCTATTGCTCCCAATCAATATGTAGTAGGATGCAAGTGAGTTTTCAAACTCAAACGCAAGACAGATGGTTCCATTGAGCATCATAAAGCTTGTCTAGTTGCCAAAGGCTTCCATCAATAGGCTGGCGTTGACTTTGATGAGATATTCAGTCCTGTAATTAAACCCACCATTGTTTGTACTGTACTCAGTCTTGCCCTATCTTTAGTTGGACTATACACCAACTTGATGTAAAGTATTCATTTCTTCATGGCCTCTTGGATGAAACTATCTACATGATTCAACCACCTGGCATCATGGACCCTGTTTGCCCTGATCACGTCTCTCATCTACACATGGCTATTTATGGACTCAAACAAGCACCCCGGGTTTGGTTTCAACATCTCAACATCTTTCTCTTACAGTTTGGTTTTACCCAATGTCGTGCTGACCATTCTCTATTTTTTTATCGCTCTGACTCTGCTATAATGCTTCTTCTATTATATGTTGATAACATTATTCTCACTGGCCTCTTTCATCACCACTATTGGCAAAGAGTTTGAGCTCAATTACCTTAGTTCTCTACCTACTTTCTAGGACTTGAAGCAACCTTCTCCACCACTGGATTATGCCTCTCTTAGACCAAGTATATTGTTAATTTTCTCACACGCTTCTCTATGGCAGACTCCAAGCCTTGCAACACCCCAGTTTGTGCTAAGACTCAATTATCGTCCCATAACGGGGATCTCCTACCAAATCCCATCGAGTATTACCAACTTGTTGGCTCCTTGCAGTACCTCACTTTCACCAGACTTGACATTGCCTATGTTGTTCATCATGTTGCTTAGTTTATGAGTCAACCTCAGTTTCTTCACCTCATCGTAACCAAAAAGGTCCTTCATTATCTAAAAGGGACGATGGATTTTGGTCTCCTCTTTCAGCGCTCTGCTAATCCCTTAACCCTCAAAACCTATTCTGATGCTGATTGGGTGGGCTGTCCTGACTCTCGCCGCTCTACCACTGGCTTCTGTGTTGCCCACTGTCTCTCGTTCTAGCGCCGAAGCCAAATACCAATCTCTTACTCATGTTTGTGCAGAATCCACATGGGTGCTTCATCTTCTTTAGAAATTACAGTTTCCCATCTCCACGCCCATCACCTTACTATGTGATAATCTCAGCACTACCTACATGGCTTCAAATTCGGTGTTCCACGCTCGTACTAAGCACATTGAACTGGATTATCACTTTATATGGGAACGCATACTTACTGGCACACATCGTGTCCAATTTATTCCTTCTACCGATCAGATTACGGACATCTTCACCAAAAGGCTTCACAAGACTCGTTTTCATCTCCTCTGATCCAACCTCGTCTTCTGATAACCGAGTTTGCGGGGGAATGTTAAACCTCCATGATTTATTAACAATATTTTTATAATATTCTTAGGCTATAATTATGATCTATTTCTATATTTAACTGATTGTAATTGATTATAATTTGTATATTCTTAGGCTATAATTATGATCTATTTCTTTATTTAGCTGATTGTGATTTGTATATAAATATTTTCTAACATAATATTCAGTCCAAAGCTGTTATTAACATTTTAATGTTGTATTTGTCTCCCCAATTTTAGCAGCAGAAATTTATCTCCTCATTACTTTTGAGGTGTCGTAGGTTAATCGTTTTCGTATCGATTGATCTGAAGAAAAATATTTTAATGATTTTTGTATCGGTTTAATTCAAATAGAAATAATATACTTCTTAAATTTTAAAATTATGAGGAAGACATGTCACATTGATATTGTGCCCCTTTAATTGTAAAGAAAAGGTATTTTCTGAATATGTCGAAGACATTTTGTCTCACAAGTAAAAAGGAGAAAAGTCGAAATAGGTAAATCATTTGCTTAAAACCTTCTAAACATTATGGATATTGTGCGGATGATTTCAAGTTAAAAAAAATGATCGAGTTGTTTTATCAATTATTCAAGAGAAATATTTTTCTTTTTGTGAGTAGGGTTGCAAATAAACGGAGTTGAGTCGAGCTTAAGCTTGTTGAGGCTCAACTTGTTAGTTTGTGGGCTCAATTTGAACTTAGCTCGGAATCATGATGAGCTCGAAAAACTGAGTTTAGACTTGACTTATCATTGTTTTTGAAAATTTTGAAATTGGCTTGGTTCATTTAATAACAAAAGTCATTTGAGCTTGTGTTCAAAATTATTTTGGCTTGTTTATGACCTTATACGGGCCTACACAAGTCTATGTTCATGAGTTTACTTTCATCAATCTATACAAGCCATGTTTATGAATGTGTTCACGAGCCTACATAAGTCAAGCATCATATTGTTTAGGATTGGCTCATTTACTAAACGAGCATAAAAATCGAGCTCGAACTTGATTAGTCTGCTTAGTGAACAGGACCGAACCCGAGCCAAGCCTTAAATGAGCCGAATTTGAACTATTCATTTGCAACCCTATTTTATCATTGATACTTGTTAGAGCTACGGAACAATGAAGTTCCATTATTAGGTACATAATCCAAGTGGGTACTCTGTGTGTGTGTGTAAACGCAAGTTTGAGGATTGAAGCCCTTGATGCGTCAATAAAGTCATTCGGTATCACACTCTCTACATGGGCTCTCCACAATTATAGAGAGTCTGGCCATCTGGTACGGTGACTTCCTATATTTATTTTTAATAGAAAAATATTTTTAAATTTTGAACTATGGAGTTTTTTAATAAGTGGTGTGCCAAGTGTGCAAATAACTATTGAAGTGGAGAAGAAAGAAACCGCATGAGAACAAAATCAAATGCAAAATGGGACCCACATAAAATATGAAAGCTCGCTAGCAAGTTCCTAGCTGCAGCAAGCCTGCAAATAAAAATTATGTGGGGCCCGCATTTTAGTGAGCTTCATTCAATCCGTATAGAGATCCCATACTGGATGCCCTAAAGTGCATATGCCTGAAGTCACCTATCCCAAAAAAAAAAACGTGAAGTTCCACCTAAATGGCTAACAAATTGTAGGCTTTCCTGGCTCTAAGCCCATCTCTCCGTGAATGGGCTTGATTCAATAACTTGTAATTGGGCTATGGTTGTGGGCTTTTATTTTATAAAACTTGGAACATGAAAACTATTGTACTGAATTAACAATCTTGTCTTATAATCAAATATATCTCCACCTTCAACTTAAAAAATAAAAGCAAGAAAAACTCACTTTTCGTAAAACTAAAATTTATACTAAAATTTTTTTAGATGTAATAACCCCTGAAGTCATTGTTTGGAATTGTGACCCATATTCCTATTATAATTGGGTTTATATTTTAAAGTTCTAATTGAATTGCTAACTTCTTATTCAAGAAGGAATTGATTTTGAAGACTTTATAAATAGAAATAGGGTTAAAGGAAAAAGAGAGAGAGAAAAAAGATGTAAAGGGTTGGTGAGTGTTGTGAGGAGAGGAGATAATATATGTAATTCTGGATGGATGTCAAGAGAAAGAGTGTGTGTGGTAGACATATTTTTCTTCTGTTGTATATTCTCTTATCAATTATAGTGAAATCTCTTTTTTCGTAGACGTAACCCTAAAGTTGGGTGAATCATGTAAAATATTGTGTTGTGTGAGGATGTGTTAGGTTGTTATCTCTATATATGCTTGCATGATTGTTGATATGATAATATGCTTTTGCTATGTCAAACGAAAGGGGGATTAATTCCTAACAACTAGTATTAGAGACAATGGTGGGTCAGAGCCTGTTTGTCTTGAAGATTTGAGCCAAATATTGGTGGTGTGTAAAAGCAGAAGATTGATCGTGAAGAATTAAGATATAATCAAAGCTGACGATGATACAAAGATGATAATAGTGTGAAACCCATAAAGAACAAGTCTTGGAACAAGCCAGAAGATGCTCGTTTTCAAGATGGGGCAAAATGATGGTATAAAGAAGAAATGTTTGCTGTTTTCAGCCCAGAAAAGCAGTAAAGAGTTTTCGTTGCATTTTAGCCCAAAAATAATCAACCAGAGAAGAAAAAAGAATGGAGTAGTGAGTGAGAAAAAAAGATAATATGGGAGTAGAGATGATGATGATGTTTGATTGTTGGGTTGCCATGCGTGAGTAACTAAACACCAATTGGGATGACGTGATGGAGTTTATTTGTGGCAGAGAAATCTTCAGTCGAGGTGGAGCTATGGAGGACCGCGTTGATGAAATTTGAGCCAATGTGGAGATTATTAGGAATTATGGTTTATATTCCTATTATAATTGAGTTTCTATTTTAGAGTTCTAATTGAATTGATAACTTTTTGTTGACAAGGTATGAGAATCCTTATTTAAGAAGAAATTGGTTTTGGAGACTCTATAAATAGTGTAATAACCGTGACCATTTTTTGTCGATTTTCTTTTTATTTTCATTTAAATACATATAAATGATTATAAATGTGTTTTAAATATAAAATACATGTTTGGAAACCATTATAAGTGTTTGAAAAAGTTTTGAGAGCGTTTGATAAAAATTAACTTTTTCGGGTCAAGTCGGCCCGAAATGCGGGTCTCGTGGGCCTAAAAAATTCAAAAGTGTTGAAATGACACAAAATTTGGATAGTACCTTAAATAAAATATTTGATGCACGACAGAATCAATTTCGTGTCCATAGGAGTTATGGAAATCAAAAACAAAGTCCGAGAACGTTTACTGAAAGGCTAGTGGCATTTCGTAAATAGATGACCTAGGGCTATAAATATCAAAATAGAGAATTGCTTAATTCATTCTCATTCTCATTAGTTGCATAGAGAGAGCAATTATATAGAGTAATATCTTCTTCTTTTTTCTTCATTGATTTTGAGGGACTTTGGTTGATAATTAGAAAGCGCCGAAAAAGAATAAGTTAGTCTACGCATTGGGGGCTCGAGTTTGATCCATCCAGAATCGAATTCGGAGAAAGTTAAATTTTTTGTAAAGAATTAGGGAAATCATTTAGCAACTTTTCTAAATTGAGGTAGGGATGTCTAAACCTTGGAATCCAGAGTTTTGTGAATATATTGATTATTTATGACAACTAATTGGTTATGTGGGTATAATTAGATATCTTTCAAGGTTAAAGCATGATAGATTATACTACTTAGTGATTTATCATTGTTAATGATGTAATTATATGTTTATAATTGCTTTAGATGATTATATAAGCATATTGAGGTTGGATTGTGAGAAATTATGTGTAATCATGTATAATTGTGAATGTGACACTTATATGCTTAATAAAATGTCTTGAAAATATGTTTAAATATTAATGTTTATTTGGAAAAAAATGTGCAAGCATGACAATCAAATACTACATTAACTTGAATTGCATGTGCACATTTAATATAAACATTTTGAATTTATCTTCATTCATTAAGAAACACATAGTGAGGGTAGTGAGATCATTTGAGGCGGTAAAGTCCACTTAATGAAAGGCGAGATATTTCTATAAAGGTAACTCTCGTGGAGTGATTCAGTAAATGAGTTTCGGTTAGGTGGGATTGGGCGACCCTTAAAATCGGAACCCAATAAATGTGAAGAGTATGAGGAAGTTATGCATAGCATGTTGTATTGTAAATTGTTTATGATATGATTGTGATGTATGAATATTTACTTAACATGATTAAATGCAAATGCATGTTATGTGGTATTCACGGAACTTGCGAAATTATATTTTAGAGATTCCTACTGAGCGTATTGTACCTTATCCCACAAGTATTAACTCTTTTCAGGAAATGGAAAAGAAGTGATGAAGTCTCCCCAATGGTAAAGTTGACGTGGAGCGGTTTTGATTCATTTAAAGACTTTAAATGTTTTATTTGAATGCATATCCGAATTGTAGACTATATGCATGTAGTAAACATGTAAAGATCATTTATATTTGAAGAACATGTATGATTATGCTTTGTGAATGCATATATTTCAATACAAATTTTGAGCATGGTTATGATTTTATACCTTATCTGTATGTGTTAAGCATAATGAATGTTAGGAGATGAAAATGATGGTTTATAATTCCATTAATGTCCAATTATGCATGTTTATAAATGTTGGCATGATTAAGTTGAGCGAGGACAGGAAATGGACCAAATATACATGTTGGGAAATTTTGTTCGCGGGATTACGATGAATCATAATGCATATTACAATGCATTATCATATTACGATGCATCGAAATATACATTACGATATATCATAAAGTTGAAAAAATGAGATGTCAAAAATAGTGGATTTTGTACCATGTTACGATACATGGGCGATGTATCATAAACTACGATACATCGTAATTCATTTTACGATGTATCGTAATAGTCAAAAGCTGAGTGAGTTGAGTTAAGTGAGTAGGCGTGCGTGGTATGCATGTGGGCTCCTGTTGAGAGATTGATCATTGTTTATGATGATTTTGATGTGTAAATAATGCTTCCGCTGATTATGAAATGATAACTTAAATTGTTGATCATTGTGATATATCTAGTAAGGGATTGATGTATTGATTATGTAAAGGCTTCCACGACAAGTCATGACTCAATAACTGGAGCATGACAGCTTGGTATATCATGATATCAAAGTGAGATTGATGTTGAGATAGTTCACGTAGTCTAATGAATGAGTTCACTATCGAAATTCGAGTTTGGACCGGGAGAGTTCACTATCGAAATTAGAGATAAGGTTAAAGGGAAAGAGAGAAAAAGAACAGATGTAAAGGGTTGGTGAGTGATGTGAGGAGATGAGAGAATATATGTAATTCTGGAGAGAATATGTAAAGAGAAAAAGTGAAATAGTTTGTGTGGTAGGCATATTTTTCGTGTGTTGTATATTATCTTTTCAATTATAGTGAAATCTTTTTTTACATGGACGTAACCTTAAAGTTGGGTGAACTATGTAAAACATTATGTTATGCGTGGATGTGTTTGATTGTTATCTTCATATATGCTTGTATGATTGTTGATCCGATGATATGCTTTCGCTATGTCAAATGAAGGGGGGACTAATTTCCAAAAGTCATTAAATAGGGCAGAAATATTGATAAGATGTTGTAATTGTACCAATTTCGTTTAAATTGGCCGTAGGAAATCAATACTTTTTGCAGTTTTCAATCATTTTGGATTTTTATTTTTATTTTTCTAACTGTTATTTTAGTAAGAAGGAACGACGAAAGTGAGGGGAAGAAAGAAATGGTGGATGGGAGGGGAAGAAAGGAAGGCTTAATATTATATAAAAAGTGAAATGAGGGAATGATATATTTTTTCCTCTATTAACTCAAATTTTATAGTCACGAAAACCAAGCATTAGTACCATCAAAGAAGGGAGTACGTCTACAATTTATATCGAGTAAATCTAGATGTTGTGTATTGTACATGCACGATGAGATTCACTTTACGTGTTATGCATACGCGATATAAATTTATCTTATACATTGTAATCTTCTCAAAAAAAAAAAAAAAAACATCTTTCTTTTTCTAAGAATGATTCTAGTATCTTTTTTATCCTCCGTTCCATCCATTTTTCATCATTCATGACAAAATGTGGAACACAAACTTTTATCATAATCAAATTTAATTTCATTTATTTAACGGCATAAATCCTCCTACATATAGATGCCCAACTCCATGCGTCTCTGTCAGGATTTGAATACAAATAAAACAAAATCTGCTATGAATTGACTATATATATATATACACCAATGATTCACCTAGAATTGCATATTCAATAAGTTGATAATCAAATATATATATATATATATATATATAAACCAATGATTCACCTAGAATTGCATATATATATATATAAACCAATGATTCACCTAGAATTGCATGCACATTCAATAAGTTGATAATCAAAATAGGAAATTTTTTTATTTTTTTTACTGGTATACTCTCACACTGGAATTTATACAGATGAGAAGTGACTGCAAAGCAACCTTTTAGGCATTTAAAAATAACCTTACTAATGCGGCAATGTTAGTTATTTCCTTATATTACACAAACAGTAAGTACTGGCTACTGCTGGTACCGGAAATATAGTATTTCAGCCAAAATGAAGAATTTTAATTGAATTGGAAAACTGAAAAATAGGAATCACGAATTATTATTGTATAAATTTGCATTACACACAAAAATATAGGAAGATGTATATATAATCCAACGGTGATGGGAAGAGATCGATAGTTTGATAACAACTTGTGTAGAAGCTTTGGATGAAACGCGGACAGAGCTTAGGTTGGTAAAACATTTACCATTTCAAATACAGATGCGGCCATAGTTATCAACCGGACAACTCATCTGGGTGATGCAATCTTCTACCTAATAAACAAACTGTCATAGAAATAAAATAGAATTAGTCCCATTACACACTAACGTCCAATCAAACAGCGGCTAATCCAACATTTGAAATGAAAACCATGTGCTACGGTGGTTATTTAACTTAATTATACATTGCCACCTCATCGTACTCTGCTGAAACCTATAACCATCTCACACGTGTTCAAAACTTTTAGCCAAGTCCAGATATAAATAATTCCATGGTCTCCACTGCAGATGATAACGATTGACTCCGTTTTTGAACCCCTTTCCTCTTGGGTCTTCCTTCCATCATAGCGGGGGGACCAAAGTCTCCTCTCTCTCTCTCTCTAGAATTTTGCTCTCTCAATCTCCGTTCGGATTCTCTCTCTCTCTCTCTCTCTCCCTCATCTTCCCCCCTGCCGCCCTCTTTCTCTCTCTAACCTCGGTACACATTCTGTTCCTTCGACGAAAGAAGCGATTACAGAATACAAAATCAGACGTGGTGAAGATATCGAATATGTATTATTCGTCTTCACCGTCAATTCTTCAGCCTCTGCAACTTTTAAAAGGTAATTATTCGATGGTTTTCGACTAATTGACTCAAGTGCTGATTAACTCCGAATTTTTAGGGTTTTTTATATCATGAGTTTATTATATTGTGGTATATGTTATAATGAATTAGGTTAGGGTTTCTGTTCTTAATAGCTTTGGCTTTGTTTTTGTTTATATTAGTAATACATTGTGATAGATTAACCTTATAGTGATCATTTCCAATCTTAATTGTTTCAAATTATATACTTGGGTTACTGATTGTTATTTGTTTGTATTCATGTCTCGGTGCCATTAGTTTAGCCACTATGTTATGTTGTAATGAGAGCTAAAATGGTTTTGGTTGAACAATTTCATCGTAGTGCCACTTGAAGGTTATTTACATCCAAGTCCACAAGGTGGGTTGATTCTCTGACTGATTAATCAGATTTTTTTTTTTTTTGAGGGGATTGTTTCATTTAAATCTTCTCTGTGAGTTCATGTGCTTCCTCAATTGGGCATGGAGCTTCTTGTGGAGATTTCTGCTTAATATTAATTGCATTTGGCTTCAAGAAGTTAGTCAACTTCTTTTTCCTCCTAAATTGTAGTTGTAGTACATGAAAGGACGGGAATCATGAAGAGGATTGTTGGACATAAGAGATTGTGAGTCCAATGTTCCATATGCAGGGCCAGTTTTTCAAACAACAAAATAACCATAATGTTGCAGCCTGACTGCCATCTTATAAAAGAAATACCAAGATGGAGCCCAATAGAATTAGGCCTGCACAATCTTTTCCTCTTTTCCCCTTACTACAGCAATGTTGGCCAAGGTGATATAAATCTCGAGGTCATTGGTGATCGTATCAGTTGGACCAGATACATGCATTATGAAGGAACAAAGCTTGAGTTGCAGCTATGGAGCAAATGATGGCTAGAGTGAACACTACTTTTAGTGGTGTATCAGGAAACTGGAAAGAGATGAGAGTCAGAACTCACCGAGGAGAGGCAACTTATGAGGTAGCCCCTTTGCAAATGTTGGGACCAAAGTGTTGGAAAGAAAGAAGGTTGAAGGCGAGATTAGGCAGTCAAACCTATTACACTTTGGATGAACGATAATTTTATAGGCATTTTTAAAAAAGCCTTCGTTAATGTGTGAAAGTTGCCTTGCTCTTGGTTTTTTCTGTCCTTGGAGAATGTTGTGTGATGATAACAAGCATATTAATGCAAAAATAGATGATGGCATCCTTAGAGTAGTGAATGGACATTAAACAGGCCTGCAATAATTGGAATTTCTTCTTGTGCTTCCAGGAACTTGTTGAATTTGGAATCAGGAGGAAGCAACACATTCATTGTTGCATTTTTTTCCTCGTTCCATCTTATTTTGTTGAATATAAGATGTTGATCCTCGTGTATACAAGGTGCTGGAAGGGGCAAACTTCATATAGACCCAATCTTTGACGTCATTTGCACAAGATGACACTCCTCAGACTTGTAAATTGAACTTCACTAATTATATCATAAGACATCAAGAAACCTATGAGGGAGAATATGAGTGTGTTACAATCCCTCCTTGTTTCTTTGTTCGTTCGGTTGCATTGGATATTGCAAACCCCAAGGTCAGAGTACATGCTTGTTAGAGTAGGGTGATATTAGTATTGTTGTGTCCGTACATGTTATTCACATAAAAACACCTTCCAATAGTAAATGGAGAACTGCATTTTAAAATTAATGTTTCATTTAGCATTCTTTATTGATGAAAAGTAAACTGGTCTAGCTATTAAACTAACACTTATTTTGATTTCCAAGCACACAATATTTTAAGAAGTTATACTCCTTTGGCAAACTGGTTACCATTTTCACAGGTATTTTAGAGTCCTGGTAACATTTGTGTGGAAGTACACTCCTTTTGGAGTGACAGATTCAAATATGCATTTTTGTCCTGAATGAGTTGTCATCATACATCAATCAGATACGATGATCTTCTTGTTTTTTTTCCTTATATAAATGATTTTTTAATTTTTTCTTTTTGATAAGTTACATAAATGATCTTTAGAAACTTATTGTTGTAACTGTTTCTTCTTGTTCTGATACTTGTTCTTGTTGCTTAAGTTATTTTTCAGTTTATTCATTCTAAACAAGAGTTCCTAGCAATTGATGTGGCATCAATAATGCAATAGATTGTTTATTACTTGCATATCAAACCTTGCATTGTAGGTTCTGACATCTATGGTTCCACTCCCTATATAAATTTCTAAATTGTATGTGTTTGACTGGAAGGCCTACTCACTTCTATAGCTACTTTTTGTAGAATAGTACTGTACTCTCATAATTACCTACTAGCTATAGCCTAAGAAGTACGAACACACCTAAAAAGACAAAGAATCCGTGTTGGACACAGATACGCGTTGGACACGCCAAAAAACGTGTCTGAAATTTTTTTATTTTTTTGAATTTTTGAACACGGCACAGACACGCGTCCGATACGGCTTGAATTTTTAGACACGACGCAGACACATGTTGGACACGCCAAAATTTTTTTTTCTTCTCTTTTTCCTCTTGATTTCATGAATCTTCTCTCTTCCATGATTCTTACTTTATTTTTTACTAATCCCTAATTATTTTTCTAACAAAACCCTTTTTTTTTCTTCTTTTTTCTCCTTTTTTAGCCCCTTTCTTTCTTTTTCCCAGCAAAACACAAGTTCTAGAAAGATTGTTCTAACAATTCAACTATAGCCCATCTCATCTCTTCATCTTTGTTCTTTTTTACTCTTTTTTCTCTTATTGGTACAACTGCTATCTTTTACATGTGACTTTCTGATGATGCATTTGTATTTGTAATAAGCTGGAATGATATTTAAATGATAAGACTAGTTTTTATTCTAATGTGTCGTTTTGATTTAGTTTTCTAACTTCGTGATATCGTTCTCTTATAATTATTGTTGTTGTGGAGTAGATTCAATTTTTTACATGTGACTAATGATTTGTAAATTTTTTCCTTGTTAGGTTGATGAAAAATAATATTACTCTTAATTGTTTAAAGTATAACATCAAATATTATATAAAAATAAATATTTATTATTTGCCGTGTCCCCTCCGTGTCTGGTATTATTTTAGGATTTTCCGTGTCCGTGTCGTGTTGTATCCGTGTTCTGTATCCGTTTCCGTGCTTTTTAGGCTGTAGCTTTATGGGATATGGTCTAAACTAGTATTTGCTTCACTACCACCTTTGGTAAAGAAACGTACTTTTTGAAATAAACAGTATTTATTCCTTTTAAATTCAGAAAATGACATTTTTTTCGACCTAGTAATGGGACTTGCTAGGGTTTGGGATAAAAAAAAACATAAACTTTTGTTTGAAATTTTATAAGATTTTTATTGAAAGGGTTTTAATGCGCAGCTAAGAGCATGAGATGAAGTTATTCCTTCATCTATATCAGGGCTTGAGTTTCTTAGAGGGAAACGAATGAAAAGGTGCTACCATACTTACCCAAAAAAGGGTGCGAACCAAGCAAGGCTTACTTTTTTCAGTGTATAAAATGGTCAAAGGCAATAACAACCCTATTAACATTTAACCATAACTGTTAAAATTCTTGATCATAGTTGTACTTTATAACTTCGGTAAAAGGAAAAAAGTTGACGAAGCTCCCACTAGTGATTTTGACTATAGTGTGAACAGTATCATGCCATAGTATTGTTACGGCCTCATGAATAGAATTGCTACAATATCTACAGTAGTGTTATAGGACTTTACTGGTTGGGAGAAATTCAGCCTTGAGATTTGCTTTCTACAATCTACTGGAAGAGTGAATGATTCTTTGCATTCTTTCTTCATGGTCCTATAGTTGTATTACTGCAGAATAGCCTGCCTTATCTCATTGAGTATAAATTTTGAATAGGAAACTTTGACTATTGACTTATTTCTCAATTAACTTCCTGAAATGACAATGAACTAAAAACTGAATAAATATTGACTTTATGTTCCATAAAATCTTTTAAAATACAGTCAAACTTTACGTTTGAATCATAAGACACATAAAATTTCTCATAATTAAATATAATACAAACTAAATAAATATTGGCTCTATATCACCATTCATTATTCATTGAGGGAAATTTTTTAACTGTTTAATCTACTTTCTTGGGACATGTATCAAATACTTATGGATGTTCTGATCAATAATTGTGGGTTGACCAAGAATATCTAAGCAATTACTCTTACCCGCATCAGTCTTATTTATGTAGACATCACTGACTGGTGGATAATTCAATCCACTGAACCTTTGTCTGATAAATCAAGAGTATATTTACCCACAGAATCTTCTTTGTGACTAGCTTTCAGTGTGTCTGAAGATCTGTAATTGCCTTCTTGAATCTACATGTGAACTCTAATGAGTGATCATGCACAAAATCATCGAGTTTTTGGCTTGTTCTAAGTTCTAACCATGCTTTTATCTATTCCAACATTTTCGTCTTCTTCGACGCAAAATTTTGGCTATATACGAATTAATGTATTGAGAGAACAAGCAAACAAAAACATACTTCTGTCTTGAAGCCTAAGTTCTTAGAGGGAAATAGAGAAGAAACATCTTATGAAGGTGCTAGTCAGGCAACCCTAATGTTCTTATTGAAACAAAAGAGGCAAAAGAAAAAAAATTTAGGGAAAGATATTTGAATGGCGAAATAGGGCTTGCATCCTAAACCAACTCAACCACAACATTGGATTCATTTATGTGCCTGCATAAACTCCCATGGTTGTAGTTAAGTCAGTTTGGGAAGTTTGCCCTATTTAGTTGATTTTTATAACATTACTCAACTTATTAATCAGAAAAAATCATTTATAATGACTTTATATTTATAATAAAATAAGATCGGCATACCTATAATAACACTAATTCCTAACTATTAAATTTATAATCACAGACACAAATTGTAACTTTAACAAAAAGAAATTGGAAAGGACTATAAAGTCCCCACTGATGACTTTTTATGTTACATAAAATGTCATGCTACAAAGCCTACAATACTGAAATAGGACCTGTGATTGTGTGAAGAGTACTACTAAGTAACTGGTGAACATTATTGCTTCAGTACCTTGAATAGTATTGTTTCAGGTTTTCTAAATTGCTAGTCCTGGACCAATCTCTAAAACTATGCTTTAGATTCTATGTTATAATGTTTAAGCAGTGGATATTATGCTTCTTTTACCAAATTATTTATATTCATTCCATGAAAAAGTAAATTGTTTCTGGTTTTCAATTTTCAGAACATTTGTGAAGATTTTCCTTTCAAAGTTTTTTTTTTTAATCTACCTTGTATTTGATCCTGTAAATATGAACCTCCATAATATGGCGCGGCTTGGCGCCACATTGTTAATATGCTGGACTACAAGGCTACTATTGGTTATGCTGGTTTTAAAATGTATATTCACTTTGATGATGTAGATACTAATTAGCAACAGCTAACTGTTCTCGCATCTGTAACAATATTGTTGTGTTAGTTAATCTACTCTCATTACTTGGATTTACATTATATATGGTTTTAAAACCGTTTATTATTGTGATTTAATTTTTGTGATCTTCACCTTGACGAGTACAAAACTATTTATTGAAGGGAAAACTTTTTTCTCATTGTTCCAGCATCCAACCCACTGTTGAAATTATGCAGACGATCATGATGAGCAGAACCATGAATTGAAACTGCCATGTTAGTTACTCATTCTTATCGTTGCCCTCCACAACATGGCCCCGCGACCTCTCCGATCCACCTCCAGACGAGCTCCTCCCAAGCTTCTGTTCATTATATTGTTGATTATCGTGCCACTTTGTGTTATTGGAATCTTCACCCATGGACAGAAGATCTCCTATTTCTTCCGCCCACTTTGGGATAACCCCCCTCCCCCTTTTGAGCACCTACCACATTATTATGCAGAGAATGTCTCTATGCAACACCTCTGCCACCTCCATGGCTGGTCTGTTCGCTCTCAACCCCGCCGTGTCTTTGATGGCATAATGTTCAGCAATGAGTTGGATTTGCTCGAAATTCGGTGGCGCGAACTCCATCCCTATGTGACAAAATTTGTAATTCTGGAAGCCAACACCACATTCACTGGGATTCCCAAGCCTCTTTTCTTTGCTTCAAATCGAAACAGGTTTGCCTTTGCCGAGGAGAAAATTGTTCATGGTGTATTTCCTGGGCAGACTGCATCCTACGGGCCACATGAAGACCCATTTGCAGTTGAATCGTTGCAACGTGGGGCTATGAATGGATTACTTCGCCGTGCAGGTATTTCCAGTGGCGACCTCCTCATTATGTCCGACACTGATGAGATCCCAAGCCCTCACACTGTGAAACTCCTTCAGTGGTGTGATGGGGTGCCTTCTGTTTTGCATCTCGAGATGAGAGATTATATGTACTCCTTTGAGTTCCCTGTTGACTATAACAGCTGGCGAGCCACAATCCATATTTATGGCCCAAAAACCCGCTACCGGCATTCTCGCCAAACTGATGATATTCTGTCAGATGCTGGATGGCATTGTAGTTTTTGCTTCAGACATCTTGGCGAGTTTGTGTTCAAAATGACTGCATACAGCCATGCAGACCGAGTGAAACATAGAGATTTTCTAAATTATTCTAGAATTCAGAGACTCATTTGTCGGGGAGATGATCTTTTCGATATGTTACCCGAGGAGTATAGTTTCCAGGAATTGATCAAGAAGATGGGACCAATACCCCGTTCAGCTTCTGCAGTTCATCTTCCCGCTTACTTGATAGAGAATGCAGATAAGTACAAGTTCCTTCTCCCCGGAGGCTGTTTACGCACAGCTGGATGAGATTTTGTCGGTGGGCTATGCCAGATCTTCCCATAAGACAAGTGGAAACTACTTACTAGTGTACTAAATTCTTTTAGGTTGATTGTTGGCCCCCCAATCCTTCCAGTTTAATCTATTATGCCTGAGGTTCCTTTGGATCTGAAGAGGTTAGTATAGGTACCAACTTATGTTTTTAGTTTTTTTCTTTCTTTTTTCTTTATATATAATAGAAGTTCTCTAAATCTTGGGAACTAACTGTCAGAATTTTTAGTTAGCTTTATGAAGGAGAGAGGATTAAGTTATGTCTAGATTAGTAGTAGTAGTAGTAGACGACTAGTAGTAGTAGCTATGGTGTATGTATTGTTTTGGCAAGTTGTGATGTTTAAGTGCAGGTGTAGTATAGTAAACAGTACGTGTGATTGGTATAATTGTCAAGATGGACAAATTATTCCATGAACAGAATTCAGGGGTGCCTCTACTTGTGTAAAGTGGGAAAAGAAACCATCTGAAAGGCTGGTTGCTGATGGCATGCGGTGGTGTATGCTTGTCCTATGTTTTTTCAAGAAACAACTTAAAGCTTATATTGTGATGCTTGTATGAATCCATTCCAGTCATCATACATGAGCATGAGCATGAGCAGCAGATTGAATGATGAATGTATGGGTCAAAACTCGAAATGTTGGGTTGTCGGTGCTTTTGACATTGTCATTAATATAGAATGCATCCCCGTTAGATATTATAGATGAACATCCTTGATTGAACGAGCAACTATAATGCAAAGTAGGAGAGATTTTTTTCTACCCCGAGTAGGTATCCAAGTTGTAACTTGTTGACCAGAAACAATTAGGAATTTATGAGTTGAGCCAAGCGTCGCATGGAATTGGAATTATATATATATATATATATTCTTCCAAATTTGTGTGCGTACGCATTGGAATTAATGCTGATTGATCTTTTTTCAGCTTTGTTGTTGAATATCACCATCTCAGCGTTAACGGATATAGACGTAATTGAAAAACGGAGCTCCTATCAAAATTGACTCTTTTCATCTATCCTTAACTCCATTTTGTACGTGGTTGAGTAGAAGAAGTAACCAATAAGTGTAAGGGTGATCTTGTTTCACATCATTTCCAAATGGAAAGAATCTTGGGCTTATGTGAGAGGGGAGGCATCAATATTCAATAATTGAGTTGAAGAAGTAACCACAAGTGTAAGAGGGATTTTGTTTCACATCATATCCAGATGGAAATAATTTTGGGCTTATGTGAGAGGGTAGGCATCAATATTCAAACATAATTTAAGTTTTTTTAGGGTCGGATGACAAGTGTCGCCGTTACGGTCAATATTAGAGCCAATCCAATCCTTGTTAATACAGTGTCGCTACAAGCGTCCACCCAGAGGAATTGTCTGCCAACTGCGATGGGATACGGAAGCCAAAGTAGTATCAAGGAGGCTCGGGATCCGGAAGCCAAAGTAGTATCAAGGAGGCTCTTCTAAACTTCAAGTATAACTCTCCAAATTAAATATTCTTGTTTTATTATTATTTTGTGGTCGAGTCAAAATAAAAAAATCTTCACTGTTAAAAATATATATATATTTTTTAAAAAAGCATTTATTTTAAACAATGCCAAAAAAAAAATTAAAAACAATGAAGATTTTTTTATATTATTATTTTGGCTCGGCCATGAAATGAAAATAAAACAATAATATTTAATTTATAATTAAATTAATATTTTAAAAAAATTATATAAAAATAATAAAATTGCTATTGTTGAAAAAATTAAGATATTAGGTAAAAGGGTAAAATTGAAACTTAAAAAGTATTTTTAGTTCAAAAGATTGATTTGCACAAAATACAAATTACAAGGTGCAAAGTGAATATGAAAAAAAAAAATTTACACATTTTTTAAACTAGAAGGGGGTTATGTACTTTCCCTGTTTATTATTGCATGCATGAGTATCTCACAAGTTAGGGGTGCACAAAAAATTCACGAATCTATGAATCCGGTCCAATCCTGACGAATCCAATCCAATCCGTTAGCTTATGAATTGATGGCGGATTAAAAAGTTAGAATCCGTTAGTCACGGATCGGATTTCGGATTGAAGGGTCAGAAATTTGATCCAATCCGCAATCCGATCCGTGGCAATCCGTGACTATATATATATATATATATAATTAGTAATTATATGTATAATAATATAATATGCTACATACTTACATGAGAAAACCTAAAAACTCAATATATATTATATTTGTTTATTTAACAATTGTGTTCATTTGAGATGTGAATTAAAAAGTGTTGTGAATTTTTTTTTCTTGGAATTTTTGAAGTAAACAAAAAAAAATTCAAATAGGAATATAGGGTCAATCCACCAATCCGATCCGATCCGTTCAATCACGGATCGGATCGGATTGGACTTTCGCAAATCTGTAATCCTCGAATCAGATTAGGATTATGCATAATCCGATCCATGGTCCCTACATCAAGTAACGATTTAAATGACTAAATTATGATAAACCTCTACCATCTTTTTCTTTTCTTTGGCCTATAATATAATAACAAATGAGGTTATAATTTAATATTAGAAGTAGAACTTAGTAAAGTTTCGCCTGATTTCATTGCAACAGTGTAGTCACTGTTCCAAATTCCAATCACCAAGATTGCATATGAACAGCTTTCATACAACCTATTCCCTAATCCGATTGCTAGCTGAACCAGAGATTATAATTACATACAGCCACGCATACAGGGAGGCGATATTTGCAATCTCTTCCTCTTTGGTTGCACTCTCATTTTAAAATAAATGTCACTTTTAATCTTAACTTCACATGTGAATGATTACTTTTTTTCAAAATATTAAACTACCTTTTTAGATATCCTCTCTTTATCTCCAATTTATAATTTTTTTGAATTCTTTTTGACAGAATAAACCAAAAAATACAAAAAAAAATACCCAAAAAAAGTTATATATGTTGAATAAATTATCTTTTGACAAGACAAATATATATATATAAATTATATTTGTTAAATAAATTATCTCTTTTGGCAAGAATCAAAAATTAAAAAGTACTCAAAAAAGAATTTATTCTTATTAAATAAATTATCTCTATTAAGAGGACCCAAAAATAAGTTATATTTTTTTAATAACTTATCTCTTTTGATAGGATTAAAAAAAGAAATGATCTCTTTTGGAAGGACAAAAAAAAAAGTAATATTTGTTGAATAAATTATCTCTTTTGACAAGTTTAAAAAAAAAAAATCAAAAAAAAAGTTATCAGAGGAAAAAAAAAAAGTACTAAAGAAGGTAAAAGAAAAATTTTTTTTGATAGAAACCAAAAATAGATAAAAGTAATATAGAAAATAAAGAAGCTAAAAAAAAAGTTTAAGTTTATAGTATAAAGGATAGTTGTGATATTATAAAATAAGGGATGTTGTATTAATTAGTTTAAGAATTTTTTTGTTATTTCTTTTAAAAGAAAAAAGTAAATAGAGTGCAATAGTTAAAATATCTAATAATTGTTATTCTCATTATTAAAATATCTGTGATGGAATCTTAAGTCAACTTGAGAGGTCAAGTGTTTGCATCATTGTACAAATTTGCACTTATAATTGATGGCTTTTAGCATTCAATTTGTGCCATTTGAAGGTCAAACGTCGCTCTTTACTCTTCCAATTCCCATTTGAATAATGTTATTGTTTATTGTTTCATTTTACTAATTCAAGCCCAATCAGTCAAATTCCATTTTGGTTGGGGTTTCCATCCCTCCATTATGTCATAACATTTTCTATTTTCTTTCTATTTCAAAATGGAAGGCAGAGAATTTGAATTTATGCGATAGAAAATAAATAATCAGAAAAAAAGGTAGAGTAAATAATCAGATCACCTGAGATAGGGGCTAGAATGATCAAATGAGTGGTGACCACAATGTGTGGCTGAAACATTAGTTGCTTAGGTCAAATGAAGTTTGAAAGCGACCAGAAATTGTACACGTGTGAACGCCTTTATATAATTGTGTGTGTGTGTGTCTATATATATATATATATATATATATATATAGAAGAGGTGGGTTAAGGTTTCTATTAATAAGGATATATAAAAGTAAAATTTGTTGTTAAAGAAATATACCAAAAAAGTGGGGGCACTATTGGTGTCACATACTGTATGACTTTGAGCATTGAAGGAAACTTCATTGAAGGTGACATCAATATCTTATATTTTGTTGCCTTTTCCAGTGAACAGGTTTGAAATGCAAAAGGAATTCTTTCTTGGATGCTAAAATGCATCTCGGGCAATATATATATATATATATATATATATAATATTATATATATATACAGGAGTATCATCAATTGAAAGGGGCAATAAGATAATGACCCATTCTCACAACTTTGGACCTATCAAATCCTTACAAGACTGACAGTGATTTGCCTATTTGGTTTGCTTAAAAAAAAGTTAAAATAAAAGAAGAGAGAGAGAGAGAGAGAGAGAGAGAGAGAGAGAGAGATGGCTTTCAAGCTTTTGGTTGATTAGTCAAAAAAGGAAGATCGATTTCATCACCTGCATCTGAGAGAGAGTTAAGTCACGCCATTAATATTATAATCGATCCATGACGTAACTCGTAACTAGGGTGACATAGAACCAAATTATATTATATAATAAGCCAGTACTCAACTTGTCTTATAACGACTGATATATGTCCGATTATATTAATCAAAGTGATCAGCTAAGTTCCAAATGTATCGTACAATCACCTTTCATTACTGTTGATTAATTAAATTAATTAATACTGTGGCATGAGCTATATATATATATATATGATTCACTCAGCCGTGTTACACGTGTTTCTTCTCTTTTGAATAAATGATCTTGTGGAACTCTCACAGTCATGTGATGCACATCATCATCTGAATATCTTAGGTATGAATAATCAAATTAAATTAAAGTTATCATCACCGTGTACTGTCATATATAGTGTATTTCCTGTTTAAATGACAGTTACATTAAATTGAAATCAAATGAAATTAAAGTGATTGTAGGTCTCGCGTGAAATTGAACTCAATGGAATAAGTTGTCAAGTGTATGGCAATCACATCAAGCAAAATTTCATGCATCACTTTTAAGATATGCAATGCCTATTAGTTTTATCTTACAAAATCTCATGCACGACTCTTAAAATTATCGTACAAAAAAAAAAAAAAAAACTCAAAAGAAGATTATGAATTCAGAGCCAAAATTTTCATTTGAGAAAATTGAATCGAATGCTCTTATAGTTGAGAAAAAAAAAATCTTCTGTTTTGGAACTAACAAAAAGAAAATTACTTTTTGAGTCTAAAAAAAAAGACAAATCATACCGTTGCAATCATTGTGGTAAAAATGGGCACACCAAGGATGAGGAGGATGTTGGGAGTTACATCCTCATTTCAAATCTGACTATGAAAAGAATAAAAATGTAGTCAGTTGAGTCTAGTGTTTGTTTGTGATATTTGTCAATTTTCTAAACAAATTCAATTACCATTTCCTACTTCTTTGTCAATGATTCACTCTGATTTACAGGTCCTACTCTAGTTGATTCATATGATAGGATTTAAATGCTTTGTTCTATTTATTGATGATCCATCTCATGCTACTTGGTTATACTTGCTTAAATTCAAAATTAATGTGCTATTTGTTTTCAAAGATTTTCGTAATACGGTAACTACTCAATTCAATGCCAAAATTAAGATTTTTCAAGTCTGGCAATAGGACAGAGTATATCAAAGGAATTTTCTCTGAATATATTCGTAGCCAAGGAACTATTTATCAAACCAGTTGTGTTGGAACGCCACAACATAATGGTGTTGCAAAGAGAAAAAAAAAAAACTTTTTAAAAACCGCAAAAGCACTTATGTTTCAAATGAATGTCCTAAAGAGATACCAATCTCGTGTTGTTTTTACTACCACATACTTGATTAATCAAGTTTCTAGTCGAGTACTCAATTTTAAGTCTCCAATAAGTCTTGAAGAATCGGAAGCCTAATAAATCTCTATTCTCTACCAATATTTACTGATAACATTTTTTTGACAATTCTAATGACAAAAGTGCTTTTTTCAATCTAACAACAATCCCAAATGGATTCTATATATATAGTTGAGAATACAATAGTCTTTTGAATTCTCTATAAACTATATATAGTTAGAAACAATTCATTAAGACTTGAGTTTTGCAATATTGACATAATGTTGGAGTTGTGTTGCCAAGGGAGCCTCCTCATCGTGGGCACTCTTATTGGTCGATGTATATGTGATTTTTCATTTTGAATTTGTGATATTTAAATTACAATAGAACAATTTTATTGTTGCGTGAAAGTATACTCTCTTTGATTATCATTACTAGTATTTTTATAATTTAAAATTGTTTTCAAAATAAAATAAAAAGTAATTTAAATAGAGAGACTAAAAGAATTGATTTTGAGTTGATGTTATTTGTAGTCAAAGTTGTCATCGCACAAAACGAGTTGTACACTCAGACATCCTAAATTTGATTCTCACATGGCACAAAAATACATGAACTAAAATGATATGATATCTATGGTTGCAATGGTATTACTACACATATTCATTATTTGACTTAGAGCCACAAGTACAAAGGGCTTGTGGTTGGTAAGCTTGTAAATGGATTGAATTCGGACTGAATTAGATCCGATAAGAGTTATAGGCGATCCGATTCGATAACTCTACGGATTATATATAATTAAATTTATATTCGATTTGTTATTAATCGAATATTTGATCCGATAACCTGATTCGAAAATAATATAATTTTTTTTAAAAAAATTAATTTGAAAAGAGATTGGCAAATAACGATTAGGAAAAAAATAGAAAAGCTTAAGAAGAAAAATAAAATATAAAGAAAAAATTAGAAGAAAAATATGTATTTGACTTTTTATTAAAGAAAAAAAAAAGAGACAAAATAAAGAAAGAGAAGAAGAAGAATGAAATAATGATAAAAAAAATATTTTAATAGTATGTAAATATTATAATATTAGATAATATATTTATAATAAATTATATATTATATTATATTATATCGGATTGAATCGGATTCTCCATAATTCATATCCGATTTATTTAACTAACGGATTATTGGTTTCAGATCGCTTACATATTAGGATTGAATATTTAATTCATATTCTAATTATTAACTTAAATTTAAATCAAAGTCTGATTGGTTGACATGTAAATAGTTGTAAGGATTCCATGTTATAAAAAAAAAATTGATAGTCAAAGTTGCAAATTTTATTTGGGTGAACTTCGTATATATATAAATTCGTGTAATGTCCATGGACTACATGATTTTTTTTTACTTGCATGGACCACATGATTGATTCATTGGTTTCTGTATCTTTACCATAGACTCGAATGCACAAGATCCATCACTTAGAAAAGTACAAAATGTTCAGACGTGTCGAAATTTTTGTGTCACACCGACTTAACACGTGCTTGACTCGCGATAAATTGAACTGGAAGTTCTCGTAAACTCGTGATAGGATAAATTAAAACTCTATTTTTTTAATATTAAAATGATCACTCTACTTTATCTATTAATAGACGTCTGACAGACACAAGCGTATTTTAGTAAAAGCGGTGCTTACAAAAGCGCTACTTTAACTCTACTCGCTCGAGTACGAAAAAGTCTCAAACTCGCTAGAGAAGGTACGGTGCTCGTCAGTTGGGTCTTCGTGGATGGCTTGACTATCTCGTAAATTTGTGTTTTAGTGTTTTTTTTTTTTCCCCACTAAAATGTGCTAGTATCTCAACTTCCAACAGATTAAAAAAGAAAAAAAGACAACGCTTCTGACACAAATATATGAATTTGTATCCTTTATTGTATACTGACCGACCAGAAATTATTAGCTAGTTCTGGTCAATCATCACTTTAACACGTGAAAACATAAATAATAAAAAAAAATTAAGATAAAACTGACTTTTTAGCTGTGTATTAAATGATAATTCTTTCGAAATTATTATTTACGATATTACCAAATAATTTTCTTTCAACCTCTCCCATGCACAGAAAGATTATTAGATACTTTTAGAATTATAGTCCAAAATCAATAATAACGTGCCACATATTATTGACCATGAACAAATAGATCAAAGAGTATCTAATAATTTTTCTTATACATGACGTTATAGTGTAAATTGTAAAATTAAAGTTTATAAATATATATATATATATATATATATATATATTAATTTAGAATTTGAACCCTAAACTTAACAACGAATATTAAGAAATCTTCGTAGTCACCCTCTTTGTTTTTTCTCATATGAAAGGAATAAGTCACATTATTATTATTATTATTTTCATTCTTTTTGTTTATTACAAGTGGTGTCTTCTATTTATATTTAATTTTTTAAAATCTTTTTTAATTATTTTATTCCATGCAATATGAAGAAATGATAAAAAAAAAAAATCTTTAATGTTTTGATAACGATCAGATCCATTTATGAATGATAGAACGGTACTCAATCCTCAAAGTGGCCAAATATCCCTCATTAGTAGATACTTTTATAAAGTTTGTTGATGATGCATCGATACCTTTAATTTGAAAAGCAATTGTTGAAGATTAAAAGAAATAAATAAGTGGTGACAGGTGTATTCATTTGGCCGAAGAATGTAATTTGCTCTACCATGCATTCATTATCTGTCGAAAGCACCGCTTAAACGCGTGAATAACACACTCCTCTCGTTCAGACACTCCTTGATTAGAACAGGCCCAATTATATGGAGACACGTTGTAGATATCACTTGGAAATGACTCCAAAATTGGAGTTACAGCAGTTGTCACCATCCTTTCAATCGACAGCTCTTCCTTATCCTTTTAGCGCGTGATTCACGCGCAGTACGGCCGGAATCAACAATTAAGGAAAGGATTGTACCTGTAAGGACCACACATGTTATGGCAATTCCCATCGTAATCGAATTAATTAAGAGCGTGAAATGACAATTTTGACCTTCAAACTGAAGTGCTTCAATTTTTTTTTTCCTCAAAATTTCAAATAAATAGGTATACACTCACAATGTTACCGCAAGCAGAACGACCTCCTCTCTAAAAAGACTGATTATACAACCTGGTATTAATTTGAGCCTCAAAATAATAATCTTGTCAAATAAATGTAAATAGTGTTTGGTATAAAAGATAAAATTTGAATGCTCTTTAAGATTCTTCGAACTTATTTTGCACAACAATCAAATGTTTGTGTGCAATAATGACATAGTACGTAGTTCATTCCTTACAACACCCTCAACTTAAAATATAAAAAAATACATTAGATAATGATCTTTTTGGAGGGCATTTATCAAATATATGTTTTACACACTTTAGATTTAAAAATGGATCGAAAACTAGATATTTTTCAAAAGATTCGGAACAAATTCGGATCATATATATATATATATATATATATATATATATATATGTGGATGGATGGTGCAGTGACCCATAAATGTAAAGCTAGCATGAGAATGCCCTACTCATTGATTTGAACAACAACTATTTTATTAGCACAGTAAGATTGCAAAAGTAATACATAGGTTATTGGTTATTTTCATTTTGTTGGTCGCTTTAAATTGTCTTCATTGGTATGACAATGACCCACGTGATATTAGATATATGTGATGGATCAACACTCTACTAAATTTGAATTTGATTCTTTCTTAAAGAATAGACAATTAATATTTTTATCTAAATTGAGAAATGAAAAATGTGATTCTAACCTCTAATATTGAATAGTAGTTGCCTCCTCTTTCAATAACATTTCTCCTTCCAATTGATGTGTTATTTTATAATATTAAGAGTAATTAAAAAATAAAAAAGCCCCTATTTCTTAGGAGGGTCCAACAATTAGAAAATTTACGTAATCCAATAATATTATGACATGTCACACGCATAAGGAGACATGTAATGCAAAGTCGGGGTAGGACAGATGAGAGTCCACAATCATCATATGAGGGTGCTCTCACGGCATCACTTCCCATCTAAATACGGCAACTTCTTTTTCTCTGAAAAGTCCGCAAATCCAGCCGAATATAAATACATATTAGACGTGTTTAAGACGACTATAAGTAGAACAACTTATCAATGTCTTTATAAGTCGATAAGCTCGTGTTTCATACGTTACAGCACTTATCACTGCCCTATATCCTTTTTATTTCTTCATTTCTAAACTCATTCATCTCGTAATCGTTTGCACTAGTATTTATTTTGTCTTGAACCCTTTGGTTCTTGGCTTCACATCTCTCTCTTCCCTTCAAATCCCTAGAGAGAGAAAGTTGTAGAGAGATACTAGTAAAAGGACCGCTCTCTGTCTTCGTCTTCTCAAACGCTCCGATCTGTTCTTTTCTCTCTCATTCAATCAAGGTACGAGCACTTTCTTCTCAATTTCTGCACACACACACACACATGTACATGTATTATATTTAATTTTTAGGTTTTTGAGAGCTGAATAATTGGGACTGAACTCTATTACTTGACGTGTTTGCTTGTAATTTAGGGATATCTGTTTTAAGTTTCTTGTTTGCTCCGTTTTCATCGATCTGTGAGGGTTTAGATCTTCTCTTTTTGCAGTTGCGGACCAGTTTGAAGACAAACATGTCGTCTCTTAGCAGAGAGCTTGTGTTTCTTATACTTCAGTTTCTCGATGAGGAGAAATTTAAAGAGACTGTCCATAAGTAGGGTTTAATTCTCTTAATTCTTTGTCCTTTTGTGTTATTTCTGTTTCTGTTTGGTTGCTAAAAAATGATGGAAAAGGAAAGAATTAGGCATAATTTTTATTTATTTTTATTATTTCTGATCCAAGTAAACTTAAGCCTAACTTTACCGAACCTAAAATAGCTGTTTGGATTAAGTTCGTTCAATTTTTCATTTTCCGGAAACCAAAATATCATAGACATACGCCCTATAAATCAGTTTCCTTGTAATACTACACACACACGACCGTATGTTGCATGAGTTGGTGGCAGTTGACTAAGTTAGATTGTTTTTTTTGTTTTGACTTGTATTGTGGAGGTTGGAGCAAGAGTCTGGGTTTTTCTTCAACATGAGGTATTTTGAGGAAATGGTGACAAATGGGGATTGGGATGATGTGGAAAAGTATTTATCTGGATTCACAAAGGTTGAAGATAACAGATACTCCATGAAAATTTTCTTTGAGATTCGAAAGCAAAAGTACCTAGAAGCCTTAGACAAGTAAGTGTTAAATGCCTTAATTTGATGAACATGAACATGAACATACAAGAAGTTTCTTATTTTTGCATTTACTCTAATTCTTTTACAGTTTATTCTGAATTGATGATGTTTTTCTATTCCCGGGACTATACTTCTTCCCTTAATTGTAGGAAGGATCGTGCTAAAGCTGTTGATATTCTAGTGAAGGACTTGAAAGTGTTTTCGGCTTTTAATGAAGACCTTTTTAAAGAGATAACACAGCTTTTGACCTTGGAGAACTTTAGGCATGTAGAACTTGTCTTGTAGAGTTGTTTTTCTGTGCGCCATATCTACACTAAACTTTTTTTGCCAAAGTTTTGTTGTACCTTATATGAATTCTAATGCAAATACACTAACCTGCAGAGATAATGAGCAACTATCTAAATACGGAGACACTAAGTCTGCTAGGGGTATAATGCTAGCTGAACTTAAAAAGTTGATTGAAGCAAATCCCCTGTTTCGTGATAAACTAAATTTTCCTACCTTGAAGAACTCGAGACTGCGGACACTAATTAATCAGAGGTCATTATTTTGTTGCTTTATAGATTTGATTTTCTTCCAAGTTAAGGTAAATGTTTTTAGTTGACATTCCTATGTGTTGTGTTCAGTTTGAATTGGCAGCATCAGCTTTGCAAGAATCCAAAGCCTAACCCTGACATAAAAACCCTGTTTGTAGACCATACTTGTGGGCAGTCACAGCCAAATGGTGCTCGAGCCCCATCCCCTGTAACTAATCCTCTAATGGGTGCTGTTCCTAAAGCAGGGGGTTTTCCGCCCCTGGGTGCTCATGGTGTAAGTTAAACTACAAGAGAGTTATTTTGATTCATGGTGCTGTTTTAAACTTTTAGTTTTAGAAGTTTGACTTGGGTCGTTTGTTTTTCAAGCCTTTCCAATCAGCACCAGCTCCTCTGCCAACATCGCTTGCAGGATGGATGGCTAATCCATCTCCAGTTCCTCACCCCTCAGCTTCTGCCGGGCCAATTGGTTTTGCTGCACCTAATAATGCAGGTATATGTCATATGGTATAAATGCTTTTCTACTAGCTACTTGTGGATTAGCTTTTGATAGTTTTTTAGCTTACATTGAACAAATCTAGAGATGCATAAGGATACCAGTGATATGATACATTTCAGCTTTCATCCAATATGGTAACAACTGTCTCTGAGTGGGAGTTTTTTTTTTGTTATATATATATATATATATATATTATATTATGCATGACAAAGTATTTCATGAGAATGATTTCCTGATATAACACTTTCTCATTCTCTTTTTCCCAATTGACCTGAGATTCCCTCTTTTTATATGTTTCTTCAGCAGCTATTTTAAAGCGCCCTAGAACTCCTCCTACAAACAACCCAGCTGCGGATTATCAAACAGCAGATTCTGAACATGTGTTGAAGAGATCAAGACCTTTTGGAATATCAGACGAAGTACATAACCAATCTTCTGTATTTTCCATGGATTTGGTGCCCGTCTAAGTTCTGTTACTAGAATTAGGAGCTCTATTACGAGTACTTTGAACTTTGGCTTATTCAATTTCTAATATTTTGTTCTTCTTGATTTTGAGATGTGTATGATGCTCATGCTGGAAGCTCTTAGTTGTGTGAATCATGGAATTACTGAAATTTGGAGTTGCTTTTGACGTATTGAAACTTGTTTGCTTTTCTTGTTTTTTTCACCCATCCCCAAGTATTTATGCAAATTGAAGGTTTACAATGTTAACTTGGGATTTGAAGAGCGTGGAATGCCCCTTGTCATTGAACATAACACAGGTAGTGTAAGTTGATGTGGTTTGCTTAGTTTAAACATGTGAGGGGTTTTTGTTTCTGTTCTAGTTTGTTCTTTGGGACTTGGATCATTTTCCCAACTGAGTTTAGCATTAGGAATTTGTAACCTCATTTCTGGTTGAATCTGAAGCAACTAAATAGGAGACAAAAAGGCATTTAAGTAAATGATGAA
Source organism: Cornus controversa (assembly GCA_026545225.1). Taxonomy (NCBI): domain Eukaryota; kingdom Viridiplantae; phylum Streptophyta; class Magnoliopsida; order Cornales; family Cornaceae; genus Cornus; species Cornus controversa. Next base: position 61,717,993 of record CM048851.1, on the reverse strand, counting down.
GACAATATGAATGTGAGATAGCAGGCTAATGTAGGAATTATATTGAACAGTTAGTTTCAAATACACCCATGCCCTGTCTGCATTAGTTTTTTGTTATTGTTGTTGTAAAATAGGACTGACAACACTGTGTTGCAAGTGTTTTCAGTCGTAGAAGTTAATTATAGGAGGATATGCAGCTAACAAGGCAACCACGGTGATATATTTGTGATATGAAAAGTAAACATCGAATGCAATAAATTGAAGCTCAAAAAGGAGAAAAGAAGACATTGACATGAGGGATTCAGATATTTTGGGTTTTGGTCTGATGCAGCATGAACATATATCAGGAAACTCTTTCTTATGAGTTCCCATCTACTACTGTCAGAGTTAACCCTCTCTATATTGGGTTTCCATTCATTTTTATGTGAGAGGATAATTGATATATTTGAGATTTGTGTTTGTGTGTATGCAACATGCATCTCCATGTGTATTCTTGTTTGCGTAGCTTCCTTGTTAATTCTTTGCATGTTATCAAATTCTCCACGTATAAAATATGTAGTTTGTGCCTTTGCTTTAAAAGTCATTTTCATGTTGTGAGTTGAGAGTGTTTGATTTTTCATGTACTTGATTTCTTGACAGGTCAATAATTTGCCTGTTAATATTCTGCCCGTTGGATACACCAGCCAAAGTCATGGTCAAACTTCATATTCTTGTGATGATTTGCCCAAGGCTGTTGTCATGACTCTAGGTCAGGGTTCAACGGTCAAGAGTATGGATTTTCATCCACTCCAACAAATTCTACTTCTTGGTTAGCTCCCAGTGGATCTCGTCTCTTCTTGTTGTAATACTAGCTTCATGAGTGATGGATTTCTGTTTGAATTCATAATTTCTTTCTTTTTTGACATGCAATAACAAATTTCAGTTGGAACAAACACGGGAGAGATCATGGTTTGGGAGCTTGGTAGCCGTGAGAGGCTTGTGATTAGAAATTTCAAGGTTTGGGACCTTGGAGCACGTTCAATGGCTCTGCAGGTTTGCCTTTTGATTTAAGTGAACATAAGTATAATTTTGATGCTTTGTGAAGTCACCAATGTCAGTTCTCTATTTTTATATTAGGCATCTTTGGCCAACGAGTATACTGCATCAACTAACCGTGTAATTTGGAGTCCTGATGGCACCCTACTTGGTATGTTGAATATTGAAAGAGAATTTTTTATATTGTACTTTTCTTTCATATATAATTTTCTGTATAGAAGCTATAAATTATATTACATCGCAGTAGGAAAAGATTTTTTTTTTTTGAGAATGACAGTGAGAATGGTGCTAGCTCTGATGCGTAATGTATTTACTTCAGGTGTTGCATACTCCAAGCACATTGTGCACATATACTCCTATTTTGGTGGTGATGATCTACGTAACCACCTAGAGGTTTGTGCTTATCATTCATTACCCTGAAGGCCGGTGAATTTTGTAGCTGTTTTTACTATATATGTCCCGTTTTTAGAGCTCACTTTCTATATTTTCACATAACTCTTGTATTAATGAACAACTCTGACAAGTTTTTTGATTTTCTTTTGGTTTTCTAGTTTGAGGCTCATGCTGGCAGTGTTAATGATCTTGCTTTCTCTTATCCAAACAAACAACTTTGCGTCATCACCTGTGGGGAGGACAGGCTCATCAAGGTTTTTCTTTTTTCCTCTTACATCGTTCCTCTTTTTGGGATGGTGGGCGTTGGACTTCATTAATACAGTTTTAGGTTTCTCCAGGTTTGGGATGCAGTTAAAGGCACTAGGCAGTATACTTTTGAGGGTCATGAAGCACCTGTATATTCTGTATGTCCCCATCACAAGGAAAACATTCAGGTATTACCCGTTCATTGCACAAATGTGGTCATTTTTTCACTTAACTAAAATAAAATAAGAATGAATATGGTTCATTAAAGCTAGAAAAAGTCAAACTTATTTTCTGTGTAGGTTGCTGGGACTTTGCCTGCTTGATCACATAATGAAAGTGTCAAACTACAATACCTATTTATAAGTGGATTGTTATCATGATTAAGTGTATACATGAACTTATTTAGGGTCTAGCCGATACAAACTGCCATTATTATGTTAGAAATATGGAAAAGCTGTAGTATCTCTTTGTTTCAAGGATGTCCTTCAGAAACAATTTTTTTTCCCTAAAATCCTCGTTGGATGCAGGTGGCTAAACTGATTGCATTCCTTCCTAATCAGTTGACCAAACCTGCTAAAAACCCAATGGGATTATGAGATATACAGAAGTTCACATCCATGGTTTTTGTTGTTGACTTTTAATTTTTGCAGTCTAGGTTCTATTTGTTGAATGCCTGGAGGCCCTGAATTTCACTTAGAAATTTCAGGAATTCATTATTGACATGAGTATTAATGCCAAGTGGTTTAACACATCATTGGACTTCTTGTAGGATTTTCTTTTGACTGTGATCTGGCAACCCCCCCCCCCCCCCCCCCCCCCCCCCCCCCCACACACACACACACAACACACACACCCCTGCATGCAAAAGAAGAGAATAATAGAATAATATTTGCAGTTGCAAATGTCTCTCTCTCATTAAAGGTGCTATCTTTTCTTCTTCTTAAACTGTGCAAATCTGTCCTATATTTTCTTCTACTTCTTAAACTGTACAAATCTATTCTTTCTCGTAATTTCATGCAATTCATTTATCCATCGGTATATTGACATCTCACATAAATTTATTCTATGGCCATTATTACTTCTTTTTTGCCTTTTTATTCTAGTTTATTTTCTCAACGGCAACGGACGGGAAAATAAAGGCATGGTTGTATGATAACATGGGTTCAAGGGTTGACTATGATGCCCCAGGTCATTCATCCACCAGAATGGCATACAGTGCCGATGGGACAAGGTGTGAAATTATTTTTTACCACTGTTAGCTGTTCCTTTTCCTTATTTTGTTCAGGATGATAGGTTGGCTTTTTATGATATCTTCAACTAAAGCACATGTTTCATGATTTGATGGGCAATTCATAGGTTATTCTCATGTGGGACCAATAAAGAAGGAGATTCATACATTGTGGAATGGAATGAAAGCGAGGGAGCCGTCAAGCGTACATATCATGGTCTTGGGAAGCGATCTACGGGAGTTGTGCAATTTGATACCACAAAGAATCGATTCTTGGCTGCTGGTGATGAGTTCATGGTCAAATTTTGGGACATGGAGAATGTTAACTTATTGACAACCACTGATGCAGAGGGTGGATTAACGGTAATTGTCAGATATGTGTCATTCAATGCATATCTTCCTGACAAAATCCCTCTTAACTAACTATTATGATTTTTAATTATTTATCCAGGATTCTCCCTGTATCCGATTTAACAAGGAAGGTATATTGTTAGCTGTTTCTACAAATGAGAATAGTGTTAAAATTCTAGCAAATGCAGATGGCAGTAGGCTACTACGAACTATGGAAAATCGCTCATTTGATCCTTCTAGAGTTGCCTCTGCACCTGTGGTGAAGGTAAATGGGATTTTTAGGCTTAGCATATTTTGTGCAAATCATTATTATTTTTTTACCGGGTAAATGGGCACGTTTGGTGCTGCACTGAGTTTTGGTAAATTCTTCTAGAGTTTCACAAAGTTGCTTCATATATGTACAGGCTCCCACAATGGGCACATTTGGTGCTGCTAATGCAACTGTTGGATCAAGCATCGTTGATCGAGCTGTTCCAATGCCATCCATGGTTGCAATGGTAAGCATTACTCTCTCCATCATGGGGAATCTGGATTCAAAAAGGAGCATCTTTATTTGTTGATGTGTGTATTAATGTTGTTAATGTAATATATGCATATTGTTTCACGTGACTGAGATATCTGTGCACTCCTAGATGTAGATATACTAAAATATTTATGCATTTAATAATCTAACTTTTTCCTTTTGTGTTCCTGTAGAATGGGGATAACCGAAGTATGGCAGATGTAAAACCCAGAATTGCTGATGAAGCAGTAGATAAATCTAGGATCTGGAAACTCACAGAAATCAACGAACCATCACAATGCCTCTCCCTAAGGCTCCCAGACAATTTAACTTCAATGAGGGTATGGGTCCAATCTGTTTAAGAGTATAAGAAAGTTTTGAATTAGGTTTTCCTCTTTACAATCTTCTTTTAACCTTCATGTTATTATCGTTTCTTAAAGTTACACACGAGTGCTGTCTACTTTTGTGTTTTTAAGCATCATTGAAATGAGTTGAGTTTATATAGATGCTCGTGTGCATTAATACAACTTTTTTTGTTTCATTGATATTACTTGATTATCGGTAATTCATTTTCTTTTTAATAACTTTCATCCAGGTTTCTGAAAATATGAAATTTTAATTAATCAAGATAAATTGGACCCGTGATAATACACACACATAGATGAACATGCACTCTGATGTGTTTTCCTTACTTGATCAAAACCCTTGCTGTCTCCACTGATGTGCAGACACTACTGGCACCAGAGGTAGGTAGACACCACGTGCTGAATGATCTATAGACTGGGAAAGGCTCTAAATAGTTGATTGAGTGTTGCTTTATTGCTCTTAATCTTTGACCTACTAGCAATATAATTTCTGTTCCAAGTTTCTGTTGTGTACGATTAGGATCTAAAAATTTAAGATTTTGTTGGACTTTTTGTCTCTTTTGGAGCTCGAGTTGGCTGCTCTTAGTGTGCTTGGTATTTACTTTATTTTTTTAATGGTTCTGTCCATTTTGTCAACGTTCCAGGTTTCTAGGTTGATGTATACAAATTCTGGACTTGCCATATTGGCACTAGCAGCCAATGCTGTTCACAAGCTCTGGAAATGGCAAAGGAATGGAAACTCAACTGGGAAGGTACCAAGTCATATGTGTTTAGAAAGTTACATTGTAATTCTGTTTCATTAATATCCGTAGTTTTTCGGCTTATACTCAATTTTCCTATTGCAGGCAACTGCTAGTGTTGTACCACAACTGTGGCAGCCATCAAGTGGACTATTGATGACCAATGATATCAGTGATACAATCCCTGAGGATCCTATTGCTTGTTTTGCACTTTCAAAAAATGATTCTTATGTTATGTCAGCTTCAGGAGGGAAAATTTCCTTATTTAATATGATGACATTCAAGGTAGAATGGTTTTTTTTCCCTAGTTGGTACACACACCCCCACCCCCCAAAGCATTGTTTGCACCCAAGAGGAGTTGATCTTTAGACCTAATGCTTGCTATGCACTAGGGCCAAGTTCTTTATCCACTTGAGCCAGCCGCTTGGGCTTGGTAAAATGGCTTTTAAACCACCTCTACTTTGTCTTTGCTCATGTAGAGTGCATGATATATGGATTATTTGTGATTATTGAACTCATTGCAAAACTGATTCTTCCTGAGTACGTTTAGTCGTTTACCATCTAGAATCCGTTCTATTTGAAATTAAATTCTACAATTTTTATCTATTTGAGATGTAAAGTTTTCCAAAATTGATTTTCAAGTGAATGTGGTCTTTCTTTGACTGTGGAGTATGCCCAATGCAACTCTGTATTGGGTTTTGTTTCTTTAATATAGTTCAGCATGCTTATCCAAAAAAAATAAAATTCCAAAATTAAATTATGAAATCATCATAACCAAGGTATGCCCCCCTCCCCCTTTTCTTTCCCCCTTGCTGGTGTGCTCATGGCTATTATTACTTGTTTTGGGTTTGCATGGTGGTTAATACTCAAAGCTATTTTCAAGTGAATGAAGAGTAAATTAGTGGGAAAATAAAGATAAAGTATTAGTATCTTCTTTCTTTCATCACTTAGGAGCCAGAAATGAAAGTTTTATGCACCGTTTTGAATGAGAGAGAAGTGAGGAATCCTTTGTTCAACTCTGACTCTCCCACTCCAGTCGTTGCTTTTCTTTCTGTTACTTCAAATGTAGCTGCTTCAGCTTCAGCCTTCAGCTACTCGAATTTTTTATATTCCTTATAATTTCTCATCAAACAAAAAACATATTCTTTGGGAAATCATAGCTATTCTTAGCATTATATTAGGGGTGGCCAAAAATTCTCATTTTTCTTCCATTATGTTTCCTGTGCTTTTTTCCTTACTTTCATGTTATATTTATTGTTGTGCAGACGATGACAACATTTATGCCCCCTCCGCCTGCAGCAACATTTCTGGCATTCCATCCTCAAGACAATAATATCATTGCCATAGGCATGGAAGATTCTTCTATCCAAATATATAATGTCCGGGTTGATGAGGTGGTCCTCAGTTTAAACTGAAGCCTAAAGTGAGTCAATTTTGCTGATGGATACACTGACAAACAATTCTGCATGTTCCCTTGGTGCAGGTTAAAACCAAGCTTAGAGGCCATCAGAAAAGAATAACAGGCCTCGCATTCTCTAATGTTGTAAATGTCCTTGTATCTTCGGGAGCTGATTCTCAGGTTGGATTTTGGAGATAACGCATGTATTTATTATTTCTTAGCTTCTACAAATCAGAAACTAGAACAACCTATAATAAAGAAGCCAAATGGACCCAAAATATCAACTATCAAGTGACAGCTAGTAGTCTGAAATACTCAGAAGTCTTGTACTTAGTTTTCATTTAATTCTTCTTAGTTTTTTTACACAATACATGTTGAGGCCACCTGATTGGAGCCTGCAAGGGCATCCGTTGTTGGGGGATGACCATATAAAATTAGCATCACTAATAAAATAAATACTTGTACAAGTTCCTTGAGGCTTCATCTGTGTTTCAGTTACTTTGTATTTATATAAGAAAGCAGATATTATGTAATTTGGCAAAACATTGTATGTTGGACTTTTCCAGTTAGTGATGCCTGTTTATTTCTGCAGCTGTGTGTTTGGAGCACAGATGGATGGGAGAAGCAAACAAGTAAACACCTGAAAGTTCCAGTTGGGCGAGCCGCGGTTCCTCTTGCAGATACTCGTGTACAATTTCACCAAGATCAGACACATTTACTAGTTGTCCATGAAACTCAGATAGCTATACATGAAGCACCCAAACTGGAATGCCTTAATCAGGTGGAGCACATATCTTTTTTTCCTTTTCCATTAGATAATCAGATTAAACACCTTCACTACTCAAGTGTCATATGATTCATAATATTTTACCATACTCTTGAACTTTTGTCACTTGGATTTTCTTGCTGGATATCTGATGAGCCAATAAATCAACGCTTGGGATGCATATTTTTGTAATATCAACATGTGTTCTGCATATTGAAATTCTTTTTTCTGCTAGAGGAAATCTTTATGGTACCATCTTCTGATGGTTTGATTTCAATTTATGTTTCTCAAACAGTGGGTTCCACCAGAAGCAAGTGGTCCAATCACACATGCTACATATTCCTGTGATAGCCAGTCGATATACGTCAGTTTTGAAGATGGAAGTGTCGGTGTTCTCACTGCTTCAACGCTACGATTGAGATGCCGAATTAATCCTACTTCGTATTTACCTACCAATCTGGGGTGAGTACTTCTGCAATTATAAAGGTGAAAATATAGGTCCTTTTCTTTTACCTTTCAAAGTATTTGACAAAATAATTTGACAGCTTGAGAGTATACCCTCTTGTCATTGCGGCACATCCATCAGAATCCAATCAATTTGCATTGGGACTCAGTGACGGTGGAGTTTATATACTTGAGCCACTAGAATCAGAAGGGAAATGGGGCACCTCCCCTCCACTTGAAAATGGTGCTGGGCCTAGCACCATTTCTGGTGCAGCCAGTTCTGATCAACCCCAAAGATGATGTCCCTTGTTCATGAACGCTGTTTACTTACAATCCGAGTGTATGTCTCTTTCATGTGGTTTTGCATCCTGACCCCACCCTGAGTTATTTTTCAAGGGAAAGCTGTAAGAAATAGGTGCTATGGTCATAGGACATTTGAACCCAGCGAAGCAGAGTTAGTTCAAGGGGCATCAGTAGCATCAAATGAGTTCAAATACAAATATGGTGGTAATACTTCTGATTTAGAATGTCCGCGGGAAGTTTGGTTCCATGATGTAAATTATTTAGAGGCATTGATTGGTGAAGGGAATGTGAAGTTCTGTTTTGACTTTGAAGGAACTTGGAGGGAAGTGATGAATTAGCTTGTTGGCTATAGGCCTTGGTCTCTCTCTCTGTTAAAAAGGATATTTTTTTAATTAATTTGTTCTTTATTAGTTATATAAATCATTAATCTTAGCTGATGATATCGCCTCTTGTAATAGATAGATTGTTTGTGGTGTTATGATTTATTTTAGTTGCATGTAAGAAGAATACTTCTTTTTGGCATCAATATGCATCGACTTGAGTGACTTAGCCAGATGGTTTCCTCCTTTTTCATTTGTTCTTGGCCAAATTTGAGGCCATACAGTGGATGCTTTGATGAATGGTGCCAATTAATATGCTATTTAAGAAAATAAACGCGTTTCTGATAGGCAACTGTTAAATGCCTGCTTTGACGCGTTTCTGATAGGCAACTGTTAAATGCCTGCTTTGATGAATGGTGCCAACTAATATGCTATTTAAGAAAATAAACGCGTTTCTGAGAGGCAACTGTTAAATGCCTCTAGCAAATTTTTTTTAATGGATCATGATGCATTCTTGGTTCTTGGTAAAAGCATGTGAACACTTCATAATGGAATATCACTCGAGCTGACTATAAACAACAGTTTTGAGATGAAGAATGGTTTGTAGAAATCTGGAATGTTGCAACTATTTTCGGATTTTGTTAATGAACAAGATATTACACAAGAAAATATATATATATATCCCTTGCGGATCCGGATGCCTTTCAGGAAACAAAACAAGACGATTGTTTCTGCTCTGTTTCAGTATTTCCAGCAGAAGAAAACCACTCCACAAATGCACAGAATGGACACACGTTTCTCATGGGGGCACTGAGTATCTAGTTCCTTCTTCGACTTGACTTTGTGCGCCTTCTAGAATTGGAGGGGGATGATTGGTTAGATTGTACTGGTAAAAGGGTTCCTCCTTTGAGGCCATCTGAATCGGTCATGTTGGCCAGTGTCCTCTGGGCTTCAACATAGACTTTGAAGTCTCTAATCTGTGACCAATATTCATAATTATAATGAAGCCAGGCGTGTAATAATTAAATACAAGCGCACATATTATATTACCACGGTGTTGAAATAAGAAACAGCAACACAAGCACATATTAACCAGTGTTGAAATAAGATAACAGCAACACCAATACCTGTTCTTCCAGATCCACTATCTTCTCATCTCTGGACCTCAGTGATGAAACTTCCCTGAAAGTAGAAGAATTAAAAACTTGTCCAAAATTGCAGAATATCTCATACCCATGATTAACAGCACATGTTAGCTCTGACCACATATACCACCGTCACAGCATTATTGAATGTTTAAATAACAAGTTTTACTTCGCAATTGCCTAGTTACTTTTTAGCATGCATTCATAAAGAGGACGACAAATAAGACGACGATGAATTCATGACGGTATTTATTAAACAAAGATAAATATGGATTAAATTTCCTACTTGAAAATACATATTAGCAAGTACCAAACAGTTGTCAGCAAACCTACACAGCGTTTTAATTTCAGAATCTGCCTAATTAGTATCACGATTAGAAAACATTAATATGCATGCAAAATGGAGGAAAGACAATGTACCTCTCCTCAATTTCCTTGACCTTTGTTCGCAAGACTTCTTGGTTTTTCATGAGATCTTGATTTGTCTAAGACACAAGAGATTTTATTAAGAGTTAGGACTTGTGCCTGACTACACAAATAAGAGAGATGCGGAGTCTTTGATTCATTGTGCAGACTCTAAAAGCTTGAACTACAGACTAAAAATAAAACTTACCTCTGCTACAATTTTCTTTCCCTCAACACAGTTTTCCATTTCATATTGAATATCCTGCATCTTTGAAGCCACAGCCTTCTCCACTGCTTCGGATGTGGAACTTTCCCTTCTACTTTTTGCCTCTGCAAGTAGTGATTCATAGTGCTGAAAAAAAACACTGGTGAAAATGTGAAAGAAATCAAATGAGACTACTCATTCTACAAAATCTATTAAATAGGGACTTCCAAATGGTGGACTTTATATAGCCCAAATGCCACCTCAACAATCTCTTAATAAAATAAGTTTTAACTATTTTAATGTAAATATGAACTAACAGTGCCCACAGATACATGTTTCCATTTGCTAACAAAAACTATATGAGGGAAAATCAATCCACAAACCAACAACCTGAGGATGGGGATGAGAGTATAGGTCAAGGATGTACATACTTGTCTTTGAGTCTCCAGCTGGGTTGCAAGAAGATGGTTGTACTCGTCCACAATCTATTGTCAAGTATATAGAACAATAATCACATCATCCATTATGGACCACAAGCAATCATATACTTAACAATATACGTTTTTGTAGTGAGAACAAAATTTCAGGAACACCTAAAGTGGCCTTGTGGAGTTCAATTAGTCTTCAAATTACTGAAATGCAAAAGAAGTTGATGAAAGTCCTATAATGTAGATTAACATAGTTGAATGCCAGTTAAACTTCATGTTGAAGAGTTTTCCTTCTTAGCTCCAACCAATCAAGAGGCACCAAGCATGTGTATGTGCCAGTTGAAAAAGAACCAGCTTTTTCCCACGAGTAGGGTCCATTTCAGTATGTTAGTTCTTTTTATGTGCTTTCAATAAGGACAGCAACATCTCTATCAATACATAAAGTAGATGAAGAAAAAAAAATTACCGCTTCAACTTTGCTGCCAAAAAGGGCCCCACTAATTCCAGAATCCTCACCATAGTCACACGTACCACAATCTCCATCAATTGACATACAGCGGGAATTTTTCATTGTTGACTTGCCATCAGTTTTTGATTGATTTAATCGGTGAACATAACTGTCACCAACATAATCCCAAACCTGCTGTGTTTCTAATTTAAGAAAATAGCAATGCTGAGTATCTTTCCAGTGCCTAATAGCGTGTCTTTCTTCATATCTAAAATAAAATAAATTAAAAAAAAAAAGTTTCAATAGTTACAGATCGAATTCAGAAATGAATTATGGCTGATCAAATAAACAATAAAATATAATTTATACAAGTTCTCAACAAGAAAGCATCATGCTGTGAACAAGAACAACAATTAACATTTTACCTTCCACATCCTACAAAACTGCATATAACACAAACCCAGAGATTCTCTAACACTCCACATGCAGCACAGGTTGGTTTCTCGTCTTGCTGTTGACACAGTCGACATACCTGGTAACATAAAAAACATCATCATTGAAACCTTCTTCCATATAGTTGTCACAAACTCCAACCAATCTGATTGCAGAAACATTAATTAGCATCTGTTTTAGGATGGCAAAAGAAATGCAACTGATATAAGGTTGTAGACAGTGAATATCATGGATCATAAACATTTAGTCAATATGGCCATATAGCTAAATTAGCATATTAAAGAATACATCGTTGCAAAGATATTACTTGATCATTGCCAAGAGTAAGAAATGGATAAATAAATATATCATCCAATTCCAAGTATATATATATATATGTGCCAAACTATTAAGGCATATATTGATTTGTCTCGTTTTATTTTGGAGGTAAAAGGTGAAATAACCATGTTCAACTGTAACAGGTAAATTCTGCCACACAAAATCTTGAGGCTTTCCTTTCACCTTTCTTCAATTGTATGATGAAAGATGTAAACGAGATCATTTGCATTCTTGCTGAAAAAAGAACCTCTGGCAAATATTACATTATTAATTGGACTTCTGGCCCGTCATTTTTTTTTTTCCTTTTTAGAAGAAACAGAGATTTTGGAATATGCATCAAAATGTTAGGATGTACACGAGTGCACAAAAAGAAATTGTTTGCCAAAACTAATAAACTTAAGCAATTAAACTAGATAAGCATTCCAAGAAGTAATTCAACTGTCACCCAACTCTGCAAAGCCTTTAACCCGTTACCGGTAACAAAATCCAACAGCAAGTGCAAAGTTTTGTGATGGAGAATGGGATTAGGGTCAGATTCTGGCATTTCTGTGAAGGAAAGGTTTCTAGCCTTTTTTGTATCTCGGTGGCTAAGGATTCATCAGTAGTAGTGTGCATGTCATATCCAAAAGGGGTGTTGTGCAAGGGCTGGGGGTGTTATGCAGGGACTGAAATAGCTTTCCAGAATTGGGAGTTGGAGTCTGTGACTACCTCGTTAGGGATGCCTCACGATATGAGCATTATAGGAAGTGTTGAGGATGCTATAAGTGAGAGTCCACCTCTGTCTTTATTTATTTATTATTATTATTACTATTCTTATATATATATTTGTAGGGGTGGGGGGTGTGGAAGTTTATTTTTTCAAAATAGATCAACCAAACATGAGGTTTGGAATATATAGGAGTATAGAATTAACAAAAAACTATCTAAGAACAGAAGGCCCTCTTGTTTACTATAACTAAAACTACATCAAACCACTAAAACCACTAAAACCTTTAGAACAACCAACACAAACAAACACACTCAAAAGGCAAGATACTGAATGAACTTACCTGGCAAGACAAATAGGTCCATTTCGAAATGCAAGAACAATGAAATGAATGGTCACAAAGAGTACTCTGTATTCCACTTGTGTCTTGGTCCAATCTCTCTAACATTTTAAAACATAAATTTGAAACAAATTATAATACAACTCCAACTCAAACCATTCTTATCAGTTATCCCTGACATACAAAACAATTCCAAATGAAGTACTTATTACATACACTTACAGTATATAATGAAATTATACACACACATATATACATGCATATATACATGCAAATTTGAGGGTAACTGACCCAGACAAACTGGACAGGTCGGCAATTCAGTGAATCCGGGTGGAGGGATACTGGCAATCTCTCCCGACTCTGTGTACTCCACCGAATGAGTAAAAAAAATATGACAAACCTCAGCCTGAAAATTCAATTACAAAAATCCAATAACATATACCTATAAAATTAAAAATTTAAAACGAAAATAAGAAATCAAAACCCTAAATGGACAAAGTCGGGCACCTCAGAGGGTTTGAATCGTTTTCCATTGAAATTACAATAAAACCCATCGGCTGTCAACTGATCAACGAGATTGATTAAGACACTGTACCGATCCTCCATGCCATCATTCCTAAATACAATAACAACATATGTACATATACATACATATATATATAAAACACATCGGCATTTGGAAAATGAAAAGGGCCTTGAGTAAAGAGTGCGTGGATTTTGGGGAGTACCTGATGAAGCGGAGTTCGGAGAAGTTGTGGAGGTGGGACCCACAGAAGAGGAGGAAGTCCTCCGGCGAGAGGTAGTTGGGGACGGCGGCGACGAAGAGGAGGCTGGTGCGGGCGGAAGGGTTTGTGAGGGAGGTGGCGGAGCGGTTGCGGAAGAGGTGGATTATGCCTTTGAGTTCTACTATGTTATAGTTATTAGGGTTTGGGCTTGGTGCGGCGGAGGTGGTGGTGGTGGCCGAGGAGGAGAGAGGGTGAGGGGTGTCGATGGAGTGGATCTTAAGGGTGAACATTTGGGTTGATTGATTGTGTTTGGGTTCGGAATTGGAGGTGAAAATAAAGAGATTAATGTCGTTCAATTCGCGGGAGATGGCGGTGGAAGAACTAACGACGTCGGAGGGGTGAAACTAAAGAGCCTGTTTGGTAGGAGAAAAATTGGGAGTAAAAAAAAGAGGGGAGAAAGGAAGAGGAAGATTAGAATCCCGTCTAACCAAACACTATCTTGTATAAAGTAACCCAAACTCGAACTAGTTCTAATATTTGCCATTATATCATGTGATAATCTTTGAAGTTTGAAGGGCAAGTGTGAAAACTTAGCTTGTGAAAGAGCGAGTGTACTTGTCATAACATTTTTCTCTTTTTTTTTTATAAAATTTAATTGTATTACTTGCATTGGAGAGAGTATTATAAAAAAAATTGGCTATATTCATTTTGCAATTTTTTAAGTTGTGGATTGAGTGACACTTGCGTCTTGACAAGTATTCTTTGTATGGGATACGAATCAAAGTTTTATTTGAACTAAAACATTTCAAATAAATGAATTTAAGTCTTTTTTTACCTTGAAAAGAAACACTTATATATTTACTTCGCCTGACCTACTTTAAATGTAAAGAAGTACCACAACGTTAGGTTACAACTTACAACCTAACCTCCGTAAATGTATTTAAATTCAAAAGTAAGAAACACAACTTATAGACTTGTGAGAATTTCAAATAAATGAATTTGAAAGAATTACTGTATTATATTGGTAGATTTCATACCACAAAGTGCAACCCAGCAAGGATTCTAGTTGCGCAATCATTTCCCATACCTCTAATCTAAAATTACCTTCACCTATGGAATGCAACTTCAATAGTCAACCTTTTTATTTAAACTCAAATCTATTAGTTTCAAATTTGTTCACTTATCCAAATGAACCCTAAAAGAATAATAATATCAAATGTTGGTTTGCACCTAGCTCGCCCTTCTAAAACCCTGAAGCAACCTTTTCTTTAATGCCTTGATACAGAGAAAGATGTTATAAGTAGGTTTTTACTATAAATAGTGTTGGTATACTGTGCTATGTGGAATAGTCATTTGGCAGCAAATCAGGCACTAAAAACTAGAGCGAATAAACACATCTCATTTCAAAAAATGAAGAAAAAAGAAAAACTGATCCAATTTTATTTGGTTTCCAAGACTTCCTAAATGTTGAAAGCAGCCAACTCTGACATCCTTAATTTGTCAGAAATTCTCCTGCCAAAAAAATTAAGGTTGATATTCACATGTATGACTCTTTCAATCTGGTCTGGTCAGTATACAGATGTTTCCTTAGAAAAATGAACAAATGGCATCACCACCCATCCTACCAGAAGAAAACCATTTACTACAATGTGAAAATTTGGAATTACAATTATGCCACAGAATCTTCTACATGAGCTATTTAACACTATCAGTAACAATTTCTGCAACAAACTCCAAGTAGCCAATCTGTTAATTTTGCTGCCATCTGGGAGATTCCAATTTTCCATATATAACGTTTCGCTCACCCAAATTGTTCTAGTGTATCTTTACCAGATATAACATTTGACTCACAAAAGATGTGGAAGTGTATCCAGGACAATTAGCAATTTCTCCGAGTACCAAAACTTTTGCCAGAGGGTGAAGCGCTAGTAATAGAACAGACATGCCAGAGAGTAATCAGTGAAACGGCCAGGTCGTTCAGTCAGAAAATGGCTGTGAGTCCATGCACAAATGCACTAATTTTCTCTGGTACTGCCCATAGTATTCACCAACTGCAATAACATCTTCATTGTCCGGGTTCAACCCGGGCATAATACACGCTTTTTCCTTGATTGAAGACCTCGATTCCTCGTCTAAATCTAAGCTAGAAATGATTTCAGCAACGATTTCACGGCAAGCAAGTACAAACATGGCAGCTGTGTCTGGTTGCTGTGCCTCACGAAGTGCTGCCAATGCCTCTTGCAATGCCCCAGCTGCAACATACAAAATCAGAGCCCTGCATAGCCATACTTGAGCTTCAGAATACAGAATATAAAAATCTTGGAAATAGAGATGCAAGAAAAGAAAGTCATACCTCCAGATATTATGCTCCGCTCGAAGGACATGATCAGCCCACCTTTGCAACACCCTGCAGGATTGCATGCTTTGAGAACATCTTGAAACGTGGCTTTTGAAAATTGTCATGCAGGAATGATGCATCTTTGAAACCATTCTTGCATGAGTTGAATTAGATTGAATTCTAATCTAGATGCTATTAAAAACTTCTTAGCCACAGAAACTACAGCACAATGAAAAAGTAATGCAAGAACAAATATCTATCCAAGATGAGAATTGTTTTCGTCTCTGCAAACTTATGCCAGGCAGAGTGACTGTTAAGTGTGTGAATGAAACATAACAAGTTATACAGTGTATTTCTCCAGGTAAATCACATCTTATCCACTATTTAATTTGGAAACTAACTTCTTAATGTTGGAATTAAACTATAGTGGTAGTCTTCCCTAGTTGGGAAGTATGTCCATAATTTCCTTAACCTACAATACATTTTGGTGTTGGGTACTGTCCTGATTTCAGATAGCCCTTCTATATGACAAACTTTGCTTCGACTTCCACTCTTGTCCCACTGAATTTGATCAGACTGATGGGAGTGAAATTTGTTGGTGCTTTGCCAGGTCCACGAAAAGCTGATCATCAGCTGTTTTTTAAAATGTCAATTGTTATTATCATTATCATCCTAATCGTTGTTGCTGCTTTAGTAGTAGTAGTTCTTTTTCTTGTTATTTCAGCACAAGACAACTGTTTTTTAAAATGTCAATTGTTATTATCATTATCATCATAATCGTTGTTGCTGCTTTAGTAGTAGTAGTAGTTCTTTTTCTTGTTATTTCAGCACAAGACAAGTCAAACTACTTCTATTTGGCTTTTGAGGCATGTGATTTTCTTGGCAGTTTGCTTAACTTGGTTATTCATTACATTTTTCATATCAGTAAAATGACAAACCACATCCTACAGTAGTGGTTAGAAACAAAATCAATCTGACGTAAAGGAAATTTTGACAATATGACACTTAAAGATACATAATAGGTGTAGATAATGGGCATGACCCTTGTCAAAAAAAATATATATATTATTTGACCCCATAAAACCATGTAACAGCATTAGAAAAAACTAGTCACACTTCTATTCGAATTTGCAAACTTGACATAAGGTAACTAACAATTGCAAATAATAGTAGAAAGGAAAGGGAAAGAAAGAACTCCTGAATTAAATCACAAGGCAATAAGATAGGACAAAGATGAAAGATTAGAAAACTGAAGATTTTAGAGCAGACATATATCAAATCTGAGACAATTTAGTCTAAAATTAGTGTCTCTGGTCAAGTTGTGCATGTGAAAAATGTGCTTGTGATCTTGAACCAATGTGAGTATACATACAAGATGAAAATTTTAAGGTTGAAGATATTCCATGATTAAGAGAAGAGATAAACCTTGCATAATCAGAACCCTTTAAGTGTGTTGCAGCTAAGGTTGCAGCATCTGTCCAACATCCAGCATCTTGGAGCTGCGATAGAAGATGGGATAGAAATAAGCATACCAAAATCTCCTGTTTAGTGTTTGGTGAAGAACCGACTCAACTTAACATAATCTAGTCACAGGAAGCCTCTATCAACCTCCATCTACCATTCACGTAATGTTCTCATTCTGCTGTGTTCTTACACATGAATCATCAGCAACCATGCTACCATATTTCTTGTTGTCATAAAAAAGAATCAAACCCTTAGCCCCAGCCCTCCCTGCTAGAACCATGCCAGCATTTCTAACGCTGTGTTACAATGACTTCAGCACATAGAGATTACACTACCATGATCCAGTCAGACACCCACTTTAACTTAGCATTACTTCTAGCCACCCAGCACGTTCAACTACAAATTCTCGATAAATTAATATGGGTATTCATCTGATTTATCTTAATTATCAAAGGATACCATTTCTACTTATTTAGCCCCTGCAATTTTTTTTAAACAACATAAGTTGATTCTAACATTTCCCTCTTGGTGATTAAACAGCTGCTAGCAAATCCAAGATCCAATCGACAGGGATAGCATTGATTATGGATAATTCCATGTTTCTCTTGCAACTAGCATTTTTGTAAGATTAAAAAAAAAATTTAGTTTGTATCTCATCCATGTGTTAAGAAACGCATGTAACATAGGATAGAAAAATTCAATTTCCCATCCTTTTTGCTTATTTCATCTTCCCTTTTCCTGAAAACACAGAACTCTGGATCCCTTTCCCCCAATCTTCTATCACCCGTGCCCATATGCATATGGCTCAAGATAAAAATGAAACCAGAAAAATAATTTATGCAGTAGATCACAATAAGTTGGATAATAGTTCCGAAAGTGATCGTTAGATGGAGCAAAAAGTCAAAGAAATAGAACTATTTAATGGAAACTGAATCCTCAAAAGGTTGAAAATAGCTCCTAATTAGTTAAAGATCCTTATTAAATAACCTAATCAGAGTCATGGCATCTAACTTCCTTGGATAGCATATAAAGTCACTAGTCCAATCTTTTTTTAACAAGGACTGTATGCCATTAAAAGGTTCTAACAAACAACATAATTCTCCCACAAATATGGATCCAAATCATCACACACTACTGAAGAACCTTCATCTCAGTACTCTGCAGTCATATCCGCTGTGATCAGCAGAATCATGCTTACCCCTTCGTGTCAATAAAGCAACATGCTTGTAGTAGAAATAGAAACCAATTTATTTTTAAAAAAAAAAAAAGGGATTTGACAAACATGTAGATGATAGAAAAACTCCAGGAAAATGAAAATGTATTTAGCATGGTGTACAGTTAGGACCTGACAATATATGATTTTCTTAGATGCGTAGTATTTAATACAGGATACGTATATAATTTTGGTTGACTTGTTCAAATTTCTAGGATAACTCAGAAGATGAAGTTCAACAAATATCAAATACACAATGTTTAGTTTACTATGTCTTCTTCTCTTTTAGAACTGTATATTCTTTAGCCATATGTATAGCATCGAGATGTACAGATGGTTTCCAATATTTTTCTAGGAGTGTGTTGCCGAGACGGAGATGGGGTTGGACACGAAAGGCTCCTCCTAAGAAGTGTTTGTGCTTCATAAACGAAGAGACGTAAGAACTGGACATACATGCAGCTAGAAATTGTGACAGTCCTTTTCAAAGATGTCCAAGTGGAAGACCATAATTTTTTTATGGGGAGTAGTCAAAATAACTAAAAGTTAGTTGCGAAAAAGGCTTTAGTGAGTTGAGTAGTTGAACCAGAATAATTAAAAGAGTTACAAAATGTCAGGATATTAATGTCGTCATCATCGTCATCATCATCATCATTGCCTTAATCCCATATGAATGGGTCGGCCACATGAATTCTCTTTCTCCAATCTTCTCTATCGCATGCCATTTCGCCTACTATATTTAACTTTTTAAAATCATTTTTAATAACCTCGTCCCATGTTAATTTTGGTCACCCTCTCTGTCTCTTACCTTCTATGACAACTAGGCCCAATTTGGTTGGAGAGAAATGAAAGGAAAAGAAAAGAAAGGTAATGGAGGGAAATGGTATATTGTTTTGGTATAAATTTTTGAAGGAAAAGAACGGAAATTGAAGGATTTGGAGGGATACAAATTAGGCATGATGAGTAAGTTTTGTATCCTCCCCCAAAAATGGGAGGAAATGAAATGAAAGGTCTGCAAAGTTTAAAGAATCTTTTCTAATACCAATTTTGCCCTTATTTTTATAAAACACAAATCAATATACCAAATGAGTCCTAAGGCATATTCTTCTTCTCTTAAACCCTTTCTTTGTTTTCAAATTGTCATTTGCTTGAATGATGTTTAGCACATTTTTTATATTTGTCTTACCTCTTACCTATGTATTTGTCTTTTAAATGTAAAAGGGTATAGTGGTAAATTCATTAAAATTGTTTCCTTTCCTTTTTTCTCCAAACATGATTATGTGCTAAGACTATCATTTCCTTTATTTTTCCTCATTAATCAACCAAACATGATGAAAGGTTAACACTATCATTTCCCTCTTTTCCTTTCTCTCATAACTAATGTTATCCTTCTTTTTTTTTTTTTCCCTCATGTTGTACCACACATAGCTCTAGTCTTTCTCATTTGACCAGTGTGTCTCTAGGTCTCAATGTATGTGTCCAAACCATCTAAGTCTACTCTCTCTAATTTTCTCACTAATGAGTGTCACCCATAATTTTTGTCTCACACTTTCATTAGTTACCCTATCTCTTCTAATCACTCCACTCATCCAAATTAACATTCTCATTTCTGCTATGTAAATGCGTTGTTCTTGTTTCTTTTTAGGGCCCAACACTCCGCTTTATTAAGTTGGCTTAATAACAATCCTATGTAATTTTCCTTTCATCCTATGTGTTATTCTTTTTTATCACATAAAATTCCACTAGCTTGTCTACACTTGGCCCAACTCGCTCCAATTCTACTAGTCATATCACTATCTATCTCCCCATCCTTTTGTATTATCGATCCTAGATAGCGAAAATGGTTGGTTTGAGTAATCTTCTAGTTTTGAAGTGTTATCATTATGTTATCAATGTCCGAGTCTTTATTAAATTTGCACTCCATATACTCGTTTTAGTTCGACTAATCCTCAAATCTTTTAATTCTAACACATTTCTCCACGTTTCTAGTTTTATTGCTAAGTTATCTTTAGAGGTGTCTAAGCAAGGGCGAAGCCAGGAATTTGGTCGTTCAGGGGGGCATATTAAAGAAAAAATCGACTAACAGTGCCGAAAATAACAGTGTAGTAACAGTGCATTAATGTGTTTTCATGACTTGTAGTAACATGCCTGGAGTGTATAAAATTCTACTAATAAATTTAAAGAATAAGTGAATAAAAAATGAATATGAAGAGAGAGAAGAAGGTTATTGGATATAAATCATACATGAGTGCTAGGGAAAGAAATTTTTTAAGAAGAAAGAAGAAAAAAAAAATTTGAGGAAACTTTGAAGGGGAAAAACTTAGGTTTTGATTGAAGAAAGGAAATGCAATTGTTTTTTAACAGAACAAGAAGAAATCTGAAGAACAATACTTGTCAAAAAAAAAAAATTTAAAGAAGAATAAGAGTGAGAAGGAAAAGAAATAAAGAATTAAAGAAAATTTTAAAAATGGATACTTTTAGGGGGGCATTTTATAATTTTTTACAAATTAAGAGCACTATATCATTGGCAAACATCATGCACCATGGAATCTCATTTTGGAAGTCTTTTGTTATTTCATCTAAGATTATATAGCAAATAGGTATGGCATAGCACCGATCCTTGGTGCAAACATCATGCATGTGGTACGAACTTTAGTTTTTGTGTTCATACACATATCTTGGTATGAGTACAGCCTTGAAACAGGCTTTGAGTTCCGTTGCATTGCAAGAAATCATTCCCGCCATTCTCCCCTGTCACATGCACAAACATTTGTGAGGAACAAACCAGGAAAGGTCAAAATTCAACTGCCTAGCTGTACTCAAATGTGCAAATATTCCATTTTTCACCAGTGTCTATCAAGACGAACCTGTCCCCTTTTACGACGGAGGGAGGATTACGGAGAAGAGAGAGAGGGTCAAATAAAGCAAGTTCAAAAAAAGCTAGCTCAAGCTAGAAGTATTTTCTCTTTCATTGTTCATAACGGGAGTGCATAAGATGGTCAGTACGTACAGAGACCAATCCAGTAAGTCAATGGGCAAGTTAGAAGGAAGTGCAGCTTGATTGTCAGGGGAATCAACAGGAAGGACAAAAGAAGGTAGATTATTCTATTCTATTTCCTCCTTTGGTAAGGATTGGCTTTAAGTGATAGGGGATGTGATTGGAATTCGTCTTTTCTTTGTTTGTATTCATGAGACACCCGAAGGACCGGCCATATGTACCTCAGGAGACAGATTTTTTTTTCCTTTGTCAGGATATTAATGCATTTTTACATCCAACATTCTCATTTTTAACTCAACTTTTTGTCAGGACAGCTAACCTGAATGAGGCAGATGGGTGTAAATAATATTTTGGCCTTTATCTTAAAATATTCAAAACTTGCTCCAAAAATCAAACAATTTGGGCTCCAATCAATTTCATATTTCTAATTTTGTTAATATGCCCTATAAAAATTCACTCCTATACATCAATGTTTTGGCACATATACCAGGAGTTGAAAACAACTGTTGACAGTAATCTTTTCGTCTTTAGTATATATGATCTGTATTTAGCAACTTGATTTGTACTTATAATGTAAGGTAAACAAAATACAAGGTGTCGTTTCAAGGAGAGTTTTTTGCTAATATATGTTTATGTTCAATTTTTCCCTGCAACACATTTTAATTCAATAATTTCCTACAACAAGGGGCCATTTCTTGGTGCAGCAGTAAAAACTTGGGCTAACCAGTAACTTTGTACAAAATAATACCGAAGGTATCTAATTCCCTCCCACCGCCTTGCACGGGCGGGACCAACATTGTGTGATGGACTTTTACAAATAAACAAGAAGACAGTGTTCAGTACTAAGCTATGACACATGCGATATCGATGGAAAAATGGCAACCCAGATATCAAAAAGCCAATGAAATGGAGATGTCCTTGAAATGCTGTAAATGTTCTATGAAAAAATTTAAAACTATATGGCGAAGTAATGACTTTTTAATTATATGTCCACATCAAAGAAGGCGCAATCCAAGTGCTAAAGGCAACCTTCAAGCGCCAAAAGTTGCCTCATTTAGGCAACCAGAGAAGACGGTTGAAACTGATAACTGGCAGCAGTTGAGAATGGATTACAAAGGTATGCTTCAAGAGATGGAACTTAACCTGAGAGCAAGCTTCTTGATACCTCCCAACAGCACAGAGAAGATGTGTGCCAGAAAAGAACCTGTCTGTCCTGACCATATTGGCTGCAACAACCTATATGATCATAGAAGTTTACCCAATAATCAACATAAACAAAAGAAAATATTTAGATTCTAAGCACAATTATGTTTTGAAGTTGAAACAGAAGCATTTCAAAAACAATACTTTACCTTAACAGCCAGTTCATGCAAAGATCTGGACACAGCAGATGAAAGAGCAACCGCACGTAGAGCATTTGCATAGAAGTAAGAGCTCTCTGGAGGAGTTGAAAGCAGTAAACTAACAGCAGCTTCTAAGTTCCCAACTGAAACAAGCCTGATCATAACTAATATGAAT
Source organism: Cornus controversa (assembly GCA_026545225.1). NCBI lineage: Eukaryota > Viridiplantae > Streptophyta > Magnoliopsida > Cornales > Cornaceae > Cornus > Cornus controversa. The sequence continues at coordinate 61,695,221 of CM048851.1, read as the reverse complement.
TATAATAAGGCAAATAATGCTTAATACCATCACCGTGTAAATGCAGTGCTTTGAATTCTTTATATTAAATTTATTATGACCAACATCTATGCACCAAAAAAAGAGGCAAGAGGGAGTGGATATGTACATGTTATATTGCTTCTATTTCTTGGCCTTTTATTTATTCCATTCCCATCCCACCTCGTTTCTCATGGATGTCACCTGTTAGATACATTAATTATATATGTCAACTTCTTTTTCTAATATTACTACGACATGCAGTCTACTATAAGTACTGTAAGTTATTTGTGCACATCCTTGGATTAGCCATAAAAACAAATATAAACCCTTTATTTCTCAGCCCTACTGTAACATTGCACTACAGCCTAGTGGGACGTTGCTCATCAATTTCATCATTGGTGCTGGAGCAGATATTTATCCCCACCATTAATTTCCCCGTTCCACAACAAGAATCATTTTGGCAACAGCTGTCACCAGATCTTCAAGATGCAGTCACTGAAAAAGAGACATCCACCGCTGGCTAGTTGCTAAGGTCTTGCTATAATTTTGTGAAACCACAAGAGTCCATATGCACTCTGAGCAGGTTCCATGGATAAGGCCAGAAACAAGTAGTCTGTTATTTTCTCCACTGACGACATCCCACCTTGAAACTATAATTGAAATTGTCATCGTCTTACGCGCATTAGTGAGCTCGAGCAACAAAAACTACGATATATAAAGAAATTTCTCATTTCATGCCTGAAGAAATTGTACCGTCACAGGCTCACAGCCTTTTATTCTATTTTGCAAGATTCATTAGTTTCCATATAACAACCTCCATTAACATCATCAGAGCATAAATGCAAATCTTCTTATAAGTTTTTTCAGTTTATCTGGTCTTTGCCCCTGCAAATAAGATAGACATGGGATGCAACAAGAAGTCTTGTCAATAAAGAAAAATCTCATTGCATTTGATGCAGCTCAATTCAACAAATCCTGAAATCCCCACTACTTGAGATTGGCTACATTTATCTTTCTTCAACAATCAGCTCTATATAGGGCCAAGTTCGCAATGTCAGCATAAACCATAATATCTTTTCTCCATATCCCAACACATTATTTTCAGCGTCTATTTTTTGTTATCTTGGGCACAATGACTCTGCTTGGTATGCAGCAATGAACACCTAATGGTTTTTGCAATGTTACCTTCTTTAAGTGTCATTCCTATTACACTCCAATTCTTCTTCCATGAAGTACTGATAGCCTTACTTTCCTTGATGTTTCAACTTTTTCAATCAAATGCCCTACTGATATTGTTCCATTCTTCCTTAAATCAACCCATATTCGTTTCCTCAAGAACCCATTACAAACTCTCTCACACACAAATACACATGAATGATTAAATAACAGTTTATTACGTCTATATCCATATCTAATTATGTCTACTTGTAATTCCCCATATGATGGTTCAATGATGGAGGGAAATTAAAGAAACACTCTCTCACTAGCTCTGGTACCAAACCAACGCAGGACAGCATTTAGTGTTTCGAAAACAACTGCCTAAAACACTTATTTGGTTCAATAGACTTAGAATTGTTTATCATTTTTATGGTTTCGAAAGACGGAAGCAAGGCATTATATGTAGAAGGAATTAGATGGAATAAATAAGGTTTGATGCTATAAGAAGTTGTAACATACTGAAATATTTGGACAACAATAAGGAAAAGTGGGAAAATAAAACAATAGATACTTATCAAAGGGGAAAAAAGAAGAAGATAAAACAATAGATAATTCCTGGAGAGGAAATGGCCACACAAGCACCAGATTTACATCAAGTGAACTGAAATCCATATACCACCACCCCCCCCCCCCCCCCCCCAAAAAAAATAATAATAATAATCAATCTAATTTCCCTAATCTCGTTTTGGCAGATAGAACTTATCCATAGACTACAGGATCTTTCTAAGCAAGTAAAAACCTTCTAATAACAAGACTAACCATATGGTTAGAGGACTACGTGACAAAAATTTCTCAATGAGATGAGAGTTTTCCAAATAATCTACTGCTAAACCAGGCTAGGAACAGTCCTAGTTGGACAAGGTGAGGAAACTTGAAAAATAATAATAATAATAATAAAATAAAAAATCAAAGAATGAAAACTTGTGACAAGAAGAATTTTGAAGGAAGACTCTAAATCCAATGATCAAACAACAGATAACCTAGATATGAAGCAGTCCTAATCTTTAAAAGAATAGCAAAGTCACTCGTACAGATTATTTTGTTGAAGTACAGAAAATATTCCAAACATAACAATTTTCCTTTCTTGTTATTACCATAGCTTTATTGAACTGCCTTGTTGGCTCCTCTTAAGCCTTAACCTTATTGTGATTGTCATCCACCACAGCAACTAACCCTCACCACTGCATTAAGGATACTAAGACTAGAGTTTGTACTATATGTGGGGAGACGAATGATTTTCCTATACGAGTAGGATGACACCAAGGTTTGGCGTTAAGTCCACATTTATTTACGATAATCTTGGATGGAATAACGAAAGACTGCAAGGAGACCTTCCATGGTGCATGTTATTTGTGGATGACATAGTGCTATTGGGTAGTTCTAAAGAAGCCTTAGCAGTAAAAATAGAGGCTTGGAGAACGGCACTAGAGTCGAGAGGCTTAAAAATTAGAACTAAAACAGAATACATGGAATGTAAATTTACTAGTATTATAGAAAATGATAATATAGCAATAAAAATTCAAGTCCAAAGCATTGCTCAAAAGTAATTATTTTCGATACTTAGGATCAATTGTACAAAAAGATTGAGAGATTGATGATGATGCAAGTAGTAAAATTGGAATAGGGTGGACAAAGTGGAGGAACACTAGTGGGGTTTTATGCTATAAAAGAATACCAAATAAGTTAAAAGGGAAAGTATATAGAACAATCATTAGACTGCCTATCCTATATGATGCAGAATGTTGGGCGCTAAAACAGAAACACGAACAACACATCCATATGGCAGAAATGTGGATGTTAAGAATAACTAGGAAATAGAAGATTAATAATCAAAAGATTAGGGATAAATTAGCCGCAGGGGCGGCTCAACATAATTTGAGGCCTTAGGCAAAAAATATAAAAGTGGCCCTTTAACATATAATATTTTAATATCAAATATTAGTTAATAATGTTTATATAAAAATTATTCTTATTGAAATTATTATATTTAATTGGACCATTTTCTACCAATAAATCTTTTAATTTTTAACGATATTTTTCCTGTGCATAAATATTTGTGGGATAGAATATGTTTTTGAATAAGATAATTTTTTTTTTTACTTAGTTCACTTTCTTTCATTTCTTTTTTCATGTTATTCACAAAGAATTTTCTCATCACACGTTATTGATTTTTCACCTAAATTTCTTGTTATTTTACTATTAATTATAACAAAAAATTGTTGTAATGAGAGAAGAGAAAACGCGAGGAATAAGGAAAAAAGATAAAAATTAATAGGAGAGATGGAAAGTTTTATAATTCCTAATTTTTTACAATTATCTGTTAAGTATATTATCAACAATTCATAAAAAAAACGTGAAATGAGGAGTAGCAAAGAGAAAAAAGAGAAAGGTTTTGAGATAAGGATAAAAATTAGAAGTTTTAGAATGAATTAAATTATTTGGGCCTATTATTAAATTTTTACCATTGGTTGAGACCTATCACTACAAGGAAACAAAATTTTTAAGAAGTCTAATAATATTAGAAAATAAAAATTTTAGGAACTCTTATTAGGGAAATAAAATAATTTGGAGGCCTTCTATTGGTTGGGGCCTTATGCAACTGCCTAATTCGCCGAAGGGTTGAGCCGGCTTTGATTAGTCGTGGCGCCTATTAGAGAGAAAATAAGAGAGAGTAGACTTAGGTAGTATGGACATATTCAACGCCGACCTATAGATCCACCCGTAAGGAGAGGAATATTGATTTGCATAGAAAGGTAAGAGACAAAGAGGTCGACCAAAACTAACATGGAATGAAGTGATCAGAAATGATTTTAAAAAATTAAATCTAGTAGGAGAGATGGCCTATGATAGAAAATAGTGGAAAAAGAGAATTCATGTGGCTGACCCAGTTTGTACAAGATAAAGGCAAGGATGATGATGATGATCTAGCCTCACCATGAAGGCAAAATCATCATAGGGCATTTAAAACTTCTACCTATATGAACTCAAATCAAAACGCAATGCAGTATATGCAAACTTCGAATTTTATTACTCTACAAAGGCAAGGCTTGCATTTGTTACAAATCTACAAAGTCATTGGCTAAGCAGCATGGAGGAGTCATGTCCAGGTCAAACATTAACACTTCTAAGATACTCCTAGAAACGTATCCAACCCTTTTTTTTCTTTTTTGACAAGTGTTATAAACAACGCTCAAGAGGGGAGCGCGTCCCGAAAGCTACACAAGGGCCCTTAGACACTCAAAGTATCTAAAAAATCCACTATCTCCCCAAAAGATTTACAATTTCTCCCTCTAAGCCAAAAAAAGTGTTCAAAATATAGATTAAGTGCGCTAATAGGATATTCCTCTCCCTCAAAGGATCTTCTGTTCCTTTCTTTCCACAAAAACCACCAAATACACAGAGGCGCAACTCTCCAAGTTTCCCAAGCCTGAGACCAGACAGGACAACAATTCCAGGCTTCAAGCAAGCTTTTAGTAGAGCAAGGCATAATCCACTGAACCCTGAACAAACCAAGTTGCAAATCCCAACAATTGCGAGCCACAGGACAGTGAAGAAGAAGGTGATCAATCGACTCCTTAGGTTGTTAGTTGTAAGAATGCGACCCAAGGCGGAAGTCCAAGCAAAAAAAGCCACCTTTAGCGGTGCCTTCGTACGCCACACAACCTTCCAAGGGAAAGAGGACGCCTGCATATTCACCAATCCCAAATAGAAGGATCGCACCCCGTATCTCCCTTGAGAAGAGGGAGACCAAGACCACTCATCAAGACGCATGCCCTCTGTCCTCTGCTGATAAAGAACTGCCAGCAACTCAATGATGTCCTCCATCTCCCATAATGGCATGTCTGTATGTCGCGATCCTGAAAAGCCTCGGATAGGAATGAGCAAGAGTGCGATCCCCACACCAAAGGTCCTCCCAAAACCTAATACTCCATTCATCCCTTACATTGAAATGAATGTGTTTTGAAAATTCATCCCAACCCTTCCCCGGATGAATTTCCAAACCCCAACACCCGCTGGACCCCTCACCGGCAAGGAACACCACCCACTGTCAAAATAGTGCTACTGCTTGGAAGATCAGACAGTGTTTGGATATATAACATCTAATATATCGAGAAATATCTCAAACAGTTCCCCATGAATACACTTCATACATAACTTTTAGCTCTCCACACGAACTCAATTCAGAAAGACCCAAATTTGTGCTTTCGTCAAAAGACTGCTGTATAAAGTACCAAACTAAAAGCACTTTGGGGCTGCTGTACCATAACTCCAAATGGGTACATAGTAGGAGCATTGTCCACAGTCTTTGAAATAAAATAAACGCACCCCGTATAGTGCAACCATTTTTATTGAAAAAAGAGAAATTTGATAGAGCATGGTTGACACTTCACGAAGAAGTTGGGTCCACGTCGAACACTAATACTCAGTAGATACTCCTAGAAACATATCCAAGCCTTGAAAGTAAATTTCATGATTTTGGACACTAGATTGACACTTCTTACTTCTTGGTATACTATCCAACAAATGACCAATGTAGCACAAACACGTCTTAGTGCCTGTTTGGCACTACTCTAGCTTGTAGTGAAGAACTTTTTCCTATAGAACTATCAAAAAAGTGCTATCGTTTGGAAGGTCAGATATTGTTTAGATATGCAATATCTAAAAAAATTCCCAATAAATAATCCTTAAACAAATTTTACCTCTCCACATGAACAAAATTCAGAAGGAACAATTTGTGCTTTCGTCAAAAGAGCCGTGGGGCCAAAAATTTATAACAAAGAAGTGATGATTTGGGGACACCAAACACTGCATGTATGAAGTTACCGTACTTAAAGCACTTTGGGGCTGCTGTACCACAACCCCAAATGGATACTTGATAGGAGCCTTGTCCACACTCTTGGAGTACAACGAACACACCCCAAATAGTGCAACCATTTTTATTAAAAAAGATAAATTTGAATCAAGTGCAATTGACACTTACAACATAGACTACTGTTTATTTCATACTCCAAACTTGTTACTAGACTCGGTACACAGACTGGACTGGTTTAGGTTTAGGTTTAGGTTTGCCACTTTATTTATTACTAATTCACTAGGTTATGTATCATGGAAAAGCTCATACCAAGAACATGTGACTTTAGAGTTAGAGCATGTTTGGTTAATTCTCTGAAAAACAATTTAAGGACTCAAAAATTTTAAAACAGTGAACGATAAAAGATTGTTATCTCAAAAGACTGAAAACATACCTTTTTAAACTCAGTTTTCAAAAAACTATCAACCAAACGAATTTCCTTACTGTCTTCTGTTTTTCAGTTCTCTGAGAATAAAAAACTGTCCTCGGAGAACTTCAACATGTTGATGAAAAATAAATCAACAACATTCACTATTCTGATCTTTCACCTCCAGCCTAAATATGGGACCAGAGACTAGAATCTAAAGCTCTAAAAAAGCTTTAGTATGTTTATGCTTTCTACATATTTAACCATAAAAATGCAAACCCTTTTGTGCATTACCATTGTTGAACTTTGATATATCTTATGCTATTTAAAAGCTAGTGGGAAAAAACAAAACTGTACAAACAACAAAGTAACAAAAATATGGAAGATAAGACTAACTCATGTACACGGTTCTGAATAGCCTCTTCACCCTCCAACTTCTCATGCCAAGGAATTCGCTCACTAGCTCTTTCCCACAACTCTTCTTGCTCAAAAGCCATCAATTGAAGTTGACCATTACTCTGTTAACCAGATAGCTCCAGTTAATAGTGAATTACACATGGTTTAACACGAAAAACAATTTCCGACAACAGTGTTTGATGCATAGAATACTACTTTACTCTTCAATGCATAAACGGTAGAAGCCTATTTAACACGTTGCAACTATATACCTTAGAAACTCAATGATTGGTATTAACCACAGCAGTTAATAAACTAAATCACTTACCAATACATCCTTTTTTCCTGTCCCTGGAATCAATTTTCCCTTTGATGTTATCCTACTCAGCATAGATGCCTCATCAAGCTCAGGAGTTGATGCTGATCTTGGGGCTTTCTGTGAAGACTTGTTAACCCACTTATTGATCAAATGGTTAAGAGCACGAGGTAGCTGTAACCAGAAAAGTGCTTCTGAGGTTTCACCGAAGATTGCAGCTGCAAAGGCAAACCTCGCAGCAGAACCTTTATTCACCAAAGGAGCATATAGTCTCACCCTCTCATCGTCAAGTATGCAGCCTTGGGCAATGAAAATAGGGAAGACAAAAGAAACAAAAACTAATCAGAGCTCAAATGCGATGGTTTTAGCAAGGGGTACCACCATATAGAAGACTAAATGCCCACCTTCTTTCCGATAAGGTTCTAATACCTTGAGAAGCATCTCCGGCACTACGGAGTCACCAACAGGAGGTGTATCAATCATATAACTGCGAAGATCCCCTGCCGATGAAGTAGTTCCTGGAATTTGGTAACGCCTCTTATCTATATTTGTACTGCATGTATTGAACCATGAGGGCTTCACACCCAATTGCAAGATCATCCGCAATGCCTGTGCCAAAGGATCAAGACTGAAAATTCAGTCTATCACTAGCAATTCATATTCAATTGTCATGCTAAAAAATTCTGCAATGCAGTAAACCAGAGCAGCATCCAGATTAAGCAGCATCCAGATCATAATCATCATATATCAAGAGTTGCTGTGTCTTCCAAATGCATGCATTTTGCATGTACAGTATCATCACAATAAACTCATCAGAGAGAACTATTGTGTTAAAGGTATGAGGCAATAAAAAATTATCTGACAGTTGGGAAGAAACTTATTCAGCTCCCACTGAAATGTAATTCAATTTTCATACTACACTCTAATTCTTGATTCTCTTTTGCTCTATTTTTCCAGCCTCTCCAACTAATTTGTAAATTTACCCATATATAAAAGCAATACAAAACTTGCCCAACAAAGAGAGAAAAAAAAAGAACCAAGTTTATTATTAGTGTCCTAATTAGCACAGAATTGCATCCTATCTATAGTAATAGTAACAGCACAGGAATGATTATACAAGGAATTAACATGCAGTCAAGGAAAAAATGGAAGGCGGAGTAAATGTTACCAAGGCATGTGGGGTAGGAAGTAATATAGGAGAACATAGAGGCATTGGCCTGAATCTTTCTTTTAAAGCTCTAGACTGAGGTCCATAACCAAATCTTTTATCATTTCTGCATGGAAAAAAGGAGCAAATCTCAAGGAGCAGAAATTAGGAAAATCTTGTCACAGGTTGTATTAGCTAATAATAACCTAGAAATATTAAAAATGTTTGACAATCGTATCAAAGATTACAAGATTAATTCTGATGATCTTTAATGTGGACAGGACGTCATATTTAATATCTCCCCATAACAAGCATGTCATTCAGACACATGTTTCATCTTTTTCAGAAACAAACAACCGAGCACATGATGTACCAAAGATCAGCTAAATGAAAACACTTGCTATATAAAAGCACCATTCCCTACAGTATACATTATATTCTGACGTCACATAGTTGTTCCCAGAGGTTAATGAGTTACATAAACCTTTTTCAATACAAACTGATCTTGAAAACAGTTGGAGTAAATTTTGAGTTTCTGGACCCACACTAGCTCTATATCAAAATCGGATATAGTGAAGCTGAAACATCTTTCAATTGCCACTTTTTCATTTAAAAGAATTGCAATGAATCTTCCATATAAGAGAGAATAATTTTTATATAATAATATGAGGATTGATTTTACAGGAAGCATATTTCAATAAAGATCTTTTTTCAATACAAACTGATCTTGAAAACAGTTGGTGTAAATTTTGAGTTTTCTGGACCCACACTAGCTCTATATCAAAATCAGATATAGTGAAGCTGAAACATCTTTCAATTGCCACTTTTCATTTAAAAGAATTGCAATGAATCTTCCATATACTAGAGGATAAATTTTATATAATAATATGAGGATTGATTTTACAGGAAGCACATTTCAATAATGATCTTAGTATAAAGGCAAAAATACCAGACTTATTTAGCAACATGTAGCCTGAATTATATTTCGATTGACTTTCTTGAACCATATAAACACATCCTGATACTTCAACGTAGATGAGAAAGAAGTGAATCTGGTTGCCATATGATCAAGTTGCTCTGCCTCAACCTAGCGAAACAATTGTTCTCTTTTGACCTTCTTTGCTAGACCATTGTAATGAGTTACTACAACTAGCAGAAGAATTTGGTATGTTGCTTAACTGGAAGAATTTTTTTTCTCAGGAAAGTTAAAAATAGAAGGGAAGTCAAAGAAATGAAAAGAGATTTCTACAGAAAGAAAACAAAAATGAAAACAACAATAATAATAATAAAAACTCAACAAGACAAAACAATGCAAAGGCATATCATTATATTCGAGATCCTGCATAAAGTACTTAAATGCCACTATGTTGGTTTTCAATAGATTTAGTAATTCATTTTCTACCCATGAAGTGTGGACATGATCACACAGACTTGGATACAACTACGACATGATACAAACTATCAAACATAGCCGATATGACAAATTTATTTAGAAAAAATATACGACTAAAACAAGGATACAACAATATTTATGCATATGTTCGTATATATTTTATGTGTACAAATGTATACAAAATGACTAAGACAGAAAACTAAAGTGTCAGAAGATTAGTTTGGATTCATGTTGGGGAGGTCAATGATGAAGACTATTTACTTATTGAGGAGAATAATAGAAAGATATAAGGATAAAGAAAAAGATCTCCATATGGTTTTTATTGATTTAGAGAAAGCCTATGATAGGGTTCCTAAAGATCTAATATGATGGGTTTTAGAAAAGAAAGGAGTCACAAAGGGATATGTGTTAGGCTATAGTTAGAACGATTGTTACTGTAGGCTTACATCAAGGGATCAGCATTAAGCCCATACTTTTTGCCTTAGTCATGGATGAGTTGACAAGACACATTCAAGATGAGATTCCATGGTGTATGTTATTTGCCGATGATATTGTTTTAAGTAATGAGACTAGAAAAGGAGTCAATGCCAAATTAGAGGTTTGGAGGAAAGCTCTGGAATTGAAGGTTTTAGGATAAGTAGGAATAAAACTGAATATATGGAGTGTAACTTTAGTAAATCTAGAAATACAAATGAGGATGTAGTGAAGATTGAGGACCAAGAGGTACAAAAACATGAACATTTTTTGTTTTTAGGATCAATTATCCATAATGAAGGAGAAATTGCATATGGTGTTAATCATAGAAGTTAGGATGGGTTAAATATAGGACTCCATCTAGTATATAGTTTGATCAATGTATCCTGCTATGAGTAAAAGGCAATTCCTATAAAACTACTTTTAGACCAATCATACTTTATGGGGCAAAATGTTGGGCAGCTAGAAAATAACATATGCATAAAGTGAGTGTGGTGGAAATGCGAATGTCGAGATGGATGTGTGGCAAGACAAGAAAGGATATAATTAGAAATGAACACATTAGTGAAGTGGTTGAAGTAGCACCAATTGGAGACAAAATGAGAAAATCGGTTAAGATGGTCTGGACATGTGCACAAAAGACCTTTAAGTTCGCCAGTTAAGAAGAATGACATGGTCACATTGAGGGAATGCCAAAGTTATCGTGAGTTGAGTTAATAAGGATATGATAACATGTGGTTTGACTGACGTTGTGGTTTAGAGCGGAATGGAAGAATAGGATTCATGTAACCGACCCCAAGGAGTTGGAAAAAGGCTTTGTTTGTTGTTGTTATATACATGTGTATAAAGATTAATATATATATATGTATTCATGTTTAAATTTAAATAATAATGTTATTATTTTAACTAACATTTACTTACAAAAAAAAAACAACATACTTTCAAATTTAGGATACATTCAGGAGGAATAAGTCTAAGAAACGTACCAATGAATATCCAAGGATTATCCGGTTTCAATATAAATACCACTCCCATATAGAAATATCCATGCTTCATAGTTTTCTACTAGCAAGCTGGACTTGGTTTTAATAAGGTTTAACAAGTCATCTCCAAAAATTTGTTTACTTCTTCTCTTCTTAGTTCTTACAAATGTTCAGTGCCCTAATTTTGCTTGGCATTTCAATTGATTTCCATTAGAAGGTGTTTCTAGGAATGGTTTAAGTTGTTGGATGGAGGTTTGAAATTTTGAAAATGCAGAAACAAATTTCACACGATAATAGGCAATACAAGATTTTCACTTAATTTGCAAGCCTGAAGACTTGCCCCATATAGTGGACACTGCGAGAAGACATAAAGGTACACCAGAACCCGTGCAAATAGTTATTGAAACAAAAACAATTTCAAACATTGTTTTAAGATGTCAAAAACTTTTATTATAATCTATAATTCTACCTTTGCTAGGCACCTCTCATCCTAATCTGGGACAATTAGAGAAAGATCCAACCTAAATCAGATTCCAACTACGATGTTGGACTAGTACAGTATCAATTATATTCTCTTAAAATATACATTCATATAAGCTACCAACCCTCCAACTCCCCACCAAGCATGGGAGAACTACCTTCTCCAAGACTTTCAGCTTTAGGGATGCAATTAAGGCCAAAATGGAAACTCTCTTGACAGGAATAAAACAAGCTATAGCATTTCATTATCATGGGTTCTCAGCAAGTGTGTTGCCCAAATATGGTCAGGTGCTCCAAGAATGGAAATAGAAGGCCATGAAGGTTCCAACAAACTGGGAAAAGTTACATACTTGTGTATTTGGATTGCATGCTTTGGTGCGTAAATTCAGACACTTGCACAAACCAAGCACTTCAGGATCAATATTGATAAAGAAGTAGTTTGCAATTCTAATTTCTTTGCCACCATGAATTTTCTAATTTAAAGTGCAAGACTGCAGCTCCAGGCATGTACAATATAACCTTATTTAAAAGTTAGTACTAATGCTTAGGGTTGAGGAAATCTCGTGTCACCTGCAGCTTGCAACCATACATTCTTAGCAATGAAATGTCATCCATCCAAGATAGGAGTGTACACTTGAATAAGGACATAATGATTAAAACATAGAAAGACTTTACAAGCTCAAGTAAACTGTAGCACATACGTATTAACCTCAACTAGGCGAAAGCTGCTATCAGCTCCAGCAATGCACAACACCAGTGGATCATTTTTATCAGTTCTCAAAGGCAACCAATCAAGTTCCAGTACAAGGGTTCCTGGAAATTGAGGTTGCAAAAGGGAATTGGCTAAGGGATCCTGTGAATCCTGCAAATCAAAAACATGCTGAGGCTAAGCATCAACAAAATTCAAAAAGAAAAGTGAAAACCTGCCAAAAAAGTGTAGGACCAGAAGACAAATCATTTAAGTAGATCAGTCACAGATTTTTTTTTTAACTTGGCATAATATGCAATCTTATTATCTCCCCACCGCGGGTAAGAGTGATTTGAAACTCAACAAATGTCAGGCTGAGAATGCATGAGCCCCCTATAATGAATGACAAAGCCATAGAAACAGGATAGTAAATAAGAAAGAAGAAGTGTGGAAAATCAGAAGTAGCAGACCCTTCCCAATTTATATATATCAAATAGAGCAACATAAGTCACTGCAAAAGCAAAAGGTAGCAGTCCTTTTCCTATTCATGCTGGAAATATGCATCTCTCTTAATAGCTCCACTTCACAATCTCATAAAGATCGCCGATAGTACTGATGTTAAAGTACAACACACACATATATCCACACAGACAGACAAATACTGATCATAAAATACGCACGCATACACACAAACAGTAGAAAGAAAAAAATAAATGTCTCCTTGTATGCTTACAAGATCAAATACAGAAAACGTATTGTCATAAAATAGTACAGCAATACGGCCACGGCTACGGTCTCCAGCAACAACAGGTGAGAACTTGATTCTCCGAATTCCTTCCCTGTGAGTGTTAAATGAAGAAGATTGTCCAGTTGTCACATCCCACCAACGTATGTTACCTGACCTATCCCCCATTACCTGAGAAATAAAATGGTTACTGCTAAAAGTGGAGAGATTTATAAAATTAAAAAACCCAACTCAAACTGCCAAAATGCCATTGGTAATTCTGAAGTACATGATACATACTACATGAGGCAGGCGGTAGGCCATAGCTGTGACCAATCCATCAGATGAAACAAATGAAGAAGAAGGCCATTTTGGTCTGCACATGAGCATTATATAATCTCATTAGATAATGCAGAAACTTTTATGTTTCAAATAGAGAAGTACTATAGATCAGATCAGTGCGCTATGGAGAATTACTATAAATCTATAACAACATGGTATAAGCAAGCACTTTCCACCTGGGTTGTGCGGATTGCACCCACTTTAGTGTGCTTTAGTGCTTATATGTGTATGTGTGTGTGTGTTTGTGTACTGAGAATTATAATTGCATTCCACTCATTAGTTACATTCTCTCTTTTCATTTTTGGACATAAGAAAATCCTTATGAAAGAAGTACAAACATGGCAGACACTCAAAGAAGAAGAAGAAAGGTCATACAAAAATGGCCAGGCTCTAATCGAGTCAAACAAACTATTCTTCCAGATAATTCATGCTTCCCAAAAAATGAAAGAAAAAATTCAGAGAACAAGGAGTTTGATCTCTCTACAGTGAACACAACTGTCCAAGTGAAAGTTAGCAATGACTTTAACTACCATGCATTCCAGAGAAAAGAAAAATAATGCATACATATAATATATAATTATATATAGCAAAAATCTAATTTGTTGCCAATCATATGAAGCAAATAGTGCAGGCAACTTGGCATGGAGCTCAATTATAGCAATCCTTGAGAATCAGAGCCCACTGAAAAAAATTTAGCTAACTTATTAGATTCCTTAAAAGTTGTCCACAACCTGTTGCAATCTCTGAACTGTGGCAAGCTGTGATGTACAAATGGTTCAACAGGAAACAGCATGAATTCTACGTGGAAAACCAGGAAGAAGTAGGGCATAGAAAGAAGTAGAAGTAGAAGAAGAAGTAACCAATAAGGATCTTCATGGAGAAGAAATAGAATCCTGGATTCTCCACCACTTAGTTCTAGAGATTACTCTTATTTGTTCTTTTTATTGATATACTTATAGGATGCAATCAAATTTCGGCTACCTAGCTGTCTTAAGAACAGAACTTTGAAAATGTACAAGTATCAAAAAGCCCAATTGATCAAATTCTCTAAACATGTGCATGAAAAAAAACAGAAGCCTGCAAATGTATAGACCTAGTCGATGCCATGTGCCTTTTAGCCCAAACTGAAGATGCATTATACAATTGCTTAAATTGATTGCCATAATAATCATTCAATATTTAACCAAGAAGCTGACCTGCATAATGCACCCAGACACTATATTCAGGAAATTATTGCTTGCAAACAGCATTTAAGCTTTCACTATATTTAAACCCGGGATTAGCTGCCAAATTGCAATTGAGAATATGGGCTTTAATACTTTATTGATTCTTGAGGTGTCAGAAAAATGAAACTACTCCTCAAATTACCATGTAGCACACAGTATAAAGTCAAACTCACAAGTAATTCCAATTTTAATGTAATCAATGCTCGCAATTTATGCTCGCCCATAAACTTAAACATGTTTCAGGCCAGGTGAAGACACGTGAAAGAAAATAAGTGACGAAAAAATAAATATTGAGAAAACTTAAAAAGGTGAGGATTAAGAAGAATGGTAGACAAACCACAGAGAGACAGAGGGAGGGGGGCAGCTTTTTAGTATTTAATAAAAATCAGCAGTGACCATCCTAGTAGGATAAAATTTGACAATCAGACAACGACAACAAAATATTGATCTCCTAGTGTACACCTTCATATAAATGGAAAATACACCTGAAGTCTCGGATTCTTCGCCCGTGAACCTCAAAAACTCCTAGTGCACCATTTACTAGCGCAAATGCAAAACTTTCAGATGAGTCATCTTGAGATCCATCTGAGCTCACTCCCTCTGCAGATAGAAGGGGATTTTATGCATGAACAGTGTTGAACGTCTAGGAAAATAAATTTTAAATCAATGTCTAAATGAGATGTAAACAAATCAAGTGAATCAAGCTCACTAGAATCCGTTGAAGATGCTGTCGTTGGGGAAGATGTCCCAGATGCAGCCACAGCAGTGCGGTCTTTGGATGAAAATGATGACTGCTTAGAAGGTGCAGTTTGAACTGGCCGTGGAACAGTTGGCAGAGTCCACTCTAATACTGTGAACGGAAGAGCTAATGATCTAAGCTACATGGGGAAACAAAATATAATTAATATCTATAATAGAAACTAAAAGGTTTTAGCAAAAGAAAATATACTTAGACAAATATATGCTAGCAATACTGCAAATGGCACATTGATTCATGCAATGAATTGGGAAAATTCTAAAAAGTTAACATTAACATAAATTGATGAAGAAACAAAATGCAAACACCAACTCCATTATTAATAACTTTTATAGAAGATAAGTAACATGACACACGTAGCATTGAAACATCCTCGATCAAGACAAGCATAAATTATGGGTTGTGGCAATTCAAAAGGTGGAAAAAGTAATTAGATAATAAGCTGTTAGGTTCAGAAAGAACCTATTCTACTGAGCAATTACAAATGAATAATTATTAAGCAGAGAAATTCAAGCAGAAAAGACAGCAAATAAAATTAAGTTGGAAGTTGTAAAATACTGAATTGTTTATCCAACTTTGGAAATAAATGGAAATTATCCTATAGGATTTTGCAAAGATTTGACAGATAGTGTGTTTGTTACATAAACTCACGTACATATTTTAGGTGCATGTATGGGTCTAAATGTTGGATTTGATCAAATCACCGAATCAAAAGACAAGAATATGGCCAAATATTTATATTTTCATATTCTTCTATGATAAAATGGTAATTTTATCTAACAGAGTATTTAACATGAGTACTTCTCTCATTTAGAAGTATTAATATAATGAAAGAAACATAATAAGAATTACATACAATTATATAATAGTTGAACTACTTATTTGCTAGCTGCATGTTGAACACATCTCTCATATACCTATATCCAGATTCTAGGTGTTGTGTGTTGGACATGGGTACTTCACACATTTAGAAGAGTATATATGCTATAGGAAATATGTAGATCGTAAATTTCTCACAGCACATAATTGAGTTTATATCTTATATGTTAATCAGAATTCAGAATGTTGGACCCGATGGTCAATTTCTGAAGCTAGATCTATGTGCTCTGTTTAGAGCTCTGTTTAAAGATATGCAATAAATATTAGATGTGTGTGGAGGAAAGTGGTAAAGAGGAAATTCAGGGATGAAAGTAGGGGGTGAACCTCAAGGGAGATTATGCCCTTGTATGGCATTGAGTTTCAGAATGGTATCAGAAAGGGATCGAAGGAGTTCACCATATATATCAGGTTTCTGGTGTTTAGAAGCAGTGGAGTAAGGTTTCAGCATGATATTTTGGTTTGGGAATGTCCCCTTAAAATTCTCCTTTCCTAGATTGCTTCGGTAGTGCAACGAGTAGAGGCATTTTTTAAATGATCACTGATCCTATTGAGAAACCTTTACAGTTTACAGGATGGACCTCAAAATAAAACTGAAGATCTGGAAAAAATGATTGAGTCAGATCATGTTAGCTTTTTAAGGAGAGGTTAAATCGGAGTACCACTTTTTCAGGGTTTTATATATTTAGGAGTTAGACTAAGTTGATGCCTTTCTTAAGATCTAACTCTTCAGTGTGCGGTAACAGGGTGATATCTTATAGCCTGAGAAGAGTGGCCAGTTCGAAGTGAGTTAATTCTATTAGAATGTGATGTAGGAGTTTAAGGGCTGAGTTCCCTTGGAAAGATATTTGAAAGGTTAAATGCCTTTCAAAGTATCTTTTCTTGTTTTATCTTCTACCTTGGAGGATATCTTAACTCTGGATAACATGAAAAGAGGTATAAATGATTTCTAATAGGTGCTGCGTGTCTAAGAGGCCTTGGGAGAATACTCAACACCTTTTTCTCCACTGTTTTGGTGATACCATGGCAGATTAGTTGTGGTGAATGTCATTTTCCCATTATGGTGTGCAGTAAGTGATGGGAAACGAGATGCGATTTGCACACATGAGCTGCACATGTTTCAGCATTACTTTTGGAGAAGAGGAAGAGAGAAATAGAATTAGGAATTTTTGTAAATCAAGGCTACAAAATTATGTTTCTTGTTATTTTTGGTAATGGTTGGATTTTAGGGTCATATTTTAGGGCTTATTAGGGTTTGCTTAACATTGTGCCTATGTAAAGACTCATATGTAATTAGACATTTTCAGCTTTTGATTATTGAATATTATTGTGAGTTGTAAACTCTCTCTCTCTCTCTCTCTCTCTCTCTCTCTCCTCCTCCCTCATTGTCTTGCTTTTCTCAACCCCACCGTCTGTCCAACCTATCTATTCACTCTGTTTTCTCACCTCCTTCTAGCCTCATCACATCTTCTCATTCTCATACATTGCTTTCTTTCTGGTTCTAAATCTCTATCACAACATCCCTACGCGTCCTGCATCAATTTGGTATCAAAGCGTTATCCTAATATCAGAGCGTTATTTGTCCTACATCAGTGGGTCATACCTCAGTGCGTGGAGGGACTTCCCGGATGTTGGTTTGGAGGGTTTCCTAACAAAAGAACCCATCAGACATGGCAAGATGTACCTTTATGTCTTGTCTGGAGTGTTTGATGGGACAAAATAATCGCATTTCTGATTATGTGGAGATGCCTCTGTACATATTAAAAAGTCTATTTTAGATACTTTTCATTTTGGATGTCCAGACGATATCCGGAACTCTTTCTGTTGATACCATTAAAGATTTGAGTGGCATAGAGGGAGTCCAGCTTTGTGAATCTTGTATATGTAACAGGTACACGGGTTTCTCTCGGGTACTTTAGTATTAATATAATTATCTCACTTATCAAAATGATTTGCATAGAGAGCACCTTGAGAAACCAGAATATCCTATATAAAAGAAAATGTCTAACTGCATAATTTTTGGCTAAGGAAACCATAATATGAAACTGCTACCTACAAAGTATTAAACAATTAAAAGAGTCCAGTCCTGTCAATTGCTAGATGAAACTTTCAATTTTTGAAAAGTAGTTTGAGACACTTGCAGATGATCTTAACAAGTGAGGAAATTACGATCTGAAGATTCAAAAATTTGTGGAAAGTTTTGCTGTTCTGTTAAACAAATCACTCGTCTAATGTATCAAACTAAAACATTTCTCTGGTTGGCCATCACCTTGAACATTTCAAGGAGAGTGAATGAGGCTATATTATTCTAACAAAGTCTGTTATACAATTAACCTGAATATGAGAATTTAATGTAAAGATTACAGATACATAAACAAAATTATCTCTTGAACATGCTACATTCGCTTGAAATAAATCAAACAAGATTTACAACAGGAAAAAGTAATTCAACGGAAAATTCAGCTTATATTCTTCCTTCTACCAGATTTTTTTTTTTTTTTCAACAGGCAAAAATAAAAACTTAATGCTGTATCAGAACATATTTCAAGTAGTATAGGAAAGAGAAGGAATCAGCAGTTTACCATAATGGGCGTCTTTGTCATTGCCCACACCTCTACAGGTGCATCTCGAAACAAAATTAAAATATACCTACAAATTTGTTAACATCACAAGAACAATGTCACTACACGTAGCTCATGAAGTTGTGAAAGGTAATAATAGAGCATTACATAGTGCAACAAAGAATAGGTAGCTCATTAATGGAATACAGGGGAGATAGAAGCATTCCAGTGTCAAGGATCAATCAGAATTTCAGATTACGCTATTAAGATGCCATAATACATAAGGAGGTAAAGTTTCCATAAAATATATATAATATTCACTCAACAGAAGCCTTGTGCACTGAGTACAACCTTTTTTTTATCTAATATACATATAAATACATATAATATATGTGTGTGTGTGTTTGTGTACTGCAATGAAGTGATGCATTTGAAAAAATAAGATGAGATTCTAGGTTCAGTAACAACCTTCCAGATGATGAAGCCCTTAAAGCTCTAATGGGCGCACGCTCTGGCTTTTGTAAAACCCGAAATGTTCGATTAAGGCCACTTCTAAGACAGGTCACAACAAGCTTATTAATATAGCCTCCACTTTTTTCATTCCCCTGAGTCCACCAAAATATGCATTGCATATGATAAGATGGTATGGCAATGAAGAAGGAAACAACATAAGAAATTAACGCATCACTTGAACCTAACACTGAGAAATAAAAATTAGGCAAATCTGCAAGCAGAAACAAATAAGAGATGCAAATTGGAAACCATCGCAGCAAAAGACCAAAAAAATTATATATTTTAAGTACAGAAAAATAAGCAAAATTAAATAAACTGGGTTTAGATTTTAGGTTTTAGGGTTTAGGGTTAAATAAACTGAAATCAATGTGTTCAACAAAACAATAATGTTTTAATTTGATGTACTCTACCTGGGTGTAGGAGAACGAGACAAGTCTAGAGTTTCCAAGCCATCGTAATCCCCTAACAGTACTATTATGAACAGAAAAACTAGCAGCAACAGCATTGGCGGAGACATCAATGACGTCAATTGTACCACTTTGAGTTCCCAGAGCAACCAATGGAACAGCTACAGCAGGATTGTTTCCCCCACCTTCACAAGTAATATCTCACTGGTCAATTGATAAACCAATAATTAATTTTCAAAATCATGCCAACTCATGAAAAGTCTATTCGAATTTAGAGTTCAACACAGAAAAAAATAGAATCAGATGAAACTCACGGGCCAAAGTAGCTGTCAGAGAAGGGGATGGTACAGCCAGCATAGTCACTGTTGAGGAAAGAAGATGAAGCTGTCCAACTAAACTGATCTGCATCAGTGATTCAACCTGTAAGTATGCATGAACAAACAAAAGAAATCGTAGAAGGAAGAAGGGAAATGCTATTGATCAACTATTTGTCCTTGTCCGTGTATAACACAGAAAACGCCATTACAAAATTAACAGTGTGCTGCCTCTGCACTTTGCCCCTCTGACATATTGGCGAAGTTTCATTAAAAAGGCAATGCAAGAATGCATACTATAGATGTTGCTTTTCCACATCACATTAAGCTTTAATTCTTGATCTTGTCAAAGTGATTATTTCACACTCCCCTTTGTCAGTGAAAATAGGGTTTTTCAAGCTAGATACAACCGATCAAACTAACAGTGTTTTTCCCAGAAATTGCCAGTTTCAGATAATCATTTATTTTAGGGCAAGTAAAATACACCCATCACACACAACTTGAACCATGCAACTCTCCTTTGGGAGGAGCAAGAGATACCACTCAAGCTAACAGCTGATGATCATAGACAAGAACATAAAATTTGATCTAAGAATGATAAAAGCTTTTCACATCCATGCTCGTAATGTCATATCCTCTAGTCACTGTCTGACGAGCTTAAAATTATATGCTAATCAAACAAAAAGTTCACTCGCCAACCTTAAATGAGATCTCTTCTTGGCTACCAGTAGACTTTGATGGACGGCTTCTGTTGCTATTCACAATATCTTTTTTATATGCATCCGGAGCAGGTTCACTGGCAGACAAATCAGCAGTGCTGTCATTTGTATCTGAAACTGGCACTTCATTGACTTCCGCATCAACGCCCACATTTGTTGTGTCCTGAGCATCTCCAGGCCCTTCAGCAGTCAGGAGCCAGTTCCATATTTTCCCATCATCAGAAATGGATATCAAAGGTATCTTAGAAATGAGAACAGATTCATCACAAAAATCAAAAGGAGTGTCAAAATCCACATCAGCTGATGTATGAGATAACTCGGAATAAAGCTTCCCAACATTTTGAAGGGTGGAATCCGATTGAGAAATGACAACCGCAAGAACGGAGGGTGATGGAACAGATGTGCCAATTGAGGGAATCAATTCTTCCATCTTACACATCATGTGCACCTGTTCTCCTCTGTGATAACATGCAATTAAGTATATTGCTTAACTACAAAAAAGGATTAGCTATTTAAGCAGCTTTCTTATGTATTCCATGTGCCAAAGTGAACCTAATAGTTTATTTGAATAAAAAGACATCAGATAAATTTCCAAGGCTTCCAGTTGCAAAATAACATGCAGAAAAGGATAGAAATCAAGACTCTGGTAAAAAAAAAAAAGTTTGACCACTTAACTGCTGCCAGGAAAGTCAAAGGAAATATCAATGTAAGTGCTCTTACCTCTTCGTTTTTTAAAAAATCATTAAAAGGAATCAAAGTTGCGACTGCACAATTGATGAATACCAGAACTATAAAAGAGGAAAAGAAAAAACTATGTCCTTATATATAGTATAGAATCTAAGATCTCAACAAAATCCTAAAAGATCTCTGCAGAGTGATTCACCCTCCAAGTCACCCAACTAAATGAAACCCCCATAAATCCTCTATTTGGTGAAGTGGCACATCCACTCCCTCAAAGATTGTGGATTCGTCTACCCTAAATACACCGCACCAAAAACAAAGAGAGCCAGCATACTGTACCTTTTTCCTTCTTGTATCCACAAGCCAGCCATAAAACAAGTCTTCAAATAAGGCCATAAACAATACAGATACTGTGAGTTGCACCCCCCAACCCCACCCAAAAAAAAAAAAAAAAACTCTCCTTTAAGGGGCTTTAGAAGCCCAAATACCGTTCCAAGGGAAACCACTTACACCACACGCGCTATCACCACATAACATAACCACATCTCGAATTCTCAACCCTAAAGAAAACGATTATAATATTTGCTGGGTCTTGCAATTGATCAACGCTAATATCACTTACCATCAAAGTGTATTATGATGAATGAAAAATAAAGAAAACCTAGCACTCAAATTGCTAGAATGCACTTTGATTTTTATCACAATGCTTTGTGATGGTCAATGTATGCTTGTACATGCATATGATAGGTAATCTGAAAACTTTTGGTGTTTAGATAGAACATTGAAGCATGGAAGGATTAAGGTTAAAATTGTCTGATTTATATTGCCTTCTCGTAGGTTTTGATCGATTGAGACTCAAGTTCGATAGACCGAACCTAGTTCAATGGGGTTTCAATTAATCCTTTGATCGATCGAACTTCCCTGTCCCGTTCAATTAGGTTTTAGATTTCTAAAACAGTTTCATACATTCCAAAACCAAATTGATTTGCATCAAAACAAATAATATGTTTAAGGAAATAAATGAACACATGTGAACCTTAATTTTGATAAGTTCATAATTTTGAGAGTTGCACTTGCCTTTTTGCCATTGTTGAAGCTTTGAATTTACCATTTGCTGTTGATAGAGGTAACTCAACTAACTTACCTAACTTTTGAAACTTAAACAACACATAAAAACAAAACAAATAGATTCTAGTTTTGTACAAAGTTTGTTAAAATAAGTCCTATTGACCTAATAAACCAGAATCAGTAGTCTATACATGCATGATGTTTCTGTATTCCACGGTATTTCCACCTAAGTGTATCAACTGTACCATGTGACACTGTACCATGTGACACCAAGAACCGCTTGGGAAATCAAACCCTAAGCCATGCCGGACATCTCAAACTGAGCCATCACCGATGTAACTTGGGCTAGCAAAATATTTGCCCTATGATTTCTTTACTTGATTCACACTTCAACCTATCACATTGGAGATGAGTTATAATGTTTTTTTTGGGATGTGTAACGATTCAACTAGAGAAAGATCAAACACGGAGAAACAAAACAAATCCAAATATCACTGCAAAAAATGAGAGGACAAGACCACATACATCCAAATTCATAAACAAAACAAGCAATAATTCAAAATAACAAGAGCAATTCAAGCCTAATTGGTTCTTACTCTTTTCGCAGCCAAGTACTAAGCTTCCCATCAAGATGTGCACAGTACAGCAACTCAGCATTCGGATGTGGCAACACATCCAAAAACTTGGCGCAACCCCGCGGCAGCCCTGCCGTGAACAATGCTGTCTCGTATTGCAGATCAAACACCACCAACTCCCTCGGAAAAGTCACGAACAAAATGTGTCTCCAATGCGGCGAAAACGCAAACTTCACGATGTAAGTAGGAAATACCGTCAACGCTGGCGAAGAACTCGGCGTCCCGCCCGAGACCGCGTCCCTCTCCAGCTTCTGCAATTCAGAGCTGTCCATACGAATTTGGATTTCCTTGATGACAACGTCGTCTTCGGTATCGCCGAGGACCTTGATGGAGAGAAGGAAGCCTCTGAGTCCTAGGACGCATAAATGGCCCGAATCGAAGGGATCGCGGCGAACGCAGGAGAAGCATTCGGGTGTGGCGTCGTATTTGAAGAAGCACTGGCCGGTGGAAGTGTTGTAGAGAGACAGGATGGAGAGTCCGGAGAGGGCAGCAAGGATCCAGACGTCGGGCCGGGTCTGGATCCAGCAGAGATCTTGGATGCCGAGCTTGGAAGAGGAGGGATCGGAATCGAGGAAGAGGAGGGGAGACTTGAGGCGGAGGTCGAAGAGAGCGATGCGGCCTTGGCGGTCTCCGGCGGCGAGGAGGAGATGGGAGGTGGATGAGGGATCATGTGAGAGGAGGTCGCGGCGGAGGGGTTGAGGGGACCATCGGACGGAGGTGACGAAGGGGGATAGGGAGGTAGTGGAAGTGGTAGAGGGAGGGGGAAGCGGGAGGACGGAGACGAGTTGCATGGAGCGGGAGTCGAGGATGGCGACGCTGCTGCCGGAGGCGTAGGCGAGGAGTCCGGCGGGGCTGAGGTCGGCGGCGCCACCGTTGTTGCGGGACGGTGGGCCCGGGAGCATGCAGTCCCAGGACTCGTTGGGTGGTCGTTGAATCGACATTGTTCTATTCGTGTGTCGAACGAACTGTCGATCTTGACAATTCAGAGGTGGTTTTCTTTTTCGTTTATATATGTCAGAGAAGAACTCATAGTACTAGATTTAACAGAGCAAAGGAAAGAGTGTGTTTGAATCGGGAACCGGAAGGAAAGAAAAATGGTTTTAGGATTTTGGAACAATGGAATTATGGAAAGGAAAAGAAAAGAAATGAAGTATTCCCGTATCTCACATCTATACTTCTGGGATATTTTTATATATTTGTTCGATATTTTTTAAAAGTATTTATAATTTTTAAATATATATTTTTATTTTTAACACGTATAGAATATTTTTCATATACTTCAAAACACATTTTTTAACAATAATATCATATTATAATTATTAAGAAAAAATTTCAATTCATTTAAAATAGAAGTGTTAAGATACATGTCATTATTTAGTACAAAATTTATCCATGCTAATTATACAGTGACTCTTAACTCTTATTTTGTTTGTTAATGATAATATTTTATAAATAAATATTAATAACTCATTTTTTTTATATATAAAAATATAATTTATTATCTTTATATTATCGTATCCTATTCGTACTCGTATCATATTTTTTTTTAGATTTGTCATATCATTGTACTCGTATTCTGAATATATATCCATGCTTCCTAGGACTTAAGAGAGAAAAGGAAAAGAAATGGTTAGCTTTTTATTGTGTTTTGTTGATTAATAAAGTAAATGATGGATAATATGTTCGAAAAAAGGAAGGAAAGGAAATTATTTTTGAAAAATTATCATTATACCTTGTTATATTTAAAAGACAAATTTAAAATGATGGATAAGATGTTTGGAAAGAGGAAGGAAAGGAAACTATTTTTAAAAAAAAAATTATCATTATACCTTTTTATATTTAAAAGATAAATTTTATCGTTTATCAAAATAAGGACAAAATTAGTATTAACAAAATTTTATTAAAAAATGTTAGTCTTTTCTTTCTTATGCTATCCTCCAAATTCAGTCATTTTTTCTTTTTCTTCCAAAATTTTGTACCACAGGCAAAAAAAAACATACTCGGTCATTACTCTTTTTTTTTTCACTTCCATTTCTTTGTTTTTGAAGGAATTTAGTTTAATATTGCACATTAGTGATTTATTTAACAACAACGGGATGCAAGTCCCGCTTAAACACAATGAAATGATTTATTGGACTATATTTCATATTATAATTAATTAAATAAATAAAAATTTATAACCCAAGTCATAATTAGAATTGAGTCTAAGATTTTGATGATAAAAATGAAGAAATGATTTAAAATACTGAACAAAAAATTGTTTTGTTGATTTTTTTTATAAAAAAGGATAAATACTACTTACACTTCACCAGTTTAGGCAATATTTCGATTAAACCCCTTATAGTTTTAATATTTTTGACCATATTCCCTAAATTTTAGATTCAGTTATCGATTTTTCCCTCTGTTAGTGTGATGTCATCATTCAAACGGAATATGCTCAAAAAAATTGTATAAATTGTCATTTTTGCCCTTCTTATGCATAAATTGACATCTTTGACCTCATTAAACAAGACACAATTACGAAATAACCCTTCATCATACCTCTCTCTCTCTCTCTAACAAATATTCCCCTCTCTAGCCAAAAGGGAAATGTTAAATTTTATGAAATTATTTCATAATTTTTTATTATAAATAATGTGACGGGGAGATAATATCATTAGGATTCTGTGTATGGAGAAGATTCCACCGATATTAACTTACCATTTAATTATCGAGAAATGCTAAACGTCATGAAATTATTTCATGAATTTGTATCATGAATGATGTGGTAGGTAACGTGGAGGATTAGTATTGGTGAGATTTAGTGATAATATCATGAGACTATGTGTATGGGAGAATCCCACCAATACTAACTCTCCACGTTACCTGCCACATCATTCATGATACAAATTCATGAAATAATTTCATGACGTGTAGCATTGCTCTTAATTGTCAAACCATTCACGACAAAAATTCATGAAATAATTTCATGAATTGTATACCGATTTTTTTTTCACTCTCTCGCAACCCATTTTTCTCTCGAACAATGCTACACGTCATGAAATTATTTTACGAATTTTTATCATAAATGATGTGACAATTAAATGGTGAGTTAGTATTGGTGGGATTCCCCCCATACATGGAATCTCAATGGTATTATCACTTGTCACATCATTCATAATAGTTATTCATGATAAAATTTCATGAATTCTAGCATTTCCCTTTTTCCGCTCTGATTAATACTAAATATATTAATAAAAATTATTTTATTAGCTGTGATTTTTCTTATGGAGCAATTTTAGTCGGTAATTCTAATAGACAGGTGATGCGACGTAGTAAAATTTGGATGTTACGAAAGTTCAATCGGCGTGGAAGTCTATCCATGAGAAAGATAAGGATATAGTTTATCTTTCTCATTCCAATGAAATGCTATTAATCTCCCGATACAACGCAAAATGATTAAAGCTATAAATGAGGTGGTGAATCAACATAAAAGGTATGACACAAATCCCTAACTAAAAGTTATTTTCGTTCACTTCATTTTTTTTTTTAAAATATATTTCTAACTTGATTGTTGGAGCCTTTTAGGTTGGTGCTAAAAAAGGTTACCGTTCTCTTTTTGTTTCAGAGGCTCAGTTGGACCGGATTAGGTGAAGAAATCATCCATCAATTGATGTCGTCTGACAAGCTATTAAGTTGTCTTGGACGAGATGTGCACCATTATGATGGATGAGAACTAGGTACCGTGGATAGCTGGCCCTATGAGCATGAATATGGTAATGGTCTGCGAGGGATAACATAGGTTGGGGCTTTGTCTTCTCATGTTTTTATCATATTTAACCCTTATTGAGTGAAATTAATGTTTTGTCTTCCTAGTCTTTTCAAAGTGCAACCATGATAATGGATATGACAACTCGATTTGTGACAACCAGAAATACCATTACCCAAGAATTACCCATTACCTCCATATTGATACTTAGAAAGCAAACATATGCAAATTTTGAATTAATTAGCTTTAATGATGACAAGTGTAGTTTGTAGATAATATTATTACCAGTTTCTTTTATAATTTTAGATTTTTGGTACGTGTACCACAACTCTTGGGAATCAGGGGTAACTGATGGAATAATTTTAGTCGGTAATTCTAATAGACATGTGGCGTGGCGTAGTGTAGCAAAAATTGGATGCTATGAAATTCAACCGACATGGAAGTCAATCAATTAGTAAGATAAGGATGGATTTTATCTTTCTAGTCCCAATAAAATGCTATTAGTCTTCCAAAACAACACAAATGGATGAAAGTTATAAATGAGATGACAAATCAACAGAAGAGGTATGACACAAATCCCCAACTAGAAGTTATTTTCATTCATTTCATCTTCTTTTTCTCAGAGGTATTTTTGATTTTTAGGCCGGTGCCAAGGAAGGTTACCGCACTCTTTTTGTTTCAGGGACTCAATCGGACCAGATCGGGTAGAGAAATTCTTCATCAATTTCTTATGATAATTTTAAATTTTAATTAACAACATTTTTGTTATTATGATTGTTAAATACTTGAATATACTAAAAAAAATACACAAACTATCATAAATTTTTTAAGTTTGAATTGTTTTTCTTTAAAAATATGTATATTGAGGGCGTCCTAAACATGTACTGACTCAAATGTGAAGCGGGGGGGACAGGTTTGAAAAAATATTTTTATTCGTGGGATGGGTTGGGAATGGGGTGCCCTGTCCCAAACCCACCCCATTGACATCTATTAAACCAAGTCAATATGGTTGAGCTTTTTATGGGATTTATACTTATAACTATATGGCTGCTTAATATGGTTCCTGTTGTACATTTGCTGGTATAAATATTCCAGCTATTAAGGTCAGTTTGGTAGGAAAGAAAGAGAAGGAAAAGAAAAGAAAAGATTTGAAGGGTTATGGTTTTGTGTGTTTGGTATGAAATTTTTAAAGGAAATGGAAGGATTTGGAGGGATAAATTAAGGGTGAATAGTAGCTTTTGTTATCTTTCCAAAAATGGAAAGAAATGGAAGGAAAGGGAAGGAAAGACAACTTTTTTAATAAAACTTTGTTAATACCAACTTTGCCCTTGTTTTGATAAAAGCTAAAATTTGTTCTTTTAAATATAAAAGGGTATAATGGTAAAAAATTTAAATTTTTTTCTTTTTTTCTTTCTCCAAACATGTTAACTATCATTTTCTTTCTTTTCCTTTACTAATCAACCAAACAAGAAAAAAGTTTAACACTATCTTTTCATTTTCTTTCTTTCTTTTCTCTCATTACTAATGTTATCATTTCTTTTCTTTTCCATCCTACCAAACATAGACTTAATGAATAAACAATTAACTTCTCATATTTCTGATATGGTATCAGAGCAATAAGACTCCAACGAGTTCCTTTTTTTTCTTTGATCATTCTTCATCTCCTTATTTGTTCACCTATGGCTTAGAGCAATGTTATTATCTCTTCAACCTCTGCTTTTAATGGAATTACAACCTCTGCTTTTGATGGAATTATCTCTATCAATGCAGCAACCCAACTTCCTTTGAAATTGACTCTACCAATTTTCCATATTGGAAGGCTCAGTTTGATGCCTTATTAATTGGCTATAACGTTATGGGTTATCTTGATGGAACCACCAAATACTCGTCAAAGACTGTCAAAGTTGTTGTGAAGATTTCTCCAAATCTAGAGTTTGGTCTTTGGATTCGACAGGATAAGTTGCTATTACATGCTATCATTGTTTCACTTTCTAAAAGTGTGGCACCACTTTGTGCCTCTGCTAAATCCTCTCGTGATGCTTGGGTAAAGCTTCACAAGCTTTTTGCCAACAAGTCAAGATTGAGGGTAATGAATTTGAAGGAAAATCTTACTAATATTTTACGTGGTACTCAACCCGTTACTGAGTACTTAGAGGTTATTAAAGGTGTAGCAGTTGAGTTAACTCTCATTGATGCTCTATTAAGCGATGACGATATTACTATTTTCACTCTTAATGGTTTAGGCAACAGCTTCAAGGAGATTTCAGCGGCAATTAGAGCTCCTGACAATTCAATTTCCTTAAAAGAGTTACATGACAAGTTAGTTGAACATGAAGTATCTCTCAAAAGGGAAGATAATCATTTTGGTTCTTCTGCTATTACTGTTAATAGTACTTGAACCAATGGAAAATTTTTAAACTATCAGCCTTGCAATGGAAGTGGCCAGTCTAATACCAATTGGAGGTTTAATAATCGCAACTTTAACACTCGAGGGAAATGGAATAATGATAATGACACTAATGGTAATTTCTCTAATCAATCCAATGTTGTTTGTCAGTTTTGTGAGAAGAGAGGTCATACAACCAAACAGTGTCGTTCTGCCAAGAGAATTATACAGCAGCAACCTCCAACAAATCATACTTCCATTGGACAACCTTCATCTAATTGACTTTTGGATTTACGAGTTTCACACCATGTAACTTTTGATCTAAACAACTTGTCCTTCCATCAACCCTATGAAGGTCGCGACGATATTATCTTGGGTGACGACATTGGTCTTGAGATAACTCACACTAGTTCTTCTAAACTCCATTCTCTCTCTAAATCCTTTTCAATTTCTAATGTATTGTCTGTTCCTTCAATAAAATATAATTTAATCTTTGTTTCTCAGTTTTGTAAATCTAATAACACCTTGATTGAATTTTTTTCTTTTTCTTTTGTTGTTAAGGATCTCACCATGAGGCACCACTCATTCGCGGGCAGAGTAAAAATGATGTTATCTTCCAAGCAGGCCTGTGTTAGTGTCAATACTTCCCTCAACAATTGGCATTATCGTATTGGGCATCCTTCTAGTTAAATTCTTGCTTTTCTTCTTAAGAATCTTTGAATAATTTCTCGTGTCAGTCATGTTTGTGTAATAAGAGCCATAAATTACCTTTCGGAGTTTCCACACTTCAAAGTCGTGGTCCGCTTGATTTAGTGTACTCAAATGTTTGGGGGCCTGCTCCTAGTGAATCTATTAATGGTATTCGCTATGACGTCATATTTGTTGATCATTAGACTAAGTATGTTTGGTTATTTCCTATGACTTACAAATCTGATCTGTTCTCCATTTTTCAGAAATATAAAACCATGGTAGAAAAATACTTCAAAGTGCCTTTCGTTACTTTTGTACTAATGGGGGAACAAAATATAAAGGATTACAATCATTTTTCGAATCTCAAGGCATACAACACCTTATTTCCCCTCTGTATACACCTAAGCATGTTGGCCTTGTTGAGTGGCGTCACAGACATGTTGTTAAAACCGGTTTAACGATATTATATAAATCGTCATTACCTTTGTCCTATTAGTCTCATTCCTTTCTTGCTGCTGTTCATCTTATCAATAGAATGTCCACTCTCGCTCTTTGCTTTAAGACGTCGTTTGAGTCCATTTTTCATAAATCTCCTAACTATGACAAGCTTCATGTCTTTGGTTGTGTGTGTTATCCTTGGCTTCGACCTTACTCCTCTCACAAACTTCAGCCTAGATCCAAGCCTTGTATTTTTCTTGGTTATTCCAACACCCACAATGTATATAAATGTCTAGATCCTTTAACACAGAAAGTTTACATATCCCGCCATGTCCAATTTGTTGAAAATCAATTTCTCCCTTCCTCTGCTTTTCAATCGACTAACTTTGCTAATATTATCTCCAAGTGGTCCGCGTGTTCACCAGCCCTTGCTGCTTTCCAACCATCTCATTTTGTTGTTCCTAGTCAGGTTTCTGCTCCAATGGACAATTTGTCTTCTTCAACTGCAACTCCAAGTTCCATTCATGCCTCAAGCTCTCTACCCACGTGATGGGGTTTCGCCTCTCAGGTATGATTCTTCACATTCTTCTATTACTTCTTCTCCTTCAAATGTTTTGTTCTCCTCTCCTTCTCATGAGTCCTCTCCTGATCCAAACCTGTCACCACCACCACCACCACAAACGCATTGTCACTCGTTCACAAAATAACATTTTTCGGTCTAAGCATTTTCCTGATTTTAAACAAAATTTTCATGTCACTAAACATCCTCTCTCTTTATCCATTGAGCTTGCTAGTGTTTCTCAAACACTCCAAGACCGCAAGTGGACTGCTGCCATGACTGATGAGTTTGATGTTTTGGTTCAAAATCAGACTTGGGTACTTGTTCCTCGCTCCTCTTCTTATAATGTTGTTGGTTGTAAATGGGTGTTTAATTCGTATTAAGTGCAATCTAGCTTGATGGTAGTATTGCTCGCTACAAAGCTCGCTTAGTTGCCAAAGGGTTTCCTCAAAGACCTGGTATTGATTATCATGACATTTTTAGTCCTGTGGTTAAGCCTACAACCATTCGCACTGTTTTGTCTTTTGCTCAAAGTAATGGCTAGTCTATCAATCAACTTGATTGTTAACAATGCATTTCTTCATGGCCACTTGACAGAGGAGGTTTATATGTTTCAACCTCGATTTTGTTGATGCTGAACATCCTAATTTTATTTGTTGACTCAAGAAATCCCACTATGGTCTATAGAAAGCGCTGCGAGCATGGTATAATGAGTTGAAGAACTTCTTGCTTAGTTTTGGCTTTATGAACTCAGTCGGATGCCTCCTTGTTTATTTATAAAATGAACTCTCTGATTGTTTACTTTTTAGTTTATGTGGATGATTTGCTTGTCACGGGAGACTACCCAGCTTTCATCTCCAAATTTATTGGTGCTCTAGCTAACAAATTCTCAATCAAGGATCTTGGTTCATTAAGTTATTTTCTTGGAGTAGAAGTTGTTTCAACATCTCAAGGCCTCTTCTTATCTCAACATAAATATATACGATATCTTCTTACCACACATAATATCTCCGGCATTAAGGAATCTTCCACGCTGATGTCTTCTACCGGTACACTTGTTCTTGATGATGGTTCACCCTCCGCTGATGCTACAGAATATCGTTGTTTGGTTGGCAGTTTGCAATATTTACTCATCACTCGTCTTGATATTGTTTTTGCTGTTAATCGTCTTGTCCAATTCATGCATTCACCACTTCAAACTTATTGGACTGCTGACAAGAGATTGTTACGTTACTTAAAGACCACCTTGCATCATGGTCTTTTCCTTAAACGCCACCCTAACTCTTACAACTTCATTTTACCTTTACTATAGCCTACATCTTGTTTCTTGGTGCTAATCCAATTTTGTGGTGTTTGAAAAAGCAATGCACCTTAGCTCGCTCTTCAACTGAGGCCGAGTATCAGGCGGTGGCCTCTACAGTTGCTGAGGTCATTTGGGTATCAAATTTGCTTCAAGAACTTGGTATTAAGCTTCCTTGGCCACTAGTTCTTCTTCGTGATAATTTGGGTGTCACTTACCTTTGTGCAAATCCAGTATTTCACTCCCGCATGAAACATGTTGCTCTTGATTATCATTTTGTCTGGGAAAAAGTAGTAACAGGTGATCTCAGAGTTTCTCATGTCTCCACAGCGCACCAACTTGCTGATATTCTTACCAAACCATTGCCCAAAGCTTGTTTTTCAACTTTGCAATCCAAGATTGGTATTTCTGATGGAACTACAATCTTTCGGGGGCATATTAAACCAAGTCAATATGGTTGAGCTTTTTATGGGATTTATACTTATAACTATATGGCCGCTTAATATGGTTTCTGTGGTATATTTGCTGATATAAATATTCCAACTATTAATGAATAAACAATCAACTTCTCATATTTATGATAACATCCCTAGTGTCGACGGCATGATTTTTATGGTGTCCTAGTAGCGTCAACCTTAGAAAGCATTTTTCATAGGGACGTCATCCATGGATGCAAAATGAAGGTTTGATGGTGGCCATAGTTAGTAATTTTCGTTGAATTACGAGTTTGTTGAAAATTTTGAGAATAAATTACTAACCCAGTATTGCTTTTGGGTGTTTTTGGTTCATTCAGAGATGTTGGTGTTTGTTTGGTTGGTGGAAAAGGATGGTGGATTGAGAAGATGATGAAATCTTGGACGGATTTGATGGCGTTGGAAGAATAAGAAAAAAAAATGAAAGGAGAAGAAAAAAGAAAACGGATAAGAGGGATTTTAGAGAGAGCAAATAGATTTTGAAGAAATGAGGGGTAAGGTACAAATTGAAAATTAAGAGAGAAAAAGGGTAATTTGTACTTTTAATATGGTCATATTAGTAACTTCACTCTATTAGCAGCTAATGATCCACTAACAAACTGGACCTAATTATTACTTTCTCCAAACTTCACGGGAGATTGACCACTATTTTGATCAAAGTTTAATCTGATGGTAAAAATTACTAACCTAAGTACATCTCAGAGTAATTCATCCTAAATTTAAAAAAGAAAATAAAAAAATTTAAAATTATTATCTTACAACAAATTAAGTATGATATTAGAACAATATCAACAACATTTAAATATCCATAACACATCTGTGTGTGTGTGTGTGAACTTTAGAGAAGATAATTCATATAAAGTAAATATGTGATTAGTTATTATTGAAAATGAAATATATAGATATAAAATAATTTGAACTGACATGAAAAGTCTATCATAAAATATGTGATTTATATTTGTAGAAGATAGGCATATTGACGGACACACAGATTAATTAATGATTAATAATTAAAATATATATTATTTTCATTTAAAAGTATATATACAAAAAAGAAAATGCTATTCACATTTACGTGGTATATAGATATATATATATAACTTTGTTAATTTACGTTTTTTTCAATGTGAAAGGAAAAATTGCAAGTAGATGCAAAAGGTCAGATTCGAGGCTCGCTATATATTCTCAAATTAAACCTAACTTCTACTAATTAATATTCACCTTGAGAAAAATTGGTGTTCTTTTACCAACATTGGAGTATATGTCATCTTTGACTACTTTTTTAGGTCAGCAATTATGGATCAATTGCACCTTATTGTAGTTCAGCTCACTTGCATAGGCTGATAGAATAGCTCATACGTTTAATATAAAATTAAGATATTTAAACATGAGATTGAATTCAATAGGGTTCATTTACAAGCCCAAGTGTTTCCTGATGAGAGCTTAATTTCTGTCTGTCATTCTTATTGAATATTGATTCTACCAAATCAATTGGAACTCCGAATTAAATCAAAATAATTAATGAGTTCAATTTTTAGGACCGTTATTTGAGCAACAATAAAAGTTCAGACTGACGTGTGTAAGAATATGCTAGTTCAAGTTTGAAAATAATCACCTCATGCAAATCATCGGATAAATAATGAATTATTATCTATATTGCGAGATTGTGATGAATGATAGACTAAAACAGAATCATAAGGGAAGTTTAAGAATTGATCTAACCTAGAAAGAGCCATTAAATAAAAACATTTAGGAAAATGATACATAGTCTCACGTGTGGCTGTTGGACTATGCATCACGATTCAATATTAATTGAAAAATAATCTACTTATTCTAAAGGAGAATGAACCGGTTCAATCATTTTTAGTTTACTTTAACATTCAAACGACACTATCTAATGTAGAAAGAGAGAATCAATTAAAAACATTAATTAAGAAAAAATCTATTCTAAGAGGCTAGACCAATTTGATCATTTTTATTATATATCAACTAACAAACACGACCTAGGTCAAGTCAAGCTATCAAGGCCCTAGAAAAACAATTTAAATTTATATAGTATATAATAATTTGAAGAAAAAATTATTGAAAAAAAAAATTAGAAATATAAAATACAGACATTAAGGGAACAATTTCTATTTTGCATTTTCAATTTTATATGAAGCAAGAACAATAATTTTTTTTTTGTGGTATGATTTATCCCAAAACAAAAACATGTTTGAAAAGTAATTTGTTGCACAATATTTAAGAAAAAAAATATTTCAATTATTTTTTAAAAATGGTATTTACATTACATTGGTTTTTTTTTTTTTTTTTAAAATCTCATTACATATGTTTAACTACAATAGCAAAAATAAGTGAAAATGATTTTTTTTTTCTTGTAAAACATATGCAATATTGCACAAAATGTTTTTCTATTATCAATTTGGTAACAAAAACATAAAACGATTGCCAAACAAACCCTAAGTATATAAAATTCCAATAATAAATTTAAAGAGTAAAGAGAATAAAAAAAGAATAAGAAGAGAGAAAAATTGATTGCAAATACATTATACATGAGTACAAGAACAAAAAAGAATTAAGATGACAAAAGAAAAATAAAGATGAAGCGATTCAAAAGTCTAAGTTATTGGCATATATGTTCTTTTTTTTTTTTTTCCATCAGCACATATATACCTTTCTTTTTTTTTTTTCTTTTCCCGTGGGGATCCGACATGAGAAGTCCCTCTAACATCATGTTATTAGAACTCAATCTCATATAATTAAACCTGATGGAAGTATTAAGCTGGGGCTAAAAGTTTTAATCACTTTGATGGAGTACTTTGGGTGGATAAATGTTAATAATATAAAGTTTTAAGTGGAGTTTACTATCATGTTTGATCCATAAATTAAATTAAAAAAATTAATAAAGTCTAAAAAAGATTTGGGACTGAGTGTACTGCTTCAGAATCGTGGTGAAACGGCACTCTATATTTTCCTGATGAACAGGTAAAGGCGGCTATCAAAGTTAGTCAAAAGGTGACACTTTTATTTGGATTGCGCATTAATGGGTTGAAAAGTTTTGTTCGCGCCATTATCGTGTATGTATGTACGTAGCACACACACAAACACATAATATCATGATTCATGGATTAATACCAAACTGTAAAACTGAAATTATAAAAATCAGCTTTATTGCAATATATTAAAAAGAACTCAAATCTGTAGAGTTATTGATATTACATAAAAATGAATCACACAAAATTAATTCTGTATCACTATCTAATACAACAAAGCTACCACAATGGACATAATGGTGACCGGCAAGGCGGCGACGGCAAATGATGGTGCCGAGCTGGGAGCGGGAGGAGTGGTGGAGGTTGATGGCGGCGTGGCACTTGTGGTAGGAGGTGTAGCGGTGGGGGATGGAGGGGACGGAGGTGAGGCGGTGGGGGATGGTGGGGAGGCGGTGGGAGACGGAGGGGAGGCGGTGGCAGACGGAGGAGAGGCGGTGGGGGATGGTGGGGAGGCAGTGGGAGACGGAGGTGATGCGGTGGGGGATGGTGGGGAGGCAGTGGGAGACGGAGGTGATGCGGTGGGGGATGGTGGGGAGGCAGTGGGGGATGGAGGAGAGGCGGTGGGGGTGGGGGAAGGAGGGGTGGCGGAGGAAGGAGGTGGGGCGGTGGCGGTGACGTTGATGGCGAGATGTTGGCCCAAAGAGCAATGTCTGGGGAAGGTGCATAAGAAGAAATGTTCGCCGGCGGTGGAGAGAGTGATCCTGACCGGACTGGTGGTTGCGAGGGAGGTGGTGTTGCTGGTGTTGCAAGATTCATATGCTGTCTTTGTCACTTCGGCCACGTCGTGCGTTCCATTTGCAAAGTTAAAGACTGCGATAAAATTAAATTAGAAAAAATCGTTAATTTAATTATACTTCAGCATTTCCATATATATATACAAACATCTATATTACTATATATGTATGAGAGTTCAAATATATATATATATATTACTATATATGCATGTGTTAAGTATATAGTAATCAATTACCGAGAACGTCGCCGACGATGAAGGTCTGATTGGAAGCCCAAGTAGAGTAAACGATGGCACCACCGGGGGGGACGATCCAACCCAATTCTTCGCCGACTACATGTTCAGTAGTCTGTGCCACAGAGCTCTGTAGCAGAACCGCTACTATCATCGCAATAAAAACAACCATGTTCAATTTTCCACCTGCCATTGCCTTAAATGTAGTGTTTTTGAAACTCAGATCGCCCCTGCTCTTTCTCTCTCTAAAACACTACCCTTTCTCTCTCTCTCTATATATATATATCTTTCCTTCGTCTCGGGGCTACTTGAATTTTGGTTGGTAATCTTTGTGAGAATATTAAGGGTCTGTGTCTATTGGGTGGGTATTTATAGAGAGTGAAGGTGTTTTGATAGTTTGTTTTGGTGCAGAACTGAACCGTTGGATGGAGGCCACGCGTATGATGAGGGTATTGGGTCAGAAGATGAGGTCTGAGGTGACAAGAATCTGTTACCGCTTCATGGAGTGGGCGTATTGGGCCACGTTTGCCGTGTTTTGGACTAAGCCGCGTAAAACTAACGAGTTAGACTTTTGAGGGCGTTGACTAGTCTTTCTAAAGCGTAGTAGACTTGCACTAGCCTGAGTTTCTTCTTTTTGTATAGTCGGTGCATGGGCTGCACCACCAACTATGATTTTGTTCTCTTCGAGTCCCGACTTGTGGGCAGATTTATTAAAACTAAATAGTCATACATGTATATCCCTTTATTTGGTTTTCAGCTGCTAATTTCTTCAGAATTGGTTTCACACTTTCTTTTCTTTGACAGTTCGTGTAATCTAGAACTACAGTCTGAGTTAAAAAAAGTATATGTCATTGTACTAATTTTGATTCTCCCTCATTTTAATTAACTCCTTGAATGAAATTGGTCCTCTTTTCACACCATTTATAAGGGCTTAAATATATATATGTACATGCAGTTATTTTCCAGGCTTATTTGTCTTTACCAAAATGCCCATTCTCATTATGAAACTTCCGGGAAAAGTATGAAATTGTGTTACATGGATACACTGTTGGAAAAATAAATTGACAATTTGGCTAGATGCACCTCCTTTTTCAAAGTACGACTCGTCCAGTTGGGCCATCTGATTGATGAGGCTAGCCTCTTTTTTCAATACCGGTATGGAGCAAGTGAAGGATACGCCAAGTGAATGGTTCCTTATGTCCCAAGTCAAAATGGGACCAATTGATACAACTCTCACACTCTCATCAGATTAAATTCTAACACAAGATTTGTTCGATAAGCTAACATTTTGTTTCTTAATTTATCAATTACAAGCATTTCGCACTATCAACTAATTTCGAAAATAAAAGAAGCTAAAATTGAGATTTTGAACTCTATCAACCGAGCTCTATTACAGAATTCTCTCTTTCATATATATATTTTTTGCTTATTTATTTATGGGTTAAATTCAGATAACCTTCTTCTATTATAATTTTTTTTCGTAAAAACTTCCTGAATTTTAAAAAATTCTCATATACTATCAAATTCTCTCATATAAAGAAAAATTTAAACAGTTTAATTTCAAAATTACCAAAATATCCTTATTTTATTTTATAAAATAAATACAAAAAAAAATTATTTGTAAATGACAGATGTGACCTTTAATTATACGTTTTAGCCTGAACAAAAAATATTAAGCTATAATCGATATATATGTGTGGATTCGGGTCAGTGAGTCGGATCTGGTTTATAAGGGTCAAGTTTTCAATTAATCCAAAATTTTCTATCCTAAAATCGATCGTTGCAGAGGGAGGACATGAGGTTTTGCGGTAGCACCACCCAGGCCGATGTGCTTCGGCTCCGACGATGGCTAAAGATGGCGAAGACAAGGACCGATGAAGGCTCTGATTTTAGCAACGAGAAAATCTAATGAGCTACGAGAAGCTCTGTTGGTCACTCCCACCCCTTTCTCTCTGTTCAGACCAACCTCTCATCTCTTCGATCTATCTTTCTCTCTCATGAAAACACAAAACCCTTAGTTCTTGTCTGTGTGTGACGCCATGGACATTGATTAAGTGAAGCAAAAAGTGATCAAAGTTTCAAATCCTAATGATCCAAGCAACAAACCAGAGCCTTTGAAGCCAATGTTCGTGATCGATCTCAGTACCAATGATTCGGATTCTGACAGCTCTGACGATTATTCCTCTAACGATGATGGTATACTTGGACTTATTGGTATGTAGAAGTTCAACGACAGTGTACAAAGAGGCGGTGATGCCGCCATCTCTACAATAGATGCTGCTGGATGACGAGGAAGAATGGAGGTCGATTGATTCAGAGACTGTTGACTATGTTCATTGACAGATGGTGAATAACTATTGGGCCACGTCAACACAAATTAAAACCTAACATGAATAAGGGTATTTTAGTCTTCAAATTTCAGTGAATGCATCAAGGATAATTCAATCATTTACGCACCACTTAATAGAGCACATGAGATGCACATGCAAATCCTTTGTTTAATTCAACTAAAAACTAATGGGAGTGGGCAGTTTGATTGATTTTTTAGTATAGGGGTTTTTTTGAGAATTTTTGATAATTGAGAGGTTTTTTTTTATGAATTTAATAATTTATTTATTTATAGACATTTTCAAGCTTTGTTGCAAAGCAATTCTCCTGATTTTAGGAACTGTTCACTACGATTCTGGTTTCGGTTCCAAGTTAAGGAACTGAAATTGTTAGGAAAAAAATATATATGTATATATATATGAATAATAATAGTTTCTAAGTTCTAGTGTTTTATATATATATATAAAGTATAAAATATATAATATATAAATAAATACTAATACTTTCTAAATTTTAGTGTTCTATTTATATATAAAGTATAAAATATATAATATATAGATAAATACATTTAGTTTCTAAGTTCTAATGTTCTATATATTTATATAATATAAGATATATAAATAAATATTAATAACTTATAATCTATTGTTATAACTAGGGGTGCACAAGTATGAATGTGTATAATTGTGAGTTGCACGGTGCAGAATTAAGCAGTTGCGAAAAATATTTTAAAACCTAGAGGGGGTGAATAGGATCACTTGCTCGTTTGCTTAATTTTTAAATTAATTCAATTTTATGTTCAATTAATAATTAACCAAACCATTAAAGTAAGTGAATAACTTAAAGTGCAAGTAAAGTAAAGTAAAAAATGCACTGGATATACGTGGAAACCCAAGGTGAAAAAAAATCATGGAGGGAGGTGGAAAGCCTCAGGAAACCAATCCACTATAATGAAGCAAAGTACAGCAGACTTTGTGTCTCAGACTCACACCCTTCTTCATTCTATCAAGAATCTGATGTGGAACACATCAGGCTTATGATTGCCCCAACACGTCCAACTGCTGCAAACTTCCTGCTAACGTCACGATCCTTACAGAAAAGTTGCTGGAAGAACAAAAATACTCAGCAAGTATTTCGTTCCCTTCATAGTGCGATATGGTCACCTTTCTTCCTCAGAAAGCAAGTAAGCGAAAAATCATCAATCCAATATTCTGATCAACAAATGATTTGATGCAGTCTCTGAACAGCTAATCAGAAGTAGAATACCATCCTAAATGTCACTTATGAAGTATGGAGACGTGTTCTTAAAAATATATAACCCTAATTATACTGTATATACTTTCTCTCTCTAAAAAATATTTGTTCTGGGCTCTCTTTTGTAGAGAAAATATAAATACATATATATATAGGCAAGGAAATTATAATTTTACCTGGAAAAGAAGTTGAATATCAAAATAAAACTCTCATAAAAGTTTCAAACCCAATAGAAATTAGGATTTTCGTCAAAATTTGTTTCCTATTTGGAACATGATAAGTGGGACCGGTGCCAAATAACTAAGACCGGTGCGACTTTGTAAAAACCTGCAGAAACCTAACTGCCGAGAAACGTTGGACCGGTCATAAATATTGGGGATTGGTCATACTTTGAAAAATCCTAAATTTTTCATTAAACCCTAGTTTTTCAAAATAGGCTCGAAAATATAAAGTGCAGAATGTCGTCACCATACTTACCTGTACTATATGGTGTTCTTACTGATTTATCTGCATCCGTGCACTTGCATATCAGCTCAAAATTGTCGAAAATCGATTACATAAAATAATACAAAAATTACAACTCGATCAATCAGGTTTTGATCACCAAAATATGCCAATTACAATATATCTCACATGTGTATCTTGCAAATGCTTAAAAACAAACTTGACAAAGAACCGTTGGGGATCGGAATTAAAACCGCAAAGAATTAGAACCGAACCAAATCGAATGGTTCCAATTCCACCAAGAACCGTACCGTATGCACCCTTATTCACCAATTACATAATAATTAGTTATGCTATGTTTGGTTTGAAAGAAAGATCGAGGAAGGATAGAAGAAACTTCTATTATTTGGTTGAAATGAAGGGAATAGAGGAATGAAGGAAGGTGGGATGTATCATCCCTCCTAACCCACAATTTTTTATCTGACCAAAATTGAGCAAAAGAGAAAAGGAAAACTAGAAAAACTAATCCATAAATATAAAATATCATTTTTACCCTCCAATTATCTACAAAATAAGATGTGTTACCCAATAATTGACCCGAGAAGGGGGGTGTGAGTAGGGTCTATGGCAAACGATGAAACTTTTTCGGTGTAACTTGTTTTGACAAAAATTAGCTTGAATAAACTTTTGTCAAATACTTAGTGAACTTGTGTATTCAACTAGTGGGAATGAGAATACTCTATCTATTATGCACTTAAATAACCTAGTGGATACAACAAATATAAGTGTTCATGTAAGTGCAACATATCATGCTTGTAGTGTGTGAAAATGTTGATTGCACATTTTATCAAACACATGATATGCAAATTGATTGAAAAAAATATAATCAAATAAATACTCAATCAATTAACAATTTAATCAATTTCACAACTCAACCAATATACTCTAAGCATTCATCTCATCATCCTCATATGAATTAAAACATATAAACTTATAACACTCATATATAAAACATAAGTAATTTAAACAAATGAAATGCTATCAAATAAAGGAGTTTAAAGATAGAGAAATGGAAACCAAGTGACACTATGATCTTTACATAGCTCGGCCCCTCTTGCCTATGTTCATGCCTCAAGAACATCTCTTGAGGTTTTCACTATAGAGTTTCCCTTAAGGGTGTAAAACAAATCGTATAATTGCCAAGTGAACCACTTGGGCTTCTTTGCTCTGTGAACACCTCATTCCTTGCCAAACTCATGACTTGGACTTCCTTGCTCAATGAAAACCTCACCAAGGCTTCTTTGCCAAACTAATTGTTTGGTCTTCCTCTCAAAAGTAAATAAGAATTTGTAAAACAATTACAACAATATTCCTTAATGAATAGATATTTAATACACGCTCAAATCCTAGAGTTATATATGAGGATTTCAAATGAAAAACTCAACTCTAGATATGCAAGATGAACCACAATGAATAATAAGGAAGGTGAGGCTTAGCGGTGGTTCCTACAAGAGATGTTCTACCAAGTTAAATGCAAATATTTGCATTCTAAGAGTTTCTTGAGTGTATGCTCATGGGTAGGTTTCTCTCTAGTTCTCTTTTCCACTGTTCTCATTTGTAAAATGCAACTCAAACTTATATATATAGAGTTTTGGAAGAATATGACCGTTTGGGGCTAATTGGGTAATTTAATGCAGAAATAGTGTAATACCCCGCTCCAACACATGGTATGATATTGTCCGCTTTGGGCCAGAGCCTGCACGGTTTTGCTCTTGGGTTTTACCCCAAAAGGCCTCATACTATTTGAAGAGAACATACTACATATAAGCACATCCCCTTTTTCACACCCAGGCGATGTGGGATTGAGTACCCTGTACCCTGTCAGTGTGGTAGCTCAGCCCAGTGTCTATCTTGGCACCCGTCCACTCACACCCGTCCACATGGGTTACTACAAGCCATTTGGAAACTAGTCATTACAGCTTATCGGTAGTATCGATCAGCTGATGAAAAAGTTTCGGTCGACTGAAGCTATGTTTTGGCCGGCTGAAACGATATTTCAGCATCCCCTGTTTTGCACACACTACTGGAATGAATTCCAACTTCTACCAGCCGACTAATGGGCTTCATCAGGTGACTGAAAATCCTCTACTAGCCAATAGATGGGTTCCATCAGGAGACCAAAAGTTCCCAGGTCAAAAATATTTTCAAACTCAGTTTCTTTTGCACAGTGTATTAATACACTACATACTGCTTACTTATTTACATTAAAAATATTTAAATAATTATCTCATAGATTTTAAGTTATTCAATGTAAATAAGTAAAGTACCTTCCATTTGGATTCAATAAAATTAGTTTCAAAATTAAATTACAAGTGAATCAAAATCTGGTTTTTCAGTTTCAGTACAAAATGAATTTTCATAACTTTGATAAAAAATATCATCGTGCAATATGAATGACCAAATCAAGTCATTTGGGACTGAAAAATTCACATGATAATGATAAATCATGGGGTACAATTACCGGGACTTTTATGTCAAGATTCATTAAAAAACTCATATTTATATTTTTACCCCTAGAATCCAATACTTCGTCAAATTTATGCACTAAGTCTCCAAAACAGCAGCTGTGCATGACAAGGCTATATAAAGTGAGTCATTTGAGTTCAAAGCCCATGTCAATGTATCTAAGAACCATAAATGATATTTTTGAATTCAAGTGTAAGTCCTAGAATTTGTATACTCAATAATTGAGTTTTTTCAAAGCTATATAAAATGAGTCATTTGAGTTCAAAGCCCATGTCAATGTATCTAAGAACCATAAATGATATTTCTGAATTCAAGTGTAAGTCCTAGAATTTGTATACTCAATAATTGAGTTTTTTCAAAGCTAATCATAAGTTTGAATTTACTCAATCTCAACAAAAACCTTCAAGATGATTCAATGAAGTTCATGGTCGAATTTTAAGTGTTCAAGAAACCATGATATGATATGAATGATATGCATCAATCTTATGGTCCATTAGGTCAATATATGAGCTTTCAAAAAAAGTTCAAAAATAACTTTACATTACATATTAACACTCACCCAAGACTAGACTACCCAATCTTCAATGTCTTGATGCACAATGAGTGTTTGTTTCTTCTTTTGATTCAATATCCTTCATCATTTTGTAATGCCCTTGATATAATCTTTTAGACATAGATGAGCATGATCAATATTGTGAGCTTTGGATTCACTTCAACTTTGTCATTGATCTTGATAGTTGATCTTTGAGTTCTATGATTACGTGTCTTCATATATCTTATTTTCTTTAAAATGCTTAAGATAGTTGAATGCTTTGAAAATTGCACACTTAAGTAAACTTATTAACTCTACACTATAATAGGTTGTTATCATCAAAATCACCAAAATATCTTTAGGTTGAAACCTTGAGGTCAACAAGGTGTACTTTCCTTCTCTTCCTTATAACCAAACAAAATAAGGTGTCACATTATACATCCTTTCTATTATCCATTCCATCAAAATAAAAGGTGAGAGAGACATCATCTTTACCTTAAGAATGTCTTATCCATCCCTTATCTGTCTTCCATCTATTTTTCTATTCCTCTTATCGAACGGAACATAATCACTGCTTAATTTCTAATCAGCTTTTTACTTAGGTGGCCCTGCCCAATCCAGGCCATAATAGGGTACTTTTGTTTTTTTTTTTTTATAAGTAAGATAATACTAGGGTACTTGTACTGGTTATGCTGCTTTGTAAAATTGCCCAACAATGGGATAAACGAAGCTTTATGTAATTTTATCATTATGCACTACTTCAACTACATCATCCATTTTCTTAATCGGGTACTTTACGGGTTAATTTTTCATTTTTGTAGAATTTTGATTTGGGTATATAATTTTTCTTTTAATATGATAAAAATAAATTTAATATATGTAATATTATTTTCCTAGTGAAGTTTGTTGTTCTTTGTTGAAGAAGAGTACTTTAAACAGGGCACCTAGTCTATGTAAGAATAACTATCTGATGCTCCTCAA
Organism: Cornus controversa; assembly: GCA_026545225.1. Classification (NCBI taxonomy): domain Eukaryota; kingdom Viridiplantae; phylum Streptophyta; class Magnoliopsida; order Cornales; family Cornaceae; genus Cornus; species Cornus controversa. Next base: position 61,650,405 of record CM048851.1, on the reverse strand, counting down.
TAACTTTTTATAAATTTTATCTTTTGATAATTTAGCCATTTAATTAAGATTTTTCCTTTAGCAATAGTTTTTAGGTAAAATTATAATTTTACCCTTGTGACTAGAGATTAGGTAAGATTACGATTTTACCTGTTAGATTATATATTTCTTATTATAGATTATCTATATTTTCCTAATGAGCAATGCTACACATCATGAAATTATTTCATGAATGATGTGACAGGTAACGTGGATGGTTAGTATTGGTGGGATTTCCCTCATACACATAGTCCCATGATATTATCACTAAATCCCACCAATACTAATCCTCCATGTTACCTGCCACATCATTCATGATACAAATTCATGAAATAATTTCATGACATTTAGCATTTCCCTTTCCTAATAGGTTTCTTATGCCTTCTCCTAAACTATCTAGGACTATAATTTCATGTTTTCTAAATTTACTTAGCCTTCAAGATTATGTGCCTATAAATAGGCCTTTATGTATTATTCATAATACAATCAATTCTATCAATACAATTCTCTTTCTTTATTTCTAACATGATTTCTTTTTTATATTGCAATCCAAATTATCATGAACATAAAATGTAAAATTATTTGGGAATTAAAATGCTTCATCAATATTACAATTTAAGTTAGAGCTTTATCATAATGTAATATAAAGAGAAATATGAAATTGAGAACTTGACTTTATATCACCGTGCATGAAAAAAAGGATATAGATATAATTTTTAATTGTTAGATCGATGAAAGAGGAAGTCTAAGTAGAGTTATTCAGACGTGTAAGAACAACTTTAACTTTAAATATTGTGTTCTTTTGTGTAATATTATATAGATGGACTAGAACCAATTTAGACCTCAGTCACCTCACAATTAAATTAAAGCCATGTGACAATGAATCCGGTCATGACCGTTAATGACTTGTCATGAATTTCAATTTTTCGAGTTATCCCTAGTCAATATTCAAAGGGTAATAATAAATAAATTCAAAATCTAGTTATCTTGATCAGTTGGTCAAGATTGACGACTATGAAGTATTAAAAATGAAAAGTATGGATGAAGTAGCATGTTAATTTTCTCCCATAGGCCATAGCTTGTAAGATCAGGTGAGATTAATTTAATCATATTTGACATAGAAAAGACATTTAAACTTACCAATTAATTAATGAATTATATGCAGAAGATTTAGTGCATAGAATGATGGATTGTTTTGGTAAATCCTGTTCCTGTCACGTTTGTGATTTAAAGGTGTATTGCAATTGCGTTTTTGATTTATTAATTAATTAAAGAATGGTCTTATACACATTAAAAGGTTGAATTAAAATCAAGCACCAAACAACCAAATTTATCATTCTTAAACTATGTTGGACCTTATAAAATTGAAGTCTTAAAATTAGAGAAAATTTTGTTCATGATTCAGCTGCATGGAACGAACAACTTTTTTTTTCAGCTTTACAAATCTTAATTTCAAGACTCTAATTCTATGCAATCAAATATAATAATTAAATTAAGTAGCTCACTATATGACGTGCAATCACTAAAAAAAAATAAAACAATTGTAGTATTTATGAAAGAAGCATGTGAAGAGAAAAATGACATGAAACATTTTTCAAACAAATAAAATAGTCATGCATGCCAGTGTGAAACAAAGACAAAGGGTAATAATTGATCAGTAATTTATCATGCTATAATGGCTGAAATAAACTTCTTTATTTAATAAATCCGAATAAAAATATCAATCTATATATAATGCCCTTCCTTCCACTACAAGTAAAAACATAAAAGATAATACATAAAAAGAAGGCATAAAATGTTCACAAGAGGACAATGTAATAGTGAAGACAAGTATGTTGGGTAAAAACTAGCTATAATTTAATACAAGAAACCTATAACAATGGACATGAAGATCATGGGAGAGAAGGTGGCAATGGCTGTAGGTGGCGCAGAGCTGGGTGGTGGTGGTGGTGGAGGAGCATTGTTGTCGGATGGAGTGGTAGGGGGGGAATTAGGCGAAGGGCTGCCATCTGGAGATTCAGCGTTGGAAGTGACATTGATGCTTAACTTTTGTCCCCTGGCACAGTGGTCGCTTGTGGTGCAAATGTAGTAGGCTTCACCGGTGGCATTAAGGGTGAAGTTTGCCGGACCATTGGTTTGAAGAAAGAGAGGATTTGTGATGTTGCAAGCGTCGAAAGCCTCCTTTGTAACTTTGGCCGCGGTGTGTTGGCCAGTGACGAAGTTGAACACTGCAAAATTAATACTAGTGAAATCATCAATCAACAATATAAAGGAAAATCCAACTCCATTCTTGAACTAGAAGTACAGGATAATTAAAATAAAATCTATGAGAAGATTTCCTGTACATTTCTTGCTATCATGAGTCGATGATAGAATACAACACTCCAAAATTCCGCATCATATGGAGGACTTGACATTGGACTCAAATTTATACATATACATATACATATACACACTATAATTTAGAGCAAGACTATTACGGGAGTCTCTTACTAAACATTAGTCTTTTCATCCCTTGGATAAAAAAACTGTGAGGTCAATCAGTCTCTTTATCCAACACGTGCAAGAACGCAAGTGTAAGACCATTGTTACGCAACTTTTCATAAATGGAGAGAGCCAAGTCAGTTTTCTTTTTGTTTTGTTTTTTTTTTTTTTTTTTTGATGTGGCTCGCTTCAATGGTAGAGATTATAACTCAATGGTATGGGAGTCTCTACATTATTATTTTAATATTTTTTTTATAAAAAATAATTCATAAAATTTTATAAAACTTATTTATTTCAGTTGTTTGTTATGAATAAAATATTATTTTTTACTTGTTTACTTCTCACATATTTATTGACAAATAAAAAGACATTACATATTTTTCACACAAATAAAGAAATAAATTAAAAAGATATTACATATTTTTAACACAAATAAAGAAATAACATTACATATCACCATCCTCTAGATCTAATTTTCTCAAGATTTTTTTTTGTTGTTTAATGATCCATATTTTTTCTTCTGGCGTTGCAGCCTCATTTAGATCTTAATAAATTATCTCATTCAAATTCATCTTGAGTCTAATGAAAAAAAAAAAAAACTTTATTTTTTCTAAAAAATAAAATTAAAATAAAAAAAAATTAAACAAAGAACAAACAATATTTTTCTGGTATATATATATATTATTTATAAACTTTGGACTATTTTTTCTGCAAATTTTATTTTTGATGGGGCCCACTTTTCAGCAAATTCCAGATTTGGTTTTGTTGTTCTCTACGTAAGCAATAGAGAGCAGCATAATAGGTGCCCTGAGCTTCCTAACTTTTTTTTTTAATAATTTATATGTTTGTACTTGTTTCAACAGTAAAAGCAATGACTAGCAGAGACGTGTACAAAATAATATTAAAAGTTAGATATGCCATTTGGTCTTGTCCTATTTACATTTCTCTTAGGTGGATAGATAAGAAGATGTAATGCACTTCTTAAACTTTCGTCAAATGGTTTCAAAATAAAGGACACGGACATAAATACAAATACGGTACAGAAATGATAATAAAATAATATTATAATTTTTTATTATATATAAAAATTTAATTTTTACTCAATTTGTAATTCATATTCATAAATATAATTCATTTAAATTAGGCAAACCAGATGGCACAGGCCCAACTTCCATTACAATACAAATAAAAAACATATATCTATCTGTGCAAAAGGCACATTTACTATCCTTATCCCCTGTATTCACCACCCTGTGTCACTACTCTTACCTCCCGACTATTTATATTCATCTCCTCCATCTCTTCAGCTCTCTTTGATTCACAGAATCACAAAGACTCTCTCGTTACCTCCATCTCTTGACATATTAGACCTTTATCTGTCCTATCTCAACTTTATTCATCTCTTTGAATTAATACATACACATAAACACCATACATATAACATCTACATCTTGTGCCTAAAACGTCGAACAGCGGACCTAAGAGTATGAGAAAAAAAAAATTGGGGCCAATTATCAATTTCTTTATATATATATATTTAAAATTAATTTTTTATATACATATATATATACAAGGTATCAAAAAAAATTTGGGGGGCCTTGGTCTCTACAGTAGTTCGCCACTAAGCTTTGTCTTACGATGCATCCGATCAGCTAACACCGACACGTGTTGAACACGAATATGACACTTATTGCATGTGTCAGTACTTTATAGCTCAGAAGTATCAGTGTAACATGCTTGGAAATAAATAAAAAAAAAAAGAAGTAAAAAAAGGGATGTTGATATGAATTGATCCGGCGAAGTGTACCATTCCTTATAGGAACCATGCTGAATTTTGAAAGGAATACCCATATAATAAATATCCAACTACCAGTTCTTAAAAGAAACAATCAGGAAGGAAGATGAAAATTAAGTGTTAAAAAGGATCGATTCACCCTAGGCCTCTATGATCGATACACAGTGAGGTCATTAAGATTATGAACAAACCCATTGGATTGGAGCTCTTTTGACCAAAAAAAGAAAAAGAAGATCAAAGTTAAAAGTTTAGAGATGAAGATCAATTGCTAAAATAGTTGAAGGCTTCTATATATGTATATGTAAAGAAGTTTACCTAGAATGTCCCCTACTTCAAAGGTATGTTGGGAAGTCCAGTTGGTGTAGTAGGCAGCGCCACCGGAAGGGACATGCCAACCCAAGCTGTCTCCGACAACTAATATGTCTATTGCAGCTGCGTTCTGTAGCAGTATTGCAGTTGCTACTGCTGCCACAACAAGGGTTACCAAATTGTTTCTTGCAGACATCTCTTCTCTTTTGATTGTGTGTGTTCACTGGGTTTGGTCGCCCCTTTACTCTGCATATATAGATACGTATATATAGAAATTGTAGGAGTATGAGGTCTTGAAGACCTTGTGGTTCAATTTAAGGGCAGAGCCAGAATTTCAGTCCACGGGGCATAGGTATAAAATTTTCAAGTCAAAAGACAAATAAAAAATAAAAAAACGCAGCAAAATTATTATTATTTTTTAATGAGTAGTATAGTATTCTTAATTTATTATGTCCAAACCATTTGCCAGGTTAATAAATTTGCACAATATAAAACAATCTTAATAAACTAAAAGATGCAAAAAAATTTGCTTGTCTTGACTCTCAATTTACCTAAAAAAGTAAATTTAGTCAATATTATTTCTTTGTTAGAGATGATGAATATAAATGAGAAAACGGAAAACCAAAATAATGGAACAGGGACAACATAATCTGATGTTATTAAAAAAAAATTAGAAATAGTATCCTTAGAGAGCTAGAGTATCAAAGCTTAAATTTTTTTTAGCCATCTAGGATTTTCATAATCTATGAAAAATAAATATATTTTATTACAAAATAAACGAATAATCAAACTTGCAATGAGTTGGTGATAGAGAACCAAAATTACAGAAGGTTGATTTGTTTTCTCTCTCTCTCCTTCACAAACTTAGAGAGGAAGCTACTGCGCGGTCATGAAGAGGCCGCTAGAGCGAATTCACGAATAGAGAGAGAATGAGCTATTATTAACTGTGGGGGGGGGGGGGGTGTCTTCAGAAATTAAAAGATATAGCTACGCTCTGTACCATGTTGTCATGCCCCGAATTTTCAAACCCGGTGTGATAAAAAGAATTAAATTAAAAGTCGAAACTCAATTGTCAATGCTCTTGAAACTTGGTCAAATTCTTTTTTCTCCTTCAAATAAAAGAAATTTATTTTTCTCGAAATTTAAATAACTAGACTCTGTATACTTAGAATTTGTTCCGAAAATTATTTTCATTGAAAAGACGATTTCGAAATACTCAATTTAGATTCAAGTTTTGTCAATTAGTTATCAAATTTCAAGTTTAAAAGGGGTATATAAAACAAATTTAAAAAAATATATACACAAAAATATGTATATTTGCATTACACACAATACACCCCCTTTTCCAATCTTCCTCAACGTATAACACACAAGTGAACGTATATATATAATTTTCTTCCTTCATCTCACTCGAAGTCCCATAACTCTCATTATAAATAAAATCTTTTGATGAAACGAAATTCATTGAATAGAGAATTTTGAGTGCTTCCATTTGAGTACTACTTTTACTGTGTTTTGACATAGGATGAAAATGTTACGAATTATTGAAATATAAAAAAAATTCAAAAATTCATATATATTATTTGCAAAAGAAAATTCGTTGTTCGTTGTTTGTCATTTGTATTTTCATAATTGGGTACTACTTTTATCTTTTAACACATTACAAGACCAAATGACCAATAACCAATAGCTTCTCTTGGATCTTTACCACCACTAAGCTTTTGAAGTGTAAAAAAAAAAAATTTGAGGGGGGCATTTTTGAAATTTATAAAAAATATGCATATAGTAGTAAAATATATATATATATATATATATTTTGATGCATGGAGGGAGGCTTAACTACTCCTTTGAAAAGTCTTTTGCGGAATTTCATGAATCGGAGCCACGTGGATTGGCGGTAATTTTCTGTTATAGCAGTTGTTAAGTGATGTCAGTATCAGGAAAAAAAGAAAAAGAAAAGTCAGTGAAGAGATGAGGGGAGAGTATATGCATGAAGAATTTCCTTATTTCTGTGAAAGGCCTATACATATATATATATATATATCTAAGTATTATTCGCAAAATTGCAATAAGAGGAATAATTCAAAATTCCAACCAAAAATAAATAATTCAAGTTCCTTTCAGTCTCGTGAATCTTCAAACCTAATCAATAATCAAATGGAAATTAGTATGATAATACTGAATCAAATTAGCTAACATCCAGAACGCATGGGAAAGTCATACATTGGTTGCAAAGATGCCTTTTTTTTCAAAGGTTGAAAGGAAATAAAAAATAGAAATACACAGAAAATCTGACCATTTCAAATGTGACAATGGTATATCTAGAAATCTTGAATCAATCCACCTGAACATAAATCTTTCAAATTTTTTTTTTTTTAAGTTCTAGAAAGACTGCCAACTTTTTGACTAATAAAAGTTAAATTTTCTTGTCTATCAGCTATTGAGTCATTGTCTAAGTTAACCCTGGTCGGCCATGAGTTCCTAAATCTCTTGTTGGATAAAATAAAAATATAACATCAAATTGGTCACTTTTCCTTTCTATTTTTTTCTTTTGTAAAGACGAATAAATAAATTCAATTTTCTCTCCTATTTACTACGGCGACGAAGAATCAAATTATCACTATATTTATTCCTTTTTTTTACTTCTTCCAAGTGCAATCAAATTGGTTACTTTCCCTGCAAAACTCGACGTAATTTGTCCTCCAGTAAGAACCCAGCACCCTCTCAAGCCCTCACTGTTGAAGCATAACTGGTGAAAGTATAGGGAATATTTGAAAGAAGTGTATTGCTAAATCTAGAATATGAAACCATATAACATGAATCATGAAATGAATGTAGCACTAAGACACGAAAAACTAATGCAAGTTCACATGAACCTCAAATGAGGAGATTCTATATATAATCATAAAGAATATTTATTTGTTACAAAGCCAATATACATTGCTGAAATAAATAAAATCAATCAGCAATGTCTAACATTTTTTTTTTTTTTTTTTTCTGATAATAAGAATCGATGATGTGCTGATGATGAACTGAAATATGAGATCAAATGGGGTACCAAACCGACTATTGACAGCTTGTGAATGCTAATCTGGTATCGAACATAATATATGAGTGCCCCAGAACTTGTTTGTTCACAATCGTGGGAACAGAAGCAGCAGTAATGTAGAGGCAGTTAATACCAAGGAGTAGAACCCAGGCCAACCGCGAGCTTGAATATCCTGTCATATGGCAAAATAGCATATAGGAATAAATAAATAGTCAATCATGTCATTGATCGTCAGACTATATATAAAGACTAGTTAAAAATTTCGCTTTTCACCTTTCATATGGGTGCAACTTGGGTTGAATAATCCGAACCCAGTCCAAATTTTACGGGTTTGGACAACTATTTTTACAATTAGGGTTGAACTTGGATTGAAAATCTCAATCCAAACTTAATTAAAGTTGGGCTTGGGTTGAGGCGCCAACAACCCAAGCCCAACCTGAATCCGAATTGTAATATTATTTTTATATATATTTTTAATTTTAAATATATTATATATAATATTCAAATTAGGATAACTTTTTTCTTTTCAACTTTCTTTATTTAAATCTTAATTTATTTTATTGTTAACACTTTCGATAATTAATTTTCTAAAAATTTGTTTGTAATTTTTTAAAAATTTGCATTAAGTTCTTAATTTTTTATGTATTTAGGAGTATTCTAACGTGAAACTTATTAAATATCACTTTAAATTTTCAACATGGAGATTAGTGATATAGAATATAGATAATCCGAATTAACCCGACTTTCTAATCCGAAATCTCAACCCGAGTTTAAAAATTTAAAAATGGGTTGGGCTAGGGTTGAGTAGTTAGGGTTAGGGTTAGAGTTGAACATTTCATATGTAGGGTTAAGTCCGAGTTGTACCTCTAACCCACCCGAGTTGCAGTCCTACCCCTCAATTAAAAAAGAAAAAGAAAAGGTTAAATATTGAACTGTATCACAGGCATGCACATGCACTGACAGTTTATGGACCATAAAAAATATGATTCACAAAAAAGGAACGTAGTTATCTTAAGATGGGAGTAGGAATCTATCTCCGCGTACACTTGATTGATATCTTGGACAAGAATTAGACGAAATAATTTTAGCAGTTCTACAAGGGCCAATCTAAATTCCGCAGAATTCACGAGTATTCTAAGTAATGCAATGGAAATTTTCTCAACAGCTTATTGATTGTGATACTTCAATCAAACAACTTGACAAGGTTGACGAACAAAGATAAATATTATGCATTTTCCCCTCAAACTAAACCTACTAAATCAGAATATAGTAAGATTTGAATTGTAATGCATATAATATTCTAGAAGCACTTTGTTTGGAAGAAAGAAGTAGGACCACAACACAAAACACACTCGACATTGTCGCCTGAGATAGTGAGAGAGAAGGGGTCAGAGATTGCTTGGGTAAGATTTATTTAGTTAAAATTGAGTGTGGCCATTTCGGTCCTTTTGCAGATAAAGACAAAAGGGTAGAATCAGTTGCCTTTTTGACTCCATGTCAGAGTAATTAGGGTGACAAAACTCCATGTATTAGTAAAAATCCCTTCAATAAATTCAATGCTTAAACATATACCTACACTGTAGGCTACACTTGATGCTTTAAATGTGGGCATGGAAAATTTCACAGTTATTTGGGTTAGCTGTGAATATTTTTCGAGGGAGGTATATCTATACACCACCTGCCATATCTACAGAAACACAAAGTTCCACAATTACTTCCTTTGCCTCGTGTGTTTATAGAAGGAGCACAACGCCATAGTCTATGGATTCTGAAACTCTCCTTTAACTCAAAAACAGACAAATAACAAAAGCCTATGTTTTTTTGAGTCAATCCAATAGGTGAGTTTATAAGGGCTTCATTCCTTCATTTGTGGACACTTGGCATTTGTCTAGGACATAATTTTTATGTTCTTTTTCCTTTGCGCACTTCACTGTACAATGGAGTCACCACTTCACTTCACCCCTTTCTTAGTCCCAGTCACGTCTTCAACATTTTTTTAAAGCCCACTCAAATCATAGTCTTTTTTTTATACTAAAAATATTGAAAAGGGTAAAAAAAAAATCCATATTTAGCAACTAAAACGTGATAATTCAAGGCATAATGAACCTCATACCTTTATTGACAAAAGAGACGAGATTGCAGATGAAGATTTCAGTCCAGCAAACCCAATATCATATGAGATGCTCCCATCAGCTTTAAACAGTCCATAGTTCCTCTCAGAAGTGGGACCAGGCTTCAAATTCTCATTAAATACTGCAAAAACATATGCCTTCAATGTAGTTTTTGGCCTTAGTGGGGTCCCCTTCTTCTTGGCAAGCCTTTTACGCAGGTTATAATTGTATGTCCTTGCATTATTAACCGTTGCTGCAGCTTCATCTTGATTTCCCTGAGAAGCCCAACCTGTCTCCGTAACTATAACTTCCATCTTTTTATATCCAGCATCTTCCAAAGCAGCATAGGCCGCATCAATCTGAGCATCAAGCATGTTATCATAATGCAGATCAGTTTTCTGATCATATATTCCTTGGTTTGACTGGAAAAGTGCATAACTTATATCAATATCATCTGGATTACTCATATAAGCCAAAAATGGGTAAGCATTCAAACAGAAAGGGGATCCAATCTGTGAGAAGAACTCCAAGAGTGGCTTCATGTATTGAACAATGTTATCTTTGAAAATACATGAAGAGGGAGGGTATGAATTAGCAAAAACAGCCTGCGAATGTGCAGTGGAAATCTGAATTATTTCAGTTAACTGAAGCTTTTTTGTGGCATTATAAATATTTTTTACCGCACCCAACAAAGCTTCCCAGAGTCCTTGATCACCCCCTCCTAAAACCTCATTTCCGACAGCTATCCCACGTATTTGTGTCTGGGGAAGGAATGCCTGCACATTTTCTTTGACCCAAGCCAGGGCATGATCTGGATTAGCACTCATGTTCTTCAGGGATCCATTTGGAAGTCCGACCACTAATTCAAGCCCAGTGCCACTAAATGCCTTGAGGACATTATGGTCAGCATCATAAATTCGAACATTCTTTATCTTTGCTGCTCTGAGGAGTGTAACAACTTTATCAGGAGAAGGGATGTTATCCGCAATTCTTCCATAATTTATTCCATAAGTTCCGGTGAATGCTTGCGCTGTTAAGGGTGGAGAGGGAGCAAAATTGACTTCATTAGCCATTGTGTCATTTCATTCACGAGATAGGCATGACAAGTACAAAGCTGTTCTTGCATATAATATTTAACTATCAACAGCATTAGATTTCTCCAACAAACCACAAAATGTTGGGATACAAACTTGTTGAGTTATTGGGTGGTATTAGTGACTAATTCCAACCAATGTATTTTTTTTTTTTGACAAGTAATAGCAACAATGCATTACTAAATTTTAGGAAGCGAATTTCACGACATCATTTTTTTCCTCAAGTAATACTAGTTTCGAGGAAATTGAAATTGGGACAATTCATTTTTGACAACTTTGGAAGCCTATATTTAAAAGTTGACCGTATTCAAATAGTATTGGATGAAAAAAGTCACTTAACACAATTATTATTTCGCATTTGACAATTTTAAGACAAATAATTTTGTATTTGACAAGCACACATTGAGGTCCAAATTACCCCTTACATTTTTTAGGCTATTACCCAATTACCTCTTTCTCTTTCTATCTCTACATTTTCTCTCTCTTCCACCCTAGCGAACCCACCCCTCCGGTGACCAACCGGCGGACATGAAAATTTTACTTCATAACTGTAGCACTTACTGCCAAAAAAAAAAAAAAGTGACAGTATCCAAACGCACCAAATCAAATCTCCATTTTATCTCTCTTTCGCTTTTTGGGTTTCTCGATTTGCAGATCTAACATCTTTTTAAGGTTCACCGAGCAACTACAAGAAAAAGGATCTAATTTTGTCTTATAGCTTCGATTGTGAGGGAGGTCAAATGAGACATGGGTGAATCTACTACTCGGGTCGGGCGTGTGTGGGACTATTAGGCTCGAAAGACTATCTGACTTCCCAAAACCAACAGTGGTCCAACACATAATTGAAATTCATTCAATCTTTCATCAATATAAAAGCCATCTGTTAGGATAATAGAAGATTGATTCATATTCACAATACTAACTAAACTCTAATACTACAACTAAAATAACAAATCACAAACAAAGACCACTGACTCTCAAAGTTTATATCGAATCTATACAGAACTAAAGACACAGATTCGAAAAATAATAGTCCACATCAAGGCCACTCTTGTCATCGCTCAACTATACAGAACTAAAGACAGATTTGAAAAATAATAGTACACATCAAGGCCACTCTTGTCATCGCTCAACTGCCATCATCACCAGAGGGCTTCGACAACCCACAAAATAACACAACTGACCTTCTCTCTTCTCTTTCTCCTCTGCAAAAACACCATCAGTTCCAATGCCGCCACCAAAACCACCACCCACAACCGCAAACCCAGCCCACTGTCTCGTCCCTCCTCCGATGCATCATCACCCTTAAATCCTCGCTACGAAGCACGAATTTCTTTCTTTGGAGTATCTGTTTTTTTATTTATTTATTTATTTTTTTTTAGAGATGTAAGACTCAAACTCTCAAGTTCCCAAATTATGGAACATGAAGGAAGGGTGAGAACTCATATTTCAATTTATGCTCTTCAACTTGCCTTTTCTCAGCAACAAAATTGGGAAAGGGTTTCCGAGTTCAATAATACTAGTGAAAAAAGAAAACCCATAACTTTGAACCCATGATCAGAGAGATTTGAAGGAGAGAGTGTGTTGAAGAGATAGGTTCTCCTTCAAAAACAAAATTGAGTTCAAATTCAGCAGCAAGCACTGTCCTTAGCAAATTCTCTCAATGGATTGAACACAAAATCTAGGGCAACCATACACCATAGCTTTGTGTGTGTGCGTATAAAGCGAGAGAGAGAGAGAGAGAGACGACCGAAAGAGAGAGAACACGGTTTCTGATGAAACCCAGAAGAAGAAGTGTGTGCATGAATAGTTTTGGGAGAAAAACTTTGATGTAACCCATTGGGAATCCCATTGAAATGGTGAAAGAGACTGTTTTGGGTATATCGAGATGGAGAATTTCAGAGAGAGAGAGAGGTGAGTTTGTGAGGACGGCTGGAGAAGATGGAGAATTTTCTAATAGTGTTGAGGGCATTTTGGACCAAAAGAGTAGATTTACCGTATTGGAAATTACTTTTGTTAAGTGACTTTTTCATCCAGTACTTTTTTGTATTTGTCGTATTTTGAATTATGCAAAATTAACTTGTCAAAAATTAAATTGTCCCTCTGAAATTCCTATGATATTCTAGCAAGTCATTAGTATCATATAGGGTAAAGTGCGAAAAACCCCCCTACGATATATCATTTGTGCATGATGACCCCCTACTTTTTAAAATGAGTTGTTTCAGTCTCTATTTTTGCAAAAAGGTGCATATACCCCCCCTCTGGCCACTTTTTGACATAAAGTAAATATTTTATTCCAGTTTTGCCCTTTTAACATACTCAAAATGCCCCTCTTGCAAATGTTTTATTACATACCCAAATTTTATAATTTCTCGCCCCTCTCTCTCTCTCTCTTCAATATATATGTAGGTGATGCTAGCTCTTTCTCTCCCTCTATCCAAATAAACACACATAACCATGGGTTGCCATCCTCATTCAATGTTTATAACCTAAGGGGTGCATGTAAATATTTAGTCCAAAATGTCTTCGTTTGGAACATGTCCCAAATGGTCATTTAACTTGAACTTATTTTTTAAATATTATTTTATTATACTAATAAAAGGTCAGTTTAGTCTTTTGGAACGTATAGGTCCTTATTTGCACACTTTTATACCCAAGGGGTGTTTTTTAACACACAAGTGGTTATATGCATTGTATCGATATTGTAGGGGTTTTTTTCCCGCACTTTACCCTATCATATATTCTATTGAATCATGCATTCAAGCTCAATGAACAAAGCAAATTTAACGTTGTTTTTCTTGTTCATTGCTTGATACAAGTAAAATAAGAGAAAACCCCACAAGGTTGCTAATTGATTTTAGATGATACAAAAATTGATTATAAACTTGATGATTCAACTAGAGTTTGCAAATTGCTCAGCCTAAAGACAGGTTTGAGGGGTGAATTAGTATGAATTACGAAGGCTCCATGACAATCCCCTCAAATTACCAAATCCTATAACTAATATTCAAAAAATTAGAAACAAATAATCCTATAGCATCAATAATACATCAAGGATAGATTTTGTAGTAAAGTCATCTATTAGGATAGAGATTATACTGAAAGAATTGCAAATATTTCATAAAAAAAAAACTAAATTAATGCTCCAAATGCATCACAAAAGATTAATATAACCCAAAATTTTTAAACCAACATATCAATATATATACATATATACACACATACTTCCACATACAAACAACCAGAATAGCAATTAAAGATCTAAAACATCCAAATTGACAAGTTACGAGATAAACCCAAGTCGATAGAAATTAGAAACTACGTATACTCTCTCGATCAAATCAAATTGAATTAAATCGACAGTAAGAAAAAGGGCGTGTAGATACAATCAGAATAAAAAATAAATAAATAAAGAGTAAAGAGATTATACGAGGTAGTGGCAATCAAAGCATTTAACTAGCAAAAAAAGAAATCTAAAATAAAATAAAAAAAAATTCATTTTAAAAGACTTCTTGTATCAAAGCGAATCCAACGAACCCATCATTTGAGTGAAATAAAGTAAAAAAACAAACCTATGGGATGAAGATAAATAGATCCACTTATATTGACGATGAATTCTATTTGTTCGATACACTGTTGTCAATATGAATGTTGAGAAAGGAATACAATGGAAAAACAAAAGAACTTCAAATGAAATTTGAATAAAAGTCCAATTGAAAAACAAGAACAGTAAAGTACCGTTTGGAGTGAAGACGACAGCAAGCACGAGAAGGAAACGGACGAAGAAACGAGAAAAAACTGCCATTGCTTCAAACTCCGTACAGTTCCTCCGGTACAATGCCTAATTTTATCACTTAGGCATGCCATATGACAAATTAGCAATACCCTTTACTTTCTCACTCTAACGTATTCAACTGTTTTTCTATCCATTTTTTGATATGTTTTTTCTAACTTACTCTCACTAGACCTTCTCTGTCTAGAAGGAAGACTGCGGATGAGTGGTGGGCCAGTGGCGGCGGCGGCGGCCGGATTGGGAGGTTCCTTTGCCAAATCCAGGGGCAGATTAAGGTTTTTCTAGTGGTCTTTCTCTTGAGAGCGTGTTCATATTTGGGACGAGGACTTTGTATTAGGGTCGGAAATTAATATTGTACTGTACTATATTTATGGTACTTTTCCAATTTTGATTGGTCATTTGCTTGTTCGAAATATACCATACACCATACACATTTTTTTAGGTATTTTTATGGGTGAATATCACTGTACACATTTTTTTAAGGTATTTTTATGGGTGAATATCACTATACACACTTTTTTAAAAGTATTTTTATGGGTGAATATCACCATACACATTTTTTTAAAGTATTTTTATTGGCGAATTTTAGTGACTTTGAAATTTTATGTATTGTTATGCGATTACAATTTTGTATAATTTTGTCACTAACACCCCATGTTAGAATTTTTAATTTTTTAATAAGTAAAATGTCCTCACTACCTTTAATTATTTAAATGAATTTTAATACAAAAATATCAAAATCGAGAAATGACAAAACTGTCCCTCATGACTGTCACTGTTCTTTCTTTCTCATCTCCTTTTCCAACCACTGCCACCAACGACAACCACAACCACAACCACCGCCACCAACCAAACCCAAAATCCATGTTGACCCTTAAATTTAGCACAACCTCAACTTTGGATCACAAACAGAAAGAGGAGAGAGTGTGTATGTGACTACCATGGACTGAGAAGAAACCAAAAAGAGAGAGAGACATGAAAACAAAAACTTTCTTGTACACATTTCATCCATTCTCTATATATCTCGGCCACTAAACTATGAATTCTATGAACGGTAGAACAAGCACAGAGACAATCACAATGACCTCATCCTCGACAAATCCAAAAACCCTAGCTGGTTAACAGTCATGATCCGCAGCCCCACCACCAATCAAACGATCAAGAAAAAGCGAACTTGAAACGCTCTTCAACTCTCTTGAGGCTGCCTCTTGAAATTACAACAAATCACTAATTATTTCGCCTATTTGACTAATGATTTCATCTTCGTACTTCGAATCATCAATAGTCAAATCACTACATCCGAATCTGATATTTAGTGAAGTTTTGCTCTCATTCCCCATCTGACTATTCCTCTGCCCTGTATCTGACCCACCATCGCAAAATCACAATCTCCGCCTCTACTTTCGAAAGGTTAGGTTCAGTCCCCATCTGATTGGTCGGGCTGTGAAGTGATGGTGGTGTTGCTTGGTTTATTTATTTAAGAATCTCATGTGTGGGGATGGGGTGAGAATTGGTTTGTTCCATATGTGAAGTGGTGGTGATGGTGAGTTCTATTGATTTGAGAATTTGTTAGATATGCATATATATGTATATATAGTTTGTAAATATAAACATATAATATGTATATATGTACACCTTTATAAGGTGGAGAAGAGAGTATAGATTTGGGGTAGGAGGTTATTTGGGTCAAGTAATATTAGTTACAAATGGTTAGTTTGGTAAATTCAACATTCAAAAAGTTGACTTCATAGGTCAAGGGGCAAACATGTCATGTTAGCATGAAAGAGTGCACGGGCACGATGTACTTTTGATAGGAGGGGGTGTTAGTGACATATGGAGAAAACCTTCGTGGGTGTTTGTGAAAGAATTTTGCGAAGTTGTAACCGCATGATAATACATCAAACCTCAATAGGTGTCAGTGATATTTACCCTATTTTTATTGTGCAACTGTCCTTATTTTTTTCCTTGTGTATATGTACACACACATATACATAATATGCAAATGGTGGACACTTTGGGGTCACTCCTAGTGGTGTATATGAGATGATGGACTACATAAGTGAATTATGAAGTGTTCTAAAAAACCTGACATCACCACCACAAATATATATATCCATGAATAAAAAATTACGAAATATTCAATAGGTCGTGAATCATCATTTCAGTGTTATTTTTTTTCCCATTTCGTTGTTTATGCCCATGAAATCGCGCTTCATGACCTGTTGAAGTTCTCGCAAGTTTTGATTTGTGGCCTAAAGGATATATACATGTTTTTTCTAATTTTTAGTATTTAGTAGGTTTAAGTGATTAGCTTTCTTACCAAAAATTTTTGTCAAATTAAAATACCTACACATTATTTTCTCCCTATTTCGTTGTTCACGCCTCCGAAATCGCGCTTGACGACTTGTTGTATATCTCGTGATTTTTTGTTCCTGGCCTTAAGGGTACATGATTTTTCTAATTTTTTTGTATTTAGTAGGTTCTAATGACTAGCTTTCTTATTTGAAATTATTGTCAAATTAAAATATCTCCACGTTAATTTTTCTCCCCATTTCGTTGTTCACACCCCTGAAATCGCGTTTCACGGCCAGTTGAATATCTTATGATTTTTGGTTCGTGGCCTAACGATAAAAGTTTTTTATAATTTTTGGAATTTAGTAGGTTCTTCTGATTAGCTTTCTTACTCAAAATTCTCGTGAAATTAAAAAACTCGTAGCTTGCTTTTTTTTTTCATTTTATTGTTCACGCCTGCAAAATAACGCTCGACCTATTAAATATCTCGCAAATTTGTGTTCGTGGCCTAAAGGGTACATGCTTTTTTTTCTTTCTAATTTTTGGTATTTAGTAGGTTATGGTTACTAAATTTCTTACCCCAAATTCTTGTCGAATTAAATTTCCTTCAGGTAGCTTTGTTCACATCCTCGAAACTAGTTGGATATCTCGCAATTTGTGGTTCGTGGCCTAAAGGTTACATGTTTTTTTTAATTTTTGGTATTTAGTAGTTTATAGTGACTAGCTTTTTTATCTTAAATTCTCGTCAAATTAAAATACTTGCACGTTACTTTTTCTCCCCATTTTGTTGTTCTTACCCCCGAAATTGCGCTTCACAACTTGTTGAATATCTCACGATTTTCGGTTCGTGGCATAAAGGGTACAAATTTTTTTTCTAATTTTTAGTATTTAGTAAGTTCTAGTGACTAACTTTTTTACCAAAAATTATTGTCAAATTAAATTATCTACACATTACTTTTTCTACCTATTTCATTGTTCATGCCCTCGAAATTGTGCTTGAGCACTTGTTGAATATCTCGCAATTTTTTGTTCATGGCCTTAAAGGACACGGGTTTTTTCTAATATTTGGTATTTAGTAGGTTCCTGTGATTAACTTTCTTATCCAAAATTCCGGTGAAATTAAAATACCTGCAGGGTTTTTTTTCCCATTTTAGTGTTCACGCCCTCGAAATCACGCTTCAAGACCAATTGAATATCTCCTAATTTTTAGTTCGTGGTCTAAAAGGTACAATTTCTTTCTAAGTTTTGGTATTCTGTAGTTTCTAGTGACTAGTTTTCTTACCCAAAATTCTTGTCAAAATAAAATATTTATAGGTTAATTTTTCTCCCCATTTCGTGTTCACGCCCCCGAAATCGTGTTTCACGTCCTATTGAATGTCTCATGATTTTTGGTTCGTGGCCTAAAAGGTATAGGTCTTTTCTAATTTTTGATATTGAAAATTACATGCAAGTTATTTTTTCTCTCTATTTCATTGTTTACGCTCTCAAAATCACGCTTCACGATATGTTGAATATCTCTCAATTTTTCGTTCGTCACTTAAAGGGTACAAGTTTTTTTTTTTTATAAATTTTTTGGTATTTAGTAGGTTCTAGTGAGTAGCTTTCTTATTCAAAATTCTCAACGATAGAGCTTTCTTACTCAGAATTGTGCTTTACAACATGTTGAATATCTTGCAATTTTTGGTTCATGGTCTAAACGATAGAGGTTTTTTTTTTCCCAATTTTGGTATTTTGTAGGTTTTAGTGACTAGCTATCTTATAGAAAATGTTGTTAATTTAAAATACCTACAGATTGTTTTTCTCCCTATTTCGTTCATCACACCCCCGAAATTGCAGTTCACAACCTGTTCAATATCTTGCGATTTTGGTTCGTGACCTAAAGGTACATGTCTTTTCTAATTTTTTATATTTAGTAGGTTGTTGTTACTAGATTTTTTTTACCCAAAATTCTGCGAAATTATAATACTTGCAAGTTACTTTTTTTGTCCCATTTTGTTTTTCACGCTCCCGAAATCACGCTTCATGACCTGTTGAATATCTCGCGATTTTTTGTTCATGGCCTAAAAGATATAATTTTTTTTCTTTTAATTTTTGGTATTTTGTAAGTTTTAGTGACAAGCTTTTTTACCTAAAATTCTCATTAAATTAAAATACCTGCAAGTTTATTTTTCTCTCTATTTTGTTCAAGTTCAATATTTCTTGATTTTGGTTCATGGCCTAGAAGGTACAGATTTTTTTTCTAAGTTTTGGTATTCTGTAAGTTCTAGTGACCACCTAAAATTCTTGTCAAAATGAAATAACTGCAGGTTGTTTTTTCTCCGCATTTCTTGTTCATGCCCTTGAAATTGCATTTCACGATCTGTTGAATATCTCGCGATCTTTTGTTCACGGCCTACAGGGTACAAGTTTATCTAATTTTTGTTATTTAGTAGGTTCTATGACTAGTTTTTTAACCCAAAATTAATGCCAAATTAAAATACTTACACGTTAATTTTTCTCCCTATTTTGTTGTTCACACCCCAAAATCGCACTTCACGACTTATTGAATATCTCGTAATTCTCGTAATGTTACAGGTTATTTTTCTAAGTTTTAGTATTATGTGAGTTCTAGAGACTAGCTTTCTTATCTGAAATTCTCGTAAAAATAAAATACCTACAGGTTATTTTTTCTTCCCATTTTTATTCACGACACTGAAATCGCATTTCATGACTTGTTAAATATCTCGGGATTTTTGATTCATGACCTAAAGGATACATGTTATTTCTAATTTAGGGTATTTAGTAGGTTTTAGTGACTAGCTTTCTTACCCAAAATTATCGGGTAATTAAAATACCTGCAGGTTTCTTTTTCTTCCCATTTCATTGTTCACACCCCCGAAATCACGTTTCACGATCTGTTGAATATCTTATGATTTTTGGTTTTTGGCTTAAAAGGTACAGATTTTTTCTAATTTTTAGTATTCAGTAGGTCTAGTGATTAGATTTTTTATTCAAAATTCTCATCAAATTAAAATACTTGCAGGTTATTTTTTCTCCTCATTTCGTTGTTGACACACCTAAAATTGCGCTTCTCGACTTATTAAATATATTGCGATTTTTGGTTCATGGCCTAAAGGTTACAGATTTTTTCTAATTTTTAGTATTTATTTGGTTCTAGTGACTAGTGTTTTTTTATCCAAAATTCTCGTCAAATTAAAATACTTGCATATTACCTTTTCACCCAATTCATTATTCATGTCCTCTAAATTGCGTTTTAAGAAACTATTGAATATCTCACAATTTTTTGTTAGTGGCCTAAATCTTTAGGGTTTTTTCTAATTTTTGTATTCACTAGGTTCTAGTGACTAGCTATCTTAGTGGAAGTTCTCGTCAATTTAAAATACCTGCAGGTTACTCTTTCTCGCCATTTCGTTTTTCATATCTCTAAAATCACGTTTCACAACCAGTTGATTATATCTCGCAATTTTTGATTTGTGGCCTAAAGGGTACTAATTTTTTTTTTTTCATAGGTTTCAGTGACTAGCTTTCTTACCCAAAATTCTCTTCAAATTAAAATAACTACACATTGCATTCAATCCCCTGAAATTGCGCTTTACGACATATTGAATATCTCACGATTTTTGATTCGTGATCTAAAGGGTATAGGTTTGTTCTAGTTTTTTTATTTAGTATGTTCTAGTTAATAAATTTTTTACCCGAATTTTTTGTCAAATTAAAATGCCTACAGGTTTTTTTTTCTCCCCATTTTGTTGTTCACCCCTGAAATTGTTCTTCTTGACCTTTTCAATATATCCTGATTTTTGCTTCGTGGCCTAAAGGGTTCAGGTTTATTTTTTTTTCTAATTTTTGATAGTTAGTAGTTTCTAGTGAATATATTTTTTTACCAGAAATTCTTGTCAAATTAAAATGTTTGCACGTTGTTTTTCTCCCAATTTCATTATTCTCGCCCCCAAAATCACACTTCACGACCTGTTGAATATCTTACGATTTTTTATTCATGGCCTAAAAGGGATATAGGTTTTTTCTAAGTTTTGGTATTCTATAGGATTCTAGTGATTACCTGAAATTCTCGTTCAAATAAAATACCTACAGATTGCTTTTTCTCCCTATTTCGTGTTCACGCCCCCAAAATAGCGTTTTCACGACCTGTTGAATATCTCGCGATTTTTTGTTCGTGACCTAATGGGTACAAGTTTTTTTATTCTAATTTTTGGTATTGAGTAGGTTCTAGTGACGACCTTTATTACTCAAAATTTTCACAAAATTAAAATACATGTAGGTTATTTTTTCTCCCTATTTCGCTGTTCACCACCCCAAAATCACACTTCACCACTTATTGAATATCTCCCAATTTTTGGTTTGTGTCTAAAAGGGTACATGTCTTAAATTTTTGGTATTTTGTATGTTTTACTGACTAACTTTCTTATCCACAATTCTCTTCAAATTAAAATAACTACACATTGCTTTTTCCTCCCATTTCGTTGTTCATGCCCCCAAAATTGCGCTTTACGACATGTTGAATATCTCACAATTTTTGGTTCATGACTTAAAGAGTATTGGTTTATTCTAGTTTTTATTATTCAGTAGGTTCTCGTGAATAGTTGTATTAACTGAAGTTTTTGTCAAATTAAAATAGCTACAGACTTTTTTTCTCTCCCCATTTCGTTGTTCACCCCTGAATTTGTGTTTCATGACATTTTTAGTATCTTGCAATTTTTGCTTCATGGCTTAAAAGGTACATGTTTTTTTTCTTCTAATTTTTGATATTTAGTAGATTCTAGTAGAAATTCTTGTCAAATTAAAATATTTGTATGTTATTTTTTCTCCCAATTTCCTTATTCTCGCTCCCAAAATCATGTTTTGTAAGAACCGTGACCATTTTTGGCCAGTTTTCTTATATTTTCATTTATGGTCATATTGATGCTTTAAATGATTATATATGTGTTTTAAATGTGAAATACATGTTTGGATAACATATCTAAGGTTTGGGAAAATTTTTGGAGCGTTTGACTAAAGTTGACTTTTTCGGGTCCGGTCAACCCGTGGGCGCGGGGCCCGTGGGCTCAGAAAATCTAAAAGTCTCGGAATGACTTCAAATTTGAAGGATAAGTTAAATAAAATATTTTACGTGCGACGGAATCGATTTCGTGTCAATCGGAGTTACGGAACTCCGAAAACGAGCCCGGGAAGGTTTAGTGAAAAAGTAATGACATTGTTGTAATTATGGGTAGGTCCTTTTTCTATAAATAGAAGAGGAGAGAACCCAGCCCTATTATCTTCTTCCCTCAGCCGTGAACATCATATATCTACACACAAACATAGCAACTTCTTCTCATTCTCTTCTTCATCAATTTAGAGGGACTTCAGGTGGGATTTTGAGTTCGCCGAATAAGGAAGAAATGATCTATGCGACGAAGGCTTGAATTTGATCGATCCGAAATTAATTTCCAAGAAAGTAAATTTTCTCAAGTGAAGTAAGGAATAGCTTGAAATTATAGCTATTGAGGTAGGGGTGTGTGTTGTGTCTTACATTTCAAGTTTAGTTTTATATTTTTAGCATAAAATTGATGTAATTATGTTATATATGATAAAATGAGGTTTTGTGAATTTATTGTTGGATTTAATTGATGAGGTATGTCTTTTAGATTGGAAATGGTTGGTAGATGTCATTGAATGCATGAATTGCTTAATTGTGCAAATTGTTCATATATATTGCATTTATGGAATCTTTGGGAATTGAAAGTATGCTTGTGGCATTGTGAATGGTTGAATAACATGCTAGAATGGATATAGGGCATGTATTGAGTGCAATGCATCCAATGTGCGAATGTATGTGCAAAAAGGTGAAGTATTTTATGTTTGTAATGAATACTCGGGAATGACTCCTAGAAAATAGAAGAGGAAAACATCCTCTTTGGGGTTGAAAGTCCTCTACCTTGCGCAAGTGGGTGGTGACCGGACGGGTTAGTAGCCCGAAATAGCCAAAGGGTTTTAAGACGTGGGACTATGGTACATATTTTGGGTGTGTGGTGTGAGTGTGAGTTCAATTTCGAGTACAATGTGATTTTGTGTTGAACTATGTGAAGTGACGTAACTTATGTGAAGTAAGTGGAATTGTGGATGAATTTGAATGTATCATATATTATAGATATGATGGATTGTGCAATGACATATGTTGTGAAATTATGGTTGTCGAATGTATTTGATGAGTATGCCATGAAAATGAACGTATTGCTTTGACTAGAATGCTAGGAAGCATGACACGTAGCTAAATTGTGCATTGGTAATTCCTTTATGCAATTATATGAAATATAGACTTGAGTGGATCGCACAACATATTACTTTGAGCCGTTGAATTTGCTCATCCCCTTACATTAATATTTTCAGGACATGGCAAGGAAGTGACAGATGGTGAGCATTCATGATATAGATTCGGAGTCTTAGAACTCATTTTCTTGTTGATTTTGTACGTTTGGCTATCCGTGCCGGCTTGTGACACGTTATCTATGTAGTTGTAGTCATGGTTGGATTTTTAGCATTTTTGGACTTTGTGCATGAAATTCTTGTAATGACTATGAACTTGGAAACCATTTAGATTTGGAATGTATACTTTGGACCCAATGAATGTTTTTGGGATTGTATAAATGTTGTAGTTACATTATCATATATGTAACTTATGTTGTTCATTTGAATCTTATATGTATAAAGATGAGGTTGGTTAATGGGAATGAATGTGGATTATGAGACCTTTGTGATTCAAATGTGTTATTTGATGAATGGGTATGATGATTTGGTATTTCTAGATGATTTGGGTGTTGTTGGATGAGTTCTAGGTATTGGAAAAGCTTAGATATGAGTTTTGGGGAGAATTTTGGTCAAAAAATGTATATATGGGGTTTCCAGGTTGAATCAGTCGACTGATTACTTTCTATAAGTCGACTAACGTTGGCAGTGTGTTTTAAAGCTTTCCAGAGCACCAAATTAGTCGACTAATGCACCTCATAAGTCGACTGATGCCCTATAAGTCGACTCATCAGTCGACTAATTCAGATTTTCAAAATCTTGAAATAGGTATAACTTGGTCATTTCAAACCCAAATCAAGTGATTCTTTTTTTAAAATTAAGTATTTTTGGATTCTCTATCTAATGGGACAAGTATCAGTTTCAGATTCCAAACACACAAAGTGTTGAGTTCTGAGAGTGAGTGATTTTTGGGAGTGTGGATAAATAAAATCCTCACTAAGGTGTTATGATTTGATGTAGGGTCCATGAGGATTGGATAAGGTGGAGTTATGCACATCTATGTGCAAGAACAGAGTTAAGCTTCCACGGTAATTGAGGGTAAAAAGAGTCCATTAGGACCAATGGACGGGTTAACCTCCGATTTCCCGGGAGTCGGGGGATCGGGGCGTTACAGAATGGTATATTAACCTCTGGTTTCCCGAGAGTCAGGGGATCGGGGCGTTACATGTTTCATGGCTTGTTCAATATCTCATGATTTAGAATTCGTGGCCCGAAGGACATAGGATTTTTCTAAGTCTTGGTTTTCTATAGGTTCTAGTGACTAGCTAAAATTCTTGTCAAAATAAAATACTTGCAGATTGCTTTTTCTTCCTATTTCGTGTTCACGCCCCCAAAATTATTTTTCACGACCTACTGAATATCTCGCGATTTTTTGTTCGTGGCCTCAAGAGTACATGTTTTTTCTAATTTTTGGTATTGAGTAGGTTCTAGTGACTAGTTTTATTATCCAAAGTTTTCACAAAATTAAAATACATGTAGGTTACATTTTCTCCCTATTTCGTTGTTCACCACCCCGAAATCACACTTTATGACCTGTTGAATATCTCTCAATTTTTGGTTCATATGTTAAAGGGTATAGGGTTTTTTTTTAATTTTTTTGGTATTTATAGGTTCTACTGACTAGCTTTCTTATTCAAAATTCTCATCAAATTAAAATACCTGCAGGTTGCTTATTATCCTCGTTTTGTTGTCCATGCCACCGTAATATCGCTTCACGACTTGTTGAATATCTTTGAATTTTTGGTTTGTGGCGTAAAGAGAACAAATTTTTTCTAGTGACTAACTTCCTTACCAAAAATTCTCACAAAATTAAAATATTTGTAGGATGTTTTTTTCTCTCCATTTCATTGTTCACGCCCTTGAAATCACGTTTCACGACCTGTTAAATATATCACGATTTTTGGTTTATGGCTTAAAGAGTACTAAGTTTTTTTCTAATTTTTGGTATTCAGTAGATGATATAGTGAATAAATTTTTTATTCAAAATTCTAGTCAAATTAAAATAGCTGCAGGTTGCTTAAAAATAACTACATGACACTTTTTCTTCTCATTTCGTTGTGCACAATTCCAAAATCACGAATCACGACTTGTTAAATATCCTATAATTTTTTGTTCATGGCCTAAATGTTACATGTTTTTTTCTTCTTCTAATTTTTGGTATTCAATAGTTTCTAGTGACTAATTTTTTTACCCGAAACTCTCCTCAAATTAAAATACTTCTTCATTTGTTTTTCTCCCATTTCGTTGTTCTCTCCCCCAAAATCGTGCTTCATGACCTGCTAAATATCTCACAAATTTTGATTCGTGGCCTACAAGATAGATATTTTTTCTAAGTTTTGGTATTCTGTAGGTTCTAGTGAGTACTTGAAATTTTTATCAAAACAAAATACCTAAAGAATGTTTTTCTCCCCATTTCGTGTTCACGCCCCCGAAATTGCGTTTTACGACTTGTTAAATATCTCACAATTTTTGGTTCGTGACTTAAAAGATACGGGTTATTTCTAATTTTTGGTATTGAGTATGTTCTAATGACTAGATTTAGTACCTAAAATTCTCACAAAATTAAAATACCTGTATGTTGCTTTTTCTCTCATTTCGTTGTTCACCACCCCGAAATCACGTTTCACAATCTGTTGACAATTTTTGGTTTGTGTCTTATAGGGTACATGTTTTTTTTTTTTTTTAATTTTTGGTATTAAATAAGTTCTACTAACTAGTTTTCTTATTCAAAATTTTCATCAAATTAAAATACCCGCCAGTTATTTTTTCTCCTCATTTTGTTGTTCACACCCCCATAATCCCATTTCACGATTTATTGAATATCTTGAAAATTTTGGTTCGTGGCATGAAAGGTACAAGTTTTTTATAATTTTTGGTATTCAATAGGTTCTAGTGACTAACTTTCTTACTCAAAATTATCATCAAATTAAAATACTTGAAGGTTATTTTTTCACCCAATTTCGTTAGGTTCTAATGACTAGCTTTCTTATCCAAAATTCTCGTCAAATTAAAATTACACATTTGTTTGCCCATTTTGTTGTTCACGCTCCCAAAATAGCGTTTTACGACTTTTTGAACATTTCACTATTTTTGGTTCGTGGCCTAAAGGGTACAAGTTTTTTTCTTCTAAATTTTGGTATTTTGTAGGTTTTCATGACAAGATTTTACCCAAGATTATCGTCAAATTAAAATACCTACAGGTTGCTTTTTCTCTTCATTTTGTTGTTTATACCTAGAAATCGCATTTCACAACTCGTTGAATATCTTGCGATTTTTTGTTCATGATCTAAAGTCTACAAGTTTTTTTTTCTAGATTTTAGTATTCAGTAGCTTCTAGTGACAAACGTTTTTACTCAAATTAAAATACCTGCAGATTATTTTTTTTCCACTCCATTTCATTGTTCATGTCTCCGAAATTACATTTTATGAATTTTTGAATATCTCGTGATTTTTGGTTTGTGGCCTAAGGGTGGAGGTTTTTTCTAATTTTTTGTATTCAGTAGATTTAGTGACTAGCTTTCTTACCCAAAATCCTCATCAATGTAAAATACTACATACTACAGGTTACCTTTTCTCCACATTTAGTTATTCATGTCTCTGCAATCGCGTTTCATGACCTATTGAATATATCTCGCAATTTTTAGTTCATGCCCTAAAGGGTACAGGTTTTTTAAATTTTTTATATTTTGTAGGTTCAAGTGACTATCTTTCTTAACCAAAATTCTCATCAAAATAAAATAATTGCACATTGCTTTTTCTCTACATCTCGTTATTCACTTCCCCGAAATTGCATTTCACGACCTATTAAAAATCTCGCGATTTTCGATCGTAACCTAAAGGGTGATGGTTTTTTCTAAGTTTTGGAATTTTATAGGTTCTAGTGACTATTCGAAATTCTCGGTAAAATAAAATATCTGTAGGTTGCTTTTTATCTCTATTCCATATTCACGCCCTCTAACTCGCGATTAACGACCTATTGAATGTCCATGATTTTTTTATTCGTGGCCTAAATGGTACAAGTTTTTTTTTTGTTGAATATCTTGAGATTTTTGGTTTAGGGGCTAAAGGGTACAAGATTTTTTTCTTCTAATTTTTGTATTTAATAGGTTCTAATGGTTTTCTTAACCAAAATTCTCATCAAATTAAAATACATGTGGTTGTTTTTTCACATAAATTCATTGTTCACGTCCTCGAAATCCCGCTTCACTAAGTGTTGAATATCTCGTGATTTTTTGTTCGTGCCTAAAGGGTACAAGTTTTATCTAATTTTTGGTATTTAGTAGGTTCTAGTGACTAGCTTTCTTATCCAAAATTTTGGTCAAATAAAATTATCTACACATTAAGTTTTCTCCCCATTTCGTTGTTCATGTCCTCGAAATTGCGCTTCACGACTTGATAAATATCTCGCAATTTTTTTTCGTGTCCTAAAGGTACATGTATTTTCTAACTTTTTGTATTTAGTAGGTTCTAGTGACTAGCTTTATTATCCAAAATTCTCGTCAAATTAAAATATTTTCTCTTTGTTTTTTCTCTCCATTTTGTTGTTCACACCTTCGAAATTGCGTTTCCTAAAGGGTAGATGTGTTTTCTATGTTTTGGTATTTTGTAGGTTCTAGTGACTAGCTTTTTTACCAAAAATTCTCATCAAAATAAAATACATGCGGGTTGGTTTTTCTCCCTATGTATGTTCACACCCCTGAAATTGCATTTTTTGACCTATTGAATATTTCGCGATTTTTGGTTCGTGGCCTAAAGGATATATGTTGTTTCTAATTTTTGGTATTGAGTAGGTTTTAGTGACTAACTTTTTTACTCGAAATTCTAGCAAAATTAAAATAATTGTAGGTTGTTTTTTCTCCTAATTTTGTTGTTCATGCCCTTGAAATCACGCTTCACGACCTGTTAAATATATTGCCATTTTTTGTTCAGAGCTTAAAGTGGCTAGCTTTTTCATTCGAAATTATCATCAAATTAAAATATCTGCAGGTTACTTTTTATCCTCATTTTGTTGTTCACACCTCTAAAATCATGATTCACGACTTATTAAATATTTTGCAATTTTTGGTTAATGGCCTAAAGGTTACAAATTTTTTTCTAATTTTTGGTATTTAGTAGATTTTAGTGACTAGCTTTTTTATCCAAAATTTTTGTCAAATTAAAATATCTGCAGGTTGCATTTTTATCCCATTTTGTTGTTCACATTCCCGAAATTGCGCTTCACGAATTATTGAATATCTCACGATTTTTGGTTTGTGACTTAAAAGTATAGATTTTTTTCTAATTTTTGGTATTTAGCAGGTTCAAGTTACTAGCGTTTTTTCCCATTTCGTTGTTCACATCTCCGAAATCGAGCTTCACAACTTGTTGAATACATCTCTCGATTTTTGGTTTGTGACATAAAGAGTACATGTTTTTTAATTTTTGTTTATTTTGTAGGTTCTAGTCACTAGCTTTCTTATTCTCGCAAAACTAAAATACCTGCATGTTACTTTTTCTCCCCATTTCGTTGTTCATCATTTCAAAATCACGTTTTACGACTTGTTGAATATCACGCAATTTTTGGATCGTGCCTTAAAGAGTACACGTTGTTTTGAACTTTTAGTATGCAGTAGATTTTACTGGCTAGCTTTTTTATTTAAAATTTTCATCAAATTAAATTTTTTGTAGGTTTTTTTATCCTCATTTCATTGTTCACGCTCCCATAATCCCGCTTCATGACATGTTGAATATCAAGCTCCACATTGAAGACAACCACTGCCATCATGAGAAGTCACACCGCACCGCCGCATAACCGACCCACCATTATCCACCAGTTCCAAGCTTCATCGCTGGAGCTTCACCAACAGAACCACCTAGAATTCACCGCTGTTCTCACAGCCGAATCAACGTCGACACCATTAAAGCACCATCAACCGTCGACCTCCATCACCACACCACTCTAATATGAAATTTATATATATCTACATATATATATATATATATATATATATATGTATATGTATAATTTTATTATAATCTTAAATTCATATATATATAAATTTGATGGGCATTTTGGTCCGTTCAACTAATTTTTTGACAAAACTAACGAAATTTTGAACGGAGATGGTCTTTGTCATAACAGAGCAAACCTTAGGGGAGCACGGTGCAACAAAATCTATTAGTTTGATGTCGGGTGTAATTAGGCCAAAGATTTGGAGAGGTCAGTGTAATGTACCCTAAATTTAATTGGTTGTGCTTTGATTTAAGGAATCTTGGATGCTTTTATTTTTTTGGTAAAGTTATTATATGTTTCTATTGAACTAAGCTGGGGGTAAGTATGTCGTTTTGCAAGATAAGAGAGAGTCAAAGGGTATACAAGTCTTTTTATATCGTATCAAAGCTGTCAATACACGGTTTGTGGTCTCTTTAAAAGATAAAGTAAATACTAAATTTTGTTTTTTTGTGATATTAAGTCAAATCACAAGAGATCTGATTGTAATTTACTCATTATTTTAAATGTGTGACCGAGTTATTAATACCAACTTCCATTTAGGCCGTCCAACCAAATAGTGATCTGAGACGTCAGCGCAATTTTTAAACACGCATGAGAAGTCTCTGTAATTTTGGAGTTCATGTAATTTACGGATTCACAGGCTTCAGAAACTATGTTCGATACAGAATTAGACTTTTAAAAGACTTTAATACCCTTAAACATTTGAAAAATGGTTCAAGACCATATCAGAAAATCCAGTGATCTTATCCTTGTGTAGTTCCAAACTGCCAATACCACTGATTCTTTTCCACAAACAACCAGAAAAGGAGAGAAAAGAAAAAGAAAAGGAAAGAAAAAGGAATGGCAACAGTCTTCCTCTCAACAGCGAACAATTCGTTCCCTTCTCTTCTATTATCACCATCATCGTCATCTTCTTCTTCTTCTTACACCACATCTATAACATCAAGTTACTTGAACAAACACAACGTAAGGACACACTTAACTCTGTGCAAGGCAGTGGGTGAGTCATTGCCTTCTCCACCAATTCTCACCAAAAGAAGCATTTCTATATGCCTCACCACCACCTTCCTCTTCTCCTTAGCCGGAAAAGGCCACTCTAATTCCAATGCAGCGATTCTAGAGGCAGACGATGATGAAGAGCTCATGGAAAAGGTGAAGAAGGACAGAAAAAAGAGGCTTGAAAGACAAGGTGTCATCAACTCATCCAACAAAGAGACAGGTTAGGTTCTTATATATATATATATATATATATATATATATATATACAATTTACAAATATATACTTTCAAAGATATCCCACAAAGTGCATAATACTAATATACCCATTGACGAATTTCTGTGAGTTTCTGTTTAATTTCAAAATGTCTTTGTGTTTAGCTGCAATTTGAGTCATTTGATCCATTTGTCCAGCACCTAATTAATAAAAATGATGCTTGATGGTAATGAATTTGTTTTCTAGGCACAACCAATTTAATTCCCCTTCCAGATGATGGGATTATTTGGGGATGGGATTTGGCCCAAGTGGGACTATTAGATTTTGTGGGTTGTTGCCAGTTCCATATGCTGGAAATGAGCAATTTAGAAATAGCGATTCCTATTGGTGATTCAATACAATCATCATGATGTAAAGTTAAGAAAGGAATTGATGCTATTTGTATTTGATCCCATACCTTTTCAAGAACATACTATATTAATTTGAAGGACATGACACCTAATAGACTACTAAAGTTTTATTAACAATTTGCTGCCAAAATGTTTGAATGGTCCTATATCCCCAGCCTTGATAAGAAAAAATTATTGAAGTGCATAGGCTATTGAAAAATCAGCTTGATTAGTCAAAGAGAGCTTTTTTTTTTTGGTTTGGTGTTCTGCACTTACTTATCACTTGAGTATCAAAACTGATGTTGCTTCCATGAAGTTCTCTGAGCACACCATGTTGAAATTATTTTGCAGCATATCTGCAAGATCTTGTGTACAAGCTTGGCAAAGTCGGTCAAGCCATAGATAACAATGATCTCTCCGCAGCAAGTTCTGTTCTGGGTCAGAGCACTGATACAGATTGGATCAAGAAAGCTAATGCAGCTTTCACCAAGGTCACTCACCCTGGTTTTTAATATTTTGCATACATTTGGTCAGTATATAGTTTATATACAGCAGATTATCTTCAATGAATTTTCGTTTCATGTACCTTTTCAACAGCTGAGCTATGGTCCTGAAGAGAAGACTCAGGTGGATACATTTAATTCCTCACTAGTATCTTTGATATCATCAGGTAAAGTACCAATGACTCGGGCTTATTCAATAAGGTGTCACAAAACCAAATTTCACTGGATTTGTGCCTTGTAATTACATATGTTAAATTAATTCGCGTGATACTGGAACACCAAATCTATCCTCGTGTGCTCTGCAGTTGTTCGGAATGATGTTGAAGCCTCTAAAATAGCCTTTGTATCATCAGCCAGTGCATTCGAGAAATGGACGGCCTTAACTGGCCTGGTTGGACAGCTCAAGGGGCTTTAAGGGGGAGAGATTTTCATTACTTTTGTTTTTAAGTTTGTGTAAGAAGAAAATTTCATGCAATTTCGAGTTTTTTTTTTTTTTGGTGGATTATTTCATTTCATTCTCCTCTGACAATCGAAATAATTTCAACTGGGTACAATGCCAGCATGTGAGTTGTACTCGTTTGCTCAACTTGTTCGAGCTTGGGTTGTAATCTAATTTCTTGGTAAACAATCAAATTTTGATGTGATACTTCTTTTGTATTTTGAATGACCTGATTGTGCTGTTGTTGTGTAGCCACAAGTTAGCTAGCTCCACAATTTGGCAGATACAGGAAGCTTTTGTAGTTGAAATCAAATAAAATCAAGGATTAAAGCAGACTACATACATACATACATACTTTATATCCATTTCAATCTGGACAATCACATTTGGTCTCCATCAAGTAAGTTCATTTCAATAATGGTCCTGTGTTGAACCTACCTTTCCAATGTACAATATATACTGGGAATATAGCTATCCATCCAGCATCTGATCTTGAAAATACCTGAGAAGTTAATTCTGTGTCATCCAGTGAAAAGAATACCTGAAAAGAACCGGTCTTGATTGGACGAATAGAAGGTAGTCAGAATATGAGGGAGTCAGTAACTGAATACATCAACTACTTATTACATACCAGTTTTAACACCATAATGTTACATAGATCTCTGCAAGCTACAAGTCCCTTAAGTGAGACAGAGGTTGCGGACTTGAAGGCCTAATCTATGATGGAAGATTACTAATACATGTCCCTTAAAGGCCTAACCTATGATTTTGCATACACGAGTCTCCATGAACAATGAGAATATTATCACAAACAACAATGATACTACAGTCATCCAAAGAAAACCACAAACTTATAAAGTTCAGGTGGTGGAGAGAAGAAGCATTAACTTAATTGATACGCTAACTCAAGGCTTGGCCTCGCCAGTCTGGTTGCCATGGCTGCCATTCTCGATCAATTCTCCCTCGTTCTTCTTGCTTTTATCGTTGTCCATCAAATTATTTCGTTCCACATTGATCATGTTTACTGCTTCTCTCTCTTTAGTTTCTCCCACAGATCCAAAGACACTACTTTTGTTTTTCTCCTCCTCTCCTTCAACTTCATACTTCTTTTCCTCAGCAGTACCTGTCTCTGGTTTGTCCTGTTTCCCGGAACCATTCTCTCTGCCTTCCTCAAGTGGTTTCTGCTCCACTTTTTCTTGAACTTGTACATCCTCCATTTTCCCTTTATCATTTTGAGTTACTTCAGAACCATCAGCTACTTCCCCAACCTGGTTCTCTTCTGAATTTCCTGGTTCTGCTTCTGGATTCTTCTTGTGTTCTTCAGCATCATTAGTCATTTTAACATCTTGCGAAGCCTTAATTTCTTCAGGAGGGGCATCTTCAACTTTAGTATCTGTATCTTGGGTTGCATCTTTATTTTCCTCTTTGTTTTCCTTCAGAACATCCTTCTCAATATTTGAAGCTGAATTATCCTTCTCAGTTTTTTCTGCCACTTGCATGTGATCTTCTTTCACCGCTTCAGATTCTTCAGGGCCAACTTCTTTTTCTTTGGTATCCTTCACGGCCTCAGTTTCTTCAGGAGCAGCTTCTTTTTTCTTCACGGCCTCAGTTTCTTCAGGAACAACTTCTTTTTCCTTCACGGCCTCAGTTTTTTCAGGAGCAACTTCTTCTTCCTTCATGGCCTCAGTTTCTTCAGGAGCAACTTCTTTTTCTTTGTTATCCTTCTTTGAAGCTGAAGATTTCCTGCTTCGTTTCTTTGGGGACTCACTTTCTGGCGGAGTAGTTGCCTTTACCTTCTCACTAATCCTGGCTGATCTCCTTGGGGTTTCACCTGTTCCCCAATCAAACTCTGATATTGCTGGGCTGCCAGGGTGTGATTTTAAGTACTGTTCCAACTGTCTCTTGTTAGTGATCTCCTCTCCTGTTGGGGCAGTGAATATGATCTCATTCTTCTTAGGAGTCCCACCTTTTTTGGGCATGAACTACAGAAAAAGATAAAGCTTTGTGTAACACAACCGATTCCTCTGGAAAAGAAGAACAAAGTATCCAAAGAGCATACAAATATCACAGTGAAGTTTGGCATTTCTTTAAAAAATGAGTGGAAGATCCAAACTAAAGTAACAAAGTGGCATTAAATACCCTGATAACCAGATCACATCCAAAAGTGGGAATAAAAAGTAAAGAATATAGATAAATTCTGCCTACTGAGCATATAATTTAGAGCTAGCGTCATACTATAGAGAGAGAAAAAAAATACTCTTGGGTATCCTGCTTCATATCAATATGAGATGATGATCAAGATCTGGACTTAATCAGTTATGGAGATCTTTCTTCTTCCATTCATAAAAAAGAAATACTCATGACCTCCCCTCCGAAATAATTAATTACAATCAGCTGGCTGAGATAATCATGGTTTCAAAGGATTAGGAAGAAACCACGGAACAGGGTGTGAGAGTTGCATTTGATTCTAAAGGGAAAATGGGTGAAAGAAATTGACAAGCAAGTTTCATTGATGAACCACCAATATTTTCAGCATTTCCAATATATCATTTCAACTTCACTTGATGCCAGTTCAAACCTCTTTACTTTTGTTTTAAAAGAAAACCACTTTTAAACCAATTATTCTTTAGAAGATCAAACATGTATTCATGTAAATCAAGAAAAATAAAGTTCTTATATGTGGTTTTGAACCATGTGGACTATGATGTGAATGTGGTTAGTCAAAATGTCAATTTCATAAACAATTATTTTAGAAGCCATATAAATTGTGTTTTGTCCACACCGGCCACTTGATCGCTGATGGCAGAATGACTACAAAAATGAAACAGGCAGGGCATCTCCATAGTGATCTGATCATTGTTGAACTCCAGCTATCCATCTCAAGTCAAAAGCATGCCTGAAGCACTTGTTGCGGTCACTATCAGAGACTTAAATAAATTGCCTTAACTAGACTGACTACAAACTGACCAAAGTTTAAGCCCAAATCAAAAGTAAAACCGTGTGTTCAAATTTCCTCGAAAAATTTCAAAATATATAATTTATTTGAGAAGTGCAAATGCAGTGCATATCAGAAAAAAGAGCTCATACCAGCAAAAATGGTAAATAGATATGTCCACAAAATTTGTTACACTACATAATGTTTTAGCTTTTGACATGTGTGTGTGTGTTTTTTAATTGGTGTTGTTGGATACCACTCTCATGTTTTTTGTTGTTGGTTCACGTGACACTCTTAACAGGATGTGTGTTAGCCCATAAAAGATTAAAATTTTACCCTCCTTGACACCAATTGGTTTTAGGTGAGATGACAGCTTGAGATCTGACAAGTGGTATTAGAGCTAGAGGTCACGGGTTCGACTAGCGTGAGTGCCATCATGTGGATACCTCTCATGTTTGTTGTTGGTTCACGTGACACCCTTAACAGGATGTAAGTTTACCCTTCTTAACACCAATTGGTTTTAGGTGAGATGACGACTTGAGATCTGACAAGTGGTATCAGAGTTAGAGGTCATAGGTTCGACTCGCATGAATGCCATCGTGTGGGGAAGTGTTGTTGAATACCACTCTCATGTTTGTTGTGTTCACGTGGCACTCTTAACAAGATGTGTGTTAAAAGTTTGTCCTCCTTAACACCAATTGATTTTAAGTGCACTTGAGATCCGACAAGTGATATAAAAAAATATCAAACTTAGAGGTTAACACCAATTGGTTTTAGGTGAGATGGCGGCTTAAGATCCGACAAGTGATATCAAAGTTAGAGGTCACAGGTTTGACTCGCGTGAGTGTCATCATGCGGGGAGTGTTGTTAGATACCATTCCCATGTTTGTTGTTAATTTACGTGACACTCTTAAAAGTATGCATGTTAGCCCGTAAAAGATTAAAAATTTGACCTCCTCAACACCAATTGGTTTTAGGTGAGATGACGGCTTGAAATCTGACAAGTGGTATCAAAGCTAGAAGTCACGGGTTCAACTCGCGTGAGTGCTATCGTGTTGGGGAGTGTTGTTGGATACCACTCTCATGTTTGTTGTTTGTTCCCGTGGCACTCTTAACAGGATGTGTGTTAGCCCGTAAAAGATTAAAAGTTTACCCTCCTTAACACCAATTGGTTTTAGGTGAGATGGCGGCTTGAGATCCAACAAGTGGTATCAGATCTAGAGGTCACAGGTTCGACTCGCGTGAGTGTCATCGTGTAGTGGAGTGTTGTTGGATACCACTCTCATGTTTGTTGTTGGTTCACGTGACACTTTTAATAGGATGTGTGTTAGCCCGTAAAAGATTAAAAGTTTACCCCTTGGATTTAGGTGAGATGGCAACTTGAGATTCGACAAGAATTGGCAGTCCAATACTACTAGGAAACTTAAGTTTCCAAGTTGATATAAAAAAATTACGAGATGTAGATATGTAACTCTATAATTTGGCACAAAAAATACGACTGTGCAACACACAATAAAAAGTAATCATACTCCAGGTGGAGCTTTGAAGTAAATGAGAGGAATGAACCACAACATTAAGAAATTTCTCAAAAGATTTAAAACCAAGGTACAATCTTCTTGCCGTGTAATTTGATTTGCAAAATTGGTGATGAATAAGAACATGTTGTCTTCCTGCTTTATTTATTTATTTAAACCATAGCCATTGCCAAATTTATTTATCAGAAGTTAGAAGTAGGCATTACCTGCCAATAACAGTTGTTCTGATTGAAGGTAAAATGAAGGGAGCTTGTTCGAAAATGGCTTTCCTATGGACAACCTAAATCACTAACAAATAGAAATGGAAGAGAGATTTTTTATCCAAATTCAAAGTGCCAAAAAGACGAGCAGAAGGCCGAAAAGAAGGTTAGTTATGGCCATGAGCGAGAGTATAATTTATACAAGGAACTTACCAAGAAATGGATCCGTGGAAATAGTTGGGATTAGGGTTCATTGAGTTGAGGTGTGTAAAAGATCCCTTGTCGAAATAGAACTGTCAGTAAAAATAAACCAAAATTAATACCTTTTTTCAGATTTAGTATTCATACTAAGTTCCACGGTTTTTGTATTTTGACAAAAACCAACTTGTTCCGAGCATTATGCCCAATATACTTCGTGTATTCAATCAACAAATTGTAAAATTCAATGCTTGAGTAATAGTCACAAGGTTAGTTTTGAAGTGAAATTTATATAATCATCTTTCCACAAGTTTGATGTACATCAGAGACTTATATTTGTTCACAGATTTCTTTGCCATTCCCATGGGCGTTCCATTTTCCAATATACTCAGCTCTTAACGTTTTGGTTGACGTTCGCACTTTCATGACCTTGTCTATAATTCCCAAGTCTTTCCAAAATTTCTTTAATTTTATGCCCATACTGGTCTCTAACTAGGTAGGAGAAGGGAGCCAATCAAACTCTTCAGTGACAGAAGCCAAAGGGAAGAACTGTATTGCAATATCACCCAGACAATTTCCACCTAGCCCAGTTTGTCCAAGCAAATTCCGTGTTCTTTTCAACACAAACAATCCAAATGATAATATCACCAAATAAACGTTCTCTTTGCGCATCATGGAAGTAGAAGTCCAGAAGATGATAAATCCAAGAAACCACCATTCAACCAATCCTGTCTGAAGTAAAAGCCCCTAAAAAAATCAATTGGTGTTGCAAGGTAGTTGCGACTTTTTTCTTGCTCCTCACTGACAGTCACCTAGGGTTCGACAATTTTCAAGGCAAAGCTCATGATCTGTGAAAGCAATGCAATAGACCAAACCAGCTTACAAAATCGATCAATGCTGCCTAACACTTGGACAAAAATAAATGGGTCCCCCACCCTCCCAGGCACGTTTTCAAGGAAAAGGTAGGGACTATGTTTCCTTTAGCCAACCACAGTTATATATCTTCTACATAAATTATGTTTCATCAAGCAGACAAAGCACCATCATCAGTAAGGTTTCAGCTATAATTATTAAACCAAGAAATTCTGTTCTACATGAGATATGTCCCTACGTAACTTTGAACCATCAGCCAGTACCTGAACTCATGTCTTTTTTCTCTTCCTCTCCTTGTACAGCTCCAGCTCCTGCCAAACTTCTGGGGAAGCCTCGACCACAGTGCTTACTGATGTGTTCATGTAAATATACAAGTATCTATGAATAAAGTTATTTTCAGCAGTAGAATATACGAAATCACATGAGGCACATCACATTCCCTCTTCAACTGACTTCTATTGGTATCCGGTGCTTAGATGTCTGGCTCTACCTTTTTTTTTTTTGCTGTGTTTTGTGTGTGTGTGTGTGGTGGGGGGCCATTAACTGGTTTGGCGGTCTAACGCTTGAGCGACTTCGAGTCTCATAGCAGCAACTTTGTGAAATATTAAAGGTCGGGTCTGTCTCAAGTCCTCACTCCCCAGGACCCTGCTGTAGTGAGACCAGAACTGGATAATGTCCCTTTGTTCCTTGTGTTGATTTTTTTGGGTGGGGGGAAATCAATGTCCTCACTAATACTCGGGTGTTTTGATGCTACTTAGAATTGATCATTTATAGAACCAGATCAGAAATATATGATCTCATGAGTTTCAAAAATCAAAGTTGACAATCAACTCAACAGCTCACTGATATAAGTATGGTCCCCGTCTCACAAAATATAATGCCAAATATCCTTCCCTCTTTTTCCCCTTAACCATGACTCTCTCATTATAATTTGACATACTTGAATCCAAAAACAGATACCAATTGCCCAGTGCAAAAGCTAGAAAAAATGCACTACAAATGAAGATGGGACATTCTCCAATTCATTTGAAAGGAAATCCGTACGCGATTTTATTGCTCATCTGTTCTAAGCAAGCTTATATATGCCATGTATTTAATTTATTCCTAAGTCCGTATTATGGCCTCAAGGGTTTTGCATCATAACAATGCTACGTCAGAAGCATGTATACCTGCAAATCACTCATATTTTCTTGGCTTAGTACACTACTAATATGTACTTTCTTTATGTATGTACTCAATTCAATTATCTATACAAAGACATATTTCCTTCTCCTACATGCTATAGATAACATCAAATCATTGGCATCAATATCATCACTATCAGTAGTTCTAATCATCACCATCTATAGTTCTTATTGATTCCAAGCCTCATCACATGTGACACATAGATTTGTTAGCATCTTCACTGTAAGACAGTGCCTTGGCATGACAAATGTGCCAATAACTCTTTCCTAGAATCTCTTTTTGCCTAAATTTCTTCAAACCCTAGACATCTGATTTGATTTTTATCAAGGATTCTATATATATGACTCACTCTTCCAATGTCCTAAAAAGATAAAAGAAAAGGTGACGTGCCATGTGCTCTACACACTTATTCTAGGAGTAGGATTAGAGGATGATTTTAGGTTTAAATTTATATTTCATTATTTTTAGAGATTCTATTTTCCTTATTTAAAGGTTTTATCTTT
This sequence comes from Cornus controversa, assembly GCA_026545225.1. NCBI lineage: Eukaryota > Viridiplantae > Streptophyta > Magnoliopsida > Cornales > Cornaceae > Cornus > Cornus controversa. The sequence goes on along the minus strand of CM048851.1, from coordinate 61,611,192 downwards.
GGCAGTATTTGATTTGGGTATTAATTTAGTTGCATATATATGGGGTAGATTCATTGGGTTGATCACTTTTTGATGATTATTGAGGTTGTTAAGTTTAATGAATACAGAGTTCGCTTCCCCCCTAATTCTTCTTATTCTTCCCCAATCTTTTCTTCTTCTCTCTCTTCTACTTTCTTCTTTCTTCTAGTTCTGCATCAGGTACACCATTTAGAACTTCGTAAAATCTTTAACTCACCTCATTCAAAACTTCTTTTTCTGTCGCATGCATCTGTATTTACATTTTCTATTATTCTTCAACACAATCAGAGCCTAAAACCCTGAGTGAAGTACTTTTCACTTGAATTCTGGAATTTGAAATCAATGCCAACCCAGTTGACTTAAACACAAATGAAACACCTAAGATGTCAACCATGTAAATTAAAAGCTCTAATCTCCAACTTCATTCTTTTGATTACAAAAGATAAACCAGTACAATATACTGAGCCTTGTAGATATGTCACAATCTATGAAAGATAGCACCATGGCAGCAAGAAACCAGAATATACTTTTCACAATTATGAAACTATATTAGGTCTAAGTTGGCCAGGTTGGTACAGTTCTGGTCTCTAATGGATTTTGACTCGACTCCCAACTATTCAAAACCAACAATATGAATCTTGTTTCTCCATTCTGTTTTAACCATGACCATGATTTCAATAAAATAATACAATACCATGTATTTCCTCCTTGTTTCTCTCTTTTCTCTTTGATTTGGTGCTACTTCCAACTTACCACAAGTAAGTTCCTTTCTATTGTATCCTCTCATTTCTTGCCACACATCCATCGATCATTTGCATTCTTTCATTTTACAAACATATTATTTCTTCTTATTCAATCCCTTATAAGGCTTTACGAAGGCAAACGACAATTTACTGCATGGTGGATAAGATGTATTGGCAAGAACCATCAGGCTCGTTTTCAAGATTCATAACAACAAAATATCTTCATAAGATAATATGCATAAGGGTTGTTTGTGGGCAAACCATGACTATAAACTAAAGAGAATAAGAAGAATAATCATCTATGAATCTTACCAACAATCATTCGGCTTCAGGATCAAGGATTAAGCTACATCACATAAACATAATCTCCAAGTCGTAAAAGATAAATTTTTGAATGAATAGAAAGCTTATAGATTATAGGATGCTCTAATCTACTATAACTCTACTAGGAGTTTAGGACTCTTACTTAAATATACGACCTTATGGAACTTTGACTACTCTAGACTGACTACCTATAAAAAAAAAGACTACTCTAGACTCACAAAAGATCACTTATAAAGACTTAGTAACATAATATGACCCTAATTAAGACCCACGAACCACTGCTACAGTCCGTGTCCAGCAAATACTGAAATTATTAAAGTATCAGCCAGTTTTAAAACATAAAAAGAAAAACATAAATAAAATTGGACCACCTGCATATCAACCTAAAATGAACAGAAGACTCACTTTAACCCTAAATTTCACATGCAGACTCAAGCATGCCCCATCTGAAATGCTTGATCATTTGGCCATTTAAACTCACTTTATACACTATCATTCTAACGTCTTCACAATTGCCCTCTTCCAAGTGCATAAACCCCAAAAAAAGGAACCACATGCCAGGATAAACAGGTGAGCCTTATCTTAAAATTTCTCAACTTCATTTCTTCCCAACTTCTCTCAGTAAAAGAAAATGGACAGACTTGGACCAAATATAACACAAGTAAACCTTCAGAAGATAAAGATGAAGAATTGAGTTTCAAATTTGTCAATTCTGTTTTAATTTGTGTTTCTAATGCAGGATGAGTGTGAACAGCACTCGTCCACAAGCTCTACCAATACTCACATTGGACAGCACTGTAAAACTATGAAGAGTTCTGCATAGAATTGAATATTTTGTGGGCTTAATTTATCAAAAGCTTGTTAGATTTATAAAGGGGCAAAAACTTGTAGGATTTGCAAAATGGAAAGTGGTTGGAATTGGCTAGGTTTTTTAAGACATCTGATTGGTAGGAATTCAAGGACGACATTACTGAAAATTCTGAACAGTGGGTATTTCAAGGTTTTGGGTGTCAGAAAAATGGATTATAGTTTTAAGGTAAACTATCGAGGAACCCCATAAAGTATAACTCCACAATTTATCCATACACAACCAGATTTCAAAAACAAATGTGTAGAACCTCCTTTGCAATAATTATCGCTTCAGACAAAGAAAATTAAATAAATTCTATTATAATAGAGAAAATGCCCCTTAAGTATCAAGCAAAACGGCACAATATCACCATATAATTATACACACACACATATATAGTAGTATTCATCAGCTAGGTCACCAATAACAGTTTCTGAGAACACTTATTAAAAGAAAAAAAAAGTTTCTGAGAACAAAAAATAAAATAAGTTTAAAAGGGATAACCACTATTTGTATGAGGAACACTCTTAGAAAACCCTAAGAAAATCAGTATGCTTCAGAGTTTGTTTTTCTTTCATTTCTTTTTTGTTTCTCCTTTTCAATTTTAAATAGGTAATAGAAGGTCCACAAAATTCAAAATCATAAAGCATTATCATTCGTAGTTCACAAAAAATATTAATTATGTCCCAAGCCCTAGCTTCAAACCATCACTACCGAATCAAATTCTACCGCATAATCACACAATTACATAAAATTAAGCAAAGCCACGCCTAATTCACACAAACATATGGAATTTAATGCACCGAAACAACATGAATTCAACAGGTTAAAGGTACACAGAGAATACACGGTGTGTATATTTTCCATATATAGAGAGAAAGAGTTTTAAAGAGCGAAACCTTCTTCGTCCAACCAGTAGGAGCAGGGAGCTCCAAGGAAACAACTTCATCTTTGGAACCGCTCCAGGTCTCCTTCTCAGCTGAGCTCGCCATTTTCCACCTACCAATTTCAAGATTAAAACAAACTTCAACAAACACACAACGGGAACAAGCAACTGCTAAATAGTAATTACATATAGATATAGATATAGATATAGATATAGTTCTCTCTCTCGACCTTTTTTCTCTCTGTCTTTAAATTTTGTTTAGATTAGAAGAAGATATACGAGAAAAGTGTGTACAGACACTCTCACGTCGTTGAATCACAGATTAGTTCTGAGCTTTTCATTTTTTTTTTTTTTGGGTTATATTTTATTTCTAACCGCTCGAAACCAACTCTAGTTGCTCTTGAAGAAGACACCTGTCACCGTTTGGATTACGGGTCAGTTCGGATGGTTCATATTGTTGACCCGTTAGTTGGGAACACTAATAATTCACTAATTCAAGTCATTTGCGGGATGTTCACATTTTAGCAACAACCTTGAATAGAAATTGCAATTAATGACGAATCATAGAATTTGCATTGTCATGATGTAGTCAATTTCTATTATTTGATATAGAAAAAAAATTTCTATAACTCAAAAAGAATGGGCCATTGGCACCGAGATTACTATTTGATTGAAAAAAAACATTTTTGTCTTTAGAGTTGTCAAAATTTCATTGTTGGTAAAATAAATCTTAGTTGTTTGCTAATACATTATATAAATTACTTTTTTATTTTAATATATTTGGTAACAATATTTTTTTAAATACATATATTGGTAATTTTACAATAATACTTTTTAAAATGATGTTGCTATATTTTATAATAACAAATTTATAAATGAAGGGGTGAAATTGTCTTTTTTAAAAAAAGATTAAAATTGTCTAAGGAAAAATAGGTCCCTAATATATAAAACCTCTTAGTTTTAAAAGTTACAAATTATAACTTCTTTCAAAAGCTCTACTGTGATAAAATTGATAACTATTAAAATCACTTCTAATGATTACCAAACACATCTCAACACAAAATTTTTAAATAAAAGCGCTTTTAAGCTTTTGAAAAGCAATTCCAAATGGACTCAAATCTTCTCCAAACAAAAAGTGAGGAGTTTTGCAACGTTAAAGGTGAAAAGACAACAAGAACTTAAACTTATCTTTTACTGTATAACCTCTATAAATTAGTAGCGTTAGAATCACATAAATTCTATTAATTAAGTGAAATATTAATTTATTGATAAATTAATAACTTATTAATTTAACAAGATATTTTATGTACATTATTTATTTATTTCAAAACATTTAGTTTCTTGATACAATTTCAGAACTTTTGAGCGAGTTACGAAAAATTAGAGATGAGAAACAATTAGACTTAAATTTCAAAAAAAAAAAAAAACAAACAACACTAATTCATATTTCAAGAAAATATTATAGTTAGTCTTATATCTACTTCTTATCATATTATTAATTTATGTAATAAGTGGGACCTATAGAAACATATAAGGAAAATTTTCAAATGTACTATCTTATAACTTTAATGAAATTATTAATTGAAAAATAATAGTTAGATAGAATTGTTAGACCTACACTTTCTCATTCATAGGATGCATGGGGTGAATATATGTGATGAGATCTACCACACGCATTCAATGAATGTAAAAGTGTAAGTCTAGCAATTCTGTCTAATTTAGTACATTGGTCTAATTAAGAACCAAATTAATTTATTATTTAAAAAATATTATTAATTTTTTGACTGTTAATTTATAGAAGTCATAGTGCACTTTGAAAAGAGAGTAGATACCACTAAATTATAGGTCTCGGTCTAAATAAAAATGACAGTTTAGGGCTCAATACGTTTCAATTGTGGGTTCCTTCTCAGGGGATGAGATGAGCTTGGGCTAACGAGCGTTGGAGCCTTTAGTTGTGAGAAGGGCTTGATGGGCCTTGCTTTTAAACATTAGGTTTGGGCTAAGCTTATATATTCTCATAAGCACTTTCAACACACATAAGAGAGTAGCCAAGTCCATTATCGAGTCACAAGAGCTAAAAAAGAATATTCGATGTATTTTCAGGTTTATTACACTAAATTATACAATTATATAGCATTCTAGATTTCTAACAAGTACTATAGAGGGTGGTATGAAGCTTCCTTGTTCGGATTAAACCCATCTGTTGTGCTTATTAATTATATATGTATGTTTAATTATGATGCATAATATAATGCATTGCTGGCTTGGCAGGCAAGCAGGCTTGGCATTCTTCAAAAGAATCACTCATAATCGTGGGTTTGGATCCTACAAGGTCAAGGGATTTATGTAACCTACAAATCCACAATACAATTTTTTTGTAAAGCTCTGTTTGGTAAGCCAAACTTCTGAAAAACTAAAATATATAGGCTGGAGCTGCAAACTTATATCTATATATATATATAAGCGTCAAATTTATCACATAGCAATCGATACATGTGTAAGAGAGGCAAAATTTTGAGTCTCAATTCTATATTTGGGAGACAAAAAATAAATTTAGAGAGAAGGATGGGTATTTTCGGATTTTCAAAAAAGTCAGTAGTTATTTTTCAATGGATTCATGAAATATGGGGCAATTTGCTCCAAATTTTAAAATTACAAGGATTTATATGCACATACCAAATAGTAAGGTTGCACATTTTCTGTATAGCGGAGGGGATTTATGCACTTAATCCTATATATATATGTGTGTGTGTGTGTAATTTTGAGAAGAAAAAAAACTTATAAAGTGTGTATTTGGGCTGTATATGTTAGAAATTGTGTCAAATTTCTATTATTATTAGGTTTCAATTTTAGAGTTGTATTTTATTTGGTAAGTTCTTATTAGACAAGTTTTGGGGTAAGTTGATACTATTGAATCTCATTTTTGTTTTTTTCGGTATTCTTTACTATTGTAATATCTCTACGTCAATTATAGTGAAAATTTTCTCATTCTTTAAACATGAGTTAAATTGTGCCGAATCACATTAATCTTGCATTTAATATGTGATTTAATCTTGTATTTATTATGTGACTGCTTTATTATATTTCTATCTTTCGTTAGTTCTTCGTGTTGGCATGCTTCTGTTCTTCCCAACAATAGAGGAGGGGCCGGAGCTAGTGCAGGAAGAAATATCCTTTTGTTAGACATAAAGATGTGTTTGAACCACCATGGGCTTCTATGTGGTCCAACTAATCTGTGGTTCATGTTGTCTTAGACTATTGGGCACGGTGATTGGTGGACCAGCTTATGCATTTGATCACCACGTGCGTTCAGATTTACCTATACCATTTGGCTTTTCTTTTCTTCTTTTTTTAAAAGCTTTTAATTTTAGATATTTGCATTTAACATTAGAATAATTTACTTTTAGTCTTAGATTTGATCATTTAAGATTATAATACTACTTTGATTCTAAGGGAAAAAAAAACTCTGCTATCGATTGCTGTCATTCACAAGTAGTAATTACTAATGAATGCTCCTAATCCAGACATTGTAGTTCATTAGTTTAATAGGAACATTTCATTATTGTTTTGAATGTATAATATTAGTTGAATATCCTTAGAGTTTAAATTCTTTGAAAAGGTTTTGAATTCATAAATTTTTGATAAATTTGGATGTTCAGTCTGGATCCATTTTATCTCGAATTTCTATTATTCATCTTTTCTAATTTGGAATTAATTTTGTCCGGTTTGAATCTGAATTTTGCTATATTTTCATGAATTTTTATGAATCAAAATATTTTCCTGAAAGACAATTCCCGCAGTGACTTCCATGACAACATTTATGGTAATTCATGTTATTACAATAGATGATATCAATCACTAATAAATCATATTATTAAAATGGGTGATATTAATGCCACTCATTATAGTAATGTATCACTGATAGTTATAAACATTGTCACTGGATGTCGCTACCAAAATTGTCTCATAGAAGATGATTTCTTTCCAATTTTTATAACCATGCCTCTAATCCACAGCTTAATGCTTCCTTTAATTCATTAAGATTGCTACATAAAGTAATGCTTCCATATTCATTTCAACTCATTTTAAGAAAACAAGGAAGAAAAAAGCAGTCTTCACATCCCAATCTATTTTTTTCTTTATTGGGCTTTCGTGTACATAAATGAGATTCAATAGTATCAGCTTCTTGTTGAATGAACGAATGATAGGAAAAAAGGATGCCTGTAAATGATTTAACAAGAGAGAGATTGAACAGGACTTAGTAGCAGCGAGAGAAACATATATGTATATATATATATATATATATATATATATATATATATATATATACATATAAGATGAATGGTCAGTGTCCAATATTATCCTTAATGGACTAAGGAGGCTGCACTCCGGACTGATCTTCATGTGACCTAAATGCATGCATCAATTAACCCGATCCATCAAGAAATGACTACAATACAAAGTACTAGGAGTGAAATTAAATCCTGTACAGCATGTGCCATGATGCTTGTCTTGGTTGAGGACAGAGAGTATTTTGTATCAGTATGAAGCACCATCCACGTGATACACATGGACCCTATTTTAATGGCATATATATATATATATATGTATGTCACAAATTAAAGAGTCTCAGCATCCACACACCTTCTGAAGATGGAGGGTATTAGCAATTATGATCAGTAAGGAAGTCCACTATTCTGCAGTTTGGTATATATGTTCAAAATAAGAAGCAAATTTTCTCTTTGTTTTCTTGCATATATGAACATGCAACAATATATAAGGTTTGTTATACATGCAACTTCTAGTCACCAAATTGACTGGGGGATAATAAATACTGTAATGTTCAGGCATGCTTTGGTTGGTGATTGCATGTGATAGAAGGCCTAGCTAGCTAGAAAGGACATGAGAAAATGACTAACCAGAACAGAAATTAAGCAGTAAACATAATAGTAGGCATAGTAGCCCTATATATACTGGTAAGTGGGGCCAAACTGCAAGGAGATCATGTACTTAGTTACTAATTAATTATTGTGTGGACAAGGTAATAAATTTTGTACAGATGTTTGGTTATTGTCGTGACTACTTTTCTTTGGAAACATTAAATACGGCTTCGAGCTTTAGAGTTTAGTAGTATCGTTGTGCATGGAATATATATGTCTATGTGGGCAACATTTCTTAATTCTACGCATAGATTTTGTATTATATATACACACAATACTATCTAATCTCTCTAGCTGGCCTCATAGAGGGATTGTGGGCCACACCACAGACCCTACACTCTTGTTAGGTTCTCTCTCAATTGGAAAGGACACACCTCTTTTTGAATATTGAGTTCAGAGATGTGATTGGTTACTGTATATATATATATATGATGCCAGCTATAATTATAAGAGGAGATACTTGTATTGTATAGAGAATGAAACCATTAGTTGGAACTTGTAAGGTATATAGAATGACTAGAAAAGTAAAGAAGATTGAGCCACACTTTATATCACCAAGGTTAATATTCTCTCTCTCTCTCTCTCTCTCTCTCTCTCTCTATATATATATATATATATATAGCTAACTTCAATATAAAAAGGGTCTTCACTTGAAAGATGCTATGTTCCATGGCAACATCAAAATTAAGAACAAGTGCTAAAAGGGTGGGCTTGCTTAAACATCAAACAATGTTGCATGTCGGCCAAAGCACATGAAAAAGTGATACAACAACATCAACCTATCAACTAGCTTGCTAGACCCAATTACCAAACCATCCACAGCAACAATATATATCTTGTATTGAAACAAAAAAAAAAAAAAAGGAAAAAGAAAAATTATCATACAATACAATATATATTAGGGTAATTATCATTGGCACTCTTTAAAGTTTGATGTATTATCAGGCGATTATAATTTCTTAATTTTTCATCACCAATACCCCTTGACAGAATTTTTAATTTTTTAGTAAGTGAAATGTCATAATTGTCATGATTATTTAAATGAATTTTAATATAAAAATATTAAAATTAGAAAATGGCAAAATTGTCCTCATCTCTTCTACCTTCTTCGATCACTATCAGAAACCCTAGTCGCCGCCACCACTGTTTCTTTCTCTCTCATCTCCTCCAACCACCACCACCACCAATCAGAACCACAACCAGAACCACCACCACTACCAGTTAACCATAGCCGCCACCACCACCATTTCTTTCTCTCTCATCTCCTCCTCCAACCACCACTGCCACAAACCACAACCACCACTACCACCACCACCACTTCTTTCTCTCTCATCTCCTCCTCCAACCACCACTGCTACCAACCACAACCACAACCGCCACCAATTAACCACAGCCGCCACCACCACTTCTTCTTTCTCTCTCATCTCCTCCTCTAACCACCACTGCCACCAACCCCAACCCCAACCATCACCACCACCTCTTCTTTCTCTCTTATCTCATCCTCCAACCACCACTGCCAATTAACCACAACCACCACCCCTTAAAATCTTTTCTTTTCCTCCAACCACCACCGCCACCAACCACAACCACCACCGTCATCTACCTTCAAGCTCTTAATTTTAGTCCTCAACGGCGAAAAATTAGGTCTTAATTTTAGTACTCAACGGTGAAAAATTAGGAATTTTGATTGATCTGGGAAAGATTATAGTGGTTGTGTTGGTGATTTGGGAAGAATTAGGGGTTTTGTTTAATTATTTATTTTCACATATATTTGTGTTTAATTTGTGCTATATATATTTATACTATAATATATAACATATTATTTATTTCCATATATATGTTAACATTAATATTTATAGAAATAAATAATTAAATATATATGTTATATATATGTTAACATTAATATTTATGAAAATAAATAATTAAATATATATGTTATATATATGTTAACATTAATATTTATGGAAATAAATAATTAAATATATAGGTTATATATTATAGTATAAATATATATAGTTAGAGAAAAAGAAAAAAAATAGTTCATTTTTTTTATTTTATGTTAACATTAGTATTTATTGAAATAAATAATTATATCTATAGGTTATATATTATAGTGTGTGTGTGTGTGTGTACATAAATATATAGAAAAGAAAGACAATTTTAGTTCCTTTTTTATTTTATGTTAACATTAGTATTTATGGTAATAAATAATTATATATATAGGTTATATTATTGTGTGTATAAATATACAGAAAAGAAAAATAATTTTAATTATGATTTTTATGTTAACGTTATTATTTATGGAAATAAATAATTAAATATATAGGTTATATATTATAGTATAAATATATATAGCTAGAGAAAAAGAAAAAAAATAGTTCATTTTTTTTATTTTATGTTAACATTAGTATTTATTGAAATAAATAAATATATATATAGGTTATATATTATAGTGTGTGTGTGTACATAAATATATTGAAAAGAAAGACAATTTTAGTTCCTTTTTTATTTTATGTTAACTTTAGTATTTATGGTAATAAATAATTATATATATAGGTTATATTATTGTGTGTATAAATATACAGAAAAGAAAAATAATTTTAATTATGATTTTTATGTTAACGTTATTATTTATGAAAATAAATAATTATATATATATATATATATATATATAGGGTTGATGAAAGGGGCATTTTGGTCTATTAGACATGGTTAAAAGAGTAAATTTAAAATTCAAATGGATTAAATTAATAGTCAAAGGGTAGGATGGTCATTTCACCATCAAAAAGTGGTCTGACACATCGTACTTTTGGTAGGAGGGGGTGTCTGTGATATACGACACAAACTACAGGAGATGTTCTTGATAAAATTGCACAAAGTTGTAATCGCGTGACAATACCTCAAACCTCAGGGGGTGTCAATGAAGTTAAACCTTAAATATATATGTTATATATATGTTAACATTAATATTTATGAAAATAAATAATTAAATATATATATATATATATATATATGTTAACATTAATATTTATGGAAATAAATAATTAAATATATAGGTTATATATTATAGTATAAATATATATAGCTAGAAAAATGAAAAAATTAGTTCATTTTTTTATTTTATATTAACATTAGTATTTGTGAAAATAAAGAATTATATATATAGGTTATATATTATTGTGTGTGTGTGTGTGTGTGTGTATATAGAGAGAGAGAGAGAGAGTGTGAGAAAAGAAAGACAATTTTAGTTCCCTTTTTATTTTATGTTAACATTAGTATTTATGGTAATAAATAATTATATATATAGGTTATGTGTATATACATATATACAGAAAAAGAAAGATAATTTTAATTATTTTTTATTTTATGTTAACATTATAATTTATGAAAATTAATAATTATATATACATGTTATATATATTATAGTATAAGATATATATAGGGTTGATGAAAGGGGTATTTTGATCTATTAGATAGAGTTAAAAGAGTAAATTTAGAATTCAAATAGGTTAAATTAAAGTTTAAGGGTAGCATAATCATTTTACAATTAAAAAGTGGTCTGACACGGTATACTTTTGACAAAAATGACACAAACTATAAGAATTGTTAGTGATAAAATTATATAAAATTATAGTCTAGTGACAATATCTCAAATCGGATGTCAATCAAATTTATCCTTCATTTGTTTAATTCGTCACAAAAAAAAAAAAAAAGTTTAACGATGCCTTTTTTTGCCCTTTCCAATACGACGCTTTTGTGACCACCTCACCCGGGCAAGCTGAAGCAACCCCTCTCTATCACAATCTTATGAAAAAAAACCCATCTAAATCAGGATAGCCGCATGAGATTTGATCCGAGAGGAAAACTCAACACGAGGAACTCTCTCACTCTCTCTCTATATATATATATACAGTGGTATTTTTCTGCTGTAGATTGTAGTATGTATCATTGTCTAGACAGTTGGAGAAATAAATGAATCTCTCTCTTTCGTTGTATTTATGGGCAGGCTGTGAGTCTTACGCGTACACTTTGCACTTGGATTATATAAAGACAGCTACTCTCGTCTAGGCCTCGTAAAAAGAAGAAAATTAGTACTCCACATGCTAATTTATTCGTACTCTAGAATAGAGACTAGAGAGAGAGCGCCTGAATAAATGCACTCAAATCACAATTGCTGAGGAGAGAGAAGATTAGTCCGGCAATCATTCTTTTACATTATAATTATATATATATATATATATATATATGAGAGAATGCATTACAGTATATATTTGGTGTTGTAATATATATGCAACGGGTAATGCTATTAAGACAGAATATTTTATATCCGCATATGGTGAGTGTATGTGATAGAAGTTACCACTGTATTCAATGAATATAAAATATTCTGTTTATGAATCCTTCCTAAATAGCATTACCCATATACAAAAAGAAACTTTGCAGACCATTGAGGTGCAAATGAGCCACGCTAAGTCCTACCGACGGCCAACTAGACATAGACATAGACGCCTAGTAAGCGCCATCCCGACTCCTGAGTACCAATTCTCTCTCTTCTAGCATGATCTCTCACCTTGAAATTCATAACGTTCCTACACATATGCTTAAATGGATATGTGCATATATTATATATAATATATATATATATTTTTTTTAAAGTCAAGCATACTGTGTATGCTTTATTATAATCGGTGTGGATGAACTTTTTGCTTCTTGGTGTCCAATAATTCATTTGTGATAATATATATATATATGGACAAATTGCATAAAACTTTCCTTTCACTTTTCATTTTTTGCAAAACAATTCCCTATAATTTTTTTTTGACACAAACCCCCTAGAACTATTCATTTGTTGCGAGTGATGATATAATAACCAAAATGCTCTTTAATATAAGTTTAAAAAAAAATTATGTTTTCTTTAAAATAATTTTCATTTTAGGTTTTCTTTTCTTTTTAATTTTTAAAAAATAGAACTTTAAGAAAATTATGAAAATTACACACTACTAAAGTGATGTTAACGACAAAAATGCTCCAAAATTAAGAAAATTTAGATTTCTATAAAATAATTTTCATTTTAGGTTAATTTTCTTTTCCTTTTTAATTTTTTTAAAATAAAAATTTTAAAAATTGTTCCATGGTATTTTCATTTTTTTATACACACACCATTAAATTTTTTTTTTCGAAAATAATATTTAACAATTATGCCGAATGAGTTATTTGTATTGATTGTAATCTTAATTAAGGGGAACTATTTTTAAAAAAATTATATTCAATGACAATTTTATCATTATAAAATCACTTTGTATCAACTGAACAGTTTAGTTTAGTTAGATATTCTTTTTACAATTTGGTGTATTAGAGTTTTGTGGCAAACAAAATGTCACTTTGTACAATGAAAATAGTAATTCCATAATATAAATTTTATTACTATCGAGTGTGGTCTCTATTAATTGAAATATATTAAAATATGTATAGAGTAATGCTAGCATGAGTTTGATCTTATGATAGTTGCCATTAACTCCGTTTCTTATTCCTTTGATGATATACATTATATTAAAACGCGTTTGAAAGAGAATTGTATGGGATTTCTGCCGTCAAAATTTTATATGAAAATTCATTTATAATATATCATACAAATCGGTCAAACTTTTATATTTTCTATCTTTTGACTTTATTTGATCAAATAAAACTATCATGTATAATTTTATTTTATAGTAACTTGTATTGATTTTTTTTCATTCATTTTAATATTGGTTACGCTACTGTAACTTGTGAGCTAATTTTTGTGCTCAAAATGTGGCAATTTGAAAAACAGTTCATAACAAGGTTAATCTCATGACAGAATTATATATATATATATATATACTACTATTAAAAGTACTAGTGCTACGTTTGGTACACAACAATAGAATGGAATAAGCATTCCATTAAAGTGAGAATTGAATGAGAATGAGAATAGAATGGAATGATCATTTTCATTCTATTATTTGGTTTCAAACATTAAATAATGCAGGAATGGAATGATGATTACATTATTTTTGGTAACTAAATTTTTTTTTTAATATTTAGGGAGAATGGAATGACCATTCCATAGGTTGAGTAATGAAATGAATTTTCATTCCAAAAGAATGATGCGGAATGGTCATTCCCACTTTTATTTTTCTTACCAAACAAAAGAATGGATCAAAAAATGTAATATTGGCATTCCATTCCATTCCATTGTTGCGTACCAAACGTAGCATAAGGGGTTTTGTAGTTTCAGTACACTATTTTTTAATTTTTAAATTAAAAAAATAAAATTACCCAAACAAAACCCTTTCCTTTTTTATTTAAATTATTTTCTAAGCAAAATCCTTTCCTTTTTATTAACCCTTTCTGTTTATTTCTAATTTCTAAATTTACTTTTTATTTAAATTATTTTTCAAGCAAAACCCTTTCCTTTTTTATTAACCCTTTCTGTTTATTTCTAATTTCTAAATTTATTTTTTTATTTAAATTATTTCCCAAGCAAAATTCTTTCCTTTTTTATTAACCCTTTCTTTTTATTTCCAATTTTTAAACTTAAAAAAACAAAACATTTTCTTGCAAGAAAAAAGTGTACAAGGAAGCCCTAAACACTTATAAAATCACTATTCCTCTCGGCTACGGCTCTCCATCCTCTCCGCTCTCGTCTTCCTCTCAGCCCTCATCAACACGGTTCTCAATTTACTCTTAGATCTCATCAATAACTATTCGATTCGGTTTCATCTCGGCTTATATATGAGTTCTTTTCTTTGATTTTTTTTTTTACTGATTGTTTGCTATTAGCTTTTGAAAATCAAAACTTTTTAATAAAAAAATTACGTCTATCCACCTAAATCTGCAATTGATACATACAGGAACCTGAAACATAGGTCAAGAGACTATTTAGAGAAAGTGATTTAAGGCTTTTGATAAAAACTAAACCCTGCAAGGTAGGATATAGAGGTCAAGAGCTGGATCAGTTGGGCATAAATACGATTGAATAATTTGTGTTTATTTGATTAAGATCAATAAATTTTTTCAAACATAGTTAAAACTCTATTTTGATAAAGTAGACTGTTGTCTCTTTCCAATCTTGAGGCACTAAAAAAAGGTATGGGATAATTGGACTCCATCCAACACCATGCCCTCCAGACTTCTCATCTGGTCTGCGGTACGTGCACTAACTTGTCTAATCATTTTATTTCTAATGGTGACAGTTCAGTTAAAAAATAAAATTAAATCAAAAGGTGATCAATGTGATCCAATTTCTTTGGTCACCCTAAAAGTTTAAGATTAGGAACTTTATGCATATATGGTTGAGGCAGATTGTGATTTTGTTTGTTATTCATGAAATTATGTATACAAGATTTTATCTTCATTGTCTTAATGTTATTTCTGGTCTGAAAGTTGTTTGCGAAGAATTATGTTTAGTTGATGTATGATTGGTCTGATGAGAGCTATGTTATCCAATTTTTTGCTATCAATAATTTGAAGCTAAAGTTGGAAATGGTGTCTACATTATTAGTCTTTTGGCTTCATATTCAGTAAGTTTGGTTGAGCTTTGAGAATATTTTCAGCAACTTTTTTATCTGTTATTCTCCAATTACCATGGTTTATTTTGCTGTTTTAATTGGAGCTTAAAGTTGTAAGTTTGAAAAAAATAAAATATAATTTTTTGGACTTCAAGGGCTTAAACAAGTGCATTGATGAAAAAAAAATTATAGATTTGTTTTCTTTTAACTCTTTACTCTTCTTATATATACTTTCTCTTATATATAAATCTAAAAGTTTAATTTTTACTCTTACTAGATACTTTGAAAATCGTTGTTGAAGCATCTCCTGCATTCAACATAACTAAGAAAAACAATGGAATGATATCAAAATTGTGAGACATTATTATAATAGATATGAGGTACACCATTACAACACTACATAAATTCTCATAATTACCATTATAAATTATTAAACTAATTATTTTTTATAATTAATTTAACATTGTGGGACGATCTTATTGAGAATGAAAAAAATTTGAAAATGAAGATAATAAGCAAAAGACCTATTATCACAGTTACACATTTGTCAATCAATACATTCAAAGGTAACTTATCACACAACATTGAGATTATTCACTTTATATTTTTTATTATATCTAAACGAACATAGAATAAAAATAATATTATATTTCAGGTCTGAGCCTTCAAACACAACCGGAATCTATATTATAAATTAATATGAAAATTGAAAAAGTTAAACCATTACGATATTGGTTGGTTATTTATTTATTCTTACTTACATTAGGTTTTAATTATTAATTTTACTCAAAGAATATCATGACTGGTAGGACATGGTTAGTGGACGCTAATCCACTATCAATAGTTAAAAAATCAAACAGAAATGTATTTGTACATATCAACAATATATTGTTCCAATAATTTATTATGCTTTGATAAGTTTAAAGAAAATGTAAATAACAAAGATATAGATGCTTTCATTTCAAGTTCAAAATATCAATTATTCGAAGAGGTTAAAAAATTTCCACTAGAAGACATAATTGGAAAATCTTCAATGGCATTCAAGGTATTAAATTATTAATTTTTTTATATATATTCATATAATTTTTCTTTATTATATCACATGATTATAATTAATTTCTGTTAAAAAAATATATTTTGGTCACTCAACTTGCAAAAAACATATTACTTTTTTGAAGCAAGAATTATAGAGATTAAAAATGCATCCGAACCATGGTACGATGCATGTAAACAATGCAAGAAGAAAGTTGAAGTAGGAAATGATGGACTCAATTGTACTAATTGCAAAACAAAAGATTAATTGTATTATTATATTTTCAAACATTCTATTTTTTTAAAAAAAAAAATTACAATATGACACATATGTCATTCTTTATTATGATGTATCAATGAAGTATACTCATTTATGCAGATTTATGATGCAATTTTGAGTCAAAGATATAACAAATAATGCATATCTAACAATATTTGATCATTCTCAATCATTAATAAATTGTTCACTAGATGAGTTAATATAGTTAAAAAGTCAGGTAATACTTTTTAATTACTAGAGAGAACAATCCTCTGTTAGAAAAGAAAAAAAAAAAAAACTGAAATTGTAACAATATTTACACAGCTTTCAAGATTTCTTTACGTGGTGTAGTAGATAGCCTCATTATTTACTTTCTTTTTTCTTTTTGTATTTATTGTTTGTTCATTAATTTGGCAGTCCTGGTTTTTCATGATTAGGAAGGGTAGAATTGTCTTTGTACTGACTGGGTATCGTTAGTGAGAAATAGAAGTGGTTCAGTGGCATTGTTAATTTTCCTTTTCCCTTTTCTTTCTTATTTTCTGTTTCCTTTTGTATTTCACTTTGCAATCCCACTGTTCGAGAGACACGAGGCTCCACCATGCATCATATAACTTGGCTGGTTCTTATTAGTTTTTCTTTTGAACAAAAAACTAGGATATATATATATATATATATATATATATTACATTAATTGGGTGCTAGGAAATATAAATACAGATACAAAATATAAGTACAACATGATACATGGATGATGATTCGATAAATCTAAAAAGAAATATGATATGGGTATGTGCATGATACAACAATATAAAAATAATAAATTATATTTTTATATATGCAAAAAATAAGTTATTAACATTTTTTTATAGAATATTATCATTAACAAACAAAATAAGAGTTAAGAGTCATTGGCATGAATAAATTTTGTACTAAATCACGATATGTTTGTCAACACCTCTGTTTTTAGTGAATTGTAAATTTTTCTTAACAATTATAATATAATATTATTATTGAAAATTTTACATTTTCATGTTTAAAATGTAAAAGTATCATGCTTCTAAGTTGGGTGTGTCAAATTATGGTAATGGTGTCCATGCTAGAACAAAGTCCTCCCTATTTCTAATACTATAGAAATTTTAAGAAGTGGTCTGTTTAACTAAATATTTTGAATGGTAAATTTTTTGAATGATTTAACTGAGCATGTTTATATATACGTATATTTATGGGCGCACGCACGCACATTACATTATACGCAAATTAATCCATACCTGTTGTTACGTGCATACTTGAAGAACAGCCACACATTCAGAGAGAGAGAGAGAGAGAGATGTCAAAAATTCTATCAGCTATCAAGTGGGTATTCATAGGATTTGGTGACCACAACATTCAATGCCAATCCACTGCTGGCCCCATAATATGGGCAATCCCATTCCACTTGCAACCTCAAAAGTTAATGATTTTTGAGATTAATGTTTAAAGCGGAATATGGGGGTTGCTTGAACGAGTGTTTTTTCATACTCATTTTATTAATTGGTAAAAAAAAATTAATTAATTATTAATTATTTTTGTATAATAAAGGTTTTATTTATCATCAATTAATATGCTCTTATAGTTTTAAAATATTTACATTCATGTCATCAAATAAAATTATGGTGTTTATAAAGTGAATTTTTAATTTTTTAAAAAAATATTATTTTTTAATTAAATTGAGAACCAAGATTCATAAAGTATTTTATATTCTAATTAATTACAAATTTCAAAAAATTATATAGAAATTTATTATAATAATAAGTATATGGATTAATATAAATATATATATATTATTAAAAATATTTATGATCACTATAGTCTTATTTGTTTGTTAATGACACTAATGTAAGTATTTCAAAATTACAAGGGTATACTGATTGACAAAATAGGACATTTATTACACAAAAGCAATTAATAATTGGTTTTCACTTTCCACCAATCACTGGAGCGAGTGTGAAAGGAAAGTCGCTTAAGTGACTACCCCTAGCACTTTTCATGTATAAAATATTAGAAAGTATTAGTGCAACTATATATCAAGGAATATATATGTAAGCACTTTGGTTTCTAGTTAATTATTGGATTCTTATTAGCCTTTGACTTTAATTATCTGCAAAATATAAAAAATAAGGATAAACTTTATTGACACCCTTTGAGGTTTAAGGTATTGTCATGCTGCTATAACTTTGTGCAATTTTGTCACCAACACCACCTGTAGTTTGTGCCGTATATTACATACACCATTTCCTACCTAAAGTATGTCATGTCAGACCATTTTTTAATAGTGAAATGAATATGCTACCTTTTGACTTTTAATTTAACTTATTTGAATACTAAATTTACTCTTTTAACCTTGTCTAATGGACCAAAATGCCCATTTTATCAACCCTATATATATATATATATTATACTATAATATATATATAACATCTATATATAATTATTTATTTTCATAAATAATAATGTTAACATAAAATAAAAAATAATTAAAATTTTCTTTCTTTTTCTGTATATATATACACACAATAATATAACCTATATATATAATTATTTATTATCATAAATACTAATGTTAACATAAAATAAAAAATGAACTAAAATTGTCTTTCTTTTCTTTATCTATATACACACACACACACACACTATAATATATAACCTATATATATAATTATTTATTTTCATAAATACTAATATTAACATAAAATAAAAAAAGTTATTGAATTTATCTTTCATTTCTCTCTCTCTTTATACACTAAAACATATATAATCTACATATACAATTATTTATTTCCATAAATAATAATGTTATCATAAAATAAAATAAATAAAGTAATTAAAATGCCAAGGTCATTGAACAATCCATATTACATATGTAGCAGAAAATTCGAAACTCCAAAATTCATTCATATATATATCCAAATGAACAAAACAGTTTATACATATATACATATATAAATCCAAATGAATAAAACAGTTTATACATATATACACAATTTTTTTTCTTTTTCTCTACCTATATATATTTATACCGTAATATATAACCTATATATTTAACTATTTATTTGCATAAATACTAATGTTAACACATATATAACATATATATTTAATTATTTATTTCTATAAATACTAATGTTAACATATCTATTTAATTATTTATTTCCATATATACTTGTACTTAATTTCCTATCATCTACCTTGATCAAGCTCATAATTTTAGTCCTCAATGGCGAAAAATTAGGTCTTAATTTCAGTCCTCAATGGCAAAAAATTAGGGATTTTGATTGATCTGAAAAATATTGTGGTGGTTGTGGTTGGTGGCGGTGGTGGTTGGAGGAAAAGAAAAGTTGTGGTTAACTAGCGGTGGTGGTTGTGGTTGGTGGCGATAGTGCAACCGAGGAGATGAGAGAGAAAGAATCGGTGGTGGCGGCGGCTGTGATTAACTGGTGGTGGTGGTTGGTGGCGATGGTGGTTGTGGTTGTGGTTGGTCGCGATGGTGCTTAGAGGAGGAGATGAGAGAGAAAAAAACAGTGGTGGTGGTGGCTATGGTTGGTGGTAGTGGTGGTTGTGGTTGTGGTTGGTGGCAGTGGTGGTGGCTGTGGTTGGTGGCGGTGGTGGTTGTGCTTGGTGGCGGTGGTAGTGGTTGTGGTTGGTGATAGTGGTGGTTGGAGGAGATGAGAGAGAAAGAAGCACTGGTGGTGGCAGTTAGGGTTTCTAATTGTGGTTGAAGAAGGTAGAGGAGATGATGGCAGTTTTGTCATTTTCTATTCTAATATTTTTATATTAAATTCAATTAAAATCAGGGGCAATTATGACATTTCACTTATTAAAAAATTGACAATTCTGACAGGGAGTGTTGGTGACGAAAAATCACGAAATTGTAGCTGTCTGATAATACATCAAGCCTTAGGGGATGTCAATAATATTTACCCAAAAATTAAAAAGAAAAACAAGAAGGAAAAGAGCTCCATTTTCTTATGTATTAATTTAACCACAAGAAATTAGTTAATATAAATTTACAGCTAGTAGTCCAAGAGTTACTTAAAAATGAATCTCCCATTAAATTGAGCAGAGGTACAGGTGGATGGAGAAAAATTATACGGGCTATATATACTTCGTGATTATTTATTACTCCAGACATGGAAAAGGACCCAAGCTAAGGAGGCACATTGCAGCCCAATTATAAAGTTCACATTGCCTATCATTATGTTTATCTTCTTCAATATGACTGCCATTTGTAGGCGCATTAATATATATATATATATATTTTAATTGGTACACACTCACTTTAAAAAATTATTTGCATCCAACAGGATTTGATAATTCTACTAAACTTGATTTTATTTATTTATTTATCAATATATCAACATAGTGTTAACTTGGGAGTACCATGAAATCATTCAAAAGGATGTGGATGTTCTCTTTTTTTAAGACCACCGCTGTGGATTATCCATATAGAATTCTACAGGACAAAATTTATTTATTTTTTTTCTTCCAATAATCAAAAAAAGATTTGTACTTTAGAGAAAAAAATTATGTGCATTAACCAAATATATACTTGCTTCTAATCGATCCCAATAGCAATGATTCCTGTTAATTGAAGATATTGGGAGGAGCCATTGTCTAATACAGTGATAAAAGATGATCACCTGTATTGACAGGGATGTTAGAGTAGCTCTAGTGGCCTGCAACCAGAGTACCTAGTTATGGAAATATAAGAATGTGATAAAATATGATCACCTATATTGACAGGGATGTCCTAAGTAGCTCTAGTGGCCTGCAACCAAAGTACCTAGTTATGGAAATATAAGAATGCTAGTCATGGTTAGATGAGGTGAGTCTGCATGCTCTTCTTTTTCGGTACTTACGATTTTCAAAATGCATTTACACAGTTAAAAGACATTCACATATATTTAAATCTCAACAACTTCTACTTTAGACAATGTGATACATCACAAGCAGTCTACCAAAAAGAATACTACATGTCTTATCACCGATAAAGAGGAACCTTCTTCTTAAAATCTATGTGGGTACAATAATAAAATGATATGTGTCTATTTTGAATTTAAATTATAAGAAAAAAAAAAATTAAGGCTCTTTCTTTTTTCCTTCTTTACATACTATAAATTTAGGAAGGCGATATTCGCACTCCTATTTTCTACGTTTGTACTCCCATATATCTCAGGAAAAATGTCACTTCTAACATCTACTTCACATGTGAATGATTAACTTTTTTCAAAATACTAAACTTCCTTTTCAATCATCCTTTTTATCTCTTATCTTTAATGTTTTTGGTCTCTTTTGATCGGATCCAAAAAAAATAATCCAAAAACAAATTCTCTCTTTTTACGAGACCCAAAAAAAGTTATCTACGTTAATAAATTATTTATTTTGACAAGACCAAAATATAAATAGATATATATCTGTTAAAGAAATTATATCTTTTATCGTGAGATAAAAAAATATCTCTGTTAAATAAATTATTTCTTTTGGTAGGAATTAAAAATTAAAAAGTACCCAAAAAATAGTTATCCATGTTAACAAAATTCTCTCTTGACACGACCCAAAAAGAAAAGTATATAAATTTTTTTATTCTTGTTGAATAAACTATCTACATTGAGAGTGCCAAAAAAAAAAAATTATCGTTATTAAATAAATTATATCTTTTGATAGGTTCAAAAAAATAAATTATCTCTATTGGAAGAAACCAAATTTTTTTTGTTTTTGTCGAATAAATTATTCATTTGGAGAAGACAAAAAAAACTATGAACAGGTTATCTCTTTTGACAAGATTAAAAAAAAAGTAGTAAAGATAGTAAAAAAGGTAAAAAAATTTCTCTCTTTTGATAAGACCCAAAAAAAAATATATATAATAAAGAAACTAAAGAAGGTAAAAAAGAGTTTAACTTTATAGTATAAATGGTAATTGTGGTATTATAAAATAAGGGATGATGTATTAATTAATTTATTGACCTTCTTGTCATTTTCTTTAAAAGAAAAATGTAAGTGGAGTGCAATTGTAGAAAAGGGAAGTGCGAATATCGCCTCCCTAAATTTAAAATGAACAAGTGTTATTTATCATTATGTCACATCAATGGTGAGGAGACAAGTTTGATATTCTAAAAACATTACCATACTTAAAGAGAAATTATTGTGAATTCTAGAGTATCAACAATGTAGTGCTCCTTTCCTTTTTTTTTTTTCCTTCAAATTGTTTGACTTTTGGGGGAAAAAATAATAATAATGTAGTGCTCTCATCCAATTAGGGGTGACAATTTATGTTATGATGTCGTGTTGTGTTGACAGGATAATTATTCGTGTTCGAAAACCTTGACATGAACACGATACAATTATTACGGGTAACACGACACGAATATGATACGTTTAGCAAATCGGGTCATTTATAACATGAACAAGACACGATTATCTGATATCATTACCTGACATGTTTAGTTAAACATGTTATCGGGTTGTACGAGGTTGTAAACGGGTTCGCAAGTCAAATACGAACATGACACTATTAATTAGCGGATATCAACATGAACATAATTAATCCAAATTCAAATTTAATTATTTCGAGTTGTGTTAACTTGCTATGTCAAATATTGATTTCACATCCAAAAGTGAGTTTTATTATTATTATTATTAGGGTTAAGTGCATTAAACCCCTTTCAACTATTTTTTCTCTAAAAAAATCTCCTGAACTATTATTTGGACATTTAACCCCCTGAACTATCTTCTCTCTCTCAAAAAACTCCCTGAACTATCTTATCTCTCAAAAAACTCCCCTAAACTATCATTTGGACACTTAACCCCTTGAACTATCTTCTTTCTTTGCAAGAAATCTCAAATTATTAAATTACTGTCCAAAATCTAATCTTAGTTGACACACATGACCCACTCCAAATTTAGAACGCCAAAAATACTCATATGATTGTTAAACCCATTATATATATAAATACGCCTTATATCTCAACCTCTACAATCAACATAACCAACATGTCTTATTTTATTGTATTTTTTATTTTGTTATATTTATATTTTTGAGTCACCAATTTTGTATTTATTGTATTTTCTAGTTTTTTTATAAAATTTTAATTTATTGTATTATATTATAATTTTGAGCAAGAAAATTTTTTATTTATTGTATTTTATAAAAAAATCATAAATGAAAACTTAAACCGAAAATAAAATTTGAAACTGAAAGTTTGGTTATGAAGCTTTAAAATTATGCCTAAGGATTGTTAAAATTTTGACATCACTTTTATTTTTTCAGAAATAAAATTGCGTTATCAAACGCAATTTCTGTTATGACTTCCAATAAAATGAAAATAAAAGCTGAAATTTGAAATCGAAAGTGCTGTCAAACAGGGCTTTAGTCTACTTCACCAACAATTATACATATTAATTAAGGACAAAAAAGTAATTTGATTTTTTCGTTAAATGCACGTTGACGATTTGTCCTTAAATGTGTGTTTCTTATAGTTTAGGAGCATATTTTGCAATTTGGTGATAGTTCATTGAGTCAATTTGTAATTCAAGAAATTTTTTGCAATCTGGTGATAATTCAAAAGAGTTTTTTGTAATCTGATTATAGTTCAAGAATCAATTTATAGCTCAGAAAAATTTCTTGCAATACAGTGATAGTTAAGGAGATAATTGTTATTACTATTATTAACGAATGAGACAGTGACTCACCATTGGAAGTGCATTATTGGATACCTCTGAATATTTAATAATTTTTGGTATCTATATTTGCAAATGTGTGTATATATATAATATGTATGTATGCATTAATGAGAAAATATCGCCCCCCTCGTCCGCTGTGGTGTAACTGGATGGGGTAACTGGTAAGGGACTGGTCACACTCATTTCATCACAACGGCAATTACCATAACATCTGGACGGGTATGATAATACTGCCAAAACTTAACCTTCTTATCAATCCTGACCTATCCAAACATCTGACACTCAAGAACCGGTTCCCCATCGAACCGGCAGGAAAACCCCTCTTTCATTCCACTCCCGGTCCAGCAGTTTCTGCCTTCAGTGAGCACTACTACTGAACCCACTTTATTTTTTATTGCCTTCTCTCATCATCACCACTTCCCATCCTATCCCTCCTTTTCCTTTTAATTTGCCCCTCTCTCTTTCTCTCTCTCAACAACTTTATATATATATTTAATTTCTATATACACACACAAATTAAGCTCTAGTATTAATTGCTACACACACACATATATATATATATAACCCATCTTCAAGGCTAGCTGGGAGAGAGATCAGAGTGAGAGAGAATAAAAGGCAGCTTTCTCGATCCTTAGTACTGTTGTTTGCTTTCTGCTTAATTTGTGCTTGCAAGAGCTTGTTTTTTCATTTTATTTTTCTTCTCCAAGTTTGGGAGGTTCAATTTTCTTGGAAGACATGTCGAGCTGCATTGATGTTGTGCCTGAGAAACTCTGCTACATCCCTTGCAACTTTTGCAATATTGTTCTTGCGGTATCTCTCATCTCATCTTCTGAGTGGGATCTACTATTTTAATTTCCAATTCTTAATTTTCAACCCACACACACACACATATATATATAGACATATTTATATCTGCATATCTTTGTACTTGCTATGTATAATATATATGTGGTCGTATTGATCTAATTATCTTGAATAAAGCTGTTGTTTGCTTCTGAGATCAGGCTATGATATCAATTAATTGTCTTTCAGGATTTCTTGTTTTCGCTACAGAGTCAGGTCTCCATCGTTAGACTTTCTTTTGCAGTAAAATAAAAGTCATATCTGGAGGTCATATCTGGAGGTCTCGAGTGCATGCTAAAGACCAGAGAGAGAGAGAGAGAGAGCTGTGTTGTTTTTTCAAACATGGGAGTGTTGTGTATATATATATACATATATATAATAATAAATTGATGAGGACAAGTCCTCCACTGCTGGATTTCGTCCATCTGTGCGATACATTTCCTCCTTTACTGAAAAAGAAAAGCACTACCTGATGAGTAGTGAGTGCTATCAAAACAAAGGTTTCGTGGCCTGTAGCTTATAGAAAATGAAAGATCGATCTCAGATGGGTCAATTTCTGTATGTACTTCAACATCGATCAAAGAGATGGAAAATCCCACCTTCACTCAAAAAGTTTAGGGTTTTGTTTGAAACCCATTTCATTTAAGAAAGATTAACGACGACTGGCCTATATATATGATACTAAGTTTTCATGTACATTCCATAAACCAGAAACTCCCAGACCTAATTTGCTTTTACTGTCTTCTAACCTTCACTCCTGTTTTCTTCACTAGTTCCTTTGACTCTGATCTAGAGAGAGACAGAATTTCATTTCCTTCTTAGTTAAATTCATCTGAACTTGTTTTCATTTTCTCTCCATTTTATAAGTACTGGAAGATTTAATTTTTTTTTCAGGTTAGTGTTCCATGCAGTAACTTATTCGACATTGTGACCGTCCGATGCGGGCACTGCACCAATCTATGGTCTGTGAACATGGCAGCTGCATTTCAGTCACTGTCCTGGCAAGATGTTCAGGTGATAAGCTTAATTTTAGGGTGACCGTAGGCTTCTGAAATCTAGGGTTTTGGGATTTTGCTTCTTTTTAGGAAATCAAAGACTTCTGCCTCGATCTGCTTATACATATATAGTTTTGGGGTTTTGCATTCCAAAGGAACTCTCTCAACTGTGAACCCTAACAGCCGCCATAACCAAAACCTACAATTTTTGCTTTTTGTAGACTATGTTTTCCGGCCACAGTTGCATATGTGTCAGAGCTAGCTAGGCCTGTCCTGACCCATCAAAGCAAAGCATTTATAGGGTTATTCAATCCAGCTACTTCTTTTTTTTGTTTCTTTTTTATAAATAAAAAAAACGATGATTTGATTGACATGTAAAGTGTTGAAAGTTCTTAGGTTTTTCTATAGTTTCTTTAATTTTCATCAGATTTTGTCCTCTATTTTGGTAGCACATTCTCAAAAACTGCGTTTTGGGTCTCCAAAATCCCATTCTCACCATCTGGCAATCTGGGTTTTATTTTGTTTATGATCCCTAACAGATTCAGTCACTTCAGTGTTTCGTATTTCTTTCTATCTTTTTCTCTCATAAAACATCATTTCGAGTCATTCAATCACATCTCCCTTTCTTTCTCTCTCCTATTATTGTCAAGCAGCCAAGTGTACATAGTTAAATCAGTAGCTCTCTTCCATCTCTTTCCATCTGAAAAGGGTAATCTAACGACGATTTAACTGATTACCATATTTTTTAATCTGAAAATAATTGATTACCATTTTTTTTAATCTGAAAATAATTGATTACCCATTTTAGCAAAACAAAGTAGGATCCCTTTTCTCGTGTGGCCTCAATACACACACACATACATATATAGAGACTTTTATATGCATACGTGCGTATATGATTTTTTTATTTTAACTTCTCATATATATTTTATTTTTTGATTATATAACAGGCAGCCAACTATACTTCACCAGATTACAGGATTGATCACTTGGGTTCTTCTTCCAAATGCAACAACAAGATCACAATGCGACCACCAGTTACGAATACCTCAGAGGCACGGGTTGTGAATCGACGTGAGTAACTTAACTTAGCCTAGATTATATATATGTTGATTCACAACATATCTTATATATAATATATATAAACTTAGGAACAATTATTTTCTTTTTCAGCTCCCGAGAAGAGGCAGCGAGTACCTTCTGCATATAACCAGTTCATAAAGTAATGAAACTGCTATGATCAGTCACTTGAATATATATATATCTTTTATCCTTTGTGTTATAGAAGCCTTGCTCACATTAACTCAATTTTAACTGAACAAAAATATGTGATATCTATATATAGAGAGGAGATCCAGAGGATCAAGGCCAATAATCCAGACATTAGCCACAGGGAAGCATTCAGTACTGCAGCAAAAAATGTGAGTGGGCATCAGCAAACTTGACAACTTTTTTGTTGATCAATTTGCAGATTTGCACTATATTGTGAAATACATAGAATTTTGAGGGTGGTCAATTGATGACCTTAATTAATTTCATTGCTAGTGGGCACACTTCCCTCATATTCATTTTGGGCTGATGTTGGAGACCAACAACCAAGCTAAACTGAATTAGGTAAGTGCTTATATATACACTTGCATATATAGAAAGTTGAACTTATCTTTCACTTTGATAATTTGGTTTTCTTCTTTGGGAGTTAGTGCAAAATCATTCAGCCTTTCTCTATTTTTATTTTTATTTTTATTTTTTTAAGAGAGATAAATGGATCTCATTTTACAGTTTCCTTTCAAATTGTTTAACATATTAATTGTCCATTACATTAGAGAAACCTAAGAGAAATAAAACTTTCTTGTTTTGTTTTGATATATATATATATTGGGGCTCTAAGTAATCATATGTAGGAAGTGACTCAAACTAGTGACATATATATGGATTGAGGAGTACCTTAGTGAGACCTAAGAGAAAGTAAATTTACCCACACACCAATATTACTTCATCATCATCACCATCATCACCATCTTCTTCTTTCAGTTTTTTTTCCCCAAACAGCAGTACTTAAGTGATTGAAAACATCTTGATCTCAACCCACATTTCAAAGAATTGAACTTCTGAAAACTGAATCAGATAGGCTTAAAATTACAGTCATTTTTTTTTTACAATGTTTATGTTTTATAGTTCAGCTGCTAATAATGGGATGTCAAACTATTATTAAAGAAAGTTACTCAATTTATTGGTTTTTTTTCTTTTCCGGGCAAATAAATGTATAGTATAGAAGCAAAAAGGAGAGGAATATACATGGATATATACAAGGGGTATTACATAAGAGAAATTAAATATGGCTAAAGAACAAATAAAAGAATAGCACAAAGAAAACTTACAACCTCACTCCTCAGGTCCTCAATTCATTAATGTTTAGAATTTTCATAAAATGTGTACTATGGGGGTTTTTTAATGCTCTAACTTCAACATCAAATTGTGAAACTTGATTGCATTTGGTCCATTAATTATATATGCTTGCTTGCATGGTTTTGAGACAATCAACACACTTTGGCAACCATTTTGGTTGTCTCTTTCTGTCAATAAACCTCTTGGTTGCAAGACGATTTCTTTGTGAGGTTAGGTTTTCTGCTCGATCGATCATTGGATTTGAGTGGCTCTTTCCATTAATGATTTGTGGGGAGGGGGAGAAGAGATCGAGCTTCTTTATGCTTCTCACTGATATATGGTTTCTATATATGTGTTCAATAGTTTCTAGTTTTGTGGTTATAACTCCAATATTTTTATGCTTATTTTATCTTTAAGTGTAATTGCTTCCATTTCGCCATTCCTTGTTAAATAAAAATCAGATTCAGAAATAAAGTTGGTAATTTCACAATGCGTGAAGTTAATTTAACTGATATATCAATTTATATTTAGTAGTGATAAAACAATTATATATGATGCTTTCAGCAACTTTTTATTAAATTGCTTAAATTTAATGATCTCTCTCTTAATTTCTCTCTCGTCTCTTGTTGAAATTGAATTCTTTGCAGGGCTCTGAGAATCGTCTACTGCCAATTAAGGACTGATAGTCTTGATTTCTTCAGGACAGCTTCAGTTATATCGATTCCCCGTTTGTGTACTTAAGAAAGCGTTCACTTCAATGTTTTTTAAGGACATAAATTAACTACTATATCCTCAATTCGTTGCATGTATTTGTTTACAATTAAGTTATTTTCAACATGTTATGGATCAGATGTCATGTACTAATTAGCTACTTTCCTTTGTGTGTTCATCAATATTACTCCAATCCTAAAACTGCAAATGAGTAATCATTTTCACAAGTTTGACTTCATAGTCAAATATATATATATAGCTCTTACCTTTTCCATTAAGGGTAAGGTATACTATGAGCTATTAAAAAATGTTTACTTACTTTTGCATTAATTATACAGTACTTGTAAGTGTTTGTGACACTGCACTAAGTGTATTAACTTCATGTTATGAATATGCGCATTCGTGCACTCATAGTTCTATTTTGTTGTGTGCGCGCGCGCTCGCGCGTGCATGCAGTATATATGCAAAATAAAATATATCTATTTAAACAAAACAATGCCAGTGATTTGAGCTTTCTGATTATTGTTTTTTTTACAATTTAATTCTTCTTCTACAAATTTGCCGAAAAAAAGATACCATCCAAATAATTAATCCCTATGCTTCTTGTGAATAGTTTTTCGCATATTATGTCCTAAGAAATGAGATCATGTAGCATTTATTTAAGCTCATTGTATTTATAATCAGTAACAAAAGTTGGTACTCCATGACTAGCTATCACACTACAATTCTTCTTTTAATTTTCTTTTTTTGGGTAAGTAAAAATATTATAAAAGGAGGAAAAATCATGCTTGTTGGCTATTGATTCAGTAGGAATGGAGTAAAGAGCACATATATATATATATATATATATATTCTGATTCAATACTGAAATTTGTTTTCTAAGGGTATTATAGCACATGAAATTTTCGCTTTCTGAACTGATTAGTTCCTTCACACGTACATGTCTTCTTGTAGATATTTCACAGATATGTACGCCACATATTCTAAACCTTTTGCCCTACACTGGGGATCTACATCTATCAACTTAGTCAAATTTAAAGTTTTGCCCAAATAATACACCCAACTACATTATGCATTGATAACAGCTAGAAAGCAAATATTTAACACTTTCACTTAACTAACTAAAAAAAAAAAGCCTAGCTCAGTTGCTCTAAATGATGGTTAGATGTGTGATTATACAAGTCTTAAAATAACTTGTTAGTAGAAAAAAGGAAATTAAAAATCCCATTAACATTTAAAGTTTAATACTTGATGTTTCTTTGAATTAGTGGAACTTAAGAGTTTGTTTGGCTTAGTTTTTTAGAACAGCAGTATTCTATTTTTAGAAAAGTAGAAATCAGAAATTGTAATGGAACTTGTTTGGTGGCAGTTTTGTGAATACTCAGCTAAAAGAAGTATGTTTTTAGATAATTTGAGCCTGCTTAATTCAGTATCATAAAAAAGTTACCAGAAACTCAGAAAACGTTTTAAAATAAAAATTCAGAGAATTATGAAAGATAGTTATATGAAAATAAACATTTTTTCAACACAATTTTCAGAGATTATGAACCAAATAGGTTTTTGTACAGTTTTTTTATTTTCAAAAACAAAAAATTGTTCATAGAAAACTGAACGATGCAAGCCCTTGTCTTTTATAGAAAAATTATTTTCAAAAAATTATAAAAGACAATGGTTTATTTGGTTCAGTTTTCTAAAATTTATTTTCAAAAAATTAAACCTAATAGATCTTAAATTTCTGGTAAAACCAACACCTATCGTGAGATAACTTTTTGCTTCTGAATTTTGATTTGTCTTATAGCTTCCTCAAGGGTCTTTTCAATGGTGCTTCCTACAACACAATCCTTACATTTCTTACCGGATTTAGCAATTGTACTCACTACAATATTTTTTGCCTTGTACCTACCAAAGAGATCATGTCTTTCGTAATCCAACAAATTAATACAACATTTAAATCAAAAAATGCCTGAGATGAGACAGTTATTGGAGCCTAAGTTAGACTATCATTTCTAAAACTGCAATATTTTTTTATTTTTTATTTGGTAAAGTGAATTTGCATACGTGGGAGAAGAAATGTACAACCAAACCAACGAGGCAACAAGCACCACTGCAATAAAGAAAAAAGAAACTAATCATTTATCTAACTGCCATTGTTCAAAAAAAGAAAAAAGAAAAGAGCCCAACCCTTTGACCAATTGCTAAGAAGTAGAGACTTTTTTTTGGATTTGTCGTGACCATATTGAATACGTATTTGACACTGATACACATCGAATACAGCCAAATAAGTGTTCGATAATGCTGAGAAGTCTTGAGAATTTTATCAGATATGGCTGAGAAACGGCAAGATAGTAAAGATACTTGTAGGATACAACATGATAATTTTGGAATACAGCTGGACAAAATCATAAATATTTTTATAAAACACAAGGGTGTAGTTGTAATAATAAGAAAGTTCATTATTTAAAAGAATATAAAACAAAAAGGACTTACACTTTAAAGCCCAAATCGACTCATCAATGCAGTGATAGCGAGAAATGGAGAGAGAAAGATTCGAAGAAGTGAAGGAGGATGATGATTTAGCGTCTACCAAGGGATGTATTAATTTGGGTAATTTAAATTCTAGTTGGATTTTTTTCTTTTTCTGTTTCATCTATTGTTTCTTTATTTATAAACATATTGGTGGTTATATTTACATTCATAATGTTGTGGAAGGCAAAAAAAGAATTATTTTTTCATATATAAAAGAATAATATATTATTATTTTTTTGTCGTATTTTTTTATTTTGATAAGTATGTTACTGTGTATTAATAAAAGTGTATTAATAAAAGGATCTATACAAACAAAGCCAAAGCCAATTATTGTCATATCTGTTTGTAAATGTATTAAAAATTTGTTGCATTATTGTATTCGTGTCTTGTATCCGTATCCGTATTTGTGCTAATCAATTGATATCAACCTATTGGAAATTTTCACCATTTTTTACTCGTGCAAGATACATGCAAGTCAAACCTAACAGAAGGCAAGGAAAAGTAATAGTTAAGCATAAAATATTATAGAGTAAATACCACTTACACCCCCTCAAATTTGGCAATATTTCGATCAGACCCTTTCTAGTTTCAATATTTTCGACTACACTCTTTGTCAGTAGCGTCCGTCAATTTTCCTCTCTTGATGATGTCAGCAAATTCGGTTTGTTTAATGACGTGGCACTAACGGAATAAAAAAATTGGTACATAAATCCAAAATTTAGGGAGTGTAATTGGGAACATCGAAACTAGAGGAGATTTAGTTAGGATATTGTCGGCTTAAACTACGGATGTAAGTGGTATTTACCCAATATTTCACAAATAGAAGATATTATGGATGACAAAATTGTTCACTTTTTATTTCAAAAGTAAATATATTTCATATTTTTAACAGAAAAAAAAAGTTAAAATGGAATTTCATGGACCACCATTTTAGGATTCAGGCAGCACGTCTTTGTATTCAGACTCCCTCCATCAAAGCACTAAGAAGCATTTCTTACCGTGCTTCAACTTCTTGTGACAGATTTTATTGGAATCCTAAAGAAAGGTGTCTGTGGTCCAAGTCATGTATTAATGCCACGACTTTTCATGTACATTGCATGTAAGACCATATGTGAGTGTGTGTGTATATATATATAATAGATGAGGTATATGCGGCATAATACTATAGGCAATACTATTCAAATAGAATATCCTTGCACATATTCATACAAAATAAATACATACATACATATAGATATATAATTTGACAGGCATGCCGCATGAATGAGAATTTATGTCGTCCTATATATATAAGTTATAATAATTGTATGGTATTACTTTTAGACATGCCCCGTAAAAGTTTAATGCCAATACTAAAAGAACATAAAGTTAATCATGAACAAATTTGATCTCTACTCAACTTGACACAAGTATAGTTAGAATTACCGATCAAATTCATTTGGAGATGTATTCATATTCAATGAAGACTTTGTTGGATCAACCCATCAGCAGCAACTATGGTCCTCAGTTGACTAGATATATACAGCATATATATATGTGTGTGTGTGTGTGTGTGTGAAAGAAATGCTGAAATCAAGATAAAGAAGAGAAAGCTGTAAAACAAGGAAGGAATGTCACTCCTGGGTAATAGTAGATGACAAGCTGGCAAATGTTTTTTTTACTTTGAAAATAAGAGCAGAGTAGAGTACAGTGAGGTGTGAATGCATACAAACGGCTGGGGCAGAATCTGAAACATCAAAATCATGTCTGTTAGGCATTCATTTCCTTTCATGTCATTTCATCTCTGACTAGCTAGCAGCCCGGCCCCTGACACCCCTCCCCCACTCATTTTTGGACTCTCTCTCTCTCTCTCTCTCTCTCTCTCTATATATATATATATAGGAATGTTGGTATCTTTCTAAGGTGTACCTGCAGCAGTCTCAGCAATCCGACATATGTCATTAACATGATAATCATGTGATTGGTGGGCCAACAGGGTTCATTAGCCGAGTGAAGGTATAGGTTCTTGTACTGAAAGTCCAAATATATGGCGAATAAATTTGTGAGCTTTGGAACAATATATATATATATATATATATATATATATATATTGATTATCATGATTATCATGTTAATGACATATATATATATATGATTCTTATGGTATCATGTTCTCTAGCATGAGACAATTATGCTGACTTCTTCTAAATTCTAAGTAATTTAATTTCTAACACAAGATTTCACCAAAATGTTGTGATAAGTTCACTGAAGATGCACCCGTCATCATTTTTACTTTTTTTGTTTTTTAATTCTGTATATATAATTTTTAATAATTATAATTTTCACAATTTAAAAAAAAAAATCACAAAAGCCCTTAAAAAAACTTTCAAAATTTAAAAATATCTCTCATTTTCTAACTCATTGGCCTAACATAATTTTCAAAGTTTAGAAAAGACTATTCATCTAAGCAAAAAGCGACGTATGATTCTGATTGTGACATAATTTTTCTAAAAATATGTTTTTTAAATCAAAATAACTCAAACGAAATTAGTTGAGAATCGTTATCAGCATGCTTGTTATTTTTTTCTGAAATTTTGAAGTGATGAGGGTCGAATTTGGCGAAGTGTCTTTTCTCTTCCATATTATTGTTAATGATTGTTCTCTTTAAAGTAAATTATTGACACCGTCACTGTGTAGATTCGCCAATGTATGTATTATTCAAGTTTTTTTTAGGGACAAAATGTATGGTTTATTATTTGGTAGGACAAAAAATAATAATGATAATAAAATAAAAATAAAAAGTCCTAGTGTATAGCAAACCACAAGGCCGGCCTGACCCATCCATAGACTCATAATGGGTTAGGGCTGGGCCTTCCCATTAAGGCCTGACCTGGACATGGGTCACAAACTAGGCCCAGCATCAGGTAGGTCTAAGTCGAATAATATTTAGAGATGGGGGAAGGAGCAACGCTTAGAAGACTATTGCTCTATCGGGATAAATGCACAGAAACAATTGTTTCTATAAAAAAAGTTATATTTTATAAATACTATGTTATACATTAACTTATTTTTTTTATAAATTACTTATAAAAAGTATTAAAATTTAATTATTTTTTGTAGCTTATAAATTTTTAATATTATATTTTATAAGTACTAATGTAATTGTTTAAGTTATAAATTAAGCTATATAAACTGTTTAAGTTATAAAAAAAGTATAACCTAAAATTTATAAAATTTCGATAAATTAAACAAGTTATTAACTTTAATAACTTAGAGGCTGTAATGTTTAAAGTTGAAATTTTAAAAAAAGAATACCCGCTTAGATTTAAATATTTAATTTTGAACTATAAATTTCAAGTTATAAAATTGTAAGTTGCGCAATTCCAAGAGAACTCCGTCAGAGGTAGATTACTCTCACCCAATATAACTTATGTTTCTGAACCCAGAAAAAGAAAGTATAAATCTATAATTTATAATTTTATTGTAAAATGACTTTATATTTATATTATATAAGTAATATTAATAAGTTATATGTCATAACTTCTCCTTCTTTTTTTTTTCTTTTTCGTTTTTTGGTATTAGAAGGTGTGCCCTTCTTTTCTTTTGGGTGAGACTTAATTTAAACAAAAAAATGAAACTAAGTTTAGTTGTACTTGATCTGATCAACTCTTTCACTCTCTAGGAGTTAGTGATATGTCATAAAAGTGATTTAGTATAAGTTTTATATTGCTAAAAAGAATTTGCCATAATATATTAAAAATGTTAACTTAGTAGGTTACAACTAGGGATGGAGCGAGGACTGCAAAATAGGGAGGGCTAAAAGTAAAAAATTTTGGAAATGAACACAATAAGTTTTAAGACAAAGATATGTTATAAATATTTAAAAATAGACAAAAAAAAAAATGAGGATATTCTCATATAGATAAATCATAAATAGATACAAAAACAGATATAACGTTTTCTTAAGTAAGTTATTGAAGATAAATCCCCCAATCTTTAAGAGAGTCAAATTCAATAACTATCGAATCTATATCAATATTTTCACCAAATTCTCTTTCATTGAGAATCTTGCAATATGCAAGAAATTCATTACCCGTCTTGTTGCGAAGTTCAGTTTTGATACACTTTATTACCGAAAAAGCTCGTTCTGTTATTGTCATGGAAACAGGGAGAGTCAATACGAGACGGATCAATCTATCAATAAGATAATATGTTTCTCTTTGTTTGTTCAACTCTTGAAAATTTTAAAGGAGGTTGTTGCCGCTGCTCATTAAATGTTGCCCCATTTTTTGATCTATCAATTTTTGATTATGGAATGAAAATAAATTTTTCATCTTGCAATGAAAGTGTCTCGATAGTCTGAAACAATAGAGGCAGGGCCGACCTTGAAATTTTCAAAAGGTTGAAAGGTCCTAAGTGAACTTCTAGTAAACATAACACAAATTTTATTTTCCTTAAGATGTTTGTTCACACTTCATAAATCATAGCAAAGACAAGTTTGCGGAGAAATAGTAAATATGCATGTATGTAAGATTTTTATAAGGAAATTTCAGTAAAATAACAAATTAAAAATGTAAATAAAAATAATAATTTATTGGATAATGTATAAACTGACCTCCTGCCATTAGCATCTTCTCAAATTTGTTAATGATTTTTCAAATTGCTGAGTATTTAATTATTTATACATATATGATATATATAAAAAGAATTAAGAAATATTGGGTGAAAAACTAAAAAAGAAGAAAAAATAGGACTTTTAGAGTGAACTTACATATTTAATCTCCTCTAAATATTTTCACCAAAGGTCTAGAACTACCGTGAATGATTGAACGAATAATTTTTTAAAAGGTCAGGTGATCACATGGCTCATTGCAATTGTATGATACTCTCTCTCTCTCTCTCTCTCTCTATATATATATATATATATAAGTTTAAACTTTAATGCTCCGTTTGGTTGGAGGGATGGAAAAATGGAAGGAAGGGAGAAGGGAAGGGATGGATGAGGCATCCCTAGGGAAGGGAATGTAAGGTATCTCCCTCACTTTTTGTTTGGTTAAATGGAATGAATAGTAGAAAGAATGGATGAAATGATCAACTCTGTTTGATTGGAGGGATGGAAAAATGAATGGAAGGAAAAGGGGGAGGGACGACGGATGAGGCAAAGGAAGGTATCTCTCTCACTTTTTTGTTTGGTTAAATGGAAGGGATAGTAGAAATGATGTATGACATTTTTTTGATTGAAAGGAGGCACATGAGAGTTTTTATATTTT
This sequence comes from Cornus controversa, assembly GCA_026545225.1. Lineage (NCBI taxonomy): Eukaryota > Viridiplantae > Streptophyta > Magnoliopsida > Cornales > Cornaceae > Cornus > Cornus controversa. The sequence continues at coordinate 61,574,186 of CM048851.1, read as the reverse complement.
TTTACCAATATACCCTCATTATACATAATTATAAAAAATAAAAAAATGGAATTATATATTTGTATTCTATCATTTGCCCAAATTTGAAAATTTTCAATTTTTTTGAAAAGGATAAATTTGAAATTTATATTTGTAGATAATTTTCCTCCTCTTTTCCGTCCAATTTTGGGCCGATAAAAAAATCTAATGGAAGGAAGGATGCTTCATCCCTCATTGTTTCCTCCCTCTTTTCCCTTCCTTTCAACCAAACACATGAAGTTTCTTCTATCCTTTCTCTCTTCTATCATTCCTCAATCCTTCCTTCCAATCAAACATAGCATAAAATATATTGTCATATCCAATTAAATATATTTTTAGAGGTTTAAAATAGAAATAATATAATAAAAATAGTGGACTTTAAACTAATAAATACAGTAGTAGTAATTTTTTTTTAGACCCGGCTATAGACCAGGTTAGGCCATTAATAGTTACGCCCCTAATTACAAGTATTTTATCAGTATTGTTAAGTTCTATAAATATAAATTAAGATTTTATTGAATTCAAAAGTGAATAGAACATTTTGTTTATTTTTTCGAAGAGCCCAAGGGCCAGGTGTAGGGCAGAATCCTGGACCTAGGAATGGACTTGGAAATTAGAGCTGGCCCATCCCTTCTTTTGGCAGGATTCTCGAGTCTAGCTGACCCGAAATTCTTTTGAAACTGTGTGGCGCAGAGAATGATAATATCAAGTATGAAATAAGTGTTGGATTAATCGGACTCATTCGCATGCCAACCCAAACCCATATATGTGCTTTTATGGATCCCTACCTTATAGAATCTGTATTGGCTTAAACGAGTTTCTGATTTTATGGCATAACCAGAAATCAGCATATCATCAGCAAATGTGGAATTAAATTCAGAATTTGAGGGCCTACTCAAAGCATGAGTTGAGTAGGCCCATGAATTCCAAAATATGATTTTGTGTTACAAGTTATTAACTCTGGGCTTCATATATCATTACCTACTTACCTCTGCCCACTGCCAGTAATAACCAAAAGTTGTAGTCCTTATATATGTTCAACGGGCAGGCCCACTACCAGTTGCTGCTATGGAGTCCAGCCTCTAAAGTGTGTGAAATTATATTATTTATATAGTTTATCAAGATTTATATATTATTTATTGTACTGTGGTCGAATCACAATGCATACATTTTCTTTAATTATAAAATAAGAAAAGTATAATACATGGGCTTCTCAAACTATTCTCCATTGTATACACTCTGTTTATTTTTCTTATTTATTACTTTTTCGATTTTGTAATCAAAGAAGATGGTGCATTTTTTTTTTAACTCTTTTCCTTTTATTATGATATATATATATATATATATATATATATATATATATATATATTTTGGGTGTGTATGTGTGCATTATCATGTAAACATGTAATAAGGGACAGTCAATAACCAAAATGATTTGAGTAAAACAGATGATTGTAAGTGATCTGAAAATTCCGTGACACTAGTGGAAGGGAAGGAATAAAGTCCCAAAAAAACTTATGGTTTGGGTGACGCCGAAAGTATCATATCAATCCTTCATTTCATTTCATAACATCACTCACTCCTCACCATGACAAAAATAGCATTGACCCTATACACCAACCAATTACATCATATCAAATCAACCCCCCAAAATATTAATATTTGTTCAGTCCTCCCATTCATAATAAACCAAAATTGGTGATGGTGATAGTGACAGTGACGGTGATGATATAAGTCAATGTTTTTCACTCCAAGTACAGTAAAACTCTTTTTTTTTTTTCCTCTGTGCACTTTTTTTAAGTAAACTTTTCACACAGAAAACAAGCAAACAAGTTGCATAGATGAAAAAAATGAAGATTAGAATAATATACGGAATGAAAAGAAGATTGATATGAAGAGTTAGAATGGATAAAAGTGAGTGAGGGAGTGATTTAATATGATCCATCCGTAACAAATTATTCGATTATGATTCGGCCAAACTCCCTCAAGATTGCCAGCAAAGACTGCCCATTTGCAGCAGTAGAATAAAGTTTCCTTCTCATTTCCACCCATCAATTGCAGTCCCCACAGAGCACAAAATTTTCTACATGTATAAGCCACATTGATTCCAATTTCAAACCCATCAATCAAATCAATGACCCAATTAATGTAACTAGAGTTGTCAACTAGCTTTGGCTCCATCAGCTTTCTTGCAGCTCCTGTACTATTGCTGAGCCGAGTTCATTTCCATCACTAACTTTATTATGCGATTATATATATATATATATATATATATATATATATATATATCACCAACATTAATTCTTGGATAGTATTAATATAGCTCCCAGCTAGACAAATTAAGTGGCTTAATTCGGCTTATTTGCATCCCTTTCAATTCAAAAATCATTTCATAATGTCCAATCGCCGCTTATATATAATGCTTAAAATTAAACCTGAAGAAGCTAGATAGCTAGCTAGCTAGCATATAATATATATGTTGGAAGCTAGCCTGCAATTAAGTTCATTGCAAAAACTTGAAGGGTTAATGGAAGGAGTGAAGGAGTCTAGAGATGAAACTGAGCCAAGAGACACCTACAAGATTGCTTATATAATCCATTTCTTGCTTGGAGCTGGCAATTTGCTCCCCTGGAATGCTTTAATCACTGCTGTTGATTACTTTGGCTATCTTTATCCAACCAGGCATGTCGAAAAAGTTTTCTCTGTGGCTTACATGACTTCTTCAATGCTGGTTCTGATTGTGATGCTGAGTTGTGCTAGTTGGAACAAACTGCTGAGCTTTAGATTAAGGATGAACTTGGGTTTTTCTTTGTTTGTTCTCTCTCTTATGGTAACACCAGTACTGGACTGGACTTGGTGCTGCACTACTGAATCAAAACGGAGATCAAGTGGAGCCTATGGCCTCACGGTTGCATCAGTTGTCATTTGTGGTTTAGCCGATGGCTTGATTGGAGGAAGCTTGATAGGAACTGCAGGCAAGCTACCAAAACAGTATATGCAGGCTGTTTTTGCTGGAACTGCTTCTTCAGGTACTATGGAATTCTCAAAATTAAACTCTCAACTTTTTTTCTATTCTCTTCTCTTCTCTTTTCTGACTCAACAAACAGAAATTTTTCGTCTTACTGTTTATATATATATATATATATATATATATGTAATTTGCATTTACCTTACTGTTTCAATGATTCCTAAATAAAGCCAGGCTCAACTAATTCTATATGGAGAAAGTTTAAAAGGTCCTCCATAGGGTTCACAAACAAAGTAATCCTACAATTAAATTTTCAAGCACCATATTATGATTATTACCACCTTCACTTTTTTTTTAGGAAGATCCTTGAAACTATAGCATTCATCTCCTCAACTTATTTATTCTTTCCAGATTCTTTTTTTGCCATGACAATAATGTTCTGAACTATCCCCAAGTGGAGTCCTACAACAATAACAATCAAGTCCTTTTTCCAATTACTTGGGGTCAGCTACATGAATCCGATATTTTCATTATATTTTATTTAAGGTCATCTCCTCAGTTAATACACATGTTATCATATCTTTTTTTACTACCTCTACCCGTGTTAACTTTAGTCTTTCTCTTCCCTTAGCATTGCCCTTAATTTGGATTATGTCACTTTTCCTCACCAGCGCAGTTAAAGGTCTTCTTTATACATGTCCAAACTATCTTAACCGATTTCTCCTAATTTTATCTCCAATTGGTGCTACACCGATCATCTCCCGAATGTGTTCATTTCTAATTCTATCATTTCTAGTCTTTTAGCACATCTATCTCAACATTCTCATTTTTGCGACACTTACTTTATGCAAATGTTATTGTCTAGCTGCCTAACATTCGGTATCATAAAGTATGGCTGGTTTGATACTGTTTGATAAAACTCCTCTTTCAATCGTAAGGGATACGCCTATCACACAATATACTAGATGCACCCCTCCATTTAACTCATCCTGTCTTGATTCTATGATTAACATCATCTCCAATTTTTCTCTCATTTTAAATAATTGCTATTCCCAAGTGGAGTGTGACCAGTAAATTGCTGGAAAAAGGAAAAAAAAAATTTAGCAATTGCATGGTTATACCTTAAGCCAGATCACTTTAAAATCATTTCAAGTGCCCAAACAATCTCGGTAAATGATTTTGTTAACCTGTAAAACTAAAAAAAAAAAATCTTCTACAATTAAAGATCATATAAGCATAGAGAAATTAAGATCACCAGATACATATTGGGACCACTATAAAGTCAATCTTCCTTTACCAGCAGGGGGTCTTAACTAGTAATAGAGTAATTCAAGTGAAAAGATTATATTTTGACGCAAATTAGCATAGTTCACTTCTGCTGATTGTATCCATTGCTTTCTAACAGGTGTTCTGGTTTCAATCTTGAGGATAATAACAAAGGCATTGCTTCCACAAACGCCACAGGGTCTCAGAACAAGCGCCCACTTCTACTTTATAGTCAGCGTTGTCATATTGCTGGGCTGCATCATTTGTTGCAACCTTTTGTACAAGTTGCCTGCCATGCAACAGCACTACAAACTTCTTCAAGATGACTTGCCAATTTCAAGGCCAAAATTATGGAATGTGACACGAAAAATCCGGTGTCCGGCATTTGGAATATTCATTATTTACGCTGTAACTCTGTCCATCTTTCCAGGATTTATAGCAGAAGACCTTAAATCCAAGACACTCAGAGATTGGTATCCTATTATGCTTATTACAATGTACAATGTCTCAGATTTTGTAGGGAAGTCTATGACTGCAATATATGTTATGAAGAGTGCTGAAAAGGCTACATGGGCTTGCATTGCCAGGCTTTTGTTCTATCTCTTCTTTGCAGCTTGCCTTCATGGCCCCACTTGGCTGAAAACTGAGGTACAAATGGCGTTTCTGACAATTTTGCTTGGACTAACCAATGGATATTTGACAAGCGTCATCATGATCCTCACTCCTAAATCAGTGCCATCTTCAGAAGCCGAAATGTCTGCAGTTGTGATGGCTGTGTTCTTGGGGATGGGGTTGGTTGCTGGCTCAGTTCTTGGCTGGTTCTGGATCATTTGAAGCCTATTTGAGCTCTATCATTATATTAGGAAGTTGATCTGAGAGTAGGCAACTAATCTACAGATAGAAATCCAAGAGTAATCAAGGTAATACCTACAAACAAATTAAGGATATCCAGTCTAGTCAGAGAGGACTTATTTGTAATAGTTAGTTATCGAAAATTTTAAAAAGCTGAAGTTTGTTCTCTGTTATATTTCCTAAATCTGTTATCTTCTCCAATGTGAAATTTATCAATTCAGTATTCTAGAAAATGATGAAAAATCAACCAAGAAGGTATCAATCAGGTTCAGCATTCGATAAGTAGTGTTGTTAGAAAGCCCAGAACTTGATCAAATATTTGGGACACTTAATAAATCAAAACTCCAAACAAAATGATAATATAGGACTTAATAAATCAAAACTCCAAACAAAATGATAATATAGGTATCTTAACAACATAATAACTTGTTCATTTTACCAGGTCTTTCTCAAAAGCATACATCTCTTATTATCTTGGACCCGATAACTGCACACCAGAAAGGTCTGCATCACTGTGGCAGCATGGTGGTACAGGTGAAGTGCGCTCTTTTCTGATAGGCTTAACAAAGTTTGCAATGAAGTTGGAAACCGTCTGAGAGGAGCTTGGGGGCTGAGCTACGGCACAGGATCCTTCAAGCATTTGAACTACTTCAGTCATGGATGGTCTTAAGGACATGTCCCTCTGTATGCACCACAAAGCAGCTTTAGTTGCAGTGAGTACCCTCTCGTCGCTTTCATCAGTATTAAGCTTTGAATCAAGTGTCTCTTTCAGCTTCCCTTCTTCCAACATCCTGAGGGCATAAGTGGGGAAGTGGGCTTTCTCTGAACTTACCGCTGGCTTGAAGTTCCTCCTTCCCCCAATGATTTCAAGCAAAACCATGCCAAAGCTATATACATCACTCTTCTCTGATATGGGAATGTCTGTTACCCACTCTGGTGCCAAGTAACCCCTTGTACCCCTTGCCATTGTGACCACACAACTTTGTTCCCTTGTCATCAGCTTTGCCAAACCAAAATCAGAGATTTTGGCTTGGTAGTTGTCATCAAGAAGCACATTTTCAGGTTTTATGTCACAATGCACAATCTTTACACTGCAGCTCTCATGGAGATATGCCAATCCTTTTGCCATTCCCAGAGCAATTTTGAATCTTGTTTCCCAGTCCAATATTAAACCTTCATTACCGTCGTTGAAGATCCATCTATCCAAAGACCCATTTGTCATGTACTCATAAGCAAGAAGGCAGTGAGTCCCCTCTTTACAGAAGCCCTTGAGCTTCACCAAGTGGACATGGTGGATGCTGCCTATGGTGGAGATTTCGGCAAGAAATTCTTTCTTTCCCTGACCAACACCCTCCAGCTTCTTCACAGCAATTAGAGTCCCATCTTGAAGCATCCCTTTATAGACTGAGCCAAACCCACCATGCCCTAGTTTCACAGAGAAGTTGTTAGTGGCAGCTTGAAGATCTTTGTATTCAAATCGAATGAGCACATGAGATAAACTCTTCATTTCTTCTAAAGCAACGAGGGAAGAGAAATCCTCCTCTCCCATGACATCTTTAAAAGATCCCAACACTCTTTTGCTTTTCTGATGGTGCCAGACTCCCAAAAAAAGTAAACCAACAATAGTTAACAAAACTGCAGTTGGTATAATTGAAATGAGGAGCAAGTGTTTGTTGTTGCTGATGTTCTCTTGTGCTCTTGGATTTAGCCTGCCTTCTTTGTTACTAGGGATTTTAGTATAGGAAAGAAACCTGGAGGAGCCTTGTTGAGCCTGCCATCTTAAGCTTCCTAACTCATCAAACAGATAGCAATTCCCGGACTTGTTTTCGAAGAACAACATAAGGCATGAACAGTTACCAAGGCAGGCATCCTTGCAACCAGAAAGACTGAAGTTGGGAAATGGTGTAGTAAACTCAAGAGCAAAATAGTCGACTTCATCCCCCATTTCTAATAACACTCCTGAACTTTTTGAAACATTACACGGAGAGGAGATCCAAGGGTTGCAACTTGGAAAGGTTTCAAGCCCTGGAAAGCATCGACAAGTTTTGTCTTTGTCACAAATAAGATAAGGATCACAAGGTTCAGGCGTGCTGCACCGATCACCGTTTGGTATCTTTATTGGCTCTGGGCTCTTATTTTGAAGATGGTAGAATGAGATGAAACCATCAGATCCTAAAACTGCAGCCCAAGTAGGATTAGGACTACTAATATCGTCTGAGAACGGAAATTGCTGGACTAGAGCCCCATTGCGATCATAGAATCTCCAAGAATTGGAAATCAAAGAAGTTGAGGTGATTACCCCATCTACTTTGTGAATGATTTTCCGATTATCATTTGCCAAAGACCAATAAGGCTGAGGAGTTGTGAATCCTCCGTAGAGAATCACTTCCCCCAACTTCATTTCCAGGTAAAAGCTCAAGCTGTTCTTATTGGGCTCACTTACAAGTCTCATTCCATCAAAGAGAAATTGATTCGATAAAAGGGTGTCGGTGGGATAGCTAAAACTCTGCCAAAGAGGTTTAGAATCATTAGCAATCAAAACCAAATTGCCCGAGTTCTGTAACTCCATAGCAGTAACTCCTTTACCTGCAGTACCTGTAGACCACACTATACCTCCTTGGTTCTCCAAGTATACATTCCCATTTTTGTCAAACACAAATTTATCAGAATTTCTAATGCTGGAGCCTCTGTTGGCAGTCCAGACAATTCTTGAACTACTATAGTGAATTATAACAAGTGAAGACAAACTGACATCTTGCAAAGTATTTCTGAATCCAAAACCGAAAACTTTGTTGTTGGACAACAAAAATATACCATTATTATCAATCCAAGTATACTGAGACGCTGCAAACTCTGGATAAATTTGCCCAATCATTTGAACAGCAGCAGAAGAGGCACAGGACAAAAGGACAAGTGACAAACATATGGATGCTGAATAACGGAAGACAGTCGGCAATACCTGGAAAGAGTTATTTGAATCAAATACAACTACTTTATTTTATAAACAAAATTAAACAAGAGCTTTGCAATTCTCTAGAACACTAATCAGTATCTTTGCTTCACAATTCACACACTTATTTATGCGTGCTTAAAAGGAGAAAGACCAGAAATTTGGAATTCAGCTCACATGAAGAATATGCATAGAAATCAATCAAAAAGCCTATGAGAGATCAAGGGAAACCATTCATATCAAGATTGAACTAAGAAGAGTACATGCATACATATTATGTGTGTGTCTATATATATATATATTCTATACATACACATGTACAAATCTTAAAACTGCACAATCTAAGAACTTTCTCCTTAAAGCTAAACCTTACTACTTAAAAGACCAACAAATTAAAAAAATTCAAACAAAATGGATCTTCTTGCTAGCTACTTTCTATCTATTCTCTAGGACTAACCGCAGACCACAAATTGTGGTGGTGAAGGGTGAGGTCTTTGATATATAACACAGAATTGAAAGCACCACTCACCTCATTTCTTGCATGATTTGTCATAGAATCAGATGGGAGTATGCAAAACTTCATGGGACCTAAGATGAGTCTTTCTTCTTCTTCTTCAGGTCTGCTTTGCTATAAACATTGAAAAGGGAAACTTTTTTCAGACAATGTAAAGTAAAAATTTTCTACTTCTAGTCAATTATCTAATAGTAGTTACTAATCGTGAAGCATGTTCAACTTAATCTCTCTTTAGCACAACAACTGCCCACGCACGCTTTAATAATTCCAACATAGTCAAAAACCACAAATGAGTCTTATTGAATGTCAAAGTTAATTCTTTGACTGGACTTCTGTAACCTGTCGAGCACCGCATGTAACAATTTGTCAATTGTTGGGGGGTGTTGGGGGCGAATAAATTCATTTTCAACAGCCTGCTCAATGATTAAGTTAGCAATTTGTCAATTGGGGGGGGGGGGGGGGGGGGGGGCGCGAATAAATTCATTTTCAACAGCCTGCTCAATGATTAAGTTAGAAATGACAAAAAATAATAAAAAAATGAAATGAAAAGTGAAGGTTATTATTATTATTTTTTTCTCAATACATCAAATAGATGGAACATAGGGTCTTTTTATCTGTTGTTGTGATTCAATTCGTATGTCAAGTTGCTTTAAAATCATAGAACAGGTAGGACTTTGACACACCAAGTCAATTTCGGTACTGTTTTAGTTTTTGCCTGTTTGAAATTGCTGTTGAATTAAATTTTAAAATTTTGCTCTATTGCTCAAATAGATAGATAACAACATGTGATCAAAATATATAGGTTATAACATTTGATCACATGTTTCTTTTTCCAGTTATATTCCCTTCCGCTCTGTTTGTAACCAAAGGATTTGGTGGGATTTGGATTCAGAAACGGAATTTTTTAAGAATTTGTGGTTTTGGACTGACGGAATTAAAAATGGGATTTGAAATGGATGGAATTTCAATTGCTATATTTTATCTTTTTCGAATCCAATAAAAAAAGCTACTAGAATTTGAAAGATACTTAACATGTATTTATAATATTACATATATACCCTTATTTAAATATATTCTAACCTCCTCCTACCCTCTAACGTCTCCTCCTCTATATAAAACAACGTGCATAATGAAAGAATTATATTTGAGCAATAGCAATGGCATAATATTCATTTCTACATGTGATAAAGCACAATCTCCACCGTCTGATCCTCCAACCCCCACGGCTACCTCCAATCCCACCATCCACAACTTCATCATATCCAACCCAGAACGGAACTCTCACCCTAAAAGAAAAATCGATTCAATGACTCAAAATCAAGCTCTGTTTCAAAACAGACAACTCTCTGGTCAACTTATCGAATGACTTAAAATCATATGGGACACCAACACAACACAAATTAAAATCAAAATCAACGAAATTGTTGACTTCAATTCGGTTCGGTTTCGGTTCTTTGCGGTTCCGGTTTCTCAACGGTTTTTTGTCAATTTTTTTTCTTTTCTAAACATCGGCAAGATACACACTCATACTTGTGCACCTCTAGTTATAACAATATATTAGAATCTATTAGTATTTATTTATATATCTTATATTATATAAATATATAGAACATTATAACTTCGAAGCTAAATGTATTTATCTATATATTATATATTTTATACTTTATATATAAATAGAACACTAGAATTTAAAAGGTATTAGTATTTATTTATATATTATATATTATATATTTTATACTTTATATATTTATATAAAACACTAGAATTTAGAAGGTATTAATATTTATTTATATATTATATATTTACATAAAACACTAGAACTTAAAAACTATTATTATTCATTTATATATTATATATTACATATATTTTTTTTTTTCTAACGATTCCGGTTCCTTGACTTGGAACCGCAATTGTAGTGAACTGTTCTTAAAATTTGGAACCGGAATCGAAACCATAGTGAACTGTTTGGTTCAGTTCAGGAACGGTTTCTTACAGTTTCAGTGGAACCGATTCTTTGTGCACCCCTGATCAAAACCCATGGACTGGCAAGTCTTGGTCGTGTGTCAATTTGGTAGTGACAACTTGACAACCAGCTTGGCCGGAGCCATTTGTTTATGTGACTCAATTCAACGGTGAGTCTTGGGTGCCATCAGGGCGTAACCCATTCACGTCATGGGTTGCAGATTCTAGGTGGGCAGTTGTGTGTGAATTACCCTCCCCTGTAAAACAACCACTTGGGAAGGAAAATGGATAGTGTGCTCCACCAATAATGAATTGTTAGTATCTATTGTCAAAAGAAAATGGAGAGTTCAGATTTACCAAATATAATATGTAACATCAATATAAAAGAGTTTCAATAACTTTGCACACCTCCATTATCAAACAACTTTTTTGTTCAATAGCGTCAATTGGCGGTTGAGATGTGCCATAGAAGAAATGGCAAATTGGCACGTTATTGCTAAGATACCTGAAACTTGGGTGAGCCTAGCAATATCCTCCACATATGTATATCAAATCACAATTCAAATGAACCTGTATTCTCCAAAATCTTTCCTTCTTGAATTACCTTCTCATGAATAGTTTGGTTTCAGTGGAATTTGGAGAAACAATGCTACCGTTTTGTAGGCTCAGCTTGTAGGATTGGTGAGGATAGTAATAAAAAGATAAAAACTGTGTTGTAGAAGCCTGAGCTGGCATTCCAGGTTGAGATTCCCCCTTCGAAATATTTTGCAGCCAATTGTTCTGTAACATGCAGTATCTAAATTCTGGAATCATGATTCCTGTGATTCCCGAGAACAACCAGAGAAAATGAAAGGTTTTGAACAAACCAAATTTGTCATATTTCCCCAAGAATTCCCAGCAATTGAACAGAATATAGTCGATTAGATGGCATGCCCAAGTTCTTTTTTCTACTCTTATTCTTTTCCACAGATATATGATCTCTACAAGAAAGCGAGAAAAATAGCATAATAAGTATAGAAGCAGAAGTAAAATAACCAAAACATAACCCAAGGAGGCCTAAAGCAGGTACCATCTGTTGATCATCAACGACATAATTCCCCACCTATGCTTTACACTGCTTGTTTACCCTGTTTGAATAGCAGAGATGCTAGACTCGCTCCCCACCCAAATATCATAGAGGGTTCAGTTTTTCGGGGTATGAGAGAATGCAAACCAGTCTGCAAGCTGTGATTGAGGGAAGTCTCTGGCTTGGCACCAGTCTCTGAGGACCTGGAAATGATTGATATAAACAAAGATTTGAAAATCATGTGAATTGCTTACAAGAAATATTCCAGCTATAATCCCATCAAAAAAATATATATAGGAGATGCATTTTAAAATAGGCACTTGCCTATCCAAGTTGTCTCACTTGTGATGAGGTAGTTACATCTCAATGCAAACCCATTATATCAAAATCAGGTCCACCTTCAGGTGGGTGCGCATGTGCGAGAGAGAGAGAGAGAGAGTATATACATGGGAAGCAGTGGGCCTTCATATGCAAATGTTGACATGCCTTGTCGTTGCCTGTGCTTGGGGTTGGCTGTGCATAAGACGTATACCCTTCCACGACGTTTGACTGTCCTACAAAACTCGCACATCTTCTTCCTCCTGTGGACAAAAAGCATGAAACAGATTGTGTGATGAAGGGCTACCTATTTATATCGAACCCACTAACTGCAATCCAGATGGATTGCACCCTATTGTACCCAAAGCTTGTTGCAGGGAGCTGATGGTAGTATAAAAAAGTTGTTCACACCAGGATGAGGTGTCACATTTGGCAAACTAAAAGAACGAATGGATCCAATGATAGCTTCAATTAATGAGCATACATAATTTGAAAAAGGGAGAGAAAAAGAAAAATCGGCAAAATAGTGGTAAGATTTTTAATATGTTGGCATATTGACAAGATTATTTTGCAACATTTCTATATAGATACTACCAACTTTGAAGCTTGAAAATTTATTTATAATTCAAATAGCAAAATATCATCCAGTTATTGAACCGAGTAAAAGTCCAATTGAGAGAACTGCCTATTTTCAGCCAATTGGGATTAAGGCTTTGATCATACCTTCCTTTGTAGGAAGAAGTCATCCAAGTAAAAATGAAATAAAAGAATAAAAGAGATAAAGAAAGAAAAACAGATGACAAAAAGGAAAACTGTTCATCACTATAAACCATTGGTGAGTTCTTAAGAAGAATATCTAAGAAAAAAAATTTACCCAGTCATATGATAAATGCAACTCTCTCTTGGGAGTGACAAGAGATACCACTCAATCTAACAGCTTTTCACATCTCTTTAGGATCAAATGAAGAGATTGTTTCAAGCAAATTCAATATGTAGCTTCCCAAGGTGTGATAACATAGTCTCATCATCTCTCAATTTTTTTGACAATATCCCTCATTTTCCAAGCATACCATGGCTCTCCATGTGAAGCCTCTAAATGCTCTCTTTTCTAGAGCTGTTTCCATCATGATAAAGTAAAAATCTTACAAAAAAATCCTTTTTCTGGGTGGAGGGAACATCTCTCTCACAAGAGGAAGAGCTTTTATTTTATGTAATAACATTTATAAAATCTGAATGGGGAACTATCCATCAACAGAATCAACCAAATTGGTTGGTGAATGGTGAACACAGTTGGGTTCTTTTTTTAGCTTTCTAAACTGTGTGACTATATCAACTCAGACGTCTATTAGAACTTAGAAGGCCATTCTTTTGGGGTCATTTTTTAGCCTTTGCCAGACGTGAATTGGCTTTCATTCCCCGAAAATTAGTTTGCTCCCATGTTAGAAGTGATTGGCCAATTAAAATAACAGCCAATAAAATTTAGACGCAGATATAAAAGAGGTTGCTTTTTTCTATCTAATCTCTGCTTTAAAAAATATGTACTTTAACTAAAGAGGCTCTTCCACAACTTTTTTCAAATTCCGCCTGCAGTTACACAATTCCAGATTAAAGTAACATGAATGGTCGGTTCGTCAACACTATAAGTAACAAATTCCAGATTAAAGTAACATGAATGGTCCGTTCGTCAACACTATAAGTAACATTCCAGAATAGAAATTTACAATCTTCTCAGGATTGTACAGGTTCAGACAAATTGTTCTCCTTTGAACTCAGCGTTGTGTCTCAATTCTCAAATCAGGTTAAGAACTAGCTAATGCAGTACATTTCATCCCCTTCTATAACTATAAAAAAAATGGAAATTAGCTTTAGGAAAATGACGAACCAAATATCTCCCACAAACGAAAAAATTGCACGGTGTAAAACAATATAATTCACCCATCAATCTAACCAAAAACTGTGTTCAGAAAGAAATCCAACAGCTGAAACCGGAAGCAAATTTCATTTCTTTCATCCAAAGAGCCTCAAACGATGCGATATCACAATTTCCACTAACAAAAATCCAAAACGCTAAAATCTTAACCTAGCACTTCAACAAATAATCTCAGCAAACAAAACTCCAGTAAAATTCTAAGTATGAATGATCGTTAACTAATTTATAGATCAATTTTGAACCCTAGAACAATTCCAAAAACGCAACAGCAGAAATGCAAGGGAAACATATGCGGCATAGTGTATATATACAGATTTAGAAATGATATATACACCGCGCGCGCTAACATATACTCAGTTCTGAATGATATATGCATACAATCGCGAGCACACATTAACACATACACAGATATATATATAGAGAGAGAGAGTTATATTATACACACACAACACATGTGCATATATAGAGAGAGAGAGAGAGAAGCACCTGATTGATCGGACAGGACGCAAGAGTAGGAGTTGTGATTTGTGAAAGCAGAAAATTGCAGAGGGCTAAAGATGATCGGAGAAGTTGTTGGGCTTGAACTATGCTATGAGGAAAGGCCTGTCCTGAACATAAATAGTAGTAGAAAATGAGGCCCATGGATATGGGTCAAAATATTAGTTGGACAAGGAGATGCAATTGACCCGGCCCATGACACCCCTGACAAAAGAAAATTACAACCAACCTAAATAATTAAAATGTAGAAATCTACATTTCTATGTGAATTTATGAAGAGAAGTGAAATTTCATCAAGTATTTGGATGCTCCTTCTTATTGATTCGCGTTACACTCGACCAATCAACTGCTATGAGCTGTGAGTAACCTAATTTCTTTGCCTTTTCTTTTAATTTATTATTTATTTTTTTCCTGTTTTGGGTGAGGATGATTTTTTTATTTTTAACAAGAATTATATTTAACAGATTTGTGTGTGTTTCCAAGAGTGAAAGGAAACAAAGGAAAATGATACGAGAGCTAATTAGTAATTACCAGCTTTGCCCAACTTTATTTTTATAACAAGTGAATTTTCATTTTATTCTTATCACGAGCAATGAATAATTATTACTATCTTTTCTCTTATGAGTTATCCAAACATGAAAAACCATCAACATTATATTTTTCTTTCTTTGCTTTTATAGGCTGTAATGTAAATAAATAAAATCCAGTGGAGGCCAACTTCTCCATATATATATATATATATATATATATATATATATATATTACCGATCCTTATCTTCAAAGCACCCCCTCTTACCATCTTATTGCTTAATAAATTCAAACCTACAATGGCTTTCCACCAACCACCCTCCACCAAAATTGCCAGATGACTTCATTAACTATATAATAATGATTAGCTATTTCTTAATATGGTATAAAGAACATGACAATAGAGAAAAATAATGAATTAAAGTGTTCCAATTTAATAGGTTGGCCTTGAATAAAGAAATGATATATATATATATATATATATATATATATATATATATTTTATCCTCTCTCATAGTAATACAAACAAAATGACAAATATAAGAATGAGGTAATGAAGGTCATGGAACAGATATATAGAAACCTTGTGTTTGAAAAGACCTCTTCTTTTATTGTACGTAATATGTCATAAACTTGTTGAGGTCATGCCAAAAAGGATCTAGGAAGCATATGCCCTTGCGATTTGCACATGTCATGTTTTTATTATTATTAATATATGATTCTTAAATACAACTATTATGGGATGTGTCATGTTACACTATTAACATGTCATTCACCGATTGGATCATTCATTAAATTGGCTATGTCCACCGTTAATAAAGGTTGCCTTACTGTTCATTTCCCAAACATTATAACATTTGACCTAATTATTTATTTTGTTAAAAAAAAAAAAAAAAGTCAAGCGAGAGCTACATCAATTTTCAAGCCAAAAAATATATATGCATATATATACAAACATATACTAGTGTATTATCCGTGCTTATAGTATTATAAAAAAAATTATTGAACTAAATGATTTTAGGAGTGTGAGAGTAGGTGAATATGTGAATGTAGTAGATGAATCGTGACTGTTAGATCGATGACAAGAAGAATTATTTTAGACTGTATATAAGTACAGATATTTTGATTTGTGAGATTAATTTTTTGAACATTTTTGACAAATAGATTGTGATTTGTTTCTAAAAGAAGATCCAAACATTTTATATATATATATATATGGTTCCATTATACGGTTATACTACTTGAGGTTTCATTTTTTATACAATGTATCAATTACAAAATTCAACTAAAACCCTAATTACTCTATCATGACATTTAATTTCTCTTACATATCAAGTTATATCCAATCAACATAATTAATTTTTTGGGGAAAGTCCCATTTAAAGTTATTGTCTAAGGTCTCAAATTGTAGTGAGCCCATCCAGTCTGAAACTAACATACTCCACTAACAAGAAATCCCACAGGCACAGTGAAAGACTGAAAATGAAAGAACAAGGCATGCACACCTTTTCATGTGCAATAGTCAACATAACCATTAAGTTGTGTACACACACATTAATGGCTTTATTGTGAATTCTTGTTTAAGGTATTGAGCTAGCAGACTTGTGCAACAGTGAAATGTGCCCAAATTTCTGCCAAATAGGATAAAATTTATTGTTTTAAATAAAAATTTAACGAATATGGGGATCACTTTTATGGATGAAACTCGGAGAAATTCAAATAATTTTTATTGCACATTTTTTTATATAACAATAGAGTTAAAATGATCAAAAGGTGGCATAGAGCTTTAAGTTGATCATCCAATACAATTGAAAGTACACCTACCTGGTTTTTTATATTATTTATTTATTTCTTCGTGCTATTTGTTTAAAAAAGGAACCAAAAAAAAAAATCTCGACTTTGGTACTTGCACGGTATTCAGTAAATATTAACTTTTAGAGTTTTCTTATTTTTTATTTTTATTTTCATGAGTATAATTATTATTGATTAAATATCGAACCCAATTCAGAAGGTTCCCGTTTAAACAGAGTCTAAAAGAGATAGACTAATAAATAACCATCTAATCAATATTGAATAATATTATCTTGAATTCAAGTTAATTATCCAAATTATTGTATTCTTCTCATCATTGTGGATATTAATTATGTATTTTATCAAGTGTATGATGTTGTAAATTCAATGAAGTGTATTTTATCAAGTGTATGATGTTGTATTGTGGTTTTAAGAAATGTTAAATCCTTTATATACCTTGTGAGAAATTGTGAATAAAATATATAAATAAATTCCCCAAGAGGACGTACAAGCTGCCAAAGCAGGACCTAACAATGTCATGGATTTAATGTTAAAGACAGGAAAAAGAAGAAAAGATGTGGAAGGAACAAAAAAATTGAAACGACGTACAGTTTGAGCATTAGGATCAAGGAAAGTGGTAGGAAGTTTCCAAGTTGTTGCCACTAATTCAGCATGAGGGCAATTGTTGCATTTATACTTGGATAGGACATAAGCCTTCCAGGGATAGAGTTGGAACTTTGTTGGTTATAGATTGTATTGTTACTTACTTTTCCTTCAAACGTGATAAACACAATGTACTAAAAGATAAACATAAAGCTGTGCTGTTGGATGAAACAATACTACATGGAGGAGGAGATATGTTTGTTCAGATTACAATCCGAATTCGAATTGGTACACACTTATATACGGGTGCACAAACAACGGTAAAATAGGAATAGAATAGTAAAAAACAGTAACTCAATCAAATCAAATCGAAACGATAACTACGGTTTCGATTTCAAATTTTAAGAAATATTCACTACAATTTTGGTTACAACTCAAAGAACCGAAATCGAAACCGTTAAAAAATATATATTAATATATAAATGACTAATAGAGTAATAACTTCTAAGTTTTAGTTATATATATATATACTAATAACTTCTAAATTCTAGTGTTATATTTATATATAAAATGTAAAATATATAATATATAAATGAATACTAATAGCTTCTAAATTCTAATATTCTATATATTTATATAATATAAGATGTATAAATAAAAATAATAACTTTCAATCTATTGTTATAATTAGGGGGGCACAAGTATAAATGTGTATCTTGTCAATGTTTAAAAAAAATAAAAAATTGACATGGAACCGTTGGAGAACTGGAACTGCAAAGAACTGAAACTGAATCGAATTTAACAGTTCCAATTCCAATTCTCAAATTAAAGAACCGTTGAAAACGGTTTCGATTCTAGTTCCACCAAGAACAGTGTGCACATTTACTTATATATGCACACTACTTTAACGTACAAATAAATCAAAAAAGCAACCCTACTAAATTAAGAATGCAATAAAGATGAAAAGGTGAGGGACGTAAATGTGTTGCATGAGTGGTAAATATAGGTGTTGCATATATATATATACTTAGGCCATGTTTGAATTGATTTTTAAAAAGCAACTTTCGATTTTTTAAATTAAAAGTCATTTTGGAGAATGTTTGAATTGGTAAAGTTGAAGAGTTTCGGAATTCAAAAAAAGCGTGTAAAGGAAGTTGATGGGTACCGATTTCCTCATTTAACTCTTGCTTTTTTTTTTTTTTTTTTTTTACGTAAAAATCGAAGCGAAAGTTCCGTCGAAAAGGAGCTTAATGTATTTGCATTCTTAATTAAAAGGGCACATTACCATTCTAACACAAACATGATGGAGACTGAAGTTGGTTTGAAGATAATGTAATATTATCACATATTGGGCGTTTTTCTCTTCCATACATGGGATTATGGGAACGGTGGTCGAAACACTTAAAAGGGTAGGTTTGTCTAGCCAACAAACCAGCCTACCCTTTACAAATTCTAGAATACACATACATACATGTGCCCACTTGCAGGGAAGCTGAAAAGTATAGTAAAATAAATAAAGGAGAAAGCAATAGCAATTTACAAGCCCCACAGTCCAATTATATATATATATATATAGTGATATAGATTTTGTTCCCATGTAATGTAATGTAGTCCCCTCCAAAGTGCAAAGACTTCAGTTGCCTGCCAGTTGGGCCATGCTGATGCTGTGTTCTGGTCTTTCTAGCCATTGCCTCATTGGCTTGTCCAAAGATTGCTTGACGCGTGTGTCCCACTCACAGGTTTTTATTTGATAGGTCACAACTTAGTTTGGAAATAAAATACTAAAATATTCAAGGAAGTTAGTTGTTGGGGCATTGCCAGAAGCCAATAGGCTTGGATCGGTTGCATTTCCAAAGCAAAAGGAAAACAAAATGGTTGTTGAATTAAATGAACTTCCACTCTTGCCCCTCCTCCCTCTCAGGGTTGGGTCTCTGCGCGCGCGTGTGCGTGTGGAGTAGGGCTATGGCACGTGTGAGTGTCCCGTTAATCGATTGTTATAAAGCCTATCTAACATTGCTTTATTTTAAATCAAAATATATATAATATGACAATTTGATTTAATTGTGAAAGATACAAATTCAAAGTAAGAACCTGTCGTGATAGGCTTAATTCAATTTTTTTGTTCCTCGTCTAAAGAGAGAGAGGTGGTGCAACTATTCTTAATCAGATCAGCATTCCATCCATTTTTCTGATTTAATCCAAAACAAGTGCTCGGACGCATGTGCATATAGCCGCCGCAGGAGGAGGAGGAGGAGGAGGAGGAGGAGGAGTCTCATCTCGTCTCCACTAAAGATTGAGGAATTAATATATATACAATAATATATCATTCTTTTTAACTCTGTGTATCTTTACGTCTTCATGTTAAGAGAGAAAGTGAAGATTCCTACAATTATTTAAATGCCAAGAATTTGACAGGCAAGCAAGCAAGCATGAATAAACATGTGATAGAGTTTTATTTTTCTAAAAAGTCATCAATTCCGTTATAATTAATTGCTAATTATTCGATCCTACTTGGTTTAACAACTTAATATTAATTATTTTAAAAAAAATAAACAGAAAGGGTGTTTTTTCTTAATCGGACAAAAGTTGTGCAAAGGAGAGTGCCAAACCTCTTCTAATACATGCATGCATGTGCATAGTTCATTTACACATAATTTTATTCCTTTTACTTTTTCTTTTATATATTGAACATGCGCATTTACATGTATGCATGAGTTTAAACAATTTCACCTAATCAAATGTTTGTTCATCAAGTGATTAGGAAAGCATCAATCTTTAAAGATTAAATTGCTGTCTCATTTTTAACTAATAATAAATAAATAAATAAATAAATAAGGGTTGAATGCTAATGTCAAGGCAATCTTAACTTTGCATTTGCCCTTGTTTAGAATTATTTCTTGGTAATATCACTTTCTAGATTTTAGTGGGTTAGTACATTAGGTGATGATCCACTTCCACTTCCTCTTCCACTGTGCTTATTGTATTTGGAAGAAAATATAGACAGACTCAACGTTGAATTGGTCAAAACCCTACCCTTTTTCTTCCCCCCAACAAACCTTACCCAGATATTAACATCTTCATTCATTGCTTGTTTCATTTTCTTTCGCGAGAGAGAGAGAGAGAGAGAGAGAGAGAGCTCATACTTGCACCGCATATGTGTGTGTGTGTGTGTGTGAGAGAGAGAGAGAGAGACCTTGAAATTTCTAATAAATCCTCTTTTTGAGAAATTGACTTTGTATTTAATTAATCTAAGAGGAACCGTTTAAGTATTTAACTCCCTAAAATGAGGAAAAAGGGTAAGAAACGAAAGGGGGTAGAAACAAATAAATAAAAAATAAAACCCTAAGAAATACAACAATCTCACGTCCACGAAGCACGTGTGAATAACAGGCCTCAACTATGTTACATGATGAAGGATGAGGAAATGAAAAAGAAAAAAACGAAGATGAAGAATTTGTACAAATTAGAAGGCAAATCAGTTGATTGTACAGAAAATAAAGGATGCCACAAAGTAAGCAGTAAGTCAATAGGAATTGACCGTCCGGTGAACCAATCGATCCCTGAGAATTCCGTTGTACAGAGCCACTCTGTTCGCCGGCATTCCTCCAACTCTCTCCCTCGCTTTCATTCTTGACGATGATGAAGAATTGCTATTACCACTCCTTTGCCTCCTGAACTCCTCACTGTTCCCTCTTGGGTCCACCACGTCATCTGCAAAGTGCACCCTCTTCTTCTTTTTCTCTCTCTTCTTCCCATGATCTACACACCCACATACCAAAAATTAAACCCAAAAAACATGTACTAACTTTTAATCAAGACTATACATAACAAACAATATATATATATATATATGTGTGTGTGTGTGTGTGTGTGTGTGTGTATAGAGAGAGAGAAAGAGAGATTTGTGTAAAGCAAACCTGAAGAGATACAGGAACGTTGAATCGGTTGAGAGGAGTGGGGAATTGGGTTGTTGGTGAATTGGGAATTAGGTGGGAGAGACTTCTGGAGGCGAAAAGCAAGGAGAATTACAGTGCCAGAGACAGCCATGGCTGTGGCCAAGACCACACCTTGACAGGTCAAGATTGAAGCCATATACGGTAATTGGTTAGTTAAAGAGAGAAGGGAAAAAGGACTGTTCTTATTCTACAAGGAGAGGATAAATTGGAGTATTGCTTTGCAGAAGAGAATGTATATAGACATGGTATAATATTATATATGCGCGTGTATATATATGGGTGAATATGAAATTGGGCTATGGACCTTATGGTTGTTATTATATCGACTTTTTATTGATTGTTTGATCGAAAGAGTGAATGAATGAATAGATGTGTTGGTATGGTTATTGTAATGCCTTTTTTTGACGATGACTGACTGTCCGATTAATTACTTTTGCTGGTGCACCACACGCCAACGCTTGTATAGTTGTATCAAGGTTTCTGGGTGACGTCACTTGCTTTCACAGATTAAACAATATATATATATATATATATATATATATATATATATATATATATATATGAAATGGAGAGAGCCAATGTAACACAATATGCGATGAGACCGCGTGGTGGCACGCTCCTTTTGTTGGGAGACTTTTACTTATTAGATCACTGGACAGAGAAACATTATTAAACACTTAATTAGGTTATAGAGTAGAACCTTAATAAAAGTGATTATAACTTTAATTGTGAAATTTAAAATTTGAGTTCTAAAAATTCAGTTACTCAAAGTTTCAACACTAATAATTTAACATTATGATTTTGTAGTTATTACTTTTATTTTTCATCAATTATCAAATACTCTTTATTAATGATTGTTGGTGACAAGTATTGGACTTTAAATCCACCTCACCATTTTAGAATATATTTAATGGTCTGGATTATGGACCTTGTTGGCCTAGGTTACACATTAATCTCTTATTAATTATTGTTGGTGACAAGTTAGAAAGTACAGACACTTCTGAGAGTGTTGTATTCGTGTTGGGCACTCGGACACCGTATTGGACACTTCTCGGACATGTGTCGAACATTTCATAGAAGTGTCCTAATATTTTTCCTTTTAGGACACTCTTTGGACATTTCTCGGACATTCCTCAAACACGTGTCAGACACTTTATAACAGTGATATATATTCAATTATTTCGAACGAAAATTATATGCAATTAAGTTATGATTAAAAATTTAAGCTAAATATATGTAGATGACTAAATAAGTCTGATTTTTTAATCTATTTGTTTATTTTTGTTTGATTCTTAATTGATTGATGATAAATTAAAATATTTTTGTAATGTAGTATTTTTTTGTTGAATAATTAATATATATTAATATTATTTTTAAAAATTTTATGTATTTTTGCATCGGTGTGGTGTCTTACCTGTATCGTTTGTTTTCATGCTTGTTAGGCGACAAGTATTGGACTTTAAATCAACCTCACCGTTTTAGAATATATTTAATGGTGTAGATTGTGGACCTTGTTGGCCTAGGTTGCACATTAATGAATCTGGTTAATTGCAGAGGTGGAAGATGGTCAGGATCTTTCACGCGCGTGAATGAGCGTAGTGTTAGGAATCTGTTTCAATTATTGTTGTTTTTATCGTTGAATATACAGTTATTACAAAGAGTGGTTCGTCCATGACATGTCACGCCAGTGGCACACCGGAGGCTTTGGAGTTTATGATGGTGAGATCTGATTGAAGATGGGAAAATGACTGGCCAATGGGAAACCGATGAAATAAATATACTGTTCATGCCATCAAATGTTTGTAGCCTTGTGAATATATATATATACACACACACATACACACAGTCACACACAAATCTATTCTTTCCTCATGCTTCATGGGTGATTTTGGTGACTAATGAGGTCTCCAAAGGGCAACTAGTTTTTGGACAATGGCAAAGGAGGACTACTAACGTTCGGAACATTTTTATTTTTATTTTTATTTTTTGTGCTGTTGGGTATTGCACACATGTGCAAACATATTAAATCAGATTGTAACTCCATTATTTTGAACATTGGAGATTGCAACATTATTATATAGAGTCTCGAAATAATTTAAGTCCTTCAAATTTTTAATTCAATCTTCAATTTCTCAATAATGAAGAAAGAAATCACAATTGACACTCACCTATTACTAATGATTGGACATTTTTTCAAGTAACTATCACATCTTTATCGAACTTTTGTGAATTAGACTTCTTACCATACTCTGCTTTTTAGTGATTTGGAGGCACGTTCGGTTTTTTTTAATTATTTTTTGTCTTTGTTTTTTCCTTAATTAGTAAGAGACAAGCAAAATAATTTAGCTTTCATAGTTATCTTTAAATTTTTGTTGAATTGATGCTTGATTGATTGAATGAATTGATCTTTTAGTTGCCCAATTTCAAGCCTTCTTACACGTACACGTACCAATGAAGATAATCGTCCAAAAATGAAATAACAAAAAGATAAATGGGTACCGATGCAAAACTTGTAATTATGGGAGGATTGAAAATGATTAAGATAGTAAAAGTGATTACCGAATAAATAACCAACCGAATATCTCTCTATCTATTGGATAGTGAAAGTGAAATAATTATTTGAATTTCACATACAGTATCGAATAAATAAAGAAATGATTCAATTTTTATTCGGTGATAACTTTCACTATGCATGTATGAATATTCTTATGGAATTCATTGCAATGACACCTTGAATTAGGAGCTTACAACTACTCCTTTGAAGTTACATTGAAATAGAAGTAAAAGATTGTAAGGAATGTAAATTCATTGCCAACAAAGTTTGAAGAAAAATAAATAATGCTACGAAAAGTGAATGTGGAATTAATGTGGCCATGGTAGCCTATGAATTGGAAGAAACAGATAAAAAAGACTTGTCTTTGTTATTAAATAGTTTCAAATTAGGCACTGAAGTTTAAACCAAGGATGGACCATTTGGGAGTGATATTGGGACTATTATTGTACCATTTGAACTATATATAATATATGAGGCCACCTCTCTGCACAGCACATCAAAGTTGAGGTGGTCCTTAGTCTCCTTCTCCGTGAATCAGCCTAGCTAGCCATCATTTTCACAAACTGTTTTATGTTCTGAAAAAAAAAAAAAAAAAAAAATTAACTCTGAAAGACATCTAATTGAATGCTTTTGAAAAGTGTGTTTTAGAACAATTGTTAAAAACTCCCTGGTTTAAGAATGCTAAAGAAATTTATGTCAAGAAATAAAATACATTGAAAAAAAAATCTGAAATAATAAGTCTTTTTTAATAAATTTTCATAAAGATCAACAAGAGTCAATAGTGTAACCTTGTGCAAGTTCTCTCTTGCTGTCCCAATTGCAGCTATGTTACCGTTGGACGGTTGGATGTAATACCTTCCTTTTCTTGTTTTAACTCTTCAATTTTTTTAAACTCCTAAAACATTTGTTGTATTCACCAATTATGTTAGAACAGAATTAACATACAAAAATCATCTGTGGAATGAGATCATCCTAATTGATATAAACCCTAGAGAAACAAACAAACAAACATATATATATATATATATATATATATATATATATATATAGGGAGGCGATATTCGCACTCCCATTTTTTACGTTTGCATTCCTATCTTAGGAGAAATATCACTTCTAACCTTTATTTCACATGTGAATGATTAATTTTTTTCAAAATACTAAAAATAGTCGAAAAAAAATAATCCAAAAAAAAAAAAGCTCTCTTTTTACGATACCCAAAAAAAGTTATTTTTGTTAATAAATTATTTCTTTTGACAAGACCAAAATATATATAGATATATATCTGTTGAAGAAATTATATGTTTTGTCGTGAGATAAAAAAAATATCTTTGTTAAATAAATTATTTCTTTTGGTAGGAATTTAAAATTAAAAAGTATCCAAAAAAATAGTTATCCATGTTAAATAAATTCTCTCTTGACATGACTCAAAAAAAAAGTATATAAAATTTTTTATTCTTGTTGAATAAACTATCTACATTGAGAGTACCAAAAAAAAAAGTTAGCGTTATTGAATAAATTATATCTTTTGATAAGTTCAAAAAAAGAAATTATCTCTATTGGAAGAAACCAAAAAAACAAAAAATTTGTTGAATAAATTATCCATTTTGAGAAGACAAAAAAAAAACTATGAACAAATTATCTCTTTTGACAAGATTAAAAAAAAAGTAGTAAAGAAAGTAAGAAAGGTAAAAAAAAATTATCTCTTTTAATAAGACCCAAAAAAAAAAACATAATAAAGAAGGTAAAAAAGAATTTAACTTTATAGTATAAAGGGTAGTTGTGAGATTATAAAATAAGGGATAATGTATTAATTTGTTTACGGACATTTTTGTCATTTTCTTTAAAAGAAAAAAGTAAGTGGAGTGTAATTATAAAAAAAGGGAGTGCGAATATCCCCTCCCTATATATATATTGTAACAATAAAGAATTTGAAAAGGAAAATAAAATTCAAATAACCTATCTTTGAATTGGTAAAACTAAAAACTCCACTTTAAAGTGGGCCATATGTAACTGTCCATATCTCACGATGGTATTTGTTCCATTCTGGACACTAAAGTAACAGCTAAGTACAAGATAAAATTTTAGTTAGGTTTTTCCCATCAAGCTAACACCAGAATAGTGAAAATCTTTGCTTACTCAACTCCAGCGAGTACCTCGGCAATTTATTATGCATGGCACATTCCTTCCAATGTAATTTATGATGGGCTTGTCATGGTCCTCATGGATTTAGACATTAAAGAAGTTGTATCAAGCATGCAATTGCAAAATCATACATTTTCATCAAATTCTTAATTTTTGTTGCTAATACCATTCAAACCTTTTCTATTGCAGCATACACTATCCATATTTACTCACATTTGATTCAATGATAGGTTAGAAACAATCAATTCATGGTAAAACTCAAAAGAAGAAAAAAAATAATGCAACAAAACTATTGAAATGATCTAATAACAGAGTTAAGAACCCAGAAAATTTTCAAATTTTTTGTGTTGATTCATGTAATAACACAGAGAATCAAGATTGCAAATAAAAATTTTAGACAAAAAGAAAATAAAAGCTAAAAGAGTCGAGAAAAAAATGTACTTTTTACCTGATGATCGAAGAAGGATATACAGAAATCTCTGGCTCATTTGAACTATTTGAGACCAAATAAAATAGAAGATTGGAAATGTTTAACAAACCAATAGTGTGTTCAAAGAACACCAAAATCGCAATCGGAGCATGTGATAATATGTCTGCAAAAGTTATATTTCAGAAAGTTTGTCTATTAGAAACACTCTGAACCGTTTGGATGATTTCTAAATGGTCTGAATCACCAGTAGTCTTTACATGAACAGTTCCCATTCTGAAAACAATGGAACCGATTTGAATCCCTTACAATTATTTTTCTCTCAACAATCTTTGAAATAAATTTAAAAGCAGTGTGGCAGTCCACACAGGTCCTTAAATTCTTAAAGACCTTAATTGGTGTTCCTCGCGGAGTAGCAATGATTCCAAAAGCAACTGCAAGCTTCTCACTGTGATAGGAGAGATTTTGCTCCTTCTGTTCTTCTTCCACATCATGCAGCACAAAGTCCGTGTCAGGGGTATACCCTTCTTCCTTCATCCTCTTCGAAAGCTTCTCCAAAAATTCATGTATTTCCTTCGATTTTGGGTGGGATGTATCTCCCACCAAGAACACATGGACTTCTCTCTGGATTTCAATCCAACTCAAACCAGGTTTCTTTACCACTCCTCTGTCATCCATAGTCTTTCTGATCTTTGCCACTTCTCCCCACATACCAGCAGTTGCATAGATGTTGGCCAACGTAACATATGTAACTGGATTTTCAGGTTCTATCTCAAATAATGCTTCTGCTGCTCGCTTTGCCAGTTTAAGATTTCCATGAATTCTACAGCCACCAAGTAAGGACGCCCACAAAAATTTGTCAGGTTTCATAGGCATTTTATTGATAATATCCTCAGCTTCTTTGAATCTGCCAGATCGGCCCAAAAGATCAATCACACAAGCATAATGATCTGCTGTGTGAGCTAACCTGTGTTTATCCTTTATAGAGTGAAAGTAGTCAAGGCCTTTATCAACTAAACCAGCATGAGAGCAAGCAGAAAGAACACCAACAAACGTAATGTGATCCGGCTGAGTGCCTGATTTGAGAAGCAACTCGAAGAACTGAAGAGCCTCATTGGGTCTGCCATGTTGAGCATATCCAGTGATAAGGGAAGTCCATGAAACCAAATCCGGCCGAGTAATCCCATTGAAAACCCTTTTTGCATTGTCAATGTTTCCACATTTTGAATACATATGAACGAGGGCACTTGCCGCAAATGAAAATGGGTCAAACCCAATTCGTGTCATGTGCCCGTGAACCTGCTTACCCAAATCCTCAGCTGGTTGACCAGCACATGCGTTTAAAACTCCAGCAAAAGTAAACTCATTAGGTCTAATCCCTGACTTCAATAAGTCTGAGAACAAGGCAAACCCCTCTTCCCTCTTCCCATCTTTAAAGTATCTATCAATCATTGCTGTCCAGGAAACAACATCTCTAGCTACTGTCCTGTCAAAAATGCGACGAGCTTCATATATACTCCCACATTTCCCATACATATCAGACAAAGCACTCCAAACAACCGCATCTGAATCCAACCCTTTTCTTATAATATGTCCATGAATTTCTTTACCCAGATGTAAAGATTGAGTGGCAGCCGAAGCGGCAAGAGCACTAGAAACCACAAACTTATTGCATTCCAAATTTTCATTTCGTGGCATCATCCTATATAAATCCAAAGCTTCTTTAGGACGGTCACAACGAACAAAGCCTGATATCATTGCAGTCCAAGAAAATTTATCTCTCTCCGGCATCGCATCAAACAATTTCCGAGCTTCTTCCAGCTGTCCCATCTTTGCATACCCAGAAATCATTGTATTCCAAGAACACAAGTCTCTATCGCTCATTTCATCAAACACCCTCCGTCCATCAACAAGGCTCTCACACTTACAGTACATATCAAGAAGGCAATTGGAAATAAAGAGACCGGGTACAAAACCCGAGGACCGAATGTGGTCATGAACCCTTTTTCCCTCCTGGAAGTCTCTCTGTTGAAGGCAGAGCTGTATGAGCTTGGAGTATATCGCTGCGGTGGGGCGATCCACAACGTAAAGGGTTTGAATTGCTTCTCTCAAACGCTTTTGTTCGCATAGGATGTCTATGGCTTCTGTAAATCTCTTGTCTTTACATAAGCTGTTTAAGCGTCCATCTTTGTTATCCGATTTGAAGAAAGTTTTGGGTATAACAGGTTTTTGATTGGTTTGGATCTGAGGAGGAGAATAAGAAGAGGAAGCAAAGCTTCTGCTGAGATGAAAAAAAGGGGATAAATTAGAAGAAGAGAGTTCCAAAATTTTTTGCTTATGCAATTGTATTACTCTCATGTTTTCTCAGAACATGGATGAGTAATGTATACAGTGTGACCTCCTTTTACAATTTACATTGTAATTGTAGTCAGAGGGAAACTGGAAATATATTCAAAAACCAGGTGGGAGTTGTTTTGCCGCGAAACTGGGACCCACACATGCCACAGCATCACAAGAAAGAAGGGACCCATTGTTGGTTGGTTGGTTGGTCATTTTGTGAGCGCGAAAGTCAAACCCTGACTTTGGCTCGGACTCTTGACTCAGAATTGTAATAGTAAATTCAAAGAATTAGGTTTCAGGTTACGGTTGGAATGACAAAAAGAATATTATATAATTTTAAAATTCACTCATTGTGTTTGGGAGAGGATGAATATAGAACAGTTCAATTGTTAATTGGATTTGATCTAAATTCAACTGTTCTTTTGGTCTGATTCTGGCGATTCAATTGTGATTTTAAATGATTTCTGAACTTATTTGAAATTTGGTTTAATACACTTGAACAATTTTTTAAAATTCTTGCAATGGCCTCCTTTTTAACAAAATTAAGTTGACTAAAGTTAATTTTTAGAAGGAAATTACTCTTTTATCCCATCTATTTTAATAATAAAATAGACAACAATCTAGCTTGTGAATTAACATTTTTACCCACCCATTTCTCTCTCATCTCTCTTCTTCTTCTCTCAAGCACCACCACCACCACCACCACCACATTTTCCTACTCTCTTGTATATTTATATACACACACACATGCACAGATGCATACAATTACAATCCAATTCCACACCAAAAATTCATTGAGATCTTCCCTCTCCTTCAATTCATCCTCATCTTCACAACTGCTCTGAAACTCATCTTCATCTTCTTCCAATTTCACTTCCCTAGCTGATTTCACAAAAGAACTATCACCAAAAATAATTTGTCTCCCCCATTCCCAATACCAAAGTCCGTACCCATAATTACTCTGTAACTATAACACTTCAAGATGCAACTGATATTGAGCAAAACCCATTAACAAAATAATTCAAAACTCAGAAAAATAAAATAACATATTTTTCTCCAAAGTTGCAATAACAAACATAAATTTCAACACTTCAACTCCTATTTCTGAATTTAAGCCTAAGCAAAACTTATCAGTCCAGAAGTCTAACTTGTAGAATTTGTACCTATCAAAATCAGAAATTCACTATCAAATGGTGATCTCTTGGCTATTGTTTCTTTATCAATAATCTGTGAAATACAAATCAACAAGTAGATCTAAAACTCCAAATAATTACCGACTATATCTTCCAAAAATCTTAATTAAGTAGTTCTGGGTCTTTGACCTTTTCAAGTTTTAATTCTGATGGCTCACCTATCGACCAAACCATCACCGCCCTCTCCAATCACATAAACGTCGGAGACACCATCATCGACGACGACGATGAGTGGTATGAAAACACCGAAAGACAGATCCGCGAAGTTCTGATTAGGGTATTGCAAGTGGCGAAGCGATTTGGATGGGGGTGGCAATGGACACACACACATATATATATCTACATCTACATATATACATATATACATACACACAAACATCTTTACATATGTATATTTTGGAGATCTTGGTTGTTCTTTGCGTATGTATATATATGTACATATATATATGTAAGCATATATGACTGTTGTTTGCCATTTTGTAAAGATTTGGGTTTTCAAATTTGGAAATACCTTGTTCTCTCTCTCTCTCTCTGTATATATATATATATTCTGGACACATGAATAATGGAATTCAATGGGTTTTAACGTTGCACATCTCTTGTTCGATCTAATGTTTCAGCGGAATGCTGATTTTGGACCCTCATTTAAGGGTAATTTTGTCTTAAAATATAAGATATTTTAGTAAATAAAAGTAAGGCCAAAGTGCACTAAACCCCCCTTATAGTTTCAAAAAGGTGCACAATACCCCCTTTCCCTTTTTTTAGATGCAAGAAACCCCCTCACAATTTATAAACCATAGCAACATACCCTATTTAGCTGAAATGGACAAGAAAATTGGTCACATGCCTTGCATGTGACACATGACTAAATTTATTTAGACAAAAATGCCCCTCCAATTAAAGGGTCAAAAATACCCTCCCCTTAAAATTTCAAAAATATCCCTCCCCTTAAAGTAAAAGGCTTTATTTTAATAGGAAAAATTGAGAAAAGCTAAAAGTGATCTGCATTATTTTCATTAATTAAAGAACCGAATCTGTCAAGCTTCCAATATAATGCGTTTATGTTTTGATTTGGAATATGGATGGTATATACATTGTTGCTCTCAATAATATCACATGTTAGCATTGCCCACAATTTTATGCCATTTTCTTCATCCAAATAAGTTTGTCAAATGAAACCAATCTCAAACATTGAATAATTTTCATAAAAGCATATCTTTAATGAAAGCAACACAATTTTCATCATTACAAGTCTACTCATCTTGAGAAATCCCAAAAAAATAAAATATAAATGGAATCTATACACATAATCTGCAAACTTTGCTATGGTAATGACAATATATATATATATATAGGTCTGCAATCTTCCATGGCAATAACTTGTCCATTCCTTAAACTTCTTTCTTAAACATGCCTGTCAATAAAAAAAATTTATTTCAATATGGCAGCATGTTTAGTAAAAAAAATGAAATGAAAGCAAAAGACAACTTATACCATGATGTTGAGCCTTGGGTACTTGGCATCAAAACTCCACTACCTTTGCCATCAATATATGAAACTCCATTGAGTCTATTCATGTTCACCTGCATTTTCAATTATTTGGGGGTTAACTTAATAGAAAAAAATTCAACAAAAAAGAAAAAAGAAAAAAAAAAACATCCATATTTAAAGAAAAAATGAGAGAATCATATTTAAAGAAAAAAGGAAAAAAAAAAGGTACTAGTAACAATCAAATACATGTCTGACAACCAAAAAGCATTTCTCTACTTCTCGACATATAAGATTGAAAAATATTACAAAAAAAATAAAATAATGGATTGATAGATTTAATCCTTTAATATCAATTTTGCTATTTATATCCTAAAAATTTCTAATATTGCATCCTCACTTAAGATGGGAATAATAGAGCATCCATGCCATTGAATAACATACCATATTGTCAATGATTAAGGTGACCATAATTCATCATATATTGTTGATTTCAAACTTTCTTTAAATTGACATAATTGAAGATTCTAAAACACAATTTCAAAAAAACAAAATCAAAAATTTTTATTATGTAATTGTGTATTTTTAGTTTTTTTTTTCTCAAAAAAAAACTCTTCTTTATTTTTTATTTTTTATTAAGGTACAAAAAAACTTAAAGGAGAATATGTGTAGAAGAGGACAGTTTGCTCACTTTTGCAAAATCGAAAGTGTTATATGATCAAAATATAACATATGGGGTTTATTTCACATTTTTAAAACCGAGAGTTTTGGACCTTTTTGCCGACCAAAGTTAATAAATTTGCGAGTGACTATTTAATTTTAATATTCAAAATACTTTTCTTATATTTTTAAACATTTCTTGGTCTTCCTCAACCTTTATCTCCAAATATTAGAAACTTCAAAAAAACTAAAAAAATAAAAAAATTCAAGAGCCATCAGAATTGACAAAACTTCCAAAAGCCTTCTAATTCTTTCTTCGTCTTGATTAGAGTGAAGAAAAAAAAATCCAAGAAAGACAGAAAAGAAGAGTGAGAATGAAGTATCTTAATTTCTGGTAATCTTCCACAATGAAGTGTTTCCTCCTAGGCCTGAGATGAGAAATTCAATAAAACTCTGGAATATCGCACTCTCCTTTACCGATTTGAGACTGCTAATTTAATATGTATTATCTGTTTAATATAATATACACACATATATACATCAACGCTCCTTCCAGATAGATAACCATTGTTGGTAAATCAGTGCGTCTAAAAACCCTCTTTAAGCATATAACTGTATGAACTTTTCAAAATGTCAAGAAATTTATTTTATTAGTTTGTGTATATTTATTTCGTTAATACCATAACAGAAATTATGGGTTCAATATCGAAATGCCAAAAGCTTTCTACACAAGGAGAAGTTTTACGATACTCTAGAAATCTTAAGATACTTTTCACATTACACATTAACATCATATTTTCCAAACTCTCTCCCTCTATTAATATTATAGTTGGGCATTTTTACAAGCAGGTGGCGGGACTAACAAATCTAGAAAATTTAACACAACAATTGTTCTCACTCCCAATTCTTTAGCTTACAAAACCCTTTACAAGAAAGAAAAGCTGATATAAAATAGAGTAAGAAATCATGAAATTGATATGAGGCTCCATAAAAATTAAAGAGCACATCTTTAAGAAAGATTGAACTAACTCATAAAATTGTAATATCATTTTCACTAAATTAACAAAGGCAACATCATATGGCTATGTGCAGAATAATTTTCGTAGACATGGTAGAAATTCAAAAAGATTATTTACTCACCTAAAAATCATATATATCCTAACCAAAGAACGTCGTCGTCCTCTGCGTTGTTTCCTTTCGAGACAACTCCGATGTTCACAACTTTCACAACTATTGCTTTCACGTCCTCTCCACAACACGCACAGTGTTCGTCACCCTCTTCCCAACCCTAATGCAGAACATGTAGAATCGTTGTAATTGGAGGGTATGTTTATCCAAAAAGATATAGTCACAGGTCACATGTAAGGCATGTGACCAATTTTACAGTCTATTTGAACTAAATAAGGCATGTTGCTATGGTTTATAAATTGGAAGGGAGTTTGTTGCATCCAAAAAAAGGGGAGGGGGTATTGTGCACCTTTTTGAAACCATAAAGGGGTTTAGTGCACTTTGGCCTAAAAGTAATTATAAAAGTTAGTAAAGTCATTTTAAATGAAAGAAGGGTATTTTAGTCGGTTCATGTATTATTTTGGACAGAAATGACAGTTTATTGGATAGAGGGGTGTACTAGTAGCAGTGTTGAAATCTTAAGAGTACATAATGTAAGATTTAAAAAAAGTTTTATAATGTAATTAGACCAAATTCATTGAGGTGTGTATTTTTTTTTTGGCATGGCAAGCTTCCCACATAAGGGAGATTTGAACCCTGAACCTCTGCAGTGATGAATTGTACAATTCCGAAATAGATTCATTATGGAGCTCTTAAACCACGTCACCTTTGCAAATGATCTCCTGATCATTAGCCTTTGGCCTGTTTAGATCAAAACGATGACTATGAATTTATTCATACAAGCTTTGGATAGGTTTGAAAGTTTATCTCGTTTACTTCTTCTAAAATTTTTATCTTCATGTATAAGAGAAATTATAGAGTGCCAGGGATAATGTTGTACATGAGTAGGAGTTCTCTTAATATCTACTTGAAAGAAAGCGAACTTCATGACTCTAGTTGATAGAATGATTTTTACAGTTGAGTGTTTGACTAACAAATTTTTGTCTTACGCAAAGTGATTGTAGTAGTTTAATTCAATCCTTTTTTTCCAAGGGGTGGACCTAGAAAGTTTGATTGAATTTTTTTAAATATTATATATAATGAACTTTTATTTAAATCTTTGATTACTCATAAATGAAGAATATTCCATACCCTCCAAACAAATGGTATGTATATGTAAAATAATTATATATAAAAAAAAAAACCAAGCTGAGAAGGGCAAAATAAAAAGAAGGTGGACATGAGAACCAATTTAAAAATTGTATAATGAATTTTTATTTAAATCTTTAATTACTCATAATTGAACTGAATTATTTTTTTCATGATTCGGTTCTATTGGTTTCATGGTTCGATTTGATTTCAACTTTTATGAAACCGTTAGAACCAGTATAGTTTCAAATATTTTAAAACCGATCTCATTCGAACCATGTACATTCCTACTTACATATGCATGGCTGAGGGTGGATTCTAAGTTGAAGCAAACTCAAGGGTTCATGATGCGAGAGTTATCTTCTCATATGCCTAATTTAATTAATTGTTGTATTTTCGATCTCCGTTCAATTAATTAATTAATATATGGACAATACTTTCCTACTCACTTGTGAATAGGAAATCTCTAGTGGCTGAATATGTGGCACAATAGTATTACGGCAAGTGTCTCAAAACTTATCAAATATAGGAAAAGAACAAAATGAATGAGAATGGGTTTAACCCGTTTTTATAAACCTCGATGTATATGTATATGTATATTACATTTAAGAATTGTGTTTGAATCTTCTCTAAAAAAATACAATCTAATAGTAAAAAATGCTTAAAAAATTAATCTTACGGTTCAAAATATCTATGCATATCTACAGTCTAAAATAACTCTCTATAGTCAATCTAACAGTCACGATTCATTCACTACATTTATACATAAATTCACATACACTTTCACCTACCCTCACACCCCTAAAATGATTCGGTCTAACAATTTTTTTTTTATAGTGTTATAGGCACGGACAATACGCTTAGGGATGGTAACGGGGCGAGTATGCCAAAACCTACCCCGTTTCGTCAAGAAAATACTCAATCCATCTCTTATTAAGAATCCTAACGGGTTTGTGGTAAACATACCACCACCGCCCCGTTTAGAGAAAGAGAGGAATATCAGAATCCTTAAAATTCTTTGCTTTATCTGCTTTGAATTCAATATTTGGGTTAAATGTACCAAAATAATGATATAACACTCCTACAGTCAAAACTCCAATATATTAGACCAAAGAAAATGATACAAACATACATACTTATGTAGATAGAGATAGAAACAGTTTTGGTCTTCAAGAAATTTTTTATTATAGATTTATTATATACACAAGATAGAGAGAGTTCTCTTTTAACCATAAGATAAAGAGAGGAATAGAACAAAACAAGATAAAGAGAGAGTGAGAGAAAGAGAGAGTATCTTCATGGTTTTACCGGGATAAAATTGTCGCTAAGAGATCTCTAGGGTTTCAAATAACTTCTAAGTTCTTTTTAACTCTCTTTCTCATTTTGTTGTTGATGCAGGAGGATCCGAGTCAGATAGTGCTGAGTTGTCAGATGGTACGTTGATGGCGCTGAGATACCTTGAGTTGGCAAATCAGTCCAAAGATGGCAGGAAGTCGTGATCTTTTTCCCAATTGGGGCAGTTTTGGGTGCATTTTGGTATTTTGGCAATAACTTTGGCTACGGGTATCAGAATCGCTTATATGACCCCAATTCGAAAAGCTCTCTTTGGTGTGCACATCGTGAGCACCAAGCTACGTTGGGTGCATATTTTTTTGAGGCCAAAATCTGCTATTTTCCTTTCCGAATTCCCATTTTTAGTTTTTTTTTTCATTTATAGTAATATTTCTTTTGTCGTTTAGGCAATGATTCTTAACTCGTTATGGGCAAGATTTTTGGCAGCTTACTTCTTTTATTACGTATTTCATTTTGGCATGATTATTGGGATTTTACTATTTTTGGTCAAATTTCGATATTGACCATTTTTCAGCTATATAGCCCGGCTTGTGGGTTGATTTGAGGTCAACTTTTGATTTTGATAAATTTGAATTGAATATCAGAGAATTTTCTCTATGTTTTGGGCGATTTTCTTGTGTTATTCCCTGTGAAATACCTGTTGATACTAACCTACAGATTAATTATTATTCTGTCCGGCGTCAGTTGTTCAGTTAGACTCATGAATGAAATTTAAAAATCATTTTTTACTAAAGAGAATAAACTCTAATGGCTGCCATATATCTAGTATACTATATGTGTGTTTGTGTGTATTTATATAGCTAGGAACGTAAATTTAGATCTTTTGGATGAGAAGAACATAAACAATGAAGGGTTTTATAAAGATCTTTTTTTCGAAAGATATCATTTTAAGAATAACAAATCCGAATATTTGTATATGTATATGTATATAAATTTATATAGCCAGGAACAAAATTTAGATCTTTTGGATATGAAGAATAGAAACAAAAATGGTTGGGAAAATTAAATTTTAGTGACCAAAATTGAAAAAAAATTGCTTTTTGGTGATCTTAAAATTAATAAAAGCTGAATAGGGACAAAACTTAAAAAAACTAATTACTAATGAGTGACCATTTAATCTTAATACCCAAAACACCCTTCATAAAATAAAATAAAAAATTAATTTGGGTGCAATTAATTACAAACCTTACATTTAGTATTAATTCTCGTTTCTTGAACACCTAGTATAGATTGAAAAAGGTACTGTTCATTTTTTAAATTAAAATTAGGATTAAGTTGCTAAACCTAGATATACTTGGAACAAATTGCTCAATTTGTTTAAATAAGGAATTGAGGTGAGGAGATAAACTTGGTTAATAAACTTGTTGGCTACTACTTGTGAAGGCTTTATTATCAACTTCACTTTCTCATAATATATATATATATAGATAGAGAGAGAGAGAGAGAGAGAGAAACACCTCTTCAAAAGGGATAAAAAAAAGAGATAAAATAGGGTATTTTGGACATTAAAGTTAAATGGTCATCCATTGACAAATATTTTTCAAGATTGATCCTTATTTATATTTTATTGAGTTTAAGGTAAAGCAATTTTTTTTAATTTTCGTCTCCAAAATCTAATTTAGGTTTTACAAAGATAATTTTTTGGAACCAATTGTTTTAGGAAGATCAAATCCTAATCCTCTATACTTTAACAGCTAATTTTGTACACATACACGTCCAAGTATATAAATATATATTTTTTGATTCATGAATTGACCAATTCCTATAATAAGCTTAGAACGAGAAAACTGATATGGAGAAATAATGTGGCTAATCCAATTAAAATTTTTTTGAGACACTTGTTGTATTTCTATTGTGACACATAATCAGTCAATTCTAATACTGAGTGGGTAAGTATTCTCCGATGTATATTAGACCTTATTTTGTACCATATTAACAAACAATTATATATTCTAGAAGTATTGACGGTGAGTAAAGAAATGTGGAAAATTCCCATCTTCACAACCCTCACATTAATTACTGTACTATGTTTTGCCCTTTTCATCATTTCATAACGTGTCCAAAATAGACACCGTTAAATGATTTGAGTTATATATCAAATCAAGCTAATTTGTTACCGTCGTCATTTTATTTTATTTTTCCTTATTGTGGATGTATATTATACGATATGTAGGTGATATTGTTAATTATGCAGTACAAACAGCCTTTAGATCACCGACACTATTGTGCATATATATTAATCTTACATTCAGTTATAAGTTATAACCTTTGCTCTTTGAATTCACCTCTTCATCACTCCATGATTTTGCCTACTCGATGGTCAGTACTACTGGTTGATGTACTTAATTTGATCTTTGCTTAAAAATCCTCTCTCTCTCTCTCTCTCTCTCATGGTACCATCAAAGAAATTCAGAGGTGTCCGGCAACGTCACTGGGGTTCTTGGGTTTCTGAAATTCGCCACCCATTACTGTAAGCTCTTGGAGACATTCTTTTCAAAATTCCATAAGTACTATCTTAATTTTGTCATTGTGATTTGCTCTGTGTGTGTGTGTGTGGTTCAAGTGCTTGTTATAGAGAGACAAGGGGACATGCAACATTCTGTATATCAAAATACAAAAGATTAGCTATCTATACTAGGCAATAGTGTATATATATATATAGTATGTATGGAATGGGATACATATATAGGTTAATGAAACATATATGTACATCTCTCTATCTGTCTTAATATATATATATATATATATATATATATATATATATATATATATATATATATGCAATTTGTTGCAGGAAGAGAAGGGTGTGGCTAGGTACATTTGACAGTGCTGAAGAGGCAGCTAGAGCCTATGATCAAGCTGCAATTTTAATGAATGGGCGAAGTGCAAAAACCAACTTCCCCGTAGCCCAAAAAGCAGAGCAAGACATGAAGAGTAGTACCGATGAAGGTGAGTCACCTTCATCGCCACTAAAGGGTCTATCAGAAATCCTACGAGCAAAGTTCCGAAAATGTAGCAAGGCACCATCTCCATCTCTGACTTGTTTGAGGCTAGACACTCAGAATTCCCATATTGGAGTGTGGCAAAAGCGCGCGGGTCCTTGTTCAGATTCCAATTGGGTAATGACAGTTGATCTTGAGAAGAAGTATGGCAAAGTCACCGACACTGAATCAGTAGTACTGCCTTCTGATCAGTCCTCAGCAATGGTTGTTGGGACAAACAAGTTGAGAAATGAGATAGATGAAGAGCATGAGAGAATAATTGCAGTGCAAATGATAGACGAACTTCTTTACAGTAATTGTCCTAGTCCTTCATTTGAGATTCAAGGAGTCGGTAGCTTCTGCATTTAGTGTCCCCTTAATATATATATATATCTGCAGGTCATATTGAAGGGTGATTTGGGGTAGTAATTAATACTAAGAAAATGTTGTCTAGCTAGCTGACAATGGATCGATATCAAAGAATAAAATGGTTATCCTTACCGCTGTGTTATATATGTTTTTATTTTTAAATTTCTTAGAACAGTTTGTGCTAACTCGATGGACAAAACTAAAGACAGAGTCCCAAAAAAAAATATATATATATATATATATATGGCATGTTATTTGGTGCATGTGTGGTAAGTGGGACTAATTATAATTTGTTTGACAGAAGATTAATTTATAATCTCTTTAGTATTTGGATGTTTGTTCTAGCATATTGTGGATCAGCAGTTTATATTTTTAGGAGTTGTAAAGCTATAACATTATATATATAAGAATGAAAATTAGTATTTTGTAGCTAGTTGGTAGTGCCAGTGAAAACTACAATTGTTTGATCAGTGATTTCAGGGGTCGACCAATGCCATATAGACAATTAATATACACTACTCTATAGCTCTGCAAACATGTGTTCGATTCAATAAAGATGGGCAAAATATCCTTATAAAAGGAATTAATTATAACGCTAGTTTCTACTCACATCGATCTTCAGTTAATTGTTAGCTTCATGAAAAAAGAGGTCAAACTCAGAATGATCCATGAATGATGATCGATCATGAAATGTATTAGTTAATTTTTTGAGGGCTTTCCAATTAATCAGCCTATATATATATATATATAGGAGATGCTACAATGAAGCAGAGTTTTAGCAACAATAAGAACAAACTGAATCAAGACATAGCTAAGAAGACAGTTAAAAGTTTGTAGCTAGATTGAAATTGATAATAACAATCTTTTTCATGATTAGGGGATTAATGCACAGGGTGTAGATGATCGATCGAAGTTCATCTTTGATATATATAGATATATATATATTGTACTCAAAACACAAAATTAATCATAAAAAAGGACAATTAATTAAGTAGCAAAAATTTTCTTAAATCAGACCCACAAATTATTAAAGTCATGTTGTTACATGCTAGTACTAGTTTTTTCCTAGCAACAAGATAGGTCTTGATGTTGATAGTTTTGCTTTCTAGTTCGCACGTCCACGTACAAATGCGTATATATATGAAAAATAGTGAAATACGTACATAGTGTTTTTCAGGTTGGCTACAAAGTACTAGTAGTACGTACGAAATGTACGTACACCAAATTCACCAAGACATTAACATTTGTAGTTAATTGGATGCTATAAATTATTTATTCACACTACTGAAAAACTACTAACTGTATCTTTGACATTGCCTATTGATCATGAAGTTCTTTTATTTTTATTATTTTCTTCTCTTTGAAGAAGAATGGACGGTATCTCAGAAGTAAGTGTGTGTGTGTATATATATATATATATATATATTTATATATTACAAAAGAATCCCCAATTTAACAAAGTCTTGAGGTTGAGGTTGAGGTTGATGAGCACCACCACGCAAATTCATGTGGGTTTGTCTCTAAGCGACTGGGTGCTGTGGTCCCAGAACTCAACTGCCTTTGACCTAGCTCGCCTTATCAACAAAAAGTCTTCCCCATTGAATACACATGAGTAGAGTACGGATGTTTTGCAATATATAACACATTACTGTATCCTTTTCAACAACTTTTTCAAAAAGTCAACAATTTATTTCCACAATGTGTGACACAATTATTGTGATGATGTAACACAATTAAATCAAAATTACAACACAGGCAACACTAATGGTGTGTGACACAATTACTGTGATGATGTAACATACTTAAATCAAAATTACAACACAGGCAACACTACTGTATTATTTTGATGCAATACAACAATTTTGAGCATGCAATACAAATAAATCGAAACGGAGACAATACCACTACTTCACTTATTAATTTATTGTTTTGTATGTCTAAATAAATTGTTACATGCATGTCGAGAAATTATAAAATTGTATGTATGTAAGTTGAATTGTAATTA
This sequence comes from Cornus controversa, assembly GCA_026545225.1. Taxonomy (NCBI): domain Eukaryota; kingdom Viridiplantae; phylum Streptophyta; class Magnoliopsida; order Cornales; family Cornaceae; genus Cornus; species Cornus controversa. Next base: position 61,533,198 of record CM048851.1, on the reverse strand, counting down.
TTGTCACGAAAACATAGGCACTAATCCATATAACTGACCAATTTTATTTTGTCATATAAATACAAATACATATAATTCAGTGAATTATGTCATAATGTGTCAATATTTAATGAGTTGTTAATATATATCATGCTTATTTCGGTGCATTAAAGGTTTTTGAAATAATCACTGGAGAATCCAGATGCTTTATGCAAGGAATCTCTCTGTGTGTATATATATATATATATATATATATATATATTGAAATTATTCTGCACGTACTGAATTATAATTTAATTTAGGTCCTCAACGAAGAAGACACATGGAAGTCCCACACGTGACACGAGCCTGTTGACGACCCCATATATAAATTTGAAGAAACCTGTAAGCTGTATATGTGTAGTGCAAGTGTGTTGATGCATATATTAAGGCAGTGTTTGTGGTGGAGAGTGTCGGCCAGATTCAATGCCTAAGGACTACCACAACACCATTAAGTCTAAAGTGAGTCCAGAAGCAGCCCATGAGGTTGGTTGATCATTAATAACCATTCAATTATATTTTTGAAATCCACTTTATGTCATAGATTCAGATGGTCCTAGCCACTCCCACCTCTATACAATTTTTTTCTACCACAGAGTTGAAAATGAAAATCACTAATTAAGTAGCTAGTGAGGTCCAATAGCAAAAGGGTCTCAAACAGGGTATATATATCAACACACACACACACACACACACACACATATATATATATATATATATACAAAACGGGACCATTAGTTCGTCCTAATTCCCAAGTGAAAATTAGCAGTGGGGTTCAATTATAGGAATTTTAGGTTTGTGTGAAAAGCTACTTAACTTTGGATTAAGAAGCCAACTTGAAATCATTGTAACATAATCTGCAGGAATTAGAAGAAAAAAAAAAAAGAAAATTAGAGAAAGAGAGAGAGGGGAGGGAGAAATTATTAAATGGCCAAAAACTACATGGTTCCGGATCTGTGATTGGTACTAATCATGGAGTCCTGGCCATCTAAATATTTCTTCCGAGGAAGAGGAGATTGCAGTCTCTAACATATTATGAAAACTTGGACCAAAAGCTCCCTAAAAATAAATGAGGGGTTCTTAACATTCTTTACTTAGATTAGTATGGGTTTTCTAAGATAGAAATCTGACAAGCATAAAGAAATAAAAGAGAAGTCGCAATAATTAAACATATAAAGTAAATTATATTTGAGATTTTTCAACAAGTTTATAGAATGAAAAACTAGTTACTTATTTTTTTTCCTATATCGACCATTAGATGTTGTGTGGCCCCACTACTTAACCACAGTAAAAATGGGTAGAGCTTGGATCAAAAAATTGATAGATACAGGGTCAGAAGTGGCAGAAATTACATATCTGAGGCTGCCCAGTTAAAAATGGTCTTGGGCTTGGGCTTTTCCACTTATAAGGACTGGGAAAAAAACACCTTATCTTCTTGGTTATCACTTCTGAATCGGGCTTAGTCCTTTACTTTAAGATGCTTGATTAAATCATCTTGTGAGTTGAGACGACTGACTTATCCCAACCGTGCTATATAGCTAGCAGTGCAGTATAAAAACTCGAAATATAGCAGCAGATCAACCAATTGGGCTTAGCCCACAAAGGATAAGCTTTTTCTTCACTTTAGATCCAATTCAGAATGTACATGTTGTATAAAGTTTAGTTATTCGGTGATAACTTCACTGTGTCGTTATATATGTTGTATAAGCATTTACATCACAGAAGCATCATGATTCATGAGACCTATAATATCTCTAACTTTGGATAATTTTTTTCTGCACCGGTCGTGGGTAGAAATTACTCTTGACAGAGAGTGGACTCCACAGATAGTGTGGACCACTACACTATCTGATTTTTACTTTCCTCCAATGCACAATGCACAAGAGAGAGGATCTCAGTTCTGATATGTCTGGTGTGCTTACAAGTAGTGCTTTTTTAAATACATAGTGATAGATACTTTTTTTTTTTTTTTTCCTATGATGGTAGTGTCAGGCTTCTTAGAGTATCCCATAATCCACCATAATCCACCGCAAGACTCTTTCATCCTCATTCTGATAGGTTTGATGTATAATACATCTTCGGCAAAAGTGCAAAAAAAACTCCCTAAACTATTTTTTGAAACAAATTAGTCCCTCAACTTATAAAAGTGGGTAACTTAACCCCTTAACAGAACTATAATAACATATATACTCTTTACCATGTCTATTATGTCATTTTTTTATTTTATAAATAGTGTTTTCTAAATTAAAAAAAAAAATTAGTCAGATAAAATTCATAAATAATAAGTTTAGAAATATAAAAAAGTAAAAGACCAATAGAATTTTATCAAACTGTTTTTTATTTTTTAAAATTTTTATTTAAAAAATACTATACTTGAGAAAAGAGTATATATGTTAGTTGATTAAGTTTTATTTCTAAAAAACTCTTAAAAAAAGTTATATTAGCCTTTTATTTTTTATGTTTCTAAACTTATTATTTAAAAATTTTATCTAACTATTTGTTATTTTTAAAAAATGCTATATTTATAGAAAAAATGGCATAATAGACATATTAAATGATATATATATGTCATTATTGTTCTACCATGAGATTAAGTTGTCCACTTTTATAAAATGAAGAAACTGATTTGATTCAAAAAAAAAAAAAAAATTTTTAGTTCACAATTGTATAGCTGAAAGAGTTCAGAAGGAATTTCTTTTTCTTTCACTTTTGCGTAAATCTTCATCTAAGTTATATTTGTATTGGAAAGATTTGATATTCAAAGTCACAGTAGTTATTTAATTGAAGGTAATTCCAACCAATCGAGAGATAACACCAATGAATGATAGGAGAGAGAGAGAAGAAAATATGGTTGATCATAATTAGTCTAGATCTAAAACATTGAATACGATAATGTAGAATAGATAAGAGGGACCATATATATGGTGGCACAAAAGAACCAAATTGGAATATGCCATTCTTTTCTTTCAAACTTCTTTAACCCACCTTGTCGTTTAATTAAATATAGTACACGTTTACATTTTTATAAGCTTCAGATAAGAATCTTATAAGAATCATAAGATGCCATCCTCCGTTCACACACACATATACATATATGATGTGATATGATATATATACACACGTGTGTATATAATATTGAGACCTTTTGATACAAAAAGAATATGAAATGATAATAATACAAAATATTTCACGTATCTTGTTGCTATCGTTGTTATAAAGTATCTACTTATTGACTTCTCAAACGCAGGGTGATGATAGAGACCTTAAAATTCATAATGGCTAATTTCACTTGGCACATTAGCAATACAACTCATGATATATATATATGTTAGAAATAATAGAAATTTCTTGGGACAATTTTAATCGGGTAATATATATTGCAAGTGTCTTCGCTCGATAATATTTAAAGCTATACCAGACTATTAATATTACATACTATTTCGGAATACATATATGTTAATGTTGTGGTACATATATTTCCTTCTTTTAACATATCATTATAATGTGTCTCATAACAATTATGAGGGCACGATTCAACAAGAGTATACTCATAATATAATTGTGCTAATTTAAAAACAATTATATTGCGAGTATTTGAATAGAAGTTCCGTCTAGAAGGGACCTGGAGTGGATACACCTTCTGTTAAAAAAATAATGAATAAATAATTTGTTTTGGTAAAAGTTGACAACTAACTTTAATATGTTGGGTAAAAAAAAAATTTGGCATTAATATTTTAATAAAAAATATTTTGATAAATTATCTTCTTGAGCTCACGTCGCATCAGAGTTGAAGTATACTATTATTATTTTTCACTATATATTTTAGATACATCAAATCTGAAGAGTATCACATAAAGATATCCGAATCTAAGAATATCACACAAAGATATCCGTATCTTCATACAAATATCCGAATCTTCTTTCGATAAAGCAAAGAACTTAAATAAAATATTCCACAATTTATTTCTCAATCATTAAAATATTTGATAAGTTATCTTATTGAGCTCATGCTTCATTCTCATTGAAGCATACTATCGTTATATTTCACGGGATAAAGGTGCAAATTTGTTAAAAAATATCCTCGTCACAATAATTGTTCTTTTTGTAATAATTAATACAAGTACACCTTAATTCCAACATCAAAATTTTAAGAGTATCATACAAAGATATTCGAATCTTCTCCCCCATAAGACAAATAATTTAAACAGAATATTCCGCATTTTATTTCTCAAATTTTGATTTCAAATTTAGCCTTGTTTTATGCTGTATGGGAAAGGCGACATTAAAAATGCCACGTGTATGTACTTTGTTAATTTTTAGTATTATTTTTCTTGATTAGAGTTGCGCATATTCCACATGCCTTTAGATTATACCAATTCTCTTCATTAATCAAACGGAAAATAACAAGTCATTGGCTCGGATTGAGCCGGTGCTCGGCTTTCTAGCCGCCGCCGGTGGATTTGCTTTAGCCTGCCAACGGCTGTTCTTTAGGAGTGAATCCTGTTTCGCCACGTGGGTCAACTAGAAATATCTGGTCATCAAATGGAGTAACATATTATAAAAGTAAGGAAAGAAAAACAAGCTACTGTATATAAGTCACGATGCAAACAGGAAGACTATTTATTTTGATTTGATTACTTTTTTAAAATTAGTCTTAATGAATCTTTTCTGAATTATAAATTTAACATGCATGTTTGAAAGGGAACTAAAATAATTTCTTTAACGAATTCAAGAATTCAAGTCTTTCTAATTTCGGCAAAAAACACATACACACACTTTGTTTTCATGAAAATTTGGTAATTCGAATATCTTTAACTTGAAAAGATAATAAAATATCACTAAACTATACAATTCAATAATTATTTCAAGTATTAGAGTAAGACAATTTCATACTAAATGTAAAACATTGAAGTTGCTCTTGGCGTTTGAGTCTTTACCTTACAACATTATGGGGGTCGATAGAAAAAATATTATAAGTAATTCTCTTCTCCTTTATTTTTTTTTAAAAAGTAAAATAGAATAGAAAGGAAGATTCTAGAATATGTTTGTGCAATATCATGTGGTGATTGATGCTAAAACAATGTAACCATAATCATTAATGAGATTTTGATTCAAACATTTGTTGAATCTATAATCAAGTTTAAATTTGATGAAATATTAAAATATCACATGAAAAAAAAAGAACTAAATTCTATCTAAATATACAAATTTTGAGACAAATATAAGCCCAACTAGTGCTTTACTGAAATTATAAGTTTTAATTTCACACCAGTAGTAAATTGTAAAATATTGACAACTAGTAATTTTAATTAGGCTCAAATTCAATCACCATAAAAATCACATAAACTGAAGTTTGATTGTCAAGATATAGACATAGCCCATAAAGTTTGGACACTTCACCGAAAGTATCGTATTTATGTTAGACATGAATATTCGAATACTTCTTAAAAATGTTTTGATATTTTTCTTTTTTAGACACTTCTTGTACATTTTTCGAACACTCATTAAACACGTTTCAGATACTAATGACGTATATTTAAATATTTTAAAAGAAATTTATATGCAACTAAGTAATGATTAACAATTTGAACTAAATATATGTAGAAAACTAAATAGGTCTGGTTCTTTAATTTATTTGTCTATTGTTATTTATAAATTTATTTGATTATTAATTGTTTGATGATGAGTTAAAATATTTTCGTAATATAGTCTTTTTTGTTTCATAATAAATATATATTATATTATTATTTTTTAGTCATATTTTTGTCGTATCCTGTCTTGTATTTTTTAAAAAAATTTGTATTATAATGTTCGTATCATATGGTACCTCTATCCGTGTGACTGCTACTTAGGATATAGCGAGCCCACTAGCATTCCCTCTCATTGGCCCTCCACCCTAAAAAAAATCTTCCTATAATTAGCTCATGGCTCATCCACCACCGTCCACACTCAACCTTTGCTCACGCCAATGACCAACCAGCTTCAACTCGCGCCAATCCCTTTGCCACCTGGCCTCTCAATTAAAGACTCTCTCTCTCTCTCTCTAAACGGAATAAAACCTGAGATATACTCTTTCTTTCACAATGACAAAGAATATTCGCACTTCGAACCCTCGCATATTCTTCTGTCTTTACGTTATAATGTTATATCACCCCCCTTCCTCTCCACCCTTACATTTTCTTCCATTTTCTCACTCACTTTCCTTCACTTTCTCTCCTACTATATAATCTTCTTTACCCTCCCTCCCATCGCCTCCTCTACTGCTTCTTACTTGTAGAGAGAGAAATTAAGTAGAAATATGAAGTTCGGAAAGAGCCTTAGCAATCAGATCGACGAGACCTTACCTGAATGGAGAGACAAGTTTCTGTCGTATAAAGAGCTCAAGAAAAAGCTGAAGCTGATTGAACCAAAAGGTAGTGACGAAAGGGCCAGCAAGCGCCGCAGATTGACCTCCGCCGGAGATACTGCGGACGGCGGAGAGATGGAGACGAACGAGATGACCAAAGAGGAGGTCGATTTCATCAAATTGTTGGAGGACGAGCTCGAGAAATTCAACACGTTCTTCGTCGAGAAAGAGGAAGAGTACATTATCAGACTAAAGGTACTACTACTATTCTTTGATTCATTAATCATAATTAATACCCAAAATTGTTCGAGAATTTACTTAAATTGTTTGAGATCTAGTTTTGCCTTTGTTTGTGATGTTTCAAAGCAACACATGTTGCTTGCAGGGCAACATAGCAAAACGACATCGTCCCTTTTTTTTTTTTTCTCTCGTTTTTAAGTAAGACTTTGTTTGATAACTCGATTTAGCACTTAATTTTGAATAGATTATATTTATTCAATTAAGCTACTTTCACTTAAAATCAAGTAAAACTTTTAAATAATAATGACTTAACTTATCAGTGATTGCTATATTCTCAAAGTTGAAAAAGATCTTAAAAGAAAAAAAAATTCGAACTTTTTTTTAACATTTAAACTTTAGCACTTAAAATTTTTAATATCTAATTTTCAGTTTTATCAAACAGTAGCTAAGTAAGATAACTTTCTGAATTATTTACCGAAAAAGAAAATAACTTTCTGGATGTATCATGTAATTCACTGCAGTACCTTCAAGTATATGGACACAAGCAGATGACAATAACTCCATTTAACATGAATTTCAGTTTTTTCACGAACCATAAATGATGTAGCGGCAATATTTTTTTCCTTTAATGGAGTTGATAAATGATTAGTGAATTTTTCCTTCTCAGTTCATTTGATGTTGACGTCTAAAAAAATCTTTTATTTGTAGTGTACGTGTTTACCGTTTTGATAGTGGTTGTGATTTCGTCATTTTTGTCCAGACGCAGGGAAAAGAATCTCTGTCCAATTGTAATGTGTATTCGACTTTGTCGAGTATATAATTGTGTAAAAAAAATAAATTTGTGTACTAACTAATGTTGCCAATTTAGCATCTTCTGGGCTCCATAACAATGTTTGCTTGAAAGATGTCTGTTCTTTTTTATTTATTTATTTTAAAAAATTGTGTGAGTTAAGGTGGGATATATATGGATTCAGATTAAATGGTGTTTTCCGAACATGGGCATGTTTTAATTTTATTGTGATTGGTGGTACAGGAGTTGCAAGATAGAGTGGTGAGGGCCAAGGATTGGAGTGACGAGATGTTAAAGATACGGAAGGAGATTGTAGACTTCCATGGAGAAATGGTTTTGTTGGAGAATTATAGCTCCCTTAATTATACAGGTAATTTCATTCTCTATTGACTATTTTTAATTATCTTATATAGTTCTTGCCCGTTGCAACTATAGAAAAAATATTTTCTACAATGAAAATTATCAAGACTCAACTACGTAATCGATTGTGAGATGAGTTAATAAATGATTGTTTGGTGACATATATTGAAAAAGACGTATGCTCTATTGGCAATGAAGATATTATTTTGTCGTGTTTTTAGTATTTGAAAAAAAAAATTATTACTTGAACTCTTACGTTTGTACTCACTTGTTCAAATTCTTAGCTAGACCTCTAATCATATCGGTGGCTTAATATCAATTTTTGTGTGCGGGACAAGATAATTACTTCACTACATCATTAGCATAATTGCAATTGACTGATATTTGTGAATATTCTACAACACTCATTTGAAGAAGTAAAGCCACATGTATATGGTAGATATGACAACATGCAAGTCCATTTAAGCTTATGCAATAGTTGGGTGAGATGGAATATGACCATTATTGTAATTTCAGCATTGGTGTTCATGTACCGGTTACTATGGAGCAAGTTTTCGAAGATTAAGTTTTTATCTAAATTTTCAATTACCATTGAACTTGAAGGGTTAGTGTCAGTCTATAACTTGCAGTGCCTGAAAAATGCAGATTTTGTGAATCTTAAAAATCATGAACTAGAAAGTTTAATCGAACAGAACTATCTGAAAATTGCAGGAATAATATCTGTATTGCAATTTGTGTAATCATATATGGACTTTGGAATAAACTTCTGTAATGTGAACTTTTGTTCTTGAATGGATCAAAGTGAAGTTATATTTACCTTGTACTGTTTTGAACAGGATTGGTAAAGATACTTAAAAAGTATGACAAGAGAACTGGTGCTCTCCTTCGCCTGCCCTTCATTCAGAGGGTCTTACAGCAACCCTTCTTCACCACCGATTTACTGTACAAGCTTGTGAAGGAGTGCGAGACCATGCTTGAACGCGTCTTTCCTGAAAACAAACCCCTGGCTTTGACTGAGACAACTGATGGGACTGAACCCTCAACTTCTGCCGCTACCAAGAATGATGGTCTGCTGAGGGTACCCAAGGAACTTGCGGAGATTGAGTTCATAGAGAGCTCATACATGAAGAGCACCATATCAGCACTGCGATCTCTAAAGGAAATTCGGAGTAGAAGCTCAACTGTTAGTCCTTTCTCATTGCCTCCACTGCAAATTAATGGTTTGGAGGATACATGGAATAAAATTCCTGTTCTGGAACAAGTAGCAAAATAGTTCTGTTTTACGAAGGGAGATGGGATAAATGTGTCACTTCCTATTGCTTTTGTTTTTGTTTTTGTTTTTGTTTGTTCATTAAGATGCATGTATTTTACTAACACGTGTAAAATCTATAAATTTAAGGATGAAGAACTTAGTATAATAGAATCTTGTTTTCTATATGTCTCTCTACTCTATAATTGAATAAAAAAATATGAAATATATATGCGATGTGTGATCAGATAAAAGGGATAAAATTATAGAAAACTCGTGAGAATGCTAAACCCAAATAGTTGAAAAGGTTTTGTTGAATCGATTTGAGGACCAAGTTAGATGTACGACTTGAAGCAGATTGAATTCAGGTGAATCTTTTTAAGTGAGGATATCCAAAATCTGAGGAACATGTATACCAGTGGTGGATGGCTCTGTATTGTCATCCGTGCCAATTTTCCTCAAACTGTATCATAAACTCTCTTCAAAATATTTTTACAGGAAAGAAAAGGAACATTGTATGATGGAAGTGTTGGAATATATACTCAATTTGTAGAAATCAATAATATAACAATTAATTATAGAGGAGATTTTAATTGACATACCCGAATAAATATTAAGCTGTAGAATACATTTGAATTTCTGCAAAAGATCCTTAGAGAGCTCTACTCCTTTTTTATTTATGAAATCCCAAAGCATCAAGTCTCAAAACTGAAAGTAAATTATGTCTAATAGAAGGAACATAAATAAATAAAAAACATTAAGCCATAAAAAAAAAAATCAGTATGTAACACTAGCGGAATCGTCCCAATAGTCTCGATACAAACCGCATCAGCATTACCCAACACCAATCAATCCTCAACCTTCGGATTCATCCGACTTCGCAGACTCATTATTTTTCTTTAGCCAATTTTTATAATTGAAACAATCTTTGTTTTGATGCCCCTTCTTATTGCAAAATCAGCATTCACCGTCCCCATGATCAACGCATTTTCCTTTGTTCTCATGCTTTCCCCTTTGTTGATTAGCCTGATTTCCTTTCTTGCCGCCCTTATTCTTGAAATTGTACTTACTGCTACTGCTCATAGCAAGATGAGCTGACTCAATTTTTACTCCTTTGAGACGTTCCTCCTCAGTCACACAAAGTACTAATAGTTGGTTAATATCTCAATTTTGTCTCATGTGAATTATAATTCACCTTGAAAGTTTCAAAAAACTTAGGCAGAAAATATATTACCATGTAAACTAATAACTAATCATCAAACATAATTCCCTACTCCCTTGAACCATTAACCAACTTGTACATCATATAGATATGCTCCCTCACTTAACCATTGCCATAATTTCTGACTGACATGAGTTGTGTCAGATAATAATATATAATATAGTTGCTTTTTGGTGCCCATGAACTACTTCCTGATCAAATCAAGAAGCTTCTTACTAGCATCAAACACTAGAATATCAATCCTAACAGTTTCACCAATAGATGCATAGATTATTTTGATAGCCATGGTATTACTTTAATCCACTTACATGTGTTAACCTTACTGCCTCAGAAGACTCTATAGTTGACATAAGTGGTTTCTCCTTAATAAAATACAGACTCATAGTCTAAGAAATCCAACACAAACTCAATATTTGTCCTCTAGGTAGTATAATTTGAACCATCTAGTGATTCAATTCTTGTAAGCTATATCTGAATTGCAGAAGCGTCTATAACCTCAATACATGTTATATTAAATAACACCACATAAACAACATATAAAATAATGTCACAACTTTATGGATTATCACTTTAATTCGTACTTGGAGTTTTAAGCTGAATTTATCAGGGTGTTTTACTATGTGCAAAACCTTCCACCCTGCGGGAACAGGTAAGATGTCATCTAAAAATCACCTTTGGGTAAAATTTTAAATACATTTACTCCCAAATTTACGATTAAATCGCACATAGACCTAGTTGATTATACTTGAATTATCGCTAAACACTTTCACTACCTTTGGGCAAGAGGGTTATTTAGTTCTAATCCAAACACTCTCAACTATTCAATTCACTTAACTCACACTAAGACATTTAATCACCTTTGGGCAGAACAAATTTCCTAATGTGGGCAAGTGCATTGCAAGACCTTAAAATTTCAAAATGAATAACCTCCATGAGTGAATGTCACATTTGGGCAGGCATCACTTACTTTTGATACCACCTTGAAACGATCACTTTACCGGTCCTCCTAAACCCCAATAAAAGACCTAAACTTTAAAATTTCATTTATTTAGGTTCACAAAATTTTTATTTTATTTTTATTGCACATAAATCAAACTCAAAAAATTATGGTACAATTTAATTTCACCATAACATGGCTTTATAAAAATATAAAGTCCCTCTTTGTGTTTGTTATCCAGTGCACTCTGACATTGTTTTATTATTTGGGTGAGTCGGTGCGAAGTCCAATGAGTCCGCAGCGATTGATTTAATCAATAAGTTTCGGTGTACATATATATACACTGCCATCATATATATATATATATATATATATATATATATATATAAATTGGGAGGTGATATTCGCACTCCTCTTTGCTCCGATTGTACTTCATTTGTTTTTTTCTTTTAAATGAAATGACAAGAATGTCATAAACTCATTAATGCATCATCTCAAATTTTATAATACCAAAACTACCCTTTATATTATAAAGGTTAACTCTTTTTACATTATTTACTTCCTTTAGGTTCCGTTTGTTTTGACGAAATATTTTTTTCTAAAAATTTTCGTTGTTTTATTGCATATTTTTAAAGGAAAAATGTTCTACCCGCAAAACATTTTCACACCAAAATGTCTGAATTAATGCAATTAATCTGTAAAATATTGAATAGCTAGCTTGGTTGATGCTACCAAGCATAGAAAATTTTCAGTAAATATTTTATGTCGAAACAAACGAAGCCTAATTACTTTTTTTTTTTGGTTCCTGTCAAAAGAGATAATTTTTTTCTTGGGTACTTTTTTTTTTTGTCCTATCAAAAAAAAAAATAATTTAGTCACATAGATAACCTTTTTTTTAGGTCTTGTTTAAGGAGATAATTTATTCAAGAGAGAGAACTTTTTTTTTGGCCCTGTCAAAAGAGAATTAAGATAAAAAAATTTGGGTCCTTTTTTTCTTTTTGCATGGTGTACTTTTTTATTATTATGTGAAAAGAGATAATTTATTCAATAAAGATAAAAAAAATTGGGTACTTTTTTTTTTCCTTTTTCTGTTACTATCAAAAGAGATAATTTATTTAACAAATATAATATATTTTTAGTGTTTTTTTTTGGGTTTATTCAACATAGATAATGTTTTTTTTTTTTATCATGTCAAAAGATATAACATTTTTTTAGTTTTCTTTTTTGGTATTTGTTTTATTCTATCAAAAGAAACCAAGAGAGGGAGATGGGATATTTAAAAGGGTATTTGTGTAATTTGAAAAAATAATAATCATCTACTTGTAAAGTTAGGGCTAGAAAAGTCGTTGTTTTTAAGATGGAAGTATAAATGTAGATAATGGGAGTGCGAATATCACCTCCCTATAAATTTAATCAATAAGTTTTGGTGTACATATATATACACTGTCATCATATATATATATATATATTAACAGGCACTAAATCTTCATAGTTTTAATAAACAATACAGTGGTGCCGACATGAATATGCACAATTCTCATGGCATAAAGCATTATAACACAAAAATTCACCCATGAGGCCATGATGGCCAATTCCTAAACAGTCCATAGGGACTTCGATCATATATATATATATATATATTTCAAACAAAAAATCATGAATAGTGAACACAATGAATTGGCAGTATAAAATATCAAATTCGATATCAAGATATAAGCCCGTATTCCATTCTTTTCTTTTGATTTTTAAAATAAAACTCTAGCCCTAATCATGGCTCTGATACCAATTATTGGAATATAATCCATACTCAACTTGTAGAAATCAAGAATATAACAATTAATTATAGAGGAGATTTTAATTGACATACCTGAATAAATATCAAACATACCATTGAGTTTCTGCAAAAGATCCTTAGAGAGTTGTACCCCCTTTCTGAGAGTTGTCTTTCGATGGGATTGAAGTCCTTATTTATAATAACAACAGAGGGGACTGCTTCTCTATAAATAAAATACCTAAGTCTCCCTTCTTATCATGGAAACTTAGATATCAACAATTATGATTAAATCCCATCAAATAAAATTGAAAAATCACAATCTAACGGTGTAAATATTATACTGTTAATTAGACTACAATTGATAAGTATAATCATAACCCATCAAGTAATAATAATTATATTGCAATTCAATTTTAGAAATAGAGTACAGGACCACAAATAAAAATATTTTATTTATTAAAATATTCTAATAGAAAGTACCAACAACTTCTTTTTTTTTTTGCCTTACAGCAGAGGAAGATTAGATATTTCATACACTAGTTACTATGCAGCTACCATTACTAATTTGTACTAAAATTAGCACTTCTTCTGACTTGCCATTATTAGTACTAGACTAGTACATGCACTGGTCTCTACTCGCTACTCTCTACTCTCTAGTATGGACTTTGTTTAGTTTCAAAATTTAGTGGAAGTCTCTGTTAATCATGATTAACTAAATCATACATAAGAAAGGGGGACCATTAACATTATTACATTATATAAATGTATGAATATAGTTTGTACATATAGTGCATGACTAACTCGATAAAATTTAAATTTGTGGGAGGTGTTTGTGTGTGTTTACCTAACCCAAAAAGTGACACAAGCTAAATGGATGGAGAATCTTCACGACCAGTATTTCCTTTTATAGGGATAGAAGAGTTTGTGAATTGTGGCTTTTGTGATCTTTTAGCCCCTCAATGGACTTTGACTCCAGCCTAGCTTTGCATTCACATTGTACAATAGGATTTAGATTAAAGTATAAGCGATAATAATTGCATGTTACTGTGTCAACATAATGTATTGCTGTGTCAATCAATCAAGTTGATGCATGCAAACATGGAAAATAGAAAGCAAATGTGAATGAGAAGAAAATTGTTTGAAATGAAAAAAAAAGGGAAAAAGAGAGAACAACAGAGCAGAGAGAGGTTTAACGCGTGTCGCCAAAAAAAGCTAAGAATCAAGGATAAGAGAGAATCCATTATTATCATTTCTTCAAATACAATAATCACAGTACTAAAACACCCACTACAGACTCTCCAATAAACAAATGATCCAAGTAAGTGCTTAACAAAAAGGAAGCCCACCATCGTCAACCATGGTCCAACGCGTCTCCACTAAAGGAAGTTAAAAAGAGACAATCCAATCAACACTGCGTATAAATTCTGCTAGTGGAGCACATATATATATATATATATATATATATATATATATATATATATATATATGTAATAGTGAGTGACAATATTCATCAAGTACTATCATCTTTAGCCTGCTAAAATTTTGTTTCTTATAGTAATTAATTAGTTCAGATGGGAGCTATATGTTTGAGTTTTCTAGTGATTTTGTTGATGGGTTTTCCAGCAAAAGGTCAGGGAGGATTAACAACAAATTTCTATTCTTCGTCTTGCCCAAAAGCAGAAGCCATAGTTAGGTCCACTGTTGAAGCACACTTCCGCAAAGATCCAACCATTGCAGCTGGCTTGCTTAGGCTTCATTTCCATGATTGCTTTGTTCAGGTGCTCAATTTTAATTAACTTCTTATATATATATATATATATATATATATATATATATATATATATATATATATGTATTGAGGGTGCATGTTAATGGATCGAGAATATATATCAGAGTTTATAAATCAAGAGGTATTTCTTATTATTTTGATTTATTGACATGCATGTTCCCAGGGCTGCGATGGTTCAATTTTGATTACAGGAGCTTCAGCTGAAAGGAATGCATTGCCAAACCTTGGATTGAGAGGATTTGAAGTGATTGATGATGCAAAGACACAACTAGAGGCCTTGTGCCCTGGACTGGTCTCATGTGCTGATATACTAGCATTGGCCGCTCGTGATTCTGTAGACTTGGTAATAATCTATTAAAGACCACAGCACAACCCCCCCTCTCTCACTCACTCACACAACAACACGTGCGCGCGCGCGCGCTTACACACAAACTAATATATGGCTTGTTTGTCAATGAGTTGTCTTTAATTTGGTGCCATATCTCAGAGCGACGGTCCAAGTTGGGTCTTGCCTACTGGAAGAAGAGATGGTAGGATATCTTCATCATCTGAAGCCTCAAATATGCCTTCTCCTTTAGACTCTGTTGCTGCCCAGAGACAGAAGTTTTCAGCCAAAGGCCTAGATGATCATGACCTTGTCACACTAGTTGGTACAAATATTCTTCACCTCTCTCATAAGTACTCATATCAATGTAACCATACTTGTATATGCATTATATATCAAATACTTGTATATCTATTAACGGGGGGAATTGGTGTGTAGGGGCACATACCATAGGCCAAACAGACTGCTTGTTCTTCAGATACCGTCTGTACAACTTCACAACAACAGGCAATCCAGACCCAACTATAAACCAAGCATTCATAGCTCAGCTACAAAACCTCTGTCCCAAAGATGGCGATGGCTCAAAACGCGTGGAATTAGACAAAGATAGCCAGTTGAAGTTCGATGTGAGTTTCTTCAAGAATGTAAGAGATGGCAATGGAATTCTGGAGTCAGACCAGAGGCTCTGGGGAGACTCTGCAACTCGCAGCATAGTGCAAAATTATGCAGGGAACATAAGAGGCTTACTTGGTTTCAAATTTGATTTCGAGTTTCAGAAAGCTATGATCAAAATGAGTAGCATTGATGTGAAGACTGGTACACAAGGAGAGATCAGAAAAATATGTTCAAAGTTCAATTAGCTAAATGATCACTACTGTAATATATATCTGCAACAATGGACCAAAATGTTGTAGTTATTGTAATTAACTACTGATAAAATTGATGGATATATGGAAGTTAAAAGGAAAAGTTAAATCAAATAAACAACCTTGCGAGTGCCAAAATAAAATAATAATAAATCAGCATTTTGCCTAAACCATTTCAACTCTTAATAAATAAAATATGTCAATAAATTAGACAGAGCAAAGTGTTATCCACTACGAAAACAAAGGATTTCTGTGGTGGAATTTGAATTATGTGGGTTTAAATTTCTTTACTTTTAAATGTTTTGAGACTATTTGAAAATTTTTCACTTTATTATATTTTAAGCAATATATGACTTAAATTTAGATCGTATTGAGACGCATAGATGAAAAGATTAAATGTGGATTAAAATAATGAGATCATAATCTAGAAATAATCACCAACTCTGCTTTCCAAAGTGAAATTTAAAAGTTTGAATTTTTTTTTAAAGACAAATAAGCATTAGCCAAGTTCTCTTTTCCTCAAAGTGGAGGCTTAAAGTTCAAGCCTTACTAACAACTAGGGATGGCAAGAGAGCGGGGTGGGGTGAGTTTTGATTTCTCTGTTCCCACAATCGTTTAACTTTCTTCGTTCCGTCCCTGTCCCGCAACTGTGTATAAACGGGGCGGGGTAGAGCGGGTTTTAACTTTTTCGTCCTCATAACTGTTTAACTTTCCCTTCCCTGCCCCGTTTATACTTTTTCTTTTTTTTTTAATGCAAATTTTTTTATAATAATAAATCTGATATTTGATACATATACACCAAAAACATACATTTAGGTACATGCAACACAATGACTAATATTGAGTCATCCATTACTAATATAATAAACTTGTATAGTTGTATGATATATATAATATTAATATTTCCTTTATATATTATTAATATTTTCTTTATATATTATTAATATAGGTATAAATATATATATACTTAAACGGGGTAGGGACTTACCCAGTCCCCGCCCCGTTTAAGAGCGGGTTATTTTTCTTAATCTCATCCCCACCCCGTTTCCTTAAACGGGTTTTAAAGGAGCGGGTACCCGATGGAGCGGGACAAATTGTCATTCCTACTGGCAACAAGAGGAATGCTAAGGACAGTCGAGTGTCCCTCTTCGCACTTTTGATTTGAACAATCAATCATAACTTCTATAATTAAATCTATTAATTAATTGTTTTCTATTTTTTTGGAAAACTAAAAACATTATATTTTAGGACATTATTGCCCCTTTTAATATCTTCTCTGTTAATTAGCTTCTTCTTTTTTCAATCAACTAGTGTGAATAGATTTGTCTCTCTCTTTTTTGTTTTCAATTGTTTATATATATTGATTCAATTGTTTTTGAAGTTTTGATTGAGGTAAAAATATGAAATTTAGTTTTAGTTGAAATAAAATTGTGTAATTGAGTTTCAGTTACTTGTGAGAGAGATGGGAATGATTCATTGATAAACAACCAAATGATAGATGATAGGAATTAAGAAGTGATATATATATATATATATATATATATATTAAAAGAAGAAATAATCAATTAACAAGAAGACTAATTGATTGAAAAAAAAATCATTAACACAATACTTAGTTGTTTATAAACACACGCATATAAATAAAGAGAGGGAGGAACTCATACAAAATTAATGAAATAGAGAAGATATAAAATGGGTATTTAATGTCTTAAAATATAATATATTTAGTTTTCCATAAAAGTAAGATACAATCAATTAATATGTTTAATTATAGAAGTGCAAGGGGATAGTGTGTACTTGAACTTGCGGGGAAAAAAAAAAACTGTGTGAGTTTTTTTGTTCCAAATAAAAGCATAAACCAAAAAATAAAAATAAAATGAAATAAATAAATAAATAAAGTCAAATATAAAGATTTGAGCACAGGTTGATATTAGAATTGATTTTATGGCAAGGCTTTCATTTTCTTTAACCCCACAATTTTATATTCTTTCCAAATATATGGCAATAAGAATGCCAGGTCAGCATCTATAGTCCCACAAGCAAAAGCAAGGATTAAATGTGTGCGTTAAAATACAAGGTCAGCATCTATAGTCCACAAGCAAAAGCAAGGATTAAATATGTGGATTAAAATAATGAGATAATAAATTAGAAATAACCACCAACGGTATTTTTCAAAGTGAGATGTAAAAGTTCGAGTTTTCTTAAAGACAAATCAGCATTAATTATCTTCACAAACACTGCTAAGAACTTTATGTTCTTATTGTAAGGGTGTGTTTGTTTTGCTTAGGAAGAAAACATGAAAAAAAAAAACGTCAAATATATAGATTTGAGCACATGTTGATAATTTGGGTTGATATTAGAATTGATTTTATGGCAAGGTTCGTTTTCTTTCCCCCCACAATTTTATATTCTTTCCAAATTTATGGTAATAAGAATGCCAGGTCAGCATCTACAGTCCACAAGCAAAAGCAAAGGACGGCAAAAGAACAATGGATGCTACGGCGTCGTACTACTCTTTGTCACTTATAAACGTCGTCGTCCCCATCCATCAACATTCAACAAGGACATCGTCGTTTTATCCGGAAGAAACAGACCATTGAATTGAAGCTTTTAAAATAAAGAAAAGAAACGTATTAGTGGAAGCTTTGCCGATACCCATACACAGACATCAAACCCATACATTCATTACCCCCATAAAGCAGTCTTCATATATTTTTATAATTAATTTATATCGCTTTGGCTTCAAGGACACGTGAACAGCCATCGAAGTTCATTCTTCACTTCTCTCTCACTCTAAAATCAACTCAACGACTCTTCCTTCATATGGCTTCTATCACCCCCATTTCTCAATCTCAACCTCTTTTCAGCAAACTCCAATTCAGAACAAGAAAGCTCCAGACCACTTTCATAGCAAACCCCAATTTCAATTCTAGGGTTTTCTCTGTGCGCAGTACAGGTGGTGGAACTGTGGCAACGCATTCGAAGAAGAAGATGGTGGTTGTGTCGGCTACGACGGCGGAGAAGCCGAAGAAGCGGTACCCAGGAGAGGCAAAAGGGTTCGTGGAGGAGATGAGGTTTGTGGCCATGAAATTGCACACCAGAGACCAGGCGAAAGAGGGCGAGAAGGAGCCCCAGGGTCAACCAGTGGCCAAATGGGAACCCTCCATTGATGGGTATTTGAGGTTTCTTGTGGACAGCAAGTTGGTTTACGATACGCTTGAGAGGATCATAGAAAAGGCAGCTTTTCCTGAATGTAAGCTTCTTTCAGATTTTGATATGTTTTATTTGTTAGTGTTAATATTTGATTCGTTAAAGTTTGGTTTTTGATTTTAATTGTATTCGGGTGTCATTTGACAAGTTGTTAACTTGGTATTGTTTACAACAACCCATTATCCGATTTTGTATATTACAACAGTGTTAAGATAGGTTACCTTTTAGTTTATGAATTGGACATGCTTGAATATATATATTTCATGAAAGGAGCTGATATTGGCGCTCCAAGTTGCTAACTTGCTATTGTTTTAAACAACATGTGGTCTGATTTTGCATGTTTGAGTTTATTTGAGCCCTTTGTTTTCCTTTACAAGAGTGTTAAGACGGTTTATTTTTTAGTTTATTTATTGATTGGATATGATTGAAAAACTATTCCAAGTTTCAATTTGGAAGATTGACCATTGTTTAGTTCACCAATGCTTATAGGCATCGGAAATACTTCCGTTGTCAACTTGCATTTAAATGCAAGAACTTTCTAGTTAGATATCTGGTACATAAGTGTGGTCATCTATTGCCCAAAGTCTAATATACTCAAGTTATGAAATTTAACCGATAAATTTGTAGCCTTAATAGTTAATATGAAATAGTGTTTTCTGACTGCGCTGTTAGAGAGGCAATTACATTTATGAATTTATCTGATAATTTGAAAGTTGTGATCTTGTGGCATTTACATATAGATGGTCTGGTTAATGAGCATGTGTATATGCCACCCACAGAAGGCATCTTTTTGGAGCTAGAATCCTAAGATCCTGTTTACTTGAGATATTTGAGGTCGAAAAAGGATTTCAAAGTACTCAGTAAAGCACTACAAGAACTTTAAATTCTCTTGATTTTTTAAACGATGGATTTTGGGGGTCTAATACAAAGATATTCTCTCAAAGTAGGTGTTTAAGATTTTCTCTCAAAGTAGGTGGTTTTTAGATCCTTGAAAGAAAGCAATTAAGTCAATGGACTTTTGAGTTTTGCTGGTTAATTGAATGTACCCAGCTCTCTCCTCTCCTAGTGAGACTGTCTGTAAGGAATTTCTTTATCACTTTTTTGTCCTTCCTTTTCTCTTTCTATCATCTAAACAGTGAGTATTAAGTATGGATGGCAAAATAAAAATCTTATGTTTCTAATATCTTGTTTAGTTAAGCAAGAGATATGTAAGATATAGGATTTCTGTCCAAACAAAAATTTGCAAATCAGTTGAGCTTTTAAATTTCTTAGTGTCAAATATCTCAGGTACTTCAAATTTCTTCATTCAAGTACATTCTAATTTTTTTTTTGTTTGCTCTCTCTACAGATGCTGAATTCAGAAACACGGGGTTGGAGAGGTCAGAAAGTCTGGCAAAAGATCTGGAATGGTTTAAGGAGCAAGGTCATGTCATTCCTGAACCATCATCTCCTGGTGTTAGCTATGCTCTTTATCTTGAAGAATTATCGGAGAAAGATCCTCAAGGATTCCTTTGCCATTTTTACAATATATACTTTGCCCACACTGCTGGTGGTCGAATGATTGGGAAAAAGGTAAAGAAGTATTTGTTTGGAATATGTTAAACTTGAAATTACATTATCTCATAACTACAATCTTTATATACATTGTCTTGTTATGAAATAGGACTTGTGTTCATCACTCCATCTAATATTTTGTCGCTGCTTTAACTGTAGAATAAAGTTGTTAGTATTGATAATATATGCACTATTATACAAGTGAAGTAGGTCTCTTGGATCAATACCAACCCAAAAACTCTTTTTTTCTTTCTTCATTATGAAAATACACGTTCTTTTGCTGAAATGTATTTGTTAATGTTTCTTTATAAATTTGGCAATATAGTGAGGGAGCCGTTAATTAACTTCCATTTTTAGTTATTTTGTTGTTCAACCTGGCCATTTAGAGGCATTGCATACCCACTTTTGTTCCCTGCTTTGCTAAGTTAAAGAATGAATCTGCACTTCCAACCCCTTCCTAGCAAATGTCCTTGCTTCTTTATGTATAGCAATTTTGATGTGATTTTGCTTAAGATGCAACAGAGGCGATTTTAATCTTTAATGCAAGTTATGAGGTGTTACAAAGCTTAAAGTATTATATTGTTCCTTATTTCAGGTAGCTGAAATGATTCTAAACAGTAAGGAGTTAGAATTCTATAAATGGAATGGTGATCTTTCCCAACTGTTGCAGAATGTGAGGGAGAAGCTGAATAGAGTTGCTGAAGTAATTCTCTCTCTCTTCTTTTTTTATTTATTATTGTTTTTTTTTTATAATGAACTCTTTTATGCAATTGTATTGTTTATACTCTTGGTTTCTGATATATTTATGTGTGGTTTTAATCAGAGCTGGACTAGAGAGGAGAAGAACCATTGCTTGGAAGAAACTGAGAAATCATTTAAGTTCTCGGGTGACATCCTCCGTCTGATATTGTCATGATGTGCAAAACTGCACTCTGTTCTTGTAAACTTGCACTAGTGGTGGTGCAAGCTCCAACATTTGCTTATATTTGAAACTTGTTTCTTAATAATTGTATGAATTCACTGATGTGCATAATAGGAGTTTGTTTAAGATTTAAATGAATATAAAAATTATGAAATTTGCTCCAAATATCATATAAATGGGTAGTGGCAATTGTTCTCTGTGAACAAGAGCACGGACTGTTTCTGATTGTGCTGTTGGAATTGTTTCTGATTGTGGTGGTGTTATTATTCCTTCCGTTGAAAATTCAGTCATTGTCTATAGCATGAAGTAGGATAGGAGAAGCCTTGTTAGTTGTTTCCAAGGAAGTGTAATCTAGCTCCTTTAACCATTTTACGTGATGACCCTGAATGAAGCATTGATGTTGATGGACTCTACTGTCAATAATTCTCCTTCTTGCAAGGAAAATGACTCACGAACAGAATTTTAAGGAAGAACTCTATCAGAATGATGTGGTGGCAACATTTCTTAAAATACAATGGTGCAATGAACAGTGATGGTTGTTTGTGTGGTCATAGTAAATAATTAAACAAATTAAAATTTTATATATACTCCTATATAAATGTGTGTAATTTCTTATGCATTTTTTAATTAATAAAGTTTTTTTATTTTAATTCAAGAAGTGTTTTTGATGGTTGTTTGTGTGGATGAGTAAAAAATTAAACAAATTAAAATTTTATATATACTCATTTATAAATGTGTAATTTTTTATGCATTTTTTAATTAATCAAGTTTTTTATTTTAATTCAAGAAGTTTTTTTTTTTTCCTGAGGCAAAGAGATTACAGGGGAGGGTTGGAGAGGTCAGCAACAGTAGCCTCAAGCAGCCACTGAGGCGAATCTCTCCAAATACTCGCATTCGATTTACAAAGAGAAGCCCATTGGGCAAGACGGTGAGCCACCGGGTTGGAGGATTCATTTATTTCTTCAAGATTAACTTTCACAATGAATTTGAGAGATTCAAACCCTCAACGTTTCACTTGAGAAGGATATAAAATAGTATTGAGAGCCAGTCTTGATGGTTCGCGGAGGATTATTGGAGTTGCCAAAGAGGATGATCTGCGAAGAGAACTTTTATATCTTCCATGATGAATTGATCCTCTGTAGGAGATGGTTTCATCAAGTGAGATAGCAATCACCTTCAAAATAACTCTGGGGAATGAACATTGATGAGCAATTTTAAGAGCGTCTCTTATGACCCAAGTCTCTGCCATTCCAGGTGAGAAAGCAGCTATAGAAAATAATTTTTTTACACTACCACTACGTTTATTGTATAAAAGGAAAATGGCCCAATAAATATATTTGGCAGTTACACTTGCACTAAGGGTTGGGAGGGTGATAATTTGTGTTCCTGTATTGTGTTCGTGTCATATCGATTTATGAATATTTTACTAAACAATCTAATTCTAATTTGACTCATTTAATAATCGTGTCAAAGACTCTCAACACTAGTTTTTTAAACGTGTTGTCCGTGTCGACCCGTGTAACCCATTTAATAAACATGTCTTATAAGGACACAATTTATTTAATAACATTTTTAATCCGTTTAATTTATATCATATTAGTTTCTCCACATCTAAAAATCTCTCAGAAAATCATATAAAAAATAAAGTACATATTAATACATAAATCCTAAATTATATTATAAATTTGTAACTATATAAAAATTCAAAAACATACTAAGGTGATTCAACAATTGGAAAGACATCATAACAATCTCATCCTTGCATTTTATGGTTATATTAGTCTTGTAAATAAATAAATAAATTACAAACAATTGCAATAAATATAACTATGTATATATAAGTTTGTATAAAACCATAATATATGAATAACTCATGTGGTAATCGTGTCGTAATCGTGTCACGGGTTAGACAGTTTAAATCCAAACTCAACTCAATTTTTGCATGTCGTATTCGTGTCGACCCATTTATTAAATGTGCCGGCTTACCTCAAACCCAAACCTGCTTAATTTGTGTCGTGTTATTATGTCATCTCTAATTTTGCCACTCCTAGGTGTTCGTGTCGTGTCCAATTTTGTCACCCCTAGTTAGGAGTGACAAAATTGGACACGACACGAATTAAGCAAGTTTGAGTTTGAGGTAAACAGATACGTTTAATAAATTGGTCGACATAAACACGACACACAAAAATTAGGTTGGATTACACGATTACAACACGAGTACCACATGAGTTATTCATATATTATGATTTTATACAAACTTATATATATATAGTTATATATATTGCAATTATTTGTAATATATTTGTTTGTTTACAAGACTGATGTATGCATAAAATACAAAGATGAAATTGTTATTCTATCTTACCAGTTGTTGAATCACCTTAGTATGTTTGAGTTTATATATAGATACAAAATTTATAATATAGTTTGATTTTAGGACTTATGTATTGATATGTACTTTATTTTTTATATGATCTTCAGAGAGATTTTTATGGTTGTAGAAACTCATATTAAATGGATTAAAAATATTATTAAACAAGTTGTGTCATTCTAAGACATGTTTATTAAATGGATTAGACAGGTCGACATGAATAACTTTTAATAGACAAGTTGTGTTAATATTGATTGTCTCTGACATGATTATTAAATGAGTCGAGTTAAGGTTAAACTGTTTAGTAGAATATTCATAAATTAACACGATATGAATACGACACGGCAACACAAATTGTCACCCCGAATTTGCACCCATTTGAGTTGTCTACAAAATATAATGTGCCCAAGAATGCTCTACTTTTAAACATAAAAAAATTTAATATTTTTTTTTCTTTCCCTTCATCTTTCCGAAATCCAAAACAAATGTAAGGAATTTACTTACATTTATCTAAGAATTGCTTTTTTGAAAATTGAATTAAAAAAACAGAAATGATAGAGAGTTCAAATCGGATTAGATTGAAAATAGTTTAATATTAATAAAGTGATAAGTTCTACTATATGATATCACTGAAAAGTAAAATCGAATTAGTCTCGTCGACTTTTAAATTATTATTCTTAAAAAAAGAAAAAAAAAGTAAGCGCATAAGCATAATTTTCTACAAGTGTCAACCAAACAAACCCTCAACATCTCCTGTCCGCGCTTTACCAAATTTGAGGTCTCTAAACGAGATTTCCACTTGCACCTTATTTTGGAGGATCATAAAGACACCACTACATCTTTATTATTATTATTATTTTTTTTTTTAACATTGAAATTCTTATTGTTATAGATTCTCGGATTAGCCGTTCCAATCTGTCACATTTCTAGAAAAGTACAAGATTATATTATTTCTAACTAGAGGAATTGTTATATTACGAAAGTGACCGACTCAGTCTATGCTGTGTGTAAAGAGCATTGATATGAGAGCCGTTGCAACAATCAAGGATCATGGTTGTGAGTTGTGACCACTTGGCACCGTGGGTCTGAAATGTCATGATGCAGGTGTGATCCACCATGGCATCAAACTTTAAAAAATCAAAACCTAACCTCATTAACTTCCCGATTAGACGAGAAAGTATAGAATAGAATATCTCGATATCACTGATGATGTGTAAGTTTTTTATTTATTTTTTATTGTAATAAAATTGATACTTTTAAAAAAAAATTGAAAGTCTCATCATTAATACCACAATAGTATTATCAGGCCGGCCTTGAGATTTCAAAAAATTTAAAATACTCTAAGCGAATTTTCAAATGAGAATTCTTTATACATGAAGTTTAACATACATATAAATTTATAGGAGTACAAAATTTTTATTAAAATGAGACGATAAGCACGTAAAATATATTAATGTTGAAAATAAAAAAAATTTGGTCATGGTACTTTATAAATAGCATGATCCAATTCACATAAAAAATTAAAAAAAAAAATATCCAACACTCCTTAGTCAAAAAAATAAAAATTGAATTTCATATCAAAGTAAATGTGACCGTCTTGCATTTTGAGCTGCAAAATTATTAATTAAAGTGAAGAAAAAAGAGAAAAAATGAAAGAAAACAAGTTGCTTGCTGCTAACGTGAAGAAAGAAGAAGAAAAATGAGGAAAAAAAAAGCTTGCTACTGAGTGCTGGCGTGAAGAAAGAAAAAAAAAACGAGTTATGACATGTGAAGAAAGAATATGAAACAAAAACAAAAAAGAAGAAAATGTGCATAGAGTAAAAAAAAAAAAATTTAAAAATGAGGTCCAGTACCTTCTATCACCTTCTATCAGCAATAGTTAGTAAAAATATTTTTTTTAAAACTGATGCCCAATAGTTTTAGATGAGGCCCAGTAGTATTTTTTTAAATGAGACCCATTACTATTTCTTTTAAAAGAGGTCCAGTAGTAATTTTTTTTAAATAAAGCCTAGTAATATAAGTTGAGTAAAAATTGAAAGCCCTCCAAATTTGAGAGCCTTAGGTGATCGCCTGGGCCGCCTAGGCCCAGTTCTGAGTATTGTATAATTTTTCGATTATATGAAAAAACATACAATACTCTAGAGATACTGATGATACGGTATTTCGAGAAGTACAAGTCCTATATTTCTCATTGATTATAATAAAATTAATAATTTTCAAAAGATATCGAGAACTTACATTTGCAAGGATGTCAGATCATCAATACAATTTAATTATTGTATAATTTCTCTTAAAAGACAGTGGGAGTCTCTACATGATGACCAATCTTTGAGTCTCTTCCTATATATATATATATATAGACACACACACGCACATCCACAACGTAGTAGGATATTGTGGATGATGCAAATTAACTCAATTTCACTCCACTCAGGCGGCGATTGTATAATAAATGGTCAAATTACTCCCCATTTTCCGCCTCTTTGTGGCCTTCCTTGTACCCTCCCTCGCAAAATCTATCACTCCAACACAGCCCCATTTTCTCACATCCTTCAAGATCAAAACTAACCAGGTAAATCAAGATTCACTCATCTATATATATATATATATATTCACACAAGCATGCACACGGTTGAACATATATCTATATATAGTTATGTCTTCTTTTAATCCACAAAATTTCATACGCAGACTGCAAGGAGCTGTCCATTCACAGTGATCATCAATACAAGCTGTTCCTCAACATGATACACCAGAGACAAAGACAGTCTCGCATTTGGTGACGCTAATGGCAATGAGGCAAGTGTCGATCAAAACTCACAAATATTCAATTTGTATTAGTGGGGTTTTTTTTTTTTCAAGTCAAATGCTCAGAATGAAACGGAGGGTGATTCTCTGCAGTTATGTACGAGAGGACAATGTGAGTTATTAATGGCTTAAATGATACACTTTGTTATGCTACATCTTCAGGTAATTTATACTTAGAAGTTCCCTTTTAGAACACGTGTTAACATCTGGTAGTTATGTTATTTGACTCTGCTTTTCATCTTACGTGGATATAGAGTAATTCTATGATACTAAATTTCTTAAATGTAGAAATTTAATCGTGATAAAATTTCATTTTTCATTATTATTAAATTATGAAAGATGTTTTATTAGTGATAAGATTCTTCAAAATTTCAATGATATATAATAATTTCTCATGAATATAGACTTTGTATGCCAAAGTTTGAGGAACAGTTATTAAGAATCCAGATACCCTGAATATAATATCCGTCAATGAACACTCCCCTTTCTATTGAAGACCAAGGTACCTTGAATATAATACCCGACCCATGATATATTCTTATTTCCTATTATTAAGAAAAAAATGAGTGTTCATTGATGGGTACTTAGATAGTAGGGACCGGAGTATTAAAAAAATTTCCCATCCACTTATTCAGTAATTGTAGTTTAATATTCACCAAACCCATATAATTTCAAGTGATGTTCAGCCAAGCCCTTCCATTCAATATTCCAACAGACACCTTAAATAGCAAAAACTGACACATCAATTATGAGATTGAGATAAGGATTAAAGCTTTTTTTTTTTTTTTCCCCTTCTGATTGGACTTCTATAATTCCATAACAAGTATATGATTTGTGTCTAAATGACATTTTACACTGATGTATGCCATTAATTTCCATGTAAGATGCACAATAAAAAGACCGGGAAATAATCTACCATATGCATCTTAAGACCAGCACATCTCACTCAAGATCTGAATTCTATGAATTCTAACCGTCTCCGGTGCTCATGAATCCGCCCACAAAGCCAGCTCCATTACAATTCCCGCATAAAATCTCCTTTTTACCTCTGCAATGAATTAAAAATAAAACATGAAAGGTTATCAAATTGGTGCCCAGATAAAGGTCAAATTTCAGTGAATGGTAAAGCCACTGTGGAAGATGATGGTTGTGCATGTTCCATCAATGTCGACTACTGTTCTTCCAACCAAGAGGCATCACAACAACATTTGGCATAAATACAAGATATTCATTTGTAAAGAAATCATCAAATTGTGCACCCAACATTCCTACATGCATGCTTATTGCATAAAGTCAACAAGGCGCAGGATTCTGCACTTCATCTGAGTATATGCTTTTGGCTCTATCTGTTTCAATGAAAAAGAAGATTGTCGAACGAAAAAGTAGCAAAGCTATTGGAAGAGCCATGCATCAATGTGATTGTGATATTATGGCATATTACAAAAAAAAAAAAAAAAAATTGGATGATCGATTAGATGAATAAAGGATAAATAGTAGAAAAGGCTACAAACATAGTTAGGTCCAAAGTGCAAACTTGCACAAATATCAAGACACGCCCCTAAGGCCCTAACCATTCAATAATCAATATCAAATAAAACAGACTCACTGCAGGCACTGATCAAACACTTATCTTCTCCGTCCTTTGACCAAGTTTGACCCAACAACCGTCATCCTCTTTTACTTGTGTTTGTTGATGCCATTTTAAGATATTTTGATTTGTTTTTTTAGCAACATGATGGTACGAGGTGTGCATAATTTTTTAAGCAGAAAATATACTAATTAGACGGAGAGGTCATCGCAAGAACTTTGAGGTTGTCTTCATGGTAAACTTGCTCTAATAGATACTATTTCCCTCAAAGCAGCAACCCAAGATTTTTAGACCAAAAGTACTGTTTTTTTACTGTTACAATAATTGTTATCGTGTATAAAACAAATATGAGGATTTATTATAAAATTTTGCAATGACAACCTAAATTTGGGAAGAAAAAGAGTTAAGGCAAAAGAAGTGGTAAGTGATGAGACCTACCTTTTATATTGGGTCATGAAAAACAATTTTTCCAGCATTACAAACTGAAATGAAGGATCCAACGCTCTAGATAAGTTCTTATAGCGTATCTATCTGCTTGTGCTTCAAACACAATAACAATGTATATTTTTTATAGCCATTTCCTCACTCTTCTTATCACTGGAGAAATGGGAACATAATTTCCTTTCTGAGTCAATTTTCAGCCAATTTTGATTGCTTCTTATAGAGTTTCATAATAGAGTAAACTTTCCAAATTTTGGATTTCATCTCAATCAAAGAGGGATCAAACTGAAAATTCACTAGCCTTCACAAGTCGGGATGACAACAATGATCATGAAAGTAATGATACAAATACTCAAATATTAAATGGATTCGACTACATGTATTGGGTTTTTGTGTTTTCAGATTTCCCTGAACCCCAAATCTCAGGATACGAGGATTCAGCTTGAAATGGTTTTAAATTTTGGACACAGATATGTGAACATATCCTGCACATTCAAATGCATTATATTTTATATAATATTGTGATGTATAATGTCACAATTAGTATTTTTTACAAATGAACTAATGGAATTTAAATTAATTGGGATGTAATGAGGAAAAAAATGAGTTTCTATCCACCTTTTTCGGATAAAAAGTAGAAAAGTATTCTTATTTGAGCTTCTTCTTCAATAACAAGTACAGGATTAAATGTTCAATTTCGATTCGCCATCCAACACGTATCCACGCCACACCCGTCATGCCATATCATGTTGTGTTAACATTGATACCTTTGGTAATTGTATGGGGACAATAGAGTCAGTTAAAACTAGTACTTAAATGCTCCAACATCCAATGGCTAGCAAGGAAGTGAAAACAATTGATTATACATACCTGCAAAGCCAACATAATCCACCAGCTTTAAATCGTCCATTGAAGTAATCCATGGAGTTAACTGCACTACCTTTGCATTGTGAACACAATACAGCACCTGGTGGGAATGAAAAGTAGAAACTTTCTGAGATGATATTTTACAAAATATTTGTTTCCAGAAAAGGAAAACCGAGCAATTGAAAGTGAGGATTTACAGAAAGTTCCTTACAATAGCAGTCATAGATCCGAACAAATAATCAAATATGAAATAGACTCTTCTTGAAAGTGTTGCATGACTACAGGTTAATAGAAGGTTTAAAGTGCCATCTGAACAAATCTACCTAACCAACACAGAAGCACTAGCTGGACAGTGTTAAGATAGGATCTCATCAAGTAATATTGCACTTATAATACATAACATACATTCTACCTTCTACCTAGGGATAATATCTCTCTTCAACCAAAAGAATTTTATATGTAGTTTGTACAGAGAAGAACAGAAATTTATATTGAGAATACAAAAGTCACCATTCAAAAACTAAGGCAGTTGCAAATGGCTTAAAACAATTATCAACTTCTCAATAACATCTCTCTTCCACCAAATTTTTTATCTGAAGTTCATGAAACAATGTCCCAAGCAATGGGTTGAGCATATAAGTTGACAAATTTCAAGATCAGACACTCTCTGCGTCCATTCCTCATTTATGTAGTTTGTAAAAAGATGAACAGAAATTTATATTGAGAATACAAGTCACCTCTCAAAGGCTAAGGCAACTACAAGCTTAAAACAATTATCAACTTCTCAATGACCTAACTTCCAGTGATTTAATTGATCAAATGCACCTCTTCATAAAGAGAAGAAAACTATATGTATAATTGTGTTCTAACTGTTGTACCTGATGCACAAGCATGGCAATTTGACCTTACATATTCTCTAAACCACTCTGAATTTTTTTTTGCAGCAAGATCTTTTGGTTATATAATCAGACCTAGCAGTTGAGCAATAGGCTGGGTAAGGTTGCTCCATTGTGATCTGGTCTCGGGTTTGAAACAAGGAAACAGCCTCTCCGCATGCGGAGCTAAGGCTGCATAAATCTGATACCCTCCCTAGACCCCACAATGACGGGAGCCTCGTGCACTGGGGGTTTGCCCCATTATTAAATATTTTTTCACAACAGAGGCATCCATAATCAGAACTATTAAGCACCAGCATGTCATAACACTTGGTGTCGCTTCTCTCCATTAACAAATCAAATTTGGCTACACTTTCCTTCTGAATGAATTCTCCATGAATGAAACTTAGAATAGCCATACTTGTTCAAATCAGATAATGAAGAATGATACAAGTTATGCAAAGATGAAAGAAATGAAGATCAAATCACACTACCCTTCTCAAGAAAATTATGTGCCATCTCAAACAACCATATATAAGAATAAAAAAGTGCCTTAGAATTTGCAGTTTGCACTCTAAAGAATTTTTTCTGAAAGACCATATTCAGCAAACCACATATTTTATCAACTTAAATCAGTTGCAAACAAGATGTAACATATAAACTTCAGCAGTTCAGCCTATAGAACATAAAATAAACAGTTTACCAATTTAATGTCAACAATAACTACAAATTCTTCAATCTCATGAAACAAAACAATAAGACAACATTAGTGATAGAAAGAAAGAAAGAACTTTAGATACGAGAAATAAAAGTCACTAGTTCTGCTTACCATTTCCTTCACAATCAGCACAAACTAAGCTATTTGGTTTGGAAGTTTGATTGCTATTCGTAGCCTGTAAAGCCAAGATGAAAACTAATTCAAAGATCAGAAACGCAGAGATATCAGGCAAAAGCTTTGAACTAAAATGGAATATGAGTACCATCCAAGTCAACTCAACAAAGCCCATCCTATCTGTTGATTGGCTACATGAATCCTTTATTTCTATTTTGCTCCATATCTACTTCTAAGCTATAAGGCAACCATGAATTGCCTACACATCTTTGCTTCATCACGCATTAGATTGGTGCTACATCAAAGGTTTGCAAAAGCACCAATTTCTAAATATATTATTTCTTATGCCCCCAATCATTCATCTAAAAGATTTAATAAACCAGTTTTATAGGCACATAGTTGTTAACTATGCATATGAGTAAATGTGGCAGATTTCAGACCACATTATCATATTTTTCATTAAACATGAAATGTATCAATTGCAATAGGCAATAGCTATATGTATATATAAATATATATATTATGGGCAAGGGGAACTTCCTTTGAAATTCACCTAAAAGTATTCAATAGAAAAATATAAGAAAATGGAGACTTTTTGGAATTTCCCGGTAATAATCTTTAATATTTCCTTTGATACTTCCGAGTTTCGCACAAAACACATGCTGTATTCGGATAGTTCAGCTTACCATAGAATGTATTGATTCTAGAGCATCTCTTAGTAGTCCTAGTAAGAAGTTTCTGCTCACATTATCTTGCAATTAATACAATTTAAGGAGATAATAAATGGGTATGAGCCCCTTAATAACTTTGTTCAAGTACTGCACTTCAATGTAATTTCAGATTCAGTTAAAATGGTTAAATTCAAATATTTGAATCAAATGAACTCTCACCTTAGCCTCCATAGATTGAAATTTAGCATTTTTACAGTTCTGAGTTATATTGTTGATCCAAAGAACTTTCTGAGCAGTAGAATTGCCAATATTAAGCCCTAAAACCATCAAAATTCATTACAATAAACGCTTATACACAGAAAATAAACGGTTTAATACATGATACTTTGTAATGACTATGATAAAATGAATCAAGAGTAATATACATGTATACATATATGTGTGTGTATCGAGAACGTGAGAGAAGGGAAGGGGAATATATGTACCTGGTTTATTAGCGGGCTTGAAGGAAATTAGTGGAGTGATACACAGAGAGTTCACCATTTTTAACGAGCTTCAAGTTGACTTTACTTTGAGAAGTAATCTTAATTGGGAAGTGCTTGTGAAAATGATCGGAAGACGTTGAACTTATGACCACGGCTAGACTTCGGATAGTCTGAGTTTGGAGATGGTGGTGGTGGTAACGAATACAAACAGAAGCTGCAAAGCTAGATAAGGCACTGAAATGCCTTATGTTACTGAAATGCCCATGGAGATTCACTTTTCCTTTTTCCATTAATACCCTTTGAGCAAATTAGATTTCAGATCGATCATTCAAGAGAATCCAGCATCAAGATTAATTAAAGGTAATTCCAAATGGTCAAATTCGTTTGGACTCTAAATTCAAATAAAATAACTTCTATAACTTGAAAGAAATTTTTTTAAATTGGTACCGTATTTTGTCATAACATTTTACTCTAATATTATATTGATGCAAAATTTACACTTCTAGAAAGAAGATTGAGAGCTCTACAACTTTATATTTTACGAAAATTTGTGAATAGAATTATAAATTGGTCAAAGCGGAGCTGCAAGCTGACACAATTTTTCAAAAATGGGATTTGACAGATCTCTTTTTCAACAAATTCTTTCTTTCTTTCTTTCTTTTGAGAAATCCTTTGAAATTATTATATATATCGGGTTGAGGGGAGAAGAAAAGAAGGCAAAGAAAACAGATAGCACTTAGTTGGAAGAAAGTTGGATTCTATTTATTTGATTTTGATTTTGTTTTCTTTAATCATGTGCAGCTAAAGTGTTCAACTAATGTTAAGAAGGAAACCTCCATTGATGAAATAATTTTTTTTTATTCTTTTTATTAATATTCATGTGTGTGGTTTGAGTGTATATGATTTTGGCTTCATATGATTAGTTAATTTAAGTTTCTTTCACCACGTATATCATGTATTTGTGGTAGTTGGGAATAAGAAATAATTAATCTAAACTTGATTTTATAGTCTTCAGTAGTACAAGTCCACTTTTCAAAATATTTTTACGTAAGTTTTAATGATCAAATCTTGTGAAAGCAACATAGTGATTTTAGGATTGTTAGAGAATTGATAGATGAATAATTAAAATTTTATGAATTTAATAGTAGCGGAATCTGATACCTTAGTAATTTTTTCTATTGATTTAAGGGTAAATTACTCTGATCTCCCCTGAGGTTTGGATTAATTACCTTCAAATTAAAGTTTTTGCAAAATTACTTAGACACCCCTGTCAGACTAATGATCCGTTAAACAAAATCACGTATAATATACAATTACAAAAGTACCATCAAGTTATAATGCTTTTGTGCAAAAAAAATTCAGTTTCTAATCATTTGACTAAGATTAACATGTTATATATATATTTTTTCTCCAACAATGCCACACCAGCACTACCGCCACCGAGGGTAGTTTTGGCATTTTATTTTATTTTATTTATGTTAATTGACTTTAAGGGAGCTGATTGTCAATTAATGACAATGGTACCTAGAATAAAGTCAACCAAACCTCAAAGGAGGTTGACCATTATATTTTAAAATTTTTAATCCGACAATAATTAGGTAAAACCTCGAGAGAGGTCAGAGTAACTTACCCTTGATTTAAACATCATTAGTTTTATTTAAATCTTACATGTTTAGTATAATTCTTCATTTCTACAATCAACTTGGTTCACTTGGTTAACTAGGTTAGATTTAAATTTCTTTGCATTTGCATTAATTTTTCTTACAAACTTTTCAAAACAATTCTTTGGATTCAACCTCGTTCTTACATGTCTATACTTCAATAAATTTGTGTGTTTGCGAGTTATTTTTAAACATAAAAAATATACTAACTATAACACTCCACCATTAATTCTTTTTGGTGCTCTATCTGTTGTTCATCCCATATATAAGCCTAGTTATATATGGGGATGGCCTAGTTATATATATGGATGTCAATGTACTAAAATGTTGTTCATTGTTATTCTTTGCTTTTCATTGTCAATTGATTATGTAATCAGTTGAAATTCTGTTTTTGGTTTCTACTAAAACTGATCTGTACTTTAGTTATAGTATGTTATGTTACTAGTGTGTCAACAAACTCTCCATCACGGCCTCTAACATCTCTATGCCTCTTAACAATTTCAGTTGATAATGTGTTGAGTTGTTTGTTTTAGTGACAAAAATAGCATTGTGAGTTTTCTTGTTTTTTGTTTTTGTTTCTGTTTCCAATCCTTTGTTAAAAAATAGCATATTCTCATCTATATATATTGCCGCATTCTCTAATCATTCTCAATCAAAAACATCTTTACTGTAAAGCCAATTTCAGTACTACTACTACAATCACTGTAAGCAATTTTGGAACTCTTTGTTGAAACTTTACTTTTCTTTTTTTCTTTTTTTTTTTTCCCAAAGGTAAATGATATTGTATAAATATGTGTAAATTAATGTACAGAAGCCAAAATGTTGGCAAGGCAACATGAGGCCCAATCATGGCCTAAAGCCAATTTTTATACATTATTAATTTAAAAAAATTAAGAATTAAAATCATATGTGAGTGGGAAAGTTGAAAAGAAAATAACTTGATTTGTAGTGAACTTTGATATGTAGTGAATTGAGAAGTTCATTTTCCATACTCACATTAAATAGTAATATATCATGTTAGACTTTATATAATCTATAATAGGAAATATAAAAAATTATAATCTAACATATCACATGGATATGATTAAATGGCAATATATAGAAATTCCAAAAATTAAATGCTTGATGGTTCGTGTATTTTAATTTTATACTCTTTTGGTTCATGTATTTTAATTTTATACTCTTTTGGTTCATGTATTTTAATTTTATACTCTTTCAGTTTATAGTTGATTCTTTAGAATTGTAACTTAATTTAATTGTTTCTGTTTGTATTTTAGGTCTACATTTTGCCAGTGTGTTTGTCCATCTCTAGTTTTTCATACACCATGGTGAGAATCTTCTTCTTTCTTTTTTCAGTTTAAATTAGTTTATTTTGCATATATGGGTAACTCAAGTTTCATAACAATCCATATATACCTTTTGGATTGATCATGGGTTACATCCACACACACACACACATATATATATATATAAACTTGAAAATTATGCATTAAACTAATGAACATTTTTTTAATTTTTGTGTTTTGCAGGATATCTTTGCTTTTATATTTGTTCTGGGCATAATTTCTTCCAAGTTTGGTTCCTCAAACGGCAATGGAAATGCAGGCACTTTTAATGTCTTAGACTATGGAGCTATTGGGGATGGCAAAAAAGACAATTCTCAAGTAATAATTATTTAATTTAATTTATTTTCCTTGTGAATTTTAGTTCATTTTTTCACCTTAAAAATGAAATCATTTATTTATATATATATACTCCATTTTCAGGCATTTCTCAAGGCATGGAATGCTGCATGTAGCACGTCAAAAGGAACTCCTAAGGTGGTCGTTCCTGGAAAGAAGACATTTTTGTTAAATCCAGTCATGTTTAGCGGTCCATGCAAGGCTAAGAAAATCGATTTTATGGTAAAATTATAATCATATGTGATATAATAAAAAACATGCATCAAATAATTAAAGTATATTTTACACTCAAAACTATTTCATTATATATATATATATATATATATATATATATATATATATATATATATAATCTTCTTCTCTCTTCCATTCTCCCAAATATATATTATGTAGATTTCAGGGAAAATTGTGGCGCCATCCTCACCTAACGTATGGAAGGGGCTTGATGCGAGTCAGTGGCTAGCATTCAGTGGTGTAAGCAACCTCAATGTCTATGGTTCGGGGACGATTGATGGACAGGGCAAAGGTTGGTGGGATCAATCATGCAGATATCATCCTAAACTGGTATATATATATATATAGAAATGCCTCAATAATTCCATTCAAATGCTTCTAATTTGGCATCCCTCACTTCATTTTCACTTGTTCCAATTTTGCAGCAAGGATGCACTGAACTGGCACCAACTGTAAGTGTGTGTGTGTGTGTGTGTGTATATATATATATATTTTTTTTTGCTTCATAATTTACATTTTTTGGTACTAAAATGACCATGAGAAAAAAAAAAAAAAAAGGATGCTGTATAACAGAAAATAACTTTAAGGTAATAAAGAGTCCTATAAACTGTCAATGAATGAGCATTAATTAGTGTTGGAGGTGCTGTTTCATAAAGCTTTTTGCATGTTATGGAAGTGAAAAGGTCATACGGAGCTTATGTGACTGTACATCTCACAAAAATAAAAAATGTTTTGCTTAACAAATTTAGTATAGTTACTATTTCCAATGGAATTGTTTGGATTCTTAATATTTTTTTATATAGAGACAAATTAATCTGCCATTTATATGGTATCTTTATAAGTCATTTACAACTGATGGCATGAGACTCTCTTTCTTCCTCTCAATTAATATTATAAATATTTATATAGACAGACCATAGATATGTATGTGTGTATATTACTCCACTAGTTTATGTCATTATTGATGAAATTATTGCCATTTTGTACAGGCATTAAAGTTTCTTTCAGGCAATGACATCAGTCTCAGCAACATTGATTTCACTAACAGCCCACAAACCCATGTACTAATAATGGGGTGCAATAGGATGAGCGTTCAAAATGTGATGATCAAATCTCCTGGAGACAGCCCCAACACTGATGGTATTCACATCCATGCCTCTCACAATATTAGTGTCACCAAGTCCAAAATAGGCAGTGGTAAAAAGCCATAATCCTTTCTACAATTTTTCCTACTGCTCTTCCCATATTTTTGACCTTTATTTCTCATCATATATATATATATATATATATATTGACTGATTAATTGATCTTGTATATATCAATAGGTGATGATTGTATTTCTATTGGAGATTACACTTCTAACCTAAACATAACCAATATTGACTGTGGACCTGGTCACGGAATAAGGTAGGTTACTTTACTTTCATTTCCAGAACTAACTAAATAGACTGCTATGTTCATTCAAGTAAAGCGTATTTTTCTTTCTTGCCTACAAACAGTATTGGAAGCTTAGGTGGGGGAGGCAATTTTGTAGAAGTAGAGAACATTCATGTGAGCAATGTCACCATGAAGGGAACTACCAACGGAGCTCGGATCAAGACATGGCAGGTATACATGAAATAACAACCATATAGCTTAATTTACTTCATCGATCATCCAGATTCCAGACTAGCTAGCTAACACACTTTTATTTTCATCAGCATACAGCATACAGCATACAGCATACTATATATATATATATATATACATATTTCTATACTTCCGATTATATTTTTGCTCACGTACTGTTTATGCATATATAAATAGGTTGGAAAAGGATACGTCCGAAATGTCACATTTGAGGACCTTAAATTTGATTCTGTGGATTATCCAATAATCATAGATCAGAATTACTGCCAAGTCAGGGGTGCATGCAAAGAATTGGTACGTAATTCCCTACATATATATAAAAGAAAATAAGAGAGGAAAATGATCGACTTAAATTCATCAATTTTCATTTGTTGAATGAATGAAAAGCAAAACTGATATATAGATTCAAATTTCTTCTACTCTTTGTTCAAGGCAACTGGAGTTCACATAAGCGACGTGACCTACAAGGGCATGTATGGAACATCGACCACCAATGTAGCTATCAACCTCAACTGCAGCCGATCAGTAGCGTGCACCGGAATATCATTGCAGTCCATAAAACTTACCTCTGCCAAAGCTGGAAAGCATGTCACTGCTAAGTGTAGTAATGCCCATGGCAAAGAAACAGGAGTGGTACCTGGCCCCTGCATCAGAAACTGAGTTAATATATGAACATGTTGTAAACATGCATGTTTCTATAAGGGTTTTTAATAAATTGAAGGGGAATGAGGCATAGGGATAAGAAATGTAGTTAATTTGTTGTGTGAAACTGAGAACCATATAGATTATATTATAGACAAGAAGGCCCTGCTATATATATATATATATATATATATATATATGTTGTGGGTGTTTGTGTGTAATGAATATTTTATATATGTACCAATTAAACATCTTGATTGAGAGTTATATATACAAGTAAATGAAATTTATCTCTACATTAATGATATGACTCAATTGAGTGAATTTTAGGTTCTTGGATCCAACCTATAAGAGCCATCAAGATACCGTGAATTTTATGCACCAATTCCTCATAGATTAGGTATGGGGCATATATCATCACCTTAAACTTTATTTCTTCATTGATAATAACAATTTTGAGGCTCCCCTCAATACATGGTATATATTCCCAGCCCTGAACATCTATTTTCAGCAGAATCACAGGCTCAGACTCTAGGATCACTTCATCAAGAGGGATGGTATATTAGGGATTATACCTGCATGAAAGATGAGTGGGAGATCGATTTGGCATAAACCTACTTTAAGATTAAGAAAGAAAATCAAGATATATTTATGTCCAAAAAGATCATGGAAGATAAATAAATTGTTTGAAATTAAATTTGCAACTGACAGTGGTCTTTTGAAAATGAGTAAAAAATCAATGGTATTTTAGCTTTAAGTGATAAGAACTAAGCCACATAATTCTAGTTTTCGATTTTTTTCTTTACATACCATAACTCAAAATTCCCAGACCCCCGCTCAAGCGGGAGTCTTGTGTACTGGGTACAACCTTTGTTTTTATACCATAACTCAAAATGGAATTTGGATACTAAAGAAACTGTCTTATTATGCTCCCAAACCTTAACACGCTAAGGTAATGGTCACTGGTTGCACAAAAAGCATGGATTATCAATGCATCTACTACCCAAGTGAGCATATTATGGTAAATACAAGTTGAGAGTTATATGTCCTTGAAAACAAACACTACACTCACTCTAATTAAAAAGCTGGTAAAAAAAAAACAAATTACTACTACACACAAGTGTGGAAAGAGAGATGAGAAAGAGTAGAGTGTCAGAGTACCTTCAGCAAATCACATTCTTCCACTTAGCCTATATAGCAAAGGGAATGGTTGATCTTGTAAAAATGATTGTCTGGCAAAGAAAACGGTGTGGACGTAGCACACACCCTGGAACACATTAGGTAAGCAATCTATAAAACACTGTGCCAGTCCCTGCGACTCAATTAGTAAAATGCGTCATACGAAATCTAGTATTCTCAAAAGAGAAACCTAAATCTAGAGAGTTAAAACCAATAGGATATCATATATGGAATGAGATGCACATTCATTTGGACAACCCAACAGCAAGGCCAGCTGAACACAAGTTTATAGCCCTCCAAAGACACAGTGATATATATATATATATATATATATATATATATATTTCCACATATTATAGACTTAAGATGCACTCCATAATATTATTGGATCGAAAGTAACAAACCCACTAAGTGATAAGTATATGTTTGTGATCATAACCTAATACTCAAGACCCATCAAAATCCCAATCATATGCCTCAAAAGTTATGAAGAGGTAAGATTATGACCTACAACGTGGAGTCAAAACACATTGATCCAAAAACTTGATGACCTACAATGTGGAAATTACTAATAAAGATTCATCAATCAGTCTAGTTATAAAGAGGTAAGAATATCCAAGTGTACAAAACCGATACAGTTTATCAATAATAAATTCAAACAACGAACCCAATTTGCTTAACTAGTGAGGTCTCCACATCATTCACCAGCAAGCGATAACATATGATATGAATGAGTGCTATGCTACTACTCTGTTAAAGATCAGTCAACTTTCATTTATTAATCAAAGTATTATTATTAAATGTAGAAAATCAGCTCACTGTCACTGGCCCATCCAATGTAATTAAAACATAAGCAATATAATATATCTCATATTGCTACAAACAATACTTGACTCTGTTGACGACTCATATAGTACAAAAGCAATGAAATATAATAATTCTCCTCTAGGATAGCAGAGATAAATAAGCACCACTGATGGAATCCTCAAAAAGGCATGCACCACAAGGGTGTGACTAGTGAAGCATTTACACAAATATTTGTATGCGTGTATAGATGAGATACAATCAAATTCCTCAGTATCATAATCTACAAAATCACAACGAAAATCCAAAAGAACTACATACTCCTAGACTCTGAAAGTGAAAAACAAAAAACAAAAATCAAAAGAAAAATTATGAAATATAATCATACCAGATTGATTGAGGAATCAAGTGATACCCAACACACAAATTCGGAGAAGTCTCTGCTCGATTTAGAGATGAAATGTTTGCATAGTCTGCAAGAAACAATACAAAGATTATGATAAAAAAAAAAAAAAACTCAAGTTAAAAAGGGCTCTTTTTGTATTACTTGTTCACTGTAAATATGCTGGTGGGGGAGGCAATTTTGTACAAGTAGGAAACATTCGTGCGAGAAATGTCTTGGATCAAGACATACACACTACAACCATATAGCCCAATTTACTTCAACCATCATCCAGACTAACACACTTTTATTTTCACCAGCATACTATACATACACTATATATATATTACACTTGATTATTTCACTTTACACTTGCTGTTTGTGCATACATAGGTTGGAAAAGGATAAGTCTGAAATGTCACATTTGAAGACTTTAAATTCGGTTCTTGGATAACCCAATAATCATTGATCAGAATTACTGCAAAGTGTCCATTCAAAGAAATGGTAATGCCCAATAAAAGAAAATAAGAAAGGAAATTATTGACTCATATTCAGCAATTTTCATTAGTTTTCTTCTATTCATTGTTCGCCAACTGGAGTTCACGTAAGCTATGTGACCTATAAGAACTTTCATAGAACAACAAATGTGGCAATCAATATCAACTGCAGCTAATCAGTGTCGTGCACCGGGAACTGAGTTCATAAAATGCAGTGACGGAACCAGTGTAGGCTGGGGGGATGCACCCTGGTCCGGCACATGTACATATGAGAAGTTTTACAAAATGTTGCTAAAATTTTCAATTTTCCAAAATCTCAATTTTTTCTTTCTTTTCTCTTTTACTCTTCAAATTCTTTTAATTCCCTTTAAAAGAATGACACATTATTTGAATCTTGATTAACAAGTGTAAAAATGAGTTTTTGGCCCTTTAAAATTCTCTTTAGTATAACCACCGCCTTTTTTCACATGTAAACAAGTTTCTATGTAATCACATTACCTCTGCCAAAGCTGGAGAGCAAGCCACTGCTAGTTGTAGA
The DNA here is from genome assembly GCA_026545225.1 of Cornus controversa. NCBI lineage: Eukaryota > Viridiplantae > Streptophyta > Magnoliopsida > Cornales > Cornaceae > Cornus > Cornus controversa. Next base: position 61,491,410 of record CM048851.1, on the reverse strand, counting down.
AATGTTCATCACAAAGAAAAATGAGTTATACCTGGCCCGTCTTAGAAACCGAGTTCACATACGAAAATGTAAACGTGGATAACATTTTTTGGATTTTAGCACTGAATTTTATTTTTTGTTTTCTACAGACGGGAGCGGATAAGAGCAACTAAGACCAATAAAAGGTAAAACATTATATGTATATGTATAGCCACAGAGCCCATCCATTTTAGTTTTCAATTTAACAAGTTCATGGAAATTATTTCACTGAAGGCCATGCACATGAATAAGAATTGATAAAGTTATACACATTTAACCAAATGTTACATAAAGTACATGACTAAATACATACAAGATTTACATACAGCGGTGTTGAGAACAACACTAGTAATACATATTGACCAAAACAATTTACTCAGGTCATACGAAGAGATTTGCACTGGCTCGGAATATACTCTATCATAACTCTTTAACTTTGGGATTGCAATTTCCTTTAATGAATCCACTATTCGAACAACATGAATACTTATTGACCTGAAATTTATTCAGGTCAAAAAGATTTGCACTGGCTCCAGCAACAGATTAACCCATCTCATAACTCCAACTTCTGAATTGCCATTTCCTTTAGAGTGCTCACCAATCTACAGAAAACTTTAAGGCTGTGACCAGTTTTATCCTGTGAACACAAGTGACAGCCACAGAAGAACTAATTAATATACAAAATTGCTGAAAATTATGGTACCAAATATTCCAAATTAGGATGATGGATACGTGAAGCTTTTGAAAATTCATTGCGCCCAGGTACACAAGGAACGAGATGTATACAGAGGTTAAACAAAGTCTTCCCCAAAAACCCCAAGTAGCTAAGGTAACAACAACTAAGAAAATTCCAGTCTTCCTTGACATCTCCCAGTAACTAAAATTAACAACTAGGCAAAACACCCATTTGTAAAGAGCAAAGAAAAATGGAATTTTTGTCAATTGGAACAAGAAAGTGTTTCTAGTATGCACTTGAAACAATATAAACAAGAATCCTCATTTGAGATGCTAGAACATGTATAAGAGCATCCACTATGGGATCTCCAAATTTGGTTCTCCAAATTTGAATTTTAGCTAGCCACCTCAACATTTTAACCAGCCACATCATCATGTCAGGATCTCTAAATTTTGACTCCACAACAGGTTCTCCAGATTTGAATTTTAGCTAACCACATCATAATCTCTAAATTTTGACTCCACAACAGGTTCTCCAGATTTTCACTACTCACAATTAAATTAATCTAAAATTTTATATATATACATATTTATGTTAAATTTTTTTATACTTTTTTAACTTAAAAAAATCATAATTTTTTCGTTTTAAGTCAAAAAATAGTCTATATGGTACTCAAATTAAAGCTCTCGAAATTATCTTTCTAACAGAATTAGTTTCATCAAAAAATTCAATTTGTAGTGAAAGTTATTGAGATTTAAGTAAATGATACATATACATATATATACATGGCACGAATATCCATAAAAGTAAAAACCAAAAAATTAATAAAATAATGCATTTGGTAGCATTTGGTTCGCTTGGAGCTTCGCTCAATCCGGTGAAGCAACAAGTGAACCAATGATGGGGACCACTTTTTAAGCTAACTCATTGTTTATCAATAGTAACTTTTGGATCGCCAGATTAGGCTCTGGCGATCTCATTGCTGATGCTCTAACAAGGTTGTTTAACCACATTCTAAAACAAGGCATGATGCCACATGAATGGAGGAAAAGTACAATAGTACCACATTACAAAAATAGAGGAAATATACAAAATTGTGGTAACTATAGAGGAATTAAATTAATGAGTCATACAATGAAAATATGGGAAAGGGTAATAGAACAAAGGCTAAGAAAGGAATCCATGGCATCCAATAACCAACTCGGATTCATGTAAGGGAGATCCACAATGGAAGCTATATACCTGCTTAGACCACTAGTTGAAAATTGTAGTAGAAAGCAACAAGACTAACATACGGCCTTTATAGACTTGTAAAAAACATATGATATAGTCCTAAGAGATATAATTTGGTGGGCTCTACAAAGAAAACAAATCCCCTCACAAATCATAAAAAGTATCCAAGATATGCACATGAACACAAAAACTAAAGTCTGTACCACATGTGGTGAAACTAGTGTGTTCTTCATAAATGTAGGATTGCACCAAGGATTAGTGCTAAGCTCATATCTATTTGCAATAATCTTAGATGACATAAAAAGATTTCCAAAATGAGATTCTTTGGTGCATGATGTTTGCTAATGATATAGTACTCTTAGACACTTCTAAAGAAAACTTCGTAACAAAACTAGAAATGTGAAGAAATGCTTAGAATCGAAAGGATTGAAAACTAGTCGAACTAAAACCGAGTATATGGAGTGCAAATTTAATAAAGACTCGGTCATTGATAATATAATGTTAACACTTCAAAACCAAAAAATTACTCAAAACAACTATTTTCAATATCCAGGATCAATAATACAAAAGGATGGAGAGATGGATAGTGATATAACTGGTAGAATCGAAGCGAAATGGCATGCAATAGGAAGGATTGGAGAAAGAGAATTCACGTGGCCGACCTCATTCTAATGGGATTAATACAAAGATGATGATGATGATGATGATTCAAGATCTAATAGGCAATGCAGATCACACCATGCCTATATGGCGAGCAAGAGATAAGATTACAGTCCTTATTGTGTAGTGACTGTTGATGAAGCTAACGAAGTGTCCAAGTTGAAAGCTCCCCGAGTCCAAGAATTCGAGAAAAAGAACATATAGGGAATCTGAGGTACATCGTTAGAAAAGAGGTTGCCAGATCAAACAAGGGCATTTTATCTCTTAAAGGAATTACTCCTTGATCTACTAGAAGTAGAAGAATCAGACATGTTAGGTAGCAGATTTGCAGATTTTTCTATTCAGACTAGACATCATCTTCAAAATGGTGATGGTGATCAAGTGGACAAAGTAAGATATTAGGGATTGGTTGGGAGACTTATATTTGTCCCATGATTGGATTCAGGAAAAACAAGATACTGAGCATTGGAGAATAATTAAAGGAACATAGCAGTATACCTCACTCAGCAATTCTAGTCTTTCTAAAGATGGAATTAACTTTTCACACAACAAAGGCAACTCCTCTCCAGAATCTGCCTTGGTGCCATACGTAATCAGTTTCATAGCTTCACTGCAATCACCAAGATCAGAACTGCCAAGAAAAACATTGATCAACAAACAAGAAATAACTTTAACAAGTAGTACAGCTGCAAGTAATAATGACCATACCCATCCTGGAAATGGATAAGGATAATGTTCAGCACATTCTCTGCAAGCAGAAGTAATAGAGTAATAAGTTGATCCCTGTTTCCAGCAATATGGCACATCTCCACCATAGCAATATACCTCCTGTAAAAAATGTAAGCAATTGAGAAAATGATAACAAATCGCACACACTCTATATGAAAAATTAGGTAAAGAAATGCAAAAGACCAACAAATTACAGTTCATGAGCAGGCCTATTCCAGATCAAGCAATCATGTTAGACAATATTGCTTGCAACGGTACACATCGTTCTTTATTTTTTCTACATCAAAAAGGTCTGCATATCATGATATGCAGAATAAAAAAATTAAATGATCTTTCAACACCTGAAGATCTTAAAAAATGTTGAGCTGTTCCAGTTAAATTTCTTTTTATTTTATTTTATTTTATCTTTGATAAGTAAATGTTTAGAGTTGACACAAGGACTTCCAAGGAGGTCACCCATCCTAGTCTACTCTCCGTCTCAGACGGTTGTAGTGTAGTGTAGTGTGTGTGTCTGTGTGTGTGCACGCGTGCGCGCGCGTATGTTGCTTGCCTATCCAAAAAAATATTTCTTCCTTATTTAAATTGCATATACTTAATGTAGTCCTTTGTTTCAGAAGGTTGCATACCTTTTTATTTTGTTACTGAACAATATGTTAATCAAAAAAATCTAAAAGTATCCTTGGGCCATAAGTAGCGGTGAACTTTGATTCTGTATCTGTAAGGTCACTGCTTAACCCCTCCCTATTCAAAAAAATCTAGAAGCATCCTTGGGCCATAAGTAGTGCTGAACTTTGATTCTGTAAGGTCACTGCTTAATCCCTCCCTACCCCATACAATATCTAGAAATCGATCTTTGGGTGACAAAGGTACAAACCTTAGCCATAGACTCGGGACTAAAGGGGTCCTAAGTATATGGCTAAAGACTAAAGAAAACTAGCATTTTAGTCTTTAGATGCTTTGGCTTTCTTGTGGCAGGAAAAAACCTATTAGAAATTTAGAACAAGAACTAAAAAATATTGCGATGATAAACCTATCAAAAAAAGATTGAAATGGCAAAAAAGTAATTATAAGTAAAAAGACCATTTGAAGTCAATTATAAACCTTTCATGTTTGTCACAATTCTGGAAAAGGTTATGCAATGCAATTGTAAATTTTGGTGAAATTTAAAACGACTTCAATATGCAAGCATGATGGAATTACGTCTAATGAAATAATACAAGTATACATTAAAGCAGGCACAGGCTGCATTGGGTTGCCTAAGGCCTCAAATAACACCAGACCTGACCACAACTGGGGATGACTTTTCTCAATCAAAGCCAAATCCTATCTTGAAACTATAGCCCAATTTTATCCATTGGTCAAGTATGGCTGCATCCAAACCACCAAAGTTATAGCACACGGAATGGCCAAAGCATGTAGAACAAATAGTACTTGACAAGGGGGTCTAGTTCGTGATGTACTCCATAAAGAATTTACTTTAGCATGGCATACATTTAACCGTTAAACTTACACAACTAATGTGCATAAAAAACTTTAGCACCTTTTGCATCGTATAACCATATCTAGAGGTGGCAATAATTCACACGACACGGGATAAGTGGGTTTGGGTTTGCTTAATCATGATCAGGTCGTAATTGTGTCGACCTGAATTGACACAGTTTAGTTTAATCGTAAATCATTTATAACCCGATTAACTTGTTTAACTAAGCGTGTCATGTTTGTGTTAGAAATGATCTATTTAGTTAAATGTGTCAGATAAACGTGTCTTATTCGTGTTAAAAATGACCCGTTTAACTAAACGTGTCGTATTCTTGTTAAAAATGACCCGTTTAACTAAACGTGACTGACAAATGTGTCGGGTTAGAAATGACCTTAACAGCATGAAATTTTACTTAAGCGCGTCTTGTTGTGTCAGGTCTTGACCCATCTATAAAACGAATTATGGGTGTCATGTTATCTGTGTAATAATCGTGTCATGTTCATGTCAAAGTTTCTTGACACGAGTACAAATCTTGTCGTATTTGTGTTGAACCATATAACAGGATAGACATATCTTGACATGACACGAACACGACATGCCAACACGAATTGCCACTCATAAGGTCCATATCTCAACATTCATTGTTCCGAAAGAAATTACAATGACAATTCCAAAATATTCCACTCCAATTATACACAAGGCATAATTGTGTTCATGTTGAAATTGACTCTATACAATTAACAGGTTGTTTTCACGTTTCTTAACTTGACACGAATAATCCGATTTGATCCATCTATTATGTAACACAAATATCATTCAAAACTATGTCAACTGCTTTCATAGTTTATGAACTAAAGAAATTAGGACACTATTGGAACTCTAATTCCTTTAGTTCAAAACATATCTGATGAGAGGTTCTATGGGGGTTTTTTCTTACCTTTTTCTCCTCTTACCATTAAACCTGATCTCAAAGTAAAATGCGCATCAAATGTTAGATCTTTAATCTCCATACCGAAAGTTAACCATGATGCCTTCTGTAACAACCCCCCTCTCCTCTTTTCTTTTTTTGATATTTTAACTTTGACTTGAAACCTTTGACGAAACCCCTCCCCTCCCTCTCTCACATACACATACTGGTTTTTCTTGTTTTATTTCTTTGAAACTGTATATAATTTCTGATCCTAATTATTTTGCATTCTGATCCTAATTTCTAATTATGAATGTAATTTTTTCGAGGCTGTCAATGTCAATACAATTATACTTTTCTTGATAAGCATTAATGTAAATTTGAAATTGAAATTGGAGGACTATTTTCAGGAAGAACATGTTATAGACCCTACAACGGCATGAACCAAAAGAAATATTAACAAATAATATTATAAAATATGGAAAATGTTCTTGTTTGGCTAGCGTTTTAGGTTAGATTAAACAAGTTAATATGTTTTAAAAGTGATTTGTACTTGTGTTGGCCTATGTTACATGGACTTGGGGATGTGCATCACGGGCAGATAACAAGCATCGGATCTATAAAATTCAAACCCAAGGATGGGGAGAAGGCTAATTATTTATATTATTAAATATTCTTCTGTTTTCTACAGTAAAAAAATTATTTTATGTAACAGTCTTCATCATAGGCACTTCAAGTGTAACAAAAGGAATACAGTTTAAAAAAATCTGTGTACAATTGTACAGTGAACTTGAATTATTGGATATGCTTGTTCCGTACATATCCAATTAGACGTGTCAAACATATATCTCATGCCAATGTTCAAGAGTTGTGTGCCCAACTTAGACGTGAGAAGTTTACAAGAAATGTAAGTGATGCTTGTCTGACACACAACTCTTTAGATGAGTCCATGATTCTTAGCAAGCACTTCAAATTTTAAAACTTGATATGCACCGAACTTCCACATAATGTTTCAATATTGAAATTCATCAAAAAATGATAACAAAAGAATTGTAAAGCAGGCCACCTTATCCATCAAAAAGATTTAACTAATACATCCATTTACTGATCTAGATATTGCATCATCTTTCACTGTCTACATAGTAGGCTAGGATTTCATAACATAATCCAACAAGACCTTAGAGGAAAACTAAAAAATAATAACTCAAAAGGACATAAACACTACATAACATTTCATTATTAACTAAAGAACAAGCTACAAAGTATGACAGTATTTCCAAATTGAAAACACAATCAGGAATAAACATATTGAACAAGAACAACTGACATGCATTAACTGATCTACATGTTGCATCATCTTTCACTGTCTATAGTAGGCTAGGATTTCATAACTAATCAAACAACAAGACCTAAGAGGAAAAGTAAAAAATAATAACTCAAAGGACATAAACACTACAGAACATTTCCTTATTAACTAAAGATCAAGCTATAAAATATGACAGTATTTCCAAATTAAAAACACAATCAGGAATAAACATATTGAACAAGAACAGCCGTTCTATAAAGAAACTGTCTATGATTGACAACCAAATCAACAAACGCAAACATATTAATACCTTTTCTGTATATTGTCGGTCGATTTAACACAATCTTGTCTTACACACATGTTGATAATTTCATCCACCTCTTGTCTGGATAGTTCATTTATGTCTTGAATCTAGAAAACCAGAGGTATAGATAACTTAGTTGTGACTTAAATAAGAGTAGCATAATGTCAACATATGAAAAGCATAAAAAAGCCACAACTAGCCTACACACACTCTTTCACCTTGTTAACCAGCAATGACTTTTCCTCAGCAGCTCTTTCAAGAGCAGTTGTCGCAGTATTAAGAAGAAAAATGAGTGAAGTCAATGTAGGCTGCTGCTTTTCAGCTGATGTTTGGTAGTTGGTGGGAGCATCTGAAACCTGGAAAGAATCATGTTGGTTAGAAGATAAGCATCTGTTTCATAACTTTAACAATGATTTGGAATAATAGCAGCAACAAAGATAAAACCATATTGCTCCGAACTCAACCTTTGAACATCTACCTGCAATCTAAGGGATTTTTTCGTGACCAGAAAATATAGATAAGAGCTCAGGCTAAAGCAAAGGCGAAAAGTGCTCAGTTCTGACTTCCTCTGATTCTGAACGTTCATAGTAAAATAAAAAAAGAAAAGGAAAATAGAGAAAAACAGAAACCAACCATAGTTAGATATACATTCATTTTGAATCAGTCTGTACCCTCAACAGAAAGCTCCAAAAGAAATTATATAACTTACCTCTACAGAACATGCTAATCGGGGAAGAGGAGAAGATTCTGAATCATGCAAGAACAGAGCATGCATCATGCCGAAAAGCCCCTGAACAAAACCATACTCGCCACTTTCTTCATATGGCCAAACCTACAGGACATCCAAAATTTGTGTAATCAATTAAACCACCATAAATGCTTACAAAAGAAAAATTAAAAGGGTGAAATGACTAAAAGGCCAAATTCATGAAATAAGTAAGAAAGGACATAATTATTGAGGGGCCACTATCATCATGGAGTCCGTTATGATTTTCACTGTGCCCCAGCAGTGTTAGTATCAAGGGAGCTTAATTTACACTTTTGTGCTAACAACTCTCAAACACATTTAAAAGCCCATACCTTGCTAAGTATCCCAACAACAAGATTTATCATCTCCATGGTCAATTCATCAGCTTCAAGGACATCTTCCCGAAGAACTTGATCAAAGAGGAATTGATGCCCTTTGACAAAATTAATGACCTCACGAACAATTTTATTCTTCACCTGTTAGACACCAAGATAAACAAGAATGATATTTACCAGATGCTAGAAAAAGAAAACAGAGGGATAAAGAATAACATAAAGCTTGAAAAGTACAAATACTATAGATATATTAATAACTTGTGGCAAAAGCAAAAATTAGTTCAATGTGAGAGCTAATTGCTTCATTCCGAAAGGCATTATAAAGTTTTAACTAATGATAAAAGCATGGAGCTGGCAGGAAAAACATATGTGAAAAGAGAATATCGTCGGAAATTTCTCCCACATACAAGGTCCTGCATTTTCACATCATTTTCCAAAGTCTGACATTTCTTTTTCAACTCTGACCTTTAAAACATTTCACTATCCAATGATAGAAAACCTTTCACTGTTTTAAATGCATTATAGCCCGACTAATATGCTTTAATAAAATTCCTGTATGACTGCATAAGGCAGAACCAACAGAGAAGAGGTACAAACTTAAAGAGGCACTGCTTAGTGCTTGAACAGGCTTCTAAAGGTTACCATAATTTCAAAAGTTGAAATTGTCATTTTTAAGACATATTATATTACTCTCCTCTCTAGGACTCTGGGACTTGCTCCACATGGTGCACCAAATTGAATGACATAGAAAGGCTCATTTTTATAAATCTTACAGTTGGAATTGGAGAGGTTGGTCTCCAGAAAAAGTGTATATAATTTTTAACTTGCTCAAGGTTTCATCCCAATTAAATTTTTATTCCAGAAGTTATGACATACTTCCCATTAATGACAAAAAGTAAATGATATTGCAGTTTAAATATCAACTAATCATTTCTCTATAAGCAAAATTCAAATAAGTTACTATTGAACAGGCATAAACGAATTAAAGCAAAGTACTAGACATCAGCACTTGCTTCTGATTCTTTCTTATACCAGCACTTGTACTAGGATCATCATCATCCTTGCCTTAGTCCCATAAGTATGGGGTCGGCCACATGAATTCCCTTTTTCCATTATAAACCATGTCTCTAACAATATTTAGTTTTTTAAAATCATTTTTAACTACTTCATCCCATGTAAGTTTTGGTCCGCCTCTTTGTCGCTGACCTTCTATACAAACTTTTCCTCTTCTAACCGGTGCATCTTCGGCTCTACGATGTCTATGCCCATACCACCTAAGCCTACTTCCTCTAATTTTATCACTAATAGAAGCTACCCCTAACTAGTTCATTACAAATCCTATCTTTTCTAACTACTCCTATCATCCTTCGTAGCATTCTCATTCTGCTACATGAATGTGTTGTTCTTGTTTCTTTTCCAAGGCCCAACACTCTGCTCCATACAACATAACTGGCCTAATATCTGTCCTATAGAAATTTGCTTTTAATTTATTTGAGATTCGTTTGTCACATAAGATACAACTAGCCAGTCTCTATTTTGTCCACCCTACTCCAATCCTATTAACTATATCACCATCTATCTCCCATCTTTTTGTAATATTGAACCTAAATATCGAAAGTAGTTATTTTCAGTAACTACTCAGTCTTGAATTTTAATATTTATATTTTCCTCTTCTATTGCTTTATCGAAGTTACATCTCATATATTCTGTTTTATTCTTACTAATTTTTAGGCCTTTTGCTTCAAAATATTTTCTCATGCTTCTAACTTTGTTGCTAAAGTTTCTTTCGATGTATCTATTAAAACTGTCATCGGCAAACAACATCCACCACGGAATGTCTTCTTGGATATCTTTCGTTATTTCATCCAACACTATCGTAAATAGGTATGGCCTTAACACGGATCCTTGATGTAATCCTACTTTTATGGATAAATCTCCAATTTCTCCACATGTAGTACGAACTCTAGTCACCGTCTCAACTATACATATCCTGCATAAGATTTATAAGTTTTTTAGGGACGTGTTTTCTTTGTAGAACCCACCAAATTATGTCCATTGGCACCCTATCATATGCCTTCTCTAGGTCAATGAAAACTATGTGTAGATCTTTTTGTTTACTCCAACTTTATTTTGTTAGGCTATAAACTATTGCAATGAGAAACATCTCATTTCTTGCAACCTGATTTTATCTAGCTAGCTCAAGGTTCCATAATGACATAACCATGTTCCTGCCACATGAGAGCTGATACAGCCGCCAGCCTCTAATTAAGTAGCATGGAAACACATAGATAATACATTACCAAACATGTAAAATAATGACAAAAAATACATAAAACAGAACTTACATATGCAAGACACGATGTGACTACAGAAAGTAACAATTGAGAAAAATAATGGAAGCTGACCTCAAAGAAATCAGATGTATCTACCAAAGAAGTCAGAGAAAACACCAATCTCAATATTGGAGCTATGATCATACGTTGTTTATCAACATCCGCAGATAAATCTCTTCCAAATTTAGCATCAACCCGCCTTAAGCTTCCCTGATACAGGATCGAGCATCAATTTAAGCCAGCTGAAGTGAAAATGAGATTAATGAACATAAACAGTACCTTAATCTGCATGTTGACTGCCCTGCATGAAGCAATATGCTCCAAGGCACCCATGGAGAATAGAACCTGAGCACCTGATTTCCCATACTTGTGGCTGATTCTCAACAGCAGAGCAAGTTCTGCCTCAAGAGTACACACCCGCTGCAACGAATCCAATGGCCGCCCGACATCCTAAAAATTAAACGTATGCAAAGAAAAAGGTAACATGTTATCAATAGAATTTACATACAACTAGCAAGAGAAATTACTGACAATAATACAAATAAGGAAAATTACCCTGACCTCTCCTGAGGTTGGGATAATCACACTACTGGATGGAAATTTTAGAAAAATCATTCCAACACCGCTTGTCAAAGTGTGGAACCTAACAGACCTTTCAAAAAAAGAGAGAGAGAGAGTTTGGAACCCAACGACACAGACTCCCCCTCTCAATTCTCTCCACCATCAATGCCGCTGCCCCCACACTCTCTCCTCCCTCCACTCCCACATTATCTCTTCTTCCCCCAACCCCCCCCCCCCCCCCCCCCAACCCACCCAAAACAACACACACACTCTCTTCTCTTCACCACTGCAGCTGTCACTACCAAATCTTCTGCACCCATGACCAAACACTGGCCCCAATCAACCATTCACCACCTTGTTTTCTTTTTAATCTCTTCTCTTTCTCTCTAAGTTACGCCACCTCTATTTTTTTTTTCTAGAATTTCTCTGTCAACGGTTATACCTACACCTCCTCTGATGGCCACCAGAAAGAAGCGTGGAGGTCGACTGCAATTTGGGTTGCATATAGCTTGAACTTCTTGACATACATATATGGGATTCCATACAGCATTTAAGAATTTTCCCAGCAATAGATCACAAGGAAGTTAGCTCCTTGCATATTTCAATGCATGGCATAGATATTCTACTTGATCTTTGAATCATGTTTGGTCTTGATATTGAATGAAGATTGGAACTGTGCAGCATCCTTAAACTCTGTATTAGCCCTTGAATTCAATGAATTTCGCTCAAACTTGCACCACAAGAGAGGAAATTAAAGGGGTCCATCAATAGAGGGAGAAATTAGAGAGGAAGAGATTGAGATCTCCAAGTTTTTGGTGGCACAGTTGACGGTGGAAATGCAATGTCGTGGCAGTTGGCCTTGATCTATCCATACGGGGGTTACAGAGGGATTTTGCAGAGGAATTGATGACAATGAATGGTGTTTACAGTAGCGAAAAACTATACGCGGCTGTTAAAAAAGTTAATTATTCAAAACTTAACTTTGGGGGACTGAAAGTTGGGCGTCAAAGAAACAACGTATGAGCACAAGTCACATGACTTGGATGTAGGTCTTGAGATGGATATGGTAAGACAAGAAATAATAGAATTTAGAAGTGGATACTGGATACATGTATGAGATGATGGATGTAGTACCAATTGAAATAAAATGAAAGGGAAATTGGCTAAGCAGGAGGGAAAGGTCATGGCCAATAGAACGTAATAATAACATTAATGAGGATGTGTCATATGATCCACATCAAGGTTCATACTAGTGAAAGGAAAGACTAAAATTAACATGGATGTGATGGTAAGAAGTTGTACTGAGCTAATTAGTAAAAGTTAAGACAATGAAGAATGTTAGGGACCATTTTGCCTGGTGAAGTGGTAAAATGATCAGCTTGTCAAATATGAGAACATGGGTTCAAATCAAAAGAGCAACCACTTTGTGTAAATAACGCCAAAGGTTGAATCTGTATCCAAACTGCCCTCCCAGCACCATCGACAACAGTAGAAAATTATCCTTTTCACAGCGAAGAATATTGAAAGCGGAATAATGTAGATGACGCAAATAGTTAGGACTGCTTTTTGAATTGAATCGAACTTAATCTCTCTCTCTCTCTCACACACACACACACAAAAGCAGTAGACTTACAGAAAATAAATAGTTCTGATAAGAACAGTTAACCAAGTTGATAAATTTTGGTTGTATTGTATTTCAGTAGCTACAAAAATAGAATGTATGATGTCAAACAAATTTCAGTAGTTCCAAATGAGGAATTACTTCAAGGTAATTTTGCGGAAGCTTATATCTATGCAAAAGATTAATATTACTTGGATGACGAAATTTTGCTGTTAACAGGTTCGGAAACAGAACAGAGAACACAACTTATTCCAGAATGCTGTGAAATCTGGAGTTGGTCAATCTAAAGACACCTAATTCCAAAGACGAAGGGGTTTCAACTTATCAAACATGATGGAAAAAAATAATAATTTTAATGTAAAAATTACAAATAGTTGATTGTATACATTAAGAACCATAGTACAATATCTTACCCACTTGAGCTATTTCAGTGCAATGGCCCTTCTTTCTATTCTACTTTTCTAATTTTCCTACAAATTTATAATCCTTTATTTATTCTCAGCCTCAATGAAGAAAAAAAAGAGAAAATTTAAAGGAAAATAAAGCAGCAGTTTCTATTTATTCAAAAATAATCATATTCATTATATTAATAAAAGGAAAGTAAGTTCATGCCGGAAAAGACACACACCGTGTAAGATCCATTGCTGATGTTCATAAAGCAAGATCGTAGAAAACCTCTGCTTTGAAGTTGGCTTAAGAAATACTTATCATGATCAATACAAATCAATGCATCCAGAACATAGAGTGATATTGTTTTCCCAGATTCACTGCCTTGAGTTGCATCTTTTATGACCTGAACAGTAAATTTAAAAAATATTAAAATAAAAGAAACATAATTAGAGAAGGCAAAAGGAAGTATTGCAGTTAGGGTACACAAACATAACAAGTCTAAGATACACAAGGACAAAACAAAGGTCAAAGCTGCCGCATGAGAGCAATAACATATAGCCTATATAGAAACTATTTTATTCAAGCCATTTCTCCTATAACATTTAGTTTTTAGTCATTCCCAATTACATCATTCCATGTTAGTTTTGGTTGGTCCATGTCTCTTACCTTCTATGCACACTAATCTTCTTTTCTTATTGGTGAATCTACAGTGTTTTCTTTATTTTATAACAGGCACCATCCCTAATGTAAATACCCTGAATATTTTAAAATAATTAGGGGTAAAGTAAAAAATAAGGCTATTTTAATCCATGTCAGTGTAAGACTTCAATCTCTCATCTTCATATATGCTATGTATGCTTTGACAAATTCTTTCATGTAGATATTGATACTGAAATTTTTGGATGCAAAAGTATGTTCACTGTCAGATTTTATGAATATTATAGTCTATATGGTGATTTACATGATCAAGAACTTTCGATTTGAAAACTTGTATGCAAATATGTTCATTGTTTTGAATTGGAAATAAATTGATTTGAGAAAAATCCAGAAACCTTTGTATGTGGGTATGCGACGAGGTCCATGATGACGGATGCTACAACCACCACGCAGTGTTCACAGGAGGTACTCCTGGGAAGGGATGCCTTACGGGGGTCTCATGACACATGGTTTTTGAATAAAAATCGAATTGGTTTTGCAATCTATGTTTTACTATGTATTGTTTTATTCGGTTGATAGTATGAAAATCTATTTTATTGTACAAGCTTGTATGTATTAGGGGACAAACAGTTTCCTAACGGGCTTTTCAAAACTCACTGCCCTCCCTCACTACTTCTCAAGTTATGGAATTGGGAACACATGGAGAAACTACAAGTTATGACTTTGAGGTTTTTGTCACTTAATTATGTAAATTTTCTGATATTGGATACTTTGAGATCTAGTGACATTTAAGTGTTAATTTATAAAAGTTGTTAACAGATTTATATATAGAAAAACTACTAATCTCTTGAAAGAATATTATAAGATTGAATGTTTGGAGAATATTTTATTGTCACACCTCCAATGCCCACTTGACTTGTATATAATTTTGGGTAATCAAAGTTTGGGCCGTGACACCTAATTTCTACATCACACATTTCACTTCTAGCCTATGTTATGATCTATCTAAGCATTCTCATTTCAGCTACATGAATAGTTGCTTTTGTTTCTTTTTAAACTCCAAACACTCTGCTCCGTATAAAATAGATGGCCTAATACCTGTCATGTAGAATTTCCCTTTTAACTTATTTGATATTCTATTATAGCAAATTAAGAATTTATAAAATGATAGCAGCCAGAAGAAAAGATGGCACACAAAAAATGAAAAAGGAAGTTGGTGGTGCATGTGGACAATACATAATTTGAAAGCAAAATATAAAATGTTTTTTTTTTCTTGAATAAAATATAACATGTTTAAAAGAACAAAAATGACAAGGCACCCACCAAATCTAGGACGGCTTGAGCATCTTTCTTTAGAATTGAAAAATTGGCCCGTGCTAATTCTGACTGCTCCTTGTCAATCTCGAAAGCACCTTGTTTAGTTATTTTTCTTATAACATCTACAAGTGAAAACACTTAACAATCTAATAATAGAAGCCCCACACCTTCTGGAGATCAAGATCATCAGAGTCCTGCTCATCAAGCAACAAGAACTGCAGAACTGTTGTTGGAACATCTGGATCAAGCATATGTCGACAGTACTGGAAGTAGCTCAGAAGCAAGGCATATTGGCTGAATTCAGATTATCAACAAAGGTCAGATGCATACTGGTATGATTAAACACAAAGGAAAACGAATTGACAGCCTAACTTAACCATACCGTCTCCTCAATGCTTCCGATGATTCATGTCGCAGAATTGCCATGATAAGCTTAAACAAAATAGAATGACAGGCCCCATTTGGTAATTGTTTTGCCATAATAATATCGAGACATGTGACAGTGTTGGAATTTAAACTTCCAGGGTATAAAAATCTTTCATCACGTAGTTTGGCCATGCATGTAAGAGCAACCTTAAGAAAAAACAAAAAATGAAGATGTCAAAACAATAAAGCAAGAAATTGCCAAAGTTATTCAGTGATAAAATGCTAAGAATAGAAATGGTATAGATAGATTAAACCCACCTGGATCAATATTACTGCCATCTTCAGCGAACAGTCCGGAGAAGCAGAAGCACTCAAAGAGGCATCAAGCAACCTGTCAGTAATAAAATAAACAGTTACATAATGACAATATAAAATGGATGAAAATTCAAAAACATTGACAAGATGACCCACTGAAACAAAATTTCAGATCGATTCTCAAGATATGATATTCTTCTGGATGCAGAGATCTGTGAAGACCACAATTAAGATGAGAATTACTGAGTTACAAATATAAAGCTAAGGGAAAAACCTGTAGACCAATAGCACAAAACCATCTGAAAATTTTCATATTTAAATTAAATAAGGACATGAACCTCAACAATCTGAGACCAGCCAGCTAACATATGAAGTTGGGCAGCTTGTTCCTCAAGGTTCTTATTGTGTTTCCATCCCCATCGTAACAACTGTTGGATTGTATCTCTTACTTCGTTCAGCTCAGCTTCACTGCCAAAAGAGCTCACCTGGGGATTAACAACACTGCATTTCTGAAACAATAAACTTATATCAGGACCACAGAATTTCCACTGCAAGTTCAGATATGAAGACTCGCCCTAGGAAACTTAGCGGAAAAAAAAAATCACCCTAGGAAAAATGTTAAAGTATAGCTGAGCAAAGAAAATTCCATTATACGAAATTTATAGACTAAAGGAGACCACCTGCCAAAGTTTGTCACGAAAAGAAGCGAGATCAATCAAACGGTCACCACGCTCTGAATAATAGTAAATACCGCCCTTTCCAGATGTTGCTGGATTCCCAAGTATATCTTCAGCCTAAAAAACATATGCTATAAAACACAGCAAATGAAAAACAAAATCAAAAGACCCCAGAACTTGAAACTTACCAGAAAGCAATATTTCATATTAGAAACTGCCTGAGAATACTTCATAGTGGTGTCAGGAGATCTAAACTGGACAATTTCGAGCAATTCGAGCACCTATATTTGAATGCAAAAGGATAAAAAATAATAAGTTTCTTCTTTACAGAAAAAGAACAATAAAGCATGTCCCGATTGCAAACGAAATCCACCTAAGCCAAAGAACTCACAAGGTTTTCTCATAATTTAGTTACCATGAGTTATACATCTTGTGAAACATAACAGCTTTATTATAAACCATTAGAATGTCATATAATGTAACAGAAAATGGCTGTCTCGCTGAGAAAAAAAATTCTAACTAGCAGCAATGTCCACAACCAGTACTAATTCAATCGGACAAGACCATTCCTGATGACCACACATAAATACTAACAATGACAACTACACATAGTCTCAAATAGGTAGCTCCTTAGAAGAAAGATGGTAATATTTGGCAAAAACTTACAACAGAAAGGAAACAAATGGCAAATCAATGCATGACATGAACCAACTGAAAAGATATCTGTTTTGCCAATGTATCAAGGGAACAACATGCATGACAAAACAAGAGGAGCATGATGCATTTCCATGTAAACATATATATATACACACACATATGATAGAATAAAGAAATGGGAAAAAGAAAGAAAAGTAACTATGTTCCTAGTAGATTCTAAAAACATAGCAAGGCCCATCTTAAGATTATCATCCACAGCAGCTTTAGGTCATTCCATAACATTCTAAAAAGGACATAATATCTTCTATTTAAACATGGCTTTTGGACTACAGACAAGTTATTTAGCATCTAAATTATCCTAACAAAGGAAGGCCAAAGAATCAAAACTTCCAGAAAATAGAGCACCTTCAGCTTGGTAAAATGACCAAAAGCTGCAAAGAGAGGAGTATAACATATTATATTTCTCAGGCTGCAAGGAAGTCTTGAAAGGTTGTTTATAACAGCATTCAAGATGCAAAGGACAGACTACTAAAAAAATCAAAATAGGCAATATAAATGGTTCATTTCAGTGCTTTAGAGATCTATCCACAAATTTAGTTCATGCCTTATTTTGGGAGTCAGAAATGCCTTAAATGTTAGTATAATAGCAAAACATGAGCGTTTATTACCAAAATGGTAAAAAAGTACAGCTTCCACGATAAATAAACCATCTTCCTGATGTAATCAGCAAATTTAAAAGTGACTCATCAAAACAAAAGAAGCATATCAAGAGTATCAACAGAGAGAAATTTTAAACCATGGGCGTGAAAGAGTTCACAAACAAGCAAAAAGAATATTATTCTGAAATGGAAAAGGATGTAATACATAGATAAAACTTAATCAGAAGCATGATTACGGTAATATGTAAAACAGAAAAGGAAACAATAAATAGTAACTATGAATACCTTGCTCTTACTTGTTGTCCTGGCTCCAGCATTTGCAGCGCTATTTTCAAGGATGAATGAATTAGATATATTAAAACCAGTGCCATATTCAATGATCTCCAGTCCAAATATATGGGCGACAATACTTTGACATGCTTCTCGATGAGTTGAACTAGCCATATCACCGGAGTGCAATTCTATAGCTAAAAGTTTCAATAGCCACGCTCTCTGGGAAAGGCAAGGAAAGATGGAATACATAAGAATAGAATTTAAGTAAAATAATCATATAGAATAATAGAACCACTCAAGAAATTCTCATAGTTAAAAACACAGCATGAATGAAAATGACACGCAGAAACATATGCAACAGAACATTCAGAGTAAGCCATGCCAATGCTGAGTGCTAGGAGGGGTTGGGCAAGGTACAAAAATGACCTTTGACATTATTTGCACGAAGTGGCTCTCTTATTATTCTCTATAATAGCCTCTTAACAGGCATACACATTACAAGGACATCTCTGTGGACTAGCCTCATCCCCTTCTTTTACAAAAATTTCAGAAGACCGTACGAGAACCTCTATTATATGGACAATGCTCGCTCAAAGGCCAAAGGCGTCCTGGTGCGCCTCGTGCACTTAGTTGAAAGCCAAACTCAAACGGACTCTACAACTCGAAGCAAGGATGTAGCCAAGTCCAACCTCAGGATAAATAGATATGGCTCAACCTCTGTTGTGTGGTTCTCGTCATAGTCCACATTGGGGTACACAAGCATATCACACTCCACCACGATCCTAGGAGGTAGTAGGTTTAATGACTAAAGTCCAGGACTTGCCTAGATGACCTCCCTCAAGTATTACACACACCTCATCTAACCAAAAAAGAGAGACATCAGGTAACTCCTGTACCAAATGTGCGCACCCTGACACTGTGAAACCATATTAGACCACTATGAGATTTTCTGGGAATGCTGACTACTCCGGCACCATCTTGCCACACGATATGGCCAACGTAGTGCCATAAGAGCCATTCTGTAACTGCAATGTTGTTCCTATCGTATCTCAGTCAAACAAGCCCAGTGCAAGTGGTGGTGATCTCATTGAGCTGTAACACCAAGACATGTCATGACCTAACTGGATCCCCACGTCGAAATAAGCAAAGTCTTACTCTCACGTCCAATCCATAAAGGTGATATCTAGAACCCTGAAAGACCTTAAAATGGATTAGTTTAGTCCGTAGTGATTCGAAACTGATACAACCTCTCTGTTCCCCAAGTCAACCTCAACTTCCATGTAACCCAATTTGCTTGGAACTTCAATCATATTATGTGCAATACCTTCATTTCCTACTCATCATCAAGAACCACATCCAGAAAGCAAAATCGAAAGTTAGATAGTAGAAAGGTATTCTCCACACATCAGATCAATATAATAGTAACAATTCTATAGGTTTTTATCTCTGAAACAATAAGAGACTTTTACATGATTTCAACATTTCTCAGGACAAAACAAATGAAATAAATTTGATGTCAGTGAAACTGAGTAGAGACTCAGTTCTCAAGTAATTTAATATTATATTATGGACTAACATATATTAGTCAAACCTACTTTACTTCTTTGATCAAATTCACTTCAATATTTGTGGAGATGACTTGGTATAATTATTCAAAATTTTGAAATAATGCAAAACATATGTTGGAATAACTCGAATGTTTTTTTAATAAGTTGTCCTATTATATAATTTTGAATATTTTCTATCCAAGAGAAATCAAGTGTGGTCCAAAATACACACACGGAACATGGAGGGGGAGAGGAGAGGGAGAGATGAGTAAAAGTAAATAAGAGGAAGTACCATGAGCCATAAATTTAAAAATCAACTTGAATTTTGTGTCTAGCATGTGCACAAGTGTATGCATGAGTTTCACACGCATGCGCATGCATGTGCGTAACACATTGATATAAAGAAATAATTAACAATCACTATGATATATCAAGTGCTTCAATCACCAGCCAAAATTGAAATAAAGAAACTGAGAAATAAATTACCACATCATAAAGGTGCTACCAATAATAGAAATAAAACAAACAATATTATGGAATTAGTCTCTCTGTAATTAGCTGCTTAAGAACTGAAACAAAAGGTCACAAATTGTTGCAGTTGGTTCAGAGTAAACATCCATAGGAATCTGAGATACAGATACTCACAACTTCAAATATAATGCACAGGAAATTCGACTCATTTTCTATGTGAAATTCAGATACGTGAATTGTCTACCAAATTTCCCAAAGAAAAATCCAATGAGATAAAAGCTTCTTTGACAATGTTCAAGGAAGCCATACACCCAATAAAACTGGCTTCACACATGGACCAAAAGTTCTAACACTGCCAAATAGCAATAATTCTCAGAATAACACTGCTTCATAGACAAAACATAAAGGCAAAAGAATGATGTATAATACATAAAGTGGCATGTGGCTATACAAACTGACAGAAAAAAATACTGTAGAAGCCTGCAGGCATCTCAGTTAGGGGTGGGAAAGAGACATAATGAAACATCAAAGTTATTGATTAGGAGATAAACCTGATGGAGGGAGCTGATGCGGAGTGCCTGAGTGCTATTTCTTTTAGGAAGTGGAGCAACACCAATGGTATCCAAGTGCTTTCAAAAAAGAAATATTAAAAATACAATCAATTAGCTGATTCAGCAGAAAGATAGCCACTGGAGCAGTGAGGAAAAAAAACATTCATACTGTACTAAAAGTTTTACCTTTACAAAGAATTGATACTTCTTAGTACTCAACAGATCCATGGTCGGACCACATGTTAGTGGATCCATGCATAACTCATAAAGCAGCTGCATGTGGCAATCAGTCACTAGTTCACTAAAATTTTGAGGAAATAAATATGAATTTGAAAATTAGGAAGGACCATCAAACCTGAAAGCCGAATTCATGAAGCAATGCATTGACATCAGGCTTTAAATGCTTTTCCAAGATATCAAGAATAACCTTTAAGCAACTGCCAATTCACAAAAAATCCACAAGTAACAATCCAAATATAGGAGCAATATACATCAACATGTTTGTGAAACTCATAACTAATCAAAACCTGTAATGAAACTTTGGCTGCAGCAGCGTCCTTTCAACGTGAGTATCAAGATCAAATTTGAGTAACAAATGTGTAATATTAGGGGCTGGACGACTAATATTATCAATGAGAAGCTGCAATTGTGAAAGACAGTAAACAGATGAGCCCCACAGAAAACAACTGTATATAATGACTGCCATACCCTGTGACGGTGAAAAGATATAAAAGCAAAAAAACAATAGTACATACCTGCAATATGAGGACACCTGGATCATCGCTGCTGTTCTCCATAATCTGACACTCATCTGATCGTAGCTCTAGGCAGGCAGCATAATCCTCGATCAAAAAGTTCGCAGCATTGGATTTTAACAGCAACTGTACAAGCCCAATCATACGAGAACTGCAACATGCAAAAACATCACAAAGTATTTTAGTGGTTACCTACAAAGCACGGATACTCCAAAAGTAGTGCCGTGGCCGTATCGGACACGTATCCGATACGGATACGGCCGGATACGTGTCCGATACAGCTAAGAAGTATCCCATTTTTTTTATTTTTTTTTTTAATATCAGATACGGCTAGGATACGCGGGGGATACGGCCAGGATACGCGGGATATACCAGGATACATCTGGGATACTTTTCGGGACAAATTTGTAATTTTTTGTTCTATAAAATGGGGTTGAAATTGTAAGATTAAAAACTTTATAGATAAGAAAATAAGGCTCATTTTATAATAAAACAAAAATATTTTTAAAACCCTCGAGTAAGTGAGTCATTGTAAAAAATATTAGAAAAGATAGTGAATTTGTAGATTTTAACTTCTTATATTTTGTATAATTACTTTAACTATATTTATTATATGGTTGAAGAATAAAAATTAATATTTTATGTATAATATTAAATTTTTATTTATTTATTTATTTGACGTATCCTTGCTGTGTCCGTATCCTATTTTTTTGAGATTTGCCGTATCGCCGTATCCGTATCGTGTCGTATCCGTATCCCGTGTCCGTATCCGTGCTACCTAGGTGGTTACAAATCATTCAAGTGAAAATATCACAGCAATACCACACATCATCCATTCACAACAGAACAGAAACCAAGAGGGCATTTGAATGAAAGCATACCTTACAATACTCATAATTTTGATGGAGGATAGCTGAATTTGTGGCAGAAAATCATATCTGACATACTCCAACAGAGCTACAATTTGATTATGGTCTTGAGAGAGTATGATATCCAAAGGCTGCATGTTCAAGGAGCAACAAACAAAAATGATGCAATTAAGGTACTTGTAAAGGTGATCAACCATGAACATAAAAAAGAAGGAAATTGGGTAGGCCAAATTTTGCGTCTTTCACTAATATCCTAGGTTATATTTACAAAGCAGCTTGTGGATTCACTGAATTCCACTTAAGCTAGGTGAATTTGGTTTAACCACAGACCTTGACAGATGGAAAACCCATACAGAAAATAGCAAAGAATATAAAAAAGGATATTACCTGGTGCTAGTTTCGCCTATCTAAGGTGCTGAAGGGGAAGACCTCTATACAGAAAATATATACTCAAAATAGGAAAGACCTATATAGAACATATCCACTTAGTTGAAAGAAAACAATAAGCTTCCTCGACGGATTGTATGGCAAGCTTTAGAAAGAATGAAATCTAACTCAGACATTAACAAAATGTGAGGGCAAATTCTGATAATGGATTGCTTCGACTAACAAAAGTGAGAAGATCTAGGGATCATTAAAGACAGAACCACCCAGCAAAGGATGCCTACGGCGATCTCAGCTAAGGGGAGGGGAGGTAGATTACAACAAAAAAGCTTCTTCATCAGTTGAAGGAAAC
Source organism: Cornus controversa (assembly GCA_026545225.1). Taxonomy (NCBI): domain Eukaryota; kingdom Viridiplantae; phylum Streptophyta; class Magnoliopsida; order Cornales; family Cornaceae; genus Cornus; species Cornus controversa. Next base: position 61,468,259 of record CM048851.1, on the reverse strand, counting down.
AACACCTGACATGCCGATGCAGGGAATGCTCCTACAGAAGGAATGGTGGGGTAAGTTGGAAGGCTAAAAGATCCAGTTGGATTAGGTAATATGGTGGAGCTACCTAAGGCTTTCATAGTAGGGAATATCGTTCAACTAGAGAGTAGAGAACCAATTATTGATTGAAATGGGAGAAGGGTTTCGCAATTGTTGGCTCAAGGGGAAAAGCAGGAACAAGGGTTTGATTATAATCTGGCACTATCTCCACTGAGGAAGCAAGCACCTGCTCAGAAGGGAAAATCACTGTTCAGATAGAGAACAAACTTGTGAGGAAAGGGGTTTCGAATCCTAAGGCAGCCACTTTATGCAGATAACACAAAAGGTTAGGCCTGTCTCCAGTCCTACCTATGAACAGTGCTGATTAGAGAAGAATAGAGACAGACCTAAATTTTGATATTATAAAACAAAAAAATTGCATAGTGTCTGCTCTCAGACTCGAAAAATGCAGTCTCCGAAGAGTGGAAATGCATGTCACAGTTTAACGTCTGCCATTGCACGTTACAGCTTCTTATGTTTGGTGATGAAGTGGGGCATGTGTAATTTGGCCATTGAGGCCATACATGTGTGTGTGTCTGTTTACACACACACATTTATCTGTGTGTGTAATTACTGACTGCTTGTGAGTTAATATGAGATTCTTGCACTAAAGGATGGTAATAGTGAAGTATAAGGCCATAAAATTTCTGTAAGCATCGACGCATCAAGAACAATACCATTTGCTAAAATCAAGTATAAGGCGTATAATGTGAATTGGTATTCACTTTTCCCTTCTTTGTGAAAAACTATCATATATTTTGGTTCAAACGAATCAGCTTAAAGTTAACATATGAATTTCAATTCTTCCAAGTTCCACCTACTTTCGTTGTGGTTCACCAAGGATTGGAGACACTTTGACAGTCTAGATGGAAAGAATAGAGAATTTGATTCTTGCTAGAATTAGGCTTAACAAGTGTAACCCCTTGGATAAAAACTATAAAAGGTAGGCGGGAGGAAATCAGATACTGTGCTGAAGGTACAAAATTAGATACCTGGTATAGAGGGCGCCAGAAATCAGAAACGATTAAATCTTTCTCCAGAACAAGGATTATGATTTCCAAAGAAAGAAGCACGGCTTTTTCTAGAAGGTGCCCATAAATTTGATTAGTGCGCTCAGCAATGATAAAATTGACTCCTGGCAAAAGAATACCCATGATATTTCGAAAAACAGTTTTCCCACTCATGAAATCCTGCAAAACATATAATTATTGAACATATTAAACAAAAAGAACAGAAAAACCAAACACAAGTCTTGAGAAGTGTAAAAGATGCACTTCGTTCCAAACGAAGAGGAATAATAGTAAAGCAAAATAAATTCCAATAAAAGAAGCAAATATCTTTTTAGGTATCATATCATTGACAAAAAATACAATTAGAAACATTACAATGTGACAAACAGGATCAAAACATACATATCTTTAAATGTTTTGAATGAAAATATTATCAGTTAATATTTAAGATTTTTGAATTTATTGTTTTCATTTAAAAATATTTTCACCCCATTAGAGTAAAGGCCAGTCTAGAGTAGTTGTTGTCATGAAAAAAAAAACACCTTTAACAGTAGAGCTGCCACAAAATTAGTGTGAGTAAAAAGCATGTTAGGTGTTTGGTGATGCATTACATAAAGTACTTTTTTGTGTGTTTGGTAACGATGTTGTTTAATGGAATCTCTACCGTATTAAAAGTTAAAATTTTAGCTCCATTGAAAAGCTCTACTGAGGAAAAATCCCTACCATTTAAAAGTGCTTTTTTGGTTACCAAACAGATTTAAAAGATTTTTTTTAAAGCGCATTTAAGAGTTACAACGGCAATCCCAAACGGGCTCTAAATTTCTGGCTCCGCCAATGTGACCAGTCTTTTGAGTGTTGAACCAGCCCTTTGACTCATCTAAGATCCGGCCCAGAAGTATTACAATGTGGTTGAGGGAACACTGTTGTGCAGGTCACACGCGGAAATGTGAGTCCCTCTTGAGAGGGCGCAAACCAAAAAGAGCCTGTCACAGACATGTAAACCAATTCTAAATCTCACATGAGTATATATTGGGTGGTCTTCAACATCATAAGTGAGTATGGAGAACTTAAAAAGTGACTAGTCCTTTTGAGTGTGGAACCGGCCATGTGTCATTACACTCGATAAAAAACGGTGTAGTGAACCAGAAGAGTGCTACTAAGTAGACCGCAGTTATCACTAGCAAGAAATAAATAAATAAAAATTGGAATCATGTAATGGACAAGTCACTGTACACACCAATATGAGATAAAACAGAAAATTTGAGTAAGGTGCAAATGAAATGTGAAATTACAAAGCATCCCACATTTGAAAATATGACATGGATCAATAACTCCAAAGTCTCCAACAATTTAAAAAAATTTAGTACATAATAATAAAAAGAAAGAAAACAAACAGAAGTGGACGTTGAAAAATAAGAAGAGAGAAACAAACAAAAAATTGCTATATAATAATATAAACAATGACAAGGACAACAATAACAATAACAAATGCACCACTGAAGCTGTAGTTGGAGTGGTATTTCCTCAACCTCCCCAAAGAAGAGGTTTAGAGTTCAACTAGAAAGCACGGACACTTCACCGAGGGTGCCGTATCCATGTCGGACACTCGAACACCGTGTCAGACACTCGGACACTCCTTGGACACTTCTCAGACACTTCTTGGACGCTCCTCGAAGACATATCGGACATTTTATAGCAATGATATATATTCAAATATTTCGAATGAAAATTAAATGATACTAAATTATGATTAAAATCTAAGCTAAATATACGTAGAAGATTAAATAAGTTAAGTTCTTTAATTTATGTTAATTTATTTGTCTATTTTTATTTATAAGTTTGTTTGGTTTTTAATTGCTTGATGATGAATTGAAGTATTTCCGTAATGTAGTATTTTTTATTAAATAATTAATATATATTAATATATTATATTATTATTTATAGCCGTATCCTCGCCGTGTCCGTGTCCTGTTTTTTTAAAATTTTCTGTATCGCCGTGTCCGTGTTCGTGCTTCCTAGGAGTTCAAGCCCCAGTGGGAGCATGTGTTCATGACTAAATTTACCTATCACGAAAAAAAAAAAAAGGGAAGGGGGGCAGGGGCGGCTAGACTAGCGCACAAGGCACCCGCCATTGTGAGGTCTGGGGAGGGTCAGATGCAGCCTTACCTCCACATGGAGAGGCTGTTTCCAGTTTCAAACCAGTGCTCCAGGTCACAGTGGAGCAACCTCACTGTTGCTCCAAGGCCCACCCTCACCTATCAGGAAAATTTAAATAAGAGTAAAACAACAACAAAGGCACATACTTTCAGTAACTCAATGATGGGGAGCTGCATCTGAAGTGGGGTAGATTGTACTGCTGAGAGCTGAGGTCGGTCAAGAACACTGTCAATATCCTCATCCTTAATATCATACATGCTCAGTATCCTGCACAACAGATTACATGAATATGAAAACTAATTAATTTCTTTACCAACTCATAGATGAACCTCTTTAACCAGAGAAACCACATGAAACTAAAAAAAAATCAGTAAAACTGTTCCACGAGAAAAAAACCAAGGACCGTAGGTCATTTTAATAGATGTAGTGTCGATTCCATGATTATAAGTTCATTCCATAACGGACCATACCGAAATATAATTATATAAATTCTTGTTGTGAGAAAGGGTAATTCAAGCGTACCAAAATAGATACTATGACTTTACATATGGATCCAACGTCTTTCCATTCCATTTAGGATTAGGGGTAATCGAAATAATTGTACAAATTAAAAAAAAATTATAGTGAAAACAACTCATGGATTCAACAAGTGGAAAATAAAATAACAGAGCTCAAGGATTTAAAATGTGTGACTCACATTCGGAAATGCTGAAGACAAGCAATAACCAACTGCCATTTCTCACAGGGATCTGCATATGCTCTCTGTGGGAATGGTCCAAACACGTGATCATAAATGAACCTAAAGATCCCGATGAATCTGCAAAGAAATGTCACTTACTAGACAGAGGCATCAACAGAAAAGAAGTTCAAATGCCAAATAAACATTAAAAAGAATATTAAGGGCCAGTACCTACGACCTCTATCGCTTACATCCCTTTCTTCAGCAATAAGAGCATTTAACAAGTTTAGGAACGATATTGTTGAAGGATATTGTTCTCTTCTTGCTTCTATTTCATTTAATTCAAATCGCATATCATAAACCTGCCAAAATCATAGCTCAGAGGGCCTTGCTATAAATTTTGAACAAATAAGTACATAGTACTCATGAAGCATTCAATTTGTCAACTGCAGTTACCAAGATATATTTCCTCTTACTAGCTAATACATAAAATAATACAATCATTGGCATATATTTAACAAAAAAGAAAAAAAGACTATCAATGAAACAAAAAGTTTTAAGAGACAGGACTACAGCATTATACAGAAACATGGAATGAGCCAATTCACTGAAGCATAAAAATTCAATTCGAAAATTCTCCAAATCACAAAGTTTAGTTCAAGGCTTCAAGCCTAAAGCCGCCTACTAAGTAGGGATGCAAAACAGGTTGATCCGAGTATTAGGCTGGGAAGCTCTACTCAGATGACAAAAAACATTTCCATCATTGTCACTAAACAGATTGCAATAGAAAATAATGGAAAAAAGGAATTCATGAGGCCGACCCCGATCATATGGGAATAAGGCAAGGATGATGATGATCATCATCATCATTGTCACTAAAACTGTCACCGATGCCAATTTGAACCGGGTTTGGAGAAAGCAACCAAGAAGCAATAAAATACACATAATTTTATATAGATTTTTTTTTCTTAGTTGAAACTCACACACACACACGTTGCCCCTATGGGGACTTGAACCATTGACCTTTTACTTTGGAAGGTGAGGAAGTACTACTAGGCTACAGCCCTTGGTGGTAAGTTTTATATAGATGTTAATCAATCAAATGAAAATGAAAGAACCAAAGAAAATTGATAGATTACCAAATCCCAGATAATGCAATGTAGACAACAATAATAGGTTATAATACATTATGCTTTATGGGTAATCTCCTCAAACATAAAGTAATTTAGATATTATGTGCAAACCAACCTGCGCTGTCATTGGTTGTGTGCTACTCCCAACATGAGGTCCAACAACTACTGGTAGATCATATTGCTCAAGGTAACTCCAAATAGTATCTTTTAGAATTGGAGAAACTTGAATGAAAGTAGCAATGGCATTACGCAAAGCACCCTATAAATGAATTCAGTTAAACAGAAAAAATGATCAAAAAATTCTGATGAAGATTCTAATCATCAGTGGAGACAGGTACAAAATTTGAAACTGAGGTACTCATCTGAAGAAGCATACATTACCAAAAAAAATTGAAGAAACAAAAAACAAAACAAAATAATAATAAAATAAAAGTAAGTTGCAACAGCAGCAACAATAAACACCTTTAGATAAGGAGGCACATTCTCATAACTAAGGAGCTTGAATAGCGGCTCAATATCGGGAAACCAATTCTTCCTTTCAATGGGATTTCCATTTTCCACCACCTGTAACAAAAGGAAAAAGATGTTGCAAACCAGTTATTCCTGCTTAATAAATTTCAAGAAGACCATAAAACTTAATAGATATCTGTTAAGCACCACCTACTTTAAAAACTTAAGTTGGTAGAGAGGGTGTAACTTTAATATTTATATCCTCTAACACACCCCTTCATGTGTGACCATCGAGCACGTGTATCCAATTTTAATTATCAAGGTGACAATGAGGTTTGAGCTTGAGACATTTGACTTTGATACCATGTTAATCCCCATTTACTCTAAAAGCTTAAACTATTAGATATAGTGCAACTTTAATTTTTATATCCTTTGACAATTCCAATGAAAAGAAATCAAACTATACAGCCGGATAATAAAAGAGAATCAGCGAGCTAGTTGGCTGCAGGCCACCCTAGACACTCAATATCATAATGATAACAATAATTATTATAGCAACAACTTTTTACTGGAAAGTTATTTTTTTCTTGGCCTGGTACATTAGAAGAACAAACTTGGTCCTGTTAAACTGGAGAGCAAGGAAGGGTGATTCCAAGCAGAATAGCTGCTCTGATACCTAAAACCACATTTTTGTTTGACCTCAGCCTCCCCTGTGCTTATACAACAGGTAGATAGATACCTTATTATCATTTGAGACTTCTGTTGGTTATCCATTGAGAGAAAAAACTTCGGGAAACACCCACAGTCCGAATGAGACAAGATTTTATTACTAGATGTGTATTGCCAGTCATCCAATAATAACACCAGAATTTATTACTAAAGTAACGAACTGTAAACCTTACTATTCAACCAATTAGCACTCAGGTATGCAACTAGAAAAAGAAAAAAAAATGGGAAGGGGAAGGGGGATGACACTGTAAAGTTCTTGAATTAGTAACTAGATTACACTCCAGTTTTAAGAGAAAATTGGTCATTTACTATACCAAAATTTGAAAAATTATTATTCAAAATGTTAACTAGAAAATCAATTTCTTAGATAAAGATCAGGTTACTAAATCCTACAAAATTAAATTTACAAGCTAGACATAATATGTTTAAACGTTTAACAAATTCCTGCCTGATTAACATAGAGTGAAATGACAGTAATAGAAGAGTACTTGGCATAAATTCATAAATAACATAATATGATGGTTTTAAAACTTAAAAACACAGGAAACCAAATAGATGTATAGGAATGAAGATCATTATAACTATATGGAAGATTCTGGAAAAATAATTATTCAAATTACTAATGAAGATAACAAATCAGAAGTTTATTTCACAGGAAATGGAAGATAGACAAACTATAGTGAGGTGTAGAGTATGAAGGAAAAACATAACATAAAAGTAGATAAAAATCACAAAAAATGTTACACAATGACTTGTTCAGATGAAATCAAAGCCAAAGCGGGTAGGATCTAAATTATAATAAAGAGCCATTTGAAAGCAACTAGTCTCTTCTGGCAAAACTCCGCCAACCAGTAAGATCTGCATAGAAATCATGAGCTATAGTGAAGCTTAAAGAGATGGAAACAATGGCTTCTAGAACGAAGCCAAACCAATACGATAGCCATGAAAAGGTGGTGAGGCGAAGGAGGCCCACTATACGTATCCATTTATAACAATTGACCAATATGAAGTTGGTAAGTTTACATAAAGCATCAACACATCGTAGATGAGTAGGCACTCAACACAAATCAAATAATTAACTGAGCAGCTGATGTAAAAAGAGCATTGAACAAAATGAAATCAAGAAAGGCTTTAGAAGCAAATTGCATTACCATTGAGACTTGGAAGTGCTTATGTGATGAATGCATGTCTTGTCAAACAAAATTATTCAAAAATAATAGCTAGAAAAATGTCATCTGAGTGGCATAAAATATTGTAGTACCTATAAATAAAATTAATGGGATATTCAAAGATGTACAGATATTGGGGTATCAAATTAATAAGTCAGACTACAAAACTTTGGGAAAACTAACACCTGAAACTACAATTTCAGACGATTAATTTGGATTTACAATAAGGAGATCAATAATGGACGCTATTTATTTACTCAGAAGATTAATGAAAACATAAAGAGAGAGTAAGAAAGATATTCAAGTGCATTTTATAAATTAAAGAAAGCCTGTAATAGGGTCCTTAGAGATATCATATGAGGTACAAATAGATAGTAAAACCAATTGTAAGACAAATAAGTGAATTCCAAATGTTCTAAGCTTGCATTAAGGATCAGCATTAAACCCAAATCTTTTTGCTTTAGTTGTGGATGAATCAAAAAATGCATTAAGGATGAGGTCTCATAGTATATGATATTAGTAGAAAATATTGTTTAATCAATAAAACTAGAGCATGAATAAGTGCTAAATCAAAAGTTAGGTGAGAAGCTCTAGTTACGTGAGGATTTAGGATAAGTACAACTGTAACTGAAATACTAAATATATAAACTGGTAAATCTATAAATATTAGTGAAGATGTAGTGAAGATGACAGTAAAAAAATAATAAAAAATTAACATTTAAGTTACATGGGGAAATACTTTAAATAATCAAAGAAATATAAGGGGAATGTACTGTAAATAATTTAAAATGTTAATCCTAAACCAAACATGCTGAAGTTTAAGGGGAAAAAAATATATAAAGTTTATTGGTCAATGATATATTAAGTCAATTCTGTTATTATGTCATCCAGGAGCATGATTGAAAAAAACAAAAAACGAAGAAAAAAAAACACTTTGTTACACAAATTTCAACATATCATCACAGTTTTGTATTATTATCTTGTAAAAGCATTACTTAGGAAAAGAAAAAAAGGATCAAATGGGGAAAATAGAAAATAAAACAAGTGAACACCTTTTGAAGAACATTCAAGTATGCAACTAGTGCTTTTGCATCCCCCTCCTGGAACTCCGGTAACATGGCCCCAGCACTTTGAAGGGATTGTTTGAACTTCTCCTCATAAATTGATAAACAATCAAACAAAGTGCCCCACCCAATAGAGCGGAATGTTTTACCCTGGAGTAAGTCAAAAACCTTTGAAGCACCCTCTTCACTAGAAGCCTGAAAAAAGATGACACATTAAAGAACTCAGAGTACACTAAAAATTGTCTCGCCTGGGTGAAGAATGCTTAAATGATATTTATTTGCATACCAAAGTACCGAGCATTTTCAAGAATGCTACAAGTGTTTGAAAATTAGTATGATCCTCCCCAGCAAAATTTACGAATGTCCATAAGACATCGTTGCCAGACAACAGCTCTGGTTCCTTCTGATGAAGTATGATGCAAAAAAGGTGATCAATACTTATTTGATAAATCTTAAGACAAGAACAGCTGAAGCATAACAACAGACAAAAAAACATATGAAAACACGAGATAAGAAAAGGGCATGAAATTCATTTTCGAAGCAAAAAAAAAAGATTCAAGTAACAACCTGAACCAACACATCTGCCTAAACTAGAGTTTCCAAACTGTACAGCAGAGATCCAGAAATTTGTCAAGGTATTGCATGAGAGATACACAACAACAACAAACAACAAACAACAAACAACAACAACAACCAAGCCTTTCCCCAATTACTTGGGGTCAGCTACATAAATCTTATGTTTCCATTCCACTGTATTTAAGGTCATATCCTCAGTCAATCCACATGCTATCATATTTTTCTTTACTAACTCTACCCATGTTAGCTTTGGTCTTCCTCTTCCCCAGCATTACCTTCAATTTGGACTATGTCACTTTTCCTGACCAGCACAATTAAAAGTCTTCTTTGCACATGTCCAAACCATCTTAACCGATTTTCTCTCATTTTATCTCCAATTGGTGCTACTCCAACCATCTCTCGAATGTGTTCATTTCTAATTCTATCCTTTCTAGTCTTATAGCACATCTATCTCAACATTCGCATTTCTACAACACTCACTTTATGCAAATGTTATTGCCTAGCTACCCAACTTTCGGTACCATAAAGTATGGTTGGTCTAATAGTTGTTCGATAAAACTCCCCTTTCAATCGTAAGGGGAAACGCCTACACACAATATACTAGATGTGCATCTCTATTTAACCCATCCAGCCTTGATTCTATGATTAACGTCATCTCCAATTTCTCCCTTATTTTGAATAATTGAGCCTAAATAACAAAAATATTCAGAACTCAATTCTCAACCCAGCACAAAATTCAATTCTTCCAAAATAAAATCGCACGATCATATGCAATAACACGAAAAGAAATTACAAAAAACTAAAAAATAAAGGCTGAAAATAGAGAAGCATGAGAGGTAATCCAAAAATCAAATGAACATCAAATAGCTCACAAACATCTAAAACCCTAAGCAATCCACTGGTGAATATCATCCAAACGAGAAAATTGATGATTTGTCCAGAATTCATTATAGATGACTATTAGAAAACATCTCCTCCATATAATCACCAGATAGAATTGAAGATGTTAACATAAATGAGCTCATATAGGAGTAAAGAATTCAGAGTAATCTAGAACAAGTTGAGTTAGAAGGCATCATGTTCAAAAAGGAGTAAATAAAAGATCACCTAAACGGGATCACAGCAATCACACTTGAAATAAGGTTAGTTTTGGAATGCAAAAAAGAACGGAAATGTGATCTGCCATACACTTCAAGGCATTGTATAAGAGGGGTAGACATAAGTAGCTCAAATAATTAGAATGTGAGATGTTCCAAATGTGAGAGAATCCCTTTCGACTAGTAGATGATTATCCCATTCGTACGGGATAAAGGCAAGGATAATGGGGTAGACATAAGTAGTTCAGATAGTTAGAATGTGAGAAGTTCCAAATGTGAGAGATTCCATTTCGACTAGTAGATGTAGAATGTCATATTTAAATTAGATAAAAGCATGGAAGTGCTTACAAAATGATGAGAAGAATGAAAATATTGATCCTATTTTGTTTTTTCTGACCTTCATCCCAAAACCCAAGTTTCCGAAACATAAGGTAAAAAGGAGTCCAAATTAAAATTTCTTTGTATAATTTGAGCAGCAGAATTAGAATCTTTTCTATATTCGGAAACCTACCATTCATAGGCTACCTATTTATAGAAAAAAAAAATTTTTTGGGGGGGGCGGGGGGGGGCAAGGTCTGTCCATGTACACAATGACTAGGTAAGACATAATTATATCTTCCCCCATCTCTTCCTTGAAAAAAATACTTCCAAAAGAGATTCAAGCACCATGAAAAATAAACATTTGAAGATCAGAAAATTTAAATAATAATTAACCGTGCTAATATATACATATACAATAGGTTTTCACTCCAGTGAGAGTATCACAAAATAAATCATTGTAGAAAATTTGAAATATACTCAACTCAACAAAACCTTTTTCCAACTACCTGAAGTTGGCTACATGAATTCTATTTCTCCTTAGGCAGCTATATTGTTCTTTTTTTCTCTATTTCTCTTTGTTTAGGCTTTGCCTTAGTTTCTCAGATAATTAGGTAACTACTTTGTTCTTTTCTCTTTCTATTTCTCTGTTCCTTCTTTCCCTTTGTTTAGGCTTTGCCTTAGTTGCTTGTATGAAATTCTGCTAGATGGTTATGTTGACGTTCTTGCATAGAGGAAATCAAGAAATTGGTTTACGTGTTTGTCATGTGTCTTACTCTCTTAGTATCTTTTAATGTTAATTAATTTTTGGCAGAATCTTTATGATATTGTGTTTAGTCTTTTCTCTATTTATTTAAAACATTTATTTAGAAAGTTAGTTTAAGTTATTTTTATACTAGTTTAATAGAATCTTGTGATCCTCGATCTGATGACTGATCCTACAATCCCAGTCCTATGGACCCTCCATCGATCTTACGTAGAATCCCGATCTTCACAACCTTGGCACTTAGTGGTCTTCCTTGCACATTTCCAAACCATCTTAATTGACTTTCTTTCAGTTTACCTTCAATGGGTGCTACTTCAAACATCTCACGAATATGTTGATTTCTAATTCTATCATTTCTTGTCTTATCGCACAGGCACACATCTATCTCAACATTCGCATTTCTACCCCGCTTTATGCATATGATGTTTCTTAGCTATCCAACATTATGTCCCATAAAGTGTGGTTGGTCTTAGCCGACCATATGTTTAATGCCTTGTCTTTAAGAAGTCAAAGCTGGGAGAAAAGAGAAGGGTTGCATTAAGTAGCTTGACAAACAGCATAAAACTTTAGTCGGGACCAATATTAATATGAAAATTTGAAATATACATCTTACAATTGGCTCATTTGTATATGGAAAAGTGAAGCAACTGCCAGCAAAGAGAAACATAATTTTCTTAGGAAAAAAGTAAAGTGAGAATAAAATAATCCATCTTCAACCTCCAAACTACATGTTTCCTCTTTCTCCACATATGGCACAAACCATGAACCAATACTAAAATTCTGTTTTGAGATAGTCACAGGATCAAATACATATGTATATATGTGATCATTGGATCAGATTCGGACTGGATCAAAGAGAAACTCCCCTCACCCCCAACAACTACAGCCACTGACCCAAACTCAAAGCCACTACCAATCACGAGAATGAAGAGAAACTGATACCACGTGAAATATCAAAAAAAGCCCATCAGAGGGCCACGGACCAGGGCAAAGAAACAGATGGTAGGGAAGCAAAACACAATAGAGCTCCTTAATTTCTCCTGAAGGCCATACTCTCCATCACCTGTAGAAGAAATCCCCAACTGACATGATCATGAGCCTTTTGAATTTCTAATTTGCATATAACACTCAGCTCGGAACATCTAAATCTACAATCCACATGTTCAATTTTACCAACAGTACGTAAGAAGCACTATTCTATTTTCGCCACTGCCTTCCTGCACCATAGATTGATCATCCCTCAAGCAACCAAAATTCTATGTATGTTGATTACTTGACCCTAAAAAATGTATAAAGAAAATGCTTTAAATTAAGAAAAACAAGGCATTTGGCCTATAATTTAGATGTAAATTTAAATCATGAATGACAAAACACGAACAACTGAAATGAAAATTATTTCCTTCTTTCTAAAAAGATAAAAATGGTATAAAACAATAACAGAACAGCATGGAAATCAAACCCTTGCGTCACAAGTTTAGTTCTCACTATTTGATGTGCACTTCTACTTAAGCCCACACCTTCTAAATTCTAAATGCATTCCAATGATGTATATAACATATTTCAATGAATTATGACGGTTTGTAACAACCATTAAGAAACCTCCATATCATGGTTGTAACTTAACAGCACAGTCAAATAAGTTCTCTTCTAGATTTGAAAGCTTTTACAAGATTCATTGAGCACTATTACATTCTTATTCACTATGAATAATTCTATCATTGTTCAGGTGGGTATCTTGTGAAAGAACTTAAATAAATTGGCATTCAAGCTTATACTAGCAGTTACCCAGGTCTTACCTTAGATTTAAAGCAATTATTGATTGTAAGATATATATTTTTATCATAAAATATGAGTCAATTTCTATCCTTGAAACTCCCAAGATAAATTCCTAATGTACAGAAACATTAATCAACAGTATCAGGAGGCCTACACAGTTAAAACACCCATTGAAGATAACTAGATTAACATAAATGATAAGAGTACAGCACAAATAATGAGCCTACTGACCTGATAAATTTCACTCACAAACTCCAAGAGAGAGACAAATGGTTGAAGGACTGTTTCAGGGGCATGCTGAGAAAGCACACCATTGTCACGCATATAATCATGTGATCCAGCCATCCGGTACGGGCTAAGTGCAGCCATTGCCTTCTCCTTTGTTTCTTTTACCTGTCAGAAGGTGTTACAACAAGCATATCAAGAGAAAAAAGGATGCAAGCAAACATATATACATTTAAAAATTAAAATAATAATAATAATTTCCTACTTTATTAATTAAATGAAAAGACAACAATAACAAAATATACATCAAAGCCTGAATGTCTGAAGGCTCCCTATAAAAAGCCCAGCTATACAACACCAAATAAATGGTTGTACAAGCAAAGACAAACACTAAAGCAACATATTTCATATGAATTTATTAGTCTTATATTATTTTATGAATCTCTAAAATTACCAATGCAATCATTAGAAAACCAGCAAGATACCAGAGTGGGACCAAACATTGATAACTAATAAATCCCCTTGGAAAACCTACAATAAAGGAACCAAATTGCTTTTTCCCAGCTACTACTCAAAGCAGTTCAACTTTAGTAATCAAGCAATTCACTGTAAGAAGTTGTCCTTAACAACTGCGAATACAAGGAATGCTGCTTTCCCTGTGATATCACTGCCCAGGGGAACTTTCAGCATGTCAAAAAACAATTCAAGTCTGCCATATTATTTAAACTTGAATACTAGATTATGTATCAATTTTTGCAGTATCCTTACATTTTTGTAATAAATTGAAAGAAACAGAAAAAATATAATAATTAGGAGTAAAGAAGGATAAACATAAAATTATGGTAATTTACATAAACTTAAGTGTCCAATATGCAGACCTTCATGGCTAATACAAACATATTAAGCATGTAGATAAAAATTATTTAAAAAGATACCATATATCATCTCTTAAATAGACTAGTTTAAACATTATAAGCATTCAGGTTCACACATTTAACTAATCTCATGCAAAACATAGGTCATTTACTAATTTTAACAATGAGTTAGTACTTCCATAAAATATATTCCCAAATTATTTACATTGCATTGATTAGCATATAAAACTCCATAGTTTTGATATATAATGAATTTTCAAAATATATTGCTTTTCTTCAATTCTTACTTGCTCTACTTACCCTAGTACATTTTCAAATTACAAGTTGTACAATCTTGACTCTTGTCATCATTTTCAAAGGCTCATCGAATGACAATTTCACACACCCCAAATCAAAAAGAGCAGGAGTAAAAGCTAAAACATGAGAGTCTCAAATCTAGAATTGAGAATAGGGTCATTTTGGTAATTATATAACTCATTAAAAGCATCTACCAATTCCAATAAATGATCTATATATGAAGAGTGCTGAGGTAATTAAAGAAATAATAGGAGCATTTTGGTAACATGAGTATGTAATTAAGGGGGGACCTGGAACAGGTATAGTTTTCTGCCCTAAACAACCCCTGCTCCATCTAACACCACCCTAAATTCATCCCAGCAGAGGTAGCAACAGAAAATTCAAGTTAATTGCCATCTCTAAAGCCAATTTAAATGACATTAGTGGTACAATCAATTTATTGCATTAAACCTCACTCCTGAAGAATTGCATGTGATATAATTGACCAAGAGTCAATTGAAGATAAACATGGTAACAAACCTCCCACATTATTTCTTTTAAACAACCATTATTTGGACAGAAAGAAATAGCTTGTGCTTTTGTTTTCAAGAAGCAACTTGCAGCAATAACAATCAAACATATCCAATAAAATTTTAAGGCGCTTTAACATCAGTGGGGAATCTAATATTTTGCTCAAAATAGTGTTGTTCACAGAAAAACCACCACAAAAACAGTTCTCTAGTTTAGTCCAAACATGGTATGCTAGAAAAAATACAGATCAACAAGTTAAATCATGTATTTGTATTCTATAACTAAAATTTTATGTGCAAGAATTAATACATCTTTTATGTTGAAAGTTCAAACTCAAAACACCAAGGTTACAAATTCCCAAATGACATATTCTCCAAATAAATAAAGGACACAAACAAGAAGTCCCACATACTGAGCAACACAACTAGAAGCTTTTTTTCATAAATGGGACAAATTTTGAAAATGAAAGGTTCTTTTCTGATCACCTACATCCAAATCCACATCTAAGTAAATAAATATACATTAATGTTCTAAAAATATATATGTGATATAATGGCGACATGATTGGTACACTTAACTTCCTCATTTCTTCGGATATCTGGCATTTTCTCAAGACCAACTACCGAAAAAAAAATTACTATATTCTAAGAGCACAAAAAACGGAACACTTCAACTGACCTTATCTCTAGCAAGTGGATGAGAAAGAAAGCATGTAATAAGCTTGTGCAGATAAGCGTCGTACATATAGATCACATCCTCGTCATCATTCTGTACAAGTAACAATAGAAATGAAATTGAAGTCGTACTTGAAATTATGCACGTAAGAAAATGAGAAGTAACCTCAGAATGACCAAAACAAAAATAAAATGCATGAATCCAAAGAAGACTAGAAACCAACAAGATGATATGCCCTATAAAGTAAAAGAGCAGAATTATGTGGTGTATCTGTCAAAGAGAGACAGTAGGAGAAAGGGGGCAAATAAAAGACACCAAGCAAAAGATGAACAAGATAAAGCAGTAGAGCGTCTGAGAGCAAACAATTCGGATAAATAATGAAAAAGAAAGGGGGAAATCTTTTCTTCTTTTTTTCATCTTCAAAGAAATGAAACTTTCTTCAAACCCAAAAGGTCAACTTAAAAAGAAAGAAAAAAAAAACATAGCAAAGAAAAAGAGAAATATGAGGACGGGAGGGATAGAGAGCTTGTTCACATATACATGAAATTAATTACTTGGTCTATAAATATATTACAGAAGAAGAGTTCGAACAAATTAGCATTACAAGTCCTGAATTAGCGAACAAGTAAATGAAAAAAATATATGTGAAAACAGTCAACAACAGAAGTTCAGAACATTTCAATACAGTATACAGAACCCATAAGTTTCTCGTATACCTAAAACAGTTTTTCAATCAATAAGTATGTCCAGTATTGAAAAGGAACACTTTCTGAAAACATATGGTTCCCCTATGGCTCTTATTAGCATAAACTGAAACACAACTTCTGAAAATCTGTCGAAAAAAGACAAGCACCTGCTCAAAAGTAGTGGAGATGATGAAAACAGATAAAACAAGGGCCTGTCCTATATGTGGAGAACCAAAATACCCATAGAATAATTCGACCCTGACTGACAAATTAGTGAAAATAACAAAGTAAATTCAGTTTCATATAATGCAAAGAAAACCAAAAAAACAACT
This sequence comes from Cornus controversa, assembly GCA_026545225.1. Lineage (NCBI taxonomy): Eukaryota > Viridiplantae > Streptophyta > Magnoliopsida > Cornales > Cornaceae > Cornus > Cornus controversa. The sequence goes on along the minus strand of CM048851.1, from coordinate 61,451,660 downwards.
AAAAAAAGTATTTTTTTTCTTTGTTGCATGATTTGCATCGATTTAAATGAATACTAAAATCCACTAGAATTTTCCAAAAGATCTCTTAATAACTCTAATTAGTTAAAATAAGAGTAGGTGATTCCTTACAGAAAGTGCCATCCACTCTTAAAGTCACGAGTCCTGGTCAACAAATCTTCACTCCAATGCCAAGTGGCCTCTATCAAAATCACTTCTAAGGGATGATCTCATCAAGTTTTGGTGTCTTTTCCATTGAAATTGCTTCATGTAATTAAAAATGTATATATTATCAAACTTGGTTGCAAAGTGGCCTTCATCCGATGGCAGCGGTTGGGGCATAAATGCCTCCCCAGCACCCTTGGATCCTTTATTGGCTCCCTTTCTACATAATCTTTTTGTGCTTAATAGCATAATTCTAATTCTCCACCAAGAGAAAAATACTGACTTTTTCCTTGCTATCCATTGTTAAAAAGACAGAATGAAAGAGTTACCCAAAAGGTTATTCTTTCCAAAATACATAAAATGCTAAAACTGATGCAAATAAACCAAATTCTCATCCTTAACCTCAAGAGTAGGAGAGTCGGAGAATATAATAAAAGGAACTTAAAAGTGAAAAGGACAAAAATAAATAAACAATTATTTAAACATCACTATCTATTCTGTTGGTTGGAAGCAAGGACAACAGTTAGGAAATATTATTTCAAGGTAACCAAAGATTAAAAGTCAACTTACACAACTATATATACAAGTCAACAAAATAACAGAACATATGGATTATGCACTAATTGGAATTTGCATGTGACCGTAGTAGAAAACAATGACATATTTTTTACAACGAATTTGATCAAAAACAACCTGATAGGCTGCTGTCCGGAGAACTTTATCCAGCAGAAACTGAAAAACATTATTGGAGAAAACAACTTCCAAGCATGAAGAAATATTTCGCATATCGTTAGATGAAGCACCCGGAACTGTCTCCCTTGAATCAACTCCATCTTGTATTAACAGCAAATGGACAGCCCATGCAAGTCTAACACAATCAACAAAGCCCTCAACAACTGGATCATTTCCGGCAGCTATCACCTAAAGGAAGCAAGATCATCAACAATTTTCAGATAATGGCCAAAATTCTACTCCCTCCATCCCAAAACAAGTGTACCCTTCCTTTTTGGGATGTCCAAAAATAAGTGTCCCAAAAAAATCTAACTTTCCTAAACATCAAGTTTTGAAAACAATTCCAAACCCAACAATAAAAATCAATAAATTGTGAAAGGTTCGTTTTGGTATTTATAAGAGAGACATGCATTAAAAAGTCGTCTCCTTAAAAAGTTGGGAGTCTCCAAGAGGGACACTTATTTTGGGATGGAGGGAGTATAATTACATTAAGAGGACATTGATCGTTATTCAACTTACAATTTCCTGAAATTCATGCCTAAAAGAAGCATCATGTGACAGGACAGATGCTTTACCGGGTACTGCGCTCAAAGCATCTGATATGAAAGTGATTACAAGAGAAAAAAGAAGGCTATATGTAATCTGCACAGACAAAACAACAACACAAAAAGAATATCAAAATAAGCACTTCGAGAATTAAAAGAAGAAGGTTATCTAAGGAAACCTGGTGGTGGAACAAGGAAGTCCAAACCATAAGTAAAAAATGGTGTTAATTGGCAAACTAAAGTTTTGAACAAAAAAAAAAACAAAAAGTAAAAGAAAAGTAATAAAAGACACAAAGAATGTATTTCTTCTAAATTTAAATACAAAATAAGGAAGAAGAATATATTTACAAACTTGCTAAGGTACCCCTCTTTGGGTTAGAAATAAAGATTTTGAGGAGTTGGTGGTGCAAAGGGTTTCTTGAGAGGACCTCCACTTTGCAGGGCATATTTAAAAGCTCTAACCAGGATTGTGTTTGCAGGTCATTGAATCAACATTTCCCACTTTGTGGAGCGAGAGGAAACTAGAGATTATAATCATACTGAGTGAAGGATGATGTTCTAAAGATCTTGTTAGAAAAGATTACTTTGAAATTGTTGACAAAAATCGTATAGAAGCTTATGTTGATGGGAATGCAATAACCTTAAGGAGAATAGAAAAAACAATTCTTATTTTTGATATTATTAGAGCATTGAGGAAAAAAAATAGGAAACCAATAAGACCAAATGGTATTCTTAATAAGCCTTGAATATATTTAGGAGATGAAGGTTCATCATGTCAACAAAGTTGTTTAATAGGATCAAGAAAATTAAAACAATACACAATGAGTGTCAATAATTAAGCTCCTAACTATTGATTTTTATTACAAAAGAACACATTAGGAATCAGCATTGAGCTCCTAACTTCGATTTTGTTATAAAAGAAAAGGGTACAAACATTTAAGATAAGGTTCCATGGTATATGCTATTTGTTGATAATATTATTTTAATTGATGAAACTAAAGTAAGTTTAGATGCCAAATTAGAGTTTTAAAGAGAAATTCTAGAAAAAAGATAATTTAAGATAAGTAGGAATAAAAGTGAGTATATAGAAAGTCACAAAACCAAGAACATAAATGGGAATGTAAGCAAATAAAGTTCCTTAGACTTAAGTACTCACAAGGATGTTTTGAGATAATGTTGCTGATAGAAATAAAATAGGATGGGTTAAGTGGATGAACGCTTTTGGATTATTGTGTAACGCACGATACTTTAAAATTGTGAGGTAAATCATATAAAACAAAATAGACTAACCATGTCATACTAGACAAAAAGATAGATAGTTAAGAAATAACATGTTGCAAAAATGAAAATGTTAATATAGACGTGATGTACAACAGGAAACGATAATATAGAGATAAAATGAATGAGAACCTAATAAGTTAGTTTATTTACGTGTTGCCATTAGGAATAGTAACATGATCCATGTTGAGAATAATGATAGTGGAAAATGAAAACCAAAATTAATTTGGGTTAAAAAAATAAGGAAATATATGATAGCATAAAGCTAAATTGAAGTTATGACCTTAGAAAAAAAATAAAAAAAAATGGTGAAATGGGATAATTAACAGACTCCGAATAGTTAGGATAAAGATTTATCAAGTAGATTTGAGTAAAATGTATTTCAAAAATTGTTTTAAAATATCTACACATTCTTGCATACCTACACTCTAATCAAAATTTTCCACATTTTGACATTTTATGCTATATATTTCAACTATGAATGTTATACTTTTTACCTTACCAGTAATGGCATATTACTTTAAGAATTTCCACCAAATCAGGTGAAAATTTTAGGTACCCATTATGTGTATATACACTATCTTAAACGCATTTATTAGATTCTATGTTTAGAAAATACATATGAAAACACAGATAGTGTGATAAATAACATCGCAAATTAGTTAATTATCCCTACATTAAGGCAATAAATTAAATATTTCTCTTTCCATTCAAGATAACAGCTATAAGAATGAGACATTAGCGTAAATTATGGCCAATTTAGGATAACATACAATTATCGTGCTCTATACCCACATAAGAAAGCAGCACATATGATACAACCAAGATGAACAATATAGTAAGACCTGATGCTTTAGGACGTCAGCACTACTATTTAGTTCAGCTGCACTACTTTTTAAAGTGGAAAACACATCCTTTACATCTTTTGGACCTGCAAAAGGCAAAAGTAGTGGCACTGTTAGAAAGTGAAATTCTAGGAGGAAAAGTATGTGTATATATATATATATATATAAAACAAAAAAACTCATGCATTATATGTCCATTCCTTTTGTTAATTCTGTGAAGAGTGCACAAGAGATCAGTTAATCTTTTTTGTGGTCAGAAGGCAATATTGTGCTATCAAATAGGAGGTAGCCCTCCCAAAATCAACAAAACCTCAAAAAGGAAAAAGAACAAGGCTGTCAGAATTCGACCCCAAGCCTCTCATTAACCGACATAGATAATGTAACAATAAGCTTGCTAACACCTTCAACAAATTAGTAAATTTTAAAATATTTCACATATGCGTTAAATATGGAAAGAGTTGGACAGAAGGACCAGCCAACAAGAAATAATTAAATAAAAAATCAATGTTGAGAAGTCAGAGGAGGCAGCAAGCGAGGGACAGTCAGACATGATGGTCTCACTACTTAATGCTAACCGAGCAATATGACTCTAGATTGGCTGATAAAGGAAAACATTTGTGTAGCAGAGCCCAATAGATGGGATCAAGCCTATGCAAAGTTAGATGATCACATGATTCATAACGACAATGATGACTGGTGATGATCGTCATCATCACCATAATTATGCACAATAGCTCAGAGTAAGTGTGTGAGGGTGACCAGGATGAACCATTGGCTCACTCAAAACAGTAGATATATTCAGGTTAGTGACGACTATGCCTCTGTAGCCTATTGTATAGCAGGGCCCAATAATTGGGATCAAGCCTTTGTGAAGTTGAGATGACCACAGTGATAATGATGATGGTGGTGATGATTCATAATTATGCAACAACATTCAGGTTTGTCATAGATATTAGCTACGCTCTCTATAGCACACATATGATAAGACTTCAATCTAAAGAACATTAGGATACAGAGCCTATGCGAACACAAGATTTTAACCAGGCTATCGTCCTTATATAATCAAGCAAAAAAGAAACTAATAACTTGTAGCAACTCAGAAAAAAATATCACTTGAGAAAAAAAAAACATGGAACTCGCATTAAGTTACCAACAAATAAAGGCTTAAAAAGTAGGAGATAGACAAAAGAGGACACGTTAATAATATACATAACTATTATATAAAAAAATTATATTATATATGCAAGCATTACTTCATGGCAACTAAACCTAATATTGTATCACAAGATGAAATTTATGATTTATCATACAATCATAATCACACTTCTCATATGGAGAAAGTTATAATGACATCACATAGATTTGTATGTGTATGCCTATGTCCATAGTTATGTGTAGGTATGTCTACACACAATTGATGACTTCGCTATCCTTTCTTACTCTCATGCCCACTCTTTCAATAAAATTCCTTTTACATATTTTGTTTTTAATAAGGTCAAACTTTTTATAAATTTGATATAAACCTATAATTTTATTCTTTATTACAATAATTATTCAATTCATGCTAAAAGAAAGTCTTATCCATTGTATAAAGTTCATTAGTCACGTGTTGGCATGTATCTGACAAGTGTAGGTCAAGTGTCTAGAATTTAATATATATATATATGTGTGTGTGTGTGTGTGTGCATTTACACTTTAGACACATCCAAAAATGTGTTAGACAAATGTTTGGAAGTCCAAGAAGCATCAATGGCCGACATGATCCAATCTGAAAACAGCTCCCCGTTAGAAGTGTCTGCACTTCTTAGCAAATCATAAGATGAAAAGTATTCAAGCTTAAATTTCAAAATTGAAAATATTCCTATAAAAAACCCATCTATTTTGCATGAAAACTTCAAACAGTATAGCACTATAGGCCTTCAAGATGAAAGCAACTGTGAAAAAATATCAACTGGACACAATGGCAATTTGTTGCTTACTTGTCCGCACAACCAGAACAGAAAGGACAAGGCAATGACCAAGGATGAGTCTTTCCCTAGAAATAACAGCTCGTCGTTCCACAAGAGCGCCTCTTGAGTCAATAATATAGGGCTCAGAGTGAGGCCCACCCAAACCAGCTGGTTCATCTCGATCGAGTTCCTACAATGAAATAAATAGCAACATGATACACAAGTGGAAAAACAAAATATAAAAAGATCACCATCAACATTGGCAATGTCAAGGAAAATTTAAGAAGGTAATTTTTCTATTCCCAACAATAAAAAAACACCAATTTCTATCACCATTAACCATATCATAGGATCAAATTAAGCAGAAAATAGATCCCTTATGGAAAGATGGATATTTTGGTTTAAATGGACTAACAGTCGCTCATATCATGGTAAGTTTGTTGATCTTTTGGTCGAATCAATGAATCATGAATGTTATTGTAACTATGTTTCTGAACAGTACTAGCAGGTTCCATTACAGCTGAATCGGAGGAACACAAAACCTAATCCTACAAGCAAAAGCATAAGTAATACTCCTATATGAACTTGTTACGACAAACGATGCAAACCAAGAACAAATCGAAAAACTGACAGAACAATAACATGCACCACAAAGAACACAGCGATTTACCTAGTTCACCCAAAACTTTGGCTACGTCCACGGCGAAAGATTTCACTATGTGAAAACAAGGAGATTACAAGTTTCAGCCCCCAAACCCTAGCTCTCGCTCTCACTCTCATTCTCTGCTATTTTCAGTGTTTTTCTCTTATCCCACTCCAAACCCTAAACACCCTTATATACTGGGGTACAAGAGAGTCATAAACAGAGTCAAAGACATGTAAGAGAAAAACCGGTCAAAAAATTCCCTTTTCAGGTCGCTACCCAAGCCGAAACAAAATTCGGGCCACAACATCACAGAACTTGTTCTTGAATAGGAAAAACCACAAACAAAACCATGCCATATCTCTGCTATAAAAAAGTAAATGAAAGTTTGCATGGCAGCGAGGACCAAAAGAAATTTTATCCTCAATAAATATAATAATTATACGATAGAAAAGGAAAAGGAACACTTGACAGACGAACAAAGATAGGGACATCGTAATACTAAATGTAAACTGCCCTTGGTACACTAAAAAATCACAATTAACCCAACCCCATCGAACCTTAATGTAATTGTCTTAAATTTCAAACCATGATAGCCAATGAAAATCCTGATCACTTTTGTTTTATGTCAAGGTAGTAGAGTATTTTTCAAACTTTTAATTAATTAAGCAAATAAGAATTTGTCAAGGAAGAACATGGTGGGGATGAAACACACTTCCCAAAACCAACGCATTCAAATTACAAATAAGACCACCCCTATCATTGCACAACATTTCTTACAGTTTCCTGTGAAAGGAATTCAAAGACAGAGGCCAATTACACAAAAAGATAATGACCATCAAAATTCAGACCATCAATGAAAATTTTTTTCTTCCAAACTACTCACTACTCAGACAATTACAAAGTATAGAAGTACTAACACAACTTTCCATTTCGATAGAAGCCTTTAATATAGCAATCCTCGAATACATTTTTAGGGAAGCAGTTGGCAAAACATCTCAATGCAGGAATGTCTATTTGACTACTGGAACAAGTTTGGTGAAGGACTAAACAAGAAGGGGAAGATTTGGTGAGAAAAGTGCATACCTGACCCAAGTTCTAGGCAGGATCAGTATTCTAGATTCTTTACTAGACCAGCCCTGTCCCAATTATATTGTCAATTTATCAATGTGTCCCCCATCTTTAGGAAAATATATCTAATATCAATATGCTAGGTCAACCAAATTTAAGATTTCAACAAACAATATTTCTTGATCCCCTCTCTTTCACCATTCAGTCTCACCACCACAGCCTTTGCATTACGCTTGCTCATGCTGAAGCTTGCCATTGCAAATGGTGCCCCTGTCACAGTTTTAATCAAAGATTTCACATAACAAGTCCGTCTCTTTTGTCAATTTCTAAAGTAACTCCTGAAAAGATTGCTTCCATATTTTCCAATTTCTCCAACATCTCTGAAATCTGTTAGTAGGTTTTCAAATCCAACATTAGCATGATTTGCAAATTTAAACCACTGATATCCAGGGTTTCTCCCTCATAACCCCATTCTCCAGTCATTGACAATAGGCAATCCAAATTAAGTTATTTCATACTTCGGCTCTGATTACTTAGCATTGTCAATCAAAGGATGTAACTGTCGCTTGTGCATCTTGGTTTTTTTTTTTTTTATGGTAATTGCTCATAATCAGCAACATGGGGTTGGTTTGAAGGAATTAACTGGGATCAAGGATTGAATGACGCATGGTTAAGGTTAAGGCAGGGTTATTAGGTTGGCATGGTTGTGATAGTGGTGCACCTCATACTCCACTAGGTGCCGTCCCTGCCTCTAAGCAATGACAAAAGAACACGACAAGCCTGGAACCATACGACAACAATGATCCAATGGCAACTCTGTAAAAAGGGACCTGACACATGAAGTCACAAGAAACATATCTGACAACTCAGTGAAAAGGAACCTGAGACATGAAGTCACAAGAACCATATCTTTACAATTAAGAAAGAGAGTTAAGTAAAACCGTCCAGGTGACCAGGCCTATACTAAAACACAAAATATACCAAAAATGAAAAGTAAGGAAACTCCGCATACTAAAAATAGGGACCCCAAAGACTTCAGGAGACACTTGTTATAGAACGAAGTAAGTTGATTATATCAGAAGCCTACACAAAAAACATAAGATCATGCGCCCATATCAATTACTGGAACACAAGACCTTACTTTTCATAGTCCACCAAGACTGTATGTATCTTCTTCTCCATCAATTCTGTCAAATGTAGAATACAAACACATAGTCTTTCTATTTAGATCAGTTGTTCGCCATAAGAAGATCATGTACCTGTAGGGATTCTAATTATCTATTTAGCAAGTTAAAAGCTAGAGAAACAAAAGTAACTTTATCTGCAAAATACACGAGCAATTGAGCAGGAACATATTTTCAAACAAATAATGCAAGCGGTACAGGAAAAAAAAACTAGCATTCACAGACCCAATGGAACAGAGAGCCCCTCTAGCACTTGAAGATGCAGCCAGAGAGTACAAAATTGTACAATTTTGTTCCAAAGAGCAATAGGAATTGACAAAATGCATGCTCCATAACCAGCACATAGGCAAGCTTAAAAATTTGGTGAATTAACTAACTTTCTTCCATTTATTAAAAATCACCGATATATGAAGGAACCATCCAAGAATAACTCATACCAGAAGAAGTGCTAGACAATTCAGTGACTAATAACATTATGACCAAAATAATGGTTGAGAAAGAATCACTTTAATTTGAGCAGGCAGAATGTGAAAGACAACAGGTGAAGGTAAAAACCTTTATGAGCGATATTAACCGTTGTCGAAGACCAGAACTAATAAGATCTTCCAAATATTTATGGATGTCAGCAACAAGATCAGCTTCAAGTCCCTGGTCTAGCACAACAGCCTGCAAATCCCCAAACATATATTAAAATTTAAGAAGAAAAAGAAGAAGTACAAGATCAGAATTCTAAATAAATCAAACTTTCACACTGGAGAAGAACGAGGATATATGATACCCTTAATTGAGTGTAAAGTGCTGTTATTAGATCTCTTCTCTCTGTATACCAGAGTCCCGCAGTAAGGCGCAAAATTTCTAATGGCTTTCGACCCAATAAACCCCACTGGGAAGGGAAAAAATGACAATATCAACAAAATAGTAAAAGATCAATTATTGACATGTAAACTTTTGTCGCTAATAAACAAGACAAACAAAGAGAAGAGGAATTCACCTCTTGATTGGCCGAAACAATCAAACGCACACAGTCTATTTCATTTAGGTGGAGATCATCACTCAATTTCAGAGCCTGAAAGATCCCAGCATAACGAAGACATCAGATAGAAGTTAATAAGATATGCAATGTATTAAAGAGAAAAACAAAATGCATCAGTCTACAAGATAGTTATTCATAGCAACCAAAAAAAAAAGTCAAACAATTTTTAATTCTTGGCACAGAAAATTTACTATCTGATGCCGCTTCATATATGAAGCATTAAAACAAAAATAAAACATGATAAATTTAGCATGAGAAACATGACTCAAATTTGAACATGGAAACTATGAAAAAAAATCTTGAGGTGAAACCCTAACTCTCCATTTGGTTGTTAAGAAAGTCAAGAAAGCAAAAGAATATGAAATTTTGAATCATATTTATTAAGTTGTATTGCTTTCCTAAGACAGAACTAGACTATTTGACAACCTATTAAGTGTTGAAAATTGAAACTTTTCAATCTTATTCCATTTAACGTATTTGAAACATGCAGTTAGTTACCACTTACAAATAATGTTTTCATAAAATTAGTCCCTTTTTTTAGTCAAAGAGACCTAATTTTTCTCTAATCACTGTACAATCTCTATGGAAGGTAGTTTTAGTGAGTCAAGTTTTGAGGGAGTTTGACTCTATCACTGGCTTTCAGGAAAGTCTTATTCGCTGGGGTTGGGGAGGGATTAGAAAACCAGTTAAGGAAAGGCAGCTACCTATTAAGTAAATGGGGTTACTATTGGTTATACTTGCACAAAAGCCCTCTGAAGAGGAGTCTAATCCCTTGGTTCTCGCATTACAGTGAAGAAACAGTTATTCTATTAATTAAAGTAATTCTCTTTAGCATCAATACATGGCTGTAAAATGTCCTTTTACTTCGCAAAGGGTAACTGCTAACTACTGACATAGAATGTCTTTCTCTACTTTTCTCTGTTCTATCTTAAAGCAAAAATTGTATGTCTCCCCTTTGTAATTTTGTGGAGAGGAAAGGTTTGGGTATTGCCCTATTAGTGAATAGAATGATGTCGCTATACTTCATCTTATATGGTATTACAAGAAAAGTTCTATTTGGACGAACTGGGAAGAGAAGTACTAAATAAGGAACAGAACTTTTTGGGAAAATTTAAATGCCTAATTATTGTCTTTGTCTTGCTGCAAATATGGAAAAGGGGAGAAGTGAGGATTTCTATAAAGTAAAAAAGAGGAGATGGCAAGTTAACGATGGGAAGACGTCTGGTTGGTACAGCTAGCTAGTGATATTAGTAAAAAAAGGGACATTACCCAGTCATTGTCCCATTACTAGCCAGTGATATTAGTGTGAGCAATAGCTGGGTATTGCATACGGCTAATTCAAGAGTGCTTGTAAAGTTAAAAAATATTCAAATCCCCACTTAGTTACTCATTGTGGAAGGAAAGATTAGTTGTTTGGACCATAAGCATTAAAGGCTTAAGCCACATCATAAGATGAGAGCCACAGCAAAGTAAGACGTATGTGTATAGTTGATAATAAATATACTTACTATGTAAAAATAAATATGCAACACAAACTAGTCTTGAATTTAGCGGCATATCAATTCAAAGTTCTAGCTAAAATAATGTGCAAATATTTTTTGAAAACGCATTCAATTAATAAGTTCTAGCTAAAATAACGTACATATATTTTTTGAAAACACATTCAATTAAATAAGTATAAAATTGTAACAGTTAAAAATAAGATAAAAAAATTAGTTAAAAAAAAACCAACACAAGAAAATGAATTTTTGGCATATCAACTAAGTGGGTTAGCTAAATTGATGTCCATACATCCTTTCAACATGCATATGCATCAATTAAATCAAATACCATTTCAAATGTGTAAGAATAAAAGGTTACAATTGATTTTAATCATACATTCTATTATCCTTTTGAAGGAAATTGTTTATTATATGGTTGCTGTTGTAAAAGGCTTGCAACAAAAGATAAAGCTCATTGCAGGAGGAATTATCTCTCATGCATCTTGTGTGTTTAAAAGAAGGTGGTTTAAATCCCAAGATGACCTCTAATTTAAATGCCATTTCACATAATAGTTGCAGGGTTGATGATGGAGAAGTTTGGGTTGTTGAAAATGTTGGGTGATTGGAATCAACAATTTAGCTGGTATTGTTAAATCAAAGGTAAATTGTTAGTAGGAATGATCTTAAGATGGCTTTTGCAATGTTCATTTGTATATTTGGTGTGATTGTAACTGTAGAAAATTTAGCAAATATAAAGATAAAGGAACTCAATTGGTAATGTTGAGAACATGTTAAGGGATGGCTTGTATGCGTAAAGATGTGAAGGACTCTTCTGTGTCGCATATTGAGTACCACCATTGGAATATTTAAGTGCAGTGGAAGTGTTCTGCTAGGTGTACCTGATTGAACATAGATTGTTTTGTCGTATGCTTTTGCTTGTTTTTGACTGTAGTAAGTTGATAGCCAAGGCTAACTTCTACTTTTGCTTGTTGTGAGGCATGCCTCCAAATTCTCACCTTCCTGTTGGAGCATCCTATGTTGTAAATCTATCTTGATGTCTGAAATTTACTTTCCAATTAAAAAAAAAAAAGGTAGTTTTATGTTAATAATAAATAAAAAAGTTCTAATATTATTTTAGCAACTTCTGGTCCATTTGATGGGGAGGAGAAGTGGAAGGAGGGAAAAGCAGACGAATGATAGATTATCCATGGTTAGGTAGAAGGGAAGGAAGAGAAGAGGGCATGTGGCACGATATTCCTTCCTTACATAAGTGCTCCTCTCTTTTTTTTACTTTTTTTTTCCCTCCTTAAAAGAACCCTTTTAACATGTAAGGGTAAAATGGCAAAATGGCAAAATACCTTTTTCCTTCATTCCCTCTCCTTCCTACTCAAACTCAACTTAAAAAAAAAGGAGAGAGGATACTTGCTTCCATTCTCCGGGGATACTTTTTCCATTCATTATCTTCCCTTCCAATTTCCTTGCCTCGTATGAAAAGAATATTGAAGTCTTCAATAGTGCTAATTCAAGACTATTTTTTTTTTCAGTTTCACAAGTAACCACACAGTCAAATAGTAGTTCCAAACCAATTACACTTTTTCTCAAGTACAAATGATAAAAAATCATACCTTTTTTTTAACAGATTTAGGAACTACACACGACAACTAAACCAAGCCCCTCAAAATGGAACTTTGAAATGTAAAATGGTTTTGGTGGTCAATACGCTCAGTACTCGTGACTGGATCGCAAAATTGGGGTAAGAATAAGGTCACTTAATCAAAATTGGCTTAATAACTATGAGTTAGACAATTGATTGTGTATTAAAGTATAGAATTGCAAATATAGGCCGCACTCCTCCCTTCCAATTTCTATCTCCAGTGGAAAAAACAGCAGTGAAATCAACCAGCAAAGAAACCTCTCCCCCCACCGAAATATTAACATCTTGAGTTTTGTTTACTCGTCAACGTCTCTCTCTAAGGTTTCTTAATCTCTTGACTTTTCTCTTTGATTGGTATCTGTTCATGGATTTCTCGTTCTTGTCTACTTCTCTTATTTAATCTCTTCCACTAAAATTTTTACCATGCATCTTCTCAATATTAATCATCATCATTATTCTTGCCTTTATCCCATACAAAGGGAATCTGCTATCTTCTCAATATTAAAATTTTGCACAAATTGAGCCCTAACAGTGGCATGTTCATTGAGAAACTTATGGTGCTCTCTATAATGGATTTTATGTTTTGTGACCATGGGTTTCGCCTTCCTCCCACAAGGGGGTTGTTCTTGCATTATTTTGCAGAAAAAAGTTACAAGAATTTGAGTTTTTGATTCTTAATTTTTTGGCACTCCAAGTCTCCTTCTCTGATTCTCCTCTTCCTTCTAACTTTTGCCCTTCTCTCTCTCTCTCTCTCATCTTCCTTCCCTATGTGTCAACTCTGGAATCAGAAATCTAGCTTTGTTTCGTCCAAACAATATATAACAATTCTTGCTCAACTCAAATTCCAACATAACACAAATTTATGTTGCAATTCTAAATCTTAATCTCAATTCCTTGTGTCCACAACCATCAAAGAGGTACTAGAATATTACACATAAGTATAGCATAATTTAGTTAAAATGTTTCCTGGGTAACAAATTCCCATAACACATTTTTCCTCTGAACTGATGAAGAGAAATAATTGATTTACAGAACTACTGCCATTTACATATCATGAATCACAGAATGAAAGGGGAAAAATAAGCTATGCTTGCACAGTCATTAACTGAAAAATGGATTTGCTGAGAAATGAATTCAATGAAATTCTGAACAATATTAAGGCAATAATATTGAATCGAGTGAAGCAGGCAACAATTAGAGATGAGATGAACTAACAATCCAAGCATCCTGATCATCAAGTGAAATAGGCGAAGAATTAGGAAGTCTGACTTCTCTTGACTGGACTTGAGCTCGGTCGGAGGGTTTTGGAGGCTGCAAAACAAGATAAAATTATATTACTGGAATTTATCCAAATAACTTGGTCTTGCTAATTCTATATGTTTCCCCAGAAAATCTTTTCAAACTTTTCCTGAGAAGGAAATAAAAAAGAATGTAACAATTTACAAATACTAGATTCAAAGGAATATATTACGCAATTTCAACATTATAATTTTCCCAGCTTCATTATGATAAATAAAAATAGTACACACACGAGCGGATATATACATAGAGAGAGAATAAAAATCTTTTCAAACTTTTCCTGAGAAGGAAATAAAAAAGAATGTAACAATTTACAAATTCTAGATCCAAAGGAATATATTACGCAAGTTCAACATTATAACTTTCACAGCTCCATTATACATAAACAAATACAGTACACACACGAATGGATAAATACGTAGACAGAGAGAGAGAGTATAAGGAGGCCGTACCGGATAGGAGAGGAGGGATTGGAAAGAGGAGAGAGAATGGCGAATGGCGTGCATGAGCTCGATCCTCTGAGACGGCGTTGGAGGAGTGGGGCCAAGCAGTGCCGATTCGATGGTAGAGAGGAGTTGCTTTGGGGACACCATTGCTGATTCGTGATAACTGAAACCTTACAAGACTGAGAATAAGAATGTTATACAGTGGAGATTGAAGAGTAAAAAGGCGGGAAATGCCCTAATCGAGGGTTTTAGAGAGAAAGAGATGAACGGAGGGCAGGTGAAATTGAGAAGGTCCGGGGTCTCACTAAACCCTACGCGGAGTTACTGTAGTCGAGTCCTGCCCCGCGCCCCGTATGGAGTCGTGAATAGAACGCGGAGTTAGTGAATTACTGTACGGTTCAATTTCACAGTAATTTTTTTTATTTTATTATAATAGATTAATTGAGTTTCTTGATCTTCTGTTGATATCCGTGTTGGATTTTATCTGATTGATAATTTTAGAGAACACTGAACATAATTTTTAAAGAAAAAATAATTTAAGAGATGAGATCATTTAGGAGAATATTGAACGTAATTTTTAAAGGAAAAATAATTGAAGAAAACAATGAACATTTATTTTTTAAATGAACGGAGTGGAAAAGTTTAGAGTTCACTTGAATAAACGAAGAAGAAAATAAAAAATAATATAAAGAAAAGAAAATATAGCATTAACATGTTTTTATGTTTGAAAATTTTATGAAGAAAAATAATAGTATTATTGTTTGAAAAAGGTAAAATATATATATATATATATATATATATATATATATATATATTTTAATCAATTTATTATCGTACCATTTTATCGTAAAAGTGTATAAAATGGAAAAAGAATTCGTGAAAACAAAATCTAACATATATAAATCATTAGAGAGATGACTAAAACCTACTCTTTACCATTAGAGAGATGACTTCAAATTTTACATTGACTATGACCACGCAGAGATGTCATTAAAGTAACATTTAAAAGGGTGTATTTTGATGCAAGGTTAGCATAGACATTCGTACATATGTCATACACGAACTACTAAGTAGGCATAAAAACAGTGACCGATAAGTGGGAACTGGAGCTACTTATATAATGAGATTCTACGGAGGCCCATTCTTGTTTGGAAATTCCTTTTGATAGCTTTGGCAAAAGGAATTCAAAGAAAACATGTGAACTTGTAGCATATGTGGTTATTATTAGGGGGTGCAAGGGGCAAATTCGAATCCAATTTGAGCTCAGTCCAAAATTTTACAAATTTTGACAATTATTTTTACAATTAGGGTTAGACTTAGATTGAAAATTTTCAACTCAAACATAATTAGGGTTAGATTTGGGTTAAAATTTCATCAACCTGAACCAATTTCAAATTTTATACATATTTTTTATTTTAAATATATTATATATAATACTCAAATTATGATCACATTTTTTTTCAACTTCCTATCTTAATTTATTATACTTTAACACTTTGGAGAATTGATTTTTTAAGAATTTTTTTGAAATTTGCATTAAATTCTTTTTTTTTTGTGATTGGAGTAATATAATCTGAAACTAACAAAAATATCATTTTAAAATTTTAATGTCAAGATTTATGGATAACTCGATGATGTAGAACAATTGGCTTTAGAGTTTAAAGAAGAGATTGACCGAAAATTGGCAAAACGCGCTGGTCCGAAAAAACGGGCATAACTTTTTGCTTGGTTGTCAGAATAACTATTATAATACGTTTTCGGAAAGGGAATTGAGCGCTCTATACGACCCAATTCGGGTGAAACCCAGTTGAGATCGTTTTCATCCTCAAATTCACACTCTAAGGCGGTCTGGCGGGAGGTTCAAGTTTTAGTATTTTCTTTCCCTTTGATAGATTTTCTTTTCCTGTTAGGATTATAATTTCTACAAGTTTTCTTTATTTTTAAGTTTCCTAGTACTGTTAGCATTAGAATTTCTCTATTATAAATATATGTACTGTCATAAGGCAGAGATCAATCAATTTATCAATAAAGTTTTACTTTGATTTACAATTAATTGTCCTGGTGGATTCCAGTTTCTGTATTCTTAGGGTTTACGCTGGTAACCCCTTATACTTCCATTCTGCGTCACTCAAAATTTCAACTCGAGTTGCAAATCCAAATTTAAAATTTCAAGGATGAGTTGGGCTTGGACTGAGTAATTAGGATTGGAGGTTGGGTTAGGGTTGGGGTTGGGTTATAGTTAAAACATTTCATATGTCAACTATCTGAGTTGTACTTCCAATTTGTCCAATCCGTCTGAATTGCAGCCCTAATTATTATATTCTTTTTAGTATCCTCAACCAATAATAAATCATTAAAAACAAATTACGCACACACTCTATTGTCATTCATATGAAATTCATTGTCTTGTTTAATTTGATTCCATTAGTTAGGAGCATGATAAATATTTTTCCCTCTTAAATATATTCTCACATATTTGTGTTTTTTTCCTAAAAAACATAAAAATAGGTGATCTTGGTGATTGGAGAACAAATGTAGGAGATAATCCAACGAAAGAGATGTAAGCTTTGGGTTTTGTATAGATTTTTTTTTTACCCTTTGTGTAGGGATTTCAACATGTTCAAATTTGGTATAGAAATACAGCATGCTCCTACCCAAACTCATCTCAGAAAATCTAATTACCAAACTCGCCTCACTTCGAGTTAGGACTAGTTTGTAGTATCACACTATTTATAAATTAAACAATTAAATACAATCCTAAATGTATTCAAGATAGAAAATTCAAATATAATCATAAATTTTGTTAATCTTATAATTTCAAATCCAAAATATCGTGAAATGTGTCAAAAAGAAAAAATAAATAAATAATAAAATATCTATTTATATATTTTTTCAAAATTAAACGATACGGGTTTGAAGAAGAATGAGTATTTATTCTCATTTTTAAATCGTTTCTTACCCGGTTAGATAAGTAAGGTGGGTCAATTTGTCATCTAACTTTTTAAATAAAATAAAATATTGGCAAAAACTCACATACCCACATTGTTTCTGTGAGGAGAATGTACTAGGTACCATGGGGGCATCGAGAATATACTAGCATCAACCAATATAAACTCTTTGTTTCCTATTATCATGGAAAATAAAAATAAAAGATTATTGGTCGAAGGTACTACATAGTAACTATTTTCAAGGTATTAAATTTTTTTTCCTTTATGAAAACTTTAACTCTCAATCTTCTACTTTAGAATGTGAGAAATTACCAATGGGCTACACTCCAAAATCCTTGTTTTAATGCTCTTGAAATATTTATGACATAGTATCACCGACAACTAAATGCTAACACCTAGTGGCAGGGCTCATTAAAGTAAATACATTTTTACTTATAGTACGTAACAAGATATAATTGGTTGATAATATTAGGGACATAGTATTACTGATACATTAGAGTGTTTTCTGACTACATCTTTTTGTAGTACATCCTTAGTTTTGTTTATTCTAGTCTTTAATTGTTATTATGGGGATTTGTTTGTTCATCATTTTAAAAAATCCTCTGAGAAGTTTGAGCCAAACTGTGAACGTATACATTATAATATCTCCTTTTGTCGTTCAATAAACCATGTTTTCCCTTCTGTTGTTGGTATCGATTTGGATCATTTTTCATGATCTAATTCTCTTCAGCTATTTCTTTCTTTTGAAGTTTCATTTGTTTGGTCTTCTCTTTTTCCACTAAACGTGTCTCTCATGTTATTTGGGTGGCCACAAGATTTTAAGATTGAGAGTGATAATGGGCTTTTGCATCATCAAAACTATTAATGAATAAAATTTGTAATTGGCCAAAAGATTTATTCTTATTTCAGCTCTGCTTCGTCACTTTTCATCCTGGTGGCCGTTGTTGATAGATATATGGGTATAACTTATCCTTGAAAACTAGCTTACAAAGAGAGGGTGCCCATGTGTATATACACTACACATCTCAAAAGTAATCAGGTAATGTGGGACTATGCTAACACCTCCCTTCAACGTCAGGGCTGGAAACACTCAACTCTCCCCCTCCACGCATGGCAGGAGATACAAACTCGACCTATCCCTGCGGTAAACCTACTTTGATACCATGAAAGTTCGAAGAAGAACTTTTGTGTATTTCAATCGCAATAATAGTCTACCATATATTCAGTACAAGAATCATATATACCCTAAAAAACCTAGCTAAAACAAATGAATAAAGGATAAAAGACTACACTACCCATATACAAGGAAAATACGAAAACTACCCATATACAAAGGAAAATAAAACAAAAAATATTCTCTAACACCCTCCTCAAACTCAAGATGTGAATGTGGAAAACATCGAGAGTTTGTTAAGAAGAAAACAAAAATGCATAATAGTGTGAAACTTTGTAAATAAGTCAACCAACTGCATAGTAGATGAGACATAGGGTAGAAAAATAGTGCCAAGCTGTAGATGATGGAGCATAAAGTGACAATCAATCTCAATATGCTTTGTACGCTCATGAAAGACAAAGTTATGAGCAATCTGAATAACACTTTTGTTATCACAGTACATAGGAGTAGGAACAGAAAGAGGAACACCTATACCAGCAAGCAACCATCAAAGCCAAACTATCTCTGTTGTAATAGTAATCATGGCACGATACTCAGTTTCAGCAAATAAGCGGGCAACAACTGTTTGCTTCTTGCTTTTCCAGAAGATGAGAGAATCACCGAGAAAAACACAAAAGCCAGTAGTTGACTTATGATCGATGGAGTCACTAGCCCAATCAGCATCATAAAAAACTCGAAGGTCTAAAGCAGATGTAGAAGAAAACAACAAACTCTAATATAAAATACCATAGAGATAACGCAAAATGCGAAAAACATCAGCCCAGTGAATAGTAGTATAAAAAGACACAAATTAACTAATAATGTGAACTGCATAGGTACGGTTAGGCCGTATAACTATGAGATACACTAAGCTGCCAACCAGAGCTCGATACAAAATAAGATCAACTAAGGGAACACCATCTGAGGAAGTGTAACGAACATTGAGCTCTAAGGGGGTCTCAACTATTCGGGAATTTGTGAGACAAGCTTTATGAATAACTGTCGCCGCATACTTGGACTGAAAAAGAAGATAGCCTTTGGGATAAGAGGCTACTTCAATACCAAGGAAATAGCAGAAAAGACCAAGATCCTTTATTTCAAATTGTTGTTGCAACTGTGACTTCAAAAAAGTAATCCCATATATGTTATCACCAGTCAGAATCATACCATCAACATATAAGAGGAGAATTATACTTCCAGCAGAAGTAGAGCGAAGAAAAAGAGTTGAATCATGATCATTGGAATAAAACTCTAAGCCACAAATTACTGTACATAATTTTAAAAACCAAGTCCTAGGAGCTTGTTTAAGACCATATAATGCCTTATTAAGTTTACACACCTCCCCAGGGATATGAGAAAGACCAAGGGGAGGAACCATATATACTTCCTTAGCTAAATTTCCATTTAAGAAAGCATTTTTGACATACATCTATGAAAGACACTATTGACGAACTGCTGTTACAACAAGGAATGTGCGAATAGTCGTCATTTTAGTAACAAGAGCAAAAGTCTCTTTATAATCAATATTGTACTCCTGTGTAAACCCCTTAGCAATTAGACGTGCCTTATACTTCTCAATAGAACCATCAGATTTGGTTTTGATTTTATAGACCCACTTGTAACCAGCTGCACGTTTATCGGGGGGTAAGGGCACCAACCCACGTGCTAGTCTTATGCAAAGCATATAGCTATTCATCCATAGCCTATTGCCAATGAAAGTTAGGAGTTAGGTTCATAAAAAGAATGAATAGATGCCAAAAGGAACAAAAATTTGCAGAATGACAAGAATTAGAGAAACCAAAATAATCAGGACACTTACGAACTCGCTGAGGATAGCGAGGAGGTGCGGGATCCACATTATCAGAAACTAATGGGGAATCAACTAAGAGAGGAAGAGATGTACTTGTAGAAGAGATAGTGGTATTCCTACGAGTGTAAGTGTGAATGACAGGAGGAAGGACAATTGGAGTAGATGCAGGGATAGAAGATGAAACATTTTGAAAAGTGCTAGAAATGTCATCAGAAAAAGGATCAATATAAAGGAGATTAGACTTACTCAAAATGCTAGAACTAGTAGGAATAGAAAAGAAAAGAATGCGTCCGAGAAACACTACATGATGAGACACATACAACCTTTGTGTAATAGGATCATAGCAACGATAGCCCTTCTGACCCTCACCTTAACCAAGCAAAACACACAAAACAGAACGAGCAGACAACTTAGTACGATCAACTTTAGGAAGAAGAACAAAACAACTACAACCAAAAACTTTTAATAAAAAATAATCAAGAGGCTTACCAAAAAATCTTTCAAAGGAAGAAATACTAGAGGTAATAACAGTTGGAATTCGATTAATAATATGGACAGCAGTAAGAACGACCTCCCCCAAAAAGACACATGGAACACTAGCAGATAACAAAAGAGAACGAGTAGTCTCCATGATATGCCTATGCTTTCGCTTAGCAACATAATTCTGCTTAGGAGTATCAACATAACAAGATTGCAGAAGAGTTTCATCAGTTTTTAGTAAATCAAGAAATAGACTATATCTATATTCACTACCTAAAGTGTGTATTTATACACACTACACATCCTAAAGGTACCCAGGCAATGTGAAATTATGCTAACACTCCCCATCCGAGCCAGGGTTGGAGACACTTGGCTCTCCCCCTCCACACATGGCAGGAGATACGAACTCGACTCATCCCTACGGTACACGTGCTCTGATACCATGATAAACTAATGGGTAGAACTCATCCTTAAAAACCGATTTGTATACAAAGAGATGGTGCCCATGTGTATATACATTACACATCCCAAAGGTACCAAAGCAATGTGGGACTATGCTAACAGGTGTAATGGTTAATATTTTTCAATACCAAGTGAATCATCTGACACCCGATGTGTGTCGATCCTTCAACCAAAATTGTTGTCGGTCGTGCATTATTTGATAGAGTATATGGGTCTGAGTAACCAACAGACTCATTAACATCAATGTTGATTCTACTCATCTTCTTCAACTGTTGTTTCTTTTTGTTTTTTTCCTATTTGATCGGCACAATGTGAATGTCATTTATTATTGTACATCAAAATATGCCAACAACTATCAAACTTAAATTTTTCGTGTGCTTAACTAGCGTACATATGTGTAACTGTTGTCATTTAAAAGAAAAAATTAACAATAATTAGAAGCTGAATATTTAAAATATTTACGAGTTAAATTTAATATAGTAAAGAACTTAACATATCATCATTGTTGTAGCCACTGATCCAATTCATTTCGACGTAGCCTCACATCCAGAAAATTTGTTAATTTTTTTTGGATGTTGGACCAATGATTTGCCAAAGTGCTGTTATTTCAGAAAGATGGAGCACCAAGATGTTGTGCAAATTTTTCGTGAATTCGGTTCCATAACTTCGACGTCTGTTGGTCTGAACCAATTACTGCATCAAAGCTAATGGTCAACCATGCATAACATAAAGCCTCATCTTCAGTTGTGGACGAATTGAGATTCTAGATAATCAGTTACTTTTTGGAAGGTTGTAAGTTATTGGATTGCGGCACTTCTGGATAACCGGTGACTTTTTGGAAGGTTAGGAGTTACTGGATTACGGCACTGCAGTACTACAAAATTGGGATGATTGATGAGATGGAAATTGGGATTTTCCAACGGAGATTCCATAAAATTGATTCAACGGTGGTTGTGAGTGGGATTCAAAAGTGATATTATCTTCGTCGAATGGCAAAAACTCATTGTTTGATTGGTTGAGTTGGGGTTGTAGTTGTAATATGGTGATCGAGAATCTATGGAATTGGATTGAGTATTAAAAAAGGAGCTAAGATTGAGAAAATAAAGGATTAATAACTTGAATGAGTAAATAATATAGATAATTTGGATGTGAAGTAAATGGTAGTAGGAGTTAATGAATTTATAAAGGTGAAAGAAAAGGAAAAAAATAATTTTCTTTGGCCAATAAAGCCGTTTAGGCACTATTTGTGTCAGCTAAATAGTATCAAACTGCTATATTGGCAGTGAAGTGCAGATTTTTTTTAAAAAAAAAAAAATTAGAAAAATGTCTTTTTACGTAATGGTCAAGGCCAAACAGGCCCTTAAGACCGTTGCCAACAGTCCAATTAAAAAATTTGATCGTTGGTACGTGTGAACCAAAAAAAGAAAAAAAGAACTGAAACAACGTCATTTCCGTTAAAGAAAAAATACAATAAAATCCGAGCCCATGATAGCGGGGGTGCCAAAGCCCTTCCACAAGTTCGGACTCAACCATTTTGGTGAACCCATCCCAATGCCTTGGTCACGAGTGGCACAAAATGCAAACAAAGCAACAAACATCGTGGTTATGCTCTGCCGTTTTCATGTCGCATGTGAATCCATCTTTTACATGTCTCTTAGCATTTGGTTATTGAAAAAGGCCCATGACACCATAAAAAAGAGGGCGGCAGTATATTCTATAAGTTTTTTTCTAATTCCATTTTTTTTTTAGTTTTATTTATTTTATTTTTCTTATATCTTGTCAATTTGTTCATAGCATCAACAAACCTGTTATATTTGTTACTGCTGAGATCCTCTTTTGTCATCTTCTTCTGTACATAAATTCCTTTACGTTGACCACTGAAATTTAATTTGAAATCTTAACATTATATTTGCAGTAAGATAATAATATTATTAATTGTCTTTTCATTGATTTATTTACATGTCATCCAAAACTTTAAGTTCTACTCCTTATGGAATATATCAATGCCCAATATACCAAAAGGTCACTGTGAGCAAATGCCATGGTCTAGGGTAATTACTGTTTATCTATAAATAATGCCACCAAATCCAGAACAATATAAGAAAAGGTATCTAGACCTTCTTCTTCCTCCTCTTCACCATCAGAATCGCTAAGCTTTTAAACCAATGGAAGTACTGAACAAGTACATATCAATAAAGAGTCACATAGATGGTGCTCCAGAGGAATCCAATTTTGAGCTTAAGACTGAACCTTTTTCTCTATCAGTTGAGCCCGGTTCGAACGATGTTATAGTGAAAAGTCTCTATGTATCTATTGATCCTTACCAGATAAACCGCATGAAAAAATATAGCTCTTCGCAGGAATATTCAAGTTTTGCAGTTGCCATTACTCCTGGCCAGGTGAGTTGCAGTTGATATAGTAATTTTTCTTGGGGTCAAATATATATATATATATATATATATATATATATATATTAGTTTCCCACTCAGCCTGCATTGTTTATATAGATACTTGTTTGTGTGTACAGGCTATTGATGCCTTTGGTGTGGGGAGAGTTGTGGCTTCTGAACACCCTTCATTTGAAAAAGATGATTTGGTTGGTGGGGTTATCAGCTGGGGAGAGTATAGCATTGTAAGAGGTGGAAACATGTTGAATAAGTTGGACACCATGGGCTTTCCGTTGTCTTACCATGTTGGAATTCTAGGTAACTTTCATCATCATCGTCATCCCTACCAATACCCAATACCTTGCTTGTTGATATATAATATGATATTTCTTCGTCTTTGAAAGTACGTCCATTTGAGGTAATGTTATTGTACTCTAACAACACACTACACACTCTGTTTGTTGTTCGCTCTTATAGCATTTAGTGGGCTTACAGCCTATAGTGGGTTTTTCCAAGTCTGTAAGCCAAAGAAGGGAGAGAAAGTGTTTGTATCTGCTGCTTCTGGATCGGTTGGAAATTTGGTTGGACAGTACGCAAAGCTATTTGGGTGCTATGTTGTTGGCTGTGCTGGAAGCAAACAAAAGGTCAGCTTCTTGATTCCTAGCTTAGTCTCAATAATTCGAGATTTAAATCAAATTAGGGGAAATTAGTTTAATTTCCCAATCCTAGCTTGTCAGATTCATTAAATCAATACTACTGTGATAGAAATACAATACACCAGAGACCATGGTTACTAGCTGGTTGGTTTTTGACTTTTTAGTACTTAATAGAATTAATCATAAATCCTCAACCATGAGTTAGTTTTTAACTTGAAATTTAGGTAGAGTTGCTGAAAGAGAAGCTTGGTTTTGATGATGCATTCAACTACAAAGAAGAAACTGATTTGAAATCTGCTCTCAAGAAGTAAGATTCTCTCTTAATTCCAGTGGTTTGAATATTATTGATGAAGTTCAATTTAGAGATAAATTAACAATCATATATATAGTCAGTGAGTTTTTAAAATGCGCGCATATATAGTGGCAGTCCACTATATGTATTATATGATTTAAGAAGAGTGTGTCCACTTGCATTTGTTTTGACAGGTACTTCCCTGATGGAATTGATATATACTTTGACAATGTGGGAGCTGAGATGCTAGAAGCAGCAGTGGCTAACATGAACTCTTTTGGTAGAGTTGCAGCTTGTGGAGTAATTTCCGAATACACAGATGCTGGGAAACGAGCTGCCCCAAACATGCTAGATGTTGTGTACAAGAGAGTCACAATCCAAGGATTTTTAGCTGCTGATTTCATGAACGTGTACGCAGATTTCATTTCGACGACAACTGATCACCTCCGAACTGGCAAACTTGATGTGCTTGAAGACATTTCAGTGGGTTTGCAGAGTGTCCCGACTGCTTTTATCGGCCTCTTTCGTGGTGATAATGTTGGGAAAAAGATTGTTCAAATAGCAGATGCTTAAAACTCATTTTGTATAAACAATCTGCTAGAATATGAGTTGTTGTATTTGTTCACAAGGATTTACTAGTTTAAATCCAAGTAATTGAGAAATTTTCCATATGGATAATGGATCTCCTCAATGTCAGAGTGTGTATCCACTTAATCTGAGCCCAATAAAAATCTCATAGAGGCTTTTGGTTATCTTCTTATTGCGATTCAGATGGAATATTATTGGAGTTGCTAAACAGAGCAGAAAATATTTCTTTATGCTCATCAGTAAGAAATACAGCTCTTCAATGGTGAATTTCTCCACTATAATGGTGAAATTTCACAAACCGGAGAGGATTTTGATTCCCTCTTACAAAGCTACAAGTCTTACAGTTGGCAAATTACTCCTAGTCCTGCCCAGGTAGTCATTGTTTCTATAATTTCTCAAAGATAAAGAAAGGCATTATATATATATATATATATATATATATATATATATATATATCCAAGAGGGAGGATTACTTTGGAGTCT
Source organism: Cornus controversa (assembly GCA_026545225.1). Taxonomy (NCBI): domain Eukaryota; kingdom Viridiplantae; phylum Streptophyta; class Magnoliopsida; order Cornales; family Cornaceae; genus Cornus; species Cornus controversa. The sequence goes on along the minus strand of CM048851.1, from coordinate 61,426,079 downwards.
ATCCAAGGAATCTGACTTTTGTTTGAAAAAGATGGATCTTGAACCGTATTGTTTGATGAGCGCGCGAAATGTATACAAATGTTTTCGGTGTTCATCAATGGACGGGAAAAAAATAGACGGGAAAAAAATGAGGACCTCATCAATATAAATAAGAGCAAATTTTAATTTACTATGGTCCTGTTTGGTTGGCCTGTTTTGTTATTGATTTTGTGTCATGTTATAATTTTTTTGGCCCAAAACATGTTTGGATTATGCTAGTTTGGTTTCAAAAAGTCTAAAAGCAATATCAATTTTGGTCCAAAATGTATCACCGAATTCATGATATTGTTATGTTTTTATCACTAGAGGCGACCCAATTCCATATCAGTTTGATTTTGTGTTATGTTATTATTTTTTTGGCCCAAAACATGTTTGGATTATGCTAGTTTGGTTTCAAAAGTCTAAAAACAATATCAATTTTGGTCCAAAATGTATCACCGAATTCATGATATTGTTATGTTTTTATTACTGTAGCGGCCCAATTCCATATCAGTTACTGTAGCGGAGGAAACGCGATCCAACTTAACACACCTAAAGCGCAACACATATAAAAACCCGTCTGAAAACACCGAGTCCATTTTTGTCTGATATTTCTCTCTCCTCGCTCTGGCGATTTGAAGGCGATTCACCTAAGAAACCTTAGATCTTTTCTTGAAGACCTCTTGTGCTCTCTGATTTCTCTGTTATTTGTTGTATTGTTTGTATAATCCCTTTTCAATGAATCTGCCCTATAATTATAGTTGATTTTTTTTGTTGAGAAGGATGTTGATTTTGGTGTATAATGTTGTCTGATTGTTGAATTTGTGATGATTGGGTGTTAAATTTGGATTTGGTGTTGACGGGTTTTTGAGCATGCCTATTGTCTTCTTTTGTTGATTGCTAGTAATAGTAGTAGTTAGAATCTAGTGGATTTGGTGTTGATGGGTTGTCCGGCATGCCTATATTGTTATATTTGTTTTAAAAAAAGAAGGAAATTTTCAATACTATAAGATAAAATTGATGTTTTAATTGTTGTTGTCATAATCATGATGTTCCTAGTTTCTAAAATGATTCTGTGCGTAGATAAACAAAGATGAAACAAAAAAATCTTTGAGCTGAAATTATTTTGTTTATAGAGAGAGTATAAGGGAAAGCTGAACCATAGTGTGTAACAGTAGTACTTTTAATGTGCATGTTAATGGTTTTTTCATCAAACCTTTGATTAGCCATTAGATAAGAATTTTATACTCAGTATGAATTGTATTTATTAATTATTGATTGTTTTAAGGAGAGTCAAACAGATGCATATTGTAAATCATGAGTGATGAAAATATAAAGCCCCATTAGGAACTTAAACCATTAATCCTCTACCACAAGGACTTGAACTGATTTTAATGGTGAGATATAGACTTTTAGTTGCTGTCACATCTCATTTGTTGCCTTAGTGCTTATTAACCTATCATCATGTGGGTCTGTTATATAATAGAGCATATATTATAGTAAATTTGAATATGAGAAAATAAATGTGTGAATATATTTTGAGTGCTTGAGTCCTAATCTGTAATCTGTATTGTTCAAATCTGTAGATTATTTGAAATTTTTAGGTGATACATAATAAGTTTTAGAAACACTAGGTATCAAGATTACTCTTTTATCTAAAACAGAGGGTTTGAGAAAGAAAATGAGATATAAAAATTCTATTTTTTTGATTTTGATATTAAAAAAATTAGTACTATAGCTGAAGTATGAAGTAAGTCACTACTGACTTGGATTAAACATCATTCTTGATAAGACCATTTTAAATCAAGTAGCTATTTATCCTTACAAAACTTAGATTCTAATTTTAGTTCCACCTGGTATTGTGGAATCATATAAGAAACTTTTTCATGTGTGTTAGTTAATTGTGCTAAATAGTTTCCATGTGTTTATGTAGGCTGTTAATCAACTAGGTGATGCATTATTTGGTTTTAATTTTAACTGCAGAGGCCAGCAAGTATGTTGAAGAACAAGTATGAATATGATTGTTTTTACAAAAATTGATCCTTATCATAGATGTTATTTGTTGATCTTATGGTTGAAGTTATACATATTCTATAGCATGAACCTGTTTAACTGTTTTTTGGAGAGTGAACAAATTGCATCAAATCACATGAGGAGTCGAGGACAATGGTCCTCCACTCCTAAATTAAATATAATGACCAAATCAAAGATGATTGTTGGCTATAATGTTAGGGCGGCTCAATAAAATTTGAGGCCTTAGATGAAAAATAAAAAGGTGGCATTATGTTTAAAATATTAATATCAAATAATAGTTAATAATTTTTATTTAAAAACCATTCTTCTTACTTTTTAAGATGCAAAGTTACTAATTAGATGACTTGGTTGTTTAATTTTTACCTTTTTTTTTTGTTAAATTTTGATTATTAATTATAATAAATTTATTAGGAGCTCTTTTTTTATATTGAATTATTTTATGTATTTTACTCTTTTTTTTAAAAATTTTTAATATCGTGATTCATATTTTTTATTGGACTTAATCAATAATATAAATAAAAATGGCCACAAACTAAATATACAATTTCTATGATAAAAAATAATAATAAAAGTACAAAATAAATTAAGTTAAAGAACAATAGAATCTAATGTTATAAAAATCTTGTCCAATGCTCCAACAAATTCTTCACGATTTTACTACTATTTTGTAGCTCTCCATTAAGTTATTGAACTCAAATAGAAAATCAGTACTTTCTTGTTAGTAAGAAAACAAATATAGAAGAGTCTAAAAATAACAAAATATGTAAGAGAATAAAATATATAATATATATAGAAGATGAAGTGAGATCGTGTGACAAATAGATTCATGGAGAGACTGTACTAATATTAATACACCCCGGTTAGCTGAAAGAGGAGAGGAGAAAAAAAAATATGTGTAAGAATGATAAGAGAAAGGAGAACGTAAGATATAATAATAAAAATTAAAAATAGAAGTTTAAAAGAGAAAATCTAGGAGTAGATGGAAAGTTTTGACAGTTTTCAATACTACTCATCCAATGAAAGTAAAATAAATTAAATTATAGAAATCTACTCTAATTGGTTGAGGCTTAAATATAAGAAAATTAAATTTTTTAGAGGACTAATAAATGAATCCTATTGGTTGGGGTCTTAGGAGACTTCCTAAGGCTCCAGCCGGCCCTGCTCATTGCTGAATGACCTACTTGTCTTTTTTCTTCTTTTATATTCAATTTTTTTCCCGGGCAAATATAATGAACTTTTACTTGACTAAAGTGAAAAGAATAAAAAAAAAATAAGAGAAAAGAAAAGCACATTGTCATGAAATTTTAAAATCCAGTGTACATGGATTTCCAAGGACATACAAACAATGTCACACAATTATTGTACCAAAACTCAAGTAAATGGTAAGTAACAGAAGGTAAGATATTGGTGAAGGGCAAATTTGGGAGTAAAGTTTATGAACTTTTGACTTTCATACTCCTATTGTTTTATTTACAAAACTTTTTCCCATGTTTTGTTGTAGGTACCGGAGTGGCTAGCAAATCCTGTATTCAAGTACGAAGTGCATAAAGCCAAAAATAACTTGAAGAATTTTAAAATTCTGAAAGACTTTTATGAAGGCCTGACATTTTTTTTTCTACTTGTTAGTTTGAATTTGTGGTACACAATTGGGAGTTAGATTCATTTTTGTAATGAAATTGAATATTGTAATGCTATTTTGTAATGAAATCTGATTTTTTTAAAATTTGTGTCGATTTTTTGTGTTGAAATAAATAGAATTGTGTAGAAATTTAATTGAACTGCAACAGAAGAGCATATAACGACTAAACCAGATGGTGCAAATATACATGAATTTGTCACCAGTATACTTTAGCGATGAAAGCTGATCATAACTCAACCAATTTTTTTTTTAAAAATCATAACAATACTATGTAATTTTTTTATGAAAATATTAACAAAACTTGCCAGTTTTAATGTTTTTGTAAACTTCAACAACTGACTTAAAACAAAAAATCCATACAGGTTTTACCAAACATAGTTTTTTTTGGCAATAGTTGGAGTTATCAAATATGTTTTCAGTGTTTTGGTTTCAAAGTTTTTAAAACGCACTAACGATACCAAACATGTTATGCATTATCTGTTTTCGTAAATCATGAAACACAACAATATTATCAAACTCGTTGTCAATTAATATTTAAAACACTAATATAACATAACACATGTTATGTTATTTGCTAAAACAAAAATCAATATCAAAACACTCATCCAAACAGCCCTCTAAGGGTTGAAAATATTATTCATTTTGTGGTGTGAGCCCTCACATATATTTTCTTACTTTTTAATATAATTTTGGGCTGATCCACAAGCCTCATTGTCTGGGTCCATGGGTCTAAAATACAAACTCAGGCCCGGTCACCTAATGAACCAACCAAGCCCAGCCCACTGAAATAGCCAATGGGCCTGTCTAGGCAGTGGGCCGTTCCGTGATTCCAATCCTATGATAATTTCAAATCCTACAAAAATTGGTCCCAAGGAGTGAGAAGGAAGAGGGAGAAAGATGAGAGAGTAATCTTTCGAGGCCTACTTTAAAAACCTACAATAAATTGGATCCAAAATAAGTCTCAATTCCGAAAAGTTAACAAAATATATATCTTTTGAGTTTTTTTTAACCTTATAATTCTACAAACTACAACTACCCTTCTTTGAGTTGGCGGAAGGGTAGTTTTAGAATTATATATTTAATGTTAATGTAACTCATAGTTCTTATGAATTTCATCTCTTCTCTTCTCTTCTTTTATTTAATGTAGATTTATATTTTATGATTTAATTTATTCAAATGTCAACTTTTTCAAATTAATTTCTTTTGTATGTGTTAAATGCGTAAAATGAAGTATATTGTGTAAAGTTACAAAACAGAAAAAAAATTCATTTCCATCTAAAATCAATATATTGAAATGTACAGGGAGATTGTAAAAAAAACCGTGTGATATACATATAGTCCATATACCTCTCACGTAGTAAAAAAATGCAGTAAAAAACACTCCCTAAGGTACAAAATTGTTCAAATAAAGACTTATCCATTCAAAAAGACTAAAATGACCTTAAATCAACATAATAAAACAATATTACAAAAATAGGTTAAAGTAAAATTACCATTTTGGACAAGATCTCTCATTCCGTTCTCACTTTCTTAATTCCTCTATTTTTGTAGTGTTTGGTGGATCGGTTGATACAAAGATATGCTTGTGGAGGAGGGAGGAGGAGGATCACACGTGTGTCAGTGTTGACGGGGCACACCAAGCCAGTGAAGTGTTTGGCGGTGAAGGAAGATAATGGTGGTGGTGGTGGTGATGGTGATCGGAGCTCGTGGGTGGTGTATAGTGGGAGTTTGTATGAAAGGAAAAAACTTAGTCTTAGGTATTGTTGACTTGATTGATTTTGCATATATGTGAAGAGTAGAACAGGGGTACTACCGTATAATAGAAGCAATGAAACTTGAAATATATGTTATGGTCAGTATGTTTGGTTGTCACTTTTCTTTTTCTGTCTTTTTTTTCTTCACACATACAGAGTACCTACCCGATCTGTCCTGCCCCCTCTCTCTCTCTCAATCTATCTGTATACGTGTATATATATATACTTATATTGTTTGTTTGATATCAGGGTTTCAATTGAGTTCTGGGTCATTACCTTTTGTATGTATATTTGCATCTCTAGCCGCTTTGATGTTCAATTGCGATTGAAGGGAGGACAGTGGAGACCCATCTTTTAGATTAATTTAATTGTTTGAAATATTATTTAATTGTGTGCATAGTCAAATTTTGAAAAAGTTGTTGTGGAATTAAATTGTGAAGATCCTGATCTCGTCGAATAAAATGTTGACGTGACTAACTAAAATTTGAATTTGGATAAACAAATATAGAGAGAGAAACTTATCAGGATGGGAAAAGGTTCAAAAATTAATATTTAATATACCATTTGCATGAGGGGTATTTTAGGTATGTTAAAGGGCGAAATTGGAACAAAATATTTATTTTATGTCAAAAAGTAGTCCAAGAAGAGTATATGCACATTTTTGTAAAAATAACAATCGATACAAATCATTTTAAAAAGTAAGTATTAATTTTGTACAAATCATATTTTTCCCACTTTACCCTAATATATATCAATATATATATTAGAACTGAACGATGTATTTAATAATATAGAGAAATCAGTAGGTATTTTATTATAATAATAATAAAAAAAACAGATTGAGAAACTCTTTAAGGGAAAAAAAATGAACAGTTAAAAAAACTGATTACAATAAAATTGTCCTTTGGAATAAAAACTGATTAACCCAACAGTGACTAATGAGCCTCACTTACTTCTGGGCCAATTCAGTCACACCCAATGTATTGCAGAATACAAGTCTCTGAACAGGAATTTCTCTCAGACTAGGACATAACCCTTTAATTATATATATGTGTATATATATATTTTTTCAACTCAAGAGTTCTGTGTTTTATGGTGATATTATTGGTTGGCAATATTAATTTTTTTCAAATCTTACTTTGCCATACAAAAATATACCATTGTGTGAACCTATTACATATTAGCTAGTGTCTCTTTACTAAAAATTTCAAAGTTAAAATGTTGGTTAATCACTTAATCTAGTGTCATATTAAAAAAATAACAATAACTAAAAAATAAAGGTCAAATACACTAAACCTTCCATAGTTTCATAGTTTCAAAATGATGTACAATACCCACTCTAATTTTTTTTTGGATGCAATAAGTCCCCTCAATTTACAAAATAGTGCAAATTGCACCAATATGAATTAAAAATGACATAATATCCCTGTAGATAAAGAAATAGAATAAAAAAACATAAAATAAAATCCCTATGCCACACTGTTCATCACCATCATTTCGGTCTCCTCTGCCACGTTCACCAACTCCAACCATGGCAAGCCGAGCTCCATCGTACACTTTTTATCCATAGATGATTGAATAGCGGCGGTGGCGCAGTGGTTGTGCTATGGTGGGCATGGGATGGTAGCGGTGCAATGGTCACGATGTGGGGATGGGGCTGGGATGGTGGTGAAGTGGGCATATGAGGATGGTGGCGGCACAGTGGCCGTGTTGTGGATGGTGGAGGCGTGTTCAAGTCAGTAGGGATTGTGTAAATTATGATTAGAGAGAAGATGTTTGATTTTTTAAAATGTCAATAATACCCATAGTTTTTTAGGGGGAATTGCAATAAACCCACCTCGACTCCACTTGTAGTGTTTCGTAATAGACCTCCCTTAGAATGGTGGGCATAAATCTTGTCTAAGAAAATGTCAATAATACCCATATTTGGTCTTCATACCCGCCTTTGATTAGTTGGAGAAAGATGTTTTGCTAAAAAAATTTTTAAAAAAGAATTTATTGTAAAATGCTACAAGAAGGGTTTATTGCAATTCGCCGTATTTTTTTTTTATAATGCGTCAAGTTCTAATAAAGTTATATTTGTCCAACAAGGGTGACAAAGCTAACCTCGCCAGCTATTAATTTATTATATATGTAAAATATATTTTCTTAGTTTTAATAGAATTTTGGGCGGGCCCACAAGCCTCACTGGCTGGGCTCCATGGTCTGAAACACAAACTCGGGCGACCTAATAAACGAGCCAAGCAAGCCCAGCCAACTGAAATGTCCAATGGGCCGATCTGGGCATTGGGCCCTTTCGTGACTGCCAGTGGTAGCCTATCAGTAGCGATGTTTGTTAGTGATCAGTAATAATTCAATATATATATTGTATTATGAAGAGGTTTGCATGCATAGACTACAAAAACATGAAAAGACAAATAAATGATCAACATAGACTATAAAAACATGAAAAGGCAAATGATCGACGATGTTTCAGAACTCAGAGTACAGAAGCTGGTATTCTAGTTTAAAAGATGAGTACGTAGCTAGTCCAGAATCAGATCGAAGCAAAAGAACATGAACATAAACCTAAACTACCTGAACCAGAATCTCCAGATGCAACATAGACATAGAACTAAGAGCTAGCAACATAAAAGTAAACAATATGAGAGATAGTGGGACTAGTACTCCGGATATTACAGACATATAACAGAGAAACTAGTCAACAGATCATCAAAGTCAGATAGTCCCGATCTACTAAGAAGATGAAGCTAGCGCGGACTGCTCGCGGTCGGGGAAGAGCCATACTGGAAGGGCCTCGTTACCAACACGGGGTGGGCATACCCTTCGAGAACATAGAACACAGGGGAAAAATAGCACTCCACGGTCATGTTCGCCAATAACGCGAACATCCCCTCTATGCTGACATTCTGTGTAGAAACGGCCTCCATTTCCGAACATCATAAGAAATATATGCAATGCCTCACAGGTAGCAAATATGAGAGGATATATCGAGAAATGGAGAGGGGTCTTGCGTTTGGTTAGCCTCAATATCAGGTCTGTCAATGACAGAATCACGCTGGCTAATCCAACAATCAGTCCTAGAAACTGAATCAGAGAGCCATAGTAGCGACCTGGAACATGGTGATCATCTCCATGAGCTGGATACCGGAAGCCGGTCCGCGTCCACCGTGCACGCTCAGCATGGCCCCTCAACAGAAAGTCTGCTATGGCAAGAAGAAAGGAGATAGTAACCATACCAAAGGCTACCGCGTAATAACCAATAAGACCAGTCCTAGCTGCTTCCTCCTCAAACACACAACACAAGGCCTCACACACAACGCTGCCGATCCCCACCAGCAGCTGAAAATGAAAGAATACCAGAAAAATTCTGAATAAATTTGTTTAATCTATCGAGTAAATAAATAATCCAGAGAAAAGGGCCAACTAATGATCTCAGGAAGTTTTTCCAAGCAATTAAAAATTAAAGTCATTGCCAGCAATTGTATGCCCAAATGCACAGTTTTAATTAGTAAACATTATCCCCCATCTTCATTACATTGTCAGCAGTAGGATGAACCTGCCTCCAGAATGAAAATCACATGAGCTTGAGAAAACCATCTTCATTACATTGTCAGCAGTAGGATGAACCTGCCTCCAGAATGAAAATCACATGAGCTTGAGAAAACCAGTAGCCCTAAACATGCAAAGTACTTACATGACATTGGTCATCTTGCATACCCACAACAAGTGGAATTTTTTAGACAAGATTATATTACATACTTCGATTTGAATAAAGTATACAAACAGCCATTAAAAAGATCCCAAGATCTATCAACAAACTAAAAAAATATTCGAGAAAGTAATACCTGAAATGTGAAACGAGAAAAGAATGCTCTACGCAAAACCTGCATCGTCGGAAAATCCAGTACGGTCACGACAGGAATTACACCAAATTGGAGCGGTGGAACGTTTGCATTCATACTCATATATCAAGAAGAAAAGAATATTAGAGAGAGAAATATCAAAATGATAAGAAGAGAGGGACAGAGAGACTGTGTGTGAAGAAGATGGGCATTTCTAGTGTTTACTTTGCCTTATATAGTGAAGGGTGAGATTCGGTTTGAAGAGAGATATAGGGAGTGTAAGTGGGCGATGGTCTTAACGATTTTCAGTACGTATATATATTTATATATATGTGTGTATGTATTTTGAATAGAGGTCTCGCGAGGTAAAATAGTGATGTGTGTGTTAGTACTCTCGTTGGTGAGGACGAGAAACAGATGGTTATAACCGTCTCAAGAAATGAGCTGTCATTTTGTTATATATATATATATATATATATGTATATATCTGTATTTTGAATACAGGTCTCGCGAGGTAAAATGGTGGTGTGTCGTTGGTGAGGACGAGAGTTGGTGGTGTGTCGATGGTGAGGACGAGAGTTGGTTATATATATATATATATATATATATATATATATATATCATAACCGTCTCAAGTACTGAGGGGTGTCAATTAGTTAAACTAATGAGTTGTCAATGAATTGTCAATTAGTTAAATATGTTAACATATACAGTTGGTTATATATATATATATATATATATCATAACTGAAACTGAATCAGCAAGTCAATGCCTTAAAATGAACAATAAAGTTGTTATATAAGAATGTGAACTTAACTTAACGTTAACAACATGAGCATAATAGTAATATTAATACTTATTATATTAAAAAAAAAGAAAGACAGAGAGAGTTGAAATCTAAACCATGCATATATGGATTGATCATTCTTTGATGGATAAGCATAATTCATCTTTAGATTGCACCTCCAGTTGACACTCTTCAGCTACAACCTTCACTGATCTCCTCCTCTTTGTTATGAAAATTCTAATAGAAGATGTTATAACAATGTAGGCATGGACAATGTAAAGGAAGATGTACGTTAAAAATATGTTCATGTGGTGGTGGTAGTGACTCTTTAATGTTTCTGTAAAGTTAATTATAAACACAATAGTAGCAGTGATGTAGCACAATATGAACATCGTAAGATCATACACCATTTCAGGGTCCATATTTATCCTGCACAATGGAGAGAGAGAGAGATTAGAGTTTTTCAAAGATTTAAAGAAGGAAAAATTATACTTTGGTGACCAATTTTTTTTTAAAAAATACTTTACAGTAACCTTAATTTCAATAAAAAAAGATAAATAGTGACCAGATTTGAAAAATAATTGTCAATAAGTGATCATTTAACTTTAATATCCAAAATATCATTCTTTTTATCTAGGGTTTTCCAATTCCTTCTTCATATTCTTCAACCCAACCTCTAAATATCAAAAACATCAAAAGTTATAATATTAATATATGTTGTTATTATGCATACAACTTAGTCAAAATTCAAAAAACTGTTATCAATTTTGTTTATCCATTGAATCAAACTACAAATAGATTTAACTGTTTGAAAATTTTACTTTATAAACAAAGATGTATGTTTAAGGTTGATTTTGAGAATGTTAAGAAATACGGATACAATTTTGTTTATCCATTGAATCAAACTACAAATATACGGTGAACGTTGCTATTAATTAATTTATGAGATGAATTAAGAGTCCACTGACTATGTAGTGGTGATTTAGATGTATAGAGTCGAGATATATAAATCATCAATTTACATAATCAGAAATATAGTCCACATTCACTGATATAGTTGGACATTCTATCCAGTAAAATGTAGCACGTTGATTTTTATGAAATACTATGAAATATGGTGGTGGTTTATCTTAGTCATTTGAGTGATAGACTCAAAATCATACGTGTTAATGTATATGACACATTAAATACGATCGTCGATAAGTGAAAATTATAATAGTTCGTTGTCATAATAATTTTAGAGATTTTATAAAAAGGTAGATTCAATAAAAATAGAGGCTTTTACAAATATATATATATATATATATATATATATATATATATATATATATATATAGAGAGAGAGAGAGAGAGAGAGAGAGAGAGAGAGATTTATACATATTATCGTGTAATAAATAATTTGTAGAATAAAGAATTGTGGGGTTGCCCATGAAAACCCTGAATATATTGTACTTGGAGAGCAGATATGTTCTAAGGGGAAGAACAAATAAAAATCTCTCAAGGAGAAGAAGACACCATGAAACTGAATCAGCAAGTCAATGCCTTAAAATGAATAATAAAGTTGTTATATAAGAATGTGAACTTAACTTAACGTTAACAACATGAGCATAATAGTAATAGTAATAATTATTATATTAAAAAAAAAGAAAGATAGAGAGAAAGTTAAAATCTAAACCATGCATATATGGATTGATCATTCTTTGATGGATAAGCATAATTCATCTTTAGATTGCACCTCCAGTTGACACTCTTCAGCTACAACCTTCACTGATCTCCTCCTCATTGTTATGAAAAGTCTAATAGAAGATGCTATAACAATGTAGGCATCGAATATGTAAAGGAAGATGTTAAAAATTTGTTCATGTGGTGGTGGTAGTGACTCTTTAGATGTTTCTGTAAAGTTAATTATAAACACAATAGTAACAGCAAGGATGCAGCACAATATGAACACCGTAAGATCATACACCATTTCAGGGTCCATATTTATCCTGCACAATGGAGAGAGAGAGATTAGAGTTTTTCAAAGATTTAAAGAAGGAAAAATTATACATTGGTGACCAAAATTTAAAAAAAAAATACTTTATAGTGACCTTAATTTCAATAAAAAAAGATAAATAGTGCCCGGACTTGAAAAGTAATTGTTAATAAGTGATCATTTAACTTTAATGTCCAAAATATCATTCTTTTTATCTAGGGTTTTCCAATTCCTTCTTCATATTCTTCAACCCAACCTCTAAATATCAAAAGCATCAAAAGTTATAATATTAATAAATGTTGTTATTATGCATACAACTTAGTCAAAATTCAAAAAACTGGGATCAATTTTGTTTATCCATTGAATCAAACTACAAATAGATTTAACTGTTTGAAAATTTTACTTTATAAACAGAGATGTATGTTTAAGGTTGATTTTGAGATTGTTACGAAATACGGATACATTTTGACCTCTGTTATTTGATGTCTAATCCAGATTTGGACCTTGATGTCTAGATGTTATGAAATTTTCCAAGGTTGTGTTAGAACCCGGGGAAAGAAAATAAAAAATATGTATATGTATGTATATATATTTGAAGTTTTCTTTTTTTTTTGCTTGTTTGCGTTGGAAAATTGTTGAACCTTTACCAAGGAATCTCCATCTCCTTCCTTCTATGGCTTTTGAAGTTTTTGCTATTTGGGGGTGGGATTTTTTTTTTGGTAAATATATTTGGGGTATCTCGATCTCCTTCCTTCTATGGCTTTTGAAGTTTCTGCTATGGAAAAATTATATTTAAGTGACCAAAATTAAAGATAATTATTTTATAGTGACCATAAAGTACGAATAGTTACCAATTCAAAAATTATATGGCTCTTTAGTGACAATTTTAGACTCAATTACAAAAACAAATTTCCCTCATCTCTCCCTCCCCCAACTGAAAACATTGCCTATACACACTCTTGCATATACTATGTATATCAATTGCAAATACTAATAATATAAATATGGTGAATCTATATTCTAAATACAGTTCCAAATCATTCATTTTTTTTAACTTTCTCTTATATGGTATTTATCTATTATTAAGTCTATCTTGTTTAATTGAACCTTTAAATATGATGAATATACAATTAGGATTTCTACAGGTTTGAACTATCCGCCTCAACTGTACATGTACGTATCTCCGTAAAATACAATCGAAACCATATGTGTGTGTGTGTGTGTATATATATATATATACATATGGTTTCGATTGTATTAATTGTGACTTAAGTTTCTAATCCTATATTAGGTCAGATGCATAATAAAACGTGAGAAGTATTATGTTTAATTAGTTAATCATTTTTAGTAATTACATAAAACACTTTGACAAAACTATCCTCAAGTGGTTTCTAAAGAGCAATTTTGTTTTAGGATTGGTGACTGTTCATCTTTTTATATCTTTAGTGTCACTTTAAAGCAATTATTTTTTAATTTTGGTCATTGAAATATAATTTTACCTCTGCTATTTGTGGTGAGAATTTTTTGCTAAGGATATTTTGGACTGGAGTTGGGGAAGACGAAGAGAAGATTGAACATCTATGTAAAGAAGCAAGGGTCGTTGCCAAGAATTTGAACAAATGGGTACGAACGTAAGCACTCTACCACATATAAAGATCTAATATCTTTTAGACAACAAAATATCAAAATAACATTATATTATAACTATACCAAATCAGAGAGACCCGAATAGCGATGTGCCGCTCTCCCTCACCTTATACTATGTATTGTTTGTACATTCTCCAACTCAATTTGGCAGCGCATACGACAGAAATGCAAATTCTACATTGGGGACTGCTCTTGGCTAGAGATAATTAGCTTGGCATCCAATCATTGGAGGGCAAACACAATCGAAAACTCTATCAACAAGCTTGCTCTGTCTACATCCATCCACACCATCTGGTTACAACGCAACTCTCGATTATACGGCAACAAAAGAAGCTCCCAAGTCATCATCCTCAACAAAATCATGTCTTTGATTCAAAATCGACTCAAATGTTTAAAACTCAAGGAATCAATTTAGACAAGGTTAGCCCTAGATGAATGGGAGCTCCCTGATCCGTTGATTCGTCCGCCGGCTCGATCTATGACTGGGATTTGCTTCAATCATTTAAAGAATTTGATTGAATTAAATTCCCAATTCCCAAATTCCGAATCACGAATGTAATGATCAAAACATACATTTGGACTAGTTATAGGGTTCTGGTGTATCTCAGGCACAAGCTAGCTTGGGTTGGATTTGATACTAATGTTTATCTCTTACGTTTTTTTTGAGGAATTGGGCCCTGGTTGTCAAGCCTGTTTGATGGCCCATGACCTTTAGCCTCTAACTTTGTAAAACTTTTTTCTATACATTTAACTTGAACTTTAAAAGAAAAAAAAAAAAAAGTGAATGAGTAGTAAAAAAAAGCTCTCATTAAGTTTGTTTTATTACCATATAAAACTTGTAAGTTATATAAATTGCACTAAGACCCAAAATTAATATTATTTATCACATGTAAAGAAAAATTTTCAAAAATTAAGTGAGTACGTACCCACTAAGGACTCAATAGCTCCAGCCCTGTAAAGAATAAAGGTTGTTTCGGACATTAAATTTAAATGATCATTCTTAGGCAATTATGCTTTAGATATGTCACTATTTATCTTTTCTTGAGTGTATAGTTATTGTAAAGTAAAACTTTTTCAATTTTGGTCACTAAAATTTAATTTTCCTTTAGAGGAAGAAAAATTAGTAAAAGTCAGCTTGGGGAGGGGGAGAAAAATGTGATCAAAATTGGGAGAGATATTGCCATCTCTAATGCTAGTATATAAGCATTTTATTTAAAATTAATAATTAAAAACAAAAGCAAAGAATTCCAAACTACCCCAATTACTGGTGCATCTTTTAAAGAGAGAAAAAGAAGACACATGACCATTTTGATAGAATATGTATCGTGCATGTGGGATTTTTCATTCAATTATAAAAACCCATGGGTGAATGGCGGCCGGAGCCACCTTCGGACCAGTGAGATTTTTCATTTAATTACATTTTTTATGCAAATTTTTTAATAATTATAGTTGTGCCCCCACTGAATGGGATACGTGCCCTTCTTCTTCACGCCCTCTCCTCGTCCGCCAAATTGAACCCCCACTGGATCCAAGGTGAATAGATGTGGAGGTTGGACACCGGTATACCGGGAGTGAGTATCAAACTCAGATGTGAATTGTTTGATCAAGTGTTAGATGCCCTTAGGTGTAGCCCATTCATGTGTTGTTCTCCTTTGGGGCGCCTATGGCTGAACTGGAGAGGCTTTATTTAGTTTGGGTTCTTAACTGTTGCTATGGTTGAAGCCCATTGTAATTCTCTTATTTTCTTTATATATAATGTTTAATTTTCCAAAAAAAAAAAAAAACTACTTAAAAATTCCCAAAAGTTCTTAAGAAAATATTCCAAAATTAAAAAAGGCTCCTCATTTTTTAATTCACTGGTTTCACAAGATTCTCAAAATTAAAAAAAGACCGTCTTTTCTCCTCTCCTCCACAGGTACAACAAAATTTTAACTTAACATTTATTTCAATACGAATGCTCAATATATATTATGATTTTTTCCACTAATATGCTACTAGATTAACCAGTATTTTAACTTCAATGTTTTTAGTATGAAGACACTGGATAATTTGTTATATCAAATTAAATATTTTTATAGACACGCTTATATATATACTTGTATGACATAGTAAGATTTATATAACATCAATATCAACATAAAACAAAGATTTCTTGAATTGAAAAAATAAAATCAAATTAATATCAAATCCTAATAGCAAAAATGAGAGAATGTAGTAAATTTAAACACACCAAGTGCATAAATTAATACTCAAGAGATAACATCAGAATTTGAAACCGAAAATCCGAATTATGTCAACAAGTTTGATTTGTAAATGCAATACAGGTAATATATATAGTACGAAATTTCAAGATCACAAATATGAGTTGCTGTAATTGAACATATAAAAGTACAACTAGAAGCATACATAATAAGCCACAATATATATATATATATATATATATATATATATATATATATATAGAGAGAGAGAGAGAGAGAGAGAGAGAGAGAATGATTCAGATGGAGGTAGCATACAAAAGTATTAAACGGATATTTTCACAAAGGGAACTATTCTGATCACCTGGTTTAGAAACTCTTTCTGGTGCACTTCCTTCTCACTGTTCACCACTGTCTCTCTCTCTCTAATGTCTATCATTTGGTATTAATATTTGATGTGTTTGATTCCATTGGAGACTCTCTGTATTCTACTTCCGAAAGGAAACTCTTCTCACCTTATCTGTCTATCTACTCTCTCTCATCCCCTCTTCCTAACCCTATCTCTCTCTTTTCGTTATAGTTATATAGTATATCTAACTATCTAATTCTACACCTCGTATACAATGTTGTTAGACATATCCTAACTACGTTAAACCAAAAAATGTTAACCATATATATATACAATGTTGTTAGATCGATAGCAATTGTCATACATCGATTAAATGTTCAATTCCTCCTCGCTTTGTGGTTTGCTTAATTTAATCAATTCGTGGATGGTTATGGAGTTGTTCATTCTAGATTTGATTGATGTTAGTTGTTTGCATTCAACAAGTACACAAGATAAATAAGAGGCTGTTTGGATTGAAGTAATTGAAAGGAAAAGAAAATGAAGCAAATTCATTATTAATTTGCTCTCCAATTATAACCGTTATTGGAATTCTTATATAAGTAGATAAATATATAAGTTACGAACTTTAAATATATGAGTCAAGTAAATAAATAAATATCTGATATAACTTATGTAAGTGGAGTACATAATTACATATAAGACTATAAGTATAACTAACATAAATTGGAAAACACATAAAATTTGTTGCTTAATGTTTATACTATAAGCATATTACATTATTATTTAATATATAAATATAATCTACGTTTTTTTTTTTCAAGACAAAAAAGAAAATCGTAACCAAATGCATCGGACAAGGACCTGTCTTCAAAATGGCCTTCATCACCACCACCCTTCGCATCACTCCCAAAAATAACCTTCTAAAAACCCCAAGCCACATATAATCTACATTTACATACTTATATTAAATTTATATACTAGGTATGACTTATGTAATGAACTAATTTAGAATCTTATAAATTACTCATACAATTTACTTGCGTGTACTATGCCGTTAGATTATTATGCGGTATTCACATATTTATATATGTATACATATCATGTTTATTATTCATATTAATTTAAAGAGAGAGAAAAAAAAAGGATGGTATGCACTTGACAAAATTATTGATCTGCTGACAACTTGTTCTTCCAATTTATTTTGTACTTTTCGTATTTGTTTCTTCTCCCTATTGGTGAAGATTTTGGCCCGCAAATGAAATGAAACCATGAGGATTGAAGAGATCACATTGTATCTTATTTATTTATTTAGTGTTTTACGTACATATACGGTGAACGTTACTATTAATTAATTTATGAGATGAATTAAGAGTCCACTGACTATGTAGTGGTGATTTAGATGTATAGAGTCGAGATATATAAATCATCAATTTACATAATCAGAAATATAGTCCACATTCACTGATATAGTTGGACATTCTATCCAGTAAAATGTAGCACGTTGATTTTTATGAAATACTATGAAATATGGTGGTGGTTTATCTTAGTCATTTGAGTGATAGACTCAAAATCATACGTGTTAATGTATATGACACATTAAATACGATCGTCGATAAGTGAAAATTATAATAGTTCGTTGTCATAATAATTTTAGAGATTTTATAAAAAGGTAGATTCAATAAAAATAGAGGCTTTTACAAATATATATATATATATATATATATATATATATATATATAGAGAGAGAGAGAGAGAGAGAGAGAGAGAGAGAGAGAGATTTATACATATTATCGTGTAATAAATAATTTGTAGAATAAAGAATTGTGGGGTTGCCCATGAAAACCCTGAATATATTGTACTTGGAGAGCAGATATGTTCTAAGGGGAAGAACAAATAAAAATCTCTCAAGGAGAAGAAGACACCATGAAACTGAATCAGCAAGTCAATGCCTTAAAATGAATAATAAAGTTGTTATATAAGAATGTGAACTTAACTTAACGTTAACAACATGAGCATAATAGTAATAGTAATAATTATTATATTAAAAAAAAAGAAAGATAGAGAGAAAGTTAAAATCTAAACCATGCATATATGGATTGATCATTCTTTGATGGATAAGCATAATTCATCTTTAGATTGCACCTCCAGTTGACACTCTTCAGCTACAACCTTCACTGATCTCCTCCTCATTGTTATGAAAAGTCTAATAGAAGATGCTATAACAATGTAGGCATCGAATATGTAAAGGAAGATGTTAAAAATTTGTTCATGTGGTGGTGGTAGTGACTCTTTAGATGTTTCTGTAAAGTTAATTATAAACACAATAGTAACAGCAAGGATGCAGCACAATATGAACACCGTAAGATCATACACCATTTCAGGGTCCATATTTATCCTGCACAATGGAGAGAGAGAGATTAGAGTTTTTCAAAGATTTAAAGAAGGAAAAATTATACATTGGTGACCAAAATTTAAAAAAAAAATACTTTATAGTGACCTTAATTTCAATAAAAAAAGATAAATAGTGCCCGGACTTGAAAAGTAATTGTTAATAAGTGATCATTTAACTTTAATGTCCAAAATATCATTCTTTTTATCTAGGGTTTTCCAATTCCTTCTTCATATTCTTCAACCCAACCTCTAAATATCAAAAGCATCAAAAGTTATAATATTAATAAATGTTGTTATTATGCATACAACTTAGTCAAAATTCAAAAAACTGGGATCAATTTTGTTTATCCATTGAATCAAACTACAAATAGATTTAACTGTTTGAAAATTTTACTTTATAAACAGAGATGTATGTTTAAGGTTGATTTTGAGATTGTTACGAAATACGGATACATTTTGACCTCTGTTATTTGATGTCTAATCCAGATTTGGACCTTGATGTCTAGATGTTATGAAATTTTCCAAGGTTGTGTTAGAACCCGGGGAAAGAAAATAAAAAATATGTATATGTATGTATATATATTTGAAGTTTTCTTTTTTTTTTGCTTGTTTGCGTTGGAAAATTGTTGAACCTTTACCAAGGAATCTCCATCTCCTTCCTTCTATGGCTTTTGAAGTTTTTGCTATTTGGGGGTGGGATTTTTTTTTTGGTAAATATATTTGGGGTATCTCGATCTCCTTCCTTCTATGGCTTTTGAAGTTTCTGCTATGGAAAAATTATATTTAAGTGACCAAAATTAAAGATAATTATTTTATAGTGACCATAAAGTACGAATAGTTACCAATTCAAAAATTATATGGCTCTTTAGTGACAATTTTAGACTCAATTACAAAAACAAATTTCCCTCATCTCTCCCTCCCCCAACTGAAAACATTGCCTATACACACTCTTGCATATACTATGTATATCAATTGCAAATACTAATAATATAAATATGGTGAATCTATATTCTAAATACAGTTCCAAATCATTCATTTTTTTTAACTTTCTCTTATATGGTATTTATCTATTATTAAGTCTATCTTGTTTAATTGAACCTTTAAATATGATGAATATACAATTAGGATTTCTACAGGTTTGAACTATCCGCCTCAACTGTACATGTACGTATCTCCGTAAAATACAATCGAAACCATATGTGTGTGTGTGTGTGTATATATATATATATACATATGGTTTCGATTGTATTAATTGTGACTTAAGTTTCTAATCCTATATTAGGTCAGATGCATAATAAAACGTGAGAAGTATTATGTTTAATTAGTTAATCATTTTTAGTAATTACATAAAACACTTTGACAAAACTATCCTCAAGTGGTTTCTAAAGAGCAATTTTGTTTTAGGATTGGTGACTGTTCATCTTTTTATATCTTTAGTGTCACTTTAAAGCAATTATTTTTTAATTTTGGTCATTGAAATATAATTTTACCTCTGCTATTTGTGGTGAGAATTTTTTGCTAAGGATATTTTGGACTGGAGTTGGGGAAGACGAAGAGAAGATTGAACATCTATGTAAAGAAGCAAGGGTCGTTGCCAAGAATTTGAACAAATGGGTACGAACGTAAGCACTCTACCACATATAAAGATCTAATATCTTTTAGACAACAAAATATCAAAATAACATTATATTATAACTATACCAAATCAGAGAGACCCGAATAGCGATGTGCCGCTCTCCCTCACCTTATACTATGTATTGTTTGTACATTCTCCAACTCAATTTGGCAGCGCATACGACAGAAATGCAAATTCTACATTGGGGACTGCTCTTGGCTAGAGATAATTAGCTTGGCATCCAATCATTGGAGGGCAAACACAATCGAAAACTCTATCAACAAGCTTGCTCTGTCTACATCCATCCACACCATCTGGTTACAACGCAACTCTCGATTATACGGCAACAAAAGAAGCTCCCAAGTCATCATCCTCAACAAAATCATGTCTTTGATTCAAAATCGACTCAAATGTTTAAAACTCAAGGAATCAATTTAGACAAGGTTAGCCCTAGATGAATGGGAGCTCCCTGATCCGTTGATTCGTCCGCCGGCTCGATCTATGACTGGGATTTGCTTCAATCATTTAAAGAATTTGATTGAATTAAATTCCCAATTCCCAAATTCCGAATCACGAATGTAATGATCAAAACATACATTTGGACTAGTTATAGGGTTCTGGTGTATCTCAGGCACAAGCTAGCTTGGGTTGGATTTGATACTAATGTTTATCTCTTACGTTTTTTTTGAGGAATTGGGCCCTGGTTGTCAAGCCTGTTTGATGGCCCATGACCTTTAGCCTCTAACTTTGTAAAACTTTTTTCTATACATTTAACTTGAACTTTAAAAGAAAAAAAAAAAAAAGTGAATGAGTAGTAAAAAAAAGCTCTCATTAAGTTTGTTTTATTACCATATAAAACTTGTAAGTTATATAAATTGCACTAAGACCCAAAATTAATATTATTTATCACATGTAAAGAAAAATTTTCAAAAATTAAGTGAGTACGTACCCACTAAGGACTCAATAGCTCCAGCCCTGTAAAGAATAAAGGTTGTTTCGGACATTAAATTTAAATGATCATTCTTAGGCAATTATGCTTTAGATATGTCACTATTTATCTTTTCTTGAGTGTATAGTTATTGTAAAGTAAAACTTTTTCAATTTTGGTCACTAAAATTTAATTTTCCTTTAGAGGAAGAAAAATTAGTAAAAGTCAGCTTGGGGAGGGGGAGAAAAATGTGATCAAAATTGGGAGAGATATTGCCATCTCTAATGCTAGTATATAAGCATTTTATTTAAAATTAATAATTAAAAACAAAAGCAAAGAATTCCAAACTACCCCAATTACTGGTGCATCTTTTAAAGAGAGAAAAAGAAGACACATGACCATTTTGATAGAATATGTATCGTGCATGTGGGATTTTTCATTCAATTATAAAAACCCATGGGTGAATGGCGGCCGGAGCCACCTTCGGACCAGTGAGATTTTTCATTTAATTACATTTTTTATGCAAATTTTTTAATAATTATAGTTGTGCCCCCACTGAATGGGATACGTGCCCTTCTTCTTCACGCCCTCTCCTCGTCCGCCAAATTGAACCCCCACTGGATCCAAGGTGAATAGATGTGGAGGTTGGACACCGGTATACCGGGAGTGAGTATCAAACTCAGATGTGAATTGTTTGATCAAGTGTTAGATGCCCTTAGGTGTAGCCCATTCATGTGTTGTTCTCCTTTGGGGCGCCTATGGCTGAACTGGAGAGGCTTTATTTAGTTTGGGTTCTTAACTGTTGCTATGGTTGAAGCCCATTGTAATTCTCTTATTTTCTTTATATATAATGTTTAATTTTCCAAAAAAAAAAAAAAACTACTTAAAAATTCCCAAAAGTTCTTAAGAAAATATTCCAAAATTAAAAAAGGCTCCTCATTTTTTAATTCACTGGTTTCACAAGATTCTCAAAATTAAAAAAAGACCGTCTTTTCTCCTCTCCTCCACAGGTACAACAAAATTTTAACTTAACATTTATTTCAATACGAATGCTCAATATATATTATGATTTTTTCCACTAATATGCTACTAGATTAACCAGTATTTTAACTTCAATGTTTTTAGTATGAAGACACTGGATAATTTGTTATATCAAATTAAATATTTTTATAGACACGCTTATATATATACTTGTATGACATAGTAAGATTTATATAACATCAATATCAACATAAAACAAAGATTTCTTGAATTGAAAAAATAAAATCAAATTAATATCAAATCCTAATAGCAAAAATGAGAGAATGTAGTAAATTTAAACACACCAAGTGCATAAATTAATACTCAAGAGATAACATCAGAATTTGAAACCGAAAATCCGAATTATGTCAACAAGTTTGATTTGTAAATGCAATACAGGTAATATATATAGTACGAAATTTCAAGATCACAAATATGAGTTGCTGTAATTGAACATATAAAAGTACAACTAGAAGCATACATAATAAGCCACAATATATATATATATATATATATATATATATATATATATATAGAGAGAGAGAGAGAGAGAGAGAGAGAGAGAGAGAGAATGATTCAGATGGAGGTAGCATACAAAAGTATTAAACGGATATTTTCACAAAGGGAACTATTCTGATCACCTGGTTTAGAAACTCTTTCTGGTGCACTTCCTTCTCACTGTTCACCACTGTCTCTCTCTCTCTAATGTCTATCATTTGGTATTAATATTTGATGTGTTTGATTCCATTGGAGACTCTCTGTATTCTACTTCCGAAAGGAAACTCTTCTCACCTTATCTGTCTATCTACTCTCTCTCATCCCCTCTTCCTAACCCTATCTCTCTCTTTTCGTTATAGTTATATAGTATATCTAACTATCTAATTCTACACCTCGTATACAATGTTGTTAGACATATCCTAACTACGTTAAACCAAAAAATGTTAACCATATATATATACAATGTTGTTAGATCGATAGCAATTGTCATACATCGATTAAATGTTCAATTCCTCCTCGCTTTGTGGTTTGCTTAATTTAATCAATTCGTGGATGGTTATGGAGTTGTTCATTCTAGATTTGATTGATGTTAGTTGTTTGCATTCAACAAGTACACAAGATAAATAAGAGGCTGTTTGGATTGAAGTAATTGAAAGGAAAAGAAAATGAAGCAAATTCATTATTAATTTGCTCTCCAATTATAACCGTTATTGGAATTCTTATATAAGTAGATAAATATATAAGTTACGAACTTTAAATATATGAGTCAAGTAAATAAATAAATATCTGATATAACTTATGTAAGTGGAGTACATAATTACATATAAGACTATAAGTATAACTAACATAAATTGGAAAACACATAAAATTTGTTGCTTAATGTTTATACTATAAGCATATTACATTATTATTTAATATATAAATATAATCTACGTTTTTTTTTTTCAAGACAAAAAAGAAAATCGTAACCAAATGCATCGGACAAGGACCTGTCTTCAAAATGGCCTTCATCACCACCACCCTTCGCATCACTCCCAAAAATAACCTTCTAAAAACCCCAAGCCACATATAATCTACATTTACATACTTATATTAAATTTATATACTAGGTATGACTTATGTAATGAACTAATTTAGAATCTTATAAATTACTCATACAATTTACTTGCGTGTACTATGCCGTTAGATTATTATGCGGTATTCACATATTTATATATGTATACATATCATGTTTATTATTCATATTAATTTAAAGAGAGAGAAAAAAAAAGGATGGTATGCACTTGACAAAATTATTGATCTGCTGACAACTTGTTCTTCCAATTTATTTTGTACTTTTCGTATTTGTTTCTTCTCCCTATTGGTGAAGATTTTGGCCCGCAAATGAAATGAAACCATGAGGATTGAAGAGATCACATTGTATCTTATTTATTTATTTAGTGTTTTACGTACATATACGGTGAACGTTACTATTAATTAATTTATGAGATGAATTAAGAGTCCACTGACTATGTAGTGGTGATTTAGATGTATAGAGTCGAGATATATAAATCATCAATTTACATAATCAGAAATATAGTCCACATTCACTGATATAGTTGGACATTCTATCCAGTAAAATGTAGCACGTTGATTTTTATGAAATACTATGAAATATGGTGGTGGTTTATCTTAGTCATTTGAGTGATAGACTCAAAATCATACGTGTTAATGTATATGACACATTAAATACGATCGTCGATAAGTGAAAATTATAATAGTTCGTTGTCATAATAATTTTAGAGATTTTATAAAAAGGTAGATTCAATAAAAATAGAGGCTTTTACAAATATATATATATATATATATATATATATATATATATATATATATATATATATAGAGAGAGAGAGAGAGAGAGAGAGAGATTTATACATATTATCGTGTAATAAATAATTTGTAGAATAAAGAATTGTGGGGTTGCCCATGAAAACCCTGAATATATTGTACTTGGAGAGCAGATATGTTCTAAGGGGAAGAACAAATAAAAATCTCTCAAGGAGAAGAAGACACCATGAAACTGAATCAGCAAGTCAATGCCTTAAAATGAATAATAAAGTTGTTATATAAGAATGTGAACTTAACTTAACGTTAACAACATGAGCATAATAGTAATAGTAATAATTATTATATTAAAAAAAAAGAAAGATAGAGAGAAAGTTAAAATCTAAACCATGCATATATGGATTGATCATTCTTTGATGGATAAGCATAATTCATCTTTAGATTGCACCTCCAGTTGACACTCTTCAGCTACAACCTTCACTGATCTCCTCCTCATTGTTATGAAAAGTCTAATAGAAGATGCTATAACAATGTAGGCATCGAATATGTAAAGGAAGATGTTAAAAATTTGTTCATGTGGTGGTGGTAGTGACTCTTTAGATGTTTCTGTAAAGTTAATTATAAACACAATAGTAACAGCAAGGATGCAGCACAATATGAACACCGTAAGATCATACACCATTTCAGGGTCCATATTTATCCTGCACAATGGAGAGAGAGAGATTAGAGTTTTTCAAAGATTTAAAGAAGGAAAAATTATACATTGGTGACCAAAATTTAAAAAAAAAATACTTTATAGTGACCTTAATTTCAATAAAAAAAGATAAATAGTGCCCGGACTTGAAAAGTAATTGTTAATAAGTGATCATTTAACTTTAATGTCCAAAATATCATTCTTTTTATCTAGGGTTTTCCAATTCCTTCTTCATATTCTTCAACCCAACCTCTAAATATCAAAAGCATCAAAAGTTATAATATTAATAAATGTTGTTATTATGCATACAACTTAGTCAAAATTCAAAAAACTGGGATCAATTTTGTTTATCCATTGAATCAAACTACAAATAGATTTAACTGTTTGAAAATTTTACTTTATAAACAGAGATGTATGTTTAAGGTTGATTTTGAGATTGTTACGAAATACGGATACATTTTGACCTCTGTTATTTGATGTCTAATCCAGATTTGGACCTTGATGTCTAGATGTTATGAAATTTTCCAAGGTTGTGTTAGAACCCGGGGAAAGAAAATAAAAAATATGTATATGTATGTATATATATTTGAAGTTTTCTTTTTTTTTTGCTTGTTTGCGTTGGAAAATTGTTGAACCTTTACCAAGGAATCTCCATCTCCTTCCTTCTATGGCTTTTGAAGTTTTTGCTATTTGGGGGTGGGATTTTTTTTTTGGTAAATATATTTGGGGTATCTCGATCTCCTTCCTTCTATGGCTTTTGAAGTTTCTGCTATGGAAAAATTATATTTAAGTGACCAAAATTAAAGATAATTATTTTATAGTGACCATAAAGTACGAATAGTTACCAATTCAAAAATTATATGGCTCTTTAGTGACAATTTTAGACTCAATTACAAAAACAAATTTCCCTCATCTCTCCCTCCCCCAACTGAAAACATTGCCTATACACACTCTTGCATATACTATGTATATCAATTGCAAATACTAATAATATAAATATGGTGAATCTATATTCTAAATACAGTTCCAAATCATTCATTTTTTTTAACTTTCTCTTATATGGTATTTATCTATTATTAAGTCTATCTTGTTTAATTGAACCTTTAAATATGATGAATATACAATTAGGATTTCTACAGGTTTGAACTATCCGCCTCAACTGTACATGTACGTATCTCCGTAAAATACAATCGAAACCATATGTGTGTGTGTGTGTGTATATATATATATATACATATGGTTTCGATTGTATTAATTGTGACTTAAGTTTCTAATCCTATATTAGGTCAGATGCATAATAAAACGTGAGAAGTATTATGTTTAATTAGTTAATCATTTTTAGTAATTACATAAAACACTTTGACAAAACTATCCTCAAGTGGTTTCTAAAGAGCAATTTTGTTTTAGGATTGGTGACTGTTCATCTTTTTATATCTTTAGTGTCACTTTAAAGCAATTATTTTTTAATTTTGGTCATTGAAATATAATTTTACCTCTGCTATTTGTGGTGAGAATTTTTTGCTAAGGATATTTTGGACTGGAGTTGGGGAAGACGAAGAGAAGATTGAACATCTATGTAAAGAAGCAAGGGTCGTTGCCAAGAATTTGAACAAATGGGTACGAACGTAAGCACTCTACCACATATAAAGATCTAATATCTTTTAGACAACAAAATATCAAAATAACATTATATTATAACTATACCAAATCAGAGAGACCCGAATAGCGATGTGCCGCTCTCCCTCACCTTATACTATGTATTGTTTGTACATTCTCCAACTCAATTTGGCAGCGCATACGACAGAAATGCAAATTCTACATTGGGGACTGCTCTTGGCTAGAGATAATTAGCTTGGCATCCAATCATTGGAGGGCAAACACAATCGAAAACTCTATCAACAAGCTTGCTCTGTCTACATCCATCCACACCATCTGGTTACAACGCAACTCTCGATTATACGGCAACAAAAGAAGCTCCCAAGTCATCATCCTCAACAAAATCATGTCTTTGATTCAAAATCGACTCAAATGTTTAAAACTCAAGGAATCAATTTAGACAAGGTTAGCCCTAGATGAATGGGAGCTCCCTGATCCGTTGATTCGTCCGCCGGCTCGATCTATGACTGGGATTTGCTTCAATCATTTAAAGAATTTGATTGAATTAAATTCCCAATTCCCAAATTCCGAATCACGAATGTAATGATCAAAACATACATTTGGACTAGTTATAGGGTTCTGGTGTATCTCAGGCACAAGCTAGCTTGGGTTGGATTTGATACTAATGTTTATCTCTTACGTTTTTTTTGAGGAATTGGGCCCTGGTTGTCAAGCCTGTTTGATGGCCCATGACCTTTAGCCTCTAACTTTGTAAAACTTTTTTCTATACATTTAACTTGAACTTTAAAAGAAAAAAAAAAAAAAGTGAATGAGTAGTAAAAAAAAGCTCTCATTAAGTTTGTTTTATTACCATATAAAACTTGTAAGTTATATAAATTGCACTAAGACCCAAAATTAATATTATTTATCACATGTAAAGAAAAATTTTCAAAAATTAAGTGAGTACGTACCCACTAAGGACTCAATAGCTCCAGCCCTGTAAAGAATAAAGGTTGTTTCGGACATTAAATTTAAATGATCATTCTTAGGCAATTATGCTTTAGATATGTCACTATTTATCTTTTCTTGAGTGTATAGTTATTGTAAAGTAAAACTTTTTCAATTTTGGTCACTAAAATTTAATTTTCCTTTAGAGGAAGAAAAATTAGTAAAAGTCAGCTTGGGGAGGGGGAGAAAAATGTGATCAAAATTGGGAGAGATATTGCCATCTCTAATGCTAGTATATAAGCATTTTATTTAAAATTAATAATTAAAAACAAAAGCAAAGAATTCCAAACTACCCCAATTACTGGTGCATCTTTTAAAGAGAGAAAAAGAAGACACATGACCATTTTGATAGAATATGTATCGTGCATGTGGGATTTTTCATTCAATTATAAAAACCCATGGGTGAATGGCGGCCGGAGCCACCTTCGGACCAGTGAGATTTTTCATTTAATTACATTTTTTATGCAAATTTTTTAATAATTATAGTTGTGCCCCCACTGAATGGGATACGTGCCCTTCTTCTTCACGCCCTCTCCTCGTCCGCCAAATTGAACCCCCACTGGATCCAAGGTGAATAGATGTGGAGGTTGGACACCGGTATACCGGGAGTGAGTATCAAACTCAGATGTGAATTGTTTGATCAAGTGTTAGATGCCCTTAGGTGTAGCCCATTCATGTGTTGTTCTCCTTTGGGGCGCCTATGGCTGAACTGGAGAGGCTTTATTTAGTTTGGGTTCTTAACTGTTGCTATGGTTGAAGCCCATTGTAATTCTCTTATTTTCTTTATATATAATGTTTAATTTTCCAAAAAAAAAAAAAAACTACTTAAAAATTCCCAAAAGTTCTTAAGAAAATATTCCAAAATTAAAAAAGGCTCCTCATTTTTTAATTCACTGGTTTCACAAGATTCTCAAAATTAAAAAAAGACCGTCTTTTCTCCTCTCCTCCACAGGTACAACAAAATTTTAACTTAACATTTATTTCAATACGAATGCTCAATATATATTATGATTTTTTCCACTAATATGCTACTAGATTAACCAGTATTTTAACTTCAATGTTTTTAGTATGAAGACACTGGATAATTTGTTATATCAAATTAAATATTTTTATAGACACGCTTATATATATACTTGTATGACATAGTAAGATTTATATAACATCAATATCAACATAAAACAAAGATTTCTTGAATTGAAAAAATAAAATCAAATTAATATCAAATCCTAATAGCAAAAATGAGAGAATGTAGTAAATTTAAACACACCAAGTGCATAAATTAATACTCAAGAGATAACATCAGAATTTGAAACCGAAAATCCGAATTATGTCAACAAGTTTGATTTGTAAATGCAATACAGGTAATATATATAGTACGAAATTTCAAGATCACAAATATGAGTTGCTGTAATTGAACATATAAAAGTACAACTAGAAGCATACATAATAAGCCACAATATATATATATATATATATATATATATATATATATATATAGAGAGAGAGAGAGAGAGAGAGAGAGAGAGAGAGAGAATGATTCAGATGGAGGTAGCATACAAAAGTATTAAACGGATATTTTCACAAAGGGAACTATTCTGATCACCTGGTTTAGAAACTCTTTCTGGTGCACTTCCTTCTCACTGTTCACCACTGTCTCTCTCTCTCTAATGTCTATCATTTGGTATTAATATTTGATGTGTTTGATTCCATTGGAGACTCTCTGTATTCTACTTCCGAAAGGAAACTCTTCTCACCTTATCTGTCTATCTACTCTCTCTCATCCCCTCTTCCTAACCCTATCTCTCTCTTTTCGTTATAGTTATATAGTATATCTAACTATCTAATTCTACACCTCGTATACAATGTTGTTAGACATATCCTAACTACGTTAAACCAAAAAATGTTAACCATATATATATACAATGTTGTTAGATCGATAGCAATTGTCATACATCGATTAAATGTTCAATTCCTCCTCGCTTTGTGGTTTGCTTAATTTAATCAATTCGTGGATGGTTATGGAGTTGTTCATTCTAGATTTGATTGATGTTAGTTGTTTGCATTCAACAAGTACACAAGATAAATAAGAGGCTGTTTGGATTGAAGTAATTGAAAGGAAAAGAAAATGAAGCAAATTCATTATTAATTTGCTCTCCAATTATAACCGTTATTGGAATTCTTATATAAGTAGATAAATATATAAGTTACGAACTTTAAATATATGAGTCAAGTAAATAAATAAATATCTGATATAACTTATGTAAGTGGAGTACATAATTACATATAAGACTATAAGTATAACTAACATAAATTGGAAAACACATAAAATTTGTTGCTTAATGTTTATACTATAAGCATATTACATTATTATTTAATATATAAATATAATCTACGTTTTTTTTTTTCAAGACAAAAAAGAAAATCGTAACCAAATGCATCGGACAAGGACCTGTCTTCAAAATGGCCTTCATCACCACCACCCTTCGCATCACTCCCAAAAATAACCTTCTAAAAACCCCAAGCCACATATAATCTACATTTACATACTTATATTAAATTTATATACTAGGTATGACTTATGTAATGAACTAATTTAGAATCTTATAAATTACTCATACAATTTACTTGCGTGTACTATGCCGTTAGATTATTATGCGGTATTCACATATTTATATATGTATACATATCATGTTTATTATTCATATTAATTTAAAGAGAGAGAAAAAAAAAGGATGGTATGCACTTGACAAAATTATTGATCTGCTGACAACTTGTTCTTCCAATTTATTTTGTACTTTTCGTATTTGTTTCTTCTCCCTATTGGTGAAGATTTTGGCCCGCAAATGAAATGAAACCATGAGGATTGAAGAGATCACATTGTATCTTATTTATTTATTTAGTGTTTTACGTACATATACGGTGAACGTTACTATTAATTAATTTATGAGATGAATTAAGAGTCCACTGACTATGTAGTGGTGATTTAGATGTATAGAGTCGAGATATATAAATCATCAATTTACATAATCAGAAATATAGTCCACATTCACTGATATAGTTGGACATTCTATCCAGTAAAATGTAGCACGTTGATTTTTATGAAATACTATGAAATATGGTGGTGGTTTATCTTAGTCATTTGAGTGATAGACTCAAAATCATACGTGTTAATGTATATGACACATTAAATACGATCGTCGATAAGTGAAAATTATAATAGTTCGTTGTCATAATAATTTTAGAGATTTTATAAAAAGGTAGATTCAATAAAAATAGAGGCTTTTACAAATATATATATATATATATATATATATATATATATATATATATATATAGAGAGAGAGAGAGAGAGAGAGAGAGAGATTTATACATATTATCGTGTAATAAATAATTTGTAGAATAAAGAATTGTGGGGTTGCCCATGAAAACCCTGAATATATTGTACTTGGAGAGCAGATATGTTCTAAGGGGAAGAACAAATAAAAATCTCTCAAGGAGAAGAAGACACCATGAAACTGAATCAGCAAGTCAATGCCTTAAAATGAATAATAAAGTTGTTATATAAGAATGTGAACTTAACTTAACGTTAACAACATGAGCATAATAGTAATAGTAATAATTATTATATTAAAAAAAAAGAAAGATAGAGAGAAAGTTAAAATCTAAACCATGCATATATGGATTGATCATTCTTTGATGGATAAGCATAATTCATCTTTAGATTGCACCTCCAGTTGACACTCTTCAGCTACAACCTTCACTGATCTCCTCCTCATTGTTATGAAAAGTCTAATAGAAGATGCTATAACAATGTAGGCATCGAATATGTAAAGGAAGATGTTAAAAATTTGTTCATGTGGTGGTGGTAGTGACTCTTTAGATGTTTCTGTAAAGTTAATTATAAACACAATAGTAACAGCAAGGATGCAGCACAATATGAACACCGTAAGATCATACACCATTTCAGGGTCCATATTTATCCTGCACAATGGAGAGAGAGAGATTAGAGTTTTTCAAAGATTTAAAGAAGGAAAAATTATACATTGGTGACCAAAATTTAAAAAAAAAATACTTTATAGTGACCTTAATTTCAATAAAAAAAGATAAATAGTGCCCGGACTTGAAAAGTAATTGTTAATAAGTGATCATTTAACTTTAATGTCCAAAATATCATTCTTTTTATCTAGGGTTTTCCAATTCCTTCTTCATATTCTTCAACCCAACCTCTAAATATCAAAAGCATCAAAAGTTATAATATTAATAAATGTTGTTATTATGCATACAACTTAGTCAAAATTCAAAAAACTGGGATCAATTTTGTTTATCCATTGAATCAAACTACAAATAGATTTAACTGTTTGAAAATTTTACTTTATAAACAGAGATGTATGTTTAAGGTTGATTTTGAGATTGTTACGAAATACGGATACATTTTGACCTCTGTTATTTGATGTCTAATCCAGATTTGGACCTTGATGTCTAGATGTTATGAAATTTTCCAAGGTTGTGTTAGAACCCGGGGAAAGAAAATAAAAAATATGTATATGTATGTATATATATTTGAAGTTTTCTTTTTTTTTTGCTTGTTTGCGTTGGAAAATTGTTGAACCTTTACCAAGGAATCTCCATCTCCTTCCTTCTATGGCTTTTGAAGTTTTTGCTATTTGGGGGTGGGATTTTTTTTTTGGTAAATATATTTGGGGTATCTCGATCTCCTTCCTTCTATGGCTTTTGAAGTTTCTGCTATGGAAAAATTATATTTAAGTGACCAAAATTAAAGATAATTATTTTATAGTGACCATAAAGTACGAATAGTTACCAATTCAAAAATTATATGGCTCTTTAGTGACAATTTTAGACTCAATTACAAAAACAAATTTCCCTCATCTCTCCCTCCCCCAACTGAAAACATTGCCTATACACACTCTTGCATATACTATGTATATCAATTGCAAATACTAATAATATAAATATGGTGAATCTATATTCTAAATACAGTTCCAAATCATTCATTTTTTTTAACTTTCTCTTATATGGTATTTATCTATTATTAAGTCTATCTTGTTTAATTGAACCTTTAAATATGATGAATATACAATTAGGATTTCTACAGGTTTGAACTATCCGCCTCAACTGTACATGTACGTATCTCCGTAAAATACAATCGAAACCATATGTGTGTGTGTGTGTGTATATATATATATATACATATGGTTTCGATTGTATTAATTGTGACTTAAGTTTCTAATCCTATATTAGGTCAGATGCATAATAAAACGTGAGAAGTATTATGTTTAATTAGTTAATCATTTTTAGTAATTACATAAAACACTTTGACAAAACTATCCTCAAGTGGTTTCTAAAGAGCAATTTTGTTTTAGGATTGGTGACTGTTCATCTTTTTATATCTTTAGTGTCACTTTAAAGCAATTATTTTTTAATTTTGGTCATTGAAATATAATTTTACCTCTGCTATTTGTGGTGAGAATTTTTTGCTAAGGATATTTTGGACTGGAGTTGGGGAAGACGAAGAGAAGATTGAACATCTATGTAAAGAAGCAAGGGTCGTTGCCAAGAATTTGAACAAATGGGTACGAACGTAAGCACTCTACCACATATAAAGATCTAATATCTTTTAGACAACAAAATATCAAAATAACATTATATTATAACTATACCAAATCAGAGAGACCCGAATAGCGATGTGCCGCTCTCCCTCACCTTATACTATGTATTGTTTGTACATTCTCCAACTCAATTTGGCAGCGCATACGACAGAAATGCAAATTCTACATTGGGGACTGCTCTTGGCTAGAGATAATTAGCTTGGCATCCAATCATTGGAGGGCAAACACAATCGAAAACTCTATCAACAAGCTTGCTCTGTCTACATCCATCCACACCATCTGGTTACAACGCAACTCTCGATTATACGGCAACAAAAGAAGCTCCCAAGTCATCATCCTCAACAAAATCATGTCTTTGATTCAAAATCGACTCAAATGTTTAAAACTCAAGGAATCAATTTAGACAAGGTTAGCCCTAGATGAATGGGAGCTCCCTGATCCGTTGATTCGTCCGCCGGCTCGATCTATGACTGGGATTTGCTTCAATCATTTAAAGAATTTGATTGAATTAAATTCCCAATTCCCAAATTCCGAATCACGAATGTAATGATCAAAACATACATTTGGACTAGTTATAGGGTTCTGGTGTATCTCAGGCACAAGCTAGCTTGGGTTGGATTTGATACTAATGTTTATCTCTTACGTTTTTTTTGAGGAATTGGGCCCTGGTTGTCAAGCCTGTTTGATGGCCCATGACCTTTAGCCTCTAACTTTGTAAAACTTTTTTCTATACATTTAACTTGAACTTTAAAAGAAAAAAAAAAAAAAGTGAATGAGTAGTAAAAAAAAGCTCTCATTAAGTTTGTTTTATTACCATATAAAACTTGTAAGTTATATAAATTGCACTAAGACCCAAAATTAATATTATTTATCACATGTAAAGAAAAATTTTCAAAAATTAAGTGAGTACGTACCCACTAAGGACTCAATAGCTCCAGCCCTGTAAAGAATAAAGGTTGTTTCGGACATTAAATTTAAATGATCATTCTTAGGCAATTATGCTTTAGATATGTCACTATTTATCTTTTCTTGAGTGTATAGTTATTGTAAAGTAAAACTTTTTCAATTTTGGTCACTAAAATTTAATTTTCCTTTAGAGGAAGAAAAATTAGTAAAAGTCAGCTTGGGGAGGGGGAGAAAAATGTGATCAAAATTGGGAGAGATATTGCCATCTCTAATGCTAGTATATAAGCATTTTATTTAAAATTAATAATTAAAAACAAAAGCAAAGAATTCCAAACTACCCCAATTACTGGTGCATCTTTTAAAGAGAGAAAAAGAAGACACATGACCATTTTGATAGAATATGTATCGTGCATGTGGGATTTTTCATTCAATTATAAAAACCCATGGGTGAATGGCGGCCGGAGCCACCTTCGGACCAGTGAGATTTTTCATTTAATTACATTTTTTATGCAAATTTTTTAATAATTATAGTTGTGCCCCCACTGAATGGGATACGTGCCCTTCTTCTTCACGCCCTCTCC
Source organism: Cornus controversa (assembly GCA_026545225.1). NCBI lineage: Eukaryota > Viridiplantae > Streptophyta > Magnoliopsida > Cornales > Cornaceae > Cornus > Cornus controversa. The sequence continues at coordinate 61,391,145 of CM048851.1, read as the reverse complement.
TCGTCCGCCAAATTGAACCCCCACTGGATCCAAGGTGAATAGATGTGGAGGTTGGACACCGGTATACCGGGAGTGAGTATCAAACTCAGATGTGAATTGTTTGATCAAGTGTTAGATGCCCTTAGGTGTAGCCCATTCATGTGTTGTTCTCCTTTGGGGCGCCTATGGCTGAACTGGAGAGGCTTTATTTAGTTTGGGTTCTTAACTGTTGCTATGGTTGAAGCCCATTGTAATTCTCTTATTTTCTTTATATATAATGTTTAATTTTCCAAAAAAAAAAAAAAACTACTTAAAAATTCCCAAAAGTTCTTAAGAAAATATTCCAAAATTAAAAAAGGCTCCTCATTTTTTAATTCACTGGTTTCACAAGATTCTCAAAATTAAAAAAAGACCGTCTTTTCTCCTCTCCTCCACAGGTACAACAAAATTTTAACTTAACATTTATTTCAATACGAATGCTCAATATATATTATGATTTTTTCCACTAATATGCTACTAGATTAACCAGTATTTTAACTTCAATGTTTTTAGTATGAAGACACTGGATAATTTGTTATATCAAATTAAATATTTTTATAGACACGCTTATATATATACTTGTATGACATAGTAAGATTTATATAACATCAATATCAACATAAAACAAAGATTTCTTGAATTGAAAAAATAAAATCAAATTAATATCAAATCCTAATAGCAAAAATGAGAGAATGTAGTAAATTTAAACACACCAAGTGCATAAATTAATACTCAAGAGATAACATCAGAATTTGAAACCGAAAATCCGAATTATGTCAACAAGTTTGATTTGTAAATGCAATACAGGTAATATATATAGTACGAAATTTCAAGATCACAAATATGAGTTGCTGTAATTGAACATATAAAAGTACAACTAGAAGCATACATAATAAGCCACAATATATATATATATATATATATATATATATATATATATATAGAGAGAGAGAGAGAGAGAGAGAGAGAGAGAATGATTCAGATGGAGGTAGCATACAAAAGTATTAAACGGATATTTTCACAAAGGGAACTATTCTGATCACCTGGTTTAGAAACTCTTTCTGGTGCACTTCCTTCTCACTGTTCACCACTGTCTCTCTCTCTCTAATGTCTATCATTTGGTATTAATATTTGATGTGTTTGATTCCATTGGAGACTCTCTGTATTCTACTTCCGAAAGGAAACTCTTCTCACCTTATCTGTCTATCTACTCTCTCTCATCCCCTCTTCCTAACCCTATCTCTCTCTTTTCGTTATAGTTATATAGTATATCTAACTATCTAATTCTACACCTCGTATACAATGTTGTTAGACATATCCTAACTACGTTAAACCAAAAAATGTTAACCATATATATATACAATGTTGTTAGATCGATAGCAATTGTCATACATCGATTAAATGTTCAATTCCTCCTCGCTTTGTGGTTTGCTTAATTTAATCAATTCGTGGATGGTTATGGAGTTGTTCATTCTAGATTTGATTGATGTTAGTTGTTTGCATTCAACAAGTACACAAGATAAATAAGAGGCTGTTTGGATTGAAGTAATTGAAAGGAAAAGAAAATGAAGCAAATTCATTATTAATTTGCTCTCCAATTATAACCGTTATTGGAATTCTTATATAAGTAGATAAATATATAAGTTACGAACTTTAAATATATGAGTCAAGTAAATAAATAAATATCTGATATAACTTATGTAAGTGGAGTACATAATTACATATAAGACTATAAGTATAACTAACATAAATTGGAAAACACATAAAATTTGTTGCTTAATGTTTATACTATAAGCATATTACATTATTATTTAATATATAAATATAATCTACGTTTTTTTTTTTCAAGACAAAAAAGAAAATCGTAACCAAATGCATCGGACAAGGACCTGTCTTCAAAATGGCCTTCATCACCACCACCCTTCGCATCACTCCCAAAAATAACCTTCTAAAAACCCCAAGCCACATATAATCTACATTTACATACTTATATTAAATTTATATACTAGGTATGACTTATGTAATGAACTAATTTAGAATCTTATAAATTACTCATACAATTTACTTGCGTGTACTATGCCGTTAGATTATTATGCGGTATTCACATATTTATATATGTATACATATCATGTTTATTATTCATATTAATTTAAAGAGAGAGAAAAAAAAAGGATGGTATGCACTTGACAAAATTATTGATCTGCTGACAACTTGTTCTTCCAATTTATTTTGTACTTTTCGTATTTGTTTCTTCTCCCTATTGGTGAAGATTTTGGCCCGCAAATGAAATGAAACCATGAGGATTGAAGAGATCACATTGTATCTTATTTATTTATTTAGTGTTTTACGTACATATACGGTGAACGTTACTATTAATTAATTTATGAGATGAATTAAGAGTCCACTGACTATGTAGTGGTGATTTAGATGTATAGAGTCGAGATATATAAATCATCAATTTACATAATCAGAAATATAGTCCACATTCACTGATATAGTTGGACATTCTATCCAGTAAAATGTAGCACGTTGATTTTTATGAAATACTATGAAATATGGTGGTGGTTTATCTTAGTCATTTGAGTGATAGACTCAAAATCATACGTGTTAATGTATATGACACATTAAATACGATCGTCGATAAGTGAAAATTATAATAGTTCGTTGTCATAATAATTTTAGAGATTTTATAAAAAGGTAGATTCAATAAAAATAGAGGCTTTTACAAATATATATATATATATATATATATATATATATATATATATATATAGAGAGAGAGAGAGAGAGAGAGAGAGAGATTTATACATATTATCGTGTAATAAATAATTTGTAGAATAAAGAATTGTGGGGTTGCCCATGAAAACCCTGAATATATTGTACTTGGAGAGCAGATATGTTCTAAGGGGAAGAACAAATAAAAATCTCTCAAGGAGAAGAAGACACCATGAAACTGAATCAGCAAGTCAATGCCTTAAAATGAATAATAAAGTTGTTATATAAGAATGTGAACTTAACTTAACGTTAACAACATGAGCATAATAGTAATAGTAATAATTATTATATTAAAAAAAAAGAAAGATAGAGAGAAAGTTAAAATCTAAACCATGCATATATGGATTGATCATTCTTTGATGGATAAGCATAATTCATCTTTAGATTGCACCTCCAGTTGACACTCTTCAGCTACAACCTTCACTGATCTCCTCCTCATTGTTATGAAAAGTCTAATAGAAGATGCTATAACAATGTAGGCATCGAATATGTAAAGGAAGATGTTAAAAATTTGTTCATGTGGTGGTGGTAGTGACTCTTTAGATGTTTCTGTAAAGTTAATTATAAACACAATAGTAACAGCAAGGATGCAGCACAATATGAACACCGTAAGATCATACACCATTTCAGGGTCCATATTTATCCTGCACAATGGAGAGAGAGAGATTAGAGTTTTTCAAAGATTTAAAGAAGGAAAAATTATACATTGGTGACCAAAATTTAAAAAAAAAATACTTTATAGTGACCTTAATTTCAATAAAAAAAGATAAATAGTGCCCGGACTTGAAAAGTAATTGTTAATAAGTGATCATTTAACTTTAATGTCCAAAATATCATTCTTTTTATCTAGGGTTTTCCAATTCCTTCTTCATATTCTTCAACCCAACCTCTAAATATCAAAAGCATCAAAAGTTATAATATTAATAAATGTTGTTATTATGCATACAACTTAGTCAAAATTCAAAAAACTGGGATCAATTTTGTTTATCCATTGAATCAAACTACAAATAGATTTAACTGTTTGAAAATTTTACTTTATAAACAGAGATGTATGTTTAAGGTTGATTTTGAGATTGTTACGAAATACGGATACATTTTGACCTCTGTTATTTGATGTCTAATCCAGATTTGGACCTTGATGTCTAGATGTTATGAAATTTTCCAAGGTTGTGTTAGAACCCGGGGAAAGAAAATAAAAAATATGTATATGTATGTATATATATTTGAAGTTTTCTTTTTTTTTTGCTTGTTTGCGTTGGAAAATTGTTGAACCTTTACCAAGGAATCTCCATCTCCTTCCTTCTATGGCTTTTGAAGTTTTTGCTATTTGGGGGTGGGATTTTTTTTTTGGTAAATATATTTGGGGTATCTCGATCTCCTTCCTTCTATGGCTTTTGAAGTTTCTGCTATGGAAAAATTATATTTAAGTGACCAAAATTAAAGATAATTATTTTATAGTGACCATAAAGTACGAATAGTTACCAATTCAAAAATTATATGGCTCTTTAGTGACAATTTTAGACTCAATTACAAAAACAAATTTCCCTCATCTCTCCCTCCCCCAACTGAAAACATTGCCTATACACACTCTTGCATATACTATGTATATCAATTGCAAATACTAATAATATAAATATGGTGAATCTATATTCTAAATACAGTTCCAAATCATTCATTTTTTTTAACTTTCTCTTATATGGTATTTATCTATTATTAAGTCTATCTTGTTTAATTGAACCTTTAAATATGATGAATATACAATTAGGATTTCTACAGGTTTGAACTATCCGCCTCAACTGTACATGTACGTATCTCCGTAAAATACAATCGAAACCATATGTGTGTGTGTGTGTGTATATATATATATATACATATGGTTTCGATTGTATTAATTGTGACTTAAGTTTCTAATCCTATATTAGGTCAGATGCATAATAAAACGTGAGAAGTATTATGTTTAATTAGTTAATCATTTTTAGTAATTACATAAAACACTTTGACAAAACTATCCTCAAGTGGTTTCTAAAGAGCAATTTTGTTTTAGGATTGGTGACTGTTCATCTTTTTATATCTTTAGTGTCACTTTAAAGCAATTATTTTTTAATTTTGGTCATTGAAATATAATTTTACCTCTGCTATTTGTGGTGAGAATTTTTTGCTAAGGATATTTTGGACTGGAGTTGGGGAAGACGAAGAGAAGATTGAACATCTATGTAAAGAAGCAAGGGTCGTTGCCAAGAATTTGAACAAATGGGTACGAACGTAAGCACTCTACCACATATAAAGATCTAATATCTTTTAGACAACAAAATATCAAAATAACATTATATTATAACTATACCAAATCAGAGAGACCCGAATAGCGATGTGCCGCTCTCCCTCACCTTATACTATGTATTGTTTGTACATTCTCCAACTCAATTTGGCAGCGCATACGACAGAAATGCAAATTCTACATTGGGGACTGCTCTTGGCTAGAGATAATTAGCTTGGCATCCAATCATTGGAGGGCAAACACAATCGAAAACTCTATCAACAAGCTTGCTCTGTCTACATCCATCCACACCATCTGGTTACAACGCAACTCTCGATTATACGGCAACAAAAGAAGCTCCCAAGTCATCATCCTCAACAAAATCATGTCTTTGATTCAAAATCGACTCAAATGTTTAAAACTCAAGGAATCAATTTAGACAAGGTTAGCCCTAGATGAATGGGAGCTCCCTGATCCGTTGATTCGTCCGCCGGCTCGATCTATGACTGGGATTTGCTTCAATCATTTAAAGAATTTGATTGAATTAAATTCCCAATTCCCAAATTCCGAATCACGAATGTAATGATCAAAACATACATTTGGACTAGTTATAGGGTTCTGGTGTATCTCAGGCACAAGCTAGCTTGGGTTGGATTTGATACTAATGTTTATCTCTTACGTTTTTTTTGAGGAATTGGGCCCTGGTTGTCAAGCCTGTTTGATGGCCCATGACCTTTAGCCTCTAACTTTGTAAAACTTTTTTCTATACATTTAACTTGAACTTTAAAAGAAAAAAAAAAAAAAGTGAATGAGTAGTAAAAAAAAGCTCTCATTAAGTTTGTTTTATTACCATATAAAACTTGTAAGTTATATAAATTGCACTAAGACCCAAAATTAATATTATTTATCACATGTAAAGAAAAATTTTCAAAAATTAAGTGAGTACGTACCCACTAAGGACTCAATAGCTCCAGCCCTGTAAAGAATAAAGGTTGTTTCGGACATTAAATTTAAATGATCATTCTTAGGCAATTATGCTTTAGATATGTCACTATTTATCTTTTCTTGAGTGTATAGTTATTGTAAAGTAAAACTTTTTCAATTTTGGTCACTAAAATTTAATTTTCCTTTAGAGGAAGAAAAATTAGTAAAAGTCAGCTTGGGGAGGGGGAGAAAAATGTGATCAAAATTGGGAGAGATATTGCCATCTCTAATGCTAGTATATAAGCATTTTATTTAAAATTAATAATTAAAAACAAAAGCAAAGAATTCCAAACTACCCCAATTACTGGTGCATCTTTTAAAGAGAGAAAAAGAAGACACATGACCATTTTGATAGAATATGTATCGTGCATGTGGGATTTTTCATTCAATTATAAAAACCCATGGGTGAATGGCGGCCGGAGCCACCTTCGGACCAGTGAGATTTTTCATTTAATTACATTTTTTATGCAAATTTTTTAATAATTATAGTTGTGCCCCCACTGAATGGGATACGTGCCCTTCTTCTTCACGCCCTCTCCTCGTCCGCCAAATTGAACCCCCACTGGATCCAAGGTGAATAGATGTGGAGGTTGGACACCGGTATACCGGGAGTGAGTATCAAACTCAGATGTGAATTGTTTGATCAAGTGTTAGATGCCCTTAGGTGTAGCCCATTCATGTGTTGTTCTCCTTTGGGGCGCCTATGGCTGAACTGGAGAGGCTTTATTTAGTTTGGGTTCTTAACTGTTGCTATGGTTGAAGCCCATTGTAATTCTCTTATTTTCTTTATATATAATGTTTAATTTTCCAAAAAAAAAAAAAAACTACTTAAAAATTCCCAAAAGTTCTTAAGAAAATATTCCAAAATTAAAAAAGGCTCCTCATTTTTTAATTCACTGGTTTCACAAGATTCTCAAAATTAAAAAAAGACCGTCTTTTCTCCTCTCCTCCACAGGTACAACAAAATTTTAACTTAACATTTATTTCAATACGAATGCTCAATATATATTATGATTTTTTCCACTAATATGCTACTAGATTAACCAGTATTTTAACTTCAATGTTTTTAGTATGAAGACACTGGATAATTTGTTATATCAAATTAAATATTTTTATAGACACGCTTATATATATACTTGTATGACATAGTAAGATTTATATAACATCAATATCAACATAAAACAAAGATTTCTTGAATTGAAAAAATAAAATCAAATTAATATCAAATCCTAATAGCAAAAATGAGAGAATGTAGTAAATTTAAACACACCAAGTGCATAAATTAATACTCAAGAGATAACATCAGAATTTGAAACCGAAAATCCGAATTATGTCAACAAGTTTGATTTGTAAATGCAATACAGGTAATATATATAGTACGAAATTTCAAGATCACAAATATGAGTTGCTGTAATTGAACATATAAAAGTACAACTAGAAGCATACATAATAAGCCACAATATATATATATATATATATATATATATAGAGAGAGAGAGAGAGAGAGAGAGAGAATGATTCAGATGGAGGTAGCATACAAAAGTATTAAACGGATATTTTCACAAAGGGAACTATTCTGATCACCTGGTTTAGAAACTCTTTCTGGTGCACTTCCTTCTCACTGTTCACCACTGTCTCTCTCTCTCTAATGTCTATCATTTGGTATTAATATTTGATGTGTTTGATTCCATTGGAGACTCTCTGTATTCTACTTCCGAAAGGAAACTCTTCTCACCTTATCTGTCTATCTACTCTCTCTCATCCCCTCTTCCTAACCCTATCTCTCTCTTTTCGTTATAGTTATATAGTATATCTAACTATCTAATTCTACACCTCGTATACAATGTTGTTAGACATATCCTAACTACGTTAAACCAAAAAATGTTAACCATATATATATACAATGTTGTTAGATCGATAGCAATTGTCATACATCGATTAAATGTTCAATTCCTCCTCGCTTTGTGGTTTGCTTAATTTAATCAATTCGTGGATGGTTATGGAGTTGTTCATTCTAGATTTGATTGATGTTAGTTGTTTGCATTCAACAAGTACACAAGATAAATAAGAGGCTGTTTGGATTGAAGTAATTGAAAGGAAAAGAAAATGAAGCAAATTCATTATTAATTTGCTCTCCAATTATAACCGTTATTGGAATTCTTATATAAGTAGATAAATATATAAGTTACGAACTTTAAATATATGAGTCAAGTAAATAAATAAATATCTGATATAACTTATGTAAGTGGAGTACATAATTACATATAAGACTATAAGTATAACTAACATAAATTGGAAAACACATAAAATTTGTTGCTTAATGTTTATACTATAAGCATATTACATTATTATTTAATATATAAATATAATCTACGTTTTTTTTTTTCAAGACAAAAAAGAAAATCGTAACCAAATGCATCGGACAAGGACCTGTCTTCAAAATGGCCTTCATCACCACCACCCTTCGCATCACTCCCAAAAATAACCTTCTAAAAACCCCAAGCCACATATAATCTACATTTACATACTTATATTAAATTTATATACTAGGTATGACTTATGTAATGAACTAATTTAGAATCTTATAAATTACTCATACAATTTACTTGCGTGTACTATGCCGTTAGATTATTATGCGGTATTCACATATTTATATATGTATACATATCATGTTTATTATTCATATTAATTTAAAGAGAGAGAAAAAAAAAGGATGGTATGCACTTGACAAAATTATTGATCTGCTGACAACTTGTTCTTCCAATTTATTTTGTACTTTTCGTATTTGTTTCTTCTCCCTATTGGTGAAGATTTTGGCCCGCAAATGAAATGAAACCATGAGGATTGAAGAGATCACATTGTATCTTATTTATTTATTTAGTGTTTTACGTACATATACGGTGAACGTTACTATTAATTAATTTATGAGATGAATTAAGAGTCCACTGACTATGTAGTGGTGATTTAGATGTATAGAGTCGAGATATATAAATCATCAATTTACATAATCAGAAATATAGTCCACATTCACTGATATAGTTGGACATTCTATCCAGTAAAATGTAGCACGTTGATTTTTATGAAATACTATGAAATATGGTGGTGGTTTATCTTAGTCATTTGAGTGATAGACTCAAAATCATACGTGTTAATGTATATGACACATTAAATACGATCGTCGATAAGTGAAAATTATAATAGTTCGTTGTCATAATAATTTTAGAGATTTTATAAAAAGGTAGATTCAATAAAAATAGAGGCTTTTACAAATATATATATATATATATATATATATATATATATATATAGAGAGAGAGAGAGAGAGAGAGAGAGAGAGAGATTTATACATATTATCGTGTAATAAATAATTTGTAGAATAAAGAATTGTGGGGTTGCCCATGAAAACCCTGAATATATTGTACTTGGAGAGCAGATATGTTCTAAGGGGAAGAACAAATAAAAATCTCTCAAGGAGAAGAAGACACCATGAAACTGAATCAGCAAGTCAATGCCTTAAAATGAATAATAAAGTTGTTATATAAGAATGTGAACTTAACTTAACGTTAACAACATGAGCATAATAGTAATAGTAATAATTATTATATTAAAAAAAAAGAAAGATAGAGAGAAAGTTAAAATCTAAACCATGCATATATGGATTGATCATTCTTTGATGGATAAGCATAATTCATCTTTAGATTGCACCTCCAGTTGACACTCTTCAGCTACAACCTTCACTGATCTCCTCCTCATTGTTATGAAAAGTCTAATAGAAGATGCTATAACAATGTAGGCATCGAATATGTAAAGGAAGATGTTAAAAATTTGTTCATGTGGTGGTGGTAGTGACTCTTTAGATGTTTCTGTAAAGTTAATTATAAACACAATAGTAACAGCAAGGATGCAGCACAATATGAACACCGTAAGATCATACACCATTTCAGGGTCCATATTTATCCTGCACAATGGAGAGAGAGAGATTAGAGTTTTTCAAAGATTTAAAGAAGGAAAAATTATACATTGGTGACCAAAATTTAAAAAAAAAATACTTTATAGTGACCTTAATTTCAATAAAAAAAGATAAATAGTGCCCGGACTTGAAAAGTAATTGTTAATAAGTGATCATTTAACTTTAATGTCCAAAATATCATTCTTTTTATCTAGGGTTTTCCAATTCCTTCTTCATATTCTTCAACCCAACCTCTAAATATCAAAAGCATCAAAAGTTATAATATTAATAAATGTTGTTATTATGCATACAACTTAGTCAAAATTCAAAAAACTGGGATCAATTTTGTTTATCCATTGAATCAAACTACAAATAGATTTAACTGTTTGAAAATTTTACTTTATAAACAGAGATGTATGTTTAAGGTTGATTTTGAGATTGTTACGAAATACGGATACATTTTGACCTCTGTTATTTGATGTCTAATCCAGATTTGGACCTTGATGTCTAGATGTTATGAAATTTTCCAAGGTTGTGTTAGAACCCGGGGAAAGAAAATAAAAAATATGTATATGTATGTATATATATTTGAAGTTTTCTTTTTTTTTTGCTTGTTTGCGTTGGAAAATTGTTGAACCTTTACCAGGGAATCTCCATCTCCTTCCTTCTATGGCTTTTGAAGTTTTTGCTATTTGGGGGTGGGATTTTTTTTTTGGTAAATATATTTGGGGTATCTCGATCTCCTTCCTTCTATGGCTTTTGAAGTTTCTGCTATGGAAAAATTATATTTAAGTGACCAAAATTAAAGATAATTATTTTATAGTGACCATAAAGTACGAATAGTTACCAATTCAAAAATTATATGGCTCTTTAGTGACAATTTTAGACTCAATTACAAAAACAAATTTCCCTCATCTCTCCCTCCCCCAACTGAAAACATTGCCTATACACACTCTTGCATATACTATGTATATCAATTGCAAATACTAATAATATAAATATGGTGAATCTATATTCTAAATACAGTTCCAAATCATTCATTTTTTTTAACTTTCTCTTATATGGTATTTATCTATTATTAAGTCTATCTTGTTTAATTGAACCTTTAAATATGATGAATATACAATTAGGATTTCTACAGGTTTGAACTATCCGCCTCAACTGTACATGTACGTATCTCCGTAAAATACAATCGAAACCATATGTGTGTGTGTGTGTGTATATATATATATATACATATGGTTTCGATTGTATTAATTGTGACTTAAGTTTCTAATCCTATATTAGGTCAGATGCATAATAAAACGTGAGAAGTATTATGTTTAATTAGTTAATCATTTTTAGTAATTACATAAAACACTTTGACAAAACTATCCTCAAGTGGTTTCTAAAGAGCAATTTTGTTTTAGGATTGGTGACTGTTCATCTTTTTATATCTTTAGTGTCACTTTAAAGCAATTATTTTTTAATTTTGGTCATTGAAATATAATTTTACCTCTGCTATTTGTGGTGAGAATTTTTTGCTAAGGATATTTTGGACTGGAGTTGGGGAAGACGAAGAGAAGATTGAACATCTATGTAAAGAAGCAAGGGTCGTTGCCAAGAATTTGAACAAATGGGTACGAACGTAAGCACTCTACCACATATAAAGATCTAATATCTTTTAGACAACAAAATATCAAAATAACATTATATTATAACTATACCAAATCAGAGAGACCCGAATAGCGATGTGCCGCTCTCCCTCACCTTATACTATGTATTGTTTGTACATTCTCCAACTCAATTTGGCAGCGCATACGACAGAAATGCAAATTCTACATTGGGGACTGCTCTTGGCTAGAGATAATTAGCTTGGCATCCAATCATTGGAGGGCAAACACAATCGAAAACTCTATCAACAAGCTTGCTCTGTCTACATCCATCCACACCATCTGGTTACAACGCAACTCTCGATTATACGGCAACAAAAGAAGCTCCCAAGTCATCATCCTCAACAAAATCATGTCTTTGATTCAAAATCGACTCAAATGTTTAAAACTCAAGGAATCAATTTAGACAAGGTTAGCCCTAGATGAATGGGAGCTCCCTGATCCGTTGATTCGTCCGCCGGCTCGATCTATGACTGGGATTTGCTTCAATCATTTAAAGAATTTGATTGAATTAAATTCCCAATTCCCAAATTCCGGATCACGAATGTAATGATCAAAACATACATTTGGTCTAGTTATAGGGTTCTGGTGTATCTCAGGCACAAGCTAGCTTGGGTTGGATTTGATACTAATGTTTATCTCTTACGTTTTTTTTGAGGAATTGGGCCCTGGTTGTCAAGCCTGTTTGATGGCCCATGACCTTTAGCCTCTAACTTTGTAAAACTTTTTTCTATACATTTAACTTGAACTTTAAAAGAAAAAAAAAAAAAAGTGAATGAGTAGTAAAAAAAAGCTCTCATTAAGTTTGTTTTATTACCAAGTGTCTGTCTTCACACCCGCCCACTTACACCCGTCCACAAGGGTTACTACAATCCACCCCTCTACGAGACCCGACGTCCTCAATTCTTTATGAAATTTCTAGTGATGATGAATCCTCAGAGGAAGAATTAGTCTTTATGATTAATACAACTTCCACTAACAATGACACAATCCGCTTAGGAGATGTCATTGAAGATGATGTCTCTTTTACTGAAGATCAACTTCAACAAATGCAAAAAATGCAAATTGTTAAAAAAGAAGAGATATACAAAATATCTCCTTTCGTAAAATTTAATCCCTTTTTTGCCAGAGTCTTTGAAAGATTTGACGGCAATACCGCCGCTAAGTGTACTGCAAAAGGCAATATGGAACTCAACATTTTCTCCAAAGAAAAAATCGCTCGGTGGAAAAAGAAATACCCCGAAGTAAGATTTATCCATATTGGAATTTTCCAAATAAAGATAACTTCTTTATAGCAGAGAGGCTGTGATATTCCAGTATTAGTTCTGGTTTCTGATAATCGATTCAAGAATCCAGTTAAAGCCTTAGTTGGAGGTATGCAATCCAATTTAGTGCATAAAGTAGTCTGGTTTAACGTCAAACCCGATTATTTTGTCTCCATTAACGATCCCACAATAGAAAAAGCTATTAGGATCACAATTCAATGTCAAGACACTGAACTTGACGATGAAACTCTTGATTTAAATGTTGAATGGAAAACAATCCTTGAATTAACAAGAACTACAGATACGTCAACAAAACCCTTTGACAAATCTCTTGTAGAAATCTTCGAGCCCAGACCATATGATACAATTATCACACCTAGGCTCGAACGATGGGAAGATTTGAAAATTCCGAAAGCATGGACTTTTCAACAAAATATCCCAAAGACCATAAAGAAAGCTCCAAAAATTGAAATAACAGCTTCTGGAGATAATCTTTATATAACCAATAAAACTGATGATTCAGACATAGACACTGAACCACTCATCAGAAAAAATTCTAGATGGCAAAAAGAATTTCCATCAGATTTTCAAAAACTTCAAAGGCAAATTAGTTTTAGAGAACCAAGAGCAACACCTCCAGTTCTACCCCCCAGATTTTCCTTAGACAAAGGAAAAGGAAAAGGAAAAGGATATTCAGATAATCCAATCTTACCCGGATCCACTTCTAAATATCATATAAGTTCAGCCTTGATTTATCATTTCCAAATGGGAAAAGAAGAAATCATTTTCGCTCCAAAACATGGAATACGAAAACATACTTATTTACTTGGAATATTTAAATTTTTAGGATATGAACCCTATAGCCTAAGTATTCTTGCTGATACAGGAGCAACAGTTTGCTATTGCAGATGGAATGCATTGCCAGAAGAAAAATGGCAAAAAATGAAACATCCTGTTCCAGTAACTGGAATCAATGATACCGAAACATTCATTCAGTATAAAGCTAAGAATGTTTCCATATGGCTAACAGATAAGAAATTTGTTATCCCAAAAATTTTATGTTTTTCCAATATGCATAGTGATTTTCTACTAGGAAATAATTTCTTAAATTCATATCTACCTATGCATATTTATCCCAATTCCATAGCTTTAACTCTAAAAAACGAGTTAATTCATATTCCTCTTTTAGATAAGTACACTTATCTCTGTGATAATGATTTCAGTCCTAAAAAACGGAATGAAATTCAATTAATCCAAAATTCTCATTGGCTTTATAAAATACTTGAACCACAATTTAGTGAGAACCTACTAAAATTATGGTCAAAAAGTCCAAGATACTGTACTTTAAGGTTAACCAAACCAGAAGTCATAATTAGGGTCAAACCAATGATCTATCTAAAAAAGGATATAGAAGAATTTGATAAACAAATCAAAACCCTTCTTGAGATAAAACTAATTGAAGAAACAATTAGCCCTCACCCTAGTCCAGCATTTATGGTACGAAACCATAGTGAAATTGTACGCAAACAACCACGAATGGTTATAAACTATAAACGATTAAATCAATATTTACAATTCGATGATTATTTTATCCCTAAAAAAGAAGTCCTTATTAACCAAATAAGAGATTCCACAATATTTAGTAAATTTGACTGTAAATCCGATTTTTGGCAAATAAAGTTAACAAAACAATCTAAGCCATTAACAGCTTTCAGTACACCATCAGGACATTATCAATGGAAAGTAATGCCCTTTGGTCTTAATACAGCTTCACAGATTTTTCAAAGATGGATGGATTCCATTTTTCACACTTTCAAATCTTTCTGTGTAGTCTATATAGATGATATTCTAATCTTCTCTAAAACAAAAGAACATCGAAGTCATCTAAAATTATTTTGTAAAATAATCCAAAAACATGGAATTATTTTATCCCCAAAGAAAATTGATCTAGAAAAAACTAGAATAGATTTTCTAGGGTTAGAAATAACATCAACAGGAATAAAGCTACAACAGCATATTATTTCTAAAATAAAAGTTTTTCCTAATCACATAGAAGATAAAAAACAACTTTAGAGTTTTTCTCAATTACGGAAGAAATTTTATTAAAAATCTCTCTAAAAGAGAAATCCCTCTTTTAAAGAAACTCCAAAAGGATCAACCTTTTAATTGGACTAATCAAGACTCCAATCTTGTCCAAGAAATTAAAAATGACCTCGAAAAAATTCCAGATGTTTATTTTCCACAAAATGGAGATAAACTCATTTTAGAAACAGATGCCTCAGATCTTTGCTGGGGATGTGTTCTAAAAGCTATACGAAAAGAAGTATGGCCTGACAACAATGATGAACCACATCATGCAATACGAGCTCTAAAAAAGCCACTTTCGAAAAAACTTCAAAAAGAAGAACTAATTTGTGGCTATAATTCGGGAAAGTTCAAATCAAATGAACAAAATTATATTATTTTTGAAAAAGAACTTTTAGCAATAAAATTTGCTTTGAAAAGATTTCATATTTATCTTGCTCCCGAAAATTTCATTGTCCGAACCGATAATCAATCAGTTCGAGATTTCCTTATAAACAAGAAAAATTGTCTTGATGGAAGATGATTAAAATGGTATAATAATATATCTCTTTATTCCTTTGAAGTAGAACATCTTAAAGGAACTAATAATTTTTTGGCTGATTTTCTTAGCAGGAATTATGGATAGAGGAAAGGAAAAGCCAACGATTGGGTGACGATTGCTAAAAAAGCACCATCCCTAAAAAAGTCTTTGATGCAACCAGCATCAGCAGATACTACATCCATAAATCAGTGGTTTGTAGTCTTTTCAAGATTTCAACCAGGGATCTATGCAACTTGGTTTGAATGCCACAAACAAACCAATACATTCAAAGGAGCTTGCTTCAAGGTTTTTGAAACCTATGAAGAAGCTAAGCAAGCTTTCTTCAATGTCGGTATTGCATCCAAATTTTTTTTTCAAAAGCATGAAAACCCTAAGATTTCTGATTTCTTCAATCCAGGAATCCCATTGGATCTTTATGAAAATCTAAATCTGACATGGAAATCCCATGTTACAGATCAAAGAAAGGTTTTTCGAAACTCTTTAAGTTTGTTAGCTAAACAAATAGCTGACTTACACTCCTCTTATCTTCAATGTAGAGATTTATGTAACCAACTTATATCTCAATTCGACTGGAATCAAGAAATTCCTTCTAATTTTTCTCCCGAAAAAATAGAATGGTTTCTTCAGCTTGCTGAAATATTAAAAAATGATTTTCCAGCACCCACCTTCGAAATGATAAAAAGAATTTGTCTTTTTGAAAAGGTAAAAAATGTTTTTCCAAACAATGTTTTCATAAAAATAAAATTTTATGTTGAAAACAACTATTTTTCTTTAACAAGTTTTTATATTGAACATCATCAATATATTAACTTAAAAGATGGTTTTCCAAAACTTAGTTTAGGAACACACCTTCTATGGCCTTTGAAAATGCTTGATTGGGGAATAGTCAACAAACTTATTATCCAATCACATTATCCAGAAAAAAATCTACCTGCTATGATCAAATCCATGATCTACAAGTGTACTTGTCATTTAATCTGCAATAGAGTTTACTCTATGTGGATTTCAAGTTTTATTGGTTGGCGAGAAAAAACTCGTTTTTTCCAACCATATCAGATTTGGTATTTGAACGTCATATCAGATGAAGAATATCATGAAAATCCTCCGGATAATTCTCATCAGATTGCCAAGGATCTTACCCCAAGAACCCTTGCTGTAGAGAGTTTAGTTCACTTAAAAAACACTGCTCTTACTCTCCTCAATACTTCAAAACCATTAACAATAGTTTCTGATGGTAGAAGAATTTTCGTCACTGAACTGAGTATAGACTTCCCCTCATACTCTGCTCAACATCTTGGAGAAGCAAAATAGCTTCTCAAAGATATTTCAGAATTCAAGATGGATCTCCCTCAAGAAATTCTTCATTCTGCAGAAATGGAAGATTATTTCAATCTCCATCATGATGCTCAAAGCCCGGAAACTCCTCCGGATCTTGATGAATATGAAATTCATAATCTCATCAACCAGATGGAAGGATAAGAATCTCATAATCAACTGCAGCCTATCCAGCATACGTCAGAGATTCTTCCTTATCGCTGAAGACACAAAGTACTACAGTTAAAGCAACCGTCGGCACAAAACGACAAAAAGCAAACAGTGATTTATCGGGAAAAAGTCAAAAAGGCTACAGTACTGCTACAGTAGTACGCACCGACTACTGTTGCAGCCTCCGATCTCCAGTCATCCTTTGCTTATAAAAGAAGTTGAAGGCTGAAGCTTGAGATCATCTTGCACATACTCTCTCTCTACTAATCTGTTTTATGTTTTATCGCAGTTGTAATCTTACTATTACTATTACTATCCCTATTGTGTAAAGTTTCCGTTTCCGTGTGTTCGTTGTGTAAATGGTATCCAGCACACTTCCGGCTGGGTTCAGGCTCTAATACCAACTGTAATACCCCGCTGCAACATATGGTATGATATTATCCGCTTTGGGCCATAGCCCGCACGATTTTGCTCTTGGGTTTTACCCCAAAAGGAACCATACCATTTAAAGAGAACATATTACATATAAGCACATCTCCTTTTTCACACCTAGGCAATATGGGATTGAACACCCTGTACCCTGTCAGTGTGGTAGCTCAGCCCAGTGTCTGTCTTTGCACCCGCCTGCTCACACCCGTCCACAAGGGTTACTACAAGTTTGGTTTCAAACATGAAATGATGCATGAATAGAATGATGATTACATTATTTTTGGTAACTATATTTTATTTTTTAATGTTTATTGGGAATGGAATGACCATTCTATAAGTTAAGTAGTGGAATGAATTTTTATTTTTTTTCATTCCAAAGGAATGATGCGGAATGGTCATTCTCATTTTAGTTTTTCTTACCAAACAAACGAATGGATCTAAAAAGCTAATATTGGCATTCCATTCCGTTGTTGTGTACCAAACGCAACATAAACACCTAAAATCACTCTTCCCTTTCCTTTTTATTTATAAATTAAAAAAAGAAAATTACCCAAGCAAAACCCTAAACACCTAAAATCACTCTTCCTCTCAGCTACGACTCTCCAAAAATAGAATTACCCATGCAAAACCCTTTCTTTTTATTTCTAAATTTAAAAAAATAGAATAATGGAGGGAAACTAATCCACTATCAATAGTTAAAAAATTAAACAAAAAATAAACAAAAATTATAACTTTCTTGGTTCATGAAACTCATAATAAGGTCCAATTAATGATTGTATGTGTGTTTGTACATATAAACAACATATTGTTCCAATAATTTATTATGATTTGACAGGTTTGAAGAAAACATAAATGACAAAGACATAAATGCTCTCATTTCAAGTTCAAAATATCAATTATTGGAAGAGGCTGAAAAACTTTCACTTGAAGACATAATTGGAAAATCCGTAATGACATTCAAGGTATTAAATTATTCATATTTTTTTATATATATTCATTTAATTTTCTTTATTATATCACATGATTATAATTAATTTCTGTTAAAAAATATATATTTTGCCACTCAACTTGCAGAAAACACATTATTTTTTTGAAGCAAGAATTATATAGATTAAAAATGCATCCGAACCATAGTACAATGCATGTAAGCAATGCAAGAAGAAAGTTGAAGTACGAAATGATGGACTCAGATGTATTAATTGTAGAACAAAGACGCTAAATGCTTTCAAATATATTATTATATCTTTAAATATTATATTTTTCTTTTAAAAAAATTATAATATGACAAATATGTCATTCTTTATTATTATGTATCAATGAAGTATACTCATTTATGAAGATTTATGATGAAATTTTAAGTTATTAATATAACAAATAATGCATATCTAACAATATTTGATGATTCTCAATCATTAATAAATTGTTCACTAGATGAGGTAATACAGTTAAAAAGTCAGGTAATACTTTTTTTCTCACTCATAAAATTTATGGATAAAACAATTCATTTGAAATGTATCAATATTACTAAAATAAATTTGTTCTTTTTGTAAGACGAGGAGATGAATTACTTTTATGACAAAGTGACAAGTTACAAAGGAAATTGTTTCTTTTTATGATCTAGACAACAGTAAAAATGAAATAATCAAAAATAATTTTGTGGTGGCAGCTATCAAAGAAGTTTCACTTGAGAATGATTTAGTTAAAGAAGAACTCAGAAATATAAAACGAATAAACTGTTGAGAATATATAGTAATAGATTGTTTAAGAAATGGTTAGAATTATACCTTTTGATTTTTTATAGTTTATACTTGATTCCTTCCATGTGAATAATAGTTAACTAATATTACCAAGGTTACATAATATAAATAGTTTTGGGTATTTTAATTAATGTGTTTGGATGTGTTATAATAGTTTGGAATGTTTTGGGTGTTATAATAAAATTTTAATTTATTTTTAATCAACGTGCATCACATGTGCTTTAAACTAGTGTATATATATATATATATATATAACATTTGAGCTTTGCATTTGAATTTTCCCCCAAAAAAATTTCATCATCTAACGATCAGAAATGCTTAAAAAATTAATCTAACGGTTTAAAATATCAATGCTTATCTACGGTCTAAAATTACTCTCTCAATCTTCAATGAACGGTCATCATTCACCCACACATTCATATCACACCTTCTCCCACATTCATTTCTTTTATTTCTTTTCTCTCTCCTCTTTTATCTCCCTCTTCTCTCTCATATTTTAAATCACTCTCACTCTTTTATCTCCTCTTTTATTGCAGATCTAGAGTATATCACTCTCACTGGTCCGTGTGCAAGATCTGCTCTTTCTCTCTCTCTTTATGTCTCCTTTTATTTCTTTTTTTTATATTTATTTATTATATTGCAGATCTCTCACTCTTTTATCTCCTCTTTTATTGCAGATCTAGAGTGATGTATATCACTCTCACTAGTTTCTCTCTCTCTCTCTTTATGTCTGCTTTTATTTCTTTTTTTTTAATTTATTATATTGCAGAGCCAGAGTGATGTATATCACTCTCACTGGTTCGTGTGCGAGATCTGATCACTCTCTCTCTTTATGTTAATTGTTTTTTTTAATATATATTGCAGCCAGTTTGTGCGAGATCTGCAACAAATCCAGCCAATGAACCTTCAGCTTCAGTGGCGCTGTTTTGAATGGCCAGATCCGACCGATGAAACATTGACGCTCCTGCAATGGCCGTTGACCGATCTTACCGGAGAAGGATCAGATTTATGTCGCCGTTGAGAAGCACACCGTTTGCAGGTATTTTTGGAAACCCACCTTCTCTCTCTCTTAACTCTTCGTGATTTTGGTTTTCAGGAACAACTTATTGATGTTTGTTAAATTAAACTTACTGATAAAAGAGACCTCTTTGATTTTCCTCTATCTTTTGCTTTGTGTATGATCAATGTGCTGAAGAACACGACTCCGTTGACGGATGCAGCATCGAGTGAGGAGACTACGCCATCGTCGGTGTCGGTACCGTGAGTTCATCGTCAGCAGGTCGGAGCTTCAAGCGGTGGATTTGCTTGAAGGAGTTTCTGTATAGATAAGAAACTCCTGCTGGATGTGCTCAGCTAGATAGTTGATCGAGTTGTGAATTCGCAATTCGACTTGAATGCTTCATCCGGGTGGATTTGTCAAGTAGGTGGGAATTATTGTTTTCTAAATTTGTTTTTGATTTCTTTGATTTTAAGAAATCTCTAATTTTTTTTTTGTCAACTAGGTGGGAATTATTGCTTTCTAAATTTGTTTTTGCTTTCTTTGATTTTAAGAAATTTCTATTATTCATATATTTTGATTAATTTAATAGGTTGTATCATAAGCAGATGAAGTCTATGCACAGATTAGACCCAAAAGCAAAAATTATTGTTTGTATAATCATATCTGATTAGGCCTTCAATTTTTGGGTAAATTAGGTTTTTTCTTATGAATAATGTTTAATCCTTATTTTAGATTTTATTGATTATTATTTTTTATCTGTGAAGAATCAACTATTCATTTATATTTATTTTTTTTGTCAAATAGTTGGAAATTATTGCTTTTTCAATTTTTGGAAATTATTGCTTTTTTGGGTAAATTAGGTTTTTTCTTATGAATAATGTATGTACTAAATTTCATCCATGTGAGGGTTCAAGACTCAACAATAGTCATGCTATTGAAAGACTTTTGTTGACATTCTGAAGATTGTTGTAATGGAAGCTACGTAAGATTAAATTTGTATATAAAAAATGTGTCAGCTTTGAGGTTATCATTTGATGTTTGTGTTCTTTAATGTTTTAACTCAATTTTGAAAACATAAATACTGGACTTATCCATCATAATGGCGTGACATCTTATTTTGAATATGGAAGTCACTAATTCAGGTTTTCTGAACTTCAAATGATAGTATTATAAATTCAAATTTAAAAGGTGTAGTAAACTCAGAATTTAAAGTATTTCACCTTTAAAATAAATGTTTTTCAGTTATTCTTATTCTTTTTTTTTTGTGCCCTAGTTTGTTGTGCGAAAATTATAAAAAGTTACCACTGTATAATGTTTTTGGCCATGTTGAAAATTCTGTCCATGTGCTAGAGATTAAAAGCAAGATGCAAAGGTCACAATTCTAGCACAATTCTCTATTTTTCACTCCACCAAACACATTTGTCTTGCCGACAGATGAAGTGCATATGCTGATATCCTATTACTTGCTATAAAGGTGGTTTACAAATTAAAAAAAAGAAATAAAGGTGCTTTAGAGCATGTTTAATTTAAATAAATTTTTTAATTCTTGAGTCTTATCTTATGTAACTCAAAAAAAAAAAAAGAGTAAAAAATGTGTTGATATGTGAATGTAAAATTTTTATTTTTTTGTACCAACGCAAGGATTGAGCTTAAATCTCTATCAGACATAATGAGTGGACGGACCCTTAGCTCAACATTCACTTGCAATTAAATTTATTCCATCATCACACATGAAGAAAATATTGATAATTTTTATAAATATAAGATGGTGGTGGTGAAAAAAGTAAGTTGAATGCTAAAAGTGATTCATCTATGACAAATAAATAAATAAAAGTTATGATTGATTGTGACATAAAGAAAATATTAACCACAAGATATATAATTCTTTTTGCTTAAGAGCA
This sequence comes from Cornus controversa, assembly GCA_026545225.1. Classification (NCBI taxonomy): domain Eukaryota; kingdom Viridiplantae; phylum Streptophyta; class Magnoliopsida; order Cornales; family Cornaceae; genus Cornus; species Cornus controversa. Next base: position 61,369,050 of record CM048851.1, on the reverse strand, counting down.
TTGGATCCATCGAGGCCTACACAAATCAGCGCTGGGTTTAGTATGGAAAAGAGTGCATGGTACCACAACTGGGTCAGAACCCAACCAGTTGTGTAAATATCATGTCAGATAACCAAGAGTAATGGGTAAATCCAGTCGAGCTGGATAATTTTGTGAATCTAGATGAGGATGAAATATTTTTTTTTTGGTATGGATATGGATAATCGAGTGCTTTTGGATTTATCTAAGTCGTTAGCAGACGATGAATAGTGGAATCAACTACATGACAATAGTGATCCACACTCAATACCTTTTGGGAATGTTTCCAGTTAGTGAGATAGTGTATTATACAATTCTATATAAAGATGTGTATTGGACGTTGTATGTATGTACCATCAAAATGTGTTGTAAGAATATGTACAAGACATGTATAAAAGTACATATGTTGTTTTAAATGCAAATAGTGTTCAGTCCAACAATTTTTTTTATAGTGTCGTACGCAGGGGCAAAACGCTAGTGTGTGTGTGTGTATATATATATATATATATATATATGTATGTATGTATGTATGTATGTATGTATGTATGTATGTTTCTTTGTCCCATAATTTTATATTTGTTTCTAAATTTTTACTTTAGATTATCCTCAAATTACGGGGTATTACAATATTTCAATTTCAAGTTTTGTTTGAAAAGCTTTAACTGTTTGTTGAAAACTTTCAATAGCCAATTGACTTTCAATTTTTTTTATAAATGACTTCTTCCTTTATGGAGTTTAAATGTTTTTGTGTAATATATGTTAATTAAATTTAATGATTTAGAAATAGAAGAATCAAAAAGAGATTTTAATTCTTTAGTTTCTTGTTTTCTAAAGAATTGGAATGTAACTGTTTTACCAAATAGTCTAGTGGTAAGCCTATTGTTATCTATTGTAAATGGATATAACAAATAAATAAATGGTACTCCCAAAATAACCTTATCAATCATATTTTTAACCAAGACAAATGATGTCTTAAAACATACATTGTCTTGACAAACATGGGCTTTTGGTAGCTTATATATAATCTCCATTTTACTATCGTTAGCAGAACTTAATCATAGGAAAGTCTTCTCAAAGTATTTGGAAGGAATTAATCCTTCTTGGATACAATTAAGATTTGCTCCAGTATCAATTAACTCGATGATATCAATTGTTAGATCGTTATCAATAGCAATGGTAACTTTGGAAAACCATTTTTGGATAATTAATTTGGAGATAGTATTAATGTGTTGGTTGGTGGTGTCTTCAGGGTTAAAGGTCGGGGGCTTGTCAGGAGAAGAATTTTGTTGAGCACGATCTTCATCGATTCTTCATGGGCCTCAATGCTTTTATCAATTTTTAGAGTTAACATATCTTGTTGTAAATTATGAGTTTCATTTTTTAAGCTTTTTATGTCCTGCTTCATTTGGTTAATTTTGGATTGAAGATCTTGGAAGGTGACTTCCCTCTGAGGTTGATTAAATCTTTGTAAAGTTTTAGAGAGACTAAAAATGGGTTTATTGGCAGAAGGAGTAAGGGTTTCTAATTTTCTTAAGAGGTTTTTAAGTTTCTTTAGGTAAAAAGACTTGTTTTCTTGGATTTTTATTTTACCAATGAGATCAATAAGAAGAGTTTCTTGTTTCTCATATTTTGTGAGAACATTGATGGTTTTACAACATGAATCTTTGTATCCTATGGTTATCTCACTAGAAGATAAATAACTAGAATTATTATTGTCATCACTGGTGTTTTTTAATTCAAAAATTTTGAAGATTTGTTTTTTATTTTCTTCAGAAATTTGTCATTGGTTAATTTTATTTTTTATAGGCCAATTATTTGCAAAATGGCCCTGTTTACCAAATTTAAAACATTTACATGTTTTACTATTTTTGGTAGAATTTTTCTCTTTTTCTTTAAATTTCTTTGTAGGATAAGCTTTACGTTTTTTTTATAAAAATCCTCTCTCTGAAAATTGTGACATATAAATTTGTAATTGGCATATTTCGATGATCAAAACCTGAATGATCGAGTTGTAAGTTTCATGATATTTTATGTAACCGATCATTGACATCTTCGAGCTGACACTCAAGTGCATGGAAGCCGACAAATCAGTTAGAACACCATATAGTACAGGTAAGTATGGTGAGGACACTCTGCACTTTTTAGTTCCGAGCCTATTTTAAAAAACCAGGGTTTAAATGAAAATTTTAGGATTTTTCAAAGTAGGACCGGTCCCCAATATTTAGGACCGGTCCAACTTTTCTCGGCAGTTTAGTTTCTGCAGGTTTTCAAAAAGTCCCACCGGTCCTATTTATTTGGCACCGGTCTCACTTAGCCTGTTCCAAATAGGAAATAAATTTTGACGGAAATTCTGATTCCTATTGGGTTTGAAACTTCTAGGAAAGTTCTATTTTGGTATTTAACTTCTTTTCCAAGTAGAATTAGGACTTCCTTGCCTATATATATGTATCCATATTTTCTCTACAGAGGTGTGAAAAAGAGCCCTAAAAAATTAATATTTTAGAGAGAGAAAGTATATACAGTATAATTAGGGCTATATATTTTTAAGAACACACATCCATACTACACGAGTGATTTTTAGGATGGTGTTCTACTTCTGATTAGCTGCTCAGAGACTGCATCAAATCTATTTGCTGATCAGAACATTGGATTGAAGGTTCTTCGCTTGCTTGCTTGCTGAGGAAGAAAGGTGACCAGATTGCACTACGAAGGGTACAAAATACTTGCTGAGTATTTTGGTTCTTCCAGTAACCTTTCTGTAAGGGTGGTGACGTTAGCCGGAAGTCTGCAGCAGTTGGACGTGTTGTCGCAATCATAAGCCTGAGGTGTTCCGCATCAGATCCTTGACAGAGTGAAGAGGGGTGTGAGACTGAGACAGAGTCTGTTGTACTTTGCTTCATCATAGTGAATTGGTTCCCTGAGGCGTGCCGCCTCCCTCCGTGGTTTTTCCCGCCTTGGGTTTCCACGTATATCTGGTGCATTCTTTTCTTTACTTGCACTTTACTTATTTGCTTGCTTTAATTGTTTAATTAATTGGACTTAAAATTGAATTAATTAAAAATTAAGCAAACGAGCAAGTGATCCTATTCACCCCCCCTCTAGGTTCTAAAGTACTTTTCGCAATCGCTTCCGCACCGCGCAACTCACAAAAATTATGTTTACTCCTATTATAGTTTTTATAAGTTCTATACTTAGTAGGATATTTATGACTTTTATGTGCTTTTTTGTGAGAATGTGCAATAGGTGGAAGACCATATTGCTGACAAAAATTGTTCATTTCATACTTAGCTTTTTTCTTTTCATTATTAAGTTTTTTTACTTATTTTCATCAATGCACATTTTTAATCCTTCTTTCTATATCGTGCTGATGATATTTTCATAAGTAAGTTGGCTGTAATCAATGATTCCATCAGGTTTAGCAAGGGTTTCCCTAATTTTATGAGCAAATAGACTAGGTAAACCATTAATGAATTTTTCTTTCCAAAAGGGACTATTGCTATCATTTCGCATCATGACTCGAGATAGAAAAATATCCTTATACCATCTAAAGTCTGACAGTGTTGGGCAGCTTAAATTGGTTAACTGGTCATGAACTCTTGCCATAATATTACTAGGTGTTCGTATAAAGTGATTAATGATGGTAAAGAGTAGAGTGTTAACTCCATCGGGGATTCTCATTCCTATGTTTCATCAAAAATTGGATTTTCATCATTATCCTTTTGAACAGCATTCCTAATTTATTGTTTATTTTCTTCTGAGAGATGATTTTCCCACCATGATCTAAACATTCCTGTGAATCCTGATGTGAGAAGATCAATGATTTCTGTTTGACTAATTGTATGATTAGTAATGTAACTATTGGCAACTACGGAAATATGATTTAATTTGTTTAAAATTTCTTGTTCAGATAATCCATCCATATCCATTAATATATTTTATCTGGGGAGACTGAAATTTGATTTTGGAATGATTTTTCTTCAAGTTGGATGTTTGGAGGAGTTGGTCTAGGATACTAGTTCTTTGTGAGGATGGTTGGACTGACTTTGTTGCGGTAAATTGGATTTAACTGCATGTTTGTAAAGGTTTGTTCAATTTGTTGGGTCTCGCTATCTTCATCAGAAGAGGCTGACTCCGATTATGAGTTTGTTTTTACAATAGTTGTAATAGATTGTTCTTCCTTGGCTTTAGCTTTTCCTTTTTCAAGATCTTTCAGCATTTTGTCAATTTTTTGGAGGGTTGTTAACTTAGTTGTTTTAAAGGCTAATTGTTTTCTTTCAGCAGGAAAATTAATTAAAGGTTTTTCTTGTTAATTAGGATTGCTTTCAATGCGAATTTCTAATTTGTTTTCAATTTTGTCAAGTTGTTTACCTATCGTATGTAGACTTTTATTGGTGAAATTGTTTTGTTCAATGATTTTTCTTAAATCAGGCTTTCCATCAGTGTCACTGACTTTGAGAAGAGAGGCAATTAAATCATGACCTAAGTGATGGATAACCAAAGTTTCGAAAGGAGGGTGACTTGATGAAACTGATGTTTTGTTTGGTTTAGTCCATTCGGTTTTTGTTAAAACATTGACTTTATTGTAATAATTTTCTAAATAATCAAAGAAATGGATTTCGAGATTATATTCATGGATGACTTCAAGCTTTTATTTATTTTTTTCATTTCTTTTTCAGAAAATTTATTTTTATATGCCTGTCTTTTAGGCTTGTTTTCTTTTGTCTTGAATTCTTCATGAAGTTTGAGCAGATCAAATTTAAACTCTTGACTTAGAGAACTTATTTGAGGATCAAAAGGTATTTCAAAATATGTTTAGGTATGAGACCCTGATGGTGAAGGTTCAATATTATCATCAGGCCTGGGATGTAACATGAGTTTGCAACTGGATTATCAATTTTAATATCTTTTAATTTTAATTTTTTTCTTTCATTTTTCCTAGTTAACTGGTTTATAAAGGATCTTTCAGAGGCTTCTGTCTCACTAAGAAGATTTTTATATCTCTCCTAAAGTTATTATTTCTGGATTGAGTACTAAACCGAGATTCATCAAAACTTATCCTAACTAATCTATCAAGGAATTGTTAGACTTGACTAAGGTCATTGTGACATTTTGGATTTTAGAATAATGATTCTTATTTTCCAGAATCCAGTCGTTAGGTAATGTAATATCTTTCCAAGCTATAGTCCTTGGAATTTTAATGTTGGCATCTCTAGTGCTACCTTGTATGAGTAGGGTTTGATTTCTAGGACTTTTAACAAGAGCACCAACATTGAGATTGGTCCTCATGCATTTGTAATAAATTCTGTAGATTAAGCCTAAGGATTGACCTCCATCTAACATGGGATAACCAGATGTTTTGATATTCAAGGTTAGGGCTTTAAGGAGACGAGGGTCACTAAGTCTAAGGGTAAGATTTGGATAGGTGTCAAAATGAATTGGACCATTGGCAAGTGTTTTTTCAATAATTCCTATAATGCTAAGATTATAATCTATAAATCTTGCATCTCTAAGGCATAGAAGGACAATAGCGTTTATGCCTAGCACGGTAAAAGGATTGACTGCAATCTGGACTAATCCAATATGAATAAAGTTATGACCTTTCTCTCTATGTGCTTTAATTGTTTGAGCTGTTAATAATTGACATTTTTCGTGTTCTGACTTAAGGTCGTAAATTTTTTCAATAGTTTTAACACCATAATCACTTCGAAAAGTTGACTGTAGAAGGTTGATTTGTAAATTTCCCTAGTGGGGACTTTAGGATATTCCAGTCAAACCAATTAAGGACTGATGAACCAACATCTTCATAAGTGTGTTCTTTTTTGTTGGCTATAGAGGGAAGAGTGGGATGCGCAGATTTAGAGCTAGAGCTAATAGAAGAGGTAGATCTGAGAAACCTATTTATCATTTTTAGCAAAATGTTTCACAATCCTAACTTAAAACATACTTAACTCCTTAATCCTGTTTTGTTGCATTTCGTAACACAAACCCTTACCAAACTCATTTTTCATTTATGTCCTAAACGCCTAGTCACTGTACAGAATGGGACTTACACTTTGGAAACTTATATTTAACAGGGGGGTGGAGCCAACAAAACAGGAAGGGAAGAAAGTAGTTGTAAGCAAAGAGAACAAAACATAAATACTAAATTATGATTCAATCGGTTTGGCTCTAATACCAAAAGAGTGGAAGTAGGTTTTAACTAAGAAACAGAATATAGAAATCACATGTAATTAAAGTAGTTAATAGTAAAAAAAGCAAAAAATTATAGCAATAAAGCAGATAAACATATAAATTATAATTATAAGAGGAGGCTCAGCCTTCTATTGGCATAAAATAAATAATAAATAAGATATTACATTACCTAACGACTGGATTCTAGAAAATGAGAATCATTGTTATAAAATCTAATGTTACAAGTGACCTTAGTCAAGTCTAACAATTCCTTGATGGATTAGTTAGGATAAGTTTTGATGAATCTCGGTTTAGTACTCTGGTGTGTGAAATTCCTTTTGTGTGTTTGGAAATCAAATTATATTTTACCACTTGCAATAGATCGAATCCTTGAAGGATAGGGTTCTAGAAGAGGGTGTCGATCCCACAGAGACTACGTTGGTTTAATAGTTAAAATCAGAGATTGTTTCTTGTTCAACTTACAAACAAATTTTTGGTTATTTATTTAAACTACTTGCAATATGTAAATGACGATAAAATAAAGGAGTTTGAGAAAATGAGAAACTACTAGGGCTTAGACTTCACCACTAGTCTCATAAATATGTCCATTTCATAATAAACATGGGAATTTATATAAATGTGTACTAATGACGCGTTTGGCAAGTACCACCTACAACGACGTCGCCAAGAGAATACATACACCTTAAAATACTATAATCCATCTACGATAAGCGTGATTTTCCTACCCACCTACTTACCTAATTACCTAAGTATAGCAAAATTACCGTCTCTAAGCATGGACTATGCAAATCTAGCTATGCATGTTATAGTGAAAACTAGTACAAAGCTATCACTTACACTCCTTGTGGAAGTATAAGTGTTTGAAGAGCATGTGCAGCAATCTAAAATTCTAAGACAAGAATGATAAATTAAAACACATGAATATACAGAATTTATAAACTTGTATTAAAAACAAGACACAAGGCTAGGTACAAATACACACATATATATATAACAATCCGAATTTATTAAAAATAAAACATATTTACATGGCTAGGGCTTTGTTCAAGCCCTAGAGAAGAGTTTAGTTGATCATTGTGGCAGGAAACAGCTCCATGGACAGAGCCACTCCAAATTTCATGGTCTGTTGTAAGCTTTGCAAAGCTTCCCAATATTTCTCACTCTTCTTTCTATCCAAAAAAAAATGTTTCCAGTAGCTTTTTTTTCTTTGTTTCTTCCGTCTCCCTTTCGTTCTCTATTTTGTCTCCCGGCCCTCTGTTCTCTTCTTTATCTCCTACTGCCTATATATATATATATATAATGTTGGAGATATTTTTCATTTAGATATGTATTAATGGTAGCCGATTTCTTCTCTTCTTTCTTTGACATTCCTTCTGTCCCTCCTCTGGCGCCATTGAATATTTGCTCCACCAGCTGTCCTTTTTCTTCTTTTTTCATTTGACTCCACCTGCCAACACTCTTTTTCTTCTCTCTATTCTTTTGCTTTTCTTCTTTTCTTTTCTCGGTCTCCACCTTTCCAGCCGGCTCTATCTTCTCCCTATATCTTTTCTTTCTTTTTCTTTTTCTTCTCTCTTTCTTTGTCTTGGTCTCCACCTGCTACCATATAATGCATATATATATATATCTACATAATATAATATAGCATAATATAATACCTAAATATAATATACAATACATACACTATGATATAAAATAGCATAAATAATACTATAATATAAAAATACAATGATACATATATATATATATATATATATATAATATAATATTATGATACATAATATAACATAAATAATATAAAATAATATTATGATACATATATATATATATAATATAATATTATAATCTATATATATATATATGTAATATTATAATATATACATAAATAACATAATATTGTATATATATATGTTTGTACCGGCTGGTGGAGTGAAATTCAAAGCTTGCATGTGGGTTTGCTTTGCTGGAGGAATTATATGGGTTTAGAAATGGTAGTTGGTGCATGTAGTAATGGATTTGGACAAGTTGGCTGATAGTGCATGCAAGAAATATAAAATATATATAACTAACTATATATAATAATATACTAAATAAATATGAAAATATAACAACATAAATAAATATATAATGAATCTTAATGAAAAAACTACAAATATATAAAAATATATTTAATAATAACAAATAAAAATATTACTATATATACAAAATAATACTAACACAAATGATATATATATATATAGGCTAGACGTTGGTTTTGGTGAGGCAAAGTGGTTGGGAATGAAGGTTAATTGCATGGGCTATTAAGATGGAAGTGGGCTTTTAGGTTGGATAGTTTAGGATTTTGGGCTGGTTTAGTTCATGGGCTAATTAGTTATGAATAGTTAGTTAGTGTATAAAATATATAAACATACTAAAATTATAACTATATTAACATAAAATACTATATCTATACAAAACTATATCTATACAAAATTATAAATAAAAATAACTAAAATCTAATATTAAATCTATATAAATACTAAAATATATACATCTATATAAAAAAATAAAATAAAATAACTTAAAGAAATAAAATAAAATAAAATAAAATAAAAATAAAATAATACTAATAAATATATATATATATATATATATATATATATATATATATATATAAATACATATAATGCACCATTAGACCATTGGAATTTCCTGAAGAGACATTATTGAAGACGAAATCACTTGATTTGACTGATTTTACGGGTAATGTCCTGAAAATACTAAGAACAAGAAAATAACATAAAAACTACAAATTAAATGCAGTTAAGGAATTAACATATGTATTTAAAAGGGCTTGAATGTGCAACATTCAGCGTTTATCATACTCAGTCCAGAAATCATAACTTTAGGAGAGATAAAAATCTTCTTGGTGAGACAGAAGCCTCTGAAAGATCCTTTATAAACCAGTTAACTAGAAAAAATGAAGGAAAAACTTAAAATTAAAAGGTATTAAAATAGTAATCCAGTTGCAAACCCATGTTACATCCCTAGACCTAGTGATAATATTGAACCTTCACCATCAGGGTCTCCTATCCAAACAGATTTTGAAATACCTTTCGATCCTATAAAAGTTCTCTAAGTCAAGAGTTTAAATTCGATCTGCTCAAACTTCATGAAGAATTCAAGACAAAAGAAAACAAGTCTAAAAGACAGGTATATAGAAATTATTTTTCTGAAAAAGAAATGAAAAAAATAAATAAAGCTGGAAGTCATTCACGAACGAATATAATCTCGAAATCCATTTCTTTGATTATTTAGAAAATTATTACAATAAAGTCAATGTTTTAACAAAAACTAAATGAACTAAACAAGACAAGACATCATTTTCTTCGAGTAACCCTCCTTTCAAAACTCTGGTTATCCATCACTTAGGTCATGATTTAATTGCTTCTCCTCTCAAAGTCAGTGACGCTGATGCAAAGCCTGATTTAAGAAAAATCATTGAACAAAATAATTTAACCAATAAAAGTCTACATATGATAGGTAAACAACTTGACAAAATTGAAAACAAATTAGAAATCCGCATTGAAAGCAATCCTAATCAACAAGAAAACCCTTTAATTAATTTTCCTGCTGAAAGAAAAAGGATTAGCCTTAAAAACAACTGAGTTAACAACCATCCAAAAAATTGACAAAATGCTGAAAGATCTTGAAAATGGAAAAGCTAGATCTTGAAAATCTCTTTTTGATTATTCAGTTTCTAAATCATTAAACTTAATTAACATTAAACAAAAACATTTAAACTCCTTAAAGGAAGAAGTCATTTATAAAAAAATTGAAAGTCAATTGGCTTTTGAAAATTTTCAACAAACAGTTAAAGTTTTTCATATAAAACTTGAAATTGAAATATGTTCCTTATTTCCTAGTGCATACTGGCATAGGAAACAGTATATAGTTAAGCTACCCTACATTCAGTCATTTAATGAAAAATTTATTCCCACAAAAGCTAGGCCAATTTAAATGAATCCAGAACTCTTAGAATCTTGTAAAGAAGAAATTAATAACCTTCTTGACAAGAAAATTATTAGAAAAAGTAAATCTCCATGGTCCTGCTTTGCTTTTATGTAGAAAAGCAAGCTGAGCTGGAACACAGAATCCCTATACTCGTAGTTAATTATAAACCACTTAATGATGTCCTAGAATGGATTCTATCTAATTCCAAACAAGCGAGACCTAATCAACAGACTTAGTCGAGCAGTTGTCTTTTCCAAATTTGACTTAAAGTCTGGATTTTGGTAAATTCAAATTTAATAAAAAGATAGATACAAGACTGCATTTACCACACCTTTTAGGCATTATGAATGGAACGTCATGCCCTTTGGTTTAAAAAATGCACCTAGTGAATTTCAAAATATCATGAATAATATTTCCAACCCTTATAGTAAATTTGCTCTTCTTTATATTGATGATGTCCTCATTTTTTCCCAGTCCATTGATGAACACTAAAAACATTTGCATACATTCCGCGCGCTCATCAAACAAAACGGTCTTGTTATTTCTGCTTCGAAGATCCACCTTTTTCAAACAAAAGTTCGATTCCTTGGTTTTCATATCTACCAAGGAAAAATTAGTCCAATCAAGCGAGTCATTCAATTTGCTGATAAATTTTCTGATGTCATTATAGATAAAAATCAGTTACAACGCTTTCTTAGATCATTAAATTACATATATATATATATATATATATATATAGGGAGGCGATATTCGCACTCCCATTTTCTACGATTGCACTCCACTTGCCTTTTTCTTTTAAAAGAAATGACAAGAAAGTCCTTAAACTAATTAATACAACATCCCCTATTTTATAATACCTTAACTAACCTTCATACTATACACTTATACTTTTTTTTAGCTTTTTTACTTTTTATATTACTTTTTTTTTTGGTTTATGTCAAAAAAAAAAATTTACCTTCATTAGTACTTTTTTTTTGGCTTCTGTCAGAAGAGATAACTTTTTCTTACGTTTTTTTTTATTATTTATTTTTATCCTGTCAAAAGAGATAATTTATTCAACAAAGCTAGATTACTTTTTTTTTTTTGAATTTTTTTTTCGGTCCTTCCAAAAGAGATAATTTATTCAATAAAGATAACTTATTTTTGGGTTCTCTCAATGGAGATAATTTATTTAACAAGAATAATTTTTTTTAAGTACTTTGTTTTTGGGTCCTCTGAAAAGATATAATTTATTCAACAGGATAACTTTTTTTTTTTTTGATTCTTTTAATTTTTGTTTCCTGCCAAAAGAGATAATTTATTTAAGAGAGATAAATTTTTTTTTTTTGTGTTGTCAAAAGATAATTTATTCAACATATATCGCAATTTTTTTGGGTTATTATTTTTTTTTATAGTATTTTTTGTTTGTTTTGTCAAAATAATCCGAAAACATTAAAGATTAGAGACAGAGAAAAGATATTTAAAAGGATAGTTTAGTATTTTGAAAAAAAGTAATCATTCACATATGAAGTTAAGGTTAGAAGTGACATTTCTTTTAAAATGAGAGTGCAAATGAAGAAAAGGGGAGTGTGAATATCACTTCCCTATATATATTACATTTAAGGTTAGTGTTTGAATTTTCTTCCGAAAAAAATTCATCATCTAACGGTTAAAAATGCTTAAAAAATCAATCTGTCGGTTCAAAATATCTATGTTTATCTACGGTCTAAAATTACTCTCTTTATATTTAAATTTAAACCTTCACCTACCCTCACACCTAAAATAACCCCCACCGTATTCATCATTTGCACCGTTGCGAACCACCATACTAATGTTTTTTTTCCTTCTCTCTCCCACTTTTCTCCCTCACCTTCTTTCTTTATGTCTTTTTGTACTATTTTCCTGTATGTTGTTCTTTCTTGCAGTTGTGAAGGAGCATGAGAAATTGGGTACCCAACAGATGTTAAGCATGTCGCACATATGGCTGGGATGGCCCCTTAGGTAGTGCACCAAATTGGGTAGGTATTCCACATTTATGTATCTATGGTACATTTTCTCCATTTATTTTTCTCATATGATTTGGGTGTCATCATTTTTTTTGTTTGTTACCTATTGTAGATGAATGAATTCAGGACATCGCCTGATTTCGAGACAATATCCATTGATTTCGCAACTACATCCATTAAGAGGTTCCGGTTCTGCTCTCTGGCTTTGTCTGTATCCGACATTTTTCATATTTAGGGTTTTATTGACCAAGTTATGTTGGATCTTTCTTATTTTATATCTATTGAAGAATTGAGTATAGAATCGAAATGGGTATTTGTTATTCATCAGCAGGAGGCAAAAGGCACATAGGAGAGGAAAACTGATTTCATCTCATAGATCGAAAAATTGGGCGGCGGCGGCGTATTGACTACAGATGGTCGCGGGCTCCATCAAATCTTTGACAGGCTTTTTGTCAACGACGCAAGCAGTATCAACACCATGCCATAAATTTTTCTATTTCAATTGTATCGACACCATACCAGAATCGAGATCTGATCTGTTTTTGTTGTTTTGGTTTAGATTCTCAACGATCGCGAAACTGGCAGATCTCAACCGTCGCAGCAACACCGTCAACGAGGGGATGAACGGTCAGAACCTCGACGATCAGAGCATCACAGTCAATGAAGCCCAGTCACGTGGAAGCAGTGGCGGTTGCGGCAGTGGATTCTGCAGCAACGGTGGAGGAGGACGTCGGGATGGCGGCAGCCTCGTTTATGACATTCAAAGATGAGCAGTCAATGAGGGACGGTAGGTATTAACATTTTCGTGTTCGCTTCTATAGACAGGCTGCTGCCACTATTTTCTTAGCCCCTCTTACATTTTTCTTTGAAAGGTATATATTATCATATTCCATTCAATTCTTTCTTCTTCTTCCTCCTCTAAAATTTATACACTTCTTTGTTAACCTTCTTGAATTATTTATATTAATAATTTTTAAGGAAAAATACGCCACGGTTCTCATTGGTGACCCTCTGCAAGGTCTTTATGCTTTCTCTGTGTGAGTATGTTAAATTTTTATTCAACTTTTTATTTATTTGTTCGTTTGTTTTTGCTCTCATTGGTGCTACGGCTATGGTGGAGGCTGGTGTTGCCTTTAATAGAGGTGATGGGTTCGGTGTGGATAGAGGTTGAGCCATGGTGTGGCTGGACATTGAATGAAATGGTTGTTGTGGGTCTTCGTTGCCCTCCAATGGTGGCAGCAAGATTAATTTTTGCCTTTTCTGTTTTGGTTTTTCATTTGGGTGTTTTAGCATTGGATTGTGTCGTTGAAATTTAGGTGAATAATGCTTTGGTTGTATTTTGATAAACATGGTATTTGCGCATGTTATAGGTGGTGGAAAGAGGCAGAGGACTCGACAGTGTTTGATGCTAGGACAATGAAGATAATTAACAACCAATTTAAACCGGATCTTCTGTTCAATCTTAGGAGAGAGGATGATTCTGTGCATAATAATGGGAATGTCGAAGTTGGGACCTCTGGCCTGGACTATGCTTTGGTTTCCGGGAAAATGTGGTTGCACGCACTAAAATGATGACAACGACGTTTATTAAATTGAATGAATCGTTGTGCATTTTGCCCGTCTTTTTATTTCCCATTTCCTAATGCTTATCCTTTAATAATGCAGTAATTTTTTCTTTGATTTAATATATGAGATATTCTGCTGGCAGGTTGCTATCAACTGGTGCATGTGCAAGGGTACTATCCTTATACTTGGAATTAAGAATATAAAACAAGCAAAAGAAAATCTTGGCGCTCTTGGTTAGCGACTCAATTCAGATGAGGTGATTTAGTTAGAATATGCATGCGAGTCTCCCTGCAAGATGATCCAAAACATTTTCCAAACAAGGTAAAATATCTCATTTCATTGTATGGTTCTCTCTCTTTTTTGGGAAAAATAATAAAAATAATTCCAAGACGGTGGTAATGTTTAGAAACTGTTCTTATTTTCTCCCTTTCTCCCCAAACTTACAGATGAAGTTTGAAAAACTGATATATGGAATCACAAAAGGCAACCAAGTGGAGATAGTGTGGAGATAGTGTTGACAATGTCAAAATGGGAGAACAGTGTTGCAGAAGTTAATTATAGGATAGATATGTAAGTGAAATATTGAAATTGGTTAAAGGTTATTATCAAACTCATTTCATTGTTTTGTTGAACAAGAGAGAAGTGAAATATTTAGTGGAAACTACAATTTTTTGACACTAACTATTATAAGATGAGTTCACTTTTGTCCTCAGTTGTATTCTGAACCTCTTTTGGTGATTGTGTAGCCGGGTAGGTCACCAAAAGATTTGGCAGCCTTGTGCATGTTTGCAAATCTAATGTCTCACCACCTCCGAAGCACGCACACCCATGTGAACTATGTTTTGAAGCATTAGTCATTGTTTTTTCGAAGATGCATATTTTTTTTATGTTAAACAGGAGCTAATTCAAATGTTGTTTTATAAACATTTGTTTATTGATACGTTGATTATATGAAATCAACATTTATTTCAGTTCAATAATTTTTTATTTTATTTATAGTGTTGTAAGCTCGGGCAATACGCTAGTGTGTGTGTATATATATATATATATTGTGACAAATTTTCTGCATATCTTATCATGTGTTCATAAGCATCAAAAGACATACCACAATTGTTATTCCCAAGATCCTCTCTTGTCATTGCATCAACAGACCTAGCTACTACATTTGTCATCTTCTTCTTTCTTACTAACAAATCCTTCTGTTGTTTGTTAACTTTGTTGGCATGCTGCATAAGAATGTACAATCCTTGTATAAATATATAAGTTATATATAATGGCCAATTGCCTAGATTCCAGTATAATAATGACCACTGAAGTTTCATTTGCAAAATTCATCAATCTAAAATGACATATACACTCAAATGTATTATCAATTTATTAGTTTGTTTATTCCTTGATCCAAAAGTCGGAGTTCCAATCCTTATAGATATTATCAATGCCAACTATAACATAGGGTCCACCCATTATAGAAAATTCCAATGCCCAATAAAATAAAAACTCTTGCAAAAATAAATAAATAAAAAGTCCACTTCTAGTCATAGTTCTGCGAATCGGATGTTTCACAATCATTTTTGAGCTGCGTTACTGTTGGATTGTGAAACGCCCAAGAACCGACCGATCCTCCCACGGAACTAATTAGTTTTGTTGGGACTGGTTAGCATGTTTGTTAGTTTGTTTCTATAAATGTCAAAAGCAAAGTTTTAGGCTCTGTTTGGATTGACTTTTGAAAAACGACTTTCGATTTTTCAAGTTCAAAAGCCGTTTTAAAGAGTGTTTGGATTGGTAAGAGCTTCGGAGTCCAAAAAGAGCATTTAAAGGAAGCTGCTTCCTGGTTTAACTTTTGCTTGTCTTTTTTTTTTTTGCGTAAAAGATGAAGCAAAAGCTCTTCCAAACAGGGCCTTAGTGTCTGTTTGGAAGAGCTTCCTGGGGAATTGAAACCGAACTCCAAGTTCAAGAAGTAATTTCTAAAAAAATATTAGTGTTTGATGAAATAAGATAATAAATTTTTAATGAAAGTCGAAGTCTTAAAAAGTCCGTTGAAAGGAAGCAGAGAAAACTTGCTTTTGGAAAGAAGCCAAAATTATTTTAAGTAACAAATTTTATAGACAATTTTATCTCCTTTTATTTTGTAAAACCTAGCTATTAAGAGTAATTATTAAGGATAAATTTGTCAAGTTAAAACCGTATTAATTGTGGAAACAATTTCAAAAAATATATACACCAAACAATTTTTTTTCTTTTATATTTCTTTTATTAAAGGTATTCTTCAAAGACCTTTTAAATGAAAGGAATTTTAGAATCGAAAAACTTCTCCAAAGGGGCCTTAAACCTTAGGCCTTTCTAAAACCTATGTCACTCCACCCAACTACTACTATTATTTACGAGGGCAAATTGCCCCGAAAACAGCCTCGCCTATTAGCACAACTCTTGCCACTTCACCAACCTTTATCCAAAACTGTGATTAGTGCTAATTCATACATCTAAGCTTTGAAACCCCAAAAGGGAAGAAATTCAATGGAAGTAATGAACAAGTACGTAGCGATAAAGACTCACATAGATGGTGCTCCATAGGAGTCCAATTTTGAGCTCAAAACTGAATCCGTTTCTCTATCAATTGAGGCTGGTTCGAATTATGTTATAGTGAAAAATCTCTATGTATCATCAATTGATTCATAGACGATAAACCCCATGAAGAAATGCAGCTCTTCGCGGAACGCTTAAAAGTTTTGCAGTTGACATTACTCCTGGCCAGGTGAGTTGCCGTTGACATATATACTAATTTTGTTGGGTGAAATATTGAGTTTCTATTGAACATGGATTGCTTATATTGATTTGTATGGACAGGCTTTTGTAGCCTATGGTGTGGGGAGAGTTGTGTCTTCTGGACACCCTGCATTTGAAAAGGATGACTTGGTTGTTGGTATTATCAATTGGGGAAAGAGTATAGCATTGTAAGAGGTGGAAACATGTTAAATAAGTTTGACTCCATGGACTTTCCACTTTCTTACCATGTTCCGGTCTTCGGTCATTTCGCCTTTTTCTCTTATAAAAGAGCGTCTAATGCTGAAGAGGAGATCATCTTGTAATTAATTCTCTTTTGTTTACTTACTCTTCTCTTGTATTTTGCTTGTAGTTTAAGCTTCCGAAGTTTGCGTGTTTTCGTTTTGTAAATGGTATCAGAGCTTTGTTACAAAGCCTAAATTGTAAGTTTTCCTTTACTTTAGTATCTTTGTAATATCTTTCCTTTCACTCATATATATATTTCTATTATTTATCTTTTACTTCATTTCTGGTTTTTAAGAAACTCTTACGCTTGCATACTGGTTTTATTTTACTTGTTGGTCTGTCGAGTCTATGTCACGTTAGAACATTGCCAAGTGTTGTATAAAACCATTTAAAAGTTTGCAAGAAGTCATAAGTACCATTAAAAATCCAGAATGACAGAAGATAAAGACACAGATTGGATATGTTCATGGTTAGGGAAAGATGTATTCGATTATAATCATACAGTTCATATAAAACATAATGAAGAACACGATCTAACTCAGATCAGTTTCAGTAATAACTCACTTATAAATATAGTATCATCCTGGAATAAAAACTTCAAACAACACCAGAGCTCTACACCTAAGATGATTGAAAGCTCTTTCGATTGCATAACTAGTGCAATAGAAAAAATCAATAGCAAAATCGATTACTTACAAGGTATTCTTGACTTTTTAGATATGGCTGAAAAAAGTCAAGAATTATCTAACTTACTTGAAAATCTCAAGAAAGTTAAAAAAGAAAAATTAGAGGATCTATATTCTAAACAACCAATTCCGACCACAAAAAACCTCTATTATGGAACAGAAGAAATACTATTGTTTCATAAAAAAAAGATACAAAAAAAAGTCTTCAATCAAAATGAATACCATTATATCGTCGAAATTTTAAATTATTGGAGACAAATATATAAAGATCCTAGTCTAACCATAGATGAAAGAGATCAAATTCTTCAATAAATAAGGAAAACATCCTTACAATATGAAGAACTTTTACATCACTTCAGCTATCAGATAAACGTAGTAGCTGATTCAAAATCTAAAGATGAGTTAGTTAAAGCCATAACTAACGATTCCAGTAACACGTCGTCAAAATCTGAAGATGACACATCATCTATAAAATATGATGAAGAAATAGAAGTAGAACACCATTCGACTTCTAACCCTAGATCATCCAAAAGAAAGATCGAAAAACCTTTAGATCTAGAATTCTTTGGTGACTACGGAGTCTCTGAAGCCTCGTAACAGGTTTTTCCAACCAAAATCGAAGCATCAGATCCAAAACCAAGTTTAAGTCGAAAGGATGACTTAAACAAAATACTGTAGCACAAAATGGTACTTATCTTGATCTTACAAACATTCCTTTCAAAGATCAAGAACAAGCTATTAATGACTGGGCACAATCACTGGCCATCATCATTAATAACTACAAAACAGTCTGGAACAAAGAAATGCTCCTTGATTATATAGCTGCAACACTTCAAGGAGATGTGTTGGCTTGGCTACAACAATGGGATCAAACAGAAGAAGGCAAGACTCAAAAAACTAGTCTTCTCAGCGATTTCAAATCTTTCGAAGAAATCCTTCGAGGGTTTATTCTCATAATAAAAGAAAATAAGTGTGGATTTTTTGGGCAAGATGATGCTAACTATGCATTATCAAAAATAGAACTATGCGATATTTGTCAATTTGATAACTTTGTCGCATTATATAAAAAATATTATTTCTTAATTAATCCACCAAAAAACCAATTTTGGTTAGACCAATTTTTTCATAAACTCCCTAACCCATGGGACGAAATTGCCAACAAAGGTTATCCTGATTACCTAAAGTCAATAGGAAAGACAGATAATCTTGGTTTTAGAATTAACTTTATCCTAAGATTAATTATGAATAGATGTCTTGAAATACAAGCAAAAAAGCAAGTCAAGAATCAAATTGATTATTTTAAACAAGGACAACAATGTTGTGATCAAAATCTTAAAGAAAATTAGAAAATAGGCTGTAACCCAACCTATTACCAAAAGAAAAGGAAATATTTCAAAACAAAAAGATTTAATAAGTGGACACCCGACAAAATATTTTCTAAAAAGAAAAAATATATTAGGAAGAGAAAACCCTCTCCTAAAAAAGATGAAAAAGACCAAACCTTTAAACATTATGAATGCAGGTGTTATATTTGTAATGAAATAGGTTATATCTCCCCTAATTACCCAAACAAGGGCAAAGGAACGAGAAAAATGGTTAAAATGATTGAGAATAAAAATCTTGAAATCATTTTTGGCTATGAAATATCTTATCAAGAGGATATTTTATATGAAGTTTCAAGTGAAGAAGAATCTTCAGTTGAAGAACTCGTCTTCATGATGAATACATCTACTTCAGATAATGACATCATAAAACTTGGTGATGTCATAAGTGGAGAAGCCTCCTTCACAGATGAATAATTAGAGCAAATGCAAAATATCAAAAAGGAAGAAATTTATAAGATTTCTCCTTTCACAAAATTTAATCCATTCTCTGCTCGAGTCTTCAAACAGTTTAGTGAAAATACATCAGCAAAATACACTGTTGATGGAACAGTCGAACTCAGCATCTTTACAAAAGACAAAGTTGTTAGATGGAAAAATAAATATCATGAAGTCCATTTCGTTCATATAGGAGTTATTCAAATCAAAATAACTTCTTTATATCGAAAAGGACAAGATATTCCTATCCTAGTTATAGTTATGGATAATCGGTTCAAAAATCGGAAAAAAGCCCTGATTGGAGGAATGCAATCCAATCTTGTACTTAAGGTTGTTTGGTTTAACATCAAACATGACTATTTCGTATCAATTACTCATCCTACAATAGAAAAAAGATATTCGGATCAAAACTCAATGTCAAGATACAGATCTTGATGAACAAACTACAGATTTATCAATCGAATGGAAAACAATCTATGAATTAACAAAAACTACCGAAACATCAATAAAACCTCTTGATAAATCACTCGTTGAGGTTTTTGAACCACAACCCTACGATTCAGTAATCCAACCAAGGTTAATGAATTGGTCTGATCGAAAAGTACCAAAACAATGGTTATTTCAGAATGTTACGGATAAAACCATTATCAATAAGGCTCCCAAAATAAAGATTCAAGCCTCTGGAGATAATTTCTATATCACCAACATAACACCAGAAGAACACACTTCTGAACCTGAGCCCCTTATTAGAAAAAAATCTAGATGAAAAAAAGAATTTCCTCAGAATACAAATTGGCAAGACTTAAGCAGGCAATATTCCAACAAAGGAATAAGCTTTAGAGAACATAGGCCATCACCACCCACTATGACTCCACCTCGATTTTCCTTAGACAAAGGAAAAAATGCTGATCAATCAGGAACTCCAATACTACCTTACTCTTCAACAAAATATTATATTAATTCTGCTTTAATTTATTACTTCCAACTCGAAAAGGAAGAAATCATTTTTGCTCCAAAACATGGAACAAGAAAGCACACTTATCTCTCAAGAACATTTAAATTTTTAGGGAATGAACCATATAGCCTAAGTGTTCTTGCAGATTGCATATGGAATGCCTTGCCAGAAGAAAAATGGCAAAAGATAAAACATCCAGTACCAGTTACAGGGATTAATGACACTGAAACATTAATCCACTATAAAGCCAAAGATGTTTCAGTTTGGTTATCAGATAAACGATTTGTTATACCAAAAATTTTATGTTTCTCAAATATGCATAGAGATTTTTTACTATAGGCAACAATTTCCATAACTCTTATTTATCTATGCATATTTATCCTAATTCTATTGCGTTAACTCTAAAAGAAGAGTTAATATTTATACCATTATTAGACAAATATGCTTATCTATGTGACAAAAATTTCAATCCTAAAAAAGGGAATGAAATACAACTTATTCAAAAAAGCCATTGACTTTTTCGAATATTGGAGCCATAATTTAGTGAAAACCCACTAAAATTATGGTCTCGAAGTCCTCAATATTGTTCCATTCGATTAAACAAATCAGATGTAATAATACAGGTAAAACCAATAATATATCTTAGAAAAGATATTGAAGAATTTGATAAACAAATCAAATCTCTTCTCAACATGAGGCTAATTGAACAAACAACTAGTTCTCATTTTAGTCCAACTTTTATGGTAAACAATCATAGTGAGCTTGGAATTCTAGGTAACTTTCATCATCACGAGCACTATCTGTTAGAATTGGTGCATATAAAATGAAGTGTTTATTATTTTCATTCATCTTATACTGTGTAACACACCTATATAATGTATCTGAAACCACTTTTGAGTTCAGAATTTGTAATCTATTTAACAGATGCATTTGAATTGAATCATAAACCAGAACCTGTAAATGGATTGTCATACTCTAACAATTAGCCTTTTAGCATCTTCTATTTATATCTGATTATTTTCGCTATTTCTAGAGTTATTTCTAGCCTCTTGTTTGTCTTAAAATTAGGCAAGAGTTTAGTGTCAAGTGGAACTTCAGTTTCACTCTATAATGTAGATGGAACATATTTTCACTTTTGGCTGAATTATTGTATTTCAGAGACAGCATGCTTATGAAAGCATGACACTCTATAGAAACCTTAACCATCTTGAAGAGAGTTATGACTTAAACTCTGTTGTTTCGAGGGATGGATGAAATGAGGGATTAGAGAGGCTTCCTTGTTTGGTTGGAAGGAAGGGAAGGAATGGAGGAAGATACGAGGGATGCTTCATCCCTCTTAACCGCTAATTTTTCATCCGCCAAAAATTGTGCAGAAGAAAGGAGGGAAAAAATGAAATATTGACCTAAAATTATAAAATTACTACTTTAACCTTCATCTATTTACAAAATTACTTATTTTATCCTCCACCTATTTTAATCCTACTACAACTATCTCACATACAACGATTGACGTTCCAAGTTTGAAGCTCTTGAAGTAAATAAAAAAACACCCAAAATATCGTTCCTATTTTTTTTTCTTTTAGACTTTTTTTGTTTCCCATAAATACAAAAGTTTATGAACTCTCTTTTTTTTCCGATAAATATCAAAGTATGTGAATTGTGTTTAGTCTTCTGAAGGTTTTTTGGACTCTTACTTTTTGATAAATAATAAAGTATCTGGACTCCCTTTTTTTCTATTTAAAATTTTTATTGAAACAAAACACCCACTTATAAAAATTGTGAAAATAAATTCCTTCGTCCACGTGATCAATGCATGAATGATCAATTTAATTAATGAGGGTATATTAGTAAAAGTATATAAAAACTCTCATTTCCTTCCTTTCAATCAAACAAAACAAACTTATCACTCCATCAATCATTTTTATTATCCCTTCCATTTAGCCAAACAAAAAGTGAGGAGACACTATCCCTTCCCTAGGGATGGCATATCCATCCCTCCCCTTATCCCTTCTATCCATTTTTCCATTCATTCAACCAAATGGAGCATTAGTTGGCCCCTCATCCCTGTTTTCTAATGTAGAATATGATATTTCTTCAATTATGAAAGTACATTTGAGGTATTGTTGTTCTGTTTGTTGTTTGCTCTTACAAAATTTAGTGGGTGTAGATGCAAAAATCTATTCTCTATAATGATAAGTAAATTAAAACATAAACGCATAATGAAATTGCAAGAATTTGATGGGAAGTTCACTCCGCCCTCTTATGGAGCATTTAGCATGGTTTTTTTTTTCTTTTTTAATTTAAGATTGCATTTTCTAGATTTGAACTAAGGGTGCAAAAAGTGAAGACAAAAGGGCCCAAAACCCCCCTGTGATTTAAAAAGGTGCAAGAAACCTCCTATGCTATATTTTGGACCATATCACACCCTCACTTTTGCAAAAGTGAGCAAAGAACCCTCTTTTGCACACATTCTCCTTTTCTATAACCATTTTACCCTTTCCATTATTATAAAAAATAAAAAACAATAGACAAAAGAGATGTTTTTAATTATTAAGTTTTTTTTACCTTAATTAAAAAAGAAGAGTTAAATGTACAATTACATAATAAAAAATTTTGGATTTTTTTTTTTGTTTTCCGGAAATTTTTTCATTAGAAAGAGGGGTTTTTTTATATCAAGTTTTTTTTTACCTTAATAAAAAATAAAGGAGTTTTTTTCCGGGAAAAAAAACTAAATATGCACAATTACTTAATAAAAAATGTTGATTTTTTTTTTGTTTTCCAGAACTTTTTCCATTAGAAAGAGAGAGAATTTATGAAAATAAAACAATTTTTGAAAAAACAAAAAAATAATTTGGAAATTATTATTGTGCATAATTAGTTTTTTTCCCCGGAATCAATTTCAGGAATTTTTTTCTAGGAAAAAAAACTCTTTTTTTATTATTAAGGTAAAGAAAAACTTAATATAAAAAAACCTCTCTCTTTCTAATGAAAAATTTTCCAGAAAATAAAAAACAAATCTGAATTTTTTTATTATGTAATTGTGCATTTTTAGTTTTTTTTCAGAAAAATTTTTTCCAGTAAAATCTCCTCTCTTTTTTTATGAAGGTAAAAAAAATTTAATATAAAAAACCCCTCTACTCTCTATTTTTCTTTATTTTTAATAATAATAGAAAAAGTAAAATGGTTATAAAAAAGGAGAATATATGCAAAAGGGATATTTTGCTTAGTTTTGTAAAAGTGAAAGTGCGATACGATCCAAAATATAACATAGGAGAGGGGTACAAGTTTCTAATCTTATACAATTTTAATTTGCATTTTGTAGGAATTCCTTAAAGTTTTAATTTGCATTTTGCAGTGTGATTGGAGCAGCAGCCACAATAGCACTTGGTTTCTATTCACTAATGTCGGGGATTGTTGAGGATAGTGCATTCTGTGATTATTATTTTTCTGTAAAGAATCAAGAAAAA
The DNA here is from genome assembly GCA_026545225.1 of Cornus controversa. NCBI lineage: Eukaryota > Viridiplantae > Streptophyta > Magnoliopsida > Cornales > Cornaceae > Cornus > Cornus controversa. The sequence goes on along the minus strand of CM048851.1, from coordinate 61,345,365 downwards.
AAAGAAAGAAAAAAGCTTGAGAACCCATTTTCTTGTTTGTTTACTTGAATATTTTTGTTTTGAGTTCATCAATTTAGAGATTTGTTGCTTTGATTTGGTTATAGGGTACACTTATTAGTGTGGCTTTGTAAACAATCAATGAAAAAGAAAACATCACAACCCATTTTCTCAATCAAACATGGTTCGGTATAATTTACAGTCCATACCCGATATTATAGCAAGCCCATCCCATCTAATTGTTACGTTACTTTTCTAATTCTCTTCCTATTCATTGATTCAGAGTCAGAGTCGAACTCAGAGTCCTCTTCCCATAGAAACAGAGCAAAACCAAATTCTATAAATAAATCTTGTCTCCATCCTTATTCTCTCCAAATCCCTACCTCCAAACTCACCAACTAGGGTTTGGGTTTCAATCTGCTTTCCAAGCAACAATGGCGAAAGCAGGTGCTCTGAGCGAAGGCGTGCTCAAGAAGGTGATGCTATACTACACGTACGCCGCCATATGGATTTTCATAAGCTTCGTCGTCATTGTCTACAACAAGTACATACTCGATCGAAAGATGTACAATTGGCCATATCCAATTTCTCTCACCATGATTCACATGGCCTTCTGTTCCTTCTTGGCCTTCTTTCTGGTACGCGTCTTCAAATTGGTCGAACCGGTCTCGATGACCCGCGAGCTCTACGTGAAATCGGTGTTGCCAATCGGTGCTCTATACTCTCTCAGCCTCTGGTCATCCAACACTGCCTATATATATCTGTCTGTGTCCTTCATACAGATGCTTAAAGCTCTCATGCCTGTTCTAGTCTACTCGCTAGACGTAGTCTCGAAGAGAAAGGCATTCAAGTCCGCAACGATGACCAACATGATGTCGATCTCGGTTGGGGTCGCAATCGCGGCCTACGGCGAAGTAAAGTTCAACTCATGGGGAGTGACGATTCAACTCTTCGCTTTGGGGTGCGAGGCCACCAGATTGGTCATGATCGAAGTTTTGTTACAGTCAAAGGGCGTCAAAATGAACTCCATTAATTCTATGTACTATATCTCACCCTGTTGTTTGGTTTTCCTGTTGGTGCCGTGGATTTTCGTGGAATACCCGGTGTTGAAGGAGGCTTCTTCGAGCTTTCATTTTGACTTTTTGATATTTGGGACCAATGCCATTTGCGCGTTCGGGTTGAACCTTGCCGTGTTCTTGATTGTGGCAAAGCTGTCGGCATTGACGATGAATGTGGCCGGAGTGGTGAAGGACTGGTTGTTGATTGCGTTCTCGTGGTCAGTGATAAAAGATACGGTGACGCTGGTTAACTTTTTTGGGTATGGGATTGCCTTTTTGGGTGTGGTCTATTACAATAGATCGAAGTTGATGGCGATGAAAGCGGAGGAGGCTCAGAGGAAGGTGGCGGAACAGGGCGATGAAGAGGAGGCGGCTGGGAAGCAGTTGGTGGAGAGAGAAGGGAAAGGGGAAAGGGAAAGGGAAAGGGAAAATGAAAATGAAAGGAATATCGGGCTTAATTAATTAAATGGACAATTCGATCATATTTGTAACTAGAGAGAAAATAGAAGATTAGACTGAGGGAGGGTACGTTCTGAGAATGTTTGACCACCCGGCATTACAGTACAATTCTTTTGTTAATTTAGTATAGTTTTTATTATTATTTTTTTTTTAAAATTGTCTTAAAAAATTTCTTTATATTTAGATTATGAAAATTTAATAGTGTACGTATGTTGATTTATATGGATTGAGTTTATGAGGTGAGATTAGATGAGTCCTGTGAACTCCTATCTATTTATGATATATAAATTCTGGAAGATAATGTAAACTTTATCATAATTTTTTTTTTTTTTTTTTGTATAATGATTTTATTTTCTCTCAGATTGGATCATTATCCGATTCAATTAATCCATTAGTTGTTGGATCAGTTTGATATATGCCACGCCAAATTTTGGAGACCTTTTTATTATTTGATGGAGCTGTGTAGCCAAACTGTGGTAATTTAGCAGTGAATCCAAACTGCGGTGGCACGTACACCCAATAAGTAGCATGTTATACAACAAACATATATAGATGTAGTAAGTAGCACGTTATACAATATATATAGATGTTGTACCATTAAGACATTGGAAGCAAACTAAGTATAAAAAAAAAAGAGGTAACTATGGAGAATATATATATATATATACACACACACACACACACGGACACAACTAAATGCTAATCATGAAATTTGGACCAGCAGAAGAAACCAAAAGCTAGAAATGGCCGGAAAGGACATTATGCTTCTACTTAAAGCTAATTAAGCACCTTTCTTGACTACATTCATCATGTCTGCTTGAAGATAAATTTCATGTCATCTGACGTGCATGTGATCTTCAACTGAGTCTTCTAAAACAATAGATTCGAAATGAGAGGTGCATAATGCATATATAATCGATCGGTTGGTACGTTTATATCAGTAGGCAAATTTATGTAGGATTAGCAAAAATCATGGGCTGAAATATTCACGTACGCTTAGTTACTTTTTCTGATCTAGATCGATCTTATCTACTACGTACTCTCTGTGCAATATTATTTTTTTCAAATAAATACAAAACATTAAACTAATTAATATTCACGTAATAATGACAAAAGGTTATATATATATATATATATATATATATAGGTAGTGTACCTCGTATATATAGTACTCATGTCTTTAATTTCTTTCTTTTTTCGTCAAACAAATGGAATATGGCTTAATTTCCAATTTAGTCATTTATTTTATATTCCTATTCCATGTTTAGAAGATGGAAAGAATAAAGAAATTGTAAACATGCATCGGAATATAACTGATGAAATTAAATTGCTATGATATATGAAAGAGCTTTTGGGTGACACACTGAACTCCATCGAGTTCTCTTCTCATATGGTGCATCTTTGATTTAACAACTGAAGACATGCGCCAGGTAACATTAGTGGTATATACATATATACAGGCACAAACACAAGTTTCAAATATTAATTTTTAATTTGTATATATATATATATATAGATCATAAACGTAACATATCATTAATTATTGAATGGTGCCCTCAACACTGTCATTTCACACGTGTAATCTTAATCCAGCAAAGCGCGATAACTTGGTTAATCCAGCAAAGCGCGATAACTTGGTGCATTTCTAATTATTACTGGATTTTGACTTGTAATTATAAGAAGCTTGGAGTAAAAGGATTTGTGGGAGGACCCACCATTAATATCCCTTAATAAATGGTAGCTCAAATCTCTTACGTTATCCTCCTGAAGGTTGGGAATTCCAATCTCTTTGGGATCATTTTTAGAGATTTTTTTTCCCGCTAATTGGTGTATGTAGAACATAAAGAGTGTATGTATCTGAATTATGATTATGTGGACAAGTCTCTAAAATTATGATTTCACAATATATTTTTATAATCGAGTCTTTTGCTATGTTTGGTTGAAAAGAATAATTGATGCGGGATGGATGAGAGGGGGATAGATGAGGAGGAAAAGGAAGAGATAGAGAAAGTAAGGAGGGATGATATATTTCTCCTTATTTTTTGCTCTGTTTGGTTAGAAGAAAAGATTAAGAAAAGATGGAAGAGATGAGGGATAAAAGAACTTTCTTGTGTTTGGTTGGAAGGAAGGAAAGAAAGGAAGGAAGCATCCTTCATTTCTTTGGATTTTTTAACTGTCCAAAAAATTGGACAGAAGAGAGAACGGAAATGTAGAATAATTACTTCCAAATATATAATTTCAAATTTATCCTTTCCAAAAAAAATTATAATTTTTCAAAATTTGACAGAAGATAGAATACAAATATATAATTCCAATTTTTTATTTTTTTAATTATGTATAATGAGGATATATTGGTAAAAAAAATATATAAAAATTCTCATTTACTTCCTTCCAACCAAAAAAAAAAAGTTGTTACCCCATGCATCCTTTCTGTTATCTCTTCCATTCAACCAAACAAAAAGTTAAAGAGACACATTCCCTTCCCTCGTCCATCCCTCTCCCTCTTCCTTCCATTCATTTTTCCATCTCTCCAACCAAACGAAGTTGAACATTCCATTTATCCTATCTACCATCCTTTTCATTCAACCAAACAAAAAGTGAGAGAGATCTCTCCCCCTTGCATTCCATCTATTTTTCCATCCCTTTAGCCAAAGGGAACATTTAAGTCAAATAGTAATTTTCTCTATAAGATAGGAGGATAAAGGTTTATCGGTGTGTGCAACCCTGACGACCTTTTAGAGAGAGAAGAGGGGAACTCACAGAAGAATTCATTGTCTGCTTTGGGGTTGCTTTGTTTGTAACAAGGGAACCAAGGGAAGTCATCTTCATTAAACAGAGCAGGAGACAACAAGACAAAAGAGCTATTTCCAGGATGAACTTCAGACTGTCACCGGAAGGAAAAGTGTTCGTTCCCGCTAACTAAGTAGAAGAAGGAAGTCCGAGGCTTAATTTGAATGGTGAGACAGAACTTCGCTTCCACTACACGGAACCTTTAACCAAGCTAGGAGGACTGATTCAAAGGCTCACCTATTATGCCACGTCGCAAAGTCTTCCTCAACTCTGATATTTATGATCCCACTCCAACTGGGGACTTATGCTTTATGCCAAAAATGTTATCTTTCCTCCGGTTGAATCATTTTGTCGGTTCTGGTTCTTTGCCTACCAAATGAAATGGAGACCTCTTCACTCCAGATATGGCCTTTCCCAATCATGTCCCTATCCTAGGGAAGCGCTCAGTAGCAACCTCCCTTTGTAACCTATACCTCTAAAGTAAGGTTATTGCCTTTCCAAGCTAGTTGGAAGCTATGCATCGTGAACTGTAGCGTTCATTGAACCTTTTCTTGCTTGGGCACTTGCCCCTTCTTTATATTCTCTAATATCGTATGGCAGCTTTCAGTCTCATTTTCAGTTTCGTGGCATTGTTCCTATACCTCTTTGAAGTGAAACCCTTATATCAAATGATTCAAGGCATTTGATTTTATAAGAGAAATGATACAATCTTGGGACAACCAAATTGACATAAAATAGTCTGAACTTTTTGATCAACCTCTAGTCTAGACTCTCGCATGGGAGATAAACCCAATTAGTCTATGGTTCTAGTTGTCAGTTAGAAAAGAGAAGGGAAAAGACCTCTGATTGTAGTTTGACTTCTGAAGAGAAAAATTGAGATCCGCTCATCGGATGATGATCCATTTGACGTCTTAGTGATTGACTCGGGGCGGTGGAATGAATTGGAACTTTGCCTTTTGCTTTGGTTTGAAATTCCTAATCTTTTTGATCTGGAGTCAATCCTCTCACATAAGGAAAGGGCAAGTCAACAAATTAAGAAGTAGACCCAAACTTAATCAAGTAGAAGTTGAATTATGCTTTGACAAAACTTAGATCTGTCTGTGATCTACCGACCAGAATTTGGGTCAGAGAGTTCTTGGATAAAATCTTTTTAGAAAGAGGAAATGAGTTGGCCTTCGCGAGTGGATCAATCTTTCTTTTCTTTAGCGCTCTCTATTTAGTAGAAACACGCGTGCGAGACCCTCTCTCTAACACCATCCTATTTTGTTGAAGGTTTTACCTTAACAGTCGATCATGTGCTCACATTTGATCATACGATAGTTGATCTGTCCATCCGACTACATTCATTGGGGGGTGAGGTTGGGCAAACTGTCCCGTGTGGGCGCCGGTTCTTCCTGAAAGGAGAGCTACCTATATATGGGGTGGGAATAATATCAAGTAGTGCTAGCAGTTGGTGGTCAACAAGTTCAAGTGATCGTAATAAAGGAGGTGCATTCCACCATTTCATCTATTCTTAGTGCTCGCAACCTACATTATGTTTTCGCTAATGGATTTAGGTAAAGACTTGAAATAGCACCACTATACCCCCACCCTAAACTAATGCAAAAAAGTGACGAGGTGAAGATTCGATGACGAAGACTCCGCATGTATTTCTGACTCGACTCAAACTGCTAGTTAGGGAGTGCATCAGGGCAATGATAAACTGGTAGATTAGTGAGAGTGAGACTGAGGTTCGCTAGGTTGAGCACTTATCTACGGCATTGGCTGTCCCAGTGCCATAAGTAGTTACATAAGATGAGAACAAAGACACTTGTAGGTGATCCTCCATATCCACCATATCAGAATTAAGAAGAATTAATTCATAGGAGTCGATATTCAATTACAATTAACAAAACCGAACCTTTTACATCTGTACACGCAGCAATGACCCTTACCCTCTCTGTTAGCCGTTCCCGTGCAGTTGTCTCTCTTTCTGTGACATATTTCAGAGAGCAGTGACCTATATATAGGACTAATAATTCTCATCCTGAAGAAGCACCAGAACCACCCTTTTCAGAGGGAGAAATAGCATGCACCTCGGGAGCCCCTCCCAGCCAGACAAAGATATCGATTACGAGGTGGATAACGATGAGGTTAAGAATGATTCTCTAACCAGAGGTGTTTTCTATTCTAGTTAATATAGCCATCCATATGAACAAGGGAAAGACGACATACACTGATGAGCGAGGAAGAGATCTATTAGGCCATAAACGGTTAACCGAGGATGGGCATGCAAGGGATTCTCCGCATGCATTTCTGACTCGACTTACACTGCTAGTTAGGGAGTACATTAGGGCAATGATAGACCAGTAGACTAGGGAGAGTGAGACTGAGGTTCGCTAGGTTGAGCACTTATCCGTAGCATTGGCTGTCATAGTGCCATAAGTAGTTACAGAAAAGGAGAACAAAGACATTTGTGGGTGATCCTCCATATCCACCATATCATAATTAAGAATAATTAATTCATAGGAGTTGATATTCAATTACAACTAACAGAACCAAACCTTTTACATCTGTACACGCAACAACGACCCTTACCCTCTCTGTTAGCCGTTCCCGTGCAGCTGTCTATCTTTTTGTAACAAATTCGGAGAGCAGTGGCCTATATATAGGACTAATAATTTCCGTCCTGAAGAAACACCAGAACCACCCTTTTCAGAGGGAGAAAGAGCATGCACCTCGGGAGCTCCTCCCAGCCAGACAAAGATATTGATTACGAGGTGGATAACGATGAGGTTAAGAATGATTCTCTAACCAGAGGTGTTTTCTAATCTAATTAATATAGCCATCCATATAAACAAGGGAAAGATGACATGCACCGACGAGCGAGGAAGAGATCTATTAGACCGAAAACGGTTAACTAGGGATAAACATGCAGGGGAACATCGGGAGTAAGAGTGCTTTGTCCTAAAGAGAGGATGGATGCTTCTCACCAGGGAGCACACCTATAGACGGGAAGTTGACCACACCAAGAGATTGTATGATGGCGAAACGAAGGCGCGAGTGGGAATCAAATCCACAGTGCCTTTTGATTTATTCGCTGGTCATGTTCCACCAGAATATAGGCATGAAGGTAGTTTAGTAATGTACATCAAAGTCAAGCTAAGGCTAGTTGTTTTGATTGACACATTAGAGTATTCTATACCTGGCCACACCTTCGTAACTCTACCCGGATAAGAATTCGACATTGTTCCTCCTGTGAGACTCCAACTAACCCTCCTTTTGTTTCTAATGTTAGCAGGTACCCTATTTTTGTTTCATAAGTAGGTTGTACTTTCCCCAGGAGACTATTCTACAATAATGATGGCCGAGTAGACCCAATGGCCTTTGATGGAGACCTCGACCTAAGAAACACGTATAGAAAGAGCGGAAAAAGCCAACAACTTAGACACTAGGAAAACTGTTGACACACCGGCTGTTGACTTGGACACTATTCTTGAGTGGCTTTTACTCCCTCTTCTTTTGCATTTACTGCTTTCAGAGCTTAGTGAGAAAGACAATTATAACCCCTTTTGAGATATATTCCTCTTCGACTACCTCTACATCCATGCCATCCTTTGTCTTGGCGAATTGGATAATGGTTCTCTGGTCTTGGCTCCAATCTTAACTGAGAGGAGAGCCACCCCCCTAGGAATTTGCTTTCAACCTGAACAACGGGCCTGTTTTTGCTCACAGTTGGGATGGATGGTCAACCGCCTATTATTTCTTTATTTGTTACCAGATTTGGTACCAGCAAGGAAATTACCTAGGTTGGAGATCCGATAGCTGCAAAAAAAGATGAATGTAGGAGATTCAAACCCCTCCCCCTTCCCCTCCCAAGAGTCAAAATCAACCTTGCTAGAGGGCCTAAAAGCCCTTCTTATCGTTTGTAAAGATAAGAGATACACTCTATTCACAAAAGTATAAGAAATTAAAAAGGAAACCCAACCATTTTCTACTGTACATTGGGTAACAACAAACAGAAAAGCAAGTAGCTTAATTGGAACCTTAACTACTCACTAGCACTTCTCCACTGCACTGTGCTCATTAACCATAGTCTCTATCTGCAAAGATGGTTTAGCTTTTTGTGGCTTGTAGCACATTACTACACAAAAAAGATATATCACAAAGTTGACAAGGCTCAGTATGGCTAGAAGTCCATAGAAACAATCAAGCCTGCCGTGATTTATATTGTCCGCTAGCCATCCTTGTCCACCATTGCTACCGGTCACCTTCTTCACAACCAGGACCAAGAAGCTGCTGATGAAGAAACCAAGTGATATAGTTGTGAGGAAGAGACCAGTGCTCATAGTTTTCATTCCTTTGGGTGATTGGGTTATGAAGAAATCAAGCTGGCCAGTGTATATAAAGGCTTCCCCAGAACCAACCAAGAAGAATTGAGGGATCAACAAGAACACGCTTATGGGCAGTACTGCTGCGGTGGTGCTACTGGCGGCTCTTGCCACTGACAGCCGTTTCCTCTCTGCTAAGGCTGCAGCTGCCATTCCTACTATTGAGAGGATGAGGCCTATTCCAATTCTCTGTAGGTTGGTGAAACCTGTTAATTTGCATGCAAAAAAATCTTAAAATGCCTTCTGTGCCATAACATATATAGAGGCATATAGTTTAATTCCAAGGTACATATAGTACAGTTGGTGATCATTCCTTTTGAAAGTCTAAAAGATCTCCCAAGTTAGATTTTCAAAAGATGCATTCGCAAACCCTTGTGTCATCCCAACTTAGACTCCCATACTCATATTTATGGAAATGTCTATGAGTATTGGAGTCTATTTTATGTGAGTGGGGATAATGTCATGGATATCATTAATTTCATCCTTGTCTTTCTCAATTCACATAAAATAGTAGGAGTTGTTTCACTGTGAACTCTAAATCATTTTCCAATATCTATATATACACACACACCTGGTTTTCCTTTCCACTTTTTCCAAAGAGGCATGATGAGACGGTCATAAACTGCCAATGTAATCAAAATGGCTGCCACGAAGAAGACGGTGAGAGATCCTGCTGGGATTTGGAAATTTCCGATTGATCTATCCATGGTGGATGCTTGCTCAACCGAGAAGGTGATCATCTGTGCATATACCGTCCAAAAAACGATGGTTGTGGCCCATATCGGCAGTAGTCTAGCCATCATTTTCACTTCTTCCACCATCGTCACCGAGCATAGCTTCCAAGGGTTTGGAGTAGAACCCCCCTCAAAATCTCCTTCTGCTACAATGGCAGCCTTGTCCAAGAAACTGCACCGTACGTCAAAAGCATGATATATATATATATATATTACAATGATATATTACTCTTCCCTCCTATATCAGTTCAATCCAATAGCACTTTAAACTTAATTACAAGAAAGTCTTACCCAAACTGATCCGTGTGATGGATTCTTGAAGCTTCAGGTGAATCTTCATACAATAAACCAACATTATATGGCATTTTCATCTTCCTCTTCCTTGTTGCAGCTACTATAACTTGGAAAATATGGACAATTGGGCTTCCCAAGCTTTTCTTGTACCTGTAACTTTTAGTCCCGGATAAGAATACCATAATGGCTATAAACATTGAGACAGAACAAATTCCATATGCCCAGCTTCGATCCACTTCATCTTGTATGTAGACGAGCACCGTGACTGCCATCAATGTCCCTGTGCTGATGAAGAAGAAAAACCTGTTGAAGAAATAGGCCATGTGGGATTTTTCCTTTTCGTCTTTCTCATCAAATTGATCAGTTCCAAATCCTGAAACACTCGATTTTAGGCCACCGGTCCCCAGTGCAATTAGGTACAAAGCCATGTACAGAATTCCCATTTGGAATCCATTGCCCCTTTTGCAATTGTTAATGGCAGTAGTACTGTCACAAGGTGGTGGACGTAGTTGAGGCAGTTTTGTTGAAATTGCTAATGCACCAGTACCCTGAATAATTTCCATTCATCATCAAAAAAATAATATCTGATAAAAAAAAACCATATATAATGGAATTTCTGCTCAAACATGCCCAAAGAAAAACAAAAAGATTCCCTCTCTACTGAAAACAAATTACAGCTCTCCAACAAAGAAGAGATTGTTGAATTTGTGGAGTATGAATCACAAGTCCGGTTTATGTTATCATTTCAGAGTGATAATTCGATCAAAGTGTCGATTGATCGCAGAGATGAATACTTCCATCGTCGTAAATAAAAACGCAATTTTCGTGACCTCTTGCATCCAATTTCATAATCTTTTATTACCTATGTAAAGACATATAGAATTTGTTATTGAGCAATGCTACACGTCATGAAAATATTTCATTAATTTTTATCTTAAATGATGTGGCAATTAATTGGTGAGTTAGTATTGGTAGGATTCTCCCCATACACGGAATGTCAATAGTATTATCACTTGTCACATCATTCATGAAGACAATTCATGATAAAATTTCATGACGTTTAGCATTTCTCTTTGTTATTTGTGTGGTTCTTGTGAGAGAGACGGCCGCTCTTGATAAAGTGTTATGTTAATAGTGAAATTTCTGAATTGCTCTCGAGAAGCACAAATAAAAGATTTTATCAAACTAGGTGATTATTTTATTCTCGGTTCAACGTTCATTCGAACAGCTGCCTTGTTTGCCTAAATAGTTGGGCCTCTTGACTTTTGTATTATCTATGGGCCTAAGTTTTGGCCCATTCTCTTGCCCTCAAGGGCCCTGGTAAATACTTAATACGTTTATACAATTTGCTTGAAATTTCGAAAAAATAAAAACTTTTTAAAGGGTTGACTTTTAATTGAAAGAAGGTTTATGAAATTGGAGTCTCACGAATTTTCATATAATTAAAATGTTTAATCACTTGGTCTGATACATTTGAATTTCATTGGTAAAGTTAAAATCCATTGATGAAGCAATCCCAATTTATAAAATGAGATAGAACTTGGTGGACCTTAATCTATAGAGTTTACTATCCATCCACAAAATACAGGTGTAGTAAAGTCTTTTTTTATTTTTATTTTTATCATCAGGTGTACTTAAGTTAGATGGATCAATATTATAATACTGTAACAAACTAAGAGATGTATATATATATATATATATATATATATATATATAAACACTCACTCACCAGTGTTTGGATTAGGGCAAAAATTGCAATTGTGTTGTATCTACCAAGGAAAGAGTCTGCCAGAAATCCTCCAAGCAAACATAGGAGGAAAGATGTGCCCATAAAATCTGTTACTATATTGGCTGAAGTAGCACTAGGCAGATGCATGGTTCCACCCAAGTAGGTCACAAGGTTTACTGCTATTCCCATTGTTGAAAGCCTCTCGCATATTTCGATCCCTATACAATTTTTAGATCAAGCCAAACAAAATTAATAAACTACTTTAATTAATTTCTTCCCTTTAAAATTTTAATTTCCTTTGGGGAAGGATAAGCATCAAAGTTTCTTATATGAATAATTATATTTTGACATGTGTTTAGCCGATAGAATTTTTATCCATTTGATACCGTGAATATACTCAAGTGTGAATCTCATTCACTGAGCGCATCATAGCAATAAAAATTCCTTCCTCTACATAACATTATTCTTCTTATATCATGGTGAAAAGTTGATGGGAGAGGAAGGGATGAAATGATTTGCCACGTGTCAAATTCAGTGCCAACTATCTGTGTAAGAAAACAGAACATAATTAATAAGATCACTAATGATGGTTTAGTACTTGTTTAATTGACCAAAGATTATTTATGCAAAAACTGCAGCAACTCCTTCCATCAAATTGGGGAGGATATGGTATCATATAGAGTGAATGAGATTAAGAGATTGGAATATAAATATCCAGACAGAATATTCACCTCGAACCAACCTCCCAAAAAATATTAATATTTATAATAATTAATTAGAAACTAATTATATATGACAAGATATTTACGCATTCGTAAGACTTGAATTCTGAGCTTTCTACTTTGTAACATTACAAGATTATGATACCCAACCACGAGGATACAGCCTTAGTGGTGGTAACTATATATGATTTGATTAGTTCATATCTTTTATACTCCATTTCACACCCGTAAAATTCAAATAAAAGAAGGTATCTCTAGGGAAAAGGAAGGCCCTCCGTCTCTCCTCTGTCTTTCAATATTTCATTGAATATGGAAAAAAAAAATTAAGAATAAAAAAGGCTTTCATAATTTAATGATGATATATATATATATATATAAGAGTAAAACTATATACACAAAAGGGTACGTGTTTCTGTGGTTAAGGCATAAAGGGGGAGGGAGGAAACACTTCCCTCCTTTACTCCCAGTTTTTGAAGGCAGGAATTAATATGTTGTGCCGAAGGAAAGGGCCTTTCCTCCCTTCTCTCCTTTCATATTTATCTCTCTCCAAACAGTCTAGCTATTATAAAATATTGATTTAATAATTCAATTTGTGAGTCATGTATTTGGTGCTTAATCTCTAGACTGCTTAATTATATGTCAGCTTTTGCTTCCTCTACTATATATATATATATATATATATATATAAATCAAATCTCAAATACTTTTTAATTTACTCCTTTAGCATGAACCACCTACCCATTAATCAGCTCAATATATAATAATAGCTATAACAAGCAGAGTGATCGAGTATAAGTTGTATATCGAAACAAGCAAAAAAAAAAAAATGCAACAAGTTTTCAATATTTCAGTTTTTTCCTTCTCCCCGCCCCTCTATCTCCCATAACGAAGACAATTAGCAGTCCTCATCTAAACGATAATTAATTCAATAAAAACTATTGTAAGAAATTAGGATTGAGCTAGAACAAAAATAATGAATATAGACTCAAAGAAGAAAATTGAATCCAAATATCAAATATAAAAGACCTAATATATATTATATAGTGATCAAGTAACTTGGGTGGCCTAAGTCCTAACAAAAACAAAAAAAATACTTGGGTGGCCAAAGTCTCAATCTTATTTATATATATAACTCAGTATTCAAGTACTTAATTTAGCTCTAGCTAGTAAACTCCAGCAATGATGATGTAGGAAAAGCTGCGAAGCATTTTACAAGATATATATATATATATATATATATATATATATATATATAGGAAGAAAAACAGACCTAAAATAAGAGCAGCTGGTAGCCAACCACCAGTTTTAGACCTATGAGCAGGGAAACCTTTGTAGTCTACAGCATCGGCAACTGTCCAACTCATCTTCGCGGCTTCCTGAGAGACGGAGCAAAATGTTGACTAGTCATTGAGAATCAAGAATATATAATCAATTTCAACTGTCATCGACTCGAAGAGAGATATATGCTAAATATGAAGCTAGCTAGCTAGCTTGATACCAACCATTTTTTCAAAGTCTGAAAAGGAAAAAGAGCTTAATTGAAAGGCTGAATAGAAAGCAAGCTAGGGAACTATATATATATATATATATATATGTATTCTCTTCTCTTCTATATTCCAACTGTATAGCTAGCTCACAACTTACATGTGTTAATTGGGAGCTTGCATTGTCCTTTTTATAGGCAAAAGGCTCTCACCTTTTCTAACTTAAAAGTAACCCTTCACTAACAACTTGAGACAGATCACTATTGCTTGGTGTTGACAAAGGTAATAAATTAGGCCTATCGCATTTTCGATGGAAGGTTCTAGCTAGCTAGGACTGAATCAAGTTTTGTTTGTTTAGCAGTTTTTTTTTATATTTTAGATATATATATATATATAGAAGAAGATTTAAAGTTGATGTCAATTTGTCTATCGAAGTGGAGGTCGGTAAGATGGAAAATTGGAATCCTGAACATGCAATGCCAAGCTTCATTATCACCTCTCTTTAATTTGAATGGTATAGAGAGAGTTTTGGTTATGGAGGCAATTGTGAACCACAGTTGACAGGTCTGTTGAGTTTCCAAGTGCTTTTGCTACCCCACAAATTAGCAAAAAGCTTCCATCTTTAGTGTTTTTAATTCCTCCAAATTTCCAATATTGTACGTCTCTGAATTGGCAAAAATAGAAACAAAAGGAAAACGCATCATTTAGTACTGATTATTATATGTAGTGATGGACCCTTTTTCACATGAAAGTCATCATATATATATATATTAATGCTATATATATATATACAATTTGCTTGAAAGATGATCACCACTTAGCCAGGGATGATTAATTTGCTCCTATATATATTAGTCTTGACTTGTTCTTCAATTCATTAGGTATATATAATTTGGAGGTTCATATATATTATCAAGTGTGAGGCCGTTGTTTTAATTTGATAAAAAAAGCAGTAGCTTTGTGTAAAATAATACAAAAGGTTAATTACAACGTCTTGTCTGCCAGCACCTCATAACATATACTCACTCACTGCTCAGCAATACACTAGCTATATCTATACGCAATATATCTATCTGTACGTGGTTTAAGAAATTAAATATGTTTATCTCTACTGGCATGCATATTCCTCCATGCAAAACCTTCACTGGTGCACTGTGTTACTGATATACCTACAGTACCTTGGTGGTCCTAGCTAGCTTAGTTGAATGAATGATAAATTAAATAGAACCAAGGAAGTGGCAGTTATACGTACAAGGGAATTAAGGGAAGAATATAATTAATTAATACTCCTACTGAAGAGTACTATCTAGGACGTCATACAAGCCATGGACTATTGGGTTGGACACTTGGAGTTGGGTTAAGCTGCAGCAACTTGCACTGAGTATTTTAGACCTCCAACACACTTGGGTTGACCTATCAATCTTTCCAATTTTTATATCGGAGTTGTATATATCTCTAATTCTATCCGTGGATATATATATATATCAAGTGCGAGTTGAATTTGGCAGGATTAATTATATAATCCACTAGTGCAACATAGAACATGAAACTGTGCCCACTGCACATGTACATAGGATGGCCAAAACCCATATTTCGTAACCCACTGTACGTACTAGCGTGCGTCTTTAATTTTGTTCTCCATTGCTAGCTAGCTGCCGACTTTCCTAGTTTGACTCTCACCGTGTATGTGTATATATATATATATATATATATATATATATATATAGATATAAAATGTAAAGGACAATACTTACCAATTCACTAGTGCGTAAGTGAATCTTCCTAACCACTGATGTATTCTAATAAAAAATAAACACATCAGTTTTAAAGTATAATAAATAAAATCAATCTCATTTATTATACTTATTTATTACATTTTAAACTTCATTTATTATACTTATTTATTACATTTTAAATTTAATTTTGTAATTAAAACTGATGTATTCATTTTTTATTGAAATACATCAGTGGTCAATAGGACTCACTTACACACCGATGAATAGGTAAATATTGTGTTTTATTTATCTTTAAAAATATTAATTGTATAAGATACTACCACTACTAATGCATCACAATTTTATATTCGTTTGTCATGGGGCAAAAGGTAATGTCAGAGCGAGAAATCAAAGTATGGTTATTTCAGACTAGATGGATCAATAGGCTTTTAACTATTCATACTTTTCTCATCCTTGATTTGACTCTCATCGTTGTAAAATGCAACAGTGAGTTCGTTCTCTATATATATAGTTATCATTCACGTGACTACTGCTCTCCAGTAGAAGAAATAGAATATGTTTATATAATTGGCGCTCTTTAGTTTACTGTTAGTTGGAGTGTGTTATGTTCTTCAAAATTACTACACGTACGTGTAAAGTAATGTTCTTCAAGGAGTCATGTATTATTTAATGAGAGATTTGATATATATCACTAAGTTGGTGGTGGCATATATATATATATATGCAAGAAAACAAAACGTGTCATACAGTATACTGCTAATAGTCTCAAAACCATATCTATAGGATACGAGATACGGTTGCTGATCGATCTTTGACTAGAAATGGACATGCACTCAATAAAACATTATTAGACAATATATAGTCATAGTGCCAAATTAATTACAAGGTAATTAAGCATTTTCTGAAGAATATGTCAGCTATATATGCAGTTTCTTGATATATATATTTGGGAATGGGTTTTAAATCATCAGTTAAATCAAGAATTTATAATTCTAACGGGTCTAAAATCAGTAAAAAATAAATTAGGGATCATATCTCTGTGTGTTAAGGTTGTTTTATTCAGCTTAATTTTCTTCAAGATCAGTCTTAACAAGACTTTTTAGGATTTATTTTTGACACAGATCAAAAGGGTGAGGTTACCTACTTACCTATTAGTAAATAAAATTAAAAAAATAATAAAACAAAAAAAGTTTGAGGTTACCTCCCTCTATTAGTAAATAAAATTTAAAAAAAAAAAAAAAGATAAATATCGTAACAAGTACATGCATCAAATCTTTCGACAATGGATGGATTCTATTTTCCATACATTATGTGTCATTGCTTTATTTCTAACGATAGATTGGAAGATGTGTGTAGATAGTCGCTGGCCATTAATAAAATGACAATAACAATCAAGCATCACACTCGACTCTAGTCGTGTAATGCTTTTTTGTTTTTGGGTAATTAAAATAAACCATAGCTGTGTAATTAATAAAGAAAGCAATAATATATTACTATCTGCCCAGGCAACGCTTGTCAACTATGAAACAGTTATGAGTTTGTTACAAACTGAGAAGGGAGATGAAGCCCTGCTGCAGAAAGTAAACATATTACGGGAAAGCATATCTAATCAATCAATAAAGTTATATATATATATATATACTGAAAAACATGACCAACAATCACACTGCTAAACCATAAAGAGGTTACAAAATTAGTTTAAAACATATCATTCATCATGGCTTCTCAAGATATAACTCCAGAACATTACCTCACACGTTACATGAAAACATCACGAGAGAGATTTTGATACCAAAAAAAAAAAATGCATAAATAAAAATAAAACCACCCTTTCCTAGAAACAACTTCATCACTCAAAGCCTCCAAACAACTCTAAAGAGGCCCATCACACTAAAAACACATTCTGTACTTTTTCAGATCAAAAGCTTCTCAATGGCATCCTGCAATTTGGCAAGCATAAATTCAGAATGTAAGATCATATTCAAAGTAAAAAGTAACAACAAATATTGCAACTATAAGATATCAGATGGCAAGGCACCTTGAGCTGTTGTATTGAGGATTTTAATTGACTTCCCTCATTGCTTGTCACAGAACAAGCAATCACAGGTCTTGTGACTCCACATGCGCGGCCAAGTGCTTGCTTTGAAGGGACAAAAACATAGGGCACGTTCTGCCAAATTCAAGCATAAGATCGCTACTTCAATTTTCTTACAGATTGATATGGAAGCATAATAAACCATATAATCTAATAGTACCGTAGCAATTTTATTTTACAACATAATTCTTAAAACTTAGACGTTATAGGTATATGGTACTGTAAAATTGGTTCTTCGGGGCCTTCAACACTGGGAAGAAAATATGTAAAAATAATAATACAACCACAAGGTAAGAGAATTGAAATAGTAACAAATCATCTAACTAGCTAACTAGACAATATTCCTTTTAATAGTATGTATCTTTAAAATGCACAATTTCACTTACCCAACAACCCACCAAAATAAAATAAAATAAAAAAATCACTCCCTGAATCTCAAATAAAAAAACTACAAGATAAATTTAACATGTAAGGGCATAGTGCCCACATTCTCAAATAAAATCCACAATTTCATTATAGTCTGATAACACCTAGGTCACTTGGCCTAGAGTATTCAAAGCAAGACCCAGCCATGGAAGGTCAGGATTCATATTGTCCTAAAGCTTACCCCAATCTGATGGTAATCAGCCATTACGCAGAAAAGATATGGTACAAGCATACCAGCCCTAGCCTACCAATGGGCTACATTATCAATTGAAAACTTTAAGAATTAACAACAAATAATAATGATAACAACAACAACAACAAGACGAAACAAAATAGGAAAGAGGGAAGAAGAATTTTTTTTTTCTTGATAAGTGAAAGAGGGAAGAAGATTATATTCGTGTTCCACATACTAAATTATTGAAATTTGACTTGTTCAATCTACTTTGCAATTGAACATAATCCAGTATTAACCCTAATTCCAGAGCACGACCCACTTCTAGCAATGCTGCTATATCATTTTTGGGACTCAAAAATTTCCCAACAAGTCCTTTTCCAGCCTTAAGAAAATTTCATTTATATCAGGAAAGAAGGAAGGAAGAAAGGAATAAGGGTGGAGGGAAGATAGAAAGAAGGAACAAATTTTCTTCATTTAGTAGAGAGGAGGGGCAAGGAGGAAAGGGAAAAGAGAATGAATAAACTGTCATTCCTCTTTCATAAATTTTCATCCCTCTAAATATAAAAGAAAGACATGAAAGGAAAAAAAGGCAAGACTATTAAAAAAATTAAATTACAAAGCTATCCTTGTAATTATTTGATAAACCCAGTGTACTATAAATAGTGATGGTATAATGATAAAAATAAGTTAAAACTCTTTCTTCCCTCCTCTCCAACAACAAACAAAGTAAGTCTTTCTCTTCTCTTTCATCCAATCAAAAAAATAAAAAGAGGAAACAACATCGTTACTTCCTTGGGAATATCTCATCCATCCCTTCTTCCCTTCCATCCAATTTTCTATCTTATAGATTTAAATACACAAATATATACATGCATATGTGCATAATATACAAATGCACACATGCGATTTTCTAGATGTTACCTTATCTTCTGCGAGTAATGGAAGATGGAGAAGGATTTCAAGTGGCTCAGTATCAGCTGCCATCACAACAAACTCAGAAATACCCCTGTTCAAGGTTTTGGTGGCTGAAATTTGAAGGCAGAAACACAAATTAGAAAATTTTAAAGGACTCTAAAGCCATACATAAAAGTATCTCTGCCACATATATTTATATACACTTGTGTGTGTGTATATATATATATATATATATATAAGGTAATGGTGCTGTAAACCTTCATTAGCCCCTTTCTTGAGCTGTTTGTAATTAGCAGCTTGTTGAACAAGGTCCAGTATCGTTATTGTGAGCTGAGCATCAGCAAGTGGGTATGCTTTTGGATTCACTGCTTCGCCTGTCTGCAAGTATATATCCACGAGATATATATCATAAGGTAAACATATATGTATATCAAAAATGATGAATCTGAATGAAGAGAAACAAAATTAAAATACAGAAGTATATCACAAAAAGGAAGAGAGAAGATAGTACCATTATTCGTTGTTTGGGGCAAAAAGAGTTGCTAGGGTTTTTTTCCCCAAACGCCTATGCAATACGAGGGTTTTAAGAGAAAGAAGCGACTACAAACGAATAATGACATAGACATCTCTTCTTATTTGCAAATCATCCTTTTATGCCCTATCGGACATGACTAATTTAATAACAAACAATACTCACCCTATAAAGATCAATTTTACCTTAAATTATAGGGTAAGTTATTCTATTCTTGAAGTTTTGTTTAATTATTTTTGAATTAAAAATTTTAAAATATAGTGATCAACCTCTATAAGATTTGGTTGATTTTACTTTGAATACTTCTGTCATTAATTGACCTTCAACTTTTTTAAAATTAATTAATATTAAAAAAAATATCAAAATTACGCTTAATAACGATAGTGCTGGTATGACATTAATTAAAAAAATACATATATAACATGTTAATATCAATCACATGATTAGAAATTGAGGTTATTTGTACTCAAAATCTTTATAACTTGATGATACATTTGTAATTGTATATTAGATGTGATTTTGTTTAACGGATCGTTAGTAGGGCTGATCGGATTTGGACCGAATCAGGTCTGATCCGATCCGAATCTGATAAGAATTATAGGCAATTCGATAACTCCACGAATTATATATAATTAAATTTATATTTAATTTTGTTATTAATCAGATATCCGATCCGATAACCTAATCCGAAGATAATATAATATAAAAAAAAAATTAATTTCAAAAGAGATTAACAAATAATGACTAGGAAAAAAAATAGAGAAGAAAATAAAATATAAAGGAAAAAGTAGTAGAAAAATAAGTATTTGACTTTTATTTAAAAAATTTTTTTTAAAGAAAGACAGAATAGAGAGAGGAAGTAATGATAAAAAATATTTTAATAGTATGTAAATATTATATGTTATAACATTAAATAATATATTTATAATAAATTATATATTATATTATTTTGGATCGAATTATTATCCGATCGGATTGACCATAATTCATATCCGATCTGTTTAACTAACGGATTATCGAATTTAATATTCAATACATATCCTAATTATTGAAGTGGATTAGGATCAAAATCCGATCCATTGACCGGTCTAATCGTTAGACCCTTAAAATTAATTTTGCAAAAATTTTAATTTGAGAATAATTAAGTCAAATCTCAAGAAAGGTCAAAGTAATTTATCCTAAATTATTTTATTAAACTAAAAATACTTTAGTATTTATGAACAATATAGTAAATTATATACTCTATTAATGTAATTGGTGACCTTTGTAATTTTTCAATACATAGTTATACCAAAATTTGAACGATAGATGATGACGACTATTATTATTATTATTTTATTGTTGGTGTTGCATAACATTTCCCGTAGTACAAATGTACAACAGTTTCTTGTGACGATCAGATTGCTATTTTTGCCAGACCTACAACAGAGGCCACGTTCAAAAACAACAACAACGATCGTCGTCTTAAGAAATTACACATTACGTGGTAAGCAATTCTAAAAATGCATCACACATATCAGAGTGGTATTAGACCAGTGTCTTGATTTAACTATCAGCGATACTTGCATCTAGAAACATGCGTTCCGTTCCACTTCTGGATTTCTATTAAAGGCAAGTTTTTCGCCCTGCACAGATCTGCAATTGAGTCCATTTCCCACTTGTTTTTTAGTGGTCCCTCCCCTTGCGAATCTGAAACTTTGTCCAATCTGCAGACAACTTCCACTTTGATCAAGGAGACCTCATATCCATAATATCCTCTTCTTTTTTTTTTTTCTTCTCACTCAGGCCAAAAAAAAAAAAACCTACAATAAACATACATTAAACATAAAAAAACAAAAGGAGAGAAAATTTATCACCGACAGAGAGACTAGTGGCAATACATGGTCTTTGACTAGTATCCGAACTATTAACCGAATTCCTTGAACCATTGTCGGAGAACTCTCCATTCTAATTCCCCCTCCACGTCCTATATCAATATTTAGGATAAGTTTTATTGCCCATGTACAACACAAATGATCTAGATTTATCCAATATATTTGCACTTGAGTACAATATAAATATACTAGGATAAATCTGAAAAAAGTATTAAATACTCTGGGGTATCATACCCCTTTATACATCCAACTAATGATGAATTAATATTTTCTATAATGAAAATAAATAGAGAATTTTTATGCGTTAAATGTGTAAGGAATATGATATTCCTAAAATATTTAATAATTTTTCGTAAATCTTGATTGTGACTTTTTCAATCTCTGCCAACAAAACCCTCTCGCCGAATATAGTGGGGGAGGAGGTGGTTGTGGGGTCAAGGACGTTTCTTGCACTTGTAAACGACGTCATCATTAAAAAAATTCACTTAGCATTTCTAGGATTAGGAGGGTAGAAATTAATTTTGTTTTTTTGTTGACAACATTGGCCAATACCTTAGCATTTCGGTAGATTTTTAATAAGACCAAAATAGTATTTTCACAGGGAACTAATGAGATTAAATCAAATGGAGTGTCAGAGCAATTTGTCAAATAGTTTCATATGTAAATAATTTAGACAAATTTTAGAAAAAGTTAGAATAATTCATCTTTAAAATTAATTGCACAAAAACTATTCTAAAGTATGAATAATATGCACTCATCTTCAAAAACATGGAGTAATATGCAAATTTTTATGATTCAGAAAGGTTTATGCAATTAATTTAAAAAGATAATTTGAGATTTTTAGAAGTCATTTTGACCGTCTATTTCTTATGGTCGGAAGAAGGTATCTTGTAAATTTTTGATATGTTTGGTTACTAGCTAAAAATTTAGTATAGGGGCTGATATAAAATTTTCATTTTTATTTTCTTACAGTTTCTAAAGCTTATATGCAATTAAGCCCCTCGTATAAATAACCCCCAAATTCACTTCACTTTGCGTGCAGTTGAAATAGGTGGGGTTGTGCCGTTGTGCGTTACAGAGCGGAGGAGAGAGAAATGGGGTGGATTGGAGAAACGATGGAGTCCATCAAATCTCTGCAGATCAGACAAGTTTTATCACAAGTCGTTAGTCTCGGTTCGTAAGATCATCTTTGCTCTCTCTCTACCCTATGTACCGATCCTTCTTATATACGTGCACCGAATTGATTCATGTATAGATCATGGAATGCCTTGATCCGTTCTTCATAAATTTGATTCTTTTGATAAAGACATTGTGTTATATTGTATCTCATCATGGATTTTGAATTAGAGCATCAGTTATAAGAATCATTAAATCTAAAACCAAGCATAGATAAGATGAAACTACACACACACACCATGTTTCTATTCAGGTATATTAATGGATGGATTAATAGATTGTTCAGTCCTTGTTGCGAATCAAATGGCTATCTTATTCGTATTTTCCTCAAACAGCCTCATTTTGGCAACAAATAATTAAAATCCACGCTGTTTATCAACGGCCCAGAGTTTAGTTCTATAAAACATAGCGTGCCTTCTAGGCATCTTGGGCAGTTTCCTCTGTAGATTGATCAGTATTCGATTATCACAGACACCTTTAAAGTATCTCCTCTTTTCATCTTTGGATATATTTCTTGCTTACTTAAGCAAATTAAACAAGAAATTTCTGAACTATTTGGGCCATGCTTGGGTCGCATCTTTGGGTACGTTTCTTGCTCATAAATGTGAAGAGAGACAAGGATTATGTGTTTATTTCTTTCTTTCTCGAAACCATGCTTTTAGCTATGCGCAAATAAATAGAGGTAAGTTTTATTTTTTATTTTTTTTTTATAAATTTTATAAGAGGAAATAAATATAGGTGTGAAGAATGTTAATTTCCATCTTCGAAGCTTAGGAAAATTTCAGAATTTTTTGACTTGTAATATTCTATCATATATAAAGCCAATAAAAATGTTGTTCTCTTAAAAGTTTTCGTCATCTTAGTTTATGAGTTCACCAACATACGTTCTGGTACCGGTGGGCAAATTAAACTAATAAAAAGAAAAACATGAAATTCTACTTGCATCTTAAGTATGCAGTTGGAAAGCATAATGAAGAATGTTTTCTTGTGTTGGTATACAATGCAGAAATTAACCTCCTCAGGCAGCAATGGATGCTATAATTCAAAATAGTATTCCTGATATTAGTTCAGAAAAGTGATGTTAAGTTTTCCTGTATGAAATTATTAATGAACATTATTACATGTCATACCTTTTTTTTCCTGCTCTCCTCGTTAATAGTTGTTCATACCAATATCTTAACGTTTTACACGTCTCTTATTAATGAAAGAAAATAAGTTTTTTTTTTCCTTTTACAATCTTTTTCAGGTATGATCATTACATCGGCACTGATAATATGGAAAGGATTAATGTGTATAACTGGTAGCGAATCACCTGTTGTTGTTGTGCTTTCTGGAAGCATGGAACCTGGCTTCAAAAGGGTGAGTCCTTTATTAAGATAAGCTCTCAGATGATTTCTTCCTATTCAACTTGATCTCAACGAGGTGACAGGATTTTCAGTCTGAAACTACTTCTCTTATTTAACAGGGTTGTTTTCTTAGCATTTTATTTAAAATAGGCAATTCATATAATTGTTTGCTTGTTATCATAGTTGTGATTGCTTCAATTTATTTTCTTGTGTCCTGATCCAAAATCTGCAGTTGCTAGTTTGTGGGACTTTGAAGGATGCATTTTTAATACCACCCCAACTTATATATTTTAAGTTTGACATAAGGCTCACACTTTACATTATACAAGTCAACATGAGTTTTAGTGTTTCGAAGTTCAAATAGAGTTGTTTTTTTATGAACTTCTCATTCATATGATGATCTTATTTATTTTTACTTGGTCTTTTGAGCACTTCTCTATTTAATAGAAAGAGTTAAGTGGCCCTAGAGAAGATATCAAGTTGAATATATGAGTAAACACCTATTCCTTTAGTAGTCAGTGCAGACTATTTTTGTTCATTTATTAGTCTCAAATAACAGTTTGTTTCAACATATAAACATCCTCTCTACAATTTTGAAACTTGATACCTTATGTACTTGTACCCTTGGACTTCTATCCATTCTGTTTCCGTTTCTTGGCAATGCAACAGAAATTAACTATCTATGCCAAATTAAGTTTGAGGAAACTAAGTGCATAATTGGTGTTGTTACTCTGGTATATTTTGATGGCATGTTGCATGCAAATTTGTATAGTTCAATCACATGCTGAATTTTATTTTTAAACTAATAAATGTTTTCTAATTTAATTATGCCACATGTTTAAGGTGAAGCATCACATCCCAATCTTTTGTCCCCATTATTATGAGTTATTCCTTTTGTAACACTTTTTTTTCCTAGTTGTTAGATGCTGTTTTATTAGAGGCACTTGAATTTGCTTTGCCAATTAATTTTAGCTGAGCTATTTGATGTTAAGTTCATGTATTCAAAACTTAGTAATGATTCTTTGTATGATTTATCTGAATAACATTATACTTCTCTTGCAGGGTGATATTTTGTTCTTGCATATGAGCAAGGATCCTATCCGTGCAGGAGAAATTGTCGTGTTTAATGTTGATGTGAGTTCATTTTCATCGGGTGCTGTCTGCCCCCCTTCTATTATTTAATAGCTTTTATTTATTCCAATGTTCTTTTTTCTTTTTCTCTTTTTTTTTTTTTTTGGTAGGGAGAGATGGTTAAGTTGTTGTGGCTTTTAAAATGAATTTTTTTCCCTCTTATTTAAATTTCTTTAATGGATGTAATTTTTTTCCTAAAAATTAAGTTTTTGTTCTTAAATTTAGTTTGATTGCTTCAGAAAATATTTTGAGGCTATGTTCTATCTTACGAGATGGAAAGTCCTTGCCTTGGTAAACATGCAGCTGTTATAAAATTCACTAGTCTTCAATTTGTGCTTTATGTTAACTAGTAGCATGTATGACAAGGTTACTGAGACTCCTTTAAGCAATATTCACACTACAGCCTTCTGAAAAGTACTCTAACTGAATTGAAGCAATATATTTTGCCAAAAGTAATCTGTTCATAAGTAAGGTGTCATTGCTAACTAGAAGTCCTACCTACCTGAAAGCAAAGTTATTGTAAATGAATCTGCTAGCTAGTAGTTGCATAACCCCCGTTTCATGCTCTTATGTGAACTTAACTTGCCTATATCTTAACTAAGGAGATTTCACGTTTTACTTTTGACAAACATGATAGATATCTTATCGTAGAATCTAACCATGTAGTACCAATCTAGCCTTGAAGAAACTCAGCTCAGTAACTTATATTATGTGTGAACATTATATTAGTTATATTTCTCTCTCAATATTTTAGATGATAGATGCTAGGTGGTGTTTAATAGTTTAATGTTCCTGATGATTTCATCCCATTTATTACATGCAACATGAAATATGAAACTGTATCTTCTTTGTAGTGGTTATCTTGCTCAAGAAGGCCTGTTTGTGTGGATTGTGTTGGAATCATTATTCTTATTTGTCAGTATATATTCATCATGTAAATGTCTCTGTTTCTAATATATTCTCTTGTGAAATTTTTGCTTTTTGTGTAGGGACGTGAAATTCCAATTGTGCATCGAGTAATTGAGGTAAGCAGTTTTGGGACCATTTCCTTTTGATTTTTTATCTGCCACTGTAATTGATCCAATAAGGACATTTAAGATTTATTCAGATGTCAGCTCTGTCTATACTTTGGAGATTTAGACAGAGCTGAAATGGTCAGTGCCTCTGTAAATTAATGGTGGGAACTACGGATGGGTTGTTATGGTTGGGGAAGCAGGGGAAATGATGAACATGTTGCCCTTTGTGTTGGTAAACCAAGAACTGACAAAGAGAGAGGTTAAATCCATAATTCTATTCTATGACTCATTAATTTAATTCAATTAAGATATTGTATGACCAAGAGGATGGAGTTATCAGCACATGGCTATTCGATTGTTGGTAGGATTTTAACATGTTTAGATATAAAATTAAACTGAAATTGTTTTTCATTACATATTTTTGACTAATATTGTTTCGGTTGCCTTTATTGTGGACCAAGTTATAGTATGGTTGACTACCTCAAATCCCTTTCTTCTTTCTATTACCTGCACGGCTTCTCCCAACCTCTTCCCAACAGCAAATGAGGAGCATTTTGGGCAAAATTTCCAGAAACTAAGAAGAGGAGAGAACTATGGTCATAGGTCCCAAGCTTCTTTTTATTATTATTATTTTTTTCTGACGGCGCATGGAGAGGATTTTGGGGGGCAATGTAAAAACAAGTGTTCCACCAAGATGTCTGCGGGGCAATGTGAAAACAAGTGTTCCACCGAAATGTCCACTTTCATGCATTGTCTATAGCCATTCTAAGTAGAGCATCCATGTGGCAGTTGTCATGATATCACTTTCTCCTGTCTCAGAAGTTCAATTCTGAAATCTGTTTTACGATCAAAGGACAAGTTAAAGTTGCTTTTGCTCTTGCGAAACCAGTCTGTTTGCTTGCTTTCTTTTTTTTTTCCCCTTTGCCCTCCTATTTTGGTCACCCTTTATAATGAGATATCAATTTCTTTTTGTAGGTTCATGAGCGTCAAGATACTGGAGATGTTGATGTCCTTACAAAAGGTATTACATTCTTTAATCCACGTTTTTTTTTTATGTCGAAAAGTTGTGGAGCAGCAAGATTTCATATTTGTACAACTGCTATAAACATCACTGGTGAACCTCTAGAGAATAAACGAAAAGGGAGAACCTCTGAGGTCGTTAAAAAATTCATATGAGTTTCACTTTTCATGGTCGCTAAGTTTGTGTTTTCAGGTTTTTGACAGACTTCAACTGACTCTAGCCTTGTTTCAAACAATTTTGGTTTTATGCTTGTTTAATTGTATCATTAAGTCATCTTCCAAGGTATGCTTATTTCTTCCTTCCCATTGATTGATTTGTCAGGTGATAACAATTTTGGGGATGACCGACTTCTGTATAATCATGGTCAGCTGTGGCTGCATCAACATCATATCATGGGAAGAGCTGTTGGGTAAGTTGACATTATGAACTATTATCCTGATGTTTCCGTGTTGAACACCCAGAATTGTTCTAGGGGTAATATTTGTTTGTTAAAATTTAGATACGTGGAACTTATAAAATCTACAAGATTCATAATACGTAGTATTTCTGCATGGTAGTTTCAATTTTCTTTTACTTTTTTGTTCCATAATAGCCTCCAAGTCACCAGTTTATAGTATTTTCATTTATTTGATTAAATATGTGAACATTTAAGCATAGAGTCATTAAGTGGCTCAGTTTGTCCAGCTTCTCAAGAGTATAGATTTGGCAAAACTCAGATGTTTGTGTTTCCTTGGTGGTGATTATTACTAAGTAGGTCGCGTTGTCCTTCGGATAGCATATTAATCTGACATCATTGTATTTTTGAATATTTTTAATTGTTCATACAAATTGTGATTCCTAAATTGATCCTTGCATACTGAGCTTTAGTACATTAGAACAATTTCCATACCTTGTTTTTTAATTCACAGTTATAACAAATTATGTGTGTGATGAGAATGCGTCTATGCTAATCAAAAGCTTGATTTGGATTGTTTTCCCCCATATCTTCTGCAGGTTCTTACCTTATGTTGGTTGGGTAACGATTATCATGACTGAAAAGCCACTCATTAAGGTTTGATCTTTTTGAAAATTTTCAAGTTTTGGCAATGATTTTTTTCTGGTGGATGTTCCAAATGGATGCTCAAAATTGCTCTTAATCAATCATTTCCTCTTCTAAGTCTAATAAACGGGGAGGAGAGGGTGTTCTTTCTTTGTTCCATTCTCTCCGGTATGCCTACCAAATTATTAAATTCTAACTCTTGTTGTCCCTCTTGCAGTATATACTAATTGGTGCGCTGGGGCTTCTGGTCATAACTTCAAAGGAGTAGCGAATTTAGTGTAGTCAACCTTAACCCTTCGAGCAGATCTATCTGTCTCTATCCTTTTGTAAACTGGTACTTAGCGGGAAAGAATATGTTTTTCATTGAACAAGACGTTGCTCTCTCTCTGCTTGTTTGCTTTGTTTGCGTGTGGGGAGTTGAGACATCCATAGCCTTAGTAGGCGTTGGGCAACGCCCCCTCTTCCAAAGCTCTTGCTGGTGATTATTGACACCACGAGATCCTTGGACATTCCCATTGGGAATGGCAGCTTGATATCACTAAGCCAGTCAATCTCTGGAATCTTCATAGCATCAGCAGTACTTTCAATCTTTTGAGACTATTGATGATACAACATTTCAAATCTGTAAACCCAATTGAAACATGCCAATCATACCACTGTTACTATTATCCTGTTCCAGTCAATGTACTAGACGATGTGCAGCCAAAGTGTTAATTTCTTGACCAAACTTATCTGGTGTCGTCAATGGTCTTATGTTATGTTTGGTATGTAACAATAGAATAGAATAGAATGTCAATATTATCTTTTTTGGATTTATTCCTTTGTTTGGTAAGAAAAATTAAAGTGGAAATGATCATTCCTAGTCATTCTTTTGGAATGAAAAAGAATAAAAGTTTATTTCACTACTCTTCATAGTCATTCCATTCTCAATAAACATTAAAAAATAAAATTTAGTTATTAAAAATAATGTAATCATCATTCTATTCTTACATCATTTCATATTTGAAATTAAATAATAGAATGAGAATGACTATTCCATTTCATTCTCATTCTATTATCACTTTAATGGAATGTTCTTTTCATTTCATTATTGCATGCCAAATGCAGCATTAGAAAAGTTATTGGCCACTGTTGGTTATTTATCATGTATGCTCGTGGCAAGTACAGAAATGGTATTTTTTTTTTCCTTTTTCCTTTATTTGTTTCAATGATCCTAATAAAATTCGAGCCAAAATTAAGAAAGTACGAGTCATAAAAAAGATTAAAACCAACAACTAATTCTCTCGCCCGCACACAGGTTGCTCCTCCCTCTTTTTCTGTCATGTCCATGGTCAATGAAATCTTGTAACATCTTCTTACGTACCAATTCTGACAGTATATTGTTTCACTTTGTTTCTCCTGGTTGGTTGGTTGTTTTAGAAAGTCTCACCTATGCAGCATGCTAAAAAGAGAAGCTTAGCCTAGTAGTAAATCTATACTTGGTCCTGCGAACAATCAAGAAGCCCTTAATCCTTATAATGGTTCTATAGCCACACGAAATAATGAATGAAAAAAAAAAAAATCTGTCAGACGTGAGGGAGGATGCATACTCGGCCAACCTCAACCAAAAGTAGATTTCCCTCATTGCGTCTTTGTCACATCTAGAACGCCTCAAGTATTATTGAGGAATTTTTGACGAGGAACTTGCAAAAAGAGATTTGCGTTCCTATAACAATGATCAATAGATTGTATATACGGAGTATGTGGTGAGACAAAAAGATCGAATCAGGCAGCGCCTGTACTGTTACCACCTACTACCACCAAGCAAGGCACTATTGAAGTGTTCTTTCCAACATTCTATATAGTGAATTCAAAGGAGAAAGGAGAAAATAAATGGAATTATGACTTGCTTTGGCCAACAAAATAAAATGACCTGCCAACATTCTATATAGCGAATTCAAAGGAGAAAGGAGAAAATAAATGGAATTATGACTTGCTTTGGCCAACAAAATAAAATGACCTGCCAAAGTGCGATACCAAGAATATCTGCATAGGAGCCCTCTGAGAAGAGCAGACTTCACAAATGACAATTAAGTAGGACTGTTATCACGAAACCTACTAAGATGAACCAGTGTCCATGGTATAAAATGTAAATGTAATCAACTCAAATACATAAAAGCTAGAGGTCACCAAACAGAATACCGTATAAAAACATTATCTGTAACCTTATAATATAAACTGATGACAGAATTGTTATGGTTTTGCTGAATGCATCAAAGGCTGTGCAAATTGCAGCTGGCAATGGAAAAATTCAAGTTTCCCAGAAGTTCGTAGTGCCAGCATCCAAACTAACTGGTACCAGTGGAAATAATTCCACAATCAAAACTATCGACATCCATTTCTTCGATGCAAACTCTAAACAGCAGGTCGGGAGAATTTGATACAGTGATCAGGCAATCTGCAATAGAAAAACAATAAAGACACTAAACACGTGCTCCCATATAGAATCCAGACAGACAATTGAAAACGAAATTACTCATAGAAAAAAATACTTAAAAATAAAGAAATTGCTTATAAGAGATAGTTAAGAAGGGAAATCATATCACATAAAATTGAAAACCCAATAAAAGGATTAATTAGATTTACTCAAATGAAAGAATCTGCCATAACACATTACAACTAGTTTTTGATTATTATTTGTACTGTCAGTTAAGACATGAATCACTGTTTAAAAGGCCTAAAATCAACATGTTAACATCAGCCTCAAAGTCACATAATATGTATGAAATATAATACTAATGTTATTTAAAAGAAGATTATGTTATCCTTGCTGCCACAATCGCTTTGACCAGTGAACCCAATTTCCAACCCCAAAACAAGGTTGGATGCATCATAACATGGTACAATTGGAAATTCAATTACATTCAATCGGTAAATTTTCCTGACTTCTTTTCTAATTTTCAGTACCTTAATACAATTCACCACTCCAATATATGCATGCACCCATTACATTACATCTGCTACATCATGTGTCCATTATATTGCGACTGTCATTGTTATGATGGACATTATTGTTAGTTAGAACCTTGTGAAGGTGTGCGTGTGTTCAAATTTCAAGAAGAAATAATTTTAAAACAAAAGGTTATTTACTGTTTGTCCCCTCCATATGGGTTGCTACAAGTTGTGGGATGGATATAAAATGACAAATTGAGCCTTCAAATTGTTCATACAAAGTGGATGCACTCAAGCTCAAACCTATGATCACACTCTTTGGAACCCGTTCTTTGTAAAAGTTTAATCCATAACCTAATTCTCTCTTGTTGATGACATTCCAGCACTTAAACCACTATACTGAAACGGCTTTGGCTACAACCTGAATTCAATTGACCACTACTCCAAAGTCCAAACATATACCTTTTTTTAATAAATAAATATTTCACTAATAGATCATTACAGCACAATTTCTCCAATCAGAATAAGTTACCATCATTGTTTCATTGTGCTAAACAAAAATTGCGTGTGGACTATAGTCCTCGAGCAGGAGCCATCAAGCAGCTTATATTTTAAGAAGTGATAATTTCTGTTGCTACTGGTAAGGTAATGGCTTTAAGTAATAAATATCTATACATATATCCCTATATACCAACTTACTACTGTCTAAAGTAAGATCAACAATCTAATTGAGAACTTCACAAGACATGCATACACCACCACAACCAAGCAATTCCTTTTAAACACCACTCAACCAGGAAAATTGACACACATTTGACAAATCATGTACCTAAAACAAAATGCCTAATCATTATCAAATAAAAATTATACCAATTGCAACCAGGAAAATTGACACACATTTCACAATGCATGTACCTAGAACAAAATGCCTAATCATTATCAAATAAAAATTATACCAATTGCAATCGTAAAGTTTATCCAGTAAACACTTGCTATGAATTTAGTGAGCCAATAATTCAAAATTGAAAATAAAATGTTGCACTTTAAATTCACATGAAAAATTGAAAATATATATTGAAATACAAAAGAAAGAATAGGAAGACAAATAGAACCTCGAATTTATTCATCAAGCCACCTTCTCAAACCGCTTCAACATGTCACAATGAGGTGTTTCCCGTATGAAGCCCCATTGGAGACGTTGCAACTCAAGCCGACAATTTTGTGAAAGGAGTGAAAAATAGTCTTTCTCAATTCGCTCTTCAATTGCCACGCGTTCATGGCTGTTGGGAGGGTAGTCCTGCTCAAACTTTGCCGTCTTCACATAAAAATTAACACCCTTTTGTGTGGTAAACCGATGTTCATAAGAATATGTCCGTGAAAGAGAATAAATGGGCTCAGATGATGGCAAAAAGTTCAATAGCAGAATCAGAAGCACTGGAAGTAACTGAATTAGAGCCCGGACATTGAACCCAGCAGACCCTTGGTCGCCCATTCTTGCACCCATACCAGGTCCAAAGTTAAACCCACGAAACTGTGTGGTGGCTGCCGGATTCATTCCCCCAAAGAAGAAATTCCTAAAAATCTCATCAGCATCAAAATCAGCCTCATAAAACCCATTAAACCCTTGTGCTGCACGCCTAGTGGTGTGCCTCTCATAAACAGGTTCATCTGAGCCAACAAGATCATATTTTTTTCTGTTCTCCTCGTCACTCAAACATTGAAATGCCTTCGACACAGCCTTAAAGGCCTCCTCGGCCCCCGGTGCATTATTCTTATCGGGATGAACCTTCAAGGACAGTTTTCGATATGCTTTCCTAACATCATCAACAGTACAATTCTTCTCTATCCCTAATATCTCATAATAGTCCTTTTTTCTCTTAATCTCTCTCACAATTGAGATTTGCTCCTCAGTGTATGTCACCGATGTGGTTGATGACGATGCAGCCGATGACCCAGTTGCCGAAACCCTACGCCGAGCACCAGAATTACTATTATTGATATCGGCCATCTTTGATGAATCCGATGACGATTCATTGGTAGGTCCATTCGACGAAGGATCGCCGGATTGACCTTCAAGCTTCGATAAGAGATCCTCTATAGGGAGAGACGGGTCAAGCCGACGCGCTTTGTTGATGAATTTTAGGGCACGGGTTCGATCCCCGGCTTCGAATGCATCGCGACATATTTTCAAGCATTTCAAGGCGTCGTCTTTGTTCCCATCCATCTTACAGAGATCCAAACAGACACAATGAAACCCTACAAATACAGGGGTATAGTGTATGTTTGTATAATATGTGTGTTTTATGGTGGAAAATCTAGATATATGAATCGGATAGCGCTGATATTACTATGTATTGCTCATTTAAACCCTAGGAAAGAATGGATTGATCAAACTATGAACAATTGATGATAAATTGAAAGATAAGTATAGCAAAATTGAAATGATTCGAGCTTACAGATCGATGGATCGATTAGGGTTTGCAATGACGGATCAATTGGAGCCCCTTCTACTCCAAGAGCGAATACAGATGGCTCCTGGTGAAGATTGTTAAAAAGAATTTATTTTGTAATGGTACTCTTCATTCCTTTCGTGGTTTGTTGCTACCAAACATATTATGTTTGGCTGTCAATGTATACATACTCCGGTTTACAATCTAATTGCCCTTTTGGTTTCCAAAATTGACCATAGGAATGGCAATTTTCCTAGCTCCGGCGGGACCCATCTCACTCTGTCCAGTTTAAGTGTGGTTACGACGATAAGAGAGAAAAGGCAGCATGGTTGCGGGATGGATATAGCTCGTTTATATTTTATATTTATCATATTATTTTTAAATATATAATTAAATTCATTGAACTTTTTTAGAACTTTTCTAAAATTTAGTCAAATTACACTCAGAGAGACTATTCTATCTTTATTAATTTTATTTTTCTTAATTTATTTTTTTGGTAGTCGAAATAAATTTTAAAAGTGAAAAGATAATTTTATTCTTATATTATAATATCACATTATATTTCAAATAAGATAAAATATAATAACCTCACCTAAGGTTTGCTATAATTGTACTAACCTCTCCTAAAAAAATCTAATTTTTAAAATGACATTTTTGGCCACATTATACTTTATCTCTCTATTAAGTCTTCTTTTGTACACCTGCTACACCACCATCGTCACCACCCATGACCACCATCAATCTTCAATCTTGCTCCTAACATATCACATATTTGATCAATCGCCAAAATTTTTATCACACAAATTCTTTTCAAAGATCTTCAATCATGGTGATATATATACAAACACATATTTAGGATCGGATTTATAAACTGAGTTGTTGAGTTTTGTCGCGAGTCACATGTACAAGTTGATGAAAATGACCAGACTAGTAGTATTGTATGCGTGAAAGGGTATATATCAATTTAGAAGTCAGATTTATTATTTTTTATTATTAAATTACTTGAGTATATAATGGTAAAATCATCCTAAAATATTATTTCAAATCATCATATGGTAGGTTGGTGCAATTATGGCAAACTTCACGGAGATCAGTGCAATTACAACAAACTTTAAGAGATGTCATTGTATTTTATCCTATTTGAAATATAATGTGATATTATAATGTAAGGCAAAATTGTCTTCTCATTCTTAAAATTTATTTCAATCACCGAAAAATTGATTTAGGAAAGGTGCAAGAAATAAAAGTCAAACAATCTCTTCGAGTGCAATTTGACCAAACTTCAGGAGAGGTTGGTGAATTTAACCCTTAAATATATTATATACATACAAATTTAGCCTAATATAATTATATATATAATATTTTATTGTTCAAATCTTATTCTTATTGGTGGTGCATATGTAAATTACCAAAAATTTTATCATATAAGAGTGTAAAGACTAAAAAAAAGTGCAATTACAAAAGTACTCTCCTAAAAAAAAAAGAAAGAAAGAAATCTGCCCCACCCTATTTAATAAACGGTTTGGGGCGGGGATAAGGGGAGCTTTACTAAACCCGGACGTGTGGAGTCCCCCGCTCCAAACCCGCCCCGTTGCCATCCCTATACTGTATAGAGGATGGGTCCAGTGTATAAAACGGGTGGATTTACATCACCAACAGTAGGAGAGAAGAACATTCTCCTTCTTTTACTCCAATTTTAATAAGGATTTGTTTTCTTTTTTTATTTTTCATAATAGAATGATTTGTTTACTTCATAAGCAATTAAAATGATTTATACCAATTAAACAATTTCTTGGGATATAATTGTTGGGAGTTTTTTTTTTGTTAGAAGTACATATTTCAAGTTTGATGATGTTTTTCACAACATATTAAATTATAGTTATGTTCAGTCGTAAGAAATTAATGTTTAGGAATTGAATTTGAAAAAAATAAAAAAATAAAAGTTTTAATTAATGTATTCTTCAATTGCAATTTCTTGTTGTGAAGTTAGATATTATTTACTGGGTTAAAATCATAAGACGGGCTCTACTATAAAAATTCTCATAAAACCCCTTATACTAAAAAATTAACCAAATTGCTCATTTTCATTAGTTTTTCAGTTGATTTAAATGAAAAATTGGCATGTGCATGTCATGTGATCTATTAAGTGGTATTGAATTGACTAATTTTTTCTTGACTAATCCATTAAATTTTAAAGGGTGATATTACCCTTATATAAGTAGCGTGTGTGGGTCAAAATGGACTCGATATAGGTTATATGTGTCAAGTTGGATATGGGTTACAAGACAAAACCCAACTGACTGTGTTCTCCAAATCAATCGCAAAGAGGAAACTCGTGATACTGTTGCAGAGATGTTGAACCACCCAAGTTCTTGGTTCAAAGTTGGTAAGGTTGAAGCGTGTTGACTGCAACGGCATACCAGCGAAGACAACAGAGAGGGTGGCTAACGGAGGAATGCTCCGACAGAGGATGAAGAAGGCAATTGTGACACAATCCCGATGATGATGATCAGAGATGAAACTAGAGACGACGAGAACTTTTGAGATTGATTTTTGATGCCGACAAGATGTTGATTTGTTCTCTGTCGTTTGATCAGCAAGAATGCTACTGTGGGTGTTTGTTTTGTGCTGGTATGATGAATTGGGTTTCGGGTTATGGTTTAGCATGGGTTTAGTTGGAGAACATAATGGTATTGGTTGGGTTTTATAGTTATGTATAGTGGTTTTATTTGGTTTGGTTTTGCAAAGGTAGAGGTTGATAGGGGGTGAGTTATGGTTATAGGTCTTGGTGGTTTTATGTTACTGATTTAAGAGATAAATTGTGGATTAGAGGAGCTTGCTGAGAGCATTTGCTTGGTTACATGCTATTAGTCTTTGAAATTTATTTATTTTTTGTGATGACATTTCGTTCCAAATCCAATAACATGAATTAGAGATCGACACATCGTCATCAAACACGTATATAATTATTCACTTAGCCTATCTTGCATATGATGTCGTTTTATTTATAAGCACACCCAACCTTCTAACAGAATTAATGGTAAATGACACTGACCTCCACTCTAAATAGGGGAAATAATATACACTTCCTATGTTTTTTCAAAAATAACACTGCACCCCTTATCAGAGTTGTCAGAAATCTAAATTGGTAAAATGACAATTATACTCATATAGTTTTAATAGATTTTAATTAAAATATTTGATAATGTAAAAAGACCAAACTACCCTTCTTACTTTAACTTATGCGATGGTGAGGTTTGGTTTAAAATTATAAGATAAGCTAATCGGGCACAAAACCATGGTTGATTGGGACAGGGGTGCAGCTCACTTGACTTGGTAGTGGTCCACCATGATTAGCGGTGATGATCTTTCACGACTCGATGGTTGTTGGCCTTGGTTACTTGATGTTCGTTGGTGATTGTTCATTGATGTGCAGGGTCTGACCATATATTTATAAATTCGTTGCTTTGTGTTTAAGAAATGCGTGATCAGTGAGGAAGCTATAGGGGAATCGGTGGTTGATATTTGTGAATTTGTCATGGATGATCGAGTGACTAAATTGATTGTTGATGTTTGTTAATTGGGCATAAAACTCACAAGCCAATTGGATACTCATAAAAAAAACACCGATCAAATCTTCCTTGGATGGTGGTCGTTCCACGGGACTATTGGTTTCGATTTCGTGGTGGTTAGGTTGGCTTTTCTTGTTTAGCAGTTTGGGTGGTAGGTCTTGTTCGTGAGGATGACAATGGTGGGGTTTCATTGAGGTGGGACAATCATTTGGGTTAATTTGTGACAGAGGATAGAGATATTGGGGTTTCAGTTTGGTTTTGGGTTTTAGTGGTGGTGGTACTTCGTTTGACGGAAATGGGGTTGTTAGGTTTGGATTGTGATTTGATTGAGGTGGTGGTTGTTCGCAGTTGTGTATGGTGGAAGTGGTGTGGATAGTTGCCATTGATGGATCAGTGGTGGAAGATTGATACATGTTTAGGTTTCGATTGGGGCTTGCGACGGGTGTTTAGGTTGAATTGACGGTGGTGGTGGCGTTTAACGTGTTGAGCTGTTTATTTATGTATAAATTGGGTAAGGGCAAAAATGTCCACAAATAAGAGGGTATTTCAGTCATTTTATACGTTTTAGGGGCATTTTGAATTTTCAGATAAAAAATACCATGATATTAACAATTTTTCTTACCTGCAAAACTGACAAGAGAGGTTAGTGTTACAAAAGGTACACTGACATGGGAGTGCAGTGTTATTTTTGAAAACATAGGAGAAATATATGTTATTTATCCTATTTACATGGGATGTCAATGTAATTTACCCAATAATTAAAGGGCATTTGTCATTTACAAATAGCTTTTTTTATGTTTTT
This sequence comes from Cornus controversa, assembly GCA_026545225.1. Classification (NCBI taxonomy): domain Eukaryota; kingdom Viridiplantae; phylum Streptophyta; class Magnoliopsida; order Cornales; family Cornaceae; genus Cornus; species Cornus controversa. The sequence continues at coordinate 61,307,491 of CM048851.1, read as the reverse complement.
ATTTTATAAAATAACATAAGGACATTTTGATAATTTCAATTTCAAACTAACGGAGCCGTTTAAATTTGTCTTTATATAAGGGAAATTGACAGTAGCTGAAAGTTATTGAAAAGTTAAAGGGTTATTTAAGAATTTTTAATAGTAGAGAGGTTTTTACATGGGCATAAAGTCAAGCTAGAAAAAAGGCATAAAATCATTACAAATCTTGAAGCAATAAAAAGAAAAAGATGAAGAACAAACTCGAGGGAGAGAAACAATAACAAGAGTGACCCAAAGGCTAGGTTAGATCTATGGCAGCATCTCTAAAATCATATCCACAAAGCAGTTGTCGGCGACAAAATCCGAAACAATATCAGATCAAGTCGAGACCAGATCTGAGCAAGACATGATCAAAACCTGAAACAAGATCAGATCAGATCTTATCTAGGTGGGGACAGTACCAAACATAAACACAAAACAAAACCAAATCCAACCATGGCAACTTGAAATAAGCAAAATACAAGCAGATCTAGTCAAATGAAAAAAAAAATGACGTTAAAAATACCAATGGGATGAAGTTATTGAGGCATGTTGAGTTTATGAAGTTTGTTGGAAAATAGAAGCTTTACCTCCCCGTTACTCCCATATAAGAAAGCGGAGAAAATATGAGAGAACTGTGGAAAGATGGGTAGTATGGTTGGAGATAACTAATTGACTATTTAGTTGACGGTTGGAAAATTGTCTTATAACAACAGAATAAATTTTTACATATTGTGTCAAATTCTTTAACCTATCGAATAATGATTGTGCCATGAGTTCAGAATTGTAGATAAAAGATTTGATGATTCAAAACTTGTGATTGAATAATTAGCGTAAAATAAACTAAAAAATAAAATAAACTAGCTAAATTGTAGATTGAGTTTTTACTACCTAATTTAAAATTATTTTGAAATAAAACACAAAATTTAACAATTCACCTCACGAATTAGTTATAACTTAGAGTTACTTTGGAATAGACATTGAAATTCAAATTAGTCTTTAGCCAAAAAAAATAATATTATTTTATTTTCATTTAAGCAGTCAAAGCTAAGAATTAAACAAAATTCCCTCTCTCTCTATTTTTTTTTTCTTTCTTCCTACTTGTCATTTTATAAATTTTGATAAAATTAAATTTCAATATAAACCAATCAATACAATTAATTTAGATTTTTTTTGGAAAAAATAATAATTTAGAATTAACATTTTCTCCTCACACGCTCTATCTACGGATTCCTCCACTTGTGTGAGATAGTAATATATAGGAAAAATTACACTGACCTCCCTTGTAAATAGACTAAACAACAGGGACCTCCTCTATGTTTTCAAAAATAACACTGTCCTCCCCTGACAGTGTACTTTTTGTAACACTGACCTCCCCTGTCAGCTTTTCAGGTACGAAATTTAATGATGTCATAATATTTTTGACTTGAAAACCCCAAAATGCCCTTAAATGTTTGAAATTACTAAAATGGTCTCATTTGACATAATTTTGATGGACAAGTTTACCCTTTCCTCAGTCAATACATAATTTGCTCTTTATATTATAAGATGATCTTTCAACGGTGGTGCACTCTATAGAAATGGAGTAACCAAAGTTTCAAAATCATCATCTATGGATTAATCGAAGCTTCAAACAAACGAATTAGACCACAAATAGCCCCAATAAATCTTTCCCATGGTTAAGTTTACTGTTCATTAAACAAACCCAAATAAACCAAACCCCAAGTAAAACACATTTACCTTCACCCAACCCACCATCGTTATACAATCTCACAACCCATGGAAATAACTGTATACCCAAATAGCAAACAAACAAGACAAAACTATTGCTGCAAACTCACTGTGAAACCCATTATTACCGGAAGAAGTTTGTCAATGCAAACTCACTATGAAACCCACTATTACCAAAATAAAAGAAGAGAATGATAATAGAAGGAGGTTATCACATCACCATAATCATCATCAATCGTCGTCAAATTCTTCATTGGAGTTGTGCCATTGCCAGAACATCTCGTGGTCGTCGTCGATCATCATTCTGATGGTTCTTTTCCATTAGTCTGGTCAGTCATCATCATAGAGCCGCTATTGTTTTTTCACCAAAATTTGTTGTTGACTTCAGCACTTCAAAGAAAAATTGTAAACCATCATCTTTTCACCACATCGGCACCACCGTTGTCAATGACGCTAAGGCAAGACGAGCAACTACAAAGGGTGGCTCACATCGTTGTTCGCTCTGCACCACTGATTTGGGAAGGTGTGATCTGGTTAAACCTATTCATTAATCCATACCCCTTCTTCTAACCCAAGCCCAACCTGGCCTAGATCGACCAAAGCCCATAACCACTTCGTTTCACCGCGAACGCCACCAATTGCAATCCCAAACCATAACTTATCTCGTTGGAAGTTTATCGTCTTCAATAGTGCGACACTATTGATTTGGGAAAGGAAGTGGATATATATATATATATATATATATATATATATATATATTGAATGATGTATTGAAAAAATAAATAAAAATTATAATTTTTGAAAATCAGAATCACAGTTATAAGTTTGAAAGCATGTGAAGGGGTATACATGTCATTTTACAAAATATGATTTTTTCAATAAAATAATAATAAAAGTACATGGGTATAATTGTCTTTTCACCAATTTTGTCAATCGACAACACTGACAGGTGGTGAGTGTTATTTTTTAAAACACAAGATTATCTGTTATTTTGCCTATTTACTAGGAGGCCAGTGTAATTTTTTCTAGGGATAATTACACTTACCTCCCTTCTAGTTTGGCTTTATAACACTTACCTCCCCTGTGTTTTGGCATATAACACTTACCCCCCTATAGTTTGCACATTGGTAACAAATACCCTATTTTGTTAATCAAACTAACAGTTATTACTGATATCATCAAAATTTAATCCTAAAAGGACAATTATACCCTCAAAAATGTTGTGACTGAAGTTGGCGGGTCTCGATTTCAATAGTAGCTCCAACATTGGGATAGTAGTGGCTAGTGATTTGGCCAGAGTTAGGTCTTCTCAGCAATGGTTTCAATGGTGAGTGTTGATGGCGTAGGTGGTGAAACATAGGGGAAATGGAGGTGAGTAGCGGCTTGACTAGAGGTGATGTTGCTACGGTTGAAGGTCTGAAGTGAGTTTGCTCATAGTGGTGGCTCATGGTGGGGGAAATGAGTTTATACGACTGTTTGGGTGTTGCTTGAATAATGGTGGTGGAGTTGGTGGTTTGGTGGGTCTAATTGGCATTGGGTCTTTTTGGCTGAGGTGATGACGGTAGTGGAGATATAAGTCTTCTAGGTGCGGTAGTGGAGGTGGTGGGTCTCGACTTCATTCGTAGTGGCTAGTGGTTTGGTTAGAGTTGGGTGTTCTCGACAGTAGTTTTAATGGTGATTGTTAATGGCACATGTGGTGAAGCTTGGTGGAGACGGAGGTGGGTGGTGGCTCTTCTGGAGATGATGTTGTTATGGTTGAAGGTCCGAAGTGGGTCTGCTCAAAATGGTAGCTCATGATGGGGTATAATTGTCCTTTTAAGATTAAATTTTGATGACATCAACAGTAACTATTACTTTGATTGACAAAAGGGGGTATTTGTTACCGATGTGCAAATTAGAGGGGGGTAAGTGTTATTTGCCAAAACACAGGAGATGTAAGTGTTATAAAGTCAATTTAAAAGGGAGGTAAGTGTAATTTGCCTTTTTTTTTTAATATATAAATACATTATTTTTATTTTTAGCATAATGCTTAAACTATTTCCAAAAAAAAAAAAAAAAAACGAGTAAAACTCCGTAAATCCTCGCTGTCTCGTTGAGAGAGAGATGGCCCAGCAACAGTACCAAATCAACCTCGGCTATCTCACGGCCTTCGACCCTCACCACCATTTTCCCTCTCTTCCCTCTTCCAGGTTCGGTTTTTCTTTTTCCCTTCTTCACTGCAATCTGTTTGTTTAATGATAAAATATTGGTAAGAAAGGTATGAATCTTTGAATACTATGCTTTAAATTGCTTTGTTTCTTATAAACGAATCAACAAAGGTAGCGTTAGCTAAGCTATATAGTCGTAGTAAGCACAGTAGATTTTTTTTCTTTCTTTTTCATAAAATGGATGTGGTACGGTGAGAACATATATGTTCCTTCAGGTTTTCTCAGCAACCAATCGGAGAATTCTTTGTTGGTTCACTTTTTTTGGTGTTAACTATCAAATATATTTTTTTTCTGGAATAATTTAAGGCTGTTTTGTATTTCTGTTTTCTATTTACGCCATTTGGTTCCTATTATAATCAAATGACTTCTCACTAAACTGTTTTATAGTTTAAGAACAGTAAATTATGCTTTGAATTCAATGAAGACACACCTCCGTAGATTGTTTATTGTATAGGAAGATTCATAATTGAAACAAACTTTTACAGCTGAAGTATAAGACCTGAATTTTAGGTTGTATTTGGTTACATTTTTTAGAATCCATCTTCTGTTTTCTGAAAATGATGTTCAAAATAAAAGAATGTAACAATTAAAAAGTGGATATCCTGGAAATAATTTTACATTCTGGTTTTCCGTTTCTTAGTGTTTTTAACAAGAAGTCTTGAATGAGGGGACAGTAAACACCTATACCTTTATAGTTTGTAGGTATTTTTTTGAAGATGCATGATAGATATTAACAGCATTGGGATTACTTGAGGAAAGTTTAGTGTAAAGTTACAAGGAACTTAGGAAACTCAAAATCGAAGCAATCTTGATAGGTCATACGATAGCATAAAGCTATAATTGCAGTTATTTGCAAAAATTGTTCTCTCGCTGACATGACATCTTAATGGGACAGGTAATGTTAAGGACTTAAGGGTTTGATTCTTATCAATAAAAAAAGGAATACCTGTAAAACCTGCTCTATAAACACATCAAAGCCTTGATATTGTTTCGTGGGACTCAATGGGCTTTAAGAATTGTGATGAGGCTAGCATAAATTTATTGGAAGGATATATGTGTTAGTTCTAGTTTCTTGTAAAGGACCCACTTCTTGATGTCTTGTGGATGATTTAGAATAGACTTTTTATCTGTGCATTTCTAAAGGCTTTAAAATGGAAATATACGATCATTATCATGTAAGAGGTCAACAATTTTGAGCTCAACATCCTAATTGAAAGCTCGAGTTCCAAGGAGCCAGTTCCATAAAGATGGTGCACTCATATTTTGTTTGTCCTTTAGTAATATGAGGTTTTTAATTATTTGAAAAATGTTTTAGGTAATATATATGGTTTGTGGAGAGCTTACTGTGTTTATGTACTCCTTGAATACTTAGGGAGGACCTAGTGAAGGAATGCCTGCATGAGGGCACTAAGTTAGTTCAAGCAGTTGCGGATGCTCTTTTCAACCTACCTTCGACTGAAGACCCAGATGGCCCCATTGTCAAGTTGCCTCCACCGACAACAAGATTGCGTAGAGAGAAGCCTGTATTATTTTCTGTCTCATAGTCCAATATTTGTGTGTTCTTTGTGCATAGATTGCTTCCTGGCTTTGTTGTAGATAAGTGTTTTCTACAGATTTGATTTTGTGTAATATCCCTTTTGCACAATAGGAAAGAAAGATGGCTTTATAATTTGTACTGCTAGAACTATCTTCCTCAGGTTTGACTGAAAATTACAATGTGCCTTTTTAGCCTCCCTAATCTGGTGAAAATTATTTATCAAGGCATTTTATGGACCATTTCTCCTGCCATTTATGTTAGTATACTTGCATTAACAATTAATAGTTCGCAGTACTTTCATGTTACAGGGTAAATAAGGGTCAGAAGGGATAGTAGTTGGCTTTGTTCCACAATGAACATGAAACTGATTTTTGGCATAGCATTTATATAATGGTTCAGTGTCAAATATAAGATATGTCTGTTTGAGGATATGTTTTCTACATAATATAAGCAGCTCAAAGGGAGAGAAGTGGAGTAAATTTCAGAATTCGCCTTAAATTTCAGAATTCTCAGCTATAACAAAGTTAAATGGTGGTTATTATTGATTTTAGTACTGGTATATTTGCACTTCGCTAGGATAGCATAGTTTGAATGAAAAGGTAAAAAGTCTGTCCTTTTGACAGAGAGGTTCACTAAAAAAAGTAAGGCTACCCTTCGAAATGGATTTAGTTGTTACAGACTGCCTTCATGCTAGTGGATTATCAATAAAGTTATTTGATTTATCTAATGCAGTGAAGCATAGTTCCATACCTCGAAACTGTGATACATGGACTCTTCAAAAATGTAAGATGTACTCGTGTCAGACACGCAATGCTTGGACATGGGTTTTGGGATATGTGTTTGATGCATATGTTTGGATAGCATAGACAATTTTTCAAGTTTATTATGTAATTGTACTTAAGACTCTCTTAATATGTTTTCTTTGCTATATTATTACTTTAAAATGAGTGAAACATTATTTTACTGTAGAAAATAAATGGAAATTATTTAATAACATGAATGTTAATCCATATCTCCGTGTCCTTGAGTTTGGAGATGTGATAAATCATAAATTTTACACTTGGATATATACCTGCATTCAGTATACATACTCAAGTCAATGTAACATATTCTGGAAAAGTGTTGGAATTAATCATTCAATGTACAGCAATAAAAGTGTATAAGGAATTGTTAGTGTAGATGCTAAATACTTCTAAAGCAATGCAACCACATTTTTATTGACCTTATACCATATATAAACTGTCATAATCTATATCTGATTATAGGATAGGAAACCTTTTTAGTTTCTTTTATGATATTTGATCATGGACATTGGCAAATTTATTAAAAGTAGCCTTCCTCAGTTATCATCTCCTCATCACAGTGCCTATTCCTCATGTAGAATGATATACTCAGTGTAGGTTTAGCTCTTGAGATTCTACACATTTGACAACAACATAATATCCCAAGGAAAAAGTAAAAAGCACATCTCTAGTGTTAAACATGCAATAAGCATGCTATTGAATTTGGTGAGATATCTTATTGAGGTTTTGTGAAAGATATTGCCTCCTGGTAAGAGGGTCTACCTTATATAACATTGTGCCAATGCTCATAGAAGATGTTGGTTAATATAAGTTCAAAGACTGAAAGACTTGTTTTTTCCCCACTTGAGTTTTTAGGCTAAGTTTTGTTTTGTTTCTATTGCGTAATTAGCACATTTCAAGATTTTATCAATACTCTAAAAAGGAATCTTTGAAATGGAATTAATGTCACAACTGATGGCAAATAGATAAATGATATTTTCATGGAATTTGTTTTTCTGATTGTATGCTTGCAATGAATTTTGACTCGTTTCAAATACCATGAGGATGTGATAGACCATTTGGTTTGTGAAAGACGTAAATTTCAATTACACGGGGACCTTTGATGCCCTAAATGATGTTTGAAGCATGATCTAGTAAATAAACATGGGGACAACAGGATGGTGTATAATCTGTTACCTGGTTCTGAGTTCTCATGCTAGCATAGCACTCTTTTCTATTTGGAGTGCATGATTTTGAGGCGAGAAATCTTACTAGTTAATGATACCAGTAAAAAGAAAAAGGTAAAAGAAAATTTTACTACTGACAACGACAACAACCACCACCACCCAAAAAAAAAAAATAGAAAAGAAAATTCTTACTAGTTTACATTGCTAGCTCTTTTTGTTCTTTTACCTTTCCTTTTTCAAGGATTGAATTTGTTTGAGGTTAAGTAGTATCTGACTTCTCATGTTTAGCATTAAAAATTGATTGCTTATCTCAATTACGTTGTTCTTTCCAGTTGCCAAAGCGTAAACCTCCAACAAAATGGGAGTTGTTTGCCAAAAAAAAGGGTTAGTTAACAACAAGCTGAGCTGCCTTTATAGGCAATTAAATATTTGTGTACGAAAGAGCTTAATTTTTGGGATGCCAGATGGAATAGATCAAAGGCTGAGACCATGCATTAGCATATTTACTGTTGAAAGTAATATAAATGTTAATATTTTTTCAATCTTGTTCAGGTATAGTAAACCGCAAAAGGGACAAGCTTGTGTATGATGAACAAACTGGTACTTGGAAGCGCCGCCATGGCTACGATCGTGTAAACGATGACAAAGATATACCCATCATTGAGGCAAAAATGACTGATGGTAAATAGTTGAATGTGCCATTGTTGCTATTCCTATTCAGCTCTTATTGCCATTATTTCCTTTTACATCTGATCTTTCATTGGAAAATGATGCGAATACTTCAAACTATTAGTACGTCAAATGGAAACAACATGGTATAAATTTAGATCATAATCTTCTTCTACATTTTATAATACTGAGCCGAATTTTCATGATCATCAAATTGTCATACTGTGATGATATGTTGAAATAATCATAATTGTAAAACCTATTTCAGAGCCTGGAGAGGATCCTTTTGCTAATAGACGAGCAGAAAAGAAGAAGCGAGTTGAAAAACAGGAGAAGAATCGATTGCAGAACTTGAAACAAGCTGCAAAAGTTGGTGCCCTGCCAAGGTTTTACTCTTTACCGTTTATCTGGAGTGTTTGAAATTGAAATTTTCTTTTCCGTAAATTTTCCCAAGCATCAAATTTGGCTGTTCGTTGTCAGTGGACCCCTGCCTGGCATAGCTTTCCTCAATTCAGGCCAACATTATTATGGCAACTGTTGTTTATAGTTATATTGATAATATTGTTTACTTAAAAAGAAAACTTAATATTGTTTAATTATAACTTCAAAGTTCCCTTGTCTCTTGCTGGATGCCACGAGAGCACTCTTTGACATTAATGATTTTTGCTTTTGCATTCTTTCTGTGAGCATGTGATATCCCTACTTTTAAAGCACATTAGTGCATATAGACTTGTCTTGTTAGCTTTGTTGATATCTCATCTTCAACTTTTAGAGTGTGAACATATTTGACTTTTATGTAATATGAATTATCACGAGAAAATTTTGATAATGTGTAGTTTACATACATATATATTATAAATGATAATCTGTAATTTTATATGTATGATTATGACAACTAACATCTTATTTTTAATCTTTCTGGATTTGATCTGAATAATTCCAGATGGCAGAAGGAAAATTCTTTCCGAACTTTTCAACTGCGTCATTATTCTCCCAAGTAATTTCTGATTGATTTCGTTTTTGCTTGAGCTGTACAATAGAAGAATCCATTTACTGGATGATGCCACCAAGCAGTGTTGTTTAGACAACCTTTCTCAATTGAAACTTGCTGTCCCTGTCCCTACCCTGTATAAGTAGACCAACTAGCTCTTTGGTATTTTTGATTTCTTAATCTTCAATAAGAAATTGAACACAATCAGTTGGAGAGACTTGCTGTGTTTTTTTGGAAATGGGGAACCCTTCCAACCACCGGTCTTTTTTAGACTTATGGCTGCAAGGTAAACCTCAGATATGTGCAATCACCCACAAATCACACATATCATTTAAACCCAGGTGTTTTTGCGCACTATGAGAATCGAACCCAGAATGTCTGGATATCTTTGGAGACTTGGTGTTTGCTTGTCTTGTGTTGGGGTTCTAGCCTACTGGATATCTTTGGAGGTCCTGTCAATGGACTTCTGTAGAACACTGGACTCCTCTTAGACTTGTAGAGATATTAGCAGCTACTGTGTATTTGTATTTTGCATGTGTGTGGGTGTGGTGGCCAATTAAAGCATTTTTCATTTACTTGCATTGTGACTTAAAGACCTGAATAAGGTTTGTTCTGCAGCCATGTTCAACTCGCTGCCACAGCCTTGCCAATAACAGGAATCCAAGCTGCACCTAGAAAAGTTAGTAAAGATGAACTACAAAATGTAGCTGGAATGGCAGCAACAGCAACAGCTAGTGGTGGGAAGTTTGACAAAAGTTACCAGGAGAAAAGCCCCCAAAACATGAAAAGAAGTTTCGAAAGGTTTGTACACTAATACCCGAGTCCCTGATCATGCCAATGCTTCATTGCAATTGCTTATGGAATATGTTTCCCCCCTATAGTTGTGTGTAGTTCCTTCCAGTTGTGGAAGGATCAGGAATGGGCTCCCTAGAGAAGCAGCAAACTGAGAAAGTTCTGAACAAATTAATCTCCAAGAATTCACACAATATACTCGATGTTGAAAAGGTATGCCTGAACATCAGTATACATCTTTTTTCTGGTAGTTAAAGATCCGAGCTTGCTTTACTTGTAGAGAAATAAATCTTGCTTCCCTTTGAACTTCAATCATGTGGAAAACAGGCTTTTAAGTTTTAACATGTATAATGTGAAGAAGGAGAAGAAAAGAAAGAATCAACATGGGAAGTCTACATCAACCTCAAGCAAGTTGAAACCAATGAAGAAACCTAATAAGAAAACGTCAAAGAAAGGATCTTCAAATAAAGGGAAATCGAAATGAAATTCATCTATTGGACTATATTGGATCCTGGAGTTTGTATTAGGTACTACAAGTTTGTTATATGGGCAAAGAGATGATGTTATTATAGTGAGATAACTTGTGCTTAATCTTTTTCTGGGGAACATGGTGTGCTTTATTTGTACAAGTCTCTCTCTCTCTCACTCACACACACACACACACACAAACACAAACACAAACACAAACACAAACAGACAGACAGTTCCATGGTTCTTCCAGTTTGATTTGAAGAACAAGCAGAGACTCAAGTTGGATCTGATTACACCCAGGTACTACCAGGTCCTCCACTGATAGGAGCCACCTGGGAATACCTGTTAAGGGGTAAGGGTAAGGGTAGGGTTCACTGTTCAGTCTTGGGTTAGAAAGAACACAGCTTGTCATTGTGTGGAGTGGTGGTGCATGCCGTTGTTTTTTAGGGTTAGGATCACATATGATATATTTGTCACAAGGTACTTTGTGTTTGTAATAGATTTTGAAACTGTGATAGCAGGCCTTACCATAATAAAGAGAGAGAGTGCCACCTATCATTAATATCATTAATTAATTGTGTTGTCTCTAAAAAATATTATATTTTTGGACAATGTTGCCCTTTTAATATCTAGTCATTCTTCTCTCTGTATCTTCTCTTTATTTATATGCCTGTATATGTATTATTGTCTAATAAAGATGACTCTCAGACTCACTTGATTGTCATATACGAGAAACTCTCAAAAATATCTGCTGTCTAATGGTTGAAGGTTGACCAGTTGTGTTTCCTGATGTTAGCTGTTATTCTGAGTCAAATGTAGACAAGGATATGAAGCACGAATGGTCTCCCTAGAGAAATGCAATGCAAGGATAAAGCAGACCAGGTAAGAGGTAGTCACATATTTTCATGTGGTGACACAATAGTCCATGCCGGCGGCAGCTATTCCATTCCCCATTCTATTCTTCGTGTGGCACGAAATCAATATTTGTTGTGATTTCTCTTGGACAAAATTGTCAGCTACAGGGTCCCATCCCATCCCTATCAAAACAGAAATATCATTTTTATCCAAATTCTGTGGCAATAAAATGTATACAATTATAAGAGATTTATTGATGACAATTACCGAATATTTATTGATTATTTATTTACTAGGTGCGTGGGTACAAAATACCAGAAACATCAACATAGTTTGTTAATTACATTTTTCCCCTTGTGATTTTATATTTCTCCCGCTTTCGTCCTCCCTCCCTCCTCTTTTTATAGTCCGTCTTGATGGAGGATTGTGGTTTAATCATCAGAATATTCTGATGGAGAAATTTCTAATATGTATGGAAGAAGAATTCCTGGTATTGATAAAATTTTGGTCTTAATAATGTTGGAATAAGGCATTTATTTTACCAAAATAAATAAATAAATTAAGGCATTTATGCAAAATAATGGATCCTCCGGGAAGAAGATACCATTAAGCAATTAAAATGGAATAGCTTCTTTGTTTTGGGACTGAAAGTGAAAAGGATTAATTAATTACTGTTTTTTTATGAATCTTACTTAATTCGCTCTGATTTATTTATAATATAAATAAATAAATAAAAAAAGTCCAGCCGCCTTGCCCATTAAAAAAAAGTAGTAGAAGGAACAAGGAAGTCGAGCAGCATACAGGTTTTATCAAACACGTGATAAGAAGTCCAGCCCTCCAGCAGCCTACAGCTTTTGTCAAATTAATACTAACAATTAAGGGCAAAATTTACAATTTTGACTAAAATAGTGTTTTATACTTTAAATTAAGTTTTAACTTCCCATCACCAAATCGTGGCTTCTCTTACCCACAAAGGGACAACCTTTTGTTTTTGGAGAGTATAAAGCAAGAAAAAGACGCTCTGCTATATTGATATATATGCACCATCTCATACTTCTCTGCTGAGAGAGAGAGAGAGAGAGGAAGGGAGAGGAAGAAGAAGAAACACAAAGCAAGAGCTTCAACTATTTCGGTTTTTTTCCCATCAAATCCACCTGGTAATCTCCATCCATCCTCGAGTGGCACCATACAGTATCATATATTTCTTATCGCCTTATTGTCAATTCATTACAACTAAAGATTCGATTTTTAGCCCATTTTTTTTTTATACCCATTTGCTATTTGCAGTCCCCATTTGCCATAAACCAATTTTTTTTTTTTTTTTGCTTAGCTGAAGATTCAAACCATATGATTCTATAAAAACCTTTGCTTCTGAGTATATACATAACTTATTATTTATTCTACCAGAAGGTTGGTATATACATAACTTAGAAGAAAGCTTAGTTATAACTTATAACTATAAGCTAGATCTTATGGGTAGAAATAGCTTGCAAAGTTTTGAAGATAATGGAGATGGGTTATTGTCTAATTCTGGAATTGGGTTTCTATGGTGTCGTCGAGACGATTCTTTTCACCCTGGCGGTTTATTTGCAAGCGTTAAGCAGATGGGAACGGGATTTGGGGCATCCTCAAATTCTCCGAATTCAACAGAAAATGGTGTAAAGCTTCCATATGCTAATTTGTGGACTAAATATGTATCTGTGCCAGAATCCGGTTTTCAGATTGTTGGGATACCAGAACTGGTGAGAGGGGAGGCAAGAGATATAAGAGAAGAAGGGTTGTTGAAGAAGAAGAAGAGTGGTCTTAAATTGAAAATTAAGATTAAGAATCCGTCGCTGAGGAGGTTGATCAGCGGGGCAATTGCTGGTGCTGTATCAAGGACATCAGTTGCTCCATTGGAGACAATAAGGACACATTTGATGGTAGGGAGCTGTGGACACTCGACGACGGAAGTGTTTCAGAATATCATGAATACTGAAGGATGGAAGGGACTATTTAGGGGTAACTTTGTTAATGTTATCAGGGTTGCACCAAGCAAGGCAATAGAGGTATGAACATAATCTTGTTTTTCGATTTCTATGCTTCTTACTGTGGTATACATAAATTATTTGAAATAATAAATTATGACTTACCCAAAAAATTAATTATTTCTTAGATATTGTGGTGGTTTGTTGATTGATTAATCGGGTTTGTAGTTTTGCTAGTCTAGTGTATATTTACCCATTTTGTGTAAATATGATGTTTCATTTTTTTTTTGCTGCTTATAGTGAAGTGGCTAAATTGGTCTTTGGCCTAGTAATTAATTTTTAGTTTGATGCCATCCATATTAGCTGCCCCTTCTGTTTTTCTTTTTAAATTCGGAAAAAAGATGATCTTGAAGATGACACGGGAGATGAAATAGCTCAGGCTTTTTCCGCTATTGACTCACGAAACTGACTTGTGTCTTTTGTCCACTAGAGTTGTTGATCGACTCACTTTCTTTGCAGTTGTTTTCTGACTAACATTCTTTAGTATTTCTTAGTATCTGTTTTCTAGTCCTTCTAGAGAGTGGCCATTAAAATCAACTTCTATTGAGGACATGGGGCGAGCTTCATGTTAATTTTGATATTTGACCAAAATTAGGTTATGGGGACAATGACCATGCATTCAGAGGGAAGCTGCTTTACTTTTTACTTGATTTGTTCTGGAGGTCCCTATGGATGCATACAACACAACATCATGATTATCCCTAATGTTTTGATGTGGCTATATTTTGGTGGCTCTCTGATACACGCACACACACACACTGACTTAATTATGTTCATCAACATGTGCTCCCGAACCCTTGGCTTATTTTCTGAAGATCCTTTACACTTGCAGCATGAATCCTTGAGTGCTCATGTACATTATACAAGGGGCACCTTCAGAAAGTTTGCTGGACAAAATTAATTAGGCATAATAACTTCTCAGGATTTTAGGAATAGAGCAGTAGATTCATGGAAATATTCACTAATAGTATGATAATACCACAATTATGCGTTTACAACTCAATAGTACCACATAATTTATCATGTATATTTTTTAAAACTAGTAGTCCATTGTTTTTCTTTTTGGTAGGTAGTAGTGCTTTGGTTTATTACATAAAGATAATGTATGCAGGTATCTAACATTTCTCTTTTAGCCGAGCTTCCTTGTAATGTTATCAGCATTTCTCATGTACTTTCTCCCCAAAATTAATTTCCCCTTCTCTTGTCACTTTTTATTATAAACCTAGATGTAATTCTCTCCAATTGGTAAAATTTGAGTCAAGTAGCTTTCCTGCTCTTCTACCAAACAGACGTTCATCATCATCATCTCCCCCCCTCCCTCCCTGAAATTTTACCATGCAAAGCAAGTAATTCATGTGTCATTCCAAAATGAATTTGTAATGGTTTTTCTGTTACACCCTTTATACTTGGGATGTGTATACTTTTACAGCCCTTCTTATGATATGTACACTGAAATCCTGTTTTATCGTTAGTTAATCATTATCGCTTTTCTTTTGAAAAAATAAATTAAAAGGCCCCAGCTTACCTACGTGGGCATGGATAATTTTAATTGTCAGCATCAGTCACTGCTTCCCAGCTCGCTCTGTGTGTGTGTGTGTGACTTCATCTCCCGTTGGCTGTCATTTGGTGCACTTTGAATACCATTACCTGCTTCTTTCTTTCATACTTATAATTAGGTTCTGTTTTCACTTTTCCTTCTACACGTCAGAAAATTAACTGAGTGGCTAAAAAGGATTCATGAGATCATGTTGCCCATCTTTGCCTTCTGTGAATTATCTGCCTTGCGGAAACAAGCTGCATAGTTTTTACCACTGGGCCATTAGCCCAGCTGGTATAACCTCTCCTCCCTCAAAGGGGAGGTGAGGGGTTTGAGCCCCATAGTGGGCATTTGTGGGTGTGTGTGTGAGTATTTACCTATCCAAAAGAAAAAGAGAGAGAAAAAAAGAGTTGCATAGTTTTTGTTCTTACAGTTTGCTAAAAATTGCCACCAAGTGATATGAGTACTCTTCTAAATGGTTTCTTGCATATGTACTTGAGTTCTTAATAGAGTTCCAAACCATTGATACTGTGAAAAGGATGGAGGTTTCTTTGCTCTAAAATTGTAATTCAAGTATCAAATTGTGCTGGTGTGTTTTCATGGTTCTACTCTCTTGTTTCATTCTGTTGAAACTCTTTTTTGTGGATGAACCTTTCTACAGTTATTTGCTTATGATACGGTTAGGAAGCAACTTACACCTAAACCTGGAGAACAGTCCAAACTACCTATACCTGCAGCTCCAATTGCAGGTGCTATTGCTGGAATTAGCTCTACTTTATGCACCTACCCACTTGAGTTGCTGAAAACTCGACTAACTGTCCAGGTATACGAAAGAGCATTTTCATGTCACTTTTTTCATTATAAATTTTCTTCATCTTTCTTACTTACAGATATCACCTTTTTGCAGAGAGGTGTGTACAAAAATCTTTTAGATGCTTTTCTGAAAATTGTGCAAGAGGAGGGACCTGCAGAACTATATAGAGGCCTCACACCCAGTCTTATTGGGGTAGTTCCATATGCTGCCACCAATTACTATGCTTACGATACATTGCGAAAAGCTTACAAGAAAGTGTCGAACCAGGAAGAAATTGGAAACATTGCAACACTCTTAATTGGATCAGCAGCTGGTGCAATTTCAAGTACTGCAACTTTCCCACTTGAGGTGGCCCGGAAGCATATGCAAGCCGGGGCTTTAAATGGCAGACAATACAAGAACATGCTTCACGCCCTCGTGAGCATACTTGAAACGGAGGGTGTCCCAGGTTTGTACAGAGGGTTGGGGCCAAGCTGCATGAAATTGGTTCCTGCTGCTGGGATTTCTTTCATGTGCTACGAGGCATGCAAGAGGATACTGATTGAGAAAGAAGATGATGCATAGAATCCAAAAGAAGGAAAATATAGTGTTTTACCTTTTTTTAAATTAAAAAAAAAAATTCCCGACAAGGTTAGTAAGTAATTTAAAGTTTTTCTTGAGAACGAAAGTCTGGATTCCTTGTGTTGGGTGGAAGAGTGGAAGTCAAGTACAGTGATACTGGCCTAGGCTTTACAAATTGCATCATCTAATTTCTATTATCTGGGATTTTAGGTTTTTGTGAGCTGAGACTTGCAAGTGAATTTTGAACATTCAAATGTCATTGGTACTTTGTTTCTTCAATAAAAGATAAGTAGTTGCTAAGATCGAATGTTTTCTTTTCGTTTCTTGTTCAATATCAGATCCAATGGTTGGCAGGCTTTGAAAACGAAAAGTTACTTCGTGGTTTTGTTGTATTATCGTTTTATGATATAGCAGATGCAATTTTCTACAGGTAATGGAAACTCAGTCAGCAATAAGGTTGACTAAATCGAATAATTTTATATGGCAAATGGAAATACAATCTCTTTAATTTTATGTTGATAAAAGACAATTTTATCAGTCAGCTATTAGCTTCTCGCTCCTTCAATCCTAATCACAATCAAAACTGCCTTTTCTTCGTAAGAGCAAAAAAAAAAAAAAATAGCAGAAGAAATAAGTTGAGTTACTAAATCGACTAAAATGCATTGCATGTGTTCATGGAGTTGGAAAAAAGCTTTGGCTCCCCATTCAGTTTAACTTTTTACGAGAAAATATCATTACTCTTCTAAAATATATGCGAGGACAAAGTTTCACTAAAATCCTAAAGACTTAGCGTCAGTTTAACTAAGGAAGTGCATAAAACGCCCTATAATTTAAAAAATGTTCACTTTCCACACTTATATTTTATATTTTGTGCAAATCAACCCTTCTAACTTGTAAAATTATCTTTATATTCTAAAATATTTTAGCACACAAAAATGTAAAAATATATCTTATTGTAAAAGACCAAAATACCCTTATATATGTACATATACACACACTCATTGTTCATCTTTTCCATCACAATCCACCGATAGGCCACCACCGGAGCTCCCCTCCAGAGCTCCCCTCCAATGTGAAGCCATTGAAAACCGACCGGACCACCTCTTCTCCAAGCACAACTGTCCGAGAAAAGACCCAATTCCGGCAAAAACTCTCACCATCGCATTGCTATGCATGGCAGAAACCTCCATGAACCAACAGAGCACCAATCAAGCTAAATCGGAGTCTATGCACAGCCCCCACAGGAAAAATCTCATTGTCGGACCGGGCAACCAACTGGGTTTGCTTTTGTCATTTATCCAGATTTTATGTTATGTTCATCATAAGCAAATTAGAGGGAGAATCTCTAACATAACATCTAATAAAATTTAGTAATCTAAGAGAAGAACTAGTATCATGATCAATTGGGAACTCAGTTGCCAAATATCTTCTTTTTTTTTTTCCGAAAAATATGAGTTCCTAATACTAAATGGAGTCATCGTAGTCCGGTCGGTCTTCAATGGCTTCATGGTGGGGGGGAACTTCGGTGGTGGCCTATCAATAGACTGTGCTAGGGAAGATGAACAGTGAGTGTGTGTATATGTGTGTGTGTGTAAGTTATATAAAGGCATTTTGGTATTTTTACAATAAGATTATTTTCACGGCTAAAATATTTTGGGAGTATAAAGATAATTTTACATATAAGAATGGTTGATTTGCATAAATACAAATTATAAGAGTGGAAAGTGAACACGAAGAGTATTATGTTTTTGCACATTTTTCATGTTTATGTATTTTACCCTCCGTTTAACTAAACTAGACGACATCGTTTCTGTTATCTTTTAAAACTCATGACGCGGCATGTCTTGTGCCGTTTGATCCTCTCCTCGCAAATGGAGGCTTCACCTGCATATCTCTCCCTTTTTCTCACACACACGAACACTCCCTGCTCACACTCTTCTTGTTAGATTATATATTTCCTATTATTTCTTAATAGGTTTCTTATACCTTCTCTTAAACCATCTAGGACTAGAATTTCTTGTTTCCTAAGTTTACTTAGCCTCCAATATTATGTGCCTATAAATAGGCTTTTATGTATTGTTCATTAATATCAAGACATATCAATTCAATCAAATACACTTCTCTTTCTATATTTTTAACATGGCATTAGAGCCTCAGGTAGCAGCAGGTACTGGGTTTCAACCTTGTAGTCACCTTGCCTCGATAATTAAAAATTATCACACATTGGATCCACGCAAGTGCTCAACCAAGTTGCACTTGATAGGGCGTGTTAGAGATATAAATCTTTAAGTTGCACCCTCTCTAATAGCTTAAGCTTTTAGAATAGATGGTGTTTAACATGATATCAGAACCTACCAATTTCTAGTAGTCTTCATTGTCCATCGCCCTCACCACCAGGGATGATACCATCAGCTTCATCCTCCGCGGTCCCGATCAATCATAGAAAATAGCTTCCGCCTTTTATATATACTATACAGATTATGACAACCCAACTCAAGTTCAATTTATCGGCTCCCACTAGCATCTGTGTGTCAAAGTCGCTAATTTCAATGAGTCCCTTTTCTGACTTTCAAATCAGTTTTCATTCCAACGAGCAGTTTTCGGTCTTACCGTAGCTCCAACGAGTTCACTTTTTTACAATGTCTTTGTATGTGTTTCGGAGCCACTATTGGTAACATTACCAGATTGCTTTTACAAGCTATAACATCTGTGTGTCAAAGTCACTGATTTCAACGAGTTCCTTTTCTAATTTTCAAATTAGTTTTCGCTCTAATAAGCTGCTTTTGGTATTTTCGGCACTTTTGCAGCTTCTTTGTATGTGTTCGCAGTCACAGTTGGTTACATCACCAAATTACTTTCGCGAGCTACTTTCAAAAGTTTGTCTCTAAACTTAAGTCGGCTTTGTATGACTTACCTTGAGTTTGCGGGGATGTAAGATTAGATATTTCCTATTATAGATTTTATATCATTTCTTAATAGGTTTCTTACACATTCTCCTAAATCATCTAAAACTAGAATTTCTTGTCTCATAAGTTTACTTAGCCTCTAAGATTATGTGCATATAAATAGGCTTTTATGTATTGTTCACTAATATCAAGACATATCAATTCAATCAAATACACTTCTCTTTCTATATTTCTAAGATGGTAGTAAAGTCTCAGAGAGCATCAGGTCTTGGGTTCCAATCTCACCGTCACCTTACTTCGATAATTAAAAATTATCACACATTGGGTCCACGCAAGTGATCAACCAAGTCGCACTTGAGGGGGCGTGTTAGAGATATAAATATTCAAATTGTATCTTTTCTAATAACTTAAGCTTTTAAAGTAGATGGTGTTTAACACTTGTCTCACTTCTTTCTCATTCGATTGGAGAAAGATGAGAGCTCTTCGATCGATGAAGTCGTAGGAAATTTAACGACAATAGACGATCTATTTGAAGATCAGGTTAAGTCGTCGGAGTTCGAGCTTTAACTATTAGAGTAGATGGTGTTTAATATTTCTCTCACTTCTTTCTCATTCGATTGGAGAAAGATGAGAGCTCTTCGATCGATGAAGTTATAGGAAATTTAACGGCAATAGACAATTTATTCGAAGATCAAGTCAAGTTGTCGGAGTTCGAGCTTAAGCTATTAGAGTAGATGGTGTTTAACACTTCTCTCACTTTTTTCTCATTCGATTGGAGAAAGATGAAAGCTCTTCTATCAATGAAGTCGTAAAAAATTTAACGGCAATAATGATATTTTCGAATATCAGGTCAAGCCATCGGAGTTCAAAGCTCTCTCCCCGACGACTTATGTAAGATATCAGTTACAATGAAGCTATGACGCTCCTCTCTCTAAATCTCATCTTTCTGTATACAAAGCTGTCAAAATGGAACCACACTTTAACATAATAAAGTTTATATCTACTGTTTATGCAGATGCAACTTCTACATCCATATATCTAAGTTACTGTCCTCGAAGCAGGTAAAAGTTTCCTTTGCTGTTAAAATCTGTGTTTTTGCTCTGATATAATCTTTTGCATGTCTATATATACTGGTCGAAATCTCTTCTTTTTTGTGTGCGTCTTAGCTCTCCTGCATTTTTTTGCACCATTGAATTTCTAATTCAGTTATTTTTATTTGTCACTTCATTACTGTTTTAATTTTAACATTTGCCTCTTTCAGGCTACTTAACATAATTTGAGGGCTTTGGCAAAAATTATAAAATTTGCTTCTTAATATCTAGTATATTAGTATCAAAAAATTATTAATAATACTTATTTAAAAATTATTCTTCTTGCTTTTTGAGAGACAAAGTTAATTCTTGTACTTAAATTTTGTAAAAATTATAAAAGTAGCTTTTAAATATTTAATATATTATTCTTTTGTAGAATTTTTACCTAAATTTTTTATTATTTAATTATTAGGATTAACAAATTTATCATGGTTCCTTTTTTGAGATTTAATTAGTTTATCTATTCTTTTTTTCTTTTTAAAATTTTCATATCTTGATTTATACTTTCTAATAGACATGCTATGATATTTAATAATATAAATAACATTGATTATAAACAAAATATACAATTTTATAATAACAAAAAATAATAAGATTACAAAATAATTTTAAATTAAAGAACAATAAAACCTGATGTAAAAAAAATCCAATCGACAATGTTGTTTTACAGGGTTTCTTTACCTCTGCTAGCTATATCGTCGGTTTAAAGGGGTGCACTGTCACTGTGTACTTCTTCACCAATCTAATATGGAAACCTCCTATTCCCTTTATCGCAACACCATTGGTATAAACTGCATTTTGACGAGATCTTCGCAATTAAATTTGTTTTTTACTATTTTTGTTAGTACCAAGTTGACGTGTACTTCAATTTAAATCCTGAATGTGTAGATCCCTTGCTTTGCCATTGTTCATTTTCTTCGTTCACGTGGACAGATTGCTGTGTAGAATTAGACCATCTTGGCTGCATACTAGTTGTTCCTCGAGCTAGTGGAGTGTTGAAGTTTCAAGGCACGGGAGTTCAAGGATTTTGTTATGCATTAATGTGCAAATATGCACAAGTAAATGCATACATACGTGTATATACATATACATATCATCATCATTATTTTTGTCTTAATTTCATACTTGTATACGTATGTAGATATACATATACATATCATCATCATTATTTTTGTCTTAATTTTATATGAATGAGGGCGGCACACGAATTCTCTCTCTAATATTTCTTGTTACATGTCATTTTACCTATTATATTTAACTTCTTAAAAGTCATTTTTAATAATTTCATTCCGTATTATTTTTCGTCGTCTTCTCTGTCTCTTGCTTTCTATTACAATTAATTTTCTTCTTTTGACCCATGCGTCTTTACGTTTTCAATATATATGTCCAAATCATCGAAGTCTATTCTATCTCGTCAATGAGTATTAGAAATACTTTCATTAATGACCCTATCTCTTTTAGTTACCCCTCTTATTTATCTTAATATTTTTATCACCATAACGGGAAGACATTGTTTTTGTCTCCTTTTTAGCCTGTGTATTATTATTTTGTCACATTGTTAAGTGTTGTCAAGGTGCGCCTGGCGCACGTCTAGGCGCCAGCGCAATTTTTGCCTGTAATGTACTCAGGCGAAGCGACGTGCACTGGGCGCGCCTGCGATGCGCTTGCATTATTTTCTAGTTGCGCAGGATTTTTTTTTTTTTACTTTTAAATATTTCTTTTTCTAAATCAAAAAGGGTAATTTTGGCTGAAAGTTTTGTTTAAAATAAAAAGCAAATAAAAGCGAAATGACTAGTCCAAGAAGAGTCGAGCTACCTATGTGAACCGTGAAAGAGGCCAGAGCCGAAAACGAAAAGGCCCAAGAAGAGCCCTTATCCCAAAGGAGTTGCAGACGATCACCGAGCCTTGAAGCCCTAGTCGCAGAGGAGTTGAAGACGATCACCCAGGTCAGTTCTCTTTTCTTCTTCTTCTTCTTCTTTTCTCTCTTCTATGTTCTTCTTCTTCTTCTCTCCTCTCTCTTCTCTATTTGTCTACTTCTCTCTTCATTTTTTTTTGTTGCTCGGTTTTTTGTTTTTTCTTCTCTTCTCTCTTCTTAACAGTCTTCTCTCTTCCTCTTCTCTGTTCTTCTACTGCTCTGTCTTGTGCTTTTTTTTTAAACAGATTTTTTTTTGTCCTAAATTGAATGATATCCTAAATGACAATTACCTATTGCCTCTTGGGTTTTCTGTTTGCAGTTTGCTGGTTCACATTTTCCCCCACTAAATTGAATGATGTTCTAAATGACAATTAACTGTTGCCTCTTGGATTTGTTAAATTGAATGATTTTTTTATTTTTTTTTGAATTGGATGTTCGGATTTGTTTTTATGTTTATTGAATTCTTGAATGATATGGTTGGTGGATTTATTTTTTCATGTTTGATATTAATTTTTAGAATATTGATTATGAGATGTGAATTAAGTGCGGCTCGTGCCTTGCCTTGCGCCTAGGCTCCAAATGACCTTGAGCTGGAGCCTAGGCGCCTAGGGCCTTTCATAACAGCCAACCCACTCCAATTCTACTAGTTATATCATTATCTATCTCTCCATCACACACACATATATATTCAATCAGACACACTTTCTGGTATTGTTGTTCCTTATGAATGAAACAGATGGAAGGTTATTTTGAGGACTCAGCATGGGAAGTGGTTATTGTGGAAAATCATATTTGTTAATCAGCTTTTTGGTGTTTTGATGAATTAGAGTTTAGGAGGATTGAATTGCTACATTTCCATGGCATGCAACTCCTTGTTATATCACACATAGGTAATTTTGGTGTTATTCAAAGTTTGGTGCAAACGGTGTTGCGCTTCTTTTAGATCTCAATCTTTCTTTCTCAATCCTATTTTAGTTATTGTCTTAATTTATTTCCATCTACTGATTCTTATTAATTTGAAATTCAACATCTTTGAACTTCAGTCTTAACTATGAAAGGTACCTGCTATCTTCTCAAGCATGTTTCATTTGGTTGCTAAGAAAAGCATGGAAAGATGAGAAACTAAAATTGTAGTTTCTTAACCTGTAACCGTTTTCATCTCATACTTTCAGAAGAATTAAACAGTGCATACTCTTGAACTTATTAGATTTTTCAATCTGTGGATAGGAAAATTGAATACATGCTCCACAAAGTAATAAAAGAAATAAAAAATATATGTTGTTAGCATTCAACTTTGCAATGAGAATATTCTTACCGAACAAAACTTTGTAATATGAATAAGATTTACCAAAAAATCTGTGTTATATGAATAAGTGCCAATGTTAACTCCAGACTGTGGGGTAAGGGTGATTGGCACTTAGTAGATATGGTTTTGGGAACAGAATTTGTGGTTGGAACTGGTTTAGAATGGGAGAACAATGTTCAATCACTATAAAATTGAGAATGGCATGATAACGCGAGGAAAAAGACGATCTACAACAAGAAAGGGGAAAAAAATGAAGAAGGTGGTGGGGAAAAAAAGGAAAGGAGAAAGATAAATTGGGAAAAAAGTATAGAAATAAAAGAAGAAAGAACCAAGGTAATATTTACACCCTTTAACAAGTCGCAATCTCTCTACTAATGTAATGGAATTTCTCTTTTTGGTGGCTGTATATGTGAACTTTATTAATAACCTAAGTCTTGATCAAACGATTTCTTAGCATTAATCAAAACATAATTAAGGTAACACAATGAGTGGTGAATGCCCCTTCTAGTTCATTTACATAGACTGTGTCCGATTCCATGCCACATTACTGTGCATGCTAAGTTGCTATAATAGCCTAAGTATTAGTTGCTAGTCGCTCTGAATATTTTCTTCAATTTTAAGTCTGTAACATTCTAAATATATAATGTTCAACAAATACGAGACTCGGATACTATGGACACTTCCTCCTGGTTAAAAAAGTTTTAGAAGACTCAGCTCACTAAACTCTACTTTTAGATTTCCGAAGCTTATTAATCCGTCATACTATCACGCTTCACTATATGTTACTAATCATGACATCAAGATGGACTTCTGATGTTGGTCTTTTGGAGTGGTCTAGATCATGGAGAGGATGATTTTGTATTGAATTGCCGAGGGGATGACCAGTGTCTCTTTCTCATGGTATTGACAGAGGTGTGGGTTATGTTAATTGTGCCATTGGGTCTCATTGACGGCATAAAGTAGTAGTAAAGAGCACTAATTGAAAATTTCTATAGCGCGTGGTGTCACCAAAAACATTGATTACGCTGAATGGGTCATTAGGAACTCATTATTGGGATGGTAGAAAATTGTGTGCATTGTTATTTTAAAAGTTGAATTATTGATTGTCTGTTAGATTTTTTTTTTGGGCTCTATATGTTGCAGGGACAAGTAAAATAGAGTTTACTAGTCTTAGATTGGCTATTGTTTTTCATTATTGATGGTATTACCCATAATTATTTAGGAGTCTAGTTTTAAATCACCTAGCATACCATGGTCTTTTTTGAATATACCACCTAATCTGACAAGAAGTTGAATAAAATGCACTACTATCTCATCGAAAGATCTTTGAGATTTTTAAATTGCATATCATGGCACTTTGATATCCAATTTAACTTTCATAAAGTCATCCATGTTTGCAACTTGCTCCATGTTTTGCTAGTGTTGTGAAGGCTTTGCAACAATAGGTGACTTTCAATGTATTTAAAACCCAATTGATTTGATTTTATCAGGTGTAGAGTTGGCATCAACAAGATGAGAAAATGTGCAGACGATGAGAAGATTCTAAGCTACAATGATGTTGTGCTTAGGCGATCAGATTTGGACATTCTTAGTGGTCCACAATTTCTCAATGATCGCATCGTTGAGTTTTATTTTAGCTATCTTGCATCATGCTATCCTTCTGAGAACATCCTACTGGTTCCACCTTCAATTGCTTTCTGGATAGCAAATTGCCCAGATATTGAGAGCCTCGAGGATTTTGTTAAACCCCTTAATCTTTCTGCAAAGAAACTAGTGATCTTTCCCGTCAATAACAATGATGACGTGACCAAAGCAGAAGGTGGGAGCCACTGGAGCTTACTTGCATTTTGGAGAGAGACCAATATATTTGTGCATCATGATAGCTATGAAGGCATAAATAAGCGGCATGCCAGACAGCTTTATATAGCTGTTGCTGGATACATGGGGATCTCTAATACGGTATCAGATGCCAGTTATCTCGAAGGCTCTAATACTCCACAACAAGTGAACGGTTATGATTGTGGCCTGTATGTTGCAGCCATTGCAAGAGCCATATGCCACTGGTATATAAACGGTGGACCTAAAGATGAAGAGGGTCTGTGGTCTTTTGCTTTGAAGGAGCAGATTACTCCGTCTGTTGTTGCTGGGATGCGTGGTGAATTATTGGGTCTAATAAGAAGTTCCATGGCCATAAAATGAAGTTCTTTTAGCCATACTGGAGTCAAAATTTTGGTATGATGTTTATATTTTCTTCCTATAATCCGTATGATACTTATATTGATGCAATGTTACTACACATACATGATTTATATTTCTATTTGTTTTCTTGGTACTGCCTTTTACGAATTAATGAAGTTCAGAGAATAGTTTTTTCGTATTTTTCTTGTATATATATATATATTCCAGACTGGGCTTCTGTATTTGATTGAAATATCTTCACAGCTACCAAATCCATTCTGGATAAATTGGCTGATGGAGTGATTCCACTCATACTAGGACAAAGACCAACAAACAGTCTGAGATACAAAATACCAAGGAATATCATCAACATCCTCCCTAGCGTACGATAGATTCAAGTTCATTTGTCTGAAAGATACAAAAGAGTGGCAATGCACTTGTGTTGGTACTTGCACTTTCTTTTTCTTTTGTTTCCCTTAAATGTAATTTCTGAGAAGAATGTTTTGCTTACTACAGGGAATACTCCACTTTTTATTCAAAAAATAAACAAAGGATGTCTGTAATGTACTTTTATCGAGCTTAAATTCAAGTTTAAAAACAACTACTTTGTACAAATAATATCAAAATTAAGTTTGTATCGGATTACCTCACATGTATAAATGCCGATAGAAAATGGTTGTTTTTTTTAGCATGCATCAGCTTGTGAAATGGTAAAATAGTTATTTCTAGTGTATGAAATAGGGTAAAGTGCATAAAACTCCCTTCTAGTTTCAAAAACGTGCAAAAAATTCCTTTCATGTTCACTTTGCACCCTTATAGTTTCAAAAATATGCAAATCAACCCTTTTGGACAAAAAATACATTTTAATTTTCAATTTTACCCTTCTACATAATTTCTTAATATTTTCAACAATAGCAATTTTATTTTTTTATAATTCTTGTTTTATTATTATTTCGTGACCGAGCAAAAAAAAAATCTTCATTGTTAAAAAAAAACATTTGACATTACTTAATATTTTCAACAATAGAAATTTTATTCTTTTTATATATATATTTTAAAATATTAATTTAATTATATATAAAATATTATTATTTTATTATCATTTCGTGACCAAGCAAAATTTTTTTTTAAACAATGCCACAAAAATAATTTAAAAACAATGAAGTTTTTTTTAAATTTTTTTGGCTTGGCCACAAAATGATAATAAAATAATAATATTTTATATATAATTAAATTAATATTTTTTAAAAAATAGATAAAATAAATAAATTTTCTAGTGTTGAAAATATTAAGAAACTAAGTAATGTAAAATGTTTTTTTTTAACAATGAAGATTTTTTTTATTTCGCTAAAAAAAAACAATGAAGATTTTTTTTTTTGCTCGGCCACGAAATGATAATAAAACAAGAATATTTTATTTATAATTAAATTAATATTTTAAAAAAAAGTATATAAAAGAATAAAATTGATATTGTTTAAAATATTAAGAAATTATGTAGAAGGGTAAAATTGAAACTTAAAATGTGTTCTTAGTTCAAAAGGGTTGATTTGCACGTTTTTGAAATTACAAGGGTGCAAAGTTTGCATGAAATGGGTTTATTGCATGTTTTTGAAACTCGAGGGGGAGTTTTTATGCACTTTATCCGTATTTAAAATATATCAAACTACCTGGGCCAAATCTAGCTTCTCTTTTTCTTTTTCTTTTTCTTCCTTTAATTGAATAATTGGACCATAAAATGGTATTTTCTCAAAAATGATATCTTCTGATATAAAGCCGAAAGTCTGTCTTCAACTCTTGAAGGCAATTCTCGATACCTGTGATTTGATCTGGGGTGATTAGGGGTGTCTCTAAAGGGATTAAACCCGTCATGAAGGGAGTGAAGACACCCTCTCTCTCTCTCTCTCTATATATATATATTTACACATTCATTTTAACATGCTATGAGAAACAGATAAAGCGAACCATTCCAATGGGAGCAATGGTATACCAATTTGGTTTCCAATTGCTCAATGACTCGTTGTTCTGACCAAAGAGCTAATGAAAGCAACTGGACTGAGAATGGTGTCTGGATACCATTTGCATCAAATTTTAACTGTAAACAACACAGTATTTACACAAACTAGCGGGCAAGTTGGAAGATGTTCAAGGTTTGTTGAAGCATGAATGACATGCCCATATTAATTTTAATATCATATTCAAGCCACATTAAATCTGGAGCTTTAGTAACCGGCCGAGTACACCAGCATAAGGTGAACAATCAATCATATATTGATCAGTTATTCCAAATTCGCTACAATAAACCATGGGGTCAACAAAGTAAAAACTTCCGAATCAAAAATGAAGGGAACAAGTCCAGATCACAACTGCATAGAATATGCAGATAAATCCAAATTCTCTGGTAGTGGTAGGCTCTTTGAAAAGTAAAAACATGAAATACACACAACCAACAAGAGTTTAAATGTAACTGAAATTAAAACAAAATTTATCATATTCCAAATAGTAGAGACAAAACAGAGCAGCTATATTCATGGTTCAAGTTTTACAAGTATTCAGCATTATCCTCCTTACAAACATCTAAGAAAAATTGAACGGGTATCAGCATTATCCTCCTTGCAAATTTCTGCATCACTCCCACCAAAAAGGATCTTCCAGTTAGAACAACAGTTAATGACATTTGATCAAAGTCAAAAAATAAGGACAAACAAATCATCTGCCCAACAAAAAAAGCTGGTAATATTTCCATGTATTTGGTTAAGAACAACAGTGGGATTGTATTTTCATCTCTTTTCCAACCTGTAATTTGCCATCAGAAACCATTTTTTAGGTATAAAACTATAATTATATACCATATGCACTTCTATACTGCTCTAAAGTAATTAACCAAGCTAAATTGAAGAGAACTGTGTTTAATCCCAGCCAGTAGCAGCAGAGGGTTCAGGATTAGCAGCAGTGTAATAATCAGCACTAACAGTAGCAGAGTGCATGTAAGCATCTGAAGTGACAGCATAAGGATCAGCGTCAGCATATGGGCTAGAATTGTAATGATTCACATTCCTTGACTGGGCACCACTTCGAAAATCGTGACTCCCAAGCTTGCTTCTTCTGTATCCACGACCTTGACCATCTCCACCATAGGATGTTGTCTCAGCATACTGACTAAGCCATGGAGGAACCTCTTGATTAGCTTCCTGCATGACTTCAACAAGTGCCTTTGCAATGGGCATGTTTTTGTCACTGAAAAATGCTGTTGCCAGTCCAGATTTACCAGCACGACCAGTCCGGCCTATCCTGTGAACATAGTTGTCTACGTCTCTTGGCAAGTCAAAATTGATAACGTGTGCAACATGTGGGATATCCAGTCCTCGTGCAGCAACATCCGTCGCCACCAGAATTGGAGTGAATCCACTTTTAAAAGATTTCAGTGCTCTTGTTCTCTCCTTTAATTTCATCAAGAAAGTAAAAATTTATGAAAGATCACAAATCAAGGTTAAACTACTAGAAGCATTACTTGAATTTCTCACAATTTAAAGATTCCCATAAAAACATGAGACTTTTCAAGTATATTATATGGATTTGCATCATATGACTGCTTTTGCAAACAGAATCAGCAAATACTCAGTTGTTCGTTCAACCTTACAATTAAAATTTTAATGAAATATAACAATCTAGATTTCCTCAAGCCCAGTTTTGGCTCTTTACAGGAGGTGGAAGTGAAACTACTCAAGAGAAAGAATGCAAATGCAAATAAACTAGAACAGGAATCCACAAAGATAATCCCAGAATGTAGAAGCATTCAACAGCTAGTTCAATAGCATAGTGGAAAAGGATAGACCATAGAACATGCAGGGATATCATATCTGAAATACAAACAATGTCAAAAGAGGCAATAAGATGAGGGATTAGCTAACCATTTGCACTTTGTCACCATGTATTGCTGTGGCAGGAAAACCATTCATGGATAACCAATGTTCTAGTGCATCTGCTCCCTTCTTCGTCTCCACAAAAACTAGTGTCAGAGCATGCTGCATCACAAACAACACAATTTCTCTCAATCAGCAAGCTAAAAAATATTAATGTTCAATTGGATTTCAGCTGAGTGCAACCGCCTTTAAAGAGACGGACAAAACAATAGTAAAATACTAAAAATACCTTTCCATGGGCATGAAGAAGATCCATCAAATGATTTCTTTTGTCCATGTCCCGGACAAATTCAACTTTTTGGACAATTAGCTCAGTGCTAGAACCAACTCTTCCAACAGATAGGAATATGTAATTTGAAAGAAAATCTGATGCAAGTCTCTGCAAGTAGCATTAATTATATGATCATTCCAAAAGTACAAGGGAGAAAAAAAGAATAAAAACCACTCATCCAATGGGATAGCTTTAAAGGTAAAGCCAACATGCATCAACAAAAGCAAATGAACCAAAATGGTCTGCTAAAGAATTATTGGTGAAGCAAGATCGTTTAGTTCTATTACAGGACATATGAACAAAAAATAAAAACTAGTCATTTAAAGCAGATTTGGCCAGAGACAGAACATATTAAGGAATTGAGTCAA
Organism: Cornus controversa; assembly: GCA_026545225.1. NCBI lineage: Eukaryota > Viridiplantae > Streptophyta > Magnoliopsida > Cornales > Cornaceae > Cornus > Cornus controversa. Next base: position 61,277,357 of record CM048851.1, on the reverse strand, counting down.
CCAACTTGTATCTCATTTGGAAATGTTGCACTGAAAAGCATTGTCTGCCTTGCACCTGGAGGAGGCATCTCCATTTGCTCAACAATCTTTCGTATTTGGGGCTCAAAGCCCATATCCAACATTCGATCGGCCTCATCTAAAGCCAAGTACTTGATCATCTTAAGAGAAACTCTTGCTCTCTCTATCATATCCACTAAACGCCCTGGAGTTGCAACTAGGATGTCAACACCCATTTCCAGATTTCGTAACTGCAGATACAGAGTTAAAAAAGACAAACACTAAGGCTCATGGTAGAGAGAAAGTAAATCCAGAAATTGTGTGAGTGCCACTCAATGATGTAGAAAGGTGTGTATTTGATTTAACATTACAAATGGAAGGCTTGATATACAGTTAGTATAGCAAAATGTCTATCAATTAACAGTAAAATCTCACATTAAGATCATAGCATTAACAACCAGTAGTTCCCTGCGAAAATGGTACCAGACAAATAAGGAAAGCTGAAATAATTTGGTTTTCCCTTTTTGTCACACACAGTTTAAAAAAAAATTCGCCACAGAAAAAAGGCACAGCAGAGGTAGGAAATCATATAAAAGAAATACAACTACTAATATTTAGCAGCAATCAGATAAAATTCCTCCACTACAATTATCTAATGGCTATCCGCTTTCAGTGGGCTGAAATCTTAGACTGTTGAAGCATTACAAATTTACAATTAGACAGAACACACGCAAACTTAAAATCAACATAATCACCAACTTTCTACAAACCTGCTGATATATGGGTGCCCCACCATAAGCAACCACGACTTTGACACCAGTCTGATAAGAGAACTTCTTTGCCTCCTCGTGAATCTACAAATCCCATAATACCAAATATAACTTATTTTAAAAACAAAAAACAAAAAAACAAGAAAAAAGAGCAAACAAATTGACAAACCCACAATAGCTCAAAGCTGATAGAATCAACATAAATCACCTGCATTGACAATTCCCTTGTTGGGGACAGTATAAGAGCACGTGGATAAGCAACCCTCGGCCCACGGTTCCAAATTGGTGGCATCACACGGTTCCTCTGTATCCCACTTATAATCGGAAAACAAAATGCCGCCGTCTTCCCCGACCCCGTCTGCGCACACGCCATCAAGTCCCGCCCGGCCATCGCTATTGGTATCGCGTGGCGCTGTACTGGCGTGGGTTTAACATACTTACACCTCTTGATATTATCATTCAAACCCTTTCCCAAATCAATCTCTGCAAATGAGGCGACGGGCTGAGGTATGTCTGAGCCACTGGTCTCAACAGGTATGTCCTCATATGCATCAAAATTGATACCTCCTCCTAGACCACCAGTGTCATCAACAATGTCTAACTCATGAAATTTCTCTGCAATATCAAAGGGGTTTGGGTTTAAGGTTGGGTTTGGGTCATACAGTTCGTTGTGTCGACCCCATGATCGACCACGGCCACGGCCACGGCCAAGACCACGGGCTCGACCCCTGCTCGGGCCTGTTCGACCAAGCTCGGGATAACCAGAGCGGTTCATGAATCGGGACCCAGGTGAAGAAAATGACTCAGTCGTAAACTCAGACATTGTGGCAGTGAAGCCATTGCGGTTTCTTAGGTGGGGAGGAACGTAGGAAGACCGAGTCGGACGAGTTGGTCTCGTGCTAGACTCAGTAAGAGAATCGGACCATGGCATGGTCATTGTCTGATCAAAACCCAAGCTCAACCTAGAACTTTAAGGGAAAAGGAAGAAAATGATCCTAAAACCTAAACCTTAGACCTGTGATAGTGTAAAGTGTAAAGTAATACAACTCTGATACTACTAGCAATGACTATAAATAAAGTAGGACACTGCAGAGACACCTTAGGAATGAAGGAAACCAAAGGGACTCCATTGTACGTACAAACCCAAAGCAATAAATAGTTACTGTTATAAATGTGTTAGCGAGCATATTTGCCTTTTTTGTTGTGTTATATATGTGAGTGTGTATCTATATATATATTATATATATATAATATAGAGAGAGAGAGAGTTAATACGAGTGTGATGTGCGATAATGAAAGAATAATGGAGGGGTAAAAGGGTCAAGAACGAGAGGTTGAGAAGATGTTTGCATTCTGGCTGGTGTAATTCCAGTAGTAAAAGGCTTTCGTGCACCGTGTAAAAGCTGCGAAACCCTAATCTGTCACAATTTTCGAAGAGAGAGAAAAAGGAGGAGAGAGAGGTTGGTGACACTTTTTCTTTTCTTTTCCACAGAGACAGAGAGGGAGAGAGAGAGAGAGAGAGAGAGAGAGAGATTTCCTATAGAGCGGGAGTTTTATGGAGAAGCGAATGGGCAGTGGTAGTCCCTCCCACGTTCGTTCACTTGAGGCGCGTGGATCGATTATCAAGAACAATATCTGTGGGTATCTTTTATCGCACTCCAACCACTCCACGGAGAAGCTTGCCAATTCTCTCTCTCTCTCTCTCTCTCTGTGTTTGGTACGAAGGAATAAAGGGAGAGAAATGAAAGAGGGAAAGGATTAAGCATGCCAAACATTTCATAGCTTTACCAATTTATATATATTTATTCGATAAAGTTTTTTTTGTTTCCGAAAAATATTATTGGACAAAGTTGAAAGAATATTACTACCCTCGTTTATTAACTAACTATGGGATATATTGAGAAGAGTTATATGTAACAAGAAAAAAAAAGTTACATTGAAGGTGCAAGTGTTTTTATCATCTCATGCCAACAACCAAGATATCAAATTTATTCAATAACATTGTGAGAATTATTTATTTTGAAAAGAATATGCTTTATTCAAAATTATCTTTTTCTTTTTTCTTTTTCTTTTTCTTTTACCAAACAGTGAAAGTTGTTATTTTCAATTTTATTTTTCTTTAGATCCAATCAAATAAAAGGACAAAACAACACCTCTTTCTCAATGACGCCTCTCTTTACTCCTTTTCTTTGCGCTCAATTTTCTTTCCCTCTTAGAATACATACTATTAATTTAATTTGGGACTTCCACATCTTCAAAAATGCTTTTCAAATTGAAAAAAATAACCAAGTAACTAAACATAATGTTAACATAAATTCATTTATGGTCATTTTTGTTGCGTATCACTTGCAAATTTTTAAATTTGAATAACATTACTCATTCGTCTCATACTCGTTTATTGTTGGATTGCTACTAATGAAACTCATTCAAACTATTATTGTTAGTTTGATTTAGGGGGTTTTATTGTTTGAACAATGATCCTTCAGGTTAAAAATTCTCAACACTCTAATTATGATTTATTTAATCTCTCCATGTCACTAATTAGGCTAATATCGTACTTCCACTCATCACAATCATGCTAACAATGTTATGTAATAATAGCTCAGGGTACTTTTTATGTGATACTTCTGACTAAATATAAGGTCTTCATTTCTCTTGAAAAATTACTCATTTCTCTATTATCAAGAAAAATAGAGAGTTTACATTAGTCGGAAGTATCACATAGAAAGTACCCTCGGATATTGTATATTTTCTCCTAAAGCGAGAGCCTAAAGAATTGAGGGACAAGTGATGAATAGTTGATAGGAGTGGCAATTCGTGTTGACATGTTGTATCAAGACATGAATATTCTGTTATACGGGTTAACGTGAACACAACACGATTATTATACGATTCAAGAAAACTTGACATAGATTATTACATGGTAACACGACGCGATACACATAATCCGTTTAATAAATAGGTTTAGACCTAACACGAAACGATAAGACATGACACATTATTATACAGCTCAAGTTACGATTCAAAAAACGTTGACACAAAACCTGACACAGATTATTATAGGATAACACGACACGATACACATAGTTCATTTAATAAATGAGTTGAGACCTGACACGAAACGATAAGACATGACACGATTATTATACAACTCAAGAAACCTTGACACAAAACGCGACACAAATTATTACACGGTAACACGACACGATACTCATAATTCGTTCAATAAATGGGTTGAGACTTGACACAAAATAATAAGGCACGTTTTATTAAAATTTCATATTATCAGGGTCATTTATATCACGAACACAACGCATTTATTCGATACGTTTGAGTCATTTTTAACAGAAGCGCGATATATTTATATGACATTTAACTAAATGAATTAGTATCAAGACGAAAGATGTTTAATTAAATGAATTAATCAAATTATAAATAAGTTAGAGTGTTAAATATGAACATCATATATTTAATTAGAGTGTCAATTTACATTGATAATTATGATTCGAATTAGAATTAAGTCAAATTCAAATTCACTTGATTGTATCAGCGTGTCACTCCTAACAACCAAACAGGTGAAAGCCTCATAAAAATACCTGTGACTGTGAAGTGGGCCAATTTTGATGGACTGAGATGGGTCATGAGAAATTGATTGCTGCAAGCAAAAGTGCATATTGTCATTTGTCCATCTTCACTCTCTCAATCAGTGCGCGTGTGAACCAGTCTTGAGGAGCTAAACGGTTGAAAGGGTAGAAACGGCATGACGGAACTTTTATGATACCCCTTGCGGCGATGGTCGGTTGATGCGGCGATTTGAGACGTGATGTTGCATTATATAATTGTGATGTTGCAGCCTTAGTTTATATCTGGGAAGTATGGCCATCGACAATGACACGAAAATCAATACCACATACGAGAATATGATAGATTTAAAAAAAATACAATTCCAACACAAGAAGGATATGTCAAAATAAAATATATATATAAAATATTATATATAAAAATTAACTTTTATTCTTCAACAATGTAATAAATGTATTTAAAATTTTTATGTAAAATATAAGTTCATTCATTTTATCATTTAAATAATAAGTATTAGTATTTATTTTTTAATTTACAACATAAAAATTCATACATTTAGACTATTAATCTATTATTTGAAACTTTTATTTATTTAATTACAATTTGACCATAATCTTTTAATTTAGAAATATTTTAATATTACAATTTGACCCACTTTTTAAGACAACAAAAATACAAATTTATCAAAAACGTATCTTAACCGTAACTTAAATCAAATAATGTTACTCTAACAAAACATGAAATCCACGTAACACCACACAAAATATAATCAATAGTTATATTCACATTCAAATGGGTCTTACATTAATGTTATCTGATGAGTATTTATGGACGATTTCTCTCTCAATTTGATTATCAGTCTTGTGTTTTTGTATTAAAATTATTTTCCTAAATTGACTAATACTCACCTTAATATGTGTTGCCTGTGTAATGCTATAACACATTTTATTTGATATATTTGGAATGCGGGCATAGTCTCTTATATATTATTAATTGTATTACATTTAAGCATTGTATTTGAATCTCTCTAAAAAAAATCACAATTTAACAGCCAAAAATACTTAAAAAGAATTAATTTTACTGTTCAAATATCTATATCCATCTAGGGTCTAAAATAACTCTTTATTGTAGATCTAATGGTCACGATTCATTCACTACATTCATACATAAATTCACATGCACAACCATCTACTCACATTTTTAAAATAATTCAATCGAATAATTTTTTTTATAGTATGTGTATATATATATATATATATATATAAACACAAACAAAACCAGCCGAATTATATACTTAACTAGGAAGTATATAGTGATATTCGATGAGCGGGTGATAAAAGTACAATTAAAAGCTAGAAAGAATAAAAGCCAAACTTTACAGAGAAGTTACTTGTGTGCCACTTGAGGAGGTTTGTGTCTACACAATAGTAAAAGCGTAGTTAGAAATACTTAGAATAACATCTAAATGGAGAGGTAGTGTTGCGCACTGGACTCCCATCACTTAATAAAAAAAAGCACTACATTTAATCATAAATAACAAAACAACTACAGTAATGTAGGAGTATTTAATTCCTTTTTTCAGCAAGTTAGCATATTAAAAACATTGGATCAAACGAAAACAGAAGAATTGTTTTTTTTTCTTTGATTCACATTGATAAGAAAAAATTAACCTTAATCTCACCTTACAATTTTAGATGACATGTCAGCATTTTTCTACTTGAACAGTTGCACTACAACAGTTTTGGCATCACAAAAAGAAAAGAAAAGATAAAAAACAAGAAGAATCATATTCTCTCCTCTTTCGTGATTTCATGTAGTCATTCACACAATTTAGAAGAAGTTTTCTATCACTTGGCAGGTGCTCCTTGTACTCTGAAATACTAGCAACAATGGATGTATCCTTTACCCAGTAGGAAAGCTAATTCTTGTTATTTCAATCAAAAGCTCCATTGGAAGTGATGAATTGTTGATCAAGTGTTTCCTTGTAAGTTTTCACCCTGATCAAAACCTAAATAAAAACCTAACTCACCACTTTATGTGGTCACACACACACACACACACGCAATTGAATACATAGGCGCTTTTATTATGACAGCACACGTGTTTATTTGAAATCAGAATATACAAAGAGGTCAAATATTTAACAAAAGTACCTGTATAATGCTACTCATAATTTTCTGAGCAACATTCGCGACAACCTAATCCAATTTCAAGCTTATATATATATATATATATATTATCCTGACAAGAAACTCCCACACACATTGCCACTATAGAAATTTGAATCCTAGACCTTCTACTTTAGAAGGTGAAGAAGTACCATTGGACTACAACTCTTGGTGGTTCAAGATATTCAAACATGAAATATTCGTGTTCTTGGCAGAAATTTCTAGTTCTCCAAAGTTGACTCTTGAATTCATATCTTCTACGCTGCCAATTCAGATGTGTGAGTATTGGTAGAGTTTTGTGCATTTTGCATGCTATTTAGGAACTGATTCTCTTCCTCCTCGAGTCTTTTCAACCATTTAAATCCAAGATCACATCCTGCTTTTGCAGCAACTTCAAACTGTCCTCTTGCCTTCTCTACTCGATCTAGCACAGGGCTTCCCTCATTCTTCATTGATGTTCTCGTAGAGGAACCTCTCTTTGAGTTGAATTTTGTTAGAGATTCTGGGACTTCAACACCTGAGATATGCGGGTATGCAGCTAAGCAAAAAAAGAAGAAGAAAGAAAACTAGCCAACACAAATTTAGTAGGAACTACTGATTTATACTAGAGAAATCAGCAGTGGATCTAAAAATTCTTAGGGGTTGTTGCAACGTGAGGGCGAAGCAAAATTTATATTTGTAATATATATTTTTTATACAACAACTGTTGAAGGATTTATATATTTAATTTATACCCTCTATAACAACTCAAGCTTTTAGAGTAGATGGTTGTTAACATGGTATCAGAGCAAAAGGTCTCGAGTTCAAACCTAACCATCACCCTCACCTTGATACGTGAGGCGGCATGTTGAAGGATTTATATATTTAAGTTACACCCTCACTAACAGCTTAAGTTTTTAGAGTAGATGGTTGTCAACTACATCAACAACAATCATCAAGCCTTTTTCCATTCTGCGCTATTTAAGGCCATAGCCTCAACTAATCCACATGTTATCCTATCCTTCTTTACTAATTATACCCATGTTAACTTCAATAATTTTTTATATTACTCTAGTTTATAACTTTTTATATCAAGAAGCTAAATAAAGAATATACATAAAATTAGACATCATCTAAGTCCAACTTTTCACGTATATATCTTAGCTTCTTTTTATATAATAAAAAAACTAAAATTATTTAAATTATATGTCAATGTCAATTTTCTTTTTAAGTAAATGTAAATGTGTCCATATCTCTGCATGTGTGAGCACAAATTTTGGAAGCTCAAACTGCCCAAGATTTGAGCAATTTTAGGCAAATTATGTTTTTGTCAAATTGTTGAATTATTTTTCTTTGCCAGGTGGGAACTTGAGAGCCCTTATGGATGCTAGGGTTCTAGACTTCAAGTCCCAGTCTGTCAAAATGATCATTTTCATTTTTTCATGTCACTAGAAGTGTAAATTGAGGGATAAAATTACTAAATTAGATATTGCAGAAAATAGAATTGTCTACTAATTTGTTAATTGAGTTATTTTTCAATCTAAAAGTAACCATATAGCATCTAGCCTAAATTATCACCTATACATCTAAATTACTTTTTGTCAAACATGTGGATCGATAATATGAACTGAGGTAAATGTTAAGAGATTTGTGTACGTGAAAAGGAAAAGGGAAAGTGAAGGGCCATTGAGTGATTACAAGATTTCTTTGATCCTGGTCATTGCATAAATAAAACTCCGTACATCTTACAGGGCTATTTAATTAATCAAAGAACTTAGGCATGTGGGCCAATTGGAAAATAAGATAAGTTCGAAGTGGGGTCTACTTTGATAACAAAGAAACTTGAAGGCAAGTCGTCAGACGATACTCATAGTTCTGAGGGATCCAGTGCAATAATGTCAGACATATCATATATGTTTAAATTCAGGATCCTAACTCATCTTCCTGAATTTCATTTTCAGTGAGCCACCGAACGTGAGTGCAATTAACCACTAAAATACATATGAAAGATCTCCTTGGATGGAAGTGCAGGCATAGAAAAGAAAAAAAAAGGACAAAGAAAATGATATTTTTTGGGATTAAGAAGACTGACAAAAGTCAGCAGAAGAAGTGGATGGAAATAGAAGGATGAGATGACATCCTGTGCACACCAGGTATCTAATGGATAAGTTTCATTCAGTTTGTATAGTTGGCCAACTTTCTTGACTTGTGTATCTTCACCCATCCCACTATCAAAATATTTGTTCAACCAATAGGTCACAATATCCTAGGCCTCCCAATGAGCGTGAACATTAGGAATTCCTTTTTTTAAGTTATACGAACTAGTTGACTATTAATATCCATCACCTATATATATTATCTTCTTCTTTTTGCTTATAGAAGACTGAATTTTCATATTTATCAAAATGAAGGTGAGTTTTTAGCATTAACTTCCAATTACCAATTATGTGTACATCAATTGGGCTATATGGCAAAAACTAGTAGATGTCATCCCTGCAAAATCTGATGTTTGCTATTTACAAAAATCTTTCTATGCAGTGCAAATTTAATCAAAGTACATATATGGCAATAACAAGGTATGAACAATGAATTCAAGTTTTGTTTTATATAAATAGAGAAATTAGCCCCAAAAAGGAAAGGTAACAGTTCAAAAGTACTGGCACAAAAGTTCAAATAAGAAAAGCATATTAAGGTAGGAAGAGATAACCTCTTAGTAGAAGGGATCCATAAGCTATAGCTGCACCAGCATGCCCCTGCATATATGCAAAGGCGAGATCATATCAAAGTAGAGTTTCTGAGTAGATAAATTAATAGTTATAGCTAAAAGTAGAAGTCATGTATTTGATGTCCATATTCTCTAATCTAGAAGGTGTATAAAGGTTCTGCTATAGTGTATGCCATGTGTACTTGGGCTACATCCCCTTGGTGCTCTTTAGCAATAAACTTTTTACTTATCAAAAGAAAAAATAAATATCATATTCTAACTGAAACTCAACTACCAATTAATTTAATAAAAAAAATTATTCTAGGGAAAACAAAGTCCGAACTGAGATTGTAAGTCGAAATGCTTGCATTGGGATGTAGAAGAGGAAGAGGGAGATAGAGAAGGACTGTTCCATTACTTCTTCTCTGGTATTGAACTCACACACTTCTCAAGGGTCTTGTTTGCGCTTGTCTCCGCTTCCTCGTCATTCTTCTCTCCCCCTGCCCCCTCAACCCAAAAAGGGAAAAACAATAAATTGTATTTGATGGTTCTCTAATCTTTCAACCTCAGATGTGATTATCCTACAACAATGATATATTTGATATTGATTTTTACTTGTACAATTATGAGTTGATATATGGATTACGGGGTCGGGTGGGGTTTGTATACATTTTATGTAAGGTCTATATATGTTAATATAAAAGAGATGTGTGTCAAATGTACGAGCCCTCCATTTGGACCTAAGTTTTATTTCATTTTTCTTAAGTTGGATGTGCAAACAAGCTGAAGCCGAGTCTGAACACTGGCAAGCTGAGTTTGAACAAGACAAGCTAAAGTTTGCAGCTTGCCTTGAGCTCAAGCCAAGCTTGACAACCATTTGATGTTAACAAAGCCAAACTAGAGTAGTAAAAATAAAAAATAAAAAATTCAGCTTGGTTCAGTTCATTTGCAGCTGCAATAAAACCCTGTTGTCGATTAAAATATAGTTTGAACTGTGCTAGTTCACTCCTTATTAATTAATAAATACATTTCAATGAGAAGAAAGTTCAGTTTCTTCTACCTTCTCTGATGCTCTATGGAAACACCAAAGTGCGGAGGCAATATCTTTCTTCACGCAATCCCCAGTCAAATATACAGCACCTAGAAGGTAAAGAGCACCTGGATGCAACTAGATGATAGAAATTCGAATAAGATTTCGAGACATATTGTTCAATCATAACTAAGACAAGTGTGCCTTAGGAAAGATACCTGATCAACAGCCCTCTCCAAGTAATAAAAAGCTTGCTGATCTGATTGAACATGTTCATTCTGTCCAAATACCAAGGAAAAAAAAAATCAGAACATAAGATAAATATTCAATTAGAGAAGATGCCACTGTCAATTGGGATATATTTGGAAGAAAGTGGAATAAGTGAGTGATCAAAACAATTAGAAGTTTGTGAGTCCCGTGGCTTTTTAAAACATAAAACTAGTAAAAATAAATAAAATGCACAAAACCACAGTGATTTGTTGCATTTTTCCCAAGAGCAACACAAAATAAAAATGGTTTCCAGAAGAAATTGCTTACAAAACTCGATGATAATGTACAATATTTTCTAAGCTACACCAGAAGCAATCTGAAATTCGCACAAACCTTGACAACAAGGCCAGTGCTTTGCAACTCACAAGCCAATAATCAGATAAAAGGTATCTCAAGATTGTTTTGAATATCATAACCATACAATTCTATGGGTTTGGATGAGCTCAGAGTTCTTAAAACAAATTCATCTGAAACACACTGGCATGCATGGGCCCATAATCAGAAACAAAATCAACTTAAGGTTTTACAGATACCTAAATGGCTAAATGAATGAGATGAAAATAAAGGTACAACTATGAATATTTTTTGCAAGTGGGAGAAAGATTCACTGTGTCAAGTCATTTAACAGTAACCCACATGAGAGAGAGAGAGAGGAAGAATCACACTCGTGCAATTGTGACTACTCTAAGAAATGCCATGCACAATTGGCCATTTAATACCACTAAAATAGATGAGAACTAAACTAAATGATTTACACTTTACAAAGAAATTGCACTATGCTTGGAAGTTGAAGCATCGCATGGATTAAAAGTAACAATTTTAATTAGCTTTGAGCTGATTCCTGAGTTTGCACGAGAATGGCAGGATCATGATGTAGACAGAGAACCATTAAATTACTGTAAATATCAAGAAATGATAAAAGGTCACTGAACGATTCCAACACAGAAATATCAAGAACAACCCAACGCCTCTCAAAGCAAAACATAATTATTGAATGTCTTTATTGAAAGTCCAAGGGGTTCAATCAAATCAAAGATATGAAGATCATGATTCTAAATATAATTTGATCAGCAAGTATTAATTGAAATATTATGCATGGGGATCCTGACCTCAACTCTCAGCCGGCAACCCAATTCATACTGTGCATCCGGATCACCCATATCCGCTGCTTCCACTAACAAAGCAGCTCCTCTATCAAGAAGAGAAAGGCATACCAATTACATGCATGTAGAAATACATATACAACTACACAAGTAACAGAAACATAATGAAGGCATTTTGCAAATCATAGGAAAGCGATGATTGCACCAAAAAATCAAATATTTAGCAGCCCTACGGAATAGTCCCATGATCCATTTGAATTAAAAAATGAAAATCTGTTATTTTTTCCTCTTGTGCTTATCTAAATGTATATTTGATATACCAGCTTAGAAGTGACTTTTATATGCAAAACGCACATTATGGTTTTGCACATTAAAGTCACTACTAAAAGCTGGTATATCAATATACATTCAGAGGAAAGTGACAAGTTCCTTACATAGCCTTAGATGCCCCTGGGACATGGTATTTGAGATGCAATTTGGACAACCAATATCTAGCATGGGTGTTTGTGTTGTCAGCCTCCAGAGCCAACTCAAAGTTCTCCTTTGCTGTCTGACATGAAACTTGCACAAGAAAAAATTGTGAACATATTTTCTCCATGGTCAAAATTACAGAAAAAAGAAAGACAATATTTGGAAGTTAAGATCATAGAATTAAACCAATTACTGATGAAAACCTAAAGCTTAAACAGACATTAACAATAGAAATTCCAGATAACAAAAAACAGAAGATGCGGCAAGGGTAATGAACTCGCTTTGAGAGTCCACAAAACTATATTTTAACAGTAAAATGGTTAACATTTCTTCATAATGGTTAATGTTTCTTCATAATTTTCAATTCGTCATGGCATTTACTCCTGGTTAACATTTCTTCATTATTTTCAATTTGTCATAGCACTTACTCCCCAATTAATTTAAGCTATATTTTTTTCCCTTTCATAGATAGGATTAATTCAGTAAAGATCACCGCAGAAGGTATAATCCATGTTCACAATGCGTGCGAAAAAAGAAGAAAAAGACCAACACCACAAACATTTTGAGCTCATCTCTCCCAAAAAATTTACAAAAGAATCGTTAAAATTAAAGATCTCCATCTTATCCAAAAAATACAGGGAGATTAACACTATACACTTTATCCTCAAAGTAAGCAACTCCTCCCCTTTGAACAGGCGCAAGCTCTGCTCCTTTCCAAATGCATCACCACATGCATAAACTCAACTGGAATCAGGACAATAATCAACGGACCTAACCACTTGTTGGAGTTTAAAGAACACAACAATAAGAAAAACACTAAACTTCATCACCTATGTACCATCATATGCTTGTAAATTAGTAATTTTGTAGAGGGAGAAGAATATAGAATGACATCTCAAGAGTACCAAACAACCTATAAGAAGTAAGAAGGATGACAAACATCAATGTAAAAAATATTAACATACAGAAAAACATATGCATCGATACAAATATTATTAGATAAAATTAAAGGAAAACGAAAAAATAATGAGCAATTTCTTTTCTTCTTTTTTTTTTTTTAAAAAAAAAATTTACCCTGAGGAGAGGGATGAGACGTTTGTCATTGAGTTCTGTGTAATCAATGACTCTATCAACTTCCTTCAAAGCACTCCACCCTTTGGCTATTAACTCCATTGCCCTTTTATTTCTACTATGCATTCCTCTCTATAGCAGAAAGATAAAGTCAAATGAAATAATCACATTGGTTCAAAATGGAAAGGTGGAAAAACTTGCCAGTGGATTGAATTGGGTAAGGTGAAGTGTGTTCTGTTTCTGAGCGGCCTTCGCAAAGAACAATCTCAGCATCTTTTTATGTTTGTGAAGAACCAAACACAATAATCTTGCCGGAGCTCAGAGATAAAAAAACAGACTATCAACGGTGTCCAAATAACTGCATTGTGCAATCCAGTTTCAACTGTCAGATAAGCCTAACAACATTGTTTAGACAAGCAATTTACCACTACATAATTCATGGCATATTTTTAGCACAATCAATTGCGTATGGGGGTATTGAACTGTGCTTAGATACGTGTTGTCACATATAAACAGCTCTATGAGGCGTAACCACAAACATATTGTGTGCACCGTAAAAAGGAAACGAAAAGAGAGCCCTCAACCCAGATTAAAGACAATAAGAATAATACTTAGATGGTAACAATACTAAGCATCACTATCATAGCATGAATCGGAATCTAGAGAAGAGAAAGGAATTATGACATATAAAAGGCGTAGGTGAGCTTCTATTAAATTGGAATGCATGAAAGAGAAAGTCGACAAATATAAAATATATTAGAGCTTGATTAAATTCACATAACAAAATGAAACTAATAAGAACTGCAAAACAAATGAGTGAAAAAATAGACGGGCGTGACACTTGGAATTAACTTGTGGAGTGTTTTGTTTTCACCTTTTCTGTTTGGATCCGCTGCTCTAGGTTTGGGGTTACCATCCGCTGCTGCTGTCAGCTCCAAAATATTAAAAAATCCAGCGCAAAATGACGCCGTTTTGCTCTGGATTATTTAGAAAAAATATAGACGGCGTTAGGCCGTTTCGGTGTAAGTTCCGCTCCTCTCTCTCTCTCTCTCTCTCTCTCTAGAAACCCTAATAAGAATTCATTTTAACATAAGGTCAGGAAGACGATACCCATCAAACAAATTGCACTCACCGTAGTCCATAGACAAAATGAATGATAAACCTATATAAGTATATATAACAATGAATTCAATTGTTACTATACATTAACCATGAAAATGAAGTTAATCCGGTATCTTCCCTCCACACAACATGCCATCAAACCCATATATGTACATATAAAACTAAATAACCATTATCAGACCAATCAAAGATAGAGAAATAATTTTTAAATTCTGAAAAGGATGAGGAGAATATATTAGGGAAAGAAAGAGTGACAAAAAGAGAGACAAAAAAGTAATGGTTTTATTTATTTATTTTACGAAAGTTCAAAAAATACTTATATATGCATAATATTGTATTTAGAGAATTTGTCACCTCAAATATAGAGTCACGTCACCATTTGAGGTATTTATTTTGAATTTGTACTAAGTCAAATATAATAAAATTTTAAATTTATTATAAATTAATTTTTTAAAGTTTTGTTTTACTTTTTCCGACTAGTATATTTTTCTATTAGTTATATTCCAAACAGTTATAGAATATTTTATTATGAAATTATTTTTTTGTTTTATTTAATGAAATTATTATTCAACCAATACAAAATAAATTTAAAAAATATAATATCTATTGTGGGTTAAACAAAATACAACATAAAGCTTAAACAATACAATTTTCATTATGAATTAAACAAAAACATAAAATTTAAACAAAATAACATAAATTTTCTGACAATTGCACTAATCCTATGAATTGCTTGAGGTAGAGCATGCATGTATCTTATTCAATATTTTCATTTGTCATTCGATGAGCCATGTTTTTCCTGTTTCTGTTGGCATTTGCATCATCTCCTATTATTTGTCTCTTTGTTTCATTTCAAATTCTTTCGATAAGCATGTCTCTTTTACTATTTTGGTATCCATAAATTTTTCACGACATGACTCAATTTTGGTTGTTACTTGATCAAAATTGAATGAAGACTGTAATTTGCTGAAAGATTGAGATTTAATCTTATTTTGGCTTTACTTTACGGCTTTGCGTCTTAATGGTTGTTTTAATAGTTGAAATTCTGTCATACTAGGTGAATCATCTGACATGTTGAACTATGCCAATACTTCAACTAAACTTGTCGTCGGCCTGCAATACTTGATGGAGTTGACGGGTCTGAGTAAGCAACAGGCTCGTTAACATTAATGTTGATTTCATTACTCCTCTTCTTTATCGTTCTTTTATTTTTTATTCTCCATTGTTCGAGACAATGTGAACACCATTTTGAAGTGATTTTTTAAATGTCCAACAACTCTCGTGCTTAAAATTCTCACATTCTTTGGCATGGTACATATGTTTAGTTGTTATAATCTAAAATAAAGTATTGCACAATAATTAGAATTGAAATGTTTAAAATAATTATGAATTAAATTTATTACAGTAAAGAACTTACCTTATCATCATTGTTATAGTCATTGGTTTGATTCATTTCAATAGTAATCAAGCATCTAGAAAATTTGTTAATTCTTTGTTAGAGGTTGAACCAATGATTTGTGATTTCGAATAGTTAGAGCATCAAGTTGTTCTTTAATTTTTTTATTATTTCTTTGTCATAACGTTGACCTTTGTTGGTCTGCACCAATTACCATATTAGAGCTAATGATCAACCACACATAACATAAAGCCTCATCTTCGACCATGGAACGATTGGGATTCTAGACAACCAATTGCTTTCTGAAAGGTTTGGTGTTACCGAATTGTGACACTCCAAACGAATAATATTGGAGTGGTTGACCAGATGAAAATTGGAACGTTCTAATGAAAAACCCATAAGATTGGTCGTATGAGAAAAAATTATCCTTTGATTGAGGGTTGTAGTTGTAATATGGTAGTGGAGAATCTATGGAATTATATTTAGTAATGAAAAAATAGCTAAGATTGAGAAAATAAAAGATGCTTCAAGGATGAGAGAATATGTATATTTGGAGCTGTTTAGGCATTGTTTAAAGTTCACCAAAAACTCACAAATTTCAAAATAAAACCATTTTGGCAGCCAACCACGCCTTAAAGCCCCTGCTCAACGGTCATGTGACTGTTGGGCCACACAACGCACTATAGTAATTTTTTTAAAAATTCACTAATCCAAATGACGTCGTTTCAGTTCGTGACTTAAAAAAAAAAAATATTAGAGCCAACGATCACGGAGCCCGTGATAGATTGAAGGATCATGGGATTGGGTGATCTGTCAAGCAAGCCACATTGGACCCACATGTTTTGTGAATTCAATGTGGGCTCGTTTTGGTCTTGGGTTAAGTCAATGGAGTTGCTCTCAATCTCTTATTTAAAGATGGGAGATACCATCTGAAGTAATATTTATTGATTTTAACTTAGGGTTGTTGTTAAGAACTTGGAATTAACTTTGGATAATTTTTTTTTTCACTTCCAAAAAAGAGGTTTGAATAAAAATATTTTCTCTGATTTGGGTACTCACCAAATATACCGAATATAATACTGTAAGAAAAAAATAATAATAAATTAGTTTAAAAATAAATTTCATACATTTTATATTTTACATTGTAAATTAGTTGTAGTCTCGTATTGACATTTGGCCTTTCTCCTAGCAAAATTACAACAGTGGGGGACAGACTAAAGGTATCCGAAAAAAGCTTCGCCACAATTAGCAATTCATCATGTATGAAAGGTAAGACAAAAAAAAAAAAAAAAGAAAGAAAAAAGAATGAGTGCTTTGCATAGACATTCATTTCTCACTTTTTAGAACTTGCCAATTCTTCTTATGTTCAAAAGTCAACCCAGATGAAGAATGGCCAAGTTCTGAAACTATGGAACATAAAAAATCAAAGTGAGCCACATCACTTGCTTGAATGATGGCAATTGCAGCTGTACAGCAAGCATAAAGTTATGGTAAGTTATGATAGTGGGCACTACTCATTTTCAGAACATGTAATTGTGTATCATATTAATTTTTGTAACACTAAAGACTAGAAAAAACAAAAACAAAAACAAAACAAAACAAAACAAAACAAGCATCCACACTGAACTTAGTGCCTATGATGATACATATGATCATTTAAACTTTAAATTATACCAACAACATATGTGTGTGCATGAATGAATTACCGCCATCTTGGCAAGTTTTTAGCTGTTCTTTCTAAGCATGCCACAGCCTTTCAGATCACAAGGTATTAGGAGGGAGATACAACACACTACTAAGTCCACCTTTGATCTGATTATATAATACCATCCATCTTCAGGCTTGAAGAACCTGGCAATGAACTATGTGACTTTTAAGGCGGTTTCTACCAGCAAGGTTCAACCAGATATTCGTGACCAATGTCTTGAACTGTCCCTTCCCGGCAATAGTTTCCCATAAATGTTCCGCAGTAGTAGCACCCCTTGAATCTCCAGATTTTGAAACATCAACCATTGAAATACTCATATTGTTTCGGATAATACAAAGTTTTCCATTGAGCGGGACAAGCGCGGCTGCCTCTAAAGCCTTAGAATTCCCCAAATGCATCCTACTATCAATATGCTTGCTCCAGGAATCAGTCACTTCATCATAAATCCTAAGTTTGCACCCATCTTTGCAGTCCAAAGCATAGAGATGCCCATTCAAGGAAGCACTTGGGTTCCTCCAGCCTGACACCATTCCGCTATAAACAGGGTACCAGCTGTCAGTTTCAGGTTGGTACATCTCACTTAGAACCTGTCTGTGAGATCCAAGCCCCTTTAAGAACCACTTGCCGTCATAAACCACCCCAATGAATGGCACCATTGCCGTGCTCATATCTGAAATGAAGGACCACCGATTCTTGTTGGGATCGTAAACTTCAGCTGACCTCAAGGACCGATGCACCCCTTCATTCTCCCCACCAGCTACATACAAACAATTGTTTATGACACAAGAGCCAAAGAAATGTCGCCGCCGAAGCATATCTGGAGCACGGTGCCATTTGTTAGTCCGTGCACTGTAAAAAATGACTCGTCTCATGCAACCCTTCGTTGGGTCTTTGCCACCAAACAAGTACAGATGACAGCCACTGAGAACAGCACATCCAAACCCAAGAGCTTCGGAATATTCCTTAGGGATGGGAGGGAGAGGCTGCCAAAGCTGATATATGGGGTCGAAGGCATGCCATGAGATTTTCCCATCTCGGTCTCTCTTCATGATGTATATCCATTCTTCTGCGATTCCAAGGCTCTTTCGAAGTGAGTAAAAGAAATTACCAGCCAAAAGACAATACCATCTTTTGCAGACTAGCCGGAGCTTACGGTGCTCAACTCTTGGGACACGGATCAAGCAAGCAATAGCAAGATCATCAGGGAGTCCTGGAAGGAGAGGGGATTTGCTCCGATTTCTGTCACCACGTGCTGGCTTCTGCCTAGTTGGATGAATAGAAGGTTTGATGTTGGGCTGAAGACAGAGCTTTGTCCCAGGAACAAATTTCTTTGCTCCAGCAACAGTTTTGAGGCCTGCATCTACTCTACAAAAACATGCTGTCGTATCAACCTGCAAATATACAACAACTACAGTCAATTTTCATTCTTTTTCTATAATTTTCCACTCCCCACCTTCTTAATTTACACTTTCTCCACAAAGCAACAATTCACCACAATATGTTATGCTAGTGTCAGCATCTAAGGCAATAATCCACAAATTATTCCTAAACGCACCACTTATGAACTTCTGTTTTTTGAAAACAATAAAAAACTTCACCATCTTATAAATGGCTTCATTTCCATGAACATCCACACTCCACAAAATGCTAGCAATATAGTTTTGAGCAATATTTCTAATACCTGTCTAATTTACAAGAAGCTTAATAAACAGACTATAAGAATCAGTCAATGTGGTGATAGATATATACACACATACAAATATATATATATATATATATATATATATATATATAGAGAGAGAGAGAGAGAGAGAGAGAGAGAGAGAGAGAGAGAGGCTCCAGCATTCTCTATTTGTACAGCCAAATTATAGACAATAAGACGATGATGCTATTCACGATAAATGGAGGTTTAACAGAAATTTGAGGGGCTAGTGGTTAAGCATACATCTCCATTCCTGTGATTGAAACATCAACAATGGAAAACCAAATACACATTGCGAGAGCATCATTTATGTTCATTAGAAAGATTAGTTACTCATCCAAATAAGACAAACCACACAAGGTTCAAGCCAAGTGGCCTAATAACTGCAGACATATATATGTAACAACGAATTAAATCAATATAAACTGATTCATTCAGCAATGCACTCAATTTTATACAAAGTCTGAAAATAGTCAAGGCTTAAATAGCTTCAGTAAGTGGCTAGTGTGCAATTCGGGAAAGTACAGAATTTCATTTATTGATACAGAGATTTGTCAAACACCGATATATTTTTGGCCGTTTCAAAATGGCAAAACCAAATAAACGGAGGCTGGGATTATAGTGAATTATATGACTGAAAACATTTATATATTGTATTGACGAAAGCTTAAAGGGAAAACTGAAAATTACCAGAGGAGGTTGAATCACTCTGTCCATTCTTTAACATTCAACAGCTCCAAATTCCAATTTCATGAACATCAATGCAGTTTGAAAGCCCACCTTCAAAATCGAATGCCTATCTCTCAACCATCAAAACCTGCGATGGAAATATAAAAATCAGAAATGAACAACTCATAAACCTAGCTGCCAACCTACCACAAAATCAGTACAAAGTATAACTTCACCTTCAAAATCAAAGTACAATAATAGAAAATCAGATAAAAATCTCGCTTAAGTTTCCAAAGAACCAATAGTGAATTTCTCGATTTGAAATAATCCGATTGGACTTGGAGTGATCACCATGTCTTCATCTTACAAACCCGCTTGACCATCCCAAAAAATTCCAGAGTCAACCCAAAAAAATCAACAATTCGCCACTGAAATTGAAAGCCCGACTCACGAATCTCTGTTACAAAGCACAAAAACCAGAGAATACAGTCAACACAGGCTGATCAAAACTCAGATCCAAAGATTTCAAATTTCTCAATCTTCAGAACCCATGTCTGAAATCAAAAACCCATATGGAAAAGAAGAGAAAATAAACTGAACTGTCATGGATTGTAGAGAGAGAAAACAGAAACCCAAATCTTATCCTTGCAGGAACCCTAGAGCAGCAAATGCGAGACAGCAAGAAAAATGGGCAAAGAAAAAGCACTGAAGAAAAGAGACGAGAGAGAGACCCTCTCTCACCATTAATCTTCAGTGGAAGACTGGGCCCATAAACCCAACGGCACAACCTACCAAGCACAAGAGTGTGATTAAGAAGAGACGAAAGAGGTGGAAAAAGGCAAACCTAAACCATTAAAGGCGGAGAGAAAGAGTTGCTGTATGTGATGACATTTTGCCTGTGGTTTTAATTGAAAAAACAAGCGAGAATCACAAATTAAATCATAGATATCTATTGTCAGAGTCTTGGTAGAGAGAGAAAGAGAGTATATATGAGGTACACATACGTTTATACGAGGTGCTGTAGAGTGTAGACATACTCGTATAGTGTCTGTATACACACTTCAGACAGGACTCGTGTTTGATTATTTTATACTTGTTAAATGTATCTACAATTTTTAAAATATATTTTATTTATTTTTAACAAGTATCCGATATTCGTATAAGTCCATACTTTATACTAATTTATAAATAGTATAGTATAGAGAGAGAATAGTTTATAGAGAGAGAGAGAGAAAAATATTAAGGGTCAAAATGGAGTTGAGGTCTTCCTTGTCGCAAAAAGAGTACAGACAAAGTAAAGAAAAGAAAATTAAAAAAAAATCCGGGTCCCACACTTGATCAATTCCACCAAATGCTTTAAAGTATGGAAAATTTGCGATGTGTGTGACCCACTTAAGTTGCCTACTCCACAAAGGGCACTTTGGTCATTGAGAACTTGGGCCTACAAGTTTGCTTTGTTTCAATCAGAATGGCATTGGGCCCTAAATTAGATGAACAGATCTCAAGAGTGAAAAAAGATGGGAGTGTGATTGGAAATGGAAAAAACAGCAATCACATCTATCCTTTTAGTTTCTGGGTGGAGGATTTGATTTTGATTATAATAATAATTTGATATTCAAGGAATGTATGTACGTGGAAAGGATTTCTCACTGTTGATGAGGTTGACTTTTGGGTTTGACCCCATATCTCCCTGCATTCCATTTGACGACTTTGCTTTTTCTAACATGAACTCTACTCTTCTTCAAAATTCACAGTTGCACTACTACGTAGTGATGGCAACGGGGTGAATATGGAGCCGGTACGTTAAAATCTTATTTTTTTCATTAAGAAAATACTAAATTCATCTCTTATTAAAAATTTTAACGAATTTGTGGTAAACATATCACCACCGCCTCATTTAGAGAAAGAGAGGAATAACAAAATCATTTACTTTATTTACTTTGAATTTAATGTTTGGGCTAAATGTACTCAAACGATGATACAACACTCCTGCAGTCAAAACCTCAAAATATAAGCAAAGAAAATGACACAAACATATATACATATGTAGATAGAGATAGAAACGGTTTTGGTCTTCAAGAATTTTTTTTATTATAGATCTATTATGTACACAAGATAGAGAGAGTTCTCTTTTAGCCATAAGATAAAGAAAGTAATAGAGCAGAACAAGATAACCTAGTGACTGCCATATATCTAGTATACTATATTTATATAAGTAATATAATAATAAAAGAAATGACACATTTTATACAATTATATCACTATATATATATATATGTATGTATGTATGTATATAATCGGGGCGGGGCGAGTACTAAGCGGGTTTTCTTAAAAAAATCATATCCGCCCCTACTTCTATTAGGGGCGGACCAAATCCCCTCCGTTAGGGGCGGAACGGGACGGAAACCATCAGAGTGGAGAAAATTGCCACCCCTAATCTTGTGTGTGTGGTCTCTCTCTCTCTCTTAACTGTAGTTTCAAAGTGGAGGTTTTTTTTGGTTGTTTTCAGACCATGCCGGGTCTCTTACTCATTGGATCGATCTCCTCCTACGTATGTATCACACAGCTAGCATTAATGTAATTGATTTATATTTTATATTTGTGAACAAAATCACTGGTTTATTTATATTTTATATTTATTTGTGAACAAAATAAAAGGGATATATATATATATATATATATATATATATATATATATATATATATAAATAAACCACACACACACACACGGTGATAAACTCACTAGCTAGTGTCTCTTGCATGGTATATATATGAACTTTAGCTTTTTTATAAAAATAAAAGGAATATTTTTTTATGATTGGTAAGAGAATTTATTTTTCTTTGCAGGATTCACCAAATTATTTCTATTATTATTCTATCATATGTTTTTAAAAGGTCTATAAAAACTAGGTGTAAGTCTAGCTTGATGCTTGCTCTTATCTTCTTTAACTAATTGTCCAAGTAGGTATATATATATAGTAGATTATACTAACAATATACACACTTTAGATGACAAAATTTTCATATAATTCATTTAATAAACTTTGTGTAGCTTTATTTACTATTTTCGTTGCTTGTCTCGTACTATTTTAATTAATTTGTTCAAGAAAATGTAAATTAACATGCCATGTGGTTCCAACTGCATTGATTTTCTGGTAATGGTTCCGCATAATATGTCATAGTAGTGAGTCTTGGTTATGTTAACAATTATTAGGATTGTAATTTTATGTTCAACCAAAATGTCAAACGGAGCTTAAGTACTGAAGTGTTAATGTTTGATATCAATTCACACACGTAACGACACGACACGACATATATAGCAAATAGAAAAGTCAATGAAGGATTAGGTATTTATTCTTAATTTATTGATTCATGTTGTGCATGGCAACAAGTAAAACGAGTTCAATTGAAACCACCCACCCATAAATAAATAAAGAAATTAAAGAAAAAGTATGACAACGTAAGACCATGTGAATATGTTGAGACAGATACCTCATATTTTCCCACAAATGTCATCCATAGGCTTTCATTCTCCGTGTCCCTAAAAAGAGAGGTTTTCAAATTTCAATGGAGAAGTCGGTTCGAGTAGGCAGCTTGTTTGGTCTTAATCTCTGGAAAGAATGCTATCTTTTTCCTTTTTTGGCGCCTCTGCTTATAAATATATATATATATATATATATATATATATATACACACACACTAGTGCTTTACAACATCCCAGTGTGTAGTGATAATGTAAACGCAAAATCACAAAGTATTCAGAGTACAATAATGGTTCTATATATATATATATATATATATATATATATATGTTGGCATGATATTTTTCCTTTTAGTGGGTAGATGTGGAAAGGAGAAGTTGAGAGGTGTCTTCTCAACTTTGGAGAGAGGACAATGGTTGGTTGGTTGTGGTCTTTGTGAGGAATAAGAACGTCATTGCAGTGGCAGTGGGGTTTACAAAAACTTTCCCACTAAACAAACACAGTACATATGACATAAAGGGAGGGAGGGAGGGATGTGAATGTGATTCTCATGAACTCAAAATAAGTTAGTGGAGGAATTGCAATGCTTTCGATCTCTAGATGGGTTATGCGTATCTTATCAGTTACCATTCCAAATCTAGCCGTAAAAGAAACATAGCCCCACAAATACTCATTATATATATATATATATATATAAAGCTTAAACCCTCCCTCCCTCTGGGCAGGTGATATGCCATGACACAACACTACATTCTGTATGAGTTACATTCTAAAGAGAGCATTGTTATGATGCTATGTATCATTTTCATTTATGCTAAAACTATGCCAAGTTAATATATATTTCACCAATCGACCATATATATATATATGAAATGAAAGAAACTCATTTTTTGTAGTCCCCATTTCCATTCTTAATGGTATTGTCAATGTCTATATAATAATAGATGTCTATTCGCAAGAAATTAATTTATACTTTATAAAATTCCATTAAACAGACAATATATTAATATTTTGACTACATTCGAAACAGGAACTAGTTCCAAAACAAAAGAATTGCAATGCAATACGATTAAATCATGCCTCAATGGTACTACTCAATCAATACAATACAAAATTAAGTTCATTTCAATCTATATATTCTAGTGAGTACGTGCCATTGGAAATAAGGTATCTGGCACTGTCGACCATGGTTTAACATGTGAAATATGGACCCAAGATTAAAAGACAACCAGCTTAATTTGTTGATAATAGCGATTCCATCGCATCAAATTCGATGGATCAAGAGAAAGGAACTTAATTGGATCCAGCTGCAAATGCCAACAACCATCAAGTTCTGATTAACGAATTTCCACTTCAATCCAAAGTTTAATCTGCGCGGAGCACATGATCAATTTGTGGCCTGAATTTCCCAACCATCAAATAGGGCAATATAACCATGCAAGCCATAAACAACGTGAACTGCGCGCGCGCATAATGACATAATATAATTAGGTAGTCTCCACAAGTGAAATTTCATACACCCACAAATATATACAAATTGAAAAGCATGTATTGTATGTAAATGTACGTACCACAAGAGGCAAGGTCAAGAAACTCCAAATTGGCCACAAAGCAAAGCAGAAACTGCATTAAGAAGTAGTTCAGGAAGACCAGTCTCAAGAATGGACCAAATTAAGTATATATATATATATATATATATATATATATAAACAAAATAGAAGGCATTAATATAGATAGTTCCTCTTACAAACAAAAGGAGATGAGCCCAAGCAATGCAATCAATGGCAAGGCAGATGTACTTGAAGTTTCCCACTTCTCACTGGACTTCCTGACACCCCATGCTAACAGACTTGTATATATGAATAAGAGAAAATTCAAACAGAGTCCCAACATCCCAATATATAATGCTATTCTGCATTGGGAATAAACACTAGTAAACATAAGAAGCAGAAAGAAGCTCCTCAGTTAATAGTTTATAAACCACTGGATTCGATCAGCGATGTACATGTGTCTGTCTATATACACATACTATATATATATAAAACAGCTATTTCCAACATTGTGGTGAAACTAGTTCTTTGTACTGGATTTTACAAACATACACAACAGTTTGAAAGAGCAAGCATTGCATTTGCAAGATCTAAAACAATCTTTGCAATTGGGATCCTTTCCATTCTTCAAAGGGAAGGACCAAAGATAGGATCAGATCGATTCCCGATATGCTTTTCTGAAACATTTTACCGGAGAGATCCTTACCGGGAAAACTTTTTAGTGGATAAATATGCTGTCACTAAGATAACCACTAAAAATACACTGTCAAGCCTGTCATTAAATTTGTGAATTCAAGTAATAGAAGTGCTAAACCCTAATAGAGTTGTTCGACAGTATAACACATAATACACTGTGCATCATGGCTCATAACATTATGCAATATCAGCCTCACCACTTCATTTCTTAAACTTCTTTATTCTTCCTGGAAGAAAGCAATTTTACTCTGCCTTAAACCCTTAAAGATTCAAGAAATGTGTGTGTATCTGTACTACATATGTGTTTTATTTGTCATATTTATGCATATAAATTTATTGAAAAATATAGCTATATATAACAAATAACACATATAAGTATGAAATGTACCTATGCACATACACTCACACACATATTTCTACAACACATAAGTGCAAAAAAAAAAAACAATAATCAGGAATGAGATCTATGTTTAATCTTTAAGAGAATTCTTCACCTTCTAATCCGATTATCATGCCACAATATGTAAATAAAATTGGAGTGGCGATCACCGTAATATATGATAAAAATTGCAGAAGCAATCCACAACACATTCTCCACAACCTCAACCCATGTCCTAGTCTTTGGAAGTGATGATTGTTGAGAGGGTGGTGGTCTTGAACATGCATCATCTTCAAGGTCTTCATCACTCGAGGAATGTCCTTGACTGTGCCTCTGCCTCATTAATCCACCCCCAGCTGGTGTTCCACCCGACATTTTAATCTCTATTAATTCTCTCAATCCACTATTCAACTTTCAATTCTTCGGACAAAAACTAATCAGTAAATAATGTTCCTACTCTGTGCAACTCCTAAACTAGTAAACGCTGACTAGGAAAAATCTCCACAAACTTAGCTCATATACAAACAATCAAACAATGTCCTAAATGCACAATCTTCATTCAACTATAAGCAATAAAGGACCATCTCATCATCACCTCAAACCCAATATGCGTAACCCATCAAAACGGAAGGATCATATTAGAATGAGAAAAACATTTCCTTCTCCAAAAACCATATCAAAAATTAAATTCTCAAAGAAAACCCAAATCAAATACTGGTTTTCGCACTATACCCATATCATGCAATGCTTAGTCACAAAGAATCAAAGATCAAAACACAATACTTCTCAACAAACCCGTCTCGCAATCGACATGTCTATACAAAGCCAGTCTCTTCAATTCTATTCAAATTCTCTACGTAAAGAAGAATTCTACATCAGTGCCTTCAATTCTTCAAACTCACAAACCGATTCAAATTCTCTACAACACCCAAATCCCAGTCTTTTCGATTTCTCAGACTACAGTCAATAATCAATCAATGCAAAGAAGAAGAAGAAGATATTAATGACAATAGAATGTGTAATAAATTAACGAAGGTTTTGAGTCTGAGGTGCATCTAAGAGGCCGTAGAACTATAAACATTTGCAGTTGGGTATTCCAGATTCGTTTCCTATATCTTCAAGGAATGTTTGGATTTGAACCTCCTAACATACATATATATCTATATATTAAGGAGTGGCTAATTTCGCGCCCTTTATTACTTATCTAAACCATCGAAATAGGAAAAGTACTCACATTTATTTATTATACTATCTAACTACATACAACCCTTCTTTCTCGATTTTCCTCTTCAAAGCAGTCTAACATCGAACCTTAGGTTGCGGACTCCCTTATGTGCATATATATGTGTGTATATATAAAATGTTGGTCTTATCGTCAATTATAAACCAATATATAACATCACCTTATTTTTTTGCCAATTGTAGACCTGTAAAAAACAAATACAGTAAAAAGAATTCCAAATAATTAATGAAGAAAGAGACAAAACATTTGGTGGGTTTTGCTATATTAATATCATGGGCGAGAGAGACACAAGTGACTAACGGTATCGATCCGATCGACACAGCACTCTTGATGACAAGCCAAATGCATATATAAAAAATATATATATATATATCAACGGAAATTGGAGGAGAAAAAAAGTCGCTCGACTTTCGCTCTTTTCAATGGTGTTTAATGGCTTGATTGGAAAGCTTGTGGAGAAAAATACTAGTCCATTTTCCTCGGCGCTTTCGCGAGAAAGTGACACAAAATCTGCACGCACTACTATTTGCACTTTGAAAAGAGCGATTTATCCGCACATAGTTGTCGGACTCATGATGAGGAGATTGTAGTTAACGTTAACAATTACAGGGTAAAATTGTAAAACAATGTAAAATTGCAGTTAAAGCTGGAATTTTCTACACTATTTTTTCCAATGAGGCGGCCCAATACTAAACAGGTCTGGGGCTTTCCCAATCTTGGACTAGAAGCCTGTAAAAGACTGTTGAAAGTTGACTCTATGTCTCAATATGGGCTTGAGTTCTAGTCAAATCCAACACTGACCAACTTGAATCTAGACTCGGTTAACAATTGAGTTTAGAAGTTTCAATTTAAATTTCAGTCCCACCAAATTCACAAATATTTGTGTATATTTTTATATACATATGCTCGTGTCAACAAAGCTATCATGTATTTAGAACCGTGAGCGTTAGATAAAGTTATTTTGAATCGTAAATAGATAAATATATTTTGACTCACAATTGTATTATAATGTCGTAGGTACGAACATACACTAGTATGTGTGTGTACATATATGTAGGGCTGCAACTCGGGCGGGTTGAAAGGATTAGAGGTACAATTCGAGTTCAACCATACATATGAAATGTTCAACCATAACCCTAATTACTCAATCCTAGCCTAACTCATATTTAAATTTTTAAACTCGGGTTGAGATTTCGGATTAGAAAATCGAGTTATCTATATCACCAATCTCTATGTTGAAAATTTAAAGTGATATTTAATAAATTTCACATTAGATTACTCATAAAGACACAAAAAATTAAGAACTTAATACAATTTTTTTTAAAATTACAAACAAATTTTTAGAAAATTAATTATGCAAAATGTTAACATACAATAAATTAAGATTTAAATAAAGAAAGATGAAAAGAAAAAAGTTATCATATTATATATAATATATTTAAAATAAAAAATATGTATAAAAATAATATTACAATTTGGGTTCGAGTTGTTGTTGACATCTCAGCTCAAGTTCAACTCTAATTAAGTTCGAGTTGAAAATTTTCAATCCAAGCTCAACTCTAATTGTAAAAATAATTGTCCAAACCTATAAAAAATTGAATTCAAAGTCGAATTAAATTCGAATTTTCCAATCCAAGTTTCACACTATTCATATGAAGTGATCTGCATGCGTTTAAGATGACAAGCAGGTACGAGGCATATAATATTATGACTTGTATTTTTAATTTTCACTAGTCAAGCTGTGTTTGGTTGAGTGCACTCCATCGCGTTTCTGATAAACTTGACAGCGTCACTTCAATTAAAAATTATGAAAAAAACAAGAGAACAATGTTGATATTGGCTTATGCTACTATATATAACAAATCTGTTTGACAGCCTAATTATATGAATGACGACACACTTGCAGGCTTGCAGCAGTACCCTATGATTGAAAATTACTATAAATTAACTTATGCATTGAAATCATGAATAATGTGGTTTGTGTGGCTGGAGTGATGCCTCTGAAGCAGACTTCTCTATTAATATATATATCTTTATATTGACCTATATATATATACAATATTCATATATGTATATTTTATACTAATGCTATCTTGTCTTTAACACGTTATTAATTAATAGGCAGAAGGTTAGCAATTAATCAGCATACATTTGATCAGCTGCAATGCCATTTTTTGTCCATTAAGAGATAGGGATGAGAAATATTCTCTGGTCATCATATATATATATATATAGCTTAATCTTAATTTATTCTCACGACCCTTCTGATTAATTTAGATAAGATTGTCTCTTATTCATAATTAGTTGTTCTTGCTTTTATCCTACCCCTTTATATATGTTTCTCACATAAGGAAAATCTTTTTTTTTCAGATTCATTTCTTGTACCCATGCATTTCTACTGTCATTTTCTGCATAAACTATGTATAATGATCAACTTGTCTTTTAAATATACATTATGTTAACACTTAATTCGATCAGTTTTAGGGGCGAATTTTTTTTATGTTAATTCAAAGAAAGTATTGGGTATCTGGATACCGTATCTCATTCACCCTGAAACAATAATAAATTATTATTTTCTATTATAAAAAAAATGAACAATTTTCGTATTACAAATTTTAAGCAGACCACAAGTAGGTGCACTACAATGGTTCTAGCATGTTTACGTAAAATTGAGAAGCTATATTCTGGCTTATGTAATACCACCAAGTGGTATGGTAGGGTGTGTTACCTACTCTTATTTATTATTATTATTATTAAAAAAAGGAAAAAAATATTTTGATATCCAAACAGTTCAACAATTATGATTCGAATTCTCCGAGGAAAAATGCATTGACAATAAGAAAGCAGAAAGATATATAGTCATTACCTGACATAATGAACCAACCAAGTAAGAAGAATTCAATTTCGACTCAAACTCTCAAAGGGACTAATATCAAGAAGTGAATCAATTTTGTCATCCAGTAATAGCTAGCTTGCATATATATATATAGAGAGAGAGAGAGAGAAAGAGAGAGAGAGAACACCAGCTAACCATGACGCTAATCATTTGAAGTAAAAGTGAATTTGTATTTGAATATTGCAATGGACCACCATGAATGGTTAGTAAGTCCAAAAGTTTTTGGTATTAATTTGAAAAAACCAAACTTTCATGTCCATGCATGCAGACCCTTCACGAGTTGGATGTCAATTTTGTCCACCGGTCGAATTTTTGCCCGTCCCGCTCTGTAAAAGACGGGTATGAGAGCTATTTTTTTTCTTCCGTAAGGACGAGTTTAAAAAAAAGAATCAAAACTCGCCGCGGATATGGGACAGGTTCAGGACTCTATAATAACTTACCCCGCCCCGCCTTTATATTTTATTATTATAAATATATTTATATGTATATATATATACAAATTATAATTTTACTTTTGGTTATATTAAGACTTATGTTTTTATTTTATTTTTTTGTTGTATTAATACTTTTTTAATTGTTTGATCAAACTTGTTATTAAGTTATTTAATTATGAAATATATTTTCTGTAATAGGCTATTTAATTGTGGAATCTTGTTATTTTACTTCTTAAATAGGGGTTATACTATTTTGAATTTAATAGTATCAAACTTGGTACTATCCACTAGGCTCGTATTTTTTGAAAAAATTAATTTTTATTAATATTTGATGTGGTTACAATTTTGTGGAGGGGCTCCGCCTCATCCCATCTCGTCCCGTCCCTTTTGAAATTTTAAATGGGACGGGACGGGGACGAGGTGAGGTTTCTCCCAACGAGGTGGAGTTTCTCCCAACGACGTGGGGATGTGTTTTGAAATTTCATTTCGTATCAAACTCGTGGCAGATTTAAAAATAGTGTTAAAGGCAGCGGAGCAAAAACGGGTTTAGACAAACCCATGCCCTGCCCGTTGCCATCCCAATTCACGAGTTGTCATGTGCCCATGTCCAGAGATGTACCATATCCGACCTTAATCAACTTACCAGTACAGAGGAAGGAAAAAGAGGACCTCTACAACAACAGAAATCTGCAAGGAAACTATAAGTGGATGATAATCCTCTTTGTACGTACTTGGGAAATTAGCTATCATTGTTAGTCTCTTTCTACTTAAGGAAGCTACTATCATTGTAGCTTGCATGATGTGATCGAATAAAACATGCATTTCACATATATTTGCTACCATATATATAATATATGTATCAAATATTACTATATGATACAGTCCAAACTAGACACATAGGAGGTATGGGGCCCATAGGCTCTTGTTCGTTCTTTCTAAATTAGGATATAATCGATTTGGACATCACAATTTGTTTTTTTAGTAATCTATTTTAATTATGGCTTTGGTGTGCAATGTGCATAGCCTAATTAACATATATGTGTGACTGTGTGTGTTGTATCATGTCTGACACCTATGAATTAATTTTTTGCTAATGGCATAAAGTAAGAGATCAAACAGGCTATACTTAATTTAATATCCATCGTATTATGCACATCATTTGAAATTAATTTCAAAAGCTTTTTGGAAATTGAAATGTTATAAACACGTCAACACACACAGTATTTGCAGATGATCATCTTAATCATTCACTTTCTTATATAATGAGATAAGAGATCACCTAAATAAATAACAATTCATGAGGAAACTTGTACGACAAAATATAAAGGCAATTTTAGGTGAAAACTAAACACTTTGAATATTTCACTAATTAATTATGATGCCCCGAATTTTTATACTACCGTGGTCACATCAGGACACCTATAATGAAGGTGGTAGATGATCCGCAAGTTCACTGAATAATTTAGGAACCTAAAGAGTTGAATACACAAATTGATAAATTGGTTTACTTGATCATAAAAATGGTTTCTTGATTTTCTTAACGAGTTATTAATAAATAATCAAACAAGCTTAAGGAGGATATTGATTGATTGATTAGATGAGAAATCTAGTTACGAATTATGTGGTTACTTTTAAGAGTGGGTGCGAGTTCAACGATCGCACTCTCCTCACGACATTTTTCTAAATCCATATTTTCAGTATTTTACATTAAGAAAAATATTTTTAATTAATTAATTAATAAAAATTTTCAAGGCGTAAAATAGGAGAAAATCTATGTTACGTCCGGTGTAAATACATCAAGTGAATTTAGATCATAGGTGTTCTACATGACTCACAATACATATTAAATACAAACATATGAGATTTACATGTTTATTCATTGTTTGAAATTCCGAAAAAAAAAAAAAAAAAGAGATTTACATGTTAAACATGTACGGATGAAATTCACCCTGGTACATTTACACCGGGTGCATTGTAGACGTTCTTCTAAAATAGCGAGGCTACAGAATAGGCTTATTAAGCTGCCAAATTAATCTTGGCTGAAGTCGTGATCATGTTTGGAATGCATGCAAAGAAATTATTATAAATTTATAAAATTTTTATAAAAAAATTAAATTTTCTTGTAATTTTTTTAAGAAAACTTTATAGAAACTATTCACTTAAAATTTTATTTTTCCTCTATCCAGACTCATAAATTTTTTTAAAAAATTTCATTTTGTTTCCTTTCTTGCTATTCCCATGTTTTGAAAAGGAATCTTAAAAATAACCAATTCGGTTCTATTTTTAAAAATCAGGGAATGAGTCAGCACGTACGAATTGAAATAGAGATAGGGTTGTGGAAACTCTGCGGAAAATTTTATCAGCCTTGATGTTTGGACTTCTAACTTGGTCCGAACAGTTGGTATAATTTTAGACAATTTGTCATATTTATCATTACAGAAAAATAGATAGATATTTTACGTGGTAATCTTGACCAGAACGTTGTATCCACGTGTAATACACATCACCACGTTGAAACGTAAGAAGAGAAAACCACACAATAAGCCTTTTCTCTATATATAGCTGAGCTGTTTTATAGAGACATGAACAGCTTTGAGACTCTCTCTCTCTCTCTCTCTTCTAAGTCAATTTCTAGCTTCTTTCCATTTGATTTCCCCTCTCATCTCTCCCTTATCCTTCAAAACCTAGCTTGTAAGTACGTACTCTTCAAGTGTTGATTTCTTGGAAGTTTGGTTATCAAGAAAATGAAGGAAAGCATGGGAAATCCTCTGTTATTGAAGTCGTTGAATCATGTCTCGATTACATGTCGATCGGTTAAGAAATCTCTTGATTTCTACCAGAATGTTCTTGGCTTTTCCCCCATCAGGAGGCCTGGTTCCTTTGATTTTGATGGAGCTTGGTACGCACTACATTCTATATTAATTCTAAACATCATTAAAATGAAACTAATTAACCATTTTTTTCTTTTTGGAATTGTCTTCTTAATCTATATAGATTTGTTTTCGTTTTACATTGATCTTAATTAATTTGTTCTGCTGATATTCATCTGTATGCTTGTGCTTAATTTATATATGTATGTATGTATATGCAGGTTATTCAATTATGGTATTGGCATACATCTTATACAATGTGAAGTCCCTGAAAGTTTGCCCAAGATTAGCAAGATTAATCCCAAGGACAACCACATATCTTTCCAAGTCTCTCTCTCTCTCTCTCTCTATATATATATATATGCATAGGTTACAGGTTATTTGACATAACTTTTAAAAAATTATGCATGAAATTAATATGCAAACACACACACACACACGCTGGCACGCATATATATATATATATTAGTCATGTATTTTTTGGTGAAATGACAGTATTGACCTTTGGTGGCAGTGCGAGAGCATGGCAGCAGTAGAGAAAAAGCTGAAGGAGATGGAGATAGAGTACATGAAGGGTTCGGTGGAGGAGGGCGGCATCCTCGTAGATCAACTATTCTTCCATGATCCTGATGGCTCCATGATTGAAATCTGCAACTGCGATGTCTTACCCGTGGTCCCACTCGCAGGAGAGACCGTCCGATCATGCTCGCTTATCAACAGTACTTGTAATACTACCATGCAGCAGCAGCAGATCCGACAACTGGTATAGATGGAAGAGAAGAGTAGTGCATTTAATTTTGTACTTGTTAAGTGCTTGTAACCCTTGTTGTGACTATTATCAGAGGCTGAATCATGAGATTAAATAAAGAGGTCAATTTGGTACTTTCACCTCTTCAAATGATTTACCTATTTTAGTACTATCTTCTTCATTTCCGACTATAAAAAAAAAAATACACAGACGGAATTAATACTATATAGTCTGTGTATCCCCAGCTGCAAGTTTCTCCTATATATTTAATCTTAAAGAATTTTAATTGGATACGCACACATATGCATAGTATTGCATACACACATCCACATGTTTTGTTCATGGACCCTCCTTATAATCTTCATTTGTTAATAAGACATGTTTATATTGTAAACAAAAAAGTTGATAAGAACTAATGAGCTCTATGAAATGTTTTCAGAAGCAGTCAAATTAATGATTCTAGTAACAAAAAAAGACCATTCATTTTTGTTGTTTTTTGTTTTGTTTTGATTAGATAAGTAGTGACAAACACATTCCCCCCCTCCTCTCTCTCCTTTGAAGGAGGAAAGATTATTCCATTCCACCCCTCCCTCCCCTGTCTCCTTTGAAGGAGGAAAGATTATTACTTCCAACTATCTATATTCAATTTTGGGCCATGATCCATATTCTTATAAGTTTTTGGGCTTAAGTTTATACAAAATATCTGCACCTGGGTTGGGTGAAGTGGTCAACCTATTATTATATATGGCTGGAACAACAGGCTTGATTTGTGGGCTTACCCATATTTTAAATCTCTCTCTCTCTCACAGACCTGTACACAGACAAAGACACACACACACATTGTGTTTATGGAAGGATTGGAGCTTGTTGTTTCAATCATTATGATTGAGTGTCTCACAGATGAATGGGCCGTACTCCTGGTGCTATTCTTTTAGCCCATAAAAGCTCTGAAAAAGCTCGAGACAATGAAACTAACACCACATCCACATGAAGGGGCTAGTACTGCTAAGTTATTCCAAGATAAGGAAGAAAAAACAAAAAAAACCCATCAATTAATGTCATCTCTAACAATAACGTTAACAAACATGCCAACCCCACAATGCTTCGCACATTTATTTGGAAACATATAATTGCCAAGACTACCCCCAACTTATACAACCACGCACCTTACATCTATTTTTCTTCTATGCTTTTCAAAATTGCCAATTTTCTTGGTCTATTAGCTCCATATTCGATGCGATCATTGTTGAATATAATTTTAGTATTTTAGTCAAAAAGTAAAAAATTCAACGGTGGACCGGTTATGGCATAAAATTGTTGGATTGTCCAATATGATGATTGTGATTTGTGGGCCTTGATGAATCACAAGATGGGATCCTTGAAAATGTGTAATTTGAGGGTCCAAATTAATGACACAACCGCCTAATATGTCTAACTTCTCAATGGTTGAAACCACAATTTATTCTCCTATACATGTTTCCAAACACAGGGTAAAAGATTCTAATATTTACTCTGCACTGCCCTGCCCTGTCAGAATATTTCCCTTTCACACTCAATAATCAAGCCCTAAGCCAAAACCATAGAATGGGCTTCCATTCCATGCCACCCCAATCAAACACATTAATATATGTAGTTACACCATATAGTTCTGCATATCATATGGATGCTCTCTCTCTCTCTCTCTCTCTCTCTCTCTCTCTCTCCAACATATATCCATGATTATGTAGTAATACACTCGTTTTATTTAAAAATCAAAGGTACAGCAATGACAAGGACAGTCAAGTGGGGGTACCCTGTCATAAGAAGACGGTGGGACTTAGTAGTGGTCCGTCCATACTTGCTGATTCTATAGAAAGAAAGAAACCCATTAGGAGACAAATATATACATATATATATATATATATGTATGCCCTGAGACCACCAAAAAGTCACAAGAACCATTAGCCCAATTAAGAACAACAAAAATGCGTCAAAGCGACCCCACCATTTAATTATCCAAAATCACAGGCAATTACACATGGTCTGTTGCTTTTAATAAATCTTTAACAACTTTCTAATCAACATTATTTTAGTGACTATTCTTCAAAATTAATAATAGCTCATGATTCCCAATAAGACCTTCATCAATTTTTGTATCACAAGTAGTACAGTAGCGACCAAGCATATATACCTCTAGCTACCAAAGTACTGAGCGACTCTAAGAGATGGAGGACACCCATGGCCATGAGATGCAAAAGAAAGGAGTCATGTATGTTTATAGGTTTGGCGCTGCAAGTCTCAAGTCGGACTCTGCTGCTCCAATGGTGACCAAGAAAAAATCTGTTTGGGGACTAAGAAAATCAAAGTCTTATCGAGAAACAGAGCTGCCTGGTGGATTGAAGGGGATAGAAAATGAAGGAGATCAGATGGTTGAGACAAGAAAATCGGTGTGCATCGAGTCGAGAAAATCAGTGTCACACATTGAAACGAATGTGGCGTCTGCGGTTGCATTTCTTCAAGTGAAGGTTCTCGTTGCTGACATGCCAGGGTTCATGCAGGTGCATGCCTTTCAATGTGCAAGGCGAACTTATGATAGTTTGGAGAAGTTTAGCTCTAAACACTTGGCTTATAATATGAAGAAGGTATATATATATATATATGCTGATCATCCACACTTGACATATATTTACATATATATGTATTTATATATGTTTATCCGTTCTTTCTTCTGGATTTAATTCTTTATAATTCTATATATGTTGTTCTACTTTGGGGGTCGTATAAGATTTTTTCACTCCTCAAACAATACATGGCCCCAAATTAAAGAAATTCGTCTTCTTTCTTAAATGACTAAATCTTTTTCGTGGGACTCCGGAAAGTAGGAGACAATAACTAGCTAGAAGAAGACCTTTGAAATTGAATTGATTTTCTTTCTCGTTCTTTTTTTCTTTTTTAACTTTTAAATAATGGACCTCTCTCTCTCTCTCTCTCTCTTATTTTGTGCACATGTATATGTTGGGTTACTGGAATTTGACCAACACGTCTACTCAACAGATCTAACAAAGTGAAAGACAGTGAATGTAATCTCTTGACAAAACATTACATATATCTTACAATATCATTTACAATAATCCTACCTAAGATGCTCAGGTTCATTGGAATTACAAGGATTATGAACCAACCCATGTGTACAAGAAGTACAGAACTTTATAACCAGAACATGTTTTGAGCTTATAATTATCGATATTCTAGTTATCAAATTCTTCTCTCTTTTTCAGCCCAAGTGTACAATATATGTAGCATTATTATAAAATTAACAAAATTGTTTCAGTTAATCTCTCTCTCTCACATTTATATGTCTGATGATGGACAATCTCACTATGCAGGAGTTTGATAAGGTATATGGGCCAGCCTGGCATTGCATCGTGGGCTCAAGTTTTGGCTCATTTGTGACCCATTCGACAGGTTGCTTTCTCTATTTTTCAATGGAGAAATTGCATATTTTAGTATTTAAGACAAAAATTCAAAAAGCTCTGGAATGAGTATAATTAAAATACAGGTTTTTAATTGTAACATTATCGCATCATAGAAGTTCTTGTTTTTGTTTTTATTATTATTTTGTTTTGATGGTTGATTTAAATTTCTGTTCTGTCAAGTTTGTAAATGACACGACTGGAATGAAATATTCATATAAATCTCATGGCCCATTAATGCTCATGGGTTGAATTTCAATAGCATTTGGAAGAGCACAAACTGTATTTGGTTCAAGAATTATGGAAAGGATAGCCCAAAGTCCATCAACCCAGAGCTCTTTTACTACAAGCAAAGCTCTAGCTTTTAGGCTGGCTCCCAAAAACATCGACCTGGACTACTACCTCAACATTGGGCCCAAATATTTGTATGGGCTTTCCTCACAAATTTATGAATTTAATATGTATGTCTTAATTTTCATCTATAAAAAAAATAACAATAATAATAAAGAAAAAAATCCTTAATTTTTCATCTTTAAAGCAAACCTCTGAAATTGTAAACAAATTGAAGATTATGAAAGGACCAAACTGGTATTCAATTAAATATAAGGTTTCTTCACAAGAAACTAAAATTATCTTGGATCCAACCAAATTTTGTATAGGCGTGCTTTCTATTACATACTCGGTGGGGATCTGTGCCACGTCTTGTATCAAAAGAAGAGTATAATTATTTTCTTCTTGACTTTTACATTTCTTGAATTTTAGTCCAATAGGTCTCGCAACATTTAGTAGGCATGTGAAATTACGTCACACTTTTGGATGGACGACATTAGACCATTTGTGACAATTCGTTTTGTGTCTGCGCAGTTATATCATTTGAAAATATAATCAAACATATAAGAATTTTGCTTCTTCCACTCTGTAATTTATCATTGTGATAGTCTAAAGGAGGTAAGTGTGGTGATGTGTGTTGTGGACATGTACGAGAGACACTAAGAGACTACCACAATGATAAGTTATATATTACACGATTTTAAATTGTTCAAAAAAGTAAAAATGAAATATTTAAATGTGTTTTTATTTTTAAATGGTATGGGAAGGTCATTAGATTGAAACAACACCGAATCGTCCCCTTTCGGACATGGGACCCGAAGGGAATAAAATAAGAGTCCAACTTCGATTTGGCTCAACGGAATAACCCAGACAAATTGTATTTATAGTTTATAATCATCATTGGTTATAGATAATTAGTTGAATTATAAGGACTATTATAAGTATAGCCTCGCAGTCAAGCATGGTTGCCAGCTGATTCTGACCCTTTCTGGTCCCACAAGCTTGCTGAATTAATGCTATTATATAATATATTGGCCATATGCGTGTAGGCCTTGTTTGGCTCCATCTTCCTTCTTTTGACTGCATGCTCAGCATAAAATGCACATATCCTTTTGCCAACATTGAAAAGTGTTTTTACAAATTTGTATGATCAACTTTTAATTTTTGGCCAATAGATTAAATTTGTGATCTAGCGATATGTTTTTTAATTTCAAAGTAAAAAATATATAGTTAAGACTCTCCAAAAAGTATTGTGAGTGTTTTTCATCGAAAATATATCTATATCTATATCTATATATATATATATATATATATATTTGGTCAATAGTTCTGAATGATTTATATATCATTATTTCTTAAGCGCTTATTAATTACCTACAACTAAGAATTGTAAGTATTGCAGGGGGATATATTGGGCAGTAATTTTGATATTGATTGTTGCATTTGTCACGTAAAAATAAGGACACAAACATGCCGAAAATGACTGATTAGGTGAAATAAATTATTGATGGCCGGCAAGTCATCCTCTTTGTTATTGTTAGTCGATTAAACTTAATAGAACATAAAATTAATCAATATCAAGTTGTTTAAGTCACTAAGCATATCATATATATATATATATATATATATATATATATATATATATATATATATAACTGAGTATATATGCAGGTTGGCACATTTTTGATACACGTACTTACAAAAGTTTGAACTCAACTACAACTCCAAATTCCGAAATTGAGTTGACATTCGGAGTTTGCAATAGATCAAATGGACCCGCCAAGTTCGACCTTGGCTTATATGGCTCAATTAATTCAAACATTAATTTTTCGGAGTTAGAGTCCAAACATAGCTTAAGATTAATTAAATTGATAAGAAGAAAAAGTAGTTATAGATCCAACAAATCTTAATATTTAACTAATTATGTTCATATTTTTTAACAAATTTATTCACAAGACTATGTTTGATTAGATGGTAGGAATGAAAAGAGAGAAATGATTGAACAAATTTACATCGATTGGTAAAGAGGAGAGGAAGGAGTGGAATATTTCTATCCAAAACTGGGAGAAATGTGAGAGAGAGAATGAATTTTTTTTTAGATAAAAAAAAAAAAAAAAAAGACTTTACACCTTTACTGATGTGTAATAATTTAAATGATGATGAGAATCATAATAATAAAATAGTAACATTAATAAGTCTTAAGTTTCCTTCCCACTCATCTATATTTTTTTACTAAGTCAAAGAATGAGTACGTCCGACCTTGGATTGATTGCAACCCTAAATTCAATTACGTGGTTTTTAAATCAAGATCATTTGTGCCTTTGGTGTGGCTATATAACTCTTCTTCATATATCAATTTTTTGTACGTTATTATCTAAACTAACTGTTATTATACCACACACACACACACACACACACATATATATATATATAAGGCAAAAAGAACTCAATAAAAAATAAAAAAAAATGAAAATGTGCAACAAACTGGAACAAATTAATCAGCAGAAATTGTTTGTGCACACATAGCGAAAGAAGATTTATTTACAAAGAGTGGTATGATTGATGAGTTGGGTGTTACATGCATTAATTATCCTGGTTTTCGAAACATACCACAGAAGCCACAACCGGAGACCTTAGGCGAAGGTGGGTCCATCGTTGGTTCAACCTTGACGGCTCGATACGTACTGTGTTCTCTGGATTCTGCTTTTCCTTCATCATTTTCTTTTTGTGCTTTCGTTTTTATTTGCTTCAACTCTCCAGATAAAAACTTGTCATCCCATATCAAACCTGATGAACCTTGTCTTCTGAAAGATATTTCAGACCTTTGCAAACCAGCCATATATATATATATATATATATATATATATATCTCCTCTCTCTCTCTCTCTCAGAGATGATCTATCTATCGATCCTCTAGCTAGGCGGTTATTCTCTCTGTGGTTGTGGAGATTATGATGTTATTCGATGTATAGTGTACGTTTGTTGAGAAATTTAAGGGCACCTATAGGATTATGAGTTTAGTCATTATTCATATATATATATATATATATATATATATATATATAAAGAGAGAGGATATATAATGATAAATGAAGAATAAAAAAAAAAGGAGAGATTATAATAAGATGGCATCTACTTGGTTAAAGCCAAATTCCAGGATTATCCCTTGGAATTTCTATCATTAATAAACTTTCAGATATATCATTGAAGTATAAATTAATGTTTAGCGGATGCAAATAAATTATAAAAAATTAAAGGGAGAATTACACTCATCTTTTTTGTAAATAGGTTAAAATAATAGAGATTTCTATTGTATTTTCAGAAATAACACCAATCTTATTCCATAATTTTTTAACAATTATATTCCTATACAAATTTTTTGAATTAAAAGAATATTTTTTTTATAAGTAAAATTAGAATAGATTAAAGAAGCAAAGTTACATAATTATAAGAGGTATACCTCATATAAAATTCTTAGAAAAAATATGATTATGTAAAAATTTGAAGTAATTTTTGTAATCACTAAGTGTTATAAAAACATGCAAAGAAGAGATCGGTGTTATTTTTTAAAACACAAAAAAATATATATTATTTAACTTATTTATAAGCAGTGAATGTAATTTACTCAAAATAAAATGATGTTGACCACGAAGGAGTTGCCATCTGTCACCCACCAACGAAATGCCTTCTCGACATGTGTACCATTTACAGGTGTAATCTACTTTTGCTTGTTTAAAAATGTTTATCCATTGCTTTCAAATAAAAATATATTTTCATTTCCCTACGATATACTTGAAACGTAATCTATTGCAAGAAATTTTTTTATCATAAAAGATATATATGATCCATTCATGATCTTCATTCAGCTAAATTAAAACTCTTACAGTACGTTATAAATCTTAGCATACTAATTATGAAAGCATATACGTACAAATACGGTATTTTTATTTCGTTCTTCAGTTTTCTTCCTCAATTCAACGTATTGGGTTTTGACTAATATTTAAGCACCATTCATGCTCTTCATTCAGCTTCTAACAATCCACTTTCTTGTATTTTTATACTAAAAACATAAACTACCCCTCTTTATACTGAATTAATTATAAATATCTAAACTCAAATAAACCCACTCTCTGTTGGTACGTGACTGTTACATAAAATTGCCCTCTTCGTATATCAGTTCCACATTTGAATATATATATATATATAGAGTAATGATTTCTTGCTCACCGGTGAACAAGAAATTCATCTACACCAAACACAGTAACCGTTAGATGTGATTGATATAAAAAAGGCAATTACTAAAAAAAAAACTTAGCAATCACATCCAACGATTAGTATATTTGGTGTAAATGAATTTTTTTGCTCACCGATGAGCAAGAGATCATTAATATATATATATCAGTTCCACTGCGCCAGGCTCTCCATGGATAAATATTGGGCCGCATTTATGAATGCAAATGTTTGGGATTTTGTATAGGGCTAAGTTTAAATTACTCTTCACCTCTCTAGAGTTGGGCTGGCCATTGGCCATGAATTTTAGGCTAACGCCTGTTAGTTCATATTAACTTCTAGGGCTTTGTAAATATTTACATATTAATACAATTTCATTTAACCTCCAAATGAAAATAAAAAAAGGTTGGATTTAACCAAACCATAGGATCCAGCCAAAAACGGCATGTTCTTTAGGAAAGGTTATGCATGTGATATTCGTGTGATGTTACATTAATTCATTTCAGGTTGAAATGAATTAATTTTCTATTTATATTCCTATTGTTTAAAAAGAAATATTGAGTTATTATAATTAATAAATATTAACACATGTGACAAAATAGTAATATGACCTCGTGCAGGTAAAAGATAGCTTACCACATTATATAGGTACTCAAATTATATATATATATATATATATATATATATATATATATAAAGTAAACCAAGATTTGTTAATCATTACTATTTTCTCTTCTTTTAAAGTAAAAAATAAATGATACGACTCTTTCTGTTGTAGAAGTTAATTAAAAGGGTAATGCTACTCAGACAGAATTTTTAAGCAGAATTCATAAGCAGAAACTTTTAGAATCATTGGATGCGTGGGGTCCCACCACATACACTCACCACATGCATCCAATGATTCTAAAAGTTTTTGCCTATGAATTCTGCCTAATGTTTCTGTCTGAGTAGCATTATCCTAATTCATACTGTGTATTATAGTTAGACTTGTCCCACGCATGTGGCTTGCAGGGGAACAAGTGACGATGATGGTGTGTGAATTGAAGTGTTGTTTGGTCTCCTGTTGAACAGAGTTTGCAAATTACATAGGGTTATCCTTTTTATAGACTTCTCAATGGTAGCTAGTGACTATACTCACTATTCATTTTACTATAAGTCTACCCCTCTCCGTGCACAAGTAGGGTGTCACGAGTGCACAGGGGCATATTACCATGTGGGCGAACTGCATGAACTCAGAAAGGAGGTTGCCCCTGCGTAAGCAAACCAACGCCAGACGTTGTTGGGGGCATGTCACCTCGCGACAAGATTTGAACATGAAAGGGTTTATTAGGTTGAGATGTGGAATGAATTTTTATTCTTTTCCATTTCAAGTCATTTCCACTTTAATTTTTCTACCAAACAAAAGAATGCGTGAAATGAACATTCTATTTCATTCCTACATACCAAACGTAATATAAAAAATTTAGGAGTGATAAGTGCTAGAGTATGAATTTCTAAGTCATATTACCTATGATCCATGAAATTACTCCACTTTACTCACCAGCCTCTAATGATGTATCTCAATTTAAGCATAGAACATTGATAAACAAAAAAACAGTTCCATGAAAAGTAAGTTCTATATATTTGAGGGTGAACCTTGACACAACAGTAATATTGTTACATTAAAATTTGG
This sequence comes from Cornus controversa, assembly GCA_026545225.1. Taxonomy (NCBI): domain Eukaryota; kingdom Viridiplantae; phylum Streptophyta; class Magnoliopsida; order Cornales; family Cornaceae; genus Cornus; species Cornus controversa. The sequence continues at coordinate 61,233,633 of CM048851.1, read as the reverse complement.
AGCTTATGGGTTCGAAACGGAAGGTAAGATTGCAATTCAGACTCCAAAATGACTCGAGTCTCGTACACTAAGTTAGCCTTTTTATAATTGAGAATAGTTTGGTTTTCACATCTAAGTAACATGGCTATATATTCATCACTACAAAAAGTGAAATTGTAAACCTACCATTAATTACTTCATTTATGAATGTCATAGTAATAAAAATACATGTCTCGCAAGACAAAAATTTTAACTTGCTATCCTAGGTCTCTGTTTGGCAGACAAATTAAGATTCACTTTTGTGGAAAGGATTATATGAGAGAGAAACCTAGAAAAATAGAGGAAGCTTACAGATGTCAACATTGTTTTATATATTAGTGAAGAATCAAGCTAGGATTGAAAATTTTATTAATTTTAGAAACTTAATTTATCTGATACATCATAACATGACAAAAAAAAAAAAAAATGGGGCCAATTTGATGATAATGTTTTACGAATATGGGTGGGTGCAGAGAGTCCTTTTTTAATCTTTTGTCGGAATGAAATGAAAATGCATAAAAGTAGGTTGGGCTTGCTAATTACATTACATTACAAATATGGTATAAGCCTGCAAGCAAGGAGTAGCCAAAGTAGGGTGCAATTCATCAGTCTGAGTCATCTCGAAACAGAGTGTAAAGCTTCAGCTAGTGATGGATGGACGAGGAAGACTTGAAAAATATACTCCATATAACAGAGCAGTTGGAAGAACATTCCCTTGTGATGATACCTAACAAGTAATAACAACAATTAACAATCCCACCCCCAGACTCGATATTGAAAAAAGATGCATCTGAATTGACTTTCAAGGCAACCAACCCACTTGAGGACAATTCCACTTGAAGCGTATTACGTATTGATAATTGATCTAACTAATGTTCAACTGATTAGACCTTGTAGCCATCATCTACATATTAAAATCATTGGTTACTACTCCAAATTTGTAGGCTATATATATATATATATATATATATATATATCTATATATCGCCGAAGCCTAGTGCCTTCCACGCATTAATTCCATTTCTAAATAGTAAATATATTATTGTTAGGAAGGTTGGGTGGTGACAAGACAAATTAAGGTCAAATGTCTCTATAATATGTACTGTACTGTATTAAATGATCATTTCAAAGAGTGCTTTAATTTCATTATATAAGTTCCATGAACCATACAAACTCAAGAATAAAGATTTACTAGAAGAAGAAGCACTTGGAAGCTCCACTCAGTTTTTGTGTGGAAAGGGGCAGATTCTCAACCTAATAAGCTTCATAATAATTACCTGGATCATCAGTTTCAAGTTTGAACTAACAGATAAACACACAAACACATAATTAATGGTTTGATCACTTCTCATCACAACTCATAATTAATAACTAATGACTTGAATAAACATATACAGGTACATACTCAACAATATCTTTTTTTTATTTTTCATTTTTATTTTTTATCAGTGGACTAACGTGAGGAGCTGATTCATCGATCAGTTATCTATGTATGACTTGAGAAGGACATGAATTGTTGTAAATTATAGTGGTAAATACCAGTCCTTGTTCTTCAGACTAATCCCATGTTGTTAATTCTAGTAGTAACCCAGTCCTTGTTCCACAGAGAGTACTACTCCTGTCTCTAATGATTGTCCTAGAAACATACAATTTTAATTTTGTTCAATTATTTAGTACGAACCAATGGCAAAGATGCTGTGGTAATATACAATATATATATATATATATATATATACAGGATATGTGTTAAATATGGCCAATAAGTAGTTTATCATGACTGGTTAGTCAGCTTAAGACAAGAATGAGTGGGGTCATCAACTCATCATGCAAAGGTGTCCTATATGACATAATAATTCCCAAGATTTTTTAGCACAAGAATGGTAGTTGTCGATTACTTTCATAATAACAGGGATTTAAAAACACTGATAAATAGACTCTGACTCAGTTTTTACAGCAGACTCAGTCGTTTCTTTCTGATTCATGCCATATTGCCATGTGCCATCCTTATCATGTCTCAAGGATACAAATAATTCAGGCCAATGTGATAAGTGCCTGTCTTTTTATATATTTGTGTGTATATATATATATATATATGAAAGATTTTTTTTTTGTATTTTTCAGAATTGAATATAATAATTATAGTTTCTGTCGGTAGAAAATGATGCAAGGGCAAAAGCTGATAGGGTGACAATCATGTAGATTCTTTTTTTAAACATTTTCATGATCATTGGACATCCTATATTACATGGTGTATGAGATCAATTTTAATTTGGAGCATCATCATGCCCCAAATATCCGGTTCTTGATGTTAGCTTCTTGTTTGTTCCTTCAAAGAACTTGGTTTCGGGGCTGTTATATAACTGTATGGTTTGGAATTTAGTTTTTGTTGAACTTTGTTAAGTACATATGGTCTTCTGACTCTTTTTTGTAGGGAACTGAGAATAGAGAACCAACTTGTGTTTTGTTTGGATCCTTACACTCAATTCCCAATTTAAGGAAGTTACTGGTTTTTCTGTTTTTTTTTCTCTTCTTGTTTGCATCTTTGGAGATTGGTTCATAGACAATTGATCAGAGGAGTGTTCAAGGTTTTAGTGATGAGTTACAGAAAAGCCCATGGAATTTTTCTAGTTTTAAGAAGTGATTTTGGTTTCAAGGGAGTGATTTTTGGTGGCTTCACATAATATATTGCTTGCCAGTGAAACTCATAATCACAGGATACATACATACATACATATATATATATATATATATATATATATATATATATATGTAAACACACACAAATTATCACCAGCCAGGTTTCTTAAGTATAGTCATTTAGAGATGTTTGATGTATGCATGGTAATGTCCTTACATACACTAAATTGCCCACTAGTTATAGTAGGAAATGTAAATAAGAATAGGGTTTATCATCGAACAAGATCTAGTCCATCTATGGCTATGCAGCTCTCTTCAGCACTAGCACAAACAGACGAGAGTGGAAAGTTACCAGAATCAAAGAAGATTGCAAACTCACGTACAGTTCTAACAAGACATCAGATCCCTAATTCTCTGCTTAGCCAATCAGATTCCGTAGGAATCATTGGAGGAGTATCTGTGTTTTCTACTCTAATTTTCTTGGAAAAGCTCGTTTGGTGGAGTACAAGAGATGGTGGAGAATGCATGCCTTTCGTGGTCTGCAGTGATCCGGCAATAAGCAGAGGACTTCCATTTCAAAGTTCATTTCTTCGTGTCAATGGCAAAGATGCTCGAAATCACTTAAATCATGAAATCATAGTTGAGAATTTGAGGCATAAGAGGGCATTTCTCGAGCAATCTGGAGCTCGTTGCATTGTTATGCCGTGCCACATGTCTCATGTGTGGCATGGGCAGGTAGCCGAGGGATGTTTGGTACCTTTCCTTGACGTAGGTGAATGTGTTGCCAGGGAGCTCAAAGAAGCAAAGCTGAGGCCTCTTGAAGCCGGAAGTAATGTGCGGATTGGGGTGCTTGCCACACATCCAACTTTAATGACTGATGTTTATCAGGGGAAACTACAGAGTCAGGTATTCTCTTTTCTTTTCTGGTGCAAGACTGTGGATACACACACACACACACACACACACACATGCATGTGATTTAAGTGCATTCAAAGACCATCCATAAATGCACTTTATAAATGAACTTTTCTTTTCTGTGAAGCTTAGATTTATATATCTGCCATGTTTCACCAAATGGCTTCAAATACCAATATATATATATATATATATATATATATATATATATATACCATCTAAAGTTACTTAGAAGTCTATGCAGACTGCAGACAGGAAAAGATTTTTATATCTGTACCTAGTTATGTCTTTACTTGGTGTTGTAATTAATTCTCCAGGGGTTTGAGGTTGTGCTACCAGACAAAGCAACTATGGAGCACATAGTAATACCTGCAATTGAAGCACTGAATATGAGGGATATGAAAGGGGCAAGAAATCTTTTAAGGATTGCAATTCGGGTTCTTTTGGTGAGAGCAGTGAACATTGTCATCTTTGCTTCTGATGAATTCCGGGGTCTTTTGCCCGGGGATGATCCTCTTCTTAAGAAATGTATCGACCCCATGGATGCTTTGGCCAGGTCAACTATAAAATGGGCAAAATCTGCTAAAAAGGTACATATGCAAACTTAATATATAGGAGCTTAAACTGGTGTATATCATATCATTTTATTACAAGCAATATGTAAAATAACTTCTCTCGCCCTAGGGAGGGGGGGAGTAATCCATGTATTGGAAAAACTGTGGCCACCTTGTTTAATATTTTTTGTGTCAATGAGAATTTGTCATGAGAAGAAAAAATAACAAAAAAATATCATCAGTCAAGTTCGATTTTTACTGGGCTCAAAATGCATATTGCCTGTAAGTTAGATACGCCTTTATTTCAAACACTAAGCTGCTGATGGATTCAATTTAGTAAAGTGAGTGCATTTCATTTCATGAACTAGGATGCACAGCTAAAACAGTCTATATGTTTTGGTGTCAAGCTATTTAGATTCATGTTCAATTATCAACTGAAAATGCTATTCAAAACCATTTTAACAGGATCACCATCAGTTCGTTCATTCGATGACTAATACTCGTATAAAGATCACACTGTCCTCAGTGTGTCAAAGTGTCATCATATATATATATATATATTCATGGGAAAATTAGATTTCAGTGACCAAAATTGAAAAAATATTACTATTTAATGACCTTAAACTCAATAAAAGGTAAATAGTGACCAAACTTAAAAAATAATTGCTAATAAGTGACCATTTAATCTTAAAGCCTAAAATATCCTTCATTCTGTCCATAAATCACCATCTTTTCTTCATTTTTTTCAAACCCAAATATAAAAAATTTTAAAGAATCCAATGACTTGTATACAATATATGAACATATATACATTCTAAAGAAGATATAATTTATATATATATATATATATATATATATATATATATATATATATATTCTTGTATATTAATATCTCATTAACAAAAAAAAAATCATAATTTGGGTACAATTAATTATTAATAAGGAATATTGGAGGATATGAATAGACTTGGCTAATAAACATATTACTTATTGCCTTATATCTTTCTTTTTTTTTATATCAGGTATCCCATAGTTAATTCATTTCAAGTTATAACTTTTACTGTATCTTTAGAGTCCTAAAATCTACCAAAGAAAAAAAAATCCATATATGCACATGCATTAATTATAAGATGAATATATATGTCTAAATATATATATATAGAGAGAGATTCTCTCTCTATATATACTTTCTTTTCTAGAATCTTTGTATGTCTTTTGAAGATTTGATATTTAGAATTGAGATTGGAAAAGACAAATAAGGGATTGAGAATTTCTAAATAAAAGTAGGGTATTTTAGACATTAAAGTTAAATGGTCACTCATTGGCAATTAATTCTCAAGTTTGGTCACTATTTACCTTTTATTGAGTTTAAGGTCACTCTAAATCAATTTTTTTTAATTTTGGTCACCAAAATCTAATTTTCCCTATATTCATTGAGTTGTGACATTTGAGTTCTTTGTTCTATCCTTGGAACTCCTGTCTTACCATAACAGTTAGTGGAATTAGGAAGGCAACCCATTAGGGAAGCAATTACTTGGTAATTTCAGGGAACATGTGATAAACAAGTTCCCTACTCTTGTTTAAACTAGTGTATATCATATGTGTTTCTGTATTTCTAATACACTACTCTTGTTTTTTTCTTTTTTTTTCTGTTTTTTTTTTTGGAAATGCAGTGCCCTATACCATGGGAAACATGTGATAAACAAGTTCCCAACTTTTCATATTCAGATATGTTTGGTAAATACTTGCAGCATTTCTCATTCATTTTTTGATCACTTGGATATAATTTTTGATACATTTCATTTGTAAGAATTTCTCATTCCATCACTTAGTATTGTGTTTGAGAGCACCGAATCGGCGATTTGCAATTGAAATTGGAAAATTTTCTCTATTTCTAAATCCAAAGCGTCGATTTAATGCTCCGAAACGAAGTTTTATAATTTTCTTGAATCCCATACTCATTAGTGGGGATTGTTTTTCCACATCCCATATCATTACTCATTAGTTGGAGATAAGGATTCAATTCTAATCATTATTGGGAAAAAGAAAGAAGGTGTGGTTTAGGTGGTTTGAGAACATTAAAAAAAGTAAGTGCAATGGCCATTATTCTTGGCATTTGATGCAGACATATATATGTTATTGGCGCGTATTAGTGCACATATACAATAAGGAATCAAAAGGTTTTTTTTATCTTGATTTGCTTGCTAAACCAAAATTCCAGTTATTCAGAAATGGATGTTAGAGAAAAATCGGTGTCTCAGATCGCAAGATTTTTTCCTGATTTCAACGCTCTTGTTCCAGTCTCTTCACAAGTGCTTAGGGTGTCATCATCTTCTGTTGTTTCTTGTTTTGAGACTTTCTCTGCGTTCTTGATTGTTGGGGATCTATGTATTTGATTCTTCTTCAAGTGTGTTTATAATATTTTTTTTTAATCTGTTATTAATAAAATCCTTCTTTTTTAACCAAACAAGAATCCTAATTGAAATCTCAACATGAAAATATATATATATACAGCATATAAAGGTATATTAACAGAGAGTTATGTCAACAAAATAGTGAAAATTACAACTAGAGGCCAACAAGAAGGTGAATCACATATGGATGGGCAACATTAATTATGACAGCACCATCCTATATCTTATTTTCCCCACGCAGCAACATATTATGAAAAATGATAAAGCATAGTGCCCTCTTTATAAATCATAATCAAACAAATGATTGGGTGCACTTACAAGTTGGTCAAGCAAGAATCACTACTACAAATTGGACTGAGAACCAGCAGGCTGTGTTAAGCGAGCTTCGACACCGTTCACCTCATCTTGATAGACCCAGGAAGAGATGAGATGATGCGCAATTGCAAAGGGTCCTGGGATGAACATGGTAGCAAGCTCCCCACTTTCCACATTGAAATCTGCGGATAAGTTTTGTCCTTTCTCTACTCCCTTGCACATCTGGTCTACCTTGGCCATTGCTGTTATTTGTGCTTTCTTGTATTCAGCAAATGTCAAGGCTTTTCTTACATCTTCTCTACTGTGCCATTGAGCATCTGACAACAGAAATATTCAAAGGAAAGCAAATTGTTTTGTTTGTAAGAAAATGCATAAATTTAAAAAAGATTAGTCAAGTTCAACAGCATTCCAAGTGTTCAACGTACCTTCCAACTCTTCCTTCTCCACATTTATCTCAAGTGATTTTGCATATGCAAAGAAGCCCACCATCAACTGGCATGGCATGCTATTTGGTCCAACTGACAACAAACAAATTTACGAGGATAATAAATACAAATACATATATATATATATATATATATATATGAAATAAATATATATATTTACGAGGATAATAAATACAAGAAACACTGATTTCCTCTTGTGCCATTAAAGGTTAAAGGACCGTCAAAGCAATAAAATTCTATGACGGCAAAGATAATGCTGTTTATACAAACAGCATATGGCTCTGCCAAATCATAAAACCAAAGGAAATTATTTGATTGATTAATATTCAGAAGGAGGCCTCCATTTGCCTTCTATATTTTGTGTTGAGTAGAAAACTTTATAAGAATGAGGAGCTTCTACTCATGGAAATTAATAAAATATTTCTTATAAACAAATATTTTCGGCCATCTTCTTTCTCATCATCTATTAAGCTTTCATTGTAGGTGTTTTCACACTGTTGAGCTATCTTGAGCTTTGTGGGGCAACTATAACCCCCCACCTGCAATGGACCTGCCTTTTTTTCCTTTGCAATGAAGTTAATTAGTTATCAAATAAAATGAAATTAAGCCAGAGCAATCAGTACAGATATATAGTTTGATTTTTAAGAAAAATGAAATAATTTTCATAAATATGTCACCTACCTAACATATTTTTTCCTTTTTCTTTTAAGGAAGATCACCTAATTTAGACATCAACTTTCCGACAAGTATAAATATTGAAGGATTGAGATAATAAAAAATACAGTTGAAGGAAATGAAGCATCTAGCAAAAGTGATACCAGGCCATGGCTGAGAACTATGATAGACAACTTCTCCCACCTCAATACCAGTCTCCTCCCATGTTTCTCTCCTCACTGCCTCTTCCAAGCTTTCTCCTGGCTAGTGATGAAAAAGAAAAAAAGAAAAAGAAGAATAAAAAACCACGAAATTATTTAGTAAGAGAGAAGAAAAGAGGGAAAAAGCATTAAAGAATCTTGCTAATCCAGTAAAAAAAAAAAAAGAGACAAAAGCCTGATAACTTCCTGTAAGCAATAAAATCTTCCAGTAACATTGCCATCAAGAATAAAAGAAATGAAAGAAAATGTATCACATAACTAAAAGTTCACTAAACAAAAGAAAATGGAAAATATGGTTGCGTGGTGGAGATTAGTCACCAAGAAAAATAAGCTACTCATTAATGATTGCTCTTTTTAAAAAGATAATCAAATGATGGGAGGTTTATGATTTCACAAGAGCATATGTAATGTAAAACAGTATTAAACTCAGCCAAGGTACATACCTCTATGAAACCAGCTAGGCAACTCCACATCCGGGGCACAAATCTTGACTGTCTACTCAAAAGTGCACGATCATTTTCTCTATCAATGACTAACATGATGACAACCTGTTCTAAGGTCACATGAGACACATAAGAAATGTAGCAGTTGATGTATCCAGTGCATAAGAATTGGAAATGTTGCTTAAACATGAGAAGGCTAAGAATCACCTTACCGGATCAACACGTGGATAGATCCTCTTTTTGCATGACTCATTTGAGCATTGCTTCCTTCTCCCAGCTTCCTTTGGGACTGTTCTTTCTCCACAATGTCCACAAAAACGTGATATGTTATGCCATTCTAGAAGTGCCCTGGCCTGATCAATTGCCAAACCAGAGAACATATAACTCTCAGGAAAAATAAAAATGCATATTACATGTGAAAGCTAATGAGTATTATCCTGAAGGGTGAAGGTGTAGATATGGCTTAAAATGTCTAGCTATGCGGTTATGTAGAAAACAGCAAAATGCAGACAGTTGGGTGGGGGTGGAGGGGGGGAACAAAATCTCAGGTTTGACTCTTCCCATGGTTACCTAATACACGTGGTTTGAGAATAATTATATGCATCTGTATGGAACACTTCGACTCAATATATGCTAAAGACACCTTGGCACCCTCCCCAAAGAAATTGATATAACTGACGATCAGAACCTAATTTCTAGTTCATGCTATTGAAAAAGGTAGCCTTAAGGCATGAGGGAAACACCCACCAAACCTCATGCTTTGAAGCATGGCCCTTTAAGTAAAGTCTCAAGAAATAACCACGCACTAAGCCTTAAACAACAGCATCATGCAATTTTGGTGGGACAGGGGGCAATGAACAATAAGCCTATCACATTTGTTGCCAACCAAGCATTCACCCAGTTTTAAAAGATATTAAATTATCGCTATTACTGGAAGATAGTTGTATGATTAAAATTTAGCAACATATACAAATAAAAACACACATTGAATTGCCCAACTTCACATATGATGTGCTTTAGTGCATTGTCCTTTCCTTGGAACCTTGGTGATATAAAAAATTTACAAGCCAAAAGTCAAGGGCTCAATGATTGATATTCAAAGTTAAGCATATCTCAAGCTGGTAAGAAAGAACTAGGATTACAATAGGTAGCTAACAGTTACTGTAGAACCTTTAATGTAAGCCATACAACACAATCCTTGAAATACATCTCCCACAAGCTCCCATAAAAATTGATAAAACAATTCAATATTACACTGAAGCCGAACAAAATGAGAAAATCACAATACGGAGTTTGGAGAAATGCAAACAAGAGAGCATTAGTTCAAGGAATAAGGACTTGATATGACTAATATGTGCATATTTTTTCATTTTAAGGTCATCTGTGTCTATTGTGTTGGCTCAAATTCCTATTGTGATTAGGTTTCTATTATAGAGTTGTATCTTATTAGGTAATTTCTTAGTAGATAAGTCTTGGTCTCAAGGAAGGAAAGTTCTTGTTAGCCAAGTCTTGGGTTCTAAGAAATTGTAATCCTTGTCTATCAAGGAATTGAGTTTTGGGCTCTATAAATAGTTACCTATCTTATAGGTTAAGATTTATAAGAAGAAAAGATGCAATACTCTCATTGTATTTGAGAGGCCACTCTTATTGTTTTGAGAGAGCAACTCTTGCGTAGAAGTAATACTCTTATTCTTTTTGAGAGGGCACTTAAAGAGAAAATTCTTGTTTAGAATTTGTGATTTCCTTTTGAGTGAGATTGGATGTATAAGGGTTAAGGATTGAGAGTTGAGTTTATTCTTGATACAATTCTTCAACTTTTACCGTTACAATCAATATAGTGAAATCGGGCTCTCCGTGGACATAGGCTTGTTATCCTAACCACGTATAATTCTTGGTGTGTTTCTACAAATTTCTTCGTGCTTGTTTACTTATTACTACATCGTAATATTTGGTGGTACGTGATTGGAGGCTTGTTTCTCAACAATGTCTAGCCATTTAAGGATTTAAATAGACAAAATGAATGCAATATTAGCCATCTCACAGAAGGCAATATTCGTCCTCTAAGAATTATACAACCATATCTACATGACTTTGTAAATTGAACACTATTTTATTCACTTGAAATTACACCATCATCTTATCATCGCCTTCCTTGATACATTAACTTTAGGAAGGATTCAGGTGCATCCTTGAATTTGAATGGTCCCATCAACATTTAACATAAAATTTCAATATAGACAGATCCATTTAAGAAATCGGAAGCCATCTTATAAATAAATCAGTTAGGGAACCTAACAGACATCAAATGCCATGAGTGCAATCAATACCTTATTTACCCGTTTTTAGATGAACTTTCACCTCAAACGGAAGTGTAAAGGAGCCATTCAACTTTAGGGGGATGTCTGAGCACACCCCTAAGGTATTAAATTCCAGTTATTTCCCCTATGGGCCCTAACAATAACTACGGGCACTTGGATGCATCATTGGATCTGAATGAACATTTTACATAGATTTCAATGAAGAAAATTGTCATCTTGGATAGATTCATCTAAGAAATTGGCATTGATCTGATATTTGAAAATTTTGAAAATTCTGCTATTTCAAGTTGCAATTGAATATAAGTATATGACCAGTTACCTACTTTCTCAATGATCCCATTTTGCGTGATAAAAAAAAATTGTTGTGGAAACGTTCAAATTAACTGTTTTAGTATAGGATGATAATTGATTCTGTGTTTCGACGAATGCAACACCGCATCATGAAATGTAATGGTCTCTGGGCTAAAGCTGAGTTCCACACATATTCATAAACACCTTAAAAGGCTTAAAACAAACATATGCACCTACTTAATATACAACATTAACCACTCATCCACATATGTATTTATACTTACATGCCCGGCAACAGCCAGTTCGCCCATAGTTCTAGCATCGGCCCAATCCGTCGCAACCATCAAAGTCCTCAACTCAACAAAGCAAAGCTGCCTAGTACCCAATTCATTCACCAAACTATTAGCATCAGACACATCGATTGCCCAATAAACAACATCATCCTCTGACTTGGAACCCAAATAAACCAACGAATCTTCATTCAAACGAACCTCAGAATTCTCCAAAAAAAGTCTACAATTACCCAAATTCAACCAACCCAGATGCCAATTTGGTGCGGAATCAGCTACCGAACCGGCTAAAGGTCTGCCCTTTCTGAAGGGCAGTACCTTGAAATTAGGGGAAGATGGTTCGTGGGTGTGCCCTAAAAAGAGGGTTTTGAGGGTTTGGAAGGCAGAGTTGGGTGAAAATGGGTCACGTGGATTTGGGGTTTTGGATTTTATTGGGTTGCCCGCAAAGGCATGAGAGTTGAGATTTATGGACATGGTGGAGAGGAGGAGGTGGGAGTGGGGTCTTGCTAGGGTTAGGGTTTGGAGAGAGAGAGTTTTAGACAGAGAAAGGAGGGGAGAAGTGACTGATGATGAGGCGAGGAAGAAGAGCATCTCTGTGTTCTTCCCATTGGCTGGTTTGAAGGGAGAAAACGGAGAAGTTTAGGTGATGGAGTCAGTTGGTTGGGCCATGGTGTGAGGCCCACTTCTTGCTGTCATAAAATAGACCACATAACAGACCAACCATGCAGAAATTGGATGGTGGCTGTCAGCCTGTCATTTGGTTAGAGCTTCAGGTATTGCCGTATTGGCCCAAATTGTTTAGGGCTTTAGTAGATTTCGCTATCTGAAGCCCAGTATTAAGTCCGAACATTTCTTGTACCCTAGAGCTTTCTTTCTTGGCTTGGATGGTCATATATGTGTAGTGTGTGTGTGTGACACTCTATGATTAAAAACATAAGAAAGAGAAACAGGGCTTCACTACTTTAGAACAGGTTTGGCTGTCTGGAGCCCAGGAGATATGCTGTGGAACTAGTTCACATGGACTTGGGGGGCTGTCTCACATTAACAAAGCATATAATAAAAGCTAGCTTAGAGTTAGAGGAGGCAAGAATCTTTTGAAAGTTTTTTTTTTTTATCAGGAATCTTTTGAAATATATATATATATATATATATAGTGTAGGGGATGACAATATTGATTCTTAGCCTCCTTTTTAATCAATGAGATCATATCAGTAGTTCAGCACATATGCAACATGCCCATCAAGTCAATGGAGGGAACTTAAAATGGTTTACAAATTTGCAATGGTCTTAATTAATTAAATGAGTTCATCCTACAATCCTTCTTGCAATTAACAGCGTTATAGCCTATGAATAAGTCTCACTGTAACAAAAATAAGCCTATAATGGTGTTTATGGTCGCCAGTTCTATTTAGTGTAAAGGGACATATTAATTCCAAAAGAAGAAGGAAAAAGAATGTTTGGTTGACTCACTATGAGCTTGGCATTGCATATGTGCTCATAAAGCAGAGTATCTGCTTCTTATATGCATAACTGTTTACTTCTTGGAAAGTTAGTGCTGAAAGTAACCAAATTTGTTGCTCCAAAACTGGAAGTGAAGGACTAGTAGAGATTCTTTGAATATATATATATATATATATAATAGTGGTGGTCCATTCACACACTGGATTAGAGAGAGATATTTTTGGAATAGTGAAGGGATTTATGATTAGCTTCATGTCAGAACACCTTTCAGTACCATACAACAACAATGTTAGAACTTGATCTTCTTAGCGAAAGACATGGCTATGCTTGCGAAAATGGTTCATCAAACATGAATGTAAAGCTTGCAACATTCAACGGGAAAGGAGAATTAAGAGAAAAAAGCAACAAAATGGAAGGTGTTAATTAGAACATTGGAATTGCATAGAACATGGAATTAATACTGCTACACGTTAATCACTCATAGTTCATTTTCGCTAGAATGCACCACCTGAAATAAAAAAACAATGAATGTCTTAGGAAAATGCAATGAAATAGTGTTTGGAAATAATATTTAGCTAAATAGTTTCACAAAATACACCATTAATTGCCTATGAAGATTGCTTACCAAAATCTCTTGGTGTTTTGCATTTAAAGCATTCTGTCCTACTGGCATAATTGTGTACTCCACATCCTAGTCTGGCCAAAATTCAAAATGCACTGGTATAATTAGATTGGAAAATATTCACAATATGCATGAGGAGAGTGTGCCCTAATTTCTAGCAGCTTCAGTTTTAGGAAATAATATATGTTATCCAATTACGTATCAGAATATTAATTTGCTTCTACACATGCATTATGGTATTATTAATTAGTCGATCTATTGTCATCTGTTTGATATAAAAACTGTATGTGATTGTGATTGTGATTGTGATTGTGAACTCACCTAGTGCAAATCCAATCACCAGTTTTCCATCCAGGAACGGCACTGCCATCGGCATATAAACAAGCTCCTGCACCCACTATGCCGCCACCCTCATACCCGAAATAGTCATCTTTTGCTGCACCACACCTATAGCAGCTAGGTCGGCTGGCGTAGTTGTGTGCTCCACAGTTCATGGCGTTGCAGTACCAGTCCCCTGCCAAGACTTCAGTCCTGTTTATGCCATATGATGACATATCAGTAGCCCCACCATATTTAGGGCACTGGCATCGTTGGCATGAATCCCTTTTTTTGAAATTCAGATGTTGGCAAGAAGGGCACATCCAATCTCCTTCCCTGCTCATTTTCTGTCTCTCTGTCTACCATTAAGATAACAAACAAATAAGAAAAAAATGCTATCACATTTGAATTTCTTTGAAGCAAGATGTAATTCTTGTAAAGGCACTGTTGGAAAACAAGGAAAATATAAGTGCCTATCATTGACCTATCATACACATAGATATATAGATACACTCACACCATAAAGAAAAAAGACAGCATAGAGTTCTCTTGCTACTGGTAGATGAGTTAATTATTAAATGCACAAGAAAATAGTGGCAAATTAAATGCTAAAACACTCAACTATACCCAACTCCTTGCACTATATATGGAAAGGAGCATTTATAAATACACTAACACATAGCCCTTTGTTGTCTTGAAAAATAAATAATAATAAAATCCTTAGCCCTTTCTTCTTGAAGCCAAGGCTCAATAAAGGAAAATTTTCCAAACAAATATTTACCAACTTTGGTGGAAAGGTAGCCAGGAAAACAATTTTTACTAACTTTTGTGGAAAGGAAATGATCTAAAATGCAAAATGAAAAAAAAAAATGAAAAGCACGAGCAGAAGAGGTCACCGCTCACCTAAAGAACAAGAAGGAACCAGAGGAAAAACAGTAGCACTTGTAGTAGTAGTAGTAGTAGAAGAAGAAGAGATTGTTAATGGAGTTTGATGAATGGGTTGGGATGGTTTATATACTTGTTAAGTTGTCGTGAGTGGGATGGGACCCTGAATGCATCTTTTTCAGTTATATATTGAGTTTGAGATGGTTTCTTTAAGATGGGATTACAAAAGACGAAACTTGTCAAAGATTTAGATAAGCTTGGTCTCACTCTTCTGCTTCTTTTGAGGGGTATGGTGTAGTGGGAGGTTTGCTTCTAAAGGCATATATGGACTAATGCTAAGTGCATGCATAGAAGCACAAATTTTTCGAAACAAAAATCCTATATTGCCCTCTTATTTATACTTATTCCCTATGCATTATTTGGGAAAGGAAAGAGGGGCCTTTCAAAAACTATTCTATGCTCTTTTGTATATCCATCCATTTCCAATAAGGTAGTGTATGCATGATCAGGGGAAGATGCTACTTGCAGTGGAAAATTTTCATCCCCCATCTCTCATTCACATGGATGGTCCCATCTTTGAGGATGAAATTGATGCCCACATGAGTGTCAAGTGCATGGGTGGGGTGGGGGAGGGTTCCATTAATTTACCTTGCATATACACCTTCTTGCATGAGTAGGTTTATATAGTCTAGGTGGGATCAAAAGGAAGAGAAACTAGCTAGGGAAATTTTAACTTCTGCTGCTGGGAATCAATTCCTTTTCCTTCATATCCATTGCCAAATTATTTATATTCTTCCTTTTGTCGATTCCTTTATGGAAATAATTCAAAAGTCCATTCCAACACTCACATCTGGTTGCCTTCTTTGTGTCTCCTAATCATTTAGGATTAAAGTCCACGTCTCCAATTTGCCATTCACAGTATTTATGACCTTGTTGGCGGCAAATGTGTGCCGGTGGCCAGTGCAGTGCGTCTTCTTTTCAATGTCTCTGTCACAACGTTCACTGATAACTTAATTTGACAACATTTTAAGACTCATAAAAAGAGAATAATATATATATATATATATATATATATATACACACATCATTTCTCAAGTTTATGTACAGTGGTTGGAGAAAATTAATTTTTGCTAGCTATATGTTTAACAAGTTGTCTTCCTAGAGCCCTTTGATGATTAGAGGCCGCCGGCCAGATATGTATGAAAACACTATTAATTGCCCTGAATATAGTAATAATGCCTTGATGGAACTAAACAATGCATATCAGTTGGCAGAAATTATGAATTTTTATGATCAGTGTAGAGTTGGTCATTTATGTTTCAATTTCACCAGAAAATAAATGAAAACATGTTAATTAATTTGCACTACCAATTAGCATCAATGGCTAACTAAAATTATTTAAGTTGACCTCGCAACTCACAAGTTGTAGCGCACAGGAGGATGAGGATCCTCCTCCAAAGGCATTCTATTCTAAATCGATCACAAACCTCACAAATAATATACTTAATATATTGAAGGACCTATATATATATATATATATGCACGACCAATCAGAAGTTCGTTTGACATTGGTAATTGGACCTACATTTGCTGACATGGCAAATATATATTCGATGCCATGCAAGCACAGATGTTTACGTGTTGACCCAGGATTTGATAAGGAGGAATCCTAATCACCATTTTCAGACAATGAATATTCCACATTATTGTAAAAAAAACCTCAGACAAAGCCCCACTCTTTATTCTGTGTGTGACACTTACTCAAAAGGGGCTCAATAATACTTGAGGAATCCACATCCGAATGGAGACTGAGAAAAATAGCCACTACTTTTGAATATTGAATATTTCACCTTCTTTTAATATGAATTCACATTAAATCGTGCTACACATGGTGAAACAGACACAAGATTTTAAGACCTGAGCTCCACAAGCCATCAACATTATATTTTAGTTGTTTGGTTTATTGTGTGAATCATTTTTCATTGGCATTTCCACTGAGCACAAAACACGTAAATCATGATTTTAACAATCATGTTTTCTACTACTCGTTTCATATGGGTACCTTACGGGGGAAAATTCCCTTTATTTATGCTATTCTTATCATAAAAGTGAGAAAATGACTTGTAATTGCTCTTTATTTGAGACAAAATGTTGCTTTATGGTTGGAGTTTTTGATTACTTTGGTAAATGCTCCACCCGACTAAAGGCTCGTGCAACTATTTGGCCTACTTGGCTTAAAAGAGTTTTAGTCTTTTTTTTCTTTTTTTCCTTCGAAACAAAATCAAACCCAAATTAAGCCCAAAGAAGAATGGGAAAGCAAAAGCTCAAGAAAGAGCAGCAAACGAGGAACACTAAGGCTGATGTAACCTCCACGATATAGTGATGGGCAAGGAATTAAGCACAATCTCTCTCTAACACCACCCTCTGTTAGTTAAGGGTCATGCACATCCAAATTAGTCTATTTCGGGTTTCATAGCTTCTGTGTGTGTGTATATATATATATATATATATATATATATATTGTGTGTTATATATGAGGATATATGAAATTGGAAGTGGATGATGTGGATTGTGGTTTCATTGTAGTAATTGATGAATAGAGTGATGGTTTACTTATTTAACATGTTTAATTGTAATAATTTAATGATTTGGGTGGTGAATTTGACTTAAATATGAATTTTTTTTTTTAATTCCTAAAAATTTTGAATTTGGGAATTATTGAATTAGATCATGGTTGGAGGAGATTTTTGATTCAATAGGTAGATTGAAGCATGGAGAGTGGGTTGGGGTTGAATTTGGAGTGGATTTGTGGTTTTCGGTGGCCGGAATAGCGGTTGAAAGATGCTGTCGTGAAATATATATATGGGGAAGATGATGGATAGTAGGTGAGTTCTACCCTACGCACGCCGTCGATCACCGTCGCCGAGACACCTATCTCCGTTGATCTCCAGACTCACGGGAAGATAACAGAACTTAAAGAGAGAGAGAAACTCATATATACAGAGAACTTATGGTTTATACTCTCTATATCCTCTAGAGAGAGAAATATTACAATCACGATGGTTTTTTTTTTAGAGAGAGAGGATTTGTTGACGATGGCATGCGTAATGTCAAATTTATCATATCAAGAGCATTTAAGAGACCCATACGTCAACAAAAGATGTCTACCGTCCGGTTAAATATAGGAGGGTATAATAGTAAATGCACTTCACCAATTAAAAATAAAGGGTCATTAAATTTGACACAAGTATTCCCAATAAATAAAAATTAAGGAAAATGTTAAAGCATTTTACCCTAATATATATTAGCCAAAAAATTTATATTTTGTGCTCAATAGGGAGTAACTTTTTATAATTAGATGGATCAAGTGAATTAATTAATTAAACTCCTTGAACTATCTTTTCTTTTTTTAAAATTTCTCTTAAACTATCATTTGGACACTTAATTTCCTGAACTGTCTTCTCTATTTACAATAATTCCAAATCGTTAAATTGTCATCTAAAATCTAATCTTAGATAACACACATGACCTGATCCAAATTTAAAATGCCAAAAATACCTTTATGATTATTAAACTCATTATATATGTAAATACACATAAATACACCTTATATCTCTTAGCTTCCACAACCAACATATCCTACAAAAGTATACAAACCAACATCCATATGCACATGAAACTAAGTGAAAATGGTTGTCAATAGCATTCAGCCTTTACAACCAACATATTATATTTGCATACAAACCAACCAACAAATAACTGTCAACCATTTCATATGCCAATATTACACAAACCAAATAACAAAACTGATTTAACCACCAAACTAAAAAACAAATTAACATATAACATAAACATGTTATACTTGCACAAACCAATTAACAAAACTGATTTAACCACCAAACTAGAAAACAAATTAACATATAACATAAACATATTATATTTGCACAAACCAATTAAAAAACTAATTTAACCACCAAAGGAGAAAAAAAATTAATATAGAACATAAACATATTATATTTTCATACACATTAAGAGTACCAGTCATTAACATTAACAGGTAGCATCAAATTAAACCAAAGTCAGTCATTACTAGATAACATCCGCATTAAACTAAAGTCAGTCACCACAACCACCAAAAGATTGATCTAACTAAAGGGGCTTATTTACCGATCAAAAGAGCCAAAAAAAAAACATTGTATTTTATCTAATCAAAAGGACTTATTTACCAACCAGAAGAACAAAAAATAAAACATTGCACTTTATCACATCAACGTCAGCTTATCAACTTATCAAGTGACTTGAAAGACGAAAAGTGATTTAACATTTTTTTGTTAAATGATAGTTGACAATTTATTCTTAAGTGTTTGATATAGTTCAAAGGCCCGAAGTTTAGGAAGATTTCTTGCTATCGATAATACTTCAGGAAAGTTTAATTCACTTAACTCATGTATATATGATTGCCTTGATGGTCGAGATAATGGGTTCACATAACATGCATCTTTTTTCCCTTACATGCATAGCATAGTAAAGACATTTCGAGCACCAATCTCAATATATGTTTCATTGATTAGTAGCTGTACACAACAATTATTGGTTTCATTAATAACAAATTAGAATTTGTTTGATTAAAAGTTGTTCTATTGTTTACTTTCATAGCGACTCATGAACAAATGCATAATAATGATCCCGGAGTGAGTAAACCCATGATATTCATATATGTTGTTGTAGATAATGAATTACATATATATGGAATTGCATTGGAGTTACAACTAGGTTTTCTATGGGAATGATCTTGGAATCATGCTTGCTTGAAGGAGTTTCGCCGTGCAGATGCCAAAACGGTCTTGTCCGCCACAATGAAATACGCTGCCCCAGCCACTGCAACCCATTGATTTAGCAAGTATTATTCTTCATTACCAAAAAAATGAAAACAATATTAACTATATATGTGTGTGTGTGTGTGTGTGTGTGTGTGTGTGTGATGAATCTATTTAAATTAGCTAGTGACTGCATGAGATTATGGTAGGTAGTTAACCTGTGGAAATAATGAGAGCTTGAGCAGTGTGATTGAGATTGGCTCTAGCCCAAGGCAGCATCCTCACACTCGCCAACTGCATATATATGTAATGTACAATATATATGTACGTTCCATCAGTTTAAAAGTACTTCCCCTTTTAATTTAATTATATTAAATATGAATGTTACTTCTATATAAAGTGGTCTTATAATATATCTACACATGTAGTCTTTTGAAAAAACAATGTCTAATTAATAGTTTTTAGTATTGACGCCTTGATGTGTATATATATGTATAAGAAGTAGTATTGCAAAAGGTAGATTGTAAAGAAGGAGACTTACAGTTGGTATAGCAGTAGCCACACTAGCAACAACAGCTGCTTTAGCACCAGCCAGAACCCCATCTGCAGACATCAATAGACAAAAATTATATATATATATATATTAAAAATGGATCGAAAAGACAATGTATCAAGGAAAATAAAAATGAATAAAGTCAGCTTCAGATACTTAGATGGGAAGCAAATAAAATGTAAGATATGACAGTGCCCAACTCCAATTCCAATTCCAATTCATCTGGCCAAATCTAAACTCAATATGGTCCACCAATAATCTCTATCAGAACAATATATACACACACACACACTAACACAAATATATACTTACTCTGTGTTACAATAATTGTCCCCAAAAAAAAATGACTCATTTAATTTGAAAAGTCAATTTAAGGTGTTTCAACTTTTAAAATTACCCACAAAAAAAAAAAAAAAAACCATTGGTTGATGAAATAATTAACAATAATTAGTATAAAATTATTTAAGGCAAGGAATTAAGCAGAAAATTTGACCATGAGAACAACGCTTGGCCATGGCTAGTTTTTGATCGAGTGAAGCCAAGCTATTCCTTTCAAGAGGAGAGTGAACCACATTTTTTGCCATTGTAGAGACAGAACTAACTAGTTTCTTCTGAAGCTGAAATAGATTTGTTATGACTTATGAAGGAATTGTTGAGAAGCTTTGTATGAAGACACATTAGGCTAAGTTTGGACATTTATATATAATCATTTTTTGACGGGTGCGTATACGTAGCAGTGTGTGTGACAGAGAGTGGTGTTTTGGGGGCAGATCGAGTTCGACGGTTTCAGTTGATTCAAACGTCGGAGGCACTTAGTTTTCAAATCTGACCTCGGTTTTTATTATGGTCGCTTTAGTTTTGTTGCTATGTCCCCGTTATGCCCCTACTTTTTCAGGGAATTTGAATGGCAGTTAAGTGAGCAACGGTGGATTGTAAGTGGTGAAGTTACTATATGACCCTTATCACTTATTCTTTACCTTATATTTTTAACTGTCAAATTTTAGTGTGATCACAAAAATGACACGGAGTATTAATATACAGAAGGGTGTTATAGTCATCTCAAACCTCCGCAAATTGGGTGGTGTTAATATACAGAAGGGTATTAATACGAATCACCTCACTTTATCCATTCGTGCTTTTTCACCAGCACCGAAATCTACAAGATCGAATTTATTTTAGGTCACACACCTAACATATACAAGTATTACATACATATATATATATATATACACATGTGGAACATGTCTGTGCGTTGCAATTTGTTTAACTGTTTACATAACAGAGATTACAGAGAAGCCACTGGTTTGGGTAAAAGGCAGCCCTTAAAACCGTGGGTAAGTCTTCCATTGCATCATCATCATGTGATGGACTTCCAGTTTCAGATCCAGTGCAATGCACAGTGCGAAGCTCTCATGAGATTGGGGCACGTGTCTGGGTTTCACCTTTGTTCATGGTTTTCGCCTTTGAGTGGGTGACCACTGGCTTGCATGTGCATCTGCCAAAACAATGGATTTCTAGACTATATATTTTCTATTATAAATTATATATATATTTTTTAATAAGTTTCTTACACCTTCTCTTAAATTATTTAGGATTAAAAAATTTTGTCTCTTAAATTTATTTAGTCTTCAAAATTATGTGTCTATAAATAGACTTTTATGTATTATTCATTGTATAAATTCAAATCAAATATACTTCTCTTTCTTTATTTTTAACATGGTATCAAAGTCTACTTCATATTTCGTTGGGGCACCGTTGGGGATGGCACCATCGCCTTCATCCCCGACGGGTAATCATCAAAATAGCTTCAGCGTTATATATATATATATATATATAATGCAGATAATAAAATAAAAACATATGACAACCCAGTTCAAATTCAATTCATCGGATCTCACTAGCATCTGTGTGTCAAAGTTGCTGATTTCAATTAGCTTCTTTTCTGATTTTCAAATCAGTTTTTACTCCAGTGATTAGCTTTTGATCTTACCGTTGCTTCAACGAGTTCATTTTTTTACAACTTCTTTATATGTGTTTCTCAGCCACTATTGGTAACATCACCAGATTGTTTTCAAGAGTCATAACATATGTGTGTCAAAGTTGTTGATTTCAATGAGCTTCTTTTTTTATTTTCAAATCAGTTTTCGCTCCAACGAACAGCTTTCAGTCTTTTTTGCATTATTACAACTTCTTTGTATGTGTTCATAGCCACAGTTGGTTACATCACCAGATTGTTTTCGTGAGTCGCATTCAAGATTTTGTCTCCAAACTCAAGTTGGCTTCATATGACTCACCTTAAGTTTGAGGAGGCTGTTAGATTATATATTTCCTATTATAGATTATATATCTTTTCTTAATAGGTTTCTTATATATTTTCTTAAATCATTTAGGATTGGTTTTTATTATCTCCTAAGTTTACTTAGCCTTCAAGATTATGTGTCTATAAATAAGCATTTATGTATTGTTCTTAAATATCAATTCAATCATATACAATTGTCTTTCTTTATTTTCTAAGAGCGTGTGTGCTCAAGAACACCCATTAGCCAATTTTTTTTTAAAATGATTATTTTGTATTTTCTTTTAATAATACTTTATATTAAAATATTAAAAATAAAAATGACATTTTGCACTATAACTTAACGTTCGTTAAAAATTTATTGTCCGGAAGCGAAATCAGAATAATAATGGCTAAAAGTTCTTCCCATGTTGAATTTGTCCAATCCCCAGGAAACATCACTGTAATTTATCTTTTTTTTTTTTTTTTGAACTTCTAGTGCTCAATTTTAGTCACTTTTAACTTGATTTAGTGTGGATAAACCTAATTAATTGCTTGAATTAGCATCTTTTCACGGAGTTGAATATTAAAATTAAAGATTCACCCCCCATAAGGTTCATGTTTTAAAATGTATTGTGAGAAAATTACTAAAATGCCTAGTTCCATTGTTTGTAGAAATTTTTTTAATTTTTAGAGTTAAATACAATGACCTTCTTTAAGATTTGGCCTAATAACACTAGGGTAAAATTTTTTTAATTTTTTACACTCACCTTCCCTCTAATAGAAACTAGCTAAAAGATGTTATTTTTGAAGGTAATGTTACATTAATACCCTTAATATTTTAACATAAAAAATAACAAAATATATGTGAAGGTGAAATTACCAAATTGTCCATCTTCACTTTTTCATTCTCTCTCCTCTGTGTTCTCTCTTTTCCCTCTCTCCTCTCTCTTCGCTCTCTACTTTTCACTCCCTTCTACCCCTGCCACCATCAGCACCACCCCCTTCTCTCTCTTCTCCACCTTATCCAACAATTCACCGACCTCCCACCGCCACCTTCTCTTTTCTCTCTTCACTCTTCTCTCCTCTGTTGCACTTCCATGTACACATACAAAAATTTATAATTTATTAACTACTCTCCACAATTAGAAATAATCAATTAGTAATAGGTTGCTAATTGCAATTGGATATTGGAGTTGTAATTGACAAGTGGCAGCGAGGGGTATATAATAATGATGGGTAATGGTTTCACTGTTTGGAGAATGCAAAGACACTTGTTTGGATGGTTAGGTTGATACATATAAGGTGGGCAAAGGCATTTGTGTGATAATGATGGGTAACGGGTTCACTCTACTGGTTCACACAAAACCTATGGGAGAGAAAGTAAGAGCCAATTTTAGATTTTACTTTTTTTTTTAAGAAAAATTTTGATTTCAGTTTTTCATTTTATTATCGGCTACGGTTAATGGCTGTGAATGGTATGATTAGAAGTGCTCTGATCTTGTATATATATAATGTGTGTATGTGAAATCTATTTGCATTTGTATTTGATTTTTGTTTGAATTTCATTTCATTCTAGGTATACCCATTAACATATGCAGAATCAATGAGAGAGAATTAATCTTAGTGACCTACTATTAATGGTTGTGAATGATATGATTAGAAGTGCTCTGATCTTGTATGTATATAATGTGTGTATGTGAAACCCATTTGCATTTGTATTTGAATTTCATTTCATTCCAGTTATACCTGGAGTCCATTAACATATACAGAATCAATGAGAGAGAATTAATTTTGGCGAGTAGGATTTTGAGTGAAATTACTTTGTATATGCATATGTAGAGTGTGTGTATAATATATATATATATATATATACAAGACCCTAGTTAGGTCAAACAGTGGAATGGCTTGCAGTGGTTCACAACTGAGACCCAGTGCCTTGGGCCCATTAAGCAGTTGGGTAAAATTGGGTTTAGGAGTACGGGTAGGGTAAACGAAGATGATCAAACACGTGTCCTTTGTTTAAAGAAGCAATTGCTGGTACAAGTGTACAACAAACAAAACAAAACCACAAAAATAAAAAAATAACAAGTCACTCCCATTAAAAAATTTCGAGTAAAGTATAAGAATGAGAAAATTAGCTCTCCTTACTGAGTTTCTTCGAGGCTCAAATGAGTTGGATATATGGATGTCTGCGGATTGGTGTTCTTTTTGACCAATTATGTAAAAGGTTGAAGATTGGCAGAAGTTTTACTTCTTCTCCAATTGGTCTTGAGAGTACTCAGAATTTAAGATAAAAATCTTTATCATTAAACTATCTCTTGGGGTTTAATATAAACCTTAATCAAAATTTTAATATTTTATGGATAATACTTGGGTCTAGCCTTGGGTGGAGAAATTTCATCATCCTCTATAATGTGGTGCGGTAAAATACTGACACCAATTTAAAAATTTTAAAATAGGTCAAACTCGGTAAGTTAACAAACATGTAACAATAATCTCTCATTAATATTAATTAACAAAAATTTCTCTATCATCCCACTTTTTCGTATTTATCTCTCTAAATCTGTAACATATTATGATTCTTTCTATCACTCATCTCTCTCTATATTTACTACGAGATTTGCATCAAATCTTCTTACTTAACCCAACCTCCGTTCATAACCTTATCGTCGCTCCACCCTCTGCCGCCACCATTGAAAAATCCTAATTTTCATATATATGTACTTTATATTACACATATATGTATTTGTAACAATAACAGAAATATAAATATATATATATATATAGGGGTCTATTGGATTTGTTTAGTGGTCGTTAAATTTAATCTAATTGTCACTAGTTAAAGTGTGGATAAAATCTCTTGCTCAGCGATGAGCAAGAGATCAGTACTATATATATATATATATATATATATATATATATATATATATATGTATGGGTCTATTGGATTAACCCATTAAAAATTGGATCTAATATATTTTAAATTTTATTTAATTTTTAATTTTTTTAGAATACTTGTTGGAGCACGTCATGCAGGAGAAGAAAGTTCAGCTACTCAAGATTAAACTCTAAGTATTGTCCATATTTTATATAGTTACTATAATTTTCTATAAAACTTTAGAGAAGTGAATTCCCTCCTGAAATTTGTGCCGTGTCTGATGTCATTTCGGTGCCCGTTTTGAGCACCAAGCGCGGCATAGATTCCCTTTGCACAGATAGGGATACCTGTTCGAGCTTTAGATGGTTAAAATTTTTACTCCTACATGCCAGGAACAAATTGATGATTACACTTTTGCCTTTTAAGTTTTTAACTATTTGTGTTGAAACTTTTATGAAATTTCTCTCATTCTAAAGGAAAAGAAAATTTGAGGGATTATCTTAGCGTGATGGTTTAATTTTGACATATAAACATCATAACACGAGTTTAAGTATAAAACACTATAAAAAAAGCTGGATCTTTAATTTTTTTTCTTCTTGACCATTTCATAATTCTAATTTGCACAATCTATTAAAATTCATTTTATTACTCCGTCCGTGTCGATTAAATTGTTTTATTTCATAATGCCAACTTCTTGAGAAAACATACATTTAATACATTGTCCTGTTTTAAAATTCTAAAAAAATTTAAAATTTAATGTTATCAAGTTGGGAAAATTTTGAAAGTTAAACTATAATTTTGAAAAATGCCAATCATTTTACTTTGACTTTTTAAATGAAATGTAATTTTTGAGATGGCAAAATGAAATAAAATAAAACACTACAATTATTTCAGGCCAAAGGGAGTAACTAGCTAATAGTTTTGATTTTGAGAGTTTAATAGGGCTTCATTTAAATGACGGGTCTTGATGATAAGGAGTAGAGAGGAGATTCATTAGGTATTTGGATCAGGTTGTCTGTGTAATAAGTTATGAAACATGGACACTTTTTTTTAATTTTTTTATGGAGTCATATTCGTATTGGCTAAAGCAGAGTCAGAAATTTTGATATGGGACAAATAAGTATATAATTAAAATTTGAAAAATTTAGAAATTAATTGTAATATAATTTTTTTTTAATATTAGTTAGAGTATATATATTTAGGATAATATAATTCAAAATATGAAAAAAATAAAACCTAAATAAATATTGAGAAAAAATTGATATAAGAAAGAAAATATATATAAAAAAACGATAAGTTGCAAATAAAAAGGGAAGTGGTAAAAAAAATATTGTTAAAAATTAATTTTTCTCCCACAATTGTTTCAATTTTTGAAAAACAAAAATTGAGTGCCTTGTTTTCACTTTGGGAAAAAAAATATCATTATTATCTTGATGAAAGATTAATTAAAAAAGAAAAGTACCATTTTGAACAAAATAAATTATTGCAAGCTTTAATAAAACACGATTATTAGATATAAAATAAAATAAAAACTTTCAATAACTTGTACAAAGAATAGCTATAGAAATTTTCATTTAACAAGTGTAAATTAAAAATATTAACATATATGATATCATTATTGTTATTGGCATTTTTTATTATTATTTTGGTATCACAACACTTTAGTTTTTTGTTCTTCTGGATGTTTCAAAGACTCGTCGATGGAGATAAGCATATAAAATTTGATATCTTTTTATTAACACCGTCTAACAAAAATGTCTGACCATGAAAGTTCATGTATCCTACTTAAATGTCATATAATCAAAATTATACATGTGCTTGCGTGTGTGTACATATTTATATGCAAATATAAATGTAGTAATGGTATGTTACAGTAAGGACTACCAAATAATGAATTTACATTTTTATTTAACAAGATTTGGACATTAGAAGTAAGGTTTAATTAAATTTTCTATGAATTTGGGAAAAAAAATATAAGTTATATTTATTTCCAAATTCACTATAATTGAGGCCAATTAATAAGTATCTTGAAAAAAAAAATTGTGGAGGCTAATTGATTTTTTTTTTTTTTTATGAATTTTGGAACCACAAGTGAGATTTATTTTGAAAAATATAAGGAATATAATTTTTTTTTTTCTTTTTTGAAGGAGGGAATTCTATTTTTCCACTATGAATTCTATTTCTAGTATTTCCTATATATTTAGAATATTAATACATAATATATAATACTAATTCAATAGTTTTTTTTTCAAAAAAAAAAATCAAGTGTTACTAAATAGCTAGAAAGTACAGACACTTCACTGATGATGTCGTAGTCGTATTGAACACTTCATAGAGACATTTCATAGAAGTGTTATTGACATTTTCTTTTTTAAGATACTCCTTAAACACATGCCAGACTTTTCATAGCAGTGATTTCGAAAGAAAATTATATGAGACTAAGTTATGATAAAAAAAATCTAAACTAAATATATGTAGAAGAATAAATAAGTCTCGTTCTTTAATTTATTTATTTATTTTTGTTTATAAATTTGTTTAATTTTTAATTATTTAATGATGAATTGAAATATGTCAATAATGCAATTTTTTTATTGATATATATATTATAGTATTATTTTATAGTCGTATCCTAGTTATATTTGTATTTTATTTTTCTGAAAATTTGATAGACGAGAAAGAATAGTGTACCCCCGCCATGCCACAGCGCCCACAACGCTTAACCCTGAGAATGGGCCTACCGTCGATTCTGGGCCCGACCCTGCTGATGATGTGTCGTGCCTCATGCAGACTTCTCCCTTAACGTGGCATCCATGCAGTATGCACTCACGGCTCCCATGTGCGTCCCAACAAAGAATAATTATAGTAATTTAAGCGACTCTTTCACTGCCACGTATAGAAGTAAAAGAACACTGGGGAAAGAATCTGTTCCACGTGGATGAAGACCAATAAGAGTTCAAAGAGAGAGCGCTACTTGGGCTCAGAAGACTGGACAAAAAAAAGAAAAACGAGTATTGCGGGCCCACTTAGAGGGCAGAGATATATTGGGGACAAGGGCCCAGTGGACATCTGTAAAAGAAGCCCTAGAGCGGGTTGATGGCTGAAAGAGAACGAGCTTTTGTTTCATTCAGGTGAGTATTCAGTGGACCACGTATACATGTGATGTAATCTTCTTTGGTGGACGAAGAGAATTAATAAATTTAAGAATATACGCCAAACTTGACGGTGAAATTTTGGATATGGATATTCTTATTTGTTCACATATAATCATCTTTATATTCTCACAGATCTTACCGACTTACTTAAAGAAAGTAAAAAGACATAGTTACCCTTTAAACAAAATTAAACCCAAGAGTTTTTTTTTTTCTATTTACTTTTTTATAAATTTTTTCTGAATAATATGTAAAAAAAGAGTAATGATAAGTATAATGAAAATTATTATCGAATTGAAGAAAAAATCACTCTTATTATTAGACAGTGCAAGTGCAATCTAAAATTTCATAATTCAATGGATGGACATCCTCTTTACTACACATTCGATGATAACTTTTCACTCTACAAATCATTATTCATAAAAAAAAAAAAAAATTCATCAAATTTTGTTTGGTTTGAATTTGGTAACTCAAATGAATCCAAATCATCCAAGATAAAAATTACTCCCTTTGTCACATTTTAATTATCCTTTTCAGAAAGTAAAATTTTGAAACATGCAATTAATACATTGTGTTTTTTTAAAATTATCAAATTATCATTTAAAGTTTAAATATAATACTTTAAAAAAATTGTTTTTCATACCATAGGTTAATTAAAGTATTCCTAAAATACTCATTTCTTCTAACTTTGTAGTATCCTTGGCATTTGGAACAATTATAAATGTGTGTGTATCTCAATTTTGGGTGTTTCCTTGCCAAAATATGATAACATTTTTATGGCTTAAACTAGTAATTAGAAATTAGGCATAAATGTCCCACAAGATCTCCACTCAACTCCACTCCACTCCACATCAGCAAGACGACAACAACAACAGAAAGCATCTGGGGCTATTCCCGTAAATAGCAACAACGTGAAGCCTAAACACGCGGTCCTCTCCCATCACAGGTATTTAACGACGCATACTCTGCTCCATGAAGATCAGATTAAACACACAGCTCTCCCTCTACTTTCTCTCTCTATATGTCGACATGAAAGAACCATCTCTCTCGCATCGTAGGAGACCCAACGAATCAGATAAACTAAATCTCGTGTGCAGCTTTAACGGCTCATTCCAACCCAGACCACCGTCTGGAAAGCTCCGGTACACAGGCGGCGAGACCCGTATCATCTCGGTCGACCGAAACATCGCCTTTTCAAGACTCAAATCAAAGGTTTCGGAGCTTTTTTGCCCTAAAAATAGTCTCTCATTTTCTCTCAAATACCAACTCCCGGACCCTGGAACCATCGACGAAGACGCTCCTCTGGTTCTAATCACAACAGACAACGACGTTCGGTGCATGATCGATGACTATGACAAGCTCGAATTGTACGGTAAGCACACTAGGCTTTGGATTTTTGCGTGTACTGATAATGGATACCCTGTGAAACATGATATATCTGTGAACTATCTTGAAACTGATAATTTGAATAACGTGTCTGGAGTTTTGTATACATATAATGGGGTCGAGGGTGATACAAAAGGAACTTGTGTGAATAGTGTGATTGATTATTTGTCTGGTAATGTACTTGAGAGTCAAATTTCAATAACCCACTTGTATGGAGGTGGGTTTGGTAGTGATGAAGTTAAGAATTCGGCCGCTAATATTGCCGGAGTTCAGACTTGTGATGATTCTTTAAGGAAAATGGTAGTGAAAAAACAGTCGTTAGCAAAGCCATTGGCTCTGGTTCAGAGTTTTCTCGGAGGTTCGGGGATTCCTGTTGAAAAAGCCAACTTGGAATTGACGAGCGAAAACCAAAAATATGATCAATCACTCGTGGACTTAACTTTTGAACCAGAAGGCCTCATGAGCCACGAAAGGACAAACCCAATTTTTGGTGGTGACTGGTTTAGGGTTAACATTAACATGTTAGATTACAAACACACAAATACCCATTTTCCCGGAAGCGAAAATTTTGGCAATTTGAATCCGCTGCCGGTGTTTCATTCTCATCCCCTGAATCCAAGACATGGAAATCTTCTTGTGGAAGGGAATCGTTCTATGCATTGTTCAGCTGGTCTAGTTTTGGGCAATGGAGCTGAAACTAGTTCGGGAAGTTCTAGCAAGTTTATTGCTGGACTGCAGTTCCCAAAACAATCATGTAACTTCAACATGAATCTGATGCCTACCAACTGTGATGCTAAGGATGAGTTGAGAAGGGTCGAGCTTGTAGGCCCAGTACCAATGAGTAATTTGAATAGGGAGAACATTATGCCACGGGCTGCCAATTGCGATTCAGTAAAGAATAATTTTGTGCCACTCTCTTGCAACAATCAGTTGAATGCAAGTGTCTATCCAATTGATTCTTCATATAGTGGTGTGAAGGTGAGGGGCAATCTTCATGGTGGCACCAAAAACCATCGATTTTGTGCTGCTGATGCAAGAAATCAGAGAAATTGCCCTTTTTATGTTCGGAATCATCGGAGTTATCTCACCAAGATGGGGAACCATCGCAATGTTAGAATGGATGGAAGGCCTTGGGTAGGAAAATTCTGTCCTGGGCTTAGGTCGAGCTCAAGCATCTCAAAACAGGGGCAGGCTATGAGGTCATACCGTCCCACTTTTTGGAAGCCTTGGTCTGGTTATCATGAACATACCCTGGAAGGAATTGAGAGAATTATGAATTCGGGCCTAAATAACCAAATTGATACATTAGACCATCCCCATGGTAGTAAAGAAAGTTTGAAGGACAAGGGTCAGCTTGGAGTTTCACAACATGGAACACAGAATCCCAAGGAATGTCCTTCTGGTTATCATGGTGCACGCACTGGCATGGATGACCAATCTCTCTTGCCTCTTAACTTTACTGAGAACCTGTCAACATGTGCAAGGGTTATGGAACCTCAGGAAGATCTCTTAACTGGTTCCAATTTTGAGAAGCATGAAGTTCAATATCAAGTTGCCTGCAAAAATTTTCATGAGCAACCCATGAATACCCTACCAATTTGTTATGATATCAAAAATGAACTACATCTGGAAGGCTTACAGGAAGCTGTCAGCATCTCTGGTTTTTCGAATGATTTAGGTTCTAGCTTTGGAACAAGATTGGGATGCAATGGTAAGTTATCCAATACAGAAGCAGGTATAAAGTCATTTGGCAACCATCAAAATAGTTCTCATGTTATACATGGTGGGATTGGACACTTTGTGCATCTTTCTTTGTGTAACCTCTCCTTGTCGTCATCCAAAGAAGTGGAATTCTCAGTCCATTCTTCTGCTGCTAACAATGATGTTTCTGAACCCTTCCTGAAACCTCAACCGGAACTTTTAGATCTCATGGATGAAGAATACTTCAATTCAACTCAAGTTGAAAAATCAAATGGAGTTGCATCTAATTCTTCTTCTCAGAATGCAGCCGAGTTGGAAAAAGAGAAAGAACAAAAGCAAGAAATTCGGCAGGACCCTCCATCCAGTTTAAGCGTTGTTGGAAAGGTATATGCCTAAACGAATCTTCTATGTTAACTCTATTATGCATCTTCTATGTTAACTCTATTACTTGAGAAAAAACACAGAAGTGAAGCATCATCAGCGGATAGATGACAGTTGCCATGGATTTGACTATTTTAATGGTTATTTTTGGCAGGCTGACATTGAAGGATCTCATAAATGCGCTAAAGTAAATGGTGGAATGCCCAGAGACCTTGCTGCATGTTATACTAATCTAGCAACTCGAGAGCTTCAGGTAACTCTTAAACATATGCAGATCCCATTTGTCTTTTATTTTTTTAGTTAGCATGCGAAATAATGCAAAGTGCCTGTTTTCTAAACAAACTAAGCCTTTTTTGTTGTCTGCAGACTATAAAAAATTCTGACCTTGAATATGTTAAAGAGCTTGGCTCGGGTACATATGGAACTGTTTTCTATGGAAAATGGAAGGGATCTGACGTTGCCATTAAAAAAATAAAGCCCAGCTGCTTCACTGAAGGTGCACTGAAGGAGGATCGATTGGTAAGTAGTGAAATTTTTATTGCCAGTTCCATAAGTTAGCAACTGTCTATTAACCGATCAACTTTTATTGAAAGAACGCTTTGGTTGTTTGGACATTTTGACAGAATTATAATTCATTTGGCATTCAAAACTTTGAGAAAATATTGGTAGTTCAGAGAGTTGTTGAGTTTTATTTTGTCAACAAGCACTCTTATTTTTTCTTTTTGCCTTGTCTGACAAATAATTTGTGTCGTTAGGACATGTCTTGGGATCAGACACCACTTTTCTGTTCATTTGTTCCAGGCCACTGACTAGGACACTTGAATTAATACCCACCAGTCTCATAATTAACAAATCTGTGCCTCTGTGATTGCCTGAGTAAATTTCTCGTTACTTTTGTGCAGGTTGCGGACTTCTGGAAGGAAGCTCACATACTAGGGCAGCTTCACCATCCGAACATTGTGGCATTCTATGGTGTAGTTACAGACGGCCCTATGACAAATTTGGCAGCAGTGACAGAGTTCATGGTTAATGGCTCCCTTAAGCAGGTTTTGCAGAGAAAAGATAGGTATCACATTTTCCTTTTCTGTTCTATTCTTTTCTCTCTCTCTCTTTTGTTGTGGTGGGGGGAGTTTGTACAGAAGAAGGGTACGAATTTAGTTAGTTCCACATTCTTTCTTTATGGATATTTGCTTCTATTATTTATTAATGCCATTTAACTTTGCTCTTACTTCTCTGCATTAAATATTGAAATACATACATAGATAACATGTTTCATTGCAACTCTAATGATGACAACTTGCATAATTTTTTTTTTAATTTCCAGATAGCATTTTTTTATTGATAATGTTGAAGGCATATACTGTATGTTAGATAAATTAAACTGACCTCTCCTAAAGATGGGCTAAATAACAGCGACCTCCCCCGTGTTTTCAAAAATAACACTAAACTCCCTTGTCAATGATGGTTTTGTAACACTTTCCTGCCCTGTCATAACGGCTATGGACGGTGATGGATGGAATTTGGTGATATTATGGTTACTAAACGTTGAAAACCCAATTATACCCTAATGACAAGATATTAATGTCCTTATGTAGTAAGAGTAAATGATCAAAATACCCCAATTTACATAAAATAAGTGGACAAAAGTACCTTTTGCTTAATTTATACAAATTGTTATTTGTACCCAGCATCACTATTATTAATTATAGGCATAAGAACATGAACGAACATTTCTAAATCATACAAAACATTATAACTAAACCCACCATCACCGTTATTAAACTTAAGACCATAGAGACACCCAAAATCCCTAATCCAGGATGTGAAGACTACATGATGGACTGAACAGAAAGACTGAAAGAAGAAGAATTTGGGGAGATTGGATTGGTGGGTTTCACTTGATGGGGATAAAATTTGGAGGAGAAGAATTAGGGCTAACACTCACATGAAAATTGGCTGCCGAGAGTTGAAGATTTTATGCTTTTTTTCCCCGGTAAGTTGAAGGATTTTTATGTTGATAGAAAAAAAAAGAGAAAATGAGTTGGGTTAGTGTAGATTCATTCAAGTCCTAGAAGAAGATGTAGTGAGTTTATATTGCTTGGTGCCAATATTAAAATTCAGCATAAAATTTAGTGGATCAAAAGATTTTAATTTCATTGAATACTTAATTATAGAAGTTAAACTAAAAATAAAAAAGAGAAAAAAAAAATTCAAAACATCTAACCATATTCTGATGTTCATCAATGGGTTTCACAGTAGCTGATCTATTCCAAACCATCACATTAACAAATGCATTAGATTTCCAAGTCGATTATATGCTAAAATTAGTTTAGAACGAATTCAAAGCAAGTTCAAGCAATCATCAATTCGGGTTCAATTTCTTCAGTTCATGTTGAATTTCAGCAGTGCTTGATTGATGATGGATATATGTTCGCGGCGCTGAACCGTGGAGAGCCACTGCCATAGCTGGCAGATATGGAGCCGTGGTGGGCGGAGGAGGAAGAGGCATATAAGAGGGAGTTGGAATCGAAGAAATTAGGGCTATATAGGGTGGCGTCCGAAGAGCTTTGAAACGAGTGAGGAAAGAGAATGTGGCCACCACTCTTCACCCGAAACCGCCACTCCCCACATCTCTCTCCTCCTTTATCTTCTTCAATCTCCTCTTCTTTAGCTTCATCTTGTAGTACTTCTTGGACCAAACGAGTGACCCTTGTAGTACTTCTTGGACCAAACAAGTGACCCTACAACCCAACAGCTCCTACTAGCCTTCGATCAAACAAATCCTTTGATGATAATTTAGTTATATGCTAATCGATTAGATTTCTCTCTCACAGGTTCATCAGATTTCTCTGAGCTGGTCTCTCTGTCTGTGTATCTCAATTGAAAATGAAGGAATTAGATTTCTTGCTAACAGGCTTCCAATGGATTTCTGTAATAGGTTCTCTGTCTCTAAGTTGGTATTTCTGAAGAAGATGAACCGTGAAAAGATGAAACGTGAAAAGATGGCTTGACATGAGAAAAGAGGCTGAAAATGCATTATCAAATGTGGAAGGGCAGCTTAGTCTTTTTACATTGTAAGATTTTTAATTAAATAATATATAAAAGTATGTCATTTCGTATCTTCTGTTAGGCACGTCACTCAGACATTACTGACAGGGAGGCCAGTGTTATTTTTGAAAACTAAGGGGAGGTCACTGTTATTTAGCCTATCTTCAAAGGATTTCAGTGTAATTTACCTGTTAGATATTCAGGAGTTCTTTTATGCCGTTTGCAATTACATAGGACACTAGTTTGGGAGAAAATCGAAATAGGGGGAGAATGGTCCAGAGGGTGGTGAAAACTGATGTATAACACTGCAGAGCATTTCACTTGATTAGAAGAAACATTCCTATTTTGCCATCTGGATTTCCCAAGTTTACAGAAGCACTCTGAGAAATGTTGTCTTGGAAAAAGGAGTATAGTTCCTGGGATATTTATTTTCACCCTGAAACCATTTGCTTCTCTTTCCTAACTGAGTTGCATGAGGTTAATTTCCATGACATAATCTGGTAAAAACAATCTTAGGATAGCATGGAACACAATCAGTTCCTAGCTATATAAGCAAGGAGGTGTCAATTGTATGACTGGAAATAGCGGCGACTATATTGCACGGAGACTGGATTTCTACTTCAGTTGCATGACTAGAGGTACCAGGCTCTGTTATTCAAAATG
Source organism: Cornus controversa (assembly GCA_026545225.1). Lineage (NCBI taxonomy): Eukaryota > Viridiplantae > Streptophyta > Magnoliopsida > Cornales > Cornaceae > Cornus > Cornus controversa. Next base: position 61,197,977 of record CM048851.1, on the reverse strand, counting down.
TAAGAAGTGTGATTTTCTCCTTTTCTATTTCTTTCCCTGGGTACAAATGATCTGCATTTTCATCTTGGATCCTTCGTTGGTGAGAGCATGAGCCTTTTTCTATTAGATATTAAACGTACATGATACATATTTTTTGTAATCTAAACTAAGCTTACTGCCCTAAAAACTGTGCTAGGGTCCTCTTTATGCAATTGCAATTGTACATTCTAAATGTATCTCACAATGCATATCATAAAGCAGAAAAGCTTCATCATTTTTGTTATTATGAGTCTTATAGATCCTATACTCGATAAGTATGATCAGCCATTGGTCTCCACTAAGACACTGTTCTTTTTTATTTGCAGAACTATTGATCGTCGGAAAAGGATAATAATAGCAATGGATGCAGCCTTTGGTATGGAATATCTTCACGAGAAGAAGATTGTTCATTTTGACTTGAAATCTCATAACTTCCTAGTAAATATGAGGGACCCTCAGCGACCGGTTTGCAAGGTAAGGAACCTGAGAATTATCTTTTGCTGTTGGGTCAGATGTTTGGCCTTTTTATCTTAGTGTTTGCACAAAATCATTAACCTCAGCATCTTCATATGTAACCGTTTCATTGGTTTAAATAACTCCCTTGTGAAATTTACTTGGTTCTTTTTTCAGATTGGTGATTTAGGTTTATCAAAAATTAAAAAAAGGACACTCGTCTCTGGTGGGGTTCGAGGAACTATACCTTGGATGGCTCCTGAACTTTTGAACAGTAAGAACAACATGGTAACAGAGAAGGTAGATCATCTTTATTTCTTTATGGGTAAAGTGCAGAAAAACCTCCATAATATACAAAATGTGCAAAAAACACCCATGCTATTTGCTATGTGCATATAAATCCCTGTAATTTCAAATTTTGGAACAAATTGCTCCCTATTGCATAGATCCGTCAGAAAATAGCCTTTGATGATGTCAGAATTTTTTAAAAACCCAAAAATGTCACTTTTGAGTGACGAAAATACCTTTTCAGTATTCCATTGAATCAATTTGCAAACCAAGACTTGCGAAACAGAACCCAAAAATAGAGGCAACAGATTCATGAGTCACCCCACCCACCAACACAGACTTTCTCTCTCTTGAGATTCTTGCCTGAAACAATGGCAGTCACTGGTGACAAATCCGGAGAAACCCAAAATTCCGACAACAATGGCAGTCAATGGCGGTCACTGGTTTTGGGTCATGGTTTCATCAGAGAATGGATCTTCAATGATCATATCTAAATCATATTCTAAATCATAGGGAATTAATGGTATTAAACACGGTTATAATGGGTTTGATTGAATTACACGGTTTATACACACAGTTATATGGGAATTTTTATATATATCCAAATTCTCTCTCTCTCTCTCTCTTTCCCTCTACCGAAGCCAAAACAGAAGATCAAACCTCGATTAACACTGAACCAACGAATTTGTAAGCAAATTTTTGACTACATCCCTACCTGTGATCAATTTTCCAAACTCAATTTCCAGCTAACACAAACCAAAATCTTTTACCGAATTTGAAGATTGAAGCTCTCAAATCATACCAGAGCCTTGCAATTACAAAAGAATCGAGCCCTCTTTGCTAGATCAAACTAGAACCAATCCACAAAAACAAATAAATACAATGAAAAATAAGATGGAGAAAGTATAGTTGTTGCTTCACACCAATTGGTCAAAGAAGAAAACGAATAAGGTAGAGAGAGAAAGTGGAGAGGGGAGAGAGAGAAAAGGAGGAGGTGAAATAGAAAAGAGTGATGGAAGAGAAAGAGAGAGAAAAGAGACAGAGAGAGAAAGTGGCCGGAGGCGTGAGGCTTCCGGCGCGCGTCTTCTTTCAGCTTCCGGCGTAACATCTCCATCCGGCTTCAACATCTTTTCTCTCTCTAGATTCTATCTCTTTCTCTCTCTCTCGATATATATATATATATATATAGAGAGAGAGAGAGAGAGAGAGAGAGAGAATTGAGAGAGTTAAAATGTTTCGGTGTGTTTGGCTTTAGGTGTAAGATTACACAGAGGGATTGTCTTGTTAGCTTAAGACCAAATTTGTCATTTAACATTTTTCTTTTTTTTCTTTTTATAAAAGAAGGGCACTTTAGTGTTCAATTCTTCTCAATTTTGAGATTTTTCCTTAATTGCACAAATTGAAAAATGTATGGGAGTTTTTTGAGCAATAGAGGGGAATTTGCACATTTCGTATATAGCATGGGGTTTTATATGCACTTAACCCTTTATTTATTTATTTGATGATCTTTATTTATTTATTTATTTTATACTTCCTGTTGCTTTGCTTTTAATTATTCCTCTGATGCTTATATGCAGATTGATGTGTACTCATTTGGAATAGTCATGTGGGAGCTCTTGACTGGTGAGGAACCTCATGGGAATCTGCGATCGGAGAAAATAATAGGTAATATTAGAATTATACAAGTCCATAAGTAAGTGAATGTGTTTATGTTTCTGTATAATGGAGTGATGACATTATTGTTTGGTGCAATAACAAAAACACGGGCAGACAAGCATAAGGATGTGAGTTCAAGTTTGAGATCAGTCATTTTGTACAAAATAATGCCAAAAGCTAGATCTTTTCCGGTCTTCCTGCATGAATAGGAAATACCATTGGGCGACATCCTTTCATATTTGAGTTTGACAATAACATTGGTTTACCCACTGTATTTGGATTCTGGCCTTCTCACTGAAAATGTGAGTGAAACCATTACTTGATATTGGAATAAATTGTGTCCATGGTCTTTTGGCCCGCCTCTGCCATTTCGGGGCTTTTCATTTTCAAACAACTTGTCCTCTGTATGATACTCTATCCTTGTTCTGTGAATTATATGGTTGAGAACTTTATGTGATTTAGGAAGTCAGCAGGCAATTACTGTTTAAGTGCATACTATGTGTTCTCACATGGCTTGTATTTACTTGAAATTTGTTATCTCAGGTTCTTACTGCAGTTTAAAAGTACATGCTTGTTTTCCATATATATATATATATATATATATTTCCCAATCTGTTGTTATGCATGTTTGTTTGATTTGACCTTACTATGATATTTTCAGCTGGTATACTAAAAGGTGATCTGCGACCTGAAATCCCGACTTGGTGTGACCCAGCGTGGAAGTTATTGATGGAGAAGTGTTGGTCATCTGATCCAGGCTCTCGGCCAGCCTTCTCAGAAATTGCGAAGGAATTGCGTGCCATGTCAGCAGCCATGAACATCAAGTGACCGCCAGTGTGGTTGATCCAAATCCACCCATGGAGTTTTCTTCTTTTGTGTAAATACTAGAAGGCACGCTGAGACGTGGTTTTTGTTTGCCGTCCACTGTCATGTCATCTCATATCTCCGATCCATCTGAACATTAGCCTTGTTGGTGACACTTTTACTTTTGCAATTTCTGGTTGAAATTGGGAGTTTATGTGAGAGCAGAGTCAACTTTTGTATCAGTTGATTCTAAATTTTTCATCAAGGAAGATGCAAGGCACTGAATGATTTTTTTTTTCCCCCCCTTGTTGACAAGTCAAGCACTGTTGTACATAGACAATGCTAATCGATATTTGTTAATGACTTTTCAGTATCTCTCTCTCTCTCTCTACACACACACACACGTTGGTGTGTGTGTTGTGTAGTGTCTGCAAAATCAAATTATCTCACTATATTAAATATGCTTTTCATTAATAGAAAATTTATATTGATTAAATGAAATGCTTTTCATTTAATCAATTTATATGGTTTTCATTTATTTATCTTCCGCTCTTGCTTTATGTGATTTTTACAATTCAATAGATAGATCAATAGTGAATTTTTACAATCCAATAGATAGGTCGCTTATTCAATTATTCATTCCATGATAACTTTCATAGTATAAATAAATCATTATTCTTATTATAAATATAGTGATTATTTGTATAATTAATTGTACAAGGGAACAGTTAAAAGATAATTGCGGTTCTTAAGTTCCAATTAATTGGGGGCATGATCAGAAATCCCTATCTATTTCTACCTCCAACATGACTTGTAACATATTTATTTGATATACTACTTGAAAATACACAACTGATATTGTCTTCTCATTCTACACACAGTTATTACTAGTTCACACAGAACTAGAATTCAGTTTTATTAGAGCTTTGGTCATAGTATTGAGATCAGTTTATTAGAGCTTTGGTCATAGTATTGAGATCAAAGCTTCAAAAATCATTCAAAATTAAGAAGTTTTGCAAGTCAATCAAGGTAACAATCTATGTTACGTATTTATTATACTCGTAAAAATGTCTCGTGGGATGCACCTGATGAGAAGTGATTTATAATTTTAATTGGAATTATTCACATTAATTATTGTTAGACATAAAGTGTAAAAGAGTGAGGATGAGAATAGAGTTTTTATTGTTATTAAGTGTGAATTAGTTATTTAGAAAGAATTCTTAGAGATAAAGTTTTTGTTGTTATTAACTTTGTGAAATAATTATTTAGTTCAAAAAGAATTCATAACACTGGTTAATAGAGTGATGAATTAAGAGTCTATTAGTACTAGAGGAGGAGTGTGGAGGAGATGTAATTTATTATTAATTTTTTTCCTCTAAATTTTAGTTATGAATGAGTTTGTATTAAATATGAAGTTTGAGATAAAAAAATAGAATTAAAAAAAAATTGATGTTCAAGAGTTCAATCTATATATTTATTACAACAAATAATATTATAAAATTAAAAATGCATTATAAATAAGGGAGACGATATTCGTACTCCCATTTTCTACGTTTGCACTCTCATTTTAAAAGAAATGTCACTTTTAACTTTAATTTCACATGTAAATGATTAACTTTTTTAAAATACTAAACTACCATTTTATGTACTCTTTCTTTGTCTCTTAATCTTTAATGTTTTCAGTTTCTTTTGACAAGTTCAAAAAAAAAATACTCGAAAAAAAATAACCAAAAAAAAAGTTATCTATATGAATAAATTATCTCTTTTGACAATACCCAATTTCTTTTTTTAATTCTGTTGAATAAATTATCTCTTTTGGCAGGAACTACAAATTAAAAGTACTCAAAAAATAATTATCCTTGTTGAATAAATTATCTCTTGACAGGACCCAAAAACAAAAAGTACCTAAATTTTTTTATTCTTGTTGAATAAATTATCTTCATTGAGAGGACTCAAAAAAAAGTTATCTTTATTGAATAAATTATCTCTTTTGGCCAGAACAAAATAAATAAATTCTCTTTTGAAATAAGCCAAAAGCCAATATATGTATATATCTTTATTGAATAAATTATCTCTTTTGATGTGACTAGAAAAAAAGACATAAGAACAAGTTATCTCTTTTGACTGGATAAAAAAAATATTAGAAGTAGTAAAAAAAGAAAAGAAGGTAAAAAAAATTATCTCTTTGGGCACGACCCAAAAAAAAAAATGTAATATAAATAAAGTAAAGAATGTAAAATGATTTTAAATTTATAGTATAAATGATAATTGTGGTATTATAAAAAAAGGAATGATGTATTAATTAGTTTAGGGACTTTTTTGTCATTTTTTTCAAAAGAGAAGGGTGAGTGAAGTGCAAGTGTAGAAAATACGAGTGCGAACATCATATTGCCTCCCATTATTAATTTTTTTTTTTGTACTTTTAATAGTAAAAAGTAATATAGATATAGAAATGATATCAAAGATGTGGAAAAGATCTTAAAAACAATTTGGGTAAATTACAGTGACCTCTCCTGAGATTTGGTCTAATTACATTTGGCATCAAACTAATGGATTTTGTTACAATGATCTCCCCTGAGGTTTGCTCTATTAGACAAAAACCCCCCTCCGTCCGAAATTCTATTAGTTTTGTCAAAAAAATTATGGTAAATTACACTGCCCTTCCCTGAGATTTAGCCTAATTATACCTGGTATCAAACTAATTGATTTTGTTACAATAATCTCCCCTGTAACAGAAATGAACTAATCGACGTTAACAAAATTTTTGACTATCTAATATAATAATACTTACTATATTATATATATAGTAAATATTATTATATATGTGTGTGTGTGTGCGCGCACAACCTCAACTGTCATCATCACCCTCATCGACACTACACCAAGATCACCCATGCCACATACCAGATCCACCACTCACGGCTGCTATGCAGTGAACCACAACTAGCCGAGCCACCATGAGCCACCACAACTATCGTACACAACCCCACCCCAGCTGCTATGGCCATCACCATGTAAATATTATTATATTAGATGGGCAAAAGTATCATTTTATATATATAAATATTTTAATTTTTATATCAATATAATATTAAAGGTAGAATGGACATTTCACCCAAAAGTTAATATCGGTTAGTTCATTTATGTTAAAAGGAGGTTATTGTAGCAAAATCAATTAGTTTGATACTTGGTGTAATTAGGCCAAATCTCAAGGGAGGTCAGTGTAATTTATCTCAAATCTCAGAGGAGGTCAATGTAATTTATCATATATATTTTTTTTTTTGACAAAACTAACAAAATTTTGGACGAAAGGGGGTTTTTGTCTAACGAAACAAACCTCAGGAGAGATCATTGTAACAAAATTCATTAGTTTGAAGCCAGATATAATTAGGCCAAACCTCGGGAGAGATAACTATAATTTACCCAAACAATTTTTTTTGGTTACCCACTCTGTGCCCCTTGTGTCACGACTCTCAACAACATACTCTAGAAGGGAGGGCTGCTGAAGTTTGGAATGCTTGATAAATTTCTGAAAATAAAAAAATAAAAAAATTGAATGCTTAATATTTATGTAATTTTATTTTGGCCTACAAATATTGGCAATTTCACTTTGGCCTGCTCTACAAAGGTATTAAGTATTATACTAAGGCTAGTATTATACTTCGAAATTTTGCAAAGCAATCTATTTATGATGTAATTTATTTAAAAATATAAATGGGTAAATAGTGATTTCTATTTGGGAAACTACCTCTTGAGTAGAGATCCAAAAAATACTTAACTTTTTTAATTGTTTTTATTTTTTATTTTTGTGACGGGTATTGAGTATCTTGAAAATACTGTAAAATTAAAAATTTTACAAATAGAGATTATGTATGCATGAATTTTTTCTATTATCATAAAAAAAATATTAGTGTTTATATTGAATGTGATTCTCCTGGTAGACGGTATGCTCGTGCTCATAAATAATTTTTCCTTTGCGACAACGTTTTTTTTTTCTATTATGACAACATTATATAATAACATGTCACAATATTTTCTTCAAGAATTTGATTCCGGAAAAAGTAACGATACGCGCCTGAGACGCGTGGTGATGTCGTCAGAACGATACTGCATAACCATAAGACGGCGCCGACTTAAAACAATAATATAAATTTCAATTAGAGACCTGAGACCTCCCTTGAGAGAGAACATTTTACTCATAAATGTCACATACCTTATACTCCGTGTATACATACATATATATATATATATAGTGGCCCATAACATTTACGTTTTTCCTCTCTCTATACTTTTTCTCTCTCCAAAAGCGGAGCCCTAAAAAGCTGCCCCTTCCCTTCTTTTACCATCGAAGTCCAAATCAATCCACTGGAAGCAGCTCATCAGCTCATTCGGAGAAGCCAAAGCCAACCCATAGTTCTCTCAGATCGGCTTCTTCAAGTTTAGGTACATCATAATTTTCATCTATATGGGATCCAATTTTACTCGGATCTCATTATTTTATGTTTTTAATCGTTTTACATTTGGATCATTTTTTTTTTTTTGTGTAATTCCATTTGTTGATGAGTCGTGCCGATTAGGTATACGATCTGTGGGTAAAAATATGTTCTTTTTGAGGTTTTTTTGAGTGTTTCAGCTGAAGCGCACGCGTGCGAGATTAGAGTTATGTTGTGGATTTGTTATATTATGGTTTGTAAGTTCAGAATTTTCAGTTAATTTAAAATCAAACTTTTTTAGCTTTTTTACATGTTATGATTATTTATTTGTTTTTTTTTAATTTTTGAAAATTGTTGGGTTATAGATTGGAAAAAAAAAATATAGTCATTCCATTGTCACCAATTTGCTATACCTTAATTATATAAAGCAAAAAAATTCAAACAAGATTAGCTCAGTGTGTCCATTAGTGTGTTGCTTTGTATCGGGATGATATATGGTGGTTTGTATGGCAACTGATGTTTCAAATTTTCTTTTTTGTAACATGCTATCAATTTGAATATTACACCATATGTGTTGGGATGGGAGTTGAAATTCATCCATGCTCTAGCCAAATCCATGGAGTTACCACATATTACCCGCCTGTGCTGCTGCTCATGCCTCACCAACTATTCCTCATTCTGAAGGCATTAACTAACAGTTTGATGTTTGGTTTATGCATATGAGATCTATACTTTTATATATGCATACATGCATCAATCAATCAACCTTTTTAATGAATGTGCTAGATAAAATCTAACAAACTGACAAGATTGTGTCTCTAGAACACTAGTACAAAATATCTCACATCTTTAAAAGGTTCCACAAATATCTATTATATTCTAGAATACTCTACACTACACTACACTGGATTCTAACATGTAGAAGTCATACGTTGACTGATTGTGTGCTTATGTGGCACCTACATGGCTCGACCTTCATGTATAGTAAGCAGGTGTGACATTAGGTTGTGTTGATATTGCAATGAGTCCAACTTAGTCTATAGTCATTTATTTTATCTGATTTATGACTTTCAGTTGCATTTATGGTTATTACTTGTAGCAGATAATGCAATATGTTTCATAAATTATTATACTCTGTCCATAGTTTTACTTAAAATATTTAATTTTTTCATGACATTGACAAACAATCAATTAGAAACATTGATTATGACGAACTGGGCATGAAACATGAGGTAAAGTTTTGAGTGGTTTTTTGTGGCTATGGTAACTGTCTTGCCAATACTCATCATATCGTTGTAGTGTGACAGTTACTGTTATGTAACCCATTAACGTGATTTAAAACCATGGTGGCAACTTGCAATTCATTTAACTATTTCTAGTTGTATATTTGTACTTCAGAAGCAAAACAATAGAGAGAGATACTTCATTGCTGTTTTCATTTGGTTTCTTGTAAAAAAGATCAAACGAGATAGACTGGGAACTCTGTCTGATTTGATTAGTTATGAGACTCACATTTGAAAGTTGGGAAAGTAGGGGGAAATGCCGGTAAGAAACAAACAAATAAAATTGTAGTTGGTTTTGTAAAGCTTTCATATCTAAGCAATCATAAGAGATTTTAATGCATCACATTAGCAGTGAGGCAGATGAAATGTTAATAATAGCCTCTGTGTGTGTTAATCGATAAATAGTTGGATGGCAATAAAAAAAATGTAGCAGATCCCTAGTGATTGGGAATTTGGGATCATATGCTATAATATGTCTTTTATCTGTGATCTTTGTACCAAAAAGGGGAAAAGAACTTGTGATCAATGGTTTTATGTAGTTAATACTCCAATAATATTGAGATCAGAGAATTGACATTCTTTGTGAAAAGAACGGGTCTTGAGGTTATCATACCAGTTATCCTGTTAAAGAGTAATTCTGTCATCGGGATGAAAGAGAGTCCCCGACATACTGGTGGAAAGAAAATAGCATTTATTATCTAATGTATCAATTGCAAATCGTAAGGTAAAGATTGTATTCGAGATTTGGGAGCCAAAGGTAAAAAAAGAATTTTTGATCAATGATTTGCTGGAGCAAGTATTTCAATAAGATGGAGTATTGAGATGAGAGAGGACATCGTTTGTAAAATGAATGTGGTGATGGGGTTTCAATACCAGTTATCCTGTACAAGAATAATTCTGTTATCGGGCTGAAAGAGATGTGTCCGGCATTCTGGTGGATTGAGGTTCAGGATCTAATGGGTTTGGTTGATGATTTGATCTTCAATTGCAGCAGGCTTCCCCCCACAATCCCCTCCACCTCTCATATTCGAGCCCACTTTGTTTCGTTTGGAGGACAATGTTTTATCTTCAAGTGCTTTAACGTATCTCTCTCAAGAAATGAAACAATCGCGTCAAGTTTGCATTGGGCCAACTTTTGCTTCTAATGGAGTGTAGGGTTGTTCTTTGCTAAAACCTTGCACATAAATGAAATTGCTATATTTTTTTTCTGGGTTCATATTTGTCACATTAAGAATTTAAGATTATTCCATCCCAAACTTAAGTAATATTTTATTTACTGTAACAATGTATTTTTTCTTGTATTTTATAAAGTGTGAACTGATGTCATATACTTTTGAGTTATTTTATGGAGTACACCTGGCAATAAGTTTTTACAAGGTGCACTTGAAAGCTTTTTTTATTTAGCAATTAGGATTTGTAGGTGTTCTTCTTCCTTTTTTTTTTCCCCCTTTTAGGTCTAATGGTTTTATTTTATTAATAATTTCATTGTTTTTGTGCATTTAAAGCACATACTTAATCTAAATATTATGAGTATTAGGTGTTCTAGAAACAATTTCTTATTTAGAATGCTGCTGTATTTATTTCATATCTTGCAGTTCAAATTATCCTGCTGCTGTCTAGTGTGCGGCACGCTTCACCTTAGTAGTTGTGTTGTTTTCTTGACATCTCAAAATGCCAAAGGAGAAAAGAGATCGCTCTGTGTCTTTCAATAGGTCCAGGGCATCTCCTTTTCCATGCAGCTCCAGTGGTTACTCAAGACAACAATTGCCTAAGAGCCCTTCGGAAAGTGAGGAGAATGTAAAAGAATGGGAAGAAGCCCGATGCCCTGTCTGTATGGAACATCCTCATAATGCTGTTCTCCTCATATGCTCCTCCCATGAGAAAGGCTGCCGAACTTACATGTGTGACACAAGCTACCGCCACTCGAACTGTTTTGACCAGTTTCGCAAGTCATTGGCAGAAACCACATCAGCAGTGATACTCTCTCCACAAGGAGAGACTCCTCTTTCAACTACTCACACTTCCCACACAATGATTTCAGAAGCAACAGTCGCTGATTTGCAGGGTGACAGAAGTGAGGAAGGGTCTACCTCCATGCATGCCGTGTCTTGTGATAACAAAGTAAAGTCGAAGCTGGTTTGTCCTCTCTGTCGTGGGCAGGTAAATGGGTGGATTGTTGAGGAGTCTGCTCGTCATTTCATGAATGCAAAATCAAGAAGCTGCGCTTGTGAGACGTGTGATTTTAGCGGCACATATACAGATTTGAGGAAGCATGCACGATTGGTTCACCCACTTGTGCGACCATCAGAAGCTGACCCAGAGAGGCAACAAAACTGGAGGAGGTTGGAGCGGCAGAGGGATCTTGGAGACTTGATTAGCACACTACAGTCTTCTATTGGAGAGGAGAGGAGTGAAGAAAGCTCATTACCTTTTGATGAAGGAGGTTGGCTGAGTGTGTTTTTCCTTGTTCGAGTTTTCCGACCTGAGAGTGGTCCAAGGAGCAGTAGCCGGTCTGGTACCTCGAGAATGACTGTCAGAAGGAGATCAACAAGACATTGGGAGGAGAATCATGATGGGGGTGCTGAATCTATTTTAAGAGAGGGTGATAATGAGTCTTCAGATGATGGATCGGTTCCCCGCAGGCTCCATGAGTGAATCTGGTGGCTACCAGCACCAGCTCTGATGAGGCGCGACTCTAAAACTTTTAATTTGCTTTATTTTTTTTCTTTGGATGTTTCAATTGTAATTATTAATTCAATTGTGTTAATATAGCTGATCTGTGGTTGTTGTTGTTGTTGTTGTTGTTGTTTATTATTTATTATTTAAATTCCGATTTATGAATGATGTGAAAAGGGTCTTAATTGTTTGTTGTGTTTCAGGTAGGACAAAGGGAAGAAAATGCAAGTTCTATTTCTTATGCTTTGGAATCTGTTCTGTTGAGCACGGAACAGTTATCGCTTGGAGTTGTAGTGTTGTGAAACAGAGAGAGTGAACAATTTGTAAATTAATTAATTAATTTATTTATTTTTCTGTTAAACAGTCTATATACCTTTCGGTAAATGTTTATAGCAAAATGCTTTCTGGTGTGCTGCAAAAATATTTCTTTGAATGGAAAACATTTGAAAGTCATTTGGCAATCATTGTGCTATAGAAGGGCTTTTATTAATGCCATATGCTTGTGCTTCCGTGGGTCTGTTCACTTCATCAAATGAAGATTCTGGATATCAACGTAGCATTTAGTTCTCTTCCTGCCTGTAAGTCTTCAATACCCACCATTGTGAAGGCAAAGATAAATCTGCTTATTTTTATACAGAATACAGTCTCATTTGGGTCCTCTTTGGCACCGAGGGTTGACACGATCGAGTTAAGTGGTTGGTATTGTGGTTGAGGTAAATCAACATGTAAAAAATTGTGTTGAGATGTGTTTCGATAATTAGGCAAGCAAAAATTGTGTTGAAATTTTGAATTACCTTAATATGTTTTTGAAATTTATATATAGATATTCATGTAAGTTAAACGGAAGTCGTTGCATTGAAAGTATGTAACACGTATACATTGAGTTCCCGTAATAATTCCTTCTTGTTAGTTGCTTAACTATATAATGTGCTTGATCCCAACACTTTTCAGTTTAGCCTCTTTTGCGAGATTCAAGAGGAGCTGGGTCTTTGGCTATTTGCCCTTATACTGTATTTAGTCAAAAAATAAATAAAAATGTTCCAATTGGGACATTATTATATATATATATATATATCAGGGTTAAGTTCCTGAGTGCTGCCAAAAATTAGTATTATTATTCACGTAATACACATTTTAAAATTAATAATATATCATAAAAATGATTAATTTTTCTTCTAAGTATTAATATGAATAATGTCATTATAATAATATTATTGAGTGCAAGATCAAGAGAAAAATTCCCTTTTTTCATTTTTGCCCCTCTTTGTTTGTTTCCCCATAACTCGAACCTTTTCTTCTCTGGCCGGAGATATCTCAGAGACTCGTCGTTTGTTTCTTGAGAATTTACTGAGAAAGTACTAGTCTTGGGTCGTGTCTCTCGAGGATTCTTGAGAATTTTTATAGAGGTATTCAATATCAAATGGGGACAGAAAACGCTTCGAACTCAACATCCGAAGGTGGTGGTGGTGATGGCGACAATACCAATAACGAGACCCAAGTTGTGTTGAATGTGTATGATCTCACACCACTCAACCAGTACACCTTCTGGGTCGGCTTCGGAATCTTTCATTCGGGTATTGAAGGTGCGAAAATTCTGACTTCTAATCTTGATTCGATATATACATTTGCATACACGCGTCTATATATATAACTTTTTGCGTTAAGCTTTTGCCCTTTTTTGGGTTTTCCTATGAGAATGTGAATTTGTTCTTTCTGACTATTGTTTCAAAAGTTCATTGGCTTTGTGTAGAATAATGTAAATTATACTCAAGATTTGATATGGGCTTTTACCAAAAAAAGGAAGATTTATTCTGGGCCTCCTTTATTTGCTGATTTTTTTTTATGGTTTTTGTTATATATATATTGGATCAAGTTGTTCCAGAACTTGAATATGAACTTGCTACGGAGTACGGAACTGAGTTGCTTATTGTTGTGTTTTTGTATTCTCTATTGGGCTTTGATTTGGTTTTATCCATTTGTTATCCCAGAACTAGAAATGGAAATTATTGTGATTAAGCTTGGAAGAGAAAAACTCAGGAACTAGATATGGGAAATAGAGAAGATAGAATTTGTGATACAGCTCATTTCTATCTATTGACAGAGAGTTTATATAATTATACATATATTGGAATGGTCTGCATTCGAAATTGTTAACAATGATTTATGCTGGGATTACTCATTAAATAATTGGTTCTCAAAAGGTATCATTCTTTTGTTGATGTGAATTGTATGAGGATTGATTTGATGGCCTGCTTATTGTGTGATTGTGAATCCTCAGTATATTTTAGAAAGTAACCAACCAACATTCGTGTGATTGGGCAAAATGATCACATATAATTGGCTATTCATATGAGATATATGCCAGTCAAGAGTAAGGTAGGGGGAGGAAAGACCAAGTCTGACATGAGATAAGATAGTTAGGAAATTATGATAGCATATGATTGATCAAGGTTATGGTCTTAGAACGGAATGGCAAAAAACAAGGTCTCTGTAGCTGGAAACACTCTTTTGAGTTGAGTTACAAACTTGTAACTAATTAGCATAGATGTAGCAAACATGGTTTTCAAAAGGCCAGTGGAGTGCCCAGGTCATGCAAGCACCATTGGAGGGTGTTGTTCAACAAAAGCAGGAATTCTTTTATCAGGCAATACCTCTAGGATTTGGCATATTTATCAGAAAGAGAAAATATGGGGTCAAGATATATCATAAATGGAGGTCAGGGATTCCAAGGCGTGCCAACTTTTAAGCAGATGAGTGGCCAACTTGGAACGTCATTGATGGAGTCATTAGGGGCCATTTCTTGAGTGTTTTTCAAGGATGGTGTTGGGGTGGGAGTGGGACAGGTCTATCATGAAGGACTGCTTGTATTTTCTCTTTCATTTTCTGGTGCATTGAGCTTTTTCTTTCTCTAACCTGAAGAATTTCTCATATTTTTACCTTTTCTGCTCCTGTTTCTTCATTTCTAATAATATGACATTAGTTTTTGTTTCTTATAAAAAAATAGAAAGGTACAAAATATTGGCAAAATTGATACAATGTATATATATGGACAGAGATGTCACAGATTTCTAATTTCATGGATGAAAATATATATATATATATATATTTGTATATATTATTCCATTTATAGGGCTAATGCTTTGTTCAGGGGCGGAGCTTGGAAATTTACTTTGGGGGGGCCAACTTTGCATTATGTAATTAAAATTTAAAAATATTAGCAACCATTTGTAATATAATTTTTTAAAATATTAGTTATAGTGTATATATCTTGAGAAAATTGTTCAGGAAAAAAAATCAAAATTGAGAAAAATGCAACTTAAATAATTAGATGGAAAATTGATATGAGAAAGAAAAAAATTGAGAAGATGAAACGATAAGTTACAACTAAAAAGTGAAGAGGTAAAGAAAAAAAAAATTTAGGGATCCAATTTTCCTTCAACAATTAATTGTTTCAGTTTTTCAAAAAATCCAATTTTTAGAAAAATATTTTGAGTAATTTGATTCCACTTTGGAAAGATATATTATTTTTACCTAGATGAAAGATTAAAAAAAATAATGATTTTAACTAAACAAAATCTCACAAGTTTTAATAAAATAAGATTATTTCTTTAGTGACTTATTCATAAATTAGTCATAGAATTTGTTATTTGTTAGTAAATGACCATTAAAAGTTTTAGTATATGCGATCATTGTTGTGGTTTACAATCTCACAACACTTTTTTTACTCCTTCCAATTTGTCATTTAGCAAATGAAGATTGATATATAATTCTAAATGTTTTTCTTGTAAACATCAATTTACAAAAATGTTTGATAAGAAAGGTTCATGCATTTTTATTGAATATGAGGGGATATTAGTGTATTTCTCTCTTGAATTAATATAATAGATATTGTACATGTGTATATGTAAATAAAATAACGATTTGTTGTGGTAAGGATTACAATGTTAATGAACTTAAATTTTTATTTCACAATATTTGGGCCCCCTGGCTTTGTTGCTTACATTTAAAAACATTATTTTCTTTATAAAGTTTCATTTCTATTAAACAAGAGGAAAGTGTTGAAAATAATTTGTTGAGCCAAGAAAAGGGTTTCTTGGCCTATATGACTCTTGGGGCTTCAATCTGAAAATTATGCTTTGCTAACTCATATACCATGATTTATAATTTAAGCTTCAAAATTCTATGGGGAATTGATTTTTGGAGAGGTATATATATTCATTATTTGTATATTAATTATCTTTCTACAAATTATTACCTGGCACGGTGCATCTGCCTCAAGAACCATAGGATTCTAGCACCTATATCACGCCTTTCACCTTAGACAACATTAATGTTTTTGGCCATTTCTGATTTAATTTAATAACTACAATTCCCTTCAAGAATTTCTTTTCCTTGCTGATCCTCATGAATTTGGCGTTAGAATGTTGGGGGCTGTGAATCATATATCATGATTTATAATTTAAGCTTCAAAATTCTACGGGGAATTGATTTTTTGAGTGGTATATATATTCATTATTTGTATATTAATTAATTATCTTTCTACAAATTATTACCTGGCACGGTGCATCTACCTCAAGAACCATAGGATTCTAGCACCTATATTGTGCCTTTTACCTTTGACAACATTAATGTTTTTGGCCATTTCTAATTTAGTTCAATAACTATAATTCCTTTCAAGAATTTCTTCTCCTTCTGATCCTCATGAATTTTGGCGTTAGAATGTTGGGGGCTGTGGTCTTATGTTTCCATCTTGATCTTTCTTGTTTGTTAACCCGTGACCTCTAGCTCTGATACCATTTGTCGGATCTCAAGTCACCATCTCACCTAAAACCAATTGGTGGTAAGGAGGACAAACTTTTTAATCCTTTCGAGTTAACACGCATCCTGTTAAGAGTGCCACGTGAACCAACAACAAACATGAGAGTGGCATTCAACAACAATCTTCATGTTCATGGGGATTTAAGATTGGAGCAATCAAGAGGAATCATATTCTATGGTTTTAGGTTCATTTTGAGAGAGAGAGAGAGAGCGAGCGTTGTATTAACAATCTAATTTGGGAAAAAAAAAATTAAGTCATCTAATTTTAGAATGTTGATTTCGGTACTTCGTTTTTTATCTGATGACTAGCAAGATGTTTCAGCCTATGGCAAGGAATATGGATTTGGAGCCCATGACTTCCCTGTTAGTGGAGTGTTCGAAGTGGAACCAAAGAGCTGCCCAGGTTTTATCTACAGATGTTCCATCCCTCTGGGATGTATAAATATGCCTCTCTCTGAATTCCGGATGTTTATTGAGTGCATTGCTCCTGAGTATCACGGAGATACCTATCACCTCATCTCCAAGAATTGCAACCATTTTACAGATGATGTCGCGATGAGATTGACAGGGAAACGGATCCCTGGGTGGGTGAATCGGCTTGCTCGGCTAGGTGTGTTGATTTTATCTCATCAGCTAATGCTTCTTCATTCACTCTCTTGTTTTCATGTTTTATCTCCATTATGACATACTGGATATGATTTCTATCAGCTTCTCTTCTGCAGTTTAAGTAAAAGCACCTATGTCTTTTTTGTCTATTTACGCTTATTTTGCTTGTTTACGAGGATCATTACATGTTGTGGCTTTTTTCGTGTAAAAAATCTCTTGTAATCTAAATCCAAGCTTACTTGTTTTGTGGCATTTGTATGAACCACTGAAATAGAAATTACTCCATGGTTAATGTACGTGGGATTTATAGAGTCAGTTGTTGGTTTTTTTTTCTTCCCGTTGGTCACATTTATAGAGACATTTGTAAGGTGTTTGAACAAATGACATTGTATCCACTTTCCTTATCATTTTGGTGATGGCTCCAATTGTCTACAATGGTGGATATGAGTATTCAAGTGTGATTGAAGTTGAAGTAGATTGATTTTGTTTCCGTAGGACACTCAAAAGCCTCCTTGTATAGCAGGTTTAGTTTGTTTCTTTGACTTTTAAAATGTCTTTTGTTCCTGGGGTACACGTTGAAATTGTTCTAGTAAGAAACATATATTGTCACGGAAAGAGTCTCTTGATGAGAACTGCTGTAGCTTATGAAATCGCTGTTGTAGGATATTTAAATTCCATGGTAGGTTGAATTCCATCTCCCTTGAGTGTAGACGGGCTTTGCTTTATTTGACATTTCTCTTCTAAAAGAGAAAAATGGATTACCTAAGTTTTGATAAAATCGTTTCATTGATGTCATCTTTTTCATGATCCATAGACCCAAACTAATATACATTTTGGTCCAAATTTCAGGTGCTTTGTGCAGTTGCTTGCTACCTGAAAGCCTACAATCTACTGTTAAACATTTGCCTGAATACCATGCATGTGCAGGTGTGTGGTTGGTCCTTAAATTCTCCCTTTGGTTTTTATTTGACTTAGCTACTAGTCTTTGAGCAGCTGCTTGACTTTGGACATTTGTGATTTTTGTTTCTGTAATTGCATCCAGAAGAAGATGGGATCGACTCAATTTCCACCCCCCTTGAGCCAATGGAGAGTGATGATACAGATCAAGATAAGCGCCTTCTGTCACCAACTGCTGGAAGCTCGGAAGTTTCCTTTGTAAAAGAAGTCCAGATGTGAAACTAATCTGCCTTCTTGAAACTGGTTTTGTGGGGGGTCCTGGGAAGGTGGAAGAGGATCCTTTTTTGCTGTGATATTTCTTTGAGAAGAGGAAGCACCCACTTCCCGTTGTTAATGGCGAAGTTGCCGTTCATCATTTGTCAGTGCGTGTATGCACTAATGTTTGTGCGATTTGTTGTAGGTTTTCTTCCATTCTTTTTTGTGTTTGCTCGATTTGTTGTAGTTTTTCTTCCATTTGATTTTCCGCTTCTTACATTTTCTGTTTCTTTCATTTCTTAAAAAAATGGAATTGAAGAAATTGGAATTTGAAAGAAGTGGATTGTAAATGATGATTTTGTATGATTTTTTGTGTATTGAGCTCTAAGCAATTGGAAATGGCTTCTCCACCATCATATTTTGTGAACAATTGAGTTCCTAATTTCCTGTTAAGTATGAGAATCAGCTAAATGTTCTCTCTCACAGTCACACACCCACCACCCCGCCGCATGTACTCGCGGAAATATACAAAGCAAGGTTTGAATTCAACTCCACATTCTGCCCTCTTACCTTCTGTGCAGAAAGGATTTTCACTCATGCAAAAGGAGCTTCAGCCAACAACCCAAATCCACCACTTTCTATTCGCATTGACTTGGAAATACTAATCAAAATGAACATGCTACTGTTGGCTTCGTGACCAAAGTTGTATCAATAATGAAATGACTGGACTTGTTATTGTATATTTTGTTTGCCCAAGTGGTATCAAGCATAATAATGCTAAGTATGCGACCATGCTTTCTAAATCCTACCATAAAGATTACATTGAACCTTGGAACTTGCAGCATGTGATTTAGTTTGCCAAGAGTTTTAGAACATCATCGTGATGGCTAGATGGGGAACACAAGATGAAGCTTACACAGGTCTCAAGAGCAAAACAGAAAAAAAAAAACCTATAGATACTTGCAGATGCAACATGTCATACACCAAGATGCAAATTAACAGTTGACACACTGTCTGCATTGGAATTCCC
This sequence comes from Cornus controversa, assembly GCA_026545225.1. NCBI lineage: Eukaryota > Viridiplantae > Streptophyta > Magnoliopsida > Cornales > Cornaceae > Cornus > Cornus controversa. Next base: position 61,178,760 of record CM048851.1, on the reverse strand, counting down.
AATAAAAGAATTCAGAGTGCGGCTAATATTCATATGATCCACTAGAACAATTCCATCTAGATGCCATCAAACCAAATATGGAAAATGGAAAACGTACAAAGACGGGACCAATTTGACCGCCGAGATTAATGTCTTGTACCATACATCTCACAATCAGAACCATCTTTAGATACCTTTCACATTATAAATAATTCTGTCCAAACTTTCTTGCTCTTCCCCTCGCAATACAATTCTAAGTTCAAATTGCACCAAATTATGAACGCCCTTCAAGCCCCAACTTTGAAGTTAGCCAACTGCATACCTCATCCATCTCTTCAGGACTAGTGTAGTGGCCAAGCCTGCAGAGTCACAAGAAACCTCAAAGTTGCTACTAAATTTTTACCACAACCAAGTAAAATAATAATTGATGGGGAATAATAAATTATGTACCCATTGTAGGATTTGAACGTCACATCTTGAAATCCAGTTGAATGTAAAGCCCGTGACGATTTCTCCCCAAATTTATAAAGAACCACATCATCACCTGAAACAGGTCGGTACCAAAATCATAACATACAACTGCAGCTTATATCACTAAAAGGACAATTATACAATTAGAGATAAGAGAAAGAGATCAAAATAAAGGTAGGAATTATGCAGGCCCAAATATATACTACTATTTTCCAGTCCTTAAAACACTAGTAAGTCATAAATTGCCAAATCGAGCTCTCAGAACTTTGTAGGCTCAAAGCTCACAGCCTGCATAGCAAATAAGTGAGTCCAACTAACTGTTAGGCAGAGCTCAAGATCATGAGCATCTCTATGAATTTCTAAATGTGCACTGTGAAGTTATGCATAGCTCTTCAATTCCAGACATAGATGCCTCAGCCACACATTAAGTAAATCCTATGTTTGATACGAGAGAGAAACGTGACTACCTTTACCATGACAAAGCATAAAGGGCAAGGATGCAGCATGCCTTGCAGCCTCGTCTACCTCTTGTATCTTGCTAGTCAAGTTCCTAGAGAACAATGGAAGTTGATATATAAATCCAATGCATCAGAATAAGTTGCAAGAAGAAATAGAGGGTGCCTGTTGGGCATGAAGAATGTATTATAGAAGTCAAACTTTGAACATGGAAGCCAGCCGCTTAGTCCGACAACTGCACTTAATTTGGCAGGGTATGGATTGCCATTCCCATATTTTCCTAGAGCAAAGCAAGTTGCAGAGTAAAGGGAGGTTGCTGCACCCATACTGAAACCTCCAACACCAAGCTTAACTGTAATAGAAAGAAATGAGAAATAAAATCTTAAGGAAAAATATAAGAAATAAAATGATATCTAATTAGACTAGAAATTAGGTGACACCCACAGAGTAGGTGCTCAGGGACCAGATGGTAATGAAACGGTTCCATTGTGTTTCTCATGGCACTTGAAAATACAGATTGATCCTTAGAATAAACTCATTACAAAGAATAAAGTGCTAATCATAATCCATAAATGGAAAAGGATAAGTTCAACGTCATTTCATTTAGTCTTGACATAATATTGTGCACAAAATGTCAAAATCATGTTTCCAATACTATGTAAACTGGAATCAATTTAAGTTCCATGGATAAAACAAAGGAATAAACTAATTCCATTTCAAATTGTCTTTATCATATACCAATCACAACCTTATAGTTATAGGTAGTAATAGTGATAATAAAGAAAGCAACATATTCATGCAGATGCATGTAAAACACAACTCATATAACTTGGATACCAAACACAATGCAATATATATTGATCTTAAAAAAACTGATGCAATAGTGCACAGATACAGAAATTACATGAATACTGAAGGTATTCTTATATTATCAATTAAGAAGGCAACAAGAAAAACAGATTGAGACTGCTTGGGGAAAAGAACTTAAATGAAAATGAAGATAAAATACGAAAAGAAGGATAATCAGGAAAGTTGTGCAGCACATAATTTTCTCGGGATAATAATTGCTCTTAGTTATATCAGCACTTATGATTCTTCTTTTTTTCTTTTCGGTAAAAGGTAAGTTTCGCTTATACTCCACTGGATTGCCAAGAGAACACAGAAAATATACCAAATATTTTTGAATCTAAAACAGGCCTGAATATAAGAGGCTGTTATAAGATTATTGCACGTCAGGAATAATATACTAGCAAGCAGTGAGAGAACCTACTGTCAGCGGGCTCCGTTGATAACAAACTTGCAACATGTGCTGCTGAAGCATCCAAACCCTCCAAATCATCGTGAGCATTTTCCGAAAGTTCATTTACGTCAAACCCTAATTTAAATCATACAAGAATTCATATAATATTTATTAGCAGGACAAACAGCAGAATTTTGGTTCCAAACATGAGTAACATATCACATCCTGTAAGTTTTACTTCAAGATTATAACAGGATTTTCCTCTTGTAGGGAAAGTTCATGAAAAGGAAGATGATGGATCCAACTTTAGTAATTACTTTTGGGTATTTTACCTTCATTCTGTAAAATTTCAAATTCAAACCTAACTACTTTAATTCCATTACCATAATTGTACGACTTCTAACTTAGGACTGTAACAACAATTATAAATCAAAAGGAAAAAAATGCAAGTTCCTCAAAGCAATAAAACTTACAAGCAGTTGAAGGAAAACCACCAAATAATGTTACTGGTTGAGAAGGAGCAGTTGGGCAGATCCATTTAATCTGCATCAAATATATATAACCAAAATATATTGTGATTCTATAAATGAGAAGGATGCCCTTTTCCTTTGCAAAGCAAACAAATGCTTCGTATAATTGCCTACATATGAAAAGATCTCATAATATCCTTACATTTGGAAGAGGGAGGGTCTCCAAGAGCTGGGACCAGCTGCCAATAAAAACCAGTGAACAAAAACGAGGATCAGCATCATATCATATCCATGTAAAAGGTGTATGATATTGTAATTGAAACAATTTACTTTATTCTACATAAAAACTGAACACATAAATTGCAAGCTTAATACGTATATATCACAAAAATTATCAAAACCACAGAAATGGACTACACACTATATTTTAGTAAAACATCATTTAAATCAACGGTAAAACAAATACTCGCTCAAATTTTAGGAACACAATGAACCAATTATTAATTTATTTTTATTTTTTTATGGACATCCAAGTATTGCAGAGTACACAGCTGGGAAAATAATAAAAAAATGCATTCTGAAACAAAAAGTGAGTGCAAATATATCACTAGCTTTTGTCATGACTGAGCACAATATTGCTAACTCCAAAGACCAGGCAGAATTACATTGACACTAAACCATGCAAACAGTACTAGGAGCCCCAATCTAAAGCTTTATTACATGAGCATACTTATGCAAACAGTACTAGGAGCCCCAATCTAAAGCTTTATTACATGCGCATACTTGTGTTCTGGTGTGTGTGTGTGTGTGTGTGTGTGAGAGAGAGAGAGAGAGAGAGACTTCTGATACTATTGTATACATGTCTTGGTACTTCCAAACTAGGAAGCACGGACACTCCTTTAGGGGTCCTGTGGTTGTGTCCGACAACGACACAGAAAAAAATATTAGTTATGAGCATTAAATAATGGTTTCATCAAAAAACTATCACACACAATAGTAAGAGTCTCTCATATGGTTTCACATGTATACAACTTAAAACAGAAAATAAGAAAAGTTTATAGACAGCATTCAGATTTGTTAAAGAAATGAATAAAATGAAGTAAAAACTTAAAAGTTTAACATTTTTAAAAAGCATACATACAGTATCACAATGAAAGATATTGAAAACCTAATTATTTTATGTTTTCTATTTTTACATGCCCAAGCAAAGCACAAAAGAGCTATTCAAACGAAATATAGAAGAATGGAAAAAATGCCTTTTCAAATAGAAATTGTATAAAGGATAAAATTAAATTGCATCTGGACCACAAGTGGCCGGAGATGTTAACATTACCTTGCGCCATTGTCACCAAGGCCGTGTAGCCAGACCATAGTGGCCTGGTGTTTGCCTTTGGGCCTGACCACATAGGTTCTTCCAAACTCAAATGATCTTTTAAAAGTTCTACTGCCTGAAATGGAATTGAAATACAATTCCTAAAGCAAGTCACAAAGTTTATAATACCAACTCCTGTGAAATACAGTCAATCCCAATTGTTTCGTACATTGAAGACGAGTCAATAAATTAATGCTCCATTTGGTTGACGAAAAATTTAGGAGAAGTGAAAAGAACTAAAATTTTGAATATTGAATTACATCATTTTGGACCTAAAACATCAATGTTTTTCACCCAATATAGCCTAAATAAACCAACCAAGAAACCTACTTTTCTGGGGAACCAATAAGACAAATTCATATTTTTTTCCTTTTCAATTATTCAATTCTTGGCAACCAAACAACATTGTCTCAAACTAGAAAGTCTAGAAACACTGAAGACGAGGAAGAAACTAACCAGAACCCATAGAAGAGCCACCAAAACTCATTGCGAAAAATGGGCCGCTAGTGATTGATACAAGTTCCTGCAAATGAAAGTAAACCCAGTTGACATTATCCATAAAATCCCATTTTGGGTGCTATAAAAACCATAAATTTGTACCAGCTATTAGAGTTATTATATTTAATAAGGGTAGAATAGTCCTTTACTTTATTTTGTTTGTAAGCCTATATATATTCTCTTTATTAGGTTTTCATGTTTGTAACTTTGCATTGAGATTATAATAGAAATCCTAGCCTCTTTTTCTTTTTATCTCTTCTTCTCTCTCTTTACAATTCTCACATGGTATTAGAGCAATATTCCAGATGAGTCCTTTGATTGGTAATCACATGGAAGAACTATACATCCTATCTACGTTGACCGTGGATCCAACTCCGCGGTGAGTTGGCTGGGGGTTGCAGGGGGCAACGCGCCCCTGCTGGGGTTCGGGGCGGAGCCCCGAAATTTTTTTTTTGGGGCGTTTTGGCATCGATTTGATTCCGGTATCGCTTCCGTTTAGCATCGAACTGTTCTAATTCGCACCATTTGTCTCTGATATTTGGCTTTCACAGTTTCACCTCTCTTCGTACTTCTTTTGGTTAATCGTACCGTTCCGATTTGCACCGTTCGTCTCTAGTATTTGACTTTCTCCTCTCTTCGACATGGCTGGTGAAAAAGATGACTCGCTTCAGTCTATTAGTGTGAGATTAGATGGAAAGAATTATTCGTATTGGAGTTATGTGATAAAAAATTTTCTTAAGGGCAAAAAGATGTGGGGTTATATTAGTGGAATTTCGGGTCAACCCAAGAATGAAACGGCTGAAAATTATACAGATCTGTTAGATGTTTGGGAAGCAAATAATTCAAAAATTATCACTTGGATCAACAATTCTGTTGAACATTCGATAGGTACACAGTTGGCAAAGTATGAAACAGCCAAGGAGGTTTGGGACCATTTGGCAAGACTGTACACACAGTCTAACTTCGCAAAACAATATCACTTAGAATTTGATATTCGAGCTCTTGAACAGAAAAGTATAAGTATTCAAGCGTTCTACTCTGCAATGACAGATCTTTGGGACCAGTTGGCTCTCACGGAATCAGCAAAGCTACGAGCATGTGCACCGTATATTGTTCGAAGGGAGGAACAACGATTAGTTCAGTTTTTGATGGCTCTTCGTGATGATTTTGAGGGACTTCGTGGGTCAATTCTGCATCGTAGCCCACTTCCTTCTGTTGATTCAGTGGTCAGTGAGTTGTTGGCTGAGGAGATACGTTTTAAGTCTCAGGCAGGAAAAGGAATTCTCCCAGCACCTAATCCATCTGTTTTAGCAGTTCCTTCTAGACTACCTTTCAACTATCAGAACAAGAGTCACGTGAAGGTTGGTTTTGATGAATGTAGTTTCTGTAAGCAGAAGGGCCATTAGAAGGCTCAATGTCCAAAACTTTTGAGTAGAACTTAGCCACAACAACAACAGCAGAAGCAACAGTCTCCTCCATGAAAATTGGGAAATCAATCACAACAAGCTTATAGGCCTCCGCAACCTAATACTGCAGCAGTTGTACCACCATCAGACTCATTTGGTTTTGGAGTTTCATCATCTTCTAATTCCACAGTTGCCACCCTCGCTGACCAGTTTCAGAAGTTCCTTGCCACACAGCCACATGCTATGTCCACCTCTTCTCCAATAGGTCAGTTATCTTTTAGTTCTTCAGGTACGTCTTCTTCCATATGGGTCTTAGATTCTGGAACTTCACATCATATGTCACCTGATTCGTCATCTTTTGCTTCTTTATGTCCTACATCCTCTGTGTCTGTCATGACTGCTGATGACACTCTTATGTCTTTAGCAGGTGTTGGTTCTGTTGTTAAACCTAATTTATCTCTTTCTCGTGTTTATCACATTCCCAAACTCACGATGAATCTAATTTCCGTTGGTCAATTATGTGACTTTGGTTACTCAATATCTTTTTCTTCTTCTTGTTGTCTTGTGCAGGATCCGCAATTCCAGAAGCTGATTGGGATAGGCCGTAGGCAAGGGGGACTTTACATTTTGGACGAGCTAAAAGAACCAGTTGTTGCAGCTCCCAGTGTGGACTTGTCATCTTTTCATTTGAATTCTTCTTCTTCTAGTTTTTATTTATGGCATTCTCGCCTTGATCATGTTTCGGCCTCTCGTTTAAGATACTTAGCATCTACAGGAGCCTTAGGAAATTTGCAAACTCATAACATTTCTGATTGTAGTTGTTGTAAACTGGCAAAATTTTCTGCTTTACCTTTTAATCGAAGTATTTCTTCTTCACTTGCACCATTTGACTTGGTACATTCTGATGTGTGGGGACATTCTCCCGTTGCCACAAAAGAGGGGTCTCGATATTATGTTTGCTTTATTGATGATTGCACTCGTTATTGTTGGGTTTATCTTATGAAATATCGTTCTGAATTTTTTAGTATTTATAATGCTTTTCGGGCCCTTGTTAAAACTCAACATTCTGCTGTTATTAAGTGTTTTAGGTGTGATTTGGGTGGGGAGTACACTTCTAATAAATTCTGTGAATTACTTGCCCTAGATGGAACTGTTCATCAAACTTCTTGTACAGATACTCCTGAGCAAAATGGTGTTGCTGAGAGAAAACATAGGCACATTGTTGAAACTGCTCGTTCTCTCTTATTGTCTGCTTCAGTTCCTAGTGAATTTTGGGGAGAAACAGTTCTTACTGCTGTCAACTTAATTAATAAGATTCCATCTTCTCACATCTTAAGTTTATCACCTTTTGAAAAGTTATATGGGCATGCTCCTGATTATTCTTCTTTGAAAGTTTTTGGCTGTACTTGTTTTGTTCTCCGTCCTCGTGTAAAGCGTAGCAAGTTATCTTCTCGTTCTGCCATTTGTGTTTTTCTTGGCTATGGTGAGGGTCAAAAGGGATATCGGTGTTTTGATCCAATTACCCAAAAACTCTATGTATCTCGTCATATTTTGTTTCTTGAGCATATACCATTCTTTTCTATTCCTGCTAGTACTCATAACATGACCAAATCTGATCTCATCCATATTGATCCTTTCTCTGATGATACTGATAATTTGTCTTCTCAAGACCATATTGACTCGCAAAATGTTTCTAGTCCTCGTGTTCCTATTGCTCATTTTCCTCATCATTTTTCTTGCAGGGTTCGCACTGATAGTTCTGCAGATACTGGTCCTTTGCTCTTTGATACACTTGAAACTCCCTCTCTTCCTGTGGCCACCCAAGCAGTTCCTGAGACTGTGGATCCTCCTTCTCGTTATCCTCAACGTACTCGTAAATCCACTCAACTACCAGACTTTGCTTATTCTTCTTATTCATATTCTTTTACTTCCTTTTTAGCTTCTAATTACTGTCTCTCTGAGCCTTTATCCTATAAAGAGGCAGTTCTTGATCCTCTTTGGCAGCAGGCTATGGCTGAGGAACTCTCTGCTTTGCATAAGACAGATACTTGGGATTTGGTACCGCTCCCGCCTGGTAGAAGTACGGTTGGTTCTCGTTGGGTTTATAAAATCAAAACCAAGTCTGATGGGTCAGTTGAGCGGTACAAGGCTAGATTGGTTGCCCAGGGATTTTCTCAACAGTATGGTATGGATTATGAGGAGACCTTTGCTCCTGTTGCAAAAATGACTACTGTTCGTACTCTTATTGCAGTTGCCTCTATTCGTCAGTGGCATATATCTCAGATGGATGTTAAAAATGCTTTCTTGAATGGTGATCTTCAAGAAGAAATTTACATGATTCCCCCTCCTGGTGTTTCTCATACTCCTGGATATGTTTGCAGGCTCAAGAAAGCTTTATATAGTCTCAAACAGGCACCCCGGGCCTGGTTTGAGAAGTTCTCAACTGTGATTACCTCTTTTGGTTTTTGCTCAAGTCATCATGATTCAGCTCTCTTTATCAAGAGTACCTCTGCAGGTCGTATTATTCTTTCCTTGTATGTTGATGACATGATTATTACTGGTGATGATGTTGATGGGATTGCAGTGTTGAAGTCAGAATTAGCTCGTCAATTTGAAATGAGGGACTTGGGCTCTCTTCGTTATTTTCTAGGTATTGAAGTAGCATTCTCTCCAAAAGGCTATCTTCTATCTCAGTCAAAGTACACAATTGACATTCTTGAGCGTGCTCACCTCACTGATACTAAGACTGCTGATACTCCTCTTGAGCTTAATATTCGATATTCTCCTTCTGATGGTACCCCTTTGCCAGATCCTACTTTATATCGTACTATTGTTGATAGACTGATATATCTCACTATTACACGTCCAGATATTGCATATGTTGTTCACATTGTTAGTCAGTTTGTTGCTTCACCAACTACAGTTCATTGGGCTGCTGTTCTTCGTATCCTTCGGTATCTTCGAGGCACTCTCTTTCAGAGTCTTTTATTTCCATCGACCTCTTCTTTGGAGCTGCGTGCATACTCAGATGCTGATTGAGCTGGTGATCCAATAGATCGCAAGTCTATCACTAGTTTTTGTATATTTTTGGGTGATTCCTTTATTTCTTGGAAGAATAAGAAACAGACTGTCGTTTCTAGATCTTCCACAGAAGCTGAATATCGTGCTATGACATCTACTACCACTGAGATAGTTTGGTTACGTTGGTTGCTTGCAGACATGGGTGTTTCTCTTTCTCATCCCACTCTTATGCATTGTGACAACAAGAGTGCTATTCAGATTGTTCACAACTCCGTTTTTCATGAGCGAACCAAGCATATTGAGATTGACTGTCATCTCACTCGACATCACCTTAAGCATGGCACTATTACTTTGCCCTTTGTCACATCTTCCATGCAACTTGCAGACTTGTTTACAAAGTCACATCCTATTCCGCGTTTTCGTTTTTTGGTTGACAAACTCTCGATGCTTTTAGCAGTCGCATCGTGAGTTTGAGAGGGAATATTAGAGTTATTATATTTAATAAGGGTAGAATAGTCCTTTACTTTATTTTGTTTGTAAGCCTATATATATTCTCTTTATTAGATTTTTATATTTGTAACTTCGCATTGAAATTCTAATAGAAATCCTAGCCCCTTTTTCTTTTTATCTCTTCTTCTCTCTCTTTACAATTCTCACATCAGCCACTCTTTGACCTTATCAACATTATGCTTAACACATCCACAAAAATCAGAATTAGAAGCATAACATTTAACCGGTCAAAGTCATTTCCGTTAAGTTGATAAACAAAAACATGGATGATTGGTCAAACCTATTATCACAATTCCACCCAAAAATACACACACAGACACACACACACACACACATATATATATATATATATTGAAAAAAGATCTGCAAGAATGAAGAAAATAAAAGACTGAAGGACAGAAATTAGAGTTTTAAACATCAGTACAGACCTGGCCGGATCAGAAACAGAGGAAGATGGAAACTCCAAGGGGAGAGTAAAAGATATTTCTCTCTCTCTCTCTAGAGATCTCTCAATTTCACTCTGTTAAAAGTTTTCTCTCCTCCCCTATTATTTCTCATCCTTGTGTTTTTGTTTGTTATTGTATAGTGTATACATACTCGTACACTCCGAAGGAACATCAGCTGAAAGGAAGATCTTGAGTCTAGAAAGCTCAGGCTTAAAACGCCATACAATCGTGATCTAAAGCGAAAAGAGCTATCTTCCACCATTGGATCAGTAGATTGTGATGTGTGCATGATTGAGGCCGCGAGCGTACGGTGAGCGCACCATCATCATAGCATTACTAAGCCTAAAATAAGGAAATTTATATGGTATTTTTCTTTTTCTTTTCTGATTCTGTCCAATAACTATTACAGTATTTTTTTCTTTAACCAAATAAGAGAAGGTACATCGTTGAAAATAGTTCATTTATTTATTTTATTTTACTTTACTTGATATTGTGTTTGGTAGTATAAAATTCGAGTATATAATTAGAATTGAAAAAAAATTAGTATAAAATTTAAATTAATATTGTTTTTAATTACTCATAACTTGAATATTATGCTACCAAATGTAGTTTTACTAAATTCTATATAGTAAAATCAAATAGAAAAACGATATGGATCTTTAAAAAGAGGAAGGAAAATCTTCTTACAATATAACAAATTATTATGCTCTCACGCCCACAAAAATGAAAGAATTGGCCCATTATCATGTGAAGCATGTTGGAGTGTTCATTTTATCTCTCAATCTAAATTGATCCAATTCGATCTGTATGGATCGATTTGGTATTTTATTCCCACGGTTTAATTACAAATTTAAAAATTAAAAATTCTTAGATCTCAGTTTAGTTAATGGATTGAATTTTCAAAAAATCAAGCCAATGCGTCAAATCAAATCATGACGATCTGTTATATTTTTTATACAAATATATATTATAAACATTATATATTGGGCAAATTACATTGATCTCTTATGTGGTTTCGTCATATTACACTAACTTTTCTTCTTGTTTGTCAAATTACACTGATCTCTCATGTCAAAGCTGTTTGACGGATTCCATTAACTGTTATTGTGCAATTATGTTTCTACCCTTATATATATATATATATATTATTTTATTACAATAAACATGATTTTTGTAAAAGACCAAAATGCCCATATGTTAAATCACTATTATCAAATAAACTTTTCACCTACCTCTAATCCATGTTATAATCATGTTTAGTCTTTGTATATTTCATTTTAAATCCATGCCCATAATCCCTCTTATAGCAATGTTATAGAATGTCGGTATATTTTAGTCCATGTGTTCCTACTTTCTATTGGGTTGAGTCAATTTGATGTTCTTAGTGTCTCTTGGCTTGAGTCCAATCAAACTCTCTTGGACTAATTTACAATCATTTTTTCACAAATCTAACTTTGTGCTAGTGTTAGCTCTATTTATATCTTGTTTTAGGTCTATGTAATACACCTCAGATTTTCTTATGAACATGTTACCAACTTACCATATGATCAGTAACTTTGTGTTAGGAGTAATCAATGAAGTGGACTTAAAATTGTACACATGTAATTTTCTTGGTTTTCATACTTGCATATATAATTCAAGACCAATATATATGATTGTATAAAATGAATATATTGATGTGGCATATAGATACTATTAAAGCTTTTGCATAACGGAAAGACTTGTAATTAGAGGAAGATATATATATGATATATATATGCAAAGACACGATCTCTCTTGAGATTAGTGTAATTTGTCAAATAAGAGGAGAGGTCAGTGTAATATCACGAAATGTCAAGAAAGATCAGTGTAATTTGTCCTTGTATATTTTATTAAGTTTACTGTTTTGTTTAGTTGGTTACTGTTTTACAATATTTTGTCACTGACAACTGTTGTTTAATAATTGACATTTTATTGTCTATTGTAACTTTTGTTCACTTGGTTGTTTGGTTGCTGATTAAATTTGAAATTAGTTATTGGCTATTGTTTCAAGCTTACAGAATTTGAAATTGGCTACTGCAAATTACAAATTGAGCCATGGTTAAAAAATTAATATTGGACCATAGTTAAAAAAAAATAATATTGTTCTCTTTAGAACAAGTTCAATTCGTAGAACCGAATCAATTCAATATGATATTTTACAAATTGGTTCAATTTAGGTTAAACTTTATCACGGTTTGGATTAATTTTTATTTTTACTTATTTGTAGACCACGGTTCGGATTAAATTTAATGCCTAAAACGATTCGTGGTCACCTAAAAGCATGGGTCAAATGTAAGAGCAGAAGAAGGAGTAATCTTAGTCCAATGGATCCATAAATAAACAAAGATGTGATTTATCTTGGTTTTATTTTAGCCGAATTTACTTCAGATGTGAATCAAGTCATACCTGGCCCAATTTACTTTAGTGATAAGTAATAAAGTGTTAACATTTATCAAATAATCCCAAAGACAGGCCTAACCCAACAATTTAAACAGAGTCATTAATTAGCCCCAGACAGTGGTGAACCCTAAAAATTAAAGTGAAGAAAGAAAATGATAATCTGAAATCAGCAGGACAAAAATCAAAAGAGCTGGCCCCAATGTACATCATCAATTAAAAGCTCCTAACAATATTCAAAAAATAGAAATAGCCAGCGGTCCCTACAACTGACACTCAATGAAAGAAAATTAAACTGACATAAATACCTCTAATCAACTAATTAAAAAATAATGAAAGAGAATGTGCTTTCCTTTCAAATTGAGAGGTAGATGGTCAAGCCTCCTCAAAAGAGAGAACTTTACATAAATATTACACTCAGATTTATCCGGTTCAGCAATTCCATTAGAATTTTTTTTTTTTTACAGTAAAGACATTGAATATGTTTTTGACTAAAATGGATAATCCAAAATCCTCTTGACAACCAAATATTCTTTTTTGTTATCCACAAAATTGCCCCCAAAAAAAAAAAAAATGATTATGTAACTCCAGGCTTTGAGAAAATTACAAGAATATACCTTGCCAATGAATGGAGGTAATTAAGAAAATGAAGGAAGCAAGTTGAGTGATTCCAAGAGCTACCGGCCTGATAGAACTGACAAAGAAAATGAGTATGTGGATGAGCAAGGAAGATTACTATCTAGTTGTGGTGTTGCCAATGTAGCAATTCTTGGCCTGTCATGAACAGGGTTTGGTTCTTCATCACTTGATAGTAGTAGGTCAACAACGATCATTTGGGTGTCAGGGGGCTCGTCTATGGGTAAACGGCCATCTAGCATTTCAACGACATGAGCCATGGTTGGCCTAAGTCTAGCTCTCTCTTGTATGCACCACAAAGCTACACAAACCAATCTCTTTACCTCCCTCTCATCAATGGCTCCACCTTCTTGTACAAGCCTGTGATCAACCACTTCCATAAGTTTCCCTTCTCTCAGTTTCTCACGCACAATCTTTGGGAAGTAGTGAAATTTTCTTTTAGAACGATGATGATCGCCATTTTGAATGAGGCATACATTTCTCCGGCCTCCAATGATCTCCAAAAGCACCATTCCATAACTATATATATCAGACTTCTCAGATATACCACCTTCCAAGAGCCACTCAGGGGCCAAGTAACCTTTAGTACCCCTGATTGTTGTTACTACTCTACTCTCATCTTTTCTCATTAGCTTTGAGAGTCCAAAATCAGAAACAAGGGCGCGATAGGTGTCATCAAGAAGTATATTTTCGGGCTTGACATCAAGGTGTAGGATTCTTGACCGACAATCATGATGCAGATAAGAAAGTGCCTTAGCGACATCAATGGCAACTCTATATCTCAAGTCCCATGACAAGCATCCTCCACCAAAAATATTTAGGGTCCGGTTTGGCCTTGGAGGGAAAATCCAATTATCCAATGAACCCTTTGGAATGAAGTCATAAACAAGGAAGCGAGGCCCTGTGGGAACACAACAATAGCCAAGAAGGCGCACAAGGTTCTGGTGCTGCACGCTAGCGATTGCAGAAACTTCTGATCTGAATTCCTTGTCCCCACGCTCCTCCTCTCCCTCAATTCGCTTCACTGCCACAGAAGTTCCATCACTTAGGATTCCTTTGAATACAGAAGCAGATGCTCCTCGGCCTACCATTGAGTGGAAATTATCTGTTGCTTCCTCAAGCTCTTTGTACCGGAACTTTGTTGGAACTCCAGCTACTTTCCTTAGAAAACTATACTCAATTCGGAGCTCTCTGCCTTCTGAAACCAGCTGAGTCTCAAGCAATTTCTTTCTGCGATTGAAACGCTGTCTGACAAAAATAAATGCCAAGACAGCAACAATTGCTGCAACAGCAGCTCCGACAATCAGAAAGAAAGCCTTGGAATGTCCGAGACAGGCCTCGGCAACGATGATGAGAATGATGAGAACGATGACCAATGAAAGCCCAATTATGTTTGCTTTCCTGTCCTCCATCAAAAACTTCATACATCGCTTTTTTTAACCATAGGGATAGGGATAGGGATAGGGGTGGGGGGAGTAAAATTTCTTGAACTTCTTTCTGAGATTTCCATGTTCGATCAAGTCCTTCAAAACAAAAGCCAATGTTTATTGTTTATGTTTACTTTTGGAAAGGGAGGGAGGGAGGGAGGGAGGGTGTCACTCACTTTCATGGGTATATTTAATTTTTGAGGAAAATACTACCATATTTTGGTCTTCACATTGGATTTAGTATAGGGTTGATTTGGTCTCTGATTGTGAAATTATGTATGCAAGAAATAGCAGCTTTTTTAATACATACATCGTGTCTGTCAACCAATTTTACTCAATAGTCATAGTCAGACGCGCTTGAGCTATGTTTAGATGAGTTCAACGCGGGCTACCCAAACCAAACCATGCTAAGTTTTAGAGATTTGACTTGTTCAAATCCCGATTGATTTGCATTTAATATTTGATGAAGACTTGAGCTTATCCATCTCAATATATTTATGATCCATGTTTGAAAGTGGAAGGTTATAAAAAATATACTTTTCTAAATCAAAGACGAAGTCCCCAATACAATAATTGACAGAGCTGACACTGCACAACCATGCATAGGGTGTCACGGATCTAAATCTTTTGGAGGAAACATTTAGAGAGTTGTTGTAAAATAGCATGATTTCAACAAAATCTGGAGATCAAAGATTAAATTATTTCAAGTGGAAGTGAAAGATAAGAAGACCTTCTCATTAAAAAAAAAAAAGAAAAAGTCAAGGGCCAAGTATTATATATATGAAAAAGATGTTCTTATTATTAACTTATTTATTATTTGAAAAAAAATAAATGCTTGGTGCTTGAGAGGTGGATTTGCATGTGTTAAAAAGGAAAATTGATAGTCATTAAAATTGAATATACAGCACTGAATTTGCAGGGCAGGGTCATATGTTCGACACTGGTGAGTCGACTCAATGTTACCTGCAATCAATATAGTATCAGCAATGAATGAGATAACTGGTGTACAAAGCTAAAAGAATGCATGAATCAGGATTCTTTCCGTATTAAATGGACAATTACAAAGCATATGGAGGATCCGAGTTCAATCATACATAATTTATGTAAGATGCGGCCTAGCTCACCGTTAGTTTGAAGCATTGTCCTAGCACTGCCACTCGATTTGACTTGGATCTGCCGCTCAAAACAATGCTTTAATTCAACATGACTATTTAACTTCTTGTGGCCGGGCTAACAATCTCATTGCTAGCTGTTGATATATAATACTTCACTTTGGTTGTAGTTAAATAAAAAATAAAAAATAAAAAAATCAACTTAACGTTATACAAATAATTTTGCATTGAACTTAACATCTTATTTTAAATTCTTATACAAATAATATTATATTTTTTTATTGATAACAACATCTAACAATATATATATATATATATATATATATTTGGATAAAATTTATAACAATTATGATTTGTCAATCTCCATACACATATATATTAATAAAAAAAATAAACATAGCAAACTCCTCCTCTCATATTTAGTAAATTCTTGTTTTTAACTAACTTCTTGTTTCTTCTCCTCTTTATCTTTTTTGGTTTCAATTTCATCAACACACTCTCTCTCCCCCATAAAGATATGTATCTCTCTTTCTCTTTTTCTTTTTCCTTCTTGCGCCCCCTTTCTTTTTATATACATCATCACTCTAACTTCCTTGAGGATTTATATACAAATATAAATACATATATGTAATTGGTCAGTAACATTTTTGATTTAATTGCTTGTTCAATTTCATTAGTTCAAAATTTTCAATTCCTTTTTCTAAATTGTTTTTCATTAGTTCATTAGTGACTCGTATAGAATACTAAGGTTATGATATATGCCGCGTTATTTTCGTATTTTTCTTTAATCAAAACTTTTATAGGTAAATTTATTTTTCTCATGGTAGTTCATTATTTGCTTTTTAACAACATTATCATCAAGAGAAAGAAGTATTAATATATGATTGATATTGATTTCTTAATTGTATAAAAACTTTTTTATTAATAAACTTCATTTATTATATAAAAATTGTGTTTCAAATCATCCACTTCTATCTAGATTCTTTTACTAATAAACTCTTAAAAATTCTATATATGCTAATAGATTCCTAAACTTTATCAATTATCACTCAAACTGACCCTTTCCACTAAAAATAGAAAGGAAAAATAAATTAAAAATATCACTCAAGAAATGAATAAAATTAGTTGGATGTAATTGGTGTCAACAAAATATATGCATATCAAATCTTGGTACAAAATAGTGGAGATGAAAATCCATGTCAAGCAAACATATCAAAAAGCAAAATGAAAAATAAATGGATCAAGCAGATTGTCAAAGATTATGATACAAAGTTGGCATACCTCAAATTCGCTTCTCAAACCTTTTCCACAACTGTTATAAGTATTTTTTTTCTAAAGTTTAGGGATATAAAATGGTAAGAATAGCAGACTTGGTAATATAGTAATATTGTGAATAAGATAGCTTCAAAAATTCTCCTTAGATCTGTTAGAAATCATTTTAACAATTTAAATATTTAGAAACTGTTAATGAAATTACATAAGAGTTAACAAAAGTAAGAGTTTTTGGTATGTAAAATTTTTACTGAAAACATATTGCATACCCAAAACTTCATCAAAATTAAATATTATATAAATCAAGTTAATTTATTTAATCTAGCAAAATTCATCCTTTAAATTATAGGATAAAGGAGAACACAACTCCAAAGATGACTAATATGAAAAACTACAAATCATTTCATGAAAGTTTTGTATTGAAAAATTATATATAAAAAGACAAAAAGGTCAATAAAAAGAATAATAGAGAAAAAAAAGAGAGCCAAAAGTAATAAAAATAAATATAGAAACTAAAACTCATTAATTCAAATCAATCACTTTGAAAAATCAAATAAAATTACCATCATACCCAACTACATTGGTATAAATTGAAATGGAATTTTATTCATTCTATTAACTAAAATTAAAATTTTTAATTCACATATAGTAGCATCCAACATGAGATGAGCATTGAGTATGAATAACAACTAATAATCATTTTTTCAAAAGAAAGTGTTCGATCAATTTCAAATTATAATGAAAAATAAACAATAATTTCAAGTAAGTAATCACCATATCACCTACCACATAGATTCGAAATATATTTTGAAATATTTATTTGGGACATGTAACATTTTTCAATTATTATAAAAAATCATAAAAAATAAAATCTTATTAGTAGTAAAATTTCCAAAATACAAAATCTCCATTATATTTAATAATTTCTCGTATTACACCTCTACTTAAAAGACTATATATAGTAACCCTATTTGAAAAAGACATGTCCATCACATGCACATGCATGCCCTGACCCTTTAATTACATTGGAAGCTAGTTGCAAGTAACTATCAAACCCTCAACTTGTTGCAAATGCTAAAAATCATAGAAGTCAAATTCAGAGCCACATGCTTTCTCTGTCTCTCTCTCTCTCTCATTTATTGGCTCCGAAAGCAAAGCCACTCATTAACTAGAGGCTTTGAACAAACTTCATGAACAGATCAACACCATCATTCCATAAATGCAATTGATTTATTGACTTGTGGTTCTATAAAATCCTTTGAACGTAGTCTGACTTTTTCTTACTATATCGATCTTTTCTCTTCAGCTAATTAATTCTCAGTAAGTTGTTGTTGTTGTTAAGATCAAATGTATAGGTCATCAAGTAGTGATCGAGCCTCTGATGAGTTCTTGGTCAACTTGTCGCCGGCTGCAAAGAGCTGGCCATCGGATGACTTGCCAATGTTGTACAATCCGGCCATTTCTGAAACCACCAAGAAGGAAATTACTCCACACCTAATTACACAGTCACACGAGAATGCGTATGCCATTCACCTTATCCCACTTGTTTTGCTTCTTTGTAGTTTATTCTTTGGTTCTTCTCCACTTGAATTAATTAATTAATTCAAGTAATTAAAATTGTAATTCCATGCTATCTTCTAAGCCCCTCTTTGGATTGGCTTTGGCTTTTGATTTTTTAAGCTCAAAAGTCATTTTAGATAGTGTTTGAATTAGTAAGACGGAAGAGTTTCGGAATCTAAAAAGAGCATTTAAAGGAAGATGGTGGGTAATAGCTTCCTGATTTAACTTCTGTTTCTCTTTTCCTTTTGCGTAAAAGCCGAAGCAAAAGCTCTGCCAAACAGTACTTAAGTAAATTAACTTGTCCATCTTTTCTCTTAATTTGCTTCTCCTTGTTAAAATAGGTACTGTGCCACTTTGTTATGTGCTTGTAAAATTTTCTTACCCAAACAAGTTTTTGGATTTTGATTTTTTATTTATTTTTGGACAAGGATTTTGCAGTGCAAGCTGTGAATAGGAGGATTACCAAATTGCGACGCCTCAATTAATTGTATTGGTATGGGTTGTGTTGTGTGTTGTGTATTCCTTCCCATAAAAAGGGAAAATATGGTGGTTATCTTATTACAGCTTGCAATGCACTTTAACTTTTGAATGGGTTGGGTTGATCAGTATTGCTTCTAAGCAACGTAGATATATATGTACGTACATAACCAGCACTAAAGGGATTCTAATTATATCTTGATTCTAATTAGTTGAGTGTGGCATTATATGATCTCCATTCTCCAAGCAAAACCATATATATATATATATATATATATATATTAATTCATGCTTAAGCCACGTTTTCTATATTTACGTTTTCTATATTTATTTATTTATTTATATGATTATGATGGTAACATAATTATGCAAGGCTTTTATAACCAGATAATGCTTGGGTCCTGTCTGGCAACACCAACTTCATCCTTACTGCTTATGTGGGCCAATAGAATTAAAACAGTTGTCCAAAACTTTTTTTTTTTTTTAAGATGGACATTACCCATCTTCTTGTGGGTTAAACCGGAAGTTCATTGTTTATTGTTTTTTTTTTTCTCCCTCTTCAACTCCCATCTACACATTCTCTCTCCCCACTCACACTCACAACAACTCCTATCTTGTTTCATAATTTAAGATTTTGAGATTAATTGCACATAACCTCCTTATATTTTCAATTTGTTGCTTTTACCCCGGTACTATATTTTTGATAGATGATTCTCTTGATCTAAAAAATAAAAATATTGCATATTATCTGGTTACAATCACATAATTCTTGGCACGAAAAATGATTTTTATCACCCTTACATAAAGAATTTTTTTTATTAAATTTCAATCGAAAACTATAAAAGTACAAAATTGTCCAAATGTTTACGAAATATTAAAGTCAGTTTGGCTAGGGTTAGATCAAAACTTATAACGAAAAATAAAAGTGAAGCGAATAAAAAGGAAAATAAATTTTTTAACATTTATTTGATTGGAATGAAAATTTCTCAAAAAAGTTATAAAAAATAACTATTTTATGATTTGGAAGGTATGAAACTTAAAGAAGAAAAAAAAGATATTTTTAGAATTTCATAAAAAAATTCATGTATATATATATTTTTTGTATTTTTCATTTTATTTTCTTTCCTTTCTTTGCTATATTTCTATCTCAGTGAAACGGCTTCAGGAATTAAAAACTTAGGACACGTTTTTTTTTTTTTTTTTTTGTGCGCGTAAAATATGTCTTTCATTTTCCGCAAACAATGACTTTTATTTAAAACATTTGATATCACTCTTTGTTTTTTATAAATAACTAAATAAAATATTAGTTTTTTAATCGTTTGTAACGGTTATGTGATGTGATGGTAAGGAGGGACTTAATCAAGAGTTCTTGAATTGCAATAAACTAATAATTGAAGGAAATTATGTGCAATTAACCAATTTTAAAACGTATCCTCCAAGAATCTAAATTCTTATATATATGAAGTTTTGGTTTAATCCACAAGAAAATGGGTAATGTCCATCTTAAAACAAAAAAAGTTTTAAATAACTGTTTTAATTCTATTGATTCATATAAATAGGAAGGATGAAATTGGTACTGCCAAGGCAGACCCAAGCATTATCCTTTATAACCGCCCACAACACACCACAAAACAGAACACAACACCAACGAGAACAAGAAGGAATGTCTTGTGCTTTGGCTTGATCACAATGACACAAGCTAATCTAATACTTCAAAAATACTTACCATTTTTGTACTTAATTTCTGGACCTAATTCCGTGAGAGAAACACTGATCTAATTAAGTAACTTCTAACCAGCAGATGCACTACAGTGGACTCACATGAGTCTTGCTCTTATACATATCATTTTGTCATCCTGGTAGTCATCCTTGCATTTTCTCGTATGAATAAAGTCATCACATAAATTTTCTTTTTCTATTGCTTCTTATTAGAAATCATGTCAAGATAAAATAAAATTTTACAGCCAAAAGTAAAAAATAAAAATAAACAAATTGTTTACATAGACTTTAAATTCAAGAAAATGTGCAAAAAAAACACCTTCGCTATATATATAGAATGTGCAAAAAACACTTATACAATTTAGTACGCTTATATAACCCCCATTAGTTGTATTCGATGAACTTTTTAAAAAAATAAATTGAAAAATTATTAATAAGTGACCATTTAAATTCAATTTCCAAAATATCCTTCCTTATAACCAGATCCCTAATCCCAAATATCAAAAGTTTCCAAAATACCCTTACACGTAGGGGTGCAACTTGGGTTGGGCAACCCGAATTCAACCCGAGCCCAACCCGATTTTTTACGAGCTTGGGCAACTATTTTTACAATTAGGGTTGAGCTTGGGTTGAAAAACTTCAACCCAAACTTAATTAGGGTTGAGTTAGGGTTGAGGTGCCAACAACCCGAGCCCAACCCGAACCCGAATTGTAATATTATTTTTATATATATTTTTTATTTTAAATATATTACATATAATATTCAAATTGTGATAACCTTTTTCTTTTCAACTTCCTTTATTTAAATCTTGATTTATTGTATGTTAACATTTTTGATAATTAATTTCTTAAAATTTGTTTGTAATTTTTTAGAAATTTGCATTAAGATCTTATTTTTTTGTGTGTTTCGGAGTAATCTAATGTGAAACTTATTAAAGATCACTTTAAATGTTCAATATGGAGATTGGTGATATAGGTAACCCGAATTAACCCGACTTTCTAACCCGAAATCTCAACCCGAGTTACAAACCCGAGTTTAAAAATTTAAGGATGGGTTGAGCTAGGGTTGCGTAGTTAGGGTTGAAAGTAGGGTTAGGGTTGAATTAGGGTTGAACATTTTATATGTAGGGTTGAGCCCGAGTTGTACCTCTAACCCGCCCAACCCGCCCGAGTTGCAGCCTTACTTACACGCATGCCTGCACACATTGTGAAAGACATGTACATCCTTTGAACATTTTTCTCCTCCAAAATTAGAGCTTTTCCCGCAGTTGGTGTTCACATTTTTAGGTTTTCATTATTGACATTAATTGTAGAAATTTTCCATTCAAAGTATGTCTATATATATTCAACTGCGTCGATTGACTGGTTGGCTGCTACATAGCATTCAGAATAATGTGAAGGTTGACGGCTTCGATCGCCATTGTTTACTGAGTGAATTGTTTGAGAGTAGCTTTAAATTTAGACAACCAATTGAATTTGGTAATTGTTTAAAACCACACTAGCACGTACAGTCTTTGAGCATGCAAAATTTATTAATTATACAGATGTTTTATATACTAAAAACCTCATTCACAAATCACAATAATTATTTATTTATGTCGTCTAAACATTTATTTTTATGCTGACACAGAAATTCAAGTACATTTAAAATTCATTTACTTCAATTTTTTTATTTTTTAACCATCACATTTTCCTCAATTCTTTTCCCTCTTCAAAGAATTTGAATAAACATTTTAATGAGTGGTGGGGGCCCAAATGATTTTCCTATATGACTTGGTTTAGTGCTTACAATATTAAATAATTTGACAATGCATTATTTATTCTTGTACTAAAGGGTTAGGTTATGGCACGCACAAGGAATGTGCACAAATTAAATATATATATACCAATTTCAATTTCAATTTCAATTTTAAATTTTAGGAAAACAGAATCAACCACCTTTAGCAGTAAGAATATTAAGTATCCTCACATTTAATGACCATATGCAATAAGATATCCCATACTACCGTTGTTTGATATTTCTGAGGGCTCAGAATAAAATTAGAAACATGGTGACATTCGTTAGAAACAAATGGATTAAAAATTAAGAGTAAAAAATAATACATATATGGAATAAAATTAATAAATACCCAGATTGTAATAATATAACAATGATAATTAAAGACAAAACAATTATTCCAAATCATCATTTTTTTATACTTAGGATTGCTAATACAAAAAATTGTGAAATAAATGATGAAATTATTAGCAAGACTGGAATATGATGCACTAAATGGAGATAGACAATCGGTATCTTGTTTGATATTAAAAAATATCGAATAAGTTAAAAAGAAAATTTATAGGATGATTATTAGGCCAGCTATCTCATACCAGATATAATATTTCATGTTTAAAAAAACAAGAACAATGCATTCATCTAAATATTTATGTGAATGATAACTGTGATTATAATAAATAGATTTACTAATCAAAGTGTGAGTTAGAGATTAGGAATAACATGATGTATAATCGAATAAATTGAAAAAAAAGATAATTCATATTAATATGAAAATTTCAGTCTACAAGAAGTTCAAGGACAAGGAGTCAAATAGATGAAATAAGTTATAGTTAAAAGATAATGATAATTATTTTATATCCTAAGATTAGTTCTAGTTGAATTGGATAAGGTAACAAAAAGATCTACTATAATACAACTACCAAATACTAACTTGATATTCGAAATGTACCCGAGCGGCATCTTGTCAACACGGTTAATCTCATATCTATTTTGCACGAATGAAGTTCCAAGCCCGATCGTAAAAATCTTCACATCAATATATGACTGACCCTATTTATTTAGAAGAAAGATACGGATCATGATTAGAGAAAGCTGGCTTTGGTGGTATAAAAATACATCCATCAGGAGAGAAAGGATTGTTAGCCTAAAATGTAGATGACAAAGAGGTTTGAAAAAAGAGGTTTGAAATAAAGTAATAAAAAAAAATTAAATATGTAACTGATGGCCTCATTCATATGGAACAAAGTAGGGAATGATGATGAGGAGGAATAAATATAAAAGGAAAGTGTTATATAAACCGATAGTTTAGCAGACTAAGGTACAAAGTTTATATGACCTAACATGTGAACGTGAGGATTGCATATGTTGACTACTGATGTTCTAAGAGGTGTGGCACCATTGTAATCATCAATATACATAATTGTAACCTTAATGTTTTGTTTTGTTGGAAGGAAACAATGAAAAATGATGGAGGAGAGTGTGATGAAAGATACTTCCATGGTTTGGTTAGGAGGAAGGAAGGAAAGAGAGGGAGGAAGAAATGAGGGATGAAGTATTCTCTCTCCCATGTTTTTTTATCTTTTCAAAATTAAACAAAAGAGAGGATAGAAAAAAGCAAAACTTCTATATAAATATGGAATATCATTTTACCCTTCAATTATTTGCCAAATTACTTTGTATTAGTTTATATAATGAGGGCATACTTAGTAAATTAAATATAAAATTTCTCATTTCATTCCTTGCCAATCAAACAAAAAAAAATGTCACCTCATTCATCATTTCTATCATCTCTTTTCTTCAACAAAACAAAAAATGAGAGACCCTAGAAATGTCTTATCCATTTTTTCATCTTTCTTATCAAATAGAGCATAAAAATTGAGTGCCTCGCGAGAAATTATTTATTATTTGAAAAGTGTCATTACATAATATCTTAACGAATGAAGATTCATTATTATTGTCCATACTCCTAAAGTATCCACTAATTTAGGGGAAAAAAAAAGGTACATATTTGCAATAAAACCATCATATAATTTCTCCCCAACGAGGGATAATAGTTAATCCCAACTCAACAAGCTATTCTTGGGGAGTAGGCAACTTGGCACACAATACATACCAAATTCCTAGTTTATTAAAAGTTGTTTTTGAATAATATACGAAATGAAAAAGCAAAAGCACAAACAACATGAACAATACAAGACTTGAAAAAAAAAATACAGAATTTGAGAGAAACCGAACTTGTCTCGATCGAAAATTGTCGAAAAAGGTCAGTGAAAATCCTCTGCCTCTGTCCATCAATTCGATCAATTCTCTGCGTTTGATTTCTTCGTTCTATTTTTCAACATTTACATTCGATTCTAATTTAGTTTGTCTTGTTTTCAAAAAGCAAACTTTTGTGTTTGTGAAATTAACTTGATGTTTCTGAAAGAAAAAAAAAATTAACTTGATGTTTTATTTATTTATTGTTTGAATGTTGAAATTATTTTCAGTCTTTTAATATTTTTGATTTCTGGAATGTTTGTGTAGTTATTTGGTTTATCTGGTAACTATCTGCTGTGAGTGTTTCCGGTGTTTCTTTGTTTCTGAAGATCGCGTATGTGAAGAGAGTTTGAAGATTTTAGGGCTATGTTAATGTGCTGATACTGTTTGATTTCAGTTTTTTTTGGATCAAAATTGTTGTGGTACATAAACTATATATACAGTCATATATATATATTTATACATCTATCTATATCTATGAGTATGTAGTTTATTAATTGCCGTAGTTTCATAACAAGTGAATCAGGTATAAATTTTCAATGGAGTGTATAAATGATCCCTCATCATATACCAATATTTGTGATTATCAAGTCTCTGAGAGAGAGTGCCCCTCTCACGCGCGCGCACAATTAATTCATTTGTTACTGTATAATTTACTCTCAATCCTGTTCTTAACTTCGAGATTTTAGATTATATTCATCTATTTATTCATTTTATTTCATTATTTGGCTCAATGTGCACTTTTTGAGCTTTTTTGATTTCTTGATTCCACTTTGTTTCTCACATTGTTATATGATTTTAACTGAACATTAGGTTTCGTGCATTGGAATTTGGGCGTTACACTATCATGATCATGAGATACAAGAAAGGGGGTAAAGTGGAGGTCTTGAAAGAAAACGAAGCACCATCAGGCTTTTGGCGTTGTGCTGAGATACTAAGTGGCAATGGGCACAACTATACTGTTAAATTCGAGGACCACAGTACTACCTATGAGGCAATTGTTGAAAGGGTATCTAGGAAGTCAATTAGACCTTGTCCTCCTCCCTTGCATCCTTTGGGAAATTGGATCGCTGGTGATGTTGTAGAGGTGTTTCACAATTTCTCTTGGAAGATGGCAACAGTGTCTAAGGTTTTAGATAGGAGCTCCTTTTTGGTTAGGTTACTTGGATCCTTCCAGGAATTTGAAGTCAGCAAATTTGACCTCCGGGTTCGACAATCTTGGCAAGATGACAAATGGATTGTTATTGGAAATGTAGGTTCATCTAAATCTATTATAATCTTGAATGTATTCATTCGTATAAAAATCTAGGGCGTCTCTCCCAGACCTTTTTGCATTGTCTTTGCCTTTTGAGTTCCTTCTTTCCCCTTGCTGAACTATAGTTCACAGGCAGTTTTATTGTTGATATCACTTCTGGACATATTATTTAACATTGTAGATTCATAATATTCAAGCTTATTCAAACTTCTATTTTATATGTTTGAAGCGACAGATTCATTTTAGGGGTTTGAAAACAACATTGATCATTTTTAGTTTCCTGTTGTCATGCAATTTAGCAAATGAATGCAATGCTGAGAGAAATTCTAATGCAATTTTCTTTATATTGATTAACTTTTCTCCACACAGGGTTCTGGGAATTATAAAGCTGGGAAACACAGTGAACAGTCAACTCTGGTGCACAATCAAAATTTGAGTTCACAAGTCAAGCACACAGATACAAATATGAATCTCCGTGAAAAGGATGATCTTTTTTCTGCTAACAACCACCTTTTATCTAGAAGTCTGAAGAGAGAGTCTCCCTATTGCTATTCTCAAGTTGAAGCACATGCAAGAACTCCCAAGAAACATAGAGTGGTCGAGAAAGAGGCTAGACGTCATCGGTTCCTTGCTGCAAATCCATCTCCATCACCTGGAGAGATAGACGCTGCTGCTTCTCCTCGAGAACTACTGGGTGATAAACACATATATGCTTCTATTAACAACAGAACAACTCGCTTTTTGAAAATGGATGTGGAGAGGGAGAAGTCCAATGGTGCTGTTGGGTGTTCACATGCAAAAAGTTTAGAACGTAATTCTGCTGATAATGTCACAAGCTCTGTGGGTAGTTGTAGCATTATTAGCAACAATTCCTTTAAGTTGCCATGTCAGTTTTCTGTGGCTCCTGTTGAAGATACTGAAGGTCATCTTAGTGATGCTGAATCTGTTTGTCGGCGTGGGTATGATGAAGGGAATTGCCTCCTTCCCACTAAAGAGGAAGTGGCAGCGAAAATCCATAGGTTAGAGTTGCATGCCTACCATTGCACTATGGAGGCATTGCATGCATCGGGACCCTTAAGTTGGGAACAAGAAACATTGGTGACAAACCTTCGTATTTCACTCCATATATCAAATGATGAACATTTGATGGAGGTAAGGAATTTAATTTCTACTGCTAGCAGCACTCCTATTAGTTGACAGGAAAACCAGGAACCTTTCTTTTCCTTTCTCCTTTTCTTTTTTCACTTTTCATCTTTTATAAGTAGAATTTCTTGTAATTGGTTGGTTTGATTGCCTCAAATCATTGTAAGAAGCAGGATGAAAATTTTTTAGTCTTTTTTTCTATTGCTTCTATTTTCGTCATAAAATCTTTAGTGGTTTAAATTGAAATGTTTGTACCACACACATTTGAGAGATAATGTATGTTTTTGAGCTCATATTTGAGTATTTTATATCCTTCTTTCCTTTTGGGGGATTCTGCTGTTTCAACATTTTGCCAATGAGGAATGAATATCTTTTTGTTAAAGAAAATTATTCAATGCGTAGTACAACAAAAGTTTGCTAGATGACCATGTTAAGTTCATCATGTGAATTCATTGCCAACAATATTTTGTTGTTAATGATGTTATTGTGTGGCCAAATGCATTGGTAATTATATGCCAAATCATTATGATTTCCTCTTTTTTTGTATCTTGTGTGTGTGCGCGTTTATTACTTTATCTAATTCAAATGGAGTTTGTAAAATTCCTTCGTTTTGGAATTCCTGGAGTTTTAAGTGATGCTCTGTTCCATCATTTGGCTGCATAAGCATTTTCTTTTGAGGATGTTATTGATGCTTCCCCTGCTTTTTCCAGGGCCAAAGTAGAAGGCTCGTACACCTTGACTCCAAATGTCTAAAGGTGTTGTTGAGATTTGTCACCTTTCTGTTGGTGTAGACATGGCTTAATGTCAGCATCAAATTAGCTACAATAGGACAGCTTATGATGATCCATTGGTATGATCAATCTATTGGTTGATGTATTCTTCGATTTTGGGCCACCTCTGAGCCTTAGATGCATTTTGCTAAAGGATGTAGGACGAGAATGTTGTGCGGCCACAGGGTGTCCTGATATGTGGATGCTTGAAAGGTTTTGTTTCAAACCTTTATCTCAGTTCAGGCACAGCATGTCATATTTTTCTTACATACGTGTGCTTTCACTCTCCATCTGTTGCAAAGTTTTTCATCTCATGGAAGTTAACTTTATTTACTAATAATATATCTGAACTAAGAGTTTGTACCATATGTTTGACCTGAATTACTCCTTGCAACCTTAATATGCATATTAAATAGTACTTATTCATGCGGTTAACTAATGTTTTGTTTGTATATCTCTGCTTCTCTTTTAGTTTATGGGGCTGGATCTTGTAATCTATACCCTTGGCATACCCAACTTCTGAAGATATCTTTTTGGGGCCAAAACAAATAATTGAGTGGTCTTACTGACCATTGGTATGTTAGTAATCTACTACTGATATTGTGTATCGATAAACTGACCTTGTCTATGCTGCAGATCTAGCAACTGTATGTGGTTACCAATTAAGAAATACTTCATTGATATCCTAATGAGTTTTTTTTTTCCCTCCTGGTAGGTAAGATATATCCTAATGAGTTATTAGTTGGTAAATAGATGTTTCCATCTTTGTATGCGAGTCTCTGCAAATTTGTTTGTAGATATTTCTATTAAAATTTTTAATCAGATTTATACATATCAAAAGGTATAGTGTGTAGAAAGATACATTTGTGACCCCCAAATTTTGAGTCATGGAAGAGTCCTTTTATCTCCTTGAGCAAGTGCTAACAGAATCAATCATAAACCATGGTAGAAGGATCTTCTTGGTTTTACATGGCTGCACCTGGGCGAGTTCTAGGAGCAAGATATTAAGAGGTTATCTACATCTCTAGACTTGACTTGCTTGCTACATAATATTGATGCAAAATTACCGCTAGTTATATTTTGATCAACCATCACACTTCTGTCTAAGGCAGCTAGCAAGTTAAAGAAGTATCTTGCGTTTTTCCAATCAAAACATAAAATTTGAAGTTGACGGAAAAAGACATTCTTCATGGAGACTACAATCCCCTGTTTGAACTGTTGGGGGCCTCAATAACCTATTATAATACGAGAAGGCCAGGAGCTGCTTCGTGGCTCGTTGTACACTTCTATGGAAATTTGGAGATGGGCATCTATCTGAACCCTTATTCTTTCAGAAAGGCAAGGAAGCTTGTTTGAAGATTTCATGGCTACTCAAGTGTCTGTTTGATCTGATGCAACATTCAGAGTGGAAGCCTGTCAATATATCATGTTCAATGAATGACTATGAAGCTGGTTCAGCAGTGAAGTTTCCAGGCAAGCTCTTGCGAAAAGAATTGTGAGAATTTGCAGTTTAATCTGTCTGTCAGATTCCTCTTGTTAGCAATGTTGTTTGAGAGCATGCTTCTTTGCTTCTTATTGACGTTGTACAAATAAATATGCTTTTTCCTTGAGTTGTGAAGATCTTAACGAATTTCATGTTTGATTCTTTTGGATCTTTGTGAAACTAATAATTGGAATTTTGTTCTGATTGTTTTGGTTGTTGCCTTCAAATATGATTATAGGCATAAATCTTTATTAGTAATATGTGTGTGTCCAACTTAATAATCCAACCATGGCATACTAATTAATTTTGGCTTGCTTTATCTTCACGTCATGTTTATAAAATACCTCTGTTAAGATGATATATATATATATATAATTTTTTTACCACGGGAAATAGGAGTATTTATGTGTTTTTTAGTTTTAGTTTTTTTGTTGTTTTTATAGTACATTGATTGCGGCTTTGGAATAGGCTCTGCTTTCTTCCTCTAACCAAGCCATTATTTGCATGTGTGTAATTCATGGTAGTTTTATTTATTTATTATTATTATAGAGCTATTCTCTTTCTTCTATAGGTTTCAACTACGAGTCTTGGTTTAAGCAATGTCAATAGTTTGTGGAAGATTGCAGTTGTCCGAAGTTTATGTCAACTTTTTGAATGGAAAAAAAAAAAAAAGATTTGATTTAGTTATTTATTTATTTTTTATCCTGCCAAAGCACACCTATATTTTTGCCTCATATAGAAATCCTCTACTTTCCACACAAATTTCTGATTAAAGCTATATAAGTAACCTGGCAATTGGGACCAAACTGTGTAATAAGTTGCGATGAGTTTAAAGGTATATATCTGCTTTTTAAAACTGGTTTGTAAAATTGAAAGCAAGGATATTGACAAACCTGGTCTGGATGATTGATTATTTGTGTTTGTGCGTTTAAATTTGAGAAAATTATTTATAAGTCCATCTTTTCAATTGTAAGAACCAGTAAGTGCATAATTCTACTCACATTGATTTTCTTTCGGTGTTTTTTTTTATTTATTTATAAAAATATCATTAATGTCATTCTTATATAAAAATTATTCAAAAAAAAAAAGATTTATACCACCTTGATAAACTTTATATATATATATATATATATATATATATTATCTTTTATTCTTGAAATTGCATATTTGTAAAACAATATAAATAGGAAAAAGTGAAAAAATTAAATAATTTATTAATTGTACATAAATACATGTCATTGAAAAAAATTGTGAAACTTTTTGGCTTGTTTTAATATTTATTTTTATTACAATTGGTTGAAAATATTATTGAATACCACCAGCCGTGTATGGAGGGAATCCTACCACTACTGACTGACTATTTAATTTTATGTCTTAAAATAATGTGAAATAGAGGTTTATTGTTAGTAGGATTCCTATAAATATGGAATCCCAGGGTACCCAATAATTAAATTTAAATAACTTGTTAAATATTTTTAAAAAATTGCTAATTTTGGTGCCAATTAAAACTATGTGTTTTTTCATTATTATTGTAAATTGATACTAATTATAAAAGTTAGAGGTAAAGGTTATATTTATTATGTTAATTAAAAAAAACATTTAAGACATTTATGAGAAAGGGCAATGTTTGAAAAAAATATTATTAATAGAATTATGAATTTAGTTGAGAATATTTTTTAAAAGTAGGTCTTGGCTCTCCTAACAAATCTTGTTAGGACTTGTACTGCCTTACAATTGAAAGTAGACTTATGAGTAATTTTCTCTTTAAATAGGGAGAAAAAACAAAACAAAAAAAGAGAAAAGAAAAGATTGAATAGGACAGCTTTTAATTTTCACCTGTTTTTGGCAAGTCATAAGAAGGTGTGTATAAAAAATAAAAAATAAAAAATTCGATATAAATTTAATCATAAATAATCTTTTAAATTATTAGATTAGATCCGATCATAAATAATTTTTATCATATTTGGATTGAATCGAGTTTGATTTGGTCCCAATCCATTTACGGAGATTGTTCAACTAACTAATCCCATGTTGCTATTATATAGATAGATACCAATGAGTGATATGATTTGATGCAATTAGTCATGTAAGGGAGTTTTCTAATAAATTTGGATATTTATTCTACGAAACTAATGAATAGTTCTTAAAACTTCTAGTTGAGATTAAGCTTTGCAGCGGGTTCGGCCCAAACATAGTCCAAGCCCAGCCAGAGTTGGGTGGGCTGAGGTTCCGTTTGTGCAGAATCAGAACGAGCCTTAAATTAAATAAACTCTAAAATATTTTGGACACTTAAAAGAGCTTCCGCACTTAAAATTAAATAAACTCTAAAATATTTTACCAATTTTTAGGAAAAGAAAACTCTAAAATATTTTATATAGTTTCATCACCAATTCTAATTTTTGATATCTATGTATTTCTAATATACCAAAGAATCGCATTCCTGTCGGATAGAATAAATTTAATTATTTTAGACATTCAGATGATGTTTGATAATTTAATTTAGTGCTTAATTCTAAATTGATTAAGCGATTATCCAATTATGTGTATTTGATAATGCAGTTTGAATATCGCTGAAAATGGTAAGCACCACTTAAAATAGGATAAAATTTTATCTGACAGATACATCACTTAATGCTGAAGGCTAAAAATTCAAAAAGATATCAAAAAATATTTATTTTTTAATTACCACTTAAAGACGTAAAACTCAACTATTAAAATTTTCATTACTTAATTTTCAACTTTATTAAAGAGCGTCTTAGCTGAAAATTTTAGACACTTCACCGACACTTAGGAATGGAGACGGGGCGGGGGTCTTCCACGTCCGCGCCCCCGTTTAAGTTTTTCTGTTTATCCCTACCCAAAACTGTCTTCCCCGTTCTGTTTAAACTCTCACTCAATTTTTTTTTCTATTTAAATTTTACAAAGTCATATTTAAGAATATAAATCAAATAAACAAATTTTCAAACCAAATTATCAAAATGACAATAACATTGATAATTTGAAACTTTTGAACATACCAAAGTAAACTATCCAAGTTGGATTCATTCAATGATTTGACTAATTGGGATGTCATAATTTTTAAGGCATATATATATATATATATATAATGGTAAATGGTAAATTCTCAAGATTAACGTTGAGAGGTGGGGCGAGGTGACTTTCCTTTATTCCTGCCTTGCATCTGTGCAAATTTTTACTCATAAAATTTGTCCTCACCCAAAACCCTTAAATTAGTTCCCAAAATGATTTAAAAAAGAGATAGGGAAGGGCGGATACCTAACGGAAAGGGTATTTTGGAATTCCTACGAAGATCTCTAACACAAGTCAAATATAAAACGAACCAATGTAATATTACCATTAAATTATCTTTTTGAATAAATGAAGTATTCAAAAATATCAATGAAATATATGCAAGCAAATTCTAAATTCTGCAAGACAAAAAATTTCACAATCAAAATTCCGTTATGCTTATACTACTACACTAATGTTAATTGAATTTATATTTTTATATATATTTTTAAAATTTATAACTTCACATTAAAAATATTATAATTTTAACTAAAATACACAAATGAAATTAGTTTATGAACCGTCTCTAAATAGATTTTATTTAATTCAATTTTTCTTCTATAAAAATATGTTTGGTGAAACCAAATTTCATTTTAAATGTTCTACTAATTGAATTGAATTTTTCATAACGTATCTAATATTTGTATTGATTGATTACAATCAATTTTTTTTCCATGTCTAAGATATTTGGTAATTATGTTACCCATATCATTTGATTTTATTATTTTTATTTTTTGTATTATGGTATTATTTATAATTTGTGAAATAAAAATAGAAATTTTATTTTCATATGCATATTTTATTTTTATTTTTTTTATAAATCATTATTATTGCATTAATTTATTAGCCTATTAATAATTTTAATGGGAATGCAGCAATTACAAAGGCTTTATCATTAAATTATTCTCTATTTGTTGTTCGACATAGACTTCAGAGTATCAGTATTGAAGGTGATACCCAAGCTATTGCTAGAGTTGTGAATGGCACCGTTATATATTAAGGCGGTAGCAAAGTTAAGCTGATTGAAGACATTAGAGTTATCAAAGCAGAAAGCTTTTGCTGTTCAATTTGTTCTCACAGAGAGTAATCAAAAGTAGCCCACTTGTTGAGTAAAAGTGTAAGGGCTGATTGTTTCTTTTTGCTTCAAATCTATATTATCTATTTCTTTGCCAAAAAAAATACAAACTAGCAATGCATTCTTACTCACAAATCTATATATACTTTGGCTATATATTATAATTTACATATCAAAATTTTTTTTTTATTGTTTTCTTATTCCATGTGCGTATTCTCGCACATATATACATCGTTTATATGTATTTTCAGCGGTCATACAAAGAGTTCAACTCACGTGTGTATTGCACGTGCTTTTATTATTGTGTGCGTGTATATATATATATATATAATTTTGGATAAATATTACTGATACCTTTTGAGATTTGATGTATTGATATGCGACTATAATTTTGTAAATTTTAGTCACCAACACCCCCTGTGATTTGTGTCGTATATCATACACCTCCTCTTGTCAAAAGTACAATGTGTCGTCAGAGCACATTTTGATGGTAAAATAATCCATTTGAATACTAAATTTACTCATTTAATCATATCTAATAGAAGAAAATACGCCTTTAAATATACCTATATATATTATAGGGTAAACTTCATTGACACTCCCCTGAGATTTGAGGTATTGTCTTACGGTTACAATTTTGTGCAATTTTGTTACCAACACCCCCTGTAGTTTGTGTTGTATATCACATACACTCCATCCTGTCAAAAATATATTGTGTCAGACCACTTTTTGATAGTAAAAAGACCATACTACCCTTTGACTTTTAACATAATCCATTTGAATACTAAATTTACCTATTTACCCTTGTGTAATGGACCATAATACCCTTTTAAACAACCTTATATATATACTATAATATATATACCATAAAGCCCACAAATTTTTGGACAAAAAAATCAACAATAAGAGTTGTCACATCATTAAAAATTGGACATATGTGTAATTTCAAAATCATACCTTGTCCATATTCTCTTTCTATCATCCAACATCCTCTCTCTCTCGCTCAATAAAATTACAAACGTTTGCCGCCAGCAAAAACCAGTGGTGCCACCACCACCCCAACCCCACACCCGGAGTCACCACCACCAAAACCCAACCCACACTGACAATGTAAAACCCACCACCCAAACCAGTGGCGCTGCCACTACCCCAACCATCCCAATCCCAGACCAGGCGGAACCACCACAACCACAGTCACCACCATCACAATCCCAACCCACACCAATAACGTAAAACCCACCACCCAACTAGCGGTGCCACCACCGCCCCAACCCCACACCTGGCAGCGCCCACCACAAACACAGTCACCATCACCACAATCCCAATCATAGTCACCAAATCCCATCTTTTACTCCTCACAATCTAACCCATCGATTTCTCTATATACACACACAAACGTATATATATACACACACACAGATATATATGTCTCAAATTTGGGTTTGTAGAGAGAGAAAACACAAATCCAAATCTTATCCTTCTTGGAACCCTAGAGTGTGCAATATGTTTGGGGGAGTATGAAATCGGTGGAGATACGAAGGAGTGTGCGATAAGTTTAGAGTGTGCGACGGATAATGTTCCGAAACCAGCAGCGCACTCTGAGCCTTGATTGACAACGATCGTGGGTGATTACAAACCAACCCATTACAAGAACCTGAAACCCTAATTTTTTTGTGATTAGGGATGGTGGTTGTGGTTGGTGGTAGTGGTCGGAGAAGGAGATTGTGGTTGTCATTGGTGGCAGTTGTCGAAGGAGGAAATGGTGGTTGTCGTTGGTGGCAATGGTTGGAGGAGGAGATGAGAGAGAAAGAACAATACATGGCAGTCATGAGAGTATTTTTGTCATTTTATTGATTTTGATATTTTTGTATTAAAATCCATTTAAATAATCAGGGGCAGTCATGACATTTTACTTATTAAAAAATTAGAAATTCTGACAATAAATATTGGTGACAAAATTACACAAAGTTATAGCCGAGTAACAATACATCAAATCTCAGGGGGTGCCAATGATATTTACCTTATATTATAATATATGTAATCTATATATAATTATTTATTTCCCTAAATAATAATGATAGCATAAAATAAAAAAGTAATTAAATTTCTCTTTCTTTTTCTCTATCAATCTATATATATAATATACTATAATATATATAACCTATATATATATATATATATAATTATTTATTTACATAAATAATAATGTTAACATAAAATAAAAAAGTAATTAAATTTCTCTTTCATTTTCTCTATTCATCTATATATACACTATATAATATATAACCTAATATATATAATTATTTATTTTCATAAATAATAATATTAATATAAAATAAAAATCTAGTTGCCAATGCAGCATATTATGAAGGGTATTGTGGTCATTTTTCTATTATGATATTTTTTTATTAAAATACATTTAAATAATTAGGGGCAATCAAGACATTTCACATATTAAGAAAATGAAAAAGTTGACAAAAGGTGTTGGTGACAAAAATTTACAAAGTTGTAGTCACGTGTCAATATATTAAATCTCAGAGGGTGTCAATAATATTTACCTTATAATTTTAGAATTATGTGTTATCCACACTACCCCAAAGCCATGTGGAGTGATAACATTTAGAGAACAAATATTAGATTGGGAGAATTGCTGTTAAGTCCTACTTTTTCTATTGAAAGACAAATTAGTCCTAAAAAATTTCCTTTATGACCAATAAATTCTACTTTTTTCATTAAAAGACAAATAAGTCCTAAATTTTTTTCTTTAGGACCAACAAGTCCTACTTTATCATTGAAATACAAATAAGTACTATTTTTTTTTAAGACCAATAAGTCTACTTTTAAGTATTTTTTTTTCATTTAAGTCATAAATCACTAAATTTTCAATTTATACCCTTAATAAACTATATATACTATTTGTAATATTAGATATAAAATTTCGACTCAAATTACCTTACATAAGTAGACATAAAGTTTGAAGAAAAAGGTAAATACATGTTATTAATTTTTTATAGAATAATTAATATTTTTGTACTAAAATCATCTATTCTACACAAGTTTTTTGAATTGAATTTAAATTAAATTAATTATTATTCAAAATTATAATTCAATATTATTAAGTAACTAATTAAAACTTAAAGAAATATATAAAAAATAGATTATATATGAATTCTTGGATACATTTATAATTATAAAATTTTACTTCTATTTATTTATGATGTAAATGAAATATGTAATGATTTAGGAGTTAAATGAAAAAAAAAATCAAAAGTAGGACTTATTGGTCCTAAAGAATTTATTTTAGGACTTATATGTCTTTCAATGAGAAAAGTAGGACTTATTGGTCCTAAAGAAAATTTTTGAGGACTTATTTGTCTTTTAATGGGAAAAGTATGACTTATTTGTCTTAAAGAATTTTTTTTTTAAAACTTATTTGTCTCTTAATAGGAAAGGTAAGACTTTATAGTAATTTTTTCTATTAAATTTGTGTTCCAATATAATAAATTGGCATATCCATTTTGATTTGAAATTAATTAGAAAATCGTTAAATGATAGTCAGATTAAAAAAATACTTTGAATTTTGGTCCGGAATTCATATATTTAGAAACCAAATAGAGAGAGTGACAGCTATATGTTTGAGCCGTGTGTCCTTGTAAGCATGATGATAGGCTGATAGCTATTCTGTGAAAATCTTTGAATCTCCTGCTCTGTTTCTTTCACTCATTTGGAGTTTAACTTGTCGTGAATCAAATATTGGTCCATAATTAGTCTTGAACAGGTTGTGTGACAATCATTTATTTTCCATGTTTCTTAGCGTTAAGATTTTTATTTATTTTTAACAGCTAGTGTGGCAATAATTTATTTTCCATGTTTCTTAGTGTTATGAAAACACCCCAAATCCGTTGTCAAATTGGAAATACTTGATATTTTGTTTCGAGTTATATATGTCAAAAAAAAAAATTAACAATTAAGATTGTTTGGTTACTTATTATCTCATGAAAAATTATTCGCATAGTGCAAGAATTGAAGAATTCTTTTGAATAATTTTTTTTATAAGAAATAGTGTCATGATTTCATTTGGCCACATGAATGATATATTTGGTACGAGCAATTATATATGCAACTATTTCATGATTTGTATCATGAATGATAAAACGGTACCGTTAATTAGTGTTATTATTTAATTTAAATATAACTTTTCAAATTTAACTTTTCGGTAACTAGCTTACGTGATATACAAGGACTCTTTTCAACATTATTCAGGATACAAATAAAAAATATATTTGATGATATATATCCTTTATTATCTTGTATATAGAATGGTGACCACTTTTATTAGACTCTTCATTTCAAAACTAGCACAACACTAAACTAGAATTTACATCACTTTTTTTCTATAATTTATTTTCATATTTTTTTTACGCAAAGAGTCCGGGATGTTTGCAACAGTAATATCGATGAATTCCATTCCTTTCGTTTTTTTTCTAAGTGATAGCCATATTTTCTCTCTAGCCTGAAAGTCGATTCTCTTCTCAAGTCTGAAAGTACATATGCTGATATGGTTGTAGGGTTTTTTTTTAATGATCCATCGTGAACTTAAGCATGTTTTTTGTAATGATCGATCGCAAATAAACTTTCGCCCCAAGTGCTTTACAATGAACCACGATGTTATATACTAGTGTCACCTATCCAATGGTGGGGAGTATTCTACTAGTGAATATGGTTACAAAGGCGACTCAGAGTTCTCGTGTGTTGGGTTCTTAGAGTGCTTAAAATAATATCTAAAATATCTAGATTAATTTTGATAATTTTGTACAAGTGTATTAATTTTGAGAATTCTGTACAAGGCTGTAGACTCAAAAATTTTAGAATTTCTTACCATGCACACTATTCATATCATTGTTGTATTTTTTATTTTTATCATGAATAGTAAAAAGAACACAGTTATTTAGTATTATTATTCAATTTAAATTTAACTTTTCAAATTTCACTCCACCGTAACTATCTTACCTGGTATAACACTACCTTTCCCACATCATTTATGATATGTATCATTTATCATCTGGTATGTAAAAGGGTGAGCATCTTCCTACGGCTATAAAAGAAAGAATACAAATTGATATCGCGAACTCTCTCTATCTAAATTATTTGTTATTTTACCGTACCACCAGATTCAATAACAAGCAAAAACTAAACTAGAATTTACATCAGTTTTTTTAACTAAAATTAAATCAGTTTTTTTGTTCTCGTATTCATTTACATAATTTTTTTAGGCAAAGAGTTCGGCAAGGTTGTAACAATTTTATCGATGGATTCCCTTTCCTTTGTTTCTCTCGAGTGGGAGTGATATTTTCTCTCAAGTCTAAAATGGGTTTTCTTCTAAGTCTGAAAGTACCAAACGCTGATATGGTTGTAAGATTTTTTTTAATGATCCATTGTGAATACTTTAGGATGTTGTTTTTAATGATGGATCTTAAATAAACTCTCACTCCAAGTGCTTTACAATGAACCGTGATGATATATACATATCCAATGGTGGGGAGGATTCTACTAGTGAATACGGGTTACAAAGTGGCCTTGGGTTCTTAGGGTGATTAAAAAAATATCTAAAATATATAGATTAATTTTGAGAATTTTGTACGAGTGTATTAATTTTGGGAATTCTGTACAAGTCTATACACTCATGCATACAACTTTATAGGAGTATAGAAAATTTTAGATTTTCTTACCATGCACATTATTCATATCATTGTTGTATTGAGCGATTTAATATATGTGTGCGTGATGATATACCCCTATCCGAACATATAAGAAAAGGAAAAAATTGGTGTATCCAAGGTAAATAAATAGTACATATATATATATATATATATATATATATGAAAGTGGCATTGGTCATTTGTTTCACCAATCCTATGCAAGGTTCCATGTGTCATTCCTAGCTGATAATACTCTTATAGATATATTATTGGAACAAAGTAGTAATAAGGTGTTTAATTGTTATACTTACTAGTTAAGTGATTGGAGTCCCTTCTTCTTTAGAGCAGTTGAAGAGAGTTTTACAGTGAGCTGCTAGGCCCGGCCTTCATATGTCAAATTGAGTGTATAAATATCATTTGACACACAATTGAATGGATGAACACATAAACTCACGTAAAGAGCTCGTAGAGCGCGCTTATCATAACATTTTTCATTCCTCAACGGTGAGAAGGATTGATTGAATGGATGCCTCTACATTTATGTGGTTCCACCATATCCATAGCCACTGTCTTATTAGCAGACCGACCAAAAAGACTTTATATATATATATATATATAGAGAGAGAGAGAGAGAGAGAGAGTCTCTTCATATATACTGTATACATAACAACCAACCCAAACTTTTAACTAGTACCAAACAATTACAGTAGCTGCGACTTCAACATTAATGGTCCCACAATTACATATGTAGATACCCACATGTCAACATGTGACATGCTTAAGTATGTTATATATAGTACTACTCCTTCGTTATTTGAGAAATCAATTCTACGCATAGTTGTCATTGATAAAAAACAGTACGTATCCTAGCTAGCTAGCTAGCTATTAACCCACATGGTGCATTTAATCTTCAGCTTCCTAAATGCTAGCCCTAACAGTCTCACATGAAAATCAAACAAAGTGTAGTACGTGTTTACTTGATAGAAAATGATAGCATGAAATTAATTGAAAACTTTGGTCTATAACAGGAACAGCTAGCCCAAACAAACAAGTCACATTAATCAATGGCAGACATGAGCCAGCTAAATTACAATGGGCATGATGGCAAGAATGGGAGACATTTGGGATTAAATTACGCGCCTTATTTAATACAGATGACTCATGATCTGCAACCATATATATATATAGATCGATATCATCCATTTACTAGGGATCTGTAGAGCCCATCAAAGTCTAATATGTCACCAGTGAGCTGGCCATGTTTCGATGTGTAGAATCTACACTATCTTCTTGTCTTGTTCTTCTTCATATGCAGTATTTCAACTCATTATTGATTGAAAACTTTTTCATTAGAAGCTCCAAAATTATCCAAAAAGCATCTTAACTTTTTGTCACATGAATCTCTCTTACAAGATTAATGATTAGCTTCATGTTGGCTATATATTAGTAGCTTCCAAACAATACTACTAATTTTGGATGTGCTTATATATATATATATATATATATAATGGTGGTTTTGAATAATATTGCTGCTAGCTCCTTTTTCCTTCTTCTCAGTGAAATATCTTTAATTGATTAGTAAATTAAATGGTTGAAACACATTAAAGATATGCTCATATATATATATATATGGCTTAGTAAATGGGTACTTGGGTATGTTGATTTTGTCATCTTGCAATGCCCGGAGACACAGGCAAAAAGGAACACAAGCATGCTCAGGACAAAACACAAACGAACAAAAGCCTCTAATATTAATATTGGAAGACTAAGATTATGATATCAATATATTATTATTACTACTATTAGGAGAAGCGAGTTGGTTTTAAATTAATGTGAAATTTTGTATTGAAGGATCACGAGAAACTTAAACATTATACATCTAATTAATTTAATCGTTATTATAGTAGGATAGAATGTAATGATTAATTAGTGAAAATAGGTGTCTTAGCTCTCGTTATAACCTTTGTTTAAATTATATAGACTCCGTGCAAATTAGTTGCATAATAATAATAATAATAACTATATATATATATATATATATGATTGTGATTCTTGTCACACACAGTTCGATGTTAGTGTCGTGACAACAAGGAATAATAAAAATGGTAAATTGATATTAACATGCCATGGTGTGTCCGGACAGAAAGGCCACGTCAACACCAAAGAGATAGTTAAGGAATTGAAAATTGGGTTTTCAAGGTAATTATAGATGTGATCACATGCTTAATAGCATGCTTTGATTCCTTTAACAGAAGCAAAAAAACACGGAAATAGAAGAGGGGAGAGAGATGTCCCCAACCACAAACTTCATGTGGACCTAACCTTATTCCTAATGTAAGCACCCCCAAGAGCATGAGAAGATCCCCAAAAGTAAAACAAAAAGAAAAAGTTGTTCTTCCCAAATCTTACTTCTCACTACATTACAACTCAAAGCCCTAAGCCCCATAAAGAAGAATATGTGTGTGTGTGTGTGTGTATATATATATATATATATATATATATATATATTCATTTGCATGCATATGCTGGTTCACAGTTAGCTTTGCTTTAAAAGAACATTTCATGTCTTGGGCACTGCAAGTGTTGTTTGCTTTTAATCTTGTAGTAACATAAAGTATTCTGATTTTGGGTGAACCTTGTTTTAACAAAGTGATACTACACCTTCCAAGAAGATTGCAGTGGTGAGTCAGTAGTCCTTCTCATTTTTTTTCTTTTTTTAGATTGCAGAGAAATGGAAATCTAGTTAATTAATTGCATTATCACTCATTTAAAATTAGTCGGTTAACTCAGTTGGGGAGATTAGAATTTTCAAATTCCTTTTTCTTTTTTTCCAATTAGGGATTCGAACTCTAAACTTCTCATTCAAATTATTTTGAGTTGGAAATAAAATTACATTTTTATGAGGGATTTTTTTTATAAATAAAATAAAAAGGTTAGTTGACTAATCAATGTTAATAAAAAGTAACCAATTGACATCATATGCATCCCACGGCTCATTAATCATCCTCTAATTGCAACGTTTAATCGGCCTAAGTTTTCAATTTGTATAGCATTCTCTTTTATGAGATAATTAGTGTTACATATTTCTAGTAGAAGCTTCTTTTGTTCTTTTTGTAAAAATACAAATCTCGTAATTGGTTAATGAACCTCTTTTCTTTATTTCCAATAAAAAATTTAAAGAGAAATTTACATTAAATGATTGTGTGAAATTTGAAACAATAATTGATTAAAATGAAAATTCCTAAATACACGGTATAATTTCTAAATAAATGGTGGCTCCGTGTTATTAAATAATTTTTTCTCATGTCTATAAAAATGGTCACCTTTGTTTTTATACCAAAAAGATTTCATTCGGCATGTTGGTAATATTTGGTGAGAGAAATTATTAAATAGTCTCGAGTCAATTACAAGTTAATAATACATAAACAAAATGTTAAAAAAATATAGACACATTTACTTGTGTGTCAACAGGACCAATGCCCAGAACTATGTAATAGCTTTTCTATTGGTGATGATAACTTAAACCAGAGTTCAGTTCTCAACTTCTTTTAGGACCTCCTGCAAGAGAGAGATAGAGAGAGGGAGAGAGAGATTTTGGGTATCAATAAAGCCAAGTCATCTCTAATCACAAGCAAGAGCAGCCATATCTCACATTCTTAATTGAATATTTACTTCTACAAAACTGTATTAGAAATTTTGCACATATACATTACATACACATGAAAGGTCGATGAGAGCAATTAGCCATCAACTAAATGCAAAAACTAGCACAAGCTTACATGCCAGTAATCTAGACATTAACATTGACGTGGCCACCTTGGCCTTGGGGTTAGTATGGTGATCATGATGAGAACAATAGGAAGGAAATTATATATATATTATATATATATATATAACAAAATATCTCCTACTTCTCCTGTATGTATATATATATATATATATATAGCAAGCAATTCATGAATGCAAACCATCGACATTTTCATCACTCAAAGTTAACAAAACCATACGTATGGTGATGTTATACCAATTTAGGACCCTTGACCTTGAATACTTGTTGGGTCAGACAAGCGTCGAAAAATGATGGGCGCACCATATTGTGGATAGAGGAGGATCAGCACCGTTGGTGCGTGTTGATATGTGGGGGCCAGCCGGAAAGAAAACCGTTGCAGTATGATTGCAAGAGTTAGTTTAGCCTGCAATATGGCTAGATTTTGGCCGATGCATGTGCGGACCCCAAGCCCAAAAGGAACGAACGCCATTGGATGCTTGGCTGCGCGGGCCACCCCTTCAGAGAATCGAGCGGGGTTGAATTCATTAACGTCCTTGCCCCATATCTTCTGATCATGATGAACGGCTACAATTGGAATTAAAAGCTCGGTCCCACTAGGAATCTTACATCCTCCCAGCTCTACATCTGCTTTTGCCCGTCTGATCGTCGCAACGATTGGTGGATAAAGTCGTAGGGATTCATTGAGGATCATGCTAAGCTGCACACCAAAACACATCAACCAAAATTAGAATTAGATTTTTCTTTTCAATTTTACTACTCTCTTATGTTATATTATGAAATGACAAATCTACCCCGTAAAAAATTAAATACTCCTAGTTATTTAACCTTTTCTTTCCTATAGATTTCTAGATGGAACTAACTTAATTTTCTCTCTTTTCCAACAAGATAATCATGTAAGACGTCTTATATCAAAGAAAGAGTTGAACGAAAAAAAGACATCATTTTTTTCCATTTTCAGCCTTTTATATTTCTATACTCCCAGTCAACTCTCTTGAAGTTATTTAAAACATGTTTGGTTTATTTATCTGAAAATAAAAATAAATTTAAAAATGACCCTTTTTAAAAAAGTTGTTTTCTAGAAAAATGAATTAAAATTACTTAATTTCTTACAAAAATATGTACTCCGACCAATTTTGCTGTTTTAGATGAAGACAGGGGTGTTTAGGTCAAAAGGACAGGAAACAGGATTTGTCATCGTAAAATGAGCTTTACCGTCTTAAGCTTGACAACATCATCTTTGGTGGGTACGTCACGTGGCCCGCACACCTTGAGCACCTCGTCACGTGCCTGTACCTGCCACTGTGGGTGCATAGCTAGCAAAACTGTCGTCCACGTCAGCAAGTTAGACGTCGTTTGTTCGCCGGCGAAGAAGAAGGTCTTGCACTCTTCCGCAATGTCGTTGACTGTGATCTTCGACCAGGGAAAGGAATTCAATTCCGTCCTTTTAACTGATTCCTTCATGCTCGCTTGTATCATAAGTCCCAACAAGTCCTTGGGACCATTTTCCAGCATTTCCTTTCCCCAATTCTCTTTCCTCCCATCGATAAGGTCCACTAGAGATTTCTTAATCTCCTTGTCCAATTTCCAAGACTTCAAGTTCCTTTTCGTAGGTAGGAATCTGAAAAAAATGAGGGTAAAAGAAAATATTAATTGGTTCTATTTTGTTGAGAACCAAAAAATCAAGAAATAATTCAAAATTTTGTTTGTTGATGGCTTTTCAAAAAATATTTTTGAAAAGTTAAATAAAAACATTGCTTTCGTAAAACAATTTTTCATTATTCTCTGAATAGAAAATTTCTCAGAGTTATTGAACTAAACAGACTGAAAGCATAATTAATATATATATAG
This sequence comes from Cornus controversa, assembly GCA_026545225.1. Taxonomy (NCBI): domain Eukaryota; kingdom Viridiplantae; phylum Streptophyta; class Magnoliopsida; order Cornales; family Cornaceae; genus Cornus; species Cornus controversa. The sequence continues at coordinate 61,134,105 of CM048851.1, read as the reverse complement.
GATTTTAGAAACAAAAAATTTCATGTTACATAGAAATGAAATCAATGGTGAAATATTTACCTAAAACCAGGGATGAAAACTTTTTGGAAAGCCTCAGATGCGAGCGCCATCTGTTGTGCTTGTAATCGGAAAATGGCTTTTCCATCTTCGTAGCTGCTACCGAAGGCCGTTCTGGTGATAATGTCTTCCGTTAATGTTTGGAACCATTCGGACACTTCAATTTCTACTTCACCGGAATCTGACCATTTATCCAACATGTTGATCACGTTACTCGCTGCCACCGGTATCAACAACTAGAAAATCACAGTTAAAATTAATTCTCAGATGTACCAAAATATATATATATATATATATATATATATATATATATATATATCCAATGTTTTCTCTTAGAAAACCAAATTTTCTTTTTTATTTATTTATCGGACTTACTTTGAGATTTTCCATATGGAAGGTGGGAGAGATGATTTTCCTATGGTGAGCCCATTTTTCGCCTTTGAGGCTGAGTAGTCCATTACCTTCAAGCTGTTTAATTAATGGGTGAGCCTCATTCTTTTCATAGAATTCAGACTTGGAAGTGAAGATTTCTCGGATTAGGTCTGGATCGGAGACTGTAAGGCGGACCGTAGGTCCGAACCACACCAGAAATGTTGCACCTGCAATAATAATAATATTAAACCCAAAACCATACTGTTAGTTAGTTAGAATTAATGTAGGTAAAAAAAAAAAAAAGTGATATAAGTTGTAAAAGAGATGTGATGATAAAAGATGAGAAGCTTTGCAGCTAGCATTAGCAAGGAGAAAATTAAAACCACAAGGCTTCATTCAAGTGGATTGTATGTATGTATGTATGTATGTATGTATCAATTAAGTTAGCAAAAAGAGGGAAAAGGGTGAGCCACTAATTGAGAAGGCACGGATAGTGTGTAGACCCTACATGAGAGAGGGAGAGAGAGAGAGAGAGAGAAGACAACTCAAAACTATGGCACTACCAAACACATAAAACTTCATTATCAAAAATTAAGCTCCACTAAATCCAAAAAAGAACCAGAAGGCATGAATTTAGGAAAAGGTCATGAAAACTAGTCCATGATCATGATGTTCAAAAAACAGAAATTCAATTGCATAGATGGATGACTAACAAGATTAATTGATTGATTGATTGATTAGGGAAAAAAACAAATATTACTTACCATTATATTATATATATATATATATATATACACACACACACACTGAGTGTGTGTGTGTGAGAGCTAGAAGAAGAAGGGGTAAAATTGGAATGAGAGTATGGGAAAGGAGAAAAAGAAAGAGGTGAAAAGAAGAAGAGTGGAGCAGTCTGAACTCTGGAAGTTCAGTATCAAAGCTAGCATCCGAACTGAGAAAAAGGCCTTTGATATATAGCTTTAAAAGAAGTACCCAGACTCAAATATAAGCCTTTCAAAAGTCACCAATGTCAAAACAAATAAACCAAGCTAAAGAAGCATCATATATAGAGGAAAGGCATAACCACCATATATACATACCATCAATGATCAAAACTAGCTCTGGTCAACACAAAAACAACAATAGACTCAAAAAAAAAAACAGGAACAAAAAAAATGGTTGCAAAATCACAAGTTCAAAATACAAAATTTCAACTACCCATAACAATATGTCAAAAGAAAAAGGAAACAATATAAATATCCATACTCAAACAAACTAATAGTATTTAAGAAATATATATATATATATATGAAAGATAAGATTATATATATATATATATATATATATATATATATATATATATATATATATATAACATACCATAAATTTTCTTCCAGTGATGGTAGAAGGGGAGGACTCTAGAGAGTATATTGTGAGAGAAAGGCATCATGGGCTGAGAAGAAGCTTTCAACATTAAAGTAACAAGTTCCTTAGCATTGCCTATGAAGAAGCGATAAGGAGGACCTCTGATTCCTTGCCTTGAGAAATGGTCTTCAATCTTTCTGGGTCTCCACCAAAGCAAAACCACAACCTTCAACAATAACACCAACACCATGAAAGAAATGACAAGTAACTTAAACCCATAAAAAAAGAGCTGTTCCATGTTTGTTGAGCTGAGATAGCTATAGCTTTTTGTATCTCCTCTCCTTGTGCTATATATTGCTGTAGTGTGAAGCTGGCTGCCTTTGTTCTGCTTCTTTATCTTCTTTTGTTATGTTTGTTGCTACTATTTGTTAGTGTCTTCTCTTTTTAATGCCAACAAACAAGCTAGTTGTGTGTGTGTGAGAGAGAGAGAGAGAGAGAGAGAGATGGTTGGGGGCAAGGGAGAGGCTTGGCAAGGCCAACGGCGTAGGTGCAGCCATTCGAATTATAAAAGGGTCAACGAATGATGTACTTTTAAATTTTTAATCCTTTTTAGACAATGTTACCCTTGTCTTTTCTAGGTAGTATCATTGTATCCCTTGAATCTATTTTGGCTTTCGTCTCTTGATTAAAAAATTAAAAAATATATATATGAATCACTTTTGTATATCTACAAGCTTATTATTCGTGCCTACCATACTATAAAAAATTATAATATTATTTTAAGAGTAATGATAGGTGCATATATATGTAAATTTAGGTGTTAATGTAGTTGATGAATCGTAACCGTTTGATCGTACATAGATATAATAAACAATAAGATCAATTTTTTAAGTATTTTTTACCGCTGAATTGTAATTTTTTTTTAGGGTGATTCAAATACAATATAGATATACATGTATCGATGTCCAGAATCATCTCACATAGTATCATTTTTATCTTTTATGTTTTCTAAGCATTACACCATGTGAAAAAAAAATTATAAGCCGAACTCAACTCAAGTCAATACACACATGTTGAATTCTACAAATAGACTGTGCCCTTAATTACTTCAAAAGAAGATACCACTACAATTACCATGGATTACTTGCTAGAGGATCTCCATATTTTAGATTTGAGGATATTTTTGTCTTTAGACGGATATCAAATTTAAGGCATGATTGGAGGATAACAGAAGAGCATGAGTTGTGTGTACTTGCACATATTTTATATGTAGTCATCCATATGTCATCGAATCAAAAACCATTTGAGTGACAATACGTGAGAAGTCGTGAAATACGAAAAATCTTTGTTATCTTTGCATCAAAACGAAAGCAATCACAGATTGTAAACTCATCTCTCTCTCTCTCGTATAGACACACACACACGCGCATAATACTCTCTTTTGAATGGTAAACTAGAGAAGATTTAGTAGTAACATGCAAGGACTCAAAACACAATTTCACTTATTTTATTTTAATTTTTTTATGTAGGAAGGATTTATATATTTATTTTTATTTGAAAAATAATTCTCATAATACTCTGAAAAAAACTTGAACTTATGCTTTTTTATTTTAAAATGAGAAATGAGAGCATGCATTGATTCTAGTAAGGATGGTTTAATTTGAAAGGTGACGCGAGTTTTTACTATTCCAAAGGATCAACTTGTGTGATTTTTTAGTACAGAGTACTGAGAAAAAATAATAATAAGATTGTTTTCGTAATAATCCCATGTAACTAACTATTATATCATTGTTATATTTTTGTGTTGGAGTAATTACCTATTAAATAATTATTATTATTTTTTTCAGTTTTTGAGTTAGCCTCATGAAAACTTATCATTGCCTCTTAGCTTTATTTAACTGATAGTAGTAACACATTAATCTTTAAAATAAAATAAAATTAACCACTATAACAAATCCCCCCGCCCACCCATCTCTCTCTCTCTCTCTGTGGGGCCATGTTATTGTTGAATATTCAAAATAAAAAATCTAATTTGCATCACGCGTGCGAGCATTGCCTTTAATAGAATACTGTATTAAGATGGGAAAATAAGCATTACCCAAGTAATATATATAAATGCAAGCCTGCGGAGTAGTTCACTGATGAGGTCTTCAATTTTTCTTTAATAATTATCGGTTTGACTCTTCTCGGGGCATTAGAAATTTGTCAACTTCAAGAATTTGTGAAATTAGTTGAGGTGCTCGCAAATTGACTGTATATTTATAATAAAAAATAAAAAAGTATACATAAATGCAAAATTGAGAAAATTTGTTAAACCACCTTAATGATTTTATCGATAACAAAAATTCAAGAAATTCTCATACCAATTCATCATATCAATATTAATAAGGATCAACACAAAATGCAATGACAATGATATTTTCAAGGGTGACACCGCAATATCAATTTTGGGCTATTAGTTGGTGAATGTACAATGTTATCCACCAAACACGACCCACACGAATATGAACATACTAATATGACTATTTTTTCGAAGGTAGACTTTTTTCTATTTAGTTACTGTTATATGAATCATTAAGATAGTTTACATTGACACTTCACGTTTAACCTTAAGCATTCCATCCTTTAAATTTAGCAACTAAAATTACTATTTTACGAATTTTTATGTAATGTCTTTTCAAATAAATCTATGTTTCTTTTGGTTGTAGTAAGAAAGGAAGAGAAGTAAAAAAATATTTTAATATTTTACGAGTTTACATGACAGGAAATGAAAATTTTGTGGGAAAGTAATTTTTCATGACCATCTAATTTTTTCAAGAATTTTTCCTATAATTTTTTTTTTTTTGCTTTCTTGAAAAAGTTATATGAACTTACTATAATACCTCTCTTTTTATCTCTCCAAAATAAAATATTTTTATGCATATATTTTAAATAATAGTATAATAGTTTATATCTCTCTCAATGTCCTACAAAATTATTTATTTAAATTCTTATATTTCTTTTAAATGAACCATTATATTTTCTTGTAACTTTCATCCTATACAAATCATGAAATGGAAGTTCTCACAGCTTTTTTGAAGAAAAAAAATCAAGCTAATCAAATGCATGTTAAAAAATTAAATTTTCTTTCTTTCACTTCAATTTCTCACTTTCAATTCTCGCTATTAATTTTCATATAACCAAACAAATCTTATGACTTCATTTAGGAGATGAAGGGTAAATTTTTCATTTTAATTATTAAAATTAAAAGTTGAATTGCCTGAAGTCAAATGTAGAGTGCTAATACTAGCTCCCTGTAATTAATTAATACATATATATATATATATATGCTAATATTATATATGAAAAAAGCTAACATCCCCTCTTTCAGGAAGAGGATAATCTTGCCACCAAGTTTTGTTGGACAAAAATAGTCATAATGTAACATTTTACACATCATAAAATTCTGGGTATTAATGTAATTTTAAAACCTAACCGCACAACCTACTATCAAAAAATAGAATCTCAACGTTACTTATTTCTCCTAAGCTTCTAACCGTCAAGTATAAGATTCATTCGCCGGAATACCACCAAATCAACGTTAGTTATTGGTTTTTGGTAGCGGTGGTTGTGGGGGTGGGGATGGTGCTGGTGATGGTGGCTGTCGGGTGAGGATGGAGGTGGTGATGCCATAGGTTATGGTGGTCAGTGGTGATTCATTCACCGGTGTACGAAAACGATCTATAGCACAAGTTGTGGGGGTAGGTAGTGGTGGCACCGACAATTTTGTTGGTAGCTAGTTTTGTTATGGTTTATTTTTACTAGAAATGATCCATAGAAATGACAACAATCTGCTCCGACGATCTACGGTGATGATAATGACAGTGTACAGAAAGTTGGATATATATATATATATATATATATATATATATATATATATATTTTAATGAGTCAAATAACCTTATATTAAAAGATAGAGAAGATATGGTTTATGAATATATTTGTCTAGTAAAAATTGGGGACAAAATAATCCTCCCCGTAAAGGAGGGGAGGTTAGTCGTACCCCATATATATTACTTTTGATATATATATAAATATATAATAACTTTTAATTTGCGATACTAAAGATCACTTTCGATGCTTAGAATCAATTGTACAAAATGATGGAGAGATTTTTGATGATGTAAGTAATACAATTGGAATAGGTTAGACAAAGTGAATGAACATTAGTGGAGTTTTATGTGATAAACGAATGGCAAATAAACTAAAAGGGAAAGTATATAAGATAATGATTATATCGGCTATGCTATATGGTGCGAAATGTTGGGCTCTAAAAAAGAAACAAAAACAACGCATGCATGTGGTTGAAATGCAGATGTTTAGATGGATGTTAGGGGTAACTAGGAAAGATAAGATTAATAATCAAATAATTAGAGAACGACTAGGCATAGCGCCTATTAGCGAGAAAATAAAAAAAGTAGACTTAGGTGGTATGGGTACATTCAATACCCACCTATAGATGCTCTTGTGAAAAGAGGAAAATTGATTTGGATAAAGAGTAAAAGACAAAGAGAATCGACCAAAACTAACATGGAATAAAGTAATAAGAAATATTTGTAAAAAATTAAATCTAAGTAGAAGATATGACCTATGATAAAAAATAAAATAAAAAAGAGTGAAAAAGATAATCCACTTGGTCGACCACGCTTGTATAGGATAAAGGCAAGGAGAAGGAGGAGGATGATAATTAATTTGGATCCTCTCTAATATTTTTTCTCTTCTAATATCTCCAAACCTCAATCTAATGGTTAGAAAAATATTACATTATCATCTTTATTTGAATTAAATTGTGTATAAAACAAAACATAGTGGATAGTCACACAAACAATGATGTGACATGTTTTTTTTATTATTGGATGAAGATACTTGCATAGAAAAAAAGATGGGAGAGCATCCATGTCGGATGATGATAATTCTAATATTATAGATTTGCTAAAGATACAAATTAGGACATAGCTAATAGTGCCTTCCCTCTGTTGGTGGTATGAGTAATTACAAATTTTGTATGGTTTCCCACTGTTTCCCCTATTATTGGAAGGATCGAGAGAGTATTGTTTATGGGATTAAGATATACTTCAATTTTCATCTTCTTTGTATTTTTTTCCTCCTATTTTTAAACAGAAGATGATTTAATCCTCCCTCATTCTCTTTTTTTTCATTTCCTTGTAATTCCTTCAATCCAAACACAGTAAATAGAGAAGATGAAAAGAGAGAGATAGACTGTTATGGTTTAATCTTGTTGTTCTTGATTGTTCCCAAAAAGATGGTTTGAAAGGATAGAGAGAGATGGGGGGGAGCACAAAGGGGGTTGTAATTTTGGAATGTCGCTCTTAAATTTAGTGCACATGGGAACAAGGCTGTCTATTTAAGGGTTCGTTTCTGTGCTTTTGGTGGGGAAATATGCTTTGGTTGACTCAACAATGAGTACCCACTCAAAGGGCAACCTCCCTAATCCTTGTCTTAATAGTCCCCAGACATGTTTGGACGATGTGCCCTTCATGGGTCCTACTTACATTTTCAAATTCAAGCTTGACGGTTACAATTCAAGAGTTCATATAGGAAAGCTAGCTACCTTGTCTCACCTCAACAAATTTAGTTAGACACTTCACCTTTGGCTAGATTGGAACCCTATCATCATCATCTTATTCTTCTTCTTCACATGAGTTTGATGATATTTGACTTCTTCTTTTTATGTTTTATTTTTACTTTTGTTAATTAAATAAACAATACACTCACACGCACTCATACATATTATAGTTTTTGCATTTAGAACTTCAATGGACAGAAGAGTTCATAAGAGTTCATACTATCTGTAATTCGTAAGTAAAAAGATGAGTATAAGTTGCAAGATTAATACCCTAAACATATAATATATATAATTCAGGGTGGAGCCATGTGCCCTATTGAGTAGGGTTGGGTAGGGTCTAAAGACCTTGATTTAGGGTTATGAGCAAACACCAATGAATCCCAAATCATTCTACTCGAATAGAACCCAATGCTAAACAATAATATCGTATCCTATATTATCATTGAGCGTAGTAGTAGATTATCTACCTGACTTTTCTTAGGTTGCTAGGTGTGGCTCAAACTCCAACATTAATTGAATTGTATTATATATGAAATTATATATATATATATATATATAATTATATATTTATTCCGTAAATCTAAACGAAAAGAGTTTAAACATGTGAATAGTAGCTTTTTACAAGTAATTTTAAAATTTGTTTTTTTTATTGTATTAATGAAAGCCTCTAACAATATTACTTCATGTATATCACACATTTTACAAAACAACCAATCACCTCCCCTTTAAAAGTGAAAAAATTATACTACTGGGTTAATGGTCCATACTATGTCACACACATGTTTGTCCATGTTTATCTGACTTCCCAATTACTAAAATTTACATCATATGGTATTTTGACAAAGTAATTGGATATCGATCTTGATTGTTTGGATTGGGTGACAGTTCATGCCTATGATATAGAGAGGTAAGTCAAGTACACAGTAGATGAAATGAAAGGATCTCTCTCTCTCTCTCTCTCTCTCTCTCTCTTACTAGCTAGTTTTTGTTGGGGAGTTGGGAGATATAGTGTGTGTGTATATATTTATATATATCATCATCATCATCATCTTCATTATCACTGCAAGTTAGCCTTTGATTGAACACTTCAAGGAGGATCTGAACTGTCCTTGAAAGCCTGTTACTTGCCGAACTTTAGTTAGATATAGCTGACAAAAATGAAAATTTTCGTAAAAAAAAAAGTGTAAATTAAAGAATCAAGTTTTGGGCTCTCCCTCAAAATAATTTTCTCTGTGTCATATGATATCAAAAGGACAAAGTTGGATATGCAATCACTCAAAGAAGCTGTGGAGTTTTCGAAAATGACCAAAATGATCCAACCAAGAAAGCCTGCTCATGACGAAGTATATACCTTTATTTTCAATATTTATCCATTTTCTTTTCACTACTTTTTCATTTTTGCCCCTTCTTTTTAATGTCAGTTGATAACAGAAAAGCTGGCAACTAGTTGCACCTTTTGGAGGACTAGCAAAGCAAGGGCATATGATATGATTTGTCAGTTTGTGAAAATTGGAGTAACTACTGTGTTTATAGCAGTTAGTTAGTGCTTTCTTATATGAAGAAATTTCCATTCATCTATATATCACCACTCCATTCCATTGTCATATATATATATATATATATATATATATATATATATATATATATATATCTTTGTTTTGGGAGACTATGTTTTGGGAGACTAAATGAATTTTTTTTCCAATTAGGAGGAACTAATATATATATATATATATATATATATATCTTTGTTTTGGGAGACTAAATGAATTTTTTTTCCAATTAGGAGGAACTAATTGGAGTAATTCTCCAAATAAATAAGCGACAAATCATATTTCAAACATGGAATGGATTGTACTACCAACCCTTCATTTTTTCAGCCATCCATATTCTCTACAAAGGTTAATTCAAAACCTTGTAACTAATCACTACTAGTGGTCTTTATCAAGAATTTCTCAATGCTACCAAATGAATGGTAATTATCAAATGTCACTGTACATCATTCAAATGAGTTTAGTGATAAATACAAGAGTCAAAATAATGATCACATTAGTACGTGGTCAACATATCTAATTAAGAAGTGATTTAATATCTAAGTTTGCAAATCAAAACCACAATATTTTCCCAGCACTTTACGAGTGGAAGATATCTTATATCTAATTAAACTATAAGCTTATATAGATTGAATGATTTAAATAACTATGTATACATATCAATAGAAATAAAATTGTAAATATTTATCGAAAAAACAAAATTGCAAAAATATTTTGGGAAGTATAAAAACGTACCATTATTGTTTGTGTAGTTAAATCAACCCTGAATAAGGATAGTAGAAGTACACAGAATTCTTTATCATGGATGTGTCTATTTGCATTTCGAATGGTAATTTCGTGACCCAACAAGACATACATACATACATACATATATATATATATAGAGAGAGAGAGAGAGAGAGAGAGAGAGAGAGAGAGAGAGCGAGCAGGCGAGAGAGAGAGAGAGAGAGAGCGAGCAGGCTAGCAGCATTTACATCACCATATCTTTGATTCAAGAGTACTAGTCTATGCCATGACAGAGAATAACATTTAACGAGTTTCATCCAAGCAATCAACGGTGTGACGGGTCTTGCTTTGTCTTTTACTACTATATATCCACTGTGGTGTCAAATCAAGGTTTGGCACGTGTCATCTAATCATTTTACTTTGGTTTTTCCTTTTTTTAACAATTTTCTGGTAAGTTAAGTTTCTCACATCTTTGTCCAGCTAGGTATTAAAGACCTTTGTTACGTCAATTCAATGGCAAAGCCAGTTTCAGCTATTACTATTTGTTTTCTTCTCCCATATTGAAATACCAAATTACCCTTTTACTTTGAACGATGTTGTTTGTTACAAGACCTCTCTCTCACAAGAGACTATGACTATAGTCTATAGCTATAGCTATAGCTAGACCTGTCACTCACTTTGTGTGCATTACTACTCTTATGTGTAAGAGTACAATGCATCTGAAACGTTTCTCTTCCACTGGTGAGACCCATCACTAGTAACATTTTTTTTTTTTAGGGTACAAATGCGTTTTAAACGTTTCTCTCTTTCTTATGTATGTGTGAGAATCAACTCAAGCCAATAGACTTGTAAATGATCGATTAATTCGGAATTCCAATAAATTAATTATGGTTTTCTTTTTCCTTTCCCTTTCCCTTTCCCTTTTCCTTTTCTATCTTCTAAGAATAATGCTATTAAGAGAATTATCCTCTCATGACAATGACAAAAAAGTTTTTCTTTCTTTCTTCTAACTTGACCATGCAAGTTTTGTCTCCTTTTGAACTTTACTTCAAGAAAGTTTCTTTGAACAATATAGACACACACAAAATAAAACTACACTTTCATGAGTGACGATGCTCAAAATAAAAATTTGCTTAAGAAAAAGTCAAATGAATGATTACTAGTTCCCTTTTCAATTTCCTCACATTCGGTAGCATTTCTCAAGTTAAGATTGGATTGTTTTGTGATTTGACCTTAATTTTAGTTAAGCTTGAGTAAAGTGTCAAATAACTTATCTTCACTTGAATCCGACCTCTATAATTATTATTAAAATAAGACTAATTAACTGAATCCAACTTGAGCCTAACTTGACTATAACCTGAACGAACAATCTTAATCTAACATTAGTTCTGAAATTAAGTTTTTTTTTTTTTGGCAAATATGAGAGGAGGGGGACTTGAATATGGGCACACTCGCTCAGGAAGCTTGGGTGTTCCATGAATCATGGGGACTAGACTCATTGGGTTGTTGGGTCAATTAAAATCCACACTTAGATTGAGATTTTATATTTCAATTCAATTTAAGCTCAAGCTGGCCATCTGCTCTAGTTTCACTCTTACTAGTTTTTTTAAAAAAAATGTGTGTTTTCATATAACAGTCTTTTATATAGTTATCTGAAACATATTTTTGAATTTTGAAACTATTTTAAAAAAATTGAACCAAACATTCCCAAGAATCCCATCATTTTCAATACTCCCCCGTTGTACTATTCAAAGGGTAGTCACAATTATTTTGTAAAATCGTCAATTTTGTTTAGTAGGTAATCAAATAATTGGGCTTGATTCCCTTGCATACTCAACTTTCATTTTTGAAAGGAGGATTAGATACCACTTGGATTAAGTCATTAATAATTAAGCACATCATTTATAAGAATTTATTGTAATATTGAAGCAATTATTAGGAGGTACTTAGGGATGTTAACAGGGCGAGTATGGGGCGGGTATACCAAAACCCTACCCCGCCTCGTCAAGAAAATACTTAATCCATCTTCTATTAAGAACCTTAATGGGTTTGTGGTAAACATACCACCACCGCTCCGTTTAGAAAAAGAAAGGAATAGCAGAATCCTTAAAATCATTTGCTTTATTTGCTTTAAATTAAATATTTGGGCTAAATGTACCCAAACGATAATACGACACTCCTACAATCAAACCCCCAATATATAAGACCAAAGAAAATGACACAAACATACATACATACATACATATTTAAATGAAAATAGAAATAGTTTTGGTTTTCAAGAATTTTTTTTTATTATAGATCTATTATGTACACAAAATAGAGAGAGCTCTCTTTTAGACACAAGATAAAGAGAGGAATAGAGCAGAACAAGATAAAGAAAAAGTACATTCACGGCTTTACCGAGATAAAATTATTGCCGAGAGATCTCTAGGGCTTCAAATAACTTTTTAAGTTTTCTGTAACTCTCTTTCTCGTTTTGTTCTTCAATCAGACCTATGAAAGAAATTTTAAAATCATTTTTTACTGAAGAGAATAAATCATAATGACTGTCATATATCTAGTATACTATATTTATATAAGTAATATAATAATAATAAAAATAGCACACTCCATATGATATACATACATATATATATATATACATACATATATATATATACATATATATATATATATATATATATATATATATATATATATTAATTAGGGGCGAGCCGAGTACTAGATTGATTTTTAAAAAAAAATTATATCCATCCTCCTCTTATTAGGCGCACACAAAATTTTCTTTATTAAAAGCGAAGTGAGATTAAAATCTGCCGGGGAAGAAATTGACACCTCTAGAGGTACTTGTACCAAACCATGATTAGGGAGTGACAGTAACCTTAATTATTAACGTGGAACAAAAATGCCAAGGGCAATGTTGGGGAATGCAAAAAGGAGAATCACAATCACATGCTTCTTAAAAAGTAAAAAATATGAATTTTTTTTTTTTTTTTTTAAGTACAAAGATAACAACCTGTGGCAGTAAAAGAATGACAGGCCACTCCGTACCTTTTTCCCAGCCCCTCGTGAATCGGGGGGAGTGTTTTCACTTTTTCAGTTAAGACTTCCTTTTCTATTTACACTTCATTGCCATTCATCATCACTTTTACCTTATTTTAACCTTTCCATGATATATCTATATTACATTTAAGATTGCTGTTTGAATCTCCCGCCCAAAAAAATTCATCATCTAACGGTCAAAAATGTTTAAAAAACTCATCTGACGGTTCAAAATATCTATGTCTATCTACGGTCTGAAATTATTCTCCATATCTTCAATCAACGGTCATGATTCACTCCCACCTAAATTCAAATTTAAAACTTTTCCTACCCTCACTCTATCTCTATATCACTCTCCCTCTCATTTATTTCTTTTATTTCTTTTCTCTCTCCTCATATCTCTCTTAGTTTCATTTCGTTATTTTGCTTGGGTTCTTCTTCCGTGTGGTTTAGTTGGTTATTTTGGGGGTCTTTCTCTGTTTCATGTATACTCTGTTTTTGCATTATACTCTGTTTATATTTTGCATGTATATTATGCTTTTGCACTTCTTTGAAATCAATCCATATCATATATCATATATGTGGGTGGCAGAAATAATTTTGTATCAAATTGGTCTTAATGCAGGGCCACCGCTGGAGCAGCCTGTGATGCTCAAGCTCAACTATGAGCCACCAGCTTCTACCCAAGATCGGACCACCTACTACCAGTTACCAGCCGAAGCCCACAGCTACTTCACCGGGTCTGTCTTCAATGTATGGATATATATATAGTCACCTAAAAGTTTTGTTCAAGTGCTCCCTTGGACATTTTTCTATTTAAAGTTATCGAAATCGAATAAGCATCCACCTGTTCACATGCGTGGCTATATAACTCTGTAAGAGTGTCAGGATGACCACTTGAAGGAAAGACCAAATTGGAGAGGTAAAAGCTTTCAACTCATATTTTTGGGCCGATTAAAGGTATATCTGAAACTATTAATGTCTAAATGTTGAAAAATTTGTTATTTTTTGTTGTTGATATTGATACTGGCAAATTTTGTTATTTTTTGTTGTTGATATTGATACTGACGACGCCACGAACTTCGACGCCGGAGATAAAGACGCCATCGGGTCAAAGGTCACTAAGGAAGGAGGCGAAGTCGTCAACGGCGTGGACGCCTACTTCGTTCATATCGCCACGGTTTCAGGACGTTTGGCGTCCCATCACCGAGTCTCGCAACGGCAATGCCCATTATGTTGCTTTCCACAACCTCAATGCTGGTGTTGGCTGTCTTGCCAGTTGCCTTTTCTTTTCTTGGCTGGTGCTTCTCCTTGGCCGGCGGTTGAAGTAATAGAGGTGACAGTGGTTCCATGTTGAAACTGGGTTGAGATTGTTCGGGTGGATTGGTCCGGTTTTTTGAAGTGGGTCTTCATCGAGGTGGTGAGGTTGAGCTTGGCCTGTCCTATTCTGTTCTCTGATCTCTCTGCACTCTCTGCTGCAGTCCTTATCATATCCATATTGCTAGAGAGAGAGAGAGTCTATGTGTAGTTTAGAGAGAGAAAGAAGAGAAGGGGGAGGAGTGGGCTCTGGTTCTGTTTTGAGTATGCGTGTGTGCGTGATGAAGTGTGCAGGTATTCCTCTGTCAGTGAAGAAAATGAAAGGGAGGGAACAGAAAGTAGTTTTAAGAGAGAGAGAGGTGTTTTAGAGAGAGAGAGAAGGGGAGGGGGTGAGATTTTACCATGGATCAATAAAGCTGATTCATATCTCATCTGTCAGTACAATACAAGATTAATATACGACACCTTTAATTTTCTAAACTGCTCTATCTCTCTCTTCCCTTTTTGATTCAGTTATCATCACCTGTTTCTTGGGTTTTTGTTCGTGTCAGCTCATTTATGGGTCAAAGATTAATCTAATTCTTTGCAAACCTATTATATATATATATTGTTACTAACTTTGACCCATGCTGCAACTGATATTGATTATTGGAATTACTTTAATAGGTCCAACAATACACAACACCATTATGATTTTACAAACAAAAAAAAAACAGAACAGCATTGAATTAATTTTTAGATAAATAGAACACTAATTATTTAAGATAAAAGTATGCTATTATAAAACTATATCTAGCTATATGATTGATGGGTAAGCAAATTTGTGTTCCCGCAAAAAATCACAACATTACATGTGACTGGCCAAAATCTGAAAACTGAGTTGTAGACCTCGGTTCAATGTTTGTATTCTGTAATTGTTGGTCATATCCTTAGTTAGATTGTACTTGGTTCAATGCTATGTATGTATATAGATATTAGTATAATTGCAAATGTGTTTGTATAAGCTCTATATGGTTCTAAGCCCAGATAATTCCCTTTTCCTTTCTTCTGTAATCCAAACCGGTGAAAACAGAGTTGTAATTTCTTAAACTCCTGCAATTTCCAAATTGATTTCTAAATTGGGAGGAGAGAGAATAAAGTAAAGGAGAAAGTGGGAGGAAAGAGAATAGGTGAAAGGAGGAGAGAGAGGGAGTTATGAGAGAGGGAATGTGGGAGAAAGAATAAGAAGAGAAAAAAGAATAGAAGAGAGAGAATTAAAGAAAAAAAAGAAGAGAGAGAAAAAGAGAGCGGTCAGAAGAGTTAGAATGAAGAGGGCATGAGTAAAATAAAAAATAATAATAAGAGAAGAAAAAAACAGAGGAAGTGTGGGAGTGCTCTTGCAAAAAAATAAGGGTAAATTAATGCAAAAAATTTAGTGTACTTTACTCATTTTATAAAAAAATTCCTCTAAATTTTTTTTTTTTTAATAACCATTTAACTATCACATTTTGTGCAAAAGCCCCCCTCCCCATAATAACAAATAAAATTTTCAAAAATACTCTTTGTCCTTAAGATTTGAGTAAAATTGTATACATGTTTTATATTTTATATACATTTTAACACATTTATAAATTAAAAAATAAATTATTAATATTCTCTAAACTACAAGACTGTTGACAAAGAATTAAATTTATATTCAAACAAGTCTTCTACCAATTGATAGTAAATTACATGTTTTTTATAATCATAATCTGTTACATCTAATTCTTGAACTTATATATGTTTATTGCTTTTATTTTCCAACAATAGCATTTATTTTCTTTTTATATAATTTTTTTTGTTAAATTTTAATTTAATTATAAATTAAATATATCAAATGATTAAAAAAAAATCACATCTAAAACATGTGTTTATATTTTATATACATTTAAATACAAAAGTTACGTTTATTGATGTTTCATAGGTTTTTTATTAGTGCATTAAAATTCATTGTCTATAACATAACTAGAGTACATGTAAAAAGAAAAAAAAAATTGACAATTTCCATCAATGGGTAGTTTTGTAATTTTTTATTTTTAATTGTATTTGTTGCACATTTTATAAAGTATATAGGTTTTTTTTAACTTCAGGGTTTTTTTTTTGCAAAATGGATAAAGTATAAGGTTTTTTTTGCATTTTATTCAAGAAATAAAGAATAAGGAGGAGAAGTACAAGGAGAGTATGAAAAATGGTAAATACACAATGAGGTATCCTAAACAATTTTAGAAAGAAACAAGTATGAACCGAGATGGATACCTGTTATATTGATGATATAATGATGGTTGCGTTTATTATGTGAGGGGGTAATAATCGCACGTCAATAATTTGGGCGGCGTAGATGAGATTCAACAATACTTGGATAATATTTTTTATAGTGCCGTAGGCACGGGCAATACGCTAGTATATATATATATATATATATATATCCCAAACATACAATGGAGTATTCTATACTTTTTACTAGTAGTATATAAATAAAGTAACTAAACACTGTATTTCATGCCAAATGTTTTCTCTCTTTAAAACCAGCTTATTCACTTGTATTCCTTTCCGATGTCTTCAAAGTTCTAAATTCATTTAATGACTACATTTTATGTTTTCTTTTATTTCTCGTCAAACCTTTGTTATACTTATATTATTTAACAATATTTTCAAGTGTTTTCATTCTTTTTCTCCGGTTCAATGATTTATTTCCAATTTATTATTTTTTATATTTACAGATTGAAGAACGACACCAAATTCTTTATCACCAAAATTTATCCTTCTATTTTATTTTATTTGAGAAAAAATAAACACAATACAAGATGAGTAATGATACGAGTGAGGTGGTGAATTTATGATGCAGGAGCAGTCAGATAATGCTGAATTGTCAAATGACACGTTAATGACACTGAGATACCTTGAGTTGGCAGATGAGTACAAAGATGGTAGGTAGTCGTGATCTTTTTCTAATTGGGGCAGTTTTGGATGCGTTTCTATATTTTGGCCATAACTTTAACTACGGATATCAGAATCGTACATATGACCCCAATTCGGAAAGTTCTTTTTTGTGAGCACGTCGTGGCCACTGTACGCCCGGTGCGCATTTTTTTCAAGGTCAAAATTCGCTCTTTTCCCTTCCGAATCTCCATTTTTAGTTATTTTTTTTCGTTAATGGTAATATTTCTTTTGTCGTTTAGGAAGTGATTCTGAACTCGATTTGGGCCAGATTTTTGACAGATTACTTTTTTTTATTATGTATTTCATTTTGGCATGATTATTGAGATTTTACTATTTTTTGTAAAATTCTGATAATGACGATTTTCAGCTATATAGCCCGGCTTGTGGGCTAATTTTTTGATACACTTTGTTTTGATAATATTGAATTGAATACCAGAGAATTTTTTTTTGTGTTTTGGGGCGATTCTCTTGTGTTCTTCCCTGTGAATTATCTGTTGAAACTAGTCTGCAGAATAATCACTATTCAGTCCGGCATTAATTTCACTATGATGGGATATACCACCCCCACTAACATAACCCACATCCAAAAACAATCGAAAAATCATTATTCATTCAAGATATTGGATCAAATTTCAAAGACAAAAACTCGAAGAATTAACTATAATGCCACTTTGGTGGAGATATTAAATTAAAGTTATTCCTTAGTTAAAAGAATAAATGATGGCATAAATATGCTTGTTATAAAAAATTTAGTAACAAGTTTCTTGTGATATCATAATTTGGATTTCTCCTGTACGCTCGACAGGTTTGTGGTGAAAATCACTTCACTTATAACGTAATTTCATTTCTTATTGTACAGTGGACTTTTTGTTAGAGAATTTTGTTCCACTTCAAAGCCGAAGGGAAAGAGTCTTGAACTTATACGAGAGAAGGTCTTTTGAACCCAATTTCATAAGAGCATTCTTCAAGTAATAGAAAAACCAATTTTAGACATCTAAAAGACTATATCCATGTTGAAAACGTGAGATGGAATAAGAAGCATTTTTTGTATAACATTGTCTTTGCTTACAAAATAGTACTGCATATGTGTAAATTATATATAGAAGGAGAAAAAGTTGTGGACTATGAAACTGCGCTATTATTGCAAATAAGGGAGCTGACAGAAGTAAATAATTTTAGGCATAAAAAGACTAGAAGTCTAGAAGTCACATGTCTCCCCTCAAGTATAGTTGCTATATATATATATATATATATATATATATATATATATATATATATATATTAAAGAGAACTAGAAAATGGACAAGGAGGCATTATGAAAGTCAGAACTATGACTCCAAAACGAGTCGAGAACTGTACTTTTAGTGCAATCTTCATAGAGAATATGTGAATGTTTTTGTAAGATCAGGACTGATTGACTTGCTTAAAAAAAAAAAAAAACCTTAGTTCAGCCGTGAATTTGTACGTATAAATTTTTTTTTTACACTTTTGCCTTAATATTCACGATTTAAATGTTGGAAGGTGTGTGTGTGAGAGAAAGAGAGAGAACTCCAGTGCTAACAATAAATTCAGGTTTCCCTATACTCTAATTTCCATCATCATTAATGCATGTATGGCATAGACAAAGACAGTTGTTTCCTATCCTCCAATTTATGCTCCTCCTGTTTACGTGAAAGCACATGGCACCATTGCAGAACATGTCCTATTACTTGTTTACATGAAAGTTAGGGTCACGTTTCTCTTATCATCGTCATGATGTATGATGCACCCTACCCTACCATGAGGACTCAGATGTTCCTTCCTCTACTTAAATTTCATATGGTTGTTGATATTTAGAAGTGACAAATTAAGTGCAAATTTGTCTATGTTTATTCAGTCAAAAATGAATATAAATGACTTATTGTCTTATGCGAGTCAAAAACGGGTTGAATAAATATATATCAATTAATTAACGGGTTAATTGAGTTGAATATGGATACTCATATTCAATCCATCTTTCACCCATAAAACAAAACGTGAATTAAAGTTTCTCTCTTCTATCTAACCACTCTCCCTCTCTTCGATCCCACTTCTCTCTCTTTCGATTCAACCTCTCTCTTTCTCTTCTCCTCTCTCTTCGATCCTACCCTCTCTCTCATCGATCTACCCCTCTCTCTTTGTTCAATTACGCCCCTCACTCTTCTATATGTCTCCATCTCTCTTTCTCTCTCCGTCTATGTATATATATGAATTTACACCCAATGAAAGAACATACCCCTGTTTTAAGCCCAGTCAAAAATAAATAAAAAAAGTTCACAAAATACATAAATTTTATTTTATTTTTAAGTTTAAGCAAAGTTGTCAAGTTGTATTGAATGTATAAAATAAAAGGTTAATATTATTTACAATTTAAATAGGGAGATGAAATTCTTCCTTCCTTTACAATCAAATTACACAAGTGTCTTTAAATGAAAGAATGCTTGGTTCTTATATTTATAATAACAAAATTGTCATTTTTTTTAAAATTTAGCATATTAGTAGTTACATAAGATAGGAAGTTTACTTTGAAGGATAAAAAAATATCTGATTAAGATAAAAAATATTTAAGTTGGAAGAAAATTTTATATCAAAGTATTTGAGATAAAACATTAAATTGAAAGTAAATCAATCTCTACAATAAACCGTAATCTTTAATTGATTTTTTTTTTTGCGAAAGGTATGTTTAATTGAATTGAGAATTAAAGAAAATTCTAGTTTTACTTAAATAAAAATTCTCTACAAACGGGTTGAATATGGATCACAACTCATATTTGACCTACTCATATTCAATCCGGTTCAAACTTACCCAATTTGCCACCCCTAGTATTGTATATCACATGTACATAAATTGAACACATGTATTAACCATATGATTTTCTGATCCTTTACTTTAATTAATTTTGACTGCATGTGTCACTCCCATTAATTATTACATATAAGAATACATGGACACATTCGAATATATACATACTTGACCTCAAAAACATGTTATGAGGAAAGGAACAATCGATGGATTTGCCATTTCATAGAAAAGAAAGAATTAAATAGAGTAGGGTCGTGGATTGAGGAGAATAGTAATATGAATATTGATCGAGATCGAAGAGGTTTTGGATGAATTGGATATAGCTAGGTAGCCCTGACAAACACTGAACCTCCCACCGACAGTGAATGAAGAAAGGTCACAACACAACAGATAGAAGAGATGCCTTTAACTCAAGTATATACGTCCCATGCCCTTCATACAGCGCAACCTTGTTGAGGTAAATGACCTTTGAAAACTTTAGTAGTGTTCTTTTGAGACCACCCCACCTTCTCTATATTGACATGTTAGCCAAGCTTAGCTTTCATACCCCACTCATGGTTGGAATGATGTGGATGTCCTAGTGGGCATGCACAGTGTACACAGACCACTGTGACAACAGATGTGTCACTTTAAGTGTGGTTTAAACCGACACCGATAGGGACTATTCAATTTGAACTTTGGCCAAGTAATGTAACCAAGTAACAGTTGCTAGTCGGATGGGCACTCTCATGGTGACCAAATCATGCCGGCGAGGCGACAGGTGGGTACGTTACACCATGTGCAGATAACATCATGTTCCCAAGTGTGACTATGATTTTGTCACAACAAAATGGTGTTGATGTTTACAAGTGTATGTCTTCGATCTGCGTAACAAAAATGACCAAAATATATAGTGAGTATAAAGTAAGTTAAAAATAGTATTGGTGGTTGTACCACTAATTCACTGTAGATGGGGTAGCTTAGCTATGATTTCAGAGGCAAAGCTGTTGTACCATTAACCCATCCATATATGTAGAATGGGGCAGATATGGTTTGAGAAACAAGGCAAAGAAGGACAGACGCCAGGCCAGCCCATCCAATTTTCTGGCTCATATATACTTATCATAGACCCACAAACATATATATATATATATATATATATATATATACATCCATCATGTATCATCACATCCCGCAAACAAAGACAAAGATCCACATTAGCCTTCTGTTTGCACCCTCCAACAGTTGTTATGTGAGTGAACTGAATAGTGCCTAAATACCAACCACAAAAAGCAGTAGCATAATTTACTCAGTTGAACATGGCCCAGAAATTCACGGGCTATGGCAACCGATATGAACATAAACCATTTAATTTAATTTAATTTTTGAGGCCCTGACGAAGCAAGGCTGATTCAATGGTGGTGATATACTTTAAAAAACCAGCAAGTGATATGATTAATGTTAAATGTTAATAATTCTGCCTATCATTGACTTATGAGTTATTTCATCATTCGGTCTTACCTGCTTTGCGTAGGGAAAATAGACTGCAGTCGGATTGCGAATGCAGAAGATTGACACGAGTAGTAACAGTCGCGGTGTAAACTCTTATTGTCGTTATTTAACTGTATCGATAAGATTATCGCAGTCGTAACTTTTTCTTTTAAACGTCATAGGGACCAAAATGCATTGATATATGATTTTTAACAACATAAATCGATAAATATGAATTTTTAGTAAATTTGAATAATTTTTATTAAATTTTTGAACAACATAATTATTACCCATTCATGAATTATATGTAGTGGTTATTAATATATTATTTACGAGATTAATAAATAAAAATAAATTCAATTATGAAACAAATAAAAATTCATATGGCCCCAATATCACCCATTGCTTCAATCCTTACCATACTTGAGAAGGAAATAAGTAACAGAGGAAGTGGAAGTGGAATTAATCAAGAACTTTTATTCTAATCACTGTTCTATATGGTCGCTTCGTGATATTAATATATATATATATGTTCGCTATAAAAAAACTGATGATAACAAGTTAAAACGCATTGGACTTAAATTTATATATAGTGTGAAACTATAAATTATAGATAGGTGCTAAAAAATGAAAATCATATTCCAGATCTCTCCAAATTGCGTTTGTTAATTTGTTATCCATTTGAACACATAGTGTATATATATGAGTTGATTGCGAGAGGCGTTCCAGCCATGAAGAAAAATAGTTTCTTTTAGCTTGCAATTTGCATGGCCTTCAGCAAGTGCCACATGGGAAAGAGATGAAAAAGATGTGAACAAGTGTGAATTATAAAAACTCACGTGTGACGATGGGAATCCAAAATTAAATGAATCGGTCTTGACTGCCATAAATGGGCCGTAATTGGCTAGTTTTTGAGGTGATCGATTAAATGGCCCACATCTGAAAATGATGCGTTCGGCTTTGATTTTTAATTATCAGCTGAACCGGCAGGCTTGATTTTTTGAGATAGTCCTTATTTTCTGTGACTATGGAGTAATTATTACACAATCGTATATAGATTAGATAAGTAGATGACGCATGTTAATCGAATCAAAGATAGTTAATGTTTAGTTTTTAATATATGTGATCTCTTTGACTAAAATTAAACCTTACACTTATTAGTTACTAAAATTAAACCTTAAGACTTATTTCATCTTATTTTCACTTTACAGATTTTTCTATTTCTAGTTTACTTGCCTTTATTTAATTCATTTTTAGAATTAGAAATGAAAGTTTATTTCTTTAATTTAATTAAAATTAATCCTACAAATTCAATACAAACGTAATAACACTCTATGTGGTTTGACATCCTCACTTTGACCTTATCCTACTAGGATTCGTGCTAGCGAGTGCTAATTTTAATTGGTAACAAATTAATCACAATCAAATTTTGTCATCGTTGCCTCGGACTGTTTTATTATGATTATTTGAATTTTAAGAATTAGTTCTAATTGGATTTCTAGTTTAGAAATTTTTATATTTTGCTATTAATTTCTTTTATTTTATTTTTGTTTTCTTTTTAGGTATTTTAGTCACCATATGCTCAGTTGCCATTCTTTGTCTAATCCATTGATATTTTACGACCCCGAGCTTGAACATACTCTTAGACAGTATAAGAGTGTTCCTATAACCCTATTGTGCAAGAGGAAGAGAATATTGATATCATGGGTGATGAACGTGATAACGTTGATGTTGTGCCAGATGCTGTTGTGGAGGGCGCACTTACTCAGAGATTATTATGTCTCAGAGACATACAATTCACTAGCTGATTTTTAGTTGCCTAATGTCACAGCACAGAACTATGAGATCAAGTCCAATATCATTCAAATGTTGTCATCTTACTTTGGACTGACTCATTAGGATCCGTACAAGCACTTGGATGAGTTCATAGAGGTTTACTCAACAACAAAATTTCATAACTTCTCAAAAGATGTTTTCCAGATACAACTCTTTTCATTCTCTTTGAAGGACAATGCCAAGTATTGGTTTAATTCTCTACCAGCGAACTCTATCACTACATGGACTCAAATGCAACATGAGTCCTTAAAGAAACATTTTTCAATAGGGAACACCAATCAATTCAGACAGGCTATCACTGGTTTCTCTCAATCTAAGAGGGAACAATTCTATGAAACATGGGAGAGATTCAAGGATCTTTTTAGGAAGTGTCCTCATCATCAAGTTTCAAAGTGGCAGTTAGTGCATTGTTTCCATGAGGGGCTAACAGAAGGTAACAAACAGGTGGTGGATGCATTATGTGGGGCACTTTCATATTGAAAAATGAAGATGAAACATGGAATTTGTTCAAAAACCTTAATGATAATTCTTTGCAGCATGTGTCTCCATCTCGTTTGAGTAGACCTCTTAATTCTAATACAAGGAAAGCAGATGCTATTTTTGAGATTGGTTCTCCAAATGTTATGTCTACCAATATGGATGTTTTGGCTTAGAAAATGGGACAAATCATGGTGGCTAGCCAAGCTCTTACTCCATCTTCGAATTCTCCTACATTGGGGCCATGTGACTTTTGCTCTAGTCTTATGCACCATATGAATAATTGTCCTTCAATTAGGCAGTTTATTGATCTTCCACAAGAGCAAATGCAAGCGACATTCTCTAGACTAGTGAACAATCCATATTCCAACACTTACAATCTAGGATGAATAAGTCACTCAAATTTTTCATGGAGAAATCAAGGAATATGAAATCAAGCTACACAAATTCAAGGGGCATCAAATCAGTTCACTTTTCAGCCTCATAATTATGTGTCTTCCTAACCATACCAAGCTCAGGTTCCTGTGCCACAAAAGAATTCAGCTTTCAAAGACAAGGTGTTAAGTACTCTAGAGAAGCTTGAAACTATTTCACAGTTGGTTCATTCTTACTCTAAGTCGATTGTCAAACTGGAATCTCAGTTTGGATAACTTGCCAATACTTTGAGTAGAAGAGAAGAGGGGAACTACGAAGCCAACCAGTCACCAACCCAAGAGGGACGCATGTTATTAACAGTGGCTCTTCTTCAAGTAACTCACACCATGAGCAGGTTCAAGCCATCACCACTTTGAGAAGTGAAAAAGTAATTGACAACAAGGTGGGGGAGAAAAAGAAATGATAACAAGTCACAGTGCTGAAATTTCTTATGAGCCTAAGGCTCCTTTCCCACAACATTTTCAAAAAGCATCTAAGTTGGGAAAGTAAAGGGACAAGCTACATAACATGATGGAGGTGTTTTGACAAGTGAAGACTTAAGGATTTTCCCGCAGCCCCTAATCAGGTAGATTTTTCTACTGAACTTCGGCCCAACTTTTGACGTACTAAAGGTCCAATTCACAAAATTTTCGTAAAATACAAAAAGATCCATAATCGAATTTTGTTTAACCTAATGAGATTTGAGCCATTTTGACATTCGAAACAGGAGTTTACTAGCAGATTACCAAAATGGGTTTAAAACTTTCCTTTTTACATAATTGGATTTCAGCCCATAATCTCCTTAAGCAATTACACTTCTCTTGGGCTTCTTCTTTGGATTGTTTTGAGTTGAAATATTAAATTGAATTGGTCCCATTGATGTAGACTTCTTCTTACCCTCTTGAATGTCATCTTTGAAAGCCCAAAAATCATGGTTTGAGTGAAATCACTATTAAGGACCTAAAAATAAAAAAAACACTAAAACAGAGTAAAATCACAAATAATCTAATACTAAGACAATAAAATATGCAAATTAAGAGGTTCTGTAACGGTCAGTTATTTCTTTTTCCTCAAAACCGTCTGATCCCTTAAAAATTGGTCATGTGAAACTTGGGAACCAAAACCAATAAAAGAAAAATTTTATAGTAAGGAAAGTGAAAATTTTTATGAAAATATGATTCCATAACTGTTCGATTTTTCTAAAAAAAATCGTATAAAATAGAGAGATATTTTACTTTCTTGTGACTTTATATCTTAATTTACTATTATGTCCCATTGTTTCTCTCCACTCTTTACATATTGCACTGTTATTATAACTCTTCTTTACTGTAGTTTTCCAACTATAACATGTTATATCTATACATACGCACATATTCTATTAAAAACTCTATAGATTTCTTATTTTTTTTTAATTTTATTAATTAAATAATGTTTTAAAATTTTAATATAAAAAGTTGAATAATCCGAACATGTTCACTTTTGGAATTCTCAAGAGTTACAACTCTTTAATCAGAATAAAATTCTCAATTCTTTATATTTTATACCTATTAAAAAAAAAGAGTTACCTTCTAAAACTAGATGACTCTTTCCAATAATTATCTTTCTAAGCTAAATTACCATTATTATTAATTTTACAAACCTAACTAGAAGAGGTATATTAGCATTGAATGACTTACACCGATTATTTCTTTGCTAAAAATAAATATAAACAATTAGGTAGAAAGAGATCAAATTTATTTGCTAAAAATAAATAAGGTAAGCATCATTGACAACCATTGAGGTTTGAGGTATTATCACGCGACTATAATTTTGTGCAATTTTGTCACCAACACCCCTTGTCAAAATTTTTAATTTTTTAATAAGTGAAATGTCATGACTGTCCCTGATTATTTAAATAGATTTTAATATAAAAATATCAAAATCAAAAAATGACAAAACTACCCTCATGACTGCCACATACTATTCTTTCATTTTCATCTATTCCTCTAACCACTGCCACCAACGACAACCACCATCTCCTCCTCCAACCACTGCCACCAACGACAACCACCGCCACCAGACTCTCTCTCTCTCTCTCTCAAACCTCCTCTCACTCTTTGTCTCTATTGAATCCAAACAATAATCCAAACCATTCTTTACCAAATACACACACACACACATATACATCACAAAGAACAAAACCCAGAACCCAAAATCACCATATCCTCCTCCAACCACTGCCACCAACGACAACCATCGCCACCAGACTCTCTCTCTCTCTCAAGCCTCATCTCACTCTTTGTCTTTGCCGAATCTAAACAATAATCTAAATTATTCTTTGTCAAACACACACACACACACACACACATATACATCACAAAGAACAAAACCCAGAACCCAAAACCACCATTTCCTCCTCCAACCATTGCCACCAACGACAACCACTGCCACCAAACTCTCTCTCTCTCTCTCTCTCTCAAACCTCATTTTGGATTTCAGCTGTGTTCATGAGATATTTGCTTCGAATTGAAGAGTGAATGATGGGAACTTGATTGGAGTAGTTATTAAATTGGTTTAATGGTTGTTAATAGCCAGAATAGATGGTTGAAAATTGACAAAAATAGGGATTCAAACATACATATGTGTGTGTGTATACAACGTTTGTGTGTGTATACAGAGAAATTGATAGGGGTGGTGGTGACTGTGGTTATGGTGGCACTGCTGGTTTGGATGGTGGATATGTGTGTGTGTGTGTGTGTGTGTGTATGTGTGCGCAGAGAAATTGATGGGTTAGATTATGAGGCGTAGAAAATGGAATTTGGTGACTCTGGTTGGGGTTGTGGTGGTGGTGGTTTTGACGCCTGTGGTGGTGGTAAGCGGTGGTTGGTGGCAGTGGTGGTGGTGGTTGTGGTTGGTGGCAGTTAGCTTGGGTTAGGTTGCGATTGGAGTTCGATAGTGGTGGCGGTGGTTGTGGTTGTAGTTGTAGCAGTGATGCTCGGCATATATATGTATAAATATAATGTAATAACAGTGAAATGAGTATGTAATAATAGGGCATAGTTGGCATTTTCACCATCAAAAAATAATCTTTTCACTATCAAAAAATGGTATGATACGGGTCATACGACCAATTTTTGGGTGTATGTGATATACGACATAAATCTCAGAGAGTGTTGGTAACAAAATTACACAGAGTTGTAACAGCATGACAATATTTCAAACCTCAGAAAGTGTAAATGAAATTTACCCAAATAAATATAAATCATTGGATAGAAAGAGATCGAATTAATTTAACACAAATTATTTATTTTTTAGTGTTTAAGATTAAAGAATAATTTTAGTAAGTGTAATTATTTTCTTTCCATTCATACTATCCAAATTAACAAAACAATATATTCTCAAAACCTTCCTAAAAAAATTTTAATCCTAACCAAATGCATTGAAAATCTAATTCTCTTATTTCACTTCACTTTTTTTTTTTTTTTTGACTTTCTACCGTAGGTCTGTCTTTGACTTTTTACCATTATTCTATCTAATCAAATTGACTTTCTATCGTAGTTTCTTCTAACTAAAAGCACCTTAGTAAATAAATGAACAAAAAATTGTTCGGTATAACTATATTTCCTTTATAGCTGAAATTTGCGCGTTATTGGCAAAACCTTTTTCTTGTGCGTTAGGTGAAATTTATGGTAGCGTCTCTGCATCAAATAATAGAACAGAAATTGGGTAACGAAGCTACCATTTCAAGCTTCCAAGACTCGGGTATTTCCAGGTAAAGAATTGCCCCTCAGCAAATTGTATCCTTGATTTGCAAAAAAAAAAAAAAATTGTATCCTTGATGCTTTAAGCGTCAATCGAAATGGGCTGAAGAGTTCCTTTTCATTTCTTACAATAACAAAGATTACTAAAGTTCTGAGAACTGAAGCTAGTTTCTCTTCACAACCACTTTAGTTTCTAAAGAGCTTTCCAAAACACACAATAGGTCATTTTGCACCAAAATGATTTAAAAAACAACATGATGACATCAACCTAAAAACATGGGGCTCACATAAAAGCTCCATCATAAACTTAACAACAGAGTTTTAAGCCTAGGGTGCGTAACTAGGACACCATTACATGCACCCAAATCTAAATACTCGAAAAACTTCAATATATTGTTGAAATAGTAATTGCATAATAATGTAACAGCATCGTAAAGGATTCAGAAAGTCAAGAAGCCTCTCCAACAATTTAAGCCGTCTATTCAAATGCGTCGTCGTCGTCATCAGGGAGAGGTTGACTAGCAGCTGCAACAAGCTCAGCTTCATGCCTATAAAATTTATAATTTTAAGTTTGATTAGTAAACAACATGTTAATAAAGCAGGCAAATCAAAGTATTTATTTAATTGAATCACCAGGGACAAAAAAACATTTATGTAACTGGTGAGCAATTTAATCAACTTGAACATGACATTTGAGAATTTTATTAAATTATTTTATATGCAAGGTATTCACATTTCCATTTATAATTTTCTAATAATAATGTAATAATATGTTCCTCAAGAATATTATTAATTGCCAAATAAATAGGCCATTAATCATTAATCATTCATGACAGAAAGCAGGTTGTAGCTCTAAATCCAATGGGAAAGAACGTCACTCCTCTTCTTATAGAAGGAGACATGAATTTCCTTAATACTAGTTTCAGGCCCATTAGTAACATCAAAGGTATTCACAACCCAAATATCATAACAGCATCCCTCAAATGAACACACCAGTAGGAATCTAAATTTGTTGTGTTCTTGTTGCTCTATCATGTTCCATTTTCATCAATTTCAAGCAACATATAGCTGTTGACAGAATTACAGGTATATACTTTCCATTTGTTTCATTCAAAAGTAGGCAATTGAATAAGACCTCAGAAATATGCAACTCTAAGAACTCCCGGCACACATTAGAGCTGGTTAGATAAGAATCTAAGAACAAATATAGCAGATTTTGCGGTAACAGAGTTCTTACTGTTGCTGTGCAGCCATGTCAATGTGTACTTCTGGAGGAGCGAGAGCAGGAGACTCCACAAAATGGAGGTTGGGATCCCTAACATCACAAAAGCAATCATCAAAATTTGGCATAATCCAGAAGTGTACAAAAATAAATAAACAGAATAGTGAACAATTTTATTACCCAGCAAGCTTCCTGGCAAGGTACAAGAAAGGTTTCTCAAAATTGTAGTTACTTTTTGCAGATATCTCGTAGTACTGCAGATTTTTCTTCCTGTGGAACGTAACCTGCTTTGCCTTAACCTGTCTGTTCTTCACATCAACCTTATTTCCGCAAAGTACAATAGGTATATTTTCACAAACCCTATGAATCACAAAGATAAGACAAGCATCATAACCACTGTCTAGAAATCGTGAGGGCAGATCAACAACCCCACAAAGAGAAATTCAAGTGATACAAAGTTCCAAAATTTTATTCAACAGACCGGCAGAGATCTCGGTGCCAAGTTGGAACATTCTTGTAAGTCAATCGGGCAGTAACATCAAACATGATGATTGCACATTGCCCATGAATGCTGCAAATAGAAATAGGAAAGTTCAGAAGAAGGAACAATAATCTAAGAGAGAAACAAGAATTTCCATGTGGAAAAAATATACACGACAGGTCAGTTGGTTTCATGCAATCAAAACGGAGCACGATAAGCAAGAAACTACGGTGACAGCATTAAAAATATTGCAATGAATACCTATGGAGATAACAAAGAAAGAACTAAGAAGAAAAAATAGTGTAGCTGTCCCAAAGAAAAATTGTTAAACTTAGGTTAGATTTGGAATAAAATAGGGGGGGAAAAGTAGGAATCCAATTCATAGAAAAACAATTATACACAATTTCTTTCAGTAGACCATAGGAAACAATCATAGTAAAAGAGTACCTCTACCATGAGACGAGGGGAGGGGGAAATGCATACCCACATAACTTCTTTGATGATACAAATATACATATATATAAATATAAATAAGCAACAAACAAAATACACCCAAATCTAAAAGTAGTAATCACTGACATCATATTACTTACTAGTAACCATCTCGAAGGCCACCAAATTTCTCTTGCCCTGCAGTATCCCAGCAGTAAAATCGAATTTTCCCACAATTGGTGAAAAAGTCCAATGGGTGCACTTCCACACCAATGGTCGCTGTATGTTAAGAAATATATTGCGAATCCAGTAAGCAGACACATAGGAATGCCAACAGAAATTAATTTTAAAAAGACAGAAAAATCCCACCAAATGAAAGGACGGAAATTTATTAAGTCATATAACTTCATATTTTTTATTCTCCAAATACAACTACAATAGTAAAGAAATAAAAGAAAACTCCAATAAAGATGCAGCCTTTATCAAAACACTTACGTTCATATTTTTTTTCAAATTCACCAGTAAGATGCCTCTTCACAAATGTTGTTTTCCCTGCATCATTCAAAAATATTGAGCATCACTAAACCACAACTATCCAAACCAAATATGACAAAACATACATAGCTCCATTTTTTTCCCAGTTGGGATAACTTCCAGGAAAATTTTTATGAAAGAAGAAAACTTACACTATTTCTTATTCAAATTCATTTCGTTTCACAAAAAAACTTTAAGATCAAAGAATTTCATGAAAAAGACTTCACATTCTAATGAATTTTCCTCTTAAGAGATGGTTTCTCCAATTATCTTCCATGATTATTTCACTGTGAAGGTTAAGGAAACTATTCAATCAGTTTGCCTAGTGTACATTATTTTCATTTTTTTCTTTTGTCACACAAAGGCTCAATTACACTTTCTAATTAACAATTACACAGGGTGAACAGATTACCAGTTCCGCCATCACCAACAATCACAAGCTTGAAGTTAGGGTAATCAACCGTCTGCTGATTTGGCAAAGCCTGCAACAGAAATAAAAAACAAAATCAGCGGTAAAATGTGTTTTTGACGTATGACACCGATTTGTTCCAATACAAAAAATAATTTCTAAAAGAAATAATTTTTAGGCAAAAAAAGAAATTAAATAAAACCCTAGGACTAAGTTTTAATTAAGTGTCTCCGATTATATTTCTCAAGAAAAATATCATCTTTGAAATTTACCATAAAAAATACAGATCGTGATCGAAACCAAATAACAGAGAGCTTCAAAACCCTAGAGTCTAAATCCAAAGGGAACAACGAGAAGAAAAACAAGTGAAAAGCAGAGGAATATTGAGAGAGACGTAGGAAATGAGAACTTACCATTTGATCTGACTGATTGTTCCAATTTGGGTGTTTCTGAAGAGTTTCGGTGAGCACTGCAGATAGAAAATAGTGTCTGGGGGCGATGTATAGAATAAATGGGTTTTAGAGAGAGAGAGAGAGAGCAGGAAGTGTAGCTTTATGTTGACGCGACTCTCTGCGCCATCAGATTTTTTTTACCACGTTAATATTCTAGAAGATCCCATTCCATAATTCGTTCTCCACGTGTATTCGGTCCATTAAAAATAAAAATAAAAATTTTAAATAAGGTAAAATATCATGGGTTAAATTTACTTAACTGTCTTTTACGTTTGTTCAAATTAAACCGAGAGAGATCGAACTTTATTTCGTTCACTTTTTCTAAATTAATTTTTTCAATAATCATAAAAAAATTTTAAGAGTGAAAAGATAACTTCATTCTTGTATTATAATATTACATTATATTCAAATAAGATAAAATATAATGACTTCTCTGAAATTTGCCGTAATTATACTGACATCTCCATAAGTTTGCCATAATTGCATTGACTCCTTACGATGATTTGAAATAATATTTTAGTATAATTTTATTATTTTTAAATAATTTAATAAAAAATAAATAAATAAATTTGATTTTTAAAATGATATGTACATTTCCACCAAGAGTGACAAAATTGGACACGACACGATACAAATTAAGTAGGTTCAAGTTTGAGATAAGCCAATACGTTTAATAAATGAATTGACACTTAGGAAGTACGGATATTTCTACAAGAGTAACGTATCCGTATTCGATATCGATACTCCTGGATATGTGTTTGATACTGCCTAAACGTATCCATAATTTTAAAATATACTTTTTTATTTCTAACACATATCCGATACTTCAACTACGTATCCGATACTTCTCGAATACTTCAAAATACATTTTTAACAAATTTTAAACATGAAAATGTAGTTTTTCCAACAATAATATCATATTATAATTGTTAAGAAAAGTTTAAAATTCATTTAAAAAAAGTGTTGAAATACATATTATAATTTAGTACAAAATTCATTCATGCTAATTATACAATGACTCTTAACTTTTATTTTGTTTGTTAATAATAATATTTTATAAAGAAATGTTAATAACTCATTTTTTACATATATAAAAATATAATTTATTATCTTTATATTGCAATATCCTACTCATGCCCGTATTCTTTTTTTTTAGATTTGTTGTATCGTCGTACATGTATCCTATATCCGTATTCATGCTTCCTAGGTTGACACGAATACAACACACAAAAATTAGGTTGGGTTTGGGTTTAAGCTGTCTAACCTGTGACACGATTACAACACGATTATGACATGAGTTATTCATATATTATGGTTTTATACAAACTCATATATACATAATTATATATATTGCAATTGTTTGTAATCTATTTGTTTGTTTATAAGGCTTATGTAGTCATAAAATGTAAGGATGAGATTGTTATGATATCTTTCCAATTGTTGAATCACCTTAGCATATTTTTGAGTTTATATATAGATACAAAATTTATAATATAATTTGATTTTAGGATTTATATATTGATATGTACTTTATTTTTTATATGATGTTAAGAGAGATTTTTAGAGGTGGAGAAACTCATATGATATAGGTTAAACGGATTAAAATTTTTATTAAACAAGTCATGTCATTATAGGACATGTTTATTAAACGGGTTATACAGGTAAAACGTTTAATAAGCGGGTCGGGTTAGTGTTGAGGGTCTCTGATACGATTATTAAATGAGTCGGATTAGGGTTAAGCTGTTTAGTAGAATACTCATAAATCGACATGACACGGGAACACGAATTGCCACTCCTAACTTCCACGTACACGACACAACCAGCCCAGTCATTTTCGTCATCTCGTACTGGTGACTCATAACAAAACTCAACAACTTGGACCACAAATTCGATTTTATGTAAGTATTTGTATATATATCACCATGATAAAAAATCTTTAAAAATAATTTGTGTGATATTATTTTGCGATTGATAAGATATGTTAGGAGCAAGATCGAAGATCAATGGTGGTCATGGGTGGTGACGGTGATGTTGTAACAGGTGTACAAAAAAAACTGGTCAGAGAGAGAAAGTATATTGTGAGCAAAAATGTCATTTTAAAAATCAGATTTTTTTCAAGGGAAGTTAGTGCAATTACAGCAAATCTCAGGGGAGGTCACTATATTTTATCTTATTTGAAATATAATGTGATATTATAATGCAAGGGTAAAATTGTCTTTTCACACTTAAAATTTACTTCGACCAACGAAAAAATGGATTTAGAAGAGATGAAAAAAATAAAAGCCAAACGGTCTCTCCGAGTGTAATTTAACCAAACCTTAAGCGAGATCAGTGAATTTAACCCAAATATTATTCACGTGTATTGCAATTTTACTAATTTGTCTTGGTGAAACAAATACGTTCTTTATTCAAGACCAGAATTATTTTTTGTTTTAACTTTTAACACATGTTCATCAATCCTTATTAACAATAGTTTTTAAAGTTAAATAATTTACTAATAGTTTTTTTAAGAAAGGAAATGTGTTAGTAAAGTGAAATAATGTTTGGCGAGAATAGTTTTCCAACAAAAAAGAAAAAATTGGCCATCTTCAATGAGGTAGTCGAGTCTCCCACAACCACATGATGCAATAAAGTGAGTATGGGAGATTCTGCTGGCCACTTCAACTCACTGAATTGGTGAATATGATAAAGTGGTAGAGCAAAGATGAAGAAAATAATTCACAATGTCTAATAGTAATTAACTTGAACTTATGTTAAGAAAATTCGTAACAAATGTCATGTTAAGTAACTTTTTTGTGTTGGTAAATACCACTTACACTCCCTCAATTTAGGCAATTTTTCGACTAGACTTTCTATGGTTTCAATATTTCTGACCACACTCCTTGAATTTTAAGTTCATGTATATATTTTTCTCTTCTGTTAGTGCCACGACAACAAACAAATGAAACCTGCTGACATCAACAAGAAAGTAAATCTGAATGACGTTACTAGTAATTGAAATTATTAAAACTATAAGGGGTTTGGTCGGGATATTGCCTAAACTGAAGGGGTGTAAGTGGTATTGACCATTTTTTTTCCTGGTAACAAAGAAACAAGACTACGAAGAACAAATAGAAGAAAAGGAAAAATACATCTCTATGGCTTGAAAAAACCAAGAAAGCCACACAGACAAATCAAGGTCGTTGGCAAGAAAACAACTAATATCATCAAGGTCAGTGGCAAGCACATAGCTGACGCGCTCATGTGGTTTAAATGGGTCAAGCCTAATCCATGAGTAAGTCTATACCCACCACACCATATATTTTTTTCCTTTCCAGTGAGCATCTCTCTGTTGTTTTAATGACATGTAATAGTCATAACTAATAGGGGGACAGGAATACTAAGTGTTATATTGTGAATTATATGGTGTGCAAACGGTTTAGTTAATTTAGTGTAAGATACTAATCCTTAGACCTAAAAAGGATGAATAGGTCTTATTGCCCAATTTTAATGATTGATTAATTATCTATAATGATTAATTAATTAATAATCTAAATCAATCATAAAATAAATAAAGCAAGCAAGGAAATATAGAGATAACACTAGAATTTTACGTTAAAACCCTGGGAAAGGAAAAACCAAAGGGGTGAGGTAAACACCTCCAGAGAAACTAATCCACTGTCTCAAAGCAAAGTACAACAAACTATGTCGAAACACCTCAAGCTTATTATTGTGACTTCATGTCCAATTGTTGTAGACTCCTGGCTAATGCCACAATCATATCAAAATGGTAGTTGAAAGAATACAAATACTCCGCAAGTATTTTGTCCCCTTCATAGCCATCGTTTCTCCTTCCTCTTCAAATAGAATCGAGAAGTATCAATGAACCACTACTATTGCTCTGATCAAATTGTATACACTGACAATGTATTTGAGAATTCAGTTGATTAGAGTGAGAAAAACATTACAACTTAAACATTCTGTGAGTACGTATTGTCAAAAATATAAACAATAAATAAAATTCTCTATTAAAAATATCTCAATTGTTTTCTCACTCTAAAAATAAATTTTCGGCTGTATATATATAAAAGCATGACTATAGAAAAAATATATGAGAGTTTATATAGATGATGAAGTCCAAACTTTACTTGAAAAACAAGTTGAAAATCAATTAGAAATGTTTCACAATGTTTTTGGAAAGTTTAGAGATCAATCTTTGACAAAAACAGGACAAACTAAGTCAGTTCGCACATATCAGTGAAAAACAACAGGTTCCCTTTGGCCAATTTTTAGAATATGAGAAACAGAACTATTTTTGACTAGTTATGGGGTTAAAGCAACCGCTTTCCTTTGTGAAAATTGTAAACTTTTGTTCTGAAATCTTAATTTTCAACTAATAACTTCATCATATGTTAAATTTAATGTTCTCACACACTTATCTGAACTAAATGATGTTCTTACGTGATCAACAACGTCCATGGTCATTTGTATTTGTTGAAACGCTTCAGATGATCAAGTTTCTTGTTTAGATTATTGATGCATTATTCATATAATGCATTAATGAAAAACACTATTGAAGCTCTTAGTCTTAAACTCCATGATCAATTACGTAATTTTGACACCAAAGATTGTTAATTATAAATATATATGTCACATATAAAACATATAACTATTAGGGGGGAGACTGCGTGAAGTACCTCAAATAAGAGGATTTTCTACCCCACACCACTTTGTTATATGCTACTTTAAATTTACCTTCCTTTATACATATACACATGTTTCCTTACTATTTTTTTGTTGGACAAGCATAATATGGGAACAAACCCATTTGCAACACTTTGGAAATCATGATTAATACCTCATTTTGGAAGCTATTTTCTCATTTACTCGGAAACAAATTTGAGCAAGTAAATATACCACGCTAATGTATTCTCGAAGAGAAACACATTTCACCTTGGACCCACTTCAAAATCTTAGTGGAACCTTCTTTAATTTTGGTCTAAAAATGGCTTGGTCAAAGCTAGTTTCCAACACCACATCCACCTTAGAGATGGGAGCTTTAAGCCCTTTCTAAAGACTAATTTCTACCACTTTGCACTGCTCACTTATTTAAGGTAAAACGAAGCCAACTCACTTGAGGTAATAGGATGCCACTCTAACATGTCTATCCTAATGATCTCTTAGAATAAACCTACTTCCATCTTCCTTGGTCATCTTAAAAAAAGAGGCATAATCTACCTTCTCTAAAAGTTTTCCACCCAGGACTTGGAAAAGGAAAATCAGAGAAGTAATGGGAGATCTAAAAAAATTCATTATAATTTGAAAGAGCTCTATCTAGTGTATTTTGAGGGGATCATTGAGATTGATTAGAACACCACTCATTTCCCCTTTTCTAAATTTGCCACATAATAAAAGAAGAGATACTAAGGAATTCTTATGCTTGGGCAGACTTTTAAGCAATTGAATAGAACAGAAGCTATAAATGTTTCCATGTATAGAAGGATATGGAGATAAAATCAATTTTCAAGGGGCTCAGTCTCCAGATGACCTGGGATGATGGACGATACCCAATCATATGCATAATAGATTCATTTGCCCTTTCAAAAAGCTTACAAATCGCATTATCACAACTTTTTTGGATTTAAGATTTTGTAGAACAGGAAGTCTCTCATGTCAAGTAACTCGCATATTCAAATTTTTTTTGAGCAATGTTACACGTAATGAAAATATTTCATAATTTTTTTTTATCTTGAATGATGTGGCAATTGAATGGTGAGTTAGTATTGGTGGGATCCCCCATACACGGAATCTCAATAGTATTATCATCTGCCACATCATTTATGATGACAATTCATGATAAAATTTCATGATGTTTAACATTTTTTTTTTTTGTTCATATTATGATTTGAAACTTTTAACTCGAGATAGTAAAGAAGATCTAAGCCAGTTAGTTGAAGAATGTATGAATAAGCAAAAAGATTTACGTAAGATTTTTATATATTTAGGCCGTGTTTGGCAGATTTTTTATTTTGGCTTTTACGCAGAAGAAAAAAAAAAGCATAAACTAAATCAAAAAGCTGATACCCCCAACTTCTTTTAAACGTTCTTTTTGGATTTCGAAATTCTTCCACCTAACCAATCCAAATATTCTTCAAAACGACTTTTGAACTTGAAAAGCCGAAAACTGCTTTTCAAAAGTCAATCCAAACAAGATCTTAGTATGATTTGGTGTCAAGAAATATTATTTGGTTAGTTTTACAAATAAAACAAATTTATATAAAAATGATAAAAAAAAAAAAAACTGTTCAGGATATGACGTGAATATAGACACCAGATTTCGCAATACATGTGCTGGAGATGAGTGATTTAATATTGCACCAAAAGTTAGTTTTAAGTCCGTACTAAATCTAGATGATATCACAAAAGACGTACAAGGAGATATTATGGTGCGTGTTTGTTGATGAGTTATTAATACTAGCAAACAAAATAAATTAGAGAAAAAAAAATCTAGTAACAATTTTCCAAAGTTATTGATAATAATAATATAATGATCAAACTTTAAATGGTAATATAATGATCAACTTGGAATATAAAGGGATCAAATAATGATAATATAATGATTAAACTTTAAAACCAAAAAATTATTCAAAGTAACAATTTTTTATATTGAAGATAAATAATACAAGTGATATTTCTAATAAAATTGGATTAAGTTGGACAAAATGGGGATATATGAGTAGTGTTTTATGCAAGAAAATAATAATAAATAAATTAAAAGAAAAATTTTATAAAACAATTAGACAACTCTTTTATATAGTGTGAAATGTTAAAATTAAAAAAGAACATGATCAACGAATTCATATAGCGAAAATTATGATTTTAAGATGAATAATAGAAGTGAGTAAAAAATATAAAATTTCTAATCAAAAGATGAGGGAGAAACTTAGAAGTGGCGATTATCCTAATATAAGAGAAAGAAGACTTAGTATGAATATATATAAAGAAAATCTATAAATGCGTTGTTAACAAAAACAAACGGGAGACAAAGAGTACAATTAAAATTAAGCTATGATAAAATTATTAGAAATTAATTTAAAAAAATTAAATATGTGTAAGAGAAATTACTTGTAATATAAAAGAATACAAATAGAGAATTTGCGTGAATCATTTCATCGTACTAAACTATGGCAAAAATAATGAACGGAGATTTTGTTACAAAAATTATTATTTTTCTCTTTCCCAATAAGAGGTTAGAGATCAAAACCATTACACATCCTGTTATTGAATATGAGAGGAAACGGGAAGACAGAGAGAGGAAGAAAAAAAAAAGGGTTAAAGAGAGAGAGGGACAATGTATGACGATTACACGGAGAGTGTGTAGATTGGAGAATGATAAGTGAGGCAGAATGTGCGGGCATTTTGGTCTTTTTATAAATAAAAATTTTTTAGTATTTTTTGTACTAAAATATGTGGAGGTAAAAGGTAATTTTACAGTGACAACTGCGTAGAGTTTATTTGCGCCAATTATAAACTATATGTGAATAGGGATGGCAACGGGGCGGGGCGGGGCGGGCGGGTTTTGCCTTCCCCATAATCAAAACCGTTTAACTTTTCCCGCTCCGTCTCTGTCCCGCAACCGTGTATAAACGGGGCGGGGTGGGCGGGTTTTGACTTCCCCATTTCCATAACCGTTTAACTTTCCCCGCCCCGCCCCGTTTATACATTTTTTTTTTTAATGCAAAAAATTTTATAATAATAAATATGATATTTTGATACATATACACAAAAAACACACATTTAAGTACTTGCAACACAATGGATAATATTGAGTCATCCATTACTAATATAATAAACTTGTATAGTTGTATGATATATATAATATTAATATTTTCTTTATACATTATTAATATTTTCTCTATATATTATATATATAAGTATTAATATATATATACTTAAATGGGGCGGGTACCCGTCGGGGTAGGATCTTACCCCGTCCTCGCCCTGTTTAAATGCGGGTTATTTTCTCTAACCCCATCCCCACCCCGTTTCCTTAAACGGTTCCGTAAACGGGGCGGAGCGGAGCGGGTACCCGACTGGGAGGAATAAATTGCCATCCCTATATGTGAAGAGTTTATTTGCGCCGACTATAAACTATATGTGAAGGTATAAAGGTAATTTTACGAATGAGAACTTGGAAGAGTTTATTTGCGCCAATTATAAACTATATGTGAAGGTATAGAGGTAATTTTACACGTTAGAAGATTTTATTTTCACCAAATCCAACTATTTAAGTCTTTAACGGACAAAAAAAAAAAAAAAAATGTTAAAAGGCGTAGAATGCTGTTATTGGGAGTGTTTGGATACGAGTGAGTAAACATTTGGTAGGTGGTAAACTCGTAAAACTCAATACCCTTCAATTGACGACCTAATCACCGTCGCAGTGGACCAGAGGCGATCGAGAACTGACCCTGAGATCGGTTTTCGCACAAGCACGATACTTCTCTGATATTTGGGTCTACTATGGCCTTACCATCCGATCCCTCCAGCCAGTATGTGATATAAATAATCTATACATTACATGTATATCTGTATAACTATTCATGTCTCTCCATCTAGTGATAGTCTTCATTGCTATGTAAAGATACTCCTCCTCTCTCTATCTTGTTATTGAAGTTGGATTTATGAAATTGTGGTTGAAGGCAGGCTGCCGTAAGGAAACAAAACAGAGGAGTCCCCTTCAAGTTTATGGTTCCACTTATATATGCCCCTATTCTTCCCCTCAGTAAGTCTTTTTGATTTATTAGGAAAAAAACAACCTTTCATCATTATTATATTGATTAATTGCAATTTTTTTCAGTTTTTATGTTGTTTCTTATATTGGTTTTGTCCATTGAATTTTTTCGTTTGAACTTCTTCTATTTTCAGTTCGAATTCAACTGCGACATAATCCAGTTTTGAGGGATCGTTTGTTCACGGCCGTGTTGGCTGGGGCATTTGCTCATGGGCTTTACCTGGTGTATCCTTTTTTTCCTTTGATTCTTAAATCTTATTTCTCCTCTAGTGTTATTTGCCATCGGTTTATTTGGATGCTGGATTTTTTTTTTTTCAGAATTCCTTCTTATTTATCAATTCTTAAAAAAATTAAATACACCATAGACATTTAGGAGGGTGTAGTCAATTAGGATTTTAAAGGATTTTGAAAGACATATTTTAAGTGACGGATTTACGCGGATTCATGGATTTTTATAGACTTCTACTACAAACTTTCATTGATTTGTATAGAGTTCTCATTGAGACTTTGATGCATTTTTATAGATTTAGTATTGATTTCTTCAACATATTTTATTTTTTTGTATCATTAAATTCTTTTTTTGCGTACAAATAAACCAATAACTCAAGGGATAGATATAATACAAAATAGATAATCTATCATTTGATATATTGTCTAAAAATTATCGTGTAGTGCAAATATCACGGGAAAGAGTAGGGATAGTAACTCACTTGATGAACACAAATTGCATATCAACCCTTTTTCAAATTTCAGTCACATTATGAAAAAAGAGAAAAAAAAATTATAGACTTTACTTATAGGGTCTAGGTTAAATCATTAGATAGATAATTGGAGGACCCTGACCTAGCTTATATTGGATTATTAATTGGATTTCATAATCAATCCTTGTGGCTTAAGGATTGATCCCTAACAAATAGTGTAGAGGGATTAATCCTCCCATAGTACAAGAGATTGATTAACTTGTCTGAAAACTTGAGTTTTACAAGTTTTTCTAATCCAATAGAAAAGAGAGAATCTGAGAAGAGAGATAGAAAAATCAACAGAGAAAAAAAGAGTGTACCTTGAGATGGAGAAAGACTATTCATATTCTGAAAAAAAGTCTACCAAAATCTTTGGGGGAAAGGTTAGATTTGTTATGAGTTTCGGTATTTATAACTTCCACCCTCAAATCCACCAAAATTCACCGCCTAATGAAATATTTCAAAATCTATAACTTTTTGAATACACCTAGAGTTTTGCAGACTTTAAAAATCCTAATTGAATACCCTCATATTTGTATGGACTCTCTTAAAAGTTTGGATTGAATATACCTAGACTTTTAAAGTCTTTTAAAATCCTAATTTAATACACCCTCCTAGATTAAGCATGTATGTAGAGGAGAATAAATAAATGAAGGTTGCTATATTGATATGTATACGGATGAGTATATATGCAAATGTGCATATACAATTATAGATGTGCGTTTATACGTATATATGCGTATAGATGCATTTATGTGCATTGAGTATATATGTACATGTATATATACACATGTTTTTATATATTTATACTTATTTATTCATTGGACATATAAGTTGAAAATATACAATTCGAAAATGACTTACAAAAGGGAAAAGAATAAAAAAGGAATAAATCATTTTCAAGTATTAAAAAATATTTCTATTTTTCTTAAATATTTTGTAGAAAATTTTACCAAATAAAAATCTTGAAAATGCTAAAAACATTTTTCTAAAAATATTTTACATCAAAACTATAGGAGCAATTATTTTGATTAATTGTAAATAGACAGCATGGGACTGGGTACATATGTTTTTGTCTAGTTCAAAGGTGCAATATCTCATTGTTATTGAACACTTCCGTATTTGGATATGCATATGCGTGATGATGAAAATATGAAGACTGATGTTTAGTTGTTTACCCTTTGATCAGATATATAGTAGTAGACTTTAAATGCTGATGTTGCAGGCCTTAAAAATTGAAAATTATGAAGTAATCACCAATGTATGTAGGAATAAGGGATGGGTGATCTCATAGTAATTTATGTAGAAACATGAAATATTCAGAAATTATTTGAACAAAAATGTTTGCAAATGTTTAAAATCTTACAGCAAGTAGGGACTTTTATCTTGCTGTTGCCACCAGGACTTCTGAAAATTATGAAGAAGAAATGAAAGTCTTCTAACCATAAAAGGTAAATGTTTAAACCAACATGTAGAAATGTAGAATGCATAGGCAAATTGTATTATACTTATTTTCACCATTTTAACTTTCTTTGATTTGCTTTGGTGTCCTGGACTTTATAAATGTTGTTACTTACCTTGTTAGGGACAATTTCCGTTGTCCAGATGGTTTACAATCAGTGTGGTTTAGTATTGCTTGAATTTTAATGGACGACATTGTCATGTTCTTGCTAGATTTCCTCCCCTTCAGGATATTTTGGTGGTGTGCTATTTCCAATTTTCTTGAAATCATACCCAAGATAGAATAATATCTAAGCACCAACAATTTTGGATTTGTTAATCAGAGCAAAACTTTCTATAAGCTGGCCAGATTTCTTTCCCATGACCATTCTTGAATCCCCATAACCTATTTGCTATTAGATTTCTTCAAAGGTAGCCAAATGAATGCTGCTGTCCACATTATGAATGCACATGATGAGGTTTTTCAGGGATTAGGGAAGAGGAAAAGAGGGATAGTGATCAATAATAACTTTTGGAAGGTTTGTGGTCGTGTTGGTCTGGATTTATTGATATGTCCTTGGCTCAGAATGCTTTGATGGAGGATTTAATTACTGCCTCATTAATTAATTGTGGTGGCAATATGGTGGATGTTGGGCGTCAACTTATGGCTGCTGCCATAGTTGCACCTGTTCGTGGAATTAGTCAATTTTTTTTTAGTTTTTAAACGCTTTAGTGTTGGAAGAGAGAACTTTAGGTTTTGTCATGACGAGGATGTTATTTCTTTGTGCGTTAATCTCAGATAGAATTTGAATCTCCGATGCTGCGTTTGGTACGCAACAATGGAATGAAATGAGTATTCCATTAATGCTACGTTTGGTATGCAACAATGGAATGAAATGAACATTCTATTAAAGTGAGAATTGAATGAGAATGAGAATGGAATGGAATGATCATTCTCATTCTATTGTTTGGTTTCAAACATGAAATGATGCAGGAATGGAATGATGATTATATTATTTTTGGTAACTAAATTTTTTTTTTAATGTTTATTGAGAATGGAATGATCATTCCATAGTTTGAGTAGTGGAATGAATTTTCATTCTTTTTCATTCCAAAGGAATGACGCGGAATGGTCATTCCCACTTTTATTTTTCTTACCAAATAAGGGAATGGATCAAAAAAGGTAATATTGACATTCCATTCCATTCCATTGTTGCATACCAAACGGAGCATGAAGTGAGAATGGAATGAGAATGGGAATGTAATGAAATGGTCATTCCCATTCTATTATTTGGTTTCAAATATGAAATGATGCAGGAATGGAATGATGATTACATTATTTTTGGTAACTAGATTTTTTTTTTTAATGTTCATTG
Organism: Cornus controversa; assembly: GCA_026545225.1. Taxonomy (NCBI): domain Eukaryota; kingdom Viridiplantae; phylum Streptophyta; class Magnoliopsida; order Cornales; family Cornaceae; genus Cornus; species Cornus controversa. The sequence goes on along the minus strand of CM048851.1, from coordinate 61,090,481 downwards.
GGAATGGAATTATCATTCCATAGGTTGAGTAGTGAAATGAATTTTCATTCTTTTTCATTCCAAAGGAATGACGCAGAATAAACATTCCCACTTTAATTTTTCTTACCAAACAAATGAATGGATCCAAAAAGGTAATATTGACATTCCATTTCATTCCATTGTTGCGTACCAAACACAACATAAATTTCATCCTCTTTATTTTTGAGGCAATTTATTGGCATGAATGCAAGAGTGTGGAAGTTCATGTTGGCTATTAGCTAAACTTTTTGGTTGTCAGCCAAATTTCTTGGCCTTGACCTACCTTTCCCTCACTGTTGGAGGTACTATTTACCCCTAGATTTTTAGGATCTGGTTGTGTAGAAAATTAAGAAATGGCTGGTCTTGTGGAGAAGAAAATATATATCTGATGTGGGTCCTACTTATCAAATCAGTGGAAAAGGAAGCATGTCTATTGACTTGATGATGTAGGACCAAAAGTGCTTTCACGACACGGTCATCCCTCAACCTCCAAGCTGGGAGGGGAGATTGAGGAAATATTCTGTTTAATTCATGTTAATGCTCCAGATGCAAAGCCACTAAGAGGATGACAAAATGTTGGAGCATATTTGTTGGGGTTGATTTTGGAGAATAGAGCATATCTATTGGTTGAGTGGGAAACAGTGCATAATAGTTAGCTGAAGGTGTCTACGTTTGGGTAATGAGTTCTGGGGATATGGATATATAATTTTTTTTCCTAGTGACCAAAATTATGATCTATACAGACCTTTAATGGAGTGATTCTTATTTACGTTTATTATTTTTGTAGTCCTTTTATTTAAGCGTTCACCTCATACCATTCCCTGTTAGATCTTCGGATCTTAAGACAGTACCCAAGGATGACAGGCTAAGTGATGTCCATAACCTTTATTGGCTCATCTACAGTTTGTGTATTACTCTCTATTGATTGCTTCTTTATACTTCTCTTGGGAACTTTTGAACCTCTTTCCTCTCTAAGTATTTGGGTTCTCACTAAAAACAAGTGCTCCAAGGTTGAAACCTGCAAAAGGGCCATACAGTCTTTGAAATACCTCGACTCCTAGTCAGTGCTCTAAGGATCTCAGCCAAAATCATCTGAATGAATGATATTCCTTTCCTCACCTCAGATGTCACATCAATTACTCAAGCATCTACCCTCCCATCCTGTCTGTGGAACACTACCCATCCGAAGAAGCTTAAAGCCAATACTCATAATGTTTCGCCTCCACATGCTATGGTCCACTGAACCCAGTGTGAATCATCCCAAAACCACTCCTGTAAGCAAAACCCCTGGAGCAAAATGCTGATTTAGCAGCTATAATCTTGTGGTCTATAGCCTCCCAGAGTACTCCTTTTAATCCCAGTATAAGTACTCAATTTCTTTCTATATCCTTTCAACAATACTGGAGGAACAATATCGACCCTAAAAAGGTACACTGCCTTCTTCATTTAAATGCAGCACCCTACTGTGTTCCTCATGGTAGGAAATAACTCGCAGAACCGTAATCTGGACAGAAGCCTACATTTTTTCCCAGAAACTCACTAGAGCCTCCAGTAAATCCTCCCAGTCCTCTGCTCGGACCAAGTACTAGAGGTGACCAAAATGGGTCTCAAAATTTTGCCATCTGAATCTTAGACAAGTGGATACTCCGTGAGTAAAGCATTGGTTCATCACGGGCACAATCCAAAGATTCTATGAATCACCTGAAGAATCGTCAAATGGTAGAATAACTAACCATTTATCTTAGAAGAGCATGCAAAGATAAGTAGAAGACCCATTTAAGGTACTGTGTGGATAGGTCACACCCTAGTTTTGATGACTTTTGAAGGGAGAAATACGTTTCGAATTCAATGAAAACTAAATGTACAGTACTCTGTAAAATGATAAGAATAGAAAACTGAATTATTGGTGTCTAAAACATTTTCATAGGGTTGACACTTGACAGGCACCTGCATTTTTGTTCTCTCAGTTTTTATGTTGTTTCCTTGATGGACATGTTTAGAACAGATATTTATGATGCTGAGAGCAAATGAACCTGCGGAGCGTGGGTTAAAATGTCTATTTTCCTGGAACTCTTGCACAGGATTTTACCAGTTATCAGAATTTGATACTCTGGTTCAACATGAATTGTTACTGGTATATTTTGGTAACGTCCTCTTATATAAACAGACATATATATATATATTGTTTGGGAAACGGATTATTGTGTCCTATTATTTTAATTTTAAATAATTGCCCAATATATATATATATATATGTATGTATGTTTGGGAAACGGATTATTGTGTCCTATTATTTTAATTTTAAATAATTGCCCAATAAGGAAGCTGGTTTTGTTTAAGTTATAAAGCTTTGTTTTGGGACAATTCAAATCTGCTTGAAATGCTTGATAAAATATTAAAATGTGTGAAATGCCTTTTCTAGTGGAGATGTATAGGGGTTTCTGAGGCTCAGATCCTCTTGGCAGAAGGTAATGCTTGCTGTTTAACTTGATAGGAGGATTTTATCTAGCAATGACACGCACATTTCATTAATTGCTTCCTGTTATTTGATTCTTGGGATTGTGTTCATGGTGATGGTGGTGTGGTGCCAACCGAAATTCACTTGAACAAGTGAATTTAGTCAATCTTGTTTCTTTGTTAGAGATAATGATTGTTAATGAGAAAATAAAAAATCAAAATCATGAAATAGGGGCACATAATCTGACCATTAGTCCATCACAAACTTCATTGCCAAATAAAATAAAATAAAGAATCATTGATAATAAACTGATGTTATTGAAAGAAAATTAGAAATAGAATCTTTAGAGAGTTAAAGTATCTCTTAAATGATTTATATATTTAAGTTACACATTTTTTAATAACTTAAATTTTTAGAGTAGATGGTTGTCAACATAATATCAAAGTTAAATGTCTTGAGTTCAAACTTTATCATTACCCTAATTGATAATTAAAATTGAAACATGTGTTGGACTAAAAGAAGGCCACACATGAGGGGAATGTATTAAAGAATTTATATATTTAAGTTACACCCTCTTTGGTTAAATTCGAAGAATTTATATATTTAAGTTACACCCTCTTTGATTAAATTCTTATTCATTTTTTTCAAGATTTAAATAGCTGGCTCTATGCACTTACAATTTGTTCTAGAAACTATTTTCATTGAAGAGACAACTTCAAGATACTCAATTTAAACTCAAGTTTTTTAATGAGTTATCAATTTTCAAGTTTAAAAAAAGATATAAAACGAATTTAAGAAAATAAAAAGTGATATAAAACAAATTTAAGAAATTATAAATACAAATATATGTATGTTTGTATTACAAACAAGACAACACATTTTTACTCTTCCTCAACTTATATAATACACACAAGTGAAGCAAAAGGTAATTAAATGTATATATATATATATATTTCTTCATCTCACTTCAAGTATCATAACTTCTACTACAAATAAAATATTTCGATGAAATTAAATTAATTGAATAAAGAATTTCAAGAGCCTCCATTTGAGTACTATTTTTATTACGTTTTGACTTAGAACTAATATGTTACAAATTTTTGAACGCGCATGTAGTACATGGAAAGAAATTTTGTTACTTTATCTTTTAAAGTATTACAAGACTAAATAACCAATATATCCTCTTGAGTCTTCATCATCAATAACGTGGTAAAAGAAAATTTTGAGGGAAGGCAATTTTGAAATTTACAAAAAAAAAGAAAAAAATGCATATACTAGTAAATATAAATATATATATATATATATATATATATATATATATATATATATTTTAGGAGGGAGCATGTGCCCCCTCTGGACACACGGTGACTCCGCCACTGAATACGGCCATCTTTGAAATTATCTCAAGTTGTCAAAAATCAAATTGTCCCTTTATTAAATATGTTAAACTTTATGAAACATGTTAAATAGATTGTGTTATGTTACTTGTTTAATAAATAAACAGAATGTATTGGTGTGGATAATATCTGGATCATTTAATAAACAAGTCACGTTGAGTCCATACATGTAATATATATATATATATATATATATATATATATATATATATATCTTGTGGAACCTAAATTAAATTAATACATTGTATCTAGTCTAACCCAAATCCATTTTTGTTGGTAAGATACTATATAGTATAGCATAGATCTTTTACATTTCCTATTAGGATTTCACCAACCAAGCACTCCTAGGTTTTAAGAGGCCTAGCTGAACTGGCAAAGCATGGGATTAAGCTAGTTAAGTACTAACTACCTAAAAGCTCCAAGGTCATTAATAGAACAGGAAGGCCAAGCGACTTCCCTCAGGGGGTTAAATATGCTCTCTAACCAATTCTCTCTTCTGGTGGTCACACTTGAGCTCTTATAAAAGAACCAATACACTTCTCCGCCGCACTTATCCTGGGATGTTCGGTTGGTAGATAGAGCCTTCCTAAAGTTTAGTAAAATGACTAGCAATTTATTAGCCGCTCGCCCAGAGTCTGAAATTCCTTCCTTTTGGGTCAATATTAGAGAAGGTTCAACTGCAGCAAAGGTGTCCTGTTTTTCAACCCTCAAATAACTAATATGCAGATAACTAACATGGAAAGACATCTCATCTTAGTGGTAAAAGTGAGTATGTAGGTGAGTGAGTGTATTACAAATATACGTATTTAGGAGAGCATGCACAAACAACTAGTAAAATCACAATCGGAACTGAAATTGGAATCGCAAGAAATCGTAGTTGAATCGAATCAAACCGTTCACTATGATTTTGATTTCAAGTCGAAACCGGAACCAATAGAATATATCTATATATATATATATATATAAATGAATAATAATAGTTTCTAAATTCTAGTGTTCTATATACATATATATAGCATAAAATATATAATATATAAATAAATACTAATGCATTCTAAATCCTAGTGTTCTATTTCTATATAAGGTATAAAATATTTAATATATAGATAAATACAAATAACTTTTAAGTTCTAATGTTCTATATATATATATATATATATATATATTATTGTAGCTAAGAGAGAATTTAGGGAAGAGCTATTTCATGGTCCAAATGATTGTAAGTGCATCATTTGGACTCTTAAATATATCACACGCATGATACTAATATGGAAAATTATATTTTAGTGACCAAAATTAAAAAGTAATTTATGACCTTAAAGATATAAAAAGATGAATAATTACTAATCTTAAAATTAAATTGCTCTTTAGTGGCCATTTGAGGGTAAGTTTGTCAAAGTGTATTATGTAGTTACTAAAAATAAATAATTAATTAACATACTAAACCTAATACTTCTCACGTTCTATTATGCATCTGACCTAATATATGATTAAAAATTATAGTCATAATTAAACATGGGAGCTGATATTGGCACTCCACCAATATTCTCTGCCACTCCACTCCCATCTTTTTGTAAACTAAAATTATAAAGGTATCCCTCTACTATACAATCTTTGATTCTTATATTTTTAATACCCTAATTACCCTTATTTGATAAGGTTAGAATTCTTGGTTTCAAATTACAACTTCTCTCTCACGTTCCCTCTCTTTTTTGACGTCAAAGTATTTCTTTGTTGATTTTAAAAATATTATTTCTTCTTGTTGAATCAATTTATCAATATTTATTTTAGAAGTAGAAAAGTTTAGGATTCAAGTTGGAAAGAAGTTGTTAATAATAGATGACCAAGAGAAATATTAAAAATGTATTTGAGTTGGAAACAAACATTATATTAATGAATAAAACCTATTTGAAAAAAAATTAATTATATTTAAAATCAAAATAAAGTTTAATTTCACTTAAATAAAAATTATGATATATAGTTCTTTAAAAAATCTAAGGAAAGCTTTTTTATTTTAATAGAGAACTTTTATAAATTAAAAGATGAAAAGAGAAAAACATGACTCTATGAAATCATTTTCCAATTGTAGTTGTCTTAATTTAGCTAAGAAGCCTTTCCACCAAAATTTCAAAATAAAAAATAAAAATTAATATCATGTTTTTCTTCCTTTGCTTTTTATTCCCCCCCTATGTTTTGTTTGTTCACAAATTAATGATATGTTTCTAATTTTTAATTTATGTTATTTTAAAAATAAGACACATGGAAAATAAATTACACATTTGGTGAGTAAAAATACAATATTTTAAAATTTGGATTCTTTGAATTATATAGGATAGGGACACGAACAACAAGTTTCAATTGAAAAATGTCTAAATTATAATATATTGGTGGTAATAAATGAATTGTTATATTATAAACCTAAATAAAAAACAAAATTAATCACAAATTACTTGGGATAACAAGGATGCAGCTGAAAAAAACTTTTTTTTAAAGAAAAATAAAATAGAATTACAATTGAGTCTTGATTTGGAAGGGCAATTAAGGTACTAAAAATATAAGAATCTATGATGGTATAACATAGGACCACTTTTATAATTTTACTTTACAAAAAAAGGAGAGTGGAGTGCGAGAGGATATTGGTGGAGTGCCAATATGAGCCCCCTTAAACATAATTTTGCATTATATATATATATATATATATATATATATATAAAGTTAGGATTTGACTGTATTTTATGGAGATACATTGGTTCAAAATTGTAAAAATTCTCACGATATATTCATCATATTTAAAGATTCAATTGAACAAGAGATAGTTAATAATAGATAAATACTATGAGGGAAAATTTGAAAAAACATGTAATAATGAATAAGTACATATGAGGGAAAGTTAAAAAAATTAATGTTTTAGAGTCATATATAGATTCACCATATTTATATTATTAGTATTTGATATACATTAATATGCAAGGGTGTGATAGACAATTTTTTTTTAGTTGGGAAATTATTAATTTTAGAATTGATAACTATTAGTCCTTCTGTAACTTTATGGTCGTTATAGAAAAATTATCTTTGATTTGGTCACTTAAATCTAATTTTCTCTATTAATATGTGTTTGTGTGTATATATATATATATATGGATAAATTACATTGACCTCTCCTAAGGTTTAGCAAATAAACACTGACTTTCCCTCTTATTTGTCAAATTACACAGACCTCCCTTGCGAGATACTCTTAATAGAAGTAACAAAATTACCTTTTTGTCCTCATTTTTTTAATATTATTTTAGTTCATAAACAAAGTAAAGCAAAAAGACAAAATTAACTAATTGTATTCCAACGTTTGCCCACCCTTCTCCTTTCGCTCCATTACCATTAACGACACTGGTGAGCTCAACAGTTCATTTAGAAAACAAAATTTAAAATTAATGAAAAATAAAATATTTTTGACAACTTAAATCCAATTGTAGTTTAAATAAATAAGTGAAGAATATGATATTCATAAATTTAACAAACAAATTCATTAAAATGAGTTTGTATTTATGTATTTAATTTCAAGATCCAAACTCTTGATTTAATTAAATGAAAAGAGAAAAATTAGTAGGGAGAGGGTAGTAATGAAAAGAAAAAAAATATTTTATCACTTTTCTCTCGCCACCAGAAATTATCGTCGACAACCTTCGCTGAAGATCAATTTTTGGCTATTTGAAATGATAAGAAGAAAAAGGGAATAATTTTGTCAACTTTATTCAGTTAAAAAAAGTATGCAAGTATTTCACGTGATTTCATAGGGATAATTGCATCTTTACATATTTTCCAAGAATAGAACTGTTAAAATATACAAATTGTTGATATCGTAATTTTCTGTTGTTGACTGCGCTTACAACTAATGAAAGAAAATTTTGTATTATCTCGTATTTAAATTTCGAGAGAGGTTAGTGTAACATGACAAACAAAATGAGTGAGAGGTCGGGTATATTGACTAAGCCTCATAGAATATGAGTGTAATTTACCCTATATATATATATATAGAGAGAGAGAGAGAGAGAGAGAGAGAGAGAGAAAGGTTATATAAAAAGAGTTATTAACTAAGTATTTTTTAAATTTATTAAAGAAAAAATGAATCTTTCAGTAAATTTTTCAATCCAATAATGAAGAAAAAGAGAGGTGATTATGAGAAAACTCTATTCATAGCCTTACTAGATATATATAAAATTCTGTAAGCATATTCGTGGTAGTATACTTGACGACTGCTTGGTAAGATTCTTAGATCCTATTCAGAATCCAGAATATACCTCCTTTGAGCAAGTGAATGGCTCTTCATTTGCTGTATATGCAGTTATGTACTTCCACCCATTGTAAACATGCATTGACCCAACCATATACATCACAACCATACATCAAATATATATTTTTGCAAATTCACAACAAATAGCAGGTAAATACTACTCACACTTTCTAATATTAGGCAATATTTCAATAAAACCTTCTCTAATAATGAGATCTTTTTTCCATTAATAAATTTTATTTATTTGCTGACGTGATATCAAATAACAATAATATATAAATTTAAAATCAAGAGATCTAATTAAAATATTTCTTAAATTGAGATGATGTATTTACTCCAAAAAAATAATAATAATAAGATGTCACATCCTTGCCGTCCTGTAAATGCAAACATAGTGTGCCCACATCATTAGATTTTTCAAATGTGAACCCTTCGCTTTATGTCACTTCATCGATTATTGATAATACAAAAAGTTAGGCTAAAACCAATAAATGCAAACAAAATACTAAAATAATTACATTCTTAGACCTTAAATAAAATAATCGATTTATACTTATATAGTACTCCAATGAGTAATATACATTTATAAGTGCATGATTAACCGTCTGATCTAAGGAACCATAGAAATAATAGATCACTTCAGGATTACATCACCACCATAATCAATATCCCAGTTTCTAATATATGGGAACAACATTCAAATTGGGAAAAAAAAAAAAGAAGAAATCTTTAGAGAGAGAGAGAAACACCTGCAGAACTTGAGATTAAAGTCGACAGATTGAAACCCTTGACTCGCCCCCCCGCAAAACCGGCCGTGGCCATAGATTTACAGATCGGACTCGCTTGAGAACTCCGAAGCGAGGCGAGAAGCGATCGCCGAATGATACATGATGTCATGAAACGAGCCACTGTTGGTGGTCATCAACCGAAGCTGTTTGGCCTTATCTTCGGTGAAACAACCGGGTTGAAACCTAGATCTGGAGTGCTTCGGTTCAGGATCCGACACCGATTTGGTCTGCGTTTCAGCCGAGACACCAGGCTTGGTGGTGTTGTTAGCTTGGGAGTCAATGTAGTCGGGTTCAGAGGACCAGCCAAAAAGCGGGGTCCACCAATTAGAGGACGAATTTTTCCGGCGATGCGAGTCATTACGGTGGCCGGAGGTGGCACATGCTCGGATTGCAGTAGGTTGGAAGGATAGAAGGTTTGCAGCCATTTTTGCGTGAGAGAGTTTGAGGTAGAAAATGAAAAGGAGGAGGCTAGTAGGCTAGGCGAGGCTTGGTTTGGCTTGGGTAAGGAGAGGTTAAAGCAGTTTTTAAGAGGAAGAAGAAGAGGGGAAACGGATAAGATTGGTATACGTGGCGGTTGTACCCCCAAAGCGTTGTGTTGTGGGGTTCTACTTTCGCTTTTTCGTCTCTCTTTCTCTCTCTTTTACCGTCTATTCCGGTCTTTTTTTCCGCAAGGCTTAGTGATTGATTAAGATGTAGTGATTATTAAACAATGTATTTCCGCTTGACGGAACTACCCTTGTTTTTTAGAAATCAAGAACCGAGAAACTGACCTTGTTTGACGAAACTGCCCCTTGTTATTCTCTGATTAGCTGACTATCCAGCCTTATCCGTTACTAAATGAATAATAGACATTTATTTATTTATTTTATGAATACAATAATATTGTTTTTTTTTAATGTTTGAACTTTGAACCATGACTAAAATAACATATATTTATTGCTAAATGAATAATAGATATTTTTTATATTTTATGAATACTATAATACATTTGTTTTAATGTTTGATCCATGACTAAAATTAGATATAATTATACAAGGAGCATCCATATCGAATGAACCCATTATGCATCCTCAAGCCAAGCTCTAGGATTCTTAGCGAGGGGATATATACTTAAACGGGTAGGACTGCTTTCATTCCATTTATCCATGGGCCTACGGGTTCGATGGGGTTGATTTTCGCAAGCCTAGAGCCACATTGGACATGCAAAAATTACGGACCCTACTTGAGGCTCGCAAAAGATTTTTTAGAATACTAAAGCTTTTGAATTAGTTTTTGAAAAGTGACCTTTAACTTTTCAGGTTCAAAAGTCATTTTAGAGAGTATTTGAATGGATAAGGTTGAAGAGTTTCAGAGTTTAAAAAGAACGTTCAAAAAAGAAGTTGGTGGATACCAGCTTTCTCATTTAACTTTTGTTTCTCTTTTTCTTCTGCGTAAAAGTTAAAACAAAAACTCTGCCAAACAAGACCTATTGTATGAATCATTTTCAAATGAGTTAGTTTGTACCATCTAAAAGCTTATATACATATACGTGCCCAACTAAAATTATATTCAATCAATCATAAAATATAACACGTAAACAAATTTATTTATATTTAATTTAGTTTATATGTAAACAAAATTATATATATTTTTAATTTATTATGATTTTATATGATTTGATTATCACATATTATATATGATATCAATTTTAATTTATTTATTCTTTAAATTTATCCTTTTAAAAAAATTGCATTTTCTCAAATTGGGCAGAAGATAGAATACAAATATATAATTAGACTTTTTATTTTTTTAATTATATATAATGAGATTATATTGGTAAAAAAAAATATAAAAACTCTCATGTGCTTCATTCCAACTAAACAAAAAAATGTATCATTTCATGGCTTTTTTATAGTATCTATTCTATTAAACCAAACAAAAAAGTGAGGAAGACACCTTCCTTTCCCTCATCCATCACTCCCCCTCTCCATTATATTCATTTTTTCATCCTTCCAACCAACCATAGTTGATCATTCTATCCATCTATTATATTTAGGGATGCAACTTGGGTTGGACAACCCGAACACAACCTGAGCCCAACCCCTTTTTTTACAGGCTTGAGCAACTATTTTTATAATTAGGGTTGAGCTTGGGTTCAAAAATCTCAACTCGAACTTAATTAGGGTTGAATTTAGGTTGATGTGCCAACAACCCAAATCCGAATTGTAATATTATTTTTATACATATTTTTTATTTTAAATATATTATATACAATATTCAAATTATGATAACCTTTTTCTTTTTAACTTCCTTTATCTAAATCTTAATTTATTGTATGTTAACACTTTGGATAATTAATTTTCAAAAAAATTGTTTGTAATATTTTAGAAATTTGCATTAAGTTCTTGATTTTTTTTGTGTTTAGGAGTACTCTAGTGTGAAACTTATTAAAGATCACTTTAAATTTTTAACGTAAAAATTAGTAATATAGATAACCTGAATTAACCTGACTTTCTAACTCGAAAGCTCAATTCAAATTTAAAAATTTAAGGATGGGTTAGTTTAGGGTTGAATAGTTAGGGTTAAAAGTTACGTTAGGGTTGGGTTATGGTTAAACATTTCATATGTAGCGTTGAGCCCAAATTATACCTCTAACCCGCATAACCCACCCGATTTAACGCCCTAATTCTACAATCCCTTCCATTCAACCAAACAAAAAGCGAAGAGTCTATATTCCCTTCCTTATGGATGCCTCATCCATCCCTCCCCCATTCCCTTCCATCCAATTTTCATCCCTCCAACCAAACGAATCATAAAACTTCTTGATTCAAAGATTGAGAGAATGAAATTAATATGGGTAATGCTACTCAGGCAGAATACTTAGGCAGAATTCGTAGGCAGAAACATTTATATCCATTGGATGTATGTGGTGAGTGTATGTGGGACACATCAGCGGTCAGGAGGCTCATCTACGCACCGATGAGCAGGTAAGTATTGTGCTTTATGAAATTGTTATATTTATATTGCTGTAACGTCCCTCCTGACCTGAAATAATAACTATCGCATCTCTTCCATTTGAAATTTGCTTTATTGTCCACATGGACCACACTTGTGAGGGAGCTAAAAGTTAGTAACTAAAGAGTCCAAGATATTTTCACCTAATTCAAAGGGGAAGACTATTTCTTTGATGTTATCATTGACAAGGGTGACGAGAAGTTTCTTCCGTTGAGCTCGATGTGTGTCTATATATATATATATATATATATAAAGCAATGTTGTGATAGGTTGCGAATCTAGCCCACTTAGAAAAGTACTCACCAAAGAGAAATTTTTGGGGATATGGCATATACAGAGAGAGAGTGCAGAGAAATACGAACGGCAGGTGTCCTTATCGGTCTCGGTTGCCTTGCCAATTGCCATGTCTGTATGTTAGAGGTAGGCCCACTTTGAATGGAGATAACGATTTGAATAGTAGTACTTGTTTAAGACAATATATATATATATATATTCAGCTGACACGCTCGTGTCGCCCACCGACCTCCCCAAATCTGACAAAGAGGGATATCTAGCGCATGCTTCCAAGGATTTAAGCCTATATTTATAATCACTGTTAATCGGATCTACATCTTCTATTCTTCTGTTTCATATATTTTGATACTAATCTATATCTATGTAATACATAAGCTTGCTGGAAAATTCAATGCGACAGTCAAAATGGTTAAAAAATTAATTTTGTTGTTGAAAATATTTTTTTGTTATTTATTATCTAAAATTATTTTATTTAATGAGTGCAAGTGCATGACTCAGACATACACTAGTGTATTATATAATATCATTTTAACACTATATGACAAAAATGTATGATAACATATATATATAAGAGCTTGGTATAATAAGGACAAAAAATTCATTCTAACGATCAAAAATGATTGGTCAAAAGTGATTAAAAAAATCAATCTTATAGTCCAAAATGTCTTTTGCTATTTACAGTTTAAAATCACTTTATCAAACAGTTACGAGTGCAATTGCATGATAGTGTCGTAGACTAGTGTATTATATCATATCATTGTCAACACCATCTTACAAAAATATATGATAATTTTATATAATATAAAAGCTTGGTATAATAAGGACAAAAAATTCAATCTAATGGTTAAAAGTGGTTAAAAAATCAATCATATAGTTCAAAATATTTTTTTCTATCTACGGTCTAAAATCACTTTATCTAACAGTCACGGGTGCAAGTGCATGATAGTGTCGTGTCACGAACGTACACTAGTGTATTATATCATATCATTGTCGACACAATCTTACAAAAATGTATGATAATATATAATATAGAAACTTGGTATAATAAGGATGAAAAATCCAATCTAATAGTTAAAAATGGTTAAAAAATCAATCATGTAGTCTAAAATATCTTTTGCTATTTACGGTCTAAACTCACTTTATATAACGGTAACTAGGAGTGGCAATTTCCTCTACCCGGTCCACCCCTAATGGAGGGGATTTGGTATGCCCCTAATAGGAGTAAGGGCGGGTATGATTTTTTTAAAGAAAATTCGCCTAGTACCCGCCCCCGCCCCAATATATATATATAGTAAAATAATTGTATGGAGTGTGCCATTTCTTTTATTATTATATTACTTATATAAATATAGTATACTAGATATATGGTAGCTACTAGGGTTTATTCTTTGGGGTACATTTAGCTCAGACATCGAATTCAAAGTAAATAAAACAAAGAATTTTAAGAATTCTACTATTTCTCTAAATAGGTCGATGGTGGTATATTTATCACAAACCCGTTAGAGTTCTTAATAGGATATGAATTGAGTATTTTCTTGACGGGGTGGAATAGGGTTTTGGCATTCCCGCCCCATTGCCATCCCTAACGGTAACAAGTGCAAGTGTATGATAGTGCTGTAGGCACGGGCATACACTAGTATATTATATCATATTATTGTCGACACCATCTTACAAAAATGTATGATAAGATAAGTTCATGCATTTTTATAAAACATGAGGGGCATTAGTTTAATTTTTTTCTTTTTCTCTCCTGAATTCATATAGTAACACATATTATACATGTGTGTATATAAATGAAGTTACGATATATTAATAATAATTAACTTATATTTTTGTTTCGCACAACTACAGATGAACTGTTTTTGAATCAACTTTGAAGGCCACAAAAAAAAAAAAAATTTGAAGTGTAGCCAAGCTCGATGAAAAGGAGCTAGAAGAACCATTGTATGAGACCGCCCCAATACCATCTTTAGATATAAGTATAACCTTACTCTATCCAAATTTTATGTATTTTGGGGCATTAGTAAAAAAAGAAAAAGAATTGTTGATTATATGATGAATTGCAATCTCATATCAAATAGGAAATAAATTATTTGTATAAGGCAATAAATTGCATATATATATTTTTTGAATGTTACAGGAAGGCCACATTTTACAAGATAAATTGACAACCCTACACTGCCACATTTCATCTCAATTAAACAAGTATATTTCTAAGCCTTCTAAAACGACCCAACATTCATATGGACTTAACCCAAGCCTAATATTGGACAACGCGACCCATTAATTGTTAGGTCAATTTTACAAATTAATTGTAACAAGTGTGGTCACAATACAAGAATTATCCATCTTTTTTCACAATAAATTCATAATTTGAAAGAATATGGATATTGAAATGATTGACTCAAGGCACCCACATCTTTATTTTATTACAAGCCTGACTGGACGGGATGTGGGCTCAAACTTTGGCCGAATAATACAAAGCACTTGGGGAAATGAAGAATCATTTGGCAATGGAATCAAACGATGCCATAGAAGACACAACACAAGCCCATGGGTATTGAATATTGGTCATGGGCCATTTAATCAAATCTGTGATCATTTTATCCATCACGTGTAGATAAAAATCTACAGTAATCAAACGCTAATAATGTAAGAATCTTAATCCTAACAAAACATCGTTACATTTGAAAATTAATTTGAATTTAATTGAACTTTCCACGTGGTACATGAAATGGGCCTGCTTCATGCAAAAGTAAAAATCTTGATTATATATTTATTTTTCCCCCTCAAATCTTCTCGCCCCAGTACCTTACTTGAATGAGCTGAGTGTGCTTTAGCTACTAATGGTTTTTCTTTCCTTTTTTTTTTTTTTTTATTATTGTATTTTAAATTACCCGTCCCATGAGATATTATATTGTCTTTCTTTGAATTTGAGCTCACACGGTTTTATTCTGAAGTTTTATCCCAAGAAACCTCATACCATTTAAAGCAGTTCACCTTTTTCTTCTCCATACGAGATCATGCAAGCTGTAACTCGCCAATGTCTTACACCGGCCCACAACATACTTGCCCACAATGTCACAACAATCACCCCCCTTTTGGGCGCCCAACGTTCTCGTTGGCCTCACTTCCGGCTGGGCTCCGACTCTAATACCATTTATAACTACCCGCTCCACGAACTTGAGCCCTCATAATTTTGTTTTTGAATTTTACCATCAAAGACTTCAAACCATTTGGAGATAACACTACACATATAAGCACAGTGGTACACAGCCAATAACAAGATAATTTTATCTCGTGCACAAGGTGAAGGGTGGATATCACCCCCATGTGGAGTCTGGTCCCCACAAACAGCGTGGATCCCATCCTACATGGGGTGATCTCCACCGTTCCTGTGCACAGAACAGGATCCCAAGGTCCTACCAATAGGGGTGGGACAAACCCGTGCAACTTGAGGCCTGTCCAAAAACTTTACAAGCATGGGCAAGATACTTGAGACATGGATTTGGGATTGGATTTTAAACTCGAATTTATTTTGGGTGGAATTTGGGTAAAGATTTTTCTACTCGAGGAACCCGAAATACAAGACAAGTATATGATTATTATATATACAAGGTTGTATGTTGATTAAGTAAAATAAAGTTAAATTACATTAGTATCATGAATATTCACCTCTTAACACTTGCTTTAAAAATTCAAAGTAAAAAAATTATAGTAATTAAATTTTAATTAAGGAAACAAAATAATAAATAATTAAGATTTTGATTTCTTTGCAAATTCTGACACACATAATATTACACAGTTTGGTTGATATATATATATTTTTTGGAACTCGGAACTCACCCGAGCAAGGCCCTTTAGATCCATCCTGAGGCTACAAACCGAGAGTACAATGCCTGGTCCTCCAGTCATTCCACCAGTTAAATCAAGGAAATAAAAGGACCTGACAGAACCTTGAGTTTGGCGTGGGCTAACCTTTTGGACGATAAAGTGACCTCGAAAGGCACTAAGAGATCCCAAAGGAACGATAAAGTGACCCCAAAAGGCACTAAGGGACCCCGAAGGGATAATAAAGTGACCCCAAATTGCACTAAAGGACCCCGAATGGACTAATGAATGGCGTCTGGAACTCCATATTTTGAGAGAATCGATTTGAGTTGCAAGAATTGACAAAAAAAAAAAAAGATTGCAAGAGAAAAGTTGAGTGACTCGTATAAAGTTGTCTTTCTCAATGAGTTCAATAGATCTGTATATTTTCAGAGGCAATATAAAGCTCAAGCAGAGCCTCCAAGTAGAAGTTGATTTGGAAAAAAAAATAAAAAATAAAAAAATAATTCTTTTCGAAGTTTAGCCGCATGTATACTTGGTTGCAAGGATTTGCAATACATGGAGTAGTCCAGGAGAGATGGTTTGGTGTTGTAATAACTTTTCATGAGATCTCAGCCACATAAAAAAAAAAGAGGCAAGCATGCTGACGAAAAGAAGAAGAAGAAAAAAAAAGTCACGAAAAGAAAGAAAGAAAAGAAGGAAAAAAAAAAGAGAAGAAAGAAGGAAGAGAAAAAGAGAGAGAAGGTGGCGGCAGTAGGAGAGAGAAAAAAAAGAAGAGAGAAGGTGGCGGCAATAGGAGAGAGAAAAAATAAAGAAGAAGAGAAGAAAGAGGCGGGAAGAATGAAGAAAAAAGAAGAAAGAGAGAAGGTGGCGGCAGTAGGAGAGAGAAAAAAAAAAGAGAGAAAGTGGCGACGGTAAGAAAAATAGAAAGAAGAAGAAAGAGAAAAAGAAAAAAAAAAAGAGAGGTGGCGGCAGTAAAAAAGAAAAAAAGAAAAAAAAAAAGAGAAAGGAGGCAGTAGAAGAAAAAAAAGGAAACTAAGAAAAGAAAAGCTTAGAAGGTGGTGGCAGTAGGAGAGCTTACCGTTGCTAGAGTTTGGGGAATTTCGAGTCTGAAGCGTATGTTACATATATATAGATGTCATATTTGCCATTAGATTTTTAAGACTTCAATTCTGTTTGAATATGAAAAACCACCAAATCCTATTTCCGATTAGACAACAAAAAAAATCCTATTTGCAATAGGATCCTCAAGTCTTTAATTCCGCTTGGATAAGGAAAAAAAATCTTATTTGCTATAGAATCTTCAATTATTTAATTCAAAAATCCTATTTGCAATAGGATTCTTTAGTCTTCAATTCCGTTTGGATAAGGAAAAAAAGCCTATTTCCAATAGGATCCTCAAGTCTTCAATTTCGTTTGGATAAGGAAAAAGTCCTATTTGCAATAAGGTTTTCAATACTTCAATTTAATTGGCAAATAAGGCATCCTCTTTGTAATTGGATTTTCGCAAGGAAAAAAAAAATAACTTTGAGAAAATTGAATACTTCAAGTCCCGCTTTAGATACGTGACAAACTCGATATAGCGCGAAACTTGAAGTGGGGGCAATTTGTAGACATTAAAACAATTATATGATGGATCCAAAATATAATTTAGGCTTATTTTCAGTTTAGCCCACTTTGAAATGTGGCCTAATGAGTCAGATAATTTGAAGCCCAGATCCACCACAAATAAATGGGTCATGGGCTGATCCAAATTGTCTAAAAACGTCCAAGCCCACTTGAAAATGGGTCAAATGGATAATATATATATATAATTATTATGTATATATTGGATAATTATCACAATTGTCATAAAGGATAATTATTGGATAATTATCAAAAGAAAAGAAAGTTACAAATCTACCCCAGAAGTCTATAAATAGATGTAGAGGGTAAAGAGAAGGGGGAGGAGACTCTGACAGAATACTGAAGCTCTGCCAAACTCTGCCTTCAATCAACATTTGAAACTTTGAAGACATGTTCATCCAGTTTCTTCAAAACGTTGAAGAAGAATAACAACAAGCACATTCAAAGTTGTATTGTTCTTCCTCTACGATTTAACAAATTCAAATAATCATCAACAAGACTGTTCGAGATCAAGATTTTTTAGCCATCGATCAGAAATTCTCACCGATTTTCTTCAACAACAAATATTTGAAGAAGACTCTCAACAACCCGATTTAAGATCAAACTCCAATAGCCCTTGAATCCGGAAGAGAACCAGAAGACTCTTAGAAAAAGCTAAAACTCTGCAGGATTCTTCACTCAAAATCCAAAGCTCCAAAACATCTAAACCCTGAAGGAGAATAACAACAAGTACATCATTCACGTGTCATTCTTTACCAAAGTTTCAATTTAATTCAAGATCAAGTTTCAGCAGTCCTTGATCCAAATCACCAAGAAAATCAAATAAGAGGAATTTATTTTTCTTTTGTAAAGATCTACAGAGATTTGTAACCCATATTTCTCAAAATTAATATATTTGATTTATTTGTTTACGTGTTTTGATCTTATTTTCAGACTCAAAATTTGTGTGTACAAATATTATATATTCAAGGTTATATGTTGATTAGGTAAAATAAAGACCCACCCCGAGACTACAAACCGAGGGTTATATATATATACACATATATATATATATTGTATTATGTTAGTCAAAGTAGGGGTGGATCCAAAATTGTTTTTTGGGGAGCCCAATTAGTAATATGAAAATAATTTTAAAAAAAATAGTATAAACTTTTTGAACATTAGAATTTTGGAAGGTAGACCTAAACAAAAATATTTATATATTATTTAAAAAATTTCAGAAATCACCAAGTGCATAAAATGAAAAAAGTAATAGAGATATGAACTACATTTGAAATTTCTTTAACATTCCTTTAAACGGGGACTCTAGAAAATAGAGGTAAAAGGCAAATTGAATTTATTTATTTTTATTAATTTAGGAGTGTCATATCCATAAATCTTATTAAAAATCTGTTATTAACTATTTGTAGAAACTTAAATTATAATTCTCCTTGGTCCTCCTCATATAGGTCTGCCGTGAGTCAAAGCGTCCTAAAGATGATAGATAAATAGAATTAACAAGAACAACATTTGTTACGACGCATATGCAATATATGTAGTAGTGTCACATTTGCATGAATCATTCATAAAAATCAATTTGGGTGCCAAAATATCTGGCTAGTCAAACACTACTTCACGTCATATTTTCTGAGTCCTTTTAGCCAGAAATTCCCGAGACCTTGTAAATATGACCTTTTATGAGACACATTCATCTTGCAAATTTTTATGAAAAAGGGAGGAAATGATGATCGGCAACTGTTGTAGTAGTCATGTGGTCAATTGGTGCCATAATTCACTTTTCATAGTGGTCCATTTCAAAATTGGTGTGTCCTAGCCCCCACACGTAGAGCACAAAGTGTCAAGTAGTGACGGTAGGTCAGCCTTCTTCAACTTTGCCCATGTCAGTGTTGCTCCCTTTGAAATTCATATATTGCCCAACAACCTCTATATTTTTGAATAAGTTACACTAACATCTCTCAAAGTTCAGCAATATTAAGAAGTTTTTTTTTATGTATTAAATTTTTTACACTTTTTATCCTTAAAATTTATGATTTGGTTACACATTCTCTCTTCCATTAAAGGTAAAGATTGGTCAATGCCAAAAGTTGCTTATGTAGACAACTTCAATTACAACTTCTATTAACACCATCCAAAGATAAGGTCTGATTGAAGAGGTTGCTTAAGGGGAGATCAAGTGTTCAACATAATTGACTTTTTTTTCTTTTTCTTTTTTCTATTTTTTAATTTTAATTTTAATTTTAATTTTAATTGAATACCTTATAATTCTACCTAGATTCTGTTTGTACAAAGCCTCATAAGTAGCCATTTGCAATAGCTTCGTCTTTTTGTAGCTCCTTCTTGATAGCAGCATGTGAGCTGCCTTGCATCAGCCTAATTGGACCAGGTTCAAGCTCATATTTTCAGCTGCGTGCTTTAAATAAATATATAGCTATGAGAAAAGATAGATAGGCAATAGGCATAGATGTCTGTGACCATCCATCATTGGTGGACCCCGCAACCTAACTTTCGTCAAGCTTGTCTGCAATTTTCATTTATTATGGGCATAATCAATCAATTGAAAAGCTTAGAAGAATGGAGAATCTCCCAGTCACAATTATATGAACAACTTAGCTGAAAATTTCCCCTAGTTGGTTCTAAAAGTTTCAATGCATCTACAAGAAAACTGGTCACGTGCTCCTGACCCATTCTAAGTTAGACTTGCAAATGATGCAATCGCATGCGTAACACATTTATTCAACTTTTGTCACAACTCAAAAGGGTTTTATCACGTCAAATAAGTATGAAAATAATTTTTGACTTATAAAAGTAAACAGGGAACACCATTACACTGAGTATCGGAGTTAATCAAAAAAATCTTCTCAAGTCAAATACGTATGAAAATAATTTTGGACTTATAAAAGTAGATAGACAACATCATTACAGTGAGTATTAGAGCCGATCTAGTTGGGTGAGAGAAAATGTGACAAGAGAATTGAATATGAAAGAAAAGGAAGTGTGAATGAACAAGGTGATCGGACGAATATGGATGGAGAGAAGGTATGAGTTGAATGCAAGCGCCCGACCTCATACAATCCGAGACTTTCGGATTCATTTATAGCTATAAAATTAAAATACAAGTGAAAAATAACATTTTTATTGTTACACTTCTGACCATGTACAATCGGAGACTTTGGAATTGATTTGTAGTTATAAAATTGAAATACAAGTGAAAAATAACACTTCTATTGTCACACTTCTCATCAAGTACAACCGGAGACTTTGGAATTGATTTGTAGTTATAAAATTGAAATACAAGTGAAAAATAACACTTCTATTGTCACACTTCTGACCATGTACAACCGGAGACTTTCGGACTCATTTGTAGTTATAAAATTGAAATACAAGTAAAAAATAACACTTTTATGGTTACACTTGTGATCATATGCGACCAAAGACTTTGGAATTGATTTGTAGTTATAAAATTAAAATAGAAGTGAAAAATAACACTTTTATTGTCACACTTGTGACCATGTGTCCATGTCAAGTTGTAATTCCCAAGTTTTGAATAGCAAATTCATGAACACAATCATGTAATGGTGGTTAGAGAAAAGTTTGAGGCCACAACGCACGTGCAAAATGCGAGAGAGTCGGAGGAAAGACACTTCATTTTTTCTTTTTTTTCAATATGTTGGGCCATGAAACAATCAACGTGTGGACCCATAGATGCCTCTAACTTTCCTTCGTTTTCACTGTTTTAGCGAACTAGTCTTATGGGTGCTTTCCACAAATATCTCGTATATTCATTCATATGCTGTCATGAATGATGTATTTTCAGATTCTGAAAGTTCCAAAAATATCCATTTTGTAGAGGAATTTGATACTTTTAGTATGTAATTGTTTACCTAAACATAAGTAATATCAAGTTTATAAGGCCAGGGTACGTAATTTCGGGGAGTGGAATGAAGACCTACCCCAGTTGAACCTGAATCCCCAAGCATTCAAAAAGGTCGGTAAAATCATTTTTTCCAAAAGAGAGAGCACTTTTGATCAAAAGAAGATTGAATGATGAAAATCAACAAGTGCTTTCATTTCACATTTAAAGTGCTACAATATTTCTTTTGGGAAGTCGTCAATCATAGTCTTCGAAACCTAGTCATCCAAGTTTCTTTCTCTACTGTAATCTTTGTTGCCCCCACTTATTCTTCTTTAATTATATTTTCACCAATGTCGCTTGATTTTTTCTAAGATTTGATCTAATTACATTCGACATCAAATTTATGATTTTTGTTACAATGATCTCTCCTAAGATTTACTCCTTTAAACAAAAACCCCCTCTTTTCAAAATTTTGTTAGTTTTGTCAAAAAAAATTATGGTAAATTACACTTATCTCTCTTGAAGTTTAAAATAAATTACACTGACCTCTCTTAAAGTTTGGGATAAATTACACTGACCTTCTTTAAGGTTTGGAGTAAATTACACCCGGCATCAAATTAATTGATTTTGTTACAATGACCTCTCTTATAACAAAAATGAACTAACCGACATTAACTTTTGAATGAAATGTCTATTCTACCCTTAATATTATATTAATATAAAAATTAAAATATTTATATATAAAAAATAACATTTTTGCCTATTTAATATAATAATATTTACTATATTATATATATAGTAAATATTATTATATATATGTGTGTGTGTGAGTGCACAATCCTATCTGCCATCATCATTCCCATCGACACCACACTAAGATCGCTGTCATGCCACATATCAGATCCACCACTCACGGTTGTCATGCTGTGAACCACCACTAACTGAGCCACCATGAGCCACCACAACCATTGTGCACAATTCCAGCTACCATGGTCACCACCATGCTCCTACTATATAAATATTATTATATTAGATGAACAAAAGTGTCATTTTATATATATAAATATTTTAGTTAGTTGATGCAAGTTTCTCTATTGTAATCTTTGTTGCCCACTTATTCTTTTTTTAATTATATTTTCACCAATGCCGCGTAGGATCATCAACTTTGGGGGGTGAAAAAGAAAAGTGAAAATGTCAAATACAGGGCACCATTATGTGTTAAATTATTGTTGTGTTTATGTAAACACATGTGTGGTGGCTTGATCAAGTTGATCTAACTTAAGCTATGGTGCAAGAAAACTTTATCTTGAACTATTAATGTACTAATCTGGGCTATAGTTCAACTTCCAAAAAAAAAAAAAAAAAAAAATTTACTACTGTGTTATTTAGTCCACAGCCCACTAACTCTAGTTGACTATTTTTATAATATTATTTATATTTTGAATCTCTAATAATATAGTTATTGGCCTATTCAATTTTGAATTCAAGTATGATATAATATACGTTAAAGTTTAAACTCATACCGTTTATATACATATATTATTAGAGTACTATACAATTGCACCGAGTCATATGACCACCTAATCTTTAAAAAAATTATTCGTTCAATCATTTACGGTAGTTTTAGACATTTGGTGAAAATATTTAAAGGATATTAAATATGTAAGTTCTCTCTAAAAGTCACTTTTTTTTTTTAGTTTTTCACCCAATAGTTCTTTACTCTTTTTATATATATCATATATTCATATATAATTAAATACTCAGCAATTCAAAAATCATTAACAAATTGGAGAAGATGCTAAACAGTAAGAGGTCAATTTATATATTCTTCAATAAATTGATTGTTTTTTATTTACATTTTTAATTTTTTATTATACTGAAACTTTTTTATAAAAATCTTAAATATGTGCATATTTACTATTTCTCAGCCAACTTGTCTTTATTGTGATTTGTGAAGTGTGAACAAATATCTTAAGGAAAATAGATCAAAAAGTGGAGCAACTTCTAATGAGCAGCGACAGCAACCTCCTTCAAAAATTTCAAGAGTTGAACAAATAGAGAGAAATATATTATCTGACTGATAAATTAATCCATCTCATATTGACTTTTCCTGTTTCTATGGCAACAACTGAATGAGTTTTTTCCCCAATGAAGCGTGTCAGAACTTAACTTCGAAACAAGCTAGGTGATGAATTTCTTACAGATTGCATGATTATCAATGAAATAGAACTTGCTGAAGATATTGATATAGATTTGATAGTTAATGAATTTTACTTTCTCAAGGATCGGAGGGTTCATCTTCAATAACTTACTTAAGAAAATGTTATATCTGTTTTTGTATCTATCTATGAGGTACTTGATTTATCTGTCTCAGAACCTCCTTTTTTGTGTCTATTTTTGAATATTTATAACATATATTTGTCATAAAAATTAGTGTTCATTTTCAATTTTTCTGACTTTTAGCCTTCCCCACTTTGCAATCCTGGCTCTGTCAGTTAAATACATTTTTTTCTTTTTTTTACAAGTAATTTACCAAATTTACCGCTGCAAAACTTATTCTCACCTATTATTATTTGGGACATTCAGAAGATACCACCATGTTACAACTCTTATTGATTGTAAAAAAAAAAAAATGCCTCTATTGATTGTAAAGCGCCTACCAAATACTAAATCAAATTGAAATAAGTACCTGTCTAATTAATGAACCATATTCCTCTCAATAAAATATTAAAATAAAACTTTATTATAAAGCCTCAATATAACGAGATCAACTGCAAATCCTTAATTATTCTACTTCTTAACATAATTACTATTGATAACAACGTTTAATCTAGAGAGATTGTGTAAAGCAGTGAAATAAAATTATTTAAACACCGAAGGTAAATAGTAGATCGGCCACAATTTTGTGTGTTTTAATATACATAGTCGCATTCTTCGTGACAAACGAATATCAAATAAATTAAAAGAAATATTATATAAGACGATTATTAGGTCAGTTGTGATGTATAGAACTAAGTGTTGGGCATTAAAAAAGAAATAAGAACAACTCATTCATATAGTGGAAATGAAGATCCTGCTATTGGAATAATATGAGTATTAGTAATGAATTAGTGAAGGGTAAGTTAGGAGTAACTCTTATTAATGATAAATTTAGATAAAGTAAACTTAGGTAGTGTGATCATATACAATTTAGGGCCGAAGATGCACCAATTAGGGTTTTTTATCGGGAAGGTAAGCGATAAAGATGCCAATCGAAATTTACCTGGAATAAAATAATTAAAAATAATTTAAAAAAATTAAATACCGTAAGAGACATGTTGTATAATAGAAAAAAATGGAAATAAATAAATAAATAAAGTGGCCGATCCCATGCATACGGTATAAAGTAATAATAATGACGACATCCACCACCACTAGGGGTGTACAAAGAACCGGTGGAACTGGAATCGTAGCTAAATTGAACCGAATCGTTCACTACGGTTCTGGTTCTAAATTTTAGGAACCGTTCACTACGGTTTCGATTCCAAGTCAAGTAACTAGAACTGTTAAAAAAAATATAATATATAATATATAGATTAATAATAATAACTTCTAAGTTCTAGTGTTCTAAATCCATATATATATATAAAGTATAAAATATATAATATATAAATAAATACTAATATTTTCTAAATTCTAGGGTTCTATTTATATATAAAGTATAAAATATATAATATATAGATAAATACATTTAGTTTCCAAGTTCTAATGTTTTATATATTTATATAATATAAGATATATAAATAAATACTGATAGCTTCTAATCTATTGTTATAACTAAGGGTGCACAAGTATGAATGTGTATGTTGCCAATATTTTTTTTAAAAAAAACCTTGACAAAGAATCGTTGGGGAACCGAAATATCAAAAAATCAGAACTGAATCGAACCGAACTCAACAGTTCTAGTTTCAAAATTAAAGAACCGTTAATTTCGGTTTCGATTCCACCAAAAAAAAGTAAAAAACTGTACTAGCTGCACCACCACCACCAATAGCAGCAGCAGGAGTTGACTTCTTGCATCAAAGTCTTGACTTGATTAGCATGTTCATTTCCCAATTAAAACAAAACTTCTTCGTGCATTTTAAGTACTTTCTGCTTTACTTGTAGTGGGATACTGGTGTTCATGTTCAATGGTGTATAAACAAGAAGGTAGTTGCAAAATAATCTCTCATTTTTTTGTGCGCGTGTGCATGTGACTGTCTAAAAACTTGATTTTTGATTGCATGAATCATGATCAAAGATGCTAAAGGCGGTCTCGCGAACACTAAAAAAAATGCATTTTAGTACGAAAAATAATTTACTACCAAAAGGATCCATGAATCTCCGTTCTAGTAAAGGCGGTAGATATTTGGTAAGACTACCAAAATATTTGATCAATAAACTAAGAAAAAATTAAAAACTACAAATCTAAGTATTTAAAGTTAATTTTAAATAATAATTATAACTTTTTTTTAATAAGTATTTTAACTGTTCATCAGTTTTCATTGATAAGTGAATTCTCTCGCATCTAAAATTTTGCCTTATTTTAAGTAAATACTATTTTTTTTAAGTAATATTCAAATCAGTGCTATCAAACGTATCTAATTGAATAATTATATATTAGTGAATTAAATTGTCAAACAACACAAAAGTAAGAAGCTTCTTCAAGACTTTGAATATATAATAAGTCATAAGGTTTCATTAAGACACACAAAATTCTATTTGCACTTTTCTTTTTTTCTTTTCTTCGTGTCTTAATAACAGTTTATTTAATAGTTTTTATTTGAAGACATAAATTTAAAAGTATATATATAAGGATAATTAACTTTTGAAAAATAAAATTTTCTATTAATTGAGATCTATAACCCACAGGTCATACACTCTTATCTGTGTCGGAAATCCAAAATTATAAATACTTTGTGCCTGTTTGGGGAGCTTCCTGGGAGATTCAAACGGACATTCAAGTCCAAAAAGTTCTTTTCAAAAAAATGTTAGAAGGGTGTATTCAATTAGAATTTTAAAATATTTCAAAACTTTTATAGACTTTTAAAGAGTCCATACAAATCTGGCTGTATTCAATTAGGATTTTAAAAAAGTTTACAAAAGTCTAGGTGTGTTGAAAAAGTCATAGATTTTGAAGTATTTCATTAATTGGTGGATTTTGGTGAATTTGAGGGTAAAAGATATAAATACCAAAGCCTTTTGGTCATGCATTTTTTATCCATTGCTGAGAGGAAATTTTATATAGCTAACCACAGTGTAAATTTACATTAAGGGATTGAATAAGGATTATATACAAGGTGATCCCATTGAACCTGGTGTAAAGGCTGTGAAAGCCATATCAAGGTGTGCCTTATCGAGAACATGCCATTTGGTGAAGGGATCCACCTTGCAATATCTAAATTGAGATTTTTAGTGGTTCGATTAGGGCAAGCTTTGGCACATGGTCAGTTAGGCAATGTGAGAAGTTCCGGCTGTTGTTAGTGATGACTTTAGAAATCTTTTACCTTAAAGGAATGGTTGATCCGTGGATGAAAACAAGGCTAAACCTTTGAATCAGATACTCTCCCAGAAATAGGTACTATCACTATTCCCAACTTTCTTCATAATAATAGATTTTATAATGCCTCTAAGTTGATGTAATTCTTCTAATTCCATGAGTAAGATTAAGGAGTAATGATGTTCCAAATGCACATATCTCGTATCAGTTACATTCTCACCCATTGGCACCAAATTTTGGTCCAGGTGTTTGATAAAATGCACCATAGATGCTTGAGGTTTCCATCTTTATTGAGCTTTTCAATGCTTTGGAGCCCCAAATTATCATTAGCTTTAGGTTGACAAACTGCAGCCCATATAACCTTTGCCCCAAAACTCTTAAAATTAGTACTTATCCATAGGAAGTTTCTCAACACATTGTTGATGTCTGTTAGCACAATTTTAAGAAGAATGAATAATGAATAGTAGTATATCACCATGCTATAAAAAAATGATTGTATAAGCTAGATTCTCCCAGCATAAGAAAGCAATTTTGAAGACCAGTTTCCCACCTTACAAGTAATTATGTCAACAAGGCACATGCAATGAGATGCCTTTAGATTGTAAAGATAGGTGGTACACCCAAATATCTAATAGGTAGGGCACCCCCAATTAAATCTTGATTTAGGCAATGATTGATTGATCAATTCCAAAAGTGAAAAAAATGCTTTTGGAGTGGTTTATGGCAAGTCCTGAAAATGATGAGAATAGGTTGAGGGCATTTTGAAGGACAGAGATAGATTCAAGGCTTCCATGTGAAAAAATCAAAAGATCATTTGCAAAAATTAAGTGGGACAATCAAAGCTTTGTGAGTTACGCAGTGCAAAAACGATTTAGTTAATTTAGAGTGAGATATTAATCCTTCGACCTAAAGGGGGGTGAATAAGTCTTCTTGCCCAATTTTTATGACTGATTAATTACTCACAATAATTATCAATTAAGCATCCAAACCAATCACAAAATAAACAAAGCAAGTAAGGAAAGTTAGAGATCACACTAGGAATTTTACATAAAAATTCTAGGAAAGGAAAAACCACGGGGGTGAGGTAGAAGCCTTTAGAGAAACCAATCTACTATCTCAAAGTAAAGTACAACAGACTTTCTCACAGACTCACACCCACTCCACTCTGACAAGAACTTGATGCAGATGCCTCAAGCTAACTCTTGTGACTCTCTCGTCCAATTACTGCAAACTCTCAGCTAACGTCACAATTTTTTCAGAAGGGTAGTTGGAAGAACACAAATACTTCTCAAGTATTTTGTCTCCTTCGTAATGATCGTTTATCTTCATTTTCAGATAAAATCAAGTAGTGTCAATGAACCACCTCTGCTGCTCTAATCAAACTGTATAGACTGATGTTGCCTTTGAGAATCCAGTTGATCAGATTGAGAAGAGTATCACGACTTAAACACTCCATGTGTGTGTGCTTTAAAAATATAAACAGTAGAATAAAATTCTCTATTTAAAAATATCTCATTTGTTTTCTCTCTCTGAAAAAATTTTCTAATATGTAATGAAAGATTCTTGAAAACATTAATTTCTTCCCCTTTTTTTTCATTATTAGAGAGAAAACATATGAGAGTTTATATAGATAATAAATCCCTATTTTTTCTTGAAAAATAAGTTAAAAATTAATAGGAAACGAATTCCGGTGTTTTAGGAAAGTGTGAGGTCAAATCCGAGTCAAAATAGGACAAAGAGGGCAAAATCCCGCAGACCAGAAGCCTTGGACTGGTCCAGCTCCTATAGCAAGAAACTGAGACCTCTTAGACCGGTCCAGCTGTGTTGGTGACCAACTTTGAGGTCCTGAAAGCTCTTAGATTGGTTCCAGAAAGACTTGAACCGGTCTAACCTTGAAAATTATGAAATTGTAACTTTAAAGCTCTATTTTTCTAGACCAAAAAACACGTTTTAAAAACTTATGTGTCCTCACCAACTTACCTGGACTAAATGATGCTCAAATCATGATCAACGACATCCATGCTCACTTGTAACTACTTGAATGCTTCAATCAACCAAAGTCTTTGTTGAGGCACTCTTTAGATGATGCATTGATGAAGAACACATTCCAAGCTCTCAGTCTTCAACTCCATGATCGATTACAAGAATATGAATGAAATATTACAACTCAATCAAATATAGTTTTGACACCGAATATCGTAAATTACAAATATATATGTCTCAATCTTTTGCATCTAGAATGAAATTTGAAGGAAGGATTATTAGAGATGCTTTTGTTAGTGACCAATGAAAAAACTTCCATGACAATAACAAAAAGTAATGGGGAGATAAGATCTCTTTGTTTCAATCCTCCAACTCCCTTAAAATGTTCATGAAATTCACAATTCACAGAAATTATGAATGTTGGATAAGTCACACATTATTGAATCCAAACAATCATAAAAGGGGTAAAGCAAAAAAAGGATAAGGAGTTAATAATTAAATCCCAACTAATTGTGTCAAAAGCATTTTTTAGATGCCACCTTAATTGCACATCTGGTGGACAAAATTTTTTTAGATATCCAGAGATAAGTTTTTGTGCAAACATGACACTATCACTTATTTGTCTTTCTTGTATAGAGGCATTCCGGCAAGGATCAATAATAAAGGGAAAAACAAGTGTGAGTTTGTTTGCAGTCAATTTAGAAATACATTTATAAATTGTATTGCAACATGAGATAAAATGTGTTTGTGTGATTTTTTTATTAGAATGATATAATGATCTTTGTCTCCATCTGAATGTCCTACAAATTTATTTATTTAGATTCTTCAATTACATTTATTTTTAAAAAAATCAAAAATATCTTTATGATACAAATTTATTTAGAGCGATTTATTCTCTTTAAAAAAATAAAGATAATCATAAACCAAAATATTTTCTTATAACTTTTATGCTATTCAAACAATAAATGGTATTTTTTGACAATTTTCTTAATTATTTTTTTATGCTAACTAAATTCATGTTACCAAATTGATTTTCTTTGCTTCCTTGGGGATTGAAACGAGTTTTCAAGCCTAAGAGGTCATTTATAAAAAAATGTTAGTGTTTGGTGAAATAAAGAAAAAAGGACTTCTAATGAAAGTCGAAGTCATAAAAAAGTCCGTTCAAAGAAAGTTGAAAATTTTTGTTTTTGCAAGGAAACCAAAATTATTTTAAGTAACAAATTTTATAGATAATTTTGTCTCTTTTTATTTCGTAAAACTTGTCTATTGAAAGTAATTATTAAGGATAAATTTATCAAGTTAAAACTGTGTTAATTGTGAAAGAAATTTCAAAATATGTATCCACCAAACAACTTTTTTTTCTTTTAAAATTCTTATATTGAAGGCTTTTGTTAAAGACCTTTTAAATGGAAGGAATGTTAGAATTAGAAAGCTCTTCTAAACATGACCTAATTTCTTTCACTTTCACTTTTCACTAATAATTTTCATCGAATCAAAAGTACCTAAGATTAATCAATATAAATAAATAAAGAATTAAGTATCTATATTAGCAGTCAATTCTTTTCTTATTCTGGATTTTTATTGTCAACTCTTTTTTTAGTGTTATAAAATAAAAGATTAAAATGCGAAGATATTGTTTTGGACAATAAGATGTGAAAAAAAAACAAAATAGCAGTTAGCCAGTGACACTGCCATAAAGAATCATTTAATAGTGGACGGAATAAAATTGACATTGCCATTGAAAAAGTTCCTTAATTACTTTTGCAATAGATCTCGTCACCAAATAGACAATTGAACACCAGAAATTGTGATAGCAACACTCTAACCTTTTGTACTCAATTATTATTATTATTATTATTATTTAGTTTCTACAGAAATGAAAATGTTATTAGCAATTGATGATCGTTTTTCTTTTATACATTTATAAATTCATTATGAAACAATAATGAATGGTCAATTAATATACAGAAAGTCAACTACAATGGTAGATGCAATTTACAATCAGGATTGGGTTGACTTTCTTTTAACTTAGCCTAGAAATAAAGACAGGCCCCACATGATGAATGATTCTTTATTGAGATCTGGCTCTGGGCTGTTAGTAATTTTATGTTTTGGTGAGACTACTATTGGAAATTTGGAGACCGTTCCAGTTAGAGGTAGGGGTGCTCACCGTCTTGAATCGGAATTTTTCGGGATGATTTCTTACTTTTAAATCAAGATCCGAATCATTTAGTTCGATTTAATTACAGTTCTTTATTATTTAATTCTATCAATTTTTTATGCACTTCTAGACACAATAACAAACTCACCCTAATGACTTTTTATCGTAGACCTAAGCTTGAGTCAAGATATGACTTGTTAGGTTAAAATGTAAAGATATCAAAATTACTTAATTAAACGAACTTGATTGCTTTATTTCATAAGCACAACACACATAGGGTGCGTTTAGTATAGTTTTTGTTTTTTATTTTTGCAGTCTCAAGAAAGTAAAAACTTAATTTTGCTTTTCTGAATGCAAAAAGAAAATAAAAATGACATTTATTAATACTAATTGTTGTCACAATTTTGAAAATAGAAAAACAAATAACAATGTTAATATATTGTTTTTCTTTTTTACAGTCTTAATTTTTATTAATTTTTTATTTTATTTTTAATTCATCTATTGATATCAGAAAATCTTAAAATATATATAGTGTATACAATTCAATGATTTTACAAATTTTAATAATACCTAATACATGATAATGAAATGAATATTGACAGACATAGTGAAAGTTATCACCTAATTAGAAAGGGTAATGCTACTCAAGCGAAATTGTTAGGCAGAAGTAAGAAACTTTTACATCCATTGGATGCATGTGGTAGGTACCACCACATATATCCAATGGATGTAAAACTTTCTGCCTATGAATTCTGTCTAACAATTCTGTCTGAGTACCATTATCCAATTAGAAAAGTGAATCACTCTCATCGTGCAAGTAAGACACATGTTTTCACAATCCAATGGATGAACATCCTCTTCACTACACATTTGGTGATAAATTTTCACTCCACATATCATTATCCTAATAAAATACGACATCTAATTTAACATATAGTATATAATAATAAATAATAAATATTAAATAATATTTTATATGTAATAATATATATAATATATTATAATATTAAAAACGAATTATAATATAATATTTCATATAGTATATAATAATAAATAAAGAATATTAAATAATATCTTATATGTAATAATATATATAATATATTATAATATTATAAATTAATTATAATATAGTATATAATAACAAATAAAAAATATTAAATAATATCTTATATGTAGTAATATTATAAATTAATTATAATATATGTAATAACAAATATAATATATTTTAACATTATAAATTAATTATAATATAAAATTTACATATAATATAATATAAATATGGTATATAATATTATGAAATATCTATTGCAAAATAATTTATTAATATTAAATAAAAGCTATATAATAAATCATAAACATATTTGTTTCAAAAAATTATTTAAACTATTATATAATATGTTATATATTAAAAAAAATTTAATACTATTTAATATTTATTTAAAATATTACAAATAATACTTAACATGAATTTTATTTGGAATGAACGGTATCTATGTAGTAACAATACCAAAAACGTTTTTGAGCTACAGTGCCGAAAATAGAAAAAACACATTTTTTTATGTTTTCTCTTTTCTTCACAAAAATGAAAAACGTTTTCTACCATCGAAAAGCAAAAACATATTATAATATAATATAAATATGGTATATTATATTATGAAATATCTATTGCAAAATAATTTATTAATATTAAATAAAGGATATATAATAAATCATAAACATATTTGTTTCAAAAAATTATTTAAATTATTATATAATATGTTATATATTAAAAAAAATTAATACTATTTAATATTTATTTAAAATATTACAAATAATACTTAACATGAATTTTATTTGGAATGAAAGGTGCTTATGTAGTAACAATACCAAAAACGTTTTTGAGCTACAGTCCTGAAAATAGATGAAACACATTTTTTATGTTTTCTCTTTTCTTAACAAAAATGAAAAACGTTTTCTATCATCGAAAAGCAAAAACATATTACTAAACATATTTTTTGTTTTTTTTTTATACTTTTTGAGGGTTAACAAAAAACATAAAATGTTTTCTGATAGTGAATGGACCTAGGTAATAGACAAATTTTCTCTTTTTAATTTCTTTAATAGTAAACTCATACACTTCATTTATATTAAAACATGGCATTTTAATACACATGGGTAAGAGACACTTTCATATATTTTATATTTTCTAACGGTTTGGTTCCGGTTCCAAGAAATCGTTGTATAACGGTTTAGTTCGTTCTTAATGGATCTAGAATCAAAATTGAAACCGTAGTAAACAATTTTTAAAATTTAGAACTAGAACTGAAATTGTAATGAACGATTTGGTTAGGTTTAACTATGATTTTGGTTTTGGTTCCCTACTTAGAGGTGAGACTTGGTGAGTTAGGTGGGCCAAGGGATTAGCCTACGCCAAACTCAAGGTTTTAACTCTTCAATTTGTGCCAAACCCAAGTCACGAAAAACTGACCGCATCTCAACTTGCGCTATATTGCACGAATTTTACGAATTTTTTGAGTTTATCGAATTCCCAATTTTTTTAATAACCTACTAATAAATAAACATTACAAAAAATAAAATGTTAAAATATATAACAACATACATGAAATAAAAATCACTCATATCATGTGACAAAAAATAACTAATTTTACAATAATAATTGACAAGTTGTATTAAAAGATATATCAATCATTCGATGTTTCAAAATTTTATATTCTTTATTATTTTGTTTATTTAATTAACATTCAATTATTATAAATTTTTTACTTTAAATTTTAAAAAAACTTTGCCAAAGTTAGTTTAATACCTATGATACTACAAATTGTTGTTAGATTGAAAAAATAAATGCATAAAATTGTCATAGAGCTGTATCAAATTTGTCAGTATAGCTGTCATAAAATTGTTGTTAGTAAAAAGTATCTTAGGGATTTGATTATACATTAGATAAAATGCTTTTCACAATTAAAGTGTTGGAAAACGAGTCTGAAAGCAGTACCAAAATTTTCTTTTAGGATCATTCTCACTTGTTTTTGCTAATCATAAGAAAGAAAGAAGATAGATATGACCTCAAGACGATTGGTAGATCATCAATATGAGAACACTATACGGAGAATTATAAATTGAAAAACGCCCGCTGCATTAAACGAACAAAACAACCATCAAACCGACCAAAAACTCCTCTCATATAAATTCGCGTTTTTTTTCACAACAAGTAACCTAATTTGAATACTTCGTTGACAAGTCAAACAAACTCGGAATATAGTCGAATTACCCATCAAATTAAAGATCTTTGAGTCTACTTTCCAATAGAAAAATGAATCAACTCCAAACTCTAAGTATTCTGAAAAATCAAAGCCAAAAATCGAAGGGTGTGCAGAACTGCACAAATCCGTAACATCATCAACTTTGCGGATTTAGTTTAGGGACAATCGAATTCCAAACTCAGCCAACAAAAGATGGTTGGAAAGCTTATTAAGTCTAGTTTCCAATCATATAATGGGCATTTGGAAACTGCAAGTACTCTGAGATATCCTCAAAATATAGAATGTTGTGCAGGTCTAAGAACAAGATTCTTGATGTGTAAGGTTCAAGAACACCCCAAAATCTTCATTTGTATGAAATTCACAAGTTATGGAAGAGTGGGATCAAGGCCGACCCTAAGATTCACAAAATTTTGAGGGACCGTAGGCGGACTTTCAAATGCTAGGCCCCTTTATACATAAGGTTTAACACGCGCATAAATTTTATAATAGCACAAAATTTTTATTAAATGAGATGATAAGCACATAAAATATATTTATGTTGAAAACACAAAAAAAATTCAGCCTTGGTGTTTTATAAATAGCACAATCTAGTTCACATCAAAAAATTAATGAGAAATACTCAACACACTTTAGTCACAAAAATCAAAATTCAACTTCACATCAAAGTAAATGTGACCGTATTGCATTTTGAGTTAAAAAATTATCAATTAAAGTGTTTCAATCAAATTTCTCCAATATATCTTTTTCAACAGATATTATGGTTGTTACTTGTTGCCATTTAGCTGTGAAAAAAAGAAGAAGAAAATGAGCCGTGAAAAAAGAAGAAAAAAAGTGAAAATGCAAACAACAATCAGGCAAACCCTAAGAGACGAATTAGACCTTTAGTTAATTACTTTTTTTTGAAAAAAAAGGGTCAGGAGTATTAGGTTTGGTTAAATGGACTATAGTTAATAAATTTTTGTTTTTTAAAATGAGACTCAGTAATATTGGATTTGGTTAAATGGACCATAATTAATAAAAAAAAATTAAATGAGGGACGACAATATTGAGTTTGGTAAAGTAGACCATAGTTAATTAAAAAAAAAATTAAAAATGAAGTCCAGTAATAGTATTGGGTTTGGTTATAATTGGAGGCCTTCCAAAATTGGGGGTCTTAGGCGGTCGCCTAGCCGGCCTAGGCCCAGGGCCAGCCTTGAGTGGGATCCATGAAAATAGTATAGAAAACCCTAAATCTAGAGAGAGAATGTTTAGAAACAAATATGTCCTATAGTTATCTTGTGCACTTAATTTTGCAAGACACAACCAATATATGCAGAGATGAGGGGTATCCGTCCCACCCTAGGGAAAACCCTTTTGTGAGTCGCCCCTCACTCCCTCTGTCTTCCTAATTTTCTTCTAAATCTCTTGCTTGTTTTCTAAGTTACGCTTGCAGGGAGATCTAGATGGGCATATCCAACACTTTGGCTCCAATGGACCAATGGCTTATTAACTTTTACCTATTAATTATTTTTAACTCCAATATATAAAAATAATTTCACTCCAAGTAATGGATAAAAAAGCCTCCCCATGTTAAATTACGAAATAACCTCTCTATCTATAATTAGTATTTGAATACAAATAATGACATCAATCCAATTAATAATTTACCCTCATTTGATTTCTTGATATATCCCATTTGATTACATAAAATTTATTTTGTGAAAATAATATAGATTTAAATAATATGTATACTAAAATAATTTCATCAACATCACCGGGTCCAATTTTTCATAATAAAACAAATCAAATAAAATTAAATATCTTGCATAGATACTATCTTGAAAATACATGTTTCAATGCCAGTAATTAATAATTATCCAAAATACCTAGTATGATGACCCATGGGTTAGTGTACTAAATCAAAGCAATCACTCATAAAGACAATAGTCCATTATTTTCTCAGGTTGAAGAGTTACTCACTATAACACTAATAAGTGAAAATTATTATGACGGCTATTGTAATTTTCACTTATTGACGATCCAGTTTAATGTGTAATACATATTAAAATGTATAGTTTTGAGTTTTCCATTCAGATGACTGAGATAAACCACCATATCTCAAAGAAACCAACATGTTATGTTCTTTTAGATAGAATGCTCAATTTTTATCATTGAATGCGAATTATATTTCTGATAATGTAAATCAATTATTTATATCTCCTATGTACGAGACTCTGTCTATGTATCTAAATCATTATTGCATGGTTAGTGGACTTTTAATTCATCTCATGAATTAATCAATACAAACATTTATCATATATGTATGTAAAGTACTAAATAAATAAGGTTCATTAAAATATCAATCACTACCATACAATTCCAACATAAAGAACATTTTAGTTTGTTTGATAACAATATTTTTAAAGCATTTATATTATTATTATTTTACAATATAATAACATAACTTTATAAAATAAGAGATGAAATTGTCTTTATAATATATATAAAATTGTCTACTCAAAATTCAATTTTAAAAGAGAAATTTTAACTCCATTCGAAAGGTCTATTGAACTAATATTGGTAACTATTAAAGTGTATTTATTATTGGAAAAGTAAAATTTTAAAATAATAACAACAATTTCAAAGGGACACTTAGACAAAAAAAAAAAATTGCTTTGTATTATGTGAGAAGTGTCAACTATTGAGTGGTGTAAATTGGGCACGATCCTAATTCTTATGCGACACATAACTGATGAACGATGACAGTCGTCACTCAACGCGTGAACTATTATGGTTAATAATTAAAAGAAAAAAAAATTATATTACCTTGAACAATGCCATTCACAAACTCGTGAGAAGTCAACGGATCCAAAATAGGAAAGTGGTACGCGGATACGTATATTTATGTAAGGGCAAAAGTGGAAAAAGAGAGCATAGCTAGTAGGGAGGCGGAACAACACCAAAAAAGAAAGAAAAAAAAATGGTCTAAATAGTACTGTGTAATTAGAGAGAGGGAGTTTAGTTTGACTCTTATCCGTCAATAAATGCTAACATGTGTATATATATTATAGCCTATGGGGAAGACACAGCGAGAGGCGAGAGACGAGAGAGAGATAAAAAACGGAAACAACTAACAAGGAAAGCTTTAGCTTGGTCTGGTTTTGGTGGGTTGTTGATAATCATAATCATAATCATAATCCTAATAACAATAATGGTGGATATGTTTAGTAACAGAGGAGGAGGGGTGTTTAGAGTTTCAATGTGTGGCGCTCAACAAGAGATTGAACAGTTGTCAAGAGAAGGAAGCCATTTTAGTCTCTCTACTGGGATTCTTCCTTCTCTTGGCGCCAGAAGTAACCGCAGAGTTAAGCTTCGCACCTTCATCATTTCTCCTTATGACCGCCGCTACAGGTACCTTTTCATTCACTTCTCTCTCTCTCTCTCTCTCTCTCTCTCTCTCTATATATATATATATATATATATATATATATATATATATACATATATATATGTATGTATTAAGTTGTCTCTTGATCACTTTTCTTTCCTGCTGTTTGACCGGCCTATTTGTCGACTACTGGAACAGCTAGCCTTACTTATATACAGTTTATGGAGTTTATTTATTTATTGCTTTTTTTTTTTTTTTTTATGTAAAATGCGTACAAGTTTTAGTCTTTGAGGTTTATTATTGATTGATTGCTAAAATGAAGGAAATAGCTTCTGTGAAATACAATATCACTCTTGACAGTCTCAGTGATTACACTATTTTTCTTAGCTTTCGGTTAAAAACTCTCTGTTTTTTCTTTGTGGGTATAACTATTTGTCGGCAATGAACCTTGTGATGTCTATCTTGTTAGTATTATACTAGTATAAATAGTGTCCTGTTTCTTTTGTTTCCAAGCTCTTTGTTAATACAATAATACATTCTCTTTTGAATCTTTCCGAACAACACTTTTCTGGTATTCGCTTCAAGTATCATATTTACTTTTCGTATTCATTCGGTTGAATGGTTGTATGTCAAAAAGATATAGTTAATCTGCATTTTCATTTTCTTTCTTTGTTTTTACGTTTCTGCTATTGGTAGCTTTGGGTTCTCAACATGTTTTAATTTCGGATTTGCATGGTAAAAGAGGACCAGATCAGCAGACCAAAATTGTTCCTAATTGGAGGCTTTATTATCTTCTGATTGACTGCTTTGAATTTGAAAGACCCTTTTCATGTTGTACAATACATATATATATATATATATATATATGATTTTTCTGTTCTATGTATATTTTTGACTTTTCAATTGCTCGAATATCACTGTAGATGACTGCGTGTCAAGAAATCTGCAACAAACCAGATTATAGATAAATGACTCTCTCTATCTCTCTCTCTCTCCCCTGTATGCTTCTGGGATTCTTCTGGGTTTTGACAAATTTCAAACTTTATGTCTATATTTCATTTTGATTTCCCTTATTTTATGCTGGTTAATATTGACTTCATTATCTATTATTGTATTCTTTTTCTTATTTTATTGTCATTTAATTTGACTTTTAGTATTCTTTTATGGATGCCAAAAAGATTTTGTAACTTCAACTTAAGCAACACGATATTGTGTGTTCCAGGTGTTCTTTGGTTGAATTATTTGCAGAAACAGTTTGCTGCTTATATGATTGATTTTTATGCGCCTTCTTTCATTTCCCATTTTTATATTATTTTAGTTTATTGATTTGTTCTTGATGGGAAAATGTTTAACTGAATCCCGAATTAGAGGAACCCATGCCTAGAACCCCACAAAAAAGGTCTGGACATGTCTGTGTATATATATATATATATATATATATATATATATATATATATATATATGTTATTGCCAATTGCAAAACATACGGTTTTACCATCAAATTTAGTCTTTGTTCTATAGTCACAGTTTTGAGTTAGAACTTATTGTAGCAATGGAGGATATAGTCTTGGCAACTCCGGTAAAGAACTAGACATATATATCAGAGGTTTTTGACCATTCTAATTAAGTAGATAATTTTATTTATTTATTTATTTATTTTTTGTTGCTGAACTTGTCTCAGATTAAAATGATTTATGCAGGGCATGGGAGACATTTTTGGTTGTTCTAGTCCTCTATACAGCTTGGGTGTCTCCATTTGAATTTGGTTTCCTTGAAAAGCCGCAGAGACCACTCTCCATTACTGATAACATTGTCAATGGATTCTTTGCCATTGATATCATTCTTACCTTCTTTGTAGCTTACCTTGATAGAGCTACCTACCTCCTTGTTGATAATCCAAAGAAGATTGCTTGGAGGTATGGAAGAACATGGTTGGCATTTGATGTCATATCCACAATCCCTTCTGAACTTGCTCGGAAGATTTTCCCATCAGGTTTCTTGTCATATGGCTTGTTCAGCATGCTTCGTCTCTGGCGTCTCCGTAGAGTCAGTGCCCTTTTTGCCAGGTAGAGTGGATTTTTCTTTCTTCTACACTTTACAAACGGTTTATAGATGTGTATAGCAGATCAGTTGTTGCTCATATTGTTTAGTGCAGTAAACATTTGTACTTGGAAAGAAAATTTTATGACATAATAATCATGTTTCTAGCTCCTTTATATTTTATTTAAACAGATTGGAGAAAGATAGGAATTTCAACTACTTTTGGGTTCGATGTGCAAAGCTCATTTTTGTAAGTATATCTGAGGGTTACAATATATGTATGAAAGAAATTAATATATAGGTTTGTCTACTAGCAAACACATTATGAATGATTATCTTACTTGGTTTGGGTGTTTTTTTTTTATAGGTTACCCTGTTTGCAGTTCACTGTGCTGGTTGCTTCTATTATCTTCTTGCTGCGCATTATCATGATCCAAAAAAGACATGGATTGGAGCAGCTATGGAAAACTTCCTCCAAGAAAGCATATGGATCCGGTATGTTACATCCATGTACTGGTCTATCACTACTCTCACAACTGTTGGATATGGAGATTTGCATCCTCAGAATACAAGAGAGATGATCTTTGACATATTCTACATGCTCTTCAACCTCGGAATGACGGCATATCTGATAGGAAATATGACCAACTTGGTTGTCCATGGCACTAGTAGAACTAGAAAATTTGTGCGTATATATACATTCTTTCTTTAGCTATCCCGTTGTAACTTTAATTTTTGGAGCTTAGATGATCGATGGATCAGTATATATAGATGAATATTAATTTGATTCTGAAAAGATTTAATTTGACTGTCTATTTGGAAACAATTAATAATTGGCAGAGGGATACCATACAAGCAGCCTCAAGTTTTGCTCATCGGAACCAATTGCCAGGTCGATTACAAGATCAGATGCTTGCACACTTGTGTTTGAAGTTCAGAACAGACTCAGAGGGGCTACAACAGCAAGAGACTCTTGATTCCCTTCCAAAAGCCATTCGTTCAAGCATCTCACATTTCCTTTTCTACTCTCTTGTAGACAAGGTGTACTTGTTTCGTGGTGTCTCCAATGACCTGCTCTTCCAACTGGTAACAATTTACTAATTAAGAACTAGCTAGCTGTTGGCACAACGTACACTACCAGTTTACCTGCTAATTAAGATGTTGAACGTGTCTCAGCTCCTTCCTTATGTTGTTGTTGTTGTTGTTGTTTTAAAAATTTGAAGGTTTCGGAGATGAAAGCCGAGTATTTTCCTCCCAAAGAAGATGTCATCTTGCAGAATGAAGCTCCAACAGACTTCTACATACTTGTTAATGGAGCTGTGGTAATTATATATGGAACTTCCTGTGATTTTTGTTGTTGTCATTAATTGTCTAATGTTTGAATTAAATGGATCCAAATTCTAGTACCGTACACTTGAACCTTTAAAAATAATAATAATAAAAAGATTAATGCTGATTATAATTCTCAATTGGAATTTGGGATTTTCTTCTAGCCTCTATTAATTTGCAGCAGTACGTCTGATATTGAAATTACTTTGCAGGATATATTCGATCTCAAAAATGGATCAGCTGAACAGGCAAGTCTAATAATTCCTTTTCACAATATATAATTATTTGACTTAATTAATGATATGAGATTGAGACATTAATTAATGATTGCTTGCAGGTTGTTGGTGAGGCAAAAACTGGTGACCTTTGTGGTGAGATTGGGGTTCTTTGTTATAGGCCTCAGCTCTTCACTGTGCGGACCAAACGGTTGAGTCAGCTATTACGATTGAACCGGACTACATTCTTGAATATTATTCAGGCCAATGTTGGAGATGGTACCATAATCATGAATAATCTTCTTCAGGTAAATTTGTAATTAATTATATAATGACGTCGGTCATATCTTGCATTCTTAATTAATTTATACTAGTAGTATTAAATTATTGATAACAAATTAACTTTTAACTTAATTTCTTTCATGGGGGGCAGCATTTGAAAGAACTCAAGGATCCACTTATGGAGGGAATTTTGGTGGAAACAATGAACATGCTAGCTCGTGGTAGAATGGACTTGCCTGTCAGCTTATGCTTCGCCACCCTTAGAGGGGATGACTTGTTGCTGAAACAGTTGTTGAGGCGTGGTCTGGATCCAAATGAATCCGACAATAATGGAAGGACCTCTCTGGTACGTGTGTATTAATTTGTTACATTTTTTTTTGTTTAATTTTTGAAGATATATGATGCATTAATTTTTCTTAATATTCCCTATGTTTTAATTATGCGAGATCAGCACATAGCAGCTTCCGAAGGAAATGAGAACTGTGTGCTTCTCTTACTGGATTATGGAGCAGACCCTAATAGTAGAGGTATATATATATATATATACATAACAAAAGCCAATAGCCAAATAGCCAAATAGGCAAATAGTATATCATTTTAATGCACTTTTTTCTGCCCATTGTTTTCCACATTCACTACATTCTAAGCAACTCTTCATTCCAAAGTTTAATATATTAATTCCAGATCTATATTAAACAAGAATTATAATATTTTATTATCTTATTTAGATATATATATTATGTAACCATCTCTGTACACCTCAATATTTTTCTTGTTATACTTGGAGATATTAGATACCATTATTATCACATAATTACATACATCATCACGTACAGGAAGTCTAGCTATACAAAGTATGAAGGCTCCCACTTTAAAATTCCTATTAAGCCCCCACTCTTCATATATGCTAGTG
This sequence comes from Cornus controversa, assembly GCA_026545225.1. NCBI lineage: Eukaryota > Viridiplantae > Streptophyta > Magnoliopsida > Cornales > Cornaceae > Cornus > Cornus controversa. The sequence goes on along the minus strand of CM048851.1, from coordinate 61,047,866 downwards.
GACTATTGTCCTCCCATCCCATCCCGTGATTTTCTTCATATAGTAGTATCAATAATTCAGAAAGTGACCCTTCTTTCATTTTTTTAATCTTGCAATTGGCTCTCTATTAAAATACAGTACTTTGAAGAGAGCCATTATAAGTCATAAACCTACATTTGTCTTGATTATATATATAGATCAGTAGTAGGTACTACTTGTTCATTGATGTTGACTTTCTTGTACAAAATTCTTTGTAATCAATTCATATTTTAGCATATCCATTTTGTCGGCAAATATTTGATTATGAGGTCGTATTATCTTATTTATTATGTATGGGATGACATACGTGTAGCAATCTGCAGTTGTACATTTTGCTTACTCTGTCACCGACTCGACTCGACTCGACTCGACTCACCACCCTTAGTCAACAACTGCCACACCTGCCTCCATCTCATGGTCATCAACTCTCATTTAAGTTTCTGAATTATAAATATTAATTAACTCTTTCTGGAGTCATTTATAATGCATGACTGTTTCTTTTTCTGATAGATTGTCTCACCGTTTAAATTATATGTTTAGGGGTTGAATTAGAATTCTTTTCACAGCAATAACGTACGTTCACTGAAATGCGTGCAACACGTACTATATATATATATATATATAATTCATAATATACTTTTAAAAGGATTTTTGGGATTAAAATGCCAATGACGTCATTACATGCAGCTGTTTCATTAATTAATTATAATATTCTAAGAATCAAATCACACGTTGTTTACACACACATATACAGATTCTGAAGGAAATGTACCACTATGGGAGGCCATATCGGGTAATCATGAAGCAGTGATCAAACTGCTAAGAGATAATGGTGCCGACATATCTTTAGGTGACGTGGGTCATTATGCATGTACTGCTGCTGAGCAAAACAATTTAGGATTGCTCAAGGAGATTGTTCGCAATGGAGGAGATGTCACACGTCCCAAGTCCAATGGAACTACTACAGCAGTCCATGTTGCAGTTTGTGAAGGCAACATTGAGATAGTCAAATTCCTTTTGGAGCAAGGAGCTGATATTGACAAACTAGATAACCATGGTTGGACACCAAGAGATCTAGCTGACCAGCAAGGGCATGAAGATATTAAAATTGTTTTCCAATCCACTAAAGAAACCAAGACTCAGTCTGTTGTTTCAATCACACAAGAGCTACATCAAACTCGCTACCTTGGGAGATTTAAAAGCTTGCCAGCAATCCATCCAGCGTCCCAGCAGGATGGCGCATCCCCAATGGTGGAGGGTTCATGGGGGAAATCGCGTCCAAGGCGTAAGACTAATAACTTCCACAATTCTCTATTTGGTATCATGTCAGCTGCTCATGGTGGAGACGATGACTTGCTTTTAGCTGCAAATCACACTACCTCTGTTGTTGGGACGACTACCAAATATTACACTGCTAGGGTGATAGTTAGTTGCCCTCAAAAGGGAGATGTCAAGGGAAAGCTTGTGCTACTTCCACAGACCTTCCAAGACCTGCTTCAGATTGCTACCAACAAATTTGGAATCTTGCCATCTAAAGTTCTATGCAAAGATGGAGCTGAAATTGATGGTATAGACCTAATTAGGGACGGTGATCATCTTATTTTTGTTACAGATGGTCAAACAGAAGAACCAATTTACCAAAATGGTGGGGTTTTGAGATAGCAATGCCAATGTGCATGGACAGTAGTGGCTGTTTGTAACCTTTTCTTTCTCGATCCCAAACCTTTGAAGGTTCATGCTAACATATTTTTCTTCTGCCAAGTGCCACATGACCAAAATACGAGGTCCTGGGTTCGATCTGCTACAAAAGATGGTTGGATGGCTCCCCTTTCTTAATTTTCTTTTCATTTTTTTTTTAAATAATTGTTCATAGTTTAATATGGGTTTGTGTATATTATATTTTATTTTTTTTGAAATTTCGATTGTTCATTGTTTAATGTTTAATATGGTTTTCCTCTCTGTTCTCTGTTTGGTTTTTAGTTTGTTAATAAAATGAGATTTGGGAAAGAAAAAAAAAAGTGAAACTTTCTTTCTTGATTGATTCTAACTTTAAGGTCACTGTCATGTAGCAGTAATAAGTGACCAAACTCGGACTCCCAAACATTTTCCTTTTATCTTTCTCTTGATTAATTATTAGTTGCCCGATATTTGAGAAGCCCACTAGTTCTTGCCTCCTTGTTACTACCAGGAATTTTTTTTCTTTTCCCAGCGGGCCAGCAGGTTGGTTGGGCTTTATGAAACTCTAAAAAGAAAAATATTAAAAAGATTAAGAAATTCAATAAACTAACTCAAAGAAATAGTTGTCAAACTTTCAAGAGAAAACTTAATGACAAGACTCTTGCCTTACGTTGTGTAGATGGGGAGTTTGATTCCCTCCAGGGAATTTTATTGGTAGTATGAAGTGCTCTAATAAGAGACCACACGATCATGGTTGGAAAAAAAAAAACACCTCCAAAGGCAAACTGGATCTCCCAGACAGGGTCAACTCAAAAAGACTATGAAAATAGGGTCAACAACACTGGAATTCTAGTTGAGTGTTAATTGTCAAATTTGTTATCCTAAGATTAAATTTTTTTTTTTCCCAAAATTAACACCTCAAGTTGTGCATTCATCTTTATAGTTTTGATGACTCCATAAAACAAGAATCTAGCAATAGAGCAGACCTAAATGTTTTGTGATAGAAGGGGCACAAATCCTCGGACATACAATGGGCATGCCAAGCCTTTTTGATATCTCAAGATACTTCATTCCTTTATAACCTGTAACTAATTGATCAAAAGTCACATATTATTGCTACATTCGCCCACTATAATTTGTAAAGCAAAGTGCAGAGCCTGCCGACCAAAAGCTAAAATATTTCTCAAGGCCAATTCATCAAAGACTTGATTTGACTGCATGGAGTCAAGAAGGCGAGAGTATTCGAAAGAATCGTTTCCTATAACAAATGAAAAAATTTAAAACCCATTCTCTTTGTTTTCTTCTTTAACTAACCAAAAAACATGATAGCTGAACCACTAAATCTTGTTCTATACCCTTAAAGAGAGAATTATGATCTGTATGCAGTATGCACCTTTTTACAATTCTTCCATCCCTTTTTTAACTTTCTTTTTGTTTCCTTTGTCCATTCCGTTCTGCCTGTTTTCACTCTTCCTGGGGGAGATCATCCTCTGGATGAACCTGCATTGGCACAAAATTCATCCATCATCTTCAACATCTACCTGTACAAGATAGTACAAGAAAGCACAGAAATATCTATAGATGTTTGTGCAATATGGTATGCGACTAATGCAAGAGGGTCTAAAATTTTAGGGGGAAATAAGAACAAATTCTCTCTTAATAGCTACTTTCTCTTTGTCGAACTATTTAAAAAAGTAACCCATCACAGAAATCTCAGGAAAGATAAATTTAAGTGAGGAAGAGAGAGAATGAATTTATCTCAAATTCCATTCAGACCTTACCTTCCCATAACATCCACGCTTGCGTTCATAATTAAGCAATATGCAAGGAACAGAAGCCATTATGATGGGTAGTGTATACTTTGCAGAAAGGGTTGTTTAAGAAATGACATGTCCTTCGACTAAACTAAAGAGATGAAGTGTTAATGGATTATTTCAATGGTTTCATGAAGATCTAATTTCTTTTTAATTATGAATTTTTCTTTTTGTTAGGCACTACTCCTTAAGTCTAATTCTCAGCTTCTCTTTGAAAATGTAGGGGTTTTTCACAATTGGCAACAGACTTGCTGCAGGGAATACATTAATGATTAAGGTCAGTGGCGCGAGTAGCAACTTTTTGAACTTTCTTCGGCTTGGACAGGGAAATGTTTTGGTTATTTTTTCACCAGTTCCATACATCTATTGAATTTCATTCAATCAATGAATAATAAACTGTGGGCATAGCACACTAGTCTTGTGAATGTGTGTATTCTATTCCTCTATACCTCTTTTCCTTATTCTTTTTTTCTCAAACATTATTTGCATAGGAGGCTTAAATTCTTTTCCTGAGTTGATAGATTCCATTTATCTTACTGCAGAATTCTCCAACTGGATTTTTCGTAATGGGGCTGGTAACATGCAGGCAGGTTCTGTAGTTTGTGCTGTGTGCACACAAGTGGCGACTTGCATGTGCACACCTATATTTTATCAAGTAAACAGTGATGTTATAAAAGAATCTTGCCTGAGGTAGCCTCTCTTCATTAAAGCTCCAGGATCTAAGCTTCAACTCTCCTCTACTTGTCGTCAATTCGTCCAGGATCTCAGAATCACACTTCTCCACTTCGATAGTTTCATCCCCTGAAGGAGCTGATTCCCCTTCCTTCAAAAAACATTTCACAGATTGCAGACTAGATGTTAAAAAACCAAACTGACCTTGATAAATTCTTCAAAACCTTAAGATTAAAATTTCAGAGTAACCAAATAATGAAATATAGTTTGAATTGATTTTCTAATAAAGGCAAATGAGTCATGGCTCTGCATTCTTCAATTCAGAAAATTCCACTATCTACTATATAGATATATATACACTTTGAACATAGATCTGCATGCTGTTGCAGCTGGTCTAAATTCTATAAATTTCTATATAAATACCTTCGCTTGGGTCTTCTGAACCTTAATTGTTTGCACAACATATTCCTACTCATGACACTCCTTTGTAGAGCATTACATACACATAAGAATGGAATCGAATAGAAACAGGATCAATCTTCATAGAAATTCTCAAATTGGCAGCAAATTTAATTCATCATAATCATCACCAAAATAAAAATGAAAAGAGTCATTGAAGTCATGAAATCACATTGTTCTTTCAAAGGATAACATACAATTAATAGACTCATTTGATAGGATCTGGAAACAAGATAGTGTAGATATGACATGCTAAGGAAAAATGAACGTAGCTGTATCTTTTGCAGTTGGCTTCCAATGCCAATTATTCATCATTGTCATCATTAAAATCACATAGCATTGAATTTATGAACAAAGCAGGGAATAAAAATAATTCCTGGCAAGCCAACAGTAAACATGGTGAGATAATGTACCTTAGGTGAGAGGCCATGACTATGATTCTGTCCACCAGTCACTTCCTCATACTCTGCTGCATCCAACTCTTGAAGGTAATATGGAAGAAATAGTTTAGGAAGGAGATGCTGTCTAATGATTATGAGCAGAAAGAATGGCAAGGGGAACAAAATTCCAGCTACGGGTATCCATGTCACTCCAAAACAAACTAGAAGATATGCAAACTGGAAGAGCGTAAATGTTGCAATCTTATTGAAAGGTACCAACTCCACAAAAGCAGCATGAACCCCTTCCAGGACTCTGATGAACAAAATTCCATATCAATAGTGGAGATTAATATAGTTAGAGGAAAGTAGTACTCAGGCTACACAATGTTGCTCAGTTAAAGAATTGCCACAAAGTACTATAGCTAATAAATTCTCTAAACCTGTAGGCCATTTTGATAAATAAAATAACTTACTTGTACCGCCTACCAGGAGTAACAAAAAGCAGCAAAATTCTTTCCCAGAACTGGTTTCCAGGGAGGCTGTCAATAGCCATGTAAGCAAAATATCCCCAGAGAACTGATGTAGGTATCTTCTTAATTGTTGGCATGGCAAATAATGATGCTCCCACAAGAAGTGATTGTAATATGTTGCTCATTCTTTGCTCATTAACCCGAACAGGCAAGTGAGCATCGATGTGCTTTTCTAGATCAATTTTACCATCTTTGCTTCCTCTATCTTCATCTTTCATTACTGCTTCCTTCAAGTTTTTCAGCTCTTTTGCTACTACAGGCTGCAGCATTTTTCAAACCAGCTACCATTATATAAAGAGGGGAATGGAAGCGAATGTGAATTTAATTCTTTATTTTCTTTTTATTCGAAGGAAACTTCGGTAAGAGCCTAATGTTAAAGACGGTTAATCTCTATTGCCTATTCAGTGAATTCATTTGCGTAATTTGAAAATGTGCCAAAAGAACTCACAGTTGGAGTTGTGTTCATTTCTATAAACACTCTTTCCATCTTGCCGTAAATTTCAGAGTTGCTAGCTTGTTGATTTATGCATTCCTTGGCACTCTTTACCATCTTCTTTCGGATCAACTGCAAACATAATTGAACTTTCTAAGAATCTAACCATATTATGTTGCCAACAGAAGTAGTTCCTTTCTAATCTTTGAACCAACCTGTCTCTTAAGAACAGCAAGGCTCTTGGTGTGCATGGGGGATTGTGGAAGTACACCATTAGAAGGAGGGAGTCCAGTCAATCCACACAGCAGGGTCTGAAAAATGGTTTCAGAGTTCAAAGGAACGCAAAAGTCACGACAGAGAATTTAGGGGTATCAAAACATTAAATAGAAGACAGAAAATGATATGTGGAATCAGCTATTTTACCATAATTCCAAGCAACAAGAGGTCATAATGGTAAGCAGACGGGTTCTTGAGATTGAATTCCTTCTGTTGTGCCATTTGTGAAGCGACACTATGGTCAAAGAAATAAAGGCCTGCTATCATCACAGCTGGAATGAAGGCAGCAAATATGTATACCAGGGGGACTTTCCCCATATCCTGCAATTCAAATGTGTATCGTACACTATTTAGTCTATAGTGCTTGAATCAATGACCAAATAAATTCAAGTTATTTAGACCACTTGCTACAGGTTAGACTCATTGTACAAAATTGTTCTTGTACCCAAAACAAATGTCCTCAATGGTTAGACTCAGACACAAAGATATTTAACATAACAGAAGACGATCAGCTTCTTTGAAAGGGGAAAGAAGGGAAAAGGAGCTGCATATTTTCACCTTGACTACTGTCCAGTGATGCAAGGATGTGGACTCCCAAGGAAGAGGACTAAAAAGCCTCCTTGGAACTCCGGAGGGAACTTTGTTAGGTACACTGAATGACAATAATGACCATACTAATACCATGAGAGGAACCCCATAGTCTGCAATAAAACTTCTTAACCATCCTGAATTTAGAAAAAGAAAGGTTCAGATTCCAGTTAAAAGTCATCTTTGCAGCCAAAATCTCAGTCACTTCACAAACCTGTGCCACACCTCCATGACCTTGCTCTTCTGCTCTTTAAAGCAGTAAAGAGTAAGCCAAAGGAGAAAATGATTGCCAGCAACCCGTTTGTATACAGCCACTGGAAATTATACTTTTCTGCAGTTGGGTCTTCAGCTTTAGGAATCCTAAATTCACTCACCAATCCCTGTAATTTAGATGTTATTCAATAGTTAACTAACCACATTCTAACCCTCACACAGTTTGTCTTTTTGTTGACAGAGTACCTTAACAGCCTCTTGGATGAAAAGAACAGCAATCAACATGCCAAAAAGTTCCCCTGCAATTCTCGTAAATCTATTGATAATGTTGCAAGCATTAAGTATGGCAAGAAGAAAGAGTAGGAGAGATGTCCAAACACAGACCCTGCAAAGGATATATCAAAGAATGAAAATCTGAACCAAATTTAGACCTGAAAAATGAGAAGGTTGATTCCTGTTACCATCCAGCCCAAGCTAAGTACAGCTCTCGTCCGAGATCTGCCCTTCCTTTGCAGAAATTGTAAAGGTAAGTGTACATTATAACTGTGGGCTCTGCAACTCCTAATATCAACAGAGGCTGTCCACCAAATATTGAGTGTATGATACCACATATAGCAGTAGAAGTCAAAGTTTCTATTGTGCTCAAGCTTCCATCTGCAGAAAACCATCCAAGGCGATCAGCAGACTTAGATTCGTGGGCGCAAACATATGGCATAATAATTCTGCACTATGTAAATTGTCTCAAGTATGGAAATAACTAACCAGTTTCTCTGCTAAGCTGTTCTCCAAATGCAATAACTGGAAGAGCAGAAGCAAAGAACATATAGGTGGTTGGAGCCAAAATCCTGACATTGACGAATTGAGATTACATTCCAAGATCCAATCAACCGCTCCACAATATTGCAATTTATGCTCTACATCAAGAAAAGATGTAATACCTGGTGCCTGAACGAATTGCGCCAATCCAGTCTTGCTTATAACAAGCTTTTCTTCCTTTAAAGTCTTTAATAATGCCTCTGAATGGGTATTTGATACTATCCATTGCTGAATAATAGAACATAAAAATCAGATACAGCAATTAAAGAATTATACATAAATCACTATGTCACTAAAAGATCCATTTGCATTGCGAGTGATCATATCGAGTCTTTACTGTCCAGTCTAAGTTGGAGAAAAGTAAAAGATAAAGTTCCGCATTCAAGCAAAATTAATTCTAATGTGAAACAATACAGTAACAGACACAAGCTATATCATTTCAGTATCATGTCAGTTTGAAAACATATAATTGCATAGAACCTTAGTGAATTTGATATTTATAAAAGATCACACAAATTGCAAGTAGTTGGAAAAAGAGACTTTGATGTTCAATTGTTGCCGAAAATCAGCACAAGTTTTAGGAAGAAAGATTAAGAATTACATTTTTGTAAAAAAAAAATACTTGAAGAGAGATATTCTAAATATGAAGGAAAATGAAAAGAAAATTGAAAAAAGATAAAAATATATATATATATATGCAATTGAAATTTTTTCTAAGAGAACTATGTTTAATAATTCATATCTCACAAGAGTTTCATTGTATCTAGAGAACGAAGGGCTAGTACCACTTAATAAATAAAATGACACAGAAAGAAGACTCAAAAAAATTGGGGAAGAAGAAAAGGAACAGAACAATAATATTTTACATACACACATTTTAGGCTCATAATTGAGTTTGTGCTACAAAAAAATAAATTCTTTATCCCCGAGAAGAACAAACAACAATATTTCTGAAATCATTTTAGTCTGAAAAACAAATTACATTTGTGACGATCCATATGTATACTGCCTTTTGTTCGCAACTATACTTACAAACAAACTCAGGATTGAACTACATTCTCCAAAGCACCATATAAAAGTATACATATATAACCATATACACACATGTATATATACAATATCTGTATATATACATATATAGCATGCATGTCGTGCGAAAAAAACAAAAATCAATTAGAAATTTGTTAATGGGAGAACAAATATCAACAAATCCGCAGAACAAGTTTTAGTTATAACCATATACACACTTATATATACGATATCAGTATATATACATATATAGCATGTATGTCATGCAAAAAACAAAAATCAATTAGAAATTTGTTAATGTGAGAACAAACATCAACAAATCCACAGAACAACGTTTATATATTACCATATACACACATTTATATATACAATATCTGTATATATACATAAATAGCATGTATGTCGTGTGAGAAACAAAAATCAATTAGAAATTTGTTAATGTGAGAACAAATATCAACAAATCCACAGAACAGAAACACATTGCAAACAAATCGCGTTTTAGCCTACATTTTCCTGATCTCGTGCGCGAAAAGCATGATTTTCTGAAGCATCAACACTGAAATAAATGACGAAAAGCAGAATTAAGAAAACAAAAACACAAAAAGCAAGTAGATAATTTGAGAAAATTAACGCAGAGAAAGAAGAAAAACGAACCTGTAAATGACACCGATGGAATCGGCGTCAAAGGCATTCGATGAAAGGAAGATCAGGAACTTTTACTTGCGCGTCAACTATAGCTTCATGAATACGAGATCAAGTATAGTAAACCGAAAGTGAAGGTCTTCCCGGAAAATGTCAGAGGTGCTGGAAACATAGCCGGAGAAGACAATTACTTTGGCCAGTAAAAGTTAAAAACGAGACACTGCATTTTGCTCGCAACAATATTTCTTAATTTATAATCTGAAGAACAAATTAAACGACATTTCTGAAAATCTTCACGGATAAATTGCATTTTGTTCGCTACTCTACTGAATTCAAGCAAAGTCAGGATTGAATTACCTCCAAGCACCATATATATTATGTGTGTATATATATCACCATATACACAGATACGATACATATAACATACATATATAGTATTTATGTCATGCAAAAAACAGAAATCAATTAGAAATTCGTTAATTTGTGAAAAAATTAGTAACAAATCCACAGAACACAAACACATAGCAACCGAATCACCTTTTCACCTAACTAAACATCATTCCTGACCTCCATGTACGAAAAGCATGAATTTCGAATCATCAACACAAATGAAGATTGAAAAACAAAAATTAAAAACATAAAAAAAGGCAATGATAGGAAGATGAGGAGCTTAAATTTACGTATGCTTCGACTACAGCTTCTTGAATACTAAAGCATTGGCATTGATTGACTGTGAAGGTCTTGCCGGAGAATGTAGCCGAGAAGACTATTTTGGGAGGTAAAAGTAGAGACTACACAGTGTTTGTCAGATTGTTCTGTTTTTCCTTTTTCCGGCAGCCTATTGAAACGTCCTTGCTTTAAAGGAGTGACATCGTGGATTTTAACAACGAATTGATATTCTATTGCTTCATGCCCCTGTTTGTGTGTCGTTACATATTACACGAGCTTTGTAACGGACTGTATGCACACTGTAAATTTAGTTGAGCAAGGCCAACTGTATTTTGAAGTGTTATATACATATATATATATATATATATATATATAGATGGCTTATATTTTGTGTGTGTATACTTCACTATATGTATTTGTTGATGGCTAGTGCTGTAGTGTCAAACTGTCATAACAACAATTACATATCTAAAAGCCGGCGGCGAAAGAGGTACTTATTTGAAGGGACAGGTGGCATGCCCTGAGGTTTCCAATGTGTATTGTTTGTTATGCGTATATATCCGTCTTCTGGATCGGACAAAACTGTCATGCAGGCCCTGAGATTGCCATTGTCCAGTGGGATGACCGATTGATAGGGTCGTTCAATTGGCCGGTTGATCTTAAGGTTTCCAATGTGTAATGTGTGTATATGTCCCGTCTTATTGGTTTATTTTCTTAATTGTATGGAAACTAATTTCTTTCTACATTACTCAGCCAAGCATGTGATGTGTGTCTCTGGATAATAGATCTACATACATATGTGGAGTTGCATGTTGAAAGTCGTTGAAGGATGCTGCTCATCACGTTTACATGAAACCATAACTTTGAAAGGAATGCTTCAACATCCAAAGGAGGTGTTCACTAAAGAGGCTTTGCTGGAGTTGTAGTTAGATATTGTCCTGTGTATTTAAGCATTCTTGCACACAAGTAGGTGTCACAACAAAGAACACTATCGTAACTCTAATTGGTAAAATGGAAGCAGGCTATACAGATCGCCTTGGTCACTCGGATCGAGTTTTTAATTTCCGCCCGTAGAATAACACACGCCACATTTGGTAGCATGGAATTTGTACTTTCGGATTGGAATCAAATACCATATCAATCCAAATTTTATATTGGATCTCCTCTAATTCCACTTCCTAAGGGCCTATTCTATGCTACCAAACATTACCTTACCTGGGGGTGACAAAAGGATAAAAATATTTCATCCAACAAGGTAGTCTTTAGACCAAGATCTGTTCCGATAAGAAAGTCAATATCCAAACAAGAATACATTTACAGAAAGCAAATGATAGAAAGCAAATGATAATATGAAGTGTTTTAACTGCACATCATGTTATTTACCCTTGCTTTCAAAATTTTGTTGTCAATTTTGCTAGGCAAGTTTCACACTGTGGCAAAACGTTTAGGAAGACATGAAACCAGTAACTTTCTTATTGGATCGAAAAAAGAAACTCGCTGCTGAGAAAATAAATACACAATGTAGCTTTTACATCTTATAACTTAAAGCTTCTTCAACCCTCGTCACAAAAGCTTAAGCATTTTGAGGCGTTCTTCGTGTTCTGGATCCAGTTTTGGAGGGGTGTAAGAGCCACATAGATCCTCCACTATGTACTCCTGAAACATTTCAGAACAGTAAGAAACATACTTTCATACTGCGACATTTCGGAATATAAGAAAAAATGCTACATATCAGCAAACTAAAAATTTAGCAAGAGAGATGGGAATGAGGGTGGGGGGAATGCATTATCATGAAGTTAGGCCCATACTACTCTTAAAACATATGGTAAGGACACGACAAAAGGAAAGCATTGACACAGTAGAAACAGTTACTTGACCAAGAACTGCTCCCAAAACGATATGTAAAGTGAGCCACATCACTGTATGATTTTTACATTAAAAGATGAGAATTCATGCCTGCAACATTCAGGGCAGGTTGTTTGGTCAACATCAGAAAGGAAATTTAGTTTGCTCCTACCATTAATGTATTGTAACAGAGTACATAATCTAACCACCATCAATTCTGGATTAGATAGACTAGTTTTTATCATTACATTGCTTTTAGTTGACTTCTTTCCATGGACATTTTCATCGAATGAAAAGTATTTTAACAAAAGAAAGAAGATTTTTCATGACAAAAATTGTGTGAAAGAAGTGTACCTTTGTGAGTTCCCTCTTTGTTAGGATGTGGTAATGTCTTTGCCAGATCCTTTGGATGGCCATAGTGGCAGCAAGGAAACCATAAGCAATACCAAGAATAGCAAAGATAACAACGAAAACAATAACCAATGCAAAGCAGGCTTCCATTGATGCAGGAAAACAATCCAAGACGCCCCATCCATAACAGCAGTTCTGGCACCCAGCCATGCGTGGATCATTACTATTAAGAGCGGAGCAATGTAATATGAGTCCCAAGAACCCAAGCAGCACCAGGAAGGCTAGTACACCTGGTAATATTTATGTACATGGTCAAACCATAGAATACATGATAAATAAAAAATCAGTATTCTGTCTTCAACTATTTACTTGTGGAAAAGGTAGCAAGGAAATGATACAAAACAATGTCTTTCTTCTAACTTATCCCAGTTAAATAGAAGAAGAATAGCAGCAGGATTGCTGATGAACAATGTTGCCCGAACAAATTGTTTGCAACCCCAAAGAACATAGTTTTTGAAAGATGAGTGATTCTCCTAAGGAATTTAGTATTTAATTCCACCAGAGTAAAGGTAAAGCAACGATGCATGACAGACCCATTTTTTCAAGTCCCACACCATACTGCTCCCATTTGGATGGGTTATATGGGAGGAATTAAACAGGTAGGGACTGGCTTGGGGAGAAATACATACATCTGACAGCGTTTGGGATGGGGCTTGGTCGGGATAGGTGAACCAGCCCCACCCCTTTTATACATTTGTTTCGTTGAAGTTCACCTACTTGACCTCACCTATGTAAGCTAGTTAAGGTTTTGTTATGTGCTCAGTACTCTCTCAGCCGCTCAGTCTTTCCACTCTCATGCTCTCACCACCTCCACAAGCCATAACGCGATCACCATCGCAATTGATGGAGAATGCTGCCAAGTTCCATTGCCAGATATCATCCTTGTGTTGCCAGAGAGAGTTTACTTAGATTTGTTCAATTGTATTTGAGCTTCCCTTTTTTTTTTTTTACAGATTGTGAACTGACAATTGTCTTATTTCATATCTGAAAGATCCATGGAATCTTTGGGTGATTTATTCAATTGTTTCTTTTTCAAATAAAGTGTTTACACGATATTCTAACTATCTTTTTTTAGTTATTATTATTACTTTTTAAAATTCTTGTGGGTTCATCTTAGCTTTTGTTTAATTTCACCAGGAAAAATGTTATAAACATTATATAATAGCCAATCCCAAAAATATGGAGAAGAAAATTTCATTCTCTCCTGGTTAAGGGAGTAGTTTTCGAAAGAAGTTAATGGAACCCTATAATATATTGAACACAGTTTTCAGTTTCTTACTGGTTCTACTTTAAAGCCTAGCAAAAAATCGTCAACAACACACAAGGTTATATTCAAAGGACCCAACTCATTTCTTTAAACCTACAATCCAATTTTTTTTTTTTTACAGTAACAACTAATATTATTCACCTTTTATCGAAAAGCGAAAAAAAACAGATAATAGAATACTAATTTTACAGAAATGAAAATCCTATCAACAATCTGAAGAACCACCAAGCTGTCACTTAGGATTCCAACTACAATCACAAGGCTCAACTACTCCTTAAAATCTCTTCATATCCGTCCTTAGATAATGGTTGCATAATGCTAATAAAAGATTAATCAAACCTTCATAATTTGCAGTTTGTCAAATTGCTAGATTAGCCAACCGCTGGAACCATTAGGCCAAATTAAAAATTAAAAAATGTCTCAATGTTTACCTATACAATAGTAGAATGGTATAGGATGCTTTGACAGTATACGATCCCAGCTGTCATTAAATGAATTTCTGAAGGCTCCATCCTTGTCCATAAGGTATGCAAAGCCACCCATTGCGGCGATTGCCTGCAAAAAAGAGGTGCCCTTTCAGATAAGTTTTCCTGCAGTAGAGACAGTGAATGGGGTCTGGATTTAGAAAAAGATATAAAGTGTGGCCTATGCTACCAAAATGCAGAACATTCTGTGCTTTATTCCTTCTAACAAATGATATAACATAGTAAATTAGGAAAGGAATTTCAAATTTTAAGAGCCCATTACTCCAAACATCAAATCTACACACACAAAATGCGAGAACCTACCAAATTTTATAGAATAGTGCACCCAAATCCACTCCAAACCCCACAGACACCTAAAAACACTGCCCCCATTCTAAGAAAACAAAAAATCATACCTAACTTATTAATTGCCTGTAAGGTATAGATACAAGCAAGCACCACCAAAATGCATTATGCTCAATGTTATTGCTAAAAAATCAGAGTATGGGCATTTGGGTTTTCAATTCCACTAAAAGTTCAAGCTCAGAATTCAGCTGGAGCACAACCTGTACTTAGCTTAGTCAGGCTGGTGAATAAGGGCACATAAAGTGACAAGGACATGATGAAAACAATCAATACGGTTTTGGGAACTATATATATTAGTTTCCGAAACATCAAAGAGGCAGTTTTCATATTCACTTTTTCAAAAAATGTTTTAAGAGATACAAAATTATGAGCACATTCAAAATGATTAATGTTTCAAAAAACACATTTTTTAAAATAAAACACCCAAGACTCTAGGTATGTGTGCAAAAATAATACCAATGGTTAGGTATGTCTTCAATCTTCCCCTCCCAGCACTCTATGTAGGCAAGAGTAGCACTAGGTATCGCCAAGGTCACTTATGATTTATGAAAAGCTCAAAAATGCTTTCAACACTATCAGACAAGAATGAAGATTTTATTCAAAAATGAAAAAAATAATATTTTTTACGCTACCTTCTTTAATTTACAATTGTTTTTGCATCCAATCGCTATTTCATACTCCCCGCATTTTTTAAATGAATTGGTGTTCATATAATGTTGGAATTAAGATATGCTATAAAAAGTGCCTAGACACTATCAAATGAAATTCATCCTTCACCCTAAGTAAGGCAGGAGCTACGAGATAGTTTAGTTTCCCTGTATAGCTCTTCCCTTTGGGGTTGGTTCAAAAAGAGCATTGAATTAAATAAGGAGAAGTCTCCATTACACATAAAAATAGGGAAGAGATTCTACCTACAAGCAATAATCAAATAAATTTCTCTAAAGCCTATTAAAAATCCATATATTAAGTAACTTATTCACAGGTTGATGAAATGAAGGATATGACCGCCAAAAGAACTGAATTTTGTCTTGGCCCGGATCACAATGCATCCCGGTTTTGACCAAAAAATTTTTTTGACCCATTGTAGTGGGATTAAGAGAAACCTTGTAAATCGTAAAAAGAGAGTGAGAGAGCAAGAGCTAGCTTGGGGGTTGAAACTTTTAATTTCCTAATTTTCACATAGTGAAAACTTTCGTTGGATCTTCATCGTGGATGTAGGCACATCACCGAACTACATAAATTCTTGTGTTCTGTGTATGGTACTTGTTTCGTTTTCTATCGTGTTTCGTGGTTGTTTGTTATCACAGAATCTACCTTGAATATGAAAAACAATAAATGGAATTTGAAACTTAGGAGATAAAATTTTAGCCATAAATATTTATGTTATGCCAACAAAAATTATAGAATTGATAAAATATTAAGGGGATTTTTTTTTCTTTTGCTAGGTAAACCACATGTGAACACCCATTTGTCCCATTGGAGACTCTAACTCTCAACCTTCCATTAGGAAAGGGGAGGAGATACCACTTGGGCTATGCCCTTGGTTGTATTAAGGGGAAAATTTGCTATTTAAAAAATAGACAACTATTTTGTTAACTTTTTCATTGAAACAAAACGAAAAATGAAATTTAACTCACCGTCTGTACAGCTAAAAATACAAGAAAAACATCTCTGGCCACAAAAAGTCTGAATTTTATTTTACGCCAAGTGTTGTCCTCAAACTCTGCAACTCGTAGATGAAATTGAGCTTTGCAAGTTGTGCAATGTGAAAAGGCAAATCCTTCCTATTAGAGAAAAGGAAAATAATAGTAAATGACCATAAAATTTTAAGCATTTGTAGTCAAATATGCTATTAAAAGCAAAAGCAATAATACTTGCCTTAACTGATCGCCAGTGATCAAGGCATGACCGATGCACAAACTGCTGGGTGCCTTTGCACATGCAAGGAGATATCAATTCATCATCTGTAAAAGAGAACAGCAAGCTTTAGGCCAAACAAACAGATAACATGCACAAGTAACTTCACTAAGATTATAAAAAATCACACTAATCCCATGCCCCCTCAGCTCAACCCCCACCTTCCAACCTTTTCACAACAGAGAAGGAGAGAAAAAGAAAGAAAATTTCACCATCCACGTGAGGCTGGGAGAGGATCAGATTCTTGAAAATATTGGGAATCGAAAATTCAAAATTTTACCAATACAGATTAATATATATACTTATTACTTCACTAATCCAACAAGCATAAAATTGTAGTTTAACAAGGTAAATAAAAATATGTGAAAGAAAAAAAAAACTTTGCACACAAGAAGGTTAAGATTAATAGTTAAAGTAGTATTTGTATCCTTTCTAGTCAATCAGCATCTGAACTACCTGCATGAGTATCGATTTCTAAATGACAGCATTATAGACTTCCAAAATTATTCATAAAACAGGTCTTCAGATTATTGATGCAAACAGAATACACCATTCAATAACGGGCTTCCCGCATATGTAACTAATTTTCTTTTTACGAAACCAGAAAAAAAAAAAAACAATATTTTATTGATGCCAATCAAAATGTTATTGTCTGCTATATAATATTACTTAACATAGAAAGCTTTCACCGCATAAATCCCAAGAAATGTATGGATTGTCATATGCTGCAATTGCCTATCATAATATCAAGGATTACAAAAAATTAATAATAAACAAATCCAATTAATCATTTTTTTCAGAATTCTTATAATTGACCGAAGGAAAAAAATCAATGAGATTGAATGTAAACAACGTTTCACCTCCCTCGCCGTCGCATTCGAGGCAAATGCGACAAGCTGCAAGCAAGCCAGCTTCAACATCCTCATTCCTTATCTCATTGGAATCGGACGATGATGACGACGGTGCATCCTCTCGGTGGTTGTCAAGCAGAGGATCGGAGTCACTAGGGTTCGGAGCATCTGATGGCTCTAGCTCTAATTCACCTTGCATTGAGGGTTATCTCTAAATTAAATCTCCAAAAACGTAGAGAAATTATCTCAACCGTGAAGCTGTGAAGAATCAACGAACGAATAAAAACCCTAGAGATATCAACAACACAAGACATCATGCATTAACAATCAAAATTAACAAATACCTATACAATGAGAAGATAATAATTTATATATAGGCATATATGTATTGACTATATATATATATATATATATATATATATATCTCGATACCTAGAGATTTTGTAGATATTGGGCGAAGGGATGACTGAAAAGTTTAGAAGGAATGAAGGTCCAAGGATGACAAAGAATGGGAGTTCGGGGAACGGAGTTCTCTTATTTGGTTGGCATTTGGCAATTGGCAATATCTGAATCCGGGCGATTCGGTTTAAAACATGGGCTGAAAATTTTGGGCGGTTGAACTGGATCAATTTTGTCTTTAATCGAACATTTATGGGCCTGGGCTTCAGTTTTGACTTGTTTGTCTGAGCTTTGGTTGTAGACGACCTTGGCCTTGTGGATTGAGCGATTGATGTTTGGGGCTTTGGGCAAACGATCATGGTGGAGAAAATTGAGGGTCAAGTTGTTGTTGGATATTGATCTGTTTAATTTGATTTTTTTGGCATGCACAATAAACATAAGAATAGCATATAGTACTTGATCTCTTTATAAAAACTCAAAAAGTAATTAGTTGGCCTGCTTTATTGAGATAAATGATTGAATTTGAAATGTATGTTGAGTTCAAACGAAAGATTGTTTATTCAAGTTAGATTTCAAAATCAAGGAACATTATGTTAAAGATGGGAGACATATTTTAATCTAATCATTTGCAAGTCTACAAAGATCATTAACCTCCGTTGAGATTCAATCAATATACATTGACGTTCCCTCTTGTTTGTCATATTATACTAACTTCTCATGAAATTTGAATACAAGATAACACAAATTTTTCTTTCGTTAGTGGTTAACACAATCAATGATAAAAAATTATGATGTCAACAATTTATATATTTTAAATTGCAATTCTACCATTGAAAAACATGTAAAGATGTAATTATCCCTATGAAATCACATGAAATACTTAGATACTTTTTTTAACTGAATAAAGTTGACAAAATTATTCATTTCTTCTTATCATTTCAAAAAGCCAAAAATTGATCTCCAGCGAAGGTTGTCGGCAATAATTTCTAGTGGCAAGATAGAGAAGTGATAAGATATTTTTTTTTTACTTATTTTTTCTTTTCATTATCACCCTCTCCCTACTATCTCTCTTTTCACTTAATTCAATCAAGAGTTAGGATCTTAAAATTAGAGAGTTGAATTGTGTGACTTGGCTTCAATAGAACATATATGTGGTTTCAGAATTGAGTTTAAAAGAATTATGGATAAATTATTTGAATTGGAGATTCTGGGTTCAGTTTATGTAATAAAAAAAATTTTGAATATTTTTTACATTTTTAAAAGTGACAGTTCAAAAGTTTGTTAGTTTGATTACATATATATATATATATATATATATATATATATATATAGACACACACACACACACACTAGTATACAAAATTACAGAGCCAAGTAGCTAGCCAACTCATTTATGTTTTTCAATTCACGACTACATTCTAAAAATTATTATTGTTCCTTGGTTACATATATAAATACAACCCCATTTCAATTTATGAATTTGTTCGTTAAATTTGTGAATAGCAGACTCTTCACTTATTTATTTAAACTACAATTGAGTTTAAGTTTTCAAAAACATTTTATTCAATTTTAGATTTTATTTTCTAAATGAATTGTTGAACTCACCAGTGTCGTTAATGGCAATGGAGCGGAAGGAAGAAGGTCAGCAGACGTTGAAATATAATTGAGTGATTTTGTCTTTTCGTTTTGTTTTGTTTATGAACTAAAATAATATTAAAAAAATAAAGACAAAAAAATAATTTTGTTACTTTTATTAACGACATCTACCTAATAACTCTGACAAAAAAAGGTAGGTAAAATTTGACCCAAAAAATAATAATAATAATGTAATTTACCCTTAAACATAAAATAGCATATAGTACTTGATTTCTTTATAAAAACTCAAAAAGTAATTAGCTGGCCGGCTCTAACTAGATAAATGATTGAATTTAAAATGTATGATGAGTTCAAACAAAAAATTGTTTATTCAAGTTAGATTTCAAAATCAAGGAACAGTGTATTAGAGTTAGGACTCATATTTTAATGTAATAATCTGCAGTTTTACATAAGGTCACAAAAACTACTATTCCTTTTATTGAGTTGGCTTAAATTGATAGGGTCATGTTTGGTTGGCTAAGTGGTTGGTTTTGGCTTAATCCGGCCAACCACTTAGCCAACCGAATGAATTTTTTACCTTTTTATTTTTTATTTTTATATTGTCTTTATACTTATAGAAATTTGTGCCATGTATATATATATATATCATTCACTTAAATTTCAATAACTTTCATTATAAATTAAATTTTTTGATAAAACCAATTCTGTTATAAAGATAATTTCGAGAGCTTTAATTTGAGTACCACTTAAGTTATTTTTTGACTTAAAATGAAAAAATTATGAATTTTTTAAGTTAAAAAAGTATTAAAAAATTTAACATATATACGTATATATATAAAATTTTAGATTAATTTAATTGTGTAAGATTTTTTAATTGTGTGAGTAGTGAAAATTTGAAAAACTTGTTGTGGAGTCAAAATTTAGAGATCCTGACATGTTAACTAAAATGTTAAGGTAACTGGCTAAAATTCAAATCTAGAAAATCTGTTGTGAAGTCAAAATTTAAAGATCCTAACATAATAATAATAATGATGTGGCTGGTTAAAATACTGAGGTGGCTGGTAAAATTCATACTAATGTCAAATGTCTCGTATACTTTATATACAATCAGTGGCAGCACGTAGGGACAAGTTTATGCTATAATGGTTGGGTGAAATTTGTGCCTTTTTCTTGTATTAGTTGACTAGTTCTTTCACAAACTCTTTTAGCACGTTACTCTCCCACAACTCACTTCTAGACTTCTAGTTCATCTTTTCCATTTAAACGATGGCGCGCGCTCTCTCTCTCTCTCTCTCTCTCTCTCAATCTTTCTCCAGTATAAACAAGAAGAGATTATTAAAGTCTTCTTTTGATCTATTTTTCGAACTTGAGCGACTATGCCAAATTCCTTAATTCTCTTTTTTCACCCAATCTCACCTTTGTGCAAAATAGAATCTCATTAAAGATTAGAAAATACAATGGTAATGACTTTTTTAACATTAGTAGATTGGTCTTTTTGTGAATTTGTTGTTCAAATAATCAAAATTTATGACCGTCTTTATGAGGATTATTTCATATATCAAAAGAAAATGAATCAAATAAAAATATTATCAATCAACTTTTAAGTTTTGTATTTATTATTTTGGTAAAAAAAAATATATATATATATATATATATCTTGACATTGTTCAATATTGCCCCCTACTAAATTCCAAGTGATCTGCCGCTGTATATAATAGTTTCATATCATAGGCAGAAATTAAAGATAAATCAGTCATTTTAAATTTATGCCATAATCCTTTAGATAATTGAACATGAATCCATTCATTTCAAACCCTTTGATTCAAGTGGAGACTTAATTTAGATGTGTTAAAAGCTCAAATGAACTTTGATCAGTTTCTGAACATAGAACCAAACCATTTTTATCCCAGGTAGTTTAAGTTTTAAAGGATCAAGCAAAGTTGGGGAAATGTTGTTCAAATAAAAATAAAAATTACAAAAATGTCAAATAGAAGGACAATATTCTAAGTTAGAATAACGTAAAACATCATCTTCATTGATGATTAAGATCAAGACTTGCATTCTTCTTTTGTATTTTAACATCATTTTGTTTTGTTGATTCATTTGTAGGCCAAAGCCCTTGATTTTGTTTTGGTTGTGGGCAATATGTTGAGCCCATGAGACTTGGCCTCCTGACCAGTGTCTTTCCAAAAATAATAATAATAATTGGTTGATTAATTTATGAAACATTTTAGTCTTTAAAAAATTGACCTGATTATTTTCATGTAACCAAGATTGTAAAATAATTAAAATAATATTTCATTAATTTAAATTAATTTTGTGAAAAGCTTAAAGCTATATTTGAATTGATGTGATTATAAACAATCATAGATTCTATTCTGCCCAAAGTTACTTAACGTACAAAGAAATGCATATGACCCAACAACTAATTTTGATAATGTGATGAGTATCAGCATCATTTGGTGTTAATTAACATTATACGCCTTCTTCACCAAATGATGACTCGTCAAAACAGAAGCTTCCAAATCAAGGAAGGAAGGAAATAAGAAACCTCATTAGGATTACAAAACTTCATGTGATTGGTACACCTGACGTAAAAAGAAGGAAAACTCATATTATATTCATACAACCAATCAATGGACTGGCCGGTCATTAACAAACAATAAACTTGTTTGGAATTTTCTTCATCTCTCTTTCCAAGAACTTAATCCCTTGAGATCGAAGACAAATCAAACCAAGGTGTACGTACCAGTTTTCTCTCTAAATTAACTTCTTCCCATATCATAACCTGCATTGACCATAGTAGACAAACGTACAATCTTTTAGTACCAAGAAAAAATATCTAAACTTCGTAATCTAATCTCTCTCTCTCTCTCTCTCTCTCTCTCTCTCTCTCTCTCTCTCTCTCTCTCTCTCTCTCTCTCTCCATCTATATATATACACATCAACTATAATCAGCCTTGTTCAGGAGATTGTTACAAAGAGAAGAAATGCAAGAACAAAATGTTAACTGTGTTTGGAAGAATGAAATAAGTTCATGAATTCAAGATCCACAATTCCAATTTGGTGACGTGAATTTCATGCCAAGGTTACTAATTTTGCCATTCAAGTTCTTTAATAATTAAGCTACGAATGATGTAACCCAATAGTTACCAAGTGCAGCTTATAAAAGCTAAACTGTTGAAATATATATATATATATATATATATATATATATAGAGAGAGAGAGAGAGAGAGAGAGAGAGAGAGAGAGAAAGAGCGTTACTGTTGAAATTCTATGTTGATAAAGCGAGCTGAAGAATTTGCAATGGTCCCAAAAGCGGTCTCCGATAAAACCATGGTGGTGCCAGGAGCGGAGGGCCGAGAAGGGGAGGCGACAGCATACTCAACAATCCTTATCTGAATAGTTTGGTCAGGAATACAAGTTCCTGGTTGTGAGGCACTTATGCACCTCACCAAGTATTGTCTCCCACAAGCTGCCCCATTGTCCCATATTCCATCCCCAGCTGCTGCAAACAAATTGCTAGATGGAAACTGCGACGGATCATTCCCATAGCATGCTGTCGCTGTATATATCCAAACCCAATATTACTTACTCATCAGACCAAGTGATCAGCTGATCCATCGAATTAAGCTTCTGAATAACACTAGGTAGCTAATTAAGTGTGTTTGTGTGTGTGTGTATAATGTATATATATATATATATATGTATACTTACGTAAATATGGTGGACTGTATTGGGCAGTGGTGCCAACATCGCCCTGAGAGGTATGGAGGAGCTGGGAGATGGTGATGAAGAATAAGAGCGGTGATAGCCATTGGAGGAGTGGATGAATGCTAGACATGTCGGGCAACCAGAGAGAGCTCTATTATAGGAGTACTATACTATGTATAATATTATTGAATATGAAACTTATGTTTAATATTATTGAATATGAATCTCTTTGTAAAATGTTCAAGTCAACATGTAAGCTTTTAGTACATTGGATTAGGTTCTAGCTAGTTAGGTTGTCATTCAATTCACCGAAACAAACGGCGCGCAGGCCACACAATATTCCACTTTGACGCGTCAATGCCAACTCACTACGCGGACTAATTCCTCCTGCAACGATCATATTCACGATTGAGACGGCATGCCATCATTTTAATCACTCATTAATTCTGATAAGGAATGATTATATATATATATATATATATATATATATATATATATATATATATATATTACCTGTTGTTGATCCATTTGCATCCACATTTTCAAGCTGTCACTTTTATCATTGTATCAGAGGGCATGGTAAACAGTCACCGGATGTATTGCTTGATATATAGTAGTATATATTGTAAATGAAAAATCAAATATTCAGACTCTATTTGGACAATCTATCATTACTCATTTGTTTGACATTTCTTTGGATGGTAGATGAGGAGGTATTTATCAGATTGAATATTCGCTCAAATGATTATTTTTCGCAAGTTCCGCCAGGTTCTATCATTTTAATGCAACCTTGTCTATAACAAGTTCAAATCCAACTAAATTGAAAACAACTGCTCCTCATCACATCAATCAAAGAAGAGGAATATTATGGAAAATTGTTCTAGCGAGTGTCCCTCACAGTTGCATTATTGATTGTTTAAAGTTTTATAATTACACAATAATTAATGCATGTTTCTTATTCTAATTGGACACTAAAAGTATAAATTTTTAAGACACAATTGCCCTTTTAACTATTTCTCTCCTCTCTTAGTACAGCATTTATACATATATAGTGTGTGTATATATATAAACAGCTATTTTCCTTTCTTTCTTTTTATTTTGTTTGTTTTCTTTTTTTTTTTCCTTCTCACTTGATACATATGCGAATGTGCAATGTATATATATCAACTACTACTTTATTTTTCTTTTTTTTTTCAATTATTTTCCTTTCCTTTTTCTTTCAAGACTTTCTTGTTTTTGTTTTTGTTTTTATCCATTTGAATATGTATAGTGTATATATATAAACAACTACTTTATTTTTCTCTTTTTTTCAATTTTTTTTTCTCCCTCTATGTGTAGTGTTTATATATATATAAATAGCTAAAAAAAATTTGAAAGAATTGGAAAGAAAGTATTTGTTTATAATATATACTCCTATGTATCTACTATATACACACACACATGAAAAAAGAAAAGCATTGAAATCAAATTAAAATAGAAAACATGCATTAATCATTGTGTGAATACGCAAGGAAAGAGAGAAAAGAAAGGGTTAAAAAGGGCAATTGTGACTTAAAAATTATAATTTTAGTGTCAAAACATGCATTAATTATTGTGTAATTATAAATCTTTCAGCTAGCACTCCTCATAAAAGAAAACTATTAATATTTAAAAAAAAAAAAAAAACTGAATAGTTATTATTTCCAACTCAATATCTCGCGTATTCATGTTCTAATCACAACAACAAATGACCTCCTCGTTCATAGCTGAATAGGTAGGAGACAACATTCATTCAGTATATAGAACAACAATTAATCAACAAAAGTAAGTCAACAGCCATCGGATCAGGTGTGAAAGCCAAGAACGGCACAATTTATGCAGTCAATCATGACTGCAAATCGTATAAAAATAGATAACCCGACTCAACTGATGGAGATATTGTACGCCCTTCACATAAGGAGGGTCATAAGTGACTTAGCACTGCTGCTTCTTACTTTTTCTTACTGGAGGATAATAAGTTCATTTACTATGAAAGAGAGATTCGTAAGACAGACATACAGACAGACACAGACCATCACACCGAGATGTTCTCAAATACATCTTGACATTTCACAATATCAGAGAAAGAAAGCAGCAGCATACAAATTAGAATTTTTAGAAATATGAAACCTGAACAAACATTATATATATATATATATATATATACACACACACACACACTGTTTTTCAGAAATGATGTAATGGCGCACCCGTCAGTCAGGATGTGGCTCATCTGAACATTGCAAGCCATCTTCAACAAGATATGGAAGAGTCATTTAGATAAATTGGAAATATTATTACATCTAGAGGAGGCTGGCAGTGGCAGCATATATAAAACTTCATTCACCAGAGTGGGCAACAATAGGATCAGGCTTCATGTCTCATTAGCTTAAGGAACATAATAGCGAATACAAAGAACACATTTACTTCCACAGCTTCCGCAAGGACATGTTTTTCTCAGTCTCCTTCTTCATTACCTTCGCCACTGCCATCTCAAAATCTTCCTGCGTTACATGAACCCTCCTTTCCCTCAGAGCAAACATCCCTGCTTCAGTGCAGACAGCCTATATCAAGAAGGAAGCAAACATAAGTGTACAATCATCAAAAGCAAGCATACACACAAGCATGAGATCTCACTCTAAATAGATTGGGGGAAGTGTATATTCCATCACAAACGCAAACCATCAGAAAATATATATAGCTTCAACTATTAAATAAATTGTACTCAGAAGAATACATTTCTTATCTCAATAAAAAATTAAGGACATATTGCCAACAAGTGACTAACAATAGATTTTCAAAGAGAATATTCTTAAATTTCAATTTTGCTTTTTTCAACAGATTATACATATTAACACATTTGTTGATAAAAGAATCCACGTCTTCACAAGTTATACAGGAGGCAGAAGTGTCCAACCTTCCATCAGTTCCTATACCAGCATGGAATATAACCAAGTGTATGGCAATTAGCTGGTGTGGGCAGGGCCGGCATCATATGTTCATAAATCACTTTAGTGCGGCTGCCCAGAGCAGATTTCGTACTCAAACTAGTCAGCCGTGGTTGTTAGGCTAGAACCCAAGCCCCACTTCAGAGAAGAGATCCAAGTAAAAGAAATACATGATACCTATTAATCTATTATATTTTAGTTATTTATTGCGTGAACATGCTATATTATATATAGGTATATATTTTAGTTATTTATTGTGTGAACATGCTATATTATATATATGTATATATTGTCAAATAACTACATAATTGCTATGCTGGGCCAGATTGGGTAAAATTTTAGAAACCTAAGTCTGGTCTAAAAATTAATTAGGCGTAAAAAAATCTGTCCAACCCAGTCCTAAGGGCATGTCATATTAGACGCAGCATGCTTAAAGGGCAGCCGGGCCACTCACACTGGGTGTGTTACTCTGCCCATGCCCACCCCTAATATATGCCGGTAACAATATTATAATATTGAGCAAGCAACAGAAATCATACTTTGAATCTTTCCAAATAGCTTCAAAACATGAAAAAAGAATATAACTGAGAAAAAACTTCCATTTGTTTCTGTTAACAAAAAATTATAACCAAGTAGTAGGCAAAATACATCTAAAGCCAAGAGATGAAAGACATTCATATAGGGGTAAAACACACCTTGAGCTCTGCACCTGATGCACCATTCATCTTCTCTGCAATCTTCTTCAAATCAATCCCACGCATTAAATTCATCCTTCTGGAATGTATTTTTAAGATATCGAATCGTGACTGAAAGAAAATAATTAACAAATCAATAATGCATGCATATTGTAGCATATACAGATCACTTGGTTATCACCAAAGTGCAGCTATCAGAAAAGTACCATCATGTTGAAAATAATTTCTCATTTGAAAGAACAAATATTCCATAACCACTTCATTATACAGGTTGACATCAATTATTTTCCACAAGTACAGTACGAGAAAACAAATCCTGTAACAAAGTAACAACTAAAAGGTTACTGATTATATGCAACACATTTTGAGATAGCTCAATTTAATAAAGACTTTTCCCATCTCTTTGTAAAAATTACAAGTGTCGTGTTTTATCATTCTGCTTTGTCTAGGACCATAACTTCACTTAAAACACATCTAATGTCATTGCTCAAACATATCAGGGTTCATGTTCACAAGCGATTTTACAAGGGTTTTATGCTACCTACTAGCTATCTATTGCAACAATCCTTTGCCAGGTCTCGGGATTGGCTGAATAAAGGATCAAACATTAAGCATGACAGAGATGAAGTTCAATGTAACAGAATGCAACAAAGAAATTGAATTCTAATAAATATAGGGATATATTAGTACGAGTTTACCCATACACATCTTACAATTTTAACTTCAGAAGAATCATTTGTCGGATCAGACAAACTTCCCTGCAAATGTCATTTGATAAATTCCATTCTAACAAGAGAAGATTAAAATAAGATTATTTTGGCAACAATTTTACAATGGCTATACACAAACTCATACAGTAGATTAAAAGAAGAAAAGCACACGAAGGAAAAAAGAAGGAAGTATTACATACATTAAAGAGAAAACGAGTCAGAAATAGCGGACTTCATACATAAATAGGAGAGATAAGAACCAGTGACAGTGAACCACTTAGACATAACACAAATCTTCACCTCAATTTTTAAGAAAAAATTTGTGAACTGTTTCAAATCTACATCGCACAAGGATAAGACCGTTTGGAGAGGCTCACGGGGCTAGACCCTTCGCAGACCACAAACAAAAGCCTTTACTAAGAAAGGTAGGCTAAGAAAATCTTTTCAGGATGGTTAATCGTAGAGAAGTTGAGTTTAGTTCCCATTAACTCAAACAAAGACATCTTAAACCAACAACCCCCCTACCCCCCCCCCCCCCAAAAAAAAGTCATAACACGACAATGATCAAATTATTGATAATATGAAAGGAAATAGTCTGTTCTCAATAAAGCAATAGTTTTAGGGCATTTTCACGATTCCGACATCTGATTTAATTGATTTACGTCAGAGTGGACTGTTCTAATAATGTTCTAGTTTTAGGGTATTTTCATGATTCGATTCATTCAAACACCAAGTTTTGATGATAATGTACTTGTCTGTTATATTTATATATAGCTATGTCCACGCATGTCCGTGCCCTATTTTTTTTTAGGATTTGACGTATCCATGCCGTATCAGTGTTTGCACTACTTAGGTTGGAACGATAAAATTGCTAAACATACAAGTTATGTTACAGTTTTAACAGTCTCAATTTGTGCTTAACACAATTTAACCTTCGTAATATCCCTGGTATACCAACAATTTCAACCAGCATGGTCCATTTAACTTGTTACAAACTTGTAGCAAGGGCTTTATCTATCAACAATGGGTCTTTTTTCTTTTTGTGAATGTATAAAAAATGTTGTAGAATCTGAAAAATAAATCCTAAGTTGAAGCTCACCTCTACATCTCAACCTCAGAATTGTCACAGTACTGGTCCTCTCCTCTATTCATTTTTGTAACTTGCTATTACTCTTGATTGTTGATCATTTATAGGATTAGTAATACACATGTTCACAATCAAATGTATGTATCTTTTTGAATCCTATGTTTCTATTCCGCTCTATCTAAGTCTAAACTTCCTACATGATTTTCATTTAGCAATTTCTCAAAATAACTTTTCCATCTTTCTTTAATTTCATCGTCTTTAACTGAAACTCATGAATCTTCACTTTTAATGCATTTAATATGGCTAAAATCTCTAGTTTTTCTCTCCCTTATTTTAGCATGTTTATATAAATTCTTCTTCCCTTCTTTTGTGACTAGTTCAGAATAATAATCATCAAATAGTCTATGTTTTGCTTCACTTACTACTTTGTTAACTTCTTTAGTTACAGTTTTTATTTTTCAAAGGTTTCACTATTTTTAATTTTTTTGCCTTTTACAACTTTTTGAACTTGTTCATTCCACCACCATCCTTAAATAATGGCCCCGTTCCTTTTGATTCCCTAGGACTTCTTTTGCTACTCTGTTAATATATGTAGTCATCTTATTCCACATTAAGTTTGTTTCATCTTCAACATTCTATGTTACTTCTTTTAACATCTTATGCCTAAATAATTCTACTTTCTCCCCTCTTAAATTCCACCACCTAGTCCTTGGGTTTATAATTCTCTCTCTCCCCTTAGGTTGTAATTTTATATATAAATCAAAAACTAGAAGCATATGTTGTGATGTTAAACTCTCTCCGGAGATAACCTTACAATCTTTGCTTGTTAATCTATCTACCTTTCTAGTTAAAAAGAAATTGATTTAACTCATATTTGATACACTTTTATAGGTTATTAAGTGTTTATCTATCTTTTTAAAATAGGTATTCCTAATTATAAGAGTATATACTAGTACAAAATCTATGATAGCCTCCCCGACATCATTTCATCTCCAAATCCATGGTCACCATTACCATCTCATATCCAACACTCTTTTCCTACATGTCTATTAAAGTCTCCTATATACAATGTCCTCCGTCTGTTAAAGTCTCATATATACACTTTTTCTCCTTCTGGTATCCCTTGCATTAATTCGTCTATATGTTCCCAAAATTGTGTTTTAATATTTTCATATAATCTTACTCGAGGTGCATAAGCACTAACTATATTAACTATATTTCCTCCTAATAATGGTTTCATTAATTCGTCCATATGTTCCCAAAATTGTGTTGCTTGGTGTAATAGTAAAAGCTTGGTATGACAAGTGATAGGATGTGGGTCAAAGTCCACGTTGTGTAAAAATAATGACAAAGGTTAAGTTTGTCTACAGTCCTTTCATTCCAACACCTTGTGCAGATGAGACCAACATTAGGTAATATAAAAATTGTCAACAACAAAATAATGGGCTAGATTTTCAAACAGCAGCAAGTCATGTTTTACTAGATTTGTGGTAGCATATCAACTTAACACCTGTGTTTACCTGGACTCACCATGGTAGCCCAAGGTGTCTGTGTCGACACGACACAAAATGGACACCAACACGAGATATGAGTCGTACACCTCTCTACATACATCAGGTATGACTGATAAAGAAATAATCATATAATTTGTTCGTCACTTTTGCAGAGCTCTTCGACTCAAAAATGGCATGTTTTGGAAAGGTTGAAGATGAGCCTTTTTTTACACGTGCCCCTGTTACACATTTTTTTTCTGGCCAAAAGGTGTTTTACACACGCGTTGGGCTTTGCAAAACTTGATTTTTACACATAACCAGACTAATTCTTTAACGACTAAAGATGCTGCCACGTACATTAAGTTTCAAATAAAGGGAACCCAAGAAACCTAACCTTCTAGAACTCTGGAATTATTTATTTAGTGTTGTCCAGCTGTTTAATTACTATGTATTTAATATAGTGTTGTACAATTGTAAGCCAATAAATTGAGCCATTTTAACTTATCCTTTTAAATATCCTTATTTACTCAAAACACTCCATCCTTTTTAAGGTGTGTTTTTGTGGCTTTCAGAATTTTAGTGTTCTTAAAAGAGATTGACAAAAAAATTCACAAAATAAATATATTAATGTCAATAAATAAATGGATGCATTATCCACGTCAAAAGAAAAAAAAGGAGAGAATATGTATCATGTCCTAAGTACCCATGTCTGATTTTTGGACTCCTTTTAGCCGAGTCCCCCCGTATCCTATAATTTGATAAATGGATGAATCCGACCTCTAGATGCGCACCCGCACCCGAGTCCAGGTAACATAGCTTAACACAACTCGAATATAAGATGAGTTACACACATCATGTCATGCCATGTCATTTATTTATATAAAGGCTGTGTTAGGATAGATTCGGTTAATAAATACCCCCACTTTGACCCACACGAACATCATACTAACTGATTGCAACCCCTACAGGTAGGAAATGTGATAATTAAAGTATATGCATGTAAAGAACTCTGTTCAACAATATATATCAAATTTGAGCCATCACGACATGTCAACACCATGATTGCCAGGGGACACCAACCATAAGAACACAGAAAAAATACTAAAGAGGAAAATATATAAATATTAAAAAAGAAAACAATCAGAATTACTCAACTAATTATTGGTAGAGTTGCATAACTCATCAGGTCAATGCACGTGTGAAGAAGATTAACAACAAATTAAGAAGACAGCAGTCAAGCAAGCATAAATATTTATTATTTTATAAACCAGCTGGTGTTTGGGTTAACTTTTGTCCTTCCAATAAAAACAGGTTTTCCTTATTTATTTATTTAGGGTGTTGAGAAATATATATATATAAGCACTGATACTTTACATCCACCCACAGACACAAAAAAGGATATTTTGGTAACTGTAGCACATACCTCTTCATTAGGATTTGGGAATTCAATCTTCCTGTCAATTCGTCCTGGTCTAAGCAGCGCTTGATCCAGAATATCAATACGGTTCGTGGCCATCAGAACCTGTGCAAGTACATACCAAAATAAGTAATGAGCAAATAGAAGGAACAGTATCCAAGACTATGCTACTGTTTTGCCAGTTTACTCAATCTGCAATATTTTATGGAGCTATAATGCATTACCTTGATCTTGTTCGACGCTTCAAATCCATCCAGCTGGTTGAGAAGCTCCAGCATAGTCCTCTGAACTTCACTGTCACCATTGCCAGTTCCAGATTCCATCCGAGCAGATCCAATACTGTCAATTTCATCCATAAATATGATAGATGGAGCATGTTCCCTGTGAACAATAAGAAAGCCCAAAACCATACAAGTAAGATACCAAGTAAAACAATTAGGTGCAACAGCTTATCAACCTAAAAAATAGGCTATCAGTACATATAATTGCTTGATCATTTTGCAATTCAGTCATTCTCTGAAATGGGCTACATTTTAGCAATTCAACACATTATGATTGATCTTTGTTCATAAAAATGTTATCTCTAAAAAAAGGGTGAAATACACATCTCATCATGTATATGTGCACGTGTACACTTTAGCAATGAATGAATTAAACAACCACAATAAGTATTCCTGCACTTATCCTCATTCCCTTGTCTTGATTTGGTTTTCCATTGAAACAAAGAAATCCTCCATTTATAGAAGCACAAATCAAAATAAATGCAAAACTAAAAATGTAAATGAAGCATCAGCAGTTGCAATCATGTATGTATGAGGCCTTCATATAAGAGATTCAAAACAAACCTGGCCATCACAAAGAGTTCTCTAACCATTCGAGAGCCTTCTCCAATGTATTTCTGAACTAGCTCAGAACCAGAAACCCTGATGAAAGTACAATCAGTGTGATGCGCCACTGCCCTGGCCAACAAAGTTTTCCCAGTACCCGGGGGCCCATAAAGCAGTACTCCCTATAATATGAGAGCAAGTGGCAGAGAAAAACTTAGCATTTGAATCTGGCTATATTACTGTCTTCAGAATCAGTAACATGTGTAATAACTTAGCAATGTGAAAGTACCTTTGGTTGAGCTATTCCAAGACTCTCAAATAACTCAGGATGTTTGATTGGAAGCTCAATGACCTATAAAGAATAATAACAGGTAGAAACAAATTAATAAACTAATAAACATTACACTTCGAAATTGAGTGAGCACGATTGGAAATTCCAGAATGCCTCAAAACATTTATAAAAAAAAAAAGGATATATAAAAATGCACGAGAGAAACCTCCTTTATCTCTTTAATTTGCTGGTCAAGCCCGCCAATCATATCATATGTAGAATCAGGAACTTTTTCAACTTTCATAAGGTTGACCAAAGGATCCACTTTGCTGGGCAAAATCAAATGAAGAACATAGCTGTCATTACGGAGGGCAACCCTGGTTGATGGTGTGATCTTAGTAATATCAATGTTTTTATCAATATCAACAACATATTTTCCTTCGGGATGCACCTGAAAAAGAAAGAAAGAAGAACAGAAGGAAATGAGAGAGAGTGATGGAAATGCAATTGAAAATTAAGGATTTTGACCACACTCTCCTACTCACATTATTTTTAAATAAATACATTACTGAGCCAAAATCAGTTCATCCCCATTGTGGGCATTGCAGAACTAGAAAACTTGTACAAGAAGTGGAAGAGCTAGGTTGTAAAACTTAAAGTTAGTAGTTATGTTGTGGCCTGAATTTTATCTTGACCCGGGTCGCATTGCGACCCGAAAAATAGGCTTTGCATGGCCCAAAGACACGGGTTCAGAGGCAGTGTCCCCAAGGAAAATATGTTAACCCATTTTTCGCTTGCGGGTTTTGGACCCTGATTAGGACTCTCTCTCTCTCTTGTAGCCCAATATATAAGAGCATCTAGGGTTTGGAGTGGGTAAGAGAGAAAACAAGAGAGTGAGAGAGCAAGAGCTAGGGTTTGGGGTTAAAACTTGTAATCTCCTAATTTTCGTATAATGAAAACTTTCACCGGATATTCATCGTGGGCGTAGGCACATCGCCGAATCACGTAAATTCTTGTGTCCTGTGTTTCTGTCGTGTTTCGTAATTGTGCTTGGTTCATGAATTCATTTGGGTGTATAATGTTTTATGCTAGTAGACATGTATCATTTTAAACACTTGACATGAAAAGAAGTCATTCTCTTCTTATTCAAGCTTTGAATATAATTAACCAATACTAAAAGAATGCATAACATACACATATAAGTAAAAACAAATGTAGCCATCCATAATTCCACGTAGATTATATATACGCAAGAATATGATATCATAGATGTGCATAAGTATAACTGCACGTACATTAGAATTTGTATGTATACACGTATATATGTATATACACATGTATATAGGTTATATCAATGCATGTCTAATGTTTAGATATATGATTCCAGAGTATCTTAAGAAATATGACTTCGTTGGGAAAAGGTAGTTAATTTTGAAGTGTTGAAAGTTATCTTCATCTTTTCAAATTTGTATAAAACATTTTACAACACTAAAAATACTGAATATTTTCTGGAAAAAGTTCCATGTTGAAACAAACTGAGCATTACAAACGTGACATTATATGCATAGAGAAATTAATGTTTTGAAAATTGGGTAAAACCATTATAACCATGAAAGTAAAATTGATTCACAAGCTTATGGAATTTGTAAGAAATCAAACACCAACAGAAGTATAGCCATCAAAATCCTATGAAAAATGCACCTGCCTCACCTCTCTTACCAAAATTGTTACTACATTAATTCCTTTTCCTTTTTAGGGTTACAAAATCACTTCCTTTCACAAAAAAGACACCCAAACAAGCAGGTATGAATATCAAACTAAACAAACATAGTAATATTAATCAGTGATAATGGCTATATGCATGCATGGAGTCTAATGGTTTGATGAAAATTGATTACAAAAGAATTAGACTTTCAAATGCCAGCTTATAAATTAGTAAAATCACTTTACACTGATGAGCATCACCCAATACAGAAGCTTCATTTTTTTAACAACCGGTTATAAAAGCAGCATGAAGTCAAAAAGCTATAATGTTCTAGTCATATAAACATTGATAAAACATAACGATACGATATTTCAAAGTGTAGACATATAGGAGTATAAGCTTTATTCATATAGGCACCCAGAGACATATAATATACCACTTACTTTCACTAAAACCTTTGATTTGCCCATAACTTTGACGACTTCGCCGACATATGATCCAGGCTCCTGGAGCAGCTGTAATTCTTCCTTAAGCCTCCTCACTGTCCATTTTACGTTTAAAAAAAAAAAAATTTGTTGACCAACTCAATATTTAAAGGTTATAAAATTTAACTCAATCTTCCTGAAGAGAGCAAATCATGTGAAGTACTTTCCACAAAATTAAATGGAATTGAAAATTTAGAGTTATGGTTAGGGGCTAATACCTCTGGAATTGAAAATTTAGAGTTAGGGTTAGGGGTAATACCTCTGGAATTGAGGTCGTTACGCTGGGCTTCGTGTCGATTGAGATTGTGAGTCTTGTGACGAACTTGGAGTTGATGATCGTGAATTTTCGGGAGATAGTATTGCCTCAAACCCTCACCTTGCTTCATAGTCTTCGCTGAACAAGTCTCCTCGTGCATTCCTTCTATTCGGATCGTCATTATCTCTGCGGTCGCCATAGTCGGCTAGATTTGATAGAAATTGACAATTTTGATTGGCAAAACGAACCTAGTACATCTACCACAACTAAACGCTGTGCTCGTCTCTTGCCGATCTAACGTCGGTGTTTTTGCAGACCTAGGATTAGTCACACAAACTTCAACACAAGACCCTAATTAATTTAATGGAAAAAATTAAGGAAAAAAAGAGAGATACACGAGCCCTACTAGATTCCTCGCTTCTCGCCTAAGATAATCTTTAATAAAAATTCTTATCTGTACTGTACTACCTTTTTTTTGTCGCCACCTTTTTTTATCCGGACAAAGTACTTTCACACTCTTTAAAATTTGTCTCAAATATACTCATATATAAAGTTTATTTAAATTTATACTCCGAATAAAATTATATCAACAATTTGCATAAAAAATTACAATTTTATCCATTAATATAATAATTATATCATATTTAAAAAATCTATTAAAATAAAATGACTAAATTAATCCTCCAACCGATATATTATTATATTAGTGTCTCTTGAATTCAGTGAAGGGGCAACAAAATTCTTTGAATTCTTTTTATTTTATTTTTTAGTTATAAAAAAGAATTGCGAAATAAAGAAAGGAGTCTAATGTATTTTTGGTGATTCAATTTAGCAAATAATTTATATTATTTCTTTATTATGTGGATACCCAATATTAGTTGTCATTGAAAAATAAAATTTAATCTGAAGAAATTTAAAATTTGAGGCAAAAATTTCTTTATTATTAATCTTGGATGATGTTTTTATTTCTTTTTTTCAGTATTTACTTTTCAATTTTATCAGTGTCATCACTACTTTTTTTTTAGTTTTTGAAATAAATGTATGCATACTTTGTAATAAAAGGGAAAATACAAAATATCCTCTTTTAACTTTCTCATAAACTTCTATACTCTTGTAAAATTCTTCGTATAGGTCTCATCTGTTGTCATATCTCTACTATTGCCGAGACACCACGGCCACCACCAAAGCCATGCTATCATTGCTAATTTTCAGGTGCATTCCCATAGCAACGGTGAAAGAGAAAAAAATAAAAGAAAAAAAAGAAAAGAGGGTGAAGAATTAAGAGAGAGAAGTAGATAAAATAAAGAAAAGAGAGGGGGTTAGATGTAGAAAGAGTGATTTGGGAAAAAGAGAGAGATGGAGGAAGAGAGAGAAAAAAAGATAGTGTGAGGAAAGAGAGAAAAAGAATTAAAGAAAGTGAGCTTTGAGGGTGAGAGAAGAGAGAGAAAAATAATAAGGTAATAAGAGTAGTTCTGTCAAATAAAAAAAAAGTTGGGAGCAATATGATATTTTACCGTGAAAGTAAGGTTAAAAATATATTTTCAGTTAGTGAAGGGTAAAACAAACATTTCAAATAATTTTTTGACCGATGGATTTCAATTGGGGGTTATGTGCGATCAAACTCCAAACCTCAGGAGTGTGAGTGTAAGTTTAAGTAAACTTCATATATGAGTGTGTTTAGGGTAAATCTCAGGAGTGTGAGTACATTTTGCCCTTTTTCTTTTTGGAGTCTACCACCGTTATTGTCACTGGATGGGCTTGGTGGGCTAGGCGTCTTCTGAGAGACTTCTTTCATCACGACAGTAGTCTGACCCATTCACTATTTAGGCCATCCAAATGGACCAAAGCTATACACGGGTCTAGCAAAGGATATTGCCAAAACGCCCAGCAACGACTTGGCTTAATTTGTAAGTAAGTTTGGTTTTTTTTTCATGGGACTTTGTGCCATATATATATACATATATCATTCACTTAAATCTCAATAACTTTCACTTCAAATAGAATTTTTTGATGAAACCATTTATGTTAGAAAGATAATTTTGAGAGCTTTAATTTGAATACCACTTAGGCTATTTTTTGATTTAAAACGAAAAAATTATGAATTTTTAAGTTTAAGAAAGTATAAAAAAATTTAACATATATATATATGTGTACACAAAATTTTAGATTAATTTAATTGTGTTGGTAGTGAAAATTTAGAGATTTTGTCATGGTGATGTGACTAGCTAAACTGCTGATATTGCTAGATGAAATTTAAATTTGGAGAACCACTTTTGGCCAAGCCATAGTGGATGGCCTTTAAACCATTTTGTAATAAACTTCGAGATTACTATTTTTTTTTTATAGAAGAAAGTGTTATTTTATTCATATCAAAATGGCAAAAATTAGCCCTTATTTTATTTTATTCAAAGCAAGTGTTATTTTATCCTTAGTAAAGTATGGCGCTACAAAAATGATTGAAGACAGTGACCAAACAAGTTTCTATATATCAAGTGGTCAAAATTTTAATATGAATACTTGAAGACAGATAGAATGCAATTTATTCATATTAAGAGTGCAATTTATTTTATTTTTTTCTGTTGCAGGGGTATAAAGGTTCAACTAATTAATGTTATAATTGTACTTTCAAACATGAAGAGTAGTTCTGGCATAAATTAATTAACTTCTAATGGCTCTAACGCTTAGGGGAGGGTTATATTAATCGGGTAGTTCTGGCATAAATTAATTGACTTTTAATGGCTCTAACGATCAGGGATGTTAGGGTTATATTAACCAAACCTCGGGGGGTGTCATAACTAATATTGTAAAAGGTTTAATTTATAAGCAATAAAAGAAAACCTGAGCGGGTGTTAGAGTATTTTACCCATAAATCTTTTGTACAGGAATCAAATAAGAATTGTTACGAGCGCGAGAATTGGAGACATTTTTTTATGGTTATCATCGATCGTGTTGCTTCGAGTTACGTGCTCGCTGTCTACTCATCATTGCTTCTTCTTCTTCTTCTTATAGACAGGTTTGAGTCCATTTTTCCATTCTCATTCAAATATACATCCAAGTGTCCAACACTTTTGGGTATCTTTTTTTTCTTCACTTGATAAATGGCTTGATCATTATTGGTTCTATGAGGAGAGTGATTTGTTTTTGTTTGATTCTCTCTCGTTATTTGATTTGTTTTATTAAAGTATGAGTCAGGAGGACAATGATCATACTATAACTAGGGTTGTAAATGAGCCGAGCCGAGCCAAGCTTTGGGCTGTTTGGGCTTGGCTCAACACAGCTAAAAGGAAGCTCAAGCTTGGCTTGAGCTCAAACGAGCTTTTGTTGCCTATGTTCAAGCTCGATTCGGCTGTGCTCAAATGAGCTCGAGCTGCTTGTATATTCAGATCTAACTTTTGAATACAATAAGCATTATATGAATCTATATATACACATGACTACAAATCTGATTTACATAGCAATAGATCTTACTTATATGCATTATATGAATCCTCAATGTTTAATCTCCAAAGTCATACACAATAAAAGCAACTCCA
Organism: Cornus controversa; assembly: GCA_026545225.1. Taxonomy (NCBI): domain Eukaryota; kingdom Viridiplantae; phylum Streptophyta; class Magnoliopsida; order Cornales; family Cornaceae; genus Cornus; species Cornus controversa. The sequence continues at coordinate 61,009,374 of CM048851.1, read as the reverse complement.
ATTTCAGATCATTCATGCCAAGACAATACAGAGTGAGATCTGATAGAGAGAGAACGCACTAACTTGAGAGAATTGCCACAGTCAAAATCACTGGTTCCAATTTTCCAGTCACTCTTGTCGTAGTTTTGATACTAGTTTCGCTTTTCCGGTCATTGTTGCCGTAACACATAATCAACAAATGCTTGGGAGAGGTAGTGGTTTAGCGGCTGGGTTTTTGACTTGAGTGGATAGAATTTGAGAATAAAGTATTTTAGGGTTTAGATGATATTATTAGGGGAATGGGCTTGGGAGTAATGGAATGGACTTGAGTTAGTTTTATTTTAAAAGGGCTTGGCAATGGACTTGGGTTAGTTTTATTTTAAAGTAGAGAATAATATAATAAATTGGATTGGGTTATATTGTTGGACTGAGACTTAAAATAAATTGAAATAGTTAAAATATCTAATATGAAATTATAAAAATATATACATGTATATATGTGTGTTCACGAGCCCTAAAGTGAGCCTGTTTACGAACAAACGAGTTGAACATAGAGGTGTTTAAGCTTGGTTCGTTTAATAAACGAGCCTAAAAATTTTGTTTGAGCTTGGTTCATTTATTAGACAAACGAACACGAACCGAGCCCTTAACGAGCCAAGCTCGAGCTGTTCGTTGAAAGCTTGGTTCATTTACAGCCAACTATAACTTAGCACCACGATGGTGTTGAGTTATTAGAAAAGATATAACTTGATGTAGTTGATCAAGTTCCCTTGGTCGGTACTAAAGTTGTTGATAAGGGTGGCCAAACCAGCGAGGTGGGACTTAATTCTGGTGACCAAGTCCCTCCGATTGGTTCTGACAATGAGGAGATAGATCCTAACCTAGGTAATCAAACCATTCCCATACTTGATGTGATTAGGAAACCTGCTAGACTGAAAAGCCTAAGAAAAAGCTACCAGATGGCTGGTGATGTTATCATCGAGGATTATGGTCACGAAAGTGTACTTGAGCCCGTAAATCTATCGGTGTCTCGTCCTCAACCACATAGTTCCTTCGAGACCCTAAGTTCATTCGCCTATTTGATTCAACCTCATCTTCTCATGGGTTTTGGGAGTCCGTCTAAATGGTCATTGTTTTGGGCGTCTCGATTCATTGGGCGTCTCTCCTATTGATTGTTATGGTCACCGTTGTCAGGTACGCGTTGCTTGCACAAACTGTGATGACTGGGTTACAAATCTTTCTGTTTTTGAATATAAGCTTCTGCCTACATCAACCATGCCATGAGGGCCTCATTTTCTCAGGGCGTACATTGTATCTCCCTTTTAAGGTTCTGGATAGCTCTAGTTGTTGCCGTTGTGGGGTCTTTGGCATTGTGAGAGGCTTGTGCAGTGTTCGGCATGGTTTTCTTCTAATAAAGTTTTGTTAACTCTTCTCACGGCACCAAAGTGTAGGTGTAAAAATTTGCAGACATAAATTTGGTCACACAAACTTCAACATAACACCTTAATTAATGAAAAAGTGATCAAAAAGAAAATTGTAAGGGAAAAAAGAGAAATACTTGAGCTATGTAATGGAAAAGATAGTAATTGAACCAGCCGGCGCCGACCGGTTTCGAAACTGACTCAAATGCTTCGACTGTTTAGTCATTTCGAGTCATTCGAGCAGGTATTTGTTGCGTCTGCACAGGGCGTATCTGGGCCGTTGGTGTACTACACGTGCCGTGAGTCTCAGTGCACGTATAACGCACTAACGGCCCAAATATGTTGGGTGCATATGCACCGAGCGCACTGAATATCTACTTGAGCTATGTAATGGAAAAGAAAAGAAATGTAAGTACAATATTAGTTAAAGAAAGAAAAAATAAAATGAGAGGATAGTATTAATCTATCGTGTCATTTTTTTTCTATTTTCTTTTATTTTGAGGATAACTAAACTTATTCTTTATGCTTTAGACTATCCTTCAAATTCATCAATTTCTTTTATTTTTCTTTCAAAATCTTGTACCAAACAAAAAAAATTATATCTCTCCATTATCTTTCTTTTCTTTTCTTTTCTTTTCTTTTCCTTTCATTTATTTTCAACCCAAACTGGGCCTTATGGTCTCACTTTTTAGAGGTCAATTTAATTTTTAAAAAAATTGAGAAATACCTTTATATTTCTTCTGCACAACCTTATCTTTTGACATGTTGTATATTACTATAGTATCAGTAGTGATGAACTCAAAAAATTATGTGAGTGAGGACAAAATTGAGTACATTTATAATTGTGAAATTAGTTTAGATAAAAAAATATATATATGTGAGGGCAAAGTTGTATATAATGAGATTTTTTTGTAATTTTAGTTGAGACAGAGCATAATTTTAATGAGATACTTTTATAATTTTTATAAAACTATAGGTGTATAATACAAAAAAAAAAAGGAAAAAAAATTGCCTGATTATTAGAGTAGTGGAGGCCGGATTCTCTAAGTAACATTCAACAATTTAATGTGTTGGAACTAGATTTAATTTGCATTGAAAAATTGCAGGATCTAAACATAAACACAAAGTAGTATAGACCTCACAAACTTCACAAAGTAGTGAACGTTGGTCCAAATTTGAACTAGGATCATTTCTGTTATTATCATTATTTATTTATTTATTATCGTACACTCTCTTTGTTCACTGGTACATCACAAATAGCAACTACTTTCAAAGCTCAATCCAAATTAAAAATATTTGAGCACTAATTGGTCGAATTTACTCCAATTATTCCAAGGAAAATTATGAAAATTTGTTTAATTGGACTGAAAATTATGAAAAAAGTAGGGAAAAAATTCAAATTAAAAATCAAGTTGATAGCAACCTAACAAGTTTAGCCCAATCGTTTTCAAGTCGAATCTAGCAGCTTATAAAAAAAGGTGCTGCTGCATAAATCAATAAAAAATTGGACTGAATTCGTGTTCTTTTCACCCATGTTGCATTCTTAATGGGAACTTATGTGCTATGGACCAGTTTGAGTTTGAATATGCTCCATCAGTTCCTAAAGTGGATGGTCTAATCAGTCTCATCAGACCATTACTGAGTCAATTAGTTCTTAGCAACCTTTATGAAATTATGCCACCATTATTTTAACCTTTATAGTAAAATTAAACTTCATTTTGTCTAAAAAAAATCATCTGCACTTTTTTCTTATACTATAAAAAAATTGTAAAATTACTACCAGGAACATAACTAACAAAGTACTTTCCCACCTTCTAAAGTAGAAAGGAGTTCAAGTCCTCGTAAAAGTAAAACTTGGAAAGAATGGTTACAAAGTTTGTTGAAAGCTTTCAATACAATTATTCAGGTATGACTCTTTTACAACTATCCAGTGTGCGAGCAATTGAAATGTCCTTGTACAGATGAAATAAATATTCTTTTAGAGGTTTACTTACAGTTTTCATATGAAGATTACAATTCAGCTGAAATGACCTCTCATGGCAACTTAAAGGAAGGTCAATATATTGATTAACACAGCGTGCTTGTGGATGGCCAAAATATTAGTCCAATGCGAAGTCCTCAACCCATATAATAACTTCATTCCTCTTCAATGCAACCAAGCACAAACCAGATATAGAGATCAGTAAGTGAGAAAAAAAAAATGTAATAGAGGGAATTATTTTCAATTGGGAGAAAAGTACAGACAAGTGTTGGGAAGATGCTATACAACTACCCTTACAATATTTACACAAGTAGACTAAATTTTCTGACCTGGGATGTCATGTGAACTTAAGATGTATCTAATGTCATGTCACAAACATCAAAATTGAGAAACCCTCTTAGAATCACAATCTTTTAGTTCTGCGTACGAGCATGCTGAGGTGTAAGTGCAGGATCAATTTTCTGATGAAATTCTTCTATGTACAATTACTAGATGTCACATATCTTTATTGCCCGAGATCAATTGAGTTTCGATGTCCCTTTCTCTTACTGATCCAGTGAAAGGCTGCTAAATTTTGAGAAAATAAAGTTGGAAATTTTCCTTAAGACCCCTAAACAACAGATAAACCAAGCAAAAGCTAAGGGGTAAAGGCAACTACTTGTTCATGAGTCTCTGGCAATATAAAGTCTTTGCAAGCTCACAGCGCTTGAGGTTACAGAATTGACAGCATGATTTACTTGTCATGTTTCTAAATGGATATGCCAGCTACTATTTGGCTAGATTGTCTGTAGACTCACGTTTCCCTAAACATATGGCCAGAATTGACAATGACGTCAAGCTGAAATGTGGTTCTTATTTTCTTCGTTGTCCATTCCCTTGGGATTCTGCTCACAGTATAATACGAGTACATATTATGTGTTAATCTCAGTGCTACTAGAAACAATTAAATTTGTTAGTTTGATTTTTCAGTTAAGAGTGTTGACTTGACAAGCTCGGGACGATAGAGAGTTTTATATGTCATGAACTTTCACAGGTTAAAACCAATGCTTCATTGATCTTGAGACATTCCTGTTTGGCACAATTTTTGCTTCAGCTTTTAAGCAAAAGAAAAAGAGAAGTAGAAACTAAATGAGGAAGCTGGTACCCACCAACTTTCTTTGAACGCTCTTTTTGGACTCCGAAGCTTTTCAAACTTGCCAATCCAAACATTCTCCAAAACGACTTTTGAACTTGAAAAGCCGAGAGCCGCTTTTCAAAAGCCAATCCAAACATTTGAGCTTGATTATTGTCAGTGCAATGAGTAACTGTTAGGACAAAAGGATGGACAACAATCACCTTTGAATTGCAAATCGATTTCCTTACTGCTCACTTTTTAGTTGCCAAAAACATAAAAGGCAAAGAAAAGAAATCTGGAATTCCATTACCAGAATCCATACCCCAAAAGTAGGAAAACTTTGAAAATTTTATTTTCTTATGCCTTCCTTTCTAGGAAAAAGAAAGAAGAGGAATGTACTATAATTCTAAGTGAAAATTTTATTAACAGTAGCGTTCCTGTTAACAATTAATTATGACTGCTAAACTTAATAAAAAAATTGCTAGATGTAGAAATCCAATTCTCATAGTTAAGCAGCTCTGCTTTTATTTATTTATTATTATTACAGTATTGAATTGAACATTTAATTTGTTGGAGTGAACTGTTCATGCTACAGAGTAATATTTGTTTTGCGAGCAAAGTAATGATAAATCACCTCATTCTTAAAGCAAAAATGCAGAAGAAACCACTAAATTAGGGGTTCAAAGCAATTTAGAACAGATAAGAATCATATGCATCAAGGAACTTGTATATCATACCATTATAAAGCTCCATGTTCGACCGGGATCATTGTAGCGAGCAAGCAAACAACCCATTTTAGGTCTAAGACCATCTCTAATAAGACTGGAGCGAAGTGCTTTCTCCTTCTCACAAATAATATCCTCTGTAGGTTTTCCACTGAACTTTGAAACTGCAGCAATGCCTCCTTCCACTTTCCTCAAGCTAATTGATTCTTGATTGGGATCTGGTAAGCTGGTCAAGATTAGAGACTACCTGTCAATTGATTATATCATGTATAAGAGAGTTTAAGCTTATTCTAATGTGGTTTTGTTTCTCTCGGCAATTATATTGTAATCAAAGAAAGCCAGACACAGCTTTGACAATAAATTGAAAAAATATTTCACATAGTTTCAGTTCTACTATTTGAGAATATAATATATGTTGTTTCAGTTTTACTATTTGAGAATATAATATAATATAGTGGATGAACTTCACCTGCTCAGATCTTTCTCAGATGGAAGAACTATTTGAATAGACACTTTGGACATTTCAGTATCAAGTGCTTGAGTGAAGACAGGAGTAGTCATGGGTATCTTCTCCGTTGTGGAATTCTTCCCAAAAATATACCTATGCAGTATGCAGGTGTAATTAGATCTCAAATTATCTAACAAAGAGAGAAAAAGGAAAAATAAAGAAGACAAATAATGCAGAATGACACTCACCCAGCAACAGCATTAAAGCCAGTTGATCCAGCTAGCTTATCACCACCATCTGTTTCTACAACTATGAATGGGGTGTACTTTCTCACCTGTATTTCATTTGAAAATTATAGCGAAGCCTAAATATGGTCCACAAAGTCACGAATTTAATAGGCACATGAGCAGAATGAGTTATTCCCAGTAGTCAGAACTCAGAAGCCCTTGCACAAGAGTGCAAAAATAACAAGAAGAAAATAGTACTAAAATAAATGCTGACCAAAAAACTCAAAAATGGTAAGAAAAAGTGAATACTCATGAAATTCTCAACAATCCATAACCTTCAATAAGTAAGATGAAGACACCATAGCAACATTAATGGGCCCAATTTACAGGCTTACTAGATTGCCAATCAAATAACTCCGTTATCTGGTTGGTTCCAAAAATTAGGCATAGCATTTTGCTTCACTCCCGGTTGATTGAATAAAAATAATTCTAGATAATAGAAATGCATGATTGCAGCAAGAACTATTCAAGAAAATACTAACAAACCTCATACTTTGTAGTCCTTTTCAGTATCTGATATTTGGGTGATTCCAGTTCTGGAGTCTTGTAAACCCGCAGCTGCAATGAATTACAATAAACATATAAGAAGGAACACTTGACTGCACTTGCAAAATTTGGAAACATAATGACAATTACCTGCTTTATTACATCCCATAAACCTTCTAGAGAAAAGTAGTCATTTTTCTCTATAGAATCCCAATAGTCCTACGAAATGCATAAAAAAAAGAGCAAGTCACTAATTTTGTTAATGCTAAATTTTTCCTGTTTACATGGTACAGAAAGGGACCTTACCATATGGCTGCAGAACTTCTTTGTCTCTGGGTTGATGCCCATAACAGAAGTTCCTGTGAAAACCAATTCTGGTTTCCATGGCAGAATGATGAACCTCATTACCATCGTCCACCTTGTAGTTATTTCATAAGGTCCTGTCTATAGAAACTCAATCAGTCAAAGAAAGAAAACTCAAGTTGAACTTAACTTCATTGTAGGAAAACCTATAGAAATGAAGCACAACAAACACAAATTAGGTGCCAGGAAAGTAATGAAATCTGTGAACTGAAAATCCTCAGTGAAGTTATACCACATAATAGACCGCTACTGCAAGTAATTTCTCAAAAAATTATTGAAATACATTTCTGGTTATTATTATTATTTTTCTATTAAAAAAAAAGGTTACCATGGAGATCAAGGCATCTTGTTTAGATCGGATCCTATGTCAGACTTAGAGTGCACTCTAACAAATTAATATTAGATCCTAAGTTAGATTTAAATCAAAATCTTTTAGCTTTCTTCTAAGTTGTAAGATGTTCATAACTATTTAATCCAAAATGATCATGCCTTCATAAGGGGCTTGAAAGCATACGATCCCGAACTTGCTAAGAATTAAAATATTGCCCTAAGAATTTTGTCATCCTCCACTTCTCGACTTACCTACTAAAGATGTTAATGATCCAAGTCCTATGACTCCTATGGTGATTGTGAAAATGAAATTATTGCATTTTTATCTGTAGCATCAAAGTCATAAATCCATCTTTCAAAATGGAGATTCTACAAAGATGAAAATGGACATGTTGCAAAACAACTGGAGTCATCATAACAGGAAAATTTTTGTTACTAAAAATTAACTTATACAACACCGAACAGATTCTTCTCAGATGCTATATAAACGAAGAGGGATTTAATTTTATCAGATGCTAAGCACTAACAATATGATAGTTATGCAGCTAATTTTACAATTACAGTGCAGACCACATGCAAATGGGTAAAGTATAAGTCAGGAAGAAGACAAAAAGCTCTGGAGGCACAAAATACAAAATCCGAGTAGTGTCCCTATAAATGATACAAAAGGGTTTGTTGAAGCTGTGAAATCAAGTGATATGGTGGTTCACTCTCTGGTAGACTAGAAAGCAGAGAATCAGTCAGATTGTATTACATTTAGAACTCTAAAAACATCATTTTTATCTGCTACTTAAATTGAAACTTCATTTGGGTTCTTGATATCCAACCCAACATAGAAATCTTCTTGGTAGTCTTATGAGTAACTACAAAAATTGTATATGCTCATAATCATATACACACATTACACATACACAATACTGTAGAAAATTTTACCTGTTTGACCCAGTGCAACTGGAAATCAGGGGTGAAGAGTTTCTTTAAGAGGGCTATGTTGAAGAGATATCCACTAATACTATCATGCTTTGTGATTGGGTCCCTAAACTTGACGCGTTCATCGTACGCCTTACGATCGATCCCTTTATCATCAAAGAGGTGTGGTAGGTCCTCGTACAAAAAGTCCACCAGCCGTTTCAGGTCGACCGTTGAATTTGGCGGGCTTTGTTCTACTAAGCTTAGTTTAACGACCCACTTGAATTTTTGGTCCGTTTTAATCACTAAGCTTCCATTCCTAAAATGTTTGGGAGGAAAGGGAGAAATTCCGACGGGTTTGGTGATATACCGTCGCCGGAAACTGACACACAGGCCTGGAATTAGGCCGGAAATGTGGTCGGAAATATGTGCAACAGCCATTTGTTTTGCAGTTTGTTTGGTGTACAGAGTACATATTAGATGGCTTCTGGTATGAACCGAGTAACACTAATCTTAGCCATAAAATGATTGGTGGGCATTTGTTGGAGGCTTGGCCTTTAAAATCCTTTGCAATGTTATACTTGTGTTTGGTTTGGGAGGGAAGGGAAGGGAATGGAAGAGAAGAGAAGGGAAAGCATTGGAGGGGATTTGAAAAGGGAGTAGAAGGGAATAGAAAAGAGGAAGAAATAATTACTTCGGTTAAGAAGAGAGAGTATAAGAAATTTTTCAAAAAGAGAAAAGAGAGACGGAAAGAAAAATAAAAGAAAAAGGTAGTGAATGAGATAGAGGGGAATGATTTTTTAAAATTGGATTCTCTTTTGTTAAATGTTGAGGACATTTTAAGTATTATGAAAATATTAATTTAACTTACTATTTTTTTTTAGCAAAAGTGCAAAAAATTCGCATGAGCTTTAGCATATCCTATGTACTTACAAAGTGAGCAAATAAGTGCTCAAACTTTCAAAAAGTGAGCAAGATTTCCCCTTGACACCATTTTCAGCCAACTTTTGAAATATAATTCCTAAACTACCCCTTATATATTACATTTAAAAAATGAAAAAAAATTTAAAAAATGCCAAAACCTCAAACTAATGAGATTAATGCAAGAATGATGACAGTAGTACTAATATTTTACATTATACAAGGAATATTAGTTGAGCCATTATTTTAAAATTTGATCTTTTTTTTTTTATAAAAAAATTACTTACTTTAATAAATTTAAAATAATAATAATAAGTGTATTTATAGAAAAATTGAAATAAAAAATTTATTTATTTTATTAAATTTAAAACAATTTGATGTAGGCAGACCCATGCCATCTGAGTCTTTGCTAATAAATATTTTTTTATTTCAAATTTTCTATAAATACACTTATTATTATTATTTTAAATTTAATAACGTAAGTAATTGTTTTTTAAGAAAAAATATCAAATTTTAAAATAATGTTAGCTCAAGTAATATTCTTTGTATAATGTAAAATATTATTACCACCACCATCATCCTTGCATTAATTTCATTAGTTTGAGTTTGCGGCATTCTTTGGTTTTTTTTTTTCAATTTTTAAATGTTATATATAAGGGTTAGTTTAGGAATTGTATTTCAAAAGTTAGCTGAAAATGGTCTCAAGGGAGTATTTTGCTCACTTTTTGAAAGTTTGAGGACTTATTTGCTCACTTTTTGAAAGTTTGAGGACTTATTTGCTCACTTGTAAGTACAAGGGGGTATTATGCTTATTTAGGGAAACCTTAGGATTTTTTTTTCCACTTTTGCCTTCTTTCTTTTCAAATCTTCTCATTTTCTGAAGGATACCAAGTGAAGGATTTAGAGAGAACCTTTATTTTCCCTCTTTAATAATTATCCAAACCCAAAACCCTATCATTCCTTTTCTTTTATTTTCTTTTTCTCCTTAAATGATTGAATGCTCTATTTTGGGAAAAATAAGTGGGCCAGAGGGACGGAATCATCTTCAATTCCAATTTTTCATGAAAGTACCCAAAACTGGGATATATAATAGGCCCCTTTCACAAAGTTGCAAAATCCCCCCTATGCTATTTTTGTCACTAAATAACTTCTTTGTGCTTTCAAAAGTTGACAAAGGCCTCCCTTTTGCAAAAGAATTCATTTTCTATGACCATTGTACTGTTTTCTTCGACTTGGGCCGCTCCACCTAGCTTGACTCTAAATATTTAATACTTCGGGATACCATACCCTTGCGGATAAAAACTCTCCATTTTTTATGCACGTATGTTAATTCAACGTGTTTGATGTTGTTACCCAAGTATTTATATTGCTCCATATAAATATATGGAGCAATTAAATTGTGCAAGATAGCTAAATATGAAATCAAATGAGCACAATATAAATAAGGTAGAGAAAGAGAAATTCAAACGCAATTGGCACAAGGATGTAGCATGGTTTGGATTCTTCTACTTCACGACTCAAGATCCCTCTTGATATTTTTCAAAATCTACTATGGCTCTTCCTTGTTGGCAGAGAGCAAACCTTTACAATGGAGTACACAAGCTCATCCTTTCTTTGTTATGTGAAGTCCTTCACTGAGGCTTCTAGGGCTCAACCAATCCTTTACAAATGATAGAAATGAATGAAGAAAATTCAAGTACAATAAATATCTCTCAAAAATTGATTCACAAATCAAAACTCACAAGCATAGAGAAATTAACGAGACAACAAATTGAAAGCTTAAATCTAGGTCAATAATGGTGAAGAATATTGAATGCTTGATCAAGATATATTCAAGTGATAACTAGCTTTCATTAAGAGTTCAAAACTTTTATATTTATAGATCCTTCAAATTCTATTCGTTAGCAGCTTGGTAGATGAGCATCCAGAAACTAACAGTTACCTTTTGAAAACCAAAGGAAAGTTGACTGCTTTAATAAAAGAGTCAATTGTAATATTTTTGCATCTACTAGAGTCAAAGTTGACTTTTTTGAAGAAGAGTTGACTGTTTTATAAAGTTAGTTAACTTTCTTTAAGAAGTAGTTGACTGTTTTTACAAAATTAATGTTTGCTAGAAAACAAAGTAGTCAACTCACTTGAATAAAGAGTTGTTTGCATTTGTAAAATTGGTAGCTACTAGAAATCAAAGTAGTTGACTCTCTTAAAGAAAGAGTTGACTGTATTTGGAGGTAGCTACGGGAAATCAAAGTAGTCAACTCTCTTAAAAACATAGTTGACTATTCTACATGATTTTCTTCAAAAAATGCAAGCATAGTCAACAAAAGGCATTATAGAATGAGTCAATTTAAATCAAAACCTAATTAAATGTATAGGAACCTTTAAGAGATGAAAATCATTTTAGGCTTTGGTCCTAGTGTTCAATAAGTCATGAATTGAGCTCTTAACTGAATCAAAGTTAATTAAGGTCTTATAAAATGAATCAATTAAGTTCATGACTTATGTTAAGTATCTAAGGATGAAATGCATTAATTAATGGGTCCTAAAGTCCACTAAGTCGAGGGTTGAGCTTTCAAATAATGTTACTTCAAAAATAACTTTATACTTTAATTTAACACTTACCCAAGACTATGCTACCCAATTATTTGATCTTCAAATCTTTAAACTTTGGGTTGATGTCTTCATCTTTGACTTTGAAATTTTTTGAGTTTTAGTATGTTATCTTTAAATATTAGATCCTTCTTGGCATTTTTCATTGATCTATAGGTTCACTTGAGTTCCTTTATTTGTATAACCTATTTAACATAAATTCAAGTAGACATTAAATACACCATCTTTAATGAATTGTTATCATCAAAATGTCTCATATACCATTGGTTCGAAACTTTGGGTCAATATATGACATATACATCTCAACTCTAGACAAGCAATGCCCTTCATTCAAATTTGCTATATAACTTGATTAGGGATGACAATTTTACCCGCCTCGTCCTTAATGGGATAGGTATGGGAACCCTTTTTGTTTCGTAGGGGCGGATATGAGAAAAAAGAAATTAGAACCTGCTACAGGTACAAGGCAAGTTCAGGATTTTTTAAAAACCCGTCCCACCTAGCCTAGTTATTATATATAAAATATTTATATATATAATATCCATACCTTAAATATATATATTATTACATTTTTTAACCTAACCTAAAATATCTCTTATTTTCTAACATATATAAACATATTTACATATATTATATCCTTATCTTAAATATATATACTATTTGCATTTTTTAAACTAACATAACATATCTCTTATTCTCTAACATATTGGCGCCGAAATCATTATACAATAAAACTGATTGTTCCATAAACCCATCCTCGCCCCATCCCGCCTCATCTCCCAACGGGGCGGGGATGAGATTTGAGTTCCCTCCTCATCCCATACCCGTGATAGGTATGAGAAGGCTATTAAAGGCAACTTGGCAAGGGCGAGTTTAGGCGAACTCATGTCGTACCCGCCCCGTTGCCATCCCTAAACTAAATATCAACCAAATTACCATGTTAATTCATTCCTTTTGTTACATGGTTCCTTTCAAAATGAATAAATGTCCACGTTGAACATGATTTCATCTTAAATAGAAGATCCTTTTAATTTATGTTTCATTTGGTAGAAAAGAAGAAAGTTGGATGGAAGAGAGACAATAAGGGATGGATGAGACATCCTTAACTAGGGAAGAAATTGTGTTCCTTTTTTTTTTTTTTTATTTGGTTAAATGGAAGAGAAGAGAAGAACATAATACATTCCTTTGTTTGTTAGAAGAGAAGAAATGAGAGTGTTATAAAATTTTTTACCATTATATCCATCACTTTTATAGTATTATGAGTTTATCAAATAATTATAAGAATAGTGTTGTAATTTAAAACTTTTTTAATAGTCTTGTCTTTCTTCCTTCATGTCTTCCATCCATATTTAAAGGGATTAAAATTTGTGAAAGAAGTGAGATGACTCATTCATTCTCTTTTGCCTTCTCTTCTTGTCTCATCTCTATCAAATAAAAAAAATTTGTTCATTATTTCTTATCTTCCCTGCACCTTCTTTCTTCCTTCCCACCAAACAAAGCATTATGCTATGAAATAAAAGATGCATATTATGGGTGTGGGTATCAATTTTTTCCCACATCTGACCTTAAAATACATATTCCTCTGTAACCTAAAATGGTTCTTTTAGTACATTTCACCAAGCTAGTTATAAAAATAAATAAATAAACTTGGTAGCTTTCTACCGACAAATATCAAGCTCCATGGTACAAAAAGCTAGCTTGTCCATGTTCTCCATATATATATGTTGTCATGTGCCACACAGACTTCTCAGCATTACGCCACACCTTCTCCACGGGGCTGTCTCAATTCGTAGCCAAGCTGGCCAAAAGAGTTTGTGTTAATTACAGCAAGACCAAGTCTCAGATATCATCAAATATAAACTGATACATGCGAATTGTATTTGAAGATTCAAACTAATATTTCTCGACAACGGAGATAAGGCCCTCTTCAATCACATTGAAACATCTTTTCTTATTTGCAGTAATTAAGGTCTTCACAAATGCTCAATTCGAATTCATTCTCACACTTTTGAATGGATCCTATATAGCTTGAGAAAACCTACTGTAATAACGTCATCGCCACCTAGATTGACACCTCATTGCCACCTAGATTGACACGTCACTGCCATCTAGATTCGAGATGTGGAGCGCTCACAAAGACCTAGCTTCTGTATCCTCTCTATATATAGATAACTTCCATCTCGATCTACTCATTCAGTGTCCAAACTTCTTTCTAAGTTTCTATTTCTATAGTACTCCTTTAATCTTGCTTCAATTCTTCTCTGTAACTAAAAGAAAATGTCACTCGTGTTAGGGTTGATTAGCTCATGGTCCAAGATACACAGTGATCACATGCATGTTGAGAATGACTATGATGATTATGTTTATGGCCCAGAAAGAGTACCTATGGAAGGAGATGGCGACGATGATGATGATGATGATGATGGCGGCTACGATTATGCCCCGGCCGCATCTGCTGAAGGTGATGGAGACGACGATGATGATGATGGCGATGGCGGGTACGATTATGCGCCAGCCGCTTGAATGGGTTATGGATTACCATATGAAAATCCTAGTTCTAAAAGCATATATATATATATAGCCCTTAAATAGTATTCCTCATAGAAAGTTAGCAAACCCTAGTTTTGTCGTAAGTTGAGAAAAAAAAAAAAAAAAAACTTTGTGATGTGCTTTAATTAGTACCCAATTTTTAAGTCTGTTGATGCTATCTGTAGTAGCTCTTTCTATTAGTGATTGGTTGGTGTCTTTAGTGAGAAGATACCAGCAGGTTGCTAATGAGGTATTGTATAATAATCTTAATTTAATCAATACCATATATATAATATACTACTGCTTCCGAGGTATTTTATGATAGTGAGTAATCCTTTATAATATCTTTACTACATCATGTTGTCATCTTTGTTGAAACTCGATCTCCTGTTAATTTCTTGAATGTGATCGATTGTTTGATGTCACGGTTCAAACCGTACTACTATATATATAATCCTTTATAATATCATGACTTCATCATGTTGTCATCTTTGTTGAAACTCATGTTAATTTCATGAATGCTCTCTCTCTCTCTCTCTCTCTCTATATATATATATATATATATACCTGAATGTTATTCTGCTCACTGACAACTTAAAAGCACACCTAGATCGATCGTCCCTGGTGGGTGAAAGAGAATATAATCAATTACATAGTGTTTTGGCTGCAGGTGACCCTTAGCAAGGAAAAACCATGTAGTTTCTCCTTACAAAAAGACTATGATATCAATCGATTGAGTGATATATGATAACCACATACATCTATTATAAATGGTTTTCGTTTCCCTGTGCATCATGTTCGCCATATAGTGCCTGGCGAAACTCAACTTTTCTCCATGTAGTTGAGGAGAAGATCAAGCCCACAACAGTAAAGAAAGGATGAGAAAGAATTTGAACTTAAGATTTTTGTAAACTAATGCCACTTGTTAGTACTTGGTTACTAAAGTCTCCATAAACGTTCATTTAAAAACTGTGGTTCGATTCTTTGAACATATATAAAGCTAACTGGTTCAATTACTATCTTCACCTGCTAATTAAAAACATCCATCTCCGAGGACTGATGATTTACAACCCCAGCTTCCTCTTACAATCCCTTTCTATATATATATGCCTCTTCATTATAGTTTGTGCCTCAGAAGTAGGATCTAGATGCACAATTGTGGATGTCACTTGGTTGATTGAGTGATACTAAATCTTTTGTTTCATATCACTCAATCAACCAAAAAAAAAAAAAACTTCTGTACAGTAGTTTAATAGAGAAGTAGCTAGCTTAATTGAGGAGGCATCTAGCTAGTTTGCGCAGTCTCGAGCTCACCTAGGACTATCCATAGTATAATGCATTTTGGACAACTTAATCAAGGGTACTGCATATATATATATATATATATATATATATATATATATATATATATATTCAAGTGTCAAGTGTAATAGTTTGCTCCACCTAATGGTATGATATTGTCTACATTGAGCCTAATTTGCACAGTTTTATTCTTGAATTTTACCCTAAAAGGCATCATACTATTTGGAGAGAGCATTTCACATATATAACACATCCTCTTTTTACACCCAGGCAATGTGGGTAAAACCATGGGAGAACACACCTCTTTCACACAACCAAAGTCTCTACATCAGGCCTCTTAGAGTATTCCCAAGTCCATCAACCAAGACAATTAATTATCCGAAAATTAATTAAGAGTTTCCCAAAAAGAAGCCTTATACCTTTAATTTGTATTAAACATACCAACAAAAAATTATTTAAAAAAAAAAAAACCTTACCAATGACACTTGGACATATACACAAGTATGTGAATGGGCATAAAACTTTGTTCATTGGACTTTTGAGAGGAGAGGTCAACGTGTATTTGTTTTTAAAAATTAATGTAAGGAACTAAATAAGCAAGGTTTTTTTTAGGGCTTCTAGCCCAATGGTATAACCTCTCCTCCCCAAAGGAGGAGGTCTCATTAGGGACATGTGGATAAAAGTGGGGGTGTGTTTGCTTTAACTTCTCAAAAAAAAAACAAGTTTTTCAAAAAGAATGGGGAACGGGGGTCTAGCTGGGGCTACAAATGAACCGAGTTGTTTGTGAACAGGTTCAGGTATAGCTCGTTAAGGGTTTGGTTCAGACTTGTTCATTAAGCAATCAACTCAAGCTCAATGTTTATGCTCATTTAATAAACGAGCTAATCCCGAGCAGTATTGGACTTGGCTCGTGACATAAGCTCATTTAATAAACGAGCTGATCGTGAACAATATTAGGCTCGACTCGTGTAGGCTCATGATATGAGCTCATTTTAGGCTTGTTTATGTTCGTGAACAAAGCTCGTATAGAGTTTGTGAATATGTATATGAATATAAGCTTGTGTAGGCTCATTTACGTTCATAAACAAGCTAAAACAATATTAAACAAGAGTTCAAATCGAGCCCAAACAAATTTTTTTATTTAATGAGTCGAGCCCGAGGTTCTCAAAATAATGACGAGTCGAGCCCGAGTTCAGCTTTTCGAACTCATCACAAGTCCGAGTTGGGCCCAGAAACGAACTAGCCCGAACTTGAGCCCAAATAGACTCAAGCTCGGCTTGTCTTGGTTCATTTGCAGTTCTAGCTTCAGTTTTCTCATACCTGCACACGCACACGCACATGCGCGCGCACACATATATATTACTAACTTCTCACTGCGCTGAGTGATCAAAGCTAGCTGACTGTTCTAACAGGAAAACACATGGTCTTTTGTCAAAGAAAACTTGCTCCTTTTTTTTAATTTTCTTTTATTCTGGTAAAAGGTCAGTTTTTGTATAGATAATGAGTATTTACAAAACAAGCTGGCTCATGAGTAACTCCAAAAGTCTAAATAATGTTTAAAGAAGAAACAGTTCAAGCCCTCTATAGTTACTATCAAAAGTTAGTAATTTAGTGGTATTTTTTTTATCTTTGATAGTGAAAAAGTTGAGAGTTGAAGTATCATAGAAACAAAAATGGGTGCTTGTGTTATATATATTTGCGAGAGGATAAAAAAAAAAAGGAAGGAAAAAAACCCCACTAAGGCTGAGTTGCATTAGGGAGGAACCAATTATTAGATGCCAATAAGTGAGTATTAATCTGTCATTTAACTAGTTCAGTTTATGGGGGGTACGTGTTGGACGACCAAGTGACCCACTCATAGTCACAGCTGCCATAGTGAGTTGGCTATTGTAAGAGTAAGTCATAAACCTTTTGCTAGAGGAGGATAATGTACGTCACATTCTCATTCTCTACCCTTTACCAGGCAATAAGCATCCTCCACTACTTTCGAGTTTTCATTGTCACTTTTTTAGTCATGACCCAACCATGCACTAAATTTTGCTTTTCGACGATTCACCAATATCTCACGTACAATGGTTAGATCAACGTGTGTGTGTGTGTGTGTTTGTGTGTGTATATATATATGTGTGTGTTGAACTGTCATTCAAATTTCCCATGTGGCATGGATAAAATAGTGGCACGAGTCACCGGCATTGGGTCATGCACACCCTTGAAGCCTCACTCCACACTCCTCGCGTGACTTGCTAGGGCCAAAAACGAGCCCAACCTACACTTCCTCTTCGGCTCTTCCCTTTCAATATATATATATATAAATGCATGGAAGAAGATGGTCAATTAACACGATGAAGGCCAGAGATTATGACTATCCTCCGATCCTACATCTTTAAAGGGTGACGATGGTGATATATGCTGTTTATATACGATTATGCTCCAGCTGCATGGATGTGTTATATGAGCTATTACTACAATGATTCTGTCTCCAGTCTTTGACGGAGCAATTCTTTTGTAATTGTATTTCTCCATATATGTTACCATTAATAAAAAAGATTAACATGTGTTTTATGACGGATCACATTCATTTGCTAAAATTTGCAATAAATATGATTAAACTAGCATCTGATGATATTGATAGCAGCCACGGACCTGCATACAAAATTACACTTTGCCCCTCACTGAAATTATGAAAAAATTCCATTATATACAACTTTGCTCCTATATATATATATATATATATATTTATTTATTTATTTATTTAAACTAATTATACAATTATAAATGTATTTAATTTTACCCCACTCACATAATTTTCTGTATCCGTCAATGATTGATATGATTAGTTATTAAATTTAGGTTTCATCTATTTTATGTGAAAACTTCATCATCATGTGGTAGTGCTGCTACATAAAGGTTGACAAAAGATTCATATCTAATTAGGCATAATTTTTATGTCAATACATGCAGAGTTCACAAGTGTCACTCAGATTTTCACATTGAATTTATAAATTCACTCTTTATTTTTACCCTACTTTAAACAAAAAAAACTTCTATAGGTTGGGTAAAATAATGATGAAGTGTGTATCATACGAGCTTACCAGGTCCAACTTTGTTGGTTTCAAAATTGATTTGGTGCACTTCCTGATATGCTTATTAGCTGTGACTCCTTCAGAATGGCTCGCATCCATTTTATTGCTCGCCCACCTGAGGTGCTGAAACTTGTCAGACGTGCCTTTCACATATTCAAACACTTCTGTAAGAGTACCCTTCACTCTCCAATCATCAGGGTAATACCTTCTTACTGCCTCTTCTCTTCTCATGAAGTTGTGTTTGAATAACTGGAGCCACACATCAGAGGGAGCTTTTGAGTTTCAACCCAGTGGTTAAATCATTGAATGATATACAGCAAACTGAGAATTCTCAATCATTTAAATCTTTCGGAAGGTATAAAATTGAACTGGTACAATTACCATATTATCCAGAAATAATCATTCTTTGAACTTGCAGAAATAAGTTTTCATTCATCACAAAATTGTTGGAACTGGGTTATCTCATTCCATTTCATTTCCTTCTAAACCTGACAATGGTTTAGCCATGCTATCCAACATTAGGTGTACTTCTTTCATTTGTGGGTGAGATGGTCTCCAACTATGAACTCATGGACGTTGCCATTAACCTCAATTGAACTACACCCAGGTGCCTTCTTGACTCCTCGAGCTTTCATATTCCTTCTCACTTTTGTCGCGTCTTCCCATCTGTAAGCGGAAGCATAGATATTGGCCAGAAGAGAATGGACACTGGAATCATTAGATTCAATTTCCACAAGCCGTTGAGCCACACGTTCACCCATATCAACATTACCATAGATTCTGCAGGCACTCAGCAAAGCACCATAAAGTGGAATTATGATCACATTATTTTTGTTTGGTACATCTTCGATCAATCCCTCTGCTTCATCTAATAATCCAGCACGACCAAGGAGGTCAATTAGACATCCGTAGTGTTCTAACTTCGGTTCAATTTGATACATCTCTCTCATAGAATTAAAATACCCACGGCCTTCCTCTACCAGTCCCCCATGACTGCAGGCACATAAAACACCAATAAATGTGATATCATCGGGTTTGAACCCAGCTTGTTTCATTCCTGAGAACAGATCCAGAGCCTTTTTGGTGTTGCCATTCATGGCAAGCCCACAAATAATTGAAGTCCATGAGGCCGTATCTTTCTCTTTTAACCCATTGAAAATCTCCAAGGATTTCTCTATGCACCCACATTTTGCATACATTTCTATGAGAGCAGTACCAACAACCGCATCAATTGTGATTCTGTTTTCATCTATGTAACCGTGGATCCATTTCCCTTGTTCAAGAGCTCCCAACTGGGCACAGCCTGTAAGGAGAGCAACCACCGTGAATTTATCTGGTTTAACTCTTTTGATTTGCATCTCCCGAAACAGAGCTAGTGCCTCATCGACACGGTTGAACTGCACATACCCATTAATAATAGCCGTCCAAAGAACAATATCCTTAACCGGACTTCTCTCAAACAACTCTCTAGCTTCATCCAACTGACCACTGTTCACATACCCAGACACCATACTGGTCCAAGAAATCACATTTTTCGCTGGCATTGCATCAAACATTTGTCGGGCTGTACTTATACATCCACACTTAGAGTACATATCCAACAAAGCATTGGCAATTATAGCGGTAAATTCAAGCTCATCGCTAACATATCGGTGAATTTCTTTACCAAGTTCCAAAATTTTCAATTCTGTACAGGCCGAAAGAGTACTTACAACCGTAGCTTCATTGGGCTTCAGATTACTTTCTCGTTTCATACGCAGAAAAACATCAACAGCATCCTCAAATCTGTTACATCTAACATAGCCAGAGATCAAAACATTCCAAGAAACCACGTCCCTCTCAGGCATTTCATCAAACAGCTTCTTCAATTTCACAACATAACCCAGTTCCGCATACATGTCCATGAGGGAGTTACAGACATAACAATCAAACTCAACCCCACTCTTTACAACAAACCCATGAACCTTTTCGCCTACCAAAACCTCCCGCAAGCATCCGATCGCCTTGAAAACAAATGGGTACGTGAAATTATCTGGCCACAAACCATGCATCCTCATTTGATCAAACAAAGAAAGAGCTTTTCTAAAGCTACCTTTCTTCGCATATGCTTTGATCATTACATTGTAAATAAACAACGAGGGGTCTTCAATGTAACTGAAGATTTTTTCCGCATAGAGTAAGCTTCCAAGAGATGGGTCTGTGCAGAAGACCATGAGCTTGTTGAGGGTATCTCCGTTTTGGTGGAGACCGATCCGGAAAACTTGGGTTTGGATTTGTTTTAGTTCTTTCAACGACTTGCAGTTTCGAAGGATATCTATACATGTTTTCTTGGTGAGCCTTTTGATGTGTGAGTTAGTAGTTGAGAAGTGAAGTGATTTTGAAAGGAATTGGCAGGAAATAGACTTGAATAACAGAAAATTGTCCTTTGCAATAATTCTAGACATATGGAAAATAGAATAAGATAGTGTTGTTTTAGTATAAAAGATCAGCTGATATTGTAGACTATAAAAATGAAACATCACAGACAGGAGAGAAAAAGTGACCCGATCGAAGACTATCATTTTCCTTCATACATTCATATAAAATCTAGTCAATGTTTCCGTTTTCATTGTCCACTTTTAAAAATATTCCTTTTTTAAAAAAAGAACACATGTTAATCTTGGAATAACAACATTAATAATCTCTCTTCCTTTGCTTTCACTAGGAGAGGAAAAGATGTGATGAACCCAACGATCTCTTTTTCTCCTCTTCCTTTCATTCTTTTTTTTTCATTCCTATTATTAAAACTCTTTAACACTGATACAGACCTAATGGTAAATCAATGAATGGATTCTTTTAAAATCCTCATGTTTAACTTCAACTTCAATTAGAGCTGGCTACTGGTTATGCACAATCCCGTTATATTTGTTTGAGAGAGAGAGAGAGAGAGAGAGAGAGAGAGAATTTCATTATTTGTATTTCTTAATTTTTAAGACAACAACTACATAGTTTACAGTAAAATAATTCCATTTACACAAAAGGTGGATTGAAGAACTAATACTGTCTTCTTGGAGCAAATACACTTTTTTTTTTATTCCTTTTACAACAACCCTCCATGTTTGCTTTTTTAAAAACAGGAGATACAATTAATCCACAGGCTTTGGTAGAAGCAAATTACAGGTTGATTGATATACCTTTGAGCAATTGCTTGAATACTTGACATATCAAAAAGATTAATGTTCACACAATTCAATTATGCGTACCTTAACCGCCATCTATCCCAGGAAGTAACATGGGTTTAAGAATGAACCGCCACATGTCCCAGCAAGTAACATGGGTATTAGAATGAAGGGTTTGTCGAAGTTCTTGTTGCTCAGCAGAGCCCTGAAAACCCAAACTGGTTTCCAGGTAATGGAGAAATAAAAACATCAAATTCTTATTATTGGCTTACTCCAGAGGCAACGATGTGTTTTCAGTCGTGAGAAAAGAGAAGCATGAGGGATGGTGAAAGGCCAACTATCTAACCTTTTTTCAGTATCGTGTTTTTCATTTAAATTTTAAGAGGGAATAGACTCGTAATTCTTTATGTCTAGAAGAGGAATAGAAAGATCATGCTATTCAGACAGAATTGTTATACCGAAACTTTTACATTCATTGAATGTCCCACCACATGCACTCACCACACGCATCCTATTAATGAAAAAGTTTAGATTCAACAATTCTACTATCATTTTTCCTCCTAGTTTTTTACAGAAATGACCATTCCAACTTTAAATTTGCTAAAGAAAGGGAATGAAAAAGTAAAACCACTTCATTTCCGCATACCAAAATTCCACATACCATTCAAGAAGGTAATGACTAAAGCCTGAACACAAATCATTCCTAAAATGATGTTTAAAGAGGTTTAACACCTGAACATGAATCACTCCACTATAAATGTTTTGACTCGAGTAAAGGTCACTCAAGTCGCAATCACAACAATTACACCAAAAAGTCATTAATCATTCCTAAAATAATGTTTACAGAGGTTTAACACCTTAACATGAATCACTCCACTATAAATGTTTCGACCAAAGGTCACTCAAGCCGCACTCACAACAATTACACCAAAAAGTCATTAATCATTCCTAAAATGATTGGTTTACAGAGGTTTCACACCTGAACATGAATCTCCTTAGTATAAAAGCAATGATTGCAAATCTAGCATATAAATGCAATGAAAGCTTCTTATAGTTTTTTGTGTCTTCTCTTCCATTTTCAGACATATATACTCAAATAAGGAAACTGAACAGACAAAAAAGAAAAACAAAAAGGAAAATCTAGAATGCAATGGGGAATATACTGATCTTGTTCAAGAATGAGCTCCATGACCTCACAGTTCTGTTAGCCACCAATCTGTTCCCAACTTGGTCAAAGATTGAAAAGCCATCAAATTTGAGGTACAAGCTCCTTCACCAGCTTGACTCCTTGACGTAAACAGTTGAATTAATGTGGAGGGTGAGCTTAACTTCATCATGCCATTGCACTAACTAGAGCTAGCCCACAAGGAGCTAAGTCTGGCTGCAAGCTTTGCACTCTTGTAGTCCTCTCTAAGCTGGATAAACCTGAATTTGCAGTCAATTCAAAAGTTCATCATCTCATAAACGGAATCTGGGTACAGGATACAGCCGCAAAATAAGTAAAGAATAGATAATGTATAGACATTAAAGGTGTGAAGTCATTGTCTTTTTTCTTCTTCCCCCCAACACATTACTGGTAGAAGTTATGTAGCCAAAAATCCTAACTGAAATATGTGATTCCTTCTTGAAGCATTCAGCTAGAGACAGTAACTGTAATTGAATGCGAGTAAATCACCCATGATTTTTTCTAAAGTTGTATTGTTCACAAATTAACAGTTGATAAAAGTAATAACATGATGCTTTCGAAAAGGCATTTTAATTAGAGGAAAATTTGTGCCACAGAAATGAAGTCTAATATGTTCTACAAAAAATCTGCAGTTAGTGCTACTCATTTTGGGTTTAAATATATAAAACATCGCCAGTATCACATTTACCTCTGTGCATCTTTCCGAATACTTGGGGTACCCTCAAACAGGGTGGAGAGGCTTTCAGGAGCAACGATAAAGACATTGGCCATGCTGGAGGCAAAATTAATCAGTAAATAAAGATAAAGAATGAAAAATGAAATGCCTGAGATCTAACAAACCCTTATAACTTACATGCCCAACAACTCAAATTTCTCATCCACAGAAGGAGCATTAAAACGGCGCACAAATTCACCGTACTCAGTTATGTCACGCTTCAGCCGCAACCCTCCACTATAAACAAAATCAACAGCGAATTAAGTGAAGCAAAAGGGTGAGAACAACAACAATAGCAAATAATAGTTGCTTGGTGAAATTTCAGAGTTACGACCTCATATTCCAATATCTAGTTGTTTTGAAGAAAAAATATGATGTGAAAAGAAACTTCCGAAAACAAAAAAATATGATGCAAAAAGAAGCTTGGTACAAGCGCCATCCGATGATGATGGCAATGATAGAAATTTTGCCCATAATGGAATCGAATCTGCTTTTATCCATTCCTACTTCAATAATGACTCTTTGTGATAAGTCAAAGTACGCTAAGCCCCAAACTGGCCCTAGAAAAGAAGGAGAGGGGATGAATAGGTCTTGAAATTTTAACAACTTAAACATAAATTTAGATATTGACTAACTAGTTTTAACTGAAATTTAAATTAACTAACAATTTTAAACCACAGCAATAATCAGCATGGCGCAAAAACATAAAGCAAATAGCGATCTTCATGAAAACACTGATTTTACATAATAATACTAATAAATAAATAAACAGAGTAAAAACCAAGAGACCTAGTTCATGCAGATCTACGAAGAAGCATTTACAACCTAGGTATCAGTTTCTAAAACCCTAGAAACACCTAGTTACTTCAAATTCATATTCATGTCAGATGTTCTTCGGAATCTGCTGCTGACGATCTACAAATCCGCTTCTCACAAAATTCGATCATCCACTTTTATGTTTGATCTCTAGTAATCATCCAAACAAGTTCTGTTTTGTGTGGACTTTTGGTATTGATCTCTTTGAAGCACTTTGATTGTAGATAATCAACACTCCAACAAACACTCACCATCCATATGCAATAATGATGAATAAAAGAAAAAAACCTGCAATTGATTGCCTATGCTCTCAATATGATTTGGATGCTCTATGTGTGCCTCTTTATATGCCTATATGTTTATACAAACTTGGGGTCTTTATATAGAATTTCAGAGCCAAAAGAATTAGGGTTTTAAGTGTTTGAAACCAAATTGAAAACTGCCATTTGCAGAGTTTGACCGATCTGACTGAACTTCGATCGATCTGACCTACCCCAGTGAGGGTCAAATGGTTAATCGATGCCTTCGATCAATCATTGCCCCTTGGGTTTTTCAGATAAAAATACTTTGATGCATAACACAAGTTTAAGGATATAATGATGTCAATGTAAGATTAGAAACCCTAATTTGGTAGGTGAATCCTTCTCCATAAAGTACTTGGATTGAGGTAACACCTAACTAACTCAACCAACTTTTAAAACACAAACTTAAAATTGAAAATTACAGACTCTGTTTTGTACGAAATTACCATCTGAAGTCCTACTGACCTAACATTATTTAATTTAAGGAGAGCCATACCATTTGACTCGCACTGCAAAGACAATCGTGACACCATTATAGGATCATCTTTCTCATACCACAGATACAGCCTAATTGTCGTTGCTTTCAAGAAGTAGTCTTAGCTAGAATTAGAACTGCTTACACCAGAAAACAAAAGTAAAAAAATGCAAATGTGCTCGGCAGAACCAAATCAAAATAGGGTGGATAAATAGAATTTTTTATGTGAGCACACACAATGAACATTAATTGCTGCACATTTGATGATAATAGTTTTTCTGAGAAAGGTCATTTATAAGCAAAAATATGTTGGCAGAAAACCAAACTTGTTGAGCAATGCTCACACCAAAGATAATCTTCAAATCCTCTTTCCATTTAGGGATGTCCAATAGTAAACGTCCTCTTTTGAACAATTAATGAAAAGGTTACAGCTTTCCAAAATTATCCTTAGATTTTGAGAACTTTCCATAGATAACAATGTAAATACTTTATGTTTTGAAGGTTACTATTGGAATTTCAAAGAGAGACGTGCATTAAATGCATGTCCCTTACAAAGTTGAAATCCCTAAAAGGGAAAATTACTTTGGGACGGAGGGGGTGGTCTAATACCTTCTTTCACTCACCATGTCAAAATCCATGCGATTGAAAAGTTCATACAAGTTCTAGATCAGCCTCTATCTCAGACTAATGGGAACAAGAAGAGTTAATATCAGTAGGGATTTATGTAATATACAGGTTTCTTTCCAACAATCCCTCCAAGAAAACATATCTTAACCTTGTCCTAACTTAGGACAAACCTTGGGAGGGGACATCAAACTTCAAGGTTAGGTGTGTTAACAAACAAACATGTAGAAGAAAGACTAGTAACATGGAGAACGCAGAAGGAATGACCAGTGCATGTGCATAAGAGAGGGAGGGAGCAAGAGAGAGATCAATAAGAAAGGACTGTAAATAAGTCCGACAATTGCCTCCAAAACACTAATAAATTGATCAATGTTCAAGACTTCCCAAATTAATGAGAAAAATAGACCTCATGGGGAAACTAAAAAACAGGAAGAAAAGAAAAGAAAAAAGGTGCATTCTCCAAATTAATCACAATTTTAAGTTATATGGAAATTGCAAGAGTCACTTCTGATGCCAAATTTCCTCGCTGTATACAACTACAATTATTATTATTATTATTATTATTATTATTATTTTATTTCATTTTGCAAAAAAGAGGTTTCAAAGTTTTTTTCTTTCTTTTTCTTTAATTATTATGTTCTCCAAAAATCTAAAGATTATAACATAAACTTCTGCCAACATTTACAGATGCAGTTCCTCAATATGGAAATCACTTCTCTTCGTCGCAGGAAAACCGGCACAGCGATAATCAATATGCAGACATAATTTTGGCATTTCAATAGGCATGCAGACTTTTTTTTCTCCCTTATAAGTAGTAGGCATACATTAACATAATAATAATAATAATAATAAATAAAAAAAGCTATGAAAGATAAGAGCAAGGTTTTACCTGGTGTTAAAAGTGAACTTCTGCCAATGATTTAGCAGCCCTTTGTGCAGGCGGTTACCCTATATCGACAGATTCACCATGTCATCACTTCAAAATGTGAATGGAAACTATAAACACAACAGGAAAATTTGCTGAAAAATATAACAGATGATGGATTTCCCTATGTCATCAAAACCATTGCAAACAGAGACTTGGAAATGTAGGAAAGGTAGCTGTCTATTAATTCAAGATAATTTGTTGCTGCTGTGAATAGGATCTTTCAATTATTCTATATTATGACCATAGTCTGGTGGCTTCATCTATTTTGTCAATCAATTCTTTTTTTTTTTTTAGTGGTTGGCCTGTTTTATCAATCATTACACAAAACTACATAAACTATGCATTCATGTATGCTTGTGGATTAGCATGTGCGACACATGTTTATTAGAGAAACGATGATTGCATGCAAGAACCCATTTGCAGAGAAGTGATCATAACAAGAAAAAGTTGAAAAAAGAGCACTGATGATATCATCTATGCAAGATCAGACATTCAAAAATCACTGAAACTTAGGGGCCCTGTTTGGTCCTTTTGTAGTTCTTGGAATGCGCTCCCCATTTGAGTGCTTTCTAATACACTCTTACTTGTTAAAAAAACATCACTGAAACTTATGGACTTCTGCATACAAAATCCGCAAACATGCTGTCCAAATAAGGCAGAAAAAGTTGGAGAGTAATATAGAATAGACTGAAACACTGTACCAATTCGGTAAGGAAAGCTTGTTTGTTAAGACCTTCTAGTGCAGTGAATGCAGATTCAAGCACACGAGAAAGGTATGCTACAACTCTGGCCAAGAGAAGAGAGAGGTTAATTAGTAACGGAAACAACATATCAGATAAGGGGCAGATCTGTCATGAAGAGTAAGCAAACCAGAAAAATGGTGAGAGGCAAAAAACACAAGGTCCTGGAAATGAAGAAATGACTGCATCTGGAAAGTGGTATAAAAAAGTAGTAGTTACAATTCAATGCCATGAGAATAATACTGATTCACATCAGATGGTCCGAGAAACATCACGGATTGACTACGCATCCATGGAGTTTTGGAATAGAACACTCAAAAATTGACTATATTAATTCAAGTACAAGTTCCAAGTTTGTAAAGTCAGATATACCTCGTGCAAGCATTTGTTGGGCGATGATCAGGAGCAATACCATCATCGGGTGACCGATAATCTGTTGCCTTCTGTTCAGCTGACAACAATCGCTCCACCTGCACAAGTTTCATGAGAAAATATATTTGAAAATCTAGCACGAGGATGAACAACAATTCACCACAAACATACACGGAGGACCTTGTGTCAAAAAGATGATTTGATCATCACAATAAAGACATAAATCCAAACATCAGCAGAATAGCAAAAATACAAACTACCATTTATTGCAAGTAACCACCATGGCATACAGATGACACTGAAAAAGTGGCTTTATTAAGAGCATGTGTCCAGCCTTGGTGCACTTACTAAATATTTTTTTATTCAAATTCATTAATCACAAACCTCAGCGATAACAGTTTCAATGCATTGTTGAAGCCCTTTGTAAGCAGCACCCTCTGCACTAGACATAGCTGTTGCCATTTCTTCGCAGGAAGCAGCATGTGCACCGTCAACAGGTAGTAAAAGCCGAGATATAGAATTTGCAAAATACTGCAGAAAAAAAAGTTCAAATCAATTTTAATTACAGAGAAGTATTGGAACATTCTCCCACAAGCTTTGGTAACAAAATCATACTTGCTGAACAATAGCCACACTGCTTGCACATCGTTGAACAGCCACCATAAAGGATCTAAAACTGCTTTCACCAGCAGCAGCAGCAGCTTCTGCCTATGCATGACCAAACCATCTATCATAACTCAACTATTCTTTAATAAATAAAAGGAGCTTATTTTAACAAATCTATATAGTACAGTAAAAGAATATTCAGAATGCACAGACCAAAAGAAAATAAAAAAGAAAAGGGATTGATCAAGTAATTACAGCAGAAGCAGCTGCAGCAGCCACCCTTCTACTAACACTTGTGCCCAGCACAAACCTTTCCCTCAAAGCTGCAGCTTAAGTTAGGCTGTCTCTAGCTCGTTCGAGCCCTTCTGTTATGTATTGACCGACCTACAGAAGGACAAAGGAAAAGGAAGGTGAGAAGAAAAAGAGAAGTATGTGCCCATGACATGGATAATGTCAATGCCCCAGTATACAGCAAAAAACTCCGAATACGGATTTGATCAGTCAACTTACTTGGTCAAGCAGGCAAGTGAACACAGCTTTTACATTGGCTGCAAGGGTAGCAGGCTATACAAAGATAATTTTAAGAATCAATAAGCAAAAACACTGCAAAATATCTAGAACTATAAATGCCAATGAAATTCAATAGTAGCATGCACACAAAAATCTAATCTATTAGACAGGCATGTATCTGAATAAAAAACCAAAAACAATAAAGAAAGTACGAGAATACAGTATTGCAATAACGCTTTAAATTATCCAGTGGAGGTGGCAGAAAAACTCGATGCCAGCTGCAAATACCAAACAAGTTATTATTGCATCCACAGCTTTCACCTCCTACATTTGGTACTTTAAACTCTCATTGAACTTACCTCCTCATGCTATCATATGCCTTTATTCTTAGATCCCTGAGGTTTATTGAAATTAACATCAGATTAAAATTTTTGAAAGATCACTTAGACACCCCTCTCAACGTTAGGAACCGCTAACAAGTTAAATATCCATTGTGCATTTATCAAATTACTATCACTTAATTTTATAATTAACTACCTTACTGCTTATGTAAGCAAGGCAACAAAAAATGACCGATTTACCCTCTTAAACTCTCTCTATTCCCCGTCTCCTCCATCCACAGTTCTCTCTCCTCAATGCGACCACCACCGACACAGACAGCCATAGCCACAACCAACATTCCTGCCGCCGCCGCACCCACAACTACCATCACCTCTCTCTCTCTCTCTCTCTCTCTCTCTCTATCTATCTATCTCTCTATCACTACAGGCTGCAGCACTGCAGCCACCATTTTTGGCCAGACCCAAAAATGAACACAACCCAACACTCCCTCTACTTACCCCTCCATATTAACCAAACTGACTGATGGAGATCAGTGGCAGCAGCCTTTGAAGGTGTGTAAAAGGCATGGAAAGGAGCGCTCTAAGGCTCAAACCTTAATTTGGCATATGTTTGATGATGTAGCGTCCACTTGGAGTCTTGAATAATTGGGGTTTTGGTCAAGTTGCATCATTTATGAGTGTGGTGGGCATTATGATGCAATTAAGGTGGTTTTTATTTATGTAATTATTTCATGAGTTAGGAATTTGAAAAGTTGTGAGTGTTATTGATCACCTTCATTATGAGGTAGGTCCAAAAGTTATCAATTAAGAGGCATGTGCAGAATCCTGTACAAGGATGGAGTGTAATCTTGGACCTCTTGGTTGATCAGTGAATGAATGAATAATAAAAATGTCTTTTGAAATTTCCTTGTGAGTGATTCACAAATTAGGAGTGAGGCCTTCTTTAGGCGAGATGCCTAGGTTTATTGGTGCAGCTCCAATAGGCTGTTGTGCAGCCCTGATTATCCGGAGTTTACAGCCACTAGATTTTTTTTTTCCCCGACTATTTGAGGCTGCTCTTGAAGTCCTACATTACTGACCCAGTGGTTCTCATTGCTATCATCGGCTTACGCATTACTGTCACCATCGCACTCCCTAACGAACAACTCTCCTCCTTTGCTACCAATCCAAATCATCGTCCCCCACCACCCATCCAAATCATCTTTCATTGATATAAAGAATTGTGGTCAACCTCTGACCACAATTCTTTTCAGAAGTTTAATCTTAAGAGTAATTTCGAAAAACCTCAGTAGGTCTCAGTAATTTCGGCATGTCTGTATAAATGTGTGCTAAATAGTGACGAAGATAAATCATCAGCAACTAAAGCGTGAGAACCTCTACCTGACTCAAAATGATTTGACCTGTGTCTTTTAGTCTTTATCCCCTAACACAACACGTAAGTGGGAGCAGCATTAGTAATGGATCTTCTTTCAAGAATTTATATATGGTCCTTCAAGTGAATACATTGTATTGACAAGGAATTCCATACCAAAAAATTCAAAGAGAATCTGATACCAAATAAAAAATGCAATATATTTGTAAATGATTTAGATAAATGCATAAATCTCAAAGTTATGAAATTCCCACGATGGATATATAACTTGATATATTCATGGTAACTTGATATTTATAACACATAACCTTTCGGAAAAAACATAATATAATTTATGAGAGGCTCAAAAGTCGTGGTGAATTATCATAAAGTAAACTTCAAGGCACATGGTAAGGTCTGTCAACTTTTTTTGCAGAAGTGCTTAACAAGACATTTTGAATTCACTACTCTTTGGCACCAATTGTGTAAACATGTTAGAACTTTCAGAAATAGAAGCAACGTCAAATACCTAAACAAAATTTACCTGAAATGACAACAAAGTGCATCTGGAAATTGCTTCTTCATTCCACCGAACAAATTCTGTCACCACGGTAACAGATATCTGCTGATGGGAAGTTGCTAATGAAGCTCCCTTTGAGCGTCCAATTGACCCAGTTGACTCGGATGACTGCTGGTTTTCAGCACGCAGTTCCTCCATCTGCATGTTAAAGTTGGTTGTAGGAAGTTGATAACACTAAATTGAAGTCATAACTTCGCCCAACAGCCAAAGAAAGAAGAGGGGAGGGGAGGGGAGGGGAGAGAGAGAGAGAGAGGCTTAAACCTTTGCTTTATAGAGTTGTCTCAGAGAGGCCTGCTCATGCTCAATATATTGATCTTTGTGAGCAAGAAACAAAGACTCTGTTAGGCCTGTATCAAAAGAGAAAGCTGATTTCAGGACAAAAGTGAAAGAAATACATGAAACAAATTTTAGTACAGTGTAATTTAACCAATAAGAAATTTGAAGAAAAATTCCATTATGTTAGCATTCATTTGAAATATCAAGACTGTTCTTCATTAACTTGTTATAAATAAACTCTCTACTACAAACTGATACTGAATGAATATTTAACAAGTTGGAAAGTGCAACCTTCACTACTAAAATTAGCAAGATGAGAAAACAGAAATTGAACTTTGTTCATAAAATATGACCATGAATCATACATTTTGCCTTTTTTATCCTGTTATTTAATAATTTTATATTTGCCTTGCCAAAAGAAAAGTATTTTAAAGAAGTCGACATGAACAGAACTCCATGATTGAATATTTCAATTATTGGAGCAACTCATAACAATCAAAAAGCAGCCAATACTATTTTTACAGCATTTTGAACATATTTACAAGGTTAATCCTAGTTACGGTATTGCATGCAAATGGCCTCAATCCTCCTTTTAGGGCTGGAATACTTTCGGTATCTTTTTTTTTTTTTTTTAAAAAAAAGTTTAAATCCAGCCAAGCTTCTTTACATGAGTTGCAATCTAACCATGATCAGAAAAGCCACTTCCATGTTTCTCTGTATGGCTCTTTCGCTATCCTCCTTGTATACACATTGAAGATCACGGCCTTTTTTATTTTTTGTTTTTTTTATGAGTAAAGATCATGGCCAAATTGAATCAACAAAGATGCCTTGTATATATCAGAACTTATTTACCATTTAATCAAGTGCAACCTTGGCAATGTAGAACCCACTCATAAACAGGGAGTTCAGGTATCTGATCTAAAAAGAAGTTAGCAATGCTTTATTAAGTGTTACCTTCAACATCCAAGTCACCACACCCCACAGCACGTAGGTCTCTAGCAAGTTCCTGCGTTTTTTCATATGCCACTGCTAGCACTTTAAGATACTGAATCGCCAGGAAAACACAACTGGGGTCAAAATCCAACTTTAACATAATTGGCGTAGGTATTAAAGAACAATTGCAGCCTCAGTAATTCAACTCACTAACAGAAGTCCGCCTTCTTCCATAGGAGGTGGATTAACAAGAGATGGTTTCTGCAACAGTTTGTCAAGAAGTGTAGTAACTCGCTGCTCCAAAACTCGCTGCATGAAAACCACAGGAAACAAATCATAATTGTAACATTACGAACCAATATGATCCTAGTAATTTTACTTCATTTGAATGCATTGCCACTAAATGCATACAGGACAAAGGACAAAATAAAGTTGTTAATGATCAAATACCTGAACCAAAATAGACATAACATCATTCGGAGAAGGGAATACAGCCATTATTGTGGCTGCTTCTTTACGAACGGTATCTGTAGGCGAATCATTACAGTACATCAAATACATTGAGTACCAATACCTTTCATTGATATAAATTGCAAGCCTTCAAACCTGTGATTTCTTTGTACAACGAAGAAAGTCCACGTACAACGTTGCTCGGACTAGGTAAGGTACCCTGGTCACCAAGAACCAATCTAGTGTCTGCATTCATGATCTCCACGTCAATAAACATTGGACGTGTTGCCACATAATGTTGCATAGCGCTTGTTCCCCTATTAAACTGCATTGTAAAAGAAAAAACCAAGAAGGTAAGAAGACGTACAAATTACCAAGATTCCTTTATTATCTAACCAGTTTCATCCTAAAACTAGAGGGTATAAATCGAAATGATCTGCTTATAATGATGAATGCATCAAAACACCTGATCCTATCAGAAGAAAAATTGTAGAGAAGTAACACAAATGTCCACCACATTCATATCTACAAACCTTAAAATGTCCATTTGTTGCAATTTTGATTCTTAATTAACCAGTCTCATCCTAAAAGTAGAGGGTATAAACTAAATGATCTGCTTATAATGATGAATGAATCAACTAATAGATCATATCAGGAGAAAAAAATAACAGATAAGTAACACAAGAAGACATAGCAATCTCCCTCATTCACAAGTAAAAAGAAGGGAAAAGAAATAAAATAGAAGAATGGAGGACATGGGGTATGGCCCAAGATTCTAGAGGAGTTCAACACATTCATATCAACAAACCATAAAATGACCATTTGTTACAATTGTGATTATGCAAGCAGAATACAGAAGGATTTACAAAAACTACTATATACCTTATTTAAGAACAATGTATACGTTTTCACATATAATCCTATGTTTTTTTTTTATATATAATAGTAAAAACAATACAAATATAGGGTGGTGTTGTTGACGCTCAAAAAACCTTCTTTGGCACTTCAACTTCTTTTAGATATTTTTATAAGACAATTTTGCCATTACTTCTTGTCTTCCCTCTTTCACACACTTAACATTCCTGATTGTTCGTCTTTTCCACCGGTTCTTTCCATCATACTTAGGAGTAAATGGTAATGCTTGGGTTCTGTAAATTCTTTATTTGCAAGATAATAGGTTGAATGGTGAAATTCCTTATTCAAATCAATTACTATTTAATGAAACGGAGACAGTACTTCGGAGAGAATTTTTTGCCGGTGAGTATCAAGGAATCTCGTTGCTCCAGATTTTCCAAGCACCATCAACAGGGACAAACAAAGAAGTGAGAAAATGTGTGCTTTTGAAAAGAGAAACTAGAATAAAACAAGGGTTATCTAGGAAGCACCGACACGCCTAAAAAGGTAAATAATCCGTGTCGGACACAAACACGCGTCGGACACGCCTTGACATGTGTCGGACACGCCAAAAAACGTCTGATATTTTTGAATTTTCGAACACAATGCAGACACAGCTCAGACACGCGTCCGACATGCCATGAATTTTCAGACACGGCACGGACATATGTTGGACACGCCAAAATTTTTTTTTTCTCTCTTTTCCCTCTTGTTTTCATGAATCTTTTCTCTTCCATGAATTCTTACTTTATTTTTCACTAATCCCTAATTCTTTTTCTAACAAAACCCTAATTTTTTTTGCTTTTTTCTCTCTTTAGCCTCTTTCTTTTCTTTTTTTCCCAGCAAAACACATGTTCTAGAAAGGTTGTTTTAACAATTCAACTACATCCCATCTCATCTCTTCATCTTTGTTCTTTTTTGCTCTTCTTTCTCTTACTGTACAACTACTATCTTGTACATGTGACTTTCTAATGATACTTTTGTATTTGGAGTAAGCTGGAACAATGTTTAAATGATAAAACTAGTTTTTATTCTAATGTCTCGTTTTGATTTGGTTTTATGTCTTTGTGACAACATCGTTCTCTTATAATTATTGTTGTTGTAGAGTAGATTCAATTGTGTACTTGTGACTTATGATTTGTGAATTTTTGCTTTGTGAGGTTGATGAAAAATAATATTACTCTTAATTATTTAAAGTACAACATCAAATATTATATAAAAATAAATATTTATTATTTGTCGCGTCCTCGCAATGTCCTAATTTTTAAGATTTGTCGTGTCGCCGTGTCCTTGTCATGTCGTATCCGTTTCCGTGCTTCTTAGAGGGTAATCAAACCTCCACCTTTAGGTAGAAGAAAGATGCAAACTGGGTGATTGATTATGCAAGACCTTAGACTATAACTATTCCACAGCCAAAGATACAAACCACAACCATTCCACAGCCAAAGACACAAACCACCAGTGAATAGCACTTTCCTAAATATATCCATATTAGTTATGAATATATGTGTGGAGAGGGTCGAATATCTTGAGGACAGGTTTAGAGCACGGATACTGCTCCCCTATATGGATAAATTATGTGGAGACATTTGATCACTACCATGATTTACCAAGCATAGTCAAGGTACCTGCACAAAAGATGTGCAACTGACCTCCATAGTCAATGCATTATCTAACAAATGTCTAGGCAATAAAAGTACACTTCAATCTTTTATGCTTCACCATCATAAAGCCTTCACATCACTTCTTTCTTAATGAATTTTTCCTTTTTTTTTTCTTTTTTCGTTCTGACATACAACTCCTCCCAAGTCTTAGATTTAAAAGGAAACAGAAAAGTCAAAAATCATAACTCAACTCAACTTAACAAATCCTTTTCAAAACCATTTGAAGTCGGCCACATGAATATTACTTGTCATTCCACTCTTTCTAGGCCACACCTACAGTCAAACCACATGCTTTCATAACTTTTCTAGCTATCTCAACCCATGTGAATTTTGGCCTTTCCCTTCCCCAAGCATTACCCTCAATAGGACCATGTCACCTTTACTAATCGGTGTAGCTAGTGGCAATCGCTGCCTATGTTACATGGACTCAGGTATATGTGTTGGGTGCGAGTATGTATTCAAGCATGGGATGTGTCAAATGCACGAATAGGACATAGGGACATTGCTAAATATATATATTATTTTATGTTTTAGAGAAAAAATAGTATTATTGTAACATAGTGTTCAATATAGGCATTTTACTTATTTTGAAGCAATAATATAATAAAATTAAATTGTTGGATATGCTTTTTTAGTGCATTTGTAATCAAAAGAGTTGGACACGTATCCCATACCCATGTCCGAGAGTTGTGTCCGACCTACTTTGTAGAGTCCATGTAACATAGATCGCTGCACATGGTCAAAATTTTATACTTGGGGGGGCCGAACTAGTAGTATGAAAATAAAATTTTAAAATATATAAATAAATTATAATATATTACTCTTTAAACAGAAGTTTTCTATATATTCTTAATATAAAAAACTACGATATGATCATTTATAAACAAAAAATATTTCATAACCCATGCATACAGTAGGGTTTTCAAAAGTTTTGGGAGGGCCTTCCCAAACCCTACTTCAACCAACTCAAGAATATGTTCATCAATCTCCATTTTTGTCTTGACACGTCCATCTAAAAATTCGCATTTCTGTCACATCCATCACAAAAGAAGGAAATAATAATAAATGTGCATAGCTTGATTTTTCTTCAAGTCAAACACCAATGAATCAATTGTCTATGAAACATGAGTACTTGGTCATATATCATCTTTTATAGCTGTTTCTAAGCAAAAT
This sequence comes from Cornus controversa, assembly GCA_026545225.1. Lineage (NCBI taxonomy): Eukaryota > Viridiplantae > Streptophyta > Magnoliopsida > Cornales > Cornaceae > Cornus > Cornus controversa. The sequence continues at coordinate 60,972,795 of CM048851.1, read as the reverse complement.
GAGCAGGCTGCATCTCATCAACAAACAAGTCTCATCTAAATTGTAGACTATGTTGTCTACTGTTAGACGGGTTTGCTTCAGCCTGTCATGACAACGCAGTCTATGCGCATGTTAGCTAGCATAGGGACTCAGAGGGCTGAGAGTGGTTCCAGAGAAGGGGCGTGCAAGGGCTTATGAGGGTGTCACTTCAGAGTTAGGCAAGGCAACCCAAGTCTGCAGCATGGGGAGCTTGTCACTAGTCAGGGACTTGACTATGAAGGGAGTTGGTCATCCCTGCACAAACTGGTTGGGAATTGGAGTTGTTTTCCTGAAGAGGCGAAAACAGGCCGAAACCAGTCAGCATGTGATCTATGATAAGGCAAGACGTGTAAGGCTGAGCCCTGGCGCAAGGGCGCAACACCGCAGGGCTGCCACACGAGCAGGGCTGACCCGCGCACAAAAATCTAGGCCCGTGACAAGTGATATCAGAACAGAGATGTTAGCAAGCACGCATGAGGAGTGCCACGCAAAAGCACAGGGGTGCGCCTATCGTCAATCCAGGCGGGACAAATTTCAAAGCACAGAGGTGCAATCTCCGAGAAGCACAATGCATTCCACAAAACAGCGCATTGTGGTGTCTCTATTGGGCAAGTGCATGAAATGAGTTGCACAAGGAAGCGATGGGGGCGCACAGCAAAGTTCGAACTTGAGAAAAGGGGTGTGTAAGCCAATTGTGAGGGATGGGAATCAACATTTCCTCCAGCTTCTAAGTGAATAGAAGTCGTTGATTGCTCGAGATGCCGCAGGGGTGGCATGACATGGAGTCGTGTCTGAGAAGAATGGACGTCCCTTTGGTCCAAAGCGGAGGCGAGCATACAAAAATTGAGGGAGAGGGACTTTGGGAGTTTTTGAGGGAGTTGGGATGCTATTGCACTACTGCGACGAGGGCGTCGCAGCATTGAGTGGGGGAGAATGTTAGACAGCCTGTCATGACAACGCAGTCTATGCGCATGTTCGCCGGGATGGGGACTCAGAGGGCTGAGAATGGTTCCAGAGAAGGGGTGTGCAGGGGCATATGAGAAGGGCGGAAGGCGACCCAAGTCTGCAGCATGGGAAGCTTGTCACTAGTTAAAGACTAGACTATGAAGGGAGTTGGCCATCCCTGCATAAATAGGTCGGGAACTGGAGTTGTTCTCCTGAAGAGGCCAAAGCAGGCTGAAACCAGTGGCAGGACGTGTAAGGCTGAGCCTTGCACAGGGGCGCAACACCACAGGGCTGCCACATGCCCAAAAATCTAGGCCCGTGACAAACCATATTAGAATGGATGGTTAAAAACATGTAAAATAGTTGCAGAAAAACTCTAAAAAATAAAATTAAAAATTTAAGCTCTCTCTCCTTGCTCTAGTAGCTCCTAGAAGCATTTCATCACACATCGATTTCAGACCAATTATCTTCTCCTCGACGACAACGTAGTTATAGATATGGACATTAATACCAACAAGTGTCAACCAAGAGCTATTAATCCCATCAGCCAATGGTACATTTGAGAAATGCATGCTCATAATTTTTTTGCCAGGCACTTGCCAAGTTGTCCCTAGCTGCCACAAGTCAACACCCTTATAGGCTCTTTGTCGGGCAAGGTAATGTGTTGATTTCACTGACTGACTTGTTAATACACCAACCAAAAAAACATGTGTACAAACTAACCCCGTACTAATGGATTTATTCACACATACAACTTTTTGTGTTTTATAAGCTGAAGATTTAGATTTCTTAAATTTGCAAACCTTTGCGGTTTAAATGCTTGAAGAGTTGTAAGGCCTCAACAGCTATGGTGGATTCAGAGTTTTAATCTATGAAGCACGGATACGGATACGGATACGGATATGATACGATACGGATACGGCAATACGGCAAATCTCAAAAAAATAGGATACGGGTACGGCGGAATACGGCAAATATATATATATATATATTTTATATATTATACAAAAAAATTAATAGAACACAAATTAAGTTTTAAGTTTTAACTTAAATGATCTTTTTTTTTCAACATTAAAGATCTTTTGATTTATTACAAATTAAGCCCCACATTCTAACTAAGCTTTTTAAATTTTAATATTACAATATGGCTACCATCTTTAAAAAAAAAAATTTAAAAAAAAAAAAAAATCAAACGTATCCGAGAAGTATCCTGGCCGTATCCCCAAGTATCCGTGCCGTATCCTACCGTATCCTTGCCGTATCCGAAAATAAAAAAATTATTTAAAAAAAAACGGATACTTCCCGGGAGTATCCGATACGTGTCCGGCCGTATCCTGGCCGTATCCGTATCGGATACGTATCCGATACGGCCACAGCGCCTCCGGGGAAGTATCCGTGCTTCATAGGTTTTAATAAATTTAGGGCTGCGTTCAAATTTTAGAGCTAGGGGTTTTAAGGGTTTCTAAAATTACGGCTTTGAATTCTTTAGTTTTTTAAACTTCAAGATGAGGGTTCTTTTTCCTTCTCTAGAAATTTTAGGTTTTGCTGATGGGTTTTTCTGTAGTTCATGACTTAAAGAGTTATATAATTTAGTTTGAGGGCAGTTTTTCAAGTGAACAATGCATTAATGCTATTCCAGAGAATTTTTATAGAGTTTAGCATCAATAGGAGTCTATTAAATTACTGATTCCCTTCAGGGTACATACCTACAATAAGTTACTATCATTCCAAATATAGCCCCCAAAACATTAAGGTAGTCAAAAATAGCTTCCAATTGTTTCATGTTTCCTAGAGAAGGACATTGCACTTATAAAAGAAGTTGCCCGTTACATTTCCACAAATCAAATAATTTCAAGTGATCCAACTAATAAGATTATAAATAAATAAAGTGATACTTTATAATTCTCAGCATGTAACATTTTTTTTTTGATAAGTAATTCTCAACATATGCCAATATATTGACAACATCAAATACATCTACAATCAAGGCCTGGTTTATTTTTCTTTTCTTTTTTTTTTTTAACGGTTCCCTAGCATGCATTTTACACAACGTTTACAAATACAACCATAGCAAATCTAATTAACCAAAGGCTAATATGAAGTTAACATAAATTACCTGAGATAAAATTTTAGCACACTCTGCCATAGTAGACAATTCTCTTCTCTGTGATGCTGCATCAAATCGAGCCAACAATCTGTTCTCCAATTCTACACAAATGATAAAAGGCAAAAAAGTTTTATATGTCATCTTACAATACAATAAATATCATTAAAAAATACAAGGGATTTAAGAAGGCTACCCTTCCAAATCCCAAGTGTTTGCACATCTGAATATTACAAGAATAGAGAAAAAAAATCGTTCCACATATATAATGAATCTTTGTTCATAATACTATTGTTCCTCTTTTGGCCAATACAAGGTGGGACAAGTTCAGCTTAAAGTCTCTTATATTTAAGATTAAAATTTACCACATTCTTGATTATCTGTATAGTAGATGGAGAACAATGACAGATCAATAAAGGAGAGAGAGATGAATTTTTGAAGTCCCAAAAAATATATTCAAAAAGTCAAGCTCCTCCCTGCAGTAGAGACAATCTGCCTCTGAATTAGCCAAATTGAGAACCAAATGAAAGTTGTGCCTTAAACCTATGAAGCACAGATACTTCCCCGGAGGCGCCGTGGTAGTATCAGATACATATCCAATACAGATACGGCCAGACACGTATCGGATACTCCCGGGAAGTATCCGTTTTTTTTTAAATAATTTTTTTATTTTCGGATACGGCAGGATACGTGGTGGATATTTCTCGGATATGTTTGAATTTTTTTTTTTTAAATGGTAGACATATTGTAATATTCAAATTTAAAAAGTTTAGTTAAAATGTGGGGCTTAATTTGTAATAAACCAAAAGATCTTTAATGTTGAAAAAAAAAGATCTTTAAGTTAAAACTTAATTTGTGTTCTATTAATTTTTTTGTATAATATATATATATATATATATATATATATATATATATATATATTTGCCGTATCCCACCGTACCCGTATCCTATTTTTTTGAGATTTGCCATATCCGTATCGTGTCGTATCCGTGTCCGTGCTTCATAGCCTTAAACTCATAGAAAGCTGACAGTCAAATAAGATAGTCACATCTCTACAGTCCTTTTTTCGGTAGGCATATATACGGCCAACTGGAGGCATTTAATCACCAACAGATAAAAAGGGAAAAATCTTCTGAATAATTATTTTTCACAAACAATAGTTAGGATAGCTACCAAGTCAACTACAAAGGCCACCCAACCCTTCTGACTAGGAAGAAGAGAAGTAATATCTGTCCCAATTACATAACTACAAACTCCACCAATGCCTATTCAACCTCCATCCCCCGACTGCCCAAGAGAGAGAATTATATAAATAAAAATGAGCCCTTCCGCCAAGATGCATGGGTTTAAATAGATGGAAAGTCGGGATTAGTGCCAATAAAAATGAAATTACTTATCAAAAACAAAAATGAAATTGTATCTTCTATATGCTATGTTTGAAATTTACTGTAAAACACAACAGATAAATTCTGCTTTCAATGCCCCATCTACATATTCCAGAATTTTCTCCTTGCTTCAATTAATACAAATAAATGAAGATAATTAATAATAACAAACCGTTGCAATATTCCTGAAGATTAGCAACAGCAACTTCCAATCCTCTGCTTGCAGTTGCATTTCCCACAACTGACGGTGCAGATATTCCATGTCTTCCAGCATCTTCTTCAGCAAAAGACCCTATATTAACAGTAGCAGCATAAAAGGTTATACTTGTTCACAAAGCTCTGCAAGAAAACATTAGAATGTTGCAGTAAAAATTATGGAGATGAATCAAACTATATATCTATAAACAAATTTATATATTAAATAAGTATGTGTAACTCATCCAACATTGCCACACAATATTTCTACAACTAAATTCATATATGAAACAAATATTTTTATTTCTATTTGTTTACAATTCATATATGTAACAGGTATATGATAACTCATCAGCATTGTTGACATGTTTGATGAATTTTTTAAAAGTAGAAAAAAAAAAAAAGTTTTCTTCCCCCAATACAAAGAAGAGAAGAAGAAGAAAGATCTCACTCCTTATTCCACAGACAAATTATAAAACTTTTTGATTCATTCTTCTTAGGAAATAAAAAATAGAACTAATAGTGTAGAAATATGATTACATAGGTGGAAGGATGAGAAATCCATCCAATGAAGGAACATGACCAACCATACAAAAGAAGGATTACAGCAGAAGAGGCTGAGCAAAACCAAAGATCATTCAAGGAGGGTAGAATACCCTCACAAATATTTTGAGAAGCCACATCTCTCTTAGCCAAAAAGTCAGCATCTTCATTAGCTGATATATGAAAGCTTCACAGAGAAAGATTGAGCAAATGCCACGACATTTTTTTTTCCTGGGTAAATGCCATGACTTCCTTCAGACAGTAATGAACTCATCTCAATTAATGTATAATGATGGAGTACGAAATCCGAGAAACCATTGACGTAGTATATTAGAAGAGGAAGATAAAGAATGAATTTGAAACAAGCATGAATTCAATATATTAAAAGAGGAGTGCGGGAGGAGGAGGAAGAAGAATAAAGAGAACAGCCATTTACCAGGAACACGTAACTGCTTTTCTGTCAGTATAAGTTTTGATTGTATCAGAAGAATAACATAAAAGTAAGTTTCTACAGCATACCCATGTAATGAAGGAGCTGACATCCATTAGATTTGGTTAGTATAATAGAAATATAACAGGAAGTGCATGTATGTGTAAATTTGTGTTCACCTCTTCATCTATACTATATTTTTTTTTATCAATAAAAAAGTCATCTATTATTGTTTTTAGCTGGAAATGTTTTTTAGCTCAAGATGAATGGAGAATAAGGATTAATTTAGCCACCCCAAGCAAATGACTAGTTGTTCTAGATTTTTTCTGGCTGAAACTTTTTACTTTATTGTCTCTAATGAGTTCTAACTTCCAGCCCAGAGCCAGAAGAGAGGTTGAAAATCTCTCTCTCCCCTGCTTGAGTTGTCAATTTCAAAAAGCATAGTACCATTGAGACAGAAAGTAAACAAATAGAAAATAGGGAGAAAAAAACAAAAAAAGCAACAAAGATGACAGCGAATTAGAAACCACACATGGTGAAGCAAAGTAGTCAGCATGCAAAAGCAATGATACATCCAGCAAGATTATCATTATAAATATGTGTTTAGATTAGTCAACTAGAATTTTGAAAACATTAATCCATCGATTCAGCCAGGAACAAATTGTTATCACTTTGGAATTGGAATTGGAGGGCAAAAAGGACTCGTTTAATGATATTTACCCACAGCAACAATGGCTGTTTGAAGGATGTAGAAGAAAGGAAGATATGAACATGGACTCAATAAAACAGGAATATTGGATTCGCATACCTTAGCACAAATAACAGGGACTTAGATTTGAAGAAAGAAGGCACCTTAGCAAGGTGAGAGGGAAATCATACAATAACCATGGTTTTGGGTATATTCCTTCTTGCCCACTGATTCAACTTTCAAGTAGTAAGAGGGGGAAAGAAAAAAACAGCTTGATATAATGAATGACAAGTTAATAATGAACATCATTGTGGTTATGAAAGGCAGTGAGAAGTTTGTAAGAAATGAGAATGAACTATTATAAAGCTTTGCAGGAAAATAATGTCATCTTACGCAATTTCTGCGCAATTGAAGCAGCCTCAGCAACACGACTATCATCAGAAAATAAAGGTGAAAGTTCCATTAGGTCGCCAGGACTGCTATTAAACTCCATCAAATACTGAAAAATTAAATCAACCAAACGGTTAGAGAATCATAAGCAAACGACTTCAAACAGTATGTGCAGTCGTTGAAAATACCTTTATTTGCTCTATCGTCTGGCTAGCAGTTTCACGCTGAGCATCTGCACTCTGGAAAAAAAAATCTCAAATAAATTAAAGCAAAGGATCACTTATAGCCAAAAAATTATAGCAAAACAACAACTAGATAAACTTAAGTGCATATAGTATCTGATGTATTAATTAATCAATCATTACACAAACTTTACCTGCAGATGATCTCCAATTTTGGCAGCAGTCTGTCCAACACTTGAAATACGTGAATCCAACCGTGCAAAGCTATCAAACAAGCCATCAACACCTTGTTCCAGCTGAACATTGAGATAAGCATGAAAGGTAAGTGAAAGCGTATCTAAATAATAAGTAGGCATTAAATTCAGGTTCATGAAACAGTTCATAGCACAACGTACTTCCATTATTTAAATAAAGAGATGTACAGCAATTAGTGTTGAATGAGGATTGTCAGAAACTATAAAGAGATGTACAACAATTAGTGTGAAAATTTTATCCTGAAAGTCATTTCAAACATTTAAAAAATGAAGAAACTGGTGCCAACTTCAGGTTGCTTGCAAAAACCCCATTCCTTTATACAAATTTTAGGTTTATCTTGTAAATTTCCAATACAATGGAGGAAGTGACAACCAATACAATGGAGGAAGTAACCCATAAATGTGCTCTAAAAACTTACCTCAGCAAGTGTCTTGCGGTGCTTAGAATCTTGGACAACAACCTCCTTCTTGAGATTGTAAAGTTTTCCATCAATCTTTAACAAAACATCATAAATTAAATATTTTTAAGGAAAACACCCCAACAGATAGTCTTGATGAGTTTGCAGAATTTATCACACTCCAAATAAATACCTGTTTTCGAAGATCAATTAGCTTTGTACAAGAATCCTTAAACAAAGACAATAGAGCATCTACTTCTGGAAATAAAGGGCTTGATAGCCCTTGTGCTGATTTTCCTGCATCAGAGGGAATTCGCAGATTCCCATTTGGCAAATCATCACCAATGTTACTATGCCCTTCTAATGAATCTGTTTCTTCTTCTTGATACGATGGGAGCAGCCCATTTACTAGGTTTCCAAATAAGGCATCAAATGAGAAGTCCCCCTACAATTAAAAATAAATAAATACACTCAATGTTCATTCAAATGCCAAAAGTTTTGGTAAAGAGCAGTGGAACGTAGTAGCAATACTTAGCTACTTACAAAGGCACTTAACACAAACAAACATGAAATTGACAAAGTTTGATCCCTTACCTTAAAGTCTTCTACGTCTAGCTCAAGTGGAACAGAGCTAGCAGATGAAGATCTTGAAAATCCATCACTCTTGGTTCTATCTCTACTCTCTTTCATCTTATTCATGAGGGAAAAAATTCAGAAACACACATCCACAGTTGGAAAATAATACACGACATACTCATCATTCAGCTCAAATTTAAATCAAATATCACTTGACGACCACCAATACTCCAATTGGTTGACAAGAATATATGTAAGCACTTTTCAAATATCCATCACATAGTTGTACCATTAAGTAGATCCAACTAAAAAATTTCCTTGTGGGTGGATGGGCCTAGCAAACAAGCAGGTCTGGGTGAATGTGGACCGAGTTGAAAATGGGTTGGGTCAATATGGGTTGAAAACCACATATATTCAATGTGGGACTGCTTTAAATGGATTAGGTCAACGATACCAGAATCCAACCTACTATTTAACCTTTATTTTTTTGATAAGATACCTAATATTTAACCTGACCCATTAACCTTATTTTTTGGGAGGTAAACAAAGTCTTTACATTCATAACATCTTTATTGTGGAGCAAGAGGCCATGAAAAACATTTTTTTCTTTTATATTTTCTACATGAAATCTCATTGATATCTAGAAAGGCCTCTAATTTTGCTCATTTATACTTGCATCTTGTTGAATTCACAACTTATTCTGTTCATCTACACTCAAATATTTCATAATGCATCCCCAATAGCAGAAAAAGAAAAAGAAATCATGCATACAGCCATTGCAGAGGAAAAAGAAAAATAACACCATCTTGTACACCATGAGTTCTCATTAAATTAAAGAATCATAAACTTAAAGCATTCTCAGTTCAAAGACAAGTACATCTTCCATATGGTTATAAAAAACAAATAAAAAAGCATAATTTTTCCATCTTATTGTTTTTAAATCACATATATATAATATGCATATGTTCGTATATATTGGAATTTGATTGAATGTTCCAAATTCATGGTCAAATATATACTATCAGAAAATTTTTAAATTTGATATCCAATTTGGATCTGAATTTCACTGGATTGATGCATACGTTAGGCAAATTTTAAAAGTGTGACATTGTAGGTTTTCTTCATCATTGTATCAGTACATTATTAACCTGTTCCTACACAAATTATTGAGTTGGTTCAAATTTTGGAGTGATCGGTTCTCAAAATATTTAGTCCATGTCCCTAATTTGAATTTAATTTTCCAGTAGCTGGCTACAATATCAATTGGACCGCTTTGGGAAGTATCCATGGCACCCAGAAATGAAGTCATAAATTAAGAAACGCGTTTTCAGATATGGGTTCACAAAATATTAGTCCATGTCCCTAATTTAATTTAATTTTCCAGTAGCTGGCTACAATATAAATTGGACCACTTGGGGAAATATCCATGGTACCCAGTTAACCAAATGAGTCAGAAATTAAGAAACAGGTTTTCAGATCAATATATATATATATATATAACCTGGAACAACTAAATTAACCCATTGTAACCCAGTTAGTCAAAACAACTACAAAGTCTTACAAATCCCAGTATATACATTAGGGATGGGCAAAAAGAAGAGAACCTGATCTACTCTTCAAATGGGTTTTCTCTTCAACGATTCGAACCCTAAGCCGATGCTTCACACGTTCGATCTTCGTGATTCGTTCGATACAATATTTAGAGAAGATTGGCGATGGGAAATCGGAGAGAGGGAAGGAGGGAGGGAGGGAGGATCGAGGAGAAAGAGGGGAAGCTAGTGTCAGTCGTTAAGACTTCTGGCTCTCTTACATAGCGGGCCGAATATGAATACCCCATATTTTACCCTTTTTCTAATCTGTGATTAGAGCGGGTTGTAGTTCTCAGTAGGCTAAATTTGTTAACCGGGGCGGGGCGGGGCGGTTTCGGGTTTACTGGCTTTTGTTATAAAACGGGGATGGGATTTTTGCTCAACCCCGTACAGAGTATGAGAAATATCTTTTTCATTCGAGGCGGGTTTAGAAAACGGTCGTCCAGTCCCAAACCCGCCTGATTCCATCCGTACTAGCAGCAGACCCAGCACCCGTATCTGAATTAAGGGCCCGTTCGCATGTTTAATATAATAAAAATACTTTTACTTTGAATTTCCTTCATTTTTTGTGAAGGAAACTGACAAAATACAAATTGTTGAGTGAAGAAAACGGAACAGTGCACTTCAAGGCCTCATAAATGGCACTAACTTTTCCTCTCTCACTCTCTTCCCTCTTTGAAACCAAAAACGTGACTGGAAATTTCGGCTATGAACGGTGATTCAGGTAAGCATTCTCCCACTCGCTCTTCTCAGATCTGTCTTTCTATCTTCTTTTTTTTATATACAAAATTTCTTCCATCAAGTTGGATATGGATTGAAAGGCATTGAGAGATCAATTAACAAAAGTCTTTCATGATTTATGGATACCTTTGTGTATATAGATATATTACAAATTCATATCTGTTATAGCACTGGAACTAATTTGAATTGCTTCACTTTGCTTTCTGTTTGGTTACCGAGAAGGTTTTTTCCAATCTTTACTGAATCGAACACATGCTTGCAGATCTATAGAGTAGTGTGATTCATCTTTAATCTATAAGAATATGGCATTGTACGACTGAATTCACTAGAACAATTTACTTTTCATTGACACTATATGGCTTGCCGGTTGTCCTATTACCATAGTAACTGCATATTTCCCCTTTTCTAAAACATTGTCTTTGTTTGATTCCCAAGAAATGTGGGAAGGAAATGATTCTCAAGAAAAGTGTGAAATAAAAGAGAGGCAATATAATTGAGATTCAACACTGAAGTAAAGAATTTTGGTAAGTGATAGTTTAAACTGGTCTGCCCGTTGGTCTTATACCATTATGAGTAAACAGTGAATGTTCAGGGCTAATTTTGTTGCAAAATCACTTCACTGAGTTTGTGAATTTTAACTGCTGAATTGGTAACCGTATAGTAGATATGTAAATTAACTAATAGTGTTTTTCATGCTTTTGTTGGTTTATTAAATTGAGCTATGGCTTGGTATGTGGAGTTATTTAGCTAAGGAATATTAGTCTTGCTTCATTATTTTTTTGGTTTATTGAACTGATGGAGGATAGGATTATGGAACGATAATGTAATTATTGATTTTATTAAAAAAATTCTTTCTATGTTGGGAAAAGCTCCCAAGGTGATTAAAATGAAGCAGGAGAGAAAAGGAGAGAGAGCCAAAGTTGCCTAACCCTTGAAACGGTATTCTGTTTGAAACTAGGCATATCATATTATCCAAACAAAATGCATATGATACCAATTAACAATAACAGTTGTATATTTCAAGGAAAAAACAATAAGTCAGAAGGCAATGCCATTGGTATATTGATTAATCCTGGACCATTTAGTGATACCCCAGGACAAGAATGGGCTTCACTTTAACCAAAAGAATAGTTGTGTGTGCTATGCTAGTCCTTGGTTCAGGCATCTTGAGAACAAGGATGGGTTCGACACACTAGTGAAATCAGAGGCCAGAGGGGGTCAACATAATAGCGCAGGTTTGTCATGTTTGTTGGCATAAAAATCATGTCTTAAAAGTAAAATTGGTGACCATTATTATCAATGATAAAAACATTGTAAGCTTTGCACCATACTATGCATCCCTAGCGACGTTTTAAACCGCATTTGTGTATCCCTGGTGATGTGATAATGTCATTCCAACAAACATAGTTTTAACCGTTCTCTCACCCACAAACACAACTTGTCCACCACCAAGTTTCTCTTGGAATTTGTCAACCCCTATTGTATCTTTCAACAAGTGTCCCTTTTTTCCCATATGCTATCACATTTTCTTCTGATTACATATGCAAATCCCCTTTTGTCAGGATACAGAGTAGGTGAATAATATGCATCAAATGGATTAGTTATGCTTTACATGTTTAGCCAGTTCTGCTCTTCTTCAACATACTATTCTAGATTTCCTTTTTTTCCTGAACTTTTTGAGGTCATTTGTTGTCATAGGATCAATTATGTCAACCATAGGCGGCAACAACAGTGGCAACATGGGTTCACCTTTTTTGCATGAACTCAAGAAGCAAACATCTTCTTCAAGGAGAAGACCAACACTGCCTGATTGGCTCTCACCGATGTCACTCCCGCTTAACTGTAAGTTTCTTGTTAATAGACTGGTTTTCTTTTTTTTTTTTGTGATAAAATAGATTATTATTAATTTGTATTCAATATAAAATATATGACTTATTGACTTTCCATAGAGTTGACCATAGATTAAAGGAATTAAGGCTTTCTTGAGTTGAATATACATGATTGTGGACCAGAGAGTTATCATACATGATTGAATTGGAGGTTATCATACAAGGCTCTGATTGTATTTGAATACTTGTTGACCCATGAACCAGAGAGTGTTGCAGAGGAGTTTCAGAGTGACAAAAAGTTATCTGGGAGATGGGAAGCTTTCACTATATTGATGAGAAAGGGTCTTAAATTCATTTATCTGATTTGGGTTTTTTTTTAGTGCTATGATTGTTGTGATGAGCTTCTAAAATTTCACGTGCAGATTCAATTGGGGACTTAATGTTAGAAAGAAATCCGAGAGGATACTGAAGCTGCTTGAAAAAGTGTCTATTCTCAAAGAAGAAAGGGATCGAGCAAGGAAGCTAAGTAGAGGGATTGAAGGGTTTGGGAGCTTCAGCAACAGGACTTCTTCAGTACAAGGAATCCTAACTGAATTAGAGAGTCATCTATATGGAAGATGTAATTCTGAATGTATTAGTCACTGGTTTTCATGCTTGAAGGAGGATGAAGTTCTGTCCAAATCACAGCTTGAAATATCACAGCAGACTCATGAGGAAAATGTGAATTTGGTGTCCAGCAAGAAAATGGAGAACTCGAACTCTATGGGTAGTTTTAGAGGTGATGAGGTACTCGAATGGGTTTCAAAGAAAATATGGCTCCCAGAAAGGAAGTTATGGCTGTGGCTGGCGAGTCGCTACCATTTTTGGGTGGTCAGAAAGATGATCCCAGTATTGGTTTGTCCACAGAAGAAGATCACCCCTTTAGTGAAACTGAGGATCAAACTATTATCTCACTGTTTTCAAAGAAGGATCAGGTCTTGCAAGCATGTTGAGAGTTAAGTCTTTGTAGAATTGAGTGAAGTAGACACCTTGCCTGCAAACTTGTTTCTTTACAATCAGGAGAATAATTTATCTCTGAACTTATTTTCTCAAAACACAACTAAATTTATTTAAGAAACAAAATAAGAAATGTATGATAACCAGGGGCTTGTTTCCTTTAGTATTATTTTCTTACTATTACATTACTTTTTTGTACCTTGTGAATAAAATTATTCTTTACAAAATAAGAGATGTATGATAACCAGGGGCTTGTTTCCTTTAGTATTATTTTCTTACTATTACATTACTTTTTTGTACCTTGTGAATAAAATTATTCTTTGTTATAAGGTCAAATTGCACTTAAACTTTCATGTAGTTTCAAAATGTTGCACAATACTTCCCTCTACTTTTTTTTAAGGCAAAAAACTCGTTCAATTTATCAACTGTGCCAAATTGGCCCCTTTTGCTAACGGAAGTTCGAAATATGCTGTTATAGTTGTATGACTAATTTTGCTTTGACAAAAATACTCTTTCCCATTCCCATTATATGTTTATTTTGACACATCACCCTTCATCGATATCATTTAGTAAGCAAAGACTCAGGCGAGGTTCTGCAAGGTATCTTTCCTCGTCATTAGTGTTCATCACTTGATAATTGATATACATTCCTGCAGATAATAAAACAACCAAAATACTAAATCACTAGTGACCAAATGTTTGAAGAATCACTTCTTTATTCATAAGACAGACAAATCACAAAGTGTTGATTAAGCACGTCCCATGACTGATAAGTGATAAGCATACGATAGAAGGTGAAAAAATGCCTTTATATTAGTTCAGAAATCCAAAAGCTGCTAAAAAATCTGTATATGTTTGATTAAAGATTTGAGTAATCAATATATAATACCTCCTCTTGTTTAAATCTGAAGACTCACCGGTGACTGAATTTGCGTCCTCCATATCTGCTGTAGCTACCTACAAAGTACATATATATAGTTTCGGTAAATTCGGTAATGGTGGCTTGTCAAAACAAAATATAATGGGAATGGGAAAGGATATTTGTGTCGGAGCAAAATTAGTCATGTGCAATTTAACTTGAGATTTATCAAAATGGGGGCAATGAGATTGATCAAAATGGAGGCAATTTGCCACAGTTGATAAATTGAGGGGGGTTTTCTGCCCCAAACAAAAAGTTGAGGGGGGTATTGTGTAACTCGGCCTTGTTAGAACTCTCAAATATGTCCCCTCAATCTTATGATTAATGCATGAAACAACATATTTTAGAGTCTAAGTTCTCCAACTATAGAGGAAAAGAATCACCATTGTAGAGGAATAAGAGGCATGAAATCATAAATTATACTGGCTCCTCCGAACCAGAGACTTAAAATGCATCATGACACCCGTAGCCTCTCTCGAACCAGAGATTTCTCAAAGAGTCACTCATCCTGATACTACTCCCAATGTTCTAATGGGTTCATCACTGTCACAGCTTTAAAATGCGTTGTTTCATAGAAGGGTAATGATCATACATATAGCACTTCACCAGTCCAAATAATGTGAGACTGTGACACCTGTAACCTACTAATGTAGTAACTCGCTCAGTGCCTCGCACCCACCCACATCACACCCGCCTTGTCACATTCAATATGACGAGATACAAAAACATAAGGCATGATGAACATATGCTCCAAGAAAAGTTTTAAAATAGAAAATTTTTTGTACAATTGGAACACCAAAAGAGCCAAGGACACAGCAAAAGTTGGAATTACTTATAAATTTATAATAGATTTAAATTAGTAAGAATGGCCGAAGTTCAAAAACTACTAACTAAAGTGCCATGATGATAATTTAAATTTTGCTGCCATCTCTACACACTGTGGAAGGTCGCTCTTCCACTACAAGAGGCATGGAAGTTATATACAAAGGATGAGTAAGAACTCTCAAGCAGCAAAGTTCTTTGATGGAGACAGAATATTATTCTATTTCCACAACTTTCATCTGAAAAATTAGAAGCATTTTCTGTGCACAATGGATGGCCCAGATTCATCATACTCTGCCTTCGCAATCCACATCTGCATCAAAATATAATAATCTCACATCAGTATTCTTAAGTAACTGTTATTTCAAATCCATTCTTGATCGTATACTTGCATATAACTCACTCTGTCACACGGAGAAATGAGATAAGAGAAACAGGATCTGTGAACACCATCAGATGTAGGGCTTGGCAATATCGGTTATTTGTATATGCTACAGCATTAAATTATTTGCATAGAGTGAATGAATGTAGCCAACCTATTTTCAAGAAAGTGATTTCCCAAAAAACTAGAGACAAGTTTTATAATTTTTGAAGGATAAATATGGTATCAAAATGAGTGCTAGTTTTCTTGTGCTGCAGTAATATGATAATGCCAGTTCAAGAATCATTTTCAGGATCTACCATAGCTTATACCAAATGCATTCTATATTTGTGTATTTGTCAATTAAATGCATAGCTGCCATTCATACACATAATAACCATGATTTCATAATGATTGTCAGCCACCAGCAAGTTATGTAACACACCTGCTGAAAGGTGCTGAGGGATGCCAAGATGGAGCCTCCAATCCAAACACTGTACTTCCTCTCAGGTGGAGCCACCACCTTGATTTTCATGCTGCTTGGTGCCAAAGCAGTGATTTCCTTGCTCATTCTGTCAGCAATGCCTGGGAACATGGTGGAACCACCACTGAGGACAATGTTACCATAAAGATCTTTCCTAATATCAACATCACACTTCATGATAGAGTTGTATGTGGTTTCATGAATGCCTGCCGCCTCCATTCCTATCATGGATGGCTGGAAAAGGACTTCTGGACAACGGAAACGCTCAGCCCCAATAGTAATCACCTGCCCATCAGGCAACTCATAGCTTTTCTCAACAGTAGAACTAGTCTTGGAAGTCTCTAACTCCTGCTCATAGTCAAGGGCAATGTACGCTAGCTTCTCCTTCATGTCCCTCACAATTTCACGCTCAGCCGTGGTGGTAAAGGAGTATCCACGCTCAGTTAGGATTTTCATGAAGGCATCAGTGAGGTCACGGCCAGCTAAATCAAGACGTAGAATAGCATGTGGGAGGGCGTACCCCTCATAAATTGGGACAGTGTGGCTGACACCATCTCCAGAGTCCAAAACAATTCCTGCAGCAAAAGCAACAGCCCATGAAAACATATGTAGCACACAATAATTCCAAATTTTAATTAAAAGCACACTATGCTCAGATTATCAATGTTCAATGAAAACCTTTACTAGAAGAACTGATAGAAAAAGAATTGTAAGACAAATCAACAAAGGGGTAATGTTTTGGTTTTGGCATGCAATTTCATGAGCACCAAAGTCCACAATGGCTGTCGACCGGGATAGACATTTTCTTAAGATGCTTTAAAAGAATTCCAGAGAAGCAATGACATAAAACATCAGATTGAAGATTTTCAATAGCCCATAATAATATAATATGCTCTATTCCAGACTCTTGGATTACACTTTTTTGCTTGAGTTGTACATGCAGCTAGCAGGTGCACCAACTTCATCTAATGATGATTCAACATGGAATTTACAATCAAATTGATGCTAATTGATTCTCAATGTTAAAAAGGATCATATTCAAACAAATTGCATTAAATGCTTCAGGTATTAATTGACAATCATTATCGCTATATAGATACAAGATTTTCAACCCAACTAGATACCATGAAATGGTACTGACTTGATTAAAATGCATACCAGTTGTACGGCCGCTGGAATAAAGGGATAGAACAGCCTGGATGGCAACATACATGGCAGGAGCGTTAAAGGTCTCGAACATGATTTGGGTCATTTTCTCACGGTTAGCTTTCGGGTTGAGAGGTGCTTCAGTGAGTAGAATTGGGTGCTCCTCCGGGGCCACACGGAGTTCATTATAGAAGGTGTGATGCCAGATCTTCTCCATGTCATCCCAATTGCTTACAATACCATGCTCAATGGGGTATTTTAGAGTTAAGATACCACGCTTGGACTGAGCTTCATCCCCAACATATGCATCTTTCTGACCCATGCCAACCATCACACCAGTGTGACGTGGGCGACCCACAATGCTAGGAAACACAGCCCTTGGAGCATCATCTCCAGCGAATCCGGCCTAAAAGTTAAAAAAACATCAGAACAACCAAGGCCAAATCAACAAATTTTTACTTGTCATGACATTTATTCAGGTGTACTTCACATATATAATAGCAGTGACCAATATATATAATAGTAGAACAATTTTTGCCATAAAATTTTCACAAAAAAAGATCCTAATTTAGTACCTTAACCATTCCCGTGCCATTATCACAGACGAGTGGCTGGATGTCATCAGCTTCTGCCATCTTCTATCAACAAGCTAAAGAAAGTTACCGATTCAAATCAGAAAACTAATACAAGACCCAAAATAAATAAAAATAAAAGAGGGTAAAATGATGAAAAATAGGCTTTCAAATCTCATTCACTGTCAACTATAACATGCATAATTGAGTTAAGTCCACATGTTTGGTGATCTAGAACCCTGTGTGTCTGATTGTCTTTATATGTATGTACATGTGTATATCTGTACATATATAATACATAATGCAAAGGAAACTTTAAAAGGGAAGATCTGCTTCCACAATCTTTGTGAAAAAAATTTCTTACTTTTTGATCCATTTTATCCCACCCTCTCTTTCTCACTCTCCCCTACAACTGAAAGATAAAAATTGAGAATTTTTGCAGCTCAACTCAGCATTACCTTTGTTTAACTATATCAAATGTGTGTGAATGAAAATTGATATTCATACCCTCGAAAAGTACTCTCACACTCGATTTTATATTATTAATAAAGGAAATGACACAATTGCTCCTTAAAAAGTGCTGTGTAGAAGTACTTCATTGAGATAAATGTGGTTTGTGAGAATGAAGTAGAACTGCTAATAATCGAGTCAAGCCACACTCGAGATTGTTTGTGGGCTCATATTAGCTCAAGCTCGACGCGAGCTTGTTAAGAGATCAAAAAGTTGAGCTCAAGTTCAGCTCATGTTTTTCATGAGTAGACATTAATCTTTAATTTTTCATTAAATTTTTATTTTATATTTTTGTTATATTTCATTAACTTCTTATCAATAAATAGGTATGATAAGTGCAGGACCATAACCGAAAGCTCTGATTTGAGAGTAAAAGGGCAAACCTAGTGCACGAGGCTTCCCCCACTCTTGGTCCTGGGGAGGGTCAGATGTACGCAGCCTTACCTCCAAATGCGGAGAGGCTCCAAGTCACAATAGAGCAACTTTGAGAGTAAAGGCCTCTTGTCCAATTTAAAGGGTCTTAAAAGATCTTGTCAAATTTTAACTAATAATAATTGCTTTTAAGCTCTAATAATTATATTTAAAATGCAGCAATAACATAAATAAACAAACCATGCAACCACACAAGAACACAATTTTTACGTGAAAACCTCAATGAAGAAAGAGAAGGATTATTCAACTAGGTTTACAGATCCCAATCCCTAGAAATCCTAGTTACCTCTTGACAAACACTGATCCACCAAAGTCTCCAGGTATACAGTCTACTCCTTCAAGCAATCCATTTCTCCGCAAGAACTTTGATCTCCTCAGCCATTTGTCCAAGTTACGTGTATGTTGTACAGAGACACTTCAGTGTTGAATTGTCAATGTAGCACAAGGATTATGATATTCAACACTCAGAATAATAACTAACTACGTAATGCAAAATGTAGATGATGAAAAATGAAATATGCTCTCTAAAAATATATGATCACTCTACTTGGTCTATCAATAATGAGTGTAGAGATCTGTCTACATATGTATGTGTGTCTTATGAGAGTCTAGAGGTGTTTATATAGTGCTTTGAGTACAAAGAAATTAGGATTTCTTAGCTATAATCAGAAAAGGAAACCTAAATCTTTTATAATTCTAATTTAGAGAAGCTTTCAAAAATTGTTCGCATACAGGTCGGTCAATCAAGTTATTGCTTGACAACTACTTCTAGGATTCGATCAATCAAGCACAAAGTCGTGCTATTCTGGACTAAACTTTTGGTTGATCAACACATCAATCGAGCCATTCAGCTTTTGTAAAAAAATATTGTTTAAATATGTTTATTCCAAAAACAACTTCATGCATTCAAAACATCTTTTTCATAACCAAACCATTATGCATTGCGTCTGAAAATGAGAATGCATGATTATAAACCCTAATTGGTGAATTAGTTATTCAGGGAGTGATTTTACTTTTTTGCCCTATGATATATCTTCAAATTCTGATTCTACCATTGGACATAGGTACCATCACAAACTAACTAACCAAACTGACTTTTGAAAAACTAATCAAAGGTTAAAAAGAAAAATACAAACTCCGACTTTTGTAACACTAAGTTCCAATCCTAACAACATAGAAAAATTGTGAAATATTTTTTTTTTTTTTAAATAACGTATAAGACATGTGTTCACAAGTTGTGTGTTTACGATCCTTGTGTTCATGAGCTTATATAAGCTGAGCTGAACACTGTTTGAATTAATGTCTTTTTTTTCTGGAAGTTAAAGCAAACACACTCATACCTACAACATGCCCTAATGGAACTCGAACTCTCAACCTCTCTTTTGAAGAGGAGAGTATATACCTTCGGACTAGTGACCCGGTGGTAGTTTAAACTTATGTCATTTAACACACAAACCTATAAATGAGCTCGAGCTTGGCTCGTTTGCTTAATGAAAAAACAAAAAAAAAGCTTCAAATGTGCTAAGTCCAAATTGTACATGAAAACCTTGGTCCATTAGCAACTTTGGTTTAAGGGGATGATTGTCATTTTCTTTATTGAAAAAAGTAAATGCAGTGTGCGAGTACTTTTGTGGATTACCGATACATTTCTCTATATGTTCTATTTATTTAACTATGTATACTTGTCTATATATCATATGATATATACCTTTTAAGCTTATGACAAGGACATCATTCCATGTAGTAAAAAGCTTTTTTTAACTCTTGAATGGTACGAAACCATTTCCCATAATTTTCTTCTTTTCAATCTATTAACAAGAGAAAATTCCCGTCCTTTTTCTAATTATACCTCTTCCCTCCCCATCCTATCTTTTCTTAAGTTAATTTTCCACCCTTCGTACCAAACACAACATTACAATTTGTCTTATATCCACATCACTTTTCTTGAATAATAGCATATTAGTATTTAATGCATAATAGTATAATAATGATACATTAATTACTAAAACACAATTCTTAAAAAATTTAACACATTGTGATCAATTCAATAAAGACAATCAGAAAAGCAGTCGAGGAGGAATTTAGATCATCCACTTACACATAAAGAACAAGCCCCTTCAGTTCAAAACCTGTACGTATAATATGCATATATATATATATATAAAGAACTGTAAATGTATGCATGGATATATGTATGTATGTATTATACACGCAGTGAGAGATCATAGTAATCGTAATCATGACACCAACAACTATCAAATCTCACGAAATTCAAATAAATTTACAAAAAGAAGGGCAAAATTCAAAACGAATGAGCGTCTACATAAGGCACATTCATGTATAACAACTTCTTACACATAAAAAGACAAATGAAGGTCGGTAATGACAGAGAAATTTAGCATTATATATGAATAGAGATCGAAGAATTACACATTAAACAGAACGAGTAATAGAGAGAGAAAATTCTCGTCGTCCTCTGACCGACAGCTACCCGCCCTCCCTTTGGTGGAGTTTCAATTCAAAAAAAAAAGTTGGGTAAGGAAGGAAATCTACGCCCAAATGAAAATTAAATTAGATGAAAGAAAACCTTTGACCCGAATTTCTTGTCTATGTTCCTGCCCGTCCCCTCATTTTATTAGTCTTTGCTCCCCCCCAAGACACGTGCTCTTCATAGATTTTTTTTTGCGTTTATGTTTTATGTTTTTTAAAAACAGTAAGTCCAACAGTTGACAAAAAAAAAAATTGAAGCATAAATTAAAATATATGTTTGACATGAGCATGCTTTTAAAATATTTATATCCTTGTTTATAACTAAAGTTTATTATAATTTACAATTAATGTTATTTGGCAATATTTAATTATTTAGACACTTATATTTAGATAATTTTTTTTTTTAACAGCACTTGTCCAAAAATTCATAAGTTTGTCAAATATTTAAAAATATATATATATTAGAGCCTTATTTATGAATTACAATTTAACACTTCAAGCATAAACAACACTTCAAACATTACTCATGACAAGAAATCCTGCACCATCAGAATAGAATCATGACTGCTGCCAAAGCCCATAACTTTTGGCCAAAAAAGCCTCATATCCCTCCCTCCCTCACCTATAGCATATTTTTAGTTATTTTTAAACCAATTTGGCAATATTTGTTCTGGATTTGGCAATGTCTTGATATATATATTTTTTAAATTGGCATAATTCAACCTTGTACAAGTCTAAATGTATACCTCTCAAAACAAAATTCAAACACCATAACTTTCCAACAAAATTAAATATTACAATTTGTTCTAAATAACAACAATTCAACAAATTAGATACAACAAATAAGACTAAACCCTATATCCAAAAAAATAATGAATTACAATTTGAACATAAAATTCAACACAATGTTGTTGTGTACAAGAGAAGGCAGCAGGCATCCAAACACATTACAATTAGGCACCATGGAGATGCAATACTACAAATAAGACTTGATAACATCACTGCAAAGAAGTTTCAATCTCTCATCCTCTAATGTAATTGCTTTTGAAAATTTTTCAGCCAAATCTTTCTAAGTCGGTCCTTCTTTGCCAAAAATGCCTTGCAAGTCTTTCATGCTGCACCAAGTAATCAAATGACGTGGCATCAATTAACTGAGCATCAATAAACCAAAGAAAATTAATACATATCTCAAGAGAACTGATTTTGAGCATTATTCAGATGTATGCTCAAGTGCAATGCCCATCTCCAAAGCAATTAACATCAAGATCAATCTCTAGAGCAATTAACATAAGCCCATTGACTCATTCAAAGCAATTTTGACATTATGTTAGTCATTTACAAAGTAACGTAAAATAGATTTGTGTATTTTTTTCTATCAAAAGAATGGTCTTTTTTTTTTTCAGATAAAAAAGGTTGCATCTCAAATCTAACCTTCCTTCTAACTTTTGAGTAACATTCAATTGTTACTTGAGAATTCTACTTGGTAAACAAAAAAATTATATAAAATAAAATTTTGCTTGCTCTCAGTGTATCACAACCATAGATCTAGTGGTGAATTCTGTGTGTGATTATAGTAATGCACTACAGTTTTTCCGGTTAACATCGCGTCAGCAGATCCAACTTACAATGTGACGTTGATGAAACGACGTCGTGCGTGGTTTATTATTTTTCGAATTTAGCCCACGGTTTCCTGAATTATGTTTCAAACCGATCCCACGTTTCCTTGAACTCTCTCTGTCCTCTCGGAAAATTATTAACTCTCTCTCTCTCTCTCTCTCATCAATCAATCGCGGGCAAAGTTTCAGAGAAGTCGGACTTTTTCACGTGCAAAGGTTCCTTCTTTGATCCCTAAAATCTTTAAATCTTACTTTGTTTTTTATACACCTCTTTCTCATTTATTCAAAATTTTCAGTCCTTATGTGTCGGTGATTGGTCTCTTCCCATTTCATTAGGGTTTCTTGTTAAGGCTTCTACCTTTCATCTAGCCTCCCAACTCGATTTTTCAATTGTAATTCTTCTAAATTTAGCAGATTAATGCAATCTTTTTCCTCCAAATATCTACATTGCCACTAATCTAGACATCCCAATTCGATTTGTCAATTGGTGGCTTTTTCTTGTTCATTTGCACCAAAATTGGCAGATCAATACATTATTGTTTTTCATGGAAGTCCTTTATTAGTTCAGCTCCTTTCAAATATCACACAAATGGGACTATGGATGCCAAATCTATCCACGAAAGTTCCTAACTTTGTTTAGATTCGGTACACTTAGCAGTGAATTTGGGGAAAAGGTAAAATGCAGAACAAAGAGATGGCTTCGATTAGATTTGATGCATCGAAGCAGTATTACGCAACAAGCAGTCTTGTTATTGGCTACGCACTCTGTTCGAGCTTGCTTGCAGTGATAAACAAGTTCGCCATTACCAAATTCAACTACCCAGGTCTTCTAACTGCATTGCAGTACCTAACTTCAGCTCTAGGAGTATGGGTTTTGGGTAAATTAGGGTTTTTACACCACGATCCGTTCGTGATTGAAACTGCGAAGAAATTCATGCCTGCGGCAATTGTATTTTATCTCGCGATCTTTACTAACACGAATTTGCTTCGTCATGCCAATGTCGATACATTTATAGTTTTTCGATCGTTGACGCCCCTTTTGGTTGCCATTGCCGACACTGCGTTTAGAAAACAACCATGCCCTTCAAAGCTCACTTTCCTTTCTTTGGTGACTATTTTGGGTGGTGCTGTTGGATATGTTGCCACGGATTCAGGTTTTACGCTCACGGCATACTCGTGGGCATTTGCTTATTTGATCACAATCACAACTGAAATGGTTTATATTAAACACATCGTGACAAATCTTGGATTGAACACTTGGGGATTTGTGTTGTACAACAATCTTCTGTCATTGATGATGGCTCCATTGTTTTGGATTATAACTGGAGAGTATGCTGATGTGTTCATTACTGTGAGATCAAATTCTGGGAATTTGTTTGACTCAGGTGCATTTTTTGCAGTGTCACTGTCTTGTGTGTTTGGTTTGCTAATCAGTTTCTTCGGCTTTGCTGCCAGGAAGGCAATCTCTGCCACAGCGTTTACGGTGACTGGTGTTGTTAATAAGTTCCTCACAGTTGCTATCAATGTGATGATTTGGGATAAGCATGCTAGTCCATTTGGTTTGCTTTGCCTCCTCTTCACCTTATCAGGAGGGGTTCTTTATCAGCAGTCAGTTACTGCGGTTGGCAATGCTCCATCACTTCGCGAGTCTGCAACAGCTAAGCAGGTGGACAACGAAAATGATGGCAAAAATTATGGAGATGAGGATGAAGAAAAGGGCATATCTGGTAAAATTTCTGGTGTATGAGCTCTTTCTTTTTAATATTTTCGGCTGCTCCTGAAGAGGGTACTTGTTTGAAATTTTATGCCTTTCATTAGCGACTTAGATATCTTTCCTGTATTAAATGTGCACGATATTATTATTTTGAGATTTTATTTGGAAGTTCTCTTTGCTTGGCCTTTTTTACACTTGACAAATGATAAAAGCTTTGGTTATCATTGGTGATTCATTGGTCTATTCTGGTACATTGCTCTCTTGAAGTAGTGGCTGCACTTTTTGTTTTGTGCAGTTGAAAACAGCCTCACTCAATTTAACAAAGATGTTCATTGTAGTTTTAGGATGTTTTGTTGAGTACTGTCTGAAATAGCTACACTACCATTATACTAGTACTATACAAAACCACATTCATGTTAGATGTTTGGATCTTGTCTTAGGAAACATGCTTGTGTTTATGAGATGTAAGTAACTGAGAGTAGCATATCTCAAGTCTCAACCACTGCCATTAAATATTGGAGAATGTGAGAAGCATTATTCCTGGTCATATATTAGGATGAGTTTTGCTTTTATTTCTGAGCTACAGCCATGTTTAATTTCTCTGTCCCAAGCATGGAATTGTCATGCTTGTCCTCTTGTGTTTTCATTAATGGTTCTGCAGTTTTATTCAACTGTTAGACACCTATTACTATAGTCTGCCTCATATGTTGATGTGAGATGACTTAATCCTGATTGTTTTACAACTTCTCTCCAAATATTAACCAGAAAACATGAAATTCCGGCAGTTATGAAACAATTTGGATCTATTTACAATGTTTGTTCTTTAAGTTTTATTCTCTTAGGCAATTCAACCCGTTTTCAGACAAGAAGATTCCATGAATATCTTATCCTTGTCGAATTACTGAGTGAGTTAATTTCTCACGCCTTAACTAAATCACTAGGTTACTTGTACTGCAGAAATTAGCAACTTTTAGACCGTAGCAGAGCCTA
This sequence comes from Cornus controversa, assembly GCA_026545225.1. Classification (NCBI taxonomy): domain Eukaryota; kingdom Viridiplantae; phylum Streptophyta; class Magnoliopsida; order Cornales; family Cornaceae; genus Cornus; species Cornus controversa. Next base: position 60,947,476 of record CM048851.1, on the reverse strand, counting down.
AAGTTTGCTGAAGTCACCAATTTGTAGGACACCTGGGACCCAAGTCTCTAGTCTGTTGTTCAGCCATTCTTCTAGTTTGGTAATCTCGGTAAACTTTCTAATGAACAATAAATGGATTCCAGGTTTCTTTGGTATACTCTCTTCAGGAACATGCATAGAAGCTTCAAAACAGAGTATTTTGAGGACCGATTTCTGAGATGTGCTTGTGAATTGGTAGTCCTAAAATGTAACCAAATTGTTCATTACTTCCTACGGTCCCTGAGTGACAAGTTTCAGGTCAGTTGTCCTCCAAGGTGAAAAGTTTGGTGATCTATTTATTTATTTTATTTGGCTAAGATATTACAATAACTAGGGAAAGAAAGAGAGAGACATTACAGCCAGGAACCTTCTCCCATCGCCCTTAATAGTAACCAGTTATGATTTTGTTACATCTGCCAGTCTGTCACTTTTACTTATGAATATCTTATGGTGTTAATTTAAGATGTCTCTCAAGGGATACAACAAATAGTCGCCATGTCTTCATGAGGCGAATGTCTTTGGTTCCTCTCAGTAGAGGTCCATTCACTAATCTCCTACAAAAAAATTCGAGTTTGTCAGCATTAATGAATAATAAGTGAAAGGGGAATCACCCAACAAGACACAATTCGGTTTTTGGCGAGACAATCATTTTCCTTAATGAATTCGAGAGAGAAAAAAATAAAAAATAAAAAAGTTTACTTCAGGCCTCTCCCAACGCACCCCCAATAGCATTACTCATCCATCCCTCTTTGAGAAATATATTTATAAAATGCTCGCATGCTTTATTCTGGTTGCTCTAACAGTCACCAAACCAAGTTGTATTTGGCTATTTATAATAAGTTTTAATATATTATTATTGGTCTACATAACACTAATCGCTATGTACCAATCTATGTCAAAGTTTTTGCAAAAATGGTATGCCACAATCTCCACCACCCATTTCCCCCCGACCATGACGACAGATCCACATCGGATGCACCGTCGGAAGGTTTGTCGTCTACTTGTTGACGTCGATTTATTATTAATTTATAACATTATTATACTAACAATAGAGTATTAACAATTAATAACGTCAACAAAAGCCAAAGAAACTGTCGCAATATAATGCAAGCCAATGCCACAATTCGGATAATTACAAAAAACAAAAACTTGCACCATGCCCCTCTCCTCGGAAATGGAGAGTCACCGGAGCTCCACCACTGTCGGCTTTTGCCTCCTTCCATCGGAGCTCATACAATACATAATCCTTAATCTAGCTTTGCCCGAAATTGTGCGATTAAAGTCCATCAGTAAATCCATGGACTCCACTATTTCAGACGAAAATTTTATTCGCGATTACAATATGCAGTCCAACTCATACAATTGGCTCTTCATTTACAAGAAGTGTTGGGGTCGTTTATCGGTACTTCACGGCTTCACCGACCACTCCGATCAGTGGTTCAAAATTTCGATCGCCGGAATTTTGAACTCTATTGTGCCTCCTGGCGAAGATCTCTTTCTCCTCACGGCTTCCGGTAATTATTTTCTTTTTGCCTTAAATACTAGTCAGCAAGTTATTTCAGTTAATCCCATGACCAATACTGTCAGAAAGCTCCCTCCAAGTCCACTGGGGCCACGTGGCACATCTGCGTGGCGTCGGTCCAGTATGAAATTACTATGTGGCCCTCCGGGGTCGGGTCATTTTCGATTTTTATTTGCTGAATTGCAAGAAAATGGTCCTATTCTATTTGAGTACAACTCTAATACTGACAAGTGGCACTCTATGGAAGCAAGAGAAAATGTTGGAAATTTGCCACGTGGCAGTGGAAGAGGGAATCATATTATTTTCCTTAGTGTGATGAATGGGAGGAGCGGAAGTGTTATAGTTGCTCTTCAATCACAAAGCGACTCACCGGTGATTGTACGCCCAAGATTTGATTTGGAAGGGAATGAGGTTGGGCAACTAGCCATTGGATTAAGTTGGGGGAATGTGATTGATAAGTTACAGGTGCACGGTGATGGGAACATGATGATCGTCAAATCAGATGGCGTTGATGATGTGAATAAAAGATCAAGGTTGTTAAAGGTTGTAGAATTGTGGGGGTTGAGCTCAAATGGGAGGCACTGGGAGTTTATTTCAAAAGTTCCAAGTGAACTAATTGAGAAGATTAAGAAGCCCTATGGAGTCATAATGGGGTGTTTAGAGGAGAGAGATGGAAAGATTAGGGCTGTTTTGATGTCTAATTTTGAGGGTATATGGGATATAATTTGGCTATGCTATGATATAGGGAGGACACATTGGAGTTGGGTCCCACTCCCTGAGTGCAATATGAAGGGCTCAAACATGGCTGGAATTACCTTCTCCTCTGGCCTCACCTTGTCCTGATCAAAATTGTCAATTCGTATCAACAGCTACTAATTGCTGCTGATGTATCCATCCATCATATGGTATGGCTATGTATAATGTATTGCATTAATGGGTGTGTTAAAATCTTGTTATTCGCATGTTATATACTCTAGCGGACAATATGGTGTTTTCTTCTTTGTGATAGAGTAAGAAAACTGTATGAAAATGCAAGTTTCTTCATGTCCCTGGTTGAAGGAAACCTTATCATCATCCTCCACAAGAATATGCTAAAAATTAATGCATATACTTAATACATAAGAAATTATTAAAAAATTATAATAACTGATATCAAATGTTCATATATTTTAGCTTCTTTTTTTTCATAGAATCTATGTTATGTGAGAAAATTATTGAATACAACAGAAACTCCGTGTATGGGAGAATCTCACTACTAGTAAGTCTCTATTTCATGTTATTATCTCTTGTGGAATAAGGTTTATTATTGATGGAATTCTTATAAATATGAAAATTTTGAAATATTTAATAATTACTGTTATGTGTGTGCAAGTTATGCCTGTTGAAATGCAATGAATTTCTGGATTCGGGCCATAATATTTTGGGCTTGGCATGGGCTGATTCCTTGGCCTGCCCAAGTCGGGTCACTTCCACCCTTGTAAAAAATTAGTGGTTGAAATTTAACGGTCGAATAAAATTCATCAATCCTTGACGTAGAAACAGTAGAATTGGGTACGTAACATTCACCATAAATTTGTTAATGCCAACTTGTGAAAGGTAGTGTCTTGGACCACCAAACCCCACCCTTTTCCCGTTTTGGGACCAAACCCCCATGGCCCAATTACCTCCGGGACATCTCTCTCTGACTTTCTCTCTCTCTCTCTCTCTCTCTCTCTCCATATACCATATATATATATATATATATACACACACACACATCATGGATGCAATAACGTGATACTGTCAGCTAAAAGAACGGAATGGACGTTCATTAGGGGTGTCTGTCCCGAACACAACATGTTCTCTTAGGGAATGCTGGTCCCAACCTCCCACTACCCGCCCTTCGATGCCAGATATCTATAAAGAAAAGTTGGGTTTGATTCCAACCACAGCATACGTGTCCCAATCAGATAGGCCCATAACATGTTGATCTTGGGTCCTTGATCTTAACAGTTTCCGCACTCAAATTGGTTCTTTTTGAGCTTTGTGATGATGGTCCCAAATTCCACGGACCACATCACCTTACCCAACTGTGGCGAACCCAATTTCATTTCTTTTTCTACTCCCTATATATTATGCAAGACTTCATTTATCTATCTACTTAGTAATTAAGACCTTTTCATGCAATCCACTTTATTTACCCTCTCCCCCAATAATTAATTGCCAATCTTTTGAATTTGTAACCTACTACAACTTTCTATATCATTTTCATGTACACAAATTTACAACGATGTGATGGTTTATCTCATGTAAATTAGACCACCAAATTGATCCTAAAATTATATTTTATATCCATATATTGTTACAAGTCCTTTTCTCTTAAAAATAATTAAAAAAAGCTCAACCAACAATGAAATCTTAATTTTTTTATTAAACTTAATAATAACTAGCGACTACTAATATTTGTGTGTGTATATATTTCTATATTACAAATAAGGATGGTATAATAAAATAAAAAGGTCGATCCAATGGTCAAAAGTTGTTAAAAAAATAATTATGCGATTAAAATGTCTTTTGCTATTTATGATTTAAAATCACTCTATCTAACAGCTACAATTACGATTGCATAATAGTGTCATAGGTACGAGCAATACACTTAATGTGTGTATATATATATGGAGGCAAAATGCACATTAATTTGTTGAAAGTGTGTAATCAGACAATTGTTTGAGGAAAAGATGGATGCCAAGTGTGCTCAGTGTTGCTCTAATGCTTCACTTTAAACTATACATCCCGATCACAAAAAATTTAAATATCAGAACTCGGAAGAATACTACGAAGACCCATGCCTGGAATTGACTCATTGAACTATTAAATAGATGTCCCCCCGAGAAATATATATATATATATATATATATTAAGAAAGAGAGGAGATCCTGCCCTAGTTAACGTTGATCTTGCCCAGTCTCAACTTTTCATTTTATATTCAACTTAGGGAAATGGGTATTAAAAAATAAATTCATCCTTTCTCAATTATTTATATCGTCATGCACGCATATTAGTCCGGTGTTTTATATATATATATATATATATATATATATATATATATAGGTGTGGTAATTAACAATGACATGTGTTGATGATGCCCTTCCATGATGCATTTCTCGGTGCCGAATATTCGCCTATACAATGTCATGTATGAAGCCTTTTTATGGACATACTACAGTGGACCAAGTGCTTGCCAATACGCATTAGTTTTCTGTAAGTGAAGTCAGTAACTGTGAAAGCTGCTTGGTATTCTGGTATGTGGTTTCATGTGACAGACCAGAAAGTACTTGGGTATGACCCACCATATCAGTAATTTTTTTGAGTGGAAACTAAAGTCTTTATTTTTATTTTTATTTTGAATGGTGGAAACGTACTAAAGTCGTTTGATCAACATTATCTGATGGCAATTTAAGACTTTCTTCGTGCTCAACTTTTCCCTAATTTTCTAAGTCCTTCTGTATGTGTATCATGACCTCCCTCCATTGACGGTGACAAAGACATTATTTATGTAATTAATAAGCTAATCTTTCATTTTCTATCTATGTCAAACAGTCCTCATCACTACTCACTAGTCTCGTCAATACCTAATTTAAAGACGAAAAAAAAAGTAAGCCTACTGCAAGGACAACCTCTTGGTAATTAGTGTACAAGTCACCCAACTTAAAATGATCTCACAGTAAAAAATCAGCTTAAAATAAAACTACGTGCGGTAGTCAAATATGAAATTTGATTTGGTCAAATTAAATAGGAAAAAATGGCATGTTAAAGTTTGACTCATCTATGTGATTTATTTTAAATAAATTTGAAGAAATATCACTAACACTCTAATGTAATTTGAACTTATTTTATACGTGAAAAAATTTGATTAAAGTGTCGGTATAAACTCAAACGTTATGGTCTATCAAATAGACCTCAAATCGTATATAGATAACTCTGACACCATGCAAAAAGATTTGTATATCTTTTGGCTTTGTCAAATGACCTATTTAACCTTTAAAATTACATAAAATACTAAAATACCCCCAACTCTCTCCTTTTTCTTCTCTTCTTTCTCCTTCTCTCTCCTCTCTACTAAATTATAATTGAATTGTGAAAATTAATCAACACTTTATATATATATATATATATATATATAGACAATTGCGAATATATATATAATGACAATAAATATATGATCTGCAAATTTTTTTTATGATCTACAAATATATATATATATATATATATATATATATGCGGATTATAAAAATGCTTCAGGTATACCCTTTCAAATTGAGCGTAGAGTGGAGTGGCGAAATGAGATAACATCCACGGAGGAGAATACAGGAAGAGAGGGTCGTGAAGAGAGATCCGACAACGATGAGTGTGACAATGGGACAACAATGACTACAAAAATGATAGAAATTTTTTACGATGGTGCGATCTCAATAGCGATGAATCACTCAATCGATTAATCTGAGGCCTTGCAGAAAGGAATTAGAGGCGAGGCTGAAGGGGATTTCTAGCGGCAAGGGTATGCCATGGTCGGCGAGTTGACCTGAGGTGGTGATCGGGACGATGAAGAGGAGCCTGATGATGGGTCTGTTCGTAGTGGAAACGAAGAAGGAACAAAAATGGTTTCAGTAGTAGTCCACCGGAGCATCTAAACCGAACCACTGGCAAAGTCCACCACCATACCCGAGCTTCACACGAGCTCTATGCTTATAACCGGCACCACCACCTCCAATCGAGCATCATGTATGACCATTCTTACCTCACTGTTCACTGCTAAAGAAAACCCATGAAGCACAAACCAAAGAAGACCCAACTACCGAAATGGGCTGTCATCACCATGCTCCACCCAAAGCCGCAAACCTAGTTCAATCCATGCACTCCATCATACGCGTGCATCATCAAAGTCACATCAAATGCCGCGACTGGAACAGAAAGCATGGGTAGACACAAAAGAAATGAAAAGAGAGAGAGAGAGAAATCTAGCACACTGGCCACCATTGAACCGAAACTCAAACATCCCATTTTAGCTAGCTGAGAAGAGAAGAAAAATGGTTTACAATGGTTAATTTTGAAAGGGTTTAGAGAGGGGGGAATAGAGAGAGAAATGGGTAGTGTGTTAGGGGTAAAATGGTACATAACTTATATTTTTTAATAAAAAACAACATAAAATTGAGGGTATATTAGACATTTAACACTTAAACAAATGGAGCTAGGGGTTGAAATATTGATAAGTGCACAAAACTTGTTATTTTATATCTCAAAATAAATCTTTAATTACTATTTTACTTTATTTAAATGTTCTTATCTTTGCATTTTATGTTTTACAGGGATTGATTTTCAAATAAGAAGAAAAGCAGCAAAAAAGAGCGAAAAAGGATATATATAGCCAAATATGAACATAAGAAGAATTGTATGAGAGATGGTATTTTGTATAATCTACTTCACAAGAGGTCTCAAGTTTAAAACTTTGCAAAAGACTTTTTGCACGGCCATATTTGCGTCCATAATTCAAATTAAAGATATGAAGATCAAATATTAGATATTTAAATTCAAAATTTTGTATTTTGATTTTTGTTTTTTGTATTTTGAATTTTGTTTTTTGTATTTTGAATTTTTGTTTTTAAATTTTGAATTTTGTATTTTAATTTTTTTTCACCTAAACCATTCCCTCTAACTCTATAAATAGGGAGTCTTAGGGGATAGTGCATGGAGTTAAAAATTGTAGAAAAAAATAAAGTGTAGTTGTAAATATATTTTTTTGTATTCATTTTCTTTTTCTTATAAACACAATTCTCAAGAGAGTGATGAAGCCATTATGATGAAATATAAGTAAGTTATTTTATTTTCTTGTCTAATTTTTCCTCCCAAGAGCATTCTTCTACTCTTCTATTTTGAATTTTTATTTTCTAAAATTAGAGGGAGGATTATTCGTGTTTGCCAAATAATAGTAATTCGAAGAATGCCTACCTCTGTTTACCTAGCCAATGTGCATCAGATTAAGTAAAGAAATGTCTCTCTCATATATAAGGGTTAAATTCATAAAACCCCCTTCTTTTACCAAAAATTTTCATAAAACCCCCCTATATTAAAAAACCAATTAATTTGCCCCATCCCATTAGTTTTCCGTTGAAATTAACGGAGAAGCCGCATGTGCATCTCACGTGATCTGTTAAATGGTGTGTAAATGACTAAATTACCCTCGACTCATTTGTTGAAATTAAAAGGACTAAAATACTCTCATAGTAAGGGGGGTTTTATGATAATTTTTTATAGTAAAGGGGGGTTTTATGAGAATTTTTTTATAGTATAGGGGGGTTTTATGATTTTATCCCAATCAAGAAACCCCCTTCTGTTTTTTAATTTTCTCAAATTGCCTATTCGTAAATGGTACATTCGTCATTTACAAATAACCTTTTTTTTATGAAGTTATTGTATTAAATAAAGGAAGGATATTTTGGTAATTTCATTATCAAATTGACGGAGCCGTTTAATTTTGTCCTTATATGAGAGAAATTGATAGTAGATAGGAGTTTTTGAAAATTCAGGAGGTTTTATGAGAATTTTTGATATTAGAGGGGGGTTTTATGAATTTAACGCCATATATAATCAAGTCATTCTTTTTTATTCCATATTTTCCTTTATCTTTTCAAGTTCTAATTGGATTGGTGAAGTGTATTGATTATTAGAGGAAAAACTAGATAAGAATATTAACAAATTTATATATGTGGATTCGTGGTGGTGGATTCCCTTCCCTTGAGATTTATTTTATTATTATAGTTTTATTTATTCATTATAATTCCAAAATAAAAAATATTTTTTAAAAAATATTTTTCATTCCATAAATTAATGTGTGAATTTGAGCTCATTCGAAATCTTACTTGAGAGTGGTTCGACCCTACTTATTACTATACAATTTTTAGTAGAATTTTTGCAGGTTTTATTTTTGTACGAAGGTAGAGAAGTAGCGACAAACATCCACTATTCTACACTCGTTAAATATCACTTATGGTGTGTATGATAGGTATAAGCAAAAATTGTCTCTGTATGTAATCAGTTCAAACTACGAAGGTGTCAGTGATATTTACCTAATAAACTTTGATATATATGAAATTTTAATTGTTTCATTTTCATACAACCTTTTTCAAATAGTTACATGGTTGTCTCAATATTTGTGTATGGTATTAAGAAAAAGAAAAAGCTCAGTCGTGATGAAGTGCACCTCATCATAACTTTTTCTTTAAAAAAAATTTGCAGACTTAGACTAGCAAAAAATTACAAAATCATTTATAATAATAAAAATATAAAAGTGGAGTAACTCTAGCAGTTGAAACTGAAGAAAAGATCTTCTTATTCTAATATATATATATATTACATGTGAATTATTATTAGAGTAGAATGTTATTACTAGAGGTGACCACGGATCGGATTATGCATAATCCTAATCCGATTCGCGGATTATGGATTGGCGAAAATTCAATCCGATCCGATCCTTGACAATCTGCCAATCCGATCCGATCCGTGATTGAATGGATCGGATCGGATTGACGGATTGAGTTAGTACTCCTATTTGAATTTTTTTTTATTTACTTCAAAAATTTTAAGAAAAAAATTGACCAATAAATACAACACTTTTCAAATGAACACAATTGTTAAATAAACAAATATAATATATATTGAGTTTTTAGGTTTACCCATGTAAGTATGTAGCATATTATATTATTATACATATAATTACTATATATATATATATATATATATATATATATTGTCATGGATTGGATTAGATTTTTAACCCTCCAATCCGTAATTCGATATGTGGCTAACATATTCTAATTTTTTAAGCTGCTACCAATTCATTAACTAACGGATTGGATCGGATTTGTTCGGATCAGATTCGCAAATTCGCGGATTTTTTGTGCACCCCTAGCCATTACAAGTACTCAAAAAAGTTTGAAGAATTAGAAGAGAGAGTACATTGACATAAAACCACCTATAAATATTTTATATTCTTTCCAGACAAGTGAAACTTCAACATTAACTTAAAACTGAATATTTACAAGAAGAGAGTCTTGCTTTGGTTGCAAATGTATGGTCACACAAGATGGGAAAGTTTACAAATATAGATTTACTCAAGAAACTCAATTATTTATTCATCTAATAATTTATTTTTACTCAATCATTTTAGGGCATGCATGCATTATAGACTATTGTTTTAAGGGTCATTTTCTGGTTAAGATATTAAATCAATATTTTTATGAAAGCTTTGCATTGATGTCCTTCTCAAGTGGTCCATCACCTAGTATTTTTCCTATGATACTGCCCACACACACACACACACATATACATACACATATATATATATATATGAATTATTAAAATTCCCATCGTTTACCCCTCTGCCAAAAGTGTCAGATGAATTAAAATGGAAAACTTTTGGATCATCCAAGTACTCCTGGATCTAAATGCCACGCTTTATTACAGTGGCTGTTAAAATTGCATTTGTATTGATTCTCATGAAACAATATTTTAAAGTGGGATATTTACGCGCGCACACAAAAAGTCATATATAGCTGTGTTACATTTATTGTCTTTTTATATATGCGGCTTAAAATTATTTCATCTAAACATAAAGTCACGATTTCAAGTATATTATACTCTTGTAGGCACAAATATATCATAATAATGTGTTTAGCATGCATGAATGAAATGAAACTGAAAATATAATGAGAATAAAAATAAATTGAAATGATTATTCTCATTCTATTATTTGATTGCAAATATAAAATGTGGTGAGAATGAAATAAATTTTAAATTAAATTCTCCAAAATACCATTCACAGTGACAAATAAATTAAACCAACAAATATGTTGTGATGGAAGAATGTGACAATATAGATGTAGTCGCAAGGTGGTGATGTAGAGATGGTGGCGGTGGAGGAAGATGGCAATGTAGAGGTGGTGGTGGTAGAGGAATGTGGCGATGTGGAGGTGGCGGTGTGGTGTGGTGGGGGTGGCGGTGGTGCGGTAGGGGTGGTGGCGGTAATGTGGAAGTGGTGGAGTCATGTGGTAAGGGTGGCGATGGAGGAATATGGTGATGGTGCTGTAGGAGTGGTGGTGGCGGTGATGGAGTGGTGTGGTGAGGGTGGTGTTGGAGGAATATGACGATGGTGCGGTAGGGGTGGTGGTGGCGGTGATGTGGAGGTGGTGGCAGTGGTGTGGTGGGGGTGGTGGTGGTGGTGGAGGAATATGGCGATGGTGCGGTAGGGGTGGTGGTGGCGGTGATGTGGAAGTGGTGGTAGTGGTACGGTAGGGGTGGTGGTGGCGGTGGAGGTGGTGATGGAGGTGGAGGTGGTGGCGATGCGATGTGATGATGACGGCGGCGACGGTGGTTGTGTGGTGGAGTAGGAGGGTGGCGATGTGAGGGTGGAGGCGGTGGTGGTAAAGCCTGGTGGTGGTGGTGGAGCCGGTGTGGTGGTGGAAGTGAAGAGTTTTTTGGTCCTATAATTTTTTTTTTAATCTTAGTGCGAATGGAATGCTTATTCTATAAGTTTAACTATGAAATGAATTTTCATTCCTAAAGATAAATTTTTAATTTCAAGGAAATGATCATTCTCACCTTAAAATTTATACTAAATAAATAAATAATTGGAATGAACATTTCATTCATTCTATTTCATTTCTGCGTATGAAATGCAATATATATATATATATATATAGACACCCGGCTTCACTGTACTTGTACATGTCCTGTACATATTCATTCAGTCAAAAATTAAGATGCGCTAGCACAATGAAAGTGTCTCGTGCTATAAAAATAAAATAAAATGAAAGTCTCTCGTAATAATAGAGTTGTCATAAAATATTAAATAAGGGATCATTTTCAGTATAGATAGTTACATTTCATGGTAATATACATGATATACATGTCACCTCTCCTCCCCCTCTCTCTCTCTCTCTCTCTCTCTCTCTCTATCTACACACACACCCCAAATTAAAGCCATCTTCCTCTCTCTTTCGCTTATCACTTTACTTCTACACACTCTCTAACTTCTCCTTTCTACAGACAGGCTCTTCCTTCTTTCTCACTCCTATTTCTTTTCATCTCTAAACTAGGGATGATCATCAGAAACCACCCAGAAGTCACACTCTCATGCTTCTGAATCAGAGGGCGCAAAATCCATCAAAATGGGCCTCTATGACTCTTCAATCTCAGTCGGCAGCAGCAGTGGGAGCTCATCATCATGCGCCGGCAAAACACCGGATCAGATCGACGGTCTCCTCGCCGGAGCCGGGTACGAGGTGCGGTCGTCGGAGCTCTGTCAAGTCGCTCAGCGTCTTGAACGCCTCGAAACGGTCATGGTCAACGCCCCTACAGAAGTCTCCCATCTCGCAAACGACGCTGTTCACTACAACCCTTCGGACCTCGCCTCCTGGGTGGACTCATTGCTCTCCGAACTCAACCGACCCGTACCGGTAACAGTACCATCGGATCTATCGGAATACTCGGATCTCACTTACGTCGACAGCGTGGCGGGACCCACGTTAAATCAGACGGCAGATACAAACGCGTGGACGGAGGACCATCCTCAGCAAAGCCAGGATATTCCGCAACAGTTAACGGTGGTAACGGCGATGGAGGAAGATTCCGGTATTCGGCTCGTACACGTTTTGCTGACTTGTGCGGAGTCAGTCGACCGTGGCGAGTTCTCATTGGCTGGTTCATTGATTGAGGAGATGCAGGGTTTGCTGACACGTGTGAACTCCGGGTGTGGCATCGGCAAAGTGGCCGGTTACTTCATCGACGCACTGAGCTGCCGGCTATATGCGCCGCAAGGGGTCACCGCAATGGGTTCGGCTTTTGAAAATGAGATATTGTATCATCACTTCTACGAAGCTTGTCCCTACTTAAAATTCGCTCATTTCACCGCTAATCAAGCCATCTTGGAAGCATTTGAGGGTCATGAATGTGTCCACGTCATTGACTTCAATTTGATGCACGGTCTACAATGGCCTGCATTGATACAGGCTCTGGCCCTACGTCCCGGTGGGCCCCCATTCCTCCGATTGACCGGCATTGGCCCACCATCACCGGACGGTCGCGATTCGCTTCGGGAAATCGGGCTACGACTGGCGGAGTTAGCCCGGTCCGTCAACGTCCGATTCACGTTTCGCGGTGTAGCGGCCTCACGGCTGGATGACGTGAAGCCGTGGATGTTACAAGTGAACCCAAGAGAAGCGGTGGCTGTGAATTCCATCATGCAGCTACATCGACTACTAGCGTCCCCCGGGTCGTCGATGGACACAGTTCTCAGGTGGATCCGGAACTTGAACCCGAAAATCGTGACGGTTGTTGAGCAAGAAGCAAACCACAACCAAACGGGATTCTTGGAGCGGTTCACAGAAGCTCTGTACTACTATTCAACAATGTTCGACTCTCTTGAGGCTTGTTCGGCTCAGCCAGAGAAGGCCTTAGCGGAGATATATATACAGAGGGAGATATGTAACGTGGTGTGTTGTGAAGGTTTGGGCAGAGTGGAGAGACATGAGCCATTAGCCAAGTGGAGGTCTCGGCTAGGTGGAGCCGGGTTCAGAGCGTTGCACTTGGGTTCAAATGCATTCAAGCAAGCCAGCATGTTGTTGACTCTGTTCTCGGCTGAGGGGTACTGTGTGGAAGAGAATAAAGGGTGTCTGACGCTGGGGTGGCATAGCCGGCCTCTCATTGCGGCTTCGGCTTGGCAAGCCATACCTGACCCAAACCCTCCTCCTCCACTTGGAACTACAACTACTATGATACTAAACCATCATATACGGTACAATAATGTGTAGTAAATGTAAACCTCTCTCTCTCTCTATCTCTCTCTCTCTCTCTCTCCGTAACTGGGTCTGACTGACTCAGTTTTTTCACAGTTTTCTTACCTTCATCTATTCTCATCACGCATCTAAATTTAGTAGTTTTGATAGATTATGTGCTCACACGAACGTCTTTAAAAATTAATTCCAGTACTTACTAGCTAGACTTCTATGATATATATTAATTATGATCTTACACTAAGTGTACATTGACAAGTTAGGAAATGCTCAAGAAATGCAATTGTCCAATTCAAACCCCATTTTTAATGCACTAGACAATGATTTTTCTTGTACGTTTAAGCAACCGAAGCAAAATTTCTAGAGTCATCAAGGGTAATATATACAGGACATGCATTATTTATAGACTTTGGAAAAACATTTGGCAAGCTAGCTAGGATCGGAATAAATAATGTGGAATTCAGATTTATGATGATGAAATTAATATGCATGTTGAAGAAGAGACGATTCACTAGCTAGCATTGTCATTAACCATATATATATATAGTTAATCATTGTCATTCCCTTCTTGTAAGTCCAATAAATTAATTGATATATATATATATATATTTGGAAGAGATCAATGAAGTGTGTCTTTTATTGGTGGTAAATTGTGATTGATTTACAAGGCCGGTTTAATGAGTAAACTTTGTGTTACAGACAACAAAGCATGCCGGCAAGTATGGGATTTGAGTAGAGGTCGAACTTTTGATAGGAGGTTACTTTTTTATTACTATTATCTATTTGTTTATTATTATCTTACAAAAATACTCACAAACCCAACTTTGTCAAAAAATTTATAATAAGTTGGATCAAGAATAGTGATAGGGTATATGGCTTGACTTTTAACTACAATTCTTGGTGCATGCAAAAATGTAAAATAAAACAATATAAGCATAATAACAAGTTAAAGGAAGAATGTTTCGAACTGCTAATTTATAAAGTAAAAAGTATTATATTTATTTTACTTGAATATATATATATATATATATATATATATATATATATATATATAAAAGAGTAGGCTGGTCAATGCCAAATGGTAGGCTTGAGTTGGTTATGGTGCATATGTATAATGATAATCACCTTCAACTTTACCTATTGATTATGGTCCTACTGATATATATAGGTTAGGTAATTAATCGCTTTACTTTACTAAATATGGAATTCCTTCAGTAATAGAATTCCCACTTGTCTGTTGAGGTTTAAGAAGTGCTACATAAATATATATATATGTGACGAAACATATGGAATATATAATATATAATATATATTCACCCACTCGATCTTAAGCATTAATTCCGTTTCATGAAGAAACACATGATTAAGACACCCAGCCTAATGGCTTAGAGGTCCACTGTACTGGAAGTTTTATTATTAATGAATGTGTGAACATATATAATGTTACTGTGTTCGATATATAGAATAACTTGGTGTTACAAGTTGTAGGTTTTAACTAACATTTCACCAATTTGTACGTCATTCATTTTAAGGCATAACTAAACTAAAACTAGCTAGCATTAATTGGGATTAGATCAAAATAAAGATGATTCCAAAATAATGAATGAAATACTATCAATATTGTCATCTCGATCATGTAGTATTATTCTCATGGTGACAGTTGGTGATCATATATATATATATATATATATATATATATGCATGTTTCAATTACGTACTAATATAGTTTCTGCTATATATTTTCCATTATAAGCATGCATGCTTTAATTAATTACTAATATAGTTTTCTGCTATCTATCATTGTCATAGATCACGGCCAAAATTAGCTAGGGTTGGTTGTTGCAGTGATTTTAACGCTCCTTCAAGCAAATTAAACCCTTTTGCTTTTTAAGGATCACATTTTGATCAGAGTGCTTCAACTCTTTTAATCATGGACGGACCATATTATTAAAGCATAGGTGGTTAGGAAACCAAGATGAGCAAATATACAGGGCTTGTAGAGTCATATCACTTAAATTTGAAACCACATGCAAAATAAATAGATTACAAATTGTCAATGGACACACAGTCTCACACACACACACACACTGATGGCATACTTCAAAATTATTAGTGCTAATAATGATGTGTATATATTTTGGGTGGTAATGAGTTTGTGTTAAGCAGAAGGGACACATCGATGTGATAATGGGCGGGCAGCAGGAAAAGGTAGTCACATGCATATATGAGGGGTCTGTCCACCTGCATATATCTCTGTGACTATCCATTATCTGTTTCTCCTCATCGATCACACTTCAACCTATCTATGCACTTTACGAGATTGCCAACTAGCTGCACTACTGATAGATTCAGCTTCACTATATATATATATATATTGAAATTCTCATGCTCTAGCTGATAAATATATTATTCAATGAATTAAAAGGAATTTGAAATATATATATATATATATATGATGAAGCAGAAATTTATCCTAAATTGGTTAAACGTCAAGTTGTAAAAAGACAAGAGTAGGATAGTCGAAAGAACACCAGCGTGGAGCCGTCCGACTGTACTCCGACAATCAAATCAGATATGAAAAAGACTTATTCAAGCTAAAACACACTTTAGGAGATATTAATTACGTACCTTCATATATGAAATCGCATCTATATTTATAACGACAACACGAAAAGGTGTCCTAATTAAAGTTTGACTCTTCAATTCTCTAGACAAGAAGATAAAAATATTCTAATCAAAATGAGCAATGCTACATGTCATGAAAATATTTCATGAATTTTTATCTTGAATGATGTGGCAATTAAATGGTGAGTTAGTATTGGTGGGATTCCCCCATACACGGAATGTCAATGGTATTATCACTTGCCACATCATTCATGAAGACAATTCATGATAAAATTTCATGACGTTTAGCATTTCCCAATCAAAATATACCTTTTTTTCACGTCACCTTACTTTTAACTTTCACATCATTTTATAATTAGAGTAAAATACTTTGTCAATACATATCACTGGAAGCTGACGGAGGTTAGCGGAGGAGCTGAAGGAGAGGCAGACGCAGAGGGATGGGACAGAAAAAGGTGGACCCACGAAACGGGACTGTGGGCTTCTTAAGATTTTCAACGGATTGATTCACGTGTGGGCGTTCCCGTAACACCTGACCAAAGAGTGGCCCACAATGTGTCAGAGGGCCGGACCACTACCTTATGGGCCTTACTTACCCGAACCTATAGGTAACGCCCCCATATCATGATCATGTGTCTATTCTCTCTCTCATGTCGACAGCCATACAACGTGTTAACAAATCTCTCTCTCTCTCTCTCTCTCCAGTAAAAATAGTTAGGAGTCACTTGGCTATTTTTGTTCGCGGGTAAATGCATACTAATTAAGCCATTGTGTAACATGACATATTCAAGTAATACTAGGTGGGTGACAATTCCGACGATACGAATGAGAATCTTAAAAATTTCTAGTAAAATGAGGTTAAAAAAGTACGGACAAGGGTATGATACGACACAGACATGACAATGCAAATTTTTTTTTAAAAATAAGACATGAATATGACGAAGATACGACTATAAAATAATAATAATAATATAATATATTAATATATATTAATTATTCAACGAAAAAGATTATATTACAGAAATACTTTAATTTATCATCAAGCAATTAAAAATCAAACAAACTTATAAACAAAAATAGACAAATAGATTAAAATATATTAAAAAATCAGACTTATTTAGTCTTCTACATATATTTAGCTTAAATTTTGGGAAGCGATATTCATACTCCCATTTTCTACAATTGCACTCCACTTACCTTTTTCTTTTAAAAAAAATGATAAGAATGTCCTTAAATTAATTGATACATCATCCTTTATTTATAATACCACAATTATCCTTTATACTATAAAGTTAAACTCTTTTTTACCTTCTTTAATTTTTTTTTTTTTTTTGGGTTTTATAAAAAAAGTTAACTTTTTTTTTTTACCTTTTTTACTTTCTTATCTATTTTTATTTTTTTTTAATATCGTCAAAAGAGATAACTTGTTCATAATTTTTTTTTTTTTTTTTGTATTCTCAAAATGGATAATTTATTCAACAAAAATAAAATAATTTTTGGTTTCTTCCAATAGAGATAATTTCTTTTTTTTGAACCTATCAAAAGATATAATTTATTCAATAACGATAAATATATTTTTTTGGTTACTCTCAATGTAGATATTTTATTCAACAAGAATAAAAAAAAAAAAAAAAATTGGGTCGTGTCAAGAGAGAATTTATTTAACATGGATAACTATTTTTTGAGTATTTTTTAATTTTTAATTCTTATCAAAAGAAATAATTTATTTAACAGAGATTTTTAGATTATTTTTTTTCGGGTATTTTTTTGGATCCAATCAAAAGAAACCAAAAACATTAAAGATAAGAAACAAAGAGGAGTCTGAAAAGGTAGTTTAGTATTTTAAAAAAAAGTTAATCATTCACATGTGAAGTAAATGTTAGAAGTGACATTTCTCCTAAGATGAGAATGCAAACGTAGAAAATGGAAGTGCGAATATTGTCTCTCTAAATTTTTAATCATAACTTAGTTGTATATAATTTTCTTTCAAAATATTTGAATATACATTAATGTTACGAAGTGTCCGACACGTGTTCGAGAAGTGTCTTAAAAAAAATATATCAAAATATTCTACAAAATGTTTGACACATATCCGAATAATATCTAATACAATATCCAAGTGTCCAACAAAAGTATATCACCAAGAAATGTCTTTACTTTGCACGTGAGGTGAAAAAAGAAAAGTAAGAAAAAGGACGTCCAATTCGGTTACGTTGGCTTATAGTTTTCAAGAGATTCACTTACTGTTCCCCTACGATTTGGCAGATACTACTATGATCTGATCTGTGGTCACCTCTGATTACTTTCATGTGGACCACCAGTAGGACAGCTTCAACATTTACTTGGCTGTCCAATGTCCAATGTCAAAGTAACAACACTTTTCATAAACAATTTACAGTTGTGAAAAACATATATATATATATATATATATCTTAAGACAACAGTATAATGACTTTTAAATTATAGCCTTTTTTGATAAACAAAGTGTATCCTAAACTTTGTGCATCCTAACCTAAAGATTTAGTGAAGATTCTGGCTAGGTAGAATTATATATGTTTACTGTATTGGATATATATATATATATATATAGTTGAAACAGAAAGAAATAACTTTAATTTTGTATTTTGCCAAAGAAATTAAGTGCAATCCAGCTTCAGGAAGATCTACACACTAAAAAGGATCTATATATATTGATGTGCATCTAAAAATTCTACCACTCAAAAAGTTCTCCTGTTATAAAAACACACTAAAGGGCAAAGACTTGTCTGAAAATTTCATGATGTATGCATCATTTCTAGCTCTACAATATGGATACAGATTCATGTACAAATCTCACCCCCAATTTCTTCCTTCGTTCTTGCCATGTTCCTTTTATTCTCTCTCTAACAATAGAACATCACATTCTTCACCTTCTCTTTCAATGCTGGTAGGGGGCGGACACATGCTTTATTCATTGTGCGACTGCTATGCACTGAGACATTCTCATGCACGTCTGGTTCCATGTAGAATCGAGCTCGGTAGGCTGCCAGATGAGCATAATATGCAGGTGGCACTACATATATATACATACATACATATATATAGAAGATAAGTATTAGTGAAATGCCAATCTGCTTGTATATATGATTTATTGATTTGGGATACCAAATGCCCCTTGCTTGTCAAAATGTATCTCCAAATTAAAAATGTAACAATAAAAGCACATATACAGAATTAAAAATGACTGGTGAACAGAATTAATTTTGTAATTTATTTGTAGAAATGTAAATTAGGATTAAATAGAACAGTATTGATGGGAATACACATAAAAGACAGCATGCAATCCACATGATTAAACACAAACTGCAACAAAGATTTTAACATGTGCATACTACAAATATACGTACAACAGATGATTCAAAAGCTTACCTACAGAAACAGATCGAGTGCACCGAGCATACCTGGGAACCATATCAATAACCAAATTAATCACTGCAAAATTAGAATATGTGCCAAGAGTAAGGAGAGAGTAAATTTCTTACGTATAGCAGAGGTTGTTTGTCAGAGACTGGATCTCATCTGCGGTAAAATTGTTCTCATCCCAGAGAACATGATAATGAGCTGGTCGACTAGTCCCCTGCAAAATGTCAATTCCAACATATACTAATGTTTGATATGCTAGGCATTTGTACCAAACCATGAAGACATGCTTGAAACTTGTTTGAAGTTCTGTTACAAAGTTTACTTCATTTTTAATCTAATATATGAAACTTGTGAATGTTGGGAAAAGGGCTTGTTGAGTTGCATCTGTAACTTGTGAATACTGTGAAGTATATACTAATAATTTGACATGCTAGGCCTTTACACCAAACGTGAAATAATGATTGGCGTTAAGCATTACATCGAACCATCTTCATATGCTCAAAACTTCTTTGTAGTTATGTTACGAAGTGTAATTTTTTTTTGTCTAGTGGCATATTCTTAACTTGCAAATACCTTAATGCTTCATTTGGTAGGAGGGACGGAAAAAATGGATGGAAGGGAGAGGGGGAGGGATGAATGAGGCATCCCTAAGGAAGGGATGGTGTCTTTACCTCACTTTTTGTTTGGTTGGATGGAAGAGAAAATGGAAAGGATGGACAATGTGACACCTTGTTTTGTTTGGTTGGATGGAAGAGAAAATGGAAAGGATGGACAATGTGACACCTTGTTTTGTTTGGTTGGAAGGAAGGGAAGGAGACATTTTATATTTTGTAGATGATTGAAGGCCAAAAATGGTATTTTATATTCATAGATTAGTTTTTTTAATCCCTCTCTCCTCTCTTCCGCCCAATTTTGGGCAGATGAAAAAACTTGAGTCAGGAGGGATGCTTGCTTTCTTCCAATTCTATCCCTTCTCTCTTCCATCCTTCCTCAATCCTTCCTTCCAACAAAACATAGCATAAAGGATAAACTTCAAGCCTTGAAAATATTAGTTAATTTTTACGTACTTTGTGAGTGTACTAAGAATAAGATTGACGCTATACCTGGATTCCTGCATGACTGCATAGATAAAAGTCAAACTCAGTAGGATGACAAATTTCAGAATCCACCACAGTGCCTGCATTGGAAAACGTCAAACTCATAACACACATTTATTCAAGAGTAGTGATTGCATGACCAAAGGAGAAAACTAGCTACCTAGCTAGCTTGCTCAAATAATTTCTCTAGAGCCCTGGCACAAAGCGTTTAAGCGCTTAACTAATTTGTCTCTTCTATGTATCGGACTAGCCTGAACTTCATTGATTGGCTGTCTAGCTCCTTGACAAGGAATTCCTTTTCCTTTAGTCATTTAGGAAGCAAATTTCAGCAGTTACCACAAGCAAAAAATTATTACCAGGTAAGATATTCCCACTCTTGTCAATGCTGCTTCTGTCACTGTGGTTGCTTGCAAAGAGTCGAGTGTGGTGGCGCTTTTGGACGATTATGAATGTTACTGGAGGTTGGTAACTAGGTTCCAGTGATGCACAAGCCTAGACACAACCAGAATATAAGCTCTTGGAAATCATGATTGATAAATGCTCTCAGTTTAATCAGGTGTCAACTAACCTTTCGAATTGCATCCAGTTCATATAGTAGAACCTGGTAGAATTGCCCATCACTGACACCATCCCTACAGGGACAACAAATGACTTCAGGAGGAAAATGGAGCATCTTTGCAAATTCTTGATCCTTTCTAACCCCTGTGCTATCTTGATAATACGATATATTATCTTTTTAACTCTAACATCCCAGATTCCCAACCACAACTAAGAAAATAAATGAACAAGTGCAGGAAGGAACTCCTAACGTAAAGTCAAATTAGAGTACCTGTAAAATATTATTCTCAGAGGTCTTTGTCCAGTGGCTTTCTTGAAGGATAGTAAAAGCTCTCTGCAGTTGTAAACCTCCAATGATCATGTTGGATCATCAAAAAAGATGTGATGATATATACACAGACCACTTGTTTATCTACTTATATGCACTATTAAATTAACAAGATGGCCTATATATATATAGTTATAGACAGTAATCTCTAGCAACACACATTTCCAATTAAGAAAGCATTTCTGTGAGAAAGTGTTTTACTTGGAAGGAAATATTCTCCTACACAAGCGAAGGGCATTCTTGGAAGACTTCAGCTCAACCAAGGAGTCCAGAGGTATTGAAAATAAATTCATTCCATAATTAAAATGAATCAACAGACTTGTTATAATACCTTTGATATCTCAAACACCCAGCTAAGACTATTTCAAAAACTTTGCGCACTATCAGCTGTTTCTTATTCAAGTACTAGAGTACTTCACTTCTCATCACTAGACATAATGAAGTTAAAAAAGAAATGAACACAAAACCAAATTCATGCAAAATTTGGAAGGTGTCTTAGCTATGTACCTAATCATTCCTCCAGTAACTGTGCCCTGTTGAGGATCTTGCCAGGTTTTGAACAAATCATGAATGAGTTCCTGTCGGTGAGGTTGAGCACATACCAAACCAGCATACTTCGTAACTTCTGGCCAATCTTGAGAGGCTACAACCTGACAAAAGTAGTCACTAAGGCTCAAACCCAGAATTAATTAGTAGCTCTCAAGTAACACAGGCTTTAGTTTTCTTACAGCAGCAATCGATGGACTACAGTCCTCTCCAGTCTCTGGATGAGTCACATCAGCTCCAAAGATTATTGTTGGAATGTCACTTACCAAAGGAATTCGCCAACGTAAGGCATCTAAAAGAACAGTATTTCTTCCTCCCATCTGAAGAAGAACCACAAATTCAAGCTTAGATAGATTGAACGAAAGGAATAATATACTCTCATGAGAAGTAAAAACGATAACAATTTATTTTTAAACATACCTTGACATTGATTTTAAGTGACACATTTGACAGGTATTGTCTGCTAATCTTAAAGACGTGCTTTGTAAGACAGCATTGAGAAATCAACCCCAGATCTGTCTCACACATTCGTTTCAGATCACCTGAATAGGGAGTAGCATGTTGTATATAATAAGTAGACTGCATAGAGTACTGCATGATCAACTCTAAATGAAGTTCCACGGTTTCTTTCATATGAAACATCGAAGCGAATAAAATGAACAATTGGCAGCTTTTAGATGCAAATATATTGCAGTTTTTTAAGTAGAAAAAAATTTGCAGTAGAATTTTTTAATTAATTTTTCTTACACCAAAGTAATTTATTGTAAATTATTTAATGATATTAGATGTGCGAGAAAGTGAGGATGCAGAGAAGTAACCACAGAAATGCGAAACCAATCATATTATTCAGATGTATGTGCAATGCCCAACATACTACATATAATCATCCTGAGTAGATTTCAGTAGTAACATATATACACATACCATACAAAGATCCGTTGTTGTCTGGAAGAATGGCAATAAGTAGCTCCAATTCTTTCCCTCCAAGTTTGTTTGCAGCAGCATTATACACATATCTCAAAGCCTTCTTTACCAGTTCTGGTCTAGCAGAATAGATTGGAATTACAGGCTCGCAGTTGAATTCCTTAATTCAAATATCAACATTACATTATCAGCATCTTTCTATAGCTTAGAAAACCATGTGGACAATCAAAGCAATGTTACAATAGTTCCACCAGGACATAATGATGACCGTGAAACTGACAAAAAGTTAGTCAAAACCTTCTGCAGTTTGAGATTAGGAGAGTTTACCATTCCAGAGACTCGACACATCTGGACTAACTGATGACAAAAGTCACGAGCTGTGCCGTCTTGGACATTTCGCGAGAAGTTGATACAAGCCCAGTAATTTACAGAGCTCCCATTTACCACTTTCTGCATTATGACAAGAAGATTTATTTTTCTTAGATACAAATAACTTGCACCTACTACTTAAGATGTCAACTAGTTGTGAAATTTTAAGATATTCCATAAACAGATATTATACTACCTTATTCATCATATTCCACTGACCAAGTTGAGGTAAATATTCCTTTTCTTTTCCACTATCATGGTATTTCAGCTATTGGAAACAAAATAAATTAACAAAATATTAGTATGAGTAAGGATGAATGACATGAGAAGAAAGAAAAAGAAACTTAATCATTACCCATGGGGCTGGAAGAACCCGAGCATCAACTGATGCAAGCTTGTCATCTACAGTGATGCCAAACTCCTTTGCATAGGGATCTTGATTATATGTATTCTCGTGAATCGTCTGATGAGATATGAGAAAACTTTTAGTCTGACGGCCATCTGTATTCTGCTTTAATATCTAACACCTTTTTTGAGTTATGAATATTGATTATATACTGTTTACAGCTAAAGTAGGATTTATTTCCCTGAGTTGAAAACCTTGAATGAAGCATAAAGTCATGAAGGGTATTGAGATAAGAAAGATTCCTAAGGTTCTAGTAATATCAAGCAGTCATGTAATATGAAGTGTTTTAGATTTAATTATAAAGCTTCAACTTTCAGAAACTTAATTTATCAAAGAAGCAGCAACAATCCAATAATTGAACATGCAAACCTGCAAAATGTCCATTTCCTGTTCACGGGGTCTTTGGCAGGAAAATTTTAACAAGGAAGTTATCTGCTTTTCATTCAGCCTTTTTGTGTATCTCTGTCCCTCAACTATCTTGCAGGCCTGAATATTATTTGAAGCCTCATAAAATTGGTAAAACAAACACAATTTCTGCATACACAAGGCTGACATACTGATCAGAGCTTTACCTCCATCGGTAAATAATTCACTTTCCTTTGATTTCCTACTTGGAGGCAAGGTAGATGGGAATGTTGAATGGTAAATCCATACATCTCTTGGAAATACTCAATAACTGATTTCATGTTCTTTTCCTCATCAACTGGAAAACTGTACGAAGGAGAATTAAGCAAAACATAACTAGCATGGGAAAAAAAATTGAACCAAGAATAACAAAACCAAGGCCAAATGCAAGATACGTACACTAGTTCCCTCGTTGGCTGTGATGTCAACCCTGAAATCCGGTATTTCCTTCGCATATTTCCCCTGTGTGTAACTTCAACTTTGACACCTCTCAGGGCTTTTTTAACCTGCTCAACATTGACAGAACTTTTGATTAGGCATTATTGACTAATAGCTTTTTACTTTCATCTGCAGATATATAAATGAAGCTAAGAGATCGACCGTCCAAAATGTTCTAGATACCATCAATTCAATTGTTTGTAGGGGAAAACTAATAGGTTTTGGATTAGTTTTGCTCTGGTTGATACATTGGTCTTTAGACCTAGCCAATGGTCCAGATGTGTCCTATAAACTGTAAAAAATGTTACTCTATATATAGAAGCATAACTTGGTTTAGATGTATCAGTAGCATTATAAAAGCAATTGCAATCAAACAAGAAAATGAGTTCTCCATTAACATTTAAAATGTGGGAATGCAGTTTTAAGATTAATCACATTAACTCAGCTTCCTGAATCTCACTAGCTAACAAGTTATCAAATCAGCTCACCAGTTGCAGGCCCATTAATCAGGTCAAATGGCAAGTAAAAAGGAAACAAAATCCTCCAATTTAGAAACTGAGTCATCAACGTATCAACTAGTATAACGAACTGGTGTGATTGTCCACTGTGATCTCAAAACCCACACTTTAATTTTACTATGTCTGTGACTGTTTGAGTATTGGTTTTGCAGACCAATCAAATTTTGATTCAGTATTGTTATTACACAAAGTGCTGCTCTTAGACCCCACCCACGTCTCCAAGTTGTCAGTCCAATTGCACGAAGAAGTTGCAAAAACTAAATACATAATCATCAGGACACCATCAGCACCATCATCATAATCATCCAGGACTCTATCGACAATACCTCAAGTCAATTATGTAGGACTTGTTTCCTCAATTTATTACATAGATGTACATGTGTATGACTGTGTGTTTATAAAATAGAACCTATCGCAAAGAAAACTGAATGAAATGAAGAATAATACAACTCGGTATTTAAATTGTAGAATAGTATACCTTAATACGATCTGCATCCGACAGTGGTCTTGAACATACATCTTTATCCAAAATTTGAGCAACAAAATCAATAACAGGGAGTGGTTCGATAAATGCAGTCGATGACATGTCTGAACAGCAAGGAAAAAAAAGAGAAGTGTCCTCTTATATTTTAAGAATTGAGCATGTAATACCATTTTACAGAAGACAAAAAAAATATATATAGATGAAGTAGAAGATTGATCCCCACCGATATTCAGTGACAATCCCATCTGTGTAGGTCTTATACTCTGGTAGAAGCCACGCCACGATTGTATGCCGTTACCCAGTCGCTGTGGCTGCTTAATTTTAGGAGAATAGAAGAATCTCCCAACTGATAAATACCTAGACTTATCCAGATTGAAGGATGGGAAACAATTTAAAATCCAAAAAATAAAAGCCTCAACTTAAGCACAACAAATGGCAATAATGCAAAGAAATGAAACCATGGAATGTGCACCTTTGTGCTGCAAGTTCACTCAACACAATATCCATGATCTTAAGTGCTTCTTGAGGAGTATCAACTTGTTTCCCGGAAAGAAGTTCACGTAATTGAAGCATATTAGCATGTGCTACAAAATTGATTGTCACTTTAAATTCCCGTTTCCTGACATAATTAGTTGAAACTTGATTAAACACAAAAGTCCCAGAGAGTAAACAATAATCTTAAGACAGCATGAAACAAGATTTTATAGAGCACATTTGACAGCATACTTTGTGATTCCATTCCACTCATTGACACTGTCCAAAGTTACAGAGAATTCTTTTGTGGTAAAAGGCAGAACTCCAGCTGTGTAAAGGGCTCTTCTACCATCATAAACAGGAAGCATCATCCCCAAGTCACTATCTCTATAAAGTTTCACCAACTGGCTCATGATAGCTTTGTTCATTTTAGTGGAAGTAACATCCGGGGTTATTGTAACCTGAACCAAAAAAATGATAAATAATAAGTAATTAAAAGATGAACAATAAAATGTACATGAATAGAAAAGCAATAGTTATAAGCTCAATCATTGAAAAGGGAGGGAAGAAAAATATCCAGTGTCAAGACACATAACCAGCTTACACTATACTGAGTTAGGTGCTCCTCTGATATCTTTGCAAGAAAATGATTGGCTTTCACCATGCACTTGGTACCCAATTGGCCATAGCCAGGCCTGGGGTGGAACATGAGACTTTTGTTTGAAGAAGCCGGAAGCCCAACATTGAGCTCAGGCTTTGTATCCTGCAACCTTCCCACGTTTGTCCCTTTCCCTCTTCTCCTGCCCTTTCTCCTTCCATCACTCTTTTTTGCAACTTCTGAGATATCCCAGTAACCAATTGACATTTGTGATTCTGAATGCTGATTCATGGAGTCCCGAAGAGGTTTCCTTGAGATCGTATGCTTCTGTTCAGGGTCTTTTTTCTGCCAGTGAGGCATTTTTGTAGGTCAAGGTGTGGCCTTCCTACAAGTCATTCAAGTAACTTTTAGCAGGACTTCAAGACATTTTAAGTGATAGTGTAAAAGTATATGCATTATGGGTGTGTGTGTGTGTGTACACACACATAAAGAGAGAGAGAGAGAGAGAACCAACAAGAGAAGAGTGATGGCTCATGACAATGTTATAGCTTCAATGGGAGTGTTGAAAGGAGATGTCATGACATTTTTTCTTTTGTACTTCGAGAATATTAGATGATATAGGCTATGGGATGAAAAGCAGCAAAAAGAATAGGAGAGAATCAAATCTCAATAGTAGTTTTCCTTTTCAGTGTTGTTATTCTCCGAAAAGTTTAAGCAGAAGGTAAGAGACGTGCAGACATGCCAATAGGGTCGGACACAGGAATTCTCTTTTTTCACTCTATTCTATTACATGTTATTTTATCTCTTATATCAGTTTTTATAGTATACAATATTAGAATAAATTCATTCATCAAATATTCTTACCAGTGGATTATGTTGTGTGTTTGATATGGACACCTCAATCATTTAAAAGAATCCATGTAACATAGGAAATTCCGCTGATATATCCATTATTGTAAACCAAAAACATATGGTATAATATAAGGATGACAAGAAGCAGAACAGAATCAGAAATTTTCATTTTGAATTCTAAGTTCTGGATAAGCAAGATGGTGAATGAGATGTTTAAATCTCGTGATTTTCAGGACTACTGCAAAAATGAAGAAGCATGAATTTGTCTATAGTGAGTAGACATTACCTATTGTTTTTTAATCCTAACCAACTCAATCTCCTATGGGGATTATCAATAGGGATGACCATATGTCAGGGGGCCTGTCCCTTTTATCATTTTGCTGGTTAAACCCACTGAAGTATTGAGGCCCGTGTGGAGTTGTTGAACTGCTGGATCTTCCCAACTTCTCAGCACTTGGGCAGGGCAGCGCAGCTTTGTAGGATAAGCAATAACCCTTTTCAGCTTCATATAGGGAGGGGGCTTTGACTCATTCCAAAGGTCAGCTACTGAAGACATAACAGAACTAGACAAGACAATAAATTGGGAAATCAACCCCTAAAGCAAAACCGTTAGGCTTAAGAGTGGCATTGTAAATTGGTTCAAGCAGAACCATGCCAGCATCTAATGTTTCCATAGCCTTTCGTGACCATGCAGTAGTACTGGTTCATAATTAATGTGGTAGTCTACACTTGTTCTTTGTTCACCAAAAGCTGGACACTATGCTTCAGCTTTGCTTTACTTCCTACACGTCAGTGGTAGAAAGCACTGAATATTGTATGACAATAGGTAGTTAGTCCAAGTGGTATCACCTCTTCCTTCCAATTCCAAATGAAATGTTGAGAGTTGAGTCTCCAATTGGACAATACATAAATGTGTGTGTGTGATATGGAGAAAATGAAAGAAGAAAAAAATTGGGATGATAACAAGATTTGAAGCACAATCAGGTGTTTCGTTCTTTTCAGATTGGATGATATATATCTGGATCCTCTGCAAACTTTACCATTTGGTTCCTTTCAGACTAGGGATTTGGACAGTCCGGTCCTTGTCAGGCAGATCTAGGCCATATTTTAATCACTGGCTAAGATGGTTGACTAATGGTCCATATCTTGTGTAAAACGGTCAAAGGTGAATCAGGACCCAAGTTGAAGGTAAAACCAAAGAAACTAGGCTACTTCAAAGTAACAATTAATATAACCAACAGAAAAAATAAGAAAAGCTACTACAGTAAATTCATTTGACGATAGGTTAATAAAGTCTCTAGATGTCTGGATGAGGATGCCCATTAGTTTGGAAGGCCTTTTCAAGGGTCCGAAGATCAAAAACTAGTGCTGGGATTTGGGCTCTTAATACACACAAACCCTAACACATACTAGTAGTCGAGTTAAAAGGCAAAGACAGGTCAATTAAACCCTAACCTTGATATCCTACTTGCAAATAAATAATGTATCACTATCCTGGTTATGTTATGGATAATCATCCAATCTCGCCTTGCAAACATCCCGAGAAGAAAATAACAATACAAGGCAATGGACAAATTTTTAGTACAAACACAACAGTATTTGAATTAAATCCTACTTGAAAAATGTCAGTCTCTCTCTCACTCTGTCTACATATATATATATATATATATATATATATATATATATATATAATATAATCCAAACTGTCTGTAGGACAGTTCTGTTCTGTACTCTTGTGGGCTGTGGCTTTGGGCAGCCCAGCCCCTCGCAAGGCTAAAACAAGCAATTATCCCATTGACCAATAAAGGGAAATTGGGTGAAAACGACGAAACACTGCTAGCTTTCTTCTATGAACGGCGTGCATATATGTATTTACATAGTTACATACATACACCAATTCTGCAATACAAATTATACAACTACTGTAGCTGTAGGGTACCGCTACCATAATAAGTAGAAGTTGCTACTGTTTATTAGACAGACGTCTCTCATTTGTAAAGGCTGTAACCAGACGACTCCTCCTCATTCACACCCTTTCGTATCACACTTTTCACGGAACAACTATAATGCCGTTCTACTATGTATAAAAATTACCTAATTCAAGAGTTAAAAAAAAAACTGAATTTGTAAGATCCAATCAATATGTTAGATGACAAGTATACCAAATATAAATTCATCTACTTATATTATTACAATTTATATTAACTTTACAAAATGTTGTATAATTGTAAAGAGAAAGTAAATTAAAGTGAGAAACCCACGAGTTAAAAAAGAGTGGAAATAGTTGAGAGAAAATGTATAATAATATGACAAATCCTCAATTACTTTAACTTTTACTATTTTCATCTTTCATCTATTTTAAACGGTATGCCTGCTCAGGGAAAAAAATTGTATGGTCAGAGAAAAAGAAATTATTAATCAAAAAAAATGAAATAACGAAAGTAGTATAGATTTTATAATTATCTCAGAAACAAGAAGGTAAATTTGTTTTCTGTATAATATTGATGGATGCACCAATGACCTGGATCTAATATTACGAGTCATTTAAGAGGCCTAATTATTTTATGAAGTTGGTTTCCTAAAATGGAGCACCGGAAATTAGAACGCTTTTCAAAATAAAATACTTTCTTGACGGACAAAAAGAGTTAATTAATATTTATTAAGTAGAAAACTATAATGTAATACAGTATATGTGGGACAAAAATGTAGTGTAGTAGTAGAAAGTTCGTCACATATTTTAAAATAGTAAGAGTCAATCCTACAACAACATGGCTATGGGCACAATTAGTTTCAAATGATGCCAACACAGCAGTATAAGTAAGAGAGCACCATGGTCAAGCATGAACAAAATCCATGAGACACACAAAACAGAAAATTCCGAAAACGAAAGCCAAACATGAACAAAAAGGAAAGCCTATACTAGCACAACCCAAATAAAAACACTAGCTAGCACCCAAAAGTCATATTCTCACAAGTAACCACAGAGAAGACCCTTACTTACTTAGTTACTTACACACCCTCTCTCTCTCTCTCTAAAACTCTATATAATGACAACTACCCATCACGTGTAACAGTGCGAGTCAATAAATGCAACGACGACAGAAATAAAGAATATCTGTAATTCTCCTCTGTACAAGATATGGTTGAGAGCGAAACGCCAAGGACTAAACTACGGCAACCGCAATGATGAGATATGTAGATTTAGAGAGAGAAGGAAAGCAGTTTTAGAAAGAGAAAGAAGATAAATTGCTTCGAAGAAAGTCTGAAACACAGCCGACACCATGCTGAAAAACTACAGTTTTGAGGTCTAGAGAGAACAAACCTTGCGATTTACTCTTTCTATTATTCGCTACCCGATCATTTAACACACTGCTCGGGCCTTCAATGCACACCCTCGATCCCCTTCCATTAACTGAAACTTCGGCTTACCTACTCGCAGACTCTCTGCTATCAACACTGTATGTATACTGACATTAATATATACTTTAAACCTATATATATATATATGTGTGTGTGTGTGCAAGAACTGCTAGGATGGAAGGCTATATTCGGCAGATCTCGACTGTAAAGCGGCTTAGAAACAGAATCAGAAGATCTGAAGCTGAGATCGTGCCACGTGTGAGGTAATTCATTGGATTTCTCTACGAAATAATTTGGTTATTATGCATATATATATATATATACACACACGCACACATAAATTACACAAAGTCAAATACACACACACACACATATATATATGCTTATATAATTAATTTGGATAGGTATTT
Organism: Cornus controversa; assembly: GCA_026545225.1. NCBI lineage: Eukaryota > Viridiplantae > Streptophyta > Magnoliopsida > Cornales > Cornaceae > Cornus > Cornus controversa. The sequence continues at coordinate 60,916,317 of CM048851.1, read as the reverse complement.
AACAAATTGAAGCAATAAACTGTGAGATGCATGTAAGAGTATGAGAGTTAAAAGAGAAGATCTAAAGGAGATAGGGATTAGCTTTCGAAGATCTATATATAGTGGCATGAAGTATGGAAGTATGGAAGTCTGAATGGTTTTGACTTTGAACATTTTAGAAAGTTAAAGCACTGAAAACAGACGTAAGAAACAGTGAGAAACAAACAGATTCATCAGAAATAAATGTGAATTTGAAGAGGAAACAGTGATGTTGCACAGAACCATTTCTCCAACGCTCCAAGATATATTAATTTGTTTCAGAATATAAAAACAACTAAAACGTTTCAACAAAACAGAAACTACTACAAATTAAGAACGAATTAATCAGCACATGAAACAGACCTGAACATGTCAATCTGTGTTAAGAGTAGAGGGAATATAATGTTGAATTAATCTTGGGAAGTGTTGATGTGAAAAGAAAGAAAAAAAACCAGAGAATGTGTTTTGAAACGAAACACGAAAAGCTGTGGAGGTATAAAGAGTTTCGAAACAAGTAAAAAATTGTGGTTTGTGTGTTGGGAATGAATATGGTGATTAGATTAAACAATGTTACTCTGTATCCAGAAGCACTTACTCTGTCACTGCCTTTAAGAAAAGGGACTTTAAACACAAGAAAAAGAGCTGCTTTGGAGATGAGCTAGCTACACACACATATATATATAGATCATATAGTGTATATATATGAAAGCGTGCATTTGATAAAACAATATCTTTTTGTTTTAGAAAAACAATGAAAACAGAAGGGAATAGACTATTGAAATTATAGGAAAGGTGATAGATTCCATACGGAGAGAGGGAGGGGGTCTGTATGCGTTGTGGTGTCTCTGCAAAGCTTTCAGTGCGTTTCCTTGCTGGTGGTTTCTTTTTCTCGGTTGGAGATCTGACGCATGTATATATATAGAGGGAGAGAATATACCGTATAATTGACTAGTGTATAGAGAGAGAGAGAGAGAGAGAGAGTAATGGAAATTTGGTCGGAAAATGAGATTCCGGTCAGACAAAGAGATGCAGGGAGGGAGAGAGAGAGAGAGAGAGAGAAAGGTGGAGAGAGGGGGCCGGGTCTGCAAAGCAAACGCGAGTCGGCTTTGAAAAAGGAGTGGAGGCGGGTACTGCCTTCAAAGCTTTTTTATTGCCTCGTTGACGGCGACATTTTTGTACCCAATGAGTAAAGAAAATGGTGATGTGGCACGCGCCATACCCTGAACCTGACCTCATTGAATCTTTCATTATCCTTCTTGACAGTAATAAAGTTTTCATCCAATATCTTGACAACGTGCACGATTCTAATTTATTTGATATATTTCAATCTCTTTTCTTTATATATTTCATAATTTTTGAGAAATTCTTCTTGATTAATGGAGAAAAAAAATTTGTTAGGAGAAGTGGGAGAAGAGCAATTGTGCATGCATAACCTTAGTCCAGAAGTGGGTAGTACTAAATTTATTATAAAAATAAATAAAAAAATCACGTTTTTATGTTTATTTGAACTCTCAAAAAAAAAAAACATCACGTCCAAAAAGAAAAAAAAATGGTGTTAATTGTCCTAATTTAAGAGGAAATCAAGGAATTGCAATAGAAAAGAAACTAAAAATGTATTTTATTATAATGAAAATTGTGAGTTTTTATTAAAAACGGTACTACGTGACAAACATCATCCAAAGTATTGTAAATTTTCAGGTAAGGAAAAGGAAAAGGATGGTCCTTTATGATTTGGCCGGAGAAAAAAGGAGTTAAATATATATATATATATATATATATATATATATAAAAGAGTGCGTAGGGTATGCTCACTCCTCGTAAAAATGTGAGTCCTAGTCTTGACCTTTTCCCTTGAAGAACTTCTATTTCCAATAATAAAATCACATCATGCACGTTCCCCTCCAATTTTTTGTTTCTTACTCGAACAAATAAAATGAAAAGGAAATAACTTTTTGTATTTTTTTTTCAGGGATACATCTTCATTCTTACCTTACCTACAAAGAATTTGTTCCATTCAATATCGAAAACAAATTGGGTTGTTGACTTTAATTATCAAAGTGTAGACTGTGTAGTTTCATTTCGATCAAGATTTTGAATTTAACAGCAAACAATTAGAATCATATTAATTAATGAGTAAATAATTTTGGGACTTCATGCACTCCAGAAGACCTGATCTGACCTGCAGGTATTGTAATATGTGTGATTACATGTGGTTCATTGAAACGGTTGGGAATGCTATATATATATATATATATAAGCAAATTATAGTGTTGACAGCAACCTTCGATCACTTTCATTTTTCTTTTCAAGAAGAATGTTATTGTCACATTATACCCTCTTTCTTTGAAGGAAGCTAGGGTGACAATTATACTGATCATTTTAAAGTAGCCTAAAAGCAACAAGAATCTCTCTCCCAATAAAGCTAACTTCCTACTATAGTATTAATTTCTTGTAGAAATTAAGAGGATCTCTAGCATCTCAAATAATTTTTTCCTAAGGTGTTGTGTACTCATATTTGTCCCAATAATTACCATAAATTATTAAATTTTCTTAAGGCTTACTATTTGTTAAATATGATCGAGTTGTAAGTTAGTACTTTCAAATTCCCAATAATTAACAAAAAGTAAAGGTTTTTGTTTTGTTTAATGAGTTTCCATGCATGGAATCATGATCCGCACGCACAAACACCTTGTAGATTTAGGGTTAAGTAGTAATGATTCAAAAATAATTAAGTTGATAATTAAACACAATGGATGAACAGTAGAGTGGATTAGTGTAGTAATGTACGTAATTAATAATAGTGAGAATGATGGAGTAGTTATGAAGCTAGGTAATATTTAGTTTAGTGTGTTAAAATTAAGTGTTGGTTGTGTTATATTGAAATGATTAATCAGAAAAGTAAATTGAATGCATAAAGGTATACTTGTTTAAAAAAAGAGACAAAGAAGGGTGGTTGTTGGCATTGAATATTGATCCCACCATGATCAAACAAGACCTTAAATGTTGCCCTCAAAACAGTTCCTTTGTACTAGCATTATTAGTGATTAGACTCAAGTGTTTGAAAGCTTTTTTGTCGCTCATAAGTGAAAGAGACAATTGTTGATGAAACCACACCACACCAGAGGCTGAAACAAAACGCACGTCTTTTAAACAACTTTTCGTCTTTTCACTTTATGTATTTAACATTCTCTTTGCCCCTCCTTCCCATCATTCTAACCAGTAACTACTATTTTCTTATAGTGACTGCTCATCACTCTCTTTCATTCATTTTGCTCAACAACTATCTAATAATTACCTTAGGATTAAAGACGCGCCTTTTAATATATATATATATATATATATATATATATTGTTATGACCCTGAATCTAGGAGATATTATATTGCTCACCCTTGGTGGTAGTTGATTCTTGATATTGACAGAATAAAAATTGAAAAAATCATATTAACATTCTCAACCTGGTTATCATGAATTCCAGTGACCCATTAGCCCCCAGTTCCAATTTCTGACCGACCTGATTGTAGGACTTGTCAAGAGTCAAGACATCCGAATTTTAGGCCCAACAACTGAAAAGGCTGGGCCTGGATCCGGGAAATCATAGTCCAACCATTTAGGCCCAATATGAGAGATCAAACCATGCGATACTCGAAAGACTCCACCGCAGTTAAACAGATGGTTTCAATATTACCCTACTAACCAATTATAAAGAATCAACTTGTATGTATTAGCCAGCCAAAAGTTGAGGCTCGAAAAGGTATATATTTTATGGCAAATGATAAATTATCGGACTTTTAACAGTTTTTGAATGGATAAAATGTGAGGGGTGATGTAGAAGATGAAGTAGATGTGAGAGAAGTGATTAGTCATCTCTCTCACATTTATCTATTCAAAAATTGCCGAATTCTATTTCTCTACAACAACTCATATTTTTTATACATGTAGAAGAAGAAAGAAAGAATGAGAAACTATAATTATAAGAATCAGTATTGCATTTATTGACCTTTATAGATCCAATGTGCATTTGCTCTGCTTTTCTTGCTTGTTTTTAAAACTCGTGTGAAAAAGAAAAAAAAGTTATTTACATGGATGAATGAAACAAAGAAAAAATTGTTGAATTTTCACTTTCCATTAATGAACTAGAGGTGAAAATAAAAGACTGCATGAAGTGGCTGGCTCGCAGCTGCAGGTTTACGTTAGAGACTATTATTCAGTGATTATCTCATTTACGCAGAATAAATATTATATTGAATAAAGTGATTACTCCAAGACTCGAACCAACATATATGTAAACACTGAGAGTACACAAACTTTGGCCATGAACTTGTAATTGTAATTTTAAAATCAGACTTTTTTTGATCTCACTCCAAGTTCCATGATGGAAGTTGAAAACAGGGTTCAAGGCTGTCATAATTGTCCATTTGGATTATGAGTAAGGATGACAATGGGACAGGTTGTGGGGACGGCTCTTCTCCATCTCTCTCTTCATTTAAGGTTTTTTTTGCCTCGTTCATACCCTAAACTATTTAACAAACAACTCCTCACACTCATTTAAGTTCCCCCACCTTATTTAAATTCCAACTCAATTTTTTTTTCCTTAATTTTTTCATTCAAAATTTAAAAACTAATAATTAGGAATATAGACCAAATAAACATTCTTCCAAAATTTATACAATTGCACCAAATTAACTAAACAAATATTAACATTCTTCCAACAATAAAGGTAATTTTGTATATAACATAAGGTATAAGAGTAAAATAGTAAAATAGTATTTTTACATTATAAATCGGTAGGGTGAGGCGTCATCTTTTGTGAAAAACTTGATTTTTGTGTTAGACAATTTTTGTGTCAAAACATGTTAATTGAATTAATTTTATATTTACTTTGAGTCTCAAATTTGAAAGCTGAACATCAAGTGATCGATAACAAGCTCAATGCCAATGAATTGGATTTGAACTTCACTTAGAAGAGATGAGTGAGTGTGCAAGTACAATTATTTTTGAAAAAGATTTTTGAATATTTTCAAGAGTCAAAATATGTTTTGAAAACCTTAGAACATGAGTTGAGTGAGCCTTGAAAAAATACCAACATGGAGTGTTATGTTACTCAGTTTCAGACATGTTTGTAATATTATCTTACTCTATACATGGAGTTTCTAGATAATGTTTATATGGTTAGAAACTAGTCTCGATCATCTTTCTACCGATATATTATTCGCTTAATTTTGATTTAATTTCCCCCTCAACGAAATCTATGTTTTTTTTTTTTTATAAGATTTCAACTCCTTTTTCAAACAAACTTTTAGGGGCTGATCAATGGAATTTTAAAATATATATATATTTTTACTTTTATTTGAATTCCCTTATCTATTTAAACTCCTTTATTCTCTAACTTTACAGAGAAGTTAGAGCTTTTGAGAGAAAAAGGATAATGTTACTCAGGCAGAATTCATAGGCAGAAAATTTTAGATACATTAGATGCATGTGGTGAGTGTATGTGGTGGGGCCTACTACATACATCCAATGGTTCTAAAAGTTTCTGCCTATGAATTCTGTCTAAGAATTCTGCCTGAGTAGCATTACCTAAAGAAAAATCATCCTTGAATTTATCGAGTGTTTTTCTTTATTTGATAGTATACATGAGTGATATTAGGGTGATCTTCTTTATCTGATCGACTGTATAGAGCAAAATATATATATATATTTTCATTTTTTTGTTTGTGAGTGATAGGAAATCAAGTTCAATCACTTGAAGAAGCGGATTAACATGAGGTAATTGTGTTTATATGTACTGGAATCATAGACTCTTGTGAGGAACAGTTCTTAAAGTACTAGAACTCATTCCGCTCTTTTTCATCATAATGGATTGTTTCGCTTGATATGACTAGTCTCTGTGATTTTTTCTCATCAAGGTTTCCATGTTAAAAAATTTATAATTTGATCACTTACTTTATTATACTTTATTTCATTATTTACTACTTGTGTGTGATTGATTTATCACTTTAATTTTGTTAAAATTAAAATAAGTTAAAAATTAATCAAAAGATCAAGCTACATATATTTATTCCTTTCATACTAATCCCGTATCGTGCAACTCACACCTTCTTTCATTTTCCACCCCCACAAGTTTTTATTTTTACTACTCAAAACCATTAAACCAGCTTTCAAAATTGTCTTAAGAAGGCTTGACAATGCTCAACGAACGAGTCTATTTTTGTGATTTCCATCACAATGAGCTTGCATGGATTGTCACTTGTAAAGAGGAATGCTATTACGAGGAGGCTCTCACGACTTTTGTCATGAGCTATCCTTCAAAATAAATATTTTAATACAAAAAAATGTAAAAAAATATGATCAAATAACTAATACTAAAATCATCTCACACAAAAAAATTAGCTCAAAATATCATAGATTACTATTTTTTAAAAAAATATTTTAATATTAGTTATGTGATAATATTTTTTTTTGTATTCAAAATATTTATTTGGAAGGAGAGCTCAAAACAAGAGCCATAAAACCTCCACAGAGTAGCATTACTAACTTAAAAAATAAAATAGAAAACTGTTTATATTCCAAACCCAAAGTTTTAGTAATCAAAGCACCGCTAAAAGGCACAAATACACCAAACATTTCACATTTTCCCTTCCATTCATTAACCTTTCTCCTCTTGCACATCAACCCGCTGTACCTTTATATAGTGTATACTGTATAAATACAGTTATAGCTTTGAAATTTATATATATACACAGAGATATATAACGAAGCTGATTGTTTGGTTGAGGTGAAAAATGACGATTGATGACGACAAATCGGTATACGTTGGTGGACTACCATACGATGCTACTGAAGACAACATTCGCAAGGCATTCGAATTGTACGGATCGGTCGTTGCCGTTAAGGTCTCTCTCCCCCCCCTTCTCTTTCTTATAGTTTTACTTTCTCAATTTTGTCTTCAGTTCTTTCCGTGTTGAGGGTTTTGTTTTCCTAGGGTTTCTGATACTGTTTTGTATTAGTTTTGTGTTTCGATTAATCACTGGTTGGTTGCTGGTGAAAAAGGTTGGGAGAGAAACAAAATAATTGTTTAGTCTCAAAATAAATTTACAGAACAAGGCTGCACCTAACTAAACCTAATTCAACAATTTAGCTTTGTTGGAGAGTGATCCATTTTCTTGAAAACCAAAACAGAATCATGCTTAAGATTCCTAATTTTATCTTTTTTCCTTTTCTTCGGCCTTGTTTGAGCTATCAAATTGAGGGAGCTAGCAAATTGAGGGATATTGAGAATGTAATGCTAGCATGCACACGGTTTATAGATGAATTATCAGCGTAAAACAATGGGAGTGAGGGGAGGAAGGAGTGGGCCTTGTTATAATGCATGTAAAGTGGGCCAGAGCTAATCAGTGCTAGAGTTGGAACGGCTATGGTGTTTGGGACAATGAGTGTTCAAACCTTTTGGGTTTTCTATGTCCGACTCAAGGAACTAATTGTGTTTATTCAATGGTAGAGTAAACATTCTTTTAATCCAGATAGTATTGTTCCTGTTGCTAACACTAAGGTGGCAGCAATATCTTGTTTTTGCAGTTCAGTAATTAAGTTGAACATCATTTACAATTTTGATTGCTAACAACTTCATTTGCAAAGGGTTGGTTATATAATGAAGTTTTTTAACAGCATAACACATTTTTACTGTAGATAATTAATGATCGCGGTGTTGGGGGAAAATGCTATGGCTTCGTTACTTTCACAAATTCGCGATCAGCAGTTGATGCTATCAATGACATGAATGGCAGGGTATTTCTTTCTACTCTCATATTATTTCTGTTTTAGATTTAATTGATGTGGTACTTGTTAATATATAATTGTGTGAACTGGAACTCCTTTATATTCATTTTAGTGCAGGTTATCCTGTACATTTTAGTTTTCTATTTTATGTTTAAAAATGGATACTTTTGACGGTGTGATGGTTTAAGTCAGACTATTGATGGACGAGTTGTGAGAGTAAATGAAGTAAGGGCTAGAGGTGGGAGATCAAATTTCGGTCGTGAAAGTTTTCGACGGAACCCCGAGAGGGGCATGGACTGGCCTAAGGGCAGAGGTCGAGAAAGGGATTATGATGATGATAGGGATCAGTATTTGGATCGAAATAGGGAGCGGTCTCGAGACCATGACCAAGACAGGGAAAGAGGATATGACCGTGAACGAGATCATGTTCGATCAAGAGATCGTTTCATAGATAGTGATAGAGATCGAGATGAAGACAGAGATATGGAGGATACTGAGCATGAACATGATAGGCACCGTGAACGGGAGCAGGAAAGAGACCGTGAAATGGATGGGGGTCGAGAAAAGGAGATAAAGAGAACTAAGGATCATCTTAAAAGTGGAGACAAGGATAAAGATCATACACCAAAGAAAGGGAATGGGTAAGATACATCTGCTTTGTTGCTTGCTTTTCATAACCCAAAAAAGGTTGTATAGGCTTGTCATCTTTATCATTTAAATTTTGTTCATACAGCAACTTTCCTGATGAAATTAGAATGTTGTGGGTTTTTGAAAACAAAGGATATTCATGTTATGTTGTGTTAGCACTGTCTTGTCTATTTTGATTGAGCCAACATTTTTGGGATCACATTCAATTGCAAATTTTAGTTATGGCATCGCTCTATGGCATCATTTATTGGAACCATGAATTCCTTGAAAAGGGAATGGAACTGTTTTATGTATTGTAGGGTAAAATTAGCTTTGTGCAGGTAATATTGTGTTTGTACCTTGGAAAGGCATTGGCAAAGTGGACAATATGGTTGTCGTTTAGCTTCATTTAGTTTCCTTCACTCATCTGGTGAGCACAAACATCCCGTACTTGTAAAGACTTTGAGTTAGCTGGCAATGCCCTGCATTAAGACATCTACTACTTTTTATACAGTTTCCTCTGTAAAAGAATCACGATCTTGTATTTTACATAGGCTTTTGGGTTTGACTTGCAAAACACAGACACAAAAATGAGGGGCACTTTGTAAAACTGCATTAGACAGATAGCTTTGATGGGCATAGCAATTCAAAATTGTATTATATTTGTGGCTTGCAACATCTGGTTGTGAAGTTTCTAGTATTCAATGTTTTAAACTAATATTTTGTTTATTTGTTTTGTCTAATTATGAAACCTGGTTGGTTATTATAGCCATGTTGTAGCACTTTGTTTGCTATTATAATTACTGAAGATCAAGAGGTTAAATTAGTTGATCTCAACAACATGTTGTCAAACAAGGCTGATTGGGAGGGAGTCCTGTCAGATATTCTATGCATTCTGTTATACTGTTTTTCCTATTAAGTATGTGGTATAAATTGTATCTAGCACATTGACCTTAATGATTGCTAAATTAGTTGATCTCAACAACACGTTGTCAAACAAGGCCGATAGGGAATTATAACAGTTTTATGCCTTAGGTAGGTTCTTACTCAGCCTTGCTTCTTCTTTTTGTTCAGCAGCTCTAATTTGAGTGACCGACATAGTAGGGAGCTTTCATCAAATTCGAGTGATGACAATTGTGATAAGGTAGACTTGGTTTTCTTTTCTGGACATTCAAGCTTTATGATGTATGTAACCAATTATAAAACTATGACTGATCACTGATTATTTGTTCTGTGAATCAAAAGAATGTAATAGATCACATTGATAATGATGTTTTTTCTTAGATCATCATCATCATCATCGTATCACTCATAATTATTTTTTTCATATTATCAGGCGGAGGAGCAATTGAACCTTTCAAATCAAAGGCTTGAAGAACTTCAAAAGGAGGTTTGGCTTCTTTATAGATTCTAACAGAGAAAAATGTCTATTGTTTAAGTTTCTCGTTGCTTCTGAACAGTCTCTAGAGCAGTTTGGCTTGATTATTTTGCATCCAATAGTGACCAAAACTTGTGTCACAAAGTGTAACAAATGTAAATTAACGAGTACCACGTCACTACCACCTACTGGCTGGGATAAAAGAGCCTGATGGGACTTGATCTTGCAGCCTCCCACGTTGGGTTTTGTTGATGGTACTATTGTACTTGTCGAGTTAAATCAACTCAACAACTTTGTAACAAAGTACACTGTCACTCGAGGTTGGAGCCCTTATTATTGAGATTGGTGTTTTCTGAATCGATTGTGGAGAACATATATTGGTATTCATTCATCTTCACATGAGAAAGTCACAGTTATGACTTTTTAATAGGAACTTCCTTGCTAATTCTATCAGTTGCTTGTATGGCTGGATTACCATTTTGGCATACGGTCTTCTGTTCCACTCTTCATGACAACTTCCTTTTGTCTTGTGATTACATGTTAGGACCCTGAGGCTAGCTGGTTATGTGCCATCTTTTCATGTTTCTCTATAAATTTCATTGTCATTACTGTAGTTGTGAAAGAATCTAATATGCATTAATTTGGCAGATATCTCAGGTGGAAGACTTGGCAGAGGAGAAACGACAACTTGTTTCAAAGTTACAGGGGGAATCCCAGGTTTTTTTTGTTTTGATTACATTGCAATATTGCATATTAGTTTCATATCATGAAGAATGTCATTTGTTATATGTCACTACTTTATGTTTGTTCTAGAATAAGCTTTAGACTTGTCTACTTTATTTATTGAGAATAGGATATTATTGCAGAAATTGGAGGATGCATTGACAGCTGCAAAGAAGCTCTCCTCTCACCGTCAGATGCAATTGTCCAAGGTAATTACCTTGGTAACCATTTTTCTATTTATGAATTCATCTGGAGCATCACTTGGGGATGATAGTTGTATTCTGTGAATTATATGCAGCTGCATAAATATTATATCCATGTAAAAGACTGCAGTGAAAGACTTAAAAGCTGTGAACAGGAGCTTCAGGTTAGTGTAAACCCTATTTTATTCTGATAGCTGTGCAACCCATAAAATCAAAATTTGTTTGTGTGATCTAGTTGAATTTACTAGATGGAATTGCATATTTTCTACAATGCCTTGAAATTTCTTCTAGTGTAGCTGAGCAACACACTCATCATGACCCATCTCTAGGAATCATCCACTTATGAAACACAGATACGTGTAGAAGATAGCCATTTTTGTATAGTATACGCATCGGATACTCAATACTCCTCGGATTCTCATGGATATAGCCTAATGCTTCCCAAGGGTATCCCCAATTTAGAAATAATTGTTTTGTTCTCAACGCATAGTTGGTAATCGATACTTTTCAGATATTCTGAGACATGTGTCTAACATTGTCACTTTTTGCTTGAATGAAGGCATAATATTGCATACGCGGAATATATGAGATAGTAGCCTCTAGGTTCACTTCCTAGGAAAGCAATTCTAGAAACAGTTTCTGAGGCCACTAAAAGTCCTGGAAACTTCGGGGCTCATCCTCGGGGGTAGTCACACCACCTGCAACTACCTGGGAATTCACTAATTCAATCTAAAAATATCACAAGTGATGGTCGAACACTGAGTGGCTGATGATCATTAGCCTACATGATGTAAAGCAGTTTGAATGATGAAGATGCTGTTTTCAATTAGTTTTGATCATGGTGTAAAGTTTGCTCATTCTAGAATTCTTGATTGTGATAAAATCGAAAAAGTAGACCTAAATTTCTTCAGTATATGTTTTAATTATTTACATATGTATGCACATTCAAATCAAAAGTTGATTTCAAAATTTTGAAGTGATTCAAAACCAAAAATCATGCTTATCAATTTAAGTATTGGATATTCAGGAAAAAAACAATTTAACTATTGGATGGATTTGTTACAATCAACTATCATTTTTCACATTCAAAATTTAAAACAGGAATGCATGGATGGTGGCATAATTGACTTGTTCATCTCTTCTTGCGCAGTCTCTTGTTGATGCAACAATGATAGAGGTTGATGTTGGTAATGATGCGGGCTATAGGGATGGGGTTCTAACAAATGGCAATTCTTGATGCGCACTGAAGTCTAACAGTGCATTTGATGGGTGCAGCTTCATGTTATTGTATTTGATTTTGCCTTTTGGTACGAGAGACATTCATATTTACTTGCACATTTCTTTAAAATATATATATGTTTTTTGGATAGGCAGGTGAGGACAGATATGTCTAGAAAAATTGTTGGTGTACAACTCATGCTATTTTAAAATGTTTATACCATCAAAGTTTTCTGATTATATTTAAAGAGAAGTGCAAAAAATTGAATCACATGTGGGATCGTGAGACCTTTTTCTTGGGCTTCCAGTATGAGAAACTTTAAAGGGTTTCCTTTCGCCGTGGTTCAAAGAGGTTGGATTTTTGCTTCCTCAAGTTAATAGCTGTTGAACTTATAGAAACCTCCTATTGAGTGATTAAACATTTGCTTTGATGGATTCTCCTTTGGGAATTTGGGCCAATTAAAAGTTGGTTGCATTTTTAGAGATAATGAGAGGAGATGTTGTTTTATAAAACTTGAAGCTAGTCGCTCATGGTGATGCATGCTATCAAAGCAGAAATCTGTAAGTGTGCTTTAAGGTCTTGAAGAGGCAATCCTCTTGGGATGGGCCATCTTTTGGAAGAAGAGGATTTATCAATTATTAATCTGTTGGATTATGATTGAGAGGTGCTCTTGGTGTTTTGCTCACTTGATTAGGTAAAAAAATTGGGATTTGTCACTGAAGTGTATATTTCCTTTTCTTGGATTTATTGGTCGGGCAATGGCAAGGCAGATTTTTATGGTTAGGTCTTGATTTTTCTTTTTCTTTTTCTTTTAGTCTTTGGATGTCTTGCCTGCTTCTGTGTATGTTTTCTGTCCTTGGATTCATTTGTCAGGCAATGGCAAGGCGGATGTTTTGGTAAAGAGAGGGGTGGCTTCCCTTGGGGTGGGGGTGTTTGAAAGCCATGATTTCTATATTTATTTTGTTCTTTGGCTGTTGACGATTGGTCTGCTACTATATGTCATTCATCTTTGACATAATTGTTTAACTTGTTTCTCTTGGGAGCGCTCCCCTCTTGAGAGTTTTTTATTTATTGAAATCTTACTTATTTATCAAAAAAAAAAAGAATAAAAAAAAAGGGAGCTTTATAGCACTTCATCCCTGAGATATTTAGTGGTATTGAATGCATATAAGAAGAAAATGCACTTCAGAAATAGGAGTGACAATGATTGACATAATTCTGTCATCCCGAATTGACCCATCAATTTGTTTATAACTTGGATTAAACATGTTGTATTCGTGTTAAAATGAGTCGTTTAACTAAATGTGTTGTGTTATGGATAGAAATGATTCTGAAAGTACAAAATTTTAACTAAATGTGTTATTATGTCATGCTATTTTAAGTCTTGACTCATTCATTAAACATTTTACACGAATCGTATTGTGTTACCTTTTTAATAATTGTGTCATCGTTTGAATAGATGAATTTGTCACCTCCCTTTGTAATTCAAAGGTACCCTCATGCTTGTGCTTGTGGTATGAGGAGATTGTTGAGAGTATTTTCAAAGGCTCATCTTGCACTGTCAAAATTTCTTTCCATGTTGTTTGTCAGTTATGAAAGTAATATAGATAAGAGTTAAGAAAAGTCAAATCTAAATAGAGTGCGCTAAAATGTATTAAAGAGTTTGTTCTCAGAAGCTGTGTTTGTATTAAGCAGCAAAAAGGAAAGGTAATGAGAAGAAAGTGTTGGTTGGCAATTGGCATAATAAAGAAAGCACATAAGAGTAAGTCTAAAAGTGATCAAATCAACACATTCGTTGCCCATCCAAAAGAGTTATTTGATATGTAAGAGACTAAAACTGAATGGTGCTTAGTTTTTTAGACGACTAGTGAAACCTTTCATTGTATGGGGAAAAAGGTTAGTAGGCTTGCAAAAGATTTTTTTGAACTGAACCGTAACAAGGAATTGAGCAATAACATTCAATGGCTAACTTTTTGATAGTAGATAATCAATCAGTATTAAGGTTCCATATCTTTTTGCAACCTTGAAATGTTTTTCTTCTGAAGAAGAAAGGGTCAAATTTTGCCTCGGCCTTTTGAGGCACCAATTCTAGCTGAAATTTAATATACTGTCAACAAAAAAAAAAAAAAAAAAAAAAAACAAATAATTTGGATAGATTAACCGTTTTTTATTAATGATAATAGGATTGTGGTCATATGTTCTCTCCAGCCTTTATATGACACATGTCACTTTTCGACGTCAGAGGCATTGAATTACAATGTCATACGGAGTCTAAGCAGCATCTGCGTATAATAGCCGGTCAATTTTATTCTTTAAAGGTCAAAAAGTAGGCCTCCAAGGTGTCTTATCATTATCAATAAAAGCAAGGGCAAATCTGTCAACTGGACAATTTTCCGAAAAGCATAAATTGCAGAAAACGCCAAAGACCACATATAATTATAATCCAATCTTCAGCGTACCATTTTCCATCAGAGCATAACAAACAAACATAAGCGCAAAATGGAGAACAAAACAAAAACCTGCTTTTTTTTAATGCCCTTTTTACCCTCTTCTATATTTTTAAAACTAAAAGATAGATTTAACAACAGAAACTCTAATCCAGTAATCCGTAATCCTAACCCTAAACACCGAGTAGTTAGAAGTTGAGAGTGATCTCACTTTCATAGGGTTGCCAACCCTATTCTCTCTCCACCATTGTCGCTGCTGTCGCTATCGCCTTTCCAGCTACTGCTCTCGGACTTGCTGTCTTCTATGCTCCGGGACCCGTTCCCGGCATCCCTAACATCAGATTCCGGCGAGCTGTGGGTAGCTGACGAGGCCTTATACATGTCGAACTGGTGGTGGAGGGTGAGCTGGTGCAATTGGTGGTGAGGCTGTGGTTGTGCAGGATAGAATTCTTGGGGAACAGGTGGACCACAGTAGTGCTGGGAGGCGTGGGTGGTCTGGTGTGAGCCGTACAGGGCCGGTGAGCCACCATGAGCAGCCGCCGCTGCTGCGGTGGTGTACTCTGGTGGGACCCATATACTCCCTAAGACCACCAGCTGTGGCGTTGGGGTTCCTGCAGCTTGTGGGCTCGAACTCGGTCTTCTAGTGTGCAGTCTATATTTCTGTATACAATACATACATATAAAAAAAACAAATTGTTATATATATAGTCATCAGTGTTTGTTAGAGTAAGGACAAATTGACAATACTTATATAAGAATATGCAGTGCAGTACTGTAGTGTGGTACGCACAAAGCAGTATTGCTCTGCGAGTTTGTCGTGCATGTCTGCAACTAGCATAACAAAGAGAGAGTGCTCTGTATTACTCTAATTATATACGTACATATATATACATATATATATATATATAGAGAGAGAGAGAGAGAGGCACCTGCAGATGGCTTTTAACTTCATCGTTGGTCAAACCGTCAACCTTCATTAGCTCCCTGATTTGTTTTGGTGTGGCCACTGTGAATATAAATCCCCCAAATTAATTAAGGTTAATTATAATTATGTATAGTGCACTTGATTGGTTATTAAATAATAAAAAAAGTGTTACCTTGAGAACCACCAAGCATATTAAGAGCATTCACAAATCGTCTGTGCAAGTCCGGTGACCAACACCTTCTTGCCTTCCTTTGAGTTTGAGAAGTAGTAGAAGTAGAAGTAGTACAGGTGGTGGTTGTTTGGGCTTCTGAATTTCGTTGCTGAATTGCCAGTAGTGGCGCTCCATTTTCAGCTTGAGATGATAATTTCTTATCATCCAATATTTCATTGTCGGCTGAATTAGCGAGAGCCAAATCTGGTAAAGCCTGTAATATTGTTGGAGTGGGACATGAGTTTCCTTCTTTTAAGAAGGGAAGGAAAGCACCTCCTTTCCTCTGTTTGTTATCTAAATCTAGCTTGGGACTGGGACTGGGACTATTGATATTGAAGCCAATTTGATCAATTTCTTTTGGAGATGTTATTATGGATTGTTGTTTGGTTGGATGATCATGATCATGATCATGATCATGATGATCACTTGCCTGGCTCCATAGTTGTGCTGATGTCATCCAATTCGCCTTATCAGACATGTTCGATAAGCCCTTATCGGAGCCTTCTTCCGAGTTCGAATGCATCTTAAGGGGCATGAACTCTTCAAGAATTGGTTGTACACCATTATTATTTGACTGGTAGCTCTGTAGTTGCTGCCTTGAACTCTCCACGGCTGATGATCAACCCAGAATAAATAGTTGTCAATGTTCGATCGATACCGCCCATTAATTATATCTCATGTTCAATATGATATATACCATATTAATTATATTAACACGTACACCAGAAAGTTAATTTCATATTCAACTTCTTGTTTGTGGGTGATTTATGTGATTGGTTACTTTAAATATATATATATATATATATATATAAGAAGTGATGAGATCAACAATTAATAAAGTTGGTGGGAACATGTAAAGCTATTTCTCTATCTGTTTCTAATATCGATGTAAAAAGATAAAAGAGAGGATTAAAAGCTAGGCACTGGTACTGCACAGAACATGAATATCCACTGTTAGCTAGTAAAATAATTGTCTTTTGAATCTTAAGGTAGGTGATTCTGTACATATTTGATTTGTTAGGTGATATACCTATACATATAGATATTCATATATATTTCAATTTTGAAATGCAAAAATCAAGGCTCAGAGTATATATTAAAGGTATGCACACACACACACACATATATATAATTAATGAAGAAGAAAAATTAGTAAAAGGTACCATTGGTGAGAAGTTGCATGCAAAGTGGAAGCTCGCGCTTGAAAGCATCGATCTTGAGACGTTCTTCCTCGAGACGAGCAAGGAAGTCTTCGAGCTTTTGGGTCTGCAGGTCATTCTGGTCTCCAAAAGATTTTAGCAGCATAGAATAGCCATGGGGTTTGCAATCGAGGCTTAGTTCCGAAGGCGATGCCATCATTTTGATATCTATATATATATATATAATAGTAACAAATTAATCTATTCAACAATAATCTTATGATCACAAACTTTGATATATATATAAAAATATATATAGGAGGAACATATAGCTAGGGTTGTATGAGAAAACAAAGAATTAGAGCAAGAAAAGTGGGTAGTGGTGGCCTATTTGTTTGTTTCAATGTTTGAACTTGTAGGGATGGAGAGGGGAGAAAAAGAGAGAGAGAAAGGGAAGTGATGTTGTTTGTGAACACAAGGAGGATCAAGGGGGAAGCGATAGTCTTCCTTTTAGGGGCGAGTTCGAGGGAGAATAAAGTAGGGGTTTTAGAGAGAGAAAGAAAGAGAGAGAGAAAAGAAAAAGCTTATAAGGAGATAAAGCATATATGCACAGAGATGCATGGTAACTTCTTGCCAAGGAACAAAGGCAAAAGCTAGCTAGCAAATTAAATGTGTAAGGCGATTCCCTCCTTCTGGCTCATGTGCTTAGAGACCCTGGTTTTTGAAACCTTTAGTACTGCTTGTCCTTGTACGAATGTAAATCACCAATACAAAAGATGATTCTTCCTCTACTTATTGTTCCTTTTTTTATCTATCTATATATATATATATTTATATAATTTAAGGGTTCTTTTCTCAAAGGAAAATAATATATGTACTCCATTTGTTTATAAATGCATTTCTTTTTTTACTTTTTTTTTCCCTTAATTAAATGACATAATCGTCCGTTATATCATAAATTGAATTAAGAATAATAATGTCATTTTTCATTAAAAGTGGAGTGCATTTATCACCTCCAGCCGCCCAAGAAAAAATTGAAGAAAATCTAAATTTGTTGACCAAATGTTGGGAGCAATACCCATTTAAAGTTGAGAAATGCTAAATTTTATGAAATTATTTCATGAATTGTTATAATGAATGATGTGACAGGTGATAATACCATTGGAATTCCGTGAGAATTCCACCAATACTAATTCACAATTTAATTGCCACATCATTCATGATAAAAATTCATGAAATAATTTCATGATTTGTAACATTGTTCTTTAAAGTTTACACATTTGGTAGTTAGCACAAGACTAGTAAAACTGTCGACGAGTCAGAATAAAGTTAGAAAAGAAGATTAGATAATTAATCTTCTGATGATGATCAAGTTTAATACGTGGAAGCAATAGAATCCATAGCTTGATTGTGTTCACGAGTTAAAAGTTTAACATTACGAGAATCGGCATGGAAATTATATGGCCGGGTTAAATGGCTAGCTAGATTCAATTAATCATGTCAACTTTAACCAAGAGAAACCTTCACACAAGACCACTAACAAGTGGCCCATACTACTTAAGGATCTATTCTTACCATTTTATATTCTAGCATGCATGAATGTTAAATAATGATTCTATTATGATTAATTAACACCAGAAAGTAGATAAATACTTTGGAAGCATATACCATATATATATATATATATATATATATATATATATATACCACTAATCACTTTGAGAGAGAGAGAGAGAGAGAGAGATGTACTTAAAAGCCTGATATATATTCAACTGATACTGGTGTTTAGTATGAAAATCCAACACGCAACTTTCTTTTTGGTTATGGAAAGAAGTTGCATAATTATTCTACATTTAAGTGCTTTAAGAGAGAGAGAGAGAATATCTACTCTAAAATGAAACATTCATTTTGAAAAGAATTAATATAATAAATTCCCCCAAGGAAGGAATATCTGAGTTCCAATTCTACGACCCTAATAAATACAGTATAAAAATCAAAGGAAAGAACTCCCCCACAAGCTCAAAGCCCAAAGAAATGATAAAGGATACTAAGAGATAGGAATCTTCTTCTCTGCTACTAACTTTAGTGAAGTGGGCAGCAAGGTAGCAAGATTCTCTCTCTCTCTCTACATTCAAGGATTCTTGTTTTACTAATTGGGTTTTGAACCTCAAAAAAACTTCGGATCCCCTTCTGGATCTACCCGTTAAACCATCTTTAATTTGGGTAATTATATATCCAGATATGCATCTATATATAAAATGTCCTCCATTTTTTTTCTTTTCAGATCCAACTTTAATTAAGAACCAAAAGGAACATGGTAGAAGTATTAAAATGAATAGCATTTTTCAATCCGGGTCGAGCCAATCCGAGTAGCAACTAGCAAGGGAGACCTTTTGGCTTTGGCTTTTACATGAAAGTAAAAGGTTAGAGAGAGAGAGAGTGCATCGAATTCCCTTAGCAATGATGATGGTTGGTCGCTTTCCATAATCAGTCTTCTCGTACAAGACTCCAACACACGCCTTTTGTGAAGATTCTCTCTCTCTCTCTCTCTCTCTATATATATATATACAGACATACAGTATATGTATATATATTTGCATGGCAGAGATTCTCTTGATGACACGCAGTCGTGATATTCTCCATATCGTCCTTGTGAATATCCCTCCCTCGTCTGTCTGCTGTTGAAAAAAAGAAAAGGAATATTCCCTTCCAAAAAGAATATCAATATTTCTTCAAAAATCGAAACCGATTTTTATTTGGAATGTTGTAAAATAAACCAGGAAAAATAGGCAGTGGGATCGAGCAGTGCTAACGTAGGCCACAATGAACATCGGTGATAACCTGCGCCTGTCCTCATGGTGGTCCTCCATATTGGTAAATATCTTTTCATTGAAAATTCGAGAGTTTCTTCATTTCGTTTGAACACAGTCTTCATATATTCTTCATTTCCCTTGCCTCTTAAAAAGGAAAAAAAAAAATTTTCAACCTACACTGTATGTATGTAAGATATCTATATATGTATGTGTACATGTGTGACATTAATTATTACATTTCCTATGACATGATGAATATGCCCACAATACAAGTATCCATCCATGCGAGTATATATATATGGGGCAAAAGTGCCTGCTTCAAGAACCCTATATGATACTTTTACGTGCCCATCACTTAGTTAAGGCCAACCATGCATTCTCATGGCTTTCCAGGCATATATCTTTGAAAAGGCACATTTATGGCACATTAAATTAAAACAGAGTATATATATATATATATATATATATATATATATACACTCTGTTTTAATTTAATAACATAATAAAGTTGATATATTAAGTTGTTTGGCAATTATACATATGTTTGTCGGTGGTAGCTAGCTAGCTTGTCTTTTGAATTAAATACAAATACATGTTTCAAGTTTTTTTTTCCTGGAAAAATAAAACCTTATTCGATCATGAGAAAGATGATCTGAGTAGGATGAGATGAAATAGGGTGAGCAACAAAAATCAGACACTTGTCAGTGACGGCAAGGTGACGCGTAGATTTAGAAGAAACTAGAGAAAAGGCAAAAGTCAAATTAGATAATAAGCATAATTGTTCTCTGCCAAAGGTTTAGATAGTTAGACAAATAATTAATAAAAATCCAAAAAAGCTAGGATAAGAAATGCATGCAAGATTCTATTCTTATTATTTTTATTATTATTATTTATCCCATCACTCCAACTACACAATTTCTTCTTCTGATAGAATTGTCAATTAAGTTGATTGATGGAGGTTTTTCAAAATTCTATTCAACTCAATTCTAAGACGACTAGAAATATCAAAAGAATGGCCTTTATGTTGCATTATGTGAAATATTCTTTTTTGGCTTTTGGGAAAGCTAACCATAGGTACACTTACGGGTTGTAAGGTCTCTTTTAAAGAATCATTAACTGGCACTCCCATTATGCCTTGATGATTGATATCTTTGAATTTGAATTATTTTGGATGCTTATCATCGACTAATGTCCTCTTCGGCTGCTCAGTTTTTTTTTTGTAATTTTGTTTAAGACTGACAGTGACAGTGTTTATAATAATTTGCGACGACTTACGTTACTATCGTGAGTGATTATGAAAAATTCTTCACATGAGAAAATTTTAGTCCACTTATACTATCATAAAAAAAATTAGGTTGTTCCGGCATGCTCATGTCACTTTATGTATGCATTAGCATTTATAATTTTCCAAAATCAATGTCTACTCCACCAACAATAACCTACATGTTTTCTTATCCAAATAAACATATACATGTATATATGTGTACATATATATATATCCAATTCAAGTCTCATTCTTCAATCTAATTAACACCTCAACTTAAGTTATTTTCTCATTTTCAATGATTTTTCAATAGGTTTGAACTATTTTTTTCGTCAATTCTAATTTCAAGGCACCAATTTCATGCCTCCCTCCAAATAAGGGAATTTCAACTTCTTTTTCTCCATATAGGGCAGATAAAGTGCAAATCCCAGGAATTTTACAAGCTGTCTGATTGGTTCACTCCATTTTTTTAGCAATCCAACGGTAAATGTAGCAACACGAGGGATACCCATGATATATATATATATATTATGGTACCAGTACCACCCATATAAAATTATCCCTAGCCCCTTTCCAAATTTCCATTATTAATTTGACCATAGAGATGCATATATACAGAGAGAGAGAGAGAGAGAGAGAGAGAGAGAGAGAGAGAGCATATAGCATCTCAAGCATGAGAGAGTGGAAATGGAATTAGAATCACTTTGGTCGGCCTCTAAGCTAATTAAAGATACATAGCTTCTGCAAAAGATGCATTTAGTGTTGTTGAAGATAGGAATTTAGATAAAAAAGATGTTATATATACGTTTATGCATTGTTGACCTAGCAAGAGTTGTTATATATATATATATATATATGAAGTGTCAACTAAAAGTTAGGTCCTGCCCCGGCAACACCAATATCATTCTCCCTGCTTATGTGGATCAATGAGTGTGCAGACAGAAGTTGAAGAGACAAAAAAAAAAAATCAATAAACGATGAATTTTTCGTTTAACCCACAAAAAGATGGATAATGTTCATTTTTAAAAAAATAAAGTTTGGGAGAATGATGTTGGTGCTGCACGGGAGGACCCAAGTATTATCCAAAAGTTAGTATCAATTAAAAAAAAAAAACAACCTCATCTCACTCCTAACGTGTGTCTGTGGCATTGGTCCAGTGTGCATGCAGAATTTATAAACATCTTTTTCTTTTTTGCATTAATTGGATGTCCTAGGTACCTAATTTTCGTGGTCCATTGTATCTCCTGTACGAATGTTATATTCAGTATCAACTCTTATGCTTTAGATAAATGGTTTGGGTTTGTAAGTCAATTTGGGCCTGCTTAATTTTTCTATTGGGAACTCTGGGTTTGATCATTTTATGCCGGACCAAATTCGAAGCCTGGTTTGCAATGTTGGCCCTTTTTCTTTTTTTTTTTTTTAAAAAAGAATAAAATATTCCTGTTATGATATAAGTTAGTTATAAGTTATAACCCAAAAGTTACAGAAATAACTATAGATTAAGATGAGATCGCCTCGTGAAAAGCGAGACCCGAACCAAGTCATTCCAGGAGCCAATTTGAAAGTCTTGCCAGTCAGCCACCTTAGTGGTGGTAATGGTAAGTATGTGATGAATAATCGTCGAACACGTAATTCAAATGTGAGTGATTGGCGCACAAGGTGTTTGATAAGTTGCATAAATGAGAAAGTGGCAAGCTTCTTGATTGAGATGATCTAGTAAGTGGTCTGGATGCACCATTATTTCTGGTTTAAAACTACTATATATATATATATATATATACACACACACACACACACACACACACACATATACTCAGGTTGAGAAGTAATTGAAGAATGTTACTGTCACAGAGCATTTATATGTGTTAGATTATATATTTTTTTATGATTGATCGGGACTGTCAGGATGAAGTTGATGGTGTCATCTCCGGCAATGGTAGGCTATCATGATAGAAAGAAAGAAAGAGAAGTGTATGTATTGAATTGATATATTATATTGATACATAAAGACCTATTTATAGGCACGTAATCTTGGAGGCTAGGTAAAGTTATGAGATAAAGAAATTTTAGTCTTAGATAGAAATTCTAGTCTTAGATGGTTTGGGAGAGGTATGAGAAACCTATTAGGAAAATATATATAATCTATCATAGAAAATATATAATCTAACAATATGAGTTAATGTATGAAACTAGTCACCATGCCAAGCTAGTGATAATTAAGCAAGGGGACAGGTTTTTTACCACAAAGAAAACAGGTTATTTCCAAATAATTTTCTTTTTTGATAATGCCTTCTTCATAAAGGGTACCTGAAAAATTACCCGGAAATAAAAAGGGTAGTTGAAGATTGAATTCATAGAATAGGAAAAGATCCAGAGAAGGGGTTGGGTAAC
The DNA here is from genome assembly GCA_026545225.1 of Cornus controversa. NCBI lineage: Eukaryota > Viridiplantae > Streptophyta > Magnoliopsida > Cornales > Cornaceae > Cornus > Cornus controversa. Next base: position 60,893,181 of record CM048851.1, on the reverse strand, counting down.
GTTCAAGTAGCAGTGATAAAGAGAGTTGCAGAATAGGGTCAGAAAGGGATATGTAGGAGTGGTGTTTGGGCTTGCTTTGTCATGCTCTCTTGATTTCTAGAATGACAATTTTAAGAAGGGTTTATTAAGCACTGAAAATCATGAGAATTTTACTACAAAAATGATGGCATGGTTGTGGCAAAATAAATAAATGATTTGTGTTATAATATCAGTTATGCGGAGACTTGCAAATACATGGGAGGAAAACTATTGGAGAGGATCCATTTCCTTTAATTATTAGGTGTTCAACTTACAACAATCCGAGCTTACAAGTAATGGAGGCTTTGCGCGACACTATCAAGGGAGGTAAGGCTTTTTATAATAGAGATAGATATTATTGTCATCGTGAAATGTGCATGTAAATTCCCCTTGCTTTTTTGTGGTCAACTCTCTGTTTTCAAGAGTTTCACGCTGTTTCCTTTTTTCTCTTGTTGACAATCAAGACTCCACTATTTTAGAAGCAATTCTGCAATGGAGGAGATAAGAAGAAGACAATGACAAAACCCTTCTTCAGGTTAGTCTTTCAGCATTAAGATCTTCTTAGAATCTCCATCACAGTCATGTACTTTTATTGATTGGAGTCCCTCTCTTGCTGTCTATTGAAGTTAAGATAGAAGAATAAATTAAAGAAAGACAATACACTGCAATTTTCTTTGCAGACTCATCTGAACTTTTCTTTTTCTTTCGTTTGGCTCATCTCTATTTTCAATAGAATATTCACATTGTTTCTTAGTGTGTACTATTTCATCATTGCATTTGCATTCTGGGTTGGATTTAAATCATTTGGATCTGCTAGCTTTTCTAGTTTTGCTTTTATATTAGCGGCTTAGCATTTAAAATCCACTGTTATGAAGATCAAATCTTTGGTTCTTGGTCTCTGGACCCTGCTAGAGTTGTTTGGGTTGTCCTACACAGCTTCTTTCGATGAATTCGCATTCTCGGATGATTCTTCAGTAGTCTATACATACAATCGGTTTGCTGAGATTGAAAAGCAATGCAGCCCTTTTCTATCTTCAGCTTCTGAGTTGAAAGCTGATGATAGTCGAAGTTACAGACTTAAGAATGAACTCTCTTTCTTCAATGGAGATTGGAAGCAGGAGGCTGGTGGGGCGCCTTTGATGCCATTTGATGACAGTGACATGCCTGAGGCTCTCATCTCTCCCTTAAGATTGGTTAGTTTTGAGGTGAAGGATATCAATTCAGTCCATCTGTCCGAAAAAACAGTTAGTCTCAGTTGTGTTTTGTCTATTGGCATATCTAGAAATAGCACGTATGCTCCTGAATTGTACTCAAACTTTTATATGAGACATGGTCTCTCTGCTCTCAAAATTGTCTTTGAAGGTATGTACATTCAAACTGAGGAAAATGAAGGGGAACACTTGCTCTGTTTGTTGGGAAATTCAACTCTGCCATATTATAATTTGATCGATGTTTTTCAAGATATGACAAATAATGTTGATTCTCATTACAAACGTATGCCTCAACTAATGGAAGACGATCAGATATTTCTTGTTCTCCATTACCCTCAAACATTCAGTTTGACTACACGGGCAATCCGAGGTGAAATGAGAAGTTTGAATAAACGACAAAGCTTTCAGTACTTTGATAAAGTTCACGTATCTTCTGAGTTGGGTCGTTACTCAAAGTATCATTTCATAACTGAAAAGCTCAAGTCAAGAACTTGTGATCCATATCCAATACAAGATGAACTGGTGGAAGATGGTGTCAACATGCTAAATGCCTCTGAGTTCTGTAAGGTCCTCAAATCTTTCTCAAATGAAGCTTACAGCATTGCTCCAAATTGGAAATTTAGTGGCAGATATGAGAAACGTAGTAGGTTGGGCCCTTTTCTGCTTGAGAAAGAGATTAAATCTGTCGACTGGACAAATGTTAAGCTTATGATGCAGAATATAATATGTGAGGAGGAAACTACTGACAACAAGACCGGCATTGCCAGAGTTTCTGCAGTATTTAGAGCATTTGCAGTGATGGAACAACATATCGTAGCAATGAGGAGGGGTCTTTCTGGCATGACACTCTCCGTGGAGGGAATGTGGAATGCCTCCATGGGGAAGCTTTGCATGGTTGGTTGCACTGGAGCTGTTGATTCAGGATTGGAAGGATGTGATTCTCAGATCTCACTGTACTTTCCTCGTTCACTTTCTAGCAGGCAGAGAAGTATCATTTTTGGAAGCATTTCCAGCATTGCAAATGAAACTGACTCCTACTTTCCCATACTGTTCGGGTTGGAAATGAGACCCTCAAATATCCGCAATAACCACGAGTGGTATTCTAGCTCTTATCTGTCATACAGTTACTCGAAGACTGAATTGGCCAGTGCATTTAGGGAGAGAAGTCAGCCATCTAAGTTTATTGCAATCATCAGGCAATATTTCCTAACATATCCAGCTCTGGAAGATAAAGAAGACTTACTTGCCAGTTTAAATCTTCTCTCGAATGATCTGTGTCTTGCTGCCTATGTAGTCCCCAGGGTCATCAACTTCTTTGTTCAAGTTGAGGTGCTTTCTTTAGGTCCTTCAGTTGGTCAATATAAAGATGGTTCTCCAGTTAATGCTCAAGTTGAATTCACTAGTTCTGAAGTCCTGAATGTGTCCCTTCACCTCAAGTTTGGAGAAGATAGTAAACCTTACAGAAGTGAAGCGAGGATGGTCTTGGAAGGTCTCTATGATCTACTAGTTGGTGAGATGTATTTGATTGGCTGTGCGAAGGCCACAGCTGAGAGCATGAATATTGAGAGCGGGCTAGACTGTTCGATTGAAGTGAAAATTGAGTATCCATCTGAAAGTTTAAGGTGGCTCATATATCCAACTTCAAAGATCACCATTACCAGTCAAAGGAGTGAGTATGATCCCCTCAATTTTAGGCCAATAAGTGCAAGGACCTCTGTTATTCGATATGTAAAGCATGAAAGTGATGTTCTCTTCCGGAAAGTTTTTGAAGGAATCCTTCAGATAGTGATGCTTTTGGTGTTTGTTGGAATCATAATAATCCAGCTCTTTTACATGAAGCGAAGGGTAGATGCAATTCCTTACATATCGCTTGTGATGCTTGGAATCCAATTTTTTGGTTACAGCCTTCCTCTGATCAGCGGTGCTGAGATTCTGTTCGAATCAAAGGAGTCTGAATCTTACAGAAACCATCCTTATGACTATCAAAGGTATCAAGTGCTCTTCAAAGTCCTTGACTACCCTGCAAAACTACTTGTGTTGGCTGCCTTGCTACTCACTGCTAGGATTTTCCAAATGGTGTCTGCATCTCGAAATCGATTGCATGCACATGGAACTTCAGAACCTGTAGTTGTCCCTAGTGATAAGTGGGTTCTCCAAATTAGCTTAGCTGTTCACATTTTTGGCTTCTTTGTTTGTCTCATGAATCAAGGGCTATTATTGCTTCCTCTCGGAAAGGATAAATACAGCCTAAATGTTCATATGCTGCAAATTTGGATGATGGAGTTTGGGGCTTATTTCTGTCTGGTTCAAGATTTCTTTCTGCTTCCTCAAATCATAGGACACTACTTCTTTTGGCAGCCCCCTGTTAAGCCCCTTACAAAAATCTACATTGCTGGTTTCACATTGGCAGGTATTCTTCTTAGTTTCTATGATAAGTTCAGAGATCCTGTCGTAGACCCCTACTCTGAGAGTGTTCCATTTTAAGTCTGCACTTGGCTTTTGCTTCCCAGTTTAGTAACACTACAGTTGTACTTAATAAATAATGAATTGTGCTAGCTAGCACTTGAGAGTCTTATCTTCAGCAAGTTTTCACTACCGGAGAGGCAGCCAGTCCTTGAGTTGAAGAACATTCAAGCAGATACCTTCCAGACCTGCATTATATCAAAAATTTCTCTCAAAGTCACTTGAAGCCTGACACTGTCAAATGTGTGTATATATATATATATATATATTCTTTTTTCCCGTGTTTTTGTAGAAATATATAATGACTGGTGGATGCGATGTTCTCCATGGAAGCTTAGTTTTTGTTGTATGCAAGTCTACTTGCCACCTAAACAATGAGTAGTTGTTTCATATTTGCTACCCATGGCTGGTTGTTGATTTTTCTTTTCTTTTTTTATACTGCACAAAAAGCTCTGGTATATTCTTTTTCATTATGCAATTCATTGATGACCCATGATCCGAAGTTCGGTCTGGTATGTAGTCAACAGACTCAACACGTATCTCACCAACGAGTCAGATACACTTGTTAAGAAACAAAGGTAGTTTGAAACTAAACTAACCATTATAGAAGCTAAATCGTCTGGGAAATCTACGCGTAGGTGAACTTAGCGGCCTCAAATAACCAAAACATATTTCTAGTGACATATAATATGATACATTTCTAATGACCGTAATACACACAATCATATATATTATATATACAAGCTAGGGTGGGTGATTCTGTGCAGAAAAATACTGAAACTAAATAAATAAATAAATTACAAAGTTGACTCCATAACCAAATATAAGATGATCATCTGCCATTATGATAGGTGTTGATAGAGAGTAATATTATTGTTGCCATGTGACCTACATTATTTAAAAATGATTCTTCTAATCTTGATGACCCAAAAGAATATGATGAATTTCTACATGTTCTCCCTATTTAATTAATAATTATTCAGATAGCATCTCCAAGTCAAAAATGTCTTGCTGTCTTGCAACTTTAATTATGTTACTCGATATCTATCTATTTCATTGTTTTTTTGTCCCGGATTCCCAACAACAATGACAATTTCAGTTGAAACTAGGTCAGTGCACAACCCTGAATTGTACTAGACCCTATCAATCAGGGTATTTAAAAGATATTAGTAAAATGAAATTTTTTATTAAAATTGCGTCTGCCGGGAGTCGAACCCGGGTCTATTGCTTGGAAGGCAATTATCCTAACCGTTGGACTACAAACGCTTGTTGATGCTCTTGTTTGAATTATTTTTATAATACCAATAAACTCCACGGATCTTGAAAAAGAAAGCAAGATGGAACATAAGGAAGAGGCAACTCTAAAATTAAAGTAAAAATTACTTATAAATTCTACTTTTAAAATCCAAAGACTAATAAGTTTTATAAAATTTTCACAAAAAAATAAAGAAATCATACTTTTCAACACTAATAACAAATAAGTCCTTTAACATTTTTACAAAGGCAAATAAGTCTTACTTTAAAAAAATATTTCCAACTAAGTTTAAATTTTATAAATAATTAATTTTTTTTCTGTATTGTCATTTATTTCTCAATTTTCATTAGTGCCTTTTTTTTCACACTCTCTATTTTCAATATTTTGTAACTAATACCTATTTAAAAAAATATTAATTGTTACCAAAATTAGTAATTCTAAAACATTTAAAAAATTATTTCAAATTCACTTTCCGTAAATACTCACAACATGTTAAAATACAATAAAATACTTTTCATTCCTTACATTTATGAATAATAAATAATTTTTTCTATTGTTTTCGAATTTTTTATTTAATATTGCTTAAAAAAAACTCAATAATAAAAAATAAATCTCTATAAATTTAAGACAATGTTATCTAAAAATATTATCAAACTATCTTAATAAATCGAATATAATGTGAATTTGAAATCAAAAAAATTTCTTTATTATTTATTTTCAATAAAGTTTTTGGCAAAATAATTTGGAGAAAATTAGTTAGACAATATACGTGACATATGAAAAGGGTAAAAGAGGAATTATACTAGTTATAGACTTTGTTGGAATTTTTAGGACTTATTTATTTTTGTAAAAATTTTATAGGACTTAAAAGTAGGATTTTTTTGTCTTTATGAAATTTTATAAGAATTATTTGTCTTTAAAATTTAAAAGTAGGACTTATTAGTAATTTTTTCAAAATTTTAAACGATCCATCTCATCATTGTGAATAATCCAAGACTCTTGAATAAATTGATAAGCTCAAGAAAATATAAGGATCGGAACAAAACAAGGAGGTGTTTGACATGGGTAATGGGCAATATATAGAAATTATTAATCTTAGTATTGGACTATAAAAGCCCTATTCCAAATCCTAACAACAATGACAATCCTGAATTGTACTACACTCTATCAAACAGGGTAAATTTAAAAATTTAAAAAAATTGCGTCTGCCGGGAGTCGAACCCGGGTCTATTGCTTGGAAGGCAATTATCCTAACCGTTGGACTACAAACGCTTGCTGATGTTATCGCATGAATTATTCCTATTAATAGTAATAAAATGAATTACGATCCACAGATATTGCGAAAAGAAGGTAACGATGGAACATTAACAGAACTCTAAAATTAAATGGTCCATCTCATCATTTGAATAATCCAAGACTCTTGAATAAATTGATAAATTCAAGAATATGTAAGGACCGGTACAAAAAAAAAAAAAAAAGGAGGAGGTAATGGGCAATGTATAGAAATTATTAATCTTAGTATTGGATTCTTATTAATCATAGAGTTATTTATCCTAAAGAATTACAAAATTTTATAATAATTTTAAAAGTTGCTATTTTCTCAGCTTTATTAGTTCCCTTTCAAAATCCCTATCTCAAATGTACAAGTGTCACCACATGTAAGAGATAGAAAATGTGAATGGATATTTTATGAAATAGAAAATAAGGGAAAAAAAAAATTACTTTTCATGAAAAAGATCATCATACTAGAAATTAAAGTCTCACTAATTTGAAAGGGAAGAAGAACATGTAATTAATTGAATTACTATGCTTCAAATTCATTGATAAAAAAGACTCTACGGTTTTGACTCATATAAAATTTTGCGAGATTTTAGTTGTATTTACTCGATTTAGTAACGCAAGGATAGATTAATTAATCCTATGCAGTAGGAGTATATTATTTCATGGCATTGCTAAATAAAATTCAATCTATCCATTAATTTGTGAACCACGTAAATGCCCTGATAAAATCTGATCATTTTGTATGACAAGCATGACACCATATCTCAACTCCCTTCTTCAACCTCTCCATGCATGGCTTCTCTTCCTGTTAAAACCACTCCAAGCCCACAACTTCCTCATTTTAGATCCACCAAACCCACCAAATCTCTCAATTTCACACCAACCCATCTCAGGAAACAAAATGGAAATGACAAAAAAAATCAAATATTATACAAATCTTACTTCAAACACATATCTTCTCTCTGCAAAGATGGTCAAATTGAAGAAGTTGTTGATCTCATCACCGAAATGGAGCTCCAAAATCTCCCAAGTGGACCTGAAATCTACGGTGAACTCCTCCAGGGGTGTGTCTACGAGCGAGACCTCTTCACTGGTCAGCAAATTCACGCTAAAATTATAAAATGTGGTGATTTCTTTACCAAGAATGAATATATTGAGACAAAGTTGGTGATTTTCTATACAAAATGCGATGTAGCGGATGTTGCAACCCGTTTGTTTTGCAGACTCCGAAGACAGAACGTGTTTTCTTGGGCTGCCATTATTGGATTGCATTGTAGAATGGGTTTAAGTGAAGAAGCTTTGTTGGGTTTTTGTGAAATGCAAGAAAATGGTTTTTTACCTGATAATTTTGTTATCCCAAATGCGTTAAAAGCTTGTGGTGCTCTTCAGTTGGTTGGCTTTGGAAAAGGAGTTCATGCTTATGTGTTAAAGATGGGTTTTCAAAGTTGTGTTTTTGTTGCAAGTAGTCTTATAGATATGTATGGGAAATGTGGGGTTTTGGAAGACGGAAGAAGGGTGTTTGATGTTATGATTGAGAGAAATGTAGTCGTCTGGAATTCCATGATTGTGAGTTATGTTCAAAATGGGATGAACAAGGAAGCAGCTCAGGTCTTTTATGAAATGAAAGTGGAAGGTGTTCAACCAACTCGTGTAACTGTGGCAAGCTTCCTCTCAGCTTCAGCCAATTTGTATGCTCTTATAGAAGGTAAGCAAGGGCATGCAATTGCCATTTTAAGTGGGTTAGATTTAGATAACATTTTGGGAAGTTCCATTATAAATTTCTATTCAAAGGTTGGGCTGATAGAGGAAGCCGAGTTAGTTTTTAGCATGATACTTGAGAAAGATGTTGTGACATGGAATCTGCTAATATCTTGTTATGTGCAGTATGGTCTGATTGAGGAGGCACTCAATTTGTGCCGACTGATGAGATCAGAGAACTTTAGGTTTGATTCTGTTACTCTAGCATCGATATTGTCTGCTTCAGCTGAAACGAGCAATATAAAACTTGGCAAAGAGGGGCACTGTTATTGTATTAGGAACAACCTTGAATCTGATGTTGTAGTTGCAACCAGCATCATCGATATGTATGCCAAATGCAAGAGAATTGATGATGCAAGACAAGTTTTCAACTCAACAACACAGAGAGATCTTGTGTTGTGGAATACATTATTGGCTGCTTATGCAGAACAAGGTCTGACCGGTGAAGCCCTTAAATTGTTTTATGGAATGCAAGTAGAGAGTGTTCCTCCTAATGTAATATCATGGAATTCTGTAATTTTAGGATTTCTGAGAAATGGCCAGGTCAACGAGGCCAAAGATATGTTCTCACAGATGCTGTCCCTTGGTTTTCAGCCTAACATAATTACTTGGACTACCATAATTTCTGGTTTAGCTCAAAATGGTTTTGGCAATGACGCTATTCTATTCTTTCAGCAAATGCTAGAAACAGGGATCCGGCCCAATGTTGTAAGCATTATTAGTGTACTCTCAGCTTGCACAGATACAGCTTTATTGCAGTTTGCAAGAGCAATCCATGGCTATATTATGAGGCGAGACCTTTATTTGTCTATTCCAGTTGCAACTTCTCTGGTTGATATGTATGCTAAATGCGGAAGTATAGATCAAGCAAAGAGAGTGTTTGATTTGGTTTTAGGCAAGGAACTACCTTTGTATAATGCTATGATCTCTGCCCATGCATTACATGGCCAAGCTGTAGAAGCACTTCTATTATTAGAACATCTTCAGGAGGAAGGTATAAAACCAGATAGCACAACCTTCACCAGCATCTTATCAGCATGTAGCCATGCAGGGCTGGTACATAAAGGTTTGCAGCTTTTTGTTAATATGATCTCAGAACACCGTGTGAAGCCAACTATGGAGCATTATGGCTGCATGGTCAGTCTTCTTTCCCGGCACGGAAATCTGGATGAAGCTTTATTGCTTATTCTCAAAATGCCATTTGAGCCTGACTCACAGATATTAGGATCATTGCTTGCTGCTTGTAGAGAACACCGTGAGGTTAAACTTGGGGAATATTTATTCAAATACTTATATGAATTGGAACCAGATAATTCGGGAAACTTTGTTGCTCTTTCAAATACATATGCAGTTTCAGGAAGATGGGATGAGGTATCAAGATTGAGGATTTTGATGAAAGAGAAGGGCCTGAAGAAGAATCCTGGGTGTAGTTGGATTCAAGTTGGAGGAGAACTTCATGCGTTTGTCGCTGACGATATATCACACCCAGATATTGGGGAAATTCATTCCACATTGGCTCTACTGAGACAGGAAATTCGATTAATGGGATATATTCCGATAGTTAGGAGTGGTGATATTTTCTGCTAGTGACCACAGGATTTTGTTGGTAAATTGAAGCAAAGCTGCTTGAAGATCTTCTATAGATGGCTCGGCTATGGAGTAGGACATAATCATACAAGGTTGCAGTAATTGGTGAAATCAACTCAAGGACTATGAGATGTCTTCAACTTTTGGATGCTTGACAAAAATAAAGTAAATGCTGGGTTAATGGCCTAATATCCATATCTCTGAGGAAAGAATAGTTCTTAATAAGGTGGATCTCGAGCTGAAAATAAATACAGTGTTAACATTGATTTAGGGAAAAATCTCTGGTGAGTAACATAAAGGAAAGAAATTGATGCAGCGCATGACAGGGAACACATATATCAGGACGCACTGCTTTTTCTCAGGCAAGTTTTTGGATTTTCTGCTTGAGGTTCCCCTTAAGAACTAGGAAGAGGCATTGCATGATGAAACAGGGGTCCATCAATATCCTAGATGATCCTAATATAAATATGTTACTACCAACCAATCGATTAATCTAGACTGTTGCCATAGGTAACTTGCTTTTATAGTCAATGCCAAAAAAGTCGCCCTGCCCTTTTATGAGCTTATCTCCCTTTCTTTTTTGTTTTAATTTCATAAATATGACTCAATGTGTTGTTTGATCTATCTTGAACAGGAAAGAAAGAAAGTAATTTCAAGCAGGCAACTGTAGCCAATTGCCTGGCTTTTGATGAGATATATATTCCTATGCTGAAGAAATGACACTCTTGCAACTGTAGCCAATTTTTATGCTTTCTATGAAAGGATAAGAGCAATTTGTTTTGGGCATCAGTGATTTGACACCCAATGCTATACAAGTGTTAATAGCTGCTGACAAGTTTGAAAAAGATCTCGTGGAGATAGAGGTAGAAGTTTTGGTGGACAGAGAGATTGGCGTCAAGAAACAATTCATTAGATGATTCCTTATTGGGCTGAAGCTGTACCTGCCAATCTGGTGACAACAGCAAGAAGGTTGCTCTCCGGATGGCCTTTACTGGAGCATGAAGAGAGGAGAGGTCATGTATGACAAGAGATTATTCAACCAGGAGAAGGGGATGGACGCTGGACAGTTAATAATTGATGATCATTATAATGTCTACAACAAGGGTCTGTTTACAGAGTCTTACCTTTTCAACTCTGTACAGGCAAAAGAATGGCAATGACATTGATATGTATAGAGGTGCAGATGAGCAGCTGGAAAAGATTTTGAAGACTGATCACTTAAACAAGTAGGGCATTTTCAGGTACCTCAGAGAAGACTGGCCCAAGATATAGGCCTGCTGAATTCAAGAAAGAGGCAGAGAAGTTAATTCATTTGATTTCAATCCGTTCTTGACGGAAGTGAAAAAGGGAAAGGCATTGATATGGTTTGCAGCTGAGGGAACTGCTTAGTCATCCTTGTAAGATGGCGATGAAGTATAGAGTTTGCATTGCCTTCGAAAGGTGGCACTGAAAGCTCTTTAAATCTTTATCAGGTTCTTCTTTGGAGTCATAGTTTCCGTTCCTCACTTTTTCTGTGCTTATGTTTCTTAATTTATGCTTGTTTAGTTCGTCGATGAGGAAGTCAAATATTAAGTCGTGTGCTGAGAAAATAATTGTACTTCTGTTTGGTAAATGGATGATTCAGTATTTTTTGAAAATTAATGCAATAACTGATCACTTTGTTTAATGATACACTACAAGTTGCCTCCTTTGTAGTATGATTATTGTTTTAAATTATATATTTCTTTTTAAAAATGGTGGCTTGAGCGAGATTATACTGAATCTGCTTTCCTATTTTCTTTATCTTCTGCAGGTATCTCTTTTTATATTTTTGTTCAGATTGTATTACTTTCTGCTTTCAGGGAACTGCACATTCTCTAGATTATGGTTTGAGAAACATGCATCCCTTACCCAGTTACCTATATTGTCATTCATCCTTCATTGTTAGACAGGGTGACAGTGACTTCAGTTTTAGTGGATGAGTTCTCTTAATAAACGTGAAGCCTACACTGGGATGTAAGATGCATATAAATCTGATGTATTCCCTATACTGATGTGAATTTTAACTGTTTCTAATGTTAAATCTATGGCTACAAGTAGTTTGAGATTGACTGTGGTTCATGGTGCAAAAAAAAAAATCACTTGATCAGTTGGTTCAACTGTTAGAGCTTTCACATTGCTCTTTGACAGTGAGCTACAATTCTTCTCAGTATTAGTTGAACTTGTGATATAACACAAAAATGTGATAGAACTTCATTGTTTTTGATACACAAGTCATGTTCAAGTGACATATTGTTTTAGATATTTTTGAAAACACTGCTTCAGTTGTCTGTTTTCCTGGTATTTGGTTCATATTTGCATGTATATGAGAGTGAGACAAGGATGAAACACTTGCTCGAGTTTTGAATACTATGAACAAATGACATTCAGTCTCCAATTATCAGTCTATTTTCCCTAGTATTCTCAACTCGGCTCCTCTTACCTTGAGAGTTCAACCCTGAGATGAGAGAGTTTTGTGGTTCCATTGCTTCTGTTATTATTTTTAGTAAATCTAAAATTTATCCCAGAACTATTGGATGCAGATTTTTTTGAGGAGATAACCAAACTGATTGATCTGCCTGACACCATTAAGAGATGCATTGCTTGGATTTGCCGATGTGGATGGACTCTCTATGGAGCAGTGACCATTGTAGTTACTCTTGTTGCAGATCCCTCAATAATATTCATGGACCTCTGGAGTTGATACAGTTGTGAGTATACAATGGACACCAGAAGACCTGTGGCATGCACAACTCACCAGGCAAGTGTCATTTGAAGCTTTCCACAAGAGAGATTGCAGAAGTTCAATAACTTGTTATTCTTTTGCAAAGAGTAAAACGGTTGATCTCCATAATACTTTACATTACAGAATTAACATTAACATACTTGCTTCATGTCGATTCATAGCCATGTTATTAGAATTGCGACACAAGTAAATTCCATCTCTTTATGAAAAGAAACAGGTAGCCAAAACCAGTACTTAAAAACAACAACAATAATTAAGGTACGGTCATAGTAGTTTGATATGTTGGCGTTGTTCGAAGTGTTGCAATCCTACAGAGTTTCACTTATTGTCTTTGGGGGTAGGTCTTCAATATTTTCTCTCGAGGATAGTACCAAGTTTGAATCAAAAGGAGGAGATTGTTTAGTATCACAACAGCCGGAAAATGCTTTACAAGCTTCCAATACAAATTATCTAGAATTGTGTGACTTTGAAATTAAAGAGCACCTTGGTAGTCTGTTTCAAAACGATACAGTTCAACTGTGTCACATCACAGATTCTGTTTCGAAATGATACAATTCCTATGAATTGGTTCACTTGTGGTGAACCATCTCTAGCTTTTACTAAAATTCATCAAAAGCTTTAAATTGGGGCAGCAATAAAATCACAATAAGCAGAAGAATAACTATTATAGCTTGTGATCTTGTTAGTTGTTTATGCAGTATAAAGGAATTGTTCGACGTTTATTATACTACTGTTTCCTGATTTCTTATATAGAATTCATATATGCGAAGATTTTATTGACAAGGTTTGCTGTTTTTCACAAAGTTATGCTAGATAGCATGTGGAAAAATGAATTGTCCTCAGCTTCATTTGGTGACCACCACTAAATTATGCAGTTTGTTGCAAGTGCAAGCAACAACAAAAAACGTTGTGGTCACATTTCAATGATACATTTTATTTCCCAACTATGCTTTGTAATCAAATTTCTCTCTATGCTAAACAAGTAAAATAAAATATAATTATACTTAGAAATATAAACAGATCTAGGAAGTTAAATAAAACAGGCAATTATCAACTAACTTACAGAATGATTGAATAATGAATTAAATTGAATTCGAGCCTAGTGTAAACACAATTTTCTTAAGATAAATTTGTTTTCTTTTAATGCTTAATGTGATGAACAATTGTCTCTCAAGATAGAACGAATTTACGATTCTAAAGAGGCACCACTTCAAACTCTAGAATCCTTCGAACACAACATGTACAATACTCGATCTATATTTATGTATATGCAGAGGTAGACAATATGAAATTGTTTCAATATATTTTTTAATGTTATGTATGGCTATATATAGAGCCAATGATGATTGGTTACCATTTTTTTCAGAATAAACATGTTTGTTCATGAATAGTCATAACTATTCCAGAACAGTCATGTTTGTTCTTGAATAATCATAACTTTTATAGAACAGTCATGTCTGTTCTTCAGACAGCCACCACTTAAAGCCATATTTGATTAGAGGATTTTAAGAATCAATTTCTTATTCAATACTTAACGATTTTTGACAAATTGGGTTCAAAGTTTGCCCAAACAAAAAATTGTCCAGCAATCCCTCACATAAATGAAATTGGATGGATATCAATGTAAATGATAATGATAATGCAGACACTAATTCGAGTATAGTCAAAAAGCTACTGCATCGGGTTAAGTAGCCTAAGGGCCTTGAACTTACCCTAGTGAAAGACTATCGGGTTTACGTAGCTAATCAATAGACATAATGTCTTTGAACAGTCAGTCGTTTATGTAAATCAAGACAATAGAATTCACACAGTATTTCTTCAGACACAGTTGGTTCTCACGTGTGTGTTCATTTTTTCCCTGAACATCTCTTAGTTCCGTGAGTGTTTTAGAAAATTAAATCTTAATATTCTCATAGAAACGACCCATTCTTACTCACGTATGTGATATCTATGAAGAGTATCCTGCAATACTCCACTTAGACATTTTTCAAGATATAGAAATTATTAAAAGCTTAACTTACCCTGGTTCTCGTGGCAGGTGTGTACTGTCTCATCATAGGAATGGTTAGGAGTAAATATCTCCTCAGTACTTACTGAGTTCTACATAGTTCAGTTTGCCCTTTGAACCTAGATATTGGGATCTCCAGTCAACTAGGTTGTGTTACCACTATGACGACCCTTCAATGAAATTTCTATTCGCTCTCGTGGCAAGCCTTTTATAAACGGATCCGCAATATTATCTTTTAACTTTACATAATCAATTGAGATAATTTCATTATAGAGCAATTGTCTAACGGTATTGTGTCTTCGTCGTATGTGATGTGACTTACCGTTTTACATATGACTCTGTGCCCTTCTTATTGCTAATTGGCTATCGTAATGTATACATATAGCAGACACAGGTTTTGACCAATTTGGAATATCCTCTAAGAAATTACGAAGCCATTATGCATCTTCTCCAACTTATCTAAAGTTATGAATTCAGATTCCATTGTAGATCTAGCAATACATGTTTGTTTCGAATATTTTCAAGACGCAACTGCACCTCCAAGAGTAAAAACGTATCCACTTGTGAATTTTGAATCTTTTGAATCAAATATCTAATTAGCATCACTATACCTTTTAAGTACGACTGGATATCTTGTGAAGTGCAAACCATAGTTTTGTATATGTTTTAAATATCCCAAAATTCTTTTTAAAGCTTTCTAGTATTTTTCTCCTGGATTACTCATAAATCGACTAAGCTTACTCACAGAGTATGCTATGTCAGGTCTAGTGCAATTCATGACACACATTAGACTGCCAATTATACGAGAATACTCTAATTGAGATATGTTTTCTCTAGTATTTTTAGCGAGATAAAGACTTACGTCCACTAGTGACTTTGCTGGACTGATATTGTACTTCTTGAACTTATCAAGTATTTTTTCAATGCAATGAGATTGAGACAATACAAGTTCGTCAGATATTCTAAAAATTTTAATTCCTAGTATAATGTTTGCAACACCTGAGTCTTTCATATCAAATCTGCTGGATAACATATGTTTGGTAATTTTAATTATATCATAGTTGATGCCCATAATTAGCATATCATCAATATAAATACAAACTATGACATATCTTTTTTGTGTGTTTTTGACATATACACATTTGTCACACTCATTAATTTTAAAACCATTTGACATCATTGCATTATCAAATTTTTCATGCCATTATTTTGGTGTTTGCTTTAATCCATAAAGAAATTTAACAAGTTTTCACACTTTTCTTTCTTGTCCAGGATCAATAAACCCTTCTGGTTGTTCCATATATATTTCTTCATCTAATTCACCATTTAAGAAAGTTGTTTTTACATCCATTTCATGTATTTCAAGTCCATTTAATGATGGTATTGCAATCAACATACAAATGGATGTGATTCTGGTTACTGATGAATAAGTATCAAAATAATTCAATCCTTCTTTTTGCTTGTAGCATTTGGCAACAAGCCTAACTTTATATTTTTTTATCAATCCATCAACTTTTATCTTCTTTTTGAAGATTCATTTGTATCATAAATGTTTAGAACCAAGTGGAAGATCCACTAATTTTCATGTATGGTTTTGTATAATGGATTCAATTTCGCTATTTATTGATTCCTTCCAATAAAAAGCTTCAAGAGAGGACATTACTTTCTTGAACGTTTGGGGATCATTTTTCAATAAATATATTAGAAAATCTGGTCCAAATGACGTTGACGTTCTTGCCCTCTTGTTACGTTTAGGTTCATCCATAATAAACTATTTGTCTATAGTTTCAAGATTAGTACTAGAGATAGCATCTAAAGGCCTCTTTAGTGAATTTGGTTCACGAGTCATGTTATTCGAAAATATATTTTCGAAAAATGAAGCATCTCTCGATTCAATAATTATATTCACATGTATGTCGAGAATCTCGAATTTATATACAAGAAATTTATAAGCACTACTACTATTTGCATAACCAATGAACACACAGTCAATGATTTTTGGTCCTATCTTAACATTTTTAGGTTTAGGAACTACTATTTTTCCAAACACCCCCACACTCTTAAGTATTCATAGCTTGATTTTTTATTTTTTCATAATTCATAAAGTGTCTTGTGTGTTTTCTTATGAAGTACGTTGTTGAGAACATAATTTGCTAAGAGAATAACTTCCCCCCACAAATTCTGGGGTAAACCAGAACTTAACAACATAGCGTTCATCATTTTTTTTAGTGTTCGATTTTTGCATTCAGCAATTTCGTTAGATTGAGGTGTATAAGGTGCGGTAGTTTGGTAAATAATTTCATGTTCTGAATAAAACTCCTCAAAAGGTGTTTCATATTTACCACATCTATCACTTCTTATTGCCTTTATCTTTGTGTTAAATTAATTTTCAACTTCATTATTGTAATGTTTGAACATTTCTATGGCCTCATTTTTGTTTCTTAGCAAATACACATAACAGTATCTTGTGCAATCATCTATAAAAGTAATAAAATACTTTTTACCACTTCTAGTTTGCACTCTTTAAATTACAAATATCACTGTGAATTAAATCTAAAGGTTTAGTATTTCTTTCAATGGAATGAAAATGTAATATTGTTAATTTAGATTCCACACAATTTTTAGATTTATGATTACGATCAATATCAAACTTAGGCAACAATTCTAAGTTAATTAATTTACGTAAAGTATCATAATTAACATATCCTAATCTAGCATGCCAAATGTTAGAAGACTCGAGCAAGTAAGCAAAAGAATTAATATTATTTTTATTAATAGATTTAGGTACAACAGTCATTACATTTATCTTTAAAAGCCCTTTAGTCAAATAACATTTCTCTACAAATATCTCATTCTTAAGAACAAATTTGTTAGACACAAAGACCAATTTGAACTCATTCTTACTAAGCAAAGTTCTTGCGAATATCAGGCACATGAAGCACATCATTGATTGTTAATTATTTGCCAGATGTTATTTTCTTTGATGTCATTTTCAGTATCACCTTCCCACGTCCTTCTACTTCAGAACTGGAAGAGTTACCCGTGAATAATTGTTATTCATGTTCTATAAGTTTGTAAGTAAAAACATCCATTTGTTTGAACAAATTTGGCTCATAGCCCCAGTATCCACCCATCATTCCCTAATGTTTCCCACTAAATTACATTAAAATATAATTGTAGAGAGATTCATATCAGCAACATCAACTGAAAGCTTATCAAATTCGGTCACGTTTCCTTGAGCATTCTTTTTATTGAAATGTTTTGGCTTGCGACATTCGTTTGAACGATGTGCAGGCTTGCCACAGTTGTAACACTTGTATTTGAATTTCTTAGATACTTTTGAAGGACATTCACTTTCATGTTTCTTCTTATTTTTTTTCTTTCAACCTTGTTCTACAACATTAGCCTTGTCTTCCTCAATTCCGAGTCTCACTATCAATTTTTCAAGATTTATCTCTTTGTGTTTATGCTTAAAATAATTCTTAAAATTTTTACAATGATGGCGGCAACTTTTTAATTATTGCAGCCACTTAGAATGAATCAATTAAATACACTCCTTCAGACTGGATATCATGTAGTATCACTTCGTTTATCACTGTCTGTCATTTTATAGTCAAGAAATTTTATTCATGTCAGTGTCTTCAGTTTCTTGTCAAGAAAATCAAGAGCACTCACATTTTCCTTATCAGTATCTCCTTCACCAAGTATACGAGATTCTTCGTGAAGAAATCTTCCTAAATTCAAAGTTGTAAGATAGAAGAACATCTTCTATTACCAACGTTGAAGTCCGTTCCATTGAATTATGCTATCACGCTGGAAATTTCGGTATTAGATGCATTTTTGTTACAAAACTAGAACCTATACAAAATTTGTTTAAGTTTAATTTAAAGTGTATATATATATATATATATATTCACTAACAGAAATTAGAATAACAATAAGTGTAGATTTTACAAACACGCCACTGATTTTGATTGAATATTGAATTAAATTTGTGTAAACACAATTTTTTAAGACAAATTTGTTCCCTTTTAGTCCTCAATGGGATGAACAATTGTCTCCCCGATAGAACGAATTTAGGAGTGTAAAGAGTCAGCCATTTAATCTCTAAAACCTTCGAACACAACATATGGAGTACTCGAACTATATATATATATATATGCAGAAGTAGACGATATATTTTTTTAATATTATGCATGACTATATATAAAATCAATGGTGATTGGTTATAATTTTTTTCAGAACAGGCATGTTTGTTCTTGAAGAATTATAACTCTTCCAGAACAATTGTGTATATTGTTTAGATAATTATCACTTAAGACTATCTTCGACTATAAAAATTAATTTCTTATTCAATATTTAACGATTTTAGACAAATTAAATTCGAAGTCTTTGTCCACCATGCTTATTAGTATATAATTGTACTGTCATTTGCCTTTGATGTGATACAAAGAGGATGACGCATTAACTTAAGCTTCTCTTTTCACATGAAATCAAATTTGGAACGACTTTGGTTGTTGAGATTTCAATGCATTCCTATTGTCTTCAACGTAGGGTTAGTGAGGACTAGTTAAGGTTTCTTGTGAAAGGTGTTCTTTGTCTTTACTGATCCAACTAACACCAAAGATATATAGGTTTGGGATAAAATTCAATGCTACATATAATTGTAAAACTGAAAATTCTTATCATTAGGTGTACAGTATCAATCACTTCTCATATGATTTTTCTCTGTGGTGGATGATCACCAACTGAATTTAGAAAATACAGTCAGTAAGTAGTAGTAGTTCACTTAACAGTTACTCAAGGAACACTCTTCAGCTGTCAAGTTCTTGTCAAACAATGACTTGAATTCAATAATATATGTAGAAATCAACCATAAATTCTCATAAAATGTGTGGATGATTATTTTAAAATCAATTACATAAACACAGTTTTTCCAAGTCTTTTTTTAGATTGAGGATAATATATAGGCGGTGATAGAGAGTTTGAATTCAAAAGTTTACGTCGAATGATTAACTATATCATGACATTATAAATATAATAATATCACAATAACATCATCTTCCACTCACATAATTTAATTTGAATAAAATTTCTTGTTGATGCAATTGATACATGTGTTCTGCAAAGTAAATTCTACTAATAAGCCGACGAAAGAAGTGAACTCTAGAGGGTAATTTTAGGTGAACTGTTCCTGGAAATAGTATCAGGTGACCAATATGGGGAAATCTCTAAGCTGTGTTAATCATGACATACCTTGGGTAAAGTTATAGTTGAATTGTACATGAAAATAATATATTTTTTTAAAGAAAATACAGAATATCAGGCTATAAAAGAGAGTAGTATTTATTTAATGAATCCAACAATTATCAAGGCGAGCTCATTGTAAGAAGAAGATTTATCATACATTTGGTATAAATATATCAAATGAATATGAATCGCAATTAAAATATAATCGTGAAGAGTATTAGAGATGTTTTCTATTAATAATGACTCTCCTAGTAGTTGTTTGGAAAATGAGCATTCATGTATTTCATGGCCCACAAAATGATTGTGAGCTGCCAATACGGTTAATAACATCTTGGTTTTTTTTTTCTTCAGTGAGCTAACCATGTCTCCATTTTATAACAAATGGGGTTCTTGTGTTCTCTTCCCTTACAAACAGGCTTGATATGAGTGGCAGGGATAAATCAATTGATACAGTAGGCCACAAGTATTATATATATATATATATATATATATGATCGAAACCATGGTCCGAAGATTCCAAGTAAGGTGCACAAGAAACTGATAAAATGAGAACTGAAATTGTAAAAAATCTTACTTTAGTTGAACTTAACTATTCACTAAGGTTCCGATTCTAATTTCAAATCAATAAATCAAAATTGTTAAAAATATATATATAATATATAAATAAATAATAATAATTTTTAAGTTTTTAGTATTCTATATAAATATATAAAGTATAAATTATATAATATATAAATAAGTACTTATACCTTGTAAATTCTAGTAATATTTAGAGATAAATACTAATAAATTCTAAGTTTTAATATTTTATATATTTATATAATATAAGATATATATAAAAAAATTAATAACTTCTAATATATTGTTACATTACTATAAATATGTATCCGATATTTTAAAATAAAAAACTATTTAAAACCGTTTGAATTCTTCCAAAAATCGTACCTCACTAATCCCAAGGGCTTTAACATGGAATAACAAAACCAAAGGAAAAACACAACAGTCAATTTGAGCGTCCGACCAAAAGTATTGCTAGTGTCCTCTTTCGGTGAACCAAACCACAAATAATGTGCCTTTTTTTTTCCAAGAAAGCACGTGCCCGGATGGCCACTCCAAGGCAACTTGGCATTGGTTCGATTAAAGGAGTGATTCTCCAGATTGAGCCCACGTGGTCTATTTTGATTGGGTTGTTTGCTTTTGTTATAAAAGCCTCCGGTGACTTTTGGAACAAGTGGAGGAGATGTTTTACACCTTAAACTGCCTGAATAAATAGTGAATAGAAGTCAATATTTTATTTTATTTGATCAATCATTTTTACAATTGCAATACAAAATCAATTGATTTGAATTGTCACTGTTACTGTTAGTGTTGTCAAACTAACATAACATGCTAGTTGCAAGAAAGAATAGCATTTATTTATTTATTTATTTATATAAAACCCCTTGATTGTCTCGGATGAGATAAATCCACAATCATAAATTCATCTAACAAACATGCAATGACAGTTGTGTTGGTACCAACATTAATCAACAATTAATAACACTTAATTAATTAGGTGTCATCTTCAATTTAATTCCCAATTAACTTCCTCGTTGAATTTTCCAAGCAGTACATAAAACGTTTCAGTGCAACTGTATGTCTGTATCTTTTAAGTGTCATATATATATATATATATCACAGTACCATCCCATTAGAGTAAGAGTGAAGGAAGGGAGTCAGGTGTGCAGTGTAATATGGCATAAAATTCAATTCAAATGGGAACTGGGAAGATATACTTAGCTGAAGAAACCACGAGAAAGTGAGGATGGAGATGAAACAGTGAGTCAAAGGCTGTGTCCTTTTTTTGTCAGAAAATAAAAGACTCAGACAGCTCGGCCAGCCTGTTCCCCATATTTATATATAATATCTTCTCTCTCTATATATATATCCATTAACGGACAAATTTCCTTTACAGTTATCTGTCAAATATCAAACCTGCCCTTGATAGGACTCCACCGCCACGTGGCACTCTATCACACATTAGGATTCAGCATTTTTCCAAGCAGCACTAATAATAAGAGGAATGCTAGTCGGATTATTTCAGGTGAGTGTTCTTAGTCGTTTCACTGATCGATAAAAAATTAATCTGAAAAATTAAATACTTTCTTATAATAAATGTTATACTTTTTCATCAATTAATATACTCTTTCAATTTTAAAGTATTTACACTAGTG
Organism: Cornus controversa; assembly: GCA_026545225.1. NCBI lineage: Eukaryota > Viridiplantae > Streptophyta > Magnoliopsida > Cornales > Cornaceae > Cornus > Cornus controversa. The sequence continues at coordinate 60,871,373 of CM048851.1, read as the reverse complement.
TCATCAATAAACAAATAAAATTATAAACTTAAAGTATTAAAATATTTTTATTAATATTTTTTTTTATATTATCCTACTTTTAAATATTTTTAATAATCTATATACTTATTATAATCATTTCCTATCTAATTTTTAAATTTTTTTAATTATGGTTAATTGAATAAGTATATAGATTATTAAAAATATTAATAAAAATAAAATTATAAACATAGAGTATATAGATTATTAAAAATATTAATAAAATTATAAACATAAAGTATATAGATGAATTGAATAAGTATATAGATTATTATTAAAAATAGTAATAAAAATAAAATTATAAACATAAATTATATAGATTAATTGAATAAGTATATAGATTATTAAAAATATTTAAAAGCAGGAAAATATAAAAAAAATATTAATAAAAATATTTTATTACTTTAAAAATATGTTCTCTAATTTAATTAACCATAATTACAAAATTTTAAAAATTATATAAGAAATGATTATAAGAAGTATATAGATTATTAAAAATATTTAAAAGTAGTACAATATAAAAAAAAATTTAATTGATGAAATATTAATACTTCATGTTTATAATTTTATTTATTTGTTGATGACACCAGTGTAAATATTTTAGAACTAGAAGATATATTAATTGATAAAAAAGTAAGAAATTTATTGAAGGAAAGCATTTAATTTTTGAAATTGATTTCGCCAATAGAATGACCGCGCAAGGCCACTCGCTTGAGCGACTGCTGCTATCACATCTCTGATAATAATAATCACGATGAAATGAGCTCCAATGTTGTACTAGCAAAATTATTCATACGAAGTAACCATATGGTCATTTTCAGTTACAATAACTAAAATTTAAAAAATAAGTATAGCGAAGCGTACAGTGTTGTATATTCTGAATCATAAAATATGAAAAAAGAATTAAATAGAAACATGTTCAATCTCAATTACTTCATGAAACTCTAACCCGAAAACAATGCTGGATCGGATCTTGTCCCCCACAAAACATGTCGTCCAAGCATTTCTATAACTATACATCTCCAACAAATACTTGATCGACACATTTTATAGCAGTAGTGGATCCTTACCCAAACAATTCAAACCCCCCATCCCAGTTTTCTCCTAAAAATCATTTTACAATTAAAAAAAAAAACGAAAATAAATGTAAAGTAGTAAACAAGAGAAACACACAAAATCCGCGGCGCAGCTTAAACCATTTACGCACTGTGCGCATTCTGAGGATTGATTTGTCACCTTCTTCGCCTTCTCTCTAAGGTGTGACTGCACGAGGTGGGGTCCTTGACTCCTGGGGAGGCGTTTGGCCGTCCGATCCCTTTGAGGGGTCATCGGACGACTGTCGTAACCCATCATCGGTTTCCACTCTATTCATGTCCTCAATCATGCGGACCACTTCCTGCATGGCGGGTCTCTGATCCGGTACGGTTGATACACACGTCATTGCAATTTGCAACAACTGTACCATCTCTTCCTCGATGTTGTGATATCTCATCAGCTCCACATCGAAAACCTCAGCCGTCCATTCCTCACGGACCACCGATTGGACCCACCTCGGCAGATCAATCCCTTCGTCACCCAATGACGCCTGATTGGGCGACTTACCGGTCAACAGCTCTAGCAACAAGACGCCAAAACTGTACACGTCCGACTTGAAGGTGACCTTGCGGGTTTCCACCACCTCCGGCGCACGATAGCCGGCGACGCGGTTGGGTGGTGTGGACGACCCGAAGAGCGGGTTGAGACCGAAGTCGGAGAAGCAGGCGATGTTGTCTTGGCCGAGGAGTATATTAGACGATTTGATGTTGCCGTGGACTACGTTTCCCGGCACGTGTAGGTAAGCCAAACCCCTAGCGGCGCTAATCGCGATTCTCATCCGGTTCTCCCAATCCAGTGGAGTTCGGCCTGAACCTCTGCTACCTGCAATTGTTCACCGGTGACCAGAAGGATACTCATATCTATCATATGTGATGGCTGAATATAAGAGATTTTACATATATATATATATATATTTAGATTTATAAGATTTTGTGAAGGTACTTTCCCAAAATAGTTTAGAAAAATGTATTGAATTTTTAGAGGTGGGCAATGCTCTATTGTGAAAGTGACAAGTTTTAAATGAAAAATAAACTCTCCCACCTCAAAAATGAGACATTATATATTTTATCTTATGAGAGCTTGGAATAGTGGGAGTCTCATTTCAATAAACTAGTCTTACAAAGTTTTTTTTTTTTTTTTGGGTATTTCACTGAAAATTTATCTCAAAAAGTAATGTTGCAGTAAGAAAGCAGTCGTAAAAGATTTTCTTTAAAATATATCACTATGAATAATGTTTTACTTTTAATGGATTTTATCTTTTAACAAACACAATTTAGAAAACATCAAATTTTTTTTTCTGCTTGACAAGAGACTCAAAACTTTTTGTCCTATGAAACTCAAACCCTAGTTTGAAAGGTGAGGACTCCCCGTGGTGTTAGTTCGAAAAACCTCAATTTGAAGTTCATTCAATTGCGGCAAAATCAGGTGTGGCGTGCCCATCCACCCGAACTACGGAACTAAACTGACACACAATAGATTTAGAAAGTAACTTCAAAATCACATTATTTTGACTTTTGGGAAATAGAATAAAATGATACTATATTTGTATTTCAAAAATATCAAATAATTTCTGAATTCCACTGCAACGATATTCACATTTTCTAGAAAAACTTTAAAAAAAACAAAACAAAAAAATCACTGCAAAATAGAATATCATCAGGGGAGTAGTGGCAGTCTGTCTTTTTCTAATTAAGTGCAGCAGATAACTAACAATAGTAGTAGTTGGTTTAAAAGCGTACAAATAATTGCAGGGACATTGATGGTATATAAAATTTAGGTTGAGGGGTGATAAAGAATATTCTAGCTTTGAAATTAAGAAATTCATTCATCATCATTTAAAATAAAAGGAGCAAAAAGCATGTCGGTAGGAAAATCATGGTGGTCTGTTGCCAATATATATATATATATATAAATGAACACCAAACTTCATGCGCAAGGGTGCGCATTTCACACTCTATCTAACACACAGCTTGAGGAATGTGCAAATGCTTTGTAACACATGATGTTGTTTGTGCAAATGCTTTGTAACACATGGTGTTGTTTATGATACAGAAACGTACTGTTTGTTAAATGCAGAATGCCCATAAATATTATACGCTTAATAGCATTTAAAATAAAATTCAACACAAACACAGACATATATATATATATATATATATATATAGTTACTATGCATTAAACAAATGCTGTAATTAAATATAAAAAAAATTGAAACAAAAAATTTCACATAATTTTTAGTCCTTACCGGCAACAGTTCAGCAACGAATTAAAGTTAATTTAGCAAAGACTGGTAATTTTGCCAAACCAACAGTGGCTGCTTCAAACTGTTAACAGCTTGAGCTTCATTATGGCGAAAATTCAGAAACAAACCCTAAAATGGATATACATTTTGTTATAGATATATATATAGAGAGAGAAAATCGTACCATGAAGAAGAGCAGATAAGCTACCAGCAGGCATGAAATCAGAGACGAGCAATTTCTCATCTTTAGAGTAATAGAAGGCTCTGAGAGGAACCACATTTTCATGCTTTACCCTCCCCAAGGCCTCCATTTGCATTTCAAACTCTCTCCTGCTCACAACCACATCCTTTAGTCTTTTCACCACCACCGTCGTCCCCTCCTCCAGCACCGCCTTGTACGACGTCCCCACGCTCCCTTTCCCCAACACCTCCGCCGAAGCCCTCAACAAGTCCTCCAAATCGAAACTGTAAACCCCGGAGTCAAGAAACACTAACTTGTTTCTCTCTCCTTCCCCCGAAACGCCCGTCACGTCGTCCTTCGACGACGACGTCCCAGCCTCTGCCACCGCCGCAGTGGTCCGTGCAGTTGTCTCCGGCGGCTTCTGGGGTTTCGCAGTCTGCCGCCGCCGCCGCCGCCCACAGACGATGAGAATTAGTAACAGAAGGAGGAGAATTAGCGCTCCGCCGACGGAAATTGCTATAATCGCCGCTGTTGAGAGCTTTTTGGACTTTTTGCGGGATGGGTTTTGCGGTGGCACAATTGATGGCGATGGAGCAGGTGAGGGAAAGAATGGGTTGCACGGCGGCAACGGTGCACCGCAGAGATTGATGTTTCCGGCGAATGCTGATGCAGGGTATTTCGTTAGGGTCGCAGGGATTGAACCATTGAGCTGATTGTTAGAAACATTGAAGTCGATTAAGCTCTCTTGGTTGATGCTTGGGAGCTTACCTGAAAACCCATTGTTTTCCAAGAAAAGCCCGGTCAGGTGGGTCAGATTGTTGACGGCGAATGGTATTGTGCCGGTGAAGTTGTTGCTGGAGAGATCTAAACGGGTCATCCGAGGTAACTCGGTAAAACTAGGTGGGAATTCACCGGAGAACTGGTTGTTCTGGAGGTAGAGGCTCCGGAGAAGCTTTAGATTGGAGAAATCAGAGGGAATCTGACCGGAGAGTCGGTTGGAACGAAGGCTGAGGACTCGGAGCTGAGTCAATTTTCCAATTGTGTTGGCCGGAATCTGACCCACAAGGCCGACACCGGGAAGCCGGAGAGAGTAGACAGAGGAGCGATTGGCGTCGCATTCGATGCCGACCCAGTTGCAAGCCGAATCGGAGGCGTTCCATTGGAGGCGATTCTCGTGAGGGGTCTGGGAGAGGAAAGCAAGGAGGGCTTGCTTGTCCTGAGTCGGCTCCGAGTTGACTCGAAGACTCAGTAGCAACAGAAGTGAAGCAAAGAATAAAGCATGAACAACCACCCCAGATTTTAAAAACACTGCCATTGATGTGTTTTGTACCCAGAAGCTTTTGAAGAATGGTTTGTTTTTATTTGGGCGTCTCAAAAGGTGGTTTATGGTTGCCATTTTGGATGGATCTAATAGTGGTTTTCCGGTGAGAACCCATGAGATAGAGAGAGAAAGAGAGAGAGAGCGAGCGCTACTATATGGAAGTTGGGACTGAAGAGTATGGTTTTGTAAGAGTATTACGGGAGCACAAAAGCTGAATTACAGAAGCGCTTTTGCTGGCAGTGGTGAATACGTTTTTCAGTTTTAAATATAGCAATAATTAAAAACAACAACGTTTCTCATGCTATTTTAAACGCACTCAAAGCGCGTGCAGTTACTTGATATTATGATATTATCATATATTTATTTATTTTGGGTGGAAAAGAAAAACTGAACTATCACTCTTTACGAACTAAGAAGTATGGACACGAGTATAACACAATATGGATATAGCGATATGAAAATTTCTAAAAAAACAAGACACGGACACGAGGATAAGGTTATAAAATAATAATATAATATATTATTATATATTAATTTTTCAAAAAAAAAAGACTACATTACATAAATATTTCAATTCATCATCAATCAATTAAGAACTAAACAAATTTATAAATAAAAATAGACAAATAGATTAAAAAAACAAATTTATTTAGTTGTTTACATATATTTAGTTTAAATTTTTAATCATAATTTGATCGCATATAATTTTCTTTTAAAATACTTGATATATATCACTACTACTAAGTATTTGATACGTATTCGATGAATGTTCAAAGAGTATTCGAGAAGTGTCCTAAAAATATATATATCAGGACACTTTTGCAAGTATTCGACACGTGTTCAACAAGCGTCCAACAAGTTTATAGTTTTTGAAAAAACATAATATTACATGGTCATAAACTGATTAGAAGGTAAAGTCCACGCGCTATTCAAAGGCGAGTGGAAATTGTAATAATATGCAATTTTTTTTTTTTTCAGTAGAAACAGCTGCGTATTGATAGGAAGCAACAAATAGGGTGCCCATTTGCTGTGTTATGTGGGAAAAAAGCTTTAATCAGGATATGTACAATTTAAATGGAGGAACTAACACTCGTACAACACGGACAAAAAAATTTATATTTGGAAGATAAAATATTTATACAATATATTAATATATAACAAAGAGTATATCTACCATATATTCAGTGTATATATAGAATAAATCTGAATTTTGCATATTTTATAGGCACGATGAGACTCACCTTGCATTGTATACGCAAGTATCTATTAAATTTAGATTTCATGTGCTTGAATATCTTGAAACCCAAAAGATAAAGGTGGCCCAATGAATTCATCAGTAGGTCTAATTCTCTTAAATCTATTTTGACCTTTTACTTTTTCATGCTCATGCAATCTTCTTCACATCTTGTTTTAGAGAGATTGTAGCTGGTCGATTGAGGGAAAAAATTAGTTTATAATCATGCATGCAAATTTCCCAGTATATATATATATATATATATATATATATATTAATTTTAAGATGATAATCCTGTACTTCTAAACGCAACATTAGTATATTCAACCAGTTTCCTTTATCTACAAGCATTTTAATCAACCGGATTTTAGTGTACAAAAATATAAATAATTTATATATACTTGTCCATGTGCCGAAACCATGTTAAAATTGAGATGTCTGAGCCATTTGGGTTAAGCAATTCATTTTACTATTTTTTTATTATTATTTTTTTAGTACGAAGGCCTCTGGTAATATTGAGAACCAAGTGTAGGGTTACATTTGGCATGATTATAGATTTTGTTGGCCAAGACAGAGATTCATGGCTGGCAAGTAGAGCTGGAGGGTACCAGGATTTTTCAATTGTTTTTATTATTATTAATTGAAAAGCAAGTGAGATTAAATATTTTATATATGTATTTTTTCTCACTTTTTTATTTTTATTTTTCAGTCATTTTGTTTGGAACATTTTGTTTTTGAAGTTTGCTAGCAAAAGTGGCTAGCGCCAACCGTGCCCAATCACTCAACACCAATTCTATCAATTGTTTTAAATCAATTTTAACTCCAAAATATAATTATATAAATATAGAGTCCTGTCGAATATAGAATTATCCTGCTTACAAATTTTACATTTATAACAACTCTAATCATAAACAGAAGAATTGCATAATTATAAATAACAATTTCAACTCCAAAAAAATTACTATTATTTTTATTTTTATTTCTTGTTGGTAGGTCAGATCTCTTTTATTTACTCTCCTTTGTCTTTTTGTCTCTCAACTATAAGCTATTAATGTCACTAGCTAGCTACTTCATTGGTAGAATTTGAGTTTGATTATTTATTACGCTATTAAGACATCCTAACAATGTAACCAGGTGTTGGCACAATAATTAAAAGAAGGATTAGGGTTACGGATTAAATTCTTATGGTTAGCACCCGAATTTTTTTCTTTTTTCCATTAATAGCTCTATATAGTTCAATAAAATTTGAAAATAGTGAATTAATGGTAACCTAAGTCACACAGGTGGGAGCGAGTGCAAAATTAAAAATGCAAAACCGATAAATTTTACGTCATACTGAGAAGGTAGCAAAATAAAGCACACTTCGTCTAAAACCGACATTCATTTAGAAAAACTATAGCAGGTCATGTGCACTTGTGGAATAGTCAAAAGCATTTAACCAAAAAAAATTGTAAAAGTCAAAGGAACTGCAAAAAGTTCACGTGTTTGAATAAAACTTAAATTTCTTTAATATCTTTTTGAATCAGATGCTAATAATCTTATTTTAATTTGAGTTTTCTGGGGACAAAACACTTATAATAGAAAGAATCCAGTTTCTTTGTTGTAACTTGGTGACTTTCTTCTTTATAGTACAAGAAAAGCAAATTTTTTATGTTCTGAAATTTGTATTTCTCATGACTATAAAGTTTTATAAATTTATCATGTAACAAATTCAAATTTTCAAATTCAAAAATCTATTGAAACTCTAGCTCAATGAAACAAATTCAAATTCAAAAATCTATTGATTAAATTATTAATTTATCACAGTTTATTAACACAGAAAATACATGCATGGTGAATTTGTTATGAGATTGGGTTTCATTTCGGGTCCAAAAAAAATACCATTAATTCCTGTTGTCTATTCATAGTTCAAACATTCTTATTTTATATTTTTTTTATGCTTTTCAATGTATTTGTTCAATATCTAATCATAGTCTAATTAGCCTAAAATTTAAGAAAAAATTAGTTTGATCATTTTGAGTTAGTTTGAATTAATTTGCAATACATTTAAGTATTAGGAGTTTTTTTGGATTCCTTGAATAAGAAAATTGAACTATATATGTTATCATAAATAATACAGTAAGATTTATAGTTGGGGAATTATTTTTCCAGTTTTTGTTTACATTATTATTGAAAATTTTCCGTTATTAATTCTCTCTGGGGACAAAGTTCTTTATTATATTAAATAAGCCAACCGATTCTCAGACTGCGATTAAATGTAGCAGGTTAATACTTTTATTTCTTTCATTTCTAGGCTTAGCCAAGAAAATATATATGCAACTTTTAACTAGAGAATGAGGAGTATGTAATTCTTAAATTACTTGCATAAAGTTGCAACAAACATAGAACGTACGTACTACAAATTCATTTATTAGGTGTTGGCACTTGCATATTTTAATATTAATTAATTAATTAAGGCTTATAGTATTACCAAGCCAAAACAATTGTGGTATTCATGAAAACTAGTCCATTAAAAAGGAAACATATAATAATAGTAACAAAATTAACATTAGAAAATTGGTGAGTCAGGCAATACATACCAGACGGAGTGGCACACAATGATGCTTCACTTTATCATCATGTGTCCATCCATATGCCAGAAATTGTATGGCATTTATATAAAAGCATAATATATATATATGTGTGTGTGTGTGTACACAAATTTATATATGTATATAAATTACACTATATATATTGCATGAAAAGAAGTCGAAAAGTGAGTTTCAGAGCTTAGATGAGAAGATATTGAAAAAGAAGAAGAAAAAAATGGTCCCTTTGTGGTGGAACTAAAGGGTCCCTCAGTCGAATCACTAACGAAACTTCAAAAAAAAATGTATAGGGTCACAATGTTTGTAATGTAATGCTAGGAAATGTCCGAGTCTAGCAAAAAGATGCTTTATAATCACAGTGCTGGTAAATATTTGTATGAGACGTGATGATTGGAAATTAGTCAACTTGGCTTTAAGCATCGTCACGATCGATCAAACAATTACAGGGCATTCCATTCCCAGTGATGTGACTTTATATCAATTTTGTGACTTTTAATAAACTAGATCAACTCTGATTTTTCTCTACATTTCAAGTTCTTTACGTGTCTATTTCACCACTCATCACCATTGGAGAGAGAGAGAGAGAAATAGAGAGAGAGAGAGAGAGAGAGAGAGAACATCACGCATATCATAATAGGCGGACAGTGAAGGTTGGCGTTCATTAGAAGACACCAGGGAGAGGGAAGTGTCATTGTTGTCACTTCAAAGGGAATATATTCTTTTAACACTCATTCCTTGCAATGCGATATTGTCTACAATCTTGTAATCATGTTTTTTTTTTGGGTCTATCATACTCCATTTTAAACGAATTTCTTTTCTTGTCTGCGAGGCTGCATGAAAAGAAACTATATTGTCACTATCTTGTTAGGGTTTAAAGTTTAAATCTTAATTCACCCATATTTTGCAAGTGATTGCAGATGATGTAGTACATTATAGTCACCAGTTCAAAGAGGACTTAATTTAGTTGAAAGTTTTAAACTAAATTTCCTCCCAAACATAGCATAATATGAATGTTTATACATGTAATAGTAAATGACATGGATTGAAGACTAACAGGATCCCCGAAAAATTGAATTCAGAAAAAGTCTTGAACATAGGAATAGATGTACAAATAAAATCACTCGAAACTCTCCTATAATATTGCTTATAAATATGACTTTACAATATTCAACACCTGGTTATTGAAAATGCAACAACATTATTGTTTCTGTCCAAAATTAAGATTACAACAGGCTTTATCATCTTTGTGTAGATATAAAAAATCAAATTTCTCTACATAATTTAACAATTCAAAATTCTCTAATGAGAACCTGATTTAGTGTGTCTTATACCTGTCATGGAAGAAACCCTGAACACAAATCATAGTCTCTAGCTGCACAAGAGTGCATCTTATCATCTCTTTTGGAAGTTAAAGGATTTTATTGCATAAGCAAAAATCACCGCGAACATCATGCAAAAAGTCACCACCATGAAACCACAGACACCAAGGAAATCATGCCTGAACCCAAACACAGTCTTGACCAAAACCTTTATTGGTATTGTTTGAACTCCATCTGATAGCTTCACAAGTTCATCCAGGTCACCGTATTGCGAAGCCAGAAGGCCATAAAGACTCCAAGCTACAGGATTTGCCCAGTAATACCATCTCCACCATATGGGGATCCTCTGTAAAAGTAGGAAAGTTAGTTACTGATATAAAAGCCAAGGGGAAAGGTCTAGAAAAAATCAGCAGATCCCGGAATACAGGCCAAACATCAGCCAAATCAGACTGTATACATGCAATAGTGTGCATTTTAAAATGTTAAGGAAATGAACGGGAGATGACATGCTGTTTTATGATCAAACAGTTCCAAAACCTGGATGTGTATGTACATCATATCAAGTGAAAAATGAAAACTTAAGGAGAGAGAATGTATTACTTCATTACCTTGCGAGGGATCATGAATCCACTGAAGAGGTTCCAAAGCATATAAAAGGGAGCAGCAATAACAGCAGCCACATTATGATTGGGCGTAATAGCAGTTGTCATCATTCCATAAAAGGTGAAGTATAGCATAGTGAAATACATAAAGAATATGTACCACATAAATTTCAGCATAGTCCACTCAAATGATGCCATGGAGTAGAATATTGGGCAGTAAATAAGTGACTGTCCAAATACGTAAGGAAACTCAATGGCTACCTGCATGCATCCATAAGACACAGCTATGAAAGCGTATTAGATACTCCTACCTAGAGGTTTCTAGCAAACTAAACTGAAAATAACGTCTGAAGGTGCACCTGAGCAAATGCAAATGGCAAAGCTGAATACATCCCTGCAGCTCTCTCTCTATACGAAACAAATCTTTCAACAGAAACAACAGGTTGAACAGCAGTGCCATTGGTAATTCCAATGAACAGGACTGCCACATACATGGATCCCATGGCATTAAATATATCCTGCTGGGTCTCCCTAAACCATTGGAAGAAATGAAATTATCATTGAGAATCAATCGATACAAACATCTAGACTGCAAGTGTGAAAGTTTACCAAAGAAGAAGAACGAATAATAAAAGGAAAATTAATTACACTGAGATGGTTTTCCACAAATAAGAATGCAGAATATATGCACTTCTTGAACCTACAGTGAGCTTGACGATTGTCGTCAGTCCTCGCTCAAAATAATAACCTAAGAGGCAAAAGTAAGTGCAAATACCATCCTTCTCAAGTTCAACTCAAGAAAGCCTTATTTCATTTATATGAAGTCATCCACAAAAGTCAAAAACTACTAATTTGCCATTTTGCTCTATCTAGCATAGAATTTACTTCTAAGTCACACGCCACCATGTCTCTTCTCATCTTTCAGAGCCTATATCAGTTTCCATCAATTTTTTTTTTTCTGAAATGATTTAGATACCACTCAAAGTTATTCCAAACATTCACTTAAGTGTCTTCTTACCTAATGTCACATAAATATATATTTTTTTTGATAAGTCACCTAATGTCACATACATGACCTTCTCAGCGAAGATTAGTCATCAATGGAATCACAAAGACATCAGAAAATTGAGAAAAGGATCAAATAAAAACCTTTTAGAACCAAATCTCCAACATATTGTTCCAAGCATCAATGAGATGATGACAGTGTAGAAGAAACGAACTGCAGTATATTGCGGGTTGCGCCAATAAGACAGATTTTGTTTCCAAAGACAGGCCAGAAACTGATCAAAAAATGACTGAGAGTACTTGGTTGGAAAGTTCAAATCTTTTGAGTCAATGCTTGGTTTGCTTAAACGTTCAACCACTTGTCTGTTACGTCTGAAACATAAAAAAGAACAGAGATTAGGAAAAGAACAACTATAAATGCAAAATAAACAATCTGAATCCCGTGAAAACTGCATACTGAAATAGATTTGATCTTCGGTATACTTCCGCAAAATCCACGCCAAGACGGCTTTCTTCTGCTGATGAAGTAACATCTAACATCCATGCAGCAGGATTATATCCAGGTCTGATCTTTGGCACTCCATCTACTGCCTATAAAATAAAAGTGCTAATGTATCAAGGAAGAACTCAACCAATTCAACCATCAATCAGATATAAAACCCACATGTGTGAGATATATAATTGTAATTGGCATATTTCAATGATCAAAACTTGATTGATTGAGTTGTCATTTTTCAATTATTCCTTGTATTGATCATCAAGGCTTCAAGCTGATGTCCGAGTGCATGAAAACAGTTTAATCGAACACCATATAGTACAGGTAAGTATGGTGAGGACACTCTGCACTTTATATTTCCGAGCCTATTTTGAAAACTAGGGTTTAATGAAACATTTAGAGTTTTTCATAATAGGACCAGTCCCCAATATTTAGGACCGGTCCAACTTTTCTCGGTACTTTTGGTTTCTGCAAGTCTTTGTTAAAAGTCCCATCGGTCCTATTATTTGGGCACCGGTCCCACTTAGCCTATTCCAAATAGGAAACAACTTTAACGAAAATTCTAATTCCTATTGCGTTTGAAACTTCTAGGAGAGTTCTATTTTGGTATTTGACTTCTTTTTCAAGTAAAATTAGGGCTCACTTGCCTATATATATGTATCTATATTTTCTCTACAGAGATACCTGAAAAATTAATATTTTTAGAGAGAGAAAGTATATACAGTATAATTATGGTAGAATATTTTTAAGACACATCTATATTTCACGAGTGATGTTTAGGATGGTGTTCTACTACTGATTAGCTGTTTAGAGACTGCATCAAATCATTCGCTGATCAGAGCATTGAATTCGTGGTTCTTCTCTTGCTTGCTGAAGAAGAAAGGTGACTATCGCACTACGAAGGGAACAGAATACTTGCCGAGTATTTTTGTTCTTCTAGCAACCTTTCTGTAAGGATCATAACGTTAGCCTAAAGTCTGTAGGAGTTGGACCGGAGGTCGCAATTGTAAGCCCGAGGTGTTTCGCATCAGATTCTTAACAGAGTGAAGAGGGGTGTGAGTCTGAGACAGAGTCTGCTATACTTTACTTCATTATAGTGGATTGGTTTCCTGAGACTTTTCACCTCCCCCGTGGTTTTTCCCGACCTGGGTTTTCCGCGTATATCTGGTGCATTCTTTACTTTACTTGCACTTAAGTTATTTACTTGCTTTAATTGTTTGGTTAATTTTTAATTGGACTTAAAATTGAATTAATTTGAAAGATTAAGCAAACGAGCAAGTGAACCTATTCACCCCCCTCTAGGTTTTAAAATACTTTTCGCAACCACTTCCACACCGCACAACTCACAACATGGTGGAAGTAATAAACAACCAAAGTTTTACCTCAAAATAATCAACGAGCTTGCAAGACTTGGGGCCCAATGGACCTGCATAAATGACCTCTCCTCCGCGTTTCATAAATAAGAGCTGCAATGTCAGATGAAATTAGAGAATAAGCAATGAAGAGATCATGGTAAAAGAATTGGTTGCAATATGTTAGAAAAGAAAACAAGATTTAGCTATCTCTAGACTCCCTGATGTAGTTGTTTGCATATCATTAAAGACAGAAAATTAGTATCTCAGCCCATTATTTTCTTGAAAAACAATTCCAATGCACATGCATCAGGGGACACAGCTATGTGAAATTCCAATGCAGCAATTAAATGCACATATTTTTTGCACATGTATACGTATACCCCCAACCCCACAACACAAAGGCATACAGAGACAGGAGGGACAATGTTCTGTATCCACAAAATCTATTCCAAAACACCTTGCTTGTTTTGGGTCCCAGCACTTGCATTTGGTCCCAGCAAGTTAACTTGGTAGAGTATTTGGGCAATCAACAAAGCAACATGTTATTTGTGGAACAGTACAATGACCAAAAAAGTAGTATGGACACTTAAAAGATCGGCCATACTGTGCTCCATTCAACTCACATTGGGCATGAGATTTCCAATTATGCTGCCAACACATGAATAACATGCTATATGGACATAATTCTTTTTAAGTGGATAAAGACTATATTGCAATAAACAAGAGAGAGAAAGAGAGACTATAAGGCTTTGTTCGGTTGCATGAAATTGGAGCCTTGGAATTAGAATTGGTGGAATTGGAGAAAAATTACCTTAAAGTTTGAACTAAATTTTCTCCAATCACCAATTTCAATTCCAAGGCTCCAATTCCATGAAACTGAACATAGCCTAAAGAGTAGTTAGAAAATTTACCAACTTGCACCATTAAAAAATGGAAGCATGAATAATGTGGGGTTCGCCAAAGGAGAAATGTACAAATGATACAAGTCTTCTGCATAAAATATCCACAAATATAATTTTATAACCTTGATGTGTCTATGTCATGCTGTCATTGTTTTGAAAAGAATTGTATCATACCAGAACTATATCCCATCTTGTGCCCTGGCAACAAAGCTGGCAGTTGATAAAATGGATTTGTGCAGAGACACTTGTAGCTATAGTGATATAAATGTTGATGAGTCTTATCTAACATGCAGGACTGGCCAAAAGTTATAACACCACAGGCATGAGGAAAGGGGCATTTGATGGAACTTATCATGATGGTGCCCACAAATTAGGAAAATGTTAACCTTGCCATACACATGCATGGAGAATGCAAAAGATAGTTTCCATGAAAGGTATGAAGCTCCCTATCAAATGACATAGAAAAAGACCTCATCGAATGATTCAAAAATGTCGATGCTGGGCTGATGGATTGTGCAGACAATTGTTCTCCCAGTATTTACAATATTCCTCACAGTCCTCATGACAATGGCTGCAGCCCTTGCATCCAATCCTGATGTGGGCTCATCCATAAAAACTATAGAAGGGTTGGCGACAAGTTCAACCGCGATAGTTAACCGTTTTCTTTGCTCGTTTGACAAACCATCAACACCAGGTAGGCCAACTAGTGCACCACTTAGTGGAGTGAGCTCCACAAGTTCCATCACCTCCTCAACAAAAGCCTGAAAATTTAATCCTCCATAAGTCATTGCATACTCAAACATGGATAACAGTAAAACACATGGTTTATTATTACCTTCTGTGTTTCTAGGTCAACATCTAGTGGTAACCGGAGCCAAGCAGAGAACAGAAGTGATTCAAGAACAGTCAAGCAAGGGGAATGAATATCATTCTGTTCACAGTATCCAGATATTCTAGCAAAAGTTTCTTGCTTTTTAGGGTAACCAGATACATGTACGCTTCCTTCTATTACTCCACCAGTTTTTCTACCAGCTAACACATCCATGAGGGTGGTTTTTCCAGCACCACTTACTCCAACCAATGCAGTAAGCACACCAGGCCTGAATGCTCCAGTAATATTAACTAACAGCTGCAATCTGTCTTCTAATATCCCTTGCTGCTTCAATTCCTGATATAATAATTTGATTAGAAACCTTCATTCTAAATGATTCCATAAAAAAATATTAAAGGGAGCAATATACACACCAAAGGCACATCCACGTAGTAATTGATATTGCTGAAAGACATGGAAAGTGGTTGAAATGGAAGAACCATGCCTCTCTGCTTAAATTTTTTTGCTGCACAATAAATAAAGTTGAAAAGAAAAGTAGACTTTCAGTTGCAATTTAATCAAATCTAGATAGATATATAGACATGGGTGGGTGGGTGTGTGTGTACAGAGAGAAAATCCATATAGGATAAATCATTGTAAACCTGTTACTGAGGCTGAATGCTGCAAGAACTCTCTTAGCTGTATAACAACGGTTTCACCTTTTTCTTTGCTGTCTCTCTCTTGGAGCTCTTCCTTAGAAACAACAGCTTGACGCTTTCCCAACGCTATATCAATTTTAGATAAAAGAAAATAACATTATTTTTAGTTACTTCTTTCTCCCCTTCTACTAATGAATTTGATTGGCTATTCATTCATACGTTTATTTATTTATGACAGAAAAGAAGGTTCATAATATCATTTGAAGACAGATGGCTTACGATTGAGATAAGTTAGGCAGAATGTGAAAAGGATGTTGAATAAAACTGTATATCCAAGCAAAGCACCTAGGCCGATCCAATACCAATAACTCTGTGGAAACAAACTGCGTTCTTTCATTAACGCCTCCCCTAATGACAAGTTAGTATTGTTTCCAGTTCTCTGCATGAACAAACAAGTGAACAAAGAATTTATGACTCCACTTAGAAAAAAGAAAATGGTAAAACAGAACCTCTGCTAAGACTACCATAAATTTTAGTGGTGCTTGTGTGCAAGTTTAGTCAAACGGGTGCCAACCCAAGGCCTGATCCTGACTTGAGAAATCACTGGACTACTTATATCAAAGACAAACATCAAAGGCATGAAGAACTTCCATCTTAAGGTAGCACAAGCCTCAAATCAAAAGTCGCTTTCTGTGAACCATCTTATTTTCAATTTGATGAAAAAGTTAGGCTAGATAAGAAAAAAGATTGCAGTTTCATTTCAAAGATGAAACATTGCGGTAAATGCTGATTAAGGTGGAATACACATAATTTAGCCACTATACATGAGCAACGTAAAAACAACTCAGCACATGAGCTTCTAAGCTACAACCTTGCCTTAGAACTGCGCGGATGCACTCATATGCATAAACAAAGCACATGCACACACTGGAAAAAGCTAGAACGGAGGGTTGTGGATGACCTTCCCTCGTCTTTATACCCTATTCAAAGCCTGAACTGAAACATATTTTCTTGGGCCAAGTTTCAATAGGGTTGTTATGTTCCCTGATAACCCACCATCCAAAATCAAAGTTCAATATAATGTAATTACTGAGAGAGTGGGTGTGTATATTTGTGGTCAAGCATTATTACTGTCAAGAAAGATATTAAGGCACCTTCTCCATGTTTTACTGATTTAATTCTATGTAAAATTATGTACCTAAACATAACAAGAACAATCCTTCTGTAGAAAATAGAGAAATTCTTGTCAAAGAAAAAGAAAAGTTGTAAGCTTGAAATCAATAGTCATCATTAAAAACCAGTTTTATAGATGTAGAATAAACTAACCAAACTGTGGCTGAATTTCACACATTTATAGATGTTCCGTATGTTTAGTATTTATTGGCATAGTTTTACTGTATACATATCAGTTTTACTGGTTTAGGAGAATTTGTTTTATAGGCTTATGACTATTATTTGAATCTTTATAGGTTGTAAATGTATAGAAAAGATGATCTTTGTAAGGCCTCTACTCATTTTCTAGGTTTTAAAAGCCTATAAATAGGTTTTGGAACTCTAAAGTGTAAAACCAGTACTATTATCCCATTTTTGCTCATCATGTTCCAACTTTCTTCAATTTCCTTGTGTATATAATAAACCCCAAAGTGCAAAATGAGATCACATCCTAGTTCACCTTGGTGGAATATGAAAACTTTTTCCCATTTCTTTGTCTATGCATGTAGGGGGAGAGGGAGAGAATCAGATAATAAAATCTTATAACTCAATATATAATTGCGTATTGCTAAACATTGATATATCACGTCACAATTTGACAATTCATTTCCCAACAAGAATTCAAGATTTGCAATTTGGATTGCACTTCATATAAAATAGCACTCACTACATGAATGAACCCTTTTTAGGCATTGATTTTTCATCGACATTGAGCAACACTTGTTAAATCTAGATCAACACTTGTTTCCACTAATATATATCAGGCAATACATATTAATATCAGTAAACAACAATTGTTAAAATCTAGATCAAACGTTTTTTCCACTAATATATATCAGTTCATACATATCAATATCGGTGAACACTTCAATCATGATTCATGCACCTTATAATTACTGATATAATAATTCCTAATATAAAGTGTGCAGTATTATGTCTCGACTGTTTATTAATCGAATTCATGTGATAGAAAGAAGAATGAATCCATTAGAAAGTCACACTATAGAAGACGTTTTCTCTCTCGCAAGCATCATTTGACACTTTGCCAGACGTATTTGCACTACCTCAAAATACTGAGTTGAGTCATTATTATGCTAGGCTCACAGAAAAAGTACATAAAAAAATGTGAAAAATAGGTGCTGAAACTGAACGATCAATCAGATAAACATATTTACCTTACTCCAAGAATGCCCAAGAAATTCATTCACAGAAGCTGCATTTTGAGCGTACATTAAAGGAGAAACCCAGAAACCCCAGATCCACCACCTCGGGATACTAGCTGTCAAAATGAGAAGGGAAATGTATAAACATATAATTGACTAATTCGGAGTTGTACAAAGAGAAAATGAGTGGTGCATCAGCTTGCCTCTTGAAACAACATATCCTCCAAGACCCATGACAACCAACATGGCAAAAGATCCAAAGGTATTAGCAACTATCATATTTCGACCCAAGGAACCCATCAGTCGGAAAAGAGCTAGAGACATTTGGTGAAGAAAGAAATATAACAGAAACTGCCGAAAGAATCTGAAGATTAAAACATCAAAATTGCAGGATCCATCATGTCAACCATCATAACTAAGGGAAAACTCAATTTGAAAATGAGCCATACCTGGTAATATTTGGATCAAATCCAATGACATAATATGTAAGAGCTACCCAGAAACCAGACTCTATGAGTGAAGTTGGAATACTTATTGCCCAAGAAGGAAGTGTATAAACCCAGCATGGGTAGAAATGCAAGTCTCTGTGCTTGTAAAGCACCGGAAGCTTGGCCACCAACATTGAAACCTCTGTAAAGCCATTGAAAAGAATAATAACCATAGAAAAGTACAGTGCCCCAAGATAAAGGCCTCCATCATCAATTGTATTATGATGCAGTGTTGTTCGGAAAAAAACGCTCATCGTGATCAAAGAAACTAAGAGGAGCTGGAAAAACAGTAAATAGCACACATAATCAGTATAGGTAACCATGAAAATGTTTTATTTCAGATTGTTGGCACACTACCATACCGGCAAACCAAATGAAAAGGATTGACATATCAATATATAATGATTAAAGAAAACTTGGTTTGATTTTGAAGAAGTTAATTTTGATAGTTGTTCTATGTCTTCAGAAAATAAAACATTGACAACGTCACCTGAATGAATTTGAAAACATAGATAAAGGAATTCCGTTTCATCAGTAGCAACTGCCAATTAAAGCTGGTCTTGAGAAGCTCACTCTTCTTAACACCATAGTGAGAAGTTGACAAGGCTGCTGGATGATTATAACGTCTATCAAATGGAATATCCAGTTCCTCAGACAAATTCTTCCCAGCATGATATGAACGAAAAGCTTCAGCAAACTTCACCACAGGTATGTATCGGTAAGGGCGGTCAGGAACAGCCCAATACTGTTCCTGGTCCTTCTTTGACATAATCTATGCAAGAATAATTTGAACAAAGTAAGATAACATGAGAGTAGCAATTAACATCCCAAGATCACCATTACTTACTTCTTGCAGGAAGTCTGCCACATTCTTCCGCTGAGGACAATTAAATCCCATAAATGCAAAAAAATCAAGAGCAGCATTGCGAGGCCCCTGGTAAACAATATGGCCCTCGCACAAGAGTATAATATCATCAAACAACTCATAAGTCTCTGGAGCAGGTTGAAGCAGGGAAATTACTGTAGTCGCATCAAGTGCACGGGTTGAATGCCTAAGATACTTGATGATTTGATAAGTAGTTGAACTATCAAGCCCAGTTGATATTTCATCCATGAATAGAACTCTAGATGGACCTACTAATAGTTCACCTGCCAAACATGCCGGCCATGTTAGCACAAATAAACACATTATCCTTCTAGTATCTAAGAAACATAAGATCACAGAGCATATACCTGTAGTAAGCCGCTTCTTTTGCCCACCAGAGATTCCCTTTAGCATCTCATCCCCCACGAGCGTGTCCGCACAAATGTCCAAACCTAAAATCTTTGTCAGATGAATTTTAGTATTTCAGGTGAATCTCAAAGGGACATGTTGGAATGACTTGATAAATATTGAATTCTACACAAAACCATACTCTCTAGTGTAGTAGGACTTGCAACCAAGGTTGTAAAATTCAAGAACTTCATTCGTTCTCAAACTATATTAGTCAAATCATAATTTCAGAATAATTAAAACCAGGGTTGCATGAAAAACACTATTATGCATACAAAAAGTAACCAGCGTCAAGAAATTACCTTCAAAATGTACTCCACCACAAGGCTTGTCTCCTGCCCCCCTAAAGCTAATGCCTGAGAAAAATGAGATTCTATCAGTAAAAATGAAGTTAACTATAAAGCATCAATATTATATATTCTCAATTAAAGAAGAATGCTACTTCTAAGCTAAACATGCACCTTCATAAATATATCAAGATCTTCATCAGGTTTTTTTCCAGCAATCTTTTCTCTTCTTAAAAGTTCCAAAAGCATATCTGTTGCAGATATACATGGTTCAGCACCTAGGTGACTTCCACACACACTCAAAAATGTGATCCTCAAAAGCTTACCATATTTATATCCAACACCCTGACAACGTGCCGAGAAGTCGATAGTTTCCCTTACAGTCATCTCTGCCACATGCCAATCTTGTTGACTGACATAAGCAGATGTCCTCTGAGGAACAAACTCATTTAAACTGTGTCCATTGTAAGTAATCCTCCCTGACATCTTCAAAGCAATCAAGGTATTGAAGGAAAATGAGCAAAAAAAAAGAAGAATCCAATGAGATGCGTGAGCAACTATGTTAGCACTTAATCATCTAGTGCAATTGAACTCAATCATTTGTTTGAAGTAGACCAGATAGGTCCCATCAAAAGGAAAATGAAGGAAAACCCTTAACTCAGGGATCCTTATATAGCCTGAAGGCATTTAACAATAGTGTAATACTTAAAACTAAATGACCAAAGGAAGTGAAGGGAATGAACTAAAACCCGTACATGGCACAATAGCTTCAAAAGAATCTCTCAACCCATTTTTCATTTTTTTTATTATGAATATCATTCTTTGTTTTCAGACTAGGTTAAAGTGAAGGTATAAAATGCAAAAAAGGGGAGAGATAGAGAGAGAGAGTTGAGTTGTTCAATCAAAAGCATCAGCACATCCTGGAAACTGGTTCAGAATTTATAAATATATCGACAAGTACTTTTTCTATTCTGATGCACAACATGACGAACAGAATAAAAGTACCATGTCAATTTCTGTCCAAGAGAAACGGAATTTTCATACCTGCAAATCATGTCCAAGGCGTCCAGCGAGGGCCAAAAGCAGTGTTGTCTTTCCAGAGCTCGGAGGACCCAAGAGCAGTGTCAATCTAGAACAAAACTTACACCTCATCAAATATATGACTAAAAAATCATCAACTGGATTTGCATATAAATTCAATGGATACCTGGAAGGTCTGATTATCCCGCTAATATCATCTAAAATTGACAACTTTTTTCTCACTCCCGGGTATATCCGCAACTGCCTTAATAAAGCCTTGATGACATTGAAAAAAAAAGTAACTTGGTAAGAAAACAATTAGTAATGGTGACACTTGTGCCAGTCATTAATTTTGTAAATCCTACCTCAGTCATGTTGAATATGAAATTGGGAATAGTTGGTAATGCTCTGCTTCCAACATGAACAAAAGCCTCAACGGTCAGATTCTGAAATCTAACCTCAATCTTGGGAAATTCCAAATCTACTCTGCAATGCCATATAGGAGGGAAGTAAAAAACTGAACAAGCACAAGTAATTCAAATTAAAACAAACTAAAATAACATAAATTTTAGTTTTTGAGATTATCTGTATAAATATAGCACAAAAATTGCATAATCAACTATATAAAAAAGCATTAATTGCATGCTTATATCAAAGTAATTAAAGACACTGCCTTCCAGCATGATCAAATGAAACTAATGATAGAACCAAATTTACTGTTTGGTTTAATGGAAATTGAAGTAAAATAACATAAGTTAAAATGAATCATAAGCTTCTCATTTCTTAGCTCAATACAACTAATCAACACAGTTAAATTGTGAGTGACCAATCAAACAGAAACAAATTAATCAAACAAACAGCAAAAACACTACCGGTAACCACCAGGCAGAACATAAATTATCATATAGAACTGAGAAATTTACCCTTCAAATCGCTTTCGCATCCGGTCGAAGAAGCTCTCCACATCATCATCGATCGAGTTCACGAGCCGATCTAGCACGACCTTTAGCTCCTGAAGTTCGAGCTTATTAACATCGATCTCTTTCCTATCTCCAACAATGTTCTTGAAAATGCCCTTTCGGACTCGATTGTAAGTGGGCAGTCTCTCCAGTGCGGCCCACCGGAGAGCCTCCTCGTCGTCGCCGTCTTCTCTGAACGACGCCGACCTCACGGAGAGGTTCTCCGCAGAGTTCCACATTATGGAGAAGAAGAACCTCAAATCCTAGAAATCTTTGAGAAGATGAGGATTTGATTTTAGTGGTATGAATATAGATGAAGATGAGAAGACTCTGAGACTGCAATTGTAGTTGAGGGTTTATTGAATATATACAACTACTTAGCATCCTCAGAGTGGTAGTTGAGCTTTGCATTTATGGCTCTCCTTTCTCTCTCTCTAGACTCTATCTATCTCTAGTTCTCTTTCTCTCTCTAGTTCCGTTGTCTGTTGTGGTGGTGTGCGTTACAGTTTGTGCAGGAGAGAGATAGAGAGAGAGAGTGAGAGCACATTGAATGCACCGGGAAAGACAAAATGGCGGGGCTTAAAGAGAGAGTTTGTGTTTATTATTATTATATACGCTAATGTAGGTGATATAAACCCGCTTCTTGAAACTGACACGTGTAGCAGTGGGGGCGGTACGGTCATTCATCGTGATATAGTACTGTAACTGAAACATGACGTCATTCATTAGATTTATTGAAGCAAGCACGCGAGTTCATGTAAACGATTTAGATCCTCTCCCATGCTTTACCTCTCTCAGTATTTCCAAATTTCAATCAAATATATATCACATCATTATTTATCATTATTTGTATAATTATTTATTATCTTTGGTTTCACATATAATTTAATTCAAATAAAAATAATAATATGGTGTTTCTGTGATTATTAAATTTAGACCTGGAGATATCGGACAGAAAAATATTAAAAAGGATCTAGTAGTAATTATGATAAGAAAATCCTTTTTCTATTTTATTTTTGATAGTCTTCTTAATACTTTATTGAAGCTTTGTAAATAGTGGCCATATTCCGTGTCGGGAGTTTTTTTTTTTTGGTACTGATCTTTTCTTTTCATAATCAACAAGCATGAAATTAAATTGAATATTTTTTCTTGTGTTTTAGTACCTCATCACTGTGATATAGCAAGATGATAAAAATAAAAATCAGTTTGGTAAAATAGTGTTGTAAAATAAAAGATTTTATAATGCATTTGTTAGGCTAAGAGACACCACGTTTCAATTTGTCCACACTTTCATTTTACACTCCTGCTTTCATTTAATTTGTCCTTTTTAGCTCAAAAAACAATTAAAGAACAAAATTGCTATTGTTATTTGTTTTTTTTCTTAGCTTGTAGACAAAGTTGGTTGGTTTTTCTCAGCTTGTAGACAAAGTTGGTTGGTTTCATACAAATGTTTCTTGGTTGCAACCATGGAAATTAAACAGATGATCTCTAAAAAGTGGGCTGTAGTTGTACGTTATTTTCTTTTTAGCTATATTTCGTATAACATGTGACTAAAGGTGGTCGCCTCCAAAAAAATTTTAAATTTTTACTATACCTCAAAAATAATAATTAATTTTAAATAGTATCTAAGATATATTAAAAATTTCAATTCCCCCCTCCCCCTCCCACTCCCACTTCCACTTCCACTTCCAACATTTTTTTAAAACACTTATATACTGACTCCAAATAGAGAATTTAAAAATAAATTTACCTTGAAAACTATAAAAAAAAATATATATGAGCTTAGTCCTTATAGTCATACTTTTGAATGTCCAATATTGGGAAAGAAAAATTTAAGTTCATTAGCATTCTAATTCTTACCACAACAAATTGTTATTTCATTTACAATATACACATACAATATCCATTATATTAATTCAAGAGATAAATACACTAATATCCCCTCATATTCAATAAAAATGCATAAATTTTTCTTATCGTACATTTTTGTAAACTAACGTTTACAAGAAAAGCATTTAGAATTATATATCAATCTTCATTTGCTAAATGACAAATTAGAAAGAGGAAGAACAAGTGTTGTGATATTGTAAACCACAACAATAATCGTATCTACTAAAACTTTTAATGGTCATTTACTAATAAATGACAAATTCTATGACTACTTTATGTATAAGTCACTAAAGTAACAATCTTGTTTTACTAAAATTTGTAAGATTCTGTTTAGTTAAATTCATTATTTTTTTAATCTTTCTTCTATGTAAAAATAATATATATTTCCAAAGTGGAATCAAATTACTCAAAAAAAATATTCTAAAAATTGAATTTTGAAAAACTGAAACAATTAATTGTCAAAGGAAACTTCCTGAAAAATATTTTTCTTTACCTCTTCACATTTTAGTTGTAACTTATCATTTTATCTTTTCAATTTTTTTTCTTTCTTCTATCAATTTTTCATATAATTATTTAAGTTACATTTTTCTCAATTTTGATTTTTTTTCCTATACAGTTTTTTCAAGATACACTGTAACTAATATTTTAATAAATTATATTGCAAATGGTTACTAATATTTTCAAATTTTAATTACATAATGTAAATTTGGCCCTCCAAAATAAATTTCCTAGCTCCGCCCCTATGTGTGTGGGATGCGTGTTTAGAAGACTTTTGAATTCTATAAATAAGTAGAAAGTGTTCTGTTGTGATGAATGACCTGTCACTTGACTGGATCAATGGTATTGATAAGAATCGAGCTGAATGAGAATATAAGTTGAGTGTTAGATGGAGAGAAAGAGAAAGCAAAAGTGATTAGGAAAAGGAGAGGGCACCAGAAAAAATGATCCAGATGCTACCATGTCATGGGGTATTTATAGACCTCAGGCATGGGACTTTTGACCGCTGTTATCCTATGTGGCACTTAGTCGTGTATCCCTTCCTTTACTACCCTTGGTTGTAACTTTGAGGTTAAGTCTTTGTGTCATTCGCGGGCTCGGTCACACCCGTGAAAGACACTGCGATAGTGCCCGCGTGGAGTCACACTAGCACAGCCTTAGATGCTCATAGTTCAACTAGCTTTCCTGATACCGGACAGAATAGTGATTATTCTGTAGGCTAATGGCAACAGGTAATACACAGAAAAAATGTAAGAGAATCGCCCAAAACTCAGAGAAAAGCCTCTGATATTTTATTCAATATTCAAAATCAAAGTTAGCCTCCATTCAGCCCACAAGCTGGGCTATATAGCTAAAAAAAATCGTAAAATAATATGTCAAATAAATACGAAATATAATAATTAAGTTGCCAAAAATCTGGCCTAAATCGAATTCAGAATCAATGCTAAAACAACAAAAGAAAATATTACTATAAAAGGAAAGAAAAACTAAAAATGGGGATTCAGAAGGGAAAACAGCAGATTTTGGGATTGAAAAAATATGCACCCAACTTTGCTTGGTGCCCACGATGTGCGCGCCGAAGAGAGCTTTCCGAATTGGGATCATAAAGACGATTCTGATACCCGTAGCAAAAGTTATGGGCAAAATACCGAAACGCGCCCAAAACTGCCTCAATTAGGGACAAGATCGCGGCTTCCTGCCATCTTTGTGCTGATCTGCCAACTCAAGGTATCTCAGCACCATCTAACTCGGATCCTCCTGCATCACTTTCTCTCAATCCTCCATACCACACTCAACCCATTTTCCCACCTGGGACCATGACATCATATGTTTCATTATGACACCATGACCGCTCAGACCATATCACAGCCTATTTATGTCTAAAATGGTATATGGGACTCCGTAACCTCATACTAATTCCAACTCCTCAATCTTAGAAGTATCGTCGCGATAAGCAACTTTCTATATTGAAGAGGAAAATTTGCATTCTTCCATATAGTTCCTGTTACAAGAACTACCACTCGGGATTGTGGGCTCAAAGCCACAAAATGGCCCATTCATCCATGATTCCTTGTAACCCTTGAGAGTATACCATAGTACTAGTTTAGAAATGTTTACCGAAACATACTATTTTCAGAAAGTTAGTCATGAAAACACCATTCAACTACTAGCTATAACATACCCATTTAGAGATTATTGCCCATAATCTCCTCACTCCCTGTATACTCGTATATTTACCAGTTTTATAGACATGAGCACTCCTTCCGCGTGGACAACCCTGCGCGGGCATAGTTTACCCGCGTGGATAACCTAGACGAGGGAAAAGCCTTCCTGTGTATGGGTTTCCTACGCGGGAAAGGCTTTCCCGCGTGGATAACCCATACGCAGGTAAGCTTTCCTTGCTCCTAAGTTTTTCCTTTTAGCCACACAACCTTCTTTGTTTTATAAGCACTTTTCTGCCAATATGTTGCTAACCCCTGGCTGACATTCCCTTGGCCTCTGTTTCATCCTTCTTTACAAATTCCATCATTTATCTACTCTATTGTGAGATCCCAATTATGATTGAGCTAAAGACAGACATTTATGGCTATTAAATTAAATGGTTTGGTTCTATTTTCTAACAACTGAAAAATAAAAAAATTATAAAACAATTTACTTGGTTGACACATTTAAATTTTACTAAAATAGTTGGACAAGCGAGAAATGTTAGGGTGAACCATAAAAGTTTGGATAGTGCAGTGCATATTGACTTGTGCAGTGTTGTAACTAACGTGTTAAGTATCTCAAATCCAAGTGGTTAATAATACCCTATGATGGTAATGGAAAGAGTTGTTGCACAAAATGTACTTCTAAGTAGTTGCTCCATATATCATCCTGGCGTCGAGCTATTTTTTTGCAAGCCAAGCTAGATTTGAACCAGGGTAAATAAACTTCTATTTTTTGAATTTTTTAAAACTATATTTAGAGAACTAAGAATCATGTGGGTCCTAAATTTTTAACTTGCACGACAACTATTTTTATTTTGCGTATTTTGATATAAAATAGAAACAATATTTTTGTTGTACAGTGATTTGTTTCGAAACATAAATGTATTTCATAACTAAAAATTTGTTGAATAATGTTTGAAAACAAGAAAATGAAAAAAATTATATATTTGGATGATTGAAAATTGAAAAAAAGATGTGGTATTTACATTATATTGGTTTTTTAAAAATATTTTTGCTCCAATTATTGAGTTACTCTAACCAAAAAAAAAAAGTGAAAACATTTTTTTTTTCTCTTTCAATTTGTGATTCTTTGCTGAAGCAAATGGGAAACGTTACAAAACAGACTTTCCTTGCTTATTTATATTTTTTATTAATTTGGTAACAAAAACAGAAAAAGAAACGATTGTTAAACAGACTAACATAATCAAATTAGATACATGTCGTTACATAACTTAAGCATTTTTATATGAGTAATAAAAAAGAATCAGAATCAGATTAGGTCAAAAATAATTTTATGTAAGTAGAGTGGTGAATCCTACTATATGACATCACCATAACATTATGTGATGGAGTTTACTACCTCACCCACGTAAAAATAAAATCAGACTAGTGCGATCGGCGTCCAAATCATTATTTTTTTTATATTTATTTTTGAATTGTATTCAATCTCTTGATAGAAAATACGCATAGATTGGCTTGTTACGATTATCCTGTATCATTGTATGTCTTGCTATAACTGTATAACACAATTAATCATAGTAATCAAGCCAAGCTTAATTAGCCCTGATGAGACATTGGCTTAAGCAATCCAAGCTTAATTCTGGCTTAACATTGAGACTATTCTGACTTTAATATTGATAGATACACACTAATAACCTTTATGTCATGTCCCAAGATGAGAACTAGACCATGTCACATAGATGATCAATCATGATGAAACACATAAACAACCCACATCTGATGTTCTTAAGCAAACCACACCATCATACATATTGTATCTAAAATCTAATCATATAATCACGATTCTAAATGCAATAATTTTTTTAATTTAATAAGATAATAAAATGATTGAATCTGAACACATTATTGTAATTGAGATTTACAAAATTCAAAAAAAATATTAAAATAAAAATGATCGATTTTTATGAAAATATGATGCGAAAGATTTGATTTGTAAAATGCTAAAATTATGCAATGAGTTTCTGTCTGACTTTTTTTTTTTGGTTGTTGTTAAAAAAACTTTTGACTTTCACACTTTTGCATTTAATAGGCTACGTTTTTTCAGCTATAACTTAAAAGTTGTTGACTACCGTAACCATATATGTGTCTCTAAAGTCATCGTAGAGACTGTAGTATTAATCCACATCTACATTTGCTTGATATCTGTAGGGAAACTACTACGTAGAAAATCTAGAAGCCGATTCGATTATCTAGGCTACCAATATTTTGGACTTTACAACACTACATTTTTATTATTTGATGGGTTAAATTGGTGGAAGGTCTATTCTATTTATAAAGTTAATTAATGCTTGATAATGACGGTTTCAAGAGCATTAATTACATCACTTAGACAATGTCATGTTTCACACACCAACTGTGTGTAAGAGTAGCAGGCTAGGAAATCCACCGCGGCTTGAGCTTTGCTAGGGATGGCAACGGGTCGGTTATGGGGCGGGGATCCCCATCCCCATTCCCATAACCGTTTAATTTTAGAAACCCCATAATCGGTTATAAATTTTCTCCTTCACCCCATCCCCGCCCCATAACGGACAGAACTCACCCCGCCCCAAACCGCCCTATCCTATAACCGATTAAAACTCAAATATTTTGAAAATTAATTTTTTTTGAAGTTTCAACAAAATCATATAAAACTAACCATACATTCCTCTAACATAAAACTAACATAGAATTTCATCCTTCATGGCAAGAATAAGGAAAGAATCACAATCATATCATCGTAAACTAGGAGAGATGAGTGAGATTAGGGCTAAAGTTTTCTATTTAAGTATATATACACATAAGTAATATAATATAATAACATAGTGAGTGTAGAATAATCGGGGCGGGTTTTAAATGGGGCCTGGGTGACCTTTCCCCGTCCCCGCTCCAAAACCGACCGAATTTTAACTAACAAAACTCATCCCCGTTCCATTAACATAAACGGTTCCCCAAACCCGTTTTAAACAGGTTGGGGCGGGGCGGGTCCCCACCGGGTTAGGGATTTTTGCCATCCCTAGGCTTGACCCAGACAAATGAAACTGCTTACGGCTTCCACAATTGTTTTTTTATATTTGTTTATCCAAATTCAAATTGTAACAGGAACATCAGTATTTTAGCTACTCACATTTTGAGAATTTGATTCCACAATAATTTTTTTAAATTTTTGCTAGCCAATGATAATAATAGACCAAAGTATAATAAAGTGTCATCTGGTTTCAAAATGGTGCATGATACTCCCTTTATTTTTTTTAGATGCAACAAATACCCTTCAATTTACAAATTGGTGCAATTTGTCCCTATTTGAATGAAAAATTGACTTAAAATGACAAAAATAACCTCACAAATAAAAAAAAAATGATTAATTTATTGGAAAATACCAAAAAAATTACTAAAAAAAAAACTTTAATTTGTCTAAAAAATTTACCAAAAAAAAAGAACTTTAATTCATCAAAAATTTTGGTAAATTTATCTCGGTATTTTTTTCAGTATTTTTCAAAAAATTAAAATACCGAAAAAATTACAAAAAAGTTCTTTTAAAAAAATACCAAAAAAAGAACTTTAATTTGTCAAAAAATACCAAAAAAATGCCAAAATAAATTTACCAAAAAACAATTGGTGAATTAAAGTTTTTTTTTTTTGGTAAATTTTTTTGACAAATAAAAGTTCTTTTTTTACGGTAATTTTTTTGAGTATTTTTTATTAAATTAATTAGTTTTTTATTTTTATTTTTTTATTTGTGAGGGTATTTTTGTAAATTTAAGTCAATTTTTAATTCAAATAGTGCCAAATAAAGGCAAATTGTACCAATTTGTAAGTTGGAGGGTGTTTGTTGCACCCAAAAAAAGGAGAGGAGGGTATTATGCATCATTTTGAAACTAGAGGGGGTTTTATTACACTTTGGCCATAATAATATTTTAATAAAATTTAATATTTTTTAAATTATGTCAGAACTATTCAAATTGAAACTCTCAGAATTATCTTTCTAACAGAAATGGTTTGAACAGAAAAATTAATATATTTAAAGTGAAAAAACACAAATATATATATCTATATATATAGTTATTCTATGTGTGGACAAAAAAAAAATAAAAAAATATAATTACTTGGCTAGTTGCTTGATCAGGTTAAAACGAAGCAAAGCGGGGCTCATTTATTTAACAAAAGTTATTGTAAATGAATAGAAAGTTTTACTTGGCCAACCATGATCCGGCCAACCTATCGTCAATACTCTTAGCTTGTTTCTTAATTGAAAATAAGGTCCTTCAACTAAATGTTCATTTAATAGGCTGTTGAAATTGCTGATCTATTTGATGGACAGAAAAAACATGAAAAAAAAAGTTTGAATTCTTTGTTAGAGATTTTAATGTTTGGTTTCCAAGTTCGGGTATTTGACCCCAGCACGTGATTTCAACCTAACAGTTTTTTTTTTAAGACACTGTTTGGTTACGAGATATAATTTCAGCTTAATGGGGCCCGGATCACTTAATGCTGAGGGTAGGTGTTTGGTCAAGTTTTAAGAATTTACATGTTTGTGTGACAAAATATAATTGAATCATTAATTGGATTATTATGGTGATAAATAATTGTATGTGCATCCATACAGATAGGGGTGACAAAATTCAACACGACCCGACAACACGACTCAAAATCGACACGAAGTTAGCGGGTTTGGGTTAAACGGGTTCAGGTCATAAACGGGTTGACACGATTATGACACAAAAAAAAACGTGTCGGGTTCGGGTTCAACCCGCCTAACCCGTTTAATTAAATGGATAGTGTCGGGTCAATGTGGGTTGAATCGACCCGTTTAACCCGTGTAACCCGTTTAGTATTAATATTTATTAATTTATTTTAAAATGTAAAAAATATAAAGTTTAATATTGTAAATTTGTTTTAGAATGTTAAAAACATGTAAACATATATTTTCACACTATTTGTGCTGACATATATATATATATATATATATTATCTTCTAATGTGTTATATATAGTATAAATGTTCATTTATTTCATTCTTAAATATATTAGTATTCATTGATTCATTTAGTAATAAAACAACTACTAACTTTTTTAATAAAAACATGGGCATGAAATTTATAAATGAATAATTATATATGCTAAATGGTTTCCAAAAAATCAATAAAATTCACTAAATTAATTAAAATTTACTAAAAATTCATCTTTATCAAATTCATACGATAATCAAATTTTTTTATGTTATATCGATGTGGGCTTGATTGTGTCATACTTGACCATAAGAGTGATGATTACTAAAGAGAATAATATATTTTCTTTTCTTCCTTATTATTTAATTTTGAGAAGGAGATGTGGATGTACATCAGATTATTGGGGTGCAGGTAATATATGGTGGATATATATATATATATTTAGGTGGAGATATAAATATATAATTATATATGTGTGGTGTGTGTATATATATATATATATATATGGCCATAATTGTTCTTTAGTGTCTCGAGATATATAGTATAAAATAGAGCAGTTATAAGTAATATAAGTTAAACTATTTTCTTATATTTTTTCAAATTCTAAGTAATTAGTTAAATGTCTAAAAAATCAATAAGAATAATTGATGAGTTTTAAACCATTTAATATGAATATCTAGTTTTATGAAATTAAGTTTTCTTTATTATTTCGAGATATATAGTATAACATATAATAATTAAAGTAATATAAGGTAGACCACTCCTTTATTTTTTGTCAATAATACTTCAACATTAATATATATTAAAAAAATATGTTAATTCAATGAGAAATATACTTAATATTTGTTCTAAATGCTTTATTATTTGTGTGGTATATATTAATATTTTTATTTGATTTCAAGATAGTGAAAATTGTATTTTTGATTTAATTACTTAGTTAATATAATTAATAACGTTTATTTGTTATATTCAAAATGAGGGAAAAATATTATTGTAATTTAATTAATGTTTCAAACTTTCATTATTGTAGATTAAATATTATTGTTGTGGCATATGTAATCAAAAGTCATGGGTGGACCAGTGGAAGAAGCATCTAATTATCTTAGTTGTTGTAAACAGCTTAGGTTTAATTCCTCACAACAACACTCTTTTTAATAAAAGACCCATTTACAATAGGTTAAACGGGTCGTGTTCGTGTCGTGTCACCCGTTTATTAAATGGGTCGTGTCGTGTTCAAGCTACACAACCTACCTATAAACGGGTTACACGGGTCGTGTCGTGTCACCCGTTTAATAAGTGGATCGTGTTCGTATTCAAGTTATGTGACACGATTAGTAATCGTGTCGTGTTCGGGTTGACCCATTTATCAGAATACCCCTGTCTCGACACGACCCAAACACGACCCGCGAATCCGAATTGCCACCCCTACATACAGATAAGAGCAGAGAGTACTAATGAAATATTCAATACATTTTGGTTTCGGGGGAGAAAAGAGGAATGCTGCGTGACTCTCGCTTGCTTTTCTCTTTAATCAAAATTTTGGTACATATAATTACTAATTCAGTTGTATTAAAATTTTAAAATTTAAATTTAATAAGATGATAATATAACTGAATCTGAACAATAAAATTAAAATATTTAGATTTTAGAAGAAAGATTTGATTCAAAATTATACTTTTTCATAATCAAATTTAATTAATACGAAATATTTGAAATCTTTATTATACTCAAAATCATGTTGACGAAGACAAATATGATCATGTACGTAAGAAAATTTGTATCTAATTAATTAAAAATGAGATCAATTTGA
Organism: Cornus controversa; assembly: GCA_026545225.1. NCBI lineage: Eukaryota > Viridiplantae > Streptophyta > Magnoliopsida > Cornales > Cornaceae > Cornus > Cornus controversa. The sequence goes on along the minus strand of CM048851.1, from coordinate 60,838,294 downwards.
TACTCATTTGCCTAAATTTTGTTTTGTTTTTTTTTTTTTTCATTCCAGACTTGTTCTTATTTTTTCTTGTTGCCTTTGTGGATGGTATTAATGATGTCACAAACCGATGTGACAACCATGTGGTTACTTCGCAGGCGACCAAACCTTAGCTACTTAGGCAGCTTAAGACTATTTTTGGAAAAAAGGCCCACTGTATGTACTTGGCAGGTCATCAATGCTTAGGTACTTGGGCAGCTTAAAACTCTTTTCTGAAAAAAGACCCAGTAACTCTGTTTTTTTTTCTCCCTCCTAAAAAAAACATGAATACATGGACGAGAAAGAGATAATACACTATATGAATATGATAATACGAATATATTCTCAGTCCCATAATTTTTTGAATGTTTGAAAATTTTAATTTTTTATAGTGGGCTCATTTTTTATTATGATAATGAATGAATTTACATATTAGTCCTTATTTAAAAGTTAGTATTATTATTATATGGTGGGCTCAACTTTTAGGATAGTAGAGTTTGAAAAGGGTAATTTAGGAATCATATAATCCATTTTAGGAAATGGACATTTATTTTGGGACATCCCAAAAAGGAATAGTGGACTAAAATTATGGGACGGAGGGAGTATCTAAAAATTAGATTACGAATACAGTAAGATACGATAATAAAAAAATAATAAATTACATTTTTATATAGACAAAAATAATAATTTTATGATATATATATAGTTATTGAATCTTTTTTATAAAATATTATAATTAACAAACAAAATAAGAGTTAAGAGTCTTATTGCATAATTTGCAAGATAAATTTTGTACTAAATCATTATATATATATCAATATTTTTTAAAAAAATTTAAGTAAATCTAACATCCCAACTTTAAGGAGGAGGTTAGCATTGTCCCCATATTTTGTTAGACGAAAAAGCCCTCAATTAAACCTCCCACCTCATTTAACATATAGACATTTATGTAATTTTAAAATAAAGAAATCAAACCCACTCTCTCCTATGTGAACCCTTTCTTTTTCTCTCTCCCTCTTACATCATCTATTTCTCTCTCCTGACATCACCTGCCAACAAAGACACTCTATCTCCCTCACCACCAGTTGGCAATAGGTCATCGGCGCTAGTTGTGGTGGTGGATTCACCGGAGTAGATTTTTGAAATTTTGATAAATTTCAGAGTTGTGGGAGTAGGGATGTTGATGGCAGTGGTGGAGGTTGTTATGGTGGTGGAGGCAGCATTGCTTGAGGCGACGACAACGACTGTTGTGGTGGTTGCAACTTATTTCAGTGGTGGTGGTGTTTCATTTGTCGGAGTGGATATTTGAATTTTTATGAATTTTGGAGTGTGGGGTGGGGATGTCGACAACAATTGTGGAAGTGGTTGTGGTGGTGGCGGCGGCAGCGGCTTGTTGTAGTGGTGGTGGTGGTGGTTAATTCGTTAGAGTACATTGGTGGTGGTGGTGTTGGTAGTGTCACCAGAATCCATTGTGGTGGGGGTTGTGCTCGTTGCAGATGTCAATCTAACATCAAGATGAAATAAAAGAAAATGTTAAAATGTAAAATGCCAGAAATAATCTTTATTTGAAATGCTAATCAACTAAAATTAGGATTTTTTTCGCTCAACTAGGACAATGCTAACCTCCTCCGTAAAGCGGGAATGTAAGCTTTACCCTTTAAAATTTTTCTTAACAATTATATTATGACATTATTTTTTAAAAAAATTACATTTTAATGTTCAAAACTAGTTAAGAATGTGTTTTAAAGTATTTGAGAAGTATCAGATACATTGTCAAAGTATTGAGAAGTATCAAATACGTGTTAGAAATTAAAAAAAATATAAAAATATATTTTAAAATTATAGATACGTTTAGGAAGTATCAAACATGTATTTGAGTATCAGAAGATAATACCAATACAAATACGTTACTATCGTAAAAGTATTCATGTTTCCTAGGTTCTCTCTCTCCCTCTCTCTCTTTTCTTTCTTTTTTTATTTTATTTTATCAAGTAACTAATTTTCTCTTATGAGTTCCACTATAGGTTTCTTTATTTAATATATACTCCCTCCAACGATTCAATATATACCAAAATTTTATGTGGATTGTTTTAAACAAGCATAACTTAATAATACTTTGAATTACATCGGTGATCAAAATTTAAGCAACATAAATAACAGTTTTGGCTTCTTCTTTCAAGTATTTTTTTTTCTGTTTGTAAAAGAACCTATACCTGACACACATGGGCATAAATGTTGAGTATCGTGGGAGTGTTCACAAAGGGGCAATTTGCAGAACCTATACTTGACCCATATGAATATGAGTGTCGAGCGTTAGTACTAAGTATAAGTGTTGAGCGAAGGTATAGAGCATAGGAATTCTAAATGTCTCAATGGTACATCGATCAGTCTAAATAAGATTACTGACGAAACACTAAGCTTTCCGAGTGCTAAAAGGGAATCTCAGTGAAGGAGGTTGTATTAGGAGAAATGCACACGTATTATCCTCATATTCAATGACTCTATTAGATAAGAGAGCTTGAGATAAGGAAATATATTGCACAAAGCCTCTAGTACAACGGGGAGTCACAATCAACACTCACCTTACTCTACTAATATAATGCCTCTCAGGTAGAGAACTTTGTTTGCTCCTAACCCCTATGAGACATAGACTATCCACAGAAGTTAAGTAATGCAACAACTTGGGACCTCAGCAGGGAGAGGGTGACCACGTCTTAGCTAGAAATGTCTAAGATGCATAGGCATGAGTACAAAATAAGCCACACCACGACACGTGTCAACCAGCTCTTCTCTTTTCTCTTCCAACATCTTCTCTTGTCACTCTTGATCCATTCAAACTTTCTAAAACCCCAATTCCTACAACTCATTTATCGCATGCATTGTTCTTGTAAGATTCTTATTACTTATAAACTATAGTTATGAACTTATCTAACTCAATTGATTTGAAAAGTATTAATTCTCATAATTTTATTTTGATTTGAGACATGAAAAAAAATACCATTATAATCACACAAAAAAAATATAAAGTTGAAATTACTAAAAATAATGAGTTGTCTCTCTCCTACTTGTATGGCTGCTAATTGTTGAGATAACTTCGAATAGTAGTGGAATATGATAAATTGTCGGGATCGTTGAGGAGTGTTTAGATGGATTTGTTGTATCATTTCATTTGTACTAGTTGGTTTGTATGTCCGACTGTTGTGGATCAGTGCAAGGGGCCGGGGCAACGATGAAAAATACGTGTTAGTGTGATAGGTTTGTATCCGATGTATTTACACTGTAATTACAGTAAGGAGTCTTAATGGTTAAGGTAAGCATTCATTTCAAGGAAAAAGAAAAAGTGCTGATAAAAATTACAATGGAGGTTGTGGACCTGTGGTATAGCCAATTTTGTTAAAAGTTTTCTCAACTGTGGTGTCACTGGTGTTTCACAAAATACCTCTTGCACTTTAATTTATGTTTCCATAAAATAAATTGACAAGTCTACCCTCCAAATGATTTTTAGTATTTGTAAATCTTATCTATTTTTTTCTTCAACCTAATCTATCATCGGAGAGCCGTGAACTAAAACTTTTTTATTTTTTGTATTTTTTACATTCATGAAAAACCAATCAAAAGAGGTCCGATATATTCTTACACATATTTTCATTTCATGTGAAAATTAATAACATTTTTAAACTCTATGTTTATCTGTGAATAAAGACAAATCTCTTGTTAGTGAAAAAATTCTTGAAATTTTTCTTCATTGTGGCAGAGCGTTAGGTTACATATGAATTATGAACTAACTTGAATGATTTTTTCTTCTTTTTGTTTACAATAAAATATATTTTTTCATTATTTAATTGCTCTACCGTTTTGCAATCAAATAATATTAATGATATAGTATTCATTCGTTGTTTCAAACATTTGGATTCCAAATTTTATTTTTATTTCATTGATGTTCAGAGTATATTCCGGAGTAAGTGAATATTTTTGAAAAAAAATGATAAAATTACAGAAGATAAGTTTGAATAGAGTTACATGAATAACTCTATAATAGATTTTTATTTTAAAATAAATGACATCACCGTCATTTTTTATAATAAATTAAATTTTGAAGTGCTATAGTAATATTAACGCAAATGCCACTGCCCTTAATTCTTAGACATTCACTTTAAAGTTTAATCCAACCGGCACGGGTGGGCTCACATACTTTATATCATTTGTCGGTGGCCACTGTAGACATAAAGTGAATAGCATCCTTGTACAAATTATCAGAAGAGTACGCATCGTCTTCCAACCAATATTACGTGCATTAAATGTAACATGCATATATATATATATATATGTGTGTGTGTGTGTGTGTGTGTCATTTGAAAGGGAGAACTGGGACAAGGTTCACTCCAGTAGCTTCCCTTTCCAACCCAACGACAAATTATTATATGGTCCACCATGTGAAAACACAAAATGGTTCATATATATATATTCAATATTAAGTTCAATTCAATTCTGTAGTTTCTTTCGTACTCCACTGTTATTGAGTACAGATTGAAAAGTTGACTTTTAATCTTGGATTTGACTCGTAAACTATCACAACTAGGGCTGCAAATGAATCGAGCCGAGCCCAATTTGACCTTGCTCGGACTCGGACTCGGGCTCGGCTCGGGCTCGTGACAAGTTCAAAAAGTTGAGCTCGGACTCAGGTTTGTCATTATTTTGAGAAGTTCGGACTCGGCTCATTTAATAAAAAAATTTGTTCGGACTCGTATTAAAGATCGTTTTAACTTGTTTATGAACATATATGAGCCTATACAAACCTATATTCATGAACATATTCAGGAGCTTACGAGCCCTAAATGAGCTTTGTTTACGAACATAAATAACCTCATGTTCACGAACCTACATGTACCGAGCCCGACATTGTTCGGGCTCGGCTCGTTTATTAAACGAGTTTAGAAATCGAGTTCGAGCTAAACTCGTTTGCTTAACGAAAGAGCCCGAGCCCGAACTGCTCACGAGTAACTCGATTCATTTGCAGCCCTAATGACAACTGGATTTGAAAATGTGAGTTTAATTTAATTTTGCTTGCTAGACATATTTTGGACTAAATAAGCCAACGGTTAAAAAGATAGCTTTAATGCGTCCCAAAAAAAAAATTTGTATCAACTTTTTTTTTAATTATAATTTCATGTATATATTTTTAGAATTGTGAATTTGACCCCTTTTCAAAATTATTACACATCTTATTTATTGTATCAAAGGGGATATGGATCTATTATGATCTTTCAATTTGACATTTTAAAACCCATTCTTGGGCCAAAAAGGTCAGCTGTTTAAAATTGGGTCTGAGCTCTTATTGAGTGAGTCCAAACCCAATTAGAATTTTATATTATTTTACCTCAAGACAGCACTGCAAGAGTAAATATTAGGGTGCATCAGGACAAGCTGAAGAGTCAACTCTAGTTCAACTCGCTATATCATATTTAGTTTTTGATTAAGCATTGATTATGTAAGTAAATCTCATTGATTGATATTTTTGACACTATCTATTTAATAATAATATGACAAAAAGTAATGAATAAAATTGAGAATCAGGACTGATGACAGTATACCCAGTTTCGCATTTAATCCAAAAATTAAGACAGTAATGAAGAACTTAATTAAAAATATTGCAGGCTTAAATAATATTATCAACTTAAATACTTTTTAAAACTTTAATTATTTTTTAAAAAAAGTTTTTTCAAAAAAGCACATGGCATCACGCGTGCTCTCAACTTTAAACCAACTTTTTTATATAAATAGTGTCACCCCTCTGATTATATTTTCCATGCACAATACATAGCTTGTTACATGGTGATTGGTGAAGATGACACAATTCTACGAAAATTGGCCAATTACGAAAAGTTTATCGGTTGAAGAAATCGGAGTGGGTGAAATTGAATTGTCAAAAGGAGATATAGAGAATTACATTCTACCATATCTTGTAGAAGATGGTCTTATGAGGCGTAATCTGGTAGCAGGAAGAAGAGTGTATCTTAGGTTCAGAGACTACACCGACAATATGGAGCCTCCGGGACAGATAAACAGGATATACATACAGAAAAAGAAGGTTGGTGATGCACAAGTTTATAATTATATCATGGCCGGATTGAAGCCTATATTTGAGCAACGGAGGCCAATAGCTGGGTACCAAATAAGGCTGCAATTTCATCCAATTTCTGAGTGTTTGAACCTCTTCTTACAAGGTCCATTTTTTTTAATCTGAAGTTATGAGAGACTGCCCACTTACTTTTTTAACATCACGCTTTAGATAAGAATAACATCTCGCTTTAAATAATAATTTGGGTCAACTATATTGACATTTTTCTTAATCACGTATCGATACAATTTGTTGCGCCTTGTTCAATTGTCCCATGAGATTTGCTCCGTATTTTACTAACTTTCCTTCTTGCAAAAAGAATATCATGTCAATGCCATTTTTCATGATAAAATTATTTTATTTTATTTTATTTTATTTTTATCTCAGCAAGAAAATAACAACAAGATAAAAAAGAGTCACAATCCAATTCCAAGCACCCATAAGATTCGGAGGAAAATGATCCATAAAACATACATTAGCTTGGTAACTTATTTTTAGACAAGGTATGAGAATCCTTGTTGAAGAAGAAATTGGATTTGAAGACTCTATAAATAAACGTAGGGTTAAAGGGAAAAGAGAGAGAGAGGAAAGATGTAAAGGGTTGGTGAATATTGTGAGAAGATGAGAGAATATATGTAATTCTGGGGGAAAGACGCCAAGAGAAAGTGAAAGAGTGTGTGTGGTAGACATGTTTTTCACGTGTTGTATATTCTCTTGTCAATATAATAAAATCTCTTTCTCCATGAATGTAACCCTAGAGTTGGATGAACCATGAAAAATATTGTGTTGTATGTGAGTGTGTTTGATTGTTATCTCCATATATGCTTGTGTGATTATTGATGTAGATTAAATTTTCAACAATTGGTATCAGAGCCAATGGTGGGTCAAAGCCTTTGGTTGGTCTTTCAAGTCAGAGCCGGAGATTGGTAGTGTGTCAGAGCAGAAAGTTGATCGTGAAGAGTTATGGAGATATAATAAAAGTTGATAAAGACACGAGAATGATGATAGTGTGAAACCCTGAGTAACAAGTCTTGGAACAAGCCGGAGGATGCTTGTTTTTAAGATGGGGCAAGATGATGGTATGAAGAAGGGAGCTTTGCTATTTTCGGCCCAAAAAAGCAGTGAGTGAGAAAAGAAGAAGGTGTAGAGGTAGAGATGAGGATGATGATTGATTGGTGGGATACCATACGTGAGCAACTGAACACCAATAGAGATGATGTGATGGAGTACAATTTGAGGTGGAAGAATCTCAGTTGAGGTGGAGTTATGGAGGAACGTATTGATGGAATTTGAGTCAAGGTAGAGATTGTTAGGTTTATGACTCAAATTCAGTTGTGGCAGTTTTCTTTCCTATTTTGGAAGGCTGAAGACTTGGAGAGAAAGCTATATACATCTATTTTAGAATTGTGATTGATTTGGTAACTTCTTGTTAGACAATGTGTGAGAATCCTTATTCAAAAAGGAATTAGATTTGAAGACTACAAATAAACGTAGGATTAAAGGGAAAAGAGAAAAGAGAGAGAGAGGAAAGATATAAGGGGTTGGTGAGTATTGTGAGAAGAGGAGAGAGTATATGTAATTTCGGGGGAGAGATGCCAAGAAAGAGTGAAAAAGTGTGTGTGGTAGGCATGCTTTCCACGTGTTGTATATTATCTTCTCAATATAATGAAATCTCTCTCTCCATGGACGTAACCCTAGAGTTGGGTGAACCATGTAAATATTGTGTTGTGTGTGAATGTCTTTGATTGTTATCTCCATATATACTTGTGTGATTGTTGATGTGATGATATGCTTCCGCTGTGCCGAACGAAAGGGAATTTAATTTTCAATAAAAGGAAGATTCATACGTTCAATGCATGTTTATTGTGTAATAACAATGTATTCAATTTAACAAATCAATCCACTTATCTTGTCCTCCTTTGAATGTATATTTATCAAGAAATACGTCTCATAATATTTATACTCATGCTTGTAGTGTGTTGAAATATTGATTGCTCATTCTATCAAATACATAGTATATAACTTGATTAGCAAATGAATAATAAAATAAATACTCAATCAATCACATACTCCAAGCATTCATCTCATCCTCCTAGTATGAATTAAAGTATATAAATTCATAACATTCATATATAAAGTATAATGAAATTAAACATATGAAATGTTATTAAGTAAATAAGTTAAGGATTAGAGAAATGCAAACCAAGTAACACCATGATTTTTACATGGTTCGGTACCTCCCGCCTACGTCCATGCCTTTAGAGCACCTCTTGAGGATTCCACTATTGGGTTTCCCTTAAGTGTGGAAAGCAAACTGTTACCATTGCCAAGTGAACCACTTGGGCTTCTTGGTCGTGGTTAAATAGTTACCAATTAAAAATATCACTCGCAATAACACGAATCCAAGTAGGATGGGGTCAAAGTAAGGGTGTCAAACCATAGAGACTGAGTATTACGTTTATATTTGAATTATGAAATTAATTCTAACTAGATTATTAAAAGTGGATTGCTGATTTTTATTTCTAATTTTAATAATTAACCAAGTAATGGCAATTAAATTAGAAGCAAGTAAATCTAACGAGTGAAGATAAGGATGAGATGAGACTAGGGTTTTTAACTTCACCACTAATCTCGCAATCGATGGACAATTATACGAAGTTATATCATGCATATGTTTTCGTGGCTACAAGCTCATATTCAATTAACAAGAAATATTATATATGATTAAGGCCAAGTATGAACTATCTTCAATTAGCATACATCATCTACCTATCTATTCTACTCTAGTGTGTATAATGATCCATCTTATTTTGGGCATAATTCATCAAAACCCTAATTATACATGCAATTAATTTCATTGAATAATTATCACTCTCATAATTATAGAAAATAAGAGGGATTGAATTCAATCACAACAACTAAATATCTAAGTTAAAATACGAAATTATTGAAATTGAATATAAACTTCATATCAACAGAATCCTCTAAATTACACAATTTATACATGAATATAAAAATTCTCAATAATTAGAACAATCAAACCATTGATACTTATTTAGAGCTACATCAAAGCCCTAGTGGAAGAACTAGCCAGTTATGGTGGAAGAATACATCTCAACAGTTGAGGAAGAAGACATCATCTCCATGGAAGATGTGTTAACCATTTTTCTCCCTTATTCTCCAACCTTTCTTTCACTCAAAAGCTCTTTAAAATTTTAACATCCGCCCCCCAAAACATCCCCAAGTTGTAACTTTTATATGCTAAAGAAAACATGAAGTTTCCAAATTAAAATAGGAGACTTAGGGTAATCCCGCAGCTCCAATCAAGTGGGTTTTCTACTGAACTTCAGCCCAAATTTTGACATAGTAAACATCCATTTCATGAAATACAAAAAGATTCGGAATCGAATTTCCTTTAACCCACACGAAATTTGGGCCGTCTTGACATTCGAAGAAGGAGTTATGTCCAAAATACCAAAATTGGTTCAAAACTTTCCATTTAGCAAAATTGGATTTCAACCTATAACTTCCTTAAGCAATTGAACTCTTTTTAGGTCTCTTCCTTGGGCTGTTTTGAATTGAAATATTAATTTGAGTTGGTTCAATTGATGTAGACTTCTTCCAACCCTTTTGAATATCATCTTTAGAAGCCCAAAATTCATGGTTTGAGTGAATTTACTATTAAAGACCTGAAAATAAGAAAAACACGAAAACATTTAAGAGGCTAGAATGCGTAACATTCAATGCTTATTACTTTTTTGCACCGGTGAGCACCTCACCAAGACTTCTTTGCCAAGCTCATGACTTAGGCTTCCTTGCTCAATGAAACCCTCACCAAGTCTTCTTTGCCAAACGAACCATTTGGTCTTTCTTGCCACACTTGATATTCCTCTCAAAGGTAAATAAGAATTTGAGTACAATAAATAATATTTCTCAATAGATTGATACACAAATTATAACTCACATACCTAGAGTTAGAAATAAAATACTCAATTAAAAACTCTTCACTAGTATTTTGCCACCATAAATGATATGCAAGTGTTTGGCTTAATAATGGTGACTACCAATAGATGAATGATATGAAGATTTAAGCTCTAAGGTAGTATTTACCAACAATATATGATCATAGAGGGTTATAATAGTCTTTCTCACTTGTATTAATACATATACAAGGTGTATGTATAACACAAGAACAGATTATGGCCGTTTAGAAGTGGCTGGGAAACATTTAATGTAGAAACTAGCAGTTAGATTCAAAATCTGTCAGTATCGGCCAACTGAAACAATGTTTCAGCAGTTCTAGTTTTGCACAACTTACTAGATTCAATTCCAGCTCCTACTAGCCAGCTGATGGGATCCATCAGGAGACTAAAAGTCTCCATCAGGTGACCAAAAGTCTACCATCAGGCGACCAAAAGTTCCCTGGTCAAAACTATTCTCAGACTCAACCATTTTTTCCTGCACAGTGCATCGCACATTGCTTACTTATCTACATTGAAAACATTTAAGTAAATCTCGATTTACTTTAAGTTATTCAATGTAAATAAGCAAAGTACCCCCAATTTGGATTCAACAAAAATAATTTCAAAATCAATTTTCAAGTGAATCAAAATCTAATTTTTCAATTTTTGTACAAAACGAATTTTCACAACTTTGACATAAAAATTCATCGTGCAATATGAATGATCAAATCAAGTTATTTGGGGCTGAGAAAATTTATTTGATCACGATAAATCATGGGGTACTATTACCGAGACTTTTTATATCAAGATTCATTAAAAAAACTCATATTTATGTTTTTGTCCCTATAATTCAAAACTTAGCCAAATTTTCACTCTAAGTCTTTAAAACATCAACTGTGCATAACAAATCTTTATAAAGTGAATCAATTGAGTTCAAAGTTTAAGTCAATGTATCTAAGAATCATAAATGATATTTCTTAATTCAAGTAAAGGTTTTAGAAATTGTTTACTCAATAATTGTGTTTCTTCAAAGCTAATCATAAGCTTGAATTAACTCAATCGTATCAAAGGCATTCAAAATTATTCGATGAAGTTCATAACCTAATTATAAGTGTCCAATGAACCATGATATGCATTTGTCCTATGGTCCATTAGATTAATAGATGAGCTTTTAAAAAAAGTTACTTCAAAAATAACTTTACATTAAATACTAACAAGCACCAAAGACTAGCCTAGCCAAGTCTTTTGATTTTCAAATCTTTAATCTCTTGGGTTACTTCATCATGTGGCTTGAATTTTTTTTAACTTCGCCATTAATCTTGATTATTGATCTTTGAACTCTATGATCCTATGGCTTCATATATTTTCTTTTTTGATACCTTCTAAAATGCACACTCAAGTAAACTTATTAAATCTACACTTCAAAGATCGTGATCATCAAAATTATCCAAATAACCTTGTGTTGAAACCCTAAGATCAACAATGAGTTTTTGGGACTCTAAGAAGATTATGAATTTTTTTTTTTATTATAACATGTGCTTCACATTTTGTTGCTCATATTATGAAGTTGCATGCAACATGATAGTTTTTTTTAGAACAATACTTCTCTTCACATGAGTGAAGTAAAAAATTCTCCACACTACTATTGCGGTAAAGGGAACATCTCCATAAATTTAGAAATAAATATAGGTTTGTCTCGTTACAGTTGGTAAAACCTTTCAAACCTTTTTAGCCTTCTTTTGAAAGCTCAAAATTGTCCTCAAAAAAATATAAGTTTGTTGTTATGGTGTCCTTATTGTAATATATTATTATATTTTTTTAATCTACGTATAAAGATGTACAATATCCATTACATGAATTTGATTCGTTATCCAAATTGTAGTATTGGTTAAGTAGCTCAATTTGTTGGTGCGCATTCTAGTTCTTGGAACGTCTAGTTGGTGGCTCATTTGTTTAATGTATAGGACAAAGAGCTAATTTGAGGACTTTCATCGAGTTCGAAGAATAGATATTCAGTGCACCCAATACACCGTGCATCGGACAATCACAGTCATGCATGCATAACATGCACTGTGGGTTCCAATGCGCGTGTTGTGCACATGACTATTATTGCCCCGGTACACGATGCACCGAGCACACTGAATATTTTCTTGAGCTCACAAGGGGTGAATGATTGAGCCGCCACAAAATCTGAAATTTTTAGGGTAAAATATGCCTATATAAACAATAGCGAAAATAATTTTAATTCTTTAATAGTATTTTTTCCTTACAAATTTTTCTTTTACTTGTAGCTTATCTTTTTCTTTTCTATATATTTTTTTCATACCAGTTTTCATTTCTACTTATTTCTTTTGCACTTTTTTTTTTAAAAATTATTATATTTTTCTCAATATATATACTACAAAAAAATAATATTATAAACATATATATATATATTATAACTGATATATATTAATTATATGGGGTCCTCAAAAATAAAAAGTTGTGACTCACCGAGTATGATTATACATTATTAATTTAACTTCACAATCAGACATTTCCAACTTTGTTATCTTATTTCCTTTTTATTGAATAATATTATTTAGTTGATGTGGAATATAAAAACATGAAAATCACCTTGAATTTTGTTGTCGTATCATGGTTCATAGTCACGACTGCAGTAATAGACGTGATCACAGTGTTACGAAATCAGACCCTTATCAGCGTTAAATAACAAAATCGATTACCGCAATTGTGATTTTTTGTTTTTTTTTTAAACTTGCACACAGTGTCTAAAATGCACTACCAATACATAAATTTTTATAACACAATTCAATAAAGATGGAATCTTAGTAAATTTTGGGGAATTTTATTAAATTTTTAAATATCATTTAACACAAGTAATGACCTATTAATGAATTTTAAGTTGTTGTTATTAAAAATGTTTAGTATTATTCAATGAAGATGAGTTTTAGTGATTTTTATTGAATTTTGAAAGACTAATAAACACAAGTATTGACCTCTTTATGAATTTTAAGTCGTCATCGAAATTAAAAATTCTTAGTAATTATACTTTTTACTAAATTAAAAAATAGATTTTTAAGTATAAAATATATATATAAAAAAATCATATCATGTATATGTGAGAATCGAAAAACAAAAAAAAAATTTGAAAGTTAAAATAATACAAGGAAAATGCAACAAAAAATTAAGAATCATAACACATCAACTTTATGGGTGAAAATTAAAAAATTGAAAATAATTTTTTTGAAAATGTCTTTAGTGATTTTATTGGTTGAAAATAAATATTTTATTGACGTAATGCATTATCTAATTAAATTGATTTATTATTTCATTTTATTTAAAAACAATTATACTTATATAGTGGATATGAAAATATAGTATAAATACAAAAATTATCTTATAATTTAACAAGAGAATAATGTGCTCTAGTGGTTGCTATGTAACACACGAGTAAGTATTAGGTATCGGGAATACTGTGGAAAAAAAATTCCACCAACACAAATTAAGCATGTATGAGTTTTACTTATTATCATAAAAAAATGTGTGTTTGTATTATATGAGATTCCTCAGTACACGATATGCTCATAATACTACATTCTTTCTGACAATTTAAGGCAAGTTCTAAGCAGTGACGTTATTGTTCCGAACCGGATGCTTCGGCTGAAGCGTTACGGCTCTAGAAAAATAACAGTGCTTTGGTGAACCATGTGTAGTATACGAGAAATTATACAATATCCCATGATATTGATGATGTGACATTTCCAACGGGTGTAAGTCCTCCATCTCTTTTAAAAATTATCAATTTCACTACAATCAAAGAGAAATAGAGAACTTACACTTTTTGGAATACCACATCATCAATATTTTTGAAATATTGTATACTTTCTCGTGTTATACAAACCTCGAATGTGAAAAAAATGCACCCTTAACTAATTGTGGTGGGACCCACCCACCCAACCTTTGTGTAGAAATTGCAACAGATGAATGCACTGTGCTTTCACATTTAATATGCTACATAGATTGTAGTACTTTACCAACTTTGATCCATACTTGTGATTGTGATCCATACTCTCTCTCTCTCTGTATAATATATATATATATATACAGAGAGAGAGATATATATATATAGTTATCATTTAAACTGCATATTTTGGACAGACAAAATAATGCACAAATTACACTTTGTCACATAGGTAAAAAAATCAACTCAAAATATTATAAAATAAAATTATACGAGACGGTTAAAGATGATAGTTTAATTTAGTAAAAAAAGAGGATATAAAAATTTGACTCACTCATTTGATCTACCATAAAGCTGTGTTTGGGAGCATCTAATGAGTAACTTGAAATTGAAATTGAAAACTTATTTTAATTTTAATTCCAAAGCATTGATTCAGTACTCCCAAACGCAACATAAATGAATTTTGGTACAAAATTTTAATTGTATGATCCTTGTACTATCATCTTTCAAATGTTAAATGTGTGCTTCAAAATTTATACATGATCGTAAAAAAAAAAAAAAAAAAAAAGAACTCACAACAACGGTCATGAGGTCGACTCATGATAGCATTACTTTATATGGGTGCTTGTATTTGGTTCCATAAAGATCCTCTCCCAATCCAACTCATTCTTTTTTAAAAGAAAAAGGCCAAAGTACCCCTATCTCCTATTTTACCACTAAATTCCTCCGCTCTTTACCTTTTTTTTTGAAAAAATTATTGTTAAGTCCTACTTTTCCTACTTAAAGATAATTAAGTCCTTATCTAGGACCAATAAATCCTACTTTTTCCATTCAAAGATAAATAAGTCCTAATTTTTTTCTTTAGGACCAATAAGTCCTACTTTTGATTTTTTTTTTTCATTTAAATCCTAAATCACTAGATATTTTATTTACACCCTAACTAAATAGAAGTAAAAATTTATAATTATATATTTATCCAAGAATTGATATATAATCTATTTTTTATATATTCTTTTAAGTTTTAATTAGTTACTTAATAATATTGAATTATGAGTTGTAATAATAATTAATTTAAATTCAATTCAAAAAGTCATGTACATGATTTTAGTACCAAAAAAATTAATTATTCTATAAAAAAAAATTAATAACATGTATTTTTACTTTTTTATTCAAATTGTATGTCTACTTTTGTAAGGGTATATATGAAAATTTGATTCGAAATTTTATATCTAATTTAACAAATAGTATATATAATCTATTAAAGGTATAAATGGAAGATTTATGACTTAAATGAAAAACAAATTCAAAAGTATGACTTATTGGTTCTAAATTTTTTTTTTTTAAACTTATTTGTTTTTAATGAGAAAAGTAAAAATTATTGGTTCTAAAGAAAAAAAATTACTACTTATTTGTCTTTCAATGAGAAAACTAGAATTTATTGATCTTAAATAAAAAAATTTAAATTAGAAAAGTAGGACTTACAGTAATTTTTTTTTTTTTTTGGCTAACCCCAACAACCAAATCGAGTTGCAAGATTGCTGCTCTGAGTTTGACTTCACAACTAAGAGTCGTGGATGTCTGAAATTAATGCAATGGGTCCTTGATATTGGCTTTGCCTTTGTGTATTACATTCATTAACTTTTGTGGGTTATGTAAAAAAAAAACTTTTGTGGGTTGATTAAGTAATTTAAGTTGCTTGATGCGCATGTGCGTCCGTGTGTGCACAATGAGAAAAAAAGATGAGAGAAGAAAACAAAATGACGAGATGTTTGGGATCTGCTTCATTTAGTTTTTAGAAAACATAATACTCTGAATCAAATAAAAATTGTGACACATGAGATTATTATTGGAGAGAGGGAAGAAGAAAAGGATAAAAAAATATTTTATTATTATAAGTGTTAGATATTTGGAGATTCTATATGTATAGAAATTTTATTAATAATAAATTTTTATTTCACACTATTTTAAAAAATAATATGAAATACAAAATTATTAGTGGTGGAATTTGTCTCCGAGTTCAATAAGTTTTCAAATATTAGATAATGCAGGTATATTATAATATTTTGTCGGATGAGATTAACCATAACACACATTCACTTTGTTTAGCTAAATAAAATTCAACACTATGAACGGGGCAAATATGAACAAGTACTAGAAGTTGAAATAAGGAAAGTCGAACTCAAACTCACAGTCTCACACATACAAGGAGCACAACCAGTTATAATTTATAAAGTCATTGTCTTCTTCTACCTCCGGTCACTCTAAGACCAGATCTTAGGGTAAAAATGGAAAAAGTGTTATTTCAGCCGATAGTCGCTGCGTTAATTTCATCTGCAATCTCCATTAGAGCTTATAAAAGGAAGTCTCTTGACTTGTCGGGAGCATTTCTAGGGTTTATAGTTATGACGATTCACATCGCAGTCAATTACAGGTCCGTAATACACACACACACACACACACACACACACACACTTATCTGTGTATCCAAGTATGCATGTCTGTATATATCATTCAAATTACAGTCATCTTGGTTACTGTACATCTTATATGTATATATGCATAAATGTTATATTTATGTGTTTGTGTTGATTATTGGGTTTAGGATCGGAGCAATGTTGCTTGTTTTCTTTTTCACTTCATCCAAGCTTACGAAAACCGGAGAGGAGAAAAAGCGAATCCTTGACGCTGATTTCAAAGAGGGAGGTCAACGCAATTGGTATTAATCTCTCTCTATGACAGTGGTAGACCAATGGTTTAGAAGCTTCACTTGCTCAAATACGTTTGCGTACACACACACATGCACTCGTGTGTGTTTATATTTGTGTGTGTTTATTTGGTATATGTATATGTCTATTATGTTTTTAAATGTGCACATGGTTCAAGTGCTTTAATTGCACATGGAAGGGACTTCTGGGACTTGTGTTTTTTCAGAACCTTAGCTGAGACATATTGTTAAAATAAAATTTGGTGTTGAATTGCAGGATTATTCTGTTTGTATTTTAAATTAATTAATTTTAGTTATTCTTAAAGTTTCAACATATTGAATTCAATTGCTTATGCAATTGATTTCACATTAAGAATATAATTCAAGTACTTCTTTAAAATATCAAACCTCATTTGAAGTAGTAGACATCTGAAAGTTTCCATCTTTGCAAGACCATCTATTCAAAATTCTGGGCGAATACTAAATCTTAGCATTGTTTGTAGTTCCAAGTCCCAACTATAGAAAGCTATGAATAACATAGTGCCTCCATCCCAAGAGTAAGTGTCCCTCTTCCCTTTTTGAAATGTTCAAAATAAGCATCTCTTTTTGAAGAGTCACATTTAACTTCCCTCAATTATTGTTATGTTTTTTAAAACTTTTTCCAAATTAACAAAGTAAATCTTTAAATTTTGAAAAGGTTGGTTTTGGAACTTCAAGAGGGATAATTCATTAAATGTCTGGCCCATTAAAAAATTGAAATTCTGAAGAGGGGCACTTATCTTTTGAACGATGGGAGTAACTTATATTAGTTTTCAGTTTTTCCTTTGGTTTGTTTTACATTGATTTAACATTTTTCCCTGTTTATATAGGTCAATGCATCGCATTCAATGCATTTAGAGTACATATTTGTTTTTGGAGAAATAAATATTTAGTAATAGTATAGCTTAGTGTTGAATGTTTTTACTCATGGAACAAATTTGACAGCTGCTAGCCTGCTACTGTTTTCAAGCTCCTATACTCTCTGATATGACCATGCTTGTAAGGGAATGAATTTGAAATCTCAACAGTGTAGTTCCTAGATAAATGAGGTGCACTATATCCTGATACATGTATCAAAACTATTGACTTTTCTTCTGGAAATTGTTTTTGAAAAATAGTAGATAAAAACTATGAAAAAGTATCTTTCCTGAGAAAATTTGGTTTGTATGTTGGCAATGGATTGCTTAAGCATGTGGTTTCAAACCTCCAAGATAATCCAGCCAACACCTAGCTGCTGAACATATATAATCGAAAACATAACGTGGTTAATCTGTTAACTGAATACACTCATACTTTTCCTAACCTTTGATCAGACTCGCCTGCACACAATAGTAACTATTGTTCCATACATATGTGATTGGACCAGCATGCATACGCTACTAATGCCCCATACATATGTGATTAGACTATTCATAGCTTATTAAAAGTTGTCTTGTCATTATTGCTTACTTTTGATTTATTGTTCTTTTTTTTTTTTTTCAGGGTACAAGTTATAAGCAATAGTGGCATTGCTACTCTTTTAGTCATGATTGTTTGGAAGTTGACAGGATTCCAGGACAAGTGCTTGGACTCGAAAGAATCAAGTCTTATAACAGCTCTTATTGGTGGTATTATTGGTCACTATTCCTGCTGCAATGGAGATACTTGGTCATCAGAGCTTGGGATACTTAGTGATGCACAACCTCGACTAATCACAACCTTCAAGGTAAGTTCTTTTGTTTTGATATTATCTGATATTCTTAGTCCCATTCTTCAACTAACTAGCCCCCAGTTGAGATGAGTGAAATGCTCGCCTTTGACTGTCTACATGTCTATCTGACTAAGGTTGCCTGGATGTAGCTGCATATAATTCTGGTCATCCCCCATATTTGATGCTGACCCCAAATAGTTGGGAAAAGGCTTTCTTAAGTTCAGTTCAGTTGTAGCGCTCCTGGCCTTGTTTCTTCTTCTTCTTCTTTTTTTCTTTAAATTTCATTGAATAACATTTTTCCATGTTTTTATTTCACTTGTTCCAAGTATTTGATGGATTCCACTTGCACCTGAAGTTTTAGCTACAAATGGAGCTCGAGAGCAATCTTAGTGTTTCATAATTAAATTTTAAGGATGTGCACCACAAGCATTGAATATTTCAATATGTTATGTAGCATACTACAGTATTTAAAAAAAAAAAAAAAAATCCTTGAAGGGCCTTCTATAATGACAGACTGTTTCTCCTGCATTTGCCATTTTAACCTCTCATTTTCTTCGTAGCTTTATTCATTTATTTCTCAATGTTAAATGATCGGTGCTGTTAAAAATTGCTTTGCTACAACTGCAACAAAAGGAATTCAATCTTGGTATTTTGTTTTACATTTTTAAATATTATGGTGGATAGAGGATATCAAATTATTCTTAAATTTAGAGAGATTGTGTGTCCTAATTTGTTTCTATCATTGTTGTCAGACGGTTAGGAGGGGTACAAATGGTGGTGTAACAAAAGCAGGACTTCTAGCAGCTGCAGCAGCAGGCAGCGTCATTGGACTGACCTTTGTTCTCTTAGGATTTTTCACAACGAAATGCACGTATGATGTAGCTCTGAAGCAGCTATTGGTAATACCACTTTCTGCTATGGCCGGACTATGTGGAAGTGTCATAGATTCTCTGTTGGGCGCAACACTGCAATACAGTGGATTTTGCAGTGTACGAAATAAAGTAAGTTCCATGGCTTTCTGAAAGAATTTAGGTTAATGCATTTTGTTGCCCATGATGGATTTCATCATTGTTACATTGATTTAAGGTCTCATTTTAAGCCATTGGATGTGGCCTTACTACCAGATCACTGTCACAAATCAATTTATATTTCCCAGGCTTCTACCCAATTGCTTTTCCCCAAATTTACCTAGCTACCTATTTTAAATGTCTATTAATGCAGCTACATTTTTTTACCCCCTCAAATTCAGAGTTGTTTGGTGATTCTTTGTAAAGATTGCTTAAGAACACGGTGCGTAGAATGTTTTTAGTTTATAAATTTAGTTAAGTTGTGAAACTTGGCTAAAACATAACAAATGCCTGCTATGTGACTGCTAGGAGTGAACAAATTGTATGCATCAACACTGAATCGATTTACAAGAGATTAGAACCTGCATAAGCTGAATTGTGGATACGTGTATGAAAAGTATAAAATGAGAACGTCATCACACGGTTAAAAAAGAACTAGATGAATTGATAGAATATGGTACGACACTGGTACACTTTTTTCTCCTTGCAATCCAATCTACATTTACATAAGTAGTGTGGTAAGAGGGCCAAATATATGAACGGTTAAAAATAGGATGATCTTACTTGGAAATGACAGACCCATTAGAGGTTTAAAACATCTCTCTCTCTCCCTCACACACACACACACACACACATAAATTGAGTACTAACATGCAGAAGGTTTACCTGCCCATGACATAAGAGTTTTTGACAAGTTTCATCCATTGAGCTGTAGATGAGACCTGTGAGCTCTGAATATGCTGATGGAAGTACATTTTTTAACCAATTACTGTCTGCTCAACTAATAACTTGCCTCATGCAAAGTCCCGTAGATACATTTGACACCTCACAGAGTCACAGTTCTCACTTGTTAGATGAGGTCTTATTTTTAAACCCAGGGACTTATTATTATTTCTGCAGGTTGTTGGGAAACCAGGACCATCTGTGACGAAGATTTCAGGTCTTAGCATTCTTGATAACAATGCGGTGAACGTTGTGTCAGTATTACTGACAACAGTTCTGACTTCCATTGCCTGCTTATACATTTACTGAAAATCCATTTCTCCAGCTGATTAATGTTGTATCAGATTATAGAGTTCAAATCTGTATTCTCGTGTACCTTGTTGTCTTTACATCTATGAATTATTATCTCATCATCTCAAGAATATCCAATAAGACATATTCTGAGGTGGTTAATGGTTCAGGATTTAAAACGCCAGTATGCTAATAATTAGCATTTGGGTAAACAGTAACTCAGTGCCTTTTTTCTTTGAGCCGTGTTAGCAGTATTGGCAGTTGTGACCACCGCCTCTCGGCCGGTGCACATCACCACATTCAGCGGCTTTGAAGTGGCAGCCGCGAGTCGTGACAGTCACTGGCATAATCCTTTTTCTTTTTCCTTTTTCGATGGAAAACAAGTACTCGTACTCAATTTTGCTGAAGAGAGCAGAAACAGATATCCCCTGATTGAACAATCATATTATTGTGGTAATGATATTTAGATTTTCTTTAATGACATTCTCTACCATCCAACAGTCCAAAAATGGAAAATTTTAAGGGGAAAGAGGAGAGATAAAGAACAGTGAACGTGTTTTATTTAACACCCCATATTTCCATGATTATCATATGATAAACTAGTTATTAAAGGGAAGCAACAGAAAAGAACATCTTCAGGTCGCCATTGAAAGTTTTGTGGAGTAAAAATTAAAAATCCAATCTTCAGTTTCCAAATCAAAGGTGGAATCAAAGTAGGTCGATCTATATGTGACATTTGTTTTGATGGTGATGCGCAATTGGTTACGTTCAAGCAGGTATCTTCTTATTTTGAAGCTTACAAGATAGGCTTTTGGTACATGTACAAAAGGGTTTTAATAACAACAGAAAGTATAGAGTTGCAAAACAGGTAGAGAGAGACTTGGCATGTGACCATGTCTTCTGTCACAGAAAGGCTTTCATCTAGGAAGCACCAACA
The DNA here is from genome assembly GCA_026545225.1 of Cornus controversa. Classification (NCBI taxonomy): domain Eukaryota; kingdom Viridiplantae; phylum Streptophyta; class Magnoliopsida; order Cornales; family Cornaceae; genus Cornus; species Cornus controversa. Next base: position 60,816,784 of record CM048851.1, on the reverse strand, counting down.
TACAAATATGATACGATGCGGATACGCTGACAAGATAAATTTTTGAAAAAAAAGACATGGACATGACGGGAATACAACTATGAAATAATAATATATTAATATATATTCAACAACAACCAATATTCACAATATCATAAATCTAACAATAAAAAAAAAATTACACATACTTCAATTTATTATCAAGCAATTAATGTATTTTTAAAAGAAGTATTTTCATTTTATTCAAACCAACTATTAGAATCTTGCAAGTTACCCTTTTTTGTAATAACAAACAAATAAATTTAAATACAAAATACCAGACAAAACGACATGACTTTATGTTAAATAAAGTTATATTAGTTTTTTTGTTTTTTATTCTAAATTTATTATTTAGAAATTTTATCTAACTATTTTTTATTTTTTAAAAATTTTATTCTAGAAAACACTATAATTTATAAATAAAATGGCATAATAGTTATATTAAATAGTATATATGTCATTATAGTTCTTTCATAGGGTCAAGATGTCGGCTTTTAGAAGATGAGAGACTAAAATGCTCAAAAAAATAATTCAAAAGGATCTTTTTGCAACTTTGAAAAAGTTCAAGGACTTTTTGCACTTATAAAAATTACAAAATAAATGTTCCCCGCCAAATCCTATCCGTGTCCCCGCGTGTCCTCAAAAAAAAATCCAAAACACTTCTAAAAAATTTTGAGAACCAAGATATGCGAGCTAGTAAGAAATGGGACCTGTTAGACTCGGAGTGATTGTTATAAATTTGCCTACGTGATTGCTTAGCTTTCTGACTTGACTTTACCTCTTACGAGTGTCCGACACGTGTCCAAGAAATGCTTCAAAGGCGAAAGCAATTTCATTTACTAATTTTTTATTTATTTTTTGTTGAGCATTTTCTGAAATCAAAAGAAATGTTTTTCCTAAAGCAATAAATGGACCACACCCCATAGGCTCACAAGTCAACCCAACTCGAAAAGAAACATAATTCATTATGATTGTCAAAGAATTGCCGAAAAAGGAAATTTAAAATTGAAAAGAAAAACATTGAGCTGCCACCTTAAAGAAGACAACTGATCTGGCAGAGAAAGGCGAGAGAGAGCACAGGAGCTACTTACAAAGGGCTCACAACTTTATCCTTTTTCTCCCAAGAAAAATATAAATATAAATATAAAAAAGAAGAAGGGAAAGAAAGAAACTTAGATCAGAAGGAATATATAAAGAAGAAACACATATGAATCCAATAACGCTAAGATTATACAGTTGACACAGAGCAACTAGGCTACTTCCACCACAGCTACAACTTGAACACTAAGCGCTTTTTGCAGGAAGCTGACTGATGCTCCCAAGGCTTTTGGCATACTTGAACATTACGCGCTTTTGGCCGGAAGCTGACTGATGCTCCCAAAGCTATTGGCATACTTGGGCCTCCACACTGTCCTTGCCTTCACAATCTCAGGCCCACTTTCCAGTTGAAGCAAATGCTGGCACTCAACATATCCATGATCAAGCAAATTACCGATGGCAGTGCCTGATACAGCAGTGAGAGACTGCAGCACACTATCCCTCCCGCACTCCTTCCTGTACTCCAACATCATGCCAGAAAGCTCATGACTCTCCAAGATCGGCAGTGGTGCACTCTGCAACAACCGGCATTGTCTTCCAATTAGATGGCAAGAAGCTTTCGAAGAAATGATGAAAAAATGCCACATGGGTCAAAAAGAAAATACCAAAGAATATAAAACTGGCATGAAATGCAAAAACATCAATTAGTTCATTCTTCGGGTAACAAAACAAACACGTGCAACCATATGTCACTAATTAGACTGCATAAATCAACACCCACTATATTATGACACTCCAAGCAAATTTTAATCAAATGTGTTCAAATGGTGGCAATGCTATCTTTTGTTCTCCACTTGTATCAAAAGAACAAATTATTACAGCAGTTCCAATGCCTTTCTGTTTCTCTTCCATTATTTCCATCTCTTTTACTTCTACATTTCCAGCACTTTTTCTATATAAATTTCCATTTTCCTCAACTGGAAAGGCGGTACAAACCATTGAAAGGGTTAGTGGGTTCAATCAAACCCAAAATCTTATCTTCATATGAATAACATTTGGATGAGCAGCCTGAGTAACTCATTGCGTATTAAATCCTAAGAGAACCCTAGATAGTGTAGAACAGATGAGTTTTCTAAAAGAATTCATTGAAGTATATAATATTGCATATTACACAGCAATTTGGGATGGTACTGAAACTGTCCATTCCAGCATAAACCCGATGAAGAGCTCAAGAAATGACAATTTAGAAGGAAACACAGAATTACCTGCATCACGATGACAAAAAATCCAGCACGTATACAATCGCTAATGCACAAAAAAATACAAACAAGCCAGAATTATTCCCGCTAAAAGTAACGTTATTACAACAAGAATGATCCCAGTAACTAGAAAGTTACCTCAACTGGTCTGATTTGGTCAAACCCTTAACTAAACCCAATTACTTAAAAATAAAATAATAATAAATAAATAAAAACTTTGGAGCTTTAGGTTGTGGTTTTAGTTCCATATTCAACTTAAACAACTTGTTAAAAATAGGAAGGAAATGTATACAGAAATTACCACCAAGGGTCTAGCTCTAGTGGTATATCCTATTCCCACATGAGAGGTTGAGGGTTCAAGTCCTCCCCTTGGGGAAAATAGTGTGCGTGTGTTTGGTGTGTTCATCTTACTTACCAAAACAATTTATATTTATATACAGATATATGCGACATATACACAACACTCTTCCCATCAACAAAAGAATATACTATCCCCTGGTACTTCTACGTTTCCTCTTTTTGTAGTTCTATAAAGTTAACATCATTAATAATGAACATGTGAGGGGAACACTAGGTATAGCGCCTATAAATGATAAAATTAGACTTAGGTGGTAACCGTGGTATGGTCATATTCATCGTTGACCTGATGATGCACCAGTTAGAAGAGGACGAGTTGTTTGCTTAGATGGTAACAGACAAAGAGGCCGACCAAAACTTACATGGGAGGAAGTAATTAAAAACAATTTAAAAAAATTAAATCTAAGAGACAACATGGTATACAATAGGAAGGAATAGAAAAAGAGAATTCACATGGCTGACCCCATCCATATGGGATAAAGGTAAGGATGAGGATGATGATGAATCATAGGATTTTATGGGTTTGGGTGGTTGTATAGGTTATTGATTAAACCAAAACTGAGAGAGCCACTTGGGTGAAGTGAGGTTCCAATTAGGTTCACAATCTGTCACAGTCCATATTTTATGAGCAGTTGCAAGAAAGAAAATCAATTGAAAGAGGAAACAAATGGATAACAAAACAAAAAAAACAGTAAAATTTTTACCTCAAGAATCCAGCCAATGTATTTCACATTGTTAACATGCTGGTTGACATCTAAATCACTCCATCTTGGCTGCAAATTTAAATAAACAAATCATTATAAGAAAGCAAAAGTACAGCAAAACAGTTATGGCACATAAAAGGTAAAACGACATTCATAATTAAAGAGACTTACAGTTAAACCAGTACGAACAGAATCTGCTGTGGTGTTATCAAGTTTTGGTAACTTTCTGCTGTCCTCTTCCACCACAGGAGGTGAATCCACAAAGTAAGGTCCTATTTCCTCTCGGACTTCATCTGGCATTTTAGATAACCTCCGTGTTTCTTTATTCATCATAACCCATACACTGCAATTTATCCAACCATAGAACAATAAAAACTATAGTCAATTCCTTCAGACAAGTCATTCAGATTCATCTTCAGGACATGTTACTGCAACATGCCAAAAGTTTATGGAATGTCATGCCCTCCAGAATATATGTTCCAAACCTAAGAAAATCAGAAACTTTTAAATAGAAAACTTTTATACAATTGTACATCATTTTTATGGTTAATCACTCTGGCTATCGCTATTTAGATATACCCAAATTTGATTGTATCAGTTTAAATGATAAATAAAGCAGACTAATATGTGCACCACCTCTAAGGCAGTAGCCATGGCCATGCAAAATTGATAAAAGGGACATTAGAATTGAGAATCAAATGACTAAAGTAGAAGTTATGAGATTGTGGAAAACATTTCCAACCTGGAAGCTCTTGTTAAAATGTCTCCTGTTTTGCAGTCACGGAGAAGCCAATCACGGCGCATACCATTCTTTCCTGATGCGGCTACCCAAGTGTCTACCTGAACAACATCACCCCTGCAAGAGAAGGAAGAAAAAAAAAAAGTTCAAACCATCAATCTCTAACAACCAGTTATCGACTACCTTCTGTAATCAGCTAAATATTATTAGACTAAATAAAATCTTGATATAAAAAATAATGACATGAAAACCCAAAACAATCCACTCCTTTCTGATAGCTCTATAATGACTCCATTTGGATCAACTGGCATTGTCCATAACCTCTTCCGATAAGCAAATTTATTAATAAAAATATCAAAGGGGAAGCAACCTGAGTACAAGCTAAGGATGCAAGAACTCAAGCATTTACAGAATAATTAAAAAAAGATTACCCTCTAAACTTCCCGGAAAATCCAAAAGCATCAAGCAAGAGGTGGTGACTGCTTCCAGCAACCAAACAAAAAAAAGGGTAAATTACGGCGACCTCCCCTGAGGTTTTCTTTTATTACCTAAAGATTAAAATTTTATCAAAATTTCTCTGACACCCCTATCAGGCTAACAGAGTGTTAGATGCCCTAACTGTTGTTGTGCTTTTACCTTAATACCCTCAACTCTAGATTCTCAAATTACAAAAATGTGTCGAAGGTATCTGAACTCTGAAGTCAGCAATGACTTCTGAATTTTCCCAAAATCCCCTGCATCTCCCCACCACCGCAACCTCTTTCTACCACCAGCCCCTCTCTCCACTCGCCGCCACTAATTCCGACCACCACCACCCCTCCTAAACCCACCATCACTTTCTCTAACCAAAATCCTCTCGCTTCTCTATAATCTCTTTCTCACCACTCTTTCACCCCCTCCATTGCCACCTCCTTAGCCACCAATCTCACTCATCCCCCAACCATGAGTAAGCAAAACCCAAACCGAAATACAAACACAAACTGAGTGTCAGATTCAAACCCATAAGGAACCACCATTGCAGCCAAAACGATCACCAACCTAACCACCACCACCATCCCCTTTCGCCCAAGCAAGGTCATCAAGATCTCTCTCGACACCACCGATGATGGCAAAACCCACCAAAATGATGCCGCCTCCAAAACCCACATCAACGACAACAGATCTGACTGGTAGTGAACCCCAACAAAACAAAACAATCGATTCAACAATTTTTTGGTAAATAAGTTTGTTTACGACTCTGAGGCCTTCAAAACTTGTTGGCGAAGCATCAAGTTTAATTGATGGTTCTAACAATTGCATCAAGTTTAATTTGTGGAGATGGGCTACGGATTCTTCCCTCATCAATCCTTGCCTTGCCAATCATCTGGTAAGAATTAAGAAAATAGGGTTTTTATTGGGGAAGGAGGCACCGTAGTTTGCTGGTGACAGCTCTGAGCCAAGGGGGCCAACGATGATTAGATAAGGCAGTGAATGCCTGAATAGATTTCTTATGTGGATTTTGTTGAATGTGCATTTAATTGAGTTAATTTCATGGGAATAAATTCCAATTAATTTCATAGAGGATGCCAATGTATAAGATTTCATGGGTGAACTAATCCAATCACATACAACTAATCATGTATATCTAATTTCATGTACACTGTGATGTTGAATTAGGTTATTGATCAAGAAAAAGAGTAAATAAAGAGAATAAAAAAGTATTTAAAGCGTATTTTGTTAAAATAAATAATTCTGGTTGAAATGATTAGAATGGTCTATCTGATCAACCAAAGGGTAATTTTGGCATTTCATTTATTTCTTTTGTTTACTTTTAACTTGGCAATCGGTCAACTGTAAAGGTAGTTAGAGTAAAGTCAAACAAACCTCAGGGGAGGTTGACCAAACTTTTTTCACTAGTTTAATCTGTAGGTAATAAAAGAAAACCTTAAGAGAGATCGGAGTAATTTACCCAAAAAAAAAAAAAAGGCTTTTATCTTATGAATTGACATGTCCTCCCTATTTTAAAAAAAAAAATTGTTCCTTTCCTTATACAAAAGCTTTTAGGATTTGATTTGCGGTTCATTTTGGTGATAATGATGATGTCAACATGACATAAACAGACTTGTGTGCTCCACAGCTACATAAAAACACAGTAGACTGATGCAACATCCATATGACGTCAAAAGATGCCTTGGTATTTTGACTAGGTGCTTTTTTTTTCCAACAACGAATCAATGTGCTTTGGATTTTGGATTCTATAGGCTTGTGCTCTCCGTCATTTCAGACTCCCAAACAATTTCAGCAATATTTTCCATAAACTACAAATACATCAGGCATTTCACATTAATTGCAACTCTTAGTTGTATAGTTGTATGTGTTCATTTCTTATTTCCTGACTTTATGCTGTATTTGTGAAAAGAGCCCCTCTATTTTGTATTCTACCCCTTAACTTTTCAAGAAGGAAGAGATGATGTTAATGAGACATGAGCCTCTTAGGCCATCAATCATGAATGGCATCCATGCCAATCTGGAGTGCTCACCTCATTTTCAAAGCCCAGCACTATATATGTGCCATATGCAGCCTCGTGCTTTCCAATGCTTTGCATCAAGAAATACTTCCACAGTTTTTATGCTCTAGCCATACTAGTTTAGAGAAACATTAACACTCCTATCTTAACCATACTACATTGGACAATTTGAGCTACTAATGAATGGGGATGAGTCATATATCCAAGGCTAAGGATAAGACATAAATGTCGTGTCTGATACGAGGAAAACAAGATTGCTAAAACACCCTATTTTGAGTCAATAGAGAATCACAAATAAAAAAGGGTTTAATCAATTTTCCAAGTCCATGAACCATGTAATATTTCACACAAATCACATCAGCCTTGATCATTTACTAGACTCTTTCATCAATTTTCAGTTACAAACTTCCAATCTGAAAACAGAATAACCAAATAATAACTGGGCAAAACAAAATCACCTGAACTTAAGGTTCATACGCGGCTACACCAAATCCATAAAGAAGAAACTTCTTCTTCCTCTTCTTCTTCTTCTTCTTCTCTCAAGAAACAGAATTAAGTGGAATGACAAAACTATACAAAACTTCTGAGACAAGAACATTTATTACCATCCTCAACTTCCCTAGTTTTAAATTTCAGTTTAAAAAATTCATGTTTTCGGCACTGGTTACCCACGTCACATTCGCAATAATCATCTTAGGTCATGTCACCCCATTAGGATCTAAAAGTTAGGGGTTTGGGAAAGCCTCTACTAGACTACAAGCATAAATAATCCCCAATTACCATATTAAAACATATTGATACATAAACTTATTTAATATAAAAATGGCAAACTGTCACATCATAAATACCTAGGAACAATGAAGTTATCAAGGCCAAATAAAAAGATATGGTTATCATTTAATGTAGTAAAAGGATAAAACTATGTATACTAGTCTGTGGCTTACCAAGTAGGATAGCGATCAACCACAACTTGCATTTTCGTTACCACCCATATCAGGTTCTTTTTGCACATCTCTGGAGTTGAACCGAAGCCATCACCCAAGAGTCCTGCACTCTTTACATGGTTAAGGGCCGTTTCCTGGAGAATGAGCTTGATCTTGAGATGAAGTAAATAAATTTTACACGTCGATGAAGAAATGACAAAAACCAGTACGGCATGTCTAATGTACATTTATGCTTTTTAACATTGTGGTTTATTCTTTATTGGCTACATTATTAAGACATGATCAATATCACTAAACTATAAACTGCAAAATGAAGGTGTGTTCATACCTGCAAATGATTCATCAATGTCTCTATAGATGCAGTCCGATCAGCCCCTATCTCATACGATCTGATAGAGAAGTTCTGACGGAAAACAAGACCATCCTGAACAATTTTCCCCAAACCAAATGGGTCAACGAGCATGTCAGACCGCCTTGGCTTCCAATCAAGCATCATCCATTGCTTCTCAGCTGCTAAGAAAATAGTCGTTATAGCAGCAAGAAGCATGCTCCAGTCTGGCAATTGGTTGATAAAAGTCCTGGGGGGAGGTGATGGCGAGTCATTCTCACTCTTGAGGCCTTCCATTACACCAACTTTCATACCATTTACCTTGGGTGGGGCTTGTGCATTGGCCTTAACCTGCAAACTCCCAGAAGAAGCAGATTTTGACTTAATCCCCCGTGCATCTACATTTGCTGGTACACCTCCAAGCTTGCTGGAGGTCTTCGCACCAGATTCAGGATGTGGAGAAGCAACAGGGAAAAATACAGAAGTAGCAGCAGTGGCAACCATGATGAGAATATACACCTGCTAAGTCAGTTAAAGCCAATCAAATGTTAAAGCACGGTTTGGCTTAAATCTGTTCTTGGCAGATTGAAACTTGCAAATAAGTGATGCAAATTGTGGAATATTCACCAAAAAGCATCAAAGAGAAACATATAGCTTCTGGAAGGCATGAAATTAGCAAATCAGAAAACTTTGAATTTTTAATTCAAGCAATTGAATAACAATATAATTACAGCAAAACAGCAATTTTTCACTTCCTTCAACCCACAGCTGTCAACAACAACAAAAAACCCGAGACTACTTTAAGGGGAATAAAATACACCTGTATTACCAGACCTTCTTTGAAGAATATTAACACGAAAAAAGTTTGGTTGCAGAGAAAAGGAAAATAACATGATAATTGTTAAATCTTAGGTTTTCACATTTGTGACCTTTTTAAACACAAACCTCGCATCAACTCAGCCTAATAAGATTAACTAGAAAACGTACAATTTAAAGCAATAACTTCCTCTGGTTTGCTCAGTTTCTTCTTCTTGGCAACCAAAAGAGAAAAAAATCGTAAATTAGGGAAGGGAAAAAAAAAGCAATATCCTAAAAGTAAGAAAGAGGAAAAGAGATAGATTTTAACACACTAACAATTTACAGCAGCATAAATTTCAAAAATGACAAATGAACCTAAAGTTCAAGCATATATCGCAACGAAATGGCTCGACCAAACATCATAAAACAAACAAAGAGCAATAACCAAATGAATTAAACAAGAAACAAAAACATAGAAATGCTTTCATGCCCATAAATTCCAACATGCAACAGATTCAGAGCAGATCTGAGAATTCAACAACAAAAACCAAATGATCGATCACATGAATTTCTGTTCAGAACCAAGAACCATAAAAACCAAACATTCAACACATTTTGTCTTTCATTCCATCGCAAATTACAACGAAACCAAAGATAAATACAAAAAGAAATCAAAGGAAGACCGTGACTTGGATCATAGAACTCAGATCAGACAATAAGAAATTAATATATTCAAAAATGGAAAAACAAAACATACCTTTTTCAGCTCAGCAGAATGTAGAAAAAATCAACAAAATACAAACATATATATGTATATGAAATGTAATCAGATTCTTCGTAGTTTGATCTGCAAACACTCCCTTTTTCTCGTGTATTCTAGGGTTCTTGATTGTGTGTTGTTTTTCCCCGTTTTTCTTTTATTTTTGTTTCTCGTATTTCCGAAAGCAGAAATTTTGGGAGTGAGAGAGAGAGATATTGGTGCCAGCGGTTTTTGGGTTGTATGGATTTGGCGTAAGCGGACTATTCTTATAGCATCCACCTGGCCTCCCGCCTCTAGTTTCAAGTACCAATATTTCTACCTGCTTTTCCTCTTATTTACGTCAATGCCCTCCATTTCTGTTTTTTTAATTTTTCGGTAACATGCAATAATTGTTGAATAATTGTTTTATTATATTATATCTTGACTTTATGATAATCCAATAGTCAAATTTTGTCAATCCTAGTTATCTTTGTTAATATAGATATAACAAATATTTTCATGTTGAAACAAAAGGAAAGTTAATGTTATTGTTTTAATAAATTTATGTTCTGAAAAAAAATGTATATATATTGATAATAACAAAGTAATTTTGGCTCTATTGGTCACAGTAATGATTATTCTCAAATAGTGCACGCGGATATTAACTATTAACAACTAATTAATTGGTTTAAGAAAAAATATATATAAACAATTCAAATGAAAGCGAAATGGACGAACTTTATCAAATTGAAATTCTCACCTCGGATTTATCATCCCTCTTGCATATTGTCCTCTTCACTCGGTATTGTTTTACACCCCTCTAAACCACTGCAATACCTATCAAGATCTGGATATCTATGTTCTCAAAGAAGACGGCACTGGTTTGTCATGGGAACGCTTTATTCGTGAGTAGTGAGGAGGAAAAACTTTCATTTTATATATATATATATATAATTTCAATTATTTGGATTCAACTACATAAATTTTATTTCTTTATTTCCCATCTAATGCATGCATGTCATGATCTTTGTTATTCTTGCTCTTGAGTGCAATGCCATCTGGTTCTTACTTTCTCGTAAAATTATTGATTTTCTTAGAAGATGTTAATGTGCAAAAACTTTATATATATATATATATATATATATATATATATTGCTATGATGGGTGCAAAAGGTGATAATTATTTTTAAAAAATGAAGTGCTTGCAGGAAAAGAAAAATCAAGAAAGGAGAGGAAAAGAGCATTACATGCTAGCATTAGACTTTGAAGGCGGCTTGTTGGTCAATTTGACCGTATTTCATTTATGGCCTCCTTTAAGGGAAAAAGTAATCGCTCAGGTAGTTCAACAATTTGTCATCCATTCTTGACAAAGATAGAAACTAGGATTTGGTTTCTATACCTTTCATTTAATTAAATGATGATCTTTAGTCAAAGCTTCATGTCACTCTATCACATAAATGGTGTTCTTGACACGTCTTTACATTTGCTTCTTGTATTGCAAACTAATTATTCCTTTATATAAGTAAATATAATTTAAAATCTACCAACTCATCAACATCCACCTAGCAATGTTATCCATGGAAGAGAAAAGGTACTTTTCTTCCTTATGCCAATGATAATTTAAAAGAGAGCTAGGTCACACAATGTTTTATATATGCATGTATGAATATAACTGTACAAGTCTTTTTTTTTTTTTTTTTAAGCCTTCTCGGTTTGACCAAATTTTAGATTTGGTCTTTTTTTTTTTTTAACTTCTGTTGTCTCACTGACTCCTGTTTTGTGTGACTTAAGTGTTATTTTGAAGAAAATTTGAACAGTTGAGTTTTAATTAAGTACTAAATTTTTTTTAAGTGGTAATTAAAAAAATAATTATTTTTTTGATATCTTTTTAAACTTTTAGCATTTAGCCTTCAGTGATAAGTAATGTCTCTATCACTTAAAATTTTATTTCATTTTAAGTGGTGCTTATCATTTTTAATAATATTCAAATTGCGTTATTAAACACATTTAATTGAATAAGTACTTAATATGTTCAGAATTAAATGTTAAATTGAGTTACCAAACATTAATAAATATGCAAATCTATTATTTTTTATTATTGTTATTATTATTTTTTTTTTGGACTAAACTGAGTTGTGTATTTGGCTCTAGTTATAAATGACCTCAATTATTTGGCTCTAGAACGGACTCATAATGGACTACTCAATTACACATATAATATGCTATACAGGTATCGATATCGTATTGTATACTCAAAACACGCTGCTTGAACTCTTAACTTCAAACATAAGTACATAATCTTAATAATATTATTTATGCTGGACATGTAGGGTAGTTTTTTAATTACTTGTCAAACTCACACCTTTATCTCATAGATCCCTTTTTATTAAATACATTTTATTTTTTGTGATTTCTTTTATAACCGTAACTATATCTTGAAAATAAATTTATTCCACTGAAGAGATTAACAAACCAATTAAATAAATAACATCGTTTGCACTCCACATAACACGTCTGCTCAATGAGTGAGAATATTTTACAGTTTTACCGTTTCACTGTTCTTTACAATGTATTGATAAACTGTTTTGCTTGTTTAGCGTGTGTGTGTGTGTGTTTTTTTTTTCCCATAATGTAAAAATAAAGTATTTTGGTAGTGTGTTTTGAATAGTGTCAATACTTTAAAATTTTGAGCACAAATTGAAAACATTATTTTTGTGTTTCAACTAGTACGATAACGTGAAAAATAATAATAATAAATAAATAAACATAAAACACATTTTTGAGACAAGATGATTTTTTTATTACTGTTTAAAATACTTATAACAAAAATAATTATTCTGTTTAAAAAAAAATGAAAATGCAAAACATAAAGGCATATAAAACACAGATCCTTTATCATCTCCACGTGTGACTAAATTGATCCATTTTTTTAAGAAACACTGTCAAAAAAAATATTTTATAAATTAAATCTCTTACAAATTTGTCAGTAAAGTGGATGCATGTGGATGGTGACAATATTATTCTTTGAAGAGTTTGATTACTCTAGTAATTTGACCAACAGATTAATCTCTGATTGTAAAAACATGAACAAGGGATTGTAATCATTGTATAACTATATGAATCTCTGAACTTGAAGATGAAAAATAATAATTTTGTATACTTTTAATTGCTGAATGATATTATTAAATTAATTGATAGCGGTTACTGTACGTGATAATCATATTTATACGCATATAAACTTACAGTAGATCTAAAGCATATGCACGGCTATAGATGGGCGTGACTCGTGCGTATATATATATATCTGTACACACACACATATATATATAGTTTTGTCAACTTATTGTGCGGTTGTATAGACTTGGATTTAGAGTATAAGTTAGTTGATGGCAAAAATAAGGGATTATGAGTGTGTATAAGTTTGGAGACCAATAGTACGTCTCTCGGTCTCATTATTGTCATGGATTAATATTTGAAGTTATTTGTGATGCATGAATACTGTTTTTTTTATTGAATTACACTTAATTTATTTTTTTAATAAAATAAATAATAAAAAAATTCATAATATTTTAATAATATATTCTCTATCAAATTTGCATAAATTTACCTTTAATTTATGAAATTAATTTTTTAATAAAAATCTTCAGTAATTTTTTTAAAAAGAAAATTAAGCAACTTCTTAATTTTTCATGAATATATTGCATGAAAAAAAAAATTTATTTAAGTAATTTTTTAATTTTTCATAAATATATTGTATAAAAAAATTTAAACTGGTTATAATAAGTTTTATTATAAATAGTAAAGTTTTAATAATAAGTTAATTACTATTTTAGAAAATAACTAAATTTAGTACTCGTAGTAATTATAACTCTACGTAAAAAAAAATTCAAAGTAATGATAAATTAATGCCAATAAAAATAAAGTAAATGATATAATAAACTTTAACTCTTTTAATTGTAGTACTTTTTTTTTTTTTGGGAATTCGGTCAAAAGATAATTTTTTTCTTGGGTCCCCTTCTTTTTTTTTATCTGTCAAAAGAGAATTTATTCAACAAAGATATATATCTATATATATATATATTTTTTTTTTTACTTTTCTTTTTTGATTATGTCAAAAGAAATAATTTATTTAACAGAAATAACTTTTTTTTTGTTCTGTTAAATGAGATACTTTATTCAACATATATAACTTTTTCCGAGTACTTTTTTTTTTTGGTCCAATCAAAAGAAATAATTTATTCAATAAAAATAACAATTTTTTGGATTTTTTTTTTTTTTGCGTAGTTTACTTTTTTTATGAGTCATATCAAAAGATAATTTATTCAATAGAGGTTATTTTCTTTGGGTCCTTTTTTTTCAATTTCTGTCAAAAGAGATAATTTATTCAATAGAGATAAAAAAAAATTTTAATCTTGTCAAAAGAAATAATTTATTCAACATAAATATCTATTTTTTGGATCTTGTCAAAAAAGATTGAAAACATTAAAGATTAAAGACAGAAATATGATATTTGAAAGGGTAGTAGTGTAATTTGAAAAAAATTGACTTGTAAAATTCGGGCTAGAAATGTCATTTCTTTTAAGATTTGAATGCAAACATAGAAAAGAATAGTACAAATATCGACTACCTAATATTTATAGGGAGCTGATATTGGCACTCCACCAATATCCTCTGGCACTCCACTCCTATATTTTTGTAAAGTAAAATTACAAAAGTGGTCATATGTTATACCATTTTAGATTCTTATATTTTTAGTACCCTAATTGCCCTTCTAATTTAAGACTCAATTTTAATTTTATTTTATTTTTCTTAAAAAAAAGTTTTTTCAATTTTTTTACTTTAGGTTTACAATATAACAATCCATTTATTACCACCCAAATACTATAATTTAGACGTTTTTCAATTGAAACTTGTTGTTAGTGTCCTTATCCTATATAACTCAAAGAATCCAAAATTTGAAATATTCTATTTTTACTTACCAAACATGTAATTTATTTTCCATGTGTCTTATTTATAAAATAACATAAATTAAAATTTTGAAACATGCCATCAATTTGTGAACAAACAAAATAGAAAGGAAGGAGGAGAAAATAAAAAGCAAATGAAGAAAAATATCATATTAATTTATTTATTTTTATCTTTTGAAATTTTGGTGCAAAGGCTCCTTAGTTAAATTAAGACAACTACAATTGAAAAAATATTTTATAGAGTCATGTTTTTCTCTTTTCATCTTTTAATTTCTAAAAGTTCTCTATTAAAATAAAAAAGATTTCCTTAGTTTTCTTAAAGAACTATATATCATAATTTTTATTCAAGTGAAATTAAACTTTCTTTTGATTTTAAATATAATTAATTTTTTTTCAAATAGGTTTTATTTATTGATATAATGTTTGTTTCCAACTCAAATACATTTTTAATATTTCTCTAGGTAATCTATTATTAACAACTTCTTCCCAACTTATCTAATCATGTAACTTTTATTATCTGAATCAAATACATTTAATGATATTCTCTAAATCATCATATTGAATCCTAAACTTTTTTACTTCTAAAATAAATATTGATAAATTGATTTAACATGAAAAAATAATATTTTTAAAATCAACGAAAACATATTTTCACACCAAAAAAGAACGTGAGAGAGAAGTTGTAATTTGGAGTTAAGAATTCTAACATTATCAAATAAGGGCAATTAGGGTATTAAAAATATAAGAATCAGTATTGTACAGTAGAGGGATACATTTGTAATTGTACTTTACAAAAAGGTAGAAGTGGAGTGCCAGAGGATATTGGTGGAGTGCCAATATCAGCTCCCATATTTATATAGTACTAATCCATAATCCAAAAAAAAAAAGAGTGGGCCATCATTATTTTTAATTTTTTATTCACAACTAGAGATGAAGTGTGGTAATAAAATTGTGCCACATATTTGATTAGTAAAGAATACTTTCTCATGAGTGGGAAAGTACTATCCTCTCACAAAATCACCAAATCCTTTGGCTTATTAATACATTTGTCTTACTAATAAATTCACTAATGTGTTAATGTTCTTCAAAATAAAATTTTGTCCGGATAAAGTGCAAAAAATACCCCCCGTTGTATTAAAAATGTGCAAAAAACACTATTACTATTTGATATGTTCATATAAATTTCTATAATTTCAAAATTTTGAACAAATTGCCCCCTATTGCATATGATGATGTCATAAATTTTTGAAAACTCAAAAGTTCCTTTTTTGTCATTTCACGTTATGCCTTTTTCTTAAAAAAAAATTATATAAAGTAAGGGTTCTTTAGGCATTTCATTATTCACCTTTCCTATACAGTGGAGTTTTTTTTTTTGCACTTTACCCTCTTAAGTTGTTAGAAGGTCTTGTCCCACATCGGATTTGAATAGGAAAGTGATTAGGTATAAATGGATGGGTAAACAACACTACCCAACAATGTAAGCTTTTGTGTCACTGGTAAATGTTTGGCCCGTTACAGTTGGTATCGGAGCCAGACTCAGTCCTTGATCCGGTGCTACGCCTAACGTCATTCTTCTCCTTCCACCACCACTAAGAGGGTTATTTGGAGAATTTAATTTGAAATTCATTTCACTTTAGGTTTTAAATTGGTCCAACCAGACACTAAAATGAGAATGACTATTCTATTCTTACATTATTTTATATTTGCAACCAAATAGTAAAATAAGAATACTTATTTTATTCTATTTTTAATTTCATTTCATTCGCACTTACCATAAATATGTTAGAGAGGACAGAGGTTTGGACAAATTTGTAATTACATAAAAAAAAAAAAAAAAAAAAACATGTAAGAATAAAATAATAGAAATTGAGTTGGGGGCACTGCACTGAGCTTTGGAGGCCCTCTCATTGCCTCCAAAGATGGAGGCAGAATAGGCCCACAGGGCCCCTTTGAAATTATTTTTTCTACTTATAAATTGTTTGTGAAATGCTTCAATATGCCTCCCCTAATTAACAAAGATGTCATTCCTTGTTTGTAAAATTGTCAATCTTTCCCCCCTTTTTCTAACCTGCCCAAATATTTTACTTTTTTCTTAGTCAAACAAGAAACTCAAAGTTACAAATTATCGTAAAATAATTTTATTTTAGTAAAAATTCAAAAATATCAACCTCTCACTCTCTCTCCAACTTTCCCTGCACTTGCAAAAGGCTTACAGCAAATCGGACTGCAATGTTGCACTGCCGATTTTTGTTGATGAGTTGTTAATTATATGAACTCAGATGAGACACCTTTTAATTCTGGTGGTCGAAGAATCAAAATCATTCATTCTTCTGTTTATGTGATCAAAAAATTAGCATAATTTTATTTGAAATGAATAATACCCGCATAATAGCAATACACAATATTTTTTAGCTATAGTGTTGAAAATATAAGAAATATTATTTTTTATGTTTCCACTTTACAAAAATAAAAAATGTATTTCACTATAAAAAACAAAAAACAAAACATAATACCAAACATGACTTTTGTTATTATTTTTTACTTTTTGAAGATTGACAATGACAAACATGATACGTTTTCTCTTAGTGACCATCCTTGATAATTTATTTTTTCGTCCCTTAAAAGAGAGTAAAATGTTTTTTCAAATTTATCTAATTATTATTTATTTTTCTTTCTCTCACTTTTGGAGGAAAACAAAATGGTGGGCTAGAAGAGACGGCCCATCCTTTCATTCTTCTCTTCTCACCGGTCCTCTCTCTCCAATTAAATAATAAAGACTTGTTCCATCTCTTGTCTTTTCTCACCTTTCCATAAAATTGTTAGAGTATAACTTATATGGCGGTGTGATCAAAGCTAATTAAAAATTAATATGGACAATACTTGGGTTCAATTCCAGGAGAACCAAGTTGGTTCTCCTAGGTGATGTGTCCCAATTATATGTAGACATCTATCTCACATATATAAAATATTGGATCAAACCCATTTGTAAACCAGATCAACCTATTTGAATTTTTCCTCCCTCAGTAAATCTTCATCTCCATCTTCCTCTCCCATACATGTATACACACACCCCAGCAAATCCATTATAAATCACAAACCCACCAGCAAACCTATCATTTATGCACATGTATAAGTTAGTTTGGCACTCTCACCCTCTTAGAGTCCTAGTGCATTGCCAGCTACTTCATCATCTTACCCAATCATGTTCGGTTCAATTCTGACACCACCTTCATCTTTATCATCCCTAAATTTTTCAATCTTCTTGTCAGTAGCCACTGATTTATAGTGATTTTTTGGTAGGATATTCACTCGTGAGTGACAACATATGAAATATTTGATTTCATAAATCATAGGCAAGGTACAATTGAAAGCATATCGAGATCCACTTTATATTGATTTATTTCTCTTAATATACAAGCTTCAATTTCATACATGGTACACAGAGAGTAGTGAGAGAAATAATGATGGATTTTATTGTTGATTGATGATGGGTTTGATGGTGTGTGTGTGTATATATATATATGAGAGATGGAGATGGATACATATATTTGTTGGAGAGAGAGAGAGAGGAGAAGTCTAGATTAGTTTTAACACAAATTCGGTTAAAATGGATTTTGATCTATGTCTTTAAGTTTTTTAATATTTTATATATTATGATAAGTGTTAATATTTGATTGAAACACATCACTCAGGAGAACTAACTTGGTCCTCCAGGCTTGGACCCAAGTATTGTCCAATTAATATTACCTGAACCGTTAGCACATAAGGATGAATATGTCAAATAAATTTCCAAGTTAGTTACACGTGCACAAACACTTTGTTTATTCAAAACAGAGAGATTAATTAACAAAATCCGAATTATTTTAAGCAGTAATTTTTTAATCCATTAATAAATTAATAAGACCCTTATAAAGGTCAAGGAAATAACTAAATCGCCCAGCTGATGCCGCGCACTATTTGGTCTATCTTTTTGCAACGATTGCGTGGGTTTTAACCAAGTTTTTGTTAGAGTATTAGGTGATCAGTTGGGAGAATCAAGAAAATCAGCCGAAAAGCAGTTAAGAGAATCAAGGGAGAAGTTGACCACATCGGATCAAATCAGAAGTCTTGCGGTCAACGATCCATCTTTAGATTTTCCTCATTCAATTTTGATTCAAACAATAGAATAAAGTTAGCTGTAAAATAGATTTTGTACTCCTTAATTTTCTCTAGTTTGTTATAGGTAATCTACTATAAATAGAACAGAGTGAAATACAAACAAAGTAAGCCAATCAGTTCAAAATCTTGTCTCTGTTTTTACTTCCTCTGTTTATAACTCTTACAGTTTTAACATACAATACATACACATACATATATATATATATATATATATATATATATATATATATATATATGTGCTAAATTTGCAACCATATCATGATTTGGAGAGGACATATGGATCGTATGGTTGCATTAATTTGAACCGTTCAAGTGATTGAAATAATGTGACGCAAATGTGATTGACAGGTGAACACAACCAACTTGGCTTCTCATTGAATCTTCTCTATCCTTTTCATTACTTCACCAGAACACAAGTCTTTGAAGCTGTAAATACTTGAAATATTAGTGTGGTTAGGTAATGGTTTGTTGAACCATAAGCATGATATAAGGTGATGGTTTGGCATTATATACATGTGTGAATGTATATATATTAATTGTCGGCTGCCAACGTTGCTTGGTTTTTGTTCTCGTTGCATGACTTGTCAACAATACAGATTTCGGCCACGAAAGCTCACCTGAGGGTGGCAGGAAATAATTAAATGGAGGATAATATATGGATATATATTAATGAGGTTGACTCAAAAATTAAAATTGATTCAAATCAACCAGTCTTTTCGAACTAACATGAGGTTGCTAGTTGTTCATCTATTTTGAATCAATTTCATGTCCGAGTATATGGGATTCGTCATTTGTGGTGGTCGTTCTCGTTGATATGATTATTACTAAAGTGAGCACACGTGCTATCTTCACATAATACGAAATAACATGTCAATTTGTTTTCTATGTAATATACAGAATGGAATTAGAAATGAGAAGGAACAGTGCCTGTTTATGTTCTCCCAAAACCAATTCATGTTGCTAGTTATACACTCACATATGTATATATATATATATACACACATAACTACTACACAATTATTTGAGTCATTGATTGGATGATTAATTATGGAAGTGCTTCACAAGTTATTCGAGTCATTGGATGATTAATGGGATTACGTATACTTCAGAAAAAAGTTTAATATAGATAGAGTTCTTAGTTTTAAGTTTTAACCAAAAGCTAGCTTATATTTATTGCAGTGGTTGTGTAGGTGGTAGATGGAAGTCCCCAAGAAGTAGAGAACTCGCAAACACATTACCTTGGGCAGCTTAATTATATATGCACAATCATTAGGCGAAAACAAAATCTTTGAAGAAGAGCTCAAATTTCAGGAGATTTTATGCACACACTTGTAAGGAAATAATATAGGGTAAAAAGAAAAGAAAAATTCTCACACTCCTTTACTTGGATATAAGGAGATTGGTGATAAAGTGTCTCGAGAGTTATTTTCATTTTTTGGGTTTGAGTGCCATTATCATCTCCTTATTTTGTTTATAGAGCTTAATTACATATTGTAAACCTACTTTTTAACTGGATTAATTTGAAAATGACATGCACTTCATAGTTCATACTATATATATATATATATATTATATTTAAACTTAATTCAAAATATCTTTATCTATTTATCGTCTAAAATTAATCTATCTAACGATCTAACAATTGTAATTTTTTTTACGTTAAAAGTGTTGTACGTATGGACATACACGAGTGTGCATATATATATACACACTCAAAATACAAAACAAAGAAAATGGGAGGTTGTGGTGGGCCTGAGAGTGGTGGGTCAGTGAAAGCAAACTAGATCAGAATTAGAATTATTGGTGTCGTGACAAAATTTCCAACTATTCATATATACCAAAACATACGCTCGAAAAAGAAATTGTAACCCACCCCATATATATATATATATTGCGATAAGGATGCATTTCAGACAATTTGCGAATTGATATTAATTAAAACCCATCATACACACACAAGCACACACATTTATGACGAGTCTTACTTTTGAGATTTTATTAATTTATTTATTTTATGTTAGTCCCAAATCACTAAATCTTTTATTTATGCTCTTACTAAACTATATATACTCTTGCTAATTTAGATATAAAATTTAAACTTAAACTCTCATATATGCCCTTACAAAATAAGACATAAAATTTGAATAAAAAGAAAAAGAAAATACATTTTATTGATTTTTTTTATATAGAATAATTATTCTTTTTGGTACTAAAATTGTGTATTCTATACAAGAGTTTTTTTTTAATTGAATATAAATTAGACTAATTATTATTTAAACTCATAATGCAATATTACTAAAATAACTCAAACTTAAAGGGATATTTTACTTCTATTTAGTAAGGGAATGAATTAAAGATTTAGTAATTTAAGACTTAAATGAAAAGAAAATTCTCAAAATAATGACTTATTTGTTGTTTAATGAAAAACGTAAGATTTAGTAGCAATTTTCTAATAAATAAAAAAACACTCTTGTCGAAAGATAAATGAGTGGTGAGTTAACTATTTTTAGCAGATGCATAGTATTATTGTTAACTCTATGGTCCTGTCCGTTCGTAATTGATGATGTGACGATGGTCTGATTAGATAGGGTGTGACAACTAACCAGATTGGCCTATCTTATTGTCTATTTTGTGCACACGTTAAAGCCTAATAATATCATCTGTTAATTCGGTGGCATTAATGTTACTCTCAAACGTGTCAAGCTTCCATGCTATCATGGAAGATTTTTGAATATGATCACAAGTTGCTTTTCATTTTTTTTTCAAATACGTTTGCACTCTCAAATGATACTTCTAACTCTAACTTTAAAAGTAAATAATTATTATTTTTTAAATTACACTACTACCCTTATCTCCTTTATTTCTCCACTCTTAATGTTTTTAGTCTATAAAAAAAAAAAAAAGTTTTCTCTTTTGAGAGGGTCCAAAAAATAGTTATTTATGTTAAATAAATTATTTCTTTTGACATGAACCAAAAAAACAAAATGCCAAAAAATAAATAAATAAAATCTAAATTAATTAAATTACATTTTCTGGCGACGGGAAAAAAATATCAAATAAAAAAGTTATTGTAGCAGAAAAAATTCACCCACTAAGCAGGAACGACACGTGTAAATTACAGCTCGGATGACATTAGGATTCCACGTCACCGAGAGAAATTTACTTTCTAAGTTAGCAAACACCTGTCAGCCCTAAATCATGGAAGCAAAATTACTTGCCCAATTAATGCCTAAAATCAACCCTTGATCGTGGCAGGATTCATGAGAAAGAATTGCGCCCACCACCAGTCATGAAATAATTTTAGGCAAAACATACGTAATGGAAGAGATTAAAAGAAACAAAAATGAAGGAATAAGGGAGGACTACTTTTCTTTTCTTGAGAGGAGAAGGAAAAAAGTATTTTTCTAAGTATAGTGTCGATTTTTTGCACTTACAAATATCTCTATTGAATAAATTATCTCTTTTGACAAAACTTTAAAAATAAAAGTATATTATGCTAAAAAAAGGTTATCTTTGTTAAATAAATTATTTCTTTTGACAGGACATCCTAAAAAAACGTACTTCCAAAAAAGTTATTATCTCTTTTGAATAAATTATCTTCATTGACAAGACTATATATATACTAATAAAAAAGCATGTGCCATGCACGTGGTTAAACTTTAATTAAAATTTATTTACATATTTATAACAATTTTATAGTATCATATCAAGGACTAAAACAAAATTTTGATGAAGAAAATTATTCTTACATGAATAAAATGAAAAATCTAATGAGTCAAACATCCTTAACATGGTTACAAGAGTATTTACCCATTTGAATTGAAAAAGAAAAATAATTATAAAGTGATTTTTCTTAAACTAAAGTACAGGAAAGTGTCTCCATTGTTAATTTATTTTTATTAATTAAAGGCCAAAATTTCTACGCATTGTTTTCAATAGTGAAAATCAAAAATCAAAAGAAAAAAAATAAATTGAAACAAAAGGCAAACATGAGATGTAATTTATTAAAAATGATCAAGATATGAATAAAACACTAAAAAAAAAATGCATATAGCATTACAATGTCAAGAGCTATCAAATCAATAAAATAAATAAATTTTAAATATATAGCTTAAATTTATATTTGCACCAATAAATAAAATATAGCTTAAATTGATATATTTACTAACACTTAAAATATATTTACTAAATATATCAATTCAAAATCAATCAACACTTACTTTAGTATCTGTTTGTGGTGACATAGATCTCTTATTATATCTTGGGATATGATGTAGACTTGGCAATTATTACTATGTATAGTTACAGATTTTAACCTTGAAGTAATAGCGCAAATTAAAAAAATATATGAGAAGACAAATATATTCTTGATATTGAATTATTTTTTTGTAAGCAATAAAAATAATTACAATATATTGAATCATTTATTTGTAAGCAATGAAAATAAATTACAATTTTCATTATTTAAAGGTTTGACTTGCCAACAAACATATTGCATTCCTTATGCACACCTCTAAAAAATTATTAAAAAAAAAATTATATAGAACAATAAAAAAAAAATTGCTAAAGAAAAAATTAAACGACCATATCCATTCAAAAATGTCATTGAAGATATATATTTTTCTTTTATTTAATTCTTGAAACTGATGTTATGTTTTGTAGGTTGCTCCTCTTATTATACAAATTCATTTGTTTTTCGTAATGTTGCCAAAAGACTGCATTGAATTGATTTATGATTTTTTTGAATTACATTCCTATTCATTTGTTTTCAATAATGCTGCCAAAATAGATTAGGTAGAATGGGGTGAAGTTTGGGTTTAATATCATTTCTATTTAAATAATATCATCAAAAATATAAAAATGTATGAAAACTCTATATACATTTAATCAATAAATATTATAAAAATTAAAAGAGCATTATGAAATTTTTTTTAAAAAAATTATAAACTCTATGTATTTTTAATAGTAGTACAAATGATTAAAATCTTTTATGAATTGATGAAATATTTAATATGGGTATATATTTTGTACTATCAAGTATCTAAAAAAATATAAAATATAGAAGATATTGATGTATCTAGATAACCTACCCTTTCTTGTGTTGTAGGAAGGGTTATTGCACTACCCTCGTGTACAGTGGCTAGGAGAACTATTGGAATACTCTTCCTATACGAAGATATAAGTTTTATGTAATTCAGAAGAATCAATATTACCAGCCCATTTTTATGCTATAGTAGTTTGTGGTGCGAGCTTCAAAGGCCCTTCATTCATTTTTTTGATTATTTGTCATTGAGGTACGATATTTCTGAAGACGTATGATTAATGATAGATATAATTACGAGTAGAGAATTTTTAATTTGCACGTGCTTCCTCTTGCGTCATAATTTTTTATATTATGATGTCATTCCTTATTCTTATGATTTTATGGCTTTTAATCTATTGGAATAAAAAAACATATAAATATTGAATATATCATTATCACTATATTATAAGAAGTTAAAAAATTAGAAAAATGACTAATGATTGACAATATTTTCAGTACTTATATTACAAACAATTAATAACTAAAATAATAGTATTAATAACTCACATAAATGAGTTAAATGACCTTAGCTGGTATTGTGCCAAATAGTTTGCTAAGTTTGTTATTATGCAATATCCGGCAATCATAATAAATAAATAGGTAAATTGTATATAAGACAACAATTACCACTTTTCCAAAATTCCAAGAAAAAAATAACACTACCATTTTTTTTATTTTTCTAGTAATAGTAGTATACACACACATATTGTATAAATTGAAATAATATTATACTGACATGAAACTCAAGTGTTTCATTAATTCCAAATAGTCTATTCTCACAATTTTGGGATAGTCTCTATTTTGACCACACACACACACACACACACACACATATATATATATTGTAGTAATTGAAATAATATTATACTGACATGAAACTTAAGTGTTTCAGGTTTCCAAGTGATATGGGATAGTCCTGAATAAGGTAAACACGAACTCTTTTAGAATAAAACAAAAAACTTCAAAAATAACTAATCACCAAAGAGCTCTAACCTGAATCTATGTCATTCTCATCGATTAATTTACAAAAAAAAAAAAAAATCACAAAATGAAAATTAGGATATTGTACCAATTAAAAGAGCAACAAAAATAATTGTTGGCTTGAAGCATCATATTTCACTATATATATATATATATATATTTTTTTTTTTGCAGTATGATAACCAAAGTTCCTTCATTAAACATTAACTCTTTTTTTTTTTTTTTTTTATTGTGACAAATAACATCTTCAACACATATTCTTCAAAGAATTTACTAAAAAGACTATCTAATATCAAGAGTAACTGATATCATTCAACTTAAAAATAAAGCATAATAGAATTTTACCATATGGCAGACCTTTTCAATTCCTCTGTATTCCTCTCAGTATATATTCATGTCGTCTATAAATGATTTATATATCTGATCATTATTTCGCATAATTGATAGAGTTTAAGAGTATATTAACAATTGATAATTTTTAGGAGCCTATTAGCAAAAGAATTTTAATACAACTAAATGATTTATTAGTCGTTTATTTAATATAAGACAATAGAATTAGTAGTTATTTTTGTTTGGTAATTTTTTTATATATATATTAAACTATTTTTATTTTATTTTTCTTTTACCAATCTGATTTTATTTTAATATAATTCTCATACTTCCAATAAAAACGTGTTATTAAGAATGAGAAATTCAATAAAAAAAGAATTCTAATACAATTGCTAACTTTCTTTATATATATTATTCTCATACTTTCAATAAAATGTGTTGTTAAAAGTGAGAAATCCAATAAAAAATAATTCTAATAAAATTAGTAACTTTCTATA
Source organism: Cornus controversa (assembly GCA_026545225.1). Lineage (NCBI taxonomy): Eukaryota > Viridiplantae > Streptophyta > Magnoliopsida > Cornales > Cornaceae > Cornus > Cornus controversa. The sequence continues at coordinate 60,791,337 of CM048851.1, read as the reverse complement.
TATATATTTATATATATATATATACATATATATTTGTTTGGTAAATTTTTTATTACATTTTTTATATATATATTAAACTCTTTTTTTTTTCTTTTACCAATCTGATTTTATGTTAAGAGTGAGAAATCCAAGAAAAAAAGAATTATAATACAATAGGTAACTTTCTTTATATATATTAAAGAGGTAAAAAAAAAAGAGAGAAAAAATGTGTGCTTATATAATGTCTATTTTTTTTAATAATAAAAAAGTGTACTGAAACTTAAAAAATCCTTTGTACTTTTAATAGTAGTATAGATAGATATAATATATAGCACGCAAAAAAAAAAAAAAAAGGACTAAAAAAAAATTTCTTTCTGTTGAATAAATTATCTCTTTTGATAGGACTTTCTCCCAAAAAAAAATACCCAAGAAAAAGTTATTTCTTTTGACACGATTAAAAAAGGAAAAAAATTATCTTTGTTGAATAAATTATCTATTTTGAGACAAAAAAAAATGGTACTCAAGAAAAAGTTATCTTTTGACATGACCCAACAAAAATGTTATCTTTGTTGAATAAAAAAAAAAAGTTATCTTTATTGAGTAAATTATCTCTTTTGAGAAAAAAAAAAGTATCCAGAAAAGAAATATCTTTTTTTTTTTTTTCACAGAATCCAACAAAAACAAAAAAAAAAGTACTTAAAAAAGTAAAGAAGGTAAAAAGTGTTAAAGTTTATAATAGAAAGAATAGTTATGATATTATAAAATAAGAGATGATGCATTAATGAGTTAAGAGACATTCTTGTCATTTATTTAAAAAAAAAAACACAAATAAAGTGTAATTGTGGAAAAGGGAAGTGCCAGCCTCCCTAATAATAATAATAAAGTGACATCATATTGCAAACTATTAATTTCTATAGCCACTTAATTTCTTGTAAAAAACTGCTATTATTCTATTTCAATAAGATTTAGCATGACATGTTCACAGCATCCTATCACATTTAAACAACAATAGCACTAATAACAACATCTACATCTACATCTATAACAACAATAACAAATAATTAGTTATTCTTTCTAACAAGAAAAGAATTGCTCAGATTTTTAAACTTTGAATTAAATTTTTTTTAAAATTTAAATTCTAAGAGTCAGATTGGGTGCTCTCGAAAATAGTGTGTTAGTTTTAAAAATTGGGTGGCACACAGTTCACAATTGTGTGGGCTAAAAAGCTTCCCTCCTGGCTTAGTAATGAGTGGACTTAGCAGCCCACAACCACTACACCTAAAATAGGAAATAGGCAACTTGCTAGGCGATAAAGATCACAAAATCAAAGTTCAATGGGCTTCCAACCCACAAGCCCATCGCCTCTAGCCCATAGACATTCAGAATGGAAGAAGCTCATCAATGCCCTGTGGTTTTTCGTCCTATAACGAGTCTAGACCCTAGAAATAAATAGACATTTAGGTTGAGAGTTTAATCAATTTTGACATGCAAAGAGAACATCTATAATGCATTCGGTGTTGCACGCATGAATTTTAGCTGTGTTCACAACACACTACCGGATGCATTGTGGTGCGTGTTGGACTGAGATTGTATATGTCCATCTACATATGACGCAGGAACGGTAACTATTTGAATTTTAAAAAAAATTAAATACTTTATTATTAGGATAAATTACACTTACCTTTTTTAAAGTTTGATCTAATTACAAACAACATCTAACTAATGTATTTTATTATCAGGACCTCTCTTCTAACAGAAATGAACTAATAAAAGTTAACGTTTAAGTGAAATACCTATTATACCCTTAATATTATATTGATATAAAAATTAAAATATTTATATATATAAAATGACATTTTTATCCATCTAATATATTTTATTTTAATATCTCTCCCCTCCCATTTAGTCTCTATCTTTGTCCCCTCTCTCTCCTCTCCTCTCCACCGACCATTGCCACTACCCCCACTAATGGAACCGCCACCACCTTCTCACCCCACTTCAATCACCACTAACAGCGAAACCAAATCATCTCCATCTCCATCTGCATTTAATCTCAAACCCAAATCATCTTTGCACGCACGTGCGTGTGCACACACACAACGGCGACTCGGGATTTGTCGACCTAACCATAGTCGACACCACAACAGAGTGTCCCTCTACTTTCTCTCTCTATGAGCTCCCACCATGACCACTTACTCGTTGTCGAAAAAGCCTCCATATGCCGCAGTTCGTGGTTCTAGGTGGAGTTGATTTGACCGCTGGCAACCAAAGTTGATTTTCAAAGTATTGTGTGGTTGTGATTGAGATTGTGTAGTTGATTTTGGGGTTGCTATTGATTGCGATTGGGATTGTGGTTGCGAATAACATAATTAATGTTTACGATTAGGATTTAGGGTTGCGATTGAGATTATGTGGTATGGTGGTGGCAAAGATGGCAGAGGTGCTGGCGGTGAATGGTGGTGGATTGGTGGCTGGAGGTGGTTGTTGGGGGTGGAGTGGTTTTTTCTTTCCCAAACCCTACCCATAAAATTAAAATGCAATTAATTTTAAATTGTAAGTTTACATATTTAATTGAAGTGTAATTAATAAAAATAATTACATGTTATAGAACTTAAAAATTTATTCTTAAATTCATAACTAGATAAATTTAACTGGATTGAGTAAAAGGGGTATTTTGACATGTTATAATTAGGATTTTTAGTAATTTGATGACATTTAATGAATTAATGCTGCGTTTGGTACGCAACAATGAAATGGAATGCCAATATTACCTTTTTTGATCCATTCATTTGTTTGATAAGAAAAATAAAAGTGGGAATGGTCATTCCGCATCATTCCTTTGGAATGAATAAGAATGAAAATTCATTTCACTACTCAACCTATGAAATGGTCATTCCATTCCTAATAAACATTAAAAAAAAATTTAGTTACCAAAAATAATGTAATCATCATTCCATTGTTACATCATTTCATGTTTGAAACCAAACAATAGAATGAGAATGATCATTCCATTCCATTCTCATTCTCATTCAATTCTCACTTTAATGGAATGCTCTTTCCATTCTATTGTTACGTACCAAACGTAGCATAAAGGGTTATATAACCTTTTTCTTTTGTTTGAGGAGCATTTTGGTCACTACAATCAAATTTTTTTGACAGAAAAGACGAAATTCTGTATGGAGGGGTCTTTGTTATAACGGAGCAAACGTTAGGGGAGCTCGGTGCAGCAAAATGCATTAATTTGATGTTGTGTATAATTAGACCAAACATCAGAGGAGGTCAATTTAATTTACCATTATTAGTACATATTCTTGGTACAAAGTTTCAAAAAAGAAAAAACACTATTTACAAATTGACATGGATATAAATATATATTTAAAATTTTGGTCCACTCACTATTTTAGTAATTATAAATGTTTGGTAAGAGCATTTCAAAATTTTCAGAAAAAAGAAAAATGTTCTGACCGACAAAGTAATCAACATTATTTTCGAAATTATTGAAGAGAGCCACGTTTATTCTCTGATTTGTTAATGAATTATATAATACTAGAAATCTTAAAGAGGGTTTTTTTTTACAAATTGACAAAAATATAAATGTCACTTCTCAAAAACGAGTCCTCCATCTTCTAATAATTATTGAGAAAAGGTTGAAAGAGCAAGAACACCACATGTATATAATTGTTTCCGTTTAAGTAACATAAGAAAAATAATACATGAATAAAGACTTTTATAGAAAATATTTCATCTTGAATGATGCAGATATTTATAGACTTTTATTCATGATTGAGTATTAAAATTTTATGCTACATAATTATTTCAAAAAAACACTCTAGCACGCCACTTCTAAATAATAAATTGTCACTTAATTTGATAAAAATATTATTTAAAGTAAAAAAGATAATAATAAAAGCCAATCTCATATCTACACTACGGTCCTGTTTGACAAAATTTTTATTTTGACTTTTACACAGAAGAAAAAAAAAAAGCAGAAGCTAAATAAAGAAGTTGGTATCCATCAACTTCCTTTGAACGTCTTTTTTTTTATTCCGAAAATTTTCAACCTTACCAATCTAAACACCCTCCAAAATAATTTTTAAACTTAAAAAGTCAAAAACCATTTTACAAAATCAATCCAACCAAAGCATACATGTTCCAGTAGCTAAACCATGTCTCCATTTCAATTTTTTTTTCTTACGCCAAGCTGACACAGAATGCAGTGGTGCCAAAAGTAATCAACATTTTCTTTTTCCAACACATAATAAGATTTTAACTTCATGCATGCCAATTGCCAAGTAATCAACATTTACTTTTCCAACATACATGAGATTTTAATTTAAAACTCATTCTTCCTTTTTTAGAAGTCATGTGAGTATTTTTATAATAATTAAGTATATTATTTAATACACAATAAAATTTAAAATTCTCCCGATAATCTTAATTATTAAAATAAAAATTATATACTCATATAGATTTATTATAGAAAATTATGAAAAATATTAAAATGTGCATCACTTTTTAAAGAATACATTTATACTAGTAATAAAAATCATATTGTTTCGAGTGAGTTTTTCTATTAATGAAAATCCTAAAAATTTAATAAAATTAATAATAGTTAGAAGTTTGAAAAATTAGAATTGACACTAAAAATTAGTAAAAGTATCACACGCCTCTCACGTGCTTCTTCCACCTCATAGGAACTGATGCAAAACTACAGTGCTGTAGTTCCCAAATTCTCTTGCCTTTAAACGGCAACGAAACAGACCCATAAATAAGCATATACGGCCTTGTAATTATTAAAGTTATTTTATACATTACGACTCTCTCTCTCTCTCTCCCTAGAATTCAAAGACGAGTCGGTGAAGCCATGGTGGATGATAGCTGACGTTATTTTCTCGAGAAAATATGAAAGGGAGAGAAAATATAGAAGATTGAAATATACAATAGACTTGTGGTCACCACGTAAATTACTGGTAAATTATCTGGCTTCAATTCATAATCCTCAAATTATTCAAACTATTTTTCATTTCTATGTAATATTTTAATCATTCAGCTATACAATTCAATATTCTTATAAATCTATCTTGTATAGTTGTAGTTTTCGCTGAATCGATTGGTTCGATTCAGACTGTTATGAATTAGGCGTTCAAGTTCTTGATGACCGTCATTTTGGAATTAGGGTTTTGGGTATTTTTTGGTGTAATTGCTTCTCTGATTGGTTTTTTTTATTATTTAAATCTGTTTGGCAGCTGAAGAAATTAGAAGAAAGAAAAATAAAATTAATTGGAGGAAAGAAAAATAAAATGAGCTTAAGAGTTTGATCTTGTGATTTATGTATTTAGCTTCATTGAATTGACGATTCTATTTTCTTGGGTGCCGAAGAATGGGAAATATAAAATTCAGAATTTAGTTTCTTTTCTTTTTCTACCTTTTTTCTGCATCCAAACAGGGATGCAGTGTTCCTTCTTGGTTGGAGTTGTCATTGTTCAAAACTTGAGATTGACTTGAAATCAAGGTATTGCTTTATGAGCTTTGTTATTTACCTTTTTGAATATCCTATCCTTTGCTCCATTTTTAAGCAATAGCCATTACATTTTTTTTAGGTTTGCTATCCCCTCTAGCTTGGAGGTAAAATTGCGTTGAATTGATCCTTCTGAGACCCCGCAATCGTGGTAGCTTCACACACTGGGCTGGCCCCTTTATATTCTCTAGCTTCTCAATAGATTTGATTTTATATTTGTTTTGCATTTAATTCGTCGCAATCTTGATAACTTAGTATATTAGGTGTGGGTGTTTGTGAGATTGATTTGTTTCAGGCAAAGATTATGGTTTTAGATTGTATTGTCTTCATTAGAGTAGTATATTAAGTTGTAGAATAGAGTCCACTAGCATGTGTTGCTCTTTTAGCAAACACGGGATTGAATTAGAATTATTTAGATGCAACATGTGCCATGTTGTTGCATGCTAAAAAAAACATATGTACGGTGAAATGCTAATGTCTTCACTTCATTATTTGTTTATTTAACAGAATTTTGAACATTATAAGAAAAGTGTTCCTTTCTTTGCATGTCTTGTATTTCTTAATACATTGTTTTTTCTGTGAAGAGGAAACTAAATTGTGATTTGGTCTCTCTTACTAGGTTTGTTTCATTCGCATTGAGAACAAGTATAGTAAAATCTTGAGGTTTTGTGCTGCAGTTCTTGTGTCATTCCATACAACATATTCGGGTCTTCATGCAGAAAGGAGCCACATTGATAACTTCAATTATATGACTCTTTCCTCTCCAATTTTATTGGACTATAATGGCTGTTCCCTCTCAAGAAACAAGTCGGGATAACCCAATTGACAAGTACCCTTTGCTCATGGAGCGGCCAGAGAACCACGAAAGTCATGAACATATTATTGACATAGAAAGGGGTCGAGATGCTTCTTCATCGGGTTCATGTCATAATGACTCTCCTCCTGGGTTAAGTCTACCTACAGACGAAGGTAGACCATCAAGTAGTGCCCGGGTTCCTATAACTCAATCTACTTCATCTTTATCCAACGGATCAAACCCTAGGAGTTCCTCATTCTCGAGAAGAGGGGAAGGTTCTGGCCGTCGTCATCGGAGCCCATTTAATACTTTGTTATGGCTTTCCATTGAGCTGGTATTCACTGTAGGTCAAATTATTGCTGCCATTGTTGTATTGTCAGTGTCACAAAATGAGAGCCCACAAACTCCATTGTTTGCTTGGATTGTGGGTTATGCAGCTGGGTGTGCCGCAAGTCTGCCAATGCTTTATTGGCGTTATCTCCACCGCAACCAAGGTACTGAGCAGGGGTCGACTCAAATGCATCAGGGATCTTCTCAAGGCAACTCTGCATCAGAACCAAATGCTTACATTAATATTGCATTAACTCGGTCCTCAGATGAGGAAGATGGTCAGAGTACGTCTAGAGGGACTTGGAATGGTCAAACAATGGGAGCTCCAAATGCTAGGTAAGTGTTTGCTTTTTTGTTTCTCATAATGTTTTGGATATCAAATTCCACAGTACATAACATGTTTTCTTGCATTTCTTCCCTAGTATTTTGTATTAACATGGTTTCATTTGCATAATTAACATGTGCTATTATAGGTTGCTCAGTAGTTTTGGCTTCCTTTCAGATCATTAGAATAGACTAACACCTGGCAATGAGTAAAATTAGGTTCTATGATAAATGTTAGAATTCTATATATGTTTCTTTTTGTTGTACGTGCAAGTAAATGTCTTTGTATAGCAGTTGAACACATCACTAGATCAATTTGAAAATTCTAATATGGACCCTTAGATAGAATTGTTAGCTTAACCTCTTAAGTGCATACCTGTTGTAGAACTAATAAATAGTGACATGCACAACCCATCTCTCTCTCTCTCTCTCTCCACATACTATTCATTTATCAAGCAAATATTTACGATTTTCTACAATTTTTGAATTATGTAAAAATAATGTTTGATTTGTTAATAGTTTGGAATTTAAATACATGAACCATGTTACATTTCTTACAACTCATTGTTGAATGAAGATGTACTACTATTAATTTGCATAAAAGGCATCATCATTGTCCTTTGCCACTTCTCACATCCCTTCTTTTTTTTTTATATTATATCTTAGCCATTGTAATTAAAATTTGAAAAAGGGCCTAGATTGAGAAGATAGGGAGTAGCTTGAATTGTCAATTTTATAGGAGTGTCTCCAAAATACACAGCCAGATATATCTTTTAATATAAATAATATATGTACAAGGGTTGAATTACCTTACCTAGAAAAATATGCATAAGGGTTGAATTCTAGTTGCATAATATCTATATATATGCAAGGATTGAATTATTTACCAATATATATATATATATATATATATATATATATATTGGTTGAATTCTAATTGCCATTTTCTGAACCTGAATATTAATAGGTGAAAGTAATCAGGCGTCAGCAACCTCCCTGTATTGAAATGAAATGTACGCAGATTACAGCAACAGCATTTAATGCTAGACCATCCTAACTGACTGTTCATCTGCAATCTTAGTTGAAAAATACCACTGTTGCTGCACTTTGAAATGTATCATGCACATGCTTGTACAGTATAAATTGTGTCTTGCACATGTTTAGGACACAACAACACATCGTATTATTTGGAGATGATTCAGATATGGACTTGTATGGTAATGGAAGAGGCATGTACATTCATTGTTCATTAGTTCTTTGAAAGAGTTGATTAATTTCCAAGTTATAGGGTATATTATTATAAATTTTAAATGATCAAATTCACATGAGTAAGTGACGTTGTTATGTGTGGGTATGAAAAGAAAAAAAAAGGTAAAATAAAATTGGACATTGAATTAGTAAGGCATTACCCTGTGTTATGGAACTTAGAGACACACATTCATGTAACTGTTGTTCTTACTTAGGCTTTTTATTGTTGGCAAGCCTTTGATTTGAGTGTGTTTCCCGATAGCTTTTGTCATAATTTTATATATGAGCTATGTGGCTTACCCAATCATTAATTTGTAACAGGCTCAGTGTGCTAATGGACCACTTTAAGATGGCATTGGATTGCTTCTTTGCAGTGTGGTTTGTAGTCGGCAATGTATGGATTTTTGGAGGCCACGCGTCTTCTTCTGATGCTCCCAATTTGTATAGGTACCAATTGACGATCATTAAAAACCTTTTCTCTCTTGCTTCCATCCTATTAGAAAGCCTAACATGTTATCTGGCTCATTTGCAGATTATGTATTGTGTTTCTTACCTTTAGCTGTATTGGTTATGCTATGCCCTTCATTTTATGCGCATTGATATGCTGCTGCTTGCCTTGCATAATTTCAATCTTGGGTGTCCGTGATGACATGAATCGAATGAGAGGAGCCAGTGAAGAAATCATTAATGCTCTGCCAACGTACAAATTTAAGTTAAAGAAAAGTGGAAGCTGCAGCAACAGAGCTAGTAATTCAGGAATTGATGAAGGTGGCTTTATAGCAGAAGGAACAGAAAAGGAGCGTGCCATCTCGGGGGAAGATGCTGTAAGTTCTGTAATTCTTGTTTAATGGTTTCATATTATTTGATAATTTGGGAATTTTAGCATGAAATAGCATTGCCCTGTTTTATATATGTTCCCTAGTTTTTTGTTGATCAAAACATTAGCGTTCATTGTTTACGCCCACCATACATAAGTCATGCCTATCATATATAAGTTAAATTGCATACTGTTTTATATTTTCATTCAGCACATCTCCATAGGAAGTGCATCTTAGGCTTCATTGCAATATCCTATCGGGCCTCTACCATGAGCATCCCTACTAATGCTCATTGGGAAGAGGACATAGCAGGTCCATGAACTTCATTTAGGAAGAAACCGTTCATGAGTTACGATGTCCACTGTAATGTCATTGTTTTTGTGCACTGGGCAAAATCTTTATCTGGCAAGCATGAGAATGCGACTTGAGTTTGTGGGTAGCCACTTTGTGCAAATAATATAAGTTAAGTTTGTACCCAGTTCCATCTCTCCCAGTGCCTTTAATTAAAGGGGATCACACTGGTTAATGGGCCTAGTTACTCTCTTTTTTTTTTTTTTGTGGACAGACATAGATGGTTTGAAACCTATTCTGTTCCCATATATTCTTCTTGTTGTTGTTGTTTCTACTTTGTCTCGTTCTGACCAACAACGAGTGCTCTAAAACTGGTGCAGTTGTGTTGTATTTGCTTGGCGAAATATGCGGATAATGATGAGTTGAGGGAGCTTCCTTGCTCACATTTCTTCCATAAGGAGTGCGTGGATAAATGGCTGAAGATCAATGCTTCGTGTCCCCTCTGCAAATACGAGATCGGTGAGAGCACCGAGAACTTGCCGTCTACAACAGATTCCAGTCAGCAAACATGAAGTTCCCAAGGACTTTAAATTACTGGGGATACTTTGTAATCAGTCTGGAATTCACTAGCCCCCTTCCAGTGGGGAGTTCTCTGATTGATTCTTGCCCTATTTTTTGGCCATCAAGTCGGGTGTACAGTTGAGTCAAATCAAGAGTATTCCACAGGCTTATATGATAAATTGTATCTCAGTTGCAATATATAAATGAAAATATCAAAATTGAAGATGGTAAATAATTGACTGTCGATCTCTGGAAAAAAGCATGATTGAACAGGCATTAAGATGGCAACTAGTGATAAGCTCAATATATGCTAAGTTGGAACCATGAGTTTAGTTATATATCATCATTTTGGTTAGAATTTAAGAAGTATTTTTGTTGCTTAGACAATATATAACTCTTGCTAGACTTGGCTTGGCTTTCTCATCAATTATAAGCCATCAAGGTGTGATTGGCAACTCTGATAAGAATCCACGCGATGGAATCCAGATCCATCATTATCCACAAGCTGGTGTTCAACCTTGCCAAGTTTGAAGGCGGTAAGCCATTTTTTAAAACATAATCGCGGTTGGATAAAGATTTAAGATGCCCTTTAAAACATGCCACCAAAATTTTAAGACTGCATAGGGTCGGAGGTAGTTTTTTTTAAAAAGAATTCTAAATATTGAGGCTTTTCATTGGCGGGTTATCTCAGCACACTCTCTATTGCCCATTTTTACCCCGACACTCTTTCGTCCATCTTTACTATTTATAGTATTTTATAGAAGATGATAGTTGTATAAAAGGAAAAATTAAATTTATTTTATTGTGCAATTGATTATTCTAGAGTTACTATTTATAGTATAATCTCCTTTATAGATATCTGTACATATATATTGACATGTAGGGGTGTACAAAAATTCGTTCAAATCGGGAATCCAAACCGGACAGGACTGGACAATTCGGTCCGGTTTTTTCGCGGTTCGGTAACAGTTTCAATTTTGTGGAGCCGTATAGTAACGGTTCGATTACAGTTTTCGGTCCCTTAGGACCGAACCGAACCAGACCGAACTGTTTCTATATATATAAATATAAAATATGTTATATCTAATATTTAAATATTATATACTTATAGTATTATAATTATACTATAATTATAATATAATTGCAATCTTTGTTTTTGAAATATTATACTTATAATATACTTATAGTATTATAATTATAAGTATTATAATTATAGGTTGGTGAACCGTGAAACCGAACCGGACCAAATCGGTTCTTCGCGGTTCGATTTGGTCCGGTTCCATACGGTTAAACGGTTCGGTCCGGTTCCATTTTTAGTGGAACCGGACCAAACGGTTTGGTTCCAAAAAATGCCAGAACCGGACCGTGTGCACCCCTATTGACATGTCATTTATTTAGAAAAATTTATCTAGATTTTATTACTTTATATTTAAAGTTACAATTTCTAGTATAGGCATCCCCACTAAGAAGCGGAGGTTAGCACTTCTCCTCACTTTTAATAGACAAACATATCCTTTTTATACACTACTACCTCATAAAAATTATGTCCATCAATGTAATTTCAAAAATTAAGAAAATCCTAACCCACCTTTTCTTTCTCTCAGAGAATCAGACCTTCCCACCTCCCTCATTCTACCACCGTCGTTGTTGTCTTCGTCCTGTGGTCGTCGTGAAGCTACCGATTGGATAAATCGTCGGAGAAAACAGATTAATCCACAAACATGATATCTCTCTCTCTCTCTCTCTCTCAACACAAACAACCACCACTGAGAGCACCACCATCCCTATTCCAATAACAACCACCATCACCATCCCCACCCCCACAATCACTAGCGGCGGCCACCACCATCCTTAGACTTTTGGTACTAGATCTTCGACGACGACACTGCTTTCACCTTCTTCTCTTCCTGCAATGTTGTGCCTATCCGTCTCACCATCGCTGATGTATGCAACCTCTTCTCTAGCCATAGTTCTCGTCATCGATGGTGACCATGTTAGTCTGGTCATGGTGGCAGCGACGATGTTGGTCTGGTAATGGCGGCAGCGTGTTTATGTTAGGGTTTGAAAGAACGTGAAGGGAAGAGAAAGATCCGCGTGAGATAGAAGTGGGAAATTTTAAGTTTTGAAAATCACATAAATGTCCATGTTTTCATGAGTTGGCAGATTCTAGTGAGGGTATTTTTGTACAATAAAATGTGGGGAGAAATGCTAACCTTCGCATCTTAGTGGGATGTTAACTTTCCCCATATTTTCTCATTTTTAGATATTTGTACACATATTTTTCACATGTCATCTGTCTAAAAAAATTTATCAAGAGTTGCAATTTTAAATAATTTCTCCTTTTAAGTGTTGATAGTTAATTTGCGTGACCCAATTTCAGAAGATTTATTCAGTTATTGAGTTTAAATTTTTATATGTTTAGCTTAATTTAACAGTTTTAAGACAGCTGCCTTTAAAATTAAGTTAATTAGTATTGCTTGATAATGTTCATTATTTAAGTTTGAATTAATATTTTCTATAATTAGTTTTGACATTAAAATTTATTATTAAATTGATATATTTATTTGGGTGAAATTGATTGTTTATGAGCAGAAGATATTGATGACAAAAATATAATCTGTACAACATTCAACATTCAAATTTCAGTTTTTGTATTTAACAAACAATTTTAATGAATTCAGTGATTAAAATAAAAATAGTATCAAACAGGTTTTCAAATTAATACATTCAACACTTAAAATTTATTTCTTGAAATTTTCAGTGCTTAATTTTTAGTTTTATCAAACAGTTCTCTAGTCTATTCTGCTTGGAGTAGTCTTTGAATCTAAATTTGTCTAAAGCAAAATTGAAACTGAATATTTAAAGAACTTTTTGTGGTTAATAATCGAAGAAGTTTTGGTGTTCTATTATCTAGAAAGAAAAATTGACCCGTCATGCCAGGACATTAAAATAGATCAAGGTAACAAAAATCAAGTTGAGGCATGTATTGTGCACATTTTGATATGGTAACATGTTTTCGAAATATATTTCTAAACTCAAAAGATGTGATTTTCTCATTCATTTTAAATATGACTTGATTTGGCGAAGTGTAAAAAAATAAGAAATGTTCGTAAATATTTCATGGGTAGCTTTAATTGAATGCAACTTTTCTAAAGAAAATGGATTCACACATTATATGCTTATTTAAAAGAACATAAGTGCATGCATGGATGTGTTTGGGAACGGTGAACGACCCAATCTATTTACACATCACTTGCATTTAAAACAAAGAGTAAAATTACATTGACCTTCTCTGAAGTTTTGTCAAATTACATATGGATAAAGTGTTTGACATTTATTATTTTGACTTTCTTAAGATTGGCACGTGTGAGCAAATGACACTCCTATCGTTTTCTATCCGTTAGAATTGTGAACGAAAATTTAAAAAATGGTCATATTGCCTTTCCTTCGTATGAAAAGACGATAATAGCCACCCATATTATAACATTTAGCTCAATCATGTTTGCAAATATATATATATAGAACGAGAGAGTTTGCTTTACAACTAGCCTGATACAAGTTATATTTAATTGAAGGCATAAAGAACTTTTCAATTTAACAGATATTTGCACTATAATATATTATTATAATTTAGGGGCATTATTGACTTTTTACATTCAATTCTAACCTTAATCATCCCACTAACGGATTTAGAATTAATCAAAGTAATAATCATCAAACACTCTACTCGTGTGTAATTTACCATAAAAAAAAGCATAAAGCAAAATACATGTCTACATTTTTTTATTTTTGAAATTTTGTAAAATATATTAAGACGAAGATATATAACCCAACGTTAAATTTCATGAACTTTTAAAAGGAAGATGATTCGTTCTCCTATGAAAATTTTGGCAAGGGGTTATATATAATTATAAATTACAACAAAAAGAGGCTTTTGCAACAAAACTAACCATTTTATGATTTTACCGACCAAACCAATTTTGAATCTAAAATTGTTGCTGAAAAAAATATTTAGCGTCGAAAGAGCTTAGATAAAGTTTTTGGCGACAAAACTTAACCTAGAAAAAAAAACAATACTTTTGTGACGAAAATCAGCTTTGTCGCCATCTTTCCTACTCTTTTTCAAAATGTCTTTTGCGATTATTGTAATTTTCGTTGCAGAAAGTATCCCTTTGCGACGAAATTGCAAATTTGTTTCAGAGATAATGTTGTAGTGAGTCTAGCAACAACCCTTCATTTCATCACGGAAAATAGTCTCTTTCAAGTTTGTTTTAGCAACAACCCTGCATTTCGGTGAAGAAAGTAGCCTTTAGTAACAGATCACTTTTCAAATTGGCTTTATCAACAACCAAGCATTTCATGGCAAGATTTCGTTGCAAAAGCTTGTTAACTTTGAAAACGGAATGTTCGTCTAAAAAAAAAAAAATCTTTTGCAAAGAAATTTTATTTAGTCGCAAATAACAATCAAGAGCTTATTAATTAGTGATGAAAATGCTGCGGAAATAACTATTTGCTACGGATTTTTTTGTAACAAAAAGTTAAAATTGTTGTAGTTATGCTTTGGTCTTGATGGTGAAAAACAACACACTTTCGAAACAAATTAATTAAGCAAAGGTATATTAAAGGATATGTGTGTGTGTAAATTTTGTACTTAAACGAGTAGAATTATCTTATGAAAATGGAAACATTTATTTGTTTAGAAGGAAAGAAATGAAAAGGGCCAAAGTTTCTGTAGTTCTTTATGTGTTGGAATTTTGTCCCAAGTTCCTAACACACACTTTAGATATAGAATTTAACACGTGCAATATTTTGGCTTACACGCATGCAAACGTATGTTTGATGAAAAGTGTATGAATTTCGTCTTACATGTTCTTACACACGTGAGAATATGTTTTTGTATATTTATAGAATCAAGTAATTTTATATTAACTCATCATGCATAAAAGCGTTCGTTTAAAGCTAGTTATTTAATTTCATTCATGCTTGTAAGCACTTTGCAGAAATTAAATCACATAATTTTGGCTTATCGGTCACGCATTACGCTTTTTTAAGAATTTTTTTTTCAACCCATTCTATACGATAATTAATCAGAAGAAAGAATATTTTGTTCCAATTGTCCTCAATATCGTGTTCATTGTAACAAAATATTTTCCATATGTGCCGGTGAAAAAAGAATTAAAACAGAAATTTCAATTATAGTTAATTTATTAAAAATCAAGATTTAGTTTTTTTTTTTCCTGTAAATCAAGATTTAGTTTCTTGCTAGCCTCATTCCTTAATTATATCGTTATTGTGAAACCTTCTCATTCAATCATAAAATTGATAGCCTAGCTCATTGTATCTTTCTTGTGAAACCTTCTCATCTCATTCAGTGATCATAAATTGATCTTATTTTTGTTATTATGAAAGTTGAAGAGAGAACAAGCTGGCGAAAACCAAGCTAATTAACTACTACTACTACTACTAAAGTTCTAGAAAGTTGTCTCCATGCGCGCGCGCATCAGAAGTTGAGGAGTGATTGAGAGCTCAAATATTGAACATCCATGCCATTGAGGCCAAACTCATAATTATCACAAACATGCACCCATTCAGCTTTTCTCCCTCACTGCTGGTCGGAGTCGCCTTCGAATCCAAACTTGAACCCGACCCAGAAGAAGAAGATGTAGTAGATGTGGAAGATGGTGGTGAATTTGTCGCTGAAGAGCTTGTGCTTGAACCTGCATCTCCTTCTTTAAAAATCTTCGCGTCCGGTGAATCCGGTGGTATATTCAGTAATGCTGTAATCAACATCAAACAACAATTACTATATCACATTTGTGAAATATGTGTGAGTAATTGTCTAATAAAAATAAAATCACTAATTATAATTATGTTCTATTCCAAAAACTTAAATTGTTATAAAAGATGCGACTTTATTATTTTATTCTAAATCCACTAAGTATATAAATAGAAGCAATTTAAATTAATGTGTCTATCTTAATATAGAAGGATGTAAAACCCATATCATCCATAACCCAAAAAAAAGAGAGAAAAAGAAAAAGAAGGTAACCTTGGACATATGACTAGCGCAAATACACACACACACACACACACACACACATTTCTACTGTAACAGATCGAGAATAAAACTAGCTAGAGAGGTATTTATTATATAATTTGTTGTCATTTGAGGGGAGGGGAGCGTATTATATAATATATTAATTAATTGGAGCTAGCTAGAAATTAATTACAGGGGCAATCGGAGACACTGGCATCGATGTTGCAAGCAGAGGGCATTTGAAGGGCCAAAGTGGTATTGACAGGGAGGCCCATGGAGGGGTCAGTGCTCTCTTTGATGAGAACACAGAGACACTTTGGCTTTGCACTCTTCACTTTCTGTGTGTCCGAGCAGCACTGTGGCGTCGGCTTCTTGGCGGTGCCGCTCACATAAGGAATGCAAGACGCAAGGGTCGTCAGCTGGTCCGCACACTCCTTCTCTTCCTCCTCCATCGTACCCATTGTCGACGCCACCAACGCTGCCGCTACTATGCACAAGTACACCGCCACTACCTTCTTACCCCCCATCCCCATTCTACGTACCTACGTACTCCCTTTTCTTTCTAGCTCACTAGGTAGCCTTGTGATTATTCGAATTACTGTGTGTATATATATATATGTGTGTGTGTGTGTGTTTTCTGGGTAGTCTTTTGTTTTTGCTCTCCTCTGGTCTGATATGTGGAGGTTGTATCTCCTCAACTTGTTTTGTTTTGTGGGTGCTTGTATATTTGTAAGGGTATATATATAGAGAGTTAGGTAAGTTAGTTATTTATGACCTTCTTCTCCGTGTCTGTCTTTGTTTCAAAAGAGTAGAGCTATGTCACTTTCAATCAAAGCGCGTGTTGTGTACTTCACGGGATGACTCGGGGAATTTCCCGAGTCAGCTCATTGTAATTATTTTGTGTTAATGTAATTTCTTTCAATCCAAAAAAAAAAGATACTCATACAACATGATTTTCACTTATTAGACAACATTTTAAAGCTCAAGTCAAATTTCTGTTGAAATATATAAAAAAAGCTGAACCCAATCCAATGTTTTTAATCCAACCTTATTCTGAACATGTAACACACACAAGGACAATTAATAATAATAAAAAAAAAGAGTTCATGAGAATTTATTTGTTTACCAGAATGGTAAGATTATCATTTTGAAATTTCTTTTGGGTATTTGAGATTTTGAGGTAGAATAATCCTTAAGTTGTTATCAGTTCCAATTCAATATCTTATTTGTACTCCACAATGCACAATCTAATATTTCACAGCACAACATCAATTAATCTTTAATTAAACTACTATTTAAAAAAAAAAAAAATTAATCAAATCATTGAGTTGAATGAAAAAGCTAGTCCGTAATACATTGAGTTGAGTTATGGACAACCGACTCGTACGTGTTGCACCCCCAGCTTCAGCTTTTTGGGTGGGTGAGTCAAACCAATGAGGGTACAACTCGTTGGAGGTTCTTCTTAATTTCAGCATTCAATGCAATGTGATGATGAATGAATGATTGATAGCTACATTTGTGCCTCATTTATGGTATTTTGCTTTGGAAAATGTAATTTGATATCCCGAGGGAACACCAAATTCAATTCTTTGGGTTATCGAGAAAATTCACCCCTGCCACCATTATATTATCTCAGCCCTCTTGTTATTCTTATTTGCACAAGTTACAAAGTAACTTCCAAAGAAGCAACGCCAACCAACTTAAAAACATAAATGTTAATTGCAGTCATAAAGGTTCGCTAGGCCCACAGATCTTTTGTGTTCTCGGCCCAACTTTTTGTATAAAAGAAAAATAATTATATGCATATCTAACTTTTTTGACAAGTATATTTATATACGAACGATAACATTTACATTATTTTATATTGACATACTATTAACAAAGAGCTTATAGCCCAGTATCTTTTCTCTGCCTCCTAAAATAGAATATCAAAATTCGTCCTTGGAGGGGGCAAAAATGAGTGCGTGAGGATATATATATATATATATACATTTGTATGTTTATTGAAGTATATATTCTTTTATACTTTTTTTCGATAAGTATATTCTTTTATACTTGCACAGAGGTACAAGAGGTGATAAAGCCTCGCCATTAGGTTATGGCCAATGCCCAATTTTTTTTGAACCGACCAGGCCTGGCTTTGTCAGTTTTAGAACCCTACATTTTAGTTGTGAAAATGGCAAAATTCTATACAAGGGTCAGCGTACAAAGCGCGCTCGCATTATACATTGTGTATATGTGTATGTATATAACACACATGCTTTACCAATAGGGAAATGACTGCAGCAGGTATGTGCCTAAACGCATCCTAAGCAAGACAAAAAAATTTATACAACGAAACCGAACGTGTGGAAACTACAAACGTTCCGAGTAATATCATTGTCGGAACCTTGACTTGGCCAACAGGTCCTAGAACAAAACCAGCCCGGGCCCAAACCCAATATTGATGAACCTTTGTCCAAACCGAGCCCGGAACCTCAAGGCTATAGAGAAAGACAGATTCGTTGCCAGGCCACAAACCCTTTGTCTTAACCAGCCAAGCCATAGACAGGAAACAGAATAGAAATGCAAGCGGAGCCACAACGTTGAACACCACTGAAACATATCAAAATAAATAGTTACAAACAACGAAAAGCACCAACAATAGAAAAAGCTTTTATATATATATACACACAGCATACCTTACATTGAGGAATAAAACCAATATGCATTCATAAAAACTCACCTCAACTATTTATAGAAAATTGGGCAATAAACATGATATACACAACATGTCAGAGATCCTCTTTACATCAAAAAGCATGTACTCTGGAGTCTTCTTTAAAAAATCTCTCCACCCACCATATGCCCACACATAGAGAGGGAGGAGAGAGAGGAGAAAAAGAATGTGTACAATGTGCTGTACAGAGAAGTCAAATATGAGACTTCAGAGACCACTCGATCTGATTATGGTGATGAAGTCTCTCTTCACTCTTTCGATGTGAGAGCTGATCACGCTTTCCACAGACTACATGAAAATGTATTGTCAGCTGCTTCATTTTTTTGATGAATTATTGTCAACTGGCTTCATCAAATCATGTCAATGTGATTTTTCCTCACTTGTTCCTGTTACCACAACTGATCCTGCTTTCCATTTGAGTCAGATATGACCGAAGCAGGAGGTTTCATAGGATTAGGTTGTGGTGGTGGAGCTGGAAGTGCATAGGTAAGCCTAGAAGAGGAACTCTCAATTAGACCAGCGACTCCAGCAGCTGCAGATTGAGCATTTGAAGGAAGGAAAAGATCATGCTTCTGGTCTTTGTATGCACTCCAAACCTATAAAAATTGCCATATCATAAGAATCCAAGTAAACAAAACTTTCTAACAGTACAACCGCATTGCAACTCAACTTCAATACGTTTCCCTCACATCTTACTTCACTATTCATGCAACAAAAAACAACAAACAAAAATAAATTAAAATAAAAATATTTAAACTTCCCTTTTTTCTTTGTAATTAAATCACGAAGCCACATACAAATGACCAAAAAGAAAGAGAGAAAAGGCACTCTACTGCTCCACAGGAAGCAATAGAGGAAATCCCAGGTAAACTTCTGTAAAGATATTTTTTCTTGAGTTAAACGATTTGCATTATGTGCTTCGACAGAATATATTTTCTTTCAGATTTTACTTAATAGACCAAGATAGCACATTCCAGGAGGAAATCGTTGAGAGAGGAAAAAAGAAAAGAAAGCACTGGCCATTTATCATCTTTTAAGCATGTCTTAAGCCCCCCATCTTCCATCCCCAACCATGCAGAGAGCAACCAAATGGTCCAAGGATTTCTTTTAGTGAATAGTAGAGAATATCTATTTCCTTTTTTAAACCCAATAGAGTTGGTTGAATTTTTCAGTCCAACTCTCTAGCATGGTAGAAGTCTCTTCCAATTTAGTACTCCATTAATATTTTCTAGAGACCATTGCTTTAGTGTTGAAAAACTCGAACTGCCAAGCATAAAAATGTAAGAGCCTGAAGACAGACAGCCACTTTGTGCAATTAATGCAGAAAGTTAGCTTTGTACCGAGTCTGCCCTTCCAAGTACCATCAATTAATGGGGACCACACTAAGTAATGGCTTTTTAATATAATCTAGAGATCAATAAATACTTTATGATATAGCAACATTTCGGTTGTAACCCAGATAGCAATCTTCTGGCCCTTTAAATTTGAGGGAGTGTTGAAAATAAAGGAATTGCACAGTTGTATAAAAAAATATAAATATAGTAGTTAGAATCTATTACATCAGATTAGGGCTAGTCAGATTATTATAAATTTTACAAACTTATTGACTATTTAAGAATTAAGAATATCTGCTTTCGATGCCATACCTTTTACCTCTCCATGCGGAGGTAAGGTTACGTACATCTGACCCTCTCTAGACCCCGCAATGGCGGGAGCCTCATGCACTAGGCTAGCCCTTTTTTTTTAACCTTTTACCTCTTCATTACATTTGCTTTTCTAAATCAAAACTTGTAAGAGTTTCTTTAAGAATCAAAGGAGTGAAAATAAATTCACTTGCTTGCTAGCAGTTGCTGCCATTAAAGCTAGTTTTCTTGCGTTAAGACACATGAATCAACTTGTGCAGAAGTAGAAACCACTGCCTTTTAGTTCTTGTTGGGTTGGCTCAAATTCCTATTGTAATAAGGTTTCATTATAGAGTTCTATCTTAGTAGGCAAGTCTCGAGGATAAGTTATCGACTTCTTGCTAGGCAAGTCTTGGGCTCTAAGGAATTGTAATCCTTGTCCAACAAGGAATTGGATTTTGGGCTCTATAAACAGTTACCTATGTTATGGGTTGAGACTAATGAGAAGAAAAGAGGCAATACTTTCTTTGAAATTTAGAGGTCACTTTCACTGTTATTGAGAGGGCACTTAGAGAGAGAATTCTTGTTTAGAATTTGGGATTTCCTCTTGAGTGAGATTAGGTGTATAAGAGTTAAGGGATGGGAGATGAGCGTACTCTTGATACAATCCTTCAACTTGTACCGTTACAATCTATATAGTGAAATCGGGCTCTATGTGGACGTAGGCTTGTTTAGCCGAACCACGTATAATTCTTGGTGTGTTCTTTCAAATTGCTTCGTGCTTGTTTACTTATCGTCACATCGTAATATTTGGTGGAACGTGATTGGAGGCTTATTTTCTCAACAGTTCTCATAGGAATGTGATGCCTTCTTTATTACTTTGAATTCTTTTCTTGCATGCTATTAAACTTTGGTCAACGTAACAAGTATTTGGTTCATTATATGGTACATTACATTTAAAGAAATTGACTTTCTATTTCCATCCAATATTAGTGTTCTATTTACAACCTATTTGGATTAATCAAAATTCAATCTTCATGAAATAAATTATAGATGGATGACTCAAGAAACTTATTAAAAATGATTGGTTTGATAGATCTCAAAACTTTGACAAAAAATATTAAACATTCAAGATCTTACATTCTGAGCATGAACAATTAGAGAAATTAAGCATGTGATCAGAGTTGAACTTACATCAGAGGCACTTAATATCTCACGAACTTTAGAACAATGAGCCCCTTCTGTTGCAAACGCATGCAAAACCTGGATCAACATATCCCAGACCATGTAATTGCACAAAACTCATGAACTCGAGCAAAGTTATTAAAACTTTAGCATGAAAAGCAGTAGCCATGCATTTAGTCCAACTTAGTTGTGTAATTACATGTTGTAGCATAAACTGGTTAACCATTCAAAAAGACTCTTAAATCAAGTTTATGTCTCCTCAATATAACAATGACTGATTTATTTTTTTTGAAACTAATATAACAATGACTAATTTAATAATAAGAAAATTTTGAATTTTTGCCCCATGTCATATTAAAATGGCCTACCAATAAGTTAAATAAATGAAGTTGAAAATAGAGAACCATTAACGGATTGGTGTCGAAGATCACAAGAAACATCACTTTCAGATGACATGCAACCAACTTTACATGCTTTAAGGTGTATAAATTGATAGTCTAAGGTGAACCTTAAAAGCACAGGGAATGTCATGTAGTAGATGAATGAGAAGATTGAGTGTGTAGAAAACAAATATCAGAGAAAGAGAGAGAGAGAGAGAGAGAGAGAGAGAGAAAGAAGAGACTGCACAAATAGATACATTTATAATTATCAATGAAGCACACTGACCTCAATAGCGAGCACCCGGCCAATAGATGCTTCAGATTCATTCCACTTCATCTGAGAGCAAAGTCCATTCCTTCCTCCAGCCCTCCAATCAAGAAGTCCAAGAAGTACTTCAACAAGACCAACCCTACATGATTCATGAATTTGTCCAAAAACATTACTCAAGTATACAAGAGAAGGTAAAAGCAATTTTCATATATAAACCATCAGAGAACTAATTTTTGATTGGCAGTTTATAAGATTCGAACCTCTAGCCCCACGTCACTTTTACCACTGTGCTATAATGGTTTGGCAATCAAAGGGCTATTTTAATTGATAAACATAACAGAAATATTCTTTCTAAATGAATCAACTACAAGGATTCAACCTAACAGCATATCATACTTAAATTCCAAGTGACGGAACCAGAAGGAGCTTCCTTCAGAAGCATTATTCTCTTATTTACTACTCAACCACTCAACTCTGTTAATCATAATAAAATCAACGAGTTACCTATCTGGCCCTTTTTTTTCTTTTCTTTTTTTAATTTTCGATGAGAAAATAAGAGCGGGAATAGATATTGATACAGATAATGTGCAAAACTTTGATATATAAACCTCTGTATCTGCATGTGTTTAATGTTCACGTGCACGTCAATAAGTTCTTTGACAGCATTGGTCTGGAAAGCACAAGCCATGCTCTAATAGAGACATATTTATGTGATGGTTGATGTGTCTATGATACTCACTTAAGTCCCTGCGCAACAAGTGCATCCCTAGCTCGATTTCCAGCAACCACAACACGTTTTAGTGTCTCCAGAGCTAGTATACTTCCACCTTGCCATCCAATAGCTTTCATTAAAAGTGGAACAACCTGAAAGCAAAGCAACATGGGTGAACCAGTTGACTCAAGATATATACAAATTCAGAGCACTACACACTAATGACAAGTGCCCTGAAATCTTGAATGCGTCCAATGACCCAAAAAAGAACACATCTAAAGACCAATTCAAGGGACAAGTAACAGATATACCTGAGGTGTTCCTACACTCGTTGCTGCCATGGCTTCTGCACACGTTGTACTACCTGCAAGTTGATGTAGGACACGTAAACAACTAAGGCGAACACGTTCTTGTGGAGTTTGTGAACTTGGCTGTGTTGAACTGTCCTCAGTTTCATATGTTCCATCAGCATCGCTGCCATTGTTCATCTCCCCTGAGGCCATTGTTTCTCTTCTTCCTTCATAGGCCACTGCAGACACAAGTTTGGGCACGTATCCAAGATAACCAACATGATCTGCAAGTGCAGGGTGTACCCGCAATAAGGAAACCAGTGCAGCAGACAAAAGCAGTGGGAGCTCAGGGTCAACAGTTTGCATGTCATAATGTGTTGCAGCAATGGACGAAAGATACTGCTCTAATAATCCTTCCAAAAATCGTTTTGGATTTCTAAGGGGAAATTTGGGATCTTTCAAGAATAGCCTGACGTATATTCCACCGACCTACGTGACAACAAAATTTGGATTCACCAACCAGTATGAACACATTATTGGATTGAAAATTCACATAGCACACACCAAGTCATACCTGTGGCTCATCTTTCATTTCCTGTGCACCAGATGCTTGCTCGGGTACGTCCCAATCAACAACACGACCTTTCATTTGTTCACGATATAAGTCTGCTGCCATAGTTGCAATTTGTGCAGACAAAGAAGTTGCCATTGCTGGTGTCCAGACAAGTTCTGGAGTCTCTGTTGTTTGTTCGAGTGCACGCACTACAGCTTCACCAGGCCCATCCCTTATAACTGATACCAAGCCATCTGGCAGAAACCTTGCTAGTGTAATGGCCACTCTGGGCCCATGCATTGGCTGCCCAACAAGCTTCCCCAACAAAGAGGCAGCTGCTGCTCTTTGCTGTAGGGGAATTTCATCTGCAAAAGACCATTTTCATTTTCAATAACAAATAATTCTTTGAAAGGTTAATGTGAAAAAGAAGGCAGAAGGAAACTCTTTACGTTGCAAAGGCAGGAGAAGTTCAAGAATATACACCACTCCACCATGCTTGGCAGCAGCCCATGCTAGTTCTGGTGTACTTGCCAAGGCATAAAGAACATGTAGAGCCCCTTCACGACAACTAGGGGATGAGTGAAGCATTTGCAGTAAAAGGAGAAGACTAGATCCATCAGCAACCATGGCCTCCAAGCATGGAGCATGTGTAGTCAGCAGTGACAGTACACTCAAACAAAGTTGAGGGATGTTGCTTTCTGAAGCAACAGGAACAGAAAAACATTCAAAAAGAGGTAATAACTTTTCCTTGGTAGAAAATACGGATGCCAATTTTGGGTCGCTCGTCAGTAAGTGCTGCAATTATGAAAAATAGACATCAAAGTGAGTATATCAACTTATAATTGAATGTGAAGTTGTAAACAAATCAGTTGTGCACCTGAAGAGAAGTCAATCCAAACTGAAGTTTCTTAGCCAGTTCAAAGTCCGCCTTGCCCATCATTTTTCCATCAGAGGCAGCAGAAGTATCATCAGAAACATGCTGTTCACTGACTGACTCATTGGCTGTGTCATTTTCAAGGTCAGTTGTTTTGAGAGATGATCCACTGATCTGAACATCAGAATCTGTAGCCCACGGACTGTGCACTAGAAGTGATATAAAATCAACAAGAGCAAAACAGAAAGCTTCCGGTTCACTAATCTCAAAATCTGGTTGATCATTGTAGACCCTCAAGTACACATCGCCAACAAAAAGTTCTTTCGACAGTGCTTCGTATGTGAATGCATGTGAGTCTTTCAGGTTGTATGAACCATCAGGGCCTTGATTTGCACGCTGCTGGTCCACAAACTTCAATAGCTCTGCCCGGGTTGAAGAATTCCAAATAATCTGCAACCAAAATCATCTGAGCAGTGAGAAATATATAAAAAGTTCAATTAGGAAGTTCATGACAATCTTGTGCATAGTAAAAATGATTAAAGAGATATGTGCTGTACTATAAAATAACTACGCACAGAATCAAACATACAGGCACTTTAAGCCAACAATTTTCTCTATATCTCGTGTTAGAACACCAAGTTTCTGCAGGAATAACTTCATTGAATCATGATTTATAACACCCAAAGAATATCAATTAGGCTGTCAGCCTTGTCAAGATAACAAGAAAGTGAGAAACTCTAAAGAATTAAATTATTAGATGAATAATTTATAAATTGTTACTTGACAAACTTTTGTCCCATCAATCATGACCTCTGAATGCTGTCTATTTCTTACCTGTACTAGGCTTGTTTTTAACAACTTAAGGGATAAAAAATGCCTGGAAATAAAAGTGCTTTTAGAGAGTCCAAACCTAAACAGGCACACATGCGTCCAAACTCACAACAACAATGCGGACTGACTAAGTGAAATAATACTACAGAATCCAAACAGGAAAAGTACAGCATTTACCTCTGGCGTCTCCAAGTTCGTGTTTAATCTGGACAATAGGTCTTTGGGTAATTGGTCTTTCAGCATACTGGCAAGTTTTGGAGTTAACAAAGCTCTCAGGGTATCAGCTGAAGCCTGATTAAAGGGTGTTGAATTTTCATCCATACCAAAACCGCTAAGCCTTGTCAGAGCCTGAGATGCCAATGTTGCATGCAGATTCTTTGCAATCTGAACACTAGCACCAACACCATGTGCCTCCGTCATATCAGATTCCTCTGCAGTTGAGTCATACTGAAGCAACAACGGCAAGAGGTACCTAAAATACAATGAGTATAACACCATAAAAACAACAAAGTTCATAAAAGAATAAAGGATTATTAAGGATTTCCATTATCATATGTTTACGACATTTAATTACTTTCTAGATGGATACACATTTCAATAACCACAATCCATGTATCAAAAACCAGAACAGACGCAACAAATGACAATAGAAAAGTGCAGGCATGTTTGATTGAGTAGCAGGAGTAATGGAAAAGCAACTCCTAGTTCTTCAAAATTCAACAATTCAGGCCTTACAACAGTGAAAAGAATAAGGAAACTAACTGATGAGCCACCACTATTTAGGCTGGGAAACATAATTTAATGGCTATGCAGCACTCATGCATTAACTTAACAATGTTCTTGTTGACATTGCCATGATTCCGTCAAAGATGCCTATTTGATCTCCACAATATCCAAATTTTTTGAAGACTAACTTCTGAGCTATGAAGAATTGGAGACAGAAATGGCGAAGGAATACGGCACAATGATAAGATCAAAAGATAATTTTTTTTAAAATAGGACACTGATAAGTGTAATGTTTGTGGCAAAAATTTTTTTGACCCATTTTTTCTATTGCAGGTCTTCAACCCTGTTTAGGAATCTCTCGTAGCCCAGTATATAAGGCAGTTTAGGGTTTGGAATGGGACACGAGAGAACACTGAAATCTGCAGGAAAGAGAGTGAGAAAGCTAGGGTTTTGGGGGCTGAAACTTGTAATCTCCTATTTTTTGCATAATGAAATCTTTCGCCGGATCTTCACCGTGGACATAGGCTTTATGCCAAACCACGTAAATCGTTGTGTTCTGTATGTGGTGCATGTTTATTATTCTGCCAGTTTCTTGATTTGTTCTTGGTTTGCGGCGTTTGTCGTAACAATAAGTCTACAATCGATACACTCTAATACCAATTGTTAAATCGTAAAACCATTACCCATGACTCTGATGCTAGACTTAGCGCAAGGCCCAAAATAGATCTAGAGGGAGAGTGAATAGATCTTGTACAATTTAAACTATCAATAACTGATTTTCACATTATCACAATTATATTTTAAAATGCAACAAATATGAATCGGTTCAGTATAGAGAACATAAATAAATAAACCATGCAACCACACAAGAAAACACGATTTTTATGTGAAAAACCCCAACGAAGAAAATTCATGGGACCTAGTCCACCCAAACCAAATCCACTATGAGAAAGATGTTAAGACTAGGTCAACAGTTCCCTAACCTAAGAGCCCCTAGTTAGCTCTTGACACGGACTGATCCACCAAACTACCACTCGAGTCTCCAAGCACATAGTCCACTTGTGAACAGATATGTTCTTCACGAGCTTAGCTTCTCCAATATGTGACTTAATCTCCAATGATTAGTCGTCCAATCCTTTGATGTGTAGGTATTATAGTTAATCAATCTTCAAGTATTCACTAAAACTCCTTCCTTTACAACTCAAACACCCGATAATATAGGATATCATATAATGAACCTTACTTGTGATTGAAAATTAAAGCTCTCAAACTCTCTTACAATTCTGTAGTTGTGTCTCTTATGTTATGCTTACTTTTAGAGAAGCCTAGAGCACCTTTTTATTTATAGTGTTGGGCTGATTAGAAAAGTTTTGGATGAGTTTTGGAAAGAGTAGAAACCTTTTCAGGCATAGAAATGTGTCTTTTTACAAACTTTGGATGTCTGTTCAATTGATTGATGTATCGGTCGACAACTTGTAGGTTTTCCTTGATCAATCGAGCTTTCAGTCAAGTATCTAGAGCAACTCAATTGATCGACATTCAGGTTTGATCGATCGACCCTTTCTGCTGAACCTAACTGCATATAGCCTGACTTCGGACACTTTGTTGAAGGATTAAATGAACTCAAAATTAGGCATATAATATATTTGTTGAAAATCTTATTAAGTCTAGTTTCTAAATATGCCACTCTAAAAACAAATTTCAAAGTACATTATTTTTTAAAAAAAAATTAAGACACGGTGATCAGTTTTCACAAATTGGAATTGTTGAGAAACAAGCCCCCAATCACAAACCACCAAATATTACGATGTGATGATAAGTAAACAAGCACGAAAAAATTTGCAAGAACACACCAAAAATTATATGTGGTTCGGCTAAACAAGCCTACGTCCACAGAGAGCCCGATTTCACTATATAGATTGTAACAGTACAAGTTGAAAGATTGTATCAAGAATACACTCAACTCTCAACCCTTAATCTTTATACACCCAATCTCACTCAAAAGGAAATCACAAATTCTAAACAAGAATTCTCTCTCTAAGTGTCCTCTTAATAACAATAAGAGTATTACCTCTACGCAAGAGTTGCCCTTTCAAAACAATGAGAGTATTGCATATTTTCTTCTCACTTATCTCAACCTATAACATAGATAACTATTTATAGAGCTCAAAACCCAATTCCTTGGTGGACAAGGATTACAATTCCTTAGAGCCATAGACTTGCCTAACAAGAACTTTCCTTCCTTGAGACCAAGACTTGCCTACTAAGAAATTACCTAATAAGACACAACTCTATAATGGAAACCTAATCACAATAGGAATTTGAGCCAACCTAACATGAATCCTTACCAAAAATAATTTTTAAATTGATTTTTAACTTTTTAAATTAAACTCAAAGTATAAGTTTTCTAACGAACATTACGGTTTTTAAAATCATTCCTAATGGAATAATATTCAATTTTAAACTTTATGATTATACTAAAACTAATTAAATTAGTTTTAAATTTAATTCCAAATTAATTCAGGTTTCCTAATTTATTCACTCCAAATCCAATGGTCTCTTAGGTCACTTAACTTTTTTTTATTTTTGTGTGATAAATGAAGGTTGAAGCAAGATTTTGATGCATTCCTTCGACTCGGTCTTTAATCTACAATCACAACATCAACGTTGATGCCAAGCTTCCACTGAAGTGACACCACAAACAGACCATGACACTACTTTTGCCCATGGAATATGTCAACACATGATACTTTTTCTTAACATATGGCAAGGACACAACAATATATATGTATATATATTGTATTAATGTAGATTTGTATAATTATACATATCTACATTACTAATAACAACGTTAAAATAGTAATTGACATATATATTTATTACTAACTTTCCCTTGTAAAAAAATTGTGACAGATAAGCTGAAAGTTATATTGCATGGATCCTTTCACACACACACATACAAAACAAAGTTATATTGCATGGAAATAAATTTTGGACTAAATTACAAATCATATATTCTCCTTAAATCTCAATTCTTCTTTTTTGAAAGTTCTCAAAGTATTTGGAACCCTTGTTATGTGAATCCTAACAATAATACTATGGTATTATACTTCAAAATTTATATTTTAAGGTTCAAGACCAGTTAGACATGTACTTGAGAAGTATCAAATACTTGTTCAAAACTAGAAAAAGAAAAAAAGTTCTGATTTATACATTTAGGAAGTCTCCACGAGTATCCGTGGAGTATCATTATCTGATACGGATATGTCACTGGATATGTTCCCCTTGTAAAAGAATCGGGCTTCATAGCTTCTGAGAGCTAATTAAGGTGCATTCTCCAACCACTTCTGATGGAACATGCTAAAGGAGTATTAAGAAAATAAGATTCTATGCCGTTGTGGAGCACTCAGCAGTACAAAATAGCATGTTCCATCAAAATGTCAAAGGATGAACGGCAAAACAGCTAAAGGATGATAGAAGTGAATATACGAAACCCAAGAAAGCAAATAAGATAGGATGATCATGTAGGAAAAAGACTGGGAATACAGGGATGAATAGAGTTGATTGAGCAAGATAAAGGTGCTGGAAGTAGAGAGAGGCCAACAAATGCAGAAAGCTGAAGTAACTGATCAATGAAGTTTCCCTAAAATTCTACCTCTAATGGG
Source organism: Cornus controversa (assembly GCA_026545225.1). NCBI lineage: Eukaryota > Viridiplantae > Streptophyta > Magnoliopsida > Cornales > Cornaceae > Cornus > Cornus controversa. Next base: position 60,761,607 of record CM048851.1, on the reverse strand, counting down.
TTGATCTAGCATCAGAATGACCATGTTGCTAACCTCTAGAGCCACAATAATGTAATATAATGATAAAATGTGAAAAACAAAAGCATGAAATAAATAGTTTTACCATAGCACACCAGCCGTCAGTAAAGCATCTTGTAATTCAGAGGACACAGAAGCACGAGCAATAGTCTGCAGAGCAGCATCAACAGCTGCAGGTACAAGCTCAAGTTCAGTGCAGTGCACAATGTCCTTAACTAGTCCAGAAAAATCAAGCATCTCAACTCTGGCACTTCCAAACCGACTCAAAACGGAAAATGTTCGCATCACATTCGTAACAATGATGGCAGCCGGTTCACTTGCAGGAGTAGTAGGCTGAACTACATACATGCAACGCGAAAGAAGATTTGCAAGAAGCTGTATGCCACCATCCCTCACAAGCTCCTCACCATTAAGTGAAGAAGATGCACACCTAAAACATGTGAGGAAACATGTAAAGAAAGGCCTATCAAATTTCCCTGTCACGATTCAAGAAAATTAGGAAAACTAACAAGAGAAGTAATCAGGAAACTGACGTCAGCCAAATGAGCTCTGAAGCGGCAACAAGAAGAGGAGATCTATCAGAGGAAAGAAAATTGTTGTCATCCTTATCCACCGTAACTGCGTTTAACAACATGGGATACCCAGCATATTTAAATGGCTCCAATACGTCCCCATACCGTCTGTATAGGATACACTGCCCCTTCAATAAAAGCAGTAACCTCCAAGGTTGGGGGCCTTGCAACCCTTGCATGGTAGCCTATAAACAATTATATAAGGAATAATATTTAACAAAATCATAACAGCAAGAAGATGCAAGTTTTCAAGTACTTAGAGCATGCATGAGAAGAAGTTATCAAATCCTATTCTTGGAATACAAGTTTATTTATTATTTTAGGTGATATATCATGCACAAGCCTTATAATTCGTTCTACAACCATGACAGACAAGGAAATATTTACACACGATTTAGAACCAAAAGGATCCAAGATAATTGCTAGTCTACAGTTCAAGACAGATCTCTCTTCTTTTCTTTTTTATCCAGTATAGATTACTTTGCTTTCCCACAAAAGTTTACGTACATCACAAGAGTGATTTTTTCTTTTCATTGGGGGATACAGGATACTTGAACATCTTAAAAGAATTGGTCAATCGGAAGTACAAAAAAGGTACTTGCCCATCCAAACGAACCACATTTCTATTCAAAATAACCATCTCCGTAAATTCGATATAATCGTCATATGTTCAACTGCTCTGAGACAACAAGTTATCAATCAATTCAGACATCAACCGTATGCCAAATCAATGAAATCATGCCTTTTTAAGCATCGGGAGCCACCATTTGAGAGACCAAATTTATTTGATTAATTGCTTTAAGAATCAATGCAGTAGGAATGACCTAACCAAATCAACTCAATTCAACAAAGCCTTGATCCAACTACTTGGAGTTGGCTACACGAATCCTATTATGCACAAAATGGGCCTAAAATATTATTTAAAATCTTTGTGAATACTCTTAAGCTTTTATACTGTTCAAGGAGATTGAATAACAATAAGCACCTATATCTAACAATCCTATTCTTTTTGCAACGATTGATTTCTATTGATGCCCATTAAACGGGTCCTGATCCTTCAGAAATATGCCACATGGCATCCTGTGTGGTTGCCCAGAAAGAATATGTTCCTGTTCCTGATACACCAAAGAAGGATTTTCCAAAGGATATTCAAGGGTTGTTCAAGAAATGTTTTCTCCTTAAGATGAACAACGTCTATGTCTTTTTAACAGTACGTTTCTTTTGAGGGGTTTCTTGGTACTTCTTGAAAAATAAATTAATATCTGTAGTTACGTTTGGTCGGATTGCACCAAAGAAAAATCATAAATATAAAGACCTAATCACAATCTATAAGGACAATGACAGAGATATTACTTAGAACTGGTCAATTGCACTTCCTTGAACAGGCTACTACCGCGCAACATGGTTTGAAATATTGACCATTACATAACAGGTTTTCAATGTGACATTACTGTTACTGCATCAGACACCAATTCATCTGTAAGAAGTAAAATCACATTCAGAACAGCCCTTACAGTACATTATAGCGAAGGAATGGACATTACAGTCCAATACACAGTGCAATCTGGGATCTTGTTGAAAGAAGTAAGCTGGATATTGTTAAAGGTGTTCCAGAGTACATTTTTTAACTTCTTTTCCCATTTCTCAACTAAGGCTCGTTAAACAAGTTTGTACCTTAGATATATGAGTTTTAAGGTCAAATCTCTAAGATAAAAATCTTACATCGAAATGCTTGTTTAGAAATCTAGGAACAAAGACCTAAGGATCTTGGAATGTAAATTGGAGGTAAACCAACTAGAAGAATTGTTAGTTGATTTTGGCATATTATAGTGTTACATAAATAATATTTTGTTGATTACATTGTTTTTTTCCATTTTCTTTGGTATATTTACATTTTGTTATTGAGAGAATGCATTAATCTTGGATTAATTTGTATTGTTTGATTCACTTAAATGGGCTTTTTCTTTCATTTTTATACTTTATTCCTTTTCCTACTTATTATGAATTTTTATATAGATAGTTACTCTTTAATAATTTTTTAAGGAAGTCGTTTTGACATCCTACATTCTAAATTTAAACAAAGAAAAACTTGTGAAAAACTGTCTAGTATGTTGTTACTTTGATGAATATTTAGTAAAATAAAGTCACTATTTACTTAATAATAAACTCATGATTTATTTTATGTAATCAGTATTTACTAACATAGGGTACTTTTAACTTACTTTGATCTAAAACGAATATAAAGTCCTTAGGTGTCATATAACTGCTTAGAGCAATTTTAAACATAATGGGACCAAACCGGTCAACCCATGCATATTCATTGTGTTTTTTAGGGATGTCTTGGTGATTAAGAAATTTCACAGCCTCTGATGGATACCAAAGATACTGTTACACCTTGGGGAGCCAATAACACTATCTAAAACCATGATTAGAAGATGCCAATCTGGTTTTGCTGCAAAATGAGAATCCCCGAAAATGGTGGCTTTTTCGTATGAAATACCAACTGTTGAGAGAGAAAATACTGAAAAAGACCAATGTTGCCTTCATATATTAAGGTCTAAGATACCAAATACAATGCAAACAGCCTCAAAGCCCACACTTTTGAGCAGTAAACTGATTAAATGACCATAGGTAATATAAACCTTTTTTTTAGCCACATAGACATGTCAATGAATTGGATTTTGATCAGAATACGTTACAAATCCAATCCAATAAATTAGATATGGATCGAACATTTAATCTGTTAACGATCTGAATCCAATAATCCGTTAACTAAACAAACTGAATATAGATTATGATCGATCCGATAATAACCCGATTCAACATAATATAATACTCCATCCATCCCGTACTAGTTGTCCATCTTTTCTTTTTGGGTTGTCCCAATATACTTGTCCATTAGAAAAGTCAAAGTAAAATAAATCCAATCTTTACATAACTACCCTTTAAATTTTTGAAAATCTCTCAACTTGGTAATTTTATAAGGGGACATTGCATTAATTGCATCTCCCTTTAAAAAGTTCTAATACCAAAGATAGACATCTAATATGGGACAGAGGCAGTATATAATATGCTATAAATATATTATATAATTCTATAATATATACTATTTGCATAGTATCAATGTTTTTTACTATTTGTTTTTCTTGTTCTTCCCTCTCTCTATTCTTTCTTACTCTAATTTTTTTCCTTTAACAAAGAGTCAAGTACCTAATTTTCTTCTCCTTTTTGTTCATTTTTTATTTGTCTTCTCCAGCTTTTTTTCTCTTTTTTGCTGATCATTGTTTGACGATCTCTTTTGACATGAATTTTTTTAACAAAATTATACAAATTATTGGATCGGATATCCAATTAGAAACAAATAGGCTATGGATTCAATAATAAATAATCTGTTAGGTTATCGGATCGGATCATACTATAACCTTGTAAAATTTGGATTGAATCAGGCTTGATCCGGTTCGAATCTGATACGCTTACAGTTACAGGTTAACACAGACCAAGTGTGGTTTAATTGAGGCTATGGCCTAAATAGAGAGCAAAATGATGAAAAAGGATTCGCGCAACCAACCCCAAATAGTTAGAAAAATACTTTGTTGAGTTGAGGCAAGCCACATAGACATAGTCACCAGTTTGTACAAAACCCGAAGCATGAAAAACTCAATAATCATGGTAATTCTCCAAAATATAAAAAAGTAATTTCACACACTAGTTCTAGAAGCCAATGCATACCTGCAGGCGCTCATAAGCTTTCTGCACAGCAAGAAACTTCTCCCTGCCTTCAGGATTTTTGTCTGGATGATACTTCATTGCGAGCTTTCTATATTGTCTCTTGAGCTTTTCTTCATCAATGTTCTCAATCTGTTTGGATATGTTAGGAATCTCCTCAGTCATTTCTAAAGAATGCTTTTTATCGGCATCATCTCTAGAGACATCTTCCAAGGATATTTCTAGTATTTTGCAAGCTTCTTCTTCAGAAAGATCCATAGGTCTCCGTGTCAACTCTTCGCGCCACATTACCAGCAATGACTGTAGGAACTCAACATGTTCAACTATAGGCCAATTTGGAAACCGAATCTCATCACATAAGTTCCGAAGGTAATAACGATGACACCACATTTCATCTCTTAACTCGGGATATGTTACAGGCGGCATAGGTGCATAATCATATAAAGAATGGCAATGCTGGCATAATTTCTGGGGAAAATCACCCAGATGCTGTAAAACCTGGAGAAAGGGAAGGAATGCAACCTCATAACCAGTGAAAACATATTTCTGTATAAAAGTAATCCAAATGATTAGGGTAGACAATGCTAGTCTATGACCAGCCAACCATTGCACTGTAACGTTCGCCAGGTTCAAAAGCTTTCTGAAATAATACAAATGAACTGAGCAAGTCGTGCACCTAATTTGAAGGTTTAAATTACCTGACGAATAAGATTCTCTGCCCGCATTTTGTGTGTCCATATAATCTCCGGAGTGTCAGAATCAGATACCATTGCTGCTGCAAATGCAGCCGGACCACTACGCTCCAATACATACAGCAAAGACTCAGGGAGAAGCCCACCCAATACACTACGTTTTGCCAATGGCAATGAAGAGGAAAGTGCAGCTTCTTCACCACCATGAAAGGCTTGATGGACATGAGTCACACAAAAGAGTTGGGCAATTGAAAAGAGATTGGATCCAGGGTATGCCAGGGCAAAATAAAATGCACCTGTGCTGTATAGTCTTATCATTGCTTTGGGATTTCTGGTGACAACCGCCTTAAGCAAAGCTGCAGCACCCTCTACAATACTTGGCTCCCCCGTCAGCATAACCTACATTTAAAAACGAGAGAGAGAGAGAGAGAGATGAATGTCATTATCCAATAGTCCAATTTTAATAGTTAAAGAAAGAAGCAAGGGCAATATAATTTTAATGTAAACACATTTAGGTGAAATATGTCAAGATAGAACGGATTGGTGTTAAGGCTTTATTTTTAAAAAACTTTCCATATAGAAATTTTTAAGACATTTCCTTTCAAATGAAATTTAGAACCTAAACATCAAAACAAATTTACAAGATGTTCCCTTTCAAATGAAATTTGGAAAAGGACACAAAAGTTGATAACATATCAATTCTCCTATAACTTATACACTCACAATTCAACCTTGGAAAAGAAAAAAAGGAAAGGAAAACAAAAAAAGAAAAAGGAAAAGAAAAGCATATTATATTCTAAGTAGAACCTTCACACAGAATTAGATATATACAGTATGAACTAAATTATGCTCCACAGAAGCTACATAACTCTTTAATTGTTGGTTCCCTATATAGGAAACATGCAAGTCATAGACTTTCTATGTTGTCTCAACACCATATCAGCTTGTACTACTCATCAACAACAAATATAACAAATAATATACAAGTCAACTGAACTTGCCATAGAAAATCTGCTGGCAAGATATTTCACTTTTTTTTTTCCTGTTAAGTTAGCTTTTAGTTAAAGATACCAAAGTAGTTGTGATGTTAAGTTAGAACTCTGAAGGCACATTATAAATTGTAAACTCAGATGACATTGAGAGAAACGAGACTATGATAGAATATATGAATGTAAATTTAAAGAGATATGGGTAGAAAGAAGGGAGTATAAAATCCGGCTTGACCGTCTGATTTCCATATATCAATTATTCAGAAGTGAAAATGGAAAAGGGCATTCCTCACAACACAATAGCAGGTTGAACGAAGTGGAGAAGAATTTCTAGAATGTGGTATGGTGCCAAATACCTATCAAAGTAGAGGGAAAGAAAGCTCAATAAATATGGCTACTAGACTATTAATGCTATCCGCCTTATCCGGTAACTGATAACAGGATCTAAGAAACACAAACTCATAAAATTAGCATATCAATGATTGACGAGTGACAGAAAAGACAAGGAATGAATGCCTTCATGAGAAGTTAAAATAGCCCTTATGTTGCGTAAAAACGTTCAATAAGTTTCTGGTTAGAAATGAGCACTTCATTCAATTGTGCAAAACTTTTTTTTATCTTTGGGAGGTAAAGAAATGGCCATTATTGTCCACAGAAAAATTCATGTCCATTTTTCAATTTAATTAAATTAAACTTCATCATGGAGAGGCAGGATCAATCCAGGTCTTTAAATTGCATTACTCAACCTGTAAACTATACTTGCACCTATATAAAGTCTCCCAGCAAGAAGTGGCACATATGCCTTCCCCCAGATGCGCAGCGTCATTTATAGGATGTATGTAATTCAATCTAAATATCTTGCAGAAAGATTAGTTTCTACAGTAATTTTCAATTACATAGCCATTTATGCAATCCTTATGTTAGGTTAGTTTTTTTGTTCTGTGAACTCATGTAACATGTTCAGAGGTTGCACCCCCTTGGCACCTTCAATGAATTGCTTTTACCAATCAAAATAATGATGTACAAGTACAACAAGAAAGGACACGATATTATAATTTTCAATACTGAAACAAAACAGAGACAATTGAGATCTTGAAACAAAAATGGCCATGATCATAATCGTGAACTATTAATGATAGTTAATTATTATTGAAAAACTAGTCTTTGTTGGATATATAGAGCCCATGCCTAACTCTAGATTAAGGGACTCATAATGATAAACTATTAATTATAACCTGCAAATCCTACCACCCATTATCAGTTCCAGTTCCCGCAAAAATCAGACCACCAGAGAAGTTCAATCGAAAAAAAAACTACAGAAATCACCTGCGCAATATATGGAAGGCAGCGTGGACTTGACAAGATCCGTTTTACTCTAGGCGTTGGGGTAACTAACTCTCCGGCATCATCTAAATCTGAATGTGCAGATACCATGCTGTGCAATATAGACAATGCAGTCTCCCCTACCTGGATGCAGAATCAAACTCTTAGAACATATATCATAAGGATAATACAGCTGAAAGGTGGCAAAGGTTACAAACGTGTAATCTCACACATAAAGTAGAACAAAGAACAAGTACATTTAGCTATAAGCTTCAATTGCAGATGCAGAAGTGAATTTGCATCAAATAGATGATATAGATCTTCTTGAACCTACATAAAAGCTATACATTTAGCTACAAAAAGTACTCATGCACAGGTGAATTCACATCAGGGAAAAAAATATCTTCATCGTGAAATGTTTTCAGATATGAGACCCTAAAAATCTCCCAAGGGAATATCACAAAGATGCAGGCATGAAGAGCTTCTCCAAACACCATTTTAAAGTTGGTGGCATCAAAACCGAAATTGTTTACTTATTCAATGGATGAATTTTCAAGCTCAATCAACCCATTTTAAAAATATCAAGTGCATGAATAAAAATCTTGAGAAAATTTTTCATGTGTCTATGATTATAGACAATCCCACTCAGACATAACTATGGAATTCGAACTCGAATTCTAATTAGGATTCATTGTTGCTATGATGCTATCTCATTGGCCCTTCTATTATTTATTTTTTCGGCATATCGATTTATGCCAAGCATATTCTTTTCTATCCACATATCACTAAATGATAAAACCCAACTGCTCTTTACAGTCAGATTACTGATTCACACACCCATGCACTCGCAAGAAAACCCAAAAAATATATCAATGGAAAAAATAGATTTTCCAACTTAGTAAAAGACGATCTCATACACAATTCAAATCCTACGAGGAATCAAGTCATTGAACACTAAGAACTGTAAAACTTAAAAATTGTTATACAAAATGGATAAAGTCAATGAATAGAACAAAACCACCATGTGTACAAACATCAAGTAAAATAAGTCATCAAAAGAGTTGTATCGTGTTGTGAGTCACATGAACCATTTATTAAACAAGTTACACAGCTCGTATTGTGTTACCTGTTTAATAAACATCATGTTCGTGTCAAAGATTCCTGACACGATTATTAAATCGGTTGTGCACCTCTAAATTCATACCAACTGGTCAGGTGGAACTGTGGAAGTAAATTCGAATGGAATCAACAGCAAGTGCAGTTCAATATCAGTTATACAATTCTACTACACACTCCACGCATTAATATACAATACCTGTATTGGAGTAAGAACAGGAACTCGAACAGCCAGAGCCCAACGAAGTTCACGGATATCTCGTAATCTCTTCCAATCCGGCATTCCAGAAGCCCAGCACCTTGTTGTCCAATCAATAGCTTTCTTCGACCAAAACCTTCTGATGGCATCCTTTTCCACAGGTCCAACTTTTGCACCATCCTTGTCAAAAAACATCCATTCCTTGAGTGGTTCCATGAATGCAGAGGCAGCTATCAGATTAGATTGCAAAGGAATAGCAGTTCTTTCTGAAGCTTCATGAACTGCTGTTAGCAGGTCAACTGCTAGCACACACCCACCAACCAAGACACAAGCCTCGACATTCGATAACATCTTCATTAAAACCTGCACATACAGTAATCATGCAAAAATTATGTTGAATATTGAGATCAGAAATGCAAAATAAGTCTCGAGTAGCATCATGCTCAACTATCAACCCAGCCCATTCAGGAATGAAATATCACTAAATATGAAAATTGATCACGATAGCCTCCTTTCTCTAACACCTAAAACTTTCACCAACCTGGTTTCATGCAACAGTTTTACTTGGCCCAACCACACTTCTTCCTATCTATGGACATTTCAGTCACAACAAGGAAAGATGGCATTAAATTTGTCAGGTTGCTAGATACCAAGAGAGAGAGTGCATGTGTGCCCCTTAACCAATCGGTAACCCTAAGAGAAAGAAAGTTCACTGCTATGCTACTAGAGATCTGAGTTTCTCATGGGTGAAAGCATAAGCTAATCATTTTCTCTCTGCAAGATGAGGGGAAAACCTATAATAACTATAACCTAGATCAGGATAAAATAAGGAGGAAGAACTGAGTAACCAGGAAACCCATCCTTATCAGTGGGGACAAATGGAGGAAAAAGATTGGCCAGGGAACTTAATTTTAACATACCTTTAGAAGAAGAAGTAGCCGGTGCCTCAAAGCTCTATCATCAGTCCTATCCAAAAGAACTGTAATATGAGCAGTGCCTTCAAATGGACCTATTGTGTTAAAATGTTGCTCATATACAATTGCCATCGCCCTCGCACAAAGTTCTCTAACTGAGGAGCCTCCCCCTCCTCCAAAACCATCTAACCTTCCCATATCACACCAATCATCAGATGCACCCATTTCATCAGGAACAGCACCATCAACAGTGAGTCCCGTGTCTGCATCACATAGAAACCGATGATAAAGGGCTCTAAAGAAAGCAACTGGGTCACGCAGAGGAAAATCCTGTGCCCTGCCACTGCTGCCACTCTCAAGAAGCAAACGCAGATAATATTGACCCACACAAACTTCCTTGGACAGGCTAGGATAGCTAACTAAAAACTCAGTGTAATTCCATGATATCTGAGGCACGCTATCTTGCCCAGTCATAATCTCCAAAGTAGCACCTCCAGAAACAATATCTTCAGTACGTTCCTTCTCAACATCTAGTCTGTGAATCTCTGCCTGCAAAGCCTCTCTCAACTCCTGCCTGGTACGCTCATTCCATATCAAGTCTGCACGGTTGTGATCCAAGCTAAAAGCACGCCAAAACTCAGGCCAGTTACATAACAGCCTGCCAAATCCCACAGGTGTGTTCTCCACAACAACCTGAGCAGGAGCAGGATGGGCTGTGTTCTGGAAAGCAACCACATTGGCATCAGAATCAACTGAATTTGGAGCATTTGATTCAACTGAATCCTGTGCATATGGAGCATCAGATGAAGCAACAACTGCAGAAGTGACAACCGATTGATCAGTTTGTGTAACACCTGCCGATGACAAGTCACTCCATAAGTTTTCACCTTTGTAAACCGCAGAAGAATTCATGGCCAGAACCTGTCCCGAACTTGCATCTACCACAGATTTTTGACAACTATCTGACCCTTTAAAAGCACCAGTAGTTGTCTGCCTTCCTGGATCACCAACTTCACAATTATTAACAGAAGGCAAAGAATGGCCCTGAGACGTTATTCCTTTTCCTGTACGAGCCCTCCTCTGCTGAAGTAAGCGTCTCTGTCTCCTACTCATCAAAGAGCTGTCTTGATTAGATATATTTTGTGCATCTTCTTGTAGAACCCCATCAGAACGTGTGTACAAATAAGCAACAAGCCCTGGAGGCAAAACTCTAGATAACAAATCAAGAGCAGGTTGATAAGAATCAGCCCATAGAGCCACAAGTTGTCGGCTAACTTCGCGTCGTTCACCAGCAGGAAGGAAAAAAGCATGCAACAAATGCCTCAACAAAGCACCATCACGCAAAGCAGCACCACGCATGGACTCTGCTGCAATAGCATCTTCTTCTGCAATTGTACGCATGATAACAGCAACTGTTTCTCTTACACTTTCAGCAGGATGTCCAAACAAGGCAAACAAGCGACGCCGCAAGCCAGCAACTTGGCGTAATAATTCAACAAAAACAGTAGATTGAGTAGTTTCACTATGTGGTTCACAGATCATTGCTTCAAGAACTTCCACAACGGACATTGATAATAATGGTGAAACAGACAAAGGTTTTAATCTGTTAACAAGAATAATAACATTGCTAAGGTTAGCAAACAATACAGACTTGGCGTGCATAAACGTAGCATGCCTCTCTCCTTTTGTATCTGTCAATATATTATCTCCAGGACCACCACCAATAAGTACTGCAATAAGCCCCGCAGCTTCAGCTGCTACTCCCTCAGAACCATTTCTAAGTAAACCCATTATTCTTCCAACAGCGGCAGGAAAAGACATCACATGTGAGGCAGCACTTCTTGAAGCCAGTAATCTGCGTAAACATGCAATGAAACCCATCACAGTTGCAGCTGCTTTAGGTGAAGGGGGCGGCAAGGGAGCGGACTCGGGAGGAAGATTTGGAGCAGATGGGAGCATTGTAATCAAGGCCATCAAAGTCACATCAGGTACTTCAATTGTAGAAGGGACACCACCATACAGAATACATGCATTGAACTCCCTTATTCTACGCCATAGTTTAGCTCTTGATCCAGGAATGGACCCTCCTTCTGCAACAGCATCTTTGGCAGCCGCTGCCAAGTGTTTCAAGTGCATGGTTGCACTTTCCATGTCAGCAACAGAATGCCGTTGTCCAACAGGAAATTGCTGAATTTGTAAATGGACTCTCCCACAAGGCGGATCAATTCGATGACCAGGCATTGTCAGCCTTGGAAGTATAGGTACTGCACACTGACCCTGCACAAATTAAAATCCAGATGTAACCACATTTTATGAACACTACTAGCTGATCTGTCCACCACTAAAAGGACTCATAGGTGCAACACATGATAATTGCAATGAAACTATAGGTTATACAATCAAGATTCAATCGAGTCATTAAAAATGAAAAAATAATTAATATGCAAGAAAGGGCAGATCTACCTACTTCTGTTTGCAATATATCCCGAACTAATGCAAGCAAGCTATCACGAGACGTGCTAGCATAAACCTGAAATCCAAATTATATAGATTAAACAACTTATCCCCACAATAAATTAGAAAATCAAAATTAGAAACAGATCCTCACATGAATGGGGCATCCATCATTAAATTCTATCGCAAACATCTGGGGCTCCTCAGCAAATCGAACTAGAGCGCTCACTGCAGATAAAGGACGGGCAATAACAGCCTGAATGCATCAAAATATATATATATTAGCCCTTGATATAAGTCAGGCAAACCAATACTGCATCATAAGCATATCCCCAACAAAAGGCCAACTGGGTGTAATAAGATAGAGCCGTTAAGACACCAATATTTTTTTTTTCTTAAATTAAGACACCAAATTTATAGCACTAAAATAATTGAACTAATAAAGGGGTGCATAATTTTCCCTGGTACATGTTCTCTTTCACAAAATATTCTAGTTTAACAAACCAAAGCAATGTGCAAATGTAAAAGCCCACATGAGCATCCTCTGCATTTAATTTAATTATATATTGGCTATTTTCTGAACACACAATATTCAGGAATAATAGAACCATCCCAGAAACAGTATCTACACGGGCACTCACGCCTTTGCATCACCAAATGCATGCAGGAAATTTCATAGGGTCAGAGCAAGGTGCAGGAGAATATGTACAACTATTTAACGATTCGATAGCAGCTTCTACAGACAAATATCAGATATGAGATATCATAATGATATAATCAGTAATAACACCCACACAAACACACACACAAAAGGAATCTAATCTTTTTTATTGGCAAGGCTAGAAATAATGTAGCAAGTGAGAATTTTACCAAATAGCTCACCAACTTAATATATATAACGATAAAGACATGAGACAAGGATTGTGTACAAAGAAGAGGGAGAGATGAGGTTAATAGATTTGCAAATCATTCTCTAATTAATTCTTTCCCTCTTTCTCTCCTTTTTTTTTTTTTTGGTTGACACCCTAGCACAACCCAAATAAAAAGTGAAGATTTCATTTTTAAGCCGAAATGGAATATAATGGTATAAATTACCATCTCCAAATAAATTCTCTGTAAAAATCCAACCAAAAGTAAGATAAGATAAAACATCTAATTATAATTTTATACACATTAAAGTTCCAGAGTTGAATGAACTTCTGTTTTTCTGAAACATGTTTCTTGGATATAGTTTTTGATTGACAGGAATACCACCTCCCTTTAGATGTCACTCTAGTAATTTAATTACTGTGCTATAATGACTTTTGATTGGAGTAGGTTATATATTTAAATTAAAAAAAAATCATGTCTAAAGGCACAAATATAAATTCAATTTACGTTGCACTTATGAATCTTAACAACAGCATGCAGGAAGTACATGTAAATCCCTTTAATCATACTGGACTTTCATGTAACGCTATTATACTTTAAAACAGATGCACACAAAATATGCAAGCAGGACTACATTAGCAAAAACAGAGACTAAACAGACAGACATATATATACACAGTTACACACACAGAAATATATATATATATATATATATATAGAGAGAGAGAGAGAGAGAGAGAGAGAGAAGTGGGAGCAATTAATCTTAAAGCAATTACAAAAGCAAATTTTGAGTTGTAGCAAATATATATTACTAAAAAACAAAAGTGCATTCGCAATAGAGAAACAGTTGGGAATATTTGAACATTTCATTTTAAAAGCAGATACCAGAGAGGACACCACAATGGAACCTGGATTAATATAATTATGCATATTTATTTACATATATAAATGAACATGTATGCATATATTATAATATTATGGCTAGTGAGCCAAATATATTCATATAAAGTTGAACAATCCTTAAAATAAAGGCCTTCAAAACATAAGATAAACTTTAGGTATGTTTTCCTATGGGACTCCTTTCATGCTTTAGAGAGGCTCCCTTTTCTGGGTTTTTCTATTGTCCCTGTATACCATGTGTGCAAGTGCATTCTGGCCTTGCACTCTCTTCAATTAATGAAGTTTGTTCATTATCTAATGAGATCAGAGCTTACTTCATAGTTCTCTGGTCGCCTTTCGACTAGTGAAACCTTTGTAAGAATTAGTTGACGAGACACAGCATCACCATGTTCCCCCAGTCCCCCTTTTGGCCCAACTCCTAGACTTAACCCTGGAACACTTTGAGTTCCATGGGCAGCAGATCGCAATCTTGTCACAGACCAACCCCCACAAGGAGTTTCTTCTGCTCCAACAGCCTCTTTGGCTGCAATATACATTTGTTAAATTATATTAATTAATTAAAAGGAATCACTACTAACAAGGAAGGGAACAGCATATACAGAAAAAATGAAGAAGAATGGTTTAGAAGTGTATGAAAAATGCTCGTTAAGTGCTACCTCTTATCTTTATATACTCTGCAACGCTGAGTAATTGAGAACTATCCACAGATAGTGACAACCCAACCATGGACTTTGCAGTCTTCGTCTGTAACGATATTTACAGTAATATCAAATTAATGCAGAACATTTAAGAAAGCAGCAACATGATTCAACACGGAAAGAATCCTGAAAGGTGTGTGGAGTGGGGACACTTGAAGCTAAAAGGCAAAGCAAGAGGGAAAATTGAGGGGGGGAAACTAGATCGCAAATATGAACTCTAGAGTCAAATACAACCGCCATACCAGATTTGATATTATAGCAGTGTTTGAAGTCCCTGAAGCAGCTTGGAAAGCTTTAGATTTTCTTCCATATAAAGGACAAAGAACAAAACCTCCCTGCTCAACATTTTTCTTTCCATAAGCATCAGAGAGAAGTATAATGGCTGGAGAATTCATGTCTCTAAAATCCAAGCACCATCGAAGGTCTCCAGATTTTAATTCAGTAAGTTCAACTCCAACATAAGTAACTTTCAACTTCTGTACAAGCCATTTGATCATGGTTACTAGTGTAAACAATGTAATAGCTTAAACAAGAATGCACATTTCATGTCAACAAGTTGTTAATTGAAATGAGAAACAAACAGTGATGTAGATGATTGGGAAAAGTGACATACTACTTATTTCAATTAGATTGGTAAGTACTTTGAAGTGTGACACCATAATTCGGCATCCCTTTGTGTCATAAGCTAAATGAAATTTTGAGTAGGACACTCTAACTTAAATCAAAAATATCCAAATGTATCTGACTGTAACCAAATTATGTACTACTTTTCCATACTTCACAGATTTTCTTCGACTCCGTTTGGTTAGAAAAAATAATATTGGAAAGTGAAAGTAAAAGAAAGTGAAATGCATGAAAGGAAAATATAATCTTGCATGTATTTGGTTAAGATAAAAAATTTACAACAAAGTTGTTGGGCAATATTATTTTGTAACGTGAAGAATAAGAATATTCACAAGAAAATACACTTTCCTATGTTTTTTGCGGGAAACTTTTGACAAATTAAGCAATACTGGAATCTTACTTTCCCAAGTTGAAATTCTTTCCATTTCCTACACTTTCCAACAACCTCTTCCAAGTCCTAATATAGCAGAAACCATTGGAATACTACTATCTCTAGTGACTGTTCTGTTAGAAGTTAGGACTTCTATCACCAATAAATGCAGAAAATGGTGAACATCACATAATAGGAACATCAAAAAGTCGTATTTAGTATGTACTCCAACCACTGGACAAAGCTTGAATCTGCTTCACACATGACACAACGATATGAATATGTGAATGTGTACACTCTTATCTGATGCGATGTCATCAAATTTTAGAAGCTTACGACTTCTCCACTTAATATGTTGCCAAGGCTTGGATACCCATCTATATTGATATCTACATATGCACGCACCAAACATTTTTAAAGCACCGTTAAATTTTTGTGAACAATGTAAAATCTACTTAATTCTGGCAATGCATTCCTTGGGATTAAAACATAGTAATAATAAATCAAAGATTCTTATGGAACAGAGTATGTCCCTCAGAAACGCTTCTCTTTCATCTCTTTCATAGTAACGTGGCATTTCATCTAGTGATGTCATTTCCCTTATTTATTTACCTATTTTTGTGAGTGTGTAATGTGTAACTTGGGGGATAGGGTCTGGGAAGTTTGGAGTAAGAAGGTATAAGGCCCTCTTTCTTTGTTGATTGTCTCAACTCCTAACAGACTTTAAAGTTCAGGTGGGATGACTAACTGTCAAATTTTGAATTCTCAGAAAAGTTTATGTCAAATGTGCATAGAATTTCAGTACATTATGCCCTTTGTGATGACATTCTAAACTCTCTAAAAATCTTGGGTATACAGATAGATTACGGTCTAATTTAACTAAAAATCTTTCCTTTTAAAATTTCTCCCTGGCTTCAGAAATTTTTTAATGTTTACACTATTTACCAATTAGTTGAAAGAGTACTATTGCTTTTGTTAAAACTTATTTTACTTGAATAATCTAATTTTGTCCTTTTGGATTAATTAAAACCCAAAATGAGTTCTAATCACAATGTTAACTTTTGTTACAATTATTAAAATGACCTCAAAGATGGATGAACCATTTCTTCGGACAAAACTATACCCCCACAATGTTAACTTTAGTTTCTACTTTCTAGTTACTCTAAGTTTCGGTAACTCAAAATAAGTTATACTGTTATGTGTAATGTAATGGAACAAATAGTTTTAGCAGAATAACTAGTTCAAAACTTTTTAGCCATTGCGAAATAATGCATCAACACTAACTAAGCTGTGAGTGATCACAAAACACTAATGAACATTCGTCCTCAAAGTAGCTTTAAATAACCTCACAGAACAGATTAATTACCGAAAAGTTAACTTACAAAAGGAACCCACTCCGAAGTCTTTCTCCGAAGATGAAGTACCGGAAACTCCGCAATAGCCCCAATTCTGTTCCACCTTATTCTATGCAGCTCAGTCAAAATACTCGCCCTGAACTTTGAGGAAAACTTAATAGCTTTAAACTTCCCGCGTCCATCAGTCCGAACACTGATATTGAACTCCTGGGAATTCTCATCCCTCCCAATAATCGGTGCCGCTCCTTCGTAATCGCTTGCCACGTCGTACGAATTTGTCACTGACAGCATCGAAGGTTCCAGAGTGGTGATCGTGAAATTGGATATGCACAGAATTCTCTTGTACCGTCCACGCCACGAGTGTTTCACCACTATGTAGCGGGCCAGGTACTCCTGTTCTTCGGGTGCGTGAGGAGGTGGAGCAGATGATGATTGGGTGGAGGATTCCGGCGGAGGCTGGTGGTGGTCAGGGGCGGAGGTGGAGGCAGCAGTGTGGCGGCTCACAAAGTCCATTTGAGGGAGGTATTCAAGGGAGTAGGGTCGAGGCGGACTAGGGCGCAGAAAGAACCATAGTCCCGAACCGGCCGCCCCCGACGGGCTCTGCCGAGACTGATTTGCACCCAGTGCTCCCGATTATCGCGAATTTGGTCGCAATTTCGCCTCTATACGATATTCAGGTTGATCGAATCAAACCCTAACTAGAGAAACCCAATCTTTCATCGGCGATTAATCAATTGAAATCAGAATGTTATGCGAATTCGAAAGAACTGAATACAAAACCACAATATCCGCCAAAATGAACAGTACAGAAATCAGTGTTGACCTAGAGAAGCAAACATTCGAATGTATTGCATGTATGTGTATGTATGACTGTGTGTGTATATTATACATGTACAAGTACGCTGTTTATTTATTGAGGTGATGATGGTTCGCAGTTGACACAAAGGACTGGATCTAATCGAATATAATGAGCTCGAATTAAGATCGATTAGGAGTTCTAGGAGAGAGAGAATACAGAAGTGTGAAAATGGCGGTTGATCGCGTGAGATGGAAAAGGTTAGAGATAAAGAGAGCACCTAGCCAGCCATGATAGGGGTCGGTCTCTTTCGTCGTGCCAACTCTGTCAATAACTCGTTTGGCCCAAAAACCCGTTTTTTTTTTTTTTTTCCATTGCTGAATAGACTGAATAGGTTAATCTAAATTGCTGACGTGGCAAAATATTTTCTGTATTTTTTTTTCCTTCACCAGCATGCGGACACCCGCCGGGGAGTTGGGGTAGGCCGAGTTTGAGTAAGTGTGTTTGTGCTTGACTCGAGCTCAAGACAAGCTTTAACAAAATTGTTCAAGTTCGAATAAAAATTAAAAATTTGAGTTTAAATCACTTAGTTTAAGCTCGTAAACAAATTTGTTTGAAAATTTATTACAAAAAGACAAGTCAACCTTACACTGTGAAGCATAAAGAAATAATGAATTAATAAATTTTCATAACAAATTTTAACGATAAGAATTACTAATTACAAACTCTTTCCACACTGAGGAAAAAAAAAACATCTAAACAAAATTTCCTACAACTTCAATTTGCCACCAATTAATCCAGTCTCATATTCAGTTGTTTCCAAGATGTGTGGACAATCTCTCATTATTCACTTGGTCATGATATACACCATTTGCAAGACTAGTACACCAACAAACCCTGCACATGAAACTGGCGAGATTTAACAGTTTACACACATGTACAACACAACACAACTACAACTCAGAAAATTTACCAACACAAGGAGGCAACTAGCACTGGAGGCAATATCTAAAAACTCTTTTTCCAAATTCTCTAAGCCCCCTCACTCCAAGTTCATCTCCTCTGTTGTTTCAGTTGTCAATTTATTTCTTTTACTCTCCCAATCTCACTGCAAAGCAAAAGCACAAAATAAAAGAATTAGTATGCAAGAAAATCTAATTGCTTGTGTGGCTAGTATTGTTCTTTCTGCAAAATAAGATTTTTCTTTTTATAAAAAAAGAGCAAGATTTTGAAAGGTTCTTCATCCACCGCCTTTGCAATCTGTTTTCCAATAATGCAAAAATAACATCAAACTTTAGCAAAAAAACAAAATATATAATCAGAAAGTGGCTTGTTGGCTTCTTAGCAACTTAATAATCACAACAAAAAAATATAAGTGGATTAAAAGCTGAAAAAATGCTCAAACTGGCTATTCCCAAGGCGGAATACTTCATACTGAAGATTCTGAAGCCACTGTCCTCTCTCTTTTCCCTATAAACAATTGTATTAATTCAAAATTATCCCTAAAATCTTACTTTAGTAAAGAATACATAATTTTAAAGTAGTCAAAATTACCAACATAAACTATTGTTCTCTCTTTTTCCTATAAACAATCGTATTAATCCAAAATTAGCCTGAAGTCTTACTTTAGAAAAGAATACATAATAATTACAATGTTTGAAATTAGTCAAAATACCAACATAAACTATTTATAAAATATTGCTGCATTGTCAGTTGGTTCACCACTATCTCCATATCTAATCCACAAACAGTAAATCACATTTAACACGTAGATATATATATACACAAACATATACATATGTGTCCATATATGCTTATATATGTATATGTAGTTTGATACAGTAGAGTGGGAATTAGAACTCACATAGCTAGAAAGAAAAATGTTAGTGTTTCTTTCTTCAACTTTTAATAGTGTAATCATCCCACAAATCATTTCATTCATCAAAGTCGCAATTTCAAGTAGAACACCAAAAAAAAAAAAAATGAAGAAAAAGATAAGAAACTTGTCAAAATTTACCGTATCAATCACTTTAAATGTCATCAGAACATACCAAAATCTATATGAGACCATCATCAAATCCAAAGTAGACAGAACCCTCAAATTGATAACCATAGCAGAAGTCAATTCACAAAATTAGATTGCATAGCATAAAGAACTAACCGCAACTTAAACCATCCCAAATCAAAACCTACAAAAGAAACTTATCCCAAAATGCTCAACAAAAAGTATATCTCTTCCTGCATAATACTAGCTAGACTCCAAAGTCAATAAACCTAATAAAAATAATTCCATCTTTTTAACATAACAAACAAGTTCTACATCATACCCAAAAATATTAAGATCAAAGACTAATATTTCTAATATCCAACCAAAAAATATAGACCCTTGATATGATTTAGTCATGACATTCTTGTACATATATATCATATTAAACAAAGTTCTATGCAAGGAATTTTCAATGGATAAACTTCTATAATATCAACATCTTTAAAAAAAAAAACTGTTTGGCTATACTATCAACAGTTTTTAAGTCTTCATTCTCTTGCAAAGAACATAAAAAGTTGCAAAAAAAAATAAATAGCCTTCAACCTGCACATTAAGCAATACTTATCAAACATCTTCTTTTAAGAAAAAAATTATTTAGCATCATAAGCAAACCAACATTTATAAAAGATTTAAGTACGTAATAGAATTCATTCACGTATTGGTACCTCGATTACCTTAATTGTTTTTTTACTCTGCACATAATAGTAACAAAAGTTATATTTAAATTTTTGATTGGACAAATTCGACTGACCTTCTCTGAGGTTTGACCTAATTACACACAACATCAAACTTATACATTTTGTTACACCTTGTTTCCCTAACATTTGCTCCGTTATAACAAAGAGCCCCCTCCATCCAAAATTTTACCTTTGACATCCAAAGATTTGGATGTAGTGACCAAAATGGCAATAAATAAATGAAATAGACGTTTTAACCCTTTAATATATATATATATATATATATATATATTAGGTATATATACATATATATACATGCACACAGACAACACAAAGGCCTCAAATTCACGCACAGAAACAACACCATAGGCTAAGGTTGGAGCAAACCCTAGGTTTCAACAGACTTGGACAAATGTTCTCTTGAAGGTTTGGAGAAAACGACGATTGGATCGAACATTAACAACCCAGAAGTCATTACCAGCAATTGTGGTGGTGGTTGACGACGGCGTTTGGTGGAATCACCTCGCCGACACATCTATTACCGCTTTGGGGCTCCGGCATCGTCGTTGTCATAGCTGGCGTCAAAGCCCGATGATGGCCCAAATGAGAAGATCACTAAATTGGGTTTTCAATTTTTCTAAAATTTTGTGGTAATTTTGAACTAAAGACAATGCTTGGTGGTGGTGATGGTGATGAAATTTATCTTTCTTTTTTCAGGTATGGATTGGAGTAGATGGGGTGGTGGTGGTCGTTGTAGTAGATTGGGTGGTGGTGGTGGTGATAGTCGTTATGGTGGTTGTGGGGGTGTTGGTGAGAGGCAGTGGCCTTGGTAGATTGGGTGGTGGTGGTGGTCGTCGTCATCGTTGTCGTGGTTGTGGGAGTGTTGGAGGCTTTTCTGGCAACGGGTCAGTGGCCATGGCGGGAGGAGGTGGTATGATTACTAGTTGTACGTGTAGAGGAAAGAGAGGGGGGAAAAAGAGAAAAAAAGTGTTTATTATATATGGGTAAATTGGTAATTTCATATATTCGGATATTTTATCAAATTTAACAATAAAAAGGAGGGTAAAATAGTAAAATCACTCTGTTTTTAATGTCTATTTTGCCAAATCCGTTAGAGAGGAGGTGAGTGCAACAAAATGCATTACTTTGATACTATGTGTAATTAGGCAAAACTTGAGGGGAGATTAGTGTAATTTACCCTTTCTGATTTGATAAAACTGAGTAACATAGATAAAAATTTTAATAACTGAATAAAGGTACTTTACTTTTGATGACTTCTTAATTCCATGAAGCGCACAGACCCAATCTCCACCACAAATGAGAGCTTTTACAGTTTTAGTTGCCAATGACGAACAATAAGAATTCATTACTCTATTGCCAGCACTGAAGGCTGATTCTGAAGCTACTGTTGTAAGAGGAATGGATAAAATATCATTTGCCATCTTTGATAACACAAGAAACTTGAGGTTGTTCGCCTTCCGCCATTCTAAACCATCAAAAAGGGAATTTGAGCCATCACTACAAATGAAAACTCCCTCTTCAAGATAAATATCCAAGTTTGATTTCACAGGTTAGATATTTTCTGTTGCTTTAACAAAAGTATCAAATTTAGATCGCCCTTTTGTCTTGGTCTTCCATTTCAAAGCACCAACACCAACATTGTTACTAGAACCACTTGCTTGAGCATCAAAAGAGGCACCTTGTCTTGAGTTGCTTGAAGAATAATTCACAACATAGTCATTATAAATTTCATATAAAGCATCCCGAATTGAACCAATGTGTGTACAAGCTTCATCTTCTTCGTAAATCTTTGAAAAACAAAAGTCAACCAATCACATCTTATATCTTGGGTCAAGAATGGTAGCAATTGTCATTAGGAAATTACAATCCCCCTAATATTTATCAAACTTCTCTTTCATCTTGGTAGTCATCGGCCTTATATAAACACTTTTATGAGCAACACTTTCATTCAACACTCGCTTTTCCTAGAAACTTCAGTAAGTAATAAATTTGATGTTGGATAATCACTTCCAAATATGATATTTGTGACATCTTCAAATAATTCTAAAAATTTATCACTTCCAAATATGATATTTGTGACATCTTCAAATAATTCTAGAAATTTACATACTTCTTATGCTCTCTCTTAATCAACCGAAATTGGCAGCCACCAATAACTTGGATCCCTATCATGGTACCTCGGGAATACTTCCTTAAATTGTATTGCTGAAACTAACATTGCATATGTAGCATTCCAATGTGTTGGAACATCCAAAATCAGCCTTCTTGCAGGTAGTTGTAATTGTTTAACAATCTTCATAAACTAAAGAAGTCACGCTTTTGATGCTTTTAAATATTTTACGCTTTTACGAACATTTTCAATCACATTTAAAATTTCGTTTAGCTCATCTTACACCATTAGATTTAAAATATGGGCACAACATCACACGTGGAATATCTTTCCACCCAAGAGAAGCTTGTCTTTTAAAGCGAAGTTATTTTTCAAAATTCTTACAATCACATCATTGTTACTTGCATTGTCCAATGTTATAGTAGACACTTTGTTTTCAATTCCCCAATCAATTAAACACTGATAGATAACATCAAAAATATTAAGGATATGTGAAGCACATATACCCGATCTACTGTCCAGATTTTCAACAGTCTCCCGTAAAGCTAACCTTAACAACATTATTTAAAATCTCTTTCATTCTTTTCAATTTCATACGTCGCTATACAATCAGCTTTGACTATAACACATGACTTTTTTTGGTAGTTGGTAGTGGCAATTTCCATAAAATGATTGAACAACTCATGTTCCATCATGTTTAGGGGTGGCGAAATTCAACACGACCCGACAACATGACTCGAAATCGACACGAAATTAACGGGTTTGGATTAAACAGGTTCGGGTCGTAAATGGGTTGACACGATTACGACACAAAAGAAAAATGTGTCGGGTTCGGGTTCAACCCGCATAACCCGTTTAATATGATGGGTCGTGTTGGTTCAATGCGGGTTGAATCGACCCGTTTAGCGTTAATATTTATTAATTTATTTAAAAATGTAAAAAATATAAAACTTAATATTGTAAATTTGTTTTAGAATGTTAAAAACATGTAAACATATATTTTCACACTATTTGTGCTGACGTGTATTATATATATATATATATTATCTTCTAATATGTTATATATAGTATAAATGTTCATTTATTTCATTCTTAAATCTATTAGTATTCATTGATTCATTTAGTAATAAAACAACTACTAACTTTTTTAATAAAGACATGCATGGACATGGAATTTATAAATGAATAATTACTTATGCTAAATGGTCTCCAAAAAATTAATAAATTTTACTAAATTAATTAAAATTTACTAAAAACTCATCTCTATCAAATTCATACAATAATCAAATTTTTTATGTTATACCAATGTGAGCTTGATTGTGTTATACTTGACCATGAGAGTGATGATTACTGAAGAGAATGATATATTTTCTTCTCTTCCTCATTATTTATTTTGAGAAGGAGATGTGGATGTATATCAGATTATTAGAGTGCAGGTAATATATGGTGGATATATATATATATAATTATATTTAGGTGGAGATATAAATATATAATTATATATATATGGTAGATATATATATATAATTATATATGAATGATGGCCATAATTGTTCTTTAGTGTTCCGAGATATATAGTATAAAATATAGCAGTTATAAGTAATATAAGTTAAACAATTTTCTTATATTTCCTTAAATTCTGATTAATTAGTTAAATGCCTAAAAAATCAATTAGAATAATTGATAAGTTTAAACCATTTAATATGAAATTAAGTTTTCTTTATTGTTTCGAGATATATAGTATAACATATAATAGTTAAAGTAATATAAGTTAGACCACTTCTTTATTTTTTGTCAATAATACTTCAACATTAATATATATTAAAAAAATATGTTAATTCAATGAGATATATACTTAATGTTTGTTCTAAATGCTATATTATTTGAGTGGTATTAATATTTTTATTTGATTTCAAGATAGTGAAAATTGTATTTTTGATTTAACTACTTAGTTAATATAATTAATAACATTTGTTTGTTATATTTAAAATGTGGGAAAAATATTATTGTAATTTAATTAATATTTCAAATTCATTATTGTGATTAAATATTATTGTTGTGGCATCTATAAACAAAAGTTGTTGGTGGATTAGTGGCTTAAAAATATTTAATTAACTTAAAAGTTGTACATTGCTTAGTTTTGATTCCTCACAACTACATTTTTTTTAATAAAAGACTCACCTACAATAGGTTATACGGGTCGTGTCTGTGTCGTGTTACCCGTTTAATAAGTGGGTCGTGTTCGTGTTCAAGATATGTGACACTTCGTGAACCTGAATTGCCACCCCTAATAATGTAGAATGGGTATTCATGTACCAAAATCACATGTGATACAACCTCCCTAACACTTGCATGGTCGTATTTGAAACTTGCAACACTTGCCTAACCGACCAACCCACCTTTGTTAACTGATAAAACTTTTTGCTTTTTATTGTCATCGTGAAATTTAGTTGTAGAATCCTTAATGTTGATGTTAAGTCTATGTTTGCAATGCATGCATTCTGCCTACTTAGAACCATCAGGAAGAATTATTTCTTGAAACTATTTTCAAACAATAGAGGTTCACTTTCTTTTCCTTATTTCAAATGGTTTGTTTTGGTTGTTAACCTCTTCACCACTCTCAATATCAATGACCTTATTTTTTTTGGTGACCTTATCCATTTGTAATGTAGATGTAGAGGAGATATGATCAGATGAGTATTCGAAGTCTTCACTTGACATATATGCAAAGCAATATTTATATGAGATTTGAAATTGTCAAATTCACCTAAGACACTTTGATTTTCCATGGCCAAATAACTAGAAGAACTCACACCAAAAGTCCTTGGGTTGGGCTGTAAGAACACCCACAACCTGATTCTATATGTAATATGTTTATATTTTTCTATATTATCTAAAAATTAATGTACCTCATGTTTATGCATATGTATATATACACGTGTGTGTTGTAGACCATAAATACATTAAAATAGCAGTATACCATAATATATTGTATACCATAAATACATCTTCTAATCACCATATTGGAGCTACCAAACTTGTCTATCTATATATCTTAAGTCATTTCAGTTCAGTATAAATTAAGGAAACAAAATAAATAAATGTTCAAAACTAATAGAAGCCAAAATCACACAACATAACTTAATGGAGCAATAAAAACAAAGCTTGAAGAGATAAACAAGCATGCAACCCTTTTTAAAGTTTGTCTCAAGCAGGAAAATAGTGAATGCAAATATCACTGAAAGAAAATCTGTCTCTTGCTATTTATACCACTAGTCGCGCCAAATGATAAAAATGCCCCTAGTCACTAAACGTACCACCCAACCTTCGTTTTCGATTTTGAAAACTTCTACAGCCCCGAAATCAATTCCTTTATTCTTCTAATATTTAATTAGTCAAAAAAGCAAAAATAATTAATTTTCATAAAATATTTGATTTTTCGAGCCCACCCGACTTGCGTTCTAGGCCCCACCGACCTGAAAATCCCAACTTGAACTAAACGTTCCCAAAACTTTTCCGGACCCTTAAACAAATTTTCAAACATGTATTTCATATTTATAATATGTATATCATCATTTAAAATCATCTAAAACAATAAATGATGAATAAAAAAGAAAATCGGCCAAAAATAGGCACGATTTACTCGGATTATTTAAAATAAACACTCATTAAAAAATGATACAGTAAAAAAATTAATTTGCCATATCATGATTATTGAAACCATTGGTCTGATTCATTTCAATTGTACTTATGGATGGTGGACCAGTGATTTGCCAAACCTTCATCGTTTCGGGCAGTTGGTGCACCAAAATGTATTTGAAATTCGACAATAATTTTTCCTTATAATGGCGACTTTGGTTGGTCTGCACTGGTCATCAAATCATTGCTAACTTCCACATACGAATTGCATAAAGCCACATCTTTAGCAGTGGACCAATTGGGCATTTGAGGATCAGGAAGGTTTGACATTACTGGATTGCGACGGATAAAATGAGACTGATTGAGCAGATGAAAATTGGATTGATTGAGTAGATTGAAATTGAGAATTGTCACCATAATATTGGTCGAATGACAAACATTTGATAAAGGGTTGAAATTGAAATTTGGTGGTATAAAATCCATGAAATTGGATTTTGGAACAAAAAAAAAAAAACTAAGATAGAGAAAATAAAGGATTCTAGGCTTCGAGGATAAAATATGGATATTAGGCCTGCCAAATAGTGTCTAACGGCTCTCTGACAGGCCTAATTTTTTTTTTGTTTTTAAAAAACTCATTAAAAACACCTAAAAGCTCTAGATTAGGACCTGTTTGGAATAACCAACAGTCATATGACTGTTGATGTACATGCGCTCTTAGTGCGTCACGTGTTTTTTTTTATTTATATAAAATTACTTACCAAAACGACGCGGTTTTGGTAAGTATTTTTATTTTTAAAAACTAGATTTCGCGTAAAGCATGCTCACATGAACAGGTTTCACCCAACAGTTACTTAAATTTAGCCAACGATTTGATGAAGCAAAACTTGGCCCACTATTTTTGACAAAGCCATTGAAGCCCAAAAAAAAAGGCGTTGCTATAAAATTAAAGAAATAGTTGGATGGGGACAGCTCCCTCCCACTAATACCTGTGGGGCTGCGGCACTTGACCCCCACCGTATTACAAAAGTGTTGTCTTAATTGTTAATTGTCTTTCACGATAATGCTGATCTTTATGTTGGTTTCCAAAACTTGGACAATTAAACAATTGTGAAAGGACCATACTTGTCTCATACTCTCCGCCATATAAGATCATACTTGTCTCGTACTCTCCGCCATATAAGACGACACTGATCGAGGGATATGGAACAATAAAAGCTTTAAAATTTTTAAAAAAATTAAAAACAAGTCATTCGGGTAACCCGGTGAAAACATAAATACGGTTTAAAAAATGCAAAACATAATTTCAGATACTTTCTAGTTTAGTTTACAATCTTTCGATATGGTAGTTAATAAATAAAATTATTAATTCCTTGTCTTCCCTGTTTTCTTTCTTATTTTCCCTCATCTTCGTGATAACCAAATAGGAAAAATACTTTCGATCACAAATCAGTAAAAGTGCAAAACTAAATAAATTCGAAACTCTTTTTCTCCTTTAACAATGAAGTCAAGATTTGAGAACAAAAATAAAATGAGTGGCGTAGTGGTATTTCTTCTTATTTCAAAACAAAAGGAAAAAGAAGAGGGTTCTAGTCACCTCAAGTTACATTGTGGTGGGAGTTAATTGTCAGGACAAAAAAAAAAAAAAATACAGAAAAAATTAAAGTAATGTACATGGATTTTAAATATGATTTATGGCGAACATTAATTATTATACTGTATTGCTTGATGGTGCCTTCCAACATTAACAGTACCTTAACATGTTAGGTGATTGTTAATCACAGATTTTATGATCATTTGAATCCACGAGACACAAATACTCTCTAAATTTATGAGTAGCAGATTCCGGCAAGCAAATGCAAACCACCATTGTGCCACCAGAATCAGGGAGGAATACACAAACTTGTGGCGTTGGAGTGAGGTCTATTGGACCGGCATAAATGGGCCTTCCCCATCCAAAATCCGCAGATTCATAAATAGAAAATCTGGTCCATTGGGTTAATGTCAATTTGCCACCAAATTCCAGCCTCCTGGGCCTCTCCACCTCGACATAATCTATTGTAGACCTCACGTACTCCTCCGAGATGCCTAACCGGGCCTGACGAACCAGTCGTGTTGTGTCTGAAAGATGACCGTTGACAAGCTCAGACACCGTTCTTGTGGTGCATGCCACGCACAGGGCATTGCCATAAAACCCGTCTTTCAGTGGTGGGCTTTTTAGCTTTTGGCGAGCATTGACTGAGAATGTTAGCCGGAGCTCGTAGTGCCGGGGTGTAACATCAAGTGCTTTAACCCACGATCTCCAAATATGAGCTGCCATAGCATCAAAGTTGGTGCATGCAAAATCATCATGTGGTTGGGCCAAGGTCTTCAGATGGGCTTGAAACTCTCGGCTGATTCGGTAACATTTCTGAACGGGCTTGACCTGCCACAGACTCCTTGTTAGGCTCGAACTATCGTCAATTCTCATGTACTCGGTGTGTGGGTACTTAACCACAGGCGGACTACGAGGCCGGAAAGCTTCTCTATCCCAACATGGCCTAGGGTTTGTTACCAATGTGCCGGCTTTTGCTGTGGCAGCCCATGCGCTGAGGAACTGCATGGCGCCAAGGCCATCACAGATGCAATGGCAAATTCTTAAACCAAGGCTAAAACCACCACAGCTAAAACGAGTCACCTGGGCTATTAGCAATGGTATGTCAATGACTTTGTAGGGCTCTTCGTCTGGGTACCGGAATACGAGTGGTGCCCATGCAGGGTTAGGCACTGTGATGTCTCCTAGGTTGGATAAGGCCATTGTTGACCGGGCCTCGACCATGAGTACACCCTGGTCTGGCCCGAAAAACACCTCTAGCTTCCCATTCTCGGCCTCTCTTAGCCTCCCTGAAAATGGGTAGTACGGAACCAAAACGGTAGCAAGAGCTTCACGCAGTACTCTGGTGATCTGTTTTTGTTCAACACTACTCAAGCTGACTGATTGGTAGAAATATACAGTTGGGGTGAAAACACGTGCTCCGATTATGTCATCTAGATTTGAGAGGTAAAGACTCTCACCATGGGCAACAGGGATTGGGCCAGCAGGCCCAACTGTTGAAATGCGGTCTATGGTTATAGGGATGTCAAGATGAGGGAAGTGGAGCTCTTCAACCCATGAAGCCATGAGAGATTGCTGAGAGCGGCCATACTAGAAGTGGCATTTGTAGAAGATTTGAGTCGAAATCTTTGGAGACAGCAGAAGACATGAAAAGAAGAATGAGTCGAAATATTCGTAGACAGCAGAAATGAAAAGATGTTGGGGGCTAAATAAACGAAGCTTTTGAAGGTCTTTGGTGTAAGGTAGATATGCATGCAAAGATATTGTTGGGGGTGTGTGGAACTGGTGTGATTAGATTTGTCATGCTAGGATTTATTTATTTGTACTCGATCTATTTTGTGTTGCATGATATATATATCTTTGGGCTGTAAAAATATATATATCCAACTGAAACATAATAATAATAATAATAATAATAATACATGATGAATGCATGAAAGGGGTTGTTGGGCTTAACAATCATAACCAATGCTCAACTGACATTTCTTTTATTTTCTGATTCTCCCCAGCTTCAAATCTCTCCACATGGTAGTATGGTACCACACCAAAGGATAAGCAAAAAATAGCAAGAAAACGACTATATATATACACACACAACTAATGCCAATATGACATCACAATGAGGCAAAATATATATTTCTATATATATTATATAGACGAAGAAACATCCATGAGAGGTCCAACAGAGTACATAAACATTTGATTCACCGTTATATATACGTGTTTGCCATCAAATTTACGAACTTTGAGTACGAAATCCAATAAATATTCTTTTTCCATTTTGGCAAATAAATCCAACAAATATTATTACTTTTGTAATGATTGATACAAATTATCTATGCGAAATCTTGAAACGCATTTTTGAGAACCTTCTTTAAATTTTCAACCGTGAAGAAGATTAGTTAACATCTTCAATTGAGTGTCGACTAGGCTTTAATTGATATCTAAAATTGGCTTGACAATCCTTCTAACTTGTTTAATTAAATTATCGGACTGTTAAACATATGAATGACCAGTTGTTATTTTACGTTTGACAAAGGTCCATTAGAATTCATTATGCATCCCCCCATCTTCATCAACAAGCCTTAAACGCTTAGATAGTGTTCCAGTACAAAAGACAATTTGGAAATCCCAAATCCATTTCGATCCTAAAGAGGATCTATAACTCTTTTTTTAAACAAAATAAAATTGAGCAACCCATGAGACTCATATTTTATGGCGGGTCAAATTACAATGCCATATGTGGAGTGTGTCTCCCTATATGTGTGTGCGCGTGTGTGAAAGAGTAGCTGAAGATGGGGTTGGAATGGTCGAAGGTAAAGATAATTGCTAGCAAAGAAAATAAATTTCACACTAAAGTAATAATTAAAATAATGGTAATGAACACGAAACTTAGCACCCAAAAAAAAATTGAAAAGAAAATTTCTTTGGGAAATTGACGACCATATTGCTCAACACTGTAATGAACAAGAAAATTCTTTGGGAAATTGATGATGAAATTGCTGAATCCTACTTTGTTTGGTGGAGAGAACCCATTCAAAGAATTAGCAAGATATCATCATTAACCCCTTGACCTCTTGATGATACGTAATCTACAGAGCGTCTTGTGTTCTTTAGACACTTTTGAAGAGGTGGAAGGCTCCACAATGGTAAAAACAAAATGCAAAGGCTCTTCTCTTTCCTTTATTTTTGAATTTCATTAGATAATTACGCCACAAAAAATAGGAAAATCATGAGGAATACAACCAATACAAAAAAAATCTTGATCATCAGCCATCTGTTGGAGGATATACTGTTGAGGTACCTGACCAATTGCCCCTGTGCCCCTTCTACATTTGCAAGGGTATCATCCATGTTTTCATCAATCCTGTAAGCCACAACAATGGAAAGTGTCCAAGTCTATATATAGTGATGAGTATGAAATAATTCTCTTATGCTCTTTTGAGGCGAAATTAAATATTCAAAGCAATCTTGAGGAGATGACTTGTCTCACAGCATTGAAAGATTGGCAAATCACTAGTGGCTATAAGCTCCAATGATGCCACTCACAAATCCTATCTTGCCTTGGCAATCCTAAGAGGTGTGACTATTATTTCTCTTAAAGAGCAGCACAAGCAAGTCATTTTTGGCAATTGCTCTTTCACTGAAAAGACTGTAGCATTCCTCCTTACCATGTTATGGCATTATTAGTTACTGGATATCACCGTGCCACCAGAGAGCAACCAAACAAACCTTTGGCAGGTAGTTTCTAGGATCACTTCTATCAGATGAAATGCAGGTAGTTGCACTCATTTATTCATTCATGCAAATAGAAAACAAAATGTGCATGCAATGACGAGAAAAGGTCGTGTTTTTGACAACTATGTTCGCACAGATGAAATGTGTATGATGAAACAGCCTTGTGAACAGACCTGATTGCGAGCTCTCCTTGCTGAGAAACCATGGTCGCTAATTGAGTGAAGATGCTGCTCAACTCGTGAATAGTTGACTCCACATTGTGAAGAGCTTCAGCTCTGCTCTGCATATAACTATCTTGTAGTGGAACCAATTGCTGTTCCTGTTGATTTTGCTGCTGCTGCAGCAATGGTTGTGATTCCCCATCTGTCTGCTTCCTGGAAGGGAAAATGAGCAGCATGATTTTAAAAACAATTAACGTGGTTTACCTTTTATTTTAATTTTTTGAACAATTAGATTACAGTTCAATGTTTATAGTTCAACAAGGCTATATTTCTTAATATATCACGAGAAAAAATGAATCTACTTGCAGTCTACTGATTTAATTGGGTGATCTCTTAATTAAACAATTTATTATTCATGATGAGAACTTAGGTACAGTAAAACTTGCTTCAGATCCAGATTGGAGTGGTTCCCACGAAAAACATGGATGTTTGAAAATGGTTCCAACCACACCATAAGCAGCATCTATGGATGATCACAAGGATAACGGACTTCCAATATAAAGAAAATTACATCTGATCATAGCTGCCCAAACACCAGTGACCAGAGAGGGAGATAAAATCTTGAATTCCCAAAACTTAATGAAATATTAAAATTAAGGGCTAAATTCATAAAACCACCCTCTACTATAAAAAATTCTCATAAAACCCCCCTATACTAAAAAATCAACCAAATTGCCCACTCCTGTTAGTTTTCGGTTGAATTAAACGGAGAAACCGCATGTGCATCTCATCTGATATAATTGAGAGGATCAAGTAAGTAGAGGGGTGAACTTACATAGAACTGCAACTTCTTTATTCAAAATACAAACTTAACTAATAGAGAGGATCAAGTAAGTAAGTAGAGGAGTGAACTTACAGAGAACAAATAGAGAGGATCAAGTAGGTAAATAGAGAGGTGAACTTACAGAGAACTGCAACTTCTTTATTCAAAATACAAACTTAATTTACAGAGAAAGAATTACAAAGGAAAGAGAGAGAAGAAGTAAAAGAAAAGCCTACCTTCCACAAGGGTTAGACCTTCCCTATTTATAATAAAAACTTCGGACTTCAAAATAAAAATTTAGAATCCACAAAGAAGACTGATGGGTGGTGTGGGGCCAGATAAATTGCCGTCGTATATCCCACAAATCTTGTTCTGTGGTGTCGGTAGAATAATACCGAATCTTTGGAATTGTTTGAAATAGTATTATGTCGGATACTATTCACTATTTAGTGATCATCTTTTTGTCATTTTCGAAATTTTCGGATCTTGTCTGCATAGAGAATATTGCCACCCATACAAACGACAAAATAATGAGATTAATTTTGTCCTTTTGTTGATCCTTGTTCGACTAGAGTGGTCATAGCATCCTAGTAGTTGGCAAGTGTGGGTGGGTCAGCATCCTATGTTAAATCCTTGGTTAGATCTTGTGCTTCACCAGTTAAGCATTGAAATGGTTTATTATCATCCTGACTTGTAGCTGAAGTCATAGAGATATCATCCTTATCTCTTTAAGTGGAAGGGGAAACTTGAGAGGAGGAGGACATGAATTGATTTTTTATGTGATCAAGACATTTGGCCATCAGCTAAGATTCAGATATATCTGGAAATTGCTGTTGGTATGAACGTTTGATAAGTTCAAATGGATTGAGTGAAGTAGATGTTTCACTGGCAGAAGTAATTTTCAAAATAAGATCAAGGTATTCTTGAGATTTCTTATGTATTTCAGAAATACTTTCCTCAATTGGAAAACTGGACCACCACTCGCAGAAGAAAATTCGTTGGAGAATGGGGACTTTAAAAGTGTCATAAGTACACTGAAAATCCCATTTCCATATCCATGGAATACCAAATTCAGCAAAAATAAAAGGGTAGAAAACCCAATCGGAAGATTATCCTTGCCCCGAATTTTAGGATGGAAAGTCTGCCAAGGGATAAATTCTTGTCTTAGAAGTTTTGGCAATATCCAGATCAGGACCATAAAAGTCTCACCATTGAAAAATCCAATTTGGAAATCCTGTCCTGAACGACTGAGGACAAATTTTGAAAAACCAAGGATGTTTTTTCCTGGGATTCTGATAGAAGAACGCATATGTCCATGCTGAGATATAATCCCAGTAATTATAGGTATGTCCTGTAAGGGATAGTCTACGAGATTTGTTAGAATCTAATCCCCATTCTGTTGGTTTGTGAAACCTTTTAAAAATAGCCTTGCTGAAAGCAATAGGGCTATCTTTTTTATTAGGTTTGTCAAGATTGTGGGTAATTTCCACAGAGCTTGTTTCCATTAAAATAGCTTCATATATATATATATATATCTATGCCGGCCATCTGGAGCAGCAAATTGTTGGATATGGTATCCAGATATCTTCTTTTTAATTCCCATGGATCAGGCATCCATTGTTGATTCTCAGACTCGAAGAAAAGTACATTCTGGATTGCCTTTTTATTAGGTAAAAAGGATAAAGTAGGCTCTTGAAGGGCCTCTTTAGCAGATTTCTACGTGGAGGTACTAGGGTTATTGCCCTGTTGAAAATTCCCTTTGGGAGACTTCCTGAAAAAATCTTGCTAATTTTGTAATGATGGATATTCATCACTAGTAATTGTAGGAATTTTTCCTTAAGATTTACCATGGCCTCTAGTGGTATTACTACGACCACCTCGCCCTCGAGTGGGCTGACTCATGAACCTTGTAAAAATTCACGAGTTAAAAAGTCGGGTAAAGAATTAGAACTGCCTTTAATATACTCAATTGTAAAATCAAAAGCAGAAAAATCAGCTTGCCATCCAGCAAATATTTGTTTGGATGCAAGATTTTTAATATCTTTTTCAAGAATTTGTTTTGCAGCACTACAGTCAATGCGCAACAAAAAAGCTTGATTTAATAAATCATCCTGAAATTTATAAATGCATTTAACTAAAGAAAGAATTTCTTTCTTAATAGTGGAGTAATTAAGTTGTGCATTTTTATAGGTTCCTGAAGTGAATCTGACTAATTCTTCTTTTCATGTATTGGGATTCCTCTGTTTGAGAATTCCTCCATATCCAAGATTGGATGCGTCTGTTTCAACTATTTTGAACCATGATGGATTAGCAAACGAGAGACAAGGTAATTCTTTACCTTTGAGCTTAATTTTCTGAATGGCTTTGGTGTGATCCAAAGTCCAAGGAGAAGGATCCTTCTTTAATCTTGTATAAAGGATTTTAGTATTTTATAATAGTCACTAATATAATTAAGACTACCAAGAAATTTTTGTAATTGAGTTTTCTACTTTATTTCATTAGGAAATTTGGATGCAAACTCTATGCTGCGTTGTATAGGAATAATTTTTCCTTCATGGATAATATGACCCAAGAATTTTACTGCAACTTGGAATAATTGCATTTTAGGAGCAGAAATTACTAAACCACTTCTTTTTATAGCATTTTTGAAAAATTTTAAATGCTTGAAGGTTGTTCTATTAATTTTGAAAATACCAAAATATCATCAATATAAACAATAGCACATTCTGTATAAGGATTACAAATTTCATTGAGAATATTCTGAAACTCTGATGGAGCATTTTTCAATCCAAAAGGCATAACTGTCCATTCAAAATGTCTAAATGGTACGCAAAAAGTTGTCTTGTACGGTTGTACCTATCTTCTAGAATAATTTGGATCTGGTAGTATCCAGATTTAAGATCAAATTTGGAAAACATTACTACTGATTGTAATCTATCAAGAAGATCTTTTTTATTAGAAATTGGATATCGAATCCA
The DNA here is from genome assembly GCA_026545225.1 of Cornus controversa. Lineage (NCBI taxonomy): Eukaryota > Viridiplantae > Streptophyta > Magnoliopsida > Cornales > Cornaceae > Cornus > Cornus controversa. The sequence goes on along the minus strand of CM048851.1, from coordinate 60,726,206 downwards.
ACTCAGGGCTTTATTAAGTGGTCGATAATTGATAACCAACCAAGGAGCAACTCTTTCTTGTTCAGACTTTTTATATTCATAAAAAGCTGTACAACTCCATGGGGATGACTTTTGGTAATTAAGTTCTTTTTCATTAAAGAATCAATTTCCTTCTTGCAAAATTCAAGAGTTTCAGGCTCCATTTGACTAGGTTTGACCTTAGTGGGGATCATTCTGTTAGTAAAACCCTTTTTCATATGGAAGGGAAACAGTGTATTTGTTTCTGTTCCAAAAGGCATTAGGAATGTCACTAAAGACTTCCTCAAGATATTGTTGTTTTATCAGCTCTATTTGCTGTTTGGTAGAGTTCATATAATTGATTTCTTTTTGTAGAAAAATTATTTGATTTTCTTTAAGTATAATATTATCCTTAAGGAGATCGATATCTTTTGTAGCAGGTCGAGTTAGGAATTCAAAGATTATTGATCGACCTTTTAGAATTGTGGTGATTCTGGTTGAATCAATTTTCTCAATAGGAAATATTAAGGCTAAAAATGGTGTCCCTAATATAACCTGTTGTTCCATATATTTTACAAGTAAAAAGGTAGATGGTAGACAAACACCTTGTTTACATACAAATACATTATTAAGTTTATACTTAATATGCATTTTCCACCACTTGCACTGGTGAGGCTTTGAGTTGTTTTCTCAAAATATTATACTATAATGATGATCATTCATCACTGGACTGATCCTAGTGGGTTCAGTATCATATTTGTGATAACAAAGCTCAATAATTTTAAGCTTAAGTCGAGGATCCTTTACCTGAATAATTAGATCTATCAAAGATTGTTGGTTACTGGTCAAAACATTTATGCTAAGACCATTCATCTCAACAATTGCTTTATAAAAATCTTGAGAAGGATGACAGGAGCAAGAATTGTCCTCTCTATCAGAGGAAGAAGATGAGTAAAATTCAAGAAGCTCTTCATCAGAGCTGAAATCTTTGTTATCTGTGTCGGAATCCAGTAATAATAATTTACTTAACTGGAGTTTTAAACAAACCTTCATTAATTTGAAGATTATTTAATTTCTCCTTTGTTTTACACTTATTGGCATAATAGCCAATTTTTCCACATTTAAAACACTTAGCTTCTGATTAGGCTTACAAGTTTTTTAGAAGGAGATCCTTTTTGTCTTCTTTTTATATAAGGTTTGAGATTATCATTCCTTTGATGATGTCTTCTTTTAGGAAATCTTTTCCTATAAGGCTTTTCGGTTTTATGTTTTTTCCTTGATTCAGGATACGATATGAGAGTATTGTAAGCAAATTGATCACAAAATTCTCCCAATTCCTGTTTGCCAGTTAATCTTTGTAATTTAAGTCATTACATCAGCTAAACCTTCTTGGATCAATATATTTATTAATCCACCATAGGTATAGTTACTGTAGGGAATGAAAATTTCATTATTGAGATCTCTTAATTTCTTGCAAACTTGTTTCGCAAAGAAAGTATGAAGACCATCAACAAATTTAGCTTTCCAATGCTCACTATTGGCATCAGTAAGCTGTAAGACTCTGGCTAAGAAGACATCTTTATACCATCTAAAATGGGTCAAGGATGTACATCTTAAATTCTATAATAACTCTCGAATTCTCTCAGTATCGACACCCTCTGGTCCAACAAAATGTTGAATGATAGTGAGGATAAGAGTGTAAACAGAGCCTGCTTGATGAGAGTCCTGTTGAGTTACTTCATCTTTCACAAATTTTGTGGCAGACATAATTTCCTGTTTTTGAATAGAGGTGAGAACATTATCGCACCATCCTTTAAGAATTTCAGTAAAACCACAATCAAAAACTTAGCCACTTGGGGATCAAAATTATTGTTTTGTTTACATACTGTACTATACATCAATTCATGTTCTCCTTCTCTCAAGTTTTCCCTTCCACTTGTAGAGATAAAGATGATATCTCTGACATCATAATAATCCATTTCAATGCTTAGCTGGTGAAGTACAAGATCCAACTGAGGATTTAACACAGGATACTAACCACTGGGATGCTATGACCACTCTAGTCGAACAAGAATCCACAAAAGACAAAATTAATCTCATTATTTTGTCTTTTGTATGGGTGACAATATTCTCTCAGCAAACAAGATCCGAAAATTTTGAAAATGACAAAAAGATGAGCAGTAAAAAGTAAATAGTGAACAGTATCCGACATAACACGATTTCAAACAGTTCCAAAGATTCGGTATTATTCTACCGACACTACAGAACTAAGATTTGTGGGATATACGACGACAATTTATTTGGCCCTACACCACCCATCAGTCTTCTTTGTAGATTCCAAATTTTTATTTTGAAGTCCGAAGTTTTTATTATAAATAGGGAAGGTCTAAACCATGTGGAAGGCAGGCTTTTCTTTTACTTCTTCTCTCTCCCTCCTTTGTAATTCTCTCTCTATAAATTAAGTCTATATTTTGAATAAAGAAGTTGTAGTTCCCTGTAAGTTCACCCCTCTATTTACTTACTTGATCCTCATCTTTCAAGGTTCTATCACCATATACGGCAAAAGTTTAGATGAGAGACCTAATTTATACCATCTGCTTAGCGCCCCCCCCCCCCCCCCCCCCCCCCGGCGAAAGTTAAAGCAAACACACACATACCCACAACATGACTCTAATGGGGCTCGAACGCTCAACCCCGGGGGAGACAGATCATTCCATCCATGCTAGAGGTCCGGTGGTAACTTCAAAGACAATTGTAAATAAATCAACTATTTAAAGGATAAAAACTATCTGCACACAACCAAGGATAAATTTTTTGTATAAGAGTGTTGTTTCAATCCGTTCGACAATGGAAACGCGTTTCAAGAACATTATGAAATTCAATGGAAATAACGAAAAATTTTAGAAACTCATGGAAAAGCTTGCAAACTTCAAACAAACTGAAGATAATTCAATTAATTAATTAAGTGTATATGTTTTATTTATACACATCTATCCAAACAAGAGGACACCAGATTGCAGCTAAGAACTAATACAAATGTGAATATCTCATCAAAAAATTGTCAAACAATTCTTTATGACTGAAAAACAAGTATAAATGATTTTAAAGCTAATTTTTCGGGTAATTCTGAATTATTATAATCAAATACACCACCACTAACGAAACCACACAAATTGCATTACATACATACATGAAATAGACATTTTGACACAAGTTAAAAGCAAAATAACAACCCAACTAAAACAATTAGCAAGATAGGCTGAAACAATTAGCAACTAAGTATTGTGATTAATCACCCCTCCATTTTTTTGGAAAGGACAGATACTGGCTTTTAAGTTATTGTGATTATCAACATGGATGAAAATTCTTGACCAATTTCATATGTTTCTATGGAAACAGTTCCATTTTGGTGGAAACATATGGATTTCAATTTTCCACCAATGATTCATTGTGGTTAACTAAAAAAAGGAAACATTTTTAACCATTTCAATGGGAACCATAAGAAAGAAAGAAAGTACTGGCCAATTTTTAATAAGAAACCTACATGCTCAAGCTGTACCCTGAACCTTTACCTGGGAAATAATTGGGATGAAGACGCAGAACCATTGGCCCACGGGGGAAGAGATGTTGATGCACTAGCAGCTGATTTGGCAGCCAATGGGCGCTGGCGAACAAAAGGATTCGTAGACTCTTTCGAAGAAGTGGAAGAAAACAATTGCTTTCTGTTTTCATGAACCTTTAAGTTCTGCAAATATCCAAAAAAAAAAATTCTATATCTCATCACTCATGCACTATAACATGAACTATTTGTTTGCCAGACATTTCTCATGCAGTGGCAACTGGCAATCTACATACCTCAGTTCGCATAGTGAGAACTTCCTTAAACTCTTTTGTGGCGTTCATTAAACGGTTCTTCAGGTTATCAACAACAGTGGTTGAATGGGAGGTGGTGTCACTTGATGTGTTACTGGATTCATTTTGGGAGTTGCAGAGGAGCTGCAGGTCCACCACAGCTGAGTTAAGTGCAGTGATATCCTGCTTGATGACAGCTGTTAGCTCTTGAATCTCCATTGTTGGATCATCAAAAACTGATGTCCTCTTTGCCACTGCAACATAAAAGCAAAGTATTTACTTTGAATTCTTTTCATAAAAATTAACCATAAACATAATCATGTTTAGATAAGCAATTGTCTGCTATATAAATATGTATATGCATATATAAATACATACCACAAGAAGAAAAGAAAAGAAAGAAAGAAATATCCCTCTGCAGCTGAACATTAAATAAAAATATGCTTTATTAATTGAAATTTGATATTGCCAAGAATCAAAAGGAGTTTCTAAATTTGAGATGGATTTTTCTTCAGTATTGAATGACCTCATTTCTGTTTTTCTTCTAAAATCATGATGATGCCACCACACTGAAAGATCAAATAGATTATCACTCAAGATAACAAAATGAGAGTTGCCATCAAATTGTCAGTTTAAGGTAAGTATTTACAAATTTGGAAATTAGAAGGCATGTAAAAGCCAGCGGGGGTTCTTACCTTATCTTTAAAAATAGAAAAGAAAGTAAAAGGATTCTTGTCGTCTTGGTTATAATAACCAACTCTTATTTAAATCCCGAAATCCAAGAATTGCTTTATTCTTTCCTCTTCTAACCTTTTCTTTTTTCTATCGTGGTAAAAGATGCTTTATGTTCTCCAAAAACTATTCCAATACGTTGAACTGGAAATTAGGAGGGGATGAACAAAACTCTTACAAATTTAGCAAACATGCTCTTCAGGCCCTCGTCAACCAAGAAAAAACCCTTTCATTTACAATGAAACAGGCACCCAAGAAACAGCAGCTTCCTGATTTCTCCTTTATAAACTATTCCTATAGATTGTTAGTGGCTTCATCTTTGTGACTTATAAACATCAGGACCTCAAATTTTGCTGCATAAACATATATAGATTCTTAAACTAACAGACTTTTTGCTATTATGTCCAGGAAGAAAAAGCAAAAGCAATCCTGTATCAATTGACAAAAAAAGGTCACATATTAATAAAAAATTCAACAAGGATTCACACTCGATGTCTTAGAATTGACAAAAACTTCAAACTTATCAAAGATTTCAAATTGACTTCACAAATTGTCTCGTCAATAACACAACATTTGCAATTGCCTCGTCCAGCCAAAAGAATTTAATATAAACTCAAAAGTATCCAAGTTAGAATCAAATCAATGAAACAAAAAAATTCACAGTTGGCAGTTCACCTCGTCACAATTTTACAACAACACTGACATGTACATTATATTCCAACAACATCTAAAATGTGATCAAAGAAATAGTATGAAATTAACATTTATGGCAATTCTTCAAAGATAACTAAATCAACAACTTAGCATTCGAATTACCACTTTTGGCAATTCAATTACTCACATTTCGCGAGCTTTGAGAGCTTTTGCGACGTCTGGTGAATCCCAAACCCAATCTTCGACGCCCTCTTGTTGAACTCGGATTGAATGGACACGGCCGATCGCGACCCCTCGGTCTTCGAACCACTGGCACTACTACTCGGCGCATTCGAACCCGACGAGAATGACTTCTTTAGCTTCTCCGCCACATTCTGAAACTCTTGCGTCCGATCTCTGTAAGACGATTTCGTCGCTTTCACAGACATTTCCACAGTAAAGCTCTTTGTCGCGATCCACTTTCGACCAAACTGAACTCTGTATGATGTGTGCGTATATATATATATATATATATATGAATACAAGGATTTCAGATCTGAAACCCTAAACAAAATGATCGAAATTGAGCTTTCAGTGTCAAATGTTCGGACCAGATCTGGTTCGAGTTCTTTGTGGGTGAGAAGGTAAAACGTTAATGAGATGCATTTAATCGTCGAATTGACGTGTCTTATGCCTGAAATTTTGTGATCATTGTTATGCACATTTTTCTGAAATTATGGAATTAGTGAAAATAAAAAGAATTACGGTGTAATGGGAAAATACTCCGAAACTCAATGTAAAAAAAAAAATAGAAAAAGTTTCATTATATTTATAATAATAATTATTAAAAATTGAAAAGATCTCATTTTAAATTTTCTTCTTAGACCTCAATTTGCATAGACAATACTTTGGCTCAATTACTTAAAAAAAATCAAGAAAATTTATAAGGTTAATATTTGTAATGTAAAAAAACAAACTAAGATTCCGCAATTGCATCATCAATTCTTTCCATGAAGACTAAATAAACTGAATCAAGTGTTTTTCATTTAATTTAATTTTTTTTTTACTAATCTATCTTAATAAAATTCTCTCAATTTCAGGTCTAAAATTATATTCCCTCCCTTTCAAAGTAAGTGAAGGGTCAAATTTTATTTTCCCTGCCCTCTTGACCAAAGTGAAATTTCATATAAGATCAATCCTTCAATTTCATTTTAAAGTACATTGGTCTAAATTTATTTTTTCCTTTTATGACAGGGCCATCTTAATATGACAAGATTCATGAAAGAATTCGTTTGCTGGGCGAGTTGAAAACATACTCTATTTATACCTTCTTGGGAGCTGCATCTTTGGTTCCACCGCCACATTCATCCAACGAGTAAAACAGTCACATTGGTCAGAGTAGTCCACAAATAATATCAAAAGTAATAAATAGGTCAAATAAGGAATATATTTTGTTGGTCAAATAATATCAAAAGTAAGGTCAACTTTAAAATTTGAATTGCATTGAACTCTTTTTAAGTAAGTCTGCTAATTTATTCAGTTGGATATTTCAGCAAATCTTTTTTTTTTTTTTAAATTTAAATCAAAAATCAATTACTTGCCAGTTCCAATTTTTTTTTTCGTTTGCGCTCACAGTAATCATAATAAAAACCAGTAAGAAGCTTGATTTCTAGATTCTCCATATAGTCATCCCAATCTTTTACTACCATTTACCAAAAGTGCCCAAAACATATATATTGGGATGGAAAATTTGAGTTGGTGAAGAAATAATTGGTGTTGAATCTCATGAAAAGAATTGAAACCAAATCTTTAACATAACCTATGGGCTTCATCAAGAAGCAACTAGCATCTTTATAATATCTCTAATATGATGCACTCAAAATTTATTGTTGGGGTCTTCTGTTACCGGAAGAACCCATTATTCAGAAAAGTGAATGGATTTAAATGAAGTAATTTAAGATTGGACAATGTTTGGGTCCTTTTTTGGCAATATCAATTTCATCTTCTCTACTTGTATGAACTAATAAAATTTAAATAGTTGTTCAAAAATAATTAATTTTTTTTATTAAAGATAGATATTACCCATCTTCTTGCGGGTTATATCAGATGAAAGTTTATTTTATTTTTTATTTTTTCTCTTTAACTTTCATTTGTGCATTCTCTTTCCACACTCACCTTCCACAACAGGTCGTCATCTTCCTCCACAACAAAGCTTGCAGCCGCCTTCCTCCCTTGCTCGCTGCCACCTTCCTCCTCCAGTGGTCATCGTCGCCTTCCTCCACTGCTCATCGCTACCTCCATCCCCAAACCCTAAGTTCAATCACAAAGTTGAATTTGAAAATCTTGAGTTTTTGTATTTGCAAGTGCTCTTTGTCTCTCCAGAAGAGATAAAACCCCTTTTTCCCTCTCTCTAAATACTATTTGTGTTTGTATGTCTCTGACTTTTTGTGTAAATATGTACAATATATATAATGTATATGTCCCTGTTATTGTGATATTATATTTAGATTGAAAATTCTGTGTATGCATCTGAAAATTCTGCATAAGAACTCTTAAAGATAACTTTTGAGACAATAAATGAATTCTAATTGGAGATTGCATTTCCTCTTCACTTACCATGAAATTTGTCTGGTTGATTTGTTAATCTTTTTACTTTATTGAGTTCAAAAAAGACATGTAAATATTTTCCACGCAATGTTCTTTTTTTTCTTCCTGTAAAAATAGATCACAAGGTATGTTACTGTGCGCGCTTTTGGATTAAGATGCAAAGAGAGCAATTTGAAACGTGTAAAACTCACAAGTTACAGCTAAAATGCAACAGATGATTTGAAACATGTGAGCGTGGAGAGAGAATGAGCAAATTGAAGTTGAAGAGAAAAAAGAGTGAGAAATTAACGACCATCTGATTTAACCTGCAAGAATATGGATAATGTCCATCTTTAATAAAAAATTAATTTTAAACAATTGTTTAAATTCTATTAGTTCACATAAGCAGTGAGAATGAAGTTGGTACTGCCAAGATAGGACCCCAAGCATTGTCCTTTGAGATTAAATAAAAGATTGCTATGAAGTTGGATTCCAAAGTTAATGGTCATTTTATCAGAGGTTTGAGTGAAATTTTATTGCAATATATGTTCAATCAGATACCTCCCAGCCATTGATTTCAAATAACTTCTTATATCTAGTTTTGTAAATTCCACATATATAATCCACTCAAAACAATACATGTTATAATGTTAATCTAACTTCAAACTATACTTCTTAAATAATTGAATCTAAATCCATTCATTTGAAATCCTTTAATCCAAATGGAACCTCGGTTAGTCAGTTATTTGATAAAATTGCCGATATCAAATAATATGATTCAAAGATCCATTCTGCTTATTCAAAAAATTTCATCATCCAAAGCATTAGAAATATAGCCAATAATTAAGATTTTACTAGTTATGATGTAAAACTTATGGGTACATCCATCTATTAGGTCATTGTAACAATGACTGCACCTCCTTCGGGAGGTCAGGAATAACAGATTGCTGTTAAACCTATAACTCACAGCCTTGTCACACAACAATCCTTTAGATTTTCTATGGCAAAAAGCAAATGGGCAGCATAGAAACCCTGGAACCACTTAAAACAATTCTATCACTGAAAATGAGAAAGAGCAATATAAACTGGCCAACAGGAAGTCAGTTATGGAAGAAAATGTTCTACACAATGTTGAGTAGATTACTGCAGTTAGATCTCCTTAAAATTTTGGAGATTATATTTGTAATAACAAACTGTTCATACAATACCAGCTTTTATGTTTTGAGATGGTAATACTTGTCAAGGAGCTTCTCAGTATACTCTCCAAAAGTTAGAGATCCATTTGAGGGGATTAACTAAAAAAACAACAAAAGAAACAAATTTCAATGGATAACCATGATATTCATAACTATACCTGTAATGTACTAGGAGAAATTTAAAACTGAACTTGAAACTTGCTATGCTTTTATGTAACCACTACAATATGAAGAAATGTGTAACATATCCAAGAAGCTGAGGCAAAACAATTTAACCAGTTATCTTACAGGCTACCCATCCCAGTACTCATCTTACCCAAGCATGCATGACTGCAAAATTCTAATGGGTGCAGGGGAGAGGTACCTAATTTGATAACCCGCAGACTGTATCTCCACCTCATCTTACATTTTAATCACTTACCCCCCAGGGATAAAAAGAAAAAAAAAAAGGTTCCCTTAAAGGCCAACATATAACTCATTGTCACATAAAACTAAATTTGGTAACTCTCCAAGTTCTTTTAAATTGTGAGATGGCTGATACCAGTTTAAATCTTCATATGATCAAAGCGCTTAAAGTTCCACATGAATTATAGTGTACTAGGATTCACAATACATACCTCCTGATGAATATGAATAACCTTGGGAAAATTAAGATTTTCGTCCCTGAAAAATAAATAATAAAAAGGAAAATGAAACCAGCACCAGACAGTTCACCTTAATCAAGATTAATTTTACAATTCCTAAGACTTAAAAGAAGCAAATTTCATCAAGGCAAACTTAAAGGATTCAATCAGAAGAGGAATCTAGAAAATTCATAGCATTTCAGCTGTCTTGCAAGTTAATTATCCGTAATATGTCGAAGAGAAATTTATTCTATTTGCGAAGATTCAAAGAAAAGCAGATGGTAAATAAGCAAAAAAATTTCTACTCCATCAAGCAAATTGGTCAAGAGGTGTTGAGAAGAAAAACATAAAAAGGAAATACTGTGTGATCCCACCATTTTAAGCAAACCAGTAATCAGAAATTAAGATGACAACAAAGATCCAATAACACCAGTAGGAAACTTGAACAAGATACCTCAGAAACATGACAAAACGGAACCATAAATCTGGAATTTTTGTGGAAAATGACATTCCCTTCCTTCCGACTTTATTTTTTTCGGAGTTGAACAAAGCCAAAAACAACATGTGAGTGAACATTTTAAGAGTTAAGGAGATTTAGATGACTGTAAAACTATATTAAGATTCTGTAGACGAAGAAACATGTTTCATTATCAACTAAATAATTCAACTCATTCAAACTACTAATAAAGTGTGAGAAGCTTATTATCCTCTATTGGAAATTATGTTTATTGTTAATATTACAAATGCTCATCTATGAGAAATTATGTTTATTGTTAATATTACAAATGCCTTTGGGAAACAATGAACTAAATAACCCAATGGCCATAAGTATTTGTATATAACAATACTACATTCTTACTATTATACTATCATTTAATAGATAAATTTATTCACCATGCCCTTTTTTCCATTTTAGATTTTATAAGCCTCGAAATTCCTAGTTCTTCACTCATTACTTTGCGAGATCGTCTCTGCGTACTTCTTCTACTATTCTGCAATGCTTACTAGTACATTTCTCTATTAAGCCATAGTTGCTCCTAGATAGCCACGTTTCCTGTCTATGGGGTCAAGCTTCCATTTCATTTGCCCACATTCTGCACTTGCTCTGTTAACTATAAAGTGATTTCAAAAATTAAATGACTGATTGAATGTCATGCCTCATAATCATAGCTGATAGACATGTTAATATTTTAATGTTAATGATCCAATACCTTCTTAAATAGATAGGTTGTTGATTGACTTTCTCTTACAATCCGATGCTTCCACTAAAGTATTACCTATGCATTAGCACATGCCCTTCTAGTTCACAAAATCTTTAGAGTAGTTAACAGAAAAGCAATGGATCGTAGAAATAGAAATTCGTGAAGTATGCTAAAATTATTAGGAATGACTTCACTTGCACTCATTTGTTTCTATAAAATGGGAGAACAAAAGGTCAATTTTGAAGATATCCTGTTATTACTACTAAACGGATGCATGATGTGTCTGTTTTCTTTAGCATTATAATGATTTAAATAATATGAGACATTGTGCTCTAATAGGCAACAAATTACCAGACAAAATTCCACAAGTATTAGATCTGCTATGTTTTTATACAATTTGAGAAATGGAAGGAGGAATTTTAATGTTTTATGGCCAGCATAATAAAACAGCATGCCCAGCGTACCAGTTGTGTCTGTGTGTGACTGAGATCAATATAAGAGATGGACTCTTTTTGAACCAGTTGGTGGATCTACACCCTCATTGTGCACCTGATGATTTGTTCAATGTTTTCGTCTTTTTATTTCATTAGCGGCTCAAAAGTAAGATTCTCATCAGGGAATCCACAGCCGATGCTAGATACAGGTATTCAATCTGAGAAAAACATAGAACAGGAAAACCAATTACATATAAAGACCTTTAGTAAGCATTACCAGTCAGGCTGCATGAATAGCGCAAATGTTGAACGTTCAATGCCAGAAGCTTTCTCCCCTTTAGGTGCCTAGCAGGTAATTAACGTATCAGAATAAAATTCATTGATAACATAGTCATAAAGTGTGTATAAAGAATAAAACAAAGGAACTTATATATTGGAGTAACTTGGGCATCTTTAATGAGAAGGAGCGTGGTCTTGCGTTCTCTAACTTTGATCAAAACAATGACCTATGGATTCAGCTCTACTCTGATTTTCCAATTGCCATCCAGTTGCCATATTGTATGCGGCAAGTGTCCACCGAGAAGGAAAAATGGTATAAGTCACCAGACATCTATATGCTACTTCACCTTGATGTGGCACAATGTTATTGCTTACCAGATCAAAACTAGATAAGAGCTGTGCCCCAAACACAAATATGTGTGTGCACTAGCTTGAAGCATTGGGATATTTGTTGTCGAAGTAACATCAAGCAAATGAAGTAGATTCCACTTAATATTGTTATTCCAAAAGTTTTCATTAAATTTCAATCACAGAAACATGAATAGAGTGCAGAAGAACAAACACATGCCATTAGGAGGTTTAAAAGTATGGACATATATATATGTAGATATGTGTCAACTAAATAGATGAAAAAGGGGATATTAGTAGTTGTAACATGTAAGAAGCTCATGCTGTTAATTGTGAGAACAGTACAAGTCTATGTATATTGGCAGGACCAACGCTCTATGATAGCTTTTTAGTGCACTACCAGAGTATGTCCCATCTATGTAGAGTGCTATAAGAGAAGACTGGAGAAAGCCTAACCTTTGGCATCATTTGACACACAGTGGTTGCTCTCAGACCTAAGATTTCTCTGTTCGAATTTCAACATTGCACAGGCAATGACCCCTTAGAGAAGAGGTTTACTTAATAATATTATATGTCCAGAACAGCGCTACTGATGGAATAACTTTTTTTGAACAAGGACACCTTGCCTTCAAAAAACTCAGAAGAAGGCTCAAGCATATTACAATTTTTCAATGTCAAAACCGTAAGCCCACAAATTGCAAACAAGACTCAGGTGTGATTATGTTTGTTTGAAGTTCTCATTCTCATTTGAGTGTCATTGTGTGTGTGAGTGTGGAGGAAAGAAAGATAGAGAGGGAGGGGAGATGGGGAGCCTCTGAAGGGGTGACTAAAAATCCAGGATGTCCCCATTTCAGATTTTTTTTATTTTCTTTTTCTTCTAATTAGCAGTCGATGATTGGAGGTGAGTAATTGGATCCCTTTCCAACACATTGTGGGTAATTGGAATGGACAAAATTTTGACAAAGACATCCAAATTCGGAAATCTTAGATATATGCCCCAAACCCCAAATGTAAAGAAGTGTGAACAGAATTAGCATAGTCAACATGTTATTGTGTCTATGTAAGAACAAACTAGTTAGCAAGGATAAGGAGACGATGACAACTGTAGTGGGGGAGTAGTGAGAACACATGTAGGCCTATCACTGGTAAAGAAAAATGGTCCGTTAAAAAACATATCTGCAAAACAAAATATATGTAATTGACCCATAGGCTATCTCTTTTTTGGTAGGGAGAGGGAAAATAGTAAAATATCATTAAAAGGCACCAAAACAAGGTGCAGCCCATATAAACAGGACTACACAAGAGAGAAAATAGAACAATGCTTTCCAAACCAAGTAATATAACTAAAATATACAAAATATATTAATTATTAAGTAGAAATAATGTAAAGAAACATGTTTTAGTTAAATGCTACTACGCCAGATGTATTATAACCTCCTCAATCATCATAGGGGAGAAATGAGATACTGAACCTTATTTATAAACTGAACAATAAGTAGGAAAGCAGTCAAAACTTTCTAACTATATTTCTTTTCTGACATTTAAAAGTTTGTCAAGTTTCTTCAACCTCAAAACTTTCTGTTGTATTATTGATAAGAGTACATGTATGCAGCAAAGACCATATAATATAGAAGGCACCAGCAACCAAGCTTTCACTTCACAGTAAAATGAGTATCAAATAGAAAGAAAGGTCATTACCAAGTGTTGGTCCTGCCAACGAGGGGTGCTGGGAGGGTTAGACTTAGACTGGATATAGACCTAACATTTGACGTTATTTTGTCACAAAATGGTTGCTCTTAGATGTAGATAGAATGGACCCCATGAAACCTTTAAAATATTAATGGTATCCTCATGCTAAAGATTTTGACAATAAACTAAGGATTATCTAGCTCAAAAACGATAAGAAAAAGAAGGGTGGGGTGTGGGGGGGAGAAAGAAAATAAAGAAATTGAACCAATATACAAGCTTTCAAGTTAAAAGGCAAACGAGAGCAGAACACCTGGAATTAAAGAGGAGCACACAATTACAACATTGTAAGAGTCAATATAATAATAATAATAAGGAAAAGAAAAACACTAGTGGAACACACGGCACGTTATGCCCCAAAGTTCGGCCAAAAAATCCTATGATTAAATAAAGAGATGAAGTGGTATAAAGTACCCGAACACAATGTGGTGTTGCACAAAGATGACCTCTTGATAGTATCTCAGTGGTTTCACCAATTTGGTATGCTATTTCATCTTCTCCAAATACCACCTAATACATTGAGAAGAGCCGAGTTGATATAGAAAAACTACATAAAACATCAAAAATCATAAGAATGAAAAAGAAAATGACCCAACAATAAGGCAATTACCAAACCAACTATTATAGAGATCCGTCATTCAAATTATTATTAACAAGATCTCCAATCATATTTTACCAAGTCAAGATTTATTACCACAGAAGTTCTTAAACCTTTGCCTGGCATCCCACTCTGCATTTTAATTTTGTGATTTTTCTGAATGTCACTTTTTAAACAATTAGGCTTACCAGAACTGGGACATAGATAATGTAATCCAGAAATAACTTACAAATCAAATTTGCTAGCATGCCACATTTGATCAAGACCCTAACCACATGGGATTTAAATCAGAATGAACTGCAAATCAAATGATCAAAATTTGCCACATCCCAGATATGTTACAGCAACCATTTTGCATTCTTTATGGATGAAAGTGAATTTTAAACACAATTGGCTTACGTCAAGGGTTTGGAACGAATTGTATATTTCTCCATCAGTTATGGATGAACCAGAAGACATACTTACAATCTACAAAGAGGTCTACAACACTTTAGATCTCATAAATGCAAGTATGAGAAATATTTACAAGTATTTTAATGAGTTAAACATTAAAAAAAGGAAGCAAAAAAGCTCAGGAACCCTTTTTACAGTGATAATAAATTTATTTTCCTCCACATCCTAACATAATCATACTTCCAGAATTAAATGAATCGTGTCACCTTTGTAGTTTGCCTTATTTACTGGTTTTATGGTTAGTCCAAGGTCTCATGATTCTTTATAAGGTTGTAAAAAAATTCTTTTTGCTAACTTGCTTTCTTTTGGTACTCCTTAAAATGCTTTTATGGAAGCTTGCACAACCTCACCAAGAAGATCAATAGAGGAACTACATAAGATTGGTGAATAAAAAAGGGCCAATAAAATATGATTCAAACTTGGACATATTATACTTCATAGTATTGTTTGACACAAGATCTTGTTTTTGCCACTCCTAGAATTTTCTTCTTATTTTGAATTCTAGATACCTAGAATGCTGTCCTGAAAATACACTAAAATCACCAAAAACAACCTTAAATTAATATAAGGTTAGCCTTTTTTGTTTTTGCCTGGTCCATTTATATCATTTCATGATTTATTTTTTCCCATTTGCATGCTAATTACTTTAATTAATTTTTAAGCTTCACCATCGAGTTTAAAAATTTAAACAAAACCCCCAGTTTCTAGCATATGATAGTGAATTCTTGTCCAAATCAATTTAATAGAAAACCTATAAAAAAATCCTTCTATTTCAAATCTTTCACTTCTGAGAATATGTAGCTCTGAGAGCATAATGGCAGTTCGTCCTACCTTAAAGAAACAATAGAACTCAGGGCTGATTTTTATTGGTGGACCGATTTTATTCCTAAAAGAATTACTTTCTTTTACATTGTGTTTAAACTCACATTTTTGACATAGTTAGTCCCAAGGCCAAAAGAAGAAGAGTGCTGCAAGAGGAAGATGGCCACTAATAAAATATATAGTCATACCTTGTGAAAAAATTTCTTGAAAATTTCCAGGTCAGGTTTAAGTAACTTAATGATAATTGTAAAATGATATTTATTCTAGTAAGTGATACCGTAATATAATTAAGAACAACAAAAATAACTTCAATTTATTCCATTTTTTATGTAGGATCAACTTGGCATGATACACAGTAATGAATTGATGAAAAAACAGTGTATGTCAGCTATAGCACACATTCATGAAATATGCAAAAACCACGTTTAAAAACACTTCACTAATAGATCATTATTTATTTTTCATAAATTTAATTTATATAACATTATAATTTCTTTATGTCTATAACACCATATCCCAAGCCATGCCTCATCATTTCTAAATTTTACAATTTTTTTTTCCTTTAACTGAAGGAATTGCTTCACAAATTAACTTCCTCAAACTTGTTTCAACACGTATCTTTCTAGTGTTTCAAGTTCTCCAACGGCAAATTTGTTTCTTTTTAACATTTACTGAATTTCCATTCTATCTATTTGTCCCTGTTTGAAGCCGAATAGATCCCAGAAATTTTCAATCTTCATATAGGATATTGAACAAAAGAACACCAGCACTTCTTGAATTAAAATTATTCGCAGAGAAGAAAACTTTGAAAACAGAAACTATGAACATTTCTTATCATTCAGATATATAAATTTGCCAACAAACCTATTGCATATCATAATTGCAAGCATAAGAAATTATACTTTGACTATTTCGTCAGTTCGTGTTTTAATATAAAGGCCGGCAGCACTATCAGGGCAAGGTAGTTCCACAGCATCTCTCGTAAACATGCCACAGGTAAGACCTACATATTGAATTCAAGCAGAAATTAGACACTTAATGAGGGATGTTCAAAAATAAAAGTTTGGAGATCTGAAAAGATAAAAAGAAATATTTATCAAAATACAGGCTATCCGGTAAATAAATGAGTCTGCAGATGGAAGAGAACATGAAAACTTATATTTAATATACTAATATTTGTTTGACAGGGAGAGAAAAAAAGCTTACAACCATAGTAATGCACGTTTTCCAAACTGCTATGTAAAATACTTAATAGAAACTCAGCTGCCATCATGTTCATGGACTGTATACTATTATAATTCAATATTTGGGGTCTTATGCAAGTCTTTGGTGTGTTTGATAGTGGTTATATAAGTTTCTTCTTTTTGTTTTCCCTTTTCCTAATTGTCTCCCTCAACACAGTATAAAACTATAAATATGATAAGATATCTGAATTTCTAAAAGTATAAGAAATCAAAATAAATTACTAAAAGAAAACTATCATGAGACTGACTATAACTCAGTGAATTTGAAAAGCTATTTATGGATAATACCAATTTGGGAGAAGTTCAATTGAAGTTATCTAATTCTGTTTATATTTGAATTGAAAGTTTTTGCACCAATCCCCATCATAATTTACAGGTTCATGTTTCAAATTGCTAAAATTTTAAACACTGGCACGGGTATACACCAGGCTTGTAGTCTTGAAGCTGCTTTTGTCCACAAGGACAACGCTCGGGATGACAAGTAATTTTTTTTAGGTTAGGTGAATGACTAAGTTTGCACCCCCTAAGTATTTTACATGCCTTGATTTATGGCTCATGGGACTGTCAAAATGTTGTAAAATTTACGTAGTAGCTCAACATATCACTTTACTAAGATTCAGATAGAAAAACTAATATAGGTTGTGTTCTTAAATTGCGAACCTGTGAGGGAACCATGATCAGTGTGCCATCCACACCAAGATGACATCGTATCACCATCTTGGGTACAAATGCTGCAAGAAAATCATTTTCCAGTTATTCACTGGTCATTCTACAGGTCTTCAAACCAATTATCCCACCAATCAAGATTGCAGCAATATTCTACACTAAATCAAGCAAAACATTTTTTAAACCTGCATATAGAAAAAAACTCATCTAGTAGAGTACATAAATGTTGGTCCAAGATAAAAGGGTATGAGGATTGGTGGATAACATGAGGGTAAAACTAAAAACAATAATTCAAATCAACAACGTGTAATGATAAACTTCTGCTCTGTTTGGTTGGAGGGATGGAAAAATGAACAGAAGGGAGAGGGGGAGGGATGGATGAGGCATCCGGCATCCCTAGGGAAGGGAAGTTGTCTCCCTCATTTTTTGTTTGGTTGAATGGAAGGGATAGTGGAAATGATGGATGGGGTGACACCTTTTTTTTGTTTGATTGGAAGGAAGGGAAGGAGAGTTTTATATATTTTTACCAATATACCCTCATTATATAAAATTATAAAAAAACACGTGTTTTTTTGGAAAGGTTAAAATTGGTATTATATATATTTAGGTGGTTATTCCCTCTTTCCCTCCTCTCTTCCGCCCAATTTTGGACTGATAAAAAAACTTAAAGCAAGGAGAGATGCTTCATCCCTCCTTCCTCCCTCCCTCTCTTCCCTTCCTTCCAACCAAACATGAGAAGGCTCATCCATCCCTCCTCTCTTCCATCCTTCCTCAATCCATCCCTCCAACCAAACATAGCATTCCTAATGAGGAGGCTGCACTTGAAAAAGTGAAGTTATAAAGATGTAGATACTATATATAAAGACCAATCAGCCATTAGTGTTGTCAAATTTGTTAAAGTGTCAGGAGGCGGGTATTAACAGGTCAATCACTAGAATCCTTGATGTTATATGCCTAAGGATTAAGTAAATGAGAAATATTATACACCAAGCAAAACTTCAATATGATGACTGAAGCAAGAATTGAGTCACCAAAAAAAGTAAATTTTTTAACTTTAAAGTTGTGATTGGAAAAATCACCTCTGCTTGGCAGGAAAATAATAAAGCAAACGGCCTTTATGACACCGAGAGCGAAGAAGTATCTGTTCAAGGCCTTCATCCTCAGATATATTCATTGCTTTGGATACTGCACGAGTCCATATCAAAACCAAATTGGTCAGATCAAATTCACAACTGCAGAAAAAAAAATTAAACAAAAAGAAAATGAAAAGGAAAGTATAAATGTGTTACTCAGTAGAAAATTTAACTGAAATAAGGAAATAAAGGCATCAAGGAGGCTAAAGTAGACAATTTGACGGGTTTGGGGTTGAGAGATCTTAAATCACGGTACCAGCAGTTGTAAAAGTAATAGTCATGGTGGCGCAAGGTGTATCATAGGTAACATAAAGTATTTAAATACCTGATCTGTGAATTTTTTATTGACACAACTCTCACAAAATATAGCATATGCTTGTTTTAACCCCATAACTATAAACTTCAGTTCTTAATATTTTTTAGGAAATTCTGTTGAATTTAAATATGATTTTATATGGATAATGAATTTATAATGATTTTTAAGTCACTGTCAGCAAGAGATGCTTACTAACTTTTACATTTCAAAGCTTTCATTACTTTTATGAGCATAAATGCACTTACAATAAAAAACTATCAAAGTTAAAGTATGTCTAAATAACATCATTTCTCAATGTAGTGTATATACGGAAAGATAAGGAGTAAAACCATACAGATTTACATCAGGAAAGTTGGAAATAAATTTACCAACCCATCTTTGTAATCGAACTTCAACTAAAAGATCTACATTAGAGTTGATAAATCTAACCTAAATGAATCCAAAAAGAAGTGAACAAAATTCTAAACACCCCAACCCCAAAAGTGATAATTTAAGAAAATGAAAAAAAAAAAAGGAAAAAGGATTGAAATGGGCTTAAAAATTCATGTTAGTTACAATTTATTAAAACTCCGAATAAACTGCTATGGATCCTTTAAAGGGCTGTTACGGCACTGTAATTAGGAGTGTAATTTTAATTGGAGTACCTGTGGCTCGGCCCTAGTTGGCCTGGTTCAATTCCCTACGTTCATGCCTGAGCCTTCTCCTTTGAGGTCCATCCCTACATGGGTCACATATCAGGCCACTGAACCAAATTTTCAGCAGTCCCAATTAAGGCCTGATTCAGAAAAAAGGAAAAAAGAAATAGGAGCACTCTCATAACTAATATCCATTTTTTTGACAATAAAAAAAACCCATTTCCCTGTTAATTTAGCTAAACTTCAACACTGCTGTTCATTCTATGAGAAGAACTAAAAGAGGGAAGAAAAGAAAAAACAATGATCATACTTGTATTACAATTAGAGAGCATGACAAGAGTTAGCTTTATGAAAGAGATAGAAACTCTTCTTTGAAGAATCTATGCATTAAAAAGGCTTCCAAATCTGAAAAATCCTCCATCAATATGACCTAATGATTGGAGATTAGAATGGATTGCTCATGTGACTTTTTTTTTTTCTTTCTTAATTTCCTTTTGAGAGTTGAACATCATATTTTGAATAAAACAATTGGAAAGAAAATTGGTTTTCTTTTCCCTTGGAATGCAGATAGTGAACTTCTCAGACAACATGTGTGAAAATTGAGGCCTAGAGAAAGAACAGAGTTCATTTTATCTGACCAAAAGAAACACAGTTCATTTTCACAATGACATCATGGAAAATTGAAAACCTCATATATGAAGAATGTACCATATCGATCGCAGTGATATGCCACCATCGATCCAACATCCAAAATCAGCTTCCCAAGGGCTTTAAAAGCTACAAAACAAGAACAAACATTCAGTAACCATATAACCCATGAAACAAGGAAATCATAAAGTACCATAAACGATTGAAGAGAGATTGTGCAAAAGGACAAGTAGATGCCATTAATCACTGAGGATACGAGGGGAATGTCTTCTACTGCCAACAAACATCAAATGATTTTTGCACAAGGTTGTAAACAAGCAGAGCTGAGCTCCGTGCTTATTAATATGTTCAAGCTCGACTCGGCTGTCCAAAAAGAGTGCTCAAGCAGGCTTGAACTCGTGTAAAACATATTCTTTTTATGTCTGAATTTGGCCTGGTATTGGAAACAAGTTACTTGGCCTGACTTAGTTAAATTAGTTCTCCAAGTACAAAATTCTCATGTGCAGCAATAATTTATTAACAATTTATATGAAACAAGAAAAAAATTAAAATCTATAACGTAGAATGGCCAGAAAGTATGTTGAATCATTTCGGCTACATTTTCTTCTCGAAGATATATAGCATTTAATCAAATACTGGTGCTGTGAAGAGCGTTGAAAATTGCAATTTAATCGAATGACTACCATTTTCAAGTGCTGTACTTGCAGCACGACGACAGCTTGCAAGCCTAACGCTTTGAGTAAGCCATTGATCACGCTCTTTTGACGAGCTTAAAACAAGTCAAATACTTACCCCCCCACCCAAAAAAATAAATAATAAATAATAATAGCAACAACAACAATAAACAAATAAAAAAATGTCGAGCTTGGGTAGTCTAGCTTGTTTTACACCCCTTTTTGCATCGTGATGGGCATGATGAGAAGAAATATCTTAAGAATGGTAAAACAGCTTGCAAGACTGCAGTTCAGAAGGCTGGGCATCAATACCAAATATATGGATCCCAAAGGTAACTCAGAACTAATGCCAGCTAAAACTTTGGAAAGGAAACCACTATACATGCAAAAAAATCGATAGAACAGATTTTAGCCATAAAACGAATGATTGACATGTGAACATACCCAATTCAAGTTCTGGCAAAGCACTGCGAGGCCATATATTTGGTCCACAATATGAGGGGTATCTACAAAACAAAGCATGAAAGAAAAAAAATAGGTAATACACATAATCATGTTTGTATGTACAGACTCTAGAAATGTAAGTCAAATTAAGAGCTTTAAAAATGTTCAAGGAATAAACACCCATGCGCATTCCAGACAAATTTAATATATTCTTAAAAACAATATCTTGTATAGTCTATTCATGGAATTTACTTTAGAAGTGGTTTCTCGTAGCTGATAATATATGAAGATAATTCAGAGTGCAGTAGTTCTTAACATTAATTAGTCATCTTGGGTCTTAGGCTGGTTAACTTTGAAGTCTCATAAAATTTTCCTCCACAGAGCATGGATTCTTTTTGTTTTTTTTCCCCTCAGAAGATGAAAAATATATCAATAAAAGCACCAGAGTCCACAGAGCATGGATAGCCACATATGATGTTCATAAGTTCCATAGACAATGGATAAAACCTAAGTAAACAGTTGTGGAAGATGTCGTTAGCCAATTTTTACCGTTGAATGAGGGATGCCTCAGTTGTAGGTATATCTAGTATCGGATTTGCATAGAAGGATCCTTTCAACATATCTACACATAGAAATCAAGACTTCAACAGGTAGAAAAAAAATGACAAATTAAAACATGAAGTAAGCCTCATGCATGTATGCCCACACATCCATATGCTTACGTGTGCTTGTGTCTGCATGTATATGAACATCATTCAATCAACATCGACATTTTAGCACTATAAATAGTAAACTATATTAAAATGATCGTAGAACAATCTGTTTATTAAGTTTTCGCCTTAGTTTTTATGTTTCAAAATTCTCCCCTCTAAACTTCGTTTCCCAGTAGCAACCTACTCAATCACTTGCTCAAAAAACCCTACACCTACAATCCTGACACAACAATATAAGCTTCTTGCACTGCTCATTTGTTCTGTGCAGGATTGAGGTCTCAAAGTAAGATCCTGAAAGCAGCTTGATCACACCTGGAATCAAATATGAATAAGAAAAAGTTAAATCCTTCTCAGTAATTTTCCCGTGTGAAGCAACAGAGGTTAAATAAAGTTGGGAGCTGCAATGTTGGTATTATCATCTCAACCATTAGTCCACCTCAGAGAATTACTGTAACCCATGGAATATTAATAAGTTGTAAACTGGAATCTGTGAGAACATATTGGCTTTAAGGAGGTCTACTACCAAGTTAAGTACTTCCTACGCAACGAATGAAGTTTACATAAAAGAGAAAGAAACCAAGATCTCAATTGATTTGATTAAGTTAGGAAAAGCATATGATAGAAGTGCTGTTATTAATTTAGTAGACATGAGTGCAAGGAAAGAGATGAACATTATAGGAGCATTGGTTTAGAAGTGAGAGATGTATTTCAAGTACAACAAGATCCTTCAAGAATTAATTTTAGGCCCACAAGTTCTTACCTAGTCATGAACAATTTAATCATTCGTATTCAATAAGGCGTAGAGAGGTTCTCAGTGTTCAGGATCAGATTTGGGTAATTACTGTCGAACTAAATTACGACTGATTCACTAACTAATAGAACGCTGAACAAAGTCCAAAAGAAAAATTCATAAGATAACCAATTTCAAGACAATAGGACACAAACATGAGGTACATGAGTGTAAGCACTAATGAAGATAAGATTTGAAATGAATGCATTAGTTAGATGGAAAGAGGTGTCAAAAGGGGTAAGGGGAACCTAAGAGCACATGAAGAGAAATAAAAAGTGGTTCAAATTTTATTGTCTAACTGAACAGATGGCTACTGGGGGAGCAACACATGTCATCATCTTTGCCTTTTATCCCGTACAAACGGGGTCGGCCACATGGATTCTCTTTTTCCACTCTTTTCTATCATAGGTCATATCTTCTACTAGATTTAATTTTTTGCAATCATTTATTATCATTTCAATCCATGTTAGTTTTGGGTGACCTCTTTGTCTCTTACCTTCTATGCAAATCAATCTTCCTCTTCACACGGGAGTATCTATAGGTCGGCGTTGAATGTGTCCATACCACCTTTGAGTCTTTGTTCTTGAACTTTTATTACTATAATATCATTTCTTATATCACTATTAAATTTACACTCCATGTATTCCGTTTTAGTTCTACTAATTTTTAAACCTTTTGATTCCAGAGTCGTTCTCCAAGCTTCTAATTTAATTGCTAAGGCTTCTTTAGAGCTATCCAATAGTACTATGTCATCCACAAATAACATACACCATGGAAGGTCTCCTTGCAAGTCTTTCGTTATTTCATCCATGATTATCGTGATTAAAAATGGACTTAGCGCCAAACCTTGGTGTAATCCTACTCTAATGGGAAAGTCAATCGTCTCTCCACATATAGTAGGAACTCTAGTTTTAGAATCTTTATACATATCTTTAATAAGTTCTATAAGTCTTAAAGGAATATGTTTTCTTCGTAAGGCCCACCAAATCATGTCTCTTGGGACTCTATCATATGCCTTGTCTAAGTCTATAAAAACCATGTGTAGATCTTTTAATAGTAAATAAAAAAATTCATGAATAAAGCATTGTTGAATAACTGATTAACTGATTGAGTTCGAGGTGGATATGCCATATTCACTTTGGGCTTGCTTGATTTCACGTTCACAAGCATTGATGTGAGAATTTATCATTCTATCAATCTTCTTCAGTACTGTTCCTGTTGCAGAGTAGAAGTGCATATACATATAGATTTAATGATTTATGAAGTTTTCGATCACTCTTGGTTTTTCAAAATTCATGATTCTTCCTACTAGAATTGCTCTAGTTATCTAGAAAAAAAAGTCATGTTTCTTCCAACCCAAAATGAAAATTGCATATTGCCTTTCAAGTGCAAAGAAAAGTGTCTTGCAAAACAAAACACTAATCATCTTGTGTTTCACAAATTTTAAATGCCAATAGGACAATGCCTTCAAAAATTTCCAGTATACCACTGGACCGTCTAATCTACAATAGAAAAGCAGTTGATACATCAAAAATTTACATAAGAGGATGGCAATAACGTCATGTTGAACTGAAAATTGTTTATAGAGTCCTAATGGTTGACTAAGGATAAGCAGTACCTGGTTTTCCAGATTCAAGCTTTTCTTTTCCATGACTCCATCCAAAGTTGTACCTACAAATTATCCCAAAAATTATGATAAATTTGCAATAGTTCATAGCGAATAAGAGCATATACATCATTCCAAGGATCTGAAAATTTGATAACAAAAGATGCAAGGAGATCTAGTATAATTGTGCAAAGATAGGAGTCATTGTTGACAAAAGTACCTTGAAATTAACCAAATTTAAGCAAATGGAGCAAAATGTTTACTTCTAATGGATCAGTGAGCGTCAATTAATAATTTGAGAATAAGAACAGGGATGCAATTTGAATTACCTGCTATGTGGATCTTCTAGTTCTTTCTTCACCTCTTCAGGCAGGCTGGCCAATCTGATTAAAGAGAGAGATCATATCTATTAGCAATATGATAAGAGATACTTTCAAGCAGTCTTAAAATTTGTAGATCTATTTGCAGTCAAACTAAATATGGAAAACTCGTTTAAAAGCTAATACCTAGGAGAAAGATGCAGGAGATTCTGACGCAATGAAGAATACCCCGGGACCTATAATAAAATAGAGTTAAACTCAAAAATGAATGTGCAATTGCGAGATATATACAAAGCAATTAGATCTAGATAAATGATATAACTAATTCTAAGCACTTCCTAAGTGCATAGTAGAAGTTAAATATAAAAAGAACTGACTTTAGGTTTCACAAAAGAAAGAAAAAAAACTTATGTTGGGGCATATAGATTGATGCAATGATAATCCATTACTATATATCCCACCTATGATAATAATTGAAACATATACCAACCTAACGATGCACTGAATTTATACTGCCTTTGACATATTTAACAGTTCAAAAACCCAGCACAATATAGAACGAAACAAGAGCATATAACTGTCTATATTTGATAAAGAAAATAAATTAATACATTGATAGAAACTAGCATGGTTAAATAATAAATCATGAGCCAAGTCATGTCATACATCTGATATTGATAGAATTCCTAATCCATTTGGTCCAAAACCTTCTTCAATCTTTGCTGACAAATCAACATTCTTATCCTGTTCCAATTAAAAGAAATGAGAAGTTAATGTTACAATTTACTACAGAAACAATAATTTAATATCAAACACGTGCGTGTGTGTAGACACACTCATACACATCTCTCTCTCTCTCACACATGCATAGACAGAGAGTTCTATAAATTCAAGATTGAAATATCAAAGATAACACGCAGAAAACTACTAATAAACTGAAGATGCTCCGTTTTCTTGTTGAGAAACCACAAATTAAATCCCCCAGCTCAACTAAAAATTTCAAATATCCAGCCTCAACGAAAAATTTCAAATATCCAGCCTCAACTAAAAATTTCAAATATCCAATTATTTTCTTCTATTATTTCTCGGAAACCAAACAGGTCGTTAGAGAATCTTACTTGGAGGTCGGAGTAAGAAATGGTGACTGTCTGAAGTATAGGAGGTGCGGTGGTTTCCGACGAGTACGACATTTTCTGAAACGAAATCCGGCGGGAAACACAGCGACCAAACGGTGACGATGAGGACAATCGCGCGGGAATATATGGGGATTTGCTGAGACAGTGATTTGTATGGAGTAAAGAAGTTGAAAGCTTGAAACTCATGCGTTCTTCGTCGATTCCAAGTGAGAAAGAATAAAGATCAAAGAACAAGAACAAATTCGGCTTCGCGTTTTCCTCGAAAAGAGTGTTTGTATCTGATTATTGAATTCGATCATAGAAAGTACCCACCTCGTTTTGACTTCGAATATTGCCTTTCAATATTCGAATTCGTTTTGACTTCGGAGATTGGAGTTTTGGTTCGGTAGGCCGTAGGCCATCTAATCAAACCTCTAAATGTCTGGTTCAGTCATTTAATGGAAAAGGTTAGGCCCAAATGGTTGGGTTTTAATAGTTAGCCCAGCTTAGAGACCTGAAAGAATGAACAAAGATTAGTTGGGCTGGATCTGAGGCTAAAATATCAGGACTTCTTTGGAACATCTTAAGCTTATATCACCTCTAGTTATTTCATTTTCTTTTCTGTTCTATCTTTTATTTTGTTGTTCACCAAAAGTGAATTTTGTTAGTGGAGTCCCACTCACAAAATTAAGAAAGATTATTATTATTATTATTTTGAGTGTGTGCATGTGTGCCACTGTCATTTATGAATAGATGTTAGCCTATATGGTCTAGTCCTACGAGGGAGGGAGAGAGAGAGAGAGGAAGAAAAGAGGAAAAGGAAGACACTAGTCGAGAAAATTTTGCTCGTTAATGTGAAAATAAAGTGCGGTAAGTGTCAAAATGGAGTTTAGTTTAAGAGCAGTCTCTTTATTCAAAATATTACCAAATGTTAAACTACCCTAAATTTTTCGCTTCCAATATAAACAACACCAGCACAAAATGACTTTTTTGCAGGGAAAAAAGTGGAAGCAAAAGAAAAAAAAATGTAAGGAAGGATGTTGTCTTTCACCTTTTTGCACTTCAAAGTAACAATTTTGTCACTTTTCTAAGGGTACAAGTATTATAATCAAGTAATTTCCTCTCATCCTTTATTTCTTTTTCTTGTTTTTTTTTTTTTGCCCCTTCCTGTTCAGTTAAATAAAATTAAAAAAATAACAACTTCCTTTCCCTGTGATAGTTTCTCCATCCCTGTAGGCTACTATGATGTTATACTTCTTTCCTTCAAATTTTTCATCGTTTTCTAATTTTACGTTACCTATTATCTTGGTTTTCTTCTAATTTTTCATCCTTCTTACCAAACGTTACCTAGCTATGTTTGATTTTTTAATTTTACGTTACCTACTATCTATGTTACCTACTATCTATCTTGTTTTTACGATACCTACTGTCTTGGTTTTCTTCTAATTTTTCATCTTTCTTACCAAACACGTTACCTAGCTATGTTTGGTTTTATAATTTTACATTCCCTACTATCTTTATCTTGGTTTTCTTCTAATTTTTCATCCTTCTTACCAATCACCGTTACCTAACTATCTTGGTTTTCTCCTAATTTTTCATCCTTACAAAACACTGGTCAGCGAATGGCTTTAGGTGGGGTCTTAAATATCATTTCTACAAATTCTGTACCAGGAGTCCTCTGTTTACCTACTTATGAAAACTATGCATATAATAACACCATTTAATATTGAAAGATTTATATATTTAAGTAACGCCTCTCTAACAACTTAAATTTTTAGAGTAAATAATTGTTAACTGGATCAAATGTCTCGTTCACCATCACCCTTTCAAGATAATTAGAATTGAAATAGTAGTGTTGAACTAAAAAAAGACCATGTTGAAGAATTTATATATTTAAGTTACACACTCTAACAAAGGTTTAAACTTTTAGAGTAAATGATTGTTAATGCTAATGAGTGTCTTCAACAATGCCTAGGCTAAAAGAAAGATTTGCTTAAAAGTCAAATAGTCAATTTTGTGAAACAAGTAGAATAATTTGCCATGCATCTCTATGAATACTGACTTGGTCTCTAAATGCTGTTCCTGGGCCTTCCATGCAATTGATCTGAGCTGCAAACTGATTTTTCAATATTGCCATATGAGAGAGAATAACAAAATATTATATGCATGTATTAAATCATCTATATTTGAATGTCATACTACATAACTGCCAATAATCAATGGGAAAGGAGGGAAAAAAAAAACAATAACACTACATGAGCTTCTAGTGCTCGAGCCTTGTACTCTTCTTTACATTTAATTACGTATAGAAGAATCTTCCATTCTCCACTCTCTATCTGTTTCCACTTGACGCTACCCCTATAGGAGAACAAAAGGATTAATAACTTCACATTTTTAAGTTGAGGTCATATATTAAGGAACAAATAATGAAAATGCGAGTCTTGTATCGCTTAAATATAGCATTTGACACACACAGGTGCACATACTGAATTATTCAGGCCATTTTCAAATTTGTTCTACTATAGTATATGGATTTTCACCTGTGCATGAATAGGTTGAGGAACATCAACCAAACGCTCCATCATCTGCAGCTGATCATAGGGGGCAATCTGCACTAGAAATACATTGGGTTATTGGCAAACTTTGTTTTTTGTTGGTACTGGATCCGAACAGGGTGCATAGATAAATGGGGATTTTGCCTATGGCTCATTGACTTTATATAATGAATAAAATTTATCAAACTAACATTGAAAGAATTCTAATTAGGGAGGCAACGTATTCTCATCTAACCCAAACGCCTAAAAACCAAAGCAACCCACACATACACGAGGCTTCTTGAAAACTCAATACAGACTTGTATATGTATGTGTGTGTGTGTGTGTAACAATGCATGCATGTATTTGTAACATTTGCAAAGAGGTTTAAATTAATAAATTAGTAGGAAAAATCAGATTTTGGCTTAACCTAAAATGACAATACTTAGAAAGCACGGACACTTCATCGAGGGTGCCGTACCCGTACCGGACACTCGGATACCGTGTCGAAGTGTCCTAACATTTTTTTTTTTTTAGAATACTCCTCGAACACGTGTCAGACACTTCGTAGTAGTGATGTACATTCAAGTATTTTGAAAGAAAATAATATACGACTAGCTTATGATTAAAAATCTAAATTAAATATATGTAGAGCATTAAATAAGTCTGATTATTTAATCTATTTTAATCTATGCGCCTATTTTTGTTTATAAGTTTGTTTGGTTCTAAACTGCTTAATGAATTGACGTATTTCTGTAATGTAGTCATTTTTTTATTAAATAATTAATATATATTAATTTATTATATTATTATTTTATAGCCATATTCTCACCGTGTTCGTGTCCTATTTTTTTAAAATTTTCCGTACTGCCGTATCCGTGTCGTGTCGTACACATGTTTGTGCTTCCTAGGGCAATACTATATTGGTAAAGTCACTTCACATGGTTAATGTAATTCGTAAAATTGTGGGGCAAAGAAATAGAGAGATAAGTTAGGTAGTTCATATGATGCGGATCATAGCATTTGTTCACTTAATCCAGTGACTAAGTGGAAATATCTGAATAGCTCCTATAGGCTATAGTCTAAGAATGCAGTTTGAGTTACAAACAAGTATAGATACAAGTATAACGTTGCATAGATAAGCTCCTATAGTTTAAGATCCTTTTTTCAATTACAAACGAGTATAACATTGCACAGATAAAATGTGATTGCATTTGGTCATAGGTGTTGGGTCTTTTTAATGAAAGTTCATATCTTGTCTCTCCATGCATAGGAGGACTTTATCCCAAAAAATATACTTTTGAATTATAAGCATTTAGTGATATAAAATACATAAGAACCTGGCTAAATCCATCTGGCCACGTGATTGATACAGCGTAGTTTCCCATAGGCCGAATTTCTTCAGGTTCAATATCTTCTGGGACATCTGTATACTGCAGTTTCTGCTCTCCAGTCCATTCATCCTATTCCAACCAAAAAAGATAGAAGGAAAAAAAATCACATGACTTCCAAGAGGAAATAAATAGAGTCTAAGACGTTGAAGATTCTAAGCTTGAAGTGATAATAATTCAATTCAAAAAAAAAATTTCAATTGTCAAGAACCCCTTTTCTTTAGGATGCAAATATCTACTATAAAATTCAGCACCCTCCACTATTTATCCTAGCCACCATTTCTCTCAGAAGTCCAAGATCACATGTATTTGACTTGCACCTCTGGACTTGTCTATTGACTTCCACAAATTAGGCCATCCAATTGTGTGTTCCATGCAAAGCTGATTATGCAAACTAGCAGTTCCATATCATGGATGTGGAATGAAAGGCATAATTATAATTAAGAGTCACAGCCACAAGTTAATAATTGGAAGATGACAGGTACACCAGCAAATATTGACAGAATCCTGCATAAAATGATGTGGAATACACTTCTTCCCTTCTTTTTAAACAAAAGTGACCCTCAATAATGCATTAAATATTAAAAGTGCCCTAATCACATCACACATTTAGGCTATTGGATTTATATCAGCTGGTACTGTGGTACATTAAGCAGTTGTATGATTGAAACTAGGTAGTCAATTTGAGCTTCCCATAAGGGCCATAACAACTTTATTGATTATTTTATTATCTTCTAAAGCATTGTACTTTACTTTCCCAGATACTCATATACTGCTGCAATTAATTTTTTTCCCCCGAATGCAGCCTTTTCCTTTTTTAGCTTTTTCTTCTGACAAGAAATGGAACTGAAAATTCTAGGGAAGGAGATTCTTTTGGCAGAGAGGGTACAGTGATTCATGAAACTATTAAATCCTTTTCCCTGCAACTTCAGTGCACCAAGTTTTGTAATGCACTATTATGGGCACTGGTGATTTGGCATGTGCTCTGAACATGTAATTGAGTACATATAACATAAAAGAACCAAAGGAAAAAAATATCTTGTGTCTTTTTTATGACAGGTAAGTTTTTTTCACCTTATACCAATTAGAACTTAGAAATTAATCAAGAAAAGAGGCTATACTAGTGTCGCATGAGGCACAAGACTCACAGGATGGAATTTGACAAGATAGAAACCCTTTAGGACTCCTACTGAGTGTGAGCCTCACAAGATGCACCTTCAACCGACTAGCTTTTCTCTTTTTATATATTTTATTCTCCCACATGTATATTTAGTTACTGTGGACAAATATTGGTCCTTTTATGCTCATTTCACTCTCGCACATCAGACCACAGAAATTTTCTGTTCACGTATGACAGGCAACAGTCTACTTTGATGGCAACAAAAATGAACATTAATATAAATATGAATTACATCTTTCTTACCAATAATTAACTGCTCAATTCAGTTGTCATTTTGTTAGATAAAGTACTTAATGAAGAGGTTTTCCACATACCACACTTTGGGCAGAACGATCATTCCGTCTCACTGTTGCAGGATGCAGAATGAACTCTTCTTCTGAATCAGGTACTTTCACCCTGATTGCCTTGATAGATTTATCATAGGTGACAGCCGTTGAAACTGGAGAAAAAGAAGATACCTTTCATTAAAATCAGCCAAAGCTGATAGTATTTGCACATAGAGATAGATACCTTGCTGGCGAATCTTGGCACATTGTTGCACAACACACACTCCAAGATTTTGGAATGTTTGGGCAATTTCACCTTGAGGATCAGCCACCACTTCAGGCATTCCACTATCTCCAGAAGCAGATAGCTGTCAAAGTGAAAGAAATCAAATTCTAGATTTTGGTTTTGTTTGTGTTGTATATCGCATAAGAACCTTCACCAGAAGCAAACAAAATCAAATGCATTTCCGTCAGAGACACTATGGATTTTTATTGTGTTGGAGTTTGATTATTGTGGGGCCTGTTCTTTAATAGCTTTAGTTTTTGGAGTAATTGGTAGTGGTATCAGAGCTTTGGTTTTGGGAGGTCTTAGGTTCAAATCTCCATCTCCGCCTTTATTCCCCAGTTTGGTGTGCAAGTATGATATTTGTTATGGTCTTAGTTTGGTTTGCTTGCCTCGCCACATGAAAGACCCGTGAGGGAGGGTATTGGAACTTGATATACATTGTTGGGTCCACTCTCGAATAGCTTAAGATTTTAGGGTAATTCGTAGGTTTAACACATTGACTAAGGAAAACACACGTATGGTTGATACTTGTGGAACATGGAAACAGCTACTTGTTTTACAGTTGTATTAAAAATCTAACCCCTTGCTTAGGCAAGACAAGGATTCAATGAAGTTTCTTGGCCAAAACTTCGTATGAATTCCGATATTATTTTTCTGGACAATAATTATATAAATACATACCAATGAAAGGGAAAAAGTATTTTTTAGGTCAAAAATGAAAGAACCAAAGAGATCATGTACACAAAAAGTACAAAAAGAACAAAATATATGTATAACCAATTTTTAGTAAAATGAATAGATTTTTGGATACCATTTTATGGTCAATAAAAAACTTATCATAATACTTACATTTGGTCTAATTGGAAGATCAAACAAATGGGGGATTCCAAACTGCTGGACAACCTGCAGAGATACGGATCCATAATTAGGAAGACATGTGTTAGTGTGTCAGTGTATACATGCACATAGCATTCTAAAATGCTCTAAATCAAGGTCTCAAATTTCATTTTCATCTCAATATATTGGGATTTTCTTTGAGGGGTGTATCCACTAACTCAACCAATCTCATTATCTAAAACTTTTGATGAAGCACAAAAATTCGATGTGAGATCAGATGCAACCTGAGAGCCTGAACCTCTACCAAATGGATAATAGCGTTTCCCATCAGCATCAAAGTGGCACATGTTCTCAACTACAGCAATGCATGGCACCTGAACACCAAACACAAAAAGAAAATATTTAATAACGGCAATTAGTACACAGAAAGAAGGAAACTTAATGATCATAGTCGACCGGTTCTTTTTTATCTACACAAAAGAAAATTATACATTCTTTTAACTTCCTATGATATAGAAATGTTAGACAGTAAATTACTCTGAAATTGAAAGTGTTGATGTTTGTCACATACGAACACACACCTTAAGCTTTGAAAACATGCGAACTCCTTTTGCAACATCAATAAATGCAAGCTTCTGTGGAGTGGTAACAATAACAGCAGCAGTTAATGGGACTACCTGCAAGTTGAAAGTATCAAAGTCAGGATGTGTGAACTATAAATTATCAGTATAAATAAAATTTAGGGGAAAAAATATTCTATACATGAAAAATTTGTGAAAAGCTATGCATAAGCATTAAATAAAGTTAAATGCAAGAAAAACAAGGACATTGAAAGCAGCACCTGGCATAAGGTAAGTTGAATATCACCAGTTCCAGGGGGCATGTCAATGACAAGGTAATCCAGCTCTCCCCTACGTAGTAGCAACAATCAGAAATGAAAATGATTCTGGAGTTTTAATTTAAAATTTACCCACATTTATTTCAAAAAATGGTGTGAAACTGCTGATAAATTTTATCAATAACCACCTAATAGCTGCTTGAGCCAGTTTCCCACGTTAGACTGGATGGAATAGAGCAATATAAGCTCCAACAAGTAGATGGACTTCCAAAGACATTGAAAGTAAATAGAACTATAGGGACCGCTTAGTTCATTTTTTCTTGAACAGTTCTCTTATCAGAGAATTGAATAATAGGAAACAGTTCAAACATATTTCATTGTCAGTTTTCTGGATCTGTTTTTGAGAACAGAATAAATGTCTAATTTCAGAAAACCTCCTTTTTTTTTATTCTTTGAAATCTATTTTTTGTTTTCAGAGTTCTTGAAAACTGTTTTTTTTTTTTTATAAAAAAATGAACCAAACAAGGCCATAGTTTATTACTTCAAGTAAATGGATGCTTAACCCCATACACACAGTGAAGTAATGCATAAAACAAGAGCTTAACTTCTAGGGATTCCCGGAAAAAAAAAATGTAGATACATTTTAAATGCTTTTTTGCCATTTCAGATGAGGTTTTTAATTTAAATGGAAAGCATACCGTACCACTCAGTAGTAGTCAGTAGTTGATCGATGACTCCAGAAACCATCGGGCCCCGCATTATTGCACGACCTTGTCCAGCAAATCCAAAAGATACCAGTTTGACTCCCAAGTACTCTGTCGGGATAATGGTTCTCTTCTCCGGGTTCTATAAAATGTTTTTTCAATGGTCATAATTACAGCAAGACAGTTAATTGTATGTAAATATCAAATAAAAAACACTAAGTTACCATTTCAAGAAGCCTGTTTTCAGGGGAGACCATTGTTGGTAAACTAGGACCATAAACATCAGCGTCAAAGATGCCAACTCTAGCACCCATACCAGCCAAAGTGTATGCTAGGTTTACAGCTATAGTTGATTTTCCCACACCTCCCTGTAGTTAAAGCAGCGTTGATACAAAAAATTAAGATCAAAATTTTAATAACCAAAACTGGACACGGCGCCTAAAATGGTAACTAAATTATATGCAGAAGTTGTTGGTGCTGAACTCATAGAATACATTTTCCTTCAAGATACCCTGACAGTGAAATATGTTGCATATAATTCCACAAACAACTTTGTCCCTCCCTATCAAATTAAGAAGTTTCCAGGATAGCAGGATTCTCTCTCATTAGAATTTACATTCTTAATATGTTTGCATCCAATCTTCTCATTATCAAACAACTTTTATTCTCAAGGTTTGCACAAAATAATTAAAAAATAATATGATTCTCACAGTACCACAATAAAATGTGCACACAAGTACTCCCAAGAAGATTTAGAATGATAGAACACATTCCATACACCCTAAGCACAGTGAACTGTTGCAAACACACATGAAGTGCCCGGTGCATTAAATACAGAAAATTTCAGCACACCAACCTATAAAAAAGAATGCCCGCGAAGCTATTGTAATCATTTTTACCTTGCAACTTGATACTGCCACGATATTTGATATCGTCTGTAGCCCTGCTGGAAGTTGCCCAGCAAAAATAGGTCTTGCTGGTTGCGCTGACATTGTCACATTGACATTTTTAACCCAAGGTAGAGCTATCACCACCTCATTTGCCCTCTGTTCAAACTGTCAAGATACTAAATTTTGTTAGACTTTGTATTCATGATCCCACTCAAATGAACTAAAAAACCATTGTGAAAAAGGTAGAAGTTGGCAATTAGATGCTTGCTCTGATAGTTGAATATATCTTTGAAATATGAAAGTTTTCAAGCATCACATGGAGAAAACTAATTTATGCTGATGACAAAACAAAAAATAAATAAGAAGGGAAAAAAAGGAAGAAATAAAGAAAGATAGGAATAGTTACTCGGACTCCTAAAATTTTCCTACTAGTGACATCAAGTGAAATTAAGGGAAAACTAAAATCTACAACTTGAAACATACATCAGTTCTTGATAAAACAGTTGTGTTTCATTTACCATGTCCTTGATTGGACATGCTGGTGTAGTGAGCTCTAACCGAAACGAAACCTGAGATGCAAAGTTAAAATGTTAAAGGAAACAAAACTTTACATATAGGTTATGGAACTTATGAATCCATGTTCTAAGTGACCTCTCCCGAAGCTTCATCAACATGCAGATCCTTCACAAACCCACATGAGACAATGTCTGTCCCAAAGTCCGGATCTATAATTTGAGACAAGGCTTTCAATACATCACTCTCAGCTGCTCCAGTTGATACTGCAGAAGCAGTAGCTACAAATGAGAAAACAAGTTAAACATAGAATGATCTCAAATAAATGTAATAATCAAGTATTCCACTCAAATTACAAAGACAGGAATAAGGGAAGGAAAGTAGAACTATATTACAGCAATGGAGGATAGCAAAAATAGATAATTATCAGGGTTCTAATAATAAAAAACAACTCAATCAAAATAAGCGAAAGGCAATAAGAGTTGGGACAAAGAAAAAATCTACTGTATTTTGTAGTAGCATAGTCAATACATGACCCAAAAATCAGGGTTTTAGTTCGATAACCTAAAACTCCAGATCTTAGGTATCATGCCAATATATGAGGTTCAATATTTCTGGATATGAAAGTATAAAGCATGCTTTGTGCACAGATCAAACAGAGGAATGATAAAAGCAAGAAAACAGTTCAAATTAGCTTTTTGCAGATTGTATATGCTTCTTGACAGCGTTACCCAACCAAGATTAAAGAATTGACAAGGTTCTTAATATAACATTTGTAATTTAATTATAATCTCACTAGATATGAATGAGCTTGGACATATGTTTTTAACAATTGAGACATTGCCCTAAAAATTTTATGTTAATGTCATCCAGTCAAACATGTTTATCGAACGAAATAATTTTTCACCCTGGCGATGAATTTCAAAAAAAAAAAAAAATGCAGAACTTGTAGAACTGAGCATGATTTTTAGTCTGTTCCTGTCAATCTTGGTCAAATTTGATTTTCGATCAAATCACATTTTTAAGATATCTGGACACTTGAGTCATGACTTTTTCTTTTTCCTGGAAAATACATCTTGCCCATCATTCTTAATTTTCCATTTCGAGTAAATAAATATAATTGAACATAAGTTTAAATGTTTTACCACTCTTCCATAAATTTCACAGTGATTAATTCAAAATGAAATTACATATCAACAAGATACAAGCATATTAAATTCCTAACGCAAAAAGACAACCTAAGTGCATGTATAGCACAATACCCATACCAGCATATCAACAAGAACATCAAACTTCTCTGCTTTACTTTGCTTTGTTAATAAGTTATATCAAGCTTCTGGGTTTGCTTGAAGTAGAGATTCACCTTCAACAGAAGCAGCTTTAGCAAAAATAGAGCGCAATAGTGACCGGTTATGGGATACCGATATAGGCCTCACATGTCTTTGATACTGAAAATAGCTGCTAATGGTGGAGAGAAGAAAACATTTCTCTGGCCAAAGCAGTCCTGTAAGAAGATGTGATGTTTCAGGCTCAAGTGAAAATTTTAATGTATAGGAAAAAGAAAAACATACAAACAAACACACACATGTATGAAATGTGTGTGTGAGAGTTGAGTAAAGCATAATAGGAACATGCATACCCCCTCCGGATTGTGATTTTGAGTTTTGAAATGTGAGACATGGAGAAGGTGGAGCCTGAAGAAGTCGCATTTTGGAGAGAGAGAGAGAGAGAGAGAGAGAGAGGTGAGTGGAGAGTGTAGACTCTACAAGGAGTTTGTGAACCTCATCTTTTGATCGGTCGGATGATCTCTTTCAAAATCTAAATTGCTCAGTAGAACGACAGCGTTTTCGGTATCTGCCTCGATCATAGTAAATGCAACCCTGGCAAAATCGCTCCCACATTTTTATTACCTATAATATTTTGTATTCTTTATATGCCTCCAACCTGTTAGTGTTTCTTACATAGTTATGAGGAAATATTACTTATAAATCCTACTTCTTTTCAATTGTAAGGGCAAGTATTAAAAAAAAATTTGTAAAGTTGTTAGAAACTTAGTACCACGTTTAGTTAATACTTTTCTCTCGATAATATTTTTTTTATAAAAATATTATTAATGTCATTCTTGCATAGTTATTAAATGCAACTCATTTATTAGTTCGAATCATTTGAAAACCTAAGATTTATATTAGTTTCAGTATCACACTCTCACTGGTAGTTACTCAATATTTTTGGACAATCTATGTTAGGTACAGTATCACACTCTCACCAGTAGTTACTCAATATTTTTGGATAATCTTTAGACTAGCTTAATTTTTTTAGTCACTGATAAATCATTAATTGACAAAGTTAACAATCCCACAATTACATCTACTACTTATTTTTAGAAGTGATGTCAATACTTTAATAAAAAAAAGCTAAAGTAAAAATGTACTCATATAACACTACAATATAATATAGCTTTGACAAGAATCCAAATTATTAATTTTCTTTCTATTTTTCCTCTTTTTGTTTAAAATTAAAATGTTATGAAAGTTTTGTAATTTAAAACATTTTCAATAGCCTTGTATTTTTTCTTTCCCGTCTTCCATTCAAATTTGAAGGAATAAAAATTTATGAAATAGACATCCATCTTTTCTTTTTTTTTCTCTTCTCTCACCGTCTCCTCTCTGTCAAACGAAAAATTTTTGCTTCTTTCCCCTGTCTTCTCTCCATCCATTTTTCTTTCTACCAAACGAAACATTAAATATAGATAATAAAAATAAAAATAAAACACGAAAAAGTAAAAGAACTTGTCAAAGAGTTTGAGAATGGTAACACTGTCATGTCGAAATAATAAAAATTTTCCATCCCCAACGTAAAAGCAGAAGTAGAATTTGTTTTTTTATAAGAAAGTGAAAAATAACTTGATTAAATACTTTTTTTCCCTGGGAAGAAAAGATTCATGGATAGAAAAACAGAACTGATTACATCACCTTATAAAGCCACATAGGCAAATGATAGCTCTCACTACAGTCTACATTTATATCTCAAGGCAAACTGGCTTAAATAAAACACTTGAAAGGGTTGAAGATATAACAGATGATGCAACAACAATTACCATTAAGAAATCACTCCAAAACACCATTCCATCATCTCGACTGATGATCAATAGGCTTTATAACACCCTTTCAAGAAATCTTCAGTTGAAAAGATTTCTAACTCTTCGCGGCCTGTCCCCCCATTCTTTCAAATCCTTTACAACACTTGTAAAGTCTAATCCCCTCGTAATGATCAATAAATAAATAAATATATATATATATATATATATATATATATATATATAATTTTTAAAAATAAAAAAAAAAAAGAGGAAGATTGAATCCACATTAACACAAAAAATTATAATAAAAAAATAAAAAAAAAAAAACTGTCTCTAATCAGATTTCTCGTTTTGGCAATGAATATTTTGCAAAGAACCAAGGAAAGCAAATGAACAAATGTGAGATATCTTCATTAACAAATAATATCACTTCATTTGAGGATGGGATCATAGATGCCATTTTGTTCTCGAAAGGTCCAGGTTTTTACCTACAAATTAAGAAGAAAGTGAAACTGTGAAACGTTCACCTTCCATAAATAATTGACGGGCAATATTAACAGTATCTCACTGTAATCTTCCATGACTAAAGTCGATTCCACTGCTTCAAATGTATAATAGAATGGTTAAGAGATGACAACTGCCTTCTATAGTGAGAAATCTCCAGCCCAAGTGCTTTCCAAGCCATGAAAACTACAACTGTCTCCGCAAACAACAATCCGAATCTTTTAGCCGGCCTGGCTTGTCCGAAATACAGATGAATCACTTCTGATAGTGACTAGTAGAAATGCCTGTACAAATAATGGGTAAAATACTCAGCAGTAAGTTATCATGGGAAAAGATAGACATCAAGTTAAATAGAAATCCTGTCTTGCAGAATGCCCCCATATTCAATGCCACAGCTTACTACAGATACCACTCCGTAGCCTCTTGCTGGATATGATATCAGAAAAGGAGTCAACCAATTGTCCTGCCAAACTACTTGGATCATCAATCAGAGTTTGAATAAAGGTGTTGACCACCCTGCGTTCCTGCTCTGTTGATCTCAAGCTAAACCATGTTAGCAATTTCAGCCTGAATTCCTTCTTAATATAACCTTCGAATTCCAGCCATCGGATGATCTTCACACAGTACTCAAAATTCTCATCCAAGCAACCTGATCCATTGGAGATTCGAAATGGTGATTCATTAATCAGAGTGCTATTACAGTCGTGTGTCTCTTCATTCGCAGCTCTTTTCCTGCAGGATTCTGCCCGGGAATCAACAACCAACACTTCCCCAGCTGGCCCATGGGTCCAATTCTGGGAGTCACCGCTGCCATGTGATCTCGCTAGACCATTCTTCTCACTGTCACGAGAAACAACATCATCATCTGCCTCAACAGCCTGCCCTATAGTGCATCCATTATCTTCATCCCTAGAGGATTCAAATGGAGGGATTAGCTCCTCATTTAAATCAGGCACTGAAGAAACGTTTAAGTCAAGCCCACGTGAAACAGATGGCAATTGGTCTTCTTCCAGAGTTTCAGGCTTAATCCATGCACTAACCCCACAGCATGTTTCTATATCTATACCACAAAACCCTTCAAAGCAACCTTGTTCTTGAGCCCAAAGCAGGTGCACGATCTTCCCGAGATCTCGGACCTTGAACTCAGATAAAGATCCACCAGCTATTACAGTCTTGGGCTCCCTCTTGGCATTAGAACATCCTTCAGTACGGGGAACCTCTTTCTTATGATTAACAGCAACTGAGTTGGAATTCTTGCGAATTATCTCCACACTCTTGGTGAAACACTTTGCCTCAGAGTGTCCCAAGTCACCAGCTTCTGTGTAAGAAATTATCCGGAAGGAGTACTCTGTGCATGGTTGCAAATTGGAAATTAAAACCCTTCTCCGATCTCTTGGAAAGACGCAAATAGGCTCTTTTGGGTGTGTTTCGTCTCGACTCTTACAATACCAGAGCTTGTAGCCATTAATATCATCAGATGATGCAGTAGAAAGTTCTCTCAAAACAATTACAACTGAAGAAGATGTCACTTCTTCAAAGAGGAATCTGCAAGCCGCAGGAAGTGAGCCCTCTGCCAGGGGAAAAAAAAAAAAGATCACTTATTTGTTGAAGTGAATATAAAGTACTAATTCTGTCCAAAATTATACAGAAAGATAGAAAAGCTGTCATGAGTAATAACCTCTGCAATTGGGCAGAGGGAAAGGAATAAAAGATCACTTATTGGTTGAAGCAAATATAATGTAGTAATTCTGTCCAAAATTATACAGAAAGATAGAAAAGCTGTTATGAATAATAACCTCTGCAATTTGGGTTCCCATTAGAATTGGCAACCAGCCATTCATCTGCTTTCACAATTGCAAGAGAGCAGAGTTTCTGCACATCACCCGCAATAGAAAGTCTGCTTACGATGCCCCGTGCCATCTTAGCTGAAACTCCATTTACCGGACCCACCTCTGTCTCTAATTTGGCCTTGGCATCTCTAACAATTTCAAACAAATCTTTAAACCTGGAAGTCCCATCTAGGAGCCTGTAACTCAAGAATATCCTATAACAGAGGACATCAACACGGCGAGCATCCTTTGCTATACTCAGCTGCTTTTTCCAAAATCTGGCAGAATGAATAAAGGAC
Source organism: Cornus controversa (assembly GCA_026545225.1). Lineage (NCBI taxonomy): Eukaryota > Viridiplantae > Streptophyta > Magnoliopsida > Cornales > Cornaceae > Cornus > Cornus controversa. Next base: position 60,685,251 of record CM048851.1, on the reverse strand, counting down.
ACCCATCATGTTGAAGGATTTATATATTTAGGTTACACCCTCTCTAATAGCTTAAGTTTTTAGAATAGATGGTTGTTAACATGGTATCAGAGCCAAATGTCTCGTGTTCAAACCTCACCGTCACCCTAATAATTAAAATTGAAACACGTGTTGAACCAAAAAGAAGGTCACACGTGAGGAGGTGTGTTGAAGGATTTATATATTTTGGTTACACCCTCTCTAACAGCTTAAGCTTTTAGAGTAGATGGTTGTTATATAAATCTAAATATATAAATCCTTCAATTTGGTCCAACACGTGTTTCAATTTCAATTATCAGGTGACGGTGAGGTTTGAACACGAGACATTCGGCTCTGACCCATGGTAGAACTAATCCTTAAAAATCGGCTTACAAGGAAAGGGTGCCCATGTGCATATACACTATACATCCCAAAGGTATCCAAGCGATGTGGGATTATGCTAACAGCTCATAATTACTTCAAGTTCATGTGATCTTTCTATATCTTCTCATTATGATTAAATTCAAACCCAGTATACAGTCAAGAATCACTGTTCTTGTTCACCAATCAATTTGGGTACTGTGACTCAAGTACTTCTCTTCAAAAAAGAAAGAAAAGGGCAAAAAAATTCATTCAAATCCTTATATATAAAGAATGATGGAAAGCAAGAATATAATTTGAAATTGATTTCTAATGGAAAAGGTTTAAGCAGAAAACAACTATAAACTTAGTATGCATTTGTGCTGCACTGCTGCTACTTTTTGTTTTTAACTTGTGTCTTTGGGTTGGTTGGTGGTTTGGGGGAAGGGGTAAGAGCCCATCCTGTCGTAGCAAGCATTATAGTTTGATCATAAGTCATGAAGTGCAAGCACACAACTCACCCAAGTATCCCTGAAATTTTTCCACAAGAAGCACAACAATAACTCCCATCTAGCTGCATTAACTGCTCAAGATCTACAACCCCCACCTTTTCACATTGAAGGGCGCACTCAATGTGACAAGATAACCCACAGGAGTCTCCCTGACCAGATTCAGATGTGCATGCCAACCAAAGACTAGGATCCTTGTTGTCATCAAATAAGTGACATATGCAACAAGAGCACCTCTTGCAGAATGTGTCATCCATTGAAAGAACGGCCCTACATGCAGAATTTTTACAGATCCATGAATTTGCACGTCCAAAATCTGGAGACTGCTCTATAGCTGGTGGAATTCGAATAACGTTTTCCCCTTTCCTGTGTTTCCTAGAAGAAGGCTGATCCTTAGGACTTAAAGATGCATTTCTTGGTTCCTGATGCTTAAATGTTTTCTTAATTGCCTTTGGATGTTCTTCTGTCATTTTGCTTTTAGATGCGGAGTGTTTCTTTTTCTTGTCAAAGCAAGTTTGAAAAAGGTCCTTCTTCGTGCCTGATTTCAGAAACTCTTGGAGAAGTTCAGGACTTCTTGAAGCATCATCTGAATGTCCATTTTTCTCTGGAGTGCTTTGCACACTGGAAGAAAGACTTTGAACACCAGAGACTGGATCAGAAAAACATACCAACTGAAAAGTGAGTAAATATATCTTAAGGGCAGAAATTCAGAAATAAAATTGAGTTAAAGAAAACAAAATTATATAACATGGCAATCCTAGAGAAAATCACTGAAAACAATTGCCAGTAGATAAATAAGACATAAAGATCTAACCCAACTCTTAAAGTAAACCCCAAGCATATAAAATGTATGCAATATTATCTCTTCTTCACCACTCGAGTTACTCAACTCATCCATCTTTTCCACCTCAGTCAAACACAGTTTAGAAATCTTAATCATCCCAATTAGCCCTCAGGTATTTAGGGTTTGTATCAGCTAGGGAATTTATTAATACACTTCCCCTGATTGAGCCCAACACTAAACTATCCAAAATCTTCCACATGGATCCATCAACAGCTTTCATATGAGCATAACATCTCTTGTTTGCCGACATCTTCCTCCATCGCATCTAGATGGTCTTATACTTGTTTTAAAACAATTTCCATCCAATTTTTTTGGAAGTTGGAAGTGATATTACATTTCAAAAGCCCATCTATCATCCAGATACCCAGCCATAGGTTTATATTAGAAAAATCTCCCTCTATCTATCCTTCCTCTGGGAAATTTGAGTAACAATTTTAGTTTTACGAGTGTTAAATCTGTAAACACAAAGCCAGCAAGAAACAATGGTGTAAAGAACATACAAGGTAATATAGTAATATACAAAGAACCACATCCAATGAAAGAAGTATACAAATAAGCACATGGGGAAAGAGAGATAATATATTAACACTGTTGGATCAAACAGATAAGAACATGAACATATTCATTGACCCTTTCCCTCGTCCATTTGAGAATACATACACAATTCCACATAGAATAGTTTATCAGCTATGTCTGTGGTCTGATAAGATCACTCCATACTGCCATAAGTCACAGATAGAGTGATAGAATGCTACAAGATTCTTGACAGCAGTCCACTGATAGTTTAAAGTAACTGGCTACAATCAATATAAAAAAGATTTCATTCTGGAGCAATGATTAATATCATATATTATGCAGAAACTAACAGAAATTGCAGATTCTTTATTAGCTCTAACATGAAGAATAAATTGAGTCTCAGTTCTATAATATTATGTATCAACTTGTAGAGTGCCCACTAAATCAAGAATTAGATTGTGATTAGCAATCCACATATGGTAAAAGCTGTAGGGAAAAAAAAGAAAAAGAATATTTGTCAAGCTCTCAAGTCTAGACATATGAAGCCACTGGATTTTTAACGTCCATTAATGCATTAGCCTCTATCAGTATCCTTGTTCCTGTTTCTACTTATACCTCCACTGCCATACTCATCATCATTGAGCTAATTCCAAATGTATGGGGTTGGCCACATGAATTCTCTTTTCCCATTATATTCTATTACACACCAGGTCTTATCTTGTATTTAATTTTTTTAAGTCATTTCTAATGACTTCATCCCAAGTTATTTTGGTCGGCCTTGCTGTCTCTTACCTTCTATTTGAACTAATTTTTCTTTTTTTCACTAGTGCATTGGCAGCATACTGTATTTTTCTTATCATTATAGGAGCTATTTAAGCCCTTGATAGAATATTGATAGGAGTGATTCATGAGAGTGATTTTAGGAATCCTCCATCAATATAATTCTCATATTGAATACATGTTTGAATTCTTTCACCTATAAATAGAGGTGATCATTGTAAACAAAATCAAGAGAGAATATAATGAAAGTGGAGTAGCCATTTGGCCTTTGCGTGCCTTGGATGTAAGCCATAGTGGCCAGGGTCGGCTCAACATAATTTGAGGCCTTAGGCGAAAAACTAAGAAGCACCGATACGGATATGGGACACGGATACAACACGACATTGCAGATCCTAAAAAAGTAGAATACGGACATGATGGGGACACGTGAATAATAAATATATCTTTATATATATGAGATCAACCTAACAATGAAAAATTACAAATCATAACAATTAATGAGCTATAAAAACAATTAGTTTATCGTTTAAAGGACTACAAAATTGAATCTACTCCACAACAATGATAATAGTTGTTTTCTAAACAAAGAAAAAATGAAATATTATATGTTACGACTACCATATTTTATTAAAAAAATTCAAAGAAGTCATCATATTTACATTTTAAACTATCTTTCTGTTTAAAACTTTCTAAAAACTCCCTAACGATATAACACACATGTCGGACACGTGTCCATGGTGTGTCTATGGCATGTCCGTGGTGTGTCCAAAAAAAAAAATTAGGACACGTATTTTGGCATGTCCAACTAGTGTCGGGGAGTGTCCGACGCGTGTCGGTGTCCGATACGTGTCCGACACGGATTCTGTAGAGATCCGCAAATTTTCTTTTATTTAATTATTTTTCGAAATAGAATTTTTATTGATTTGGATATGTTTTAAATGTGAATAACATGTAGGGACTAGTTTAGAGGTCCGGAGAGTTTTGGGTCATCGAGACCCGGAACGGGGGTCGGGTGGGCCCGAAAATTCGGATATTTTTTTTTTAAATTTTATTTTTGGTTATAGATCAATTAGAATATTATTAGAGATATAGAACTGATTTCGAGGCCATAGCTGCTTTTGGATTTGAAAACGGAAGTCGGAAAGGTACGTTAAGTGATTAGGGATGTTTTGATCTTTTTATGCCGTAGGGCTTATGAATATCTGGGAGATAGATATTTACATCTCATTTCTCTCTCTAAAACAGCCAACCAAGCTCTCCCTTCTCTCCTCTTTATATTCTTCCTCTCTCTAGATTTAGAAGGCTTTAAGGTATGATTCGGAAGTCACCAAGGAAGGAAAGTGTGTTCTATGCGACAAGGGCATCGCTTGGGACCAAACAAAGTCAAGGTTGGACAACTTTTGTGTTGATGAAAGTGAGGGATAACTTGAGACTATAACTATTGAAGTAGGGGGGTGTGTTGTGTCTTCTATTTCAAATTAAATTTCATGTTATAAGCATAAAATAGATGTTTTTCATGTTATATATGATTATGTGAGATTTAGGATGAATTCATTGTTTTATAATGATATATGTATGTTTCCTTGGATTGGAAATGCTTGGTATATGATGTTGAATGCATGAATTGCTAGTATATACCATATATTGAGTATATTACATATGTGAAATTTTGGTGAAATGTTGAAAACTTAGTTTTGGGGTAAAATGTATACATGTATCTATATTGATTCTTGCATGATATGCTAGAATGAACATAGGACATGAATTGGGTGCAATGCATTGAGACGTGCGAATGTATGTGCGAAACATAATATGTTTTGTGTGTGTGTGTGGGGGGGGGGGGGAGGGGGGGTGTAGCCCGAAAATAACTAGAATATGGGATGTGGGGCTTCGGCACCTATCCAGATTATGTGTGAGTGTGATTCCAATTCCGAGAGCGTTTTGAGTCTTAAGTGTAATTACGTGGCTTATGTGACTAGAGTGGATTTTGTGTTCGAATTTCGATTATGTCATATGTTATAGATATGATGGATTATGCATTGAGGCATGAAATGTATATGTGGCTATCAAGTTAAATTTGATGAATATGCCATGAAGTGAATGAAAGTTAGCTTTTGACTAAAATGCTAGGAAGCATGACACATAACTAGGCTATACATGTTATTGTGTTTATACAATGGTATGAAATGTGGATTTGAATGGATTGCACAACATGTTATCATTGAGCCATTGAAATTGCTCATCCCCCTACATTAACACTTTCAAGGCATGGCAAGGAGGTTGTTGATGGTGATCAACCGTGAGTAGAGCTTAGTGTTAGAAGAATACTCTTTTGGATCATATGTGTACAGACGTCCATGCCGACTTGGACCATGTGAAGTATGTCTTGGATCATTTCAATGTTTCACATAGTATAGGGGATGTATGCATGTTGTGGATTAAGAATTTAATAGGTAGAATGTTGATTGTAGTCATTTGAAGGTTTTGAGATTGTAACAGTTTGAGTGATTACGAAGAATAGTAATCTCAATTACGATGCATCGTGATCTGGCAATGCATCGTAAGCCCATTGGCGATGCATCGTAAAAAGGTGAGAATTATGGTCGTTTTTCAGAGCATTTCGCAACATGTGCAATGTATCGTAACCAACATTATAATACATCGTAATGTGTGGCTGGATGAGACATTGAGATAGAATTGGGGAATTAAGGGACGTCCTGTCCCATTGGGGTTAGTAGAGTCTGCAATGTACTTGTATACGTACGTGCATGTAATTTAAGCTTCTGTGGTGATGTACATTGATGGACATTCCATTAAGGCTTAGTGGATGACGTCACCTCTGGTTTTCGGGAAATGAAAATGGGGGCGTCACAACTTAATATCAGGGCATGGCACCATAATGAGATTAGAGATGTGAGATATATCAAAGTACAATTAAGAGTACAATTAGTGATGAGTAATCTTGATGTTTGACTTTCACAATTCACCCCCATTTCCCTCACTTTTAACCGGGTGTCGGAAAGTTGGGGCCTGATAGAGTCTTTGACCTTTTAGGCATGTTCGTGCTTCCTGTCGAAAAATATAAAAGTGACCCTTTAACATAAAATATTTTAATATCAAATATTAGTTAACAATGTTTATATAAAAATTATTCTTATTGAAATTATTATATTTAATTGGACCATTTTCTACTAATAAATATCTTAATTTTTAACGACATTTTTCCAGTGCATAGATATTTGTGGGAATAGAATATGATTTTTGAATAAGATCTTTTTTTTTTTTTTTTACTTGGTTCACTTTCTTTCATTATTTTTTCATGTTATTCACAAAGAATTTTCTTATCACACGTTTGATTATCATTATGAATCTAAGTCGCTAATAGATTTATCTTTCATTATTGTATTATCTTCTAGTAATTCTTTTAGATGGATTGGTTGTTCATTTATTGATTTTTCACCTAAATTTCTTGTTATTTTACTATTAATTATAACAAAAAATTGTTGTAATGGGAGAAGAGAAAACGCAAGGAATAAGGAAAAAATATAAAAATTAATGAGATGGAAAGTTTTATAATTCCTCATTTTTTACAATTATTTGTTAAGTATATATTCAACAACATAAAAAAAGAAAAAGAGGAAGGTTTTGAGATAAGGATAAAAATTAGAAGTTTTAGAATGAATTAAATTATTTGGGCCTATTATTAAATTTTTACCATTGGTTGAGGCCTATCACTACAAGGAAACAAAATTTTTAAGATGTCTAATAATATTAGAAAATAAAAATTTTAAGAACTCTTATTAAAGAAATATAATAATTTGGAGGTCTTCTATTGACTGGGGTCTTAGGCAACCGCCTAATTCGCCTAAGGGTTGAGCCGGCCCTTAGAGTGGCCGAACCACGTTATATTCTTGTGTTGTTCAAATTTTCTTTCTCTTCAATTTTATATTTCTTGACATGATATCAAAGCATCCAATTAGGACCTAACTTGACCTCCCTCTCTCATCTCCCCCCCCCCTCTCTCTCTCTCTCGGCTATACAATCTAGACTCGTTCAGTTCTCTAATCTCGCTAGAATTTTGTGACCGGATCTACTTGTCTTGCTCGAATTCAAGTTGGACACTTGAGTTAAAAACTCCATATACCAACTTGAAGGGGAGTGCTAGAGAATATCATTATAGAAGCTATTTAAACCCTTGATAGAAGTGATTAATGGGAGTGATTTTAGGAATTCTCCATTAATATATTTTTCATATTTATCACATGTTTATATTCTTTCACCTATAGATAGAGCCATAGAGGTGATCGATTAAGAAAGAATATAGTGAAAGAGATGTAACCCTTCGGCCTTTGTGTGTAGTGAATGTAGGTCGTGGTGGCCAAACCATGTTATATTCTTGTGTTGCTCAAACTTTAATTCTCTCTTCAATTTTATATTTCTTGATATTTTTCTTTTTTCACTGGTGCATTAGCAGGTCTATGTTGTAAGTGTCCAAACCACCTAAGTCTATTTTCTCTTATTTTATCATTAATGGGTGTTATTCCTAATTTTCCTCACACTTTGATTAGTACACCTATCTCTTCTAGTAACCCCTATCATCCATTCCAACATTCTCATTTCAACTACTTAGATGCGTTGTTCTTGTTTCTTTTTAAACATTCAACGCTACCTCGTATAGGATACTAATAATCGTTCTATAAAACTTTCCTTTTAACTTATTTGGTATTTTTTTATTACATAAGATACCACTAGCATGTCTCCATTTTGTCCATCCTACCCTAGTCTTGCTAGTAATATCATCATCTATCTTCCCATCTTTTTATAGTATTGATAATAAGTATCTAGAATGATTTTTCTGAGTAATTCTTTGGTCTTGAATTGTTATTGTTATATTATCACTTCTCAAGACTTATTAAATTTACAGACTAGATAACCTCTATAAATTAATACTAGGTAAATTAATAATCTCTTTTAAATAATAAATTACGTCAGTCCAGACTTGGGTCAAGGTACTAAATTAATAATTTTGTTAAATTTATAAGATAATACATTTCAGAAATTTCCTTATAGATTCCTATAGGTCCCACTAATTACATAAATTAATAATTTGGTAAGTACATATAAGACTAACTATGATATTTTCTTGAAATATGAATCTAGTGTTGCTCGTCTTTTCTTGAAATTTAAGTCTAGTTGGATCTCATCTTTTTGAGTGCATGTGTGATGTTCTTCGCTATACTCACATAATACTTTATGCATTTCATCTGTCATGGTTAATTTCTTAACACCTTTCAAATGGGAAGCCATTATAGATGTTTTAGTACTATAGATGTGTAATGAAGTACAACAAGAGTTTGTGTTTGATTCAATACATTGCATGCACTTGATTAAATGAGTACAATACATTGAATTTTACTTTATTAAATAGTAAGTACAATTCATTTAATCTTTGGTGGGTTAAATGTATCTTTAATTGATTAGACAAGTACAATACATTGAGTCTTTAATTTATTAAATAGTAAGTACATTACATTGAATCTTTAGTTGGTTAAATGTATATTTAATTGATTAGATGAGTATAATACATTAATTAATAGCTTATTAATTTAACAAGATATTTTATGTACATTATTTATTTTTTTCAAAACATTTAGTTTCTCAATAGTCTTAAAGATTCAATGCATTGTACTCATTTAATCAATTAAGATTCAATGTATCGTACTCATTTAATCAATTAAATATACATTTAACCAACCAAAGATTCAATGTATTATACTTACTATTTAATAAAGTAAAATTCAATGTATTGTACTCATTTAATCAAGTGCATGTAATGTATTGAATCAAACACAAACTCTATTTAAACAAATACAAACTCTTGTTCTACTTCATTACACATCTATAGTATTAAAACATATATAATGGCTTCCCATCTGAAAGGTGTTAAGAAATCAACCATGACAGATGAAATGCGTAAAGCATTATGTGAGTATAGCAAAGAATATCCCACATGCACTCAAAAAGATGAGATTCAACTAGACTTAAATTTCAAGAAAAGTCGAGCAACACTAGATTTATATTTCAAGAAAACATCATAGTCAGTCTTATATGTACTTCTTACCAGATTATTAATTTATGTACTAAGTGGGAACTATAGAAACCTATAAGGGAATTTCTTAAATGTATTATCTTTAAATTTAACGAAATTATTAATTTAGTACCTTGGCCCAAGTCGAAACCGACGTAATTTATTATTTAAAAGAGATTATTAATTTATCAAGTATTAATTTATAAGGGTTTGTATGTGGTCCCAACGCTATTAATTTATAGGGGTTATATTGTATTCTATTTTAGTCTTACACTCTTACTAATTCTTAATCCTTTCGTTTCTAATGCATTTCTCTGTATTTCCAATTTCGTTCCTAAGAGTATCCAACAATATTATATCACCACCTAGGAAGCACGGACATGCCTAAGAAGGCAAAGAATCCGTGTCGGACACGGATACGCGTCGGACACGTCCCGATACGTGTCGGACACACCAAAAAACGAGTCTGATTTTTTTTTATTTTTTTGAATTTTCGGACACGGCTCGGACACGCGCGGACACGGCTCGGACACGCGTGGACACGGCTCGGACACGGCATGGACACGGCGCGGACACGCGTCCGACACGGCTTGAATTTTCAGACACGGCGCGGACACATGTTGGACACGCCAATTTTTTTTTTTTCTCTTTTTCCTCTTATTTTCATGAATCTTCTCTCTTCCATGGATTCTTACTTTATTTTTCACTAATCCCTAATTATTTTTCTAACAAAACCTTAATTGTTTTTGTTTTTTTCTCCTTTTTTAGCCTCTTTTTTTCTTTTTCCTAGCAAAACACAAGTCTAGAAATGTTGTTTTAACAATTCAACTATAGCCCATCTCATCTCTTCATCTTTATTCTTTTTTACTCTTCTTTCTCTTACTGTACAACTGCTATCTTTTACATGTGACTTTCTCATGATGCATTTGTATTTGGAGTAAGCTAGAATGATGATGTTTAAATGATAAGACTAGTTTTTATTCTAATGTCTCGTTTTGATTTGGATTTATGACTTTGTGACATCGTTCTCTTATAATTATTGTTGTTGTGGAGTAGATTCAATTGTGTACTTGTGATTTATGATTTGTGAATTTTTTCTTTGTTAGGTTGATGAAAATTGAAAAATAATATTACTCTTAATTATTTAAAGTATGACATCAAATATTATATAAAAATAAATATTTATTATTTGCCGTGTCCCCGCCGTGTCCGTGTCCTAATTTTTTAGGATTTGCCGTGTCGCCGTGTCCGTGTCGTGTCGTATCCGTGTCCCGTATCCGTTTCCGTGCTTCTTAGATCACCACCAAACAACATGTACCATGGAATGTCTTCTTATATATCTTTTGTTATTTCATCTAAGACAACTGTAAGTAGGCATGGACTAAGAACTAATTCTTGGTGTAGTCCCCCTTTTATAGAAAAATTATTAGTTTCTCAGTCAATATACACAATACTTATCATTGAGCATAACCCATATAAGTTAAAGCTCACCCCTTTACCTGAATTATCTCCATAATGCCCAATTCAATGGGCTCCTTTTTAGTATTTCCAGGTTGATCTCCATTAGCTTGTCCACCCAAAAGCCACCTCCATATGCATGCACCCCAAACATCTAATGCATGTCTGGTTATGAAAAAACCCATGAACTCCTCAAACATCAATTCACGGATGTGGTATGATATTGGGCTCCTTGACTTGGCGGCTGGAATAGATGACTCATGGTGTATTACCAATTTTAGTCTGCATCTTGGCCGATCCTATGGGGAGAGAGATATCAAGTGTGCTTTGGGACGTGTACTTGTCACATGATGCACTATGAGCATGCTAACTAAGCTAGTGATATTTTCTAATGCTTTATTGGTATAACTTTTTAGCTACTTTGCTCAGGCACATGCTTCACCTATTGCCAACTGTTCTTTGCATTCTCACACTTCTATAAATAGGAAATGACCTCTTGCCTCATTAAAGAACTTTTAGCAGGGTGGATAGTAGTAATATCAGGATTCACCTTGACCTTTTCAACTCTCTCACTCTCTCTCCCCTAAGATTTTCTTAGTTTTCAGCCTAGTCCACTCTCTTAGGACCTTCATTATCATATGTCTGGTACATGCATCTCCATCAATGGACACCTATAATAACATTTCTCAACCTCCCCTTGCCAAAGAAAGGCAATTAAAAAAAATGACTTAGAAAGTGCCAACCCATAATCATAATATTATAAATGCTCATGTTAAACAAAACAATTTAAGTAAAGAATTTCAAATACATAAATGATAAGGCTCATTTGGATCCTAATGTCTACGAAAAAGATCATTAAATATACTTTTTTAATTTCCAAAGTGTCATTGCCACATCATTCTAGATGAAAATTTTGAATAAAAAAGTCAGTTGTGTATTATTTTCCTATTGCAAAATAAAAGGTATAGAGAATCATTCTCTTTTGTTGAGAACTACTTGGATATCATTAATAATTGAATGGGAAATTAATCGTGTTAACACGTCATAGTTCAACAAATCAATTGAAAGAAGAAACAATAAATGATGTTACAAGTGGAAACTTTATGTTGGAATAAGTAATGTTTCCATATTTATAAAATGGAACTCAATCATAAAAATGTAGAGAAAATAATGATTATACAATTAAGAATGTAATTGACAGTATATCTCCTTTCCAGGCTGACCTGAAGTAATTAAATGGCATCAAAGGTCATCTGTTATCAATTTTCCACACTCAATCACATCATTACTTAAAACAATAACCCCAAACGTAGAAAATTATAAACACAGTACCGGTTTCTATATATTGATCAATATTGTTATCAATTATCTTCCTTTTCTATTTTCACTATTTTTATGCAAGTGGCAACAATGAGTAGTAGACAATGAGCATGAACTACAAACACAAGTGATTACCTAAAGAACAAAAAAAAAAATGAAAGTATCAAGGTACCTTTACTAAGGAACTTATCTTCCAAATCCATCCTTTGGAACTTGTATAATTTCAAGCAATCCTCCTGTGATAATTGGGCATGATCATACATTCAATTCAATTCATTACAGAAATAGTACATGGAGTAAAAGAATAAATACCCCAATGCTCCAATATTTCTATGTAAAAGAAGAAATTCCTGATGGTTTAATTTTTTGATTAATATCAACCAATTATGTATTAGCCGACCCCAAGTTGGGAAAACTCCTTATTAAGTACAAACGAGTTTTGTATCATAATTTAGAATAATATTCTGATGGGCATGAGAAAGGCAACATGTTTTTTCCCACACTACAAGTAATCAGTTTAACCAAAAGAGTTCAGAATTGCCTTAAATTACAGCTGAAAGCTATGAAATAGACAACTGAAACTTCTGTGTCATATAATGATTACACAATTTCACTTTCTGTAGGACCTGCACATTCCCAGAAGAAACACAGCCCTATAAAAAAATACTAGGTTTCGCAAAGAAAATAATTGATGTATCATTCAAAGACTTAAAAGAATCCGGAAGTAATGCTTTACCAAAAAAATGTTAGCTTACTGAAAATCTTTAATTGGACATCATATAAATATGGTGCAAATGAGAAGTGGAGGAGAACCTACTACCTGAGGCATGAACTAAAGCACAATAAACTTAAGAATACATTGAACCCTTCTCGGATCTTTTTTAAAAGAAAATGTTGGTAGGAGCTGAAGAAAATATTTGATGTTATATGTTTTCCGGTAAAAGAAAAGCAAATGGTTATAGGGAAAGACATGGTCGTCAGAAATTAATAGAAATAATATTGGAAAATTAAATATGACAAGAGAAATGGCTAGCCATGGCTAGAAGCTATCATCCCTTTTTTCTTTCTTTTTTGCTTGAATAGAACGATAAATATGAAAACGCCACACAGTGTAAAAAGAGAGAGAGAGAGAATATATATTAAATTACAATGCTAGATTTAACAAAAAGTGGTCATTTGGCCCAACTAAATGCAATGTTTGAATTTGTGTATGTAGTATATTAATTTTTTTCAAAAAAAATCACAAGGGATTAAGAAAGCAAACACATAAGAAATTTTAAAGAACATGAATCGATTAACATAAAAATGAAAAGTCCTAAACGAAAAAGTGTGGTGTTTGCATTTGTGTGTGGCATGTTGTGAATACCACCAATTAGTCCTCACTAAGAAAGGCCTAGCAGAGCTTCCGTTTGGAATTAAGAAAACATTTGTTCCAACCAAGGTAAAACAAAAGGCAGCCACAACAACTAAATATATCAAACATGAATAGATTATCATAAAAATAAAGGGACATAAATGAAAAAAAATTGCAGTCATTGAGCGTACAGCATGTTGTCCTCATCCACAAAGTCCTAAAAGAGCTCTAATACATACATAAAGTTCAGAAAGCTTCTGTTCACAAGCAATGTGCAACAAAAGAAAAAACAGGCACACACAAGAGAGGTTAATAGACATGGATGATTTAACGAACAAAAAGGAGGGGCATAAATGAAAGAGATTCAGAAGTATGCTCAGTAAAAATTTTAAATTTTGAATTAATATATTAAAAAACATTAACCTCCCTACCCACCCACCACTGACCACCCAGTCCCCATCGAAGAGAACAATTACTTTTTATTAAACATATACATTGGGTGTTAACATGCTTGCTCATTTGCACACATGTAGGAAGAAACTGATCAAAGCAGAATCGAACCGAATACAATACAACTGCATTTGACATTTTTAACATTTATTGACATCTTTACTGTCCGTACATTGTGCAAATTTAATAATAAATGGGTTGATGCAAGTGAAAATCTCCTATTGTAATCATTACAGAGTCATTTGAATTGGGGCCAAAGGCATGTACACATACGCATCAAATTTATGCATAAATATGACGCAAAATTGAAAAGGATAGAGACTGAAAGGAGAAGATAACAATAACACGAATAAAATAACGGATCTGAGCACTTAAAGGGTAAATAAATCATAATATTTCTATATGTAGACATAAATACATATACATATTTGAACATATACACACACAAACAATGAACAGAAAGAATAATATGACAAATACCTCTGAAGAATGTGAGGAGAGAGAGACATAGAGAGAGAAGGAGACGAATCTAGGGTTTTGATGGAGCGAAGCACGAAGGGTTTTTCTTGGGAGAATCTCTCTCAAGGGAACTTCGTCTGTTAGTTGGTTTAAGATTGTAGAATTTGCTACAAATTGTGTTCACGCACGCTTTAGAGCTGAAACAAAAGAAAAATCACGCGCTGTTTAGAGCGCGTATAAAACCTACTGGTCCCAGAAGTATTGGTACCAGCAACGCCATTTGATGTCTTTTAATTGGTTCGTACATCCACGCTCCTACGGAACGCGTGAAGATAAAACTCCCTAGATGTACTCTATATATTTTTATATTCATTTTCCTTAAGCTCCTTTTTAAATTAATACGCACCGTATGATGTTGCGTTTGCCATTTTGATGCGGAGTCTTTGGGTTAAGCTATTATTAATTAATGAATTGATGGATCAACTTGTGATTAATTAGGAACCAAAGCTGTGGAATCACACAAAAGCGCGTGTCTGACACGTGGCTGTGAAGCTATGGTGCATTGTAAATGGGTCAACAGAATGCCCTGTGAAAAACATGAATTTTCTACTTTATCCGTTTATGGAACACCTTTTCGTGCACTTTAGGCGTCAAGGGTGTTCAGTTAACCACCCACCATTTTTTTTTTTTTCGAAAAGTAACCACCCACTAATTTTGTTAGTTGTGAACTTGTTGTCTTTTGACTCTAATTAGTGTCGGTTAAAGCAATTTAACTTGAATAATATACCCTAGTAAATTTTCAATAAGAAATAAATAAGGGTAAATACTATTTACATTTTTTCAGTTTAATTAATATCTCAACTAAATACTTTTTCAGGAGTGGTAAACTACACTCCTGTAACTAATGTCCCTTTAACGGTTTTTGACAATTTTACGAATTTACCCCTACTTAATACATTTAATTTATCCACTCCCAATTGATTCTCTCTCTTGTCTCTTTCTTTTATTTTTTTCTTTTCTCTCTCTCTTTCCACCATTTCTCTCTCTCGACTCTCTTTCAATCCCACAGTTATATATATATATATATATATATATAATGATACTTAGGCAAAATTGAAACTTTTACATTCATTAGATGTATGTGATGAGTGTATGTGATGGGGCCTACCACATACGTTTAATGGATATAAAAGTTTCTATCTAATAATTCAGCCTAAGTAACATTACCCATATATATATATATATATATATATATATATATATATATATATATATTATATTTTTCCTTTTCTTTTTCTCTCCACTAAGTCCACTCATCACATTCTCTCTCCCCCACTCATCACTCACTTTCTTTATATAAACCTCACTCACTCTCGATGTGGGGCATGGGTTCATGCATGGTGGAAAAAGGCTCAAATCGTGGAGTTGATGATGGTGTTTTGAGTGAATGACTACATTGGGTTAGGCTGGAATGGCTCTTCTATAATGGTGTCAACATGGAACTCCAGTGGGTCTGTGGTGGTGGTTCGATAGGTGGTCACAATGAGGAAGTGGTGCTCGAAGCTCCGACCATGGTGGAAACAAAGACTTGGCTCTTTGCGAGGGAGATAGTTCCTATGGTGGTTCAAGGTGGAGAGATGTTAGAGATAGAGATGAGGTGCTCAGCAGTGGTGGTGTTTTGGTATAGGTCTTCAATGGTGTTGAGTAGTAATAGTGGAGATAGCAGTACAATTGGTGACGGTGGTTCAAGGAGGTTGAGCATGGAGTTTTGGTTGCTTGTTAGGGAAGATAATGCATGGGTGATGCTTGGTTAGAAGAAAACTAACTGGAGTGATGTTTCGTGGGTGACTCGGGTCTTGTTATGAGTTGATGAACAGTGGCAACAGTGCTTCGGGTGAAGGAGAAGTGGGTCTTCACAGCGGCAGTGAGCAAGGATGGCAACGGGGCGGGGTGGGGCGGGTTTTGCCTTCCCCATAACCGAAATCGTTTAACTTTTCCCGCCCAGCAACCATGTATAAACGGGGCAGGGTGGGGCGGGTTTTGACTTCCCCATTCCCATAACCGTTTAACTTTTCCCGCCCCGCCCCGTTTATACTTTTTTTTTTTAATGCAAAAATTTTTATAATAATAAATCTGATATTTTGATACATATACACAAAAAACACACATTTAAGTACTTGCAACACAATGGATAATATTGAGTCATCCATTATTGATATAATAAACTTGTATAGTTGTATGATATATACAATATTAATATTTTCTTTATACATTATTAATATTTTCTCTATATATTATATATATAAGTATAAATATATATATACTTAAATGGGGCGGGTACCCGTCGGGGTAGGGTCTTACCCCCGTCCCCGCCCCATTTAAACGCGAGTTATTTTCTCTAACCCCATCCCCACCCCGTTTCCTTAAACGGTTCCGTAAACGGGTTTTAAACGGGACGGAGTGTGGCGGGTACCCGACGGAGTGGGGCAAATTGCCATCCCTAGCAGTGAGGTGATTTCAAAATTGGTTTCGTCAGTGGATCTTGGTAATGGTCATGGAGCAACCGTGTACCTTGCATGGCCATCATGGCTTTGGGTCTTCTCACATAACAATGGTGCGCTCAGTTCGGAGAGATTGAAGTTGGCAGTGAGAAAAATAAGAAAGAGAGAGATAGTTTTGAAGCTCTTGTGTATAAATGTGTGTATATTTATGTGCATTTATAGAAATATATATATATATATATATATATATTTCTATAAATGCACATAAATATACATAACATAAATATATGTTATGTAGTATATATATGTTATGTTTTAAATATATATATATATATAACAGAACATTGTAGAGAGAGAGTGTGATAATTATGACAGAGAGAATTGGGAGAAAGAGGAGAGAGAAGGAGAAATAATAAATAAAAAAAACAAAAGAGGGGGCAAAAATGACATTTCATGCGTGGGAAGAGTAAAAATGTTCATTTTACACTCTTTTTTACTAACGACAATAGATTTTGTTTGTCTGCTGATGGTGCATTAATGGGGGGAGTGAATTGAGACGTGAACCCAAAATTGAGGAATTGTAGTTAGGATTATTAAAATTAGAAAGGGTCTAGTCGAGATATTGACTAAACTGAGAGAGTGTAAGTAGTATTTACCCAATAAATAAACCATTGAGGGGCACATTTAGAATAAGAAGCCAAATCAGACTAAACATTAAAGCACGTGAAATAAAGTGCTGAAATTACCCAAGGGCAAGCATTAGGTCATTTTGAGTGCAAACAATTTTTTTTGAAGGTATCTCTACCAACTAAGAAAAAAAGTGCTAAAATTAAAAGTAAAAAAAGTGAGTGGAGGTTGTGTCATTAAATTTGCACAGCAATATCACGTACTTAAGAGGATTAAAGTCAAAATTCAAATCTCATCTGGTACTTGTTGTGTTACTTGTGTTAATGTACACTTTTACTTATTTATTTATTCTTTAGGCTCCTTTTGGTTAGATAGAATCTAAGAAGAAAAGAAAATAAAAGAAAAAGAAAACTAACTTTCCCATGTGCATTTGATTAGAATAAATTTTTTTATAGAAAGTTGTAAGAAAATTTTATTTTGTTAGTTTGGATAACATGAAAGTGAAAGAAAATGATTTTGTTTTCCAAATTTACCCTTATGTTTTAAAATACTAAAAAAATAAATGAATTAATGATTAAACTATCATATTCTTTTGATATGATAGAATTTGATTACAAGAAAAATATTGTTCAAGTATTACTTTTTAATTACGAATATATATATATATATAGTCACGTCCAATGAGCGACATGAATTAGCTACTGATTAATATATGATATGATATAAAAGGAATTAATTTTTTATACACATATACAAATATAAAAATTATTGTAAACTAGTACTATATGTTGACCTCAAGGTTTCAACCCTAGTTTACTTGAGTGATTTTGACAATAACAACCTATTGCAGTGTAGATTTAATAAGTTTACTTAAGTGTGTAGTATACAAAATATTTTATTATCTCAAGTATCTTAAAGGCATTAGATTTCAAAAGGAATTACAAGAAGATATATGAAGTCACATGATCATGGAACTCAAAGATCAATAATCAATATCAATGACGAAGTTGAAGTGAATCCAAGTCACATGATGAAGGAACCCAAAAGCTTAAAGAATTGAAGATCAAAAGACTTAGGTAGGCTAGTATTGGGTGAGTGTTCGATTTAATGTAAAATTATTTTTGAAGTAACTTCATTTGAAAGCTCATCTCTTGACTATGCATATCATTTATATCATCTATAAGTATTTAGATCATAAGTAATAGGCCATAAACTTCATTTATAATATCATGAGGCCTTTATTAAGGTTTAGTTAGTTCAAGATTTTATAAGCTTTGGAAGAACGTAACTATTAAACTAACTAGAACCATGTATTTCAATCATATCATTTGAAATGGTGTCTAGGAATTATAAAAATAAGGCTTTGAACCTATATGTTTAAATCATGAAATGACTTAGGTAATATTGAGATGATCTTCAATTGAGAATATCTTTAAATCTCAATATTCATATTTAGTGAAATTGTAAAGTCGAATATCTTTGATCAAATTGATTGATTTTATAAGGTCAAAGTTGATTTTGAGGAGGTTCAAATCTTCAAAGAACCCAACTCATAATTTAAAATTGTTTCTAAGACCACATGCATCACATTTTAGTATCTATTATTAGTTCTTAGTATTTTAGAATAGGATTTGATCTTAATGAATTTTAGTTTCATCAGTCCTTGAGGTTTTAGGCTCATTCATGCTTTAACAGAGTTGCATTTCAAATAAGGATCAAAACAGTCGGCTTATTTAAACTGTATAGTTGACTTTTTCAAGTAGCATGTTTTTGGCATTCCGGAGCACTAAAGTAGAAGAGTATTCCATTTCATATAGTCGACTTTATTTTTATGGAAGTTCATGAAATTGACATTTCTAAAGCACTAAGATAGAAGATTGTCTTAATTCATATAGAAGACTATATTTCTATTTTAGTTTATGAACTTTTATGAAAATGTCATTTCTAGAGCACTAAGATAGAAGACTATCTCAATTAATATAGAAGATTATCTTTCTATTTTAGTTTATGAACTTTTATGAAAATGACATTTATGGAGTACTAAGATAGAAGACTCTCATTTCATATAGAATACTTTATTTTTATTTTAGTTTGTGAGATTTGATGTATTCATTAGAGAAAGTCTATTATTTTAAGTAGCTTGAATCTGACACTTTGAAGGCTCAAATAAAGTCGACTGTTTTTCCCCAGATTCAAGATAATGGCTAGTTTTGGACCCCAAACGACTATATTCTCTTGAGACCCTATATATACCCATTTGTTTTGAGAATTTATGAACAAGAGAGAGATAGTGCAATGTAGAGCTGAGAGTATAAAAGAGTGAATTAGAGAGCAAGAGAGCTAGAGAGAAACCTACCCATGAGCATACATTTGAGAAACTCTTGAATGTATATTTTTGCATTCTACTTGGTAGAATATCTATTAGGAACCACCATTGAGTCTCATATTTCATATAATTCATTATGGTTTATCTTGCATATCTAGAGTTGAGCTTTTCATTTGAAATCTTCATATATAATCCTAGGATTTGAGCGTGTATTGAATATATATTCATTGAGGAATATTGTTGTAATTGTATTACAATTTTTTATCTACCTTTGAGAGGAAGACCAAGTGATGCACTTGGCAAGGAAACCCAAGTCATGAGTTTGACAAAGAAGTCTTGGTGAGGTTTTCATAGCAAGGAAGCCCAAGTCATGAGCTTGGCAAATAAGTCTTGGTGAGTTGTCATTGAGTAAGGAAGCCCAAGTAATTCACTTGGCAATTGTACGATTTGCTTTCCACCATTGAGGAAGGCTATATAGTAAAAATTTCAAGAAATGCTCTTGAGGCATAGATGTAGGCAAAAGGGGCCGAACCATGTAAAAATCATGGTATCACTTGGTTTGCATTTCTCTATCCCTAAACTTCTTTATTTGATAGCATTTCATTTGTTTAAATTTCATATATTTTATATATGAATACTATAAGTTTAAATGTTTTTATTCATATGAGGAGGATGGGATGAATGCTTAGAGTATATTGGTTGAGTTGTAAAATCGATTAAAGTGTTAATTGATTGAGTAATTTTTTGAGTATCTATTTGCCAATCAATTTGCTTACCATGTATTTGACAAATGCACAATCAACATTTTCACATACTATAAGCATGATATGTTGCACTTACATGTACACTTATACTTGTTGTATTCACTAGATCATTTAAATGCATAATAGATAGATAATTTGCAATCCTACTTATTGAATACATAAGTTCATCAAGTATTTGACAAAAGTCCATTCAAGGTAATTTTTGTCAAAACAAGCTAAACCGAAAAAGTTTCATCATTTGCCTATTGTCTCTATTCACCCCCCCTCTAGGGACAATTCTTTGGCAACACTATATACATAGATAAACCAATCTCAACCAATCTGAACTATGAAAGAAAAATATATATAAAATAAATCAAAATTTTTATGTACATATACAAATATAAAAATTACTATAAATTAGTACTCTGTGATTGTATAAGCTGAACAATTTAGAGAAGAAAAAAACTCACCTCTTTGTAGTTTGTGGAGAAGAGGTGAGTTTTTTTCGTGCCTTTACAGATCGCGAGTGAGGTGGGCATAATGGAAACGTGAGAAATAAAGGCATAACTTTTGTGGAAAGAGTATCGGTCACGGCCCAAAAGCCAAGGTTCAAAGTGTTCCTAAGGTTTGACAAGCAACCCTCATGAACATGGAGCATCTGATGGGGTATTTGACTCCAATTGTATTTTATATAACATGAACGATCGCGATTCGCGTAACGTGGATGAGAGGTGAGCATTGACCATGACTCTCCTATCTCTAGATAGGTTTGAAAACTGAAGGGTTAGTCTCTTACTCAGATACAGTCTCATCGGGCCTCTATAAATATAGGGCGATCTGTATTTCAAGTACGCAATTAATACCTTCTATGTGCCTTTACAGCTTCTAAAGCGTTTCTGATATATGACTTGAGTGTTAGAGTGTAATCGACCGGTACCACACATGTGTCTTTCCGATTACTCTTTTCTTGTCTTTTTCATGTTAGCGTTGACCTGGATTGTGCATCGATTTGTGCTTCATCACCACTAATTTCAATTCTAATTTGAAGACTTCAATTCCATAAAGTCGAAAATAATTTTCTTTCTTTTCCTCTCATTTCCATAAAAAAAAAAGTAGACCCTAAAGTAATACAACTAAAAATAACTTAGTATCTCCTCCTCTTTCTAAATAAAAAAGTTAAGGGCTGATAGTTCTAAATGAAATAAGAGTGAGTGCATATGTGTGATTTTATTTATCTACAGAAAAAAAAAAAGAAAGATAAAAACTTAAGCTCTGTTTAGTTAAATGAAAATAGGAAGAGGGAAACAATTGACCTTTTTAACAATTTAGAAGCTTGGACAGAAAAAAAAAAAAAAAATCAAGGATAAAGTAACTTTTATAAACATCTAATTCTTTCATATTTTTTTTTTACAAAAAATGCAGAATTTTTTTTTATGAAGGCTTGATGTATTTGGGTGTGATTTTAGACTGTATGCTATATAGTTTTTGTAATTTCTTTATGATTTTTCATCAATCTCTTGTCACCCATAGACATAAATATTTTTATGAATCACGTTTAAAGAGAACGTGTCTCGCATGGTGTGATATTTTTGTTACTTGTTTTATTATTGGGCCTCATTGTAGGTCCATTCCTGGCTAAAGCAACAATTAGTATAGATTTTTGAATCAGCTACAAAAGGATTCTCTCATTCAAAAAGAATTTGGCTCAATTATAGAGTTGATATGTCTAAATTTGCCCCCTCATTGTACTCCCATTTTAACCAAATCTACACTTTTTTTAGTTTTCTATTTATGAATTAGGGACAGTTATATCATTTTCCTTTAAAAGTGAAGTCATTTGGTTAAAAGGGACTCTTTTTATTTTTTAACCATGGCAAAAATCTCACCCACTCATTTTCTTCCAGATTTTAGTTTCATTTTCATTTTTTTGAAAATCAAAGCAGAAATCGCATTTAGTAATGCAATTTTCAGTTCTGAAAAAATGAAAGTGATGTCAAAATTTTGACAATTTTTAGGCATAATTTGAAATCTTCATAACAAAGCATTCAGTTTCGAATTTCATTTTTCAGTTCAAGTTTTCATTTATGATTTTTTTATCAAATACAATAAATAAAAATTTTGCTTGCTCAAAAATATAATATAATACAATAAATTAAAATTTTATAAAAAGCAAGAATAAAAAAATTAAAGAATACAATAAATAAAAAAAGTGGTTACTCAAAAAATATAAATATAACAAAATAAAATACAATAAATAATAAATTATAAATAAAAATAAAATAAAATACAATAAAAAATTATAAGTCAATAAGAATAAAAATATTTTATAAAATACAATAAAAATATATATATAAATATAAAGATATATAAATATAATAATAATAAATAAATAAGTATAATATATATATATATATATATATATATATATATGAAGAAAATACAATAAAATAAGAGTTATATATAAATACAATTATATATAATATAATAAATACAAAATTATAAGTCAATAAGAATAAAAAACTTTTATAAATTACAATAAATAAATATATATATATATATATTTAAGAAGAAAATACAATAAAATTAAGAGTTATATATAAATACAATTATATATAATATAGAAATATAAAAGGAAATATAACAAGTATATATAATAATATATGGCAATTACGAAAAACATGTAAATAGTTAGAATTTATGACAATTACTAAAAACATGCAAATGCTTAAAAATAAATTTTTAATTAAAATAAAGTCCTAGCAAATATAATTTCAGAGGAAATAATATACATTATCATATTTATTTTGGTTAAAATGAGTTTAAAACCATATTACTCAAACACAATTTTTAATCAAAGATACCATTATTTTTTTTAAAAAAAAATTAATTTTAGGTTACCAAACATATTTTTCAGATTTGTGATTTCAAATTTTCAACAGCATATGACGTTACCAAACGTATTCTGATTTTGACAAAACTAATAGCACAATAGATTTTCAGATTCATTTTTCAGAAATCAAAAAATAGAATCCAACGATATTACTAAACAGCTCCTTGTACTTTGTAAGATAAAAAGTTAAAAATAATTGGAATTTTTAACAAAAAAAGATACTTCACAAAAATTCGACTATAAACACTTATACGTTGCAAAAAGACGGATTCGGGAGGGTTATTATTCGCGATCATGAATGCAGGATCCTTAAAGCTGAAATGGTGTTCTTCCAGTATGTGTGTTGGGTAGAAATGGCAGAAACTGGGGGGTTGCGTCATAGGTTGAAATTAATTATGGAGTGGTGCCTTCACTCAGTCTTGGTTGAAGGAGATTGTAGGGCTATTTTTTGGCTTCAGGCTGTTCATCTGTCTTCCAGATCGGTGGTAGAGGATATCAAGCATTTGTGTTCCATGTTGCCACATGTACGTTTCTCTGCAGTGGGTTCCCAGGAGGACTAATGCCTTAGCTAAGTGGGCTATCCAGTCCAAAGATCTTTCTGTGTACACTTCGAAGTGGCCTCAGAAGCTTATTCAAGCCTTGGCTTTTGATTGTAATGTGCTTTTGTTTATTGCTAGTTATGTTTTCATAAGAAAAACAAAAAGAGCAATGCTATGCATCATGAAATTATTTTATGAATTTGTATCATGAATGATGTGGCAGATAACATGGAGAGTTAGTATTGGTGAAATTCCTCCCATACACAGAGTCCAATGATATTATCACCCAATTCCACCAGTACTAACTCTCCACGTTATCTGTCACATCATTCATGATAAAATTCATGAAATAATTTCATGACGTTTAGCATTTCTCAAATAAAAGAGCAATGCTACGCGTCATGAAATTATTTCATGAATTTGTATTATGAATGATGTGGTAGGTAACATGGAGAGTTAGTATTGGTGGAATTCCCCCCATACACAGAGTCCCATGATATTATCACCCAATTTCACCAATACTAACTCTCCACGTTATCTGCCACATCATTCATGATAAAAATTCATGAAATAATTTCATGACGTAATAGCGGAATTTTTTTTTTTTGGTAAAATACACTGACCTCTCTTGAGGTTTGGCCTAATTACATCCAGCATCAAACTATTGAATTTTGTTACAATAACCTCCTCTAAGGTTTGTTCCGTTAGACAAAGACCTTCTCAGTCCAAAATTCTGTTAGATTTGTCAAAAAAATTAGGGTAATTTACACTGACCTCCCCTGAGATTTGGAGTAAATTACACTAACCTCCCCTGAGGTTTGGTCTAATTAATATTTAATATAATATTTTAATTTTTATAATATAAATATTAAATATTTATTTTATATAATATTAAGATGTAATTATTAACATTATATAATGTTAATATAAAAAAATATAGAGGTAAAAGTATTTTTGAATCAAATTTTTCTTGACAATTTAGATTTTCAAAATATCCATTTTGTCCTTGAAGCATATGTAAAGACATTGTTATCCTCTTAGAAATTCTTCTGAAATTACCTAAATACTCTTATTCTAACAAAATGTAATGAGCAAAAATACCCTCATTAACAATTTAAAAAGTCTCTCTTTTCATCTTCATCTTGTTGGCCTTTACAGATTTCGATCATGGAGGATTTGAGTTGGTAAGAGAATATTAGAGAGAGGAGAAGAGAGTTTTAGAGAGGGATTGGCATGAAAAAGAAAGCAAGGAATAAAAGATAGGGCATAATGGTCTTTCTATTTTATACGATTTGTTTTTTAAAAAAATCATTAAAAAATATTAAAATAATAGAAAAATAGAAAAGTATATATATATATATATATATTTTAAAAAAGAGTCCAACCTTGTGAACATATATTATTTAAACCTAAGATGGGTGAAATGTCTATTCTACCCTTAATATTATATTGATATAAAAATAAAATATTTATATATATATATATAATATTATATAATTAAAATATACTTTTGCCCATCTTAATTATATATATACATATAAATATTTTAATTATATAATATTATATATATATAATATTAAGATGTAATTATTAACATTATATAATGTTAATATAATATTATATATATTATATTAACATTATATAATATTATATAATGTTAATAATTACATCTTAATATTATATATAATATTATTAAAATATTATATATAATAAATATTTAATATTTATATTATAAAAATTAAAATATTATATTAAATATTAATTAGGCCAAACCTCAGGGGAGGTCAGTGTAATTTACACCAAATCTCATGGGAGGTCAGTGTAAATTACCCTAAATTTTGACAAAACTAATAGAATTTTGGATGGAGGGGGGTCTTTGTCTAATGGAGCAAACCTCAGGAGAGGTCATTGTAACAAAATCCAATAGTTTGATGCTGGGTGTAATTAAGTCAAACCTCAGGGGAGGTCAGTGTATTTTACCCTTTTTTTTTAATGTCTACGGACACTTTATAATCTCCTAACTCATATCTCTCTCTCTCTCTCTCTATATATATATATATACATATTAAAAATGTGACTTTACATGACAATTTGTAAAAAAAATTCACTAATGCTGTTTTTGAAAATTAATCTAAAATTTACACTAGTATAAATAATAATTCTAAATTTATGAATTTCATGTTGCCAAACACTAACAGAACTCAAAATTGATTAATGTCCAAAAAAAAAAAGCAAAGACTATGAGCGATGCGATGCGATGTGAAAACGATTTAGTTAATTTAGAGTGAGATGCAATTTTTTAGACCTAAAAGGGGTGAAAATGTATTCTTACTTAATTTTTATGATTAATTAATTACCCACAATGATTATTAATTGAGTATTCAAACCAATCACAAAATAAATAAAGCAAGTAAAGAAAATTATAGATGACACCAGAAATTTTACGTGTAAATCATATGAAGGAAAAACCACGGGAGTGAGGCAAATGCCTCCAGAGAAATCAATCCATTATCTAGAAGCAAAGTATAACAGACTCTATCTCAGACTAACACCCACTCTACTCTGATGAGAATTTGATGCGGAACCTTAGGCTTACTTTTGCAACTCTTCGTCCAATTACTGTAGACTTCCGGCTAACATCACAATCCTTTCAGAAGGGTAGTTGAAAGAACATAAATACTCTGCGAGTATCTTATTCCCTTCGTAGTGAACATGTAGTTTCAAGAAACCATCACTGTTATTCTGATCAAACTGTGTATACTGATGATGTCTCGAAGAACTCGTTGATCAAATTGAGAAAAATATCACAACATAAACACTCTGTGTGTGTGCTCTCAAAAATAAAATCAATAAAGATTTTCTCTCATAAATCTTTCTTTTACCTCAAAAAAAATATTTATCTCTCTAACAATTAAAGCAGTGAGAGTCTCACTTAGGTTGAAGCATAAACATGTATTTATAAGGGTTAGAGTCATTAGTATACTTAAAAACAAGTTTAAAATACCTAAGGAACGTTTTAGAGAAATTTGGATTGATTATGAAACAAATTCGGATCAATATGAAAATTTCTGCACATATCATCTTAAGTAAGACTGGTCCTACTTTTCGGGGATTGGTGACGCTTTGCAGATTTATAAAAATTTTAAAGTCCTGAGAAAATTTGGATTGGTCCTAAATATTGGAGACCGGTGGGACTTCTCAAACATGCTGAAAATCAAAAGTCCTGAAAGAAGTTGGACCAGTCCGAAAAATTGGGGACCGATGAGACTTCTGAAAATTTATATTTCAAGTTTAAAACATATTTTCTAAGTCCTAAGCCCACCAAACTTTAAAACATAGTGTTGTCACTCATATACTTGTACTAAGTGATATCTTCAACAAATCTACGGTATCAAGACACCTTCCGTTTAGCTCCAAATATCGTAACACAAGATCAAACAAAAATTACAACTCGATCAATTAGTCAATTACAATTATATATATTAGAGAGACAACTTATCCAAAATCCAACTTTTGTCAAGAATCTCTAAATTCATAATTTTTGTATTTTAACTATTACAGTAACATAGAAGAAATAATCACTTATAGCTCAAATACATTTCCTCATACTTATGAACTTGCATTTTTATTATTATTATACAAAGTATTGGCCTTTAGCATATGTACAAATATTGAAAAAAATTTACACACCAGCGCGCGCGCACACACACATATATATAATAGCATACAAGTGTAAAAGCGTTCTGGAGGCACTTTGATCAAATTTTAAATTTTATTGTTTTTGAACTCCCATTTTGTGTGAATTAGTGTATGTTTGTTCCAAAATTTTAAGTTCAAAATGGAACAGACTAAGGCGGAGTGGAGATCGGACCTTTATTATCTCTCAACTCCTCTCTTTCTCTATGTGTGTGTGTGTATGTATTTATTAAAATTTTGACTTTAAAAGGCAATTTGTAAAAAATAAAACACATGCTTTTTTTGAAAATTAATCTAATATTTACAGTAATATAATCAATAATTTTAATTTTATAAATTTCATATTGCCAAACACTAGCAGAACTCAAAATTGATTAATGTCCAACAAGGAAAGACAACTCATCCAATTTCCCATAAAACTTGCCTAGAATCTCTCTCTCCAAAAAATGGAAAAGGAAAGAAAATCTAGGATGTTGTAATTACGTAATTTTGCTGCAAATGAAGGTCTTTTAGTTACTAAATCCAGTCGCCTTGGACGACTGTTCCAAATTATTTAAGTCCAAAACCGGTTAGATCAAGACCGAACATTTCTGTGTCTGCGGACATCTCATAATGTCCCAACTCCTCTCTCTTTCTCTCTCTATATTTTTTATACCCTCTCTATCTACATTTTTAGGAAAAGCAGAGTCCTCCAAGGTTAGCTGTACAAAGCCGACGTTTCCAAGCCTTTACAAAAAGATTTGTTAATTTGCACATTCTAAACCATCAACTTGGCTGAACAACAAGCACGATCAGGTCAGTTCCTAAGATTCCAATATATGTGTATATGTATATGTGTGTGTATATATAAAGATTGCACTTTCCTCAGATCTGATGCTTTATAAGTTCGAATTTTGATCGATGCTGTGTTCACTTCATATCTTCTGACGTGGCATGTCTAAATTCGTCACTGTTGTTGATGATTTTGGTGTTATTTATATTGAATTTCATTAGATTTATTTTCTGTCTGTGTGAAGTTAGGGTTTTGATTGGAGTTGAAAGTGGGAAATGGCGAATCGGGCAAAGGAGGATGAGAAAAATGAGAGAATTATTCGGAATCTTCTCAAACTTCCTGGGAATCGCAGATGTATTAACTGTAACAGTTTGGTATGCTACTTGTAGGCTTTTCTACGATTTTGTTTGCTTTCAAATGATTGGTTTTTCTTGCTTATATGTTATTTGTCCTGCCGAATCAAGCGCCTGACTTGTAAAGTTGATAACTTGAATTCTAATATCTTATTGTAGGTTATAAGAAGTTGCATTTAATTGTTGTTAATTTTGGTTAACATTTGATGAGTGGTGGTGGTATATTTTCTTAAAATAGATATAGAAAATGCTTTTCTTAATAATGATTTTTACAAGAACCCATGGTACCTAAGACCTTGAAAAATACTTTTGAAATTGTTGAGACCCTGATGGCCCTTCTATGTGAGAAAAAAAAGGAAAAGAAGTTTCTCTTTGTCCTGAATTTATTTATTTGTTGCGGTATAAGTTGTTAGTTTGTGATATGCAAATCCAATCTGCATACGCTGCTGACATGCTGATGCTTTGACTCTTCATCATTTGACAATGAATTATTGCCATTGGTTGAAAAGTTTTGAAGAGGCACCAAATTACATGGCACGCATATCGGTTGTGGGCACATGTATATTTGTCAAGTCTATGTATATTGAAAATGTTAAGACATGGGGATGTAACCAAATTGGCTATGTTCATGAAGTTCTCCAATTTTGTGTCCTTTGCCTCCAAGGTTTAACTGAAGTGTATATGTAGCATGCCTTTCATGGGAATTTCGCTTCTTTTTGAATACTCATGTCAAATAAGAACTGATCGTGATTATTAGTTACCAATTAAAATTACCACTCGCAATAGCACGAATCCTAGTTGGATAGGGTCAAAGTGAGGGTGTCGAACCACAAAGACTGTTTATTATGTTTGTATTGAATTTATAGGATTAATTATAATTAAATTAAAGAAAGAGATTGCTAATTTTTGTTTCTAATTCTAAAAATTAACTAAATAAAAGCACGTAAGTTAGAAGTAAGAAAATCTGTAAAGTGAAGATAAGATGAGATGAATCTAGTGTTTTTGACTTCAGAAAATCTGTAAAGTGAAGATAAGATGAGATGAATCTAGTGTTTTTGACTTCGCCACTAACCCCACAATCAATGGTCAATTGAACTAATTATGGGGAGTTATATCATGCATAAGTTAAGTTTTAGTGGCTACAAGCTTACTTTCAACAGTCAAGGAGATAACATATAATCAAAGCTAAGCATGAACTATCTTCAATTGGCATGCATCATCTACCTATCTACTCTATTTTAGGGTGTAGAATGATCATCTTCTTTGGGCATAGTTCATCAAAACTTTAATCATACATTCAATTAATGTCATCGTGTAATAATCACTCTCATAATCACATAAAATAAGAGGGATTGAGTTCAATCACAACAACTAAATATCTAAGACAAGATAAGAAATTATTGAAACTGAATATAAACTTTATTGCTCAATTCTCAATAGAATCCTTTAAATTACACAATCTATGCATGAATATAAAAATCTCCAATAATTAGAACAATCAAACCATTGATGCTTAGTAGGGCTACATCAAAAGCCTAGTGGAAGAACTAGCCGCTCATGGTAGAAGAAGACACTTCAATGGTTGAGAAAGAAAACATCATCTCCATGGAAGTAGTGCTAAATCTTGTTCTCCAATATTTCTTCACTCCAAAAGCTCTTCAGAACTTTAGCAAAAGACTCAAAACATCCCCAATTCGTCTCTTTTATTTGCCAATAGAAACATAAAGTGTCCCAACCTAATTAGGAGACATTAGGGTTTTCCGCAGCCCCCAATCAGGTGAATTTTTTTTCCGAACTTCAGGCCAATGTTTGACGCCTTAGAAGTCCAATTCATAAAATTTTCGTGAAATACAAAAAGATTCAGAATTGAATTTCGTTAAACCCACTCAGAATTTGGGCCGTTTTGATAGTCGGAAACAGGAGTTATGAATAGATGACC
This sequence comes from Cornus controversa, assembly GCA_026545225.1. Classification (NCBI taxonomy): domain Eukaryota; kingdom Viridiplantae; phylum Streptophyta; class Magnoliopsida; order Cornales; family Cornaceae; genus Cornus; species Cornus controversa. The sequence continues at coordinate 60,654,727 of CM048851.1, read as the reverse complement.
AAAACGGGTTCAGAATTGTATTTTGCGTAGAATTGGATTTCAGTCTGTAATTTCCATAAGTAGTTAAAATCACAAATAATCTATTACTAAGAGAATAAAATATGCAAGTTAAGAGGCTAGAATGTGTAACATTCTATACCTATCAAGAACCTTTTTAGAGAATATCCTTGGGAACTTGAGTTTTAAATAGGAACACACACACACACACACACTTGGCAACTGTTAGTCAGCATAAGCTGCATTCTTCTAATTCTTTTATGGGACACTTTTATTAGGAACATGCCCAACTTAATTGGAAGTGCCCAACAACTGCGTGTTTGGGAGATATAACCTATCCATTCCCATGATTTGTCATGTCTTATACAAGTAATGTACTTGTTTTGAAGTGTCTATGTAACAGAGAGAATAAACTGATACAAGGGACACAATCCCATGAAAGAGTGGAACAAGCCACAACACTAAAGCCAAGGAGATTAGAAGTTAATTTTCTTTTGTTCATTCTTTAAATTGTACGGGTGCATGTCTAGGCTAGTAAATCAATTTGTTTAGAAGTTCCTGGTAAATCATTATCTAATCCATCCTTCCAACCACCCATCACAGGCAAGACACACTGAACGATGTCCTTTTTCTCTGGAACCCACAGAGTTCATTATTCTCACCTCAAAGGAATCTCTGCCGTACGAGACTTCTCATCGCAACACTTAGTCTAAGCAAAACCTGAATCAGAAAATTAACTTCTAATTAGTTTACTTCTAGAAAGACATATGGGAGAGTCAAGATACTTTGATTAGATAGAGGAGGAGTAAGAGGGGACGGGGAGAGAGTTTTATGGGTTTTCATGAAGTGTAAATATAAGATTTTATAAAATGGAAATAGTGAAAATATGATTATGTATTGATTCTCTGGATGCTCATTGCCACTGCTCTTCATAACTTCAAGAAAAAGACGTGTCTTTTTTTAAGATGACTAACATTTTTTCTTTTTTTTCCGAAGCAGGGTCCACAGTATGTATGCACAAACTTCTGGACATTTGTTTGCACAACCTGTAGTGGAATACAGTAAGTGCTAATATGTGCTTTGCAACACACTATGTATAGATATATATGCCCATGTATAGAGGAGAGGGTATGTTTTATACTCTGGTTAACTGCTCAGTTCCTTGTTCAATGAATTATTATTATATTTTTTGAAAATTATTTGCAGTCGGGAGTTCACACACAGAGTAAAATCAGTATCAATGGCTAAATTTACTTCACAAGAAGTTAGTGCACTTCAAGGAGGGGGAAATATGGTATGGATACATATTCTCGTAGAAATCCACCTACTGTTTTTTTTTTCCTAGTTCTCCTACTGTTATTTTCATTTGTCAATTATCACCAGCTTCTATGATTTGTCATGAGACCCATTTTTTGTTTCATATTTGTAGCCTGCAAAAGAAATTTATTTCAAGGAATGGGATCCTCAGCGTAATTCTGTCCCTGATAGCAGGTTATTCTTCATTTGTACTATGTTTTCTCTCCTTTTCCTCGACGCCTATACTATATCATGCTATGTTTTTCAATACTAACTGTAGTTCTAATTCACATGTTTGTTTCCAGTAATATTGAGAGACTTCGGGACTTTATAAAGCATGTTTATGTGGATAGAAGATATACTGGTGAGAGGAGCTTTGACAAACCCCCGAGGGTGAATATGGTAAGATATTCCCCTTCCCCTTCTCCCTTTCCACCCTTTTTTTCTTGAAAGGATACTTAAATTTGAAGGTTATTTATTAGCATAGAATATTTGTAGAAATGAATGCTACTAGTTTATTGACCTCATTAATAAAGCAATGTGATTGTTGTAAAGCTTGTTTATCTTGCAGTTCAGTGTTTTATTTATTTTTATTGGTTTAAAGATGCATTTGTATATCATACAGGGTGAAACCGAGGACTCCTATGAGAACAGAAGGATAGATACATATCGGGGTGGGTCTCGGAGCCCACCTTATGAGGATTCATATGAACGTCGTTACAATGACAGACCTAGTCCTGGTGGAAGAAGCGATGAAAAAAATTACAAAAGTAGTTATGATGAAAGTAGAAGTCCGGGATATGATCAAGAATCTCGGCAGCATGGTGACTACCGAAGTCCTGCCCGTACTGAAATAGTGAATGACTGGCGAAGAGAAGACAGATTTGGAAATGGGAGGAGATCTGACGATGGTAAACTTTCAGATGGAAATTCTAAACTTGAAGGTAGATCACCTGACCGACAAAAGGATCTAGATATGTCCAGTCCACCCACAGTCCGTCCAATTAGAGATATTCTAAGGGATAATGTACCTCCACTTCGGATTATTGAACCTCCAAAACCCAATGGTGGGAGGGCTGCTGAGGTACGTGCGCAGGTAACTTGTGTTATTGGTTTGACTTGTACTGTTAAATTAAAGTACATTTAGTTTGCCTTTCACATGTACTTTATTTGTGGCTCAGTGCAATGTCTAACCACTTTTGAGCATGGATATAACCTTGTTGTATGTTAAGTACTTCCCCTTCCTCTCTTTCAATTATTTGCTTCTAAAGATCTTATTTGATTTTGATATTAGCTACCTTTTATTTCTCTGCATCATTTACCTTTTGTAAACTATATATGCTTTACCTGAATTATTTGCAGTCAGACTCTGTTCCTCTAATCAGTTTATCTTGGATCGCATTGTGTCATGCTATTCATTCATAAGATTCTTCTGTTTTTTACTCCACTTATTTCAGAAGAGAATGATTTAACTAAACAAATGTTTCTAATTGCAGAGAACTGCATCTTCAAGTAGCTTGGCATCATCCAATGGGAATCCGGCTGAACTTAGAAGGGAGAATTCAGGAATTTTAATTGATTTTGATGCTGTTACTGAACCTCCTGTTACTGCAGCAGTTCCACAAGCACAACAAACAGCTATAGGTCAATCTGTTTCACAGCCAACAACTTCATCTAACGTTGATAACTGGGCATGTTTTGATTCTGTCACAGAGGTGAAAGTATCTCAAGCTCCTGCAAATGTAAATTCACTGGAATCTGTACTTTCACAATTGTCGGTTCCATTAACTGTACCGGGTCATGTTGCACCCAGCAGTGGTGTTCTGACAACTGAACCTGTGGGCAATATGTCAGGATTACCATCTAGTAGTAATTCACTAGTTGCACCTTTAGGCTACATGTCTGCATCACCCTTTGGCGGTGTTGCTCCATCAGCTGCACTGGTAAACAACTTTACACCATTTCCCACTGGTGGTGGTGGTGTTTCAGCAGCAGCACCTGTAGGACACGCTTCTGTGTCATCCTATGGCAGTGGTGCTCCAGCTGCACCACCAGTGAACAGCTTAATGGCATTTCCCCCTGTTGGTGATCCAGCAGCAGTTCCTGGGTCAACATCAGTATTGCCATTCAATCAGCATTCGTTGTTTCCTGCTACTGGTAGTCAGCCTACAGTTCAACCATCCACTCCATCTTTTGTTGGAGCTTCAAACAATCAGGTATGCTTCATGTTGTGGTTTCTTCATCCAGTTATGTTACTCTTTTAGCTGTAGCAGTTAAACCCTATATATATATATATATATATTTGCAGCCATGGAATTTGTCATTTGCGCCAAATACGATAGGAATGTCTAGTGTTACAGCTGCGCAGGCATCTCATGTTGTCTCAAAGCCAGCCCTGGAGGTTGCTTCTGGAATTGTAACACAGCCATCCCCTATGGAAGCTAGATCTAGTGGAAGAAAAGCACTGCCAGAGGTAGTGGGGTTTCTTTACTTGGCTTCATTTTCTCTTTTTTTCTTATTTTTTGTGTGTGCGCGCATGTTGGTTTAATATATGATTTCTATGTCTTAACAGTAATTGTAATTGTAATTTGTCTGCAGGATCTATTTGCTGCAACTTATTCACCTGCTACATCAATTCCAGGCTGGCAAACTGGTCCACCCCGTGGATTTGGGTTCCCCATGCAATATAATACTGCAGTGGTATCTTGAACCAACATGATTCATGTCAATTACTTGGTTCTATTTTATATAGTCACATGGCATGTTAACTCATTCATAAATTTGGGTTTGTTGTTACCAGCCCATGCCAACATTTCAACAGTCATTAAGATCAACAAACCCGTTTGATTTCAACAATGAAACGCCAGTTCAAGCTGCAGCGGTATGCTCAATCTATTTCATTTAATACTGATTTTCATGCTTTATCAGTTCTTCTGGTCCCTTGTTTTATTTGATGATTTTTTTTTTTGTTGCAATAAACGGAATTAGAAAAGAAAGAGAAGAGAAGTTATTTTCTTACAACGTGTTTTATTCACATTTGCAAACCTATTTGTACTTATAAGCTGTGTTTACTGGTCTGAGTGGAAGTGTGGAAAGGGGAAGTGAATAGTGGAGGATTACTGGAGGAGGCTTTATGTTTAAGTGAGTTGTCATTGATTGAATGTGGCTACTCAAACTTCCCTTATGATTGACATACTTGGAGATAGCTGAATTGCGCTCAATTTAGCTGTCTCTTTGGTCCACCACTTAATCAGTAATATACCAATGTATTTCATGTTAATTAAATATAATCTGTGTATATAATTTATTTATTAGTTTATTTTCTGGATTCTGGCAATACACCTTGAAAATATCTCTTTCGAGAATACTGTGTGAATTTTATGTAACTATATATATATATGTCTTTTTGCTATGTAGTTCTCCATGGCATCCTTGCAAGGTGCTCTACCAAACATGGCAGCTTCATCGGGCTTACTGCGTACTTCCAGTCTTAATGCTCCTTCACCTACATGGATGTTGTCCCAGCCATCTTATCCATCTGCAATGCCTCCCCAGGCACCATCTTATGCACCAGGAATGCCTTCAAGTAATACTAGATATCGGTTTGTTATAATCTATTTGTTCCCTTACTACATGATGATTATATTAGCTCGTTTCATGTTTTGAAATTTGCTTCATAATATTTCAGATGCATACATGGGGCAACAAGTACCCAGTAACTTGACATCCAGGTAATTTTATGTTATGTCATACTCTTATTCTCCTGTTGTCATTTTTACTGAAAGCAAGTCTGCTAACCGCGTCACCTCCTTTAATAAAAAACTTCAAGGAAGTTCAGAATTTGTGTGCACGTGCTGTTGGTTTTTCTTTTACTCAGTTATTATTATAATAACTTACAAGGATTTTTTGTTACCGTTGGAAAAAGCAGCAGCCCAAGATATTCAATTGTCCTGCATGTTTTATTTATGAAATCCCATTCTGAACATAATATAACATCACTTTTGGGAGTGTCTTACCCGTATATATATATATCAGGAGCCAATTTGAATATATTATAATGTATCAGCAGTAATTTGCAATTCCTATGTGTCACACTTACAAGAGGTCTGGAAACCTCTGCAGGCAGCAAGGTGTAGTGGGATTTGGCAGTGAGGGGGCTGCTTTTGGCTCCTTAAGTTCGAATCAGCAGTTGGGTGGGATGTATTCAGCACCTGCTACCCCAAATACTTTCTCCTCTGTTGGAGGGAACCCGTTTGGATAAAAGAAGAAAAGGGAAAAAGAAAAAAAGCAACGCTCATTTAGGGACAAGTGTCATCTTATTGCTCCCTCAGAAACTATTGGGTGGAAATTTTTGGTGTAGATTAAGTTAAGAGGCCCACTGCAGAAATTCTTTGGGTGCATTCATGTGCTTCTCCTCATTGACCATGTAAATTAGTTGGTGATGTAAAGGAAGGTAGAGGGATGGAGTGATCAGTATATATGATTTTAAGGGCAGGAGGCATCTCCATGAGGATTGAAACAAGTTTTGTGCAGCCATGGAAATTATTGGCATTAGTATAGTGTTCCTCTGGTTATCTTTGTGATGTGGATGTTGCCATATAGTTTGTATCATTTTTACGTTTGGTTGAATTGTATGATTTTACAATTTTCTTCATTATTGTGGGGGTGCTTTGTCAGTGAGTAATTTGATGAAACAATACTGTTTGTAGAGTACGTTTTGCATTGCAAGTATTGTTGATATTTATCTTATTTTTTGTAATTTTATTTAAATAACGTAATGTATGGTTGTCGGCTCTTATGAATTGCCCTATTTCTTGAAGCTTTAGGTTATGTGATGAATTGCCCTATTTTTTGAAGCTTTAGGTCATGTGATGATACATTGTTGGAAAGTTGGATTATGGCCGGTGTTTAGAACCTATAGCAAGCATATGTTTGCGTTTGACGATGTGATAAAGTGAACAAGAAAAGTAAATAGACGGAGTGCCATTGATGGTGATAAATGCAAGGGTGATGTCTCTGTGTGTGTGTGTGTGTGTGTGTCTGTGTTAAGGAGCCCCGCGAGAGAGTGAAGGGAAAAACCAACAGAAACGAATTCGGGCCCACCGAAGCAAATGGTTTGAAAACGAGAGTAGACATTGGCGAAAAATAATGTCATATAAACTCGTCCTTGTATATCCCTATCTTTTTTTTTATTTTAAGAAACTGACATATAGACAACGTCACGGCATTTTATTTGGACATGGCATTTCACAACCAAAAGAACTAGTTATTTGCGGAGTTCTTTGCACCCACCAGGAGTCAAAACTATTTAATACACATCGGACATGGCATGGGATTCAAAACACCTCAACATGACAATAGTCTTGTAAATGTTTGAATTGGTACTTCTTGACTAAGGCCACTGCAATACCAGCCCCATGCATATGGTAATCTCAAGGTGATGCCTAATGTTCAAATTATTAAGCTTTATTCATTTCCATATAACCAGGGTCGCACTCAATTTAAAAAGTGAAAAAAGAAAAGAAAAAAAGTGCTACCATATTGAGGAGAACCTTTATTTGGTACAATGGCACATAAAAAAAAAAACCCATACGGCTTGAAACTCAATGACCTCTCACAAACCTCACCTCCAATGTGCTCGCGGTTCACATTGCGTAGCCTACTTTGCCCAGAGCAGAAGACATACCTGTGCCCAAATTGCAGAGCTATGTCCAAACTATCATCCTTCGTTTAGTTTTAGAAGCTTCTTGCATTACAATATAGGAACACGGTTTTGTTACTACAAATTAAGCATAATTCTTAGTGTCTGAGATAAAAACATTGCTTTAAACCATTGTTGTTATTTGATTGAAGAGTAAGAAAGGACATTTTCTTATGGTTTCGTAAATGTTCCTTGAGTAGAATATTTACAAGTATTAATAAGTTCTAAAAGATAAAGAAAATCCTGATGAGTATGCTGGAGGCTCTTTGCTTTCCACCTGCTCGAGATGGAGGACTACCATATGCACAACAGATCAATGAAGCAATCCATGGAATACTTTTCTTTTCGATTCCTACGTTGATTCAGCTATTCGTCTGCTTTTCCATACAATTGGAGCCACCAGCATCCATACTGCAAAAAATATCATTATATAAGGAGGCTACTTCGAATATCAATAACGACATCCAAAACTCTCGAGTGTGGTGAACCTTGTGCTTAAAATGACCATAATCCAACAGATAACCATTTGAGTTTTGGTTCACTTACAGTAAACACAAGCTGCCAGCCATTCATTCGCTATTCTGACCCAAGTACTCGTCCAACCCACATCAATTGTCCACCTGCAAAGAGGTCAGTAATATATATGCTTAGTTAAGCATTTTATAGCTTTTGCCAATATCTTCTTCTAAAATTGTTCTTCTTTATTCTCAAAGATGATCATCATTCATGAACTTGTTTCGAAAACAAAAAAATATATAGCTGAATGATCAGATCTTTATGGTATGTTTTTAAAACATTTGAATTCATCTTTTTTTTTTTTTTTTTCTTTCTTCTATGCATTGATGCTTTGTGTGGTTAGCTAGAATAAGATTTAGAATCAGATAACGATTGTGGTGGTCTTCTTACACAAACTACCAATTCACCTCCAAGTCGATTAACTCTGGTTCCTTGAAAATAAGGTTGGTGGTATCTCAAGTAAAGTAACTAATCTTTCACTAGTGAATTAATTAGAAGTTTTAAGGTAACACTAGTTCAATGAGACAAATTTAACATGCATGAAACATGTTTGCAAGTATTTTCCCTATGAAAGAAAATAAATAAAAAGAATTTTGTGAAATATTTAAACTTACCTTCTCATGTCATGATGGACATTCCAACCAATCAATAGCATTGCAAAGTACATGGCCCCCGTGGCAAAAACAAAATGGAAGAAGCCAAAACCATATGGAGTATCATCTTCTGCATGTGAATCATTCTTCCTGAACTGCACCATTTGTTGTCAGATACATTTTGTGGACATGTTTAGGGAACTGAAAGAGGTTGAAGGAGGGAGACAAACCTTAAAGCATTTGGAATCAATTCCTGCTGAAAAGGTTGCAATAACCATTGCAAGTACAGCAACGATAAAGCTCTGCCAAGGTATGAGATACACCATTATTTGTGCACTGATAACTGTGGCAACTACATCTTTTCTGCTTTAGTTATGATTACAGAAGCTATATTGACTTCAAATGTGCTTTAGTGTAAAACAGCATTCCACGTACACAAGTTGAAGTGAAAGTTCGATACACTAGCAACAGAATCAGCTATACTGTATCTATGGAAATAATGTAAAACTACAAAGTGATGATGTTGAAAGGTAACTTTAGATTGTATACAATTATACATTAACAAACAAACATCAATCTCATTCACCGTCGTGAACATTTCAGTTGGTAAACCACACATACATTCACCCCCATCATTGTCCCGTTTAGGACAAACTTTCAACCTTCCAATTTAGAAGGAGGCGATACCACTTGGGCTAAGCCCTTGGTATATCTATCTCCAATCTTGAGGGATCTCTTGAAATGCATCAGATGTCACCAATAAAAAATTATTATAGTTGACAATGTTCCATTTTTGTTGAAACTGCAAGTAATTATAAACAGAACTTCAAAAAATTATTAAGAAATCCAAATTTTTACTTACTATGATGGTAAGCCAGTCTCCTTTAGTTGCAGCTTCCGCCTTCTTGATACATCTTTCCTCTGGTGGTTCACTGTGAAGACAATATGTGATTAATTATCAAAGTGGGATTAAATATCAAAGTTGATCGACTGAAGATAAAACTATAAGGAGACAAACTGACAAAGGAAATATCACAATACTGATAAACCATAAGAATTCAAAGACAGGTTGAAATTAAGTTCTCAAAACTTAGGGATAAGGTTTTTAACTGACTGTTCATTTCAGGTTTTCTACATATAAGAACTTTAATAAGTAAACTGTGATTTGAAAAAAATGAAGGCAAGCTTTCTCGTGAGCAAGTAGACATATAATGGACTATTTGCCTTTCCTATAGATCCTTCAAGTTTGGCAAAGACAATGAAACTTGGTTTGCAATTTTGACTTATAGCAATACCATTTTAGAGACAGAAAAATCATGCTGTAGTTAAGTGGTAATGGTATCACCATTATAATAACAGCAGTAAAAATAATAGTAATTAGAGTTATAATTATCATTATTTTAATAATTATTATTCTGTTAATGGAAAGATTTGCTCTGACTAGAATGTTGATCATGGCGGCAAATTAGAAGATGAGAGATCATGCCTTCTAATGGCAGACCAGCAGAGGAAGACCACATAAAGACCCATAAATCCTGGAGTCAAGATGCCACCATTCACCTGTTTCAGGGAAAAAATATGTGTATATATATATATATATATATATATATATATATATATATATATATGACATTACCTCAGAAATTCAGAATACGAATGATATGAAACATGGAGTGAAGAGTACTAAAACTTACTTTTGGGTGGAGAGAGGCACTGGTCATGAGTTGGAGGAGTACTAGTGTCCAGGTAATGAAGAAAATGTTAAGGCGGCACGATGGTTCTGGGACATACCAAATGTACATCAAAATGATCCCCAATATGCACACGACATATGCAGCAGTTGCAATTAACATTACATGGATGCGGCTGCAGTGGAAATCTTTTTGTAATCAGTAATGACGTACACCAATTAAGGTAAATTATAAGTATATAATTGGATTGTGCATAGGAATCGCAGGGAATTGCCTATCATGACTTGGGTCAAGCATGCCCAAGGAGGACTATGACAGGTTGGGAATGCCAAGGAAAATACAGGTCGATAAAGCACCAGACCAGTTGCATGAATGTGTTTGCATGCAATTAATTATTATACTGTTCTATATATATATATATATATATATATATATATATATATATAAGGCAACAACTACATATATATATATATATATTGTGAAAATGCAATTATTTTTGAACGAGGATACACGCTTACCATTTTCCTGCACATTTGTCGGAATGACAACAATCATTCAGCCATTTAATGAAACTGATTATGCTTATAAGCTGAATAAGTAGGAAAACCCTGTAAAACATTGTGAAAAAATGGAAGTCAAATATCTCCAGGTAATCTTGTGACTGGATAAGGCCTTTTTCGAACTTCCAAAATTAATTAAAAACCATTATGATTATGCATGAATGATTTGAAGACAAAAAAACTATATGGAGAGGCATCAGAGGTAATACATACCCGGCGCCAAGATGTGCAATTTGCCCTGCCAAAATATAATGCGCTTAATAATTTGACAAGACGACAAGTATGAGATCTTAATTATAATCGAAACTAGCTAATAAAAGGAATATATATATATATATATATATATATATATATTACAAGGTTGTTTGACTGAATTACACTAACCATAAAACTGGATAACGGCTGAAGGAACAAAAAATGGCAGCAGCATAAGTGCAACCATGAGGAGAATCTTGGCACTCCACCATCCAGAATGCCACAATTCTCTAGCTACATGCAACTTTGAGGTACCGACTGTAGAAAGAAACATGGTGAAATAGAATGTCTAATGTATTATATATTAAGGCTCACTCCAATGCGCCCGCCCGCCCGCCCACCTCGAAAAAATGGAAGATATATGATAGGATTAATACATATGTACTTCTACTAGTTGATATACGTTAACTATATATATATTTTACTGAAAACTCAATTCGATCATATAATTAATTACTAAGAACTAAATAAAGTTCCTTAATTGGAGTACTGGGAAGGATACAAAGCATCCCAAGCTCACTCTCAATACTCCTTCCATGCCCAAACAGTCTTTGCCACCTTGGCATCCTTTCAGTCCTGTAATCACATTAAATTATGTTAGTAGCATATATATAATGAATACATGCGCGCATGATATATATAATAGTCCAAGCCTTTATTTTCTGTTGAGTCGATCTCATTGACAACTAGCTATCTAATAATTTTTGGATAATGACATTCGTGAAATCTCGAATTTGATGAGACTTACTGTTTAAATGGTGCGTTTGCAAATCATTCAAAAGTTGAAAGTGATTTAGCATTATTCGTTGAAAAAAGGAGGATAGATATTATGAATTAGAGAAGTTAAGCAATATCTTACTCTTCATTTCAGTCAAGGCGGTATGGCCATAATCCCGAACGGCCCATGCAACCAAATTTGTGATAAGAAACAATAAGCCATAGACGTATCTGGCCATCCAAGGGTTTGAGCCGTGACGGAATTGATTGAACCAAGACCCCTCCTTAATCTTGGCATACCGCTCGGTACTGCTGTTTGAGTTTGACGCACCCTCCTCCATTTCAGCTTCAATAATAATAATAATAATAATAATAATAATAATAGTCTTTTCTTTTCCTCACATATTATAGAGCATCAAGTTGCTACTGCATTTCACTTCATCTCATCCCATCTCATTAGTTTCTCTTTCATCTGCAATTAAGGCAATACGTATGAAAAGTGCTTTTTGGCAGGTGCCAAGTTTGAGCGACTATGAGTCCAAGAAGGGCTATTTGATATATGTCCAAAGCTTTATGTATGAATTGGATGAGTCAAATAAATTAATTAAGGAAGCCCACGTTGAGATGAACTGGGCTCATTGCAGTTTTAGTGGATTGACCATGGATGAAAGAATTTCACTCGCAGCCCACTTATCACTATATATACAAGTGTGTATAAAGAAAGTACGTATATATTGATACTACAGAATTCTACTTATAAGATCTTTTGCTATAGCAACACTTGTCTGTACTAGTGTTTTGAATTTTTTGGGGTCTGTTTCTTTGGAATTGATAGAAGTGAAGGTATATATAGAAGAAAATTAGATGCAACATCTTTTCATTGACGAAGAAAATTGAATCCAACACATCTGCATTCATAGTACAAACACACCTAACAATTCACAAAAAACAAAGGGAAAGTTGACAGCTAATCAAAGTCGTTTTCAAAGATATATATATATATATATATATATATATATATATATATTGTGTTGAGATTGGTGTCTGATTTTGAAATAAATGAATTGGAATAATTGTACAATTATTGCCCAACCTTAAGGTTCCATGGCAATATGCTACCCAGATAGTGTAGGCCTTGGTGTGAAATTATATACCATTTCACCCAAATTCAATGGGACCACGTACGAAAATAGAAGAAGACATTTTCAGTCACTCACTGTGCATTTCCCATTACTGACTGCACCTATTGAACGTCTTCGCTAAGCCATTGACTGTGCATTTCCCACTACTTTGATGAATGATGAGCGTTGCATATAGATAGATAGATAGATAGATAGATAGATATACACCACTGACCACACCACATAGTGCAAATACAGTCAGTCATTCAAAAATGTAGAACACATGCATGACTAATTCTGCACTCGATTGATCACAAGATTTTCAGTAGTCATATACTACTTGTTTCAAATTTGCAGAATGGAAATGGCAATAATGCCCACAGATGGATCTAACAAGTACAGCCCCATATCATCTAACAACAACCCACTTCTGTGTTACACCATTGATGGTTTATTTTGTTCCTTAAATAGCTGTTGTTACCCTCACTCTAAATATCTATCTATCTACCTATCTATACATATACAGTTGAAATGAATCCCTTATTTTTCTCCCTTTTTTCTGACAAAATGGAAGCTAATACAACCAGAAGAATCCTTTTAAAAAAATCCAAAATTACACTCTCTAAATATCACTAAAAAGAAAAAACAGGGAATAAAAACCTAATTACAAAAACAAAAAAAAAATTACTTGCAAACCACCAGTTCCTCATACTATGTACAATTATAAAGGATAAAATTTTGCAAAAATATGCAATTTCTTATATTTATCAAAATGTATGATTTTAATGGTATTATTGAAAATTAATAAAGAAATAGTTCTAATGTTTGCAATGACAAACATGTTAGCTCCTTATTTTAATTTTCCGCGTCCAAACAGTCCCATAATCATTGGTAACACGTGAGACCATTATTCTCCATCTTTTATTTTTTTTTACACATCATATTAGGTTACTTTTTTAAAATGAGAAATGCTAAACTTCATAAAATTATTTCATGATTTTGTATTATGTATGACGTGACATGTGATAATATCATTGACAGGGGCGGAGCCAGAAAATTTAGTTTGGGGGAGCCAAATTTATATTATGTACTTAAAAATTGAAAATATTAGCAACCAATTGTAATATAATTTTTTTAAATTTTAGTTATAGTATTATATATCTTGAGAAATTTGTTTAGGAAAAAAATTTTCAAAATTGAAAAAAATGCAACTTAAATAATTAGACGGAAAATTGATGTGAGAAAGAAAAAAATTGAGAAGATAATACGATAAGTTACAACTAAAAAGTGAAGAGGTAAAGAAAAAAAAATAATGAACCAGTTTTCCTTTATCAATTAATTGTTTCAATTTTTCAAAAAACAATTTTTAGAAAAAGATTTTGAGTAATTTGATTCTACTTCGCTAAACAAAATCTCACAAGTTTTAACAAAACAAGATTATTTTTTTAGTGGGTTATACATAAATTAGTCATAGAACTTGTTATTTGTTAGTAAATGACTATTAAAAGTTTTAGTATATACGATCATTGTTGTGGTTTACAATCTCACAACACTTGTTTTTCCTCCTTTCAATTTGTCATTTAGCAAATGAAGATTGATATATAATTCTAGATGTTTTTCTTGTAAACATCAATTTAAAAAAATATTTGATAAGAAAGGTTCATGCATTTTTATTGAATATGAGGGGACATTAGTGTATTTCTCTTTTGAATTAATATAATAGATATTATACATGTGTATATGTAATTGAAATAACGATTTGTTGTGATAAGAATTACAATATTAATGAACTTAAATTTTTATTTCACAATATTTGGACGTTCAAAAGTATGGTTATAAGGTCTAAGTTTAATTTTTTTATATAGTTTTTAAGGGGACACAAGCTAAAGTTATTTTCAAATTCTCTATTTGGGGTCAATATATAAGTGTTTTGAAAAGATTTGGGAGGGCCAAATTAAAATTTTTAATAAATCTTAGGATGTTATTTAAAATTAATTATTTTTTTAGGGGTATAATAAAAAAAATTTAAAAATTGGGGGGGCCAAATTGAAATTTTTAATAAATCTTAGGGTATTATTTAAAATTAATTATTTTTTTTAAGGGTATAATAAAAATTTTAAAAAAAATTGGGGGGGGCCATGGCCCCCCCTAGCCCCCCCTGATCATTGAGACTCCGTGCACCATTTAATTTTATCTTCTAAAATAATGAAAAATAATAATAAAAAATAAAAATTTATTAAAGTAAAATTCTTATAAATATAGAATTGTTATATGTCGTATCATTTATGATACAAAATTATAAAATAATTTCATAGCGTTACTCTTTTAAAATATATCAGTTTAAGATATGATAACGGTAACGTTGTATCAAAATATGCTTCGTGATCTCTCTCCTGTAATCTTTTGACGGATGAATGTGGAATCTACAAAGTTGCCAAATTCGAGGAGGTAGGTTCTTCCTCTCTTCTCCTCCAGATGAGAGGAGAGGAGACGTGTAGACCAAACGGGTCACAAAGGAATCATTCCTTCTTCGCAATTCCTATTTCCTAGTCACACCAAACCAACTTTTTATGTATTCTTTTTGGACGGTTATACCCTCAAATGAGTCAACAATTCACATATCACGACATCAATGTCAGCTATAATCCTAGTGAACAAAAGGGTATCCTTGGTCATTATATCATCACTTTGCTTTGCCCTCTACAGAGACTTGAAAAAAATCAGTATGGAATATCAAGACTACAAGCAAAAACGAATAAAAAAATTCCTACATTTCCTTGATAATTTAGAAACTACAAGTAGAGAGTGTGAAAACAGAATCGATCTTATTCATAACTGATAGTGACGTTCATGTTATAATCGAATCATATAGGCGAGAATTGTAATCATAGAGGAAAAAGAAAAAAAACAGATCAACGACGAACAGAGTTCAATATAGTTTCATAAACATAATAACATTATAACAACAATACATTCAAGATCGAAATTGTATAGAAAAATGTTGAATATACAATATGCATTTCATGAAGATTTGGATTTAAACATACCTGGGAAAGATCACGAATCAAGTATCTTCTCGAAGAAGATGGTAACCAAACCCTGGTTCTTTATGGCAAAGACAACAGCAAGAGAGTTTTTCTGTTTTTATTCTTCTTTGCTCTTTCGTCTTTCTATGGTTTTTGTTTTCTAAAGTAGTTACATATAATATATATATATATATATATATATATACACACACACATATATACGCGTGTGTTTACATATACATAGAGAGATTGCTTTTTGGAGCTCTTACACTGTTGCTTGCCTTCTTCTATCTTCTTTTTTCTCGTGGAAGGTATGTTTTTGCTTGAGGGTCGTGTGACTCGTGTCTTACAAGATTTATACACAATTCAAGCTCTGTAAATATCATTCTCTCATGCGTATAAGTTATTATTTCATGAATTTTTATCATGAATGATATCACAATCAAATTTTGAGTTAGTATTGGAAGAATTTCTCCTATTATTTATGATAGAAATTCATGAAACAATTTCATGAAGTATAGCATTTCCCATATGATCGAATCAGTAACCACGTTTAATTTAAGTTTTTAAATTTGTTTTGTTGACCATTTTTTGTTTAATGAAAATATCAAATAATACTGTAAAATAAAAAAAAAGACTCATGCTCCACGTTCATTTATTTATTTATTTTAGCTATCCACATTTATTTCAAAGAGTAGTCTTGTACTCTACTTATGAAGAGTAATTTTGCCATTTTATTTAGAGCAAATTGCAAAAAAACTCCCTTATCTATCTTTCTTTAACAAAAAAAACACTCCTCGTCTATTTTTTTGACATAAAATCCCCTCCAACTATTTAAAACCCACATGAGGGGGGTTATTATGACAAAAATGCCCCCCTCATCTAATTATTTTCATTTTTTGTTTTCTTTAAAAGTTTTTTTAAATAATCACATGATAAAAGAATGACATAAAAATAAAAATACTCACAAACCACATATTAATAATATTATATACAATTACAAATAATAAAGGATAAAATTTTACAAAATATACAATTCCTCATATTTATCAAAATCTATGATTTAAATGGTATTATTGAAAATTAATAGTATGGTCATTAAAAAAATAGAATTTATTGATATTCTTTTATTGTAAATAAATTGACCCACTTGTATCTTGGATTCCCAAATAAAAAATTAATATTAGAAAATTAGATAAAATTACTCACAAGCCACATATTATATACAATTACAATTAATAAAGGATAAAATTTAACAAAATATACAATTTCTCATATTTATCAAAATCTATGATTTAAATGGTATTATTGAAAATTAATAGCATGGTCATTCAAAAAAAATAGTATTTATTGATATTATTTTATTGTAAAAAAATTGACCCACTTGTATCTTGGAATCCCAAATAAAAAATTAATATTACAAAATTAGATAAAATTACTCACAAACCACATATTAATCATATTACATACAATTACAAATAATAAAAGATAAAATTTTACAAAATGTACAATTCCTCATATTTATAAAAATTTATGATTTAAATGGTATTATTGAAAATTAATAGCATGGTCATTCAAAAAAAAAAATTATTGATATTCTTTTATTGTAAATAAATTGACCCACTTGTATCTTGGATTCCCAAATAAAAAATTATTATTACAAAATTAGAGGATAAATAAAAAATCTTTAAAGAAAAACAAAAAACGAAAATAAAAAGATGAGAGGTACATTTTTGTCGTAATAACTCTCTTCATGTGCGTTTTCAATAGTTAGTGGGGATTTTATGGCAAACAAACACATGGAGGTATTTTTTGCCAAAGAAAAATAGATAAGGAGAGTTTTTTGCCGTTTGTTGTTTTATTTATGAAAAAAATTAAAATGGAGCAAGATGTATCGTGTGGCCCAAATGTGCCTACAAGATTGGATGACTTTTAATCTAAGTGATTAAAAGTGATTTCCTTAGATGATGACGTATAGTGTTCCCCAAATAAGTGGTTTCCTAAATGGTGCCAAATTTACAGGGGTTCTCCTTTTTCTCCTGCAACGAACTCATATATATATATATATATATATATATATATATATATCTTTTGTGTGATAAATTTTAATATTGAATACAAGATGATATTTTTTTGTATTTTTTTTTAAAATTATTTATTTTGAAAAGAGCTGATGACAAGTGGCATAAAAACACGTGTAAAACATCATTCCAGCTAAGAGAGAATTATAGATACCTTGAAAAAAAAATAATTTAAGTAGTTGATAATAATTTAACTTTTGGATATATTGTGCAGCACAACATATCTACAGTCTACACACATATATATGTGTGGACTATTTCAACAGTCAAATTGACTGCGGATATAATGAAACTGACTGAGAAAATAGCGTTTTTCTAATTTCTAAATATAAAGATATATATGAAAAATATAACAAAGTTACTAAAATCAATGATAGTGTTGGGATGCTGTTTTTGAAAATGATTTTCATCCCCAAAGGGCTCATCTATATATAAAAGAAATTGTATCAAAATTTTAAAATTGACCCATATAATGAAAACATGAATTTTGTCCTTGAATGAGATGACAATGGGAACAAAAAGGACAGGTAAAAAAAAGTAAAAGATGAAAATGACAAAAGTATGAGCAACTGAATCATCAATCTCGCTCAAAATAAAGTTGGAGGATCACTTTTGCAGCCTTACTGGCCTCAAGAATATTTTTCACCAAGATCAGATTGCTAGATAATTATTTGAGAAACAATGAAACAATTAACCATATCCTTAAACGTTCATTTGGATTCATTTCATGTGCATTAAATATTCTTATTTCACATGGTGGAGCATCAGAATTCATGGATGTACTCAGTATGGTGGGATGACAAGAATGCCACCAAGTTGATTTATTAAGCCTATGTTTGGTAGAATAGAAAACAAAAGAAAGGATAACGTCAGTAACGAGAGAAAAGAAAAGAGAGGAAAGAAAATGATAGTGTTAAACTTTTATCGTGTTTGGTTGATTAGTAAAGGAAAAGAAAGGAAATGATAGTTAACATGTTTGGGAAAAGAAAGGAAAGAAAATAATTTAAATTTTTTACCATTATATCCTTTTATATTTAAAAGAATAAATTTTAGTTGTTATCAAAATAAGGGCAAAGTTGATATTAACAAAGTTTTATTAAAAAATGTTGTCTTTTCTTTCATTTATTCCTATTTTTGGAAGGATAACAAAAGCTACTATTCACCCTTAATTTATCCCTCCAAATCCTTCCATTTCCTTTCCATTCCTTTAAAAATTTCATACCAAACACACAAAACCATAACCCTCCAAATAATTTCTTTTCTTTTCCTTCTATGTCTTTCCTACCAAACTGACCCTAAGTGGTACCTTCCACAATGTACAATTTTATCACATTAATTAAAATTTCTAATTTAGAAAAAAAAAAAAACTCGATTTTTTTAACCTTTTTTGCTCTACCATAACAGTCCCCTCCTAGCCACACATGACTACACAAGGGAGAGAGTTGACAAAAAGCTTTGTTAAAATTTTCTCTACCTAAAATCATTTCAATGTTAATTAAAATTTTATGTCCCGTTTTCATTTGTAGAGAACTTTTTTTTTTTTTTGCATCAGAGAACTGAAAAACAGAAAATAGTATGAGTGTGTTTAGTTGACCTTTTTTTTTCTAAAAATTATATATTTTCTGAAAGTTGATTTAAAAAATGCTTGTTTTCAAAGATTTTTTTATTTATAATTATCTAAAAATAATTTTCTGTCTTCTAAATTCTTGAAAATTGTTTTAAAAGAATTAAACCAAATAATAGGCTGTTGACTTTCAATGATTTTTCGCATGTTAATAGAAGATGGTTTTAATTTTAAATTTATATAAATATGAAGTAGAACAAAAGAAGAAGAAAGAACTCTTTAAATAAATTTACATTTATGCCTAAAAAATTTAACAGAACAAAGTTTTTAGATTCTCTTTAGTTTTATCAAACAATTACTAGACACCAACTACATGCAAGTAGTTTAATAATTAAAAATAAAATAAAATCAACGTTAATATGCTTTGTGTCTCTACTAGTAGTAGTAGACTAGTAGTTACTATATAAGATTAATAATGTGGTAGTTTTTAAGAAAGTTTGAATAATGTACTAATAACATATGCTCCTTATTTAACAGATTATAATAAAGGAAAAAAGTAAGCTGATTTTTCCCCCATTAGCGTCAATTAAAGAGACGTTATCCTTTCAAATCAACTTTAGGTCATTATTCCTCTTATTTTATATGCTTGTAAGGCACAATGGTGGTCCAATATAAGTACTATACAACTAAGAATTACAAATATAGCTCAATTGTATATAATCTCAAATATTTATCAACTCTTTGTATATTCTCAATAGAGAAGAAGAAGGATAGAATGATTTCAAGGTTTGGATCATGAGTTAATGAAAAGTGATCCAATCCTTATATATTCTGAAGCTCACATAAATTGACTTAAGTTTACAGTGTCACTACAAAGTTTTTCCTTTCTCTGTTTTTTATTTTTTATTTTTTATTCCGGTCGAAGTACTTCTGATTTAATTTGAATTGAAATTGTTGAGAAATTATTATATGATCTCGGATCAATCACAAGTGGACACACAAAGAAAAAAAAATTGAAAAAAACGGACACAACAAACAAATGTGTGTCCACTTTGTGTTGATTTTTTAAAACCTTTTTTTTTGGTGTCGGTGTTCACTTATGATTAACCGAAAGCATCTAACAATTTCTTGAGACTATTCTATGGATGCACGAAATGACTCACAACTCATCAAACACACACATTGGGGGTAAGGTGAAATCATTACTGTAATTTTACTTAATTCTTATAGGATAACAAAAAGGTGAAATTTAGTGCTCTTTTACAATCTTGAAGACGTATGATTACTTACTTTGTATTGAGAATTATCTACAAATAGAAGATTAATGTGGCATGACATTTTATAAACTAAAAAAATAAATAATATTAAAGATCATCCATTTTAAAATGATAGAAAACCATTCTGCCACCTGTAAACACTAACTAACTACCCCCCTAAGTAGACGGACAGAGCATTTCTCCCCTAGGCGGGAGAGTCCGTGTTCGACACTTCATCCCTAACTAACTACAAACGCTAACAGTCTTGTCATGAGAAAAAAATAGACGGCCTATATATTGACCAAATGGGCTTCTAAGCCTACAAGCTCTTCGCAATGGCCATTTCACGACGTATCAGAAAGTTTGGGTTATATAATTTATATTCTTGGCCCATGTATCCCCCTTTAACAAAAATTATGAAAGAAACACCTTTATTATTTGATATGTGTATATAAATCTCTATAATTTATTTAGGCAATTTTTGTCATTTCATGTTTTGTTTGTTTTTTCTTAAAGTCAAAGTGCAAAAAATCCTATGTTAAATACAAATTGTGCTCAAAATACCCCTGCAGTATAGTATATGCATATAATCCCCAAACATTTGAAAATTTGTGCAAATACTCCTCCTTCGTCAATTATGATAAATTTTTTTTATTGAAATTTCCAAAATACCTTTTTTAAATAACTAAAATGCTACTTACAACCTTTGACACTCTTGTGACATGCCTGTATGTCATATTTCTCATTTTTTATTTTTATATTAAATAAAAATATATTTTATTATTTCAAATGGCCCCGAAAACGAACCCACTAGTTGGGCTTCGCGAATGAAAACAAATGGGGTATTCATACATTTTTTTAAATAAATGAGAAATTTATAATTTTTTTATTAATTAAAAATATATTTTAATTATTTTATTATTTCGGATAGGCCTAGAAACGGATATACTAGTTGGGCTCGGCGAGTGAAAATTAAGGATGTATTCGCACACTTTTTAAATAAATAAAAAATTGATATTCAGATCGGTCCTTTTTGGACATTCAAACATTGTACAAAGGTGTGAGGGTATTTTAGAAATTTGGAGGTTTTTTTGTACTTTTCCTTTATTATTATTTATTTATAAAGTAATAGTACTTTAGTCATTTTATTGTTCAAATTGAAGATTTGTCATTAATTGTATAAATTGAAAAATGTAAGAAAATATTTCGAACAATAGTGAAGTATTAGCACATTTTATATATAACGAGTGAGTTTTATACACTTAATTTTTTTAATTATGATTCAACCTTGTTGATTTAGAAGTTTACAATCTTCCCATGCGAATATGATACTTTTAATAGTACTTGTTTGTTCACTAAACCAGCCATTAATCCTCCCAAAGAAGCTTAGAATTGGGCAGCCTATTTTGCCACCCACCATTTATTTATGTGCATTCTGGTATAGTTCAATGGAACAACATAGGGATAATTGGCTTTTGGGATCGGAAATGGTATAATTGACGGAAATAAGATTCAAAGGAGAGGAATAGTTTGAAAGAGATATATATTAATATATATTTTTCTTCGAACAATAAGAAGAGTAAGTGTTGAACCCACATAGGGGTATGAGATGCTGCATCTGATTCAAAAAGTACAATTTTAAACGGAGACCATGCACCTGTAAGAATCTTTTAAAACTTCGGTATTCAAAGAGTGATATTCCAAATTGCAATGGCAAGAGTAAATGCGAAGCAAACGAGTTTGGATTTGAACCAATTTCAGGGTGGTTGCATATTTTATGTGAATAGTCCTCAGCTCACCAAAAAAAAGTTGAAGTTGCTGGGGTATTAGATTTTAAATTATTCTTTTTTATATTTTAAGGAGACAGATGTGACCTGCTATGAAATCAATCAAAGAAGCCTGCCATATATATAGCAACACAGTACCGGTTAATATCTCATGTTGATCGAAAATATAGAATCATCTGATCAGATGACTTATCTCCTCGAAGATACCAACATCACAATTTAAAAAACCGACACTTCTACTTAGTAATGTATTCGTTTGATTCAGGTATTTGTATTGCTCGAATATTAACGAGTATGTAAATACTAACCGATATGTATTTTACACTTCGTAAAAGTATTTATAATTTTAAAATATATATATATTTTTAATACGTATTTGATATTTTTCAGATACTTCGATCATGTATCTAATATTTTAAAACATATTTTAACAAATTTTAAACATTAAAATATAATTTTTTCAATAATAATATCATCATATAATTGTTAAAAAAAATTAAAATCTATTTAAAAAAAAAGTTTTGAAATATATATCATGATTTAGTACAAAATTTCTCTATGCAAATTATGCAATATGACTCTTAACTCTTATTTTGTTTGTTAATAATAATATTTTATAAAAAAATATTTATAACTATAAAAATATAATTTATTAATTTTATATTAACGTACTGTACTCGTATGATTTTTTGAAATTTGCCGTATCGCCTTTAGATCTATATCCATCCTTCCCAGCCTATAACATCAACCATCAACTAAAAGTGGTGCCAATTTTTTTTTTTTCAATAAGTTGGCAAATAGGCGGACAGAGGGAATGAAAGCCGTGTCCCCCTAAAATTTTTATTTTTGTATTTATAATTTTTTAATAATTACAAAGTGTCCCCTGAGATTTTTTTTCTTCTAATGAGAGGGCATTTACCTTCTTAATGGTTGTATAGTCATGACACACGTATAATCTTTCCGAACATTTCAACTAGCAAACCCTATAATCATTTCACACGCCCACGTATACACACAGATATATAATCTGAATTTTTATCTATAATAATTAAAATACAACCAATCTCTAAATAGATTTATTTAATAACAAATGGGTAACTAAAAAAAGTAAAGAATAATTACTTTTGGACTTTGTTAATTTTGACAACCTACTTGATAATTAATTCTTTAACATATTTTAATTTCCTTCAATTTTGATCTTTGGTTCTCTTAATTTTTTATTTTTCTCAATGCTCTTGATTTTCGTTTGTCTCATAGTCCAAGTAAATGTATACATATAAGTTAATCTTGCAACTGCCTTAAACAATATTTAGCTTCTTTTAGATATGTTCTCTCTTTTTTCTCACATGAAATCATCCATTTGTTATTGATTTTCAAATTTTTCTTCACTTAAATCATTTTCTTCCCTGTTCTTCTTCTTCTTCATCTCCAATAATTAATATCAATTCTTCAAAATTCAATGAGAGGACATTATCTGCTATGAATATTGTAATATGATAATAATTGTTGTAGTTGTATTTAATGAAAAGACTATGAATTGATATTTTGGTTCTTATATTTGTCAAGTTGTGTTGGTTTTTTTTCATTTGAGTTATATATATATATATATATATATATATATATATATATGAGATTATACATGAACAATTTATATTTGTCTTTTAGTTGATTTTTTTATTAACTACACTGTGTCCCTGAAGCTAATCCTGGCTCCCTCCTTACAAATAGCTGTTCCATGTCAACTAATTAGGGAAGAGATTTTTTTTAAGGGAATGTCATCATCAACTACATTGGCATCTATCAAATCAAAAATAATATTTCAGACCAGTTTTGACATTACCAGATGAGAAAAAAATAAAAAAAAAATGACATTATCTGAATTCCACACTCTTATTTCTTGCTCTTTGTTAAAATATATTAGTATATTTTATACTTAACTTTTTCATATCTAATTAGGATTCCTATGATTGGGACTTATTGTGTATAAGATAACTTGCTCCCCACTCACCTACCTCTTTCCTTCTCCTATATATATGCTCTCACTGTATATTATTTTTCATACTATTTATTAATATAATTCAAAGATGTTTCTCTCTTTTCATCTTATTTCTATCATGGTATCAGAGTTAGGGTTTTGAAAACCCTATTTTTCTTCTTCCGCTTAATTGTTCTCATCATTCAAAGAGATCAATTTTCTATTTGGTGTCAAAAATCTATCTTCTGGAACTCCGTTTGATCTTCTGAACATATCAAAACGAAGCACTCAACCAAACGATCAAGTCGTCGCCAAAATCAGCTCGAACGAAGCTCTCACGCGCCGCCCAAATCTTCTGGACTTTTTTCAAGCAACACATGCGCTGCCACGCGCCGTTATGTGCTCCTACGCGCTACCACACACCATTACGCGCACCAAGTTATCCCTGACTCAGCTTTAATGCCACATCATTGCCATGTTGGGTCCCACGTCATCATCCATGTCATTTGCCAAGGCAGCACAAAACACATAAAATTTTTCACGTCATCGACACATGTCTGCCACGTCAGTGACATTTTCTGTAACATTTTCGTCCACATCATCTACCACATTAGCACAATACACATAATATTTGCCACGTCATCGACACGTGTTTGCCACGTCAGCAACAACCCCTTCTGAATTTTTTTTTTCTGGACTTACCCCACTTAAAATTTTGCGTTGATTCCAATTTTTCAGTCAATTTTGTCATTTGGAATTTCTAAATGGTTCAAAAGAAGATTTTTCACCCCAAAATGAGATTTCAGTTTGTGCCTTCATTCAATAGATATTTTTCTTCTTTTTGGCCTTCACTCAACATATATTCTTCTTCTTTTCATCGCAATGGTGGTAACAAATAACGAGCACAGTCATTTTATCCCAAAACTAGTGAACGTTCTTGCAAATACTGTTGTAAATCAGGACATACAATTGAGGAGTGCTTCAAACTTACTAGACCTCGCAATGCTACAACTATAACTATCACGGAGATAGTGTTATCTCATTATTCTCCATCTCTACCAGTTACTACTCCTTCTGAGGAGTCACCATCTACATTTTTTGTTGATTTTGAGGCAATTCTCAACCAGTTTTTATCCGAGCAATCAGGTTTAGGCTCATCTAATTATGTTTTCTTAACCACATCAGGTACATTTAATTCATAATTTTTTGACTCTGCTTGATGCAATCATATGACATCTCACCATACTTTACTCATTACTCAAACTCCTACATCTCAAGGCCCTATTATTCACATAGCTAATGGCTCCACTATGACCATTAGTCACATAGGCACTGTTTCTCAGTCAAATTTGTCTGTTCCCAATGTTTATCTTGTTCCCAATCTTTCTCTTAATATTTTGTCTGTTGGTCAATTGACCGAGTTAGGTTTAAATATAATATTTTTCTCTAATAGCTGTATTGTACATGGTCCTTAGACAGGTTAGATTATTAGGACAAGTTGTAAGACATGGCGCCTATTTGAGTTTTCTTCCTTACATCTACCTACTTTATCTGTCACAGCTGCATCTACACAAAGTAGTATACCTACTATTGAGTTGTGACATTCTTGTTTAGGTCATGTATTGGTATCTCGAGTCAAAAGTCTAGTATCTAAGGATTTTTTAGGATGAATTAAAATCGATTCTTTTGATTGCATTTCTTGTCAATTAGGCAAATAACCTGCTTTACCATTTAATAACAGTGAGTCATTTGCTTCTTCTCTTTTTGATCTTGTTCATTCTGATGTTTGGGGACCTTCTCCTGTAGCCACCACGGGTGGGGCACAATATTTTGTTATATTTCTGGATGATTTTTCACGATTCACTTGGATATTTTTAATGAAAAATCGTTCTGAATTACTCAACATTTTTCGTAATTTTACCAAAATGGTTTCAACTCAATTTTTCACAAATATCAAAACTTTTTGTTTTGATATTGCTACAGAATACATGCAAAATGAATTTCAAAATATCCTCAAATACTATGACACTATTTTTCACTTTTTTTGCCCTCGTACATCTTAATAAAATGGTAGAGTTGAACGAAAACTTCTACATATTTTAGATTTGACTCAATCACTTGTCATTTCTTCTTCTGTGTCATCATCTTTTTAGGGTGAAGCATCTATACCATGAATCGTGTATTCACACCACTTTTACAAAATTAAATATCCTATGAGCGTCTCTACGGACAGGTTCCTGTTTATAGTAATCTTAAAATTTTTGGGTGTGCTTGTTTTATTTTTTTTTTCATCCTCATGAGCGAATAAAATTATAATCTCATGCTCAACTCTGTTGTTTGCTTAGGTATGGACTTGAATAAAATGGATATATGTGTTATGATCCATTTGCGAGAAGCCTTATCGTTATGTTATTTTTTGGGAACATAAAATGTTTCATACCTTATCCAAATTCACTGATATTTCTGATCATCAATTTTCTATTTCTTCTTTAGATACATCTACAGATCTTTTTCAAGATTTTCCTTCTGCTAGCTCATCAGATACAATTGACTATTTTGGCTCATCACGTGTGGTTGACCCTCTTGCAGTTGAGTTCCAATCATGTGTCTCGCCTAAGGCTCCTGATGCTGCCACTGCTTTGGATCCTTGTCGATCCACTTGGGTAAGAACCTCCCCTGCATATCTTCATAACTATCATTATTATCATGCTCTTGCAACCCTTTATGAACCTCACACTTTTCGCGAGACCTTCTCTAACCCTTTATGGCAGCAAACAATGCAAGAAGAGTTAAATGCACTTTTTCAGACTCATACATGAGATCTAGTTGAATTGCCTCCATGAAAGTTTGTCATTTGAAGTAAACGGGTCTATAAAATCAAGACTCATTCAGATGGGTCTTTTGAGCACTATAAAGCCCGACTTGTGGTAAGGGGGTTCACATAAGAGTATGGTATCAATTATGAGGAGATTTTTGTTCATGTTGCTCGTCTTCCTTCTGTTCGTACTTTTATTTTTCTGCCTGCTTCCTGTCATTGAGAACTTTTTTAGATGGATGTCAAAAATGCCTTCCTCAATGGTGATTTGCTCGAGGAAGTTTATATGAAGCCTCCTCCAGGTTTTGTTTATTCGCCTCATCAGGTTTGTTAGCTTAAGCGTGCTCTGTATGGTTTTAAACAAGCATCTCGAGCTTGGACCTCTCAATTAATTTCTTGGCCTGAAAATTACTAGAGTTACTGATGACTACTATCTTACTCAAACAATTTTTATTAATTTTTTATTCTGACAAGAAACTCATACGCCCACATTGCTAAAATAAAGACTAGAACCTTCAACATTCTACTTTTTGAAAGTGAACAAGTACCAATAAACTACAACCCTAATGGTTTAAGTGTAATACCCCGCTTCAACACATGGTATGATATTGTCCGCTTTGGGCCTGAGCCCGCACGGTTTTGCTATTGGGTTTACCCCAAAAGGCCTCATACCATTTGAAGAGAACATACTACATATAAGCACATCCCCTTTTCCACACCCAGGCAATGTGGGATTGAGCACCTTGTACCCTGTCAGTGTGGTAGCTCAGCCCAGTGTTTGTCTATGCACCCGCCCACTCACACCCGTCCACAAGGGTTACTACATAAAGTGTAATTAAATTTGAACAAATATTCTTATAAGAATCAAAAAAGACATTTAATGCTCCTATTATATTGAGACGTGGTATTACTGATTGATTAAATGCTGAAACGTAGTGATAGAATTCATTTATGTGACAAAATATAATAGGTTGGTTACACCGGTATAAGCAAGTCTTTCTCGTGTCCAAGACAATTTACAACAAAGCCTAATGAAAATAAAATTATTCTATTTTGACTAAGATAATAGCATTTCAACAGCAGACATAATAATAGATTTCATCAATTATGGATAGGTTATTCAAGTTTTCAAGTCTTTATATAGTGGGTAAAGTGCAAAAATCCTCCTGAACTATTGTTCTTTTGCAAATAACTTCTCTAAACTACAAATTGTCCCCTGAACTAATAATTTGTTGCAATTAAAGATATACTTATCACAAAAAACAATTTTACCATTTCTTATTAAATTTGTTCTTTATTATTAAATTATCTTCATGAACTTTTCTCTTATAAGAATATTAATTATACCATTTATCTTAATTTTATTATTAATATTAATTTATCATTACAATGAAAAAAAATACACAGAGTTATAATTACTACTAAATTTAACCATTTTCTAAAATAAATAACTTATTATTAAAACTTTACTATTTATAATAAAACATATTATACACAGTTTAAAAAATTTTACTGTAAAAATATATATTTTTTTCATACAATATATTTATGAAAAATTAAGAAATTAGTAAAATAAAAAACACATTCTTTTTCATGCAGTATATTCATGAAAAATTAAAAAAAATCTTAAATTTTTTTTAAAAATTACTTAAGAATTTTATTAAAAAATTAATTTAAAGATTTAAAGGTAATTTTATGCAAATTTGATGAAGAATATGTCATCAAAATATTATAAATTTTTTTCATAATTTTTCAAAATATTGTCATAAAAAATGGGTTAAGTGTAATTTAATAAGAAAGGGCATTATGGTCATTTAATGAAACATAACTAAGGATGGAAGCATTTTGTAACAAAATGTGATAGTTCAAAGGGTTTTGCGAACAAAATATAGTTTGGAGGGGTTATTTGCAAATTTGGATTTTCAATTTATACAGTGGGCTGTCATGGGACATAAGCAGGCCTGGGCATTATATTTCAAATGGGTTTAGCTGTACTCAACACGGCCTAGCCCATGATGAGATCATAGCAGTTCCCTGGTACTCACAAATTCAAGGAATGGATTGGTCACATGATGAAAACAGTTATCTTGCATTTGGAAGTATGGAATTGGTTCATTGGAATTAGACTTGATTGTGTGTGTGTATATATATATAGAGAGAGAAATGCTAAACGTCACAATTTTACCATATGGACTCTGTGTATGGGGGGAATTCCACCAATAATAACTTATCATTTAATTTTATCTCCTAAAATAATGGACTATAGCACCTGTCACATAGATTCGAGTTAAAATTCGTGATATTTATTCGAGACGTGTCGCATTGCTCATATATATATTATTTAAAAGAAGGAATTGTCTCCATCCATCCCCTCTAGAATAGGACTACCCACAACTATCCGCTGATGATGGGCATTGCATAAATTGATAGCATGTGAAAAAATGTCTTAATCTAAATGAGATAAATATGTTGGGAGTTGATAGCACGAGTAAACAAATGAGTACATGAAGTAGATGAAGCAGCAGTACATGAAGTAGATGTACAATTTGAAAAAATGTCTTAATCTAAATAGGTGAACCTTTCATATAACTTATTTTTTATTTCATTGAAGCAGCAGTACATGAAGTAGAAGTACAATTTGAAGATCTGACCATCCTTAAAAAAAGCGAATCTAAGGATGGATAACCATCTACAATTGCCAAAATTTTTACAATATCACCAACAACTAGCTGATGCACAGCCTCTGTCTGTCTGTCTGTCTTATGCATCATTCATTGGTCTCTTGCTTTGAACTTTTGAGTGAAAACCTGCATGCCACTATTGCTTCTTCCACTGACAAAAACACAGATTGCTTCCCTATTTTGTCTATGAATTTTGTCACCGTCAACTTCTCCAACACCTCAATCCTAGGGTTTACTAAACCCACCTGCAAACAATGAAAATAATTAAAATGTATACTCTTTTTTATTTATATTATTTTTTATTAGGAGGATGGCATGAGAAGGAATATTTGGTAATTACCTTGATATCTTTGGCTTCCAAGCTTCTTTTGACTTCGTTTAGGGCTTCAACGCCTGTATGATCGATGGATGTAACTCCTATAGAAATACATTTATATTGTA
This sequence comes from Cornus controversa, assembly GCA_026545225.1. NCBI lineage: Eukaryota > Viridiplantae > Streptophyta > Magnoliopsida > Cornales > Cornaceae > Cornus > Cornus controversa. The sequence continues at coordinate 60,624,654 of CM048851.1, read as the reverse complement.
TTAGCAACATTGATAATGTGGGGGTGGGGGAAAGGACAGTGATTGAACCAAAATTAAAAAAAAAAATATAGTATCAACATTGACAATTTACAGGAAGATATATATATATTATCAAGATTAATTACCTCCCAAATCTAGTAAAATATGTTCAATGTCATTGCCTTTAGATTCTGTAAAGGCTTGTTCATCTCTCACCCATCTCAAAATCCTACTCAAAGTTCAATACATAGATACATATATACATGTATATTAATAGCACAATTGTCAGTGTATGTAAGCATCCCAGATACAAATTAAGATAAATAAAAAAAAGGGCTACGGTGTAGGGTCTACTACGTACATACCTTTCTTTGATGTAGTTGCAATTTGCAAAGTAGATAGGGGAACCCAGTTTGAGAACTAGGATCCCTGGAAACCCATTTGCTTCAGGATACTGCTCTACGTCGCGGTACAATGCCGAATTTGGTAAATTTCCAAGCTTGCAAGTGGCAGGCCTAGCCACATATAGAAGTGCTCTGAGTAGGCAAAGTCCAACCTGAAATTAAATACAAACACAAATACAAATACAAATTCATTCATAGAATTGAACAAGCAATATTAATAATTACATTTCATTTTCAAGGTATATATGTTAATTAGAATGAATATATGAAGCTGCTTAATTACCGATATCATGAGGCCATCATCCATGCTTAGGAAAGCAACACCTAAGAATGCAGCCATGCAAATGCAGAAATCGAATTTATCAGTCTTGAAGAGGTGATAAGCCTTTTCATACTCAATTAACCCTAACATGGCCGACATGATGATCGCAGAAAGAGCCACTTGTGGGGTGTAGCTAAACAGAGGAGCCAGGAATAGGAGGGTCAGCATCATACATATTGACATCACTACATTTGACATTTGACTCTTACATCCCGCATTGAAATTCACCGCAGTTTTTGAAAATGGACCTACAAATTAAACATCATTCATATCGATCATCAAATATATATATATATATATATATATATATATATATACACACACACACACACACATACATACATACACATATATATGACAACAATTCATGGAAGCACAAAGTAAATAAATACACACCAGTAGTCAAGTAGCATGAAGTGAAAGATCCAACTATGTTCATGAAACCAAAAGCTATCATCTCCTTATTCCCATCTATTTGTTCATTTTTCTTTATAGCAAAACTCCTTCCAATAGCTATTCCTTCCTACAAGCAATATATAATTTTATCATGACAAAATTATATAAAATTCAACCATCCACTTAACTATATATTAAGATCAAATTTATTGTAATCAAACTAAGAAAAATAGATTCATGATATGCAGCTAGCAGTGTTCTTACGGCTAGAGCTATCATGCCTGAAATGACCCCGGCTTTTATAGTTACTGATAGATACTTGGCACTAAAGTTCAAATCCTTTAGGGATGGAGGATTTATTCCTTTCTTCAAGTCACCCACCTGTAAATAAAAAACAAAATCAAAATTTTAGTTTCATATATATATAATAAATATATATTAGGTCCCTCACCAATCTTAGCTTAATTAATGCCACTTTTATTTTATATATATATATATATATCAAAAAACCAAATCACTTGATACTGCAACTTGCTTGATGTAATACATTGGAGGCCATAAACAAATAACTTTATGAAATATGCTATTCCTCTAGAGAAGAGATAGGTAAAAAGTGGAAAACCAACAACCTTTTCCACCACATCACATGATGCAATGAAGTGCTTATTTCTTTGGTAACTTTATTCATTGATGACATACACACCCAACTTTGGCTCTTACATGTCCCTATATACAAACTTGTACACCTAAACTAACTTTGGCCAACCAAATACATGTGTATCATAATACTATTAGGTCATTAACAACCTAATTTTAGAACATGGATAATTGACTTTTAATTGGTTGAAAAAAAGTATTTATAATTTGTAATATGAAAAGAGTTAGCCTAAAGGGTCTTTGTTCAAGGGAGGACATCTACAATATACTCAGTGTAAATACATTTGGTGAATTTGAATCGTGCGTACACAATATGCATGATGAGTTCTATTGCGCGTGTACAACACGCAAGGTCTAGATTCATCCGGTGTATTTACACTGATTTTTTTTTAATTATAAAATTGAATATTGAAAATCTTAAAATTTGAAATTCTAAGAGTTCATCATAAATTGAAAATCTCTTTGATACTTTTTTTAATTATCACTTATCATAATTTTTTTTATAAGCGAATCATTATTTACTTAAAATTTTACCATTTTAAGCAACACTTATTTAAAGTATTTATTTGAATAAATATTTAATTTATTCAGAATTAAATACTGAACTGAATTATTTATTGAGCGTGTGACACCATAAAATTCTTCCAAATATCTATGAAGTTATGAATTCGAAAAATAGAAGGGAAAAGAAAACTAACAATTTGGATGCCATGTTTCTCCGCGTGAGCAAAATATGCAAAAAGACAGCCAACAATCACGACCACAATTGGAGATATAGCTGATACCCAAAATAGCTTCGGTTTCTTTTGCTTCTGCAGACTCAATATATTTCGATAAGCGATCAGCATATACATAGCTTTGAGTTCAGTAATCAGTATATATATATACAAACACACATATATGAGTATACAAATATATATATATTTAGAGAGTTGCGTATATATTTGTATATGTATATAATAAGCATGCATGTATCTAAGAAGAGAGAACTCACCACGAATTTAGTGAATTGGAGAAATGTAAGAAATATGATACCCACAACTGCGCTCTCCCATCTCCACTGCAGAATTAAGAAGTGGTAAGTCCGTGTTTTTACACCAATTAGTGAAATACATTATGACGAGGATGATGACTTATTTAAATTCCAACTCATGGATTAAAATAATGGTATAAAAAATATCAAAGTATATTTGAAATCAGTTAGATATATATTTTTTCATAGTTAGTAAATCAATTAAATTTAACCAATATTTCATTGTATTGATTATATGTAAATTTTAATTAACTAAACATCTTAATTATGACTATACAATAACCGGTGCACAATTTTTTTTTGTATAAAATTGATATCCACAAAAGTAAAAATGTTGATAGTTCAAGTCTCTTAAAAAAACATTAGGTACAGAGTAATTTGACAGGGAAAAAATAAGATAAAATCATTCAGTTTGTTTGTCACATCATGTGAAAGCATAAATTACAATCTTATTTAAAAGCTAAACCGGTTTTTTAAAAGTATATATCAGCCAATAAGGCTGCCAAAGCTGGTGGACTAACTTGTCACATATCTTTTAAAAAAAATAATTTTGGAAGCAAAACCTTTGAAATAATTGTGACCATTTTCAAAATTGCATGCGAATACAATATCACAAAGAGCTTTGTTCAAGGAGTTTCTCCTCCTCTTTTGAATCTACGAAGCGTGTTGGTGTATGCAAGTTTGGGTTCACTCTTACTAGGTAGAACAAAAAATTTAAAGAAAAAAAAATTATTAAAGAAAAATTATAAAATATTCAAAGAATACTGATGATATGGTATTTTTGACAAGTGTAAATTCTTTATTTTTTTTTATTATAAATAAATTAGTATTTTTTTAAAAAATAAAAGACTTACACTTGCCGAAAATGTCATGATACTTCTTTGATATTGTATAATTTCTTCTAATTTTTTTTTTTTACATTATTTTTTTCTAAAGACCAAGAGCTCTCACGTATCTTTTGAGAAATTTGGATAATGTACTTTTTACTCTAAAGTAGAGTGGATAAATGCGGTTTAATGGATGGAACCCACATTTGGGCTTATCCATTGCAATAAAAGTTCAAAAACTCCTTTGCTTCAAGTGTTTTAAAAATATGTCCAGATAAAATTGTAAAATGAAACAAAATGGGATAGTTTGTTACTTTGAAAGTACAAATGACATCTCATATGCTTTCGAAAAAGTTAAAAAAGAAGGGAGAGAGATATGAGTATATATATATATATATATATATGTATATAATTACCTCCTTTCTATTCTTGAAAACTGCATGTAAAACAGAAATCACATCAGTTTTAGTCGTAAAATGCTTCAATCCAAATATGCCCTTCAATTGTTGTAGGCAAATAATTACTGCAGTCCCTCCCATGAAACCGGTGATGGTCGAGTGCGATAAGAAATCCACCAAAATTCCAAGTCTGCGAGTAGTAATAAAGTATTAAACTAATAAAATCTTTATATGAATGATTTAAATAATGTCACACTTTGACATTAAAAAACTTTAAAAAGAAGAGGGAAATGATTTTCATAACGAAATGTTGGTGATACGCCTGTCCATAACTTTTAGTGGGCATATCTAGACTCATTTCATTATATTAATCATATTAATTGAAAGAAAATCTATTAAATTAAGATCTTGCACATTTTCATATAGTTTTGAAGTGTTAACCACTTGATCAAGTCATTTAAATGATAAAATTGAAATATCTATTATAATAAAAGGACTTAATAAGAATTCAAATCTACTTGGTAGATTTTAATTTATTAAATTTATGTGATAAGATATAGGTTGAAAAATGATATAAATGTTCCGATTGAGTTATTACTAAATTGAAATATTTAAAGATGAGAGAGAGTTAATTCTTATCTTTGCTGACAAAGAGTCCTTATCGTTCATTGAAATAGCAACAAAAATCTATTTTTTTGGTTAAAAAATGATAGATGTGGTGAAAGTAATCTCATGCATTCAATTAATGTAAAATTGTATGTTTGATAATTCTACTAAATAGCATCGTAATCATACATGATAAAAAATAACATGAATCAAAATATATTTTGATATAGATTTATATAAACTCTTCCTCCGTGTCTCACCTTAAAAAACCTAAAGCTGTCTGGACAATACCGGTGAAGAAAGTAGCAGTGAAAACCAAGTGAAGATACAAAGTTGGGTTTTGTTTTGCTTTAACTTTTTCTTCAATGGTGGAAGCTATAAGCAAAGAACAGGCCGCAACTGTTCCAACTGCAAGGTGTTTTGAACTTCCGAAAACGGCATAAATAAGAGGTGGAACAAAGCTCGAATCTGCAACAAAGAGTCCAAAACAAACCAACACCACAAGCATAAAAAAAAAGCTTTATATATAATAATAGGCATAAATAAATATAAATATACATATATATATATATCGTAATAAATAGTCAATCAATTGGGCATGTGATGGAAGCTTACATAGGCCAATGATGGGAGGAATGTTAGCAAGTTTAGCATAGCTGATTCCTTGTGGTATGGCAAGGCTAGCGATTGTGATCCCGGCGAGAAGATCATATTTGAACAAAGCAAATTTGTATTTGGGCAGCCATTCGAAAATTGGAACAAAATATTGTATTGTTTTCAGGGCGCGACGACCCAATGGCTCATTCTTGAACGGCTGGAATGGATCATCGGGGAAGAAGGTCTCTTTAAAGTCGGATTTGAACGCGGTGGCAAAGTCTCTTGTGATGGCAAAGTTCACCTTATGATGATCAGATTCAGTAGTAGAAGTTGTCATGGCTAGCTTGAGAGAGGATGGTGTGTGTGTGTGTGAGAGAGAGAGAGAGGGAGAGAGAGAGAGAGAGAGAATTAGTTTAGGGAGTTATAAATATAGAGATCGTGTTGTATTTATAGCAAAAACATAATGGAAAATGACTGAACAATGACAAAGATTGGATAAGAGAATTTGAAAGATGACATGTTTATCAAAGAAAAATATAGAATGTAAGTCATCAATTGACTTCACTAATTTATCCATCCTTAATGGAAGTTACAGTTAGATAGTATCTTATATTTAGGTGACAGTAAGGTTATTGTTTTGGTTAGTTATCACACCGAATCAGATACAACCTCAAAAGGAAAGAAGACCTTCTCTTCATATTTCAGGGGTATTTGTGTCATCTCGTGTATATTTCCAGATAAGTTTTTCTGTTTTATTGGTTGTGATTTGTGAATGGTTTGGTCCCAAAACGCTTTCTTCGCTACCAAATTTAGGAAAATTTTAATACCTTGGTAAAAAGGGGGAAAATATTTTACTTCAAAAAAAAAAAAAAAAAAAAAAAAAACACGCTCGTTTGTTTTTTCTTGTAAACACGTCTGTTGGGAACATATGAGGGAGGTAGTTTTCCAAGTTAAAGTTGAAACTTTATACACTACTGTGCAGAATGCTTTGTGATATTTGTTCAACTTAAATTTTTTGTTTTATTATTGGAAGCAAAACAAATGTTTCTCCATTTGAATAAGACAGTTAGCATTTAGTAGCACCCTTCGCATAATATTATTAATTATTTGTCTTTGAACTATTAATATAGTTTTTTTTTTTGGCTAAATAAATGAATATATAAATGCATTTAGTGGCACGATTTGAATTAGGACTTAGGAGTAATGCAACTATGAGAGGCTTTTCATGACTCTTGTCATGAGCCCTCCCTCAAAATAAACATTTTTGAATATAAAAAAAATATCTTCAGATAATTTATACTAAAATCTTCTTATACAGAAATAAAATAAAATAATAAACTCAAAATATCATAAATTAAATTTATAGAAGACGGTCAAAGATTTACATCTTTTTTGTGCTTAAAAATATTTATTTTGAATGAGATCTCATAACAAGAGCCATGAGAGCCCCTCGTATTAACATTACTCTTGAATTATTCGAGTTGGTTTATGTTGTTTTAAAGATATTTCATGGGATATTTTTTTTTTTAGGTAAATAAAATTTGTATAGAACCACAAGGAGAATACAACATATACAAGGGGCATACCCCCAAGTCAAGAAAAGAAAGAAGGAAATAAAAAAGTGGAAAAGGAAAATGGGCTCAAAACAAGCTATGAAAGACTCATGGGATCTAATTTTAGGAAGATATCATATAAACTGGTTATTTCACTTCACTTTTTTATCCAATGACTAATTGTTCTGTTTTTAAACCATACAAACAAAATCACACAGTCCTGTTAAGTCCATCCTCTTTCTCATTCTTTCTTTGAACCCCTCTAGACTTCTAAAATCAAAGAGATTAAATACATTTTACATATTTGCTTTTTAAAGTAGGAGATAAAATTTTGATGGGCTTACTCAACACCAGATAAATAAATGTCTACATTTACTATTTAAAATGTATTGATATTTTTATTTAGATATTTGTTCTATTGGTAAAATATTATTATTTAATTTTTCCTACCAATTAGTTGAGTTCGCGTAAGACTTCTGAGCATGACCTAAAGTTTTTGTATTGAACTTTTAGGATGCCCATGCTCCACTACGACGCTATTTCATATATGTTGTTAGAAAATAGCGGAAAGTGTTTTATTGGAATAATCACTTTCTGAGAATTCAGATTCTCTTGTATGACACATCTCTTCTGATACCGTAATAATTTTACAACACTTGCGTAACTATTTTAGGATACTTGCACAACAACTTTACATCACATGTTTCATAATCTATGTATTGTATTGCGTAATTTATATAAAGTTATTGCATAAGTCGTGCCCAAGTTATTCTAATTATTTCTGAAAGTGGCAGAGACACTCTCCTGCATTACTTAAAACAAATATCATATAACTAGCATACTAACACACACACACACACACACACATATATATATATGAATCAACAAAAACCAAGAACGGTAAAAAGAAGGAAGAAGCTACGAATTGCACAAGCAGTAGACATTAGTTGAATTAAAGCATCATTGTTGGTCTTCTTACCAAAATCCTTGTATATTATATTCCAATGCCCGGTACGTAGTGATGGCGTCAAATCACCTTCGGATCAGGAAGTCCCCAATAAATTAAAGAAGAAATACAAAAATGAAAAGCTAGAATGTATGTGAGAGAAGTGGTTGGGGAGAGAGAGAGTTCAGAGTTATTTAAATTAGTGGGAGATTTAATGGGGATTAATATATAGGATAAAGGTATGGAGTAATAATTGGCACAACTTTGAATGAGTTTGAAAGTGAGTTAATGTGTGTACACGAGAGAGAGAGAGACGGAGAGCTAATGGCACTTAATGAGAGAGGGAAACAGGAAAACATAAGGAGAGCAATTGAATAATCTAGTAATCTCCAAGTGTCAACCATTTAAGTCTCTATTATTTTATGTGTTTCTCAATTTAATACAATATCATATCTACATAATATTTACCTTTACAACTTAATCAATTTACATGTTTTTAGAAATAAAACATACAACATGAATAACAATAATTAAAATGTAAAATTAACACTAAATAAAATACAAATATGCATTATATAAATAAAATTAATATTGACAATAAACCACCATAAATATAATTTGGTTAGTGAAATAATATTCACAACATAAAATTCTCAACAGTTGAATAACAATAATTATACTAATTGACTTTAACGAAGTTAAGTCAACCAAATACAGAAAGAGTTGACCACTATATTTTAAAAACTTTAATCCAAGGATAATTAGCCAAACCTTCAAGTAAGATCAGAGTAATTTATCTTATTTTTCAATATTTCATTTATGAAAGGGTTAAAAACAAAAAACCTCCTCGCTACATACAGAATGTGCAAATACTCTTCTTATGTTCAATTAGTCCCCTACAGTTTTCAAATTGTGCAAATAAGGACAAATCTTCAATTTGCCGATACTAGAATTAAAAAATGACAAAAATACTCTTACAAAATTAATAAATAAAAAAGGTAATGTAAAATATCCAAAATAGACAAAAAAATTTCAAACAATAGAGTGCTATTTGCACATTTTCTATATATCGATGGAATTTTTTGTACTTTATAAGGTAAAGTGCAAAGGGTAATTTCAGTAACATGATAGTTAATGGTTAATTTTAAACAAAAATTCGTCAGAGGGAAGTATTTGTTCATCAGAGACAACTAATAGATAGTTATATGAGTATACTAAACTGTATAAATATTTGGGAGCTGATATTGGCACTCCACCAATATCCTCTGGCACTCCACTCCTATATTTTTGTAAAGTAAAATTACAAAAGTGGTCCTATTTTATACCATTTTAGATTCTTATATTTTTAGTACCCTAATTGCCCTTCTAATTCAAGACTCAATTTTAATTTAATTTAATTTTTCTTAAAAAAAAGTTTTTTGAAACTTTTTTACTTTAGGTTTACAATATAACAATCCATTTATTACCACCAAAATACTATAGTTTAGACATTTTTTAATTGAAACTTATTATTCGTGTCCCTATTCTATATAACTCAAAGAATCTAAAATTTGAAATATTCAATTTTTACTCACCAAACGTGTAATTTATTTTTCATGTGTCTTATTTATAAAATAACATAAATTAAAATTTTGAAACATACCATCAATTTGTGAACAAACAAAATAGCAAGGAAGGAGGAGAAAATAAAAAGCAAACGAAGAAAAATATCATATTAATTTTTTTATTTTTATCTTTTGAAATTTTGGTGCAAAGGCTCCTTAGTTAAATTAAGATAACTACAATTGAAAAAATATTTCATAGAGTCATGTTTTTCTCTTTTCATCTTTTAATTTCTAAAAGTTCTCTATTGAAATAAAAAAGATTTCCTTAGTTTTCTTAAAGAACTATATATCATAATTTTTATTCAAGTGAAATTAAACTTTCTTTTGATTTTAAATATAATTAAATTTTTTTCAAATAAGTTTTATGCATTGATATAATGTTTGTTTCCAACTCAAATACATTTTTAATATTTCTCTAGGTAATTTATTATTAACAATTTCTTCCCAACTTATCTAATCATGTAACTTTTATTATCCGAATCACATACATTTGATTGATACTCTCTAAATCATTATATTAAATTCTAAACTTTTTTACTTCTAAAATAAATAGTGATAAATTGATTCAACATGAAAAAATAATATTTTTAAAATCAACGAAGAAGTACTTTCACACCAAAAAAGAACACGAGAGAGAAGTTGTAATTTGGAGTTAAGAATTCTAACATTATCAAATAAGGGCAATTAGGGTATTAAAAATATAAGAATCAAATATTGTATAATAGAGGGACATCTTTGTAATTGTACTTTACAAAAAGGTAAAAGTGGAGTGCCAGAGGATATTGGTGGAGTGCCAATATCAGCTCCTTAAATATTTTTTGCATATTTTGTATATAACAAACATGTTTTTTGCACTTAGCCCTTCGTGAAATTATATTTGCAAATTTTTTGTTACGACCGTCAGCCATTTGTGAAACCTTCCAATCAACAACAAAAAGAAAAATGAAAAAAAATTGGGGAACAAATTCCTTTTAAGGCGTGAAGAGACAAAGAAACCCTTTTCGATTTGTTTACTTTTTGGTCTTTTCCGAGAAAGCTTTCAAACAGAATCTCATAATTAAAATTAGGGGTGCAACTTGGGTTGGGCAACCCGAATTCAACCCGATTTTTTACGAGCTTGGGCAACTATTTTTACAATTAGGGTTGAGCTTGGGTTGAAAAATCTCAACCCGAACTTAATTAGGGTTGAGCTAGGGTTGAGGTGTCAACAACCCGAGTCCAACCCGAACCCGAATTGTAATATTATTTTTATACATAATTTTTATTTTAAATATATTATATATAATATTCAAATTATGATAACCTTTTTCTTTCCAACTTTCTTTATTTAAATCTTAATTTATTGTATGTTAACACTTTGGATAATTAATTTCTTAAAAATTTGTTTGTAATTTTTTAGAAATTTGCATTAAGTTCTTAATTTTGTGTGTTTAGGAGTAATATAATATGAAACTTATTAAAGATCGCTTTAAATTTTCAATATAGAGATTGGTGATATAGATAACCCGAATTAACCCGACTTTCTAACCCGAAATCTCAACCCGAGTTGCCAACCCGAGTTTAAAAATTTAAGGATGGGTTGGGTTAGGGTTGAGTAGTTAGGGTTGAAAGTAGGGTTAGGGTTGAGTTAGGGTTCAACATTTCATATGTAGGGTTGAGCCCGAGTTGTACCTCTAACCCGCCCAACCCGCCCGAGTTGCAGCCCTAATTAAAATGGTTATATAATAAATGCCCAACGAGGGTAATTCCTATCGATTTATTTTTTGCCTTGTACAATTTGATTCTTCTGAGTGCGTCTCATTTGGATATTGGGTCGATGACTTGTAATCTAGGAATTACGGGCGTAGACACGAAATATTGGTTGGATACGATATAGATAGGGTGACATAAAAAATTTTAAAAAAAAATATGATACGAACACGACAATGATATATCGAATAAATAAATAAATAAAATATTAAGTTTTATTCTTCAACCATACAATAAATATACTTAAAAGCAATTATACAAAATATAAGAAGTTAAAATCTATAAATTTCTTATATTTTTTAATATTCTTTACAATGACTCACCTGAGGGTTTTAAAAATATTTTTGTTTTATTATAAAATGACTTTTATTTTTTAACCTATAAAGTTTTTAATATTACAATTTCAACCCCATTTTATAGAAAAAAAAATATAAATTTGTTATGAAAAGTATACTAAACATATCATGGCGTATACTCACGTATCCCAGTCGTATCGTATGCGTATTTCAGTCGTATTCGATATTCAAAAAATAATTTTAAAAAGTGAGATGATTTTTTGGAGAATCAGACACATATTTGGTCGTATCCTAACCATATCCGTATTGAATATGTGTTCAATATGATCACGGAAGGTTTTTCGAAGTATTCGCACTTCTTAGCTTGCACGCCAGCAAAGGATGGTATGATAGATATGACTTATTGTTTTTATAAATATTTAAACATATGTGCTGGGGTGTGTTTGTGTATATATATATATATATACAGGGATAGAGAAAAAGATAATGAATGAAAAAAGTAGTAAAAAAAAAAAACAAAATGCAGAATCAACTAAGGGGAAAAGGCAATTAAAAGTGGATCTAGCAACCACAAGGGGGTGGCGGGCCATTTTTAAATTAAAATATTTAGATGAGGCAAAGAAGAGGTAGAGTTCAAATTAAAAGTGTGTGTCTTCTTCACTCTTCACCATCATCAAATAAAACCTTCCTCAGTTAGGGTAGCCATGAAGCTAGGGTTTTTGGTTGCCTAATTCAAATGTCATACACATACTAGTGTGTAACGTACACATCAGAGGTGGAATTATTCAAGTTTGAGACGTAATTATATATGCCGTCAGTTTTGGCGTTTACACCTTTTTTTGATGTTTCAACAACCTCAATCATTACTACATTTTTATTGGATTCAACCAGTGTAAGTGTAAGTGTAAGTGAAGGATGAGAAAATAAAATGAAGAAAACAACATACGAGGATAGGACTATGAGTCAAGCCAGCTCACTTATCTCAAATTTCCAGACTTCCATTAACATTCATATTGTTTCACATTTTTCTTTCAATTTTTGTTTCTCCTCTGTTTACTTAAAACATAAATTATTTACCCACCAATACATTTTTCATATGAATTTTTCCATCTTATATTTCGGCATTTTATTGAATTTTGATATTAATTAATTAATTTTAAAAAAATGTACAATAAACACCTTTTTTTATTTTTTATAATCATATATATATATATATATGAAAGAGAATATAAACATTTTATATGAAAATAATTTAGGGTATATAAAAACGTATATAAATGTTTATATATACTTGCTTAAGCAAGCAGTCAAGCATATGATTTGTATATATGTCTAGAGACACATACATATGTATAAACATTTAAAGGCAATCGAAAGCCTTTTCTTTTTTTCCTGTGCTGGATTATACTGCTTAATATACATGGAAATGCCATATACTCCAATTCCTTGTTTAAATTACTTCAACTTTTAACCATTCACTTAGGTATGTACTTCACTTATTTAATTAATCTTTTAATTATATAATTATTTTTACATAATTATAGGGAGTCTAATCTCTTTCACATTTTTAAGAACTAAGACACAAATTGTTCTAAGAAACTAAGGACTACTACCCTAGCCTGGACATAACATAAGAGGTTTAAACTTTTGATAAACAATAATTCTTCTATTATTTATTCTATATCCGAAGAAAATAGAATCTTATTTATTACTATACTAATTAATATCTAAAAAAAGTTTCTTTTCACGTGAAATTAGTTAATTATTGTTTAAACAAAAAAGTAATTAATTTTTTTTCCCTTTGTTTTTTTTTTTAAGTCTACCAAAGTCAAGCCACTTTTTTCTGATTGCATCCACTTGCTAATGTTCAAACCCTTTTCAGCAAATCTTTTGCTCTCACAATTTTACATATCTATTAGTAGAATGCAAATCACATTTCTTTCCATCCCAAAAAAAGTCATGCAATGCATCAATACTCTAATTCTTCGTGTGTGTTCTGGTAATGGAAATCTATGTGGTCTCCATTAGTCCTTCTGCTAAAAGTGGACTTATTATACATATACACACATGCACACATATATATATATATATATATATATATATATATATAATGACATTGAAGATTTGCCACCACAACAACCAGCTTGCCGAATCCAATTTATACACAAGCTACATGAACCTAGCTACAGAAATGTCCTTTACTGACTAGATTAAGGGATTGTTTCGAAGCACCAACAGACAGACCTTGGTTTATATGGCCTCTTGGCTGCTTGAAAAGTCAACATAATGGATCTTGGTGGGAAATAATATTATAACTGTAGATATCGAGGATGATCCAATTCACGACTTTGTGTAGAAATTACATATTATAACATACTATTCACCTGTATGTGTTTCTGACTGGATATGTTACAATTTTCAATTTGCCACTTTCCTTGTGTCCATGTTATTATTACTACCATTATCCTCACTCATCAAATCTCTTTCATGAATTCTGTATACGTCAATTTATGGTTTAAATTGAATCACATTATCATTTTATTCAAATTAATATCTAATATCAAATGAGACACCAGTATTACCATCCTAAGGGCAAGCGGTGTGGTTCGGCTGTGGCTAGCTGGCTACACAGTGTAGCCAGCATTTGGTACCGTGTGGGGCTGGCCAGAAGTGGGCCAGCCCCAGCTAGCTGGCTCTGCCTTTGCTATGCAGAGCCAGCCCCATGGCCAGCCAAAATGCTGGCTGTGTCATTTTTTTTTTCTTTTTTCTTTTCTTATTTCTTTTATTAGTTCCTTTTTCTTCTACTTTTCTTATTTCTTTTCTTTTTCTTCTACTGTTTTTTGGCTTTTCTTTTACTTTATTTTTTTATTCTAATTGTATATAAATATATGTTTATATAAACATAATATTTACACTAAATGATGTATTATTGTTAATATTTTTTTGTTATTATTTTTTTTTTGTTTCTTTCATTATTATTTTCTTTTTCTTCTAGTTTTTTTTTTGCTTTCCTTTTACTTTATTTATTTTTATTATAATATATGTTTATATAAACATAATATTTACACTAAATGATGTATTATTGTTAATATTTTTTTGTTATTATTTTTTTTTGTTTCTTTCATTATTTGGGTCTATTTACCTTTGTATATTGTCTAAAAAAAATTGTTTCTTTACTTATGATTTTGTTTCTTTTTGTTTTTTTATAAGAAAAAATAGTTCTTTGTCTAATGAATTATTTTGTAAATAAATTGTCAATATATTAATGAGAAGAAAAAGTAAAACAAATAATTTTTATTCATCACAAACAATACGAAAAATTACATTGAAGATAATATTTTCTTTCAACTTATTCATTACCATATTTATCCCATAAATGGTTCATGAGATCTCTCCTGAGATCCAAATTGTTATCTCCATTGCGAATCCTGTTAAGACGAGTATGTATGTGTGCGGCCAAAAATGATCGGTCTCGATTATAGTGTGGAAGGGAGACATTTTCATCCGGCGGTGGTGTCCAATCCAAAATGTTGGTATCATGCTCGTCTTCTATAATCATATTGTGTAATATGATGCACGTTCTCATTATCTTGCTCAGGTCTTCTTTTTTCCAATAATACACTGGTCCATGCGTTATAGCCCACCTTATCTGCACACACCAAATGCCCGTTCAACATCCTTCCTAACGGCTTCTTGTTTTTGAGAAAATAATTTCTCTTTTGCAGTAGTTGGGTGTGGGATGGTCTGCATCAAAGTTGCCCATTTAGGATATATACCATCAGATAAGTAATACCCCAATGTACGTTGGTGCCCATTCACCACATAATTAACCGGAGGCATTGTATCATTGATGATACGGTTGAATACTGGAGAATGATCTAAGACATTCACATCATTGTGTGAACCAGCCATACCAAAGAAAGCATGCCAGATCCATAAATTTTTTGATGCAACCGCCTCTAGTATGAGGGTAGGCTTACGGCTTCTCCCCTTGTGCGTGCCATGCCACGCTGTAGGACAATTCTTCCATTCCCAATGTATACAATCTATAGAGCCAAGCATACCTGGAAATCCTCTTTCCTCCCCTTCTTCAAGCAGGCGTGCAATGTTGTTTTCGTTTGGTGAGCGTAGGTACTGGTCCGCATACAATGCAATTACAGCATCACAAAATCGCTTCAAACTTTGGATCGCAGTGCGCTCGCCAACCTTTGTGTACTCATCACAAAGATCTGCTGAAATTCCATAGGCGAGTATACGTATTGCAGCTGTCATCTTCTGTATAGGGGTGCACCCCATACGACCGGTAGCATCGGGTTTCTGTTTGAAGAAGTTGTCATGAGCTGTAACATCATTCAAAATGCGAAGAAACAACTCTCGTCGCATTCGGAATCGTCTATGAAATAACTCAGGTGTATAAGCAGGATTTTCGGCAATCGAGAGAAAGGATGGCTAAAGAAGAACGTGAAGACAAAATAATGCTTCAAGATCCAGCAAAGGCTCCAACAGAAGCAACAAGACGATAGCTCATTGCTAAGCAAAATGAAATTGTCAAGAAATTAACTGAAGCTGATGGTCAAATATAATGTATTTTTATTTTTGCGAAAAATATGTATTTTTTTATGCAAGTTATTTATTTTATGCAATGTAATGTCTTTTTATTTTATTTACTTATTTGTGAGAAAATATGTAATATCGTTTTCTGTTATTTGTGAAAAAATATGTAATATCGTTTTATTTTATTTAGTTATTTGTGAGAAAATATGTAGTGTCTTTATATTAATTTTCTTTTATTTTTTTGTTAACAAAAATGTTAATAGAAAAAAAAATCAAAACATAAGTGGTTGAAAAATAGCCGTTGAAAAAAATACAAATAAACAATTAAATAAATATATTTTATATAATTTTCTAAAATACAAAAAATCATAAATATATTAAAATATAGCTAGCCCAGCCAGCACTATACCGTGCAGCTGGGCTGGCCACAAATTGTGGCTAGTCACATCAGCACATGGCTAGCCACATTTGTGGCATAGCCAGCCGGTGTAGCCAGCACTACACCGGTTGCTCTAAGATGGCATATATTGGATTTAACTTTATTTAAGAGTTTAATTCTCATGTAGGAATCCCATCATTGAGACCTTTTCTTTTTCAGTTTTGGAAGAAGCGATATATATTTTACTTTGTTCCATTTAGGCTTTGATTTGTTCCATAACTAGTAAAATAAAGAAAAGGGAAAGATAGAAGATTAAAAAAAAAAATGAATTTATTTATATTGTCTATCCTAAATAAATGTAGAAATTAATTTTGTGAATAGAGCGATGCGGAAGTGGCTGCAAAAGTTTGATAAAAGTTGGACTAATTGTACTTAGCTGAGTTGAACATTGTAGATTTTGAATTTTCACAAGAACTGAGACATGTTGGATCAATTGCACTTAAAGTTGGACTAATTGTACTTCAAAAACTTTGAAAATTTAACTTAAAATCTTAGTTTTCACAATCTAACTTTTAAAAATATAAAGTGTAAAGTGTCCCGACACATTTTGTCTTGACTATATATATAACATTCTCACTTGATCAACGGTAATCATGCACTTGATTTTCACTTTCATAATCAATTACAAAGATTTAACCCGAATATTATAACTTAATCAACTTAGTTTTGACACCGAATTTTATTAATTAAAATAAAATATCTCATAATTATTTTTTAAATGATCGATGAACGAGGAAATAGAAGTGGGAAATCATGCAATATCTAATGTTCTCTACTCGTTTTACATAATATTTTCTTTTCTTCCTAGTTCCCTGTAGTAAATAACAATAATAATAATATTATGATTTTCATTTCTATGGTTTTTTCTTTTTACTTACTAAAGTCCGAAGGTGACATTGTTTTTACCATTCAAAAACAAAAAGTGACAATGTTTTAAATGCAGTGCAATTCAAAGGTAGCATCAATTAAGGTTACGAATCAAATTGTTGTAGGGTTGCAGTCACCAAATCAACAACCAACATGAGTTGGACTTGGACATAATTACTTTCTTGTAAGATGCTTCTTATTGTCAAAAATACGTTCAACGGCAACACTCAACCCAAATCAACCCGAAATAATGCCCGCCAAAATGGCCCAAACAATGTATTGAAAGGGACAACTTAAAGCCCATAGTAGATATTGACCAATGGCATTATATTCATGGAACATCACATGCCGTGCGATTTAAGCATGTTATACAATTTATTTATTTATTTATTTATTTTTGGATCCTGCCGAATAACATCCTACAATGCTCTCGGAAAAATTAAAGGGGAAGAGATAATGCTAGGACAAATTCACATATTTTGATTAAGCATGTTATATTTCGAGTGTGTATATAATATATATTGATCCGTTATACATTGCGGATTCAATCACATGCAAAAAAATGTAGTGTTGCATTTAATTTAATGAGTATAATAGTGGTTTTCATTTGTCACTGTCAATTGAAGTGCAGTAAAGAATTTTTTTTTTTTTGTAGGCATGTCAAATACCAAGATTTGAATTCTCAACTTCGGACATACCACTTGAACTTTGTCCCAGACAATTTGTGCATTTTTTAGAATGAAATCACTCTCTAATCATTTGGAAGGAGTATGTGATCTTTGTGTGCGCTTAAGGTATTCAATTGGACTCGTTTATGGGTGTAGATTATATATTAAAGCTTATATAACAAAATTAAATGAACTAGACAGTCACGCGTTATGATTAAGAAAATTAAAATAAATTAAGAGTAGTGATAGAAAAGCTGAATTTAACAATTTTTGAATAAGTAGATATGATTGTTTATGGCCAATAGGATGTGTGGTGGTCGCATCTTTTTGATTTATAGAATAAGGAAACCGATGGGCATAACTTCTTGGCTATGGTGGCTTGCATTTGCTGGCAATTATGGAAAGCGAGGAATGATTGGGTGTTTAGCGGCCGATGGTGGAACAAAGGGGATATAATTTTTGTACCATCAAACAACTGTTGAATTTCATAAATGCTGCGTACTCTTCATTGGAAATGCAAAATGATTTTGACAACAGTGGTGGTCGTCCTTTGGTGGGTGTGTGGAAGTTGCTATCCATTGATTACTTTAAAGTTAATAGGTAGATATGAGAAGGGTGACGACGTCATTCCATAACTAACGATGTCATCACCTCTTGTCGTATACATTTATTTGAAAATGGCGAAAAGTCGAAAATTTTATTATTTTTTCATAAATTATAGGGGAGAGGGAATTGAATTCTGTTTCTTTTTCTGGTAAAAGAGGAATTTGACGGTCCTAGGAGTGCCTGTTTGTGCTCAACTCCAAGGTGGCTCCAAAGGGACGGTTTTAATTAATTCAAAATTATAAGGTGATTGCTCGCATATTCCATCCTTCTTACAAAAGTTCTGCTTATTGTTGCATATTTATGTTTTTCTAAGGAAAAGAAAACGCGGAGAGAATCTGAAATGTATTATCAACTATTAACAATATCATTTTATTATAATCTATCACATAATATGATCACCATTATTCTTTCTCTATTTTTTTTATTGAGAGCAATACGATTCACAATAAAAAAAAATTATTCTCTTTAATGAGATGAATTACACTGTAAAACAGATGATTTACTGTATAGTCCACCATTTCTCTTCCATTTACCGTGAGTTTTATGGAGTTAATGGATACTAAAATTATGGTACGAATTTCATTAGTGCAAAGTTCTTTTTGCTTTGTATATATCTGGTACAATTGAATACTTACAAAAATAACAATTTGCAATTATTATACTATCAATTTACCATTAAACAAAGTTCGCAGTTGAACATAATTAAATCAGTATCAACGTAATATAACAAAATCGATTATTATAGTCGTAAATTTTTTTCATCCAGCCACATAGTGCTCAAAGTGCACAGATACACAAGTTTTTATAACATAATTCAACAAAAATTATTTTTTAGTAAATCTTACTGATTTTTATAACATTATTTAACAATAGTAATTAATAACCTATCATGAATTCTGAGTCAATGCAGTTTTTAAAAAGCTTCCTATTAATATTTTTAAAAGCTTACTATATATATATATATATCTCCACCTGTAGATTCAAGACACCACCGTCATCATCGTCAACAAAGAAAAGAAAAAAAGAAATTGCCATTCTAAAAACGGGTTCTTCTCTAATTCATCATGTCAAATGTAATAAAAAAAATTAAAACAAAGAATAATAATAATCTTACCGTAAACAAGTACAGTCTTTGATAGCAAATTAAATACATATATAAATATATATATATATATCTTTAATTTTTGTTGAATATTAAAATCTGTAATTTAGTAGTATCTTTTCGAATTTCAAATCCGAAAGATAAAGAGTTAAATTATTGTTGAACAATTATCATTTTATCTTGATTCATTATAAGGTAAGATAAGACTCACTTACTAGTTTTTACCCTTACATAATCATTACCAAATATAGATAACAATTCTTGTGATTTGGCTAGGGGTGAATTTTGTGAATATGATTTGATCCGTACAATTTAGATTAATTTTTTAATCTATCAATTTGGTAAAAAAATAAATAAATAAGTAATCCTTAATGATTAGGTATCGCAAATTTGAGTCTAAAAAATCAAAAATACTTTTTGGTGTTACTTCGATTATATATTCATGTAATTGAAATTTAATATAGAATTTTTTTTATTTGGAATCGAGATCTATTTTAGTCCCCCAATGATTTAACTTTGTCAATGCTGTCCAAAAATTGAATTATTTGACCCTTTGGTGTTACCTTGATTAAATTTCGTTCATATTATTATTGGTTTGTTGTTCACTACGGCAATAGCAGTCTCACGCTACTTTTGTTGTATCCTATCCATACTCATAAGGTAGTTAGAGCGTGTTTTCCTTGCGCGCGCGTAAAAGCAGTTGACTGCATGTAAGTATGTCTCTTGAGCAACAACTGTTGATAACTACCAACCATCTCTCTCTCTCTCGTCTCTCTCAATTTGAACCAAGTGTTTTGGGTTGTCTATAAATTTGGTCCCAAGTTTGGTTGTCTGTTGAAGAAAAATCAACCTGTTGGTTGATTTCCCAAAAACATGGGTCAAAACTCTAATATTTCAGGTCATGATGGGATTCCCATCAGTATCCAATCAGACACATTGGCACCACCTTTAGAGATACACAAGGTCAATTTACCACCGAACAGAACCGTCTTTCAGAAACTCAGACACAGACTCGCTGAGATCTTCTTCCCAGACGATCCTTTCTACAGATTCAAGAACCAGACTTTCTTCAGAAAATGGGTTCTGGCTATTCAATATATTTTACCTATATTTCAATGGGTGCCTAATTATACTTTTTTACTCTTCAGATCTGATCTCATCTCTGGACTCACCATTGCAAGCCTGGCCATTCCACAGGTCAGATATATATCTCAAACCCCTTTTTTTCTTTTTCCTCTCTCTTTTCCTTTTCCCTTTCCTTTTTCTTGAGAAATGCATTCAAGGTTTGAGTGAAGTAGGCTTCTCTTGTGAGTTGGGTTTCACAAACACCATGCATTTGTTTCTTTTCAATTAAAATTTTGGCTTATTTATGTTGGTATTGTTACAAATTTTATGTTTTTTTTTTAATTTTTAATTTTTTATTATTACTTGAAATATTAGGTTCTCCTATATATATATATATATATATATATATAGTAAATTTGGCTTTTTTGTTGGCCTTTTTCTTCTCATTTGCAAAATTTAATCAAAATATATATGCTTTGTATGGTTCATTTGCTTTCAAATTTCTTATATTTGCTTCAATATAAAGAATAACTGAAAATTGTTTTTTTTTTTTTTTTCAATTTTTGACTACAGGGTATAAGCTATGCAAAGCTTGCAGATCTGCCCCCTATAATTGGACTTTGTGAGTTGGATTAATTGACAAGTACATAATTATGTCTTTATTTCTAGGCCCTTACATGTATTAAAACTTTTGCAGATTCAAGTTTTGTGCCACCATTAATATATTCTCTTCTTGGGAGTTCTAGACATCTAGCTGTTGGTCCAGTCTCAATAGCATCTCTAGTCATGGGCACAATGCTAAGCGAAATAACATCTCCCACGGATGAACCAGACCTCTATCTTAAACTTGCTTTCACTACCACCCTCTTTGCAGGTTTATTTCAAGCTTCTTTGGGTCTATTTAGGTATGAGCAGTGTTTCAATCAAATTTATGATGATTATACTTATGAACTAAAATTAACAATTCTGGACCACATACCTAAACATCAATCACAGTGTCTTAGCTTCATCAGGGATACTTTACTTGGGGAAAAAAGAAGAACACCATTTTATCTGATTCCATTTTTATTGAAGTCTTAAAATTCTTATACACATTACAAGAAAGCGAATTGAGCATGAAAGAACTATCTCAATTTTCCAGTAAAGTCGAAATCTAATGGGATATGTGCACCATTAGCATAAAGTGAGCTTTTGAAATGTATGGCTTATAAAATAAGAACAATTGTATGGAGAACAAATCTAAATTGTATAAAGTGAGCAATTGTATGAAGAATCTTAAATATTTCAAGGATTCTATGTATGGAGAACAAATCTAAACTTAGAAAAGTCGAGATTCTAAAATGTGGGCTTATATTAAAATCCCAAGTATTAATGAGTCTCATTTAAGAGAAGAATCTAACTTTTGGGAAGGTTGATTAAATAGTGAAAGCAAAATATAACTTTAACTTATACTACAACTGATTGTCACTACTAGTCTCTTTTCACCTCACAACTTATTTTAGTAGGATTGTTTCAGGTTAGGCTTCCTTATCGATTTTCTTTCCAAGGCCACCCTAATTGGATTCATGGCTGGAGCAGCTATCATCGTGTCCCTGCAGCAGCTTAAAGGGTTGCTAGGGATTGTTCACTTCACTAGCAAGATGCAGATCATTCCCGTTATGTCCTCTGTTTTCCAACACAGAAAAGAGGTCAGGAAAAAAAAAACGAATACACAAATTTAGCAAAAGAAACTCATGTGTGAGGTGATTCTACATAATTACTTATTTTCATGTGAAAACATACAAAGATATGATAAGGTAATTGTTCTACTTTGAATGTGCAGTGGTCCTGGCAAACCATAGTGATGGGCTTCAGTTTCCTAGCATTTCTACTCACAGCAAGGCAAATTGTGAGTAATATGATTTCACTTCTTCAATTAAGTAATTTGAATTTTAGTTATTAGATAAAATTTAATACAAAATTTGTGATATTTTTCTCATCGACCGTTTAGAGCTTGAAGAAGCCAAAGCTATTCTGGATTTCAGCTGCTGCTCCATTAACTTCTGTCATCCTGTCAACTCTTTTGATGTTTCTCTGCCGATCTAGATTACATGAGGTTTCTAAAGTAAGAATAATTACCCCTTTTAGCCTTCCTTCCTGTTATCATCTTTTTTCTCTCCTTTAAAAGAATGTTATGCTTATGATCCATTCAATTGCCAAGAATATGGCAAAAAGAGAATGAAAGTTGGCATTGTTCATAGCATCATAAATCTCCAAATTTAAGTTCATGTTTCCTCTGTTTCTTGGGGGCATTATTGAAGTATGAACTTCTCATTTAATTTTAATCGGTTGTCACTAAACAGATTGGCCAATTGCCAAAGGGTGTGAACCCACCTTCAATGAACATGTTAACTTTTCATGGTCCACATTTTGGCCATACCATCAAAACAGGCATTGTAACTGGGATCTTGTCCCTCACTGTAAGTACTCTTGTCCTTCACTGTTAGTACTACACTAGTATTACATTACATTTATCTTGTATTAAGACCTTTCTAACAAGAAAATGATATATGTTCTTGGATATTTTGCTGGGATTACTAATTTCGAATAGCAGAATATGGCATGTATTGCACTCTTACACTCTTGATTCCTTCTTTGATAGGAAGGAATTGCGGTGGGAAGGACATTTGCTTCTCTGCAAAATTATCAAGTTGATGGTAACAAAGAAATGATGGCAATAGGTGTCATGAATATTGCTGGTTCTTGCGCCTCATGCTATATTACTACAGGTATTTGTTTTCTATGTAAACTTCTTCTACATAGCAATACTTCAATCATGCATGTCCTTTGAACCAATAAAACCATAACCTTTGCAATGTATTAATGAACTTATAGGATCATTCTCTCGATCTGCTGTAAACTACAATGCTGGAGCAAAGACAGCTTTTTCAAACATAGTGTTGGCAGCTACAGTGCTTATTACTCTTTTGTTTCTCATGCCACTGTTCTATTATACTCCCAATGTTGTTTTAGCAGCAATCATTATAACGGCTGTCATTGGTTTGATCGACTACAATGCTGCAATTAAGTTGTGGAAGATTGACAAGCTTGATTTCTTGGCTTGCTTATGCTCTTTTTTTGGGGTTCTATTCATCTCTGTGCAGATGGGCCTAGCTATTGCCGTAATTTCCTCTACCATCTTCATTTTCTTTCTTCTTTCTTTTAAAGATACATGAAATTGACAAATATTTGAAGTTCATTATTCTATATTATGCTGGGGTTTAGGGGGACTACAGTAAGACTCCAAGTTCTTCTCTTTGTTCCACTCAAATTATTGAAGATCATAGGAAGCATAATTTTTTTATTTTATTTTACACAATTGTTTCTTTATATACATTTCTATAATCTTGAAAAGATAAATAAATAAGAAAGGAAAGGTATAACTGAAGTTTAAATATATAATAACATTTCAAGTTAATGTTTTGATGATCTCTCATGCAGTCTACATGCTTTTACCATCCAAACAAAGTGATTAGAGCCGTTTTCTTTACAAGTAAAACATGATTTATCAGAACAAAAACTGAAATTCACTCTGGTTTTTCAACTGTAGAAGTATGTATATATGCGTGTATTAGTTTGTCACCACTGGTCCATGAAATTCAAAGATCTAATAAACATATATGAGCATTGGATGGTTTTATTATCTTTGCTTGAATCTGATACCTATTGCTGGAATTACAGATTGGGGTCTCAATATTTAAGATCCTGCTGCATGTTACGAGGCCAAACACCAATATGTTGGGGAATATTCCAGGCACTCAAATATACCAAAGTCTTAGTCGTTACGAGGATGCTACCAGGGTTCCGTACTTCCTCATCTTAGGCATTGAATCTCCCATCTATTTTGCAAATTCGATGTACCTCCAAGAAAGGTCAGCAGTATTTCTCAACACATGAGGCACTGGTTTCTAATGTAAACAACATAGTTTTAGAACCATGATTCAATCTACTCTGATCAAACTGCACTATCATCTCGTATGTCCTAATTGAAGTGCATACAGTAAAAACATATTTACTCTATCAAATGCTGATAGTTGAATTGAGAAGCTTTTTGCAGAATATTAAGATGGGTAAGGGAAGAGGAAGTGAGGATTCAAACAAATAAGGAGTGCATTTTGAGATGCATAATTTTGGATTTGACAGGTCAGTTTTGTAAGTATTCTTAATATTTGATTTTGTTGTTTACATATGGTATGAGAAAGAAAAAAACCAATCCCTGTGGCACTTCATACACTCAAAGCAAAGATTGAATAGATAATGTCTCTGAATGATCAAGACAGGTTCATTTCAGACTAATTGTGAGATTTATTGCAAGCCCTCGCATGTTTTCTACTGCATCTAAATTTAGTCCTTTAACTTTGAACTGCTTTGATTAAGCCTAATTAACACATTTTGCCCGCTACAAATATTAATCAGCTGTGACAGGCATAGACACCAGTGGCCTCGATGCTATATATGAACTGAACGACACACTAGACAAAAGATCACTCCAGGTAAGGAGATGAGTCCATTGACTGCCTCTGCAATGCAATTTTTTTTGTTTTTTGTTTTTTGTTTTACCCCATAGGGGACTTAATTTACAGGAAAAACATCAATCTTGACTTTTCCTTTTCCTTTTTTTTTTTTTTTTGTCATGCAGTTAGTCTTGGTTAATCCTGTTGGAGATGTCATGGAAAAGCTCCACAGATCAAAAGTTATTGATTTATTCAAGTTTAATGGACTTTATATGACAGTTGGAGAAGCCATTGCTGACATATCATCTTATTGGAGGATCTTAGTTAGCCCTGAGAGGACATTAGAATGAATTTAGCATTTCATCACAACATGTATGTGTCACCCTATAGTTTTGACAGTGTTACAATGAGTTTTGTAAAAAGAGGGCTCAGGAACTGCACTTACTTAAAAATCATAAAGATTAACTAACATAGGCTATATATACTTCAAGAGTGAAAGAAGCTAGGTTCATCACAGCACTGACTTCTGAGGCCATAATATGAGTTTAGACTTCTCTTTACAGGCTTATCATTGACAAAAATCTATACTTTTATGCAATCAATTGGTTAAATGTGTGTGTATGTGTGTGTGTGTGTATTGTCATTGGAATGTCATAAAAAATATGGCAGCTCTAAATTGCGTGATTAATTCAACAAGAACTGCTGTTGGATAGTACTCAAGGATCACATTATAAGAATACATACTTTCAGCAAGAAGGAAGTTGATAAGTAAGATACATCAAAGTTATTAAGAAGAGAGTTTAACGTAAAAGCTGAAGAGAGAGCTAATTAATTTGCCATGCAAATAATAGAAGATTAAGACATGCCCCGGTGCCAAATATAGCATTGCTTCACGGTTTATTCGCTTCGTTATTGACAGATCCATCACTTGTGCCAGCACTGCCTTCTCACTTTCCAGGCCCTCCACCACCACCAATTCCACCCCCACCACCACCACCTCCTCCAAATCCTCCACCACCACCAACTCCTTGGCCTATGCCTCCCCCAAACCCACCACCAGCTCCACCACCAATTCCTTTGCCAACACCACCTCCAAATCCTCCTCCACCACCACCACCACCACCACCTACTCCCCCACCAAAACCTCCTCCAGCGCCACCACCAATACCAATTCCCCCTCCAGCACCACCCCCACCACCAATCCCTCCACCAACACCTCCTCCTACACCACCCCCGCCACCTAGTCCACCACCACCTCCTCCTCCTGCACCACCCCCACCACCTATCCCACCACCACCTCCTCCTCCTGCACCACCCCCACCACCTATCCCACCACCACCTCCTCCTCCAGCACCACCCCCACCACCAATCCCTCCACCAACACCTCCTCCTGCACCACCCCCACCACCACCAATCCCTCCACCAACACCTCCTCCTGCACCACCCCCACCACCACCTCCTCCAACACCACCCCCACCACCTATCCCACCACCTCCTCCAACACCACCCCCACCACCAACACCTCCTCCAGCACCACCCCCACCACCTATTCCACCACCAGCACCTCCTCCGGCACCACCCCCACCACCAACCCCTCCTCCGGCACCACCCCCACCTCCAATTCCCTTTCCAATACCTCCACCAATCCCTCCGCCCCCAGCACCACCTCCAGCTCCTCCACCACCTCCTCCTCCAATTCCTTCGCCGGTACCACCTCCAGCACTTCCTCCTCCAATTCCCTTGCCAATGCCACCACCAGCACCACCAATCCCTCCACCGCCACCATGACGATGCTTTTTCTCCTTTTTCTTGTGGTGCTTTCCGCTGCTACCACCACCTCCTCCAATGCCACTGCCACCTCCACCACCAGCACCACCAATACCTCCACCGCCACCATGACGATGCTTTTTCTCCTTTTTCTTGTGGTGCTTTCCGCTGCTTCCACCACCTCCTCCAATGCCACCACCACCACCACTGCCACCTCCACCACCAACTCTACCTCCTCCACCTTTTCCAACACAACCTGGTTTTCCTGTACCGGGACCAGGATTTCCATAACCAAAACTTAACCCAACCCCCTTACCAAAGCTAAATGAATGCCCAAAATGAAACCCTTTCTTCCACTCACCAACACCTCCTCCATCTAATCCCCCACCACCACCACCACCACCACCATCAAAGAACCACTCTGGTTTCTTCATCACTCTCCCACCATTTTTCTCTTCCAACTTCCTACCCTCAATACAGCCCACCACCCATAACACCACCAAAAGGCCCTTCCCAATCCTATCAGAGTAGTACCCCATTACGTACTATACAATATGTGCAACAGAGCTGGTGAGATGAGATGGCTTAATTAGTGGCTTTATATAGAAGAGCTTGCATGGCATTTACGTCATTCAATTCTCAGATCATATATAAATTCACTTGTCAATGCATGGCTTACACTTTATACTTAACTATTTTTTCTGTCCTTTAATTTGTATGGATGCAAAAACAGATATGGTTGCAACTTGGAAGCTTTTAATTGCTTTCACCGCTAACTTTACAACAGCTAGCCTTCCAGCTCGATCACGCATGCATCTTCGTGATTGCTCCCCATTTGCATTCATGGCCCTCGGGATCTATCTCTCCTGTAGGCAATGTATCCAATATGAGCATGACAGTAGATCTGTAATTAAATTATTACTAGTATAGGCCGGGGTTGTGAAGAATGTAATCGGCTCCATTTATATATATATACATATAATATTTTATTTTATTATAGTTCATGATTGCATCATTTGTTTTCCATGCATGCACTGGGGAAATATTATTAAACCCGATCCATATATATATATATATATAAATTGGTAAAGTACATACTTTATTAGATGTGAAAAAAAAAATCCAAATTATGCTTGCATGGTCCTGATCGAATTAAACAATTCCCTTGCCATGTTGGCTTGTATGTACAATTAAGGCCGATTGGTTTGGGAAGTGAAAAAGGATGGAAGAAGTAGATGAGGAGGAAGTAGTTGGTTGGACAGAGAGCTAGCTAGAGGAATACTGATCTAATGAATAATTTAAGGACTGCGAGAGAATGTTAAACACGGGACTGTCCTTTATTAAGAACACGGTACGTAGTTGAGGCAATCACAGGCTTCTCTGGACTTCATTCATTCATCATCCATCAAGACTCTCTCTCTCTCTCTCTCTCTCTCCAGTACGTACTTACTAAAATCCATTTTTAGAAATAGAATTGGAAGATTTCTTGATCATTAAAAAAAAGTAAGAAAAATCAATAAGTTTTCCAATATTATTACTGGACTTAAATTCTACTAAAGCAAACCCTGCACATATATTGTTAGCTTGCATCATGTTGCTAAATGCCATGCCACATGAATGATGATGTTTCAATGAAACTTCTTTCACTCTCCCCATAATCCTATCTAGAGATTGCTAACCAGATATGATTTAACAATTATATTAGAATAGAATTGCCTCAAATTCCAACATATGCAGTTGCATCAATTTTTATAATATAATGAATAAAGGAGTTTTTTTTTTTCAAGGGCAAGGAAGAATTATTATTAGAAATCAAAAGAGAAGATCTACAGCTCGACATACCACTTCATTGGTATGTCAAGAATTTTTATAAGTTAGGGACACTTTTCAAAAAAATGTAGATTTTTATTGGTTGGGCATACCATGCCAATGGCATGGTATGCCCAGTTCACTCTAGGTCTTCTACAAAAGAACGTTATGTCCTAAAACATAATAATAAGGGTTAAGGGCAAAAAACACCTCTGCAGTTAGTATGATCATATAATCCCCACCAGTTGTCTCTAACGAGCAAATACCTCCCTTCGACTAATTTTAGTTCAAAATAACGGTTAACTGTCATGTTTGACTTCTTTTTTTTTTAAAATCCGAAATTACCCTTTACACTTTACCTTATAAAGTGCAAAAAAGCCCCTCGCTATATAAAAAATGTGCAAATAGCCCCTATTGTTCGAAAAACTCTTTGTCCATTTTGGTCATTTTACATCTTTTTTTTTCTTAATACTGTAAGGGTGTTTTTGTCATTTATTAATTCCTGTTTAAGCAAATTGACGATTTATCCTTAGTTGCACAATATAAAAATAAAAGAAATTAATTGAATATCGGGAGTATTTACGCATTTCTGTATATAGCGAGAGAATTTTTTTTTTTTTGGACAGTTAACCCTAATAATCATTCATTAGAACAATGTTTCTTACCAAAGAGTTGGGCCTATAAATAAATTATTGTTAGGGCCAGGCCTTTTTTAGTTTTCATTTTTAAGATGGATATGAGCCCATGTCAGTAAAATTCCGCCACATTGGAATCGGCCAGGCCCAAAGATATATATAATAAAATAATAAATATATTAAACCACACTCCGTTCATGCGAGTCGCAAACCGCATCCTCAGGTCAAAAGAACTCCAACAACTGACATCACTCGCCCTTCGGACCTTATAGTTTCTCTCTCTCTCTCAACCAATCTCTAAAACCCAAAGTTAGGGTTTCATTGAGCCTATAAACTCAATCTCAATTTTGCAAAAAGCAACAAAATTAGGGCTTTTCATTACAATTTGTCAAAATTGCACCCCCAAAAAGATACGATTTTTATGTTCCAAACTCGTTAATTTGACCCAAAAGAACAAGGATTTGCTTTGTTTTCACTCTTGATTTCATTTGTGTGCGTCCTCGAACAATACAGATGGATGACACCGAAGACGATGCTAGGTATCCACCACAACGCTATTCTGTGAATCACCACTCAACCTACGACTCTTCGATTCGCTCAAGACATCCCAATCGAAACCCTTCTTATCCAGTCAACAACAATAATTATGGCGACGAGGACGACAACATTGAATACGAAGATGATGGGGCAGATGAAGAAGACGATGAAGAAAACCACGAAACTGATGATCAAGACGAGGACGATGAAGAGGAAGACGATGACGATCGAATTGGGCACCAAAAGAAGCGAAGATTGGACAATTTGGTTTCTAACTACGAGTTTGCTCCTCGCATGGCTCCGAAACCGTCCAATACTGCTCGGAATTCTCCGGCGGATTGGACTGACCACGCTACGTTTGTATTACTAGAGGCATGGGGGGACAGGTTTTTAGAATTAGGGAGGAAGAGTTTGAGGTCTGAGGATTGGTTTGAGGTGGCCGAAAAGGTATCGGAGGCGTCAAAGGTGGAGAGAACAGAAGCGCAGTGTCGGAACCGATTGGATACGTTGAAGAAGAAGTATAGGAGAGAGAAGGCGAAAATGGAGGAAATGGGAGGGAATGCTAGTAAATGGGTTTTCTTTAAGAAGATGGATATGTTGTTGAATTCGCCTAGGCAACAATGTGGGCTGGCTTGCGGTGTTGATTCAGGTGAGTATGTTTTTATGAATCCTAGAGTGTATTTGAATCGGTCAAATGGTTTGGATGAGATGAGGGATAGTCCAGGGGAGTCGGAGTCGTCCGGGGATGATGATTCCGATGGGCTTCCTCCTAAGAGGAAAGGGTTTGGAGGAGAGGAAAATAGTGGATCGTCTTTCAGGTTGTTGGCAGATTCGATTCAGAAGTTTGGGGAAATTTACGAGAAGATTGAGACCAGTAAGAGGCAGCAGATGATGGAGTTGGAGAAGATGAGGATGGATTTTCAAAGAGATTTGGAGGTGCAGAAGAAGCAGATTCTTGAGAGGGCGCAAGCAGAGATTGCAAAAATACAGCAAGAAGATGATCAAGACACTGATAGTTCCACTGAGAACCTCAGTGGGTAGTGTAAGTTCTTTTCTGTTCCTTATTTATCTTTGTTTAACATAAGTGGCATAGTAATGAGTTTGCTGTTTTTCTTTAGTTCTATATGTGTGTCCTTGTGTCCTAATCTGTTGTGTAGACTGAGGTGAAATCATAATCACGAGAAGTCACTTCTTTTTGCATCTCTTCAGTTGATAATGTCTAACATCTAAAGTGAAGATGGATGGCTTTGAGTAAACATGATATGCGCTAATGGATGCTTTTATGTATAGATAGAGTGTACATCTTGCTGCATTCTTCCTAACCATCTCAAACAGGCATGTGTGGATAATATCATCCAGTCTAGTATTAGGTTATTAGGAAAGTCAGCTTGAGGAGTACTCTAAATTAGCCTCGCTGTCAGAGTAGATCTTAGAGAGAGAATACTTTCATGGTCAGAAAAGTCTGTCTTTATATAGAAAGGGGAAAAGGAAAGAAGAGGAAGATTTTTCTCTTAAAACATAAAATATAAAAGCCCTTTCCTAGAGTAGAGTTATATTTTCCTGCTATTATTGGAACAATTCTTTGGGGTTGGGTGTGTGTGTACCAACTAGGGAAAAAAAGAAATGGTTTTAGCCGACATATTACCCATCTAATGCACCAAATCTTCAAGTAGGTTGAGCTATATGGAGGACTGTAATTAGTTGTAAAACTAAAAACATGGAAAATATCACATTTGGTTTTGAATGCTCTTTTTCATAAAAGGAATAACTTCTAAGGCGGCATGACTTGAAAAGCTCTTAGAGCATAGGTTGTGCATTTGCTGGAAGGTGAGCATAAGAATAAGCAAACCAACTCTACCCTCATCATAACGGTAATTTACAATCTTAGCTTTTTAATTTCTCTTTTTTTCCATATAAAGTGAAACATCTGCTTCAGAAATATGCATGTCCAATTGTTAGCGAACCTTGCGAAAGCAGAAAGAAGTACCAGAGAGAATACTAAAAACCTTGCCAAATTTGGAAGACAATTAAAAAGAAAAATAAATGATTCTGTCTCCTCATCATGCAAGTCACAGATAAGACTGCTAGCCCCTGGTTTTATCTTAAATCACTTGAGTGGGAGATTCTTCTTTATGGATCATGGGAGACCTCTTTTGTTGGTGTAACAAACTCAACTGAGCTGTTCAGGCCTTTGACTTTTTAATTTCCTTAAATGCGTCACTTGTGTACTTGTTCTTCTCTTAGTATAGAGGAGTGTTATTGGTTATTTTTTTGACGAAAAAAGAGGTATCTCCCCTCTCCTTTATTGACAGCAAGTTGTATTCTCAACCAATATTAAAAGAGGATATTTGGGGGTATAATTATCGAATGCGGCTATTAATATAGAAACTTGATTAAGATGACCTATTCACAAGTTTATTAGATTAGGGTCAATATAGTATGCGAAAAGAGGAAGTCATTGCTAGTAGTAACGACTTGTCATGATCCATTAGTTCATATAGAATCCATGTCCTAGGTGTATCAAAAAACATTCTTTTCACTCAGTGTATATAATAAAATAGAGTGAAAGGGTCCACCCTGAAACTAAGTAATTAGTGGTTAATTTAGAATCTTTAGATCATAAAGTCATAAACAATCAAGGGGATACCACTGTGTTTTATTTTAGTTTTTCTGTCTGTAGGCTGTAAAGTTATTTGCTAGGGCTGCTGGGCATTGGAGCATAGATTCCTGGGTGGAATCCTGAAAAAACTACAAACCATTGGTTTATGGATGTAGGAGATGCTGGTTCACTGTTCTCCTGGTTGTTGAGTCTCCTTGATTTTGGTCATGTCTATCTGCATCAGTAGGTTTGTGTATTGTTGGTAGTTGTATAGCGGTGCAGTTATGATGGACTGTTTTATCAATATGGGTGAACATAACTGAATAAATTGCACAATCCAATGTATATTTTATTGCCTTGATACGATGCAGTGAATGTTTTGGGACTGTTCCTTCGACTAACGAGCTACTAAATTAATTTCTGATGTTGATACTTGCAACATCAGAAAGAAACAAAATAATAAAGAGAACTAACCTACTAAATTAATTTCTGATGTTGATACTTACAGAAAATTGTCATTGAGAGTCTTTGTTTGTAGTGCATCTGAAACATATACAACTTTGATGCGTTGATTTATTTTTTTAAAGAAAAAAATTTGTGTATTTATTTTAATTTATCATGTCATAAATATAATTGTTAAAAAATCATTGCTGAAAATAGAGGAGGGGGATCTAGTGCTGAATGAGTATTAATTAAGAAGTGTGTTAAGATAACTCCATTTGATGTGTTTGGTTCTTAGCCTGCAAAGTTTTTGTTGATACGAGTCTTCCAGATGTCGTCCCATGCCTTTTAAAAGTGCTACATGTCTTAGAGAAGTGCTCGAGTACTTATCATAGACACCAATTTTCCATTTGTTTGGGTTTTAGCCTTGCTCTCTCTCTCTCTCTCAACTACAACTGCCTAACTGAATTTTACATGTGGTTAGGTAAGATAAGTTGAAGGCAACATTTGAGGACAATTTTGGATATCTATAATGTTTATGAAATACTTGGTTGCTTCACCATTTCAATGGTCAAACTGAAATATAATTATATCCAGTAACACTTTTCCTCGTATCTCCTCTCTTTTTCTGTGTTAGAGAATTAGACATCTTGTTGGTTAGTTATATGTTTCTTGGGGATTAAAATACGTTGTGTTGATTAATTGTGCCAGTTCTCTTTTGTGTAATTGCTCTGACCTTTTAAGAAAGAGAATTACGTGGAATTCCAACTTTTGAAGCTGTTCCCTTTACTGTATCAAGTATAATAGAAGTTTGCTGGCAAAAATTTGTAGGCAGTCAGTCGAAAGAAAATAAGATATTAGATGATTCAGCGAATTTCCATGTAGCGTGGGGAAAAAAGCAACTTTTTAATATATAATGCTGAATCTACTTGATCATATTTATTACAGTTGTGTTATAATTACCACCTTTGATGATGATGTCCATAAAAGGTTATTAAAGTTTACTTGCTTCTTAGCAGTTGAGTTATTAAGAAGGAAGATGACAACTGAACTTGCTGTAATTCCTGTGGAGCAAGGCTCTTTGCTATGAATTAGAAGGGAGCTTGAGTAGATACGAATGCAAATCCTTGAAAATGTTCCGGGCTCTATGTGATATTTTAGCTTTGGAGTTTTGTACTAATTACTCTACATTTTATTGGTTTCAAATGACAATAATATTGGATTCAGATGTATAGTCATCTTGCTTTCCAGGTTCGTTAAAACTGGTTTTATTGTTTCTCCATTTTTTTGCCCGTAGTTTGATTCAGACGCAAGGAGGGGTGGATTGGAGTCGGACTCACATTTGTTGTTATTTTACGTAAAAGTGACTGCTCTCGAACGTGCATTTTCATGCTTTAACATTTGTAAGTTTGAGCTTTTATCATTGTTCCAACCAATGGCTTTATTACATTTGGGGATAAGAAATTGCAAGTTTCAACCGGTGAGAATC
This sequence comes from Cornus controversa, assembly GCA_026545225.1. Lineage (NCBI taxonomy): Eukaryota > Viridiplantae > Streptophyta > Magnoliopsida > Cornales > Cornaceae > Cornus > Cornus controversa. Next base: position 60,590,216 of record CM048851.1, on the reverse strand, counting down.
TGTTAACAGGTAGAAATTATAGAATACCCCAGAGATAGAATACCCCAGAGGTATCATACGCATTACACATCCAATGGACTTGACTTGTGACAAAAATAGTTTTGAGATGCATCGATAAGAAGCTGCAAAAGCCTTTGTTTTAAACAGCAAAAATGGTGTGGACAGCTAGCATAGCTATTATTGGTTAACAGTGTTTTTATTCCTCATTGATGTAGCGTATCTATATATATATATATATATATATATATATATATATATGCACGGAAATAGAAAAGTTTATACACGTCGCTTGGAAAATTGGTAGTTCAAAAAAAATTGCTTCCACTGACGCATGTATTTTGCATTACTATAGAGTAATTTCGTCAGGTGGATGATCCACTCTATATGTGATGTGAGTGAAATATAGGTTGCACTCTGTTCTTCAAAAGCTTAAGCTACATATAGTATAATAGAAAGTAACATTAATGACAACATTAAAGTCAATTTTCTTTTGTTCGTTAAATATTATTTATATGTCTAAGTAGAATTTGATGTGCGCAAAACCAACTGGGGTTTTAGGTTGTTATTTGTTCTCTCCTTGGCGATTGATTACCGTATATATTTGGAAAAAAGAAAAAGAAAAAGAAAAAGAAAGAAATTAACTATTAGAAGTTGGTTTAACAATAAGAAATACTAAAGCGATCGATAGAAAGAGAAATAAAAAAATAGCTGATACACGCAGTGGTTAACTGGTTATGGTCAGTGCACAATAATTTATACTATGTCTAAATTCAGTCCCTAATTTATACACAGAGTATGTTTTTTTGGGGGGGCCAACTTTTAAATTGCATACATGATCCTTGCTCCCCCATCAACAGAGAAAGTCAAAATTGCCTTTTCTTTCTTGGGAGCCAAGTACATCTGAAAGTCTAGCCTGGGAGTGGGAGCCAAGCCAGGTCACTCTTTCTCTTTCAGATGTAGGAGAAAATGTTTTCATACCAGGTTTACCTACGTGGTGTCCATATCAGCATTTAAACCACCAACCAAGAGCCGAGGCCTCAATAATTTTGTCCCCACACCACATTGACCATAAATAACTCGAACCTTCCACACACATCCAAGAACTTTCCAGACGTCCGACCCCTATATATATATCTATATCTATATATAATATAGTATAACCCTTGCCTTCAATCGTCTCTCTTCTGCAACTCCAATAGTACTGGTAGTATTTCTCTCTTTCTAAATCAAATTCTCACTCTCTTGCATATCCCACGATGCCCAACAGATTTTCGGGAACCTTCACACAAGACTGGGAGCCCGTGGTCCTCCACAAATCCAAACCCAAGGCCCGAGACCTGCGGGACCCCAAGACCGTCAACCAAGCCCTCCGCTCCGGTGCTCAGGTCCAAACCATCAAGAAGTTCGACGCAGCCTCCAACAAAAAACCGGTGGCCACCGCCGTCAACGCGAGGAAGCTCGAAGAGGCTGCCGAACCGGCGGCGCTGGAGAAAGTATCGGTGGAGGTGAGACAGGCGATACAGAAGGCGAGGATCGAGAAGAAGATGAGTCAAGCGGAGCTAGCCAAGCAGATCAACGAGAGGCCTCAGGTGGTTCAGGAGTACGAGAACGGCAAGGCCGTGCCTAACCAAGCCGTGTTGGCTAAGATGGAGAGGGTACTCGGAGTCAAGCTCAGAGGAAAGATCCACAAGTGAGATTATATATATATATATATATATATATATATATATATCAACAATAGAAATATACAGTGTTGTTGAATTGAAGCTATAGGTACAGAGTCTGTGTTTGTATGGGGTGGGTTTGGGTGTTGTTTATGGGAGTTGTGCATCTTGGATTGTAAATAAGTTGGCTCTGCTGATAAATGGTTGTAATCGTGTTTATCCAATTGTTGGTTATGTTTGTAAATAAAGTTGCTTGCTTATAAGGCTACGTTGTAAGCGTTGTTTATCCAATTGTTGTTCTAAGTTTCTTGTTATTCTTCATTTGGAATTATTTAGCTATGGCTAGATCATATCCTATCATCACCTCAAAGATGGTTCAGTAGATTTATTCAAGATCTTTCATCATCAACATCATTTTACCTTAATTCGAATGAATTTTCTGATTTCTTCTTTATTTAATTTTTTTAAATTATTTTTAATAATCTCAAAAACTTGATATATATATATATATATATATATATATGGAGAGGATGAGACTTGCTCAAAACTATAATAGGTTTATCATGAATGATTAGTGGAGAGCTTATAAATTGATAGACAGAAGTGTCAATAAAAAGCAAGCAAGCTGTAGGAGTTTTTGTATTGAAAACGTACAATACAAGGATGATGATACAAAGCAGCTCTGGGGATTACTGAATACAGATTCATAGCCAGGGAGAATTATATATAGGAGTCACTACAGACTTATTTTGGAGATACTTGTGAAGAGCATCCAATCCGAAGTCTCTCCCGAACCCACTCATCTTATAGCCTCCATAAGGACAATCTCTGTCAAAAGCAAAATAAC